>OZ035877.1:59252423-61887423 GCA_964034865.1 Eristalis intricaria | reverse complement strand
CCATATAATTACATAATAATAATAATAATATAATATTGGTGGCGCGATAGTCCGAGGCGGACCTGGGCCTAGCTTCTCAGCAACCACTGTTGTGCGAGCTATTGTTCTTTCACGAATGGAAGGGACCTTCAGTTTTTTGCCGACTCCAAACGGCAAAGTTGGAGAAGCTTTTTCTAGACAGGATAACTCTTTGAGCATTGTCAGCGACTCGAAAGAGGTGGAAGCCGTGAATTATGAAAGTTGGTAGATTGGGGATTCGAACCTGGCATCCTCTGCGTAGGAGTCGACGCACTAACCCACTACGCCACGGCGACCCACAAATTTGCTTAAAGTCCCAATTTCGAGTCATCGACAATAATAAATAATTATTTTATGCATTTAAACAAAAAAAAAGTGTTTTTTTCTTTTATTTTTTTAACTTAAGATTACTCCGTTACCTTATGAGATATATCAACCATTTTTGAATCATAATAAGATCTCGTAGTACATGCACTATGTTTAAAATTTCATTAAGATCGGTTCACGGGTTCAAAAGTTACAGATTTACATACATACATACATTCCCATACAACGGGACCACTGTGCGCCGTACGAAAGTACAAGCATAAGTACTTGTTAACTGTACTTATTATGTACTGAACTCCGATAATACTGAAGTACTTTACAGCCCTGGTCACGCTGGTATTGGTTGCGTAGTCGTCCTTTATTGAGTTGTCCCACTGGCTCTGAGTCACTGAGAGACTTCTCGGACTGGAGCAGTGTTTTCCATGCACTCAACACGAACTGGGCATTCAATTGTATGAAAATTAGCCATTCACCGATTTGGTTGGTATGAGTCACTCTTTTGGCACAATTTTGTATCTATGCACAAAAAATCACTGCATCATCACCTGTGCTTCATTTTGGAGGCGACACTATTGACCATCTTTTTCTCCGACAAAGATGGAAGTTATGTTAAAACAGATAACTGGCCGTTTTCGTAAATTTGTTTGTCTTCCACTCACCATTCGGCAGAACTTTGCAAGTTTCCCTTGATTTCTGTTCGTTGCTTTTCAAGTACATAACTAAACGATACACACAGTTGTCATGTAGCGACGCTCATTAAATAAACCTGCGCATTCTGATTCATAAAAGTCACTGACACCTAGTTTTATCACTATTGACTACTAACTCACTATTGACACACTACTAATATGTGCACGAATTCAATTAGGTCCACAGACCATGTGTGCACCCACAAACTGACAACAGCCAAAATGATTAGGGACAACATTCGAAAGAAAGTAGCTTCCACTGCACGGAAGTCTGTGAGACGTCAGCAACTTCCATCAGCACCAACTGGCTTCGACTTGAAAAGTGACTCAAACGCTCTTTAAACTTTCAACTTCGTCCTTCGGAACATTCAGGACAATACCCCGACCAGCTAAGAGCGGTTTTTTATTCCTTCTCTTCTCCTAAGCATGTTGTCATTCCGATTGAATTACCACCGCCAGTGACGTCAACAAATTTTTAATTCCCCAATAACGCAGCACTCTCGTGCATAATGGATTCATCACAATGCCAAAAGGGACATTTTTCGCGGGCTGGCTTCGTTATCAGCGGCAACCTTTGCGTACCTTTTGACCTAAAATTTAAAAACATGAGATGCTGTAATTAACGCAAATCGGGGTCAAGCCGATGATGATTTATGAAATACCACGAGAGGCAGCCGAGGGATGGGACAACCCATCAGAGCCACTCCAGTCCCAGTGTACCCAAATCCCTTGTCTGTTAGCGCGCAATTACTCATCCATTATCCTAGCCTCCATCAAGGACAACAACAAAATGCCCAGTAATCCTGATAAATTTAACGCCATCACGACATGAAAACGGGACGAAAAAAGCAAAACGAAGAATAAGGTCGAAAATTACGAAACGAAAGTGGCAGCAAAGAGAAGGAAAAATTATTTCGTAATCACAGATGAAGGATGCTTCGTTTCGTTCGTCCTGATTCGATTCGATTCGATTCGCATTTAATAAGAAGTCTGATCCGGACGAACTTTGGTGACGGTGGGTGTGTCCTTCTGGCACACAATAATTCATCAATGGACAACGACTGAAAAACATCATCGTTGGTTTGTTGTCGTATCTAATCCCTGACAGAGAGCACACAGGGACACAAGGTCGAGGGATCTCGATAGACGATGATAATGATTCTCTGGGCGGATGCTCAGAACGAGAGTTTATTGATAATTAATGACGGCGGCAAACTCAACAAATGCGTATCATTCGGATGAGTCGAGATATTTGTGTGTTTTTTTTTTTTTTTTTGCTCTCCTCAGTTGTTTGGTTATTCCCCGAACTGTTACACGAGGTCCTGGCAAAGTTCGTTTGAGGTGTAATTAAGGAGCTGTCTTTTGCTCTTTTTTGCTTTCGCCTTGTCTTGGTCACACTGCTGTTGTCCTCGGTGATGTTGATGTCGATTTGATGACCGGAAATTTGTTTGTCATTTTGGCAAGGAGATGGCCTTTTTTCCGGATGGATATTTGTTGATGTTTAGGGATTTCAACGGGCCACGAGGGTTGGGGTGGAGATTTGATTGGAATTTGTCGCTTTTCTCCCTTGTCGTGGGGATGGTGGGTTTTTATCGACGGGACTGGGTGACTTAATGACTTTGCTAAGCTCCTTTGATGACAGAAAATATCTGTTAGCTTGGGAAAGTCGACGGTGGGAGAGGGCATTTAGGTTTCGGTTCGAGGTTTTTTGAGAAACGAAACTTGCAATTGAATACTGAATGAATGTGAATAGTTGTAGGTGAACATTTTGAAATATTTGATTGATTAATCCATTTGTGCCCATTGTTGCGTTAACGAAACAAAAGAGGTAGGAACGCTGTTTGATTTTTAATTTTTTTCAATTTATCAAGAAATTGAATTCTGAAAATGAAAGTTCTGTTATACATTCTAAATACTAGGCTTTAGGTTTCGCGTCACTTTAAAGTTTTCGCTTAGTGTTATGCTTGAACTGTCACCACCTTACAACTGGTGGGGGGATAGCAATAGAACTGAAATTGTCTTACGTGTTTATTCGTTGAGTTCGTTGTTCGAACTCTCCCATATTTTATTTGTTTCGTCTTTTTATACTGATTCGTGATTACAAATGAATGCTGACCCAGCGCCTGGGGTCAATATTGCAATTACGGAAATGACGCCTTAACGCATGGTGTCAGCGAGAAATTGAAACGTAGGCAATTATAAGTAAATGGCAAGATTGTGGATACCGCAGAAACGATTGTATGTACAACTCGTAAGCTAAGTTGTAAAAAATAAATTTTAAAGAAAGAAAAGTGAAGTTGTTCTTTAAAAATGGCATGTTAACTGCTAACAATTAATAAAATTGTATGTTTAACATCATTGTTATTGTAATTACATACAGTGGGTGTAATTAATATTCGGTTTCTTACTCGAATGTGTGAACAATTTTAGCAGTTACAGGTTTAAGCAAATTCCTTAAAGAACAGTTTGGCTGTTCGAGAAAGCCGATTGGAACAATCACTTTGCTTCCTCGATAGTGCCGTGAATGCCGCTGCTGATATGATCACAAATATTCTTCTGCTGGGCATGAGAACCTTCATTCCGCACAGAGTGAAGAGGATCAACCCCAAAGCAAACGCATGGTATGACTCGAGCTATATAGAGCCTATTAGGATGAGAGAGTTGAATATCCCGACATACAAAGCCAACCCTACTGAGGAAAACCGGAAGAAGTTTAAACGGGCCTGAAATGACTGCAATGCAACTATCAGACGTGTGAAATTCTCTTATGAGCAAAAGTTGAGGCAAAAAGTGCTACAATGTCCCAAGGGTAGCAAAAACTTTTGGTCATTTGTAAAAAACGTAAAGAATTCCGCCTCGTCTTCAATTCCCACGCTCATTTACAATGACATTCCAGCTGTCAGCTCTTTAGACAAAGCTAATCTGCTTGCGGCTCATTTTGCAGCTAGCTCAACACTGCCAGATTCCAATTTTTCTCCACCTGTAATTGACAGCGTTGATTTCGTGATGGGTAAAATCCACTTCCGCACTCGTACAGTTGCAAGAGTACTGAAAGATCTCGACGTGCACAAATCCGCTGGCCCGGATGGTATTCCCCCTATACTTCTGAAGAGGTGTTCTTCTGTGCTGGCTACACCACTGCGTAAGCTTTTTCATCTATCCTACTCTTTAGGTCTCTTTCCGAGCAGATGGAAAACAGCATTTGTCCAGCCAGTCCCTAAAAAGGGCGATCCATAGCACTTACGTCCCTTCTTTCTAAGGTCATGGAAACGCTGATAAATCGTCAGCTTATGAAATATCTTGAATCGCGGAAGCTTCTTAATGACCGAGAAAATGGTTTTCCCAGCGACAGGCCCACTGGTGATCTGATAGCTTATCTCACCGAAAAGTGGAACCAGTCTTTACACAACGCAGGCGAAAGCAAGGCTGTTGTGCTCGATATTTCTAAAGCATTTGACAGAGTTTGGCATCAAGCTCTCTTGTGGAAAATGCGTGCCTATGGTATCGATGAATCTCTTCTTCTATGGATTAGAAATTACCTTTCGAACCGTTGTTTTGGATGGGTTCAAGTCTGATATCCACCAAATAAATGCTGGTGTTCCCCAAGGCTCAGTTCTGTCTCCGACACTCTTTCTCATTTTTATAAATGATCTCATGTCTGCTACTTCTAATCCAATCCATTCCTTCGCTGATGACAGCACCCTTAGCTTTTCATATTCGTTCCAAGACCCACGACCCCGCCCTTCGGCAGTAGAATTGGAACGGCAGCATACGTTAAGCACATTGAATTCCGATCTTGACAACATAATTATCTGGGGACAAAACAATAGAGTGGAATTCAATGCTTCAAAAACCCAATGCTGTCTGCTGTCACTCAACCTGACTTACAGGCAGAATGTTCCACTCCACATAATTGACGATGATCGACGAGAATTCCGTCCTCCCGACCTACACGACGTCAAGATAGCAATATGAAGACTGGAGCCTAACAAAGCTACCGGTGCGGACGCACTGTCCGCTGAAATCTTTAAGGCAGCTGGAGATGGTCTGGTTGGGCATATGCACCAGTTCATCTGTAAGACATGGTCCGAGGAAAGCATGCTTGATGAGTGGAATCTCCGTATCGTTTGCCCGCTCCACTCGAAAGGAGACCCCTTTGACCGCGTCGAACAATAGAGGGATAAGTCTCCTGAACATAGCATACAAGATATTCTCTGCCGTTTTGTGTACTCGCCTGAAGCCGTTTATAAATAACCTGATAGGTCATTATCAGTGTGGCTTGAGGCCAGGGAAGACCACCATCGAACAGATTTTCACACTACGGCAGATCCTGGAAAAGACCCACGAGATGGTTGACGATTTCAAGGCCGCATATGACAGCGTGCATAGGGACGGGCTATACAACGCCATGTCTAGTTTTGACATTCCTGCCAAACTCGTCAGGTTGTGCAGGATGGCGATGGAGAATTATCGCTGATCCATCAAGGTCGGTAACGAGCCTACCGAGACCTTTAATGTCAAAAAAGGTTTTAGACAAGGCGACGCGCTGTCATGTGAGTCCTTTAACATCATCCTGGAGAAGATCGTGCAAGACTCACAGGCCAACACTAGAGGCACGATCTTCCAGAAGTCCGTACAACTGCTAGCATACGCGGATGACATTGACGTTATTGGCAGAACTCAGCGAGCCGTCAATGAGGCGTTTTGCTGGCCTTGAGGCGGAGGCGGCTAAAATGGGGTTTAGCGGTGAATGAGGGCAAATCGACGCATATGCTGTCATCAAGAAAGGACACAACATCGACGTCTTGGACAGAGCGTCACAATGGGCATCTATAACTTCGATGTATTCAAGGACTTCGTCTACCTCGGCTCCGCAGTAAACAGTACAAACAACATCAGTACCGAGGTCAAACGCAGAGTAACTCTTGCCAACCGCTGTTTCTATGGGCTCAAGAGGCAATTGAGTAGTAGAGCCATTTCTCGAAGGACCGAGCTGACTTTATACAAGACCTTATTCCCAGTCCTTCTGTACGGCGTGGAGGCATGGACAATCTCAAAAGCGGATGAGGAAGTCCTTTGTCTCTTCGAGAGAAAAGCTCTGCGTGCGATCTTTGGTCCTGTTTGCGTTGCCGGTTTCTGCAGGAGAAGATTCAAACCCGACCTGTACGGGCTGTAACAACTCCCTTCAAATTAAATGTATTTCCACTACAACTAAGTTTTACACTCATTCAGCAGTTTTTCTGTCATGGTTTAGACGCATTTGGCAAGAGATTCTCCATTGAGAGTTCTTGCTTACACCGCAGCTAAGCGCGGGTTGAATTCACCGGGTTTAGTCCTTTGAAGACGCCGAAAAGAGTTTCTTGCGTCGAGAATTGGAAGGACAGCAGAGTTTATGTGCTCTTCCAGGCAACGCTTATGCTTACGAGCAAAATTCGTATCACGCTCACATCTAGCGAGACTTGGCAGCACTAAGAAGACCTTGAAAAAGAGGTGCAGGAAAAGGAGACCAGATGACATTGCTTTTTGAACGTTCAGAGTGAACAGTGTAAATATTCGTACAATAAAATACGAAATATAAAATTGGGTCTGTTTTCTTAACTAAGTAAATTGTTGGCGTTAAATTCGTAACTTCGTCTTGGACTGATGAAATTCCAAGATCTCTGTGGATATCGTTGTACCGCATATACCAGGGTGCGTCGACGATGGCCCTTAGCACTTTATTTTGAAAAGTTCGTAGTATGTTTCTGTTACTTTCTTTGGTATAACCCCTTAGTTGTTTACCATACGTCCAGACGGGTTTTAGCACTTGCTTGTATGTGGGCAATTTGTTGTCAGTACTTAGCTTGGAATATTTGTCAATAAGCCAGTACATGTCTTTGTATCTTAATTGGAGCTCCTCACGTTTCTTTTTGACGTGCTCCTTCCCTTTAAGCTTTACATCGAGAGTCATTCCGAGGTATTTCCCGTCATTGCCGAAGGGTATTTGAACATTATTTATAAAAACGGGCGAGTTATTCACGTTCTTATACGTAAAATTTATATGAACGGACTTAGCTTCGTCAATTCAATTAAATTTTATTTATAATTCATTTATTCATTTCTTACACATGTTTATCTGCACAGCCAGAATGGCTTCTCTGCAGATGATTAATCACAATATCATTTTAGAGTTATAAAAGTTGAAAATCATTAAATTTAATTGTATGTATTTAAAACAGTTAAAATAATTATTAAACAGTACACTTAACAATTAAAAAGTATTTCAAGTTACAGTCAAATATTTTAATTTGAAGAATTTAGGTACATTTCTTTTACTTTTTTAATAATGTCTCTTTTCGGTGGGTTGCGAATTTCCCTTGGGAGTTCGTTAAAGATCATCGGAATTGCCACGTTAAATGTCCTTCGACCATATTCGTTCCAGTACCTCGGAACTTCACATAGCTGCTGCTGCCGTCTTCTATTATTCACCATCTGCTGTGTCTGAATCTTGTATGTGCTGTCGTCACCGTGTATATTTGGCAGATGTTGAGCATACGTGTTGGTTGATTTCTTTGTTGCTGAACTTCTCTTGTACTTCCTGATTCCAGCACAAGCTTTTGTAGACTTCTGTGCACTTTTTGTAGCGGTTGCAATTAAGACGCTCTTCCCCATGCTAATATGCCATATCTTAGATGTGATTCCACCAAGCCCATGTAGCATTGTCTGAGTACTCTTGGTGTACAGAGTTTGCTTAGGTGGAAAATGGCGTACGCAGATTGGCACAATTTCTTCTTCAAAATCTCTATATGGTAGTTCCATTTAAAATTGTAGTCAATCATCAGTCCTAGATACTTATACGTTGACACATATTCTATATTTCCGGTGCAGTCATCATCATATTTTGTTATTCCATCACATCCATGTCTGTGCAAACAGTCTACGCTGTGCATTTTTATCGTAAGTTTCATTCTGGGAATATGCGGCGGGCGAATGTGCATTATCTTTGTCTTAAGTGCGTTGATAATTAATCCATGGTCGTGACACCAAGCTGCGATTCTATAAAATAAAAACAAAACGTACTATACATGAGCACTGACAGTAGATCATCGACATATGTAATAAAGAGAAGCGGACCTAATTTTGAGCCTTGTGGAACACCATATTCGAGTTTTTCTTCATTGCTTGTGTATTCACCAATTTTAACCTGGAATGATCTGTTACTCAGATAACTTGCAAACCACGTTAAGATGTGACCCAGTACACCAATCTTTTCTAGCTGCCTCAAGATTTGTTTGTGGGATAAAGTGTCGAAGGCTTTCTTCAAATCAATGAACAGAACTACTGAGCTATGGTTTTTGTCCAAACTTGAGTACATTTTGTTTTCAAAATCGCCAAGTAGCCTATATGTATTTTTTCCTTTGCGAAATCCAAATTGATTCTTGTTGAGAATGCTATGTTTTTCTATGAAAGTGTATAACCTTCTAGCCAACTCTTCTTCTAAAACTTTATCGACCACTGATAGTATTGAGATCGGTCTGTAGTTCAGGATTTCACATTTCTTGCCGCTTTTGTGACTCTCGACTATATGTTGATCAGTTTTGTTAGTATGGGAGATAGGGTTTGAGCGCTTTTTTCAGATCTTTTGGTCTTATTCCATCTTCTCCTGCCGATTTGTCGCTTTTCAACGAACTTAGTATGTTGCATTCCTCCTCAACTGATACATCTTCGACGTATATTGAATGTTGTACACTGGTTGTGTTGTAGTGGATTGTTTGGTACCGACATTCATGAACAATTGTTCGTACTTCTGACGTTAAGGTTTTCAAAAATTGATTGGTCAGGTCTTGGATGTTACTTTCAGTCGAGAAATTCTTTTTTAAAACATCATCCAGATTGCATTTCTTTTTACCCAGTATCGAATTTACGACCTTCCAAGTGTTGCTTGGGTCGCTTTTACAAAGCTCAAACTTCTGTTTATAAAAGTTCGATTTTGTCCTCGCTATCTTCTTGTTCAGATCGTTTCGATATCTTTTGTATTCTCCGTGATAATCTTCATTGGGTTTGTTGTTTATGTGTCGCCTGTATAGTCTGTCGCGTTCTTTGCAATCGTTTTTCAACTCAGTGGTAATCCAACTATGCTCCGTGGTCCTTTTCTTCCTTTTCACTGTAGATGACGTGGTCAGAGTATTCATTGTATAAAGCTCAATTCGCTGAGTGTTCGTCCATTCGTGCATCCGGTCTAAAGCTCATTGCAATTTTCTGGTTGATTCTTCGACCGTTTTTGCAGTTACCAAAATGGCGGTGTGGTCAGCAAATGTGCCTAGCACTGTGCCTACGTCGTGCGGTATATCGCTGCTATACAATAAGTAAAGGAGGGGACCAAGAACACTTCCTTGTGGTACTCCAGCTTGTATACACTTAAATAGGGAGTATTCTTTCCCATATTTCACACGGAAGATTCTATCCGATAGATAGTTCGATAAAATTGTGAAAAGTTTTCTCCGGAGGTATTGTTGAAGCTTGTGTTTCAAGCCTTCGTGCCAAACTTTGTCAAAGGCTTGAGAAACATCAAGAAATACAGCTGAGCAGACTTGCTTTTGTTCAAAAGATTTTGCTATAACGTCAGTTATGCGATGTACTTGGTCAATAGTTGAATGCTTGCTTCTAAAACAGAACTGGTGGGTAGAATAAGTCGCCTTTCTTCTACAACCGGGCTCAATCGTCGAAGTAATATTCGTTCGAACACTTTAGACATTGTTGGAAGAAGTGAAATCGGTCTATAAGACTTTTAGTCTGGTGGGGGTTTACCCGGTTTCGACACCATTATTATTCCCGCTACTGACACTGACTAAGGACATGTATTAATCTAAAGGCGGCGTTAATAATGAGTCAATCAAACAAGTGATGAAGCCTGTGAGCATTTATTCTGGGCAACGGTTTCTGGGTAGAACTTTACTTACTTATATCCTGTATCCCCCTTGTGAGTCCTAGGGCCTCTACAATGCCTACGCTTCGGGAAGCGTATGTACGAACTCCCTCGATTTGTTTGCATTTTAACTAGCAGAAGAAACTTTCTAGACATCAACAAGAGGTCCGGGAAGATTTCTTACCCCCAAGGACTCCCCCCTAGATCAATCCGTTGACCATATTCATTTCACAAGTCTTCACAACACAAATCCCCTTCTATTCCCAATCCTTCGGCTCAGATTATTCAAGTTTGTTCGCAGCCACCGCCTAGCAGACTCATAAATCCTTGTTCAGGTCCCCCTTCATCGCAGAGTGCTTTACGCTTTATTGATCCAATTGAAGACGTTGATTGGATAAATTGTTTTCAAATACGAGAATAACTCACGCATTCGGTCAAGATTTATTATAACACACACTGGCACACAGAGAGAAACACACACAGGCAATGTGTGCTTGTCGTTAGTAGCAATTTGCAAGGAGCACGTGGATTGTTTGACCCACAAAATGGATTCAAGACGAAACTCGGCAAGAAACTTTCTCCGCACATCGATGCTCCACTTCCACTTCACTGTTCACAAGAAGATTCTTGGTTTTTTTTTCTGCAAATTTATTCTAAATTCTGAAGTGCTTCAGCTGGTTATGAGGTTATGAGAAATTGATTTTCGAGTTGGGTTGGAATTTGAGCTCTAATTAAATGAGTCCAGACGGAGGGAGGGGGAGACGTTGAGAAGTCTTTGTTTCAGCACATCCTTGCCGATGGAATGCAAACATTTGCATACCAGAAGGATTGATGCAGAGAAAGGATTGCATTGTTGCACAAATCATTCCTCGAGGACCTGCAACAAGATGCTGCTGATCCACTTCTGACTACTTTTGGAGTGTCAAGTGCCCCTGGCTGGCATTGTGTTCAAAGTCGATTTGCAACTTGAACTGCAGGGCAATTCGGGGTCAGCATATGTATGTCTGCATGAGATCAGGCTCAGTGTGGTCAATGTTGTCAATGGGAGGATTGCAAATATTGACAGAAGAGGCGAGTGTTGTGTCCTTTGGCCAAAAATGAATTTCGATTTCATGGGAAATGTCAATAGGAACGATTAAAAGGACGTTATTGCTCGAACGTGACATTGTAAGTGAGTCTCCTTTGTCCGCTTTTGCGGCTGTCCTCATTTTGACATTTTGGGTCAATCAAACGCACAATTGAAATTAAATTCCTTTGATGGACAATGGGAGGCGTGGTTGAGTTGTGTGTTGGAGGCCTTATGAACATGCTCTTTGCGAATAGTGATTAAAATTGAAAATGGGCACGATTCTGATCGAAGAAGATGAATTTAATAATTTAGTCGTGGCCACCTTATAAAAGACGTCGCAAAAATCACGCAGGATTTGGGTTTTTGTGTAATTTTTGTGCTGCAAGAATACAGTCTGAGAGCTGTCAGAACATTCGTATGAAAACTAATTCATGAAGACCAGAAATGAAGTATTACAAAGATGCCCGACTTCTTTCCCCTTAAGATTCTTGACAACTGTTTTTTATAACAATCAGAGGACGGCATTTACGTTATTTCGTGAATAACCGTCAAAAATTGATGAATATCCGTCAAAAATGCACTCAAATTCGTCGATGGACTAGGGGGCAATCAGCTGTGAAGTCGGCTATCTTTGTAATACTTCATTTCTGAGGAAGGCGTTCCAGTAGTTGTTTGCAGTCTTTTCAAAATAAAGAGGGAATGAAAGTTCACAATTTCTGCGCAGAATATTGAGAGAACCGACTTCGTCAACTGTGAAGAGGAAGATTAAGACAAATAAACATCGAAACATTTGATGAAGATGTTGCTGACATGCAGGGAGTATCGTTTCGGGTGCTAGGGCAACATTCTCCTTCTGTGAACCACAAGAGGAAAATGCAAGTAAAAACGTTCACCTTAACCCTCCGTTTGACACCCAGATCTGGCCTTTAGGCGGGGTTGTGGTAATTCGCTAAAGACTACTATACTTCCACATTTTTGTTACAAATTACAAAATATGCCGTGCCAATTTTTTCATCCGAAAAAAATTTGCCCTGTAGGAGGGTTAAGCGTAATTTACTGATACTTTTAAAGAAGCTATCGGCTTGAAATTCTTGGTAGCTTCCTGACATCTTATTTTCTACAGATTTATGGAAAACCCCATTCTATTGAGTTCCTAAAAGGGGACACAAAAATGAGAAGAAAAAAAGACAATTTCGGGCGGACATATGGTGTCTGGCTGGACCTCTTTTATATTTAGTATGTAATTGTATGGATGTGTTACCGTGGCGTAGTGGGTTAGTGCGTCGACTCCTACGCAGAGGATGCCAGGTTCGAATCCCCAATCTACCAACTTTCATAATTCACGGCTTCCACCTCTTTCGAGTCGCTGACAATGCTCAAAGAGTTATCCTGTCTAGAAAAAGCTTCTCCAACTTTGCCGTTTGGAGTCGGCAAAAAACTGAAGGTCCCTTCCATTCGTGAAAGAACAATAGCTCGCACAACAGTGGTTGCTGAGAAGCTAGGCCCAGGTCCGCCTCGGACTATCGCGCCACCAATATTATATTATTATTATTATTATGTAATTATATGGAATATCATGCATTTTGACAGATCTACTTACACACGGGGAACCACTGGCGCAAAAGACTGCAGTCAGAAACCTGGGGATCTGGCTAGATCAGTATCTATATTTTCACAAACATGTGGATGCTGCTCTGGCCAGGGCCCGAGGCGCATTTGCCCTTACAAAGAGACTGTTTTACAACAGCCAACTCGATGCGAAGGTGAAGGTTATCTGCTACATGGCCCTCATTCGGCCAATGCTCACTAATGGGTGTCCCGTGTGGTTCAACGTGAGTGCAAGCTTCATGGAAAAGATTCGGTTGTTCGAGAGGGCTTGTCTTAGGGCTTGCCTTCGCCTTTATCGAACTCCAGAGTCCCAGTACATAAAATTCTATTCTAAAGAGGTCTTATACAACAGGGCAAACCTGATAAGAGTGGACAATTTCCTGCTGAAGTTGGTTCGAGGTCACACTGCTAGAGCGATGAGCTCGGTCAACAATCTGATCTCTGGGGCTTACTACCCCAATCCTCAATACCACGAAAGGGTACGTCACAACGGCTTCGTCCCCCCAAAAGCATTCCTCAATTTAGATAAACGCGGCCTGATACAAAATATAAATGCGGTATCGCTCATCTACCACTTCGCCAGATCAACTGTGGATGGGCGACTCAACCACGACCGCTCCGTCGCACAACGAGCTGAGGAGGATCTCCTCCGTTTCAGTACGGTGGTCTCAAGACGGGATAAATGGGATGTTGCTATGCAACATCGAAAGTTCTGGTGGCTGGGGAGCGAGAGAACTCCAGCGTCGAACCCATTAGACCCTGGTTAAGAAAGACAATGCAGAACCCCTCATGGGAAGCAGTCGGTCCACGTCTTGCAGTGGATTTTATATCAGCTGTAACCTATGGCCGACTTACATATTTTAGCGTAGTTGTATGGAGTGGGTAAGCTGTTTATACATGATAATCATAAAAAAAGAAGATAAAAGGAGAATGTATATATATACACGCATAACGATACATATATGCATTATGTATATAAGGATATATGCGTATATGCATGTGTATATAACTATACAAATGTGTATATGTATGTATTAATCCACGTATACATACATATACAAGCTTAAGATAGTTTGTAAGTTTTATTTGAGGGTAGAATGTAAGTTAGCTTGTAGTTTCTTTTAAAAAAAATATGTTCGGTCATTAAGTTTGTAAATTTTTTCTTATTATTTATTAGTCATGTTCAAATTTTCTTTTTGCAAAATAATGTTAGATTAAGTCGAAAGACATAGAATAAGTTTAAGTTTAGCTTAGAGTACCCGCTACACTGTTCGAACAACTAGTTTTAAGCATTTTTCTCTAATATTTAAGTTGTCATGAAGTACATAATAAAAAATGCATTAAAAATGAACAGAACTATACCATGCCTGAAAAACTCAACTGATATTTTCTACACAGATGTTGAAAAAGCAAATACACTTGCCTTGACTTTCGAGCGCAAGCATTGTGTGATAAACGATTTTCGTTGCCAGGATTTTTTTTCAGAAAAGAAAACAAGACAGACAATCACACATAAACTAATTAATTTATTTTAAAAAAACAAAGAAAAATTGACGTATCTCTACCGACGAAGGCGAAGCGTTGTTGACCGTTCGTTTTTTCGTTAGCCGTTCGAGTGGCGTAGTTTTAAATTTTGACAGCGCTCTTTGGGGTGTGTTCGGGCTGTCCTGCGGGATGAGTGCATTCAGTTGACAATTGTGTATCACAAAATTTAGGTGATATTCACACAGACTCTTTGGTAAACAACACTATGTTAGCATTTCAAAGATTGCAACTAGATACGCCATCGGATGTATACGTTGAAGATAATGACATTGAGTTCTTCATTAAAAATCTGAAGACGAAAAAATCTGACGGCCTAGATATGGTTAAAAACATCTATCTTAGGGAGTTACCAAAACGTGGGATTATGATGGTGAGACATCTTATAAATGCTTGTCTCAAGTTGCGGTATTTTCCAGCTAAATGGAAACTAGCCAAAATTGTACCGATACCCAAGGCTGGTAAGCCACCAGATAACGTAGATAGCTACCGACCAATTAGCTTACTGAGTAATTTGAGTAAAATTTATGAAAGAGTTCTTAAGGAGAAGATCATGAAATTTATTGATGAGAAACACATACTTCCGAATGAGCAATTTGGTTTTAGACCTTATCACAGTACGTCACATCAAGTCAAGAGAATTTGTGATTATGTAAAAAGAAATCGATCAAGTGGCATGGTGCTACTTGACGTCGAAAAGGCTTTCGATAGTGTGTGGCATTACGGTCTACTATACAAAATGATTAACCTAAAATTTCCATGGTTTACCTGTGCAATATTGTTTTAAGTTATTTGTCAAATCGATGTTTTTAAGTGCATGTTAACAATGGTGTTTCTAACATGGTTTTTTACAATGCTGGAGTACCGCAAGGTTCTGTTTTGGCCCCCATATTGTATATCCTTTATACATCTGATTTTCCGAAGATACCTGAATGTGAAACAGCGTTTTACGCTGATGACACAGCTATTTTTTCGTCGCATGAGCTTGGTCTTGTTATTGAGACCAATCTTAAGATTGCGATAGAAATTTTACTTAGCTACTGCAATAAATGGAAAATTAAAGTAAATGAAGACAAATTCATCTTTTTCAGCCGAAAAAGAAAAGCTTGTTTTCGCCCTTCCAGTAGCTTGCAGGTAAATGGAAGTGATGTGGAATGGCGAAACTTCGTAAAGTACTTAGGTGTATATCTAGACTCCAAATTAACTTTTCGTGAGCACATCGCACAAACCGTTAATAAGGTTAAAATTGCAACGACAATTTTATATCCATTTATTAATATGAAATCGTTATTGTCGATATCAAACAAAAGCATAATATTTAAGGTCATATTCCAAGCTATACTTTTGTATGGATGCCCGGTATGGGGAAAATCCGCCCAGTGCCACATTAGGAAATTACAAGTGGCTCAAAACAAAGTCCTTAAAATGATGTTAAATCTACCATATGATTTCCCTACTTCAAGACTGCATGAAAGAGCGGGTGTTGACCCAATCACTTCACGAATATTATTAACAAATAAATTTATAAACTCATTCGCTTTGACCGAAAATCCCTTAATTAACGACTTGTGTACCAATAATTAAAAACATATACATATTTATTTATTTATCAATTGTTTTCATTGTACATTTTTGTCTTAGTTATTCATATATATATATATATATATATATATATATATATATATATATATATATATATATATATATATTCATTTATTTATTTATTTATTTATTTATTTATTTATTTACTTATTTGTTTATTTATTTATTTATTTTTGTCTCTTATTGAAGGTTTTTCTCGTATTTTCCTTCAATTTTCACCAGTTTCCATCAAATATAAATAACTTAAAATATAAATATAAACGTTTTTCAGAAGAAAGATGCATACTTCATCACATCTCTGTAATATATATTGTGCGATAAACTAAATCAAATGTAAACTTTTTATACGGAAATAAAATATCTATCTATCTAAAAAAAACTGTAGGTCCCTTCCACGCGTGAAAGAACAATAGCACGCACAACACAAGTGGTTGCTGAGAAGCTAGGCCCAGGTCCACCTCGGACTGTCGCGCCACCCATATTATTATTATTTAGTTGTCGTCGTTGACCGGTAATTTTTTCGAATGCGGCCATTTGCATATAAATTCGTTTGACTTCATTGGCACGTCGTAAAATGTTTCCTTAGCCTTCCATCTCCCCACCCACATCAAACACAAATATCTAGCCAGAAGAGCAAAGAGTTCCACCTGACCTGTTCGGAGGCTTGAATCGGCAAAGTGTTGGCGGAAAGAATGTCTGAATACAGATTATTCATTAGACAACAGCCGCATTTCACAATAAACCACCATTTCCGGTTTGCTGAAGCGTTCCCTCATCCGACAGCTAGTGGTGGGCGGGGAACCCTTAAGTGAATGCTAACGCACACACAGAGTATGACCGAAGGTGATCCTCGAGGTAAATGAAACGACACTTCAATTTAATTCGCTGACATCCCACAGAGTTGATTTGCTCCGAACTGCTCCTAACCCCAGCCGTCACATTGTTTGACAAATCCTCCCTCCAGCCATCAGGCACTGACGTCAGTTCCTGCAAGAGAGTGTGCGCGCGTGTGTGTGTGTGTGTGTCAGCAACCACCGCCCCCTCCCCAAGTAAATTGTTAATGACTTCGAATGCCTTGGATTCCATGAATACTTTCAGCATTGGCAGTTGCTCAGATACTCAGATACTCAGATACCACCACCATATCCAATCACTCGAGCTGGAAGGAACAGGAATCTTAATTTGCTAACTTCAACATAAATTACCATCAAAATGTCCTGGGACAGAGCCGGGGCTAGGTATGTGCTTGACTGTGCGTGAATGTGTTACGGTTTCGCACCTTGTGGACCGGCTGACAACGGAGGGGGGGAGAAAGGGATACAAACCCCTGTCTCGTGGTTTTTGAAAAGCAACCCGGTTTTGCATATTGATGAACAATATGGAGGATTATCTGCCAGCCAGTGCCAGGGAGAGAGCAACGATAGCTCGTTGAGGCTGAAGGATGAGCTGATAACTTCTGTCGGTTGGAATTTTGGGGATTTTCCCGACGCTACATTGAGGCCGGAGTACAATTTAGCTGGCTCCATCACCTTTTAAAACAGAAGCTATTGGTATTGGATACTTTCAAGGGATTAATGGGAGCGCTGTGCCGTCGTTTGGTCGCTGCTGAATGAACTCATCTGAAGGAGGTTATCGTGTCTTAGCAGTTGGTTTAGTTCTCTTCATCGGGAGGTGATGTGTGCCCGAGGGTTATTGATGAGTTCAGGGTGGTGGGTGGTTTTGATGTTCCAGGTCAGTTTTGTTTTCCCGCCATTTGGGCATGGCTAATATTTGTCAGTTGGCAGTTGACAGTTGTAGAGGGGGCTCGAAAACGGGTTTTGTGGCGCACTCAACAGGCGCACTTCTTGTGAATATAAAGAAATTTGCTTTTGGTTTAAATCAGGTGTGGACTTGTTAATAAAAAAAGGATATGTACCAGATATTCTTCTTGCTCTTTGTGTGGCGTTATATCCTTTCTTGCACCTCGTTCGGAAGCCAAATGGCCGAAGAGTCCCCAGCAGCGTTGCCGGTGAGAAATTCTACCAGGTTCTACACGGCAGTCATAAACTGATATACTCATATTCTGTATTGAGTACTAGCAACAATTATAGAAGGAAGATTTCAAAATAAAGTCAAAGGAAATCTACGAGATGAATAGGCTGCCCTCCGTCCACATGAGTAGAAGCTGCGTACATCAGCTGTTCGTAATAGTTCAGCAATCTCGGTATCATCGGTACTGCATCAGTAGCCGTGTTTTTTTCATAAATCTATAAATACTGAAGTAGGTTTTTGTGTGTAAAACACATACAGTATGGAGCAAAAAAATGCAAACAGGTACAACATCAGAAATAATTCTGCGTATCTTCCTGTAACTGGTTCTTCTTTTGAAATGTTTCCTTCCTTTGTGAAACCATTCGATCTTGAGTGTCAGTTTGTGATTGGTCTCGTGTAGTCTCGTCATTCGTCATTCGTAGGTCTCGTCATTTAAATAAGTGGTATAAGTCGAAAATTTGGACGAGCAAAAAGATAGGTCTATAAAATAGCTTATTCTTATAAAAAACATTTGTACTATCCAATAATTAAAAACACCTGTCTAGTGGATGCAAAGAAGCAATCATTGCAGCTTTTAACAATGACAGGCTCATGAAGAATATTGCTCTCGAGTTTGGTGTCGCAACTTCAACCATTTCACGAGCTGTATCCCGATTCCGGGAAGATGGCGATGTTAATCGAAAAGTTGGTAGTGGGCGTCCTCGCAAAACAACTCCCCGACAAGATCGTGAAATAGTCAAGCAAGTCAAAAGTCGATCCCCTTAAGACCCTTAAGCCGTTGAAGTTGCAGACTACGTCCATAGATACGTCCCAACATCTCGACCTTAGTGTAGGCGTACACACTGTTAGGCGACGACTAAGGGAGTCAGAACTGTTTGCAAGACGCCCAGCAAAGAAACCATTCATCAGTGCAATAAATAGAAAGAAACGGCTGCATTTTGCGAAACGCCACATGCATTGGACGAGCGAGCAATTGGCTAAGGTTTTATGGAGTGACAAGAGCAAGTTTAACATCTTCTCGTCAAGCGGTATTCGCTATGTTCGAACACCTCCTTCTTCTTCTTTACTCGGCGCTACAGTCCGGGGTGTACCTGGGCCTCAACCAACAACCCTCGCCAGCTAGCACGGTCTCTGGCTAGTTGAAGTCCTTCTCCACCTATGTGCGCCATATTAAGCACGGGCGCCCTCTGTTACGTTGTCATACGAGTTTGGAGTCTTAGAGAATCTTCGGGCCGGAGCTGAGTTGTCCGTACGCTCTACATGGCCTAGCCATCTAGGCGTTGGTTCCGAAGACGCCTGATTAGACTCATGTCGCTGTACAGCCCGTACAGTTCGTGGTTGAATCTTCTCCTCCAGAAACCGTCAACGCAAACAGGACCAAAGATCGCACGCAGAACTTTTCTCTCGAACAGACCAAGGACTTCCTCATCCGCTTTTGAGATTGTCCATGCCTCCGCGCCGTACAACAGGACGGGGATGATCAAGGTCTTGTATAAAGTTAGCTTGGTCCTTCGAGAGATGGCTCTACTACTCAATTGCCCCTTGAGCCCATAGAAACAACTGTTGGCAAGAGTTACTCTGCTTTTGATCTCGGTACCTTTTACTGCGGAGCCGAGATAGACGAAGTCCTTGACTACCTCGAAGTTATAGCTGCCCATTGTGACGCTCTGTCCAAGACGTCGATGTTGTGTGTCCTTTCTTGATGACAGCATATAAGTCGTTTTGCCCTCATTCAACGCTAGACCCATTTTGGCCGTCTCCGCTTCAATACCAGCAAACGCCTCATTGACGGCTCGCTGTGTTCTGCCAATCACGTCAATGTCAACCGCGTATGCTAACATTTGTACGGACTTCTGGAAGATCGTGCCTCTAGTGTTGGCGTGTGAGTTTTGCACGATCTTCTCCAGGATGATGTTAAAGGACTCACATGACAGCGCGTCGCCTTGTCTAAAACCTTTTTTGACATTGAAGGTCTCGGTGAGTTCGTTATCGACCTTGATGGAGCAGCGAGAATTCTCCATCGTCATCCTGCACAACCTGACGAGTTTGGCAGGAATGTCAAAACTAGACAAGGCGTTGTATAGCTCGTCCCTATGCACGCTGTCATATGCGTGTCTCTCTTTTGGGGCCCTTCCAGGATCTGCCGTAGTGTGAAAATCTGTTCGATGGTGGTCTTCCCTGGCCTCAAGCCACTCTGATATGGACCTATCAGGTTATTTATAAACTGCTTCAGGCGACTACACAAAGCTGAAGAGAAGATCTTGTAAGCGATGTTCACGAGACTTATCCCTTTATTGTTCGACGCGGTCAAAGGGGTCTCCTTTCTTATGAATGGGGCAAACGATACTGAGATTCCACTCATCGGGCATGCTTTCCTCCGACCATATCTTACAGAGGAGCTGGTGCATACGCCCAACCAGATCATCTCCAGCTGCCTTAAAGATTTCAGCGGACAGTCCGTCCGCACCGGCAGCTTTGTTAGACTTCAGTCTTGAGATTGCTATCTTGACCTCGTCTACATCGGGGGGACGGAATTCTCGTC
The DNA here is from genome assembly GCA_964034865.1 of Eristalis intricaria. Classification (NCBI taxonomy): domain Eukaryota; kingdom Metazoa; phylum Arthropoda; class Insecta; order Diptera; family Syrphidae; genus Eristalis; species Eristalis intricaria. Next base: position 61,867,090 of record OZ035877.1, on the reverse strand, counting down.
GATCATCGTCCATATTGAGCGGGACATTCTGCCTGACAGCGGTATTGGAGTCATCGTCGCCGTTTGGCAGTCTGCTGAAATGGTTCTTCCAAATTCTCAGTATCGACTGCGACTCTACTACTAGTTGTCCATTCTCATCCCGGCAGGCTTCTGTCCGAACCTTATATGCACTGGATAACTGATTCACCCTCTGGTAAAACTTTCGGATATCGTTCCTACCGTAGCACCTCTCCATCCCGTGCTCTTTCTTCTTTATCCTGGGAAGCCGGGTCTGGTCCCTTCGTCTCTGTTCGCAGATCTCACGAACAGCTCTCTTTGTTCGTTGCAGCGTTGCTTTGTAGGCTTCCAGCTTTGCTGTGCCTGTGCTGCCTGCACTCGTTGTCAAACCATGGGTTTTTCTAGGTGGTGCTGTAAAACCCAGCACATGAGTGGCCTCCAATCTTCTTCGATTGTTTGCGCAGGCGGCGACGATCTGAGAGAGAGATTCCGGGAGACTCGATGGGCAAAGATCCTAGCAGTCCGTTGCGATTGTTTCCATGGTGTCCTTTCTCGATTTCGTTGATCTCTTGATATCCGAGTTCTTACCTTGGCTACAACAAGGAAATGGTCCGAGTCGATGTTGGCTCCTCGGAACGTTCGGACGAGTGCTGGAGGAGTGCCTGATGTCGATCGCAACATGATCAATCTGGTGGACGGTTGATTGATCAGGGGACCGCTTGGTCCATTTGTGGATGTTGAGGTGTGGGAACCGCGTGATAGCTACAGGGAGATTTCGTCTCGTTACGAACTCCACCAGCCTGAGTCCGTTCTCGGATGAGCTGTCGTCGGCTGTGTTTCCCGATGACTTTGGCAAGGATGTCCTCCTTACCCAGCTTTGAATTGAAATCTCCTAGAGCGATCTTGGTGTCGAAGCTGGGACACTGATCGTAAGTCCTTTCTAGGAGATCATAGAAGTCATCCTTGCTGTTAGCATCTTTGTCCTCTGTCGGGGCGTGGGCGCAAAGCAGGCTGCTGTTCCCGAATTAAGCCTTGATGGAGATTGTTATGAGGCGTTAGCTTTTACAGACAAAGCTTAAGACTTTTTGCCTAAGTCCTTGACAGCAAATCCACATCCAAATAAGCGCCTCTCTCTGTTGCAATCAACGTAGTAGATGTCGCAGTTTCTCATCCTCTTTTTGCCCGGCCCATTCCACCCCACTTCCTATATATCTTTAATATGTACTTTTATAGTCCTTAAAAAAATAGAAGTCCGGTCGCGAAAGGAGGAGTACATTACAATACTTCTATAGCAGTTCATTCGGCAACGCTGCAACGTACTCAGTCGAAGTTAGACACTTCCGTTCGTGTGTACCCTTAGTTGCCTGTCAGCAACACAGTGGGGCTCTATTTCAGAGTGGACATATGCCCCAACCAACGATCGTCTGCAGCTAGAGCCGCCCAGCCTAGCTTACATCAAGTTTTTTGAGGGTCTCCTCCACTTGCGTGTGCAACTATAGACGCTGGCGTCCTCTTCTGCTTTGTTCCACAGGCTCAGAGTCGATAATTCATCGGATCGCCGTTAAGTTGTTAGTGAGCTCTGCATGGTCCATCCGTAAGAGTCTCGTTAGACTCATGTCGCTACACGGTCCTTATATCTCTTCAAGATGTTCGCAACGAAAATTGCCAAAGACAGCAGGCATAACTGTTTTGCTCAAAGCTAGGGTCTGCTGATCCACTTTTAAACTTTACCACCATCTTCCGTAGAGCAGGGAAATGGGAATAGGGTTATTTTTTTACAAAATTTTGGGGAATTCCGCGCGAACATTCGCTGAGATCGTTGCCGTTAAGTCTCTGTAGTGCAATATGACTCGAGGAGGCGGGCCGGAAACGAGATGCTGCGACGACTCTACCAGCTCATTCCACGATGTAGAATTTGCGACGAATCCTTCCCTGCCAACAACGATATCCAACAACAACCCTCTCATTTGCCTACACAAACGTTGACTCATTCCTTCGACGTACAACAACCCCAGCGAATAACAAAAGACCATCTGCTCCGACCCTCGTCTCGAAGCACCACCCCCACCCGCTCGAGTTCCAATCGAAACCGACGTCCCCATCAGGTTTCTTGTCATTCCGCGGCGCAAATGAAAACACTTCACCGCACTTTAATTACTTACACCTTGTGGCAGAGTCATCCCTTCGGTGCCATCATGAAAATGCCGATTTTGTCGCCGTGCCGCACCGCACCGAAAACTTTCGCCATCCAAATCGCTTCCGATTCGCAACGCTCCCCGAGCCCATCAAAGTCATTGGGAAATTAATTTTCAACACTTACGCCGCCATGAAACGAGGTCATGACTTCGATAATCACTTCCCTGCTAGCATTTAAAGCAGCTCCCACCCGCTGCCATCCCGTGGAAGCGAAACAAACTGGAAGACAGACTTGCCGGCACGGAAGTAGTGTGCCTCGACTGAGGACTACATTATGTCTCAATACTCAGTGCGAGGACAGTGAAAGTTTTCGCTCTCGGTCGGGTGTAGGCACGACGATGCTTGGCAGGTTTTCGCGCCTGCACAGCTCCCCCCCACGTTCCACTAACGTAACCATCGTCAGGGCTTACTCGCGCACCGAGTGAATGGGATTATTTTTAAAATATCGACATCGGGGGAGAAATCTTCGTAAATTTTGGGGAATTCCGCGCGAACATTCGCTGAGATCGTTGTCTCTGCGGTGCAATATGACTCGAGGAGGCGGGCCGGAAACGAGATGCTTTACAACAGCTCATCATTGTTCCTGCAGATGTTCCTTGTTCGTCGTGATTCCACAGGGCTCGACGCAATGGTACGCGACACTCGCCTCAATGAGCAAAAGTAATAATTACGAATTTATGTTTGTGTCAGGCAAAAATTGGGAATCTGTCCCGCGACGGGGATTTGTTCTCTTTTGCTGTCGTTGACACGAAGCAGCCCGTGGAGGGTGGGTGGGGTTAATGGACGACAGGTCGAACACGTCGATCAAGTGCCACGAGCTTGAGTTGGGAGAGGGGTTGGGCCAGGGACAAGTGCCTCAAAATATTGATTTATCGTCCAGCTCATACCTGTGAACGATGGAAAACAATTAGCCCCAGAACCTCCCCACCGTCAGCAGCCCTGATTGATCCTTTTCACAGAAATCTCCGTCGCATTATCACAAGTCGCGGGGGAGGGGGCAGTTGGGGAGGTTGAAAATATGTCGCGCAACATTCCTTGGAGAGTTCCCAAGAAAGTTGTGCAAAAGTTTACCAATCTCTGGCTGCCTGGCCACGGCGAAGAAGGAAATGAAACCCAAACAATCTTGAACAAAAGGAACACTCAAGTATTCCATGGAGAGATTGATTGTGTTTTGTCCTTCTTCGGTCCGCCCCAGACTCCACATCGATTCGCAGATGGCAATGCAAACCAGTCCTTTAACCCGGCAGACATTGACAGGCATCACGTTTCGCAAAAAATGAAGTCGCCCCCCGGGCTGGAGTGCACAATTCCCCGAGCGACATTGTGCAGACAAACCATCGGAGAATTGTGCACTTTAGAGCTGCACACCATCGCAGAAGCAACTGACGTTTCAATTGTGTACAAAGTAACAGATGACATTTGCCTACCTTCTGCCATTGTTGGTGGCGCTGTGCTCTGCTGTGGACGTCGATGGGAGTCCTCCGGTTGGCTGCCACTTCTAATTGAAGTTTTGTAATTGTTCTTCGGGGAGCAATTGAGATTTATAGCCATGCTGTGCCAAGGTGCTCGAGTGTCTGTATTGACTGCTTGTGTAATTGAAGGTCTTCCCTGCTTCGTGCTGGGCGTTCGGAAAGTCATTTCAGAGTGTTTGGTTTAAATGGCATCTGAGGCATGCCGAGCAGAGGTGGTGGATACGACTTCTTGGTAATTTCTTAATGTGTCCTGACAGCTTGCAACTTGCTAGGTGTGAAGTGATAGAGATGTTTGAAGGAACTTTTGGTTGGTTTTTTGGGTGTTAACTACTAGGAGTTTTATTCGTTTGAAGTCGGAAAGGAGATGAGTGACAACAAGGATGACTCTTTCATTTGAGGGAATGTTCCCTCAAATGTTTGTTTTGATTTTCTCAGTTATCTATTGTGTATCAAGAGGCGTTCGTATAGGTAGGTGGGTAGGCGGGGCTGCTAGTGAATACACCAGCGCACTTAGGCCATGTTGGTCCAATGTGATACCCGCAGTCAGACTACTACCAATGATTGATTACTCCGTTAATTTGATCCCAACTGCAAATGGTGACTGGATCAGATTTGAAACCAGATAAAAGCGTACTAACTTTGCTTTCACTGCGATTCAAGCTGGGGACCCCGTTAACCATGGGCAAGCTCTTAACCGACTGCGCCATCCGGTGACTTAGGCGTTAGTATAGGCCTTTCATATTTTTTGGATGGCGCTGGTCGAAATGGCGCCCAATGAAGGGATCTATTCATTCCTCCTATTTGTCTCTACCGCCTCTAGAGTCATTGACAGATAGCTTTCCTCCTCGTCCTTCCACATGTCTGTGGATGACCTTCTTTTACTTCCAGTGGCACTGCAGTCGCTAGTCGAAATGGCGCCCAACCAAGATGCGTTTCCCATCAACTGTCGGAATGTAGCCAGCCGTTTGAAGATGACCTTCATTTACTTCCGGTGGCACTGCAGTCGCTAGTCGAAATGGCGCCCAACCAAGATGCGTTTCCCATCAACTGTGGGAATGTAGCCCCACTATAGTCATTGGTGGAAGTCCTTTCCCTTATTTTGAAGCCGAGATGGTGCTCAATGAAGATGCGTCTCCAGCGAACGTGATCCACCCAGTTTTGACAACAGACGTTGATCTCTTTTTCTTCAGGTGGCGGCAAGCCATTCGAAGCGTGCTTCTGAGCGGGCCAAGATAGGACCTATCCAAGATGCCTGAACGTGGTCTGTCCAAGAGAGATGACCTCCCCTACATCACGAGGCGCTACAACCGAGTGCGTACATGGCGCCCAACGAAGATCCCTCAACAGTCAACATGTTTCTCCCAGACGTCTTTATTGTCTCTGATTTCTAGAGCCTTTCCTGGAAGTCCTTCTTCTGCATCAGATTGTGATTCAAGGTGGGTAGGGGATGGTGCCCAAGCAAGATAATTTTCCAGACAACGCTGTCCTCCCAGTTGCGTCTAGAATCCTTGATAGAATTAATTCTTATCCTTCACATGTAATTTTGGGCTGGCCAATGTGGCGAATGATGATGACTCCAGAGGCGTTTGTAAAAAGCCACTCAGTCAGAGGTCAATATGGCGACCAACCTTCTTATGTGTCTAGTGTCTTTAGAGCCTTTGATGGTTTTTTGTTTCATCGTGTGGGGCTATACTAGAGAGTGAATATGACGCCCAACCAAGATGCTTCACCAGTCAACGTTGTCCACCCAGCTAATAGATGGCATTCCTCTTCTTCGCGTGACTCTAAGCCAGAAACTGAAGATGGCGCCCAATGACGATGCGTTTCCCTGTTGGTTGCTCTATCGGTGGTGGGTCTTCAGGGAATACGTCTGATGTCGAGATGTGTGCCTGCATTTGTCGATCTGTTGATAAAATTCAGCGGTAAAAGTCAGTCTTCTTCGGGCGGGTAAGAGATGGCGCCCAACCTAGATGCATCTCCAGTCAGCGCTGTCCAACCGGCTGTCTCTAGAGTCCCTAGCGGTGGTTGAAGTCTATCATCTTCTTCAAGCAGCGCTGCATTCGAAAGAAGATCTTTTATTCAGCCAGTCCCACCAAGCTGTTGGTGAAAGTTCTTCCTCTTCGTCAGATGATGCGACAGTCCTTCCGCGAGATGGGGCTCAACTACGATGTCTCTCCATCCGACGTGATCCTCCCACCTCTCTGCAGAGTCATTGGTTGAACTCATTCCTCTTCTCGGATGCCGCTGCAGCCTTGGTCAGCGTGTTTTCTGTTGTTTCTGGAGGCATTGGTTGGTTATCGATTGTGGGCTAAAATAGGGCCCAACCAAGAGGTTTTCTAGCCAAGGTCTCAGCTGTCTCCAAAGCCTGCGGTAGAGGTTCATTTCAACTAATCGCCACCGTATCTGCTGTCGGCTTCTTGCATGATTCTTCTTCGAGTTCTGGGTTTGGGATATCCACGCGCTGTAGATGGCCTATACACTCCAGACGATCAATTCAGATGTCCAACCATGCTTACATCGCTCCGCACGTTAAGGTGGCTTGTTCGTTGCTCTTCCCCCCAAATTCTGGGCCTTCCAAGGGAAAGGGACAAGGTGACGTCACAAAGGGCAAGGTGACGAGCTCCTTGGATCCCAGACCAGTCTCATCATCCAAATAAAAAGATAAATTATTTCCCTAATCCGTCATCAAACGCAATGAATGCATGTCGGCCTACTAGTTGACGCCTATTTTTTCCCACACTCCCAGCCCAACTCCTTCCCACTACCCAACCGAATGACGGCGACAAAGATGTCCTTTCAATCATTCAAGGCTCACGTGAGTATACTCGACTGAATGGCAGCCAAGCAGCTGGTGGTCTTAAAAGCCCAGCGCGATTTTCGTTCGTTCACAACTCCACGAGCACACGCTCTCCCACACACGCCATTCAGCGAAGTCATAAGGAGAAAATCGAAGCCATTTGTAAGGAGAAAAATGATTACATTCCCTAATCCACCCATCCATCAGTCCTCCGAGCTCCCCCGGTTCACCGCAACCGCACTCCGGCAACGCACAACGTCCTCAAGCATCATAACAGTAATCATTAGTGGCAGGACAGGCCAATCCGCTGCGAGTATTGCGTCCTAATTAAATTCCCAAGCGTTCTCGATAACCGAAATCTTGACCACAAGTTTCCGCCACTCGAACCCATAACGATTTGGTTAAAGATGCGGTCAATCCTGGATAAACGCAATCCTGGCCACGCCGAAACGGTCCTCCAGGAGAATAAAGGCGAACGGCATAAAGGGAAAAACCAGCCCCGGTCCGCCCACATGTTGACCATAAATACGATAATAAACTTCTGCATTCGGCTTACACCACCACACTCCCTGGGCGCTCACAGCGGGAGCCGTTTGGGGACAAAGTTTCTGCTTAGTGTGTATGAATGGGGACCTGACGATAAGTGGTTTTTCGGGAACGATTGGCCGGCGGTGATGGTGTGAACAACAGCTTGTCGGGGGCCGGCCGTGCCCAACGATGATCGAATGTCAACTTGTCCGAGCGCACAGCCTCTGCTGTGACAAGGAGAAATCAATTATTTACGAGTTGCGTCCAATTATGTGCGGCAAATTCATTTTAACACCACGATGGCTTTGGTTTGCCCATGCCATCGTTTTCAGGTAGCCACTTGCGGGCAGTATGATGTCGATGCGGGACGGAGGAGGGGGTGTGGATGTGGTGAGGAGTGGTCACACAAATGTAATCGGAACCTGGGCTGCTGCTCGAAATGTGAACGAGTGGAAGGGGGTAACTGATTCCTGTTTATGGATGCATTTGCATTTGGTTTATGTAAATCTGTGTGGACCGGGTGGCTCCTTAGGGGGTAGGCTCGTGACGATATTGGTCATGAACGCGGCACTGGCATTCTTTATACTCTTAGCCTGCGACAGCCGGAATTAATTCGAGGTCTGTTTTACTCTCCGTTTCCATATAAAATAATCTTATTTTGGTTGACGTAATCAGGCGGGAATTAAGGCAATTACGTCTTAAATGTTCACCTCGGGCGTCTTGTTGGAACCACTTCCGGTATATATCGATGTTGTCAAGCTCTGGCGACAGAAAGTCCTTCAATATTCCTGAATACCATTCAAACACCTCGTCCGAGAAACTGATGTTTTGGTCAAAATTCGGATCTCCGGCCAACTATCCTAGCGGTCAATTAGCGAATTCGCCTTGTCACAAGACACAGTGGGGCAACCCTGGAAAGAAAATCAAAAAATAATTTTCATATTTTGACTGTGTTTGATGACTCATTGATTTTATAATTTGTTGAAGAAAATGTTGATGTTGATCATTTCAAGATCATTAGTGACACTGGGAAGCTTAGGGAGTTTGAACTAACGCACGGTGGCCAAAAATGAAGACAAGGCGACGCGCTGACTTCATTAACATCCTGCAAGCCTCACAAGTCAACTCTAGAGGCCAAAAGTCCGTACAACTTCTAGCATATGCGGATGACATCGAACACAGTGAGCCGTCAATGAGGCGTTTGCAGGCATTGAGACGGCAGACGCTAAAATAGCTCTACCGGTGATTGAGGGCAAAACGAACTGCATGGTGTCCTCAAGAGAGGACATTCAACGTCGGTGGCTTGGACAGAGTATCACTTTGTTCAGCTATAACTTCGCGGGATACTTGCCAATCGCTGTTTCTATGGGCTCAAGAGGCAAATTGAGTAACAGAGCCCTCTCTCCTAAGACTAAGTTGACTCTGTGTAAGACCATGATCATCCCCGTCCCGCTCAACGGAGCCGAGGCATGGACAAACTCTAAAGCGAAAGAGGAAGTCCTTGGTCTGTTCCAGCGAAAAATACTGCATGCGATCTTCGGTCTTGTTTGCTTTGACGGTTCTTGGAGAAGAAGATTCAACCACGAACTGTACGGGCTGTACAGCGGCATGAGTCTAGTCAGGCGTCTTTGGAACGCCTAGGATTGCTAGGCCATGTAGAGCGTATGGAGAAGTCAGCTCCAACCCGAAGAGTCTTTGACTCCAAACCCGTGGGACAACGTAACAGAGGACGCCCGCATTTAAGGTGACGCACCCAGGTGGAGAAGGACCTCAACCAACTTGACGTCTAGACCAAGGAGAGCTTGGTTAACCAATAAGCCTCTCTAGCTAGTGCGATATGCAGCTGTGAAAACTCTGTGGAACTTCTGCCCTCAAAACTTTGCTGTCGCATAGACCAAGACCTCCTTAATCCGCTTTTGAATGTTGATTCGACTGTTCTCTTCTCTTAAACCCAGTAACAGTGTTTAATTTAGACGATCTCACGACGAGCTCTCTTCTTCTTTTGGTGGTGCAACAGTCCGGGGTGGACCTGAACCTCAACCAACAAGCTTCTTCAGCCGGCACGATCTTGAGCCAGCTGTCTCTAACTGCGCACACCAAGTTGATTGAGATCCTTCTCCACCTGGTAGCGCCATCGGTTCCGTGGGCGTCCTTATTGCGTTGTCCCACTGGATCGGAGTCGAAGACTCTTCGGGCCAGAGCTGAGTTGTCCATACGCTCTACATGGCCCAGCGCTGGATCCGAAGACGCCTGACTAGACACATGGCGCTGTACAGCCCGTACAGTTCGTGGTTGAACCTTCTTCTCCAATAACCATGAAATCAGACAGGACCAAAGAATGTCAAAACTAGACAAGGCGTTGTATAGCTCGTCCCTATGCACGCTGTCATATGCGGGTCTCTCTCTTGGGTCCCTTCCAGGATCTGCCGTAGTGTGAAAATCTGTTCGATGGTGGTCTCCCCTGGCCTCAAGCCACACTGATATGGACCTATCAGGTTATTTATAAACGGCTTCAGGCGAGTACACAAAGCTGAAGAGAAAATCTTGTATGCGATGTTCATGGGGCGCAGTTGAAGGGGTCTCCTTTCTTGTGGATCGGGCAAACGATACTGAGATTCCACTCATCGGGCATGCTTTCCTCGGACCATGTCTTACAGCTGAGCTGGTGAATGCGCCCAACCAGATCATCTCCAGCTGCCTTTCAGCGGAGATGATCTCCAATTATGTGGAGTGGAACACTCTGCCTGACAGCGGTATTGGAGTCTTCCTCGCCGTTTAACAGTCTACACGACAGGCTCCTGTCCGAATTTTGTATCCATTCTTCTTCTTCTTTATTTGGCGCTACCAAACAAGCCTCAACCAACAAGCCTCTCCAGCTAGCACGGTCTCTGGCTAGGTGTCTACAGTGTCGCGCGCCAAGTTGGTTGAGGTACTTCTCCACCTGGGTGCGCCACCTTAGACGCTCGAGTTCTTTGTTGCTATCCTCCATTGGGTAGTTCTTTAACCGTTGGTAGAACTTTACGAACTCTCTAACGATACAAAATGGGCCTATTCTGGGCCCTTGACTTCGATGTTGTATGTCGTTTCTTGAGGACAGCATACATGTCGGTTATTCGCTGTTCATCGTCAAAGAAATTTTAAAGCCTTCCGTTTCAATGATAGGAATGTAGCACGCCGGTTAAAGTGGCCATTTACTAGGGTTTATCTTCCCTGATTTTATAGTCCAAACATTAATAGCTTTGGGTATTATATTTTTATCCTTCATAGAGACGAAATGTGAATACGAACATTAATGTTCATTCATGACCTGCGTCATTCTATTTTTAGATATATCTTTTCATCCCTTTCAAGTGGTCACCCAAATTCTTTGTAGATAAGATAATCACGTTCGATGACAAGTGTTTGCATCGACGCTTCCATAGGTTAACCCTTCTGTCAATGGATGTTTTGAAACCTTTGTTAACAGCTGAATGTACTTTGGAACTTTTTGCGTCAAGGGTTTGGCTGTGAACTCATGATCGTGTTCTCAAAAATGATGCAGACGACTGAAAAGTCACGAACAGCGTTGACGAGTTGTCTTTTGTCTTAAACATTTATATATCAATAGATATTGGTCTCGGTTAGTTCGGGGCTGCTGATAAAGCCGTTGTAAGAATTCTTTGGTCCTGGATATGAACCACTTTTACATGGTTTGAGACGAGTGTGGTATGGATCATAAAAAGCAGCGGCAAATAAAGGCCCAAAAATGCCAATTATTTTTGGGAAAACGACATCATCCGCCACGGAGTGGGGTGAGGAATTCATCAACTAAATGAACCAAGGCTGCTGCAATTGAACTTCCGACAATCTTGGAAAGTTAATTTCGCTTCTTGTTGCAAAGTTTGGAATAACCACAAAGTGACTTCCACCAATAGGACAGAGGCTCATCAAAATCAGCCCACGCCAATTGACCGGATCCGGATGGTCTCGTAACAGTTACCCAACTTGTCACAATCACAACGGATGCTGCAGAATGGAGAATGGCCATCTCCTCTCAGATAAAAACTGGAAAATATGTTGCAGGGAAACACAAACTCACAAATGTTTCGTAATTTTGAGGTATTTCTTGTTTCCCGAGTACTCTCTACTGTTCCTGTTAATTCGTCTGGGACTGGTTGGCTTTTCCTCCTCCGGGTGGACCAAGAAAAACGAAAAAGAAACCAAGTCTTGCGAACAGATTCCCGCACAAAACGATGCTGAAAATCGTCAACAAAAAGCGCTTTTCATTTAGCCTCGACAAAACTTATCAGACGGAAATTATATCCAGGTCCTTTGGGAATTTTTTCGTTGTGCTTGTTTGAGTGCCCCTTCAGTCGGCATGGGCCAACAGTTCAGCTGCTGAAAAACAGAAGAGAGAAAGGAGCACAAAAACAAAAAAAGCAGAAGAATGAAAAAACATGAAAATAAATACGGTGACAACTGGGGGACGGTGAGAGCAGTGAAACAAATAAGCGCAAATTGCATCTGTGAAGTAGTTTACAAAGTTGGAAATGATTTCGACCCAAATGGCGAACAATATGATTCAAATTTCAAATCCTGGAACGTAGTGGTGCATGGCGACGTTTCATATTCTTATATTTTTTTTTCCTCCACCCATTGTCTCCACTCCATTGGGAGTACCTTCTGCCAGATCATTTACACAGGATACCAGCTCATTTGCATTTTAAGGGGATTCTCGTATGCTTTGGCGCTGGTGTCTGCTGCTTTTTGTCTCCCCTAGTTTTTTTCCCACTTTGAAAATGAGGATGGAAAAATATGTGTGAGAGCTACTTGATGGGAGAGGTGCTAGGTGGAGTGCTTTTGTCAGCCGATGAGTCCTGCTGGGGGTTGGTTTTGATTAAGTATTTAAATTTTCGTATATTTTTTTTCCTTCTTGCAGTTACCTTGTTTTGGTTTAAAGGCTAATTGGGTGTTATTTTTTTGGGGCGGGAAATGCAATTTGGACAAGTTGAAGAGCCTCTTTTGATGAAGTTGTGGGGCAAATTGTGGTCTGATCATTTTACCAAATAAGGCACTTAATTAAGAAGAGGAAGGCGTCTTGCAAGTTCCTCCCATCCGATTAAACGAATTAAATCAGTGACAGGAAAATCAAATGTGTTGCGATCGATCTGGCAATGCTGTCGAAAGCTTAGCTGGAGATATTGACGCTTGACTGTTTTTTTGGCGCTGTCATTTATCGGCTGTCACTTTTAGTAGCTATTTTAATTAACGTCTCCTTTAGGCTATTATATGTTCCAGACTCATGGAAGGTTGCAGAAGTGACTATGGTTCCAAAATCGGGAAAACCGTTGAACAACAAAAAGTCGTACAGACCCATATCGCTATTATCAATAATATCCAAAATTTTTGAAAAACTCTTATTAAGACGCGTTCAAAAATGAATCGAAGAGAAGCAACTAAAACCCGACCAACAGTTCGGGTTTCCAGCGAAACACTCGACCATTAACGAGGTATACAGAATAACGAATGAAATTGAAGGAGCATTAGGGAAGAAGGGCTCATCTCCCTTTATGGATGGCGGCGGAGGAGCTGGAAAACTATCTGCCTAACGGCGGCATCCGAAACTCCAGTCAGAAGGAGCTACCTGCCGCGCAGTCCTTCTAGAGCTGCTTCGACATTTTCGGAGCACAGTTCTAGAAGGTTCTTTCAAGGCCAGGTCGGGGCCTTGTAATTGAGAAGATCTCTATAGTTTTAGGGACAATGGCGGCGCTCACAGCCTCAGCGAGGTTAGCGACACCGGATGAACCCGTACCTCCCCCCGAGCGTTAAAGAATAGGGCCTGGCGTCCTAGTTGGGGGTTGTGCGTGAGGTTAACTCCCTCATATGGTTCAGAGACAACTAACTGCCTCGGATACGGACGGAATTAGTGTTGACGACCCCAGCAAACGATACAAGGACAACGATTTTCGGTTGTGCACGTGGAATGTTAGGTCCCTCAACAGACCACGTGCAGGCGAAGAACCTGCGGAGGCCCTGGACTGCTAAAAAGCAGACATTACCGCAATCCAGGAAGTGCGGCGGAATGGGCCGGGCAAAAACTAGATGCACAGGCAGCAAAGATGGAAAGATGAAAAGTTTTACCAGAGGGTGAAACAGTTATCCAGTGGATATAAGGTTCGGACAGAAGCCTGCCAGGACGAGAATGGACAACTAGTAGTAGAGTCGCAGTCGATACTGAGAATTTGGAAGAACCATTTCTGCAGACTGCTAAAAGGCGAGGAAGACTCCAATACCGCTGTCAGGCAGAATGTCCCGCTCAACATGGACGATGATCGATGAGAATTCCGTCCCCCCGACCTAGACGAAGTCAAGATAACAATCTCAAGACTGAAGTCTAACAATGCTGCAGGTGCGGACGGACTGTCCGCTGAAATCTTTAAGGCAGCTGGAGATGATCTGGTTGGGCGCATTCACCAGCTCAGCTGTAAGACATGGTCCGAGGAAAGCATGCCCGATGAGTGGAATCTCAGTATCGTTTGCCCGATCCACAAGAAAGGAGACCCCTTCAACTGCGCCCTATGAACATCGCATCCAAGATCTTCTCTGCCGTTTTGTGTACTCGCCTGAAGCCGTTTACAAATAACCTGATAGGTCCATATCAGTGAGGACAGGGAAGTCCACCATCGACCAGATTTTCACACTACGGCAGATCCTGGAAAAGACCCAAGAGATGCAGATCGACACCCACCACGATTTTGTCGATTTCAAGGCCGCATATGACAGCGTGCGAGCTATACAACGCCATGTCTAGTTTTGATAAACCTGTCAGACTTGTTAGGATGACGATGGAGAATTCTCGCTGCTCCATCAAGGTCGGTAACGAGCTCACCGATACCTTTAAAGTCAAAAAAGGTTTTAGACAAGGCGACGCGCTGTCATGTGACTTCTTTAACATCATCCTGGAAAAGATCGTGCAAGACTCACACGCCAACACTAAAGGCACGATCTTCCAGAAGTCCGTACAACTGCTAGCATACGCGGATGACATTGACGTGATTGGTGACAGCGAGCCGTCAATGAGGCGTTTGCTGGCATTAAGGCGGAGGTGGCTAATATGGGTCTAGCGGTGAATGAGGGCAATACGAAGTATATGCTGTCATCAAGAAAGGACGCACAACATCGACGTCTTGGACAGAGCGTCACAATGGGCAGCTATAACTTCGAGGTAGTCAAGGACTTCGTCTACCTCGGCTCCGCAGTAAACAGTACACACAACATCAGAAGCGAGATCAAACGCAGGGTAACTCTTGCCAACCGCTGTTTCTATGGGCTCAAGAGGCAATTTAGTAGTAGAGGCATCTCTCGAAGGACCAAGCTGACTTTATACAAGACCTTGATCATCCCAGTCACGCTGCTGTACGGCGCGGAGGCATGGGCAATCTCGAAAGCGGTGGTCTCTTCGAGAGAAAAGCTCTGCCTGCGATCTGTGGTCCTGTTTGCGTTGATGGTTTCTGAAGGAGAAGATTCAACCACGAACTGTACGGGCTGTACAGCGACATGAGTCTAGTCCGGCGTCTTCGGATCCAACGCCTAAGATGGCTAGGCCATGTAGAGCGTATGGACAACTCAGCTGCGGCCCAAAGAGTCTTCGACTCCGAACCCGTGGGACAACGTAACAGAGGACGCCCGCGTTTAAGGTGGCGTACCCAGGTGGAGGAGGACTTCAACCAACTTGTCGTGCGACACTGGAGACAGTTAGCCTGAGACCGTGCTAGCTGGAGAGGCTTGTTGGTTGAGGCCCAGGTCCACCCCGGACTGTGGTGGTCCTATTATATAGTATAGAAGATTAATCACTTCTTCCGCGGCCACTGCGCTAGCACTAGCCGCTAAGTAGTTGCGAGGAATACTGAAATGTATTTTATCTTCATTATCCGGGTTTTAATCGAACGAAAGGACGTTTTCCAGCTTTTCCTAAAAAATGTAAGCTTCTATTTTGACTCCTGGATGCAGTCACAAAATGTGTCACGCACTTTGAATTTCCATAATAACATAATGTGGGTAACGCTGCAGGCCGTGTTGTGTTGTGCGTGCTGTTGTTCTCTCACGAGTGGAAGGGACCTACAGTCTTATGCCGAACTCCGAACGGCCAAGTCTGAGAAGCTTTTCCTAGACAGGACTACTCTTTGAGCATTGTCAGTGGCTTGACAGAGGTGGAACTCTAAGGCTATCTAGGAATGTCATAAAACACGAAGTTCACTGGAAAGAAATAACAAACTAAAGTTAATCTCGGGTCCGGGGATTTTGAGGGAAATGAAACGGCTGACATACAAGCCAAGGATGAAGATTAAACTGTTGATCCAGTTTTGGAAAAAACCAGGAGAGTACTAAACACTCTTAGGGCATTCATGGAACAAAACTACAATCCCAAATAAGCCACAGAAGCGCCAAGGCTGCTATATGGTGCAATACCAAGACACGGACCACCTCCATAAAATGGGTCTTATCAGAAATCTGTTGGCATTGTGGCTGGGTGAAGGAATTCGTGATAATCGGCAGCTCAAGCGTTTCCCAAGATCGATTCAAATTAATTAATGGAACAACCGTGGCAGGGAGGGACCTTTACAAAATCCCATCTAGAGTAGTTGTAATATTTCGAAAGACGGGACTTAAATACTGGACCAACAAAATGAGGGTACAATGGATTCTTATTTTTGCAGTATTATTGTCTTGCTATGACACACCCAAAGTTCTTCAATTCATTGACAGTTCGGTGGCCGTAAGGATTCTGGGGAAACCAACCATGAATTCCAGGCGGTCCATTTATATCCAAAGAATCATATCAATTCGATGCAATTTTACTCTATGCAGGGCTCCTTGCCAAGCAAAGGTATTCCAAGCGAAGATAGATCCGTTGAATTAGCTGGAAAGGAGGGCCTTCCTAGAGCCTTTCACTGGAAACCAAACTTGACGCAACCAACACTCTTCTTAAAACCGTCTAAAGTTAGGAGATACCGTAACAAGCACTAGCTGAAGACAGAATCAATGACCGGAGACCTGCAGAACGGAAGGACCATAACCCACCTCTCATCAAACGGAAAGGCATATGCAGAGTCGTGGGTATTATTTCCGGACACCGATGCCTATGAGAACCCCCTACAATCACTCCTGCAGAAGATGTTGGGACGAAGAGGAAGAAGAAACTCTCACATTGCAAAACGAGGAATTAGGTTTTTAACACCCATGTGAAGTGATAGCACAAAGGACCTGTACCACCACTGACAGGCCAAAGAACCATTGAATGTTGTAGTTGATGGCATCCCTACGGTAAATCTCCCAGGCACTTTTAAGACGTCCTCTAAAACTGAACACAAGTAGCGGATTATGTACTTTCGAAGAACCCGGTTACCCTCCATGAATAATTAAATCAATCCACGGTCCTAGTAGGGGGTTTGTTCCAAAGATAGTTAACTCAGCACGGCACTCAGTTGGATATTTACACCCTCAGTTTGATGGGCTTGTAGTGTTCGAAGCATATCAGTTTACTGCCACTCCCTCGATGACCAAACCCCGATCGTCGGGCACACACCCCCAGTTCTTCGAGGAACTTTCGTAATTACCGTCCGTGAAATGTTCCGTCGTTAACCCTCTTAATGTGCGCCGCGGCGTCCGCACGCCCGCGCCGTAACCCAATTAGCGCAAACTTCGACCCTCTACGTATCCATTCCGTGCATATTCAAAAACGGTCCTCGCTTCAATCCTCCATTGAATAATTCATGGATCTGGGCGAACGCGTTTTTTTATGCTTTTTTCTTCGTTTTTTTTTCAGGGAAGTTAATTAATTTCCCTCCGAGGAAACATCATCCTCTCAGAGGATCCACCGCTCTCTTGCTCTTTGTCTCTCTCTCTCCGGCATTCAAGTGGGTCCATAAACTAAACTCGAAATAGGGCAGCTCATCTGGGATGATGGCCTACTTCTGCCTAAGCGGATAGCCACGTAACCGTGTCCTTTTTCGGAATTCAAAGCAAAATGTGAGAAATGTACCTCGAATGGCAGCACCACGCGTAAGTGCTTGGTGGAGTGAGGGGCTCCCCTTTGAATACTGGCACTCGGTGCGCCTGCATCAGGCACACATCTGCACACGAAATTTCCGAACCAGCGAAGCTTCGATTGATGTCCTCGCAGTCCTGAAATGGCCGACATTCAGATATCCTTGGCGGTGAAACTCAGTTGATGCATCATAGCAAAGCGGATGGCTCCCCTGCGCCGTGAGTCTCTAATTTTTTCGCCCGGAAGTTGGCTTGTGCAATTGCTGCACTAAATTCGGAGTTCATGCCGGGGAGGGGCGGTTTATTTGCGTCTGTGTTTTTACCCGTTTCCTCATCACTCTCTAAGTCAGGATATTGCAGGATGTGCAGGGGTTGAGTGGGGTTGAATATTCCATTTCTGGATGTGCCCCATCATCATAACACAAAAAAGTGTGCGTTTCTTTTTTTTCCCGCATGGATCGGGATGGACTCCTTTGAAATAACAACAGCCAACCACACACACCCGCCCACCGACACACGTCCTAGTGAACACATCCGGTGCACATTCATCAATCATTCGTCGTCGTCGTTCTCGTTGTCCTCGTCGTCGTCGGTGGCACTGAATGTTTCAGGGATTTAGATATGTCCTGCAAAATGAATGAATGACACCGAACAGAACAACTGGAATGCATTTCGATGTTTGTTTTCGCAAATGTAAGTGGGATCCTGATGTCCTTGTGCACTGAATTTCGCATGTGCTCTGAAGAGTGTCGGTCTGTGTTTTCAGTGTTTCCTCTGAATCGCCCGTCGGGATGAGGGTGCCGGAGTGAAAGTTGATAGAATTGCAAATTGCAAAATGGTTACGATAACTAAAACCTAGTTTTGAACGAGTCTGTTATTTTCGATGTCCTGTCTGTTTGCCTCGAAATATGCTCCTTGTTTTTCTGTTCGATTTTTATGCGGGTTAGGGATTTTTTTTTTTTGTTTTTTTTAAGTCCTGGCTAGATACGAGTTGGATTGGATCAGCGCGATTTTATCTGCTGTCGTCTGAGGACGGTTCAGACGCAGCGTTGCATGTCTGAACGAAATGGAATACAAATCACAATGAATTGGAAATTTATGCATGAATTGGGTTTAACTCGTTTCTTTTGTGCAGCCGATCATCTGGTACAACTCGCGGTTGGTCCTTTGGTTGTTCATATTTTAGAGTTGATAGCGATCTCGTAGAATTTCTGATGACTTGGGGTGCTGGAGTGGGCTTGTGTTCATGTTTCAGGTTAACGGAGGAATTTGAGGCAGTAAGTAACGTAAATAGTATCCGTTGATGGATTGGTAATGTCCCATCCCAATGGTATATCCAGTCCGAATCAGGTCCCCACAATATAACCACAAACGTATTCAGTGGAACCCCACAAGGGGGGGTGAGGTACTATCCTCCCCCTTTCTTTAGATAGTGGTGGTGGACGAAATTCTTAAGAAACTACGCCGAGCAGGCTGTACACCAATAGTCTATGCAGACGACATAGCCCTAGTTGTAAAGGGAAAATTTCTTCACACCGTCAGGGATATTATGAACGTCTCACTGAACAAAATAGAGAAGTGGACAGGAAAAGCCGGACTGGACGTTAACCCGTACAAAACAGAGCTCGTACTTTTCATGAAAAGACGTATCATACCTTAACTTATCTTCACTAGTCAGGCCAAGTATTTAGGAGTAATCTTAGACAGCAAGCTTAGCTGGAAACCAAACATTAGGGGACGTATTAAGAAGGCGGCGGCAGCTACTTACACATGTAAGACAATCCTTGGCCCCACATGGGGAATTAAACCAAGGATGGCTCACTGGATGTATACGGCTGTCGTTAGACCCATCTTAACTTAGGATACCGTATTCCTTGTTTGGTGGCCAGCACGGAATAACAAACCCAATCTTAAATTGATTAATAGAACTCAGAGATCAGCGTGTATCTGCATCACAGAGGAATTGCGATCCACTACCACAGCCGCCATGGAAACATTGCTACAGCCTCTTCCCATGAACATCTATGGGAAGCTGGTAGCCACCAAGGCAGCGCTAAGGCTACGGGAGTGCAACCGCTGAAGCAGTTCACAGAGCTTAGGTCATACAGAGACAATCGGAAATGCGAGACTACCAACGCATACAGATTATACAACACCCGCTTTAGACTTCGAGTTTGGGTTCAAAATACTTATCCCAGACAGAGAAGATTGCGAAAAAGATCTGGTAAGAAAACCAGGCTATATGGTGATCTACACAGATGACTTTAAAATAGACGAGGGCACCGGACTGGGAGTATTCGCGATATCGCCGAACATATCAATTTCCCTGTCTCTTCGACTGCCCAAGAATTGTAGCGTATTCCAGGCAGAAGTTAAAGCTATCCAAGAGGCTGCCCGCTTACTGTCGATGAACCCGATAGACGGGCTATCTATCGTCATTTACATTGACAGTCAGGCGGCCATAAAGGCTCTGGATAAACCATCAATTAAATCGAAGATTTGTAAGCACTAGAAATTGAAATCTGTTTTATGAATTTTATTTTGCAACCGTTTCGTTCGTGCTCCTGACATCGAATGAATATGATTACAAGATAAAATTAATATTTCGCCGCATGCTTCGCGATGACAATTTTAAAGAGGTACTTTTAAAGAAATCACCGGCAGCTCTTACATTGTAAATTGGTTCTCAGAATTTTATTCATTCTTTCTTGACTTCTTTTCCTTTTTGCTGACTACAGATGGTACAACTTTGCCGTCTATCTCTTAGGGAGATAGCGGTTAGAAGCAACGTAACCCTATGCAGAATACCAGGGCTTAGTGGTCTTCCGACGAGTTAGCAAGAATAGGGGTGGGACTGCCACTGGCAAATAATCAGGACACCCCATATCCTACACTCCAAGTAATAAATACCATGTTACTATAGATGCCGTCGACTCCGCTAATCTTAGATGGATGGACCTAGATACTTGTAGGACTTCGAGGCTTATTTAGCCCTCACTAAATCCAAGCAAAACCAATACACTCCTAAAACTAAACAGGAATGTAATAAGGAACGTCACCAGCCACTGCCTTCTCCGTATCCATGCCAGAAGAATGGGAGCCCCCCACAACGACTATTGCAGAAGTTGTAGAGACGAGGAGGGGGAAGGAAATACGCTTCATCTCCTTGGCACATGTTCAGCCCTGAAACGGCCTGAAGTCCGTGGTATTTAACGTTTCCTTGTCCTTGTCAGTTGGAATATTCAACTGGGCCTTTAAGATCGGCCGATCGGATGAAGTTGTAGCCAAAGGTGAAGAGGTCATTGGAAGATCATTAGTACCCCGACTGATCGAGTCGGTTTGATTTACAGCACGTACAGATGTTGGTTTATTCGGAGTTTTACAATTCTCACATTTTTTAGTTAAAAAAAGAAATATAGAACCCCACGGTTCATCTGGAATCCATCTCTTAGCTGATGACAGCACCCTCAGCTTTTCATACTCGTTCCAAGACTCACGATCCCGCCCTTCGGCCGTAGGATTGGAACGGCTGAGTATTTTAAGCACATTGAATTCCGATCTTGACAGAATAATTAACTGGGGAAAAACAATAGAGTGGAATTCAATGCTTCAAGAACTCAATGATGTCTGCTGTCACTCAAGCGAACCCTTGATAATCAGCCATTATCCATGAATGTCGCTTGTGTCGATGAAACCGGAAAACTTTCCATCCTTGGTATGTGTATCATATACAACACTTAGTTGCAACGATCACATATTTGAGGTCGCCAAAAATGCTGCGAAATGTTTAGGTTTTCTTAATCGATGCAAGAAATATTTCACCCCTTCTGATTTGGCTTTAATTTATAAGGCGTACATCCGCCCCAAACTTGATATCTGGTCTGGTGCCCCCAAGACCACCCTACACTTACTACATAGAATTCAAAAGCGAGCGATAAAACTTAAAGGAGACAATAATATCGCAGAGTCATTAGACCCGCTCGAACATCGACGTACCGTCTCGTCTTTGTCCGTGATTTATGGATGCTCAAGTGAGCTAGCTAACTGCATTCCTCCTCTCCATGAATTCACCCGCAATACATCGTCTCGCCAGGAATGCCCATCAGAATACCGTTAAGCCTACTTTCGGACGCACAGTTAAATTCAGAGCCTTGTTCTTCAGCCGCACTGCACGAATATGGAATGCTCTTCCCAACCTAATATTTCCCACAGACTACAACTCGCCCATTGCTTCAGAACTCGAATGACTATCTTTTCAAAAACCTTGCTTATGCAGGGAAGAAGACTGATCGACCGAAGATTTGTCGGAATGGACTTATCTTTGTCCCGTTTAGGGATCGGTTGAACAACAGCTGTTTTCCAGTGCATGGGGTAATGTGCATTACTCAGCGCATTGTTGAACAAGGTTGTGTAAATTTGGACCGCTTCGGGAGGAAGATGGCGAAGCACAATGTTCGGTATTCCATCGATTCCCACTGACTTTTTCTTCTTCAGCGAGTGGAAGATACCCTGGAGATCTTCTTGAGAAATCAATATGTGATTCCCATCATTGGTCCCCTCATCCATAGCTGGGTATGTGTGTACATCCATACCTAGATTAGGCCAGAAATGTTTGTTGTTTCCTTTTCGTTTAGTGATCCAGTCGGTCGTTCGTATATGGTAGTAAGATCGATTGAGACATCAAACAAAGTAAAGGTTTGCAGCAAATTGAAATGTGGGTTAGGGTTTCCTGTTTCAGAAATGTGTGTATAATGAAGTTACACGACACTGGAGGATGGTTGACATTTATGACAACACAACTTGATATAGGTTGGTGCAACAACCATTTATTTGGCAATTTTTAAACTCTATTATCCGTGATTCTACTCAGCCGTAAAGTGTGCACATCCACGCGTAATTATATTTCCATTGATGTAAGTATTATGCCATTCGGTTGAGTAGAACGCTGCATAAGTGCACGGCAGAAATGGGCAGCAAGCATTTATATAATTATTTCGGTCAAAGAAAAAAAATAAAAATCACCGACGCCCTGTTGGGAATAGGAGGCGGAATCATATGTGATACAACCCCAATGTGGACAGGTACCTCCTCTCCCTTTCTTCCTCTATACCTTTGGCCCGTGCTGTGTCTTGACCTCGAACACATGAGGGTATTCGCAATACCTTGAGCCCGCGCAAATTATAAAAAAAAAGAGCCCGATATACACAAGAGGGCCAAGGTTTCCATGGTTTTTGGAGCTGGCTTACTAAAGACTAGGCACTTTCTAAGACACGAATCCCTCAGCGTATGCCGGGTCCTCTGTTTGGATTAGAGATCGTCTTACGTCGCTTGCTTTGCCGAATAATTGCAGTAGCGAGACTAAGTTCGTGCATCGCAGGCTAGCGAAAGAGAACAGATCTTCAGTTGAGCAAGCTTGGACACTAGAGTGTCCAATAATATGTATTGCTGTATAACGCTCAATGCATTTCTCACATTAGAGCTTAAGATTACATGTCCGTCCATAAGCAAATCCTAACTAAAATAGTTCAAAATACAGGATGACATACGTTTAAATGCTAACATAGGCGCTCATATCTAGCATAATGTACGGGAAAGTACAAGTCAGATGTACAAGTCATGCAATCGAGAGTCTACTGTATCATATGTTCATCGTATAAAGTACACCTAATTCTGCTTTTACACGGTAGATTGGTTCCAGCAAAAACCGTGTAAAAAAAGGCATTGATCGTATGCAAAAATAGGTGATTGGTTCCTAATCTCTAAAACCTATTCAAATTAGTGAAAACCGAGGATTTTTCAAGAACAAGTATTCATGTTTATTTTATTAAATCGCAAATATAATGTTTATTTTTACAAGCATAGCTATTAAAGATCAAAAAGATATGCACTCTAATCTTAAAAATAATTTAAATTAAATGTATGGCAAGTTCAGGAACTAAAAATAATTATGTTAAACAGCTATGCTGTTAACGAAAATAATAGATTATTCAATTTTAAAGATAAACAAATAAAAAAATGTTAGTGATAATCATAAATACAGGAACATACATTTAAATGTTGTAATCATCAGTTATTCGCATTCGCTTGCTTCGAACACGAATTCCCCTAAATTTGTGCTGTTTACATTTCCTTTGACCAGTAAATTTGCTTGTACGCGCAAAAGGGGAATTCCCTTAAATTTGTGAACATCCTTCGCAAAAATTAAATTTGACAAAAAAAATGTAAGCACCAAAAATTTTAAATCGTGCTGAATGGAATAAAATCGTATGAAGAAAATATTGAATTTTTAAACCGTGTAAAAAAAGACCGTGTAAGAACAGAATTAGGTGTATTTTCATTCACATAGAATAGAAATATAGTTAAAGGACCAGAGAAAACTTGAAATTAGCATTTTCTGAAAATAGCAAGAACCCAAATAAGCAAGAAGGAGGCAGGACAAATTCAAGTTAACGCGAGTTTGATTAAGGTGCCTGATGTACTGTTACCGCAAACATGAAAAGAAACCCGTAATTTTCTGGTGAGTGAGCGGCTTCAGTGTGCAAACCTATATAAGGTGATTTTTTTTTATAAACGTGTATAAACGCTTCATTTTCAATTTGCATGTAAGATACACTAACAACAAATCCTATATCCACTTAAGTTACTCATCATATCTATCGCCGCTTAAGAAATATGCGCGGATAAAAACAATGCTTCCAATCTGTGTTTTTGTGCGTTCATTCCTGAATTTATTCATTCATTGTTAAGGTTGCTGTATGTGGCTTACATTTGCAGGTGTGGTTGATGTATTAGATCATTTTTAATTGTTTTGGCATCCATAAGTATGCAATTTTTGGTATACCCAGAGTGTCTCTGCTATACATTCTGTTTAGGTTTCGTTAAGGATTCATTTGATGAACATTTCTTATATTTTATGATTATTAAGTGTTTTTACTTTTAAAGTGATGGTCACGCTACACAGTCACAAAACGAAGATTGTGACCATCAAAGATCAACCATCACCTTGCACGACTACAACCCTGACTGCTTAGCAAATGTCATAAATGTCGTCGGTGCTGCCAAGGTTTTATGATGAATCATTAAGCGCCGATGATCGTTTTTTTGTGCACTTATAAATTAAGCCAATCTTTCAATCTTTCCAATCTTTATTTTCTGTGTCGTCGATAATTTATTCCTGCATTTAATCAGTCATACATCATGTTGGTGTATATCTTTATATTATTATGCGCCTAAAAGCATTTTTTCATGTATTTAGTTGGGTTGGTTGATGTACACACTGCTCGCCAATGTTCGAATTTTTAGTGATGAGATGAAAAAAAAGACAAACTGAGCATTGTTTCCCGATTCGCTGCCATAAAACCGTCGACAAACCAAACGTTTTTCACTCAAACTTCTCAAAGTCCATAAAAAACGCGCCATTTTCGAAGTCCCTCCCCCCAACCGGGCCCTCCTCCCATTTAACCCCAACCCACGCATTGTGGCCACCAACTAATGGTTCAACACTTGCTGTTTCATTGATTATCTATTTCATTTCCATCTTTCAATCAACCAATTTGAGGGGATGAATGAAACCGTTGACTGGGCGCTTAAAGGGCTGCCAGAATGCTTGGAAAACCATTTCTGCCTCACCGTTGAATGAAAACCGAAGAAAGGAAAAAAAAAAAAACCATTCGCAATCAAAACTCCTTGTAAACTGGGAAAAAAAACCAAAAAAAAAAAACAGACTCAACTTTGCACCGGTAGCAGAAAAAAAAGTCAATCGATTGAATATCAAATGCTCCGCTTCCGCACAAAAAGTCAAACAACTTGCTTTGCATAGACCGGAGTGGGTTAGGTACACTTTGCCAAGACTTTTTTCTTTTCCAGCGCAGTTTTGGCCAGTTTGCAAGACATAACTTTCCGTTGTTTGTTCACTCGTTCTCGTAAATCAAAAACATGCATGACAACACACAGCTTGCTTGCCACGGCCGCTGCTCGACGGCAGTGGAAAGGACTAGCATATTCCATGCATCGTGACCCCGTCCCGCAGAGCCAGCACCTCGGAGAAGGCGAGCTGACAGGTTGTAGCTGTAGTATGCTCGATAAATTATTTATCGCATGATGCCTGTGCCAAGTTCCTGTGGAGCTGCACTTACACGGTCCCTCTCCACACGCCCAAAACAGAATCAAGGTGAAGTTTGCGAGAACAGGTGTTCCCAGTGTAAACCAATTTTGGCAGCTCCCATTGTTGCCTTGACTTGTCTCATTTGCACATCATCAGCGACATAAACGGTACACAAGCACACACACAGGCGAGCACGTGCATTCGCTTGGGAATTCGCAATAAGCGTCTTACGCCATTAGAGACCGGGTGAAGACTTGTTCTGGTGGAGAGTACTCTCCAAGCAACTACCGGGACGCACTTGACCCAGTTCTCGGGAGTAACGTGCTTTCTCGCTGAGGCTGCTGGTGGATCTTATGGCCGCTTGTTGTTGCGTTGAATTGTAGCTATAAATTTCCGCCAGATGCTCGCGTGTGTGTGGCGCTGTTCTCGTGGCGGCCGTTCCTTGTTGTCACATCAATCTGGGATTTAATCGAGCGTTTGACTTTGATGAATCTAGCCTTTGGGTGGTGGTTTCGTCCTTTTCCTTTTTCTTTCAAGCTGTCACCATGAGAGTGTTGTAGGATTGATTGCAAGTTTTGTGGATTCAGCAAAACCATGCAACAATGGGTGGCATTTTGAAAGACATGCCATTGTTGAAATGTGAAGAGTTGACTATGATTGCGATGGTTTTTGGTAAGTTTAAACTAGGAGATTATCAAATATAGACCGACTATACAGTGCTGTGTAAATTAATTGGGACAAACGAAGTTGTTGCATTGGTTGGATAGACGCAACCTTGGCATATTTGATGCTGGGAAGCAAATTTGTTCACGTTTTATTGGTGGTTGCATTTACAACATTAGACCCCGACAGGGAGTGGACAAGAGCTGTCAACCGGGTGGATGAGTCAACCGTCCATAGGCGACTTTTGGAAGTGTCACGAAATGCAGCAATTCAGAATAGTTCTGGGGAACTCCATGAAAGTGAAAAATTGCAACGAGCTAAGAAAATTTGAAAAAAACGAGTTATTTTCTTGGATGAGATTCGCTTCGAGGTTCAAGGATAAAGGGTAATTGTCAGGAGGCCTGAAATTCTGAAGTCAATAGACGGCAGGATGAACAATATTAAATATGCCAAGGTTTGGCACGAGTGTTGCGTCCAAGCAACCAAAGCAAGAACTTCGTTTGTCCCAATTAATTTGCACAGCACTGTACCAGAGCTTCGCCGGGAATTTGTGAAAATTCACTTCGAAAATGAAAGGTAGCGACTTTGCTGATACTTGTCACAGATTTGCTGGTTGGCAGGGAAGTTACTGGAAAGCATAGTGAATGCTTGGGTGGAAAATTAAAATAACAAAAAGGACATTAAATGCACAGACCTATCTATCATTGTTTGCCGATGCAATAGCTGCTTTACGAACGCATCCCCATTCCCCACATGCATCTATATCCTTTCCAATGACTGAAAGTTATAATTTTTGCTGTTTTCTTTTTCTTTTCAAGGTTCAACAATTTTTGTTTTTTTTTTTCTTTCTCTTTACAGTTTGTCTCGTTGCATGGTTCTTGACTGAGATAAAATGGGTGGCGCGACAGTCCGAGGCGGACCTGGGCCTAGATTCTCAGCAACCACTCGTGTAGTGCATGCTATTGTTCTATCACGCGTGGAATTGACCTACATTTTAATGCCGACACCGAACGGCAAGGTTGAGATGATTTTATAAGACAGGAATACTCTTTGAGCATTGTCAGTGACTCGAAAGAGGTGGAGCCGTGAATTATGATAGGTGGTAAATTCGGGTATCGAACCTGGCACCCTCTACGTAGGAGTCGACGCACTTACCCACTTCGCCACGGCGACACACTGAACCAATAGAGGATTATTTAAAGAAACATTTTAAACTAACGCCTCGGGTTTTCCTCTGGAAATCCAAGTTATTTTCAGCATTTTCTTGTCCAACTTGAGCTTCCTTACGCGTACAATCATCGTACAATGCAAGAGTTCAATTTTTGAGGACGGTTCCATTTTTTAAATGGCCCACTGGCTAAGTGTCGAACAACATTTTAGTTGATTCTTGCCTTTTACAAAATCTCATCCATTCGATGTAAGCAATTCACCATGAATACGTTGAAGGTTAGCTGAAGGTTTGGCTAAATTGGGCAGAAGGCGATATTTCATGAAATCTTGGAAGATGTGATCTCCCAGCATCAGTATGTTAAGTCCTCATGCCAGCTGGGACTATGCCAAAGGCTGTAAGCTACGCTCCTCTTATTCGTCTGCACCATCACGGATACCACTGCAGATCTTGTCATGGATAAGTCCTATTTTCTTAGCACGATACTCTATGTAATTTTTTTTTTGCATTTTTGTTTTGTTTATAATTCGTTTAAAGACAAAAAATGACATGAAACTAGTTTATTTATTAAACAGTCAATGATGTATCCCGTTTCAAACGTTTAGGAATGGTGAACAGTGGCTTGGAAGTGCAAAAAAGGTCCTTGGAGAAATTCCTCTTATTTTTATTTATTTCAACGGTGAATTGGAGGGTTACATCGTGCGATTTGTCGCTTGTAGACTATTTTTGTTTGGGGATAAGTCAAATCACTCGACCACTTAAAACTTAGTTGTGGCTAACATTTGCGTGAAGTAATCGTCTTCTTCTTCTTGCAATGGCGCTACAGTCTAGGGTGGATCCGGACCTCATCCAACATGCTCCTCCAGCTGTCACGATTCTCAACCAGCTGCCGTTCGCCAATTGCTGTGCCAAACTGTTCCGGAGTCAAAGACCCATGCACTCATGTACTCTTCATGTCCTTCCCATATTAGGCGTTGAATTCGTTGACATCTGGCCGGCGTCATGTCACCATACACTTCGTACCGAATATTCTTCACCAAAAACCATCAACGCTGATTACCTGAATTATCAGTAACTTTTGAAGATTTCCCCTACCAACAAATAAAATAGAAAATCTTCTTCTTTATTCGGCGCTACAGTCCGGGGTGGACCTGGGCCTCAACCCACAAGCCTCTCCAGCTAGCATGGTCTTTGTCTAGCTGCCTCCAGAGTCTCACGCCAAGGTGGTTGAGGTCCTTCTCCACCCGGGTACGCCACTTGAAACGCGGGCGTCCCCTGTTACGTTGTCCCACGGGTTCG
This sequence comes from Eristalis intricaria, assembly GCA_964034865.1. Lineage (NCBI taxonomy): Eukaryota > Metazoa > Arthropoda > Insecta > Diptera > Syrphidae > Eristalis > Eristalis intricaria. Next base: position 61,838,840 of record OZ035877.1, on the reverse strand, counting down.
GAGTCAAAGACTCTTCGTGGCGTAGCCATCTTAGGCGCTGGATCCGTAGACGCCTGACTAGGGTCATGCCGCTGTACAGCCCCCACAGTTCGTGGTTGAAATTTTCTTCTCCAAAATCCGTCAATGCAAACAGGACAAAAGATTGAACGCAGAACTTTTTTCTCGAAGGGTCCGAGGACTTCCTCATCCGCTTTTGAGATTGTCCATGCCTCCACGCCGTACAGCAGGACTGCCATGATCAAGGTCTTGTATAAAGTCAGCTTGGTCCTTCGAGAGATGGCTCTACTACTCAATTGCCTCTTGAGCCCATAGAAACAGCGGTTGGCAAGAGTTACTCTGTGTTTGATCTCGGTACTGATGTTGTTTGTACTGTTTACTGCGGAGCCGAGGTAGACGAAGTCCTTGACTACATCGAAGTTATAGCTACCCATTGCGACGCTCTGTCCAAGACGTCGATTTTCTTGATGACAGCATATACTTCGTTTTGCCCTCATTCTCCGCTAGACCCATTTAAGCCGCTTCCGCCTCAATGCCAGCAAACGCCTCATTGACGGCTCGCTGTGTTCTGCCAATCACGTCAATGTCATCCGCGTATGCTAACAATTGTAAGGATTTCTTTAAGATCGTGTCTTTAGTGTTGGCGTGTGAGTCTTGCACAATCTTCTCCAGGATGGTGTTAAAGAAGTCACATGACATTGCATCGCCTTGTCTAAAACCTTTTTTGACATTGAAGGTCTCAGTGAGTTCGTTACCGACCTTGATGGAGCAGCAAGAATTCCCCATCGTCATCCTGCACATGCTGACGAGTTTGACTGTGTGGGGCGGGAGCTAAAATTTGGGCCGGCGGTAGGAAAACAACAAGCTTACAGTTTATCACCAGAAGAGAGCGTGTACATGGATTGTGGGCGATATTTATAGCATCGCCAATGCAGTCTATTTTAACGGGAGGATCTGCCGATCATGAGTGGAGTTCTTCGAGACAATTATCATTATCTTAGTAATGAATAATCATTTCTGAAGTACACAGTGTGTTGCGCAAGTGCGATGACACTGTTTCTCAACTGTATTTTGAATATTCTTCTACAGCAGGAATGTCAAAACTAGACATGGCGTTGTATAGCTCGTCCCTATGCACGCTGTCAAATGCAGCCTTGAAATCGACAGGATGGTGGTGGGTGTCGATCTGCATCTCTTGGGTCTTTTCCAGGATCTGCCGTAATGTAAAAATCTGGTCGATGGTGGACTTCTCTGGCCTGAAGCCACACTGATATGAACCTATCAGGTTATTTATAAACGGCAGAGAAGATCTTGTAAGCGATGCTAAGGAGATTGATCCCTCCATAGTAGGCGCAGTCAAAGGGGTCTTCTTTCTTGTGGAGCTGTAAAGGATACTGAGATTCCACTGGCATGGTCGGGCATGCTTTCCTCATACCATATCTTACAGATGAGCTAGTGCTTACGCCCAACAGCTGCCTTAAAGATTTCAGCGGACAGTCCGTCCACACCGGCAGCTTTGTTAGACTTCAGTCTTGATATTGCTATCTTGACTTCGTCTAGGTCGGTGGGACGGAGTTCTCGTCGATCATCGTCAATTGTGTGGCGTGGAACATTCTGCCTGACAGCGGTATTGGTGCCATCATCGCCACTTAACAGTCTAGAGAATTGATTTTTACAGATTCTCAGTATCGACTGCGACCCAACAGCAAATAGATCTACATTTTCCTCGCAATTTGTTTGCTATCCATTTAACGTTAAGTTTACTAATTGTTGCTGTTGTGTGTTTACTTGGAAATGAAATGAAACTCAATATTTCAACAGTAATTTTTTATTTGTAACTTCGTCTGCTTCGGTACAGGCTACACACACAAGGAGAAGGAATACAACGAAAAGGGAAAAGGAAAAAAGAGTAGAGCGGGAAAAGCATATATCGCCATGGAATTTCGATATGTCCTGAAGTGTGTGCTCTTTGTGGGTTTGGGTTGCGTTCGTCAATACGCAACAGTTGCATATTACAATCGGGGAGATTCTTCATTTTGTTCTTTCATTCTTTTCATTCTTCTCCTGGCAATCCTTCCACATATGCTGAAGGTTCTTCCTTTTTTACTTGTTGCCTGGATTCCAAATAAGTCTTGTGTCGAGGGACGCGAATCTCTTGAAATCAACACCAGTTATGAGACGTGCGTGCCTTAACATGAAAGATCTTAACCCCGCCTGCCAACAGAACGCGCTACCATACGTTCACTCATTCTAACGCATAACAATGAAAGTGTTCGTCAGACTTGGCCAAATGTTCGCCAGCTATCCCGACTGGCTGCCTAAAATGAAGAACATTCAATTCGCGACTGAGATTCTATACTCCACCTCATCTCATAAAAGCTAATTTCACCAAGCCACTGATAGGCCTCCAAAAAAAAAACAGCAATATCATCGCATTCAAGGGATTCAAATCCGCCATGTTACCAAACAACACTGACAACAAATTCGATCCGTTCACCCTTCAAATTGAACGGATACAATTCCGAGAGGGTATCAAGCAGTTCATAACAAAATCTGCCGCGAAAATCCCCTCGAGAGTCAACTACAATAGCTCACGAAATTGAAAGTACACCCCTGTGGCCCAGCCTCATCCGCGGTGCTTTGTGCGCTGACAGGGCGCGTTCTCCCACCCCCATCCAGGAAGAACACTTTTTATACGTGTCCCCGTCCTGACAAGTGCGGCAATGTCTCCTTCAAAGCATAATCTCAAGGAGGACGATATTCGTGGGAATCATAACCACGTCTTCGATGAAGTGAGTACCCGCACGAAGGCGGATGTGCTCTATCTCCCGCACCCCATTGGCAAGTCCTCTGCTGGTGCGCTGATGACACTCCATATGGCGCATGGCGTCAATGGTGTAAACAAACTTTAGCAGCCCGTGCAACAGCAGGAGCTTCATAACAAATGAACACACAATCTGGTGTCCTTATGAAATTATCTTGTCTCCTCTGCACACACCCACACTCACCCACACGCAAGCATCGAGCGAGGAATTTTTCCTGCGCCCGATTGCGTCCTTCGGCGAGCAGTAAAGATGGCATATTGTCCTCTGTCGTGATGAATTAAACATGTCCTCCTCATACGTTTTATTGCTCCAACAAGCCATAGGATCACATAATCGTGGGCGATATTTCAGTTCATAATAAAAAAAAAGACGGATGGACGCGGCGCGGCGTCGTGTTTTTTAGCAAGCAACTATCACGACGTTCTCCGTGCAAACACTCTCAAAATTAAGCACGGTTTTTATTTATTCGAAATTCGATACTGTCAGCGGAATGTTTGTGCGGTCGTATCACACGCGGACCGGATTGCCGGGTCGGTGGGGGGCTGGGAGGGTTTCGGAGTGTCGCACGCATTGGCGCCCCACCGATACCCGGTGCCGTTTGACATTTTTCACGTCATTGCTTTCTAAATTGAGTTTGATTAAACGGAACCCAGCCAGTCATGCGGAGACTCATGACGCTGCTGATAAAGGCCTCTGATTTGTGGGTTGGCAAGGCCGTTGATTGGAAACGAGAAATCTGAGGCGACGCTTGGGTGAAAAATAAGAAAATTACCGAAAGGACAATAGAACCACAGGCCTGATGTCTTGGGAGCGATAACTTTTTGTAACTGGCTCGCTAAATGACGAGCGAATCGTTTGGTGAACTATACGGGAGATAAATTGCTCATCGAACTTATTTCTCAATTGGTCCTTTGTTCCACCTGCTGTGTGGTGGCATGTAGCGACATCTTGTGAGAGCCCCATGTCAACCAGTACTTGGTTATAGACTAAGATTCTTCTGTCAAATTGTCCACGTAACACGAGTCCTTCTTAACACTAGTGGATGCAAGTGAGAGTTGATACTAAAGCTATCTTCTGCCGTTAGGCTTATAGCACGAATCCAAGCTAATTCGACAATCGAAGAATAGGGTTTGTGAAGGGATGTGCTTAATGGTCTTAGCTGGAGCGTTGGTGAATACCGCAGCTATGCTTCGGCTGGAATTGCCTGGCTGACGTGTTGTGAATGATGGCTGGAGTCCAGTGGCTGGAGGCTGGAGGCTGGTAGCTGGAGGATGGTAGCTGGAGGCTGGAGGCTGGAGGCTGGAGGTTGGAGGTTGGAGGCTGGAGACTGGAGGCTGGAGGCTGGAGGCTGGAGGCTGGAGGCTGGAGGCTGGAGGCTGGAGGCTGGAGGCTGGAGGCTGGAGGCTGGAGGCTGGAGGCTGGAGGCTGGAGGCTGGAGGCTGGAGGATGGTAGCTGGAGGCTGGAGGCTGGAGGCTGGAGGCTGGAGGATGGAGGCTGGAGGCTGGAGGCTGGAGGCTGGAGGCTGGAGGCTGGAGGCTGGAGGCTGGAGGCTGGAGGCTGGAGGCTGGAGGCTGGAGGCTGGAGGCTGGAGGCTGGAGGCTGGAGGCTGGAGGCTGGAGGCTGAAGACTGGAAGCTGGAGGGTGGAGGGTGGAAGGAGGAGGGAGGAGGGAGGAGGGTGGAGGCTGGAGGACCGAGGCTGGAGGCTGGAGGCTGGAGGCTGGAGGCTGGAGGCTGGAGGCTGGAGGCTGGAGGCTGGAGGCTGGAGGCTGGAGGCTGGAGGCTGGAGGCTGGAGGCTGGAGGCTGGAGGCTGGTAGCTGGAGGCTGGAGGATGGTAGCTGGAGGTTGGAGGCTGGAGGCTGGAGGCTGGAGGATGGTAGCTGGAGGTTGGAGGCTGGAGGCTGGAGGCTGGAGGCTGGAGGCTGGAGGCTGGAGGCTGGAGGCTGGAGGCTGGAGGCTGGAGGCTGAAGACTGGAGGCTGGAGGCTGGAGGCTGGAGGCTGGAGGCTGGAGGCTGGAGGCTGGAGGCTGGAGGCTGGAGGCTGGAGGCTGGAGGCTGGAGGCTGGAGGCTGGAGGCTGGAGGCTGGAGGCTGGAGGCTGGAGGCTGGAGGCTGGAGGCTGGAGGCTGGTAGCTGGAGGCTGGAGGATGGTAGCTGGAGGTTGGAGGCTGGAGGCTGGAGGCTGGAGGATGGTAGCTGGAGGTTGGAGGCTGGAGGCTGGAGGCTGGAGGCTGGAGGCTGGAGGCTGGAGGCTGGAGGCTGGAGGCTGGAGGCTGGAGGCTGGAGGCTGGAGGCTGGAGGCTGGAGGCTGGAGGCTGGAGGCTGGAGGCTGGAGGCTGGAGGGAGGAGGGAGGAGGGAGGAGGGTGGAGGCTGGAGGATGGAGGCTGGAGGCTGGAGGCTGGAGGCTGGAGGCTGGAGGCTGGAGGCTGAAGACTGGAAGCTGGAGGGTGGAGGCTGGAGGCTGGAGGCTGGAGGCTGGAGGCTGGAGGCTGGAGGCTGGAGGCTGGAGGCTGGAGGCTGGAGGCTGGAGGCTGGAGGCTGGAGGCTGGAGGCTGGTAGCTGGAGGCTGGAGGATGGTAGCTGGAGGTTGGAGGCTGGAGGCTGGAGGCTGGAGGCTGGAAGATGGTAGCTGGAGGTTGGAGGCTGGAGGCTGGAGGCTGGAGGCTGGAGGCTGGAGGCTGGAGGCTGGAGGCTGGAGGCTGGAGGCTGGAGGCTGGAGGCTGGAGGCTGGAGGCTGGAGGCTGGAGGCTGGAGGCTGGAGGCTGGAGGCTGGAGGCTGGAGGCTGGAGGCTGGAGGCTGGAGGCTGGAGGCTGGAGGCTGGAGGCTGGAGGCTGGAGGCTGGAGGCTGGAGGCTGGAGGCTGGAGGCTGGAGGCTGGAGGCTGGAGGCTGGAGGCTGGAGGCTGGAGGCTGGAGGCTGGAGGCTGGAGGCTGGAGGCTGGAGGCTGGAGGTAGGAGGTTGGAGGCTGGTGGCTGTTGGCTGAAGCCTGGCCACATCGAGAGCATGGACAACAATGCTCCAGCTAAGAGGGTCTTCGAATTCTGGTCTCCTGGTTGGAAAAGGAGAGAAAGACCGATCCTCCGATACAAAGACCAAGTAATCGCGGATGCAAGACAACTTGATCTTGATGACTGGAAGCAGCGTGCCAAGGACCATCAACAATGGAAAGCAGCAATCGCTCAGTCTTGGAAACTGCATTCGAGTTGTCAGCCTGATAAGTTAGTCAGTATGTTGTACTCTTTTAACGTGTAAATGCATATGTATAAATATTTCTATGGTTAACATTTCAAATAAAATTATGTTTTGGAGCAAAGCCTTACTCGTTCCCTCTGTTGGTTATTTATTTAAGACCCAGATCTGGCAACAAGACAGGAATGGACGCAAAAAGAAATTAGAGCGTTATTTATGTTTTTTGTTCATTTTGTATGTTTTTGTCTTATTTTTTTTAATTTTTGTCATGAATTTCTTTAATATTATTTTATTTTTTTACCTTTTAAATAAATTAGGTATAAAATAACGAAGGCTTTATTCTTATGCTATGATTTATATAGGGGACTCGTTATTGGAACACTAAGAGGTCGGTACTGGTTCATGTTTCATTTTCTAGATAATTTAAATTTATTTAATCCGAAGCAGACATAAGGTTATCAAACGATTGTAAATAGGGAAGACTTGTGGCATTGACACAGTTAAAAATGTGTATCTTAAAAAATTGTCTAATAGAAGACTTTAGGTCCTTACATTTATTATCAATGCGTGTCTTAATGAGCAATATTTCCAAATGAAATGCAGCTAGCTAAAGTGATTATATCAATGGTAGTGCGTCTGGTGTAGTCAATTTTTTTTTTTGGACGAAAAGCTGAGGTTCAAAAAGCAGATCTCAGAAACAATTAATAAAACTAGTACTGCCATAAGAATTTCATATCCGTTTATTAATAGGAAGTTGTTACTTCGAAAGAAAATAAGATCATTATTCTTAAGACGATTTTTCAATCAATTTTACTCTATGACTGTATGGTCTGGGGTAATTGTGTCAAATATAATCTAAAAACAAATCAATCAAACAATTTTTTCCCTTGGTATCACTCTACATTGGATATACACGACAGAGCTAATGTTGAACTGATCACCTCCAGAATAGGTAAGCTTAATAATACTTTCAAACTAAGGTGCAGTATTCCTGATAGTCCACTAATCAACCAAATACATTTATCATGATATCTTCAATTTGGTTGGTGATCATAAAATAATTTAAAAATATATACACACTAATTTATTTACTTATTTATTCGTATATATATATTTATATTTAGTTATTTATTTATTTATTTATTTATTTTATTTTATTTATTTATTTATTAATTTTATATGTATCTAGAGTGGACTTTCCCTAAGTCGAATTGTCAAGAGATACCATAATTTGTTCGAGTTAGAGAGAGTTTGACTTAGAGAGGTTTTTGTATGGAAATATAAGGGAAATGTGTGTAAAATATAGCAAAAAAGTAAAAAAGTTCGAGTTAGAGAGAGTTTCGACTTAGGGAGAGTTCGACTTAGGGAGAGTCCACTGTATTTATTATTTTTTTCTCTTATTTTTTATTTCTTTACTTATATATTTGTTTATTTATTTATTTGATTATTTATATTTTTATCTATTTATCTACTTATCTATTTATTTATTTATTTATTCTGTAAGTATTTTTGTTTATTCATCTATTCTTCTTTATTTGAGATTCTTTTTTCTCATGATTCTTCCCTAATGTCAAATTTCTTAATATTCCTAAGTTTCTAAAAAATTTTAGATAATAACTTACTTGACAGACAGAAGTATGTCATATTTCCAAAAACTTAATGTTCTGTAAATTGCTTAAAAGAATATCCGAGTAATATACTTACAAAAAGTTATTATTTATATCAAATAGTAATACATCAAGCTTTCGTTAAATGATAAATTTGTTTTCCTATGTCTAAGCAATTAATTTTGAGCTAGCAACGAACTCGAAACTTTCTTTAAACTTGCCTTACCCTACTTACTGGATATCGACCACATCTCAACAAAAAAATTATAAGCACTGCAACAGTCCACTCAATCATTCAGAGTATGAAGTGCAGTTGCCGTATTCAGTAATTTTGTGACATCAAATTTAGGGATCATTCCACTTTATGTATAAATTGAAGTATTTCAAGCAAAAAAAAAAGTCGTCTTTTCAATACCCACTTATTAAACAAAAATTTGTTCCTCTTGACCAGACTTCCTGCCCTCCTACATGAATGCGAACAGCGTGTACACTGCCGTCCTTCGTAAATTTCAACTGCAATTTGGGAAGCTAGTGAAACAAATCTCCTCCAAAGAACGCCATTTCACTTTGAGATTGAACTCAATTTCCACCACAATCCAGCGGAAGCTGAAACCAAAACGAGCGCAGTTGTCGGTTCAGCGTCCAACTTAACACCGTACAAGGACTCGTTCGCTTCTTTGGCGCCGAGTTCATAGTGGCTGAGTGCAAAGGGACCAGATTGCCACACGAAACGTGCCACACCTCTGGGAGGTGAATCCAGTGGTCGCCCCCATTGTGGCTGCCATATTTCATAATTTGAAGCAACACCTCAAACACGTTCCACCGAATCCATATCCGTCCGCGACCCGACTTGGCCAGCCATTCACGTGGGATTGCACGACTGCAGAGGCTAGATACACAAATATGCACTGACTCACTGGCAACCAGATGACCATAGGAGTACACACGCCCCCACAAGGAAGATGCATGCTGCCTTAGGGCAAGATAAAATCCTTATCCCGCTGCACTGGATTACACGGACTCCTTGTTGCAATTTATCTCGGAATCCTGAATAATTGATGAAATCCATGGCGAGGGTTGCACAGAAGCAGATCAAACTGAAAAGATAGCCAACACAAATCAAACACCAGACGGAGAGGGTTACATTATCTGTACTCCGTGTATTGCTGCGTTGGAATTGTTAATGGGCCCGGCCACAAAACATATTCACGGCGAGCATGCATCGTCTTCGTACGAGCTTCGAATCCTGTCTGCTCGGCCGAAGGGAATACTCGGCCAGACCGCCAAGGGAGTAGGCACACACACACACAGCATATGTCTGCCGTTGTCTGTGCGGAGCAGTGTTCAACGCAAACGGAAGTGAGTAAGTGAATATATACATATCCTTGAATGCATTCAAAGTGTGGAGCAAACAGATCTCAAAGGAAAACCGAATGGGATCCAGCTCCTTAAAGTGTTCCTCTGACATGTGGCGTTGGCTGGGAAGCTGGTCGCAGAACTGATGGAACGGAAGAATGCTGCGAAGACGAGGGACGCTTTGATGCTGCCTTCAGCACACAAATCACACATTTCTGTGGCATGATGCTGGATCCTTTATGGCCATTAGAATGAGTGCTCTCATTCATGTGTGCGTGTGTGTGTGTGTGTGCAGGCGGGGGTGTGGGATATAATTTATGCTTTATTGGTTTTGTAAAATGTTCAAATTGTGCAACTGACTGAAGTTGAATTGAATTTGATGGGACTCCTTAAATGGAATGAAAGGATGATGGGTGCGGTGGATTCAAAGAAATCGAATGTTTCTACTGCCTTAAAGGAGAGATTTTTTTCCTGTGAGACACTTCCCCACAATTTAATGTTTACCGAATTAAATTTGATCAAAAAGTGCTCGGGATGCGGAGGGAATCTTTTCCTAGAAGACACCCAAATGAGAATGGGGATTAGACTTAAGACAGATATTAGAGATTTAGACACGGTAGCGCAAGGAACTCTCGAGTTTCCAAGAAATACAAAGCTGATCAAGCTGCACGGGTTCTACTTGCGTTGCGACGCTTTCTTCGGTGCTTTGTTATCGGTGCTATGTGCTCTGAACCCATTGTGGTGATTTTTTTTTATTTTCTAAATAATAACAATAACAGGAGAGTAGCTGCAGTTGGAGATTGAGTAAGTCAGTAGTAACAAAAAAGATCGTTATATAATAATAAGAGATATGGCTAAGTCGTCAGCCTGGTTAGAAGAATTCTAAATGTGTATTTTATATCTTTAATTACAAACCTAGACAGAAGGACGAGAGTGGTTCGTGAGCTCTACTAACTTAAAAGAAGGGAAGAGCACAGGCTTTTTAAAAAGAAAAAGGAAGAGCATGAGAAGCGCGCGATAGAGGAAATGGAGAAGTGTTACGGCAGAAATGATGTCCGAAAGTTCTACCAACGGGTAAAACAACTATCCAATGGAGGATAGCAACAGAGAGCGTCTAAGGTGGCGCACCCAGGTGGAGAAGTACCTCAACCAACTTGGCGCGCGACACTGTAGACACCTAGCCAGAGACCGTGCTAGCTGGAGAGGCTTGTTGGTTGAGGCTTGTTTGGTAGCGCCAAATAAAGAAGAAGAAGAATGGATACAAAATTCGGACAGGTGCCTGTCGTGACGCAGAGGGACAACTCGTAGGAGATTCGCAGTCGATACTGAGAATCTGGAAAGATCATTTCTGTAGACTGTTAAACGGCGAGGAAGACTCCAATACCGCTGTCAGGCAGAATGTTCCACTCAACGCAATTGACGATGATCGACGAGAATTCCGTCCCCCCGACATAGACGAAGTCAAGATAGCGATTTCATTACTGAAGTCTAACAAGGCTACCGGTGCGGACGGACTGTCCGGACGCTGAAATCCTTAAGGCAGCTGGAGATGATCTGGTTGGGCGCATGCACCAGCTCATCTGTAAGATATGGTCGGAGGAAAGCATCCCCAACGAGTGGAATCTCAGTATCGTTTGCCCGATCTACAAGAAAGGAGACCCTTTCAACTGCGACAACTACCGAGGGATAAGTGTCCTTAGCATCGCTTACAATATCTTCTCTGCCATTTATTAATAAACTGACAGGTCCATATCAGTGTCAGAGATAACCTATAATAGAGATATCCAACTTCTACATCCCTTGCCGCTTGATTTCATCTGACAGCGTTTTTTATACGCTTTTTGTCCCCTGTCTGTGAATACGTGTGAGCTCTTGAGAACAGCGGTGGAGACAGCTGATACTCTTCCCCACCTTAGTAATGGGGTGAATTAGAGTTCTTATTTGAAAATTCGCTCGTTTCGTTTTTCGTTCGCTCGAACGTTTTTTTGAAAATTCGGTGTTCAATTTTCAACACAGTATGGAGGGGTAAACGATCGAACAAAGCTTATGTTCATGAAGTTGAGTAATTAAAACTTTGAGCTATTTACAATCTGAAATACTTGGCCACAATTAATGAATGCACAACATAGTGAGGATTTTTTCATAAGAATAAAAATTAATAATACATTCACACGTTCAGTTAACCAATAATAAAAATATTATTGAAGCGTGAATCACAAATAAGAAGCTTTGAAACCCATTTTTATGCATTAGAAGTAGTTGCAACATCTTGCGATTGTTCTTATCAAATTGTTTAAATTGAATTCATGAGTTTTTCAAAATTCATGATTTAAGCGTATAAAGTGGGCTTCATTTTTTGAGTTAATTTGTCAGATATGGTTTATGAATAAGCTATATATACACTTAAGAATTAATTTTAGGTCAAATAGTTCCAGTTAAATGGACATTGCAATACATTGTTATTCACGAAAGTCCATATAACAGTGTAAGAAAATTCCCTTAAAAATACTAGTCAACTTTTGAACACCCTCCGAACAACAAAACCATGTACGTTACATGGAAAGTACATGGATTCCCACTAAATTCATGAATCTGCGGCTTTTTCCCACAAAATTCACGAATCGGCCGCCATATTGTGGTGAATTGACGAGCGTTGTAAATGTATAAGTGATATACAAGGGATTACCACTACATCTTCATTGTGGGCTAGGGGTAAAAATGACTGAAGTTGGATATCTCTATCATCCATTATCTCTCTCAGTGTGGTTTCAGCCCAGGGAAGTCAAGGCCGCATATGACAGCGTGCATAGGGACGAGCTATACAACGCCATGTCTAGTTTTGACATTCCTGCCAAACTCGTCAGGTTGTGCAGGATGACGAGGAGAATTCTCGCTGCTTCAACAAGGTCGGTAACGAACTCACCGAGACCTTCAATGTCAAAAAATGTCTTAGACAAGCCGACGCGCTGTCATGTGACTTCTTTAACATCATCCTGGAGAAGATCGTGCAAGACTCACACGCCAACACTAGAGGCACCATCTTCCAGAAGTCCGTACAGCTGTTAGCATACGCGGATGACATTGACGTGATTGGCAAAACACTGCGAGCCGTCAATGAGGCGTTTGCTGGCATTGAGGCGGAGGCGGCTAAAATGGGTCTAGCGGTGAATGAGGGCAAAATGAAAAACATGATGTCATCAAGAAAGGACGCGCAACATCGACGACGAAACGTCACCATAGGCAGCTATAACTTCGAGGTAGTGAAGGACTTCGTCTACCTCGGCTTGCAAGTAGGCATATTTAATAATTCTGTCTCTCACTTGCTTTTTTCTATCAGCTGCTCAGATCCTAATCTTCTTCTTCTTCATATGGCGCTACAGTCCGGGTGGAGCTGATCCTCATCCAACATGCCTCTCCAGACGGCCCGAACTCTCGCCAGCTGCCTTCAGTTTCGCACACCAAGCCGGCTGAGGCCCCCCTCACTTGTGGGCGGCACCTTTTGCGTGGGCGTCCTCTGTTGCGCTGTCCCACAAACTCAGAATCGAAGATTCTTCGGGCCGGAGACAAGTTGTCCATAGCCTAACCTTCTTAGGGGTTAGATTCTTAGACGTCTGGCTAAGCTCATGCGCTGTACAGCCCGAAGAGTTCGCGGTTGAATCTTCTCTCCTCCAAATGCCATCAACGCAAACTGGACCAAAAATCGCGTAGAACTTTTCTCTCGAAAACACGAAGAGCGTCTGCATCTGCCTTGGATATAGCCTATACCTCTGGGTCGTAAAGCAAGACGGGAAATGTTCCTCGGAACTTTCGCACATCAAGTATGCTGGAGGAGTCTCTGACGTCGATCGTAATGTGATCAGTCTGGTTGACGGTTGATTGATCAGGGGACCACTAGGTTCCTTTGTGGATGTTGAGGTGTGGGAACCGCATGCTAGCCACAGAGAGGTTCGCCCCATAACAAAGTCCACCAGCCTGAGTCTGTTTTCGGACGTGGTCCCATGCAGGTTTTGCTTTCCTATGACTCTACTAAAGATGTAATCTTCACCCAGCTTTGCGTTGAAGTCTCTCTCTAGAAAGATCTTGGTGTCGTAGCTGGGGCATTGGTCGTATGTTCGCTCTAGGAGATTATAAAGTCATAATTATCTTCCCTAGGAGCGTGGGCGCAGATTAGACTGGTGTTCCCGAATTTAGCTTTGATGAGACTTTTTATATAAGACAGCCTCAAACAACAAGCCAGCACCTGAACCAGCGCTGCCTTCGCTTTTTGTAGCAATCGCCGAAGTAGATGTCGCAGTTTTTCATCCTCTTTTTGCCCAACCTCTGAACCTCCTGGATGGCCATGATGTCTGCCTTGTAGGCTTCTAGGCCCTCCGCGAGTTCATCGGCTACTAGAATTATATATTTATATTAATATTGAATTGGATTTAGTATCCAAAATAAAAATAAAACCAAGAGAAGGAGAAATTAAATCAAAGAACACACTTGCAAAACTATTTAAAACATTTATTTTAAAAAAGGCAAAGAATCTTAAACACTAGGGAGAACTTGCCACGTTCTCGTCGAACTGGAGACTGCCACGATTGTTCTCTCAATGTCCATTGCATCCCTTTAATGACCTATAGTTATCGCATTGTGCTCTGTGGTTAGTCCCTTTTATTATCGCATACTATCCCATCCGAGCTAAAGTGGATTTAATATTTATTTAACAATCGTTCCAGTTAGCGATCGTATGACCACATCGTCGTTTGGGACTATGACATCCCTATCTGTTGGGGAGTGAGTATGAATAACCCCTGGGGTTGTCATGTCCGATATTGTTAGCGTTGACATGTTTATGACTCACGTGGTCTATTAAGGGACCTCACACTCCACGTGCAGAACCGAAAGTCATTTTCCTTTTTCGCGTTGCCGAACTCAGATTTTTTTTTACGTGGTAAGGAATTTAACCCCATGAACAACCTCCAACTAGGAGAACAGATCCCAGTTCCGGCTACCGGGCTGGAAAAGCGCCGAAGTCTGTAGAGTCTCCCAGGCTGTAAGCGCCGCCGTTGGCTCGAAGAAAGGGCAAGTAATTTGAACATAATACAGACTTTTTAAAATAAGGTGCTTAGAACTATGGTTAATGCACTATGGTATCAGAAACGATGGTATCCACAGAGATCTTGGAATATTACCACTCCAAGATGAAGTTAAGAACTTTGCTTATAAACATAAGCGCCGCCTAGACGAGCACAAAAAGTCAGCGGTTTACCCGATCCTTGAGGAAACAATAGCTGTGTTTTTTTGCAAGCGTATATACGTTTAAATTTCAATTTGCATGTAAAATACACTAACAACAAATCCTATATCTGCTTAACATACTCATCATATCTATCGCCCCTTAGGAAATAAGCGCGGATAAAAACAATGCTTCCAATCTGTGTTTCTGCGTGTTCATTCATTGTTTAGGAATCATTTTTAATTGTTTTGGCACCCATAAGTATGCAATTTTTGGTATACCCAGAGTGTCTCTGCTATACATTCTGTTTAGGTTTCGTAAACGATTCATTTGATGAACATTTCTTATATTTTATGATTATTAAGTGTTTTTGCTTTTAAAGTGATGGTCACGCTACACAGTCACAAAACGAAGATTGTGACCATCAAAGATCAACCATCACCTTGCACGACTACAACCCTGACTGCTTAGCAAATGTCATAAATGTCGTCGGTGCTGCCAAGATTTTATGATGAATCATTAAGCGCCGATGATCGTTTTTTTTGTGCACTTATAAATAAAGTGTATATACGCTTGCAAAAAAACACAGCTTATGTCTTGCTTCGACTTCAAAGGACCAGACTCCTTGATATTCTGTGTCACAGGACCATGGATCTTACTTGGTCTAGGTACATTCTTGACCCACTACTACCACCTCCCTAATCACCTAATTGTCATGTCTTCTTCTGGGTCCCCGTGGTGTGGTGGGTTAGTGCGTCGACTCCTACGCAGAGGGTTCCAGGTTCGAATATCCAATGTACCAACTTTCATAATTCACTGCTCCATCTCTTTCGAGTCACTGACAATGCTCAAAGAGTATTCCTGTCAAGAAAAAGCTTCTTAACTTAGCCGCTTGGAGTCGGCATAAGACTGTAGGTCCCTTCCACTCGTGAAAGAACATTAGCACGCACAACATGAGTGATTGCTGAAAAGCTAGGCCCAGGTCCGCCTCGGACTGTCGCGCCACCAATATTATTATTATATAACCTGCCGATCAGTGCCTTAATCATGAAATGCAAACTCACAAACTTTAGGAAAGTGGTTTTAGTGAGTAAAAATCTCACACTTCTATGTGCGAACGTTCGCCATAGAGCCTTGTCGAAGATTTAGACCTACTCTCGGAAAAAAAAAATCGCTGCCATCTCTATTCCAGGGTACCGACCGGATCTTGGAAACCAGTTAACAATAATGACATACATTCGATAAATGTCCCGGATATTGCACCAATATCGATTTAGGGGATTTCAATGCAAGGCTTTGCAAGACAATACAAGACAGACATACAAGACATCTCTGCTAGAGTCATCGGATATCAAATTCAGGGCAACGAGTGTGAAAACGGGTTCAGACGGGTGGAGAGTGACGGGCGTTCCGGGCTGTTGCGCCGTCCGAAGAGGAAGATATTCTGTGTCACAGGACCATGGACCCTACTTGATCTAAGTACATTCATAACAAACCGCTACCATCTCCCTAACCACATAAATAGTTGCAAAGACTTCTTCTTGTCGTGTCTTTTTCTGGGTCCCCGTGGCGTAGTGGGTTAGTGCGTCGATTCCTACGCAGAGGGTGAATATACCGAATATACCGCCTTTCATATTTCACGGCTTCACCTATTTCGAGTCTCTGACAATGCTCAAAGAGTATTCCTGTCTAGAAAAAGCTTATCAACTTCGCCGTTCGGAGTCGGCATTAAACTGTGGGTCCTTTCCACGCGTGAGAGAACAATAGCACGCGCAGCACGAGTGGTTGCTGAGAAACTAGGCCCTGGCCCTCTACGGGCTGTAGCGGCACCCATATTATTATTATTATGGTGCATTTCGATATATATGAAGTAGAAAAAGTAGGGGACCAAGATCAGTACCTTGTCGTACTCCAGCTTTTCTTCTTCTTTATTCGGCGCTACTGTCCGGGTGGACCTGGGCCTCAACCAACAAGCCTCTCCAGCTAACACGGTCTCTGGCAAGCTGTCTCCAGTGTCCCACGCCAAATTGGTTGAAGTCCTTCTCCACCTGGGTGCGCCACCTTAAACGCGGGCGGCCTCTGTTGCGTTGTCCCACTGGTTCGGAGTCGAAGATTCTTCGGGCCGGAGCTGAGTTGTCCATACGCTCTACAAGGCCTAGCCATCTTAGGCGTTGTATCCGAAGACGCCATGTCACTGTACAACCCGTACAGTTCGTAGTTGAATCTTCTCCTCCAGAAACCGTCAACGCAAACAGGACCAAATATCGCACACAGAGCTTGTCTCTCGAAGATACCAATGACTTCCTCATCCGCTTTAGAGATCGTCCATTCCTCCTCGCCGTACAGCAGGACTGGGATGATAGAGGTCATATAGCAAGTCAACTTGGTCCCTCGAGAGGTGGGTCTATTACTCATAGTTGCGAAGAGGAGTCCTCTTCATAAAATCTCTCCAATCCCACCCAAGCCCATTGACCCCAAAATCTGTCTTCTTTGAAAAGAAAAAAGCTCATTCACGAGATGATCCCCTTCACACATCCAACAGATTGCATAATAAAACAAATATCACGATGTAATGACCCTCATTAAGACTGCACGCCTCCACCGTTCGTGTCCAATTCTGACAAGTACAAGGCGTTTGTGAAGATGACCAAAGACAGAAAAAACAAAAATGAATTCACTTAATTAGAGGACAACAGGAGCAATCTCTCTCTCTGTCCGAATGGTCAAAAGGAAAACTTTCCCATCACTCGCATAAGCCGATTATTTTCCCGAGTACCTGCCACTCCTCTGTGGGATAAGCGGAAGTTGCATAGAAAAAAGTTTCCCAGGGCTTATCGCACAGGATACGTACATATTACGTATACGGGATTTCATTGCCAACCAGTAATTATTCCCCGGAGCCTCGATCTGCGATTCCACCTTCAGAGCGAAGGAAATTAATGTACAGCATATTTCCCATCTTCATCGGGTGGCCTGTCCATTGTGCCATCATAACGGCGAATTATCCCTGTCGAAGAAAGAACAAATTACGGTTTATATCATCGGATCACATCTCTCGGCGAGCGCGGAGCGTGGCCGCCGACAGGTGGGGTCGCAGCAATGATCCACTCGTTGACGGATATCCACTCGCTCGAAAGGGCTTCATGCTAACAACTAAATTAAACACGTATCCCTGAAGGAAGGGGGGTGCTTGCTTGCAAGCGCTTCCATGCAAAAACCGAAGTACACGTCGCAGCATGCCGAAAGCTTAACGTGTCGAATTTTCGATATCGAAATCGCCGCAGATTACTGCGCAGTTCCCCCGAAGGGAGGTGATTTTATAAAAGTTCGCGTTGCGGAGCTTTCGTTTTCAGTTCGTGCCGGCACTTCGAACTTTAAGGACGTGCTAGGAAGCGTGTCGCAGTGGCAATCGCAAAATAAATCCAAACATCCTGAATATATCCTTTCAGCAAACTCTGAGTCGAACTGAAGACAAAACGGTTTTGAAAATCTATTCACTCGTGAACACCCACTTCGGCGTTGTTGCGTGCAAAGTGCAGTCAGGTCGGGCCCCGTGCAACCCGCGTCGGCAGGCGAAACTTCCGGGCTTTGTTTACTTCCAAGGATAACCAAGTTCTTGATGTGTGTTACGAGAGTCGTGTTTTTTTTATGACGTAAAAAAATCAATAAAATCCCTTAAAGAGGATATCTCTCGTGCTGCGTTTGTTGTTTAAATCCTCCGTGCCGGGAGTGACGAAGTCCTTTTTTGGTGGAGTTTTCTTTTGTTCCGGTTTGTTTTTTTGTTTTGTATTTCGTTTGATTCGCGTTTAAGTTGTGTGCGAGCGAGGCTCTCGTCGTGGTCGTCGTCGGGAGTCCCTGCGATGTGCGTGCACATCGCCAAGTGAAGTCGTTCCAAGCAAGGATTAAATTTGAAGATATTTCTGGTTCTGTTTCGCAAGAAAAAAAATAAAGAAGTTAAACTAATTCACGATGAAAATCCGTGGGACTGGTTGCACCGCCGCCGCGTTCGCCAAGAGCATGCGACCAGCGGTTCTAGTCGCCTTAAGTGCGGTCCTTTTATTGGGATATTTGGATATTTCCGCGCAAGCAGCCGCCACCGTCGAGACACCCTCCACTCCCGAGCCAGGTACGTGCCGTGTTTTATGGTAACCGGATATAATGCCCGTTTCTTGTTGTTATTCCTTCTCCTTCAGCAAATTGCAATTTTCCGGGCCTTTGTGCTGTTTCTCGACCTCCCACTCCATCAGCGGGCGGGGGGACGAGAAATGGGGATGACAAGCCTCACCATATTGCTTAGTGTGGGAAAAGTCATTAAAAAGTTTCGGCGTTTTTTTTTTTTTTTTGTTTCCCTTCAAAGAGTGGAGAGGATACAAAGTTTCTGTTGTTATTGTGTTTCGGAGTTTTTTTTTTTCATGGGTTTTGGCCGCTTCAAGGGGCCGCATAAAAACTGCCGAATACTTTCTGAATTAACAGCTCCGTGAGTTGAGTTGATGTGCAGTTGAAGGACGAGAAGAAGAAGAAGTTGCCAGTTTCGCTCTAGTTTTTGGAGTGTAAATATTTTAACACTTCCCAGAGATAGAGAGAGAAAAAGACGGTTTGCTGGATAAACACTTAGGGGGTTCTGAAAAGCCAATGCCTCTGATGGGGGTCTTGGAGATAGCGGGGGGATCTTTTGGGGGAATCTGGAACCCCTCTTCTTATCAACTTTCAGTCTTTGAGATGCATAGGAACCTCGATGAATAGAGCTTCTTCCTTGGGTTCTAGCAACGGTTTTTATCGCAGCAACTGGGTCGTTGTCTCGCTTCTGAGCGAAGTGGCAATATAGTCTTTCAGACATTTGGGATGTAGTCATTGTGGCTTCATGACTGTGTATCTCCGCCTCTGACCGCGTTGATTGAAGGCATCTAGTTCCCTGGGCAAACGGACAAATTTACCTCACCGTTTGATCCAATCTGCACACGTACCATGAGCCCTTGGATGGACAACTCCTTCAACCGGACAGTAATTTTGTCACAGGGTTTTGGTGAGGGCACATCGGCCCTCCATCAACAAAAGCGGCACTCATGTTGTCGACCATTTCTTCATGCCCAAATGCCCACTCTTTTCCTGAAATCGACGTAAGAATCGTTTTTGATTTCATAAGACACTAGCTACGCCCCGCGGTCTTACCCGCTCTGTAGGTACGTGCCCTCTTTTTCTTGCTCTTAATCTTCTGCTTTGTGTCGCATTTCAGGCGCTTTGATTGCCTTTTAGTTAAGATAGAAATTATAATTTTGAATGCACAATAAGTTCGTTAAAATGCCCTTAATACACAACCTATCTAACCCATAGAGCATTTTTCAAATCAAGATGGTAGTTCCTGAGTAAAAGGGAAACAAACAAACTCTACAGCCTAATATAATAGTTTAGATGAAGATTAAGTGCGAAACAATGTGACACTGGAGAGCTTATTCTCTTGGCCTGCCACTTTTGATGTGACTTGAGAAACGACTAAACTAGTTTTAGTGTTTCCTCTAAATTAAATCACTTATTCTCTTTTTTTTTCAACACATTTCGATTTATTTTTATTTTTTTTAAATATTTGATAGTTGTATTCATCTGACTGGATTTATCTTTTACACAAAATTAAGAGTCCAGAGCTACTCCGTGAAACCAGAGACCTATAGGCAGGTGACATAAGTCCATGCTGCTTGCAAATTTCTTTATCATTTAAATGTTTATCTAATAACGGGACAAATGCTGAAGACCTTGCCGAAAAAGGCGCTCATTAAACTCCTCTACTTAATTAACGCTTCGTTTAGGCTATTATATGTTCCAGACTCGTGGAAGGTTGCAGAAGCGTTTATGGTTCCAAAACCGGGCAAACCGTTAAGCAACAAAAAGTCTTACAGACCCATTTCGCTTTTACCAATAATATCAAACATTTTTGAAAAACTCTTTTAATAAGAGTTTTCAAAAATTTATCGAAGGGAAGGACGAGAGCACCATCGATTTGGGTTTCGAGAGAAACACTCGCCAATTGCTCACGTATACAGAATAACGAATGAAATTGAAGGGGCATTAGGGGAGAAAAAGATCTGCTCTACCGCCCTAAGTCACGTTTCCCATGCCTTCGACAAAGTCCGGCATGGAGGCCTAAGATGCAGGCTAAGCAGGCTTCTACCGAGAAGCTTGTATAAGATACTTGAATCTCGATAGCAGGATGTTTAGAATTAAACACGAAACCGAATACTCCGATTTTAAAGAGATCCGAGCGAGGAGTCCCTCAAGGGAGTGTCCTTGGCCCTACATTGTACTTGTTGTACACTATAGACATACCTCAAACTGAGGGTACACTTGTGGCTACATTTGCGGATGACACAGCTATCCTGGCAATGGGAAGCTCAGTTGAGTCCTCAACTGAAAAACTGCAACGAGCTCTTGGCAAAACAAACGATTGGTCAAAACGCTGGCGCATTGCTCCCAATGAGACCAAATCAACGCATACAAATTTTGCCAACAGCAATTTTGGAAAACGACCAGTTTTCATTAATTCTGTACAAATACCGCACGCTAATGAAGCTAAATATCTTTTTATGACACTCGATGCGAAACTCAAGTGGAAGGCCCACGTAAAAAAGAAACGGGATGAGACCGAACACCGGTGCAGAGAAATGTACTGGTTACTTGGAAGGCACCTTAAGTTAAGCGTGTACAACAAACTGAAGCCTATATGGACCTATATGGAGCAAATAACCGCGCATTTATTCAGTCCTTTCAAAATAAATTTATAAGGGACCAGTGAGCTTGGTAACTCAAAAATTGTGACATACAAAGGGACCTAGGGATAACTACCGTCGACGAAGAAATAACAAACTCCGCTCGAAAGCTAAGTAATGTCAGCACTAACAACGACTCGGATGACGACTCTTAATTTAAGTTTTGTACAGCCTTAACTTTTATTTTTTTTTTGAACTATCCAAAAAATCTAGAACTTGTTTGGCTTATTCTGTTGATTAATTTGTATTTGAAACATGCATTTTTAATAAAACGGCTTCGGTGATTTATGTCCAAAATTGTAAAGGGTTTTCCAATAAGAATATAAATAAAACTCAAACCATTTGAGATATTTCATAAACCTTACTACAATCAAAACATTTGTGATTGGAACTCGACTTCGAGCATATGGCCACCGCGGGCGCGTTTGCAGCCGTCGATTCGTTGGACCCAATTTTAAAGGACTCGGCCACAAATTTCGGCCGAAACGGTCGCTATTCCGCGTTCAATGTTGGCTCTGAGTTCTTCCAACTTCGTCGGCTTGTTGGCATAAACCAATGACTTAAGGTAGCCACTCCAAAAATAGTCAAGCAGCTTTAAATCCAATCGACTCTCCCATTTCTTGAGATAACACGCTCACCATATTTACTATTTAAAATATCGAATGTATCGTGTGCTGTGTGGCACCATCATGTTGAAACCACATAGACCACAGTCCATATCTTTCAATTCGGGCCAAAAATAAGTGGTAATCATGGCGCGATAACGCTGACCATTCACAGCGACGATTGTTATCGTCGACAAAAAAATATGGCCCAATAACGCCGCCGGCATGCAAACAGCACTAAACAACTAGTTTTTGTAGATGAAGTGGTGATTCATGAAGCACATGTGGATTTTCACCCGACCAATAACGCATATTTTGCTTATTGACGAACCCAATGAGCCAAAAATGAGCTTCGTCGAAAAGTGGAGTTAACTCTCTTAAAGTTGCGGTCAACGACTCCGAATTTCAGTAGAAAATTTTTATAATTTTTGAGACTTTGCTCATTCGTGCACTTTACCATAATGGAAATGTTGAGCTTACTGAATAAATTGACAGTGACAGTTTGATGACGCCCGCGTTTAAGGTGGCGCACCCAGGTGAAGGAGGACCTCAACCAACTTGGCGTGCGACACTGGAGACAGCTAGCCAGAGACCGTGCTAGCTGGAGAGGCTTGTTGGTTGAGGCCCAGGTCCACCCCGGACTGTAGCGCCAAATGAAGAAGAAGAAGAAGACAGTTTAGACAGATTAAATTCAAAGTTGTTGAATCCATATTGGAAAACCCCTCATTTAGTTGACTTTGGTGTGTCTTTTGGCTTTGATGACTTTGGTTCATAAGGATCAATGTATCGTTCCCGAATAAGTTTTTCAACTGACATAAGGGTGTATCTACATACATATGAAGTCGATGTTGGTGGGTTTCAGTATAACGATGATTAGTATGTTCTTCTTACTGAGAATGGATGATTCTGTGATAGTGGACACCGTTTTGTTTCTGAGCAGTTTGGCAGTAATCGACTTTGATGCAATCGTTGTATTTCCAAAAACAAATCATTTTTGGCTGACTTGGCTGGCGTTTATTTTGTTGGATTAAATGTGGCCTTGCATCAGTTCTACTGATATTTTCAAATGATATTTCCACAAGGCAGAAGAAATTCTCCTATATAATCCTCGCGTCATATAAGACAACAGAAGAAGTAGTGAAAGAAGTGATTAACGGGCTCGGTAGAAAGAATTTCCTTCATGAATCTGATTGATGCGAGAAATCTGTGAACAAAGACTGCGGTAGAATTGAACGGCTCGTAACGACAGGACATTTTCATTTTTTTTTCACAGCCATTGCATCACAGATATGTAAATAATTAAGGATGGTTATTTAGTACCATCCTGCTATCTTTTAACCAATTTGTGGTAAAAGAGTAAGCAAACATCTTTCTGTTAGCCAGCAATCCACTTCGTTCTTGACAGGAGGTAGTTTCATCCATAGAATCGCATGGCATCGGTCCCTATCAGGCTTTTCATGGGTAAGTTCATCCACAGCTTCATTACCGGTTATGTCACTATGTCCCGGAACCCAGCATCGACTAATCGAGTGCTGTGTGTTGAGAACCTTAAGCTCTTCGTCGCAGCATGCAGCCATCTTAGACTTGATCTCAGTTACCAAAATCGCTTTGATGGCTGTTTGATTTTCAATTAACACTGATATCATTCTGGCCGCTTCCATGACTGTGTCGACCTCTACTTGGATACCACTGACATATTCAATGAGTCTGTTGAAGCAGTTTACAATTTCTGAGAAAGTGCTTGCGTCTATGTCTTTTCGCATCTTCGATCGGCCTGTGTCTGCTTGGATGGATGAATTGCTAGCGGGTTTAGTAAAGCGGGCAAAAGTAAATAGCACCCTAAAAGTATTTTGAAGACAAGTGGCTTAGTCGCTCTCGACTTGTGCAACATGTAATCTACACAGTACACTTGCATGACCAGTGGAGCGCCTAGATTGACTTACGGGGCTCTTTGAAGCAGTCGGCTTCGACGCACATAGGTGCCTTTGAATCTCTTAAGTCCGTGGATTTCAGGGTAGCTTGCCACAACACTAAAAATATGTGACTGACAATCGCTGTGCACATCCACAGGATTAATTTGGGTTCTATCATCATACGAAACATCCTCGACATGGCAGAGCCGACAGATCATCACCAAGGTAGTGAAGGTTTTGCGCTAAACAGTATAAACAACACCAGTAGCGAGTTCAACGTAAAATAACTCTTGCCAACCACCGGGTTTTTTTGTACTCAAAAGGCAATTGAATAGCAGAACCCTCTCTCGGAAAAGTATAAGACTGTGATTATCCCTGTCCTGCTCTACGGTGCAGGGGCATATACTATATCTAAAGCGGATGAAGAGGCACTTGGTCTTTCCACGATCTTTGGCCCCGTTCGTGGTGATGGAATTTGGAGCAGAAAGTTTAACCAGTCTGTACAGCGATATGAGTATAGCATGGTTTTTACGCACCCAACGTCTCAGGTGGATTGGCCATGTAGAGAGTTTGAGCAACTTAGCTCCGGCCCGAAAAATGTTCGTCTCTGATCTTATGGGCAAACGCAACGGAAGACGTTCACGTACAAGGTGATGCACACAAGTCGAGCGGAACCTCAGCCGGCTTGTTATGCAAAACCAGAGACATCTGGCGAGAGATCGTGCCGGCTGGAGAGGCATGTTGGGTGACGATTGGTCCACTCGGACTATAGTGTCCTAAGAAAGAAGATATCAGACAGGGTTAGGAATGGGCCCTTCCGATAATCAGCTCTAAATTACCGATAAATTGAATTTTATCAAGTCATTTAAATTCACAGTAGCTGTGCGGGAAGGTAGCGATTTCTTCCATATTTTCACCCATTTGGTTAAAATTTCCAATTCTAACCTTCTTAGGAGTATCTATCGACCCAAAATCAATCATCTCTCTCTGTCTTGCTTGTCAGAAGCCATCGCAACGAGGGTTGAATGACGAGACATTGTTACACCGATTATCCTACATACGCGCAACCTCGTCCGGGAGGTTGCCTGACCAGCCGTCGAGAAATTCCGTGGTATTGTTGCTGGTTACTTGATATTATTGTCGCCATCCAATGAACCTCCCGTACGATCCACCTCTTCATTCGCGACAAAAAGATGGTAGTCCGCTTCTGGTACAATTTTATTAACTTAATACTATACAACTTTTGCTTAAACAAACTTAAAACTAAAATCCAATTAAAAATATGGTAAAGTTTTGTAATAGTAACGTATTACTTTAAAACATAAGCCACATAACATAAATGAAACACGTCTTTTTTTCAACGAGAACTTTATCGAGACTGTCTTTTACAAACTGTTCTTGAACATTCGAGTGCACAGATATGTACATTCAGATAGTATTTCTTAACACTTGATTAACAGATTGTGTGTGTATTTATTTCTAATATTAAGACAGGGCGATACGAGATTCTAAACAAATGTGCTTCATTTGTAATTATTTTTATGCACGCCGCTACCACCTCGACTCATCTCAACTCGTTTTAATTTGTCTCTAATTCGGTTACCCCGGTTTCTCAAAGCCGATCGTTTTAGTTTCTGACGCATACAAAGTCCACCGGTTGCAATGACATAATAATATAATATGGGTGGCGCTACAGTCCGAGCCGGACCTGGGCCTAGCTTCTCAGCAACCACTCGTGTTGTGTGCGCTATTGTTCCTCCATGAGTGGAAGGGACCTTCAGTTTTATGTCGACTCCGAATGGCAAAGTTGGAGAAACTTTTTCTAGACAAGAATACTCTTTGAGCATTGTCAGTGACTCGAAAGAGGTGGAGCCGTGAAATATGAAAGGTGGTAAAATTCGGGTATCGAACCTGGCACCCTCTGCGTAGGTCTTAGATTTGAATTGAGCAATTTCAGCAAGAGTCAGGCTCATACAAAGATAGCCACCTTATTTGCCGATGGTGCTGCCTTGTTTTGTACTTCTGCCCTTCTGGAATGCCCGAGTGGAGTCAAATTTCGACTAAAGTCGATGGGTATAGCCGTTCTCTGCATCGGATGTATTTTGTCCACAAAATCATGTCATCCGCAAGGCCGCTACTTTCCAATTCCCAATTCAAACAAATCAAGGACGAGGAACTTGGTACCAATTAAAAAAAGATGAAGGGTTCCAACCTGAGCAAGAGTTCCCAACGACTCGAGCTAACGCTAGGACCACTGAGTTAAGAACCCCCATAGCAGCGGACGAATTAGATCCAATGACGTAACACTACACCCTAAACATAAATAGCCATATGTCATAGCTAGGAAGTAGGTGAAAACATTTAGAGCCTTTGTGCCTAATTACATTCAGAAAGGGACTGCTCCAACTAAAGGGGTATATCCCTCTTAAGTCTCCCTGGGAAAGTCTACGCTAAGGTTTTGGAAGCGCGTTCTAGAGCAATTGTCGACTCAAGGATGTGGGATGAACAGCGCGGCTTTCGTCCCGGCAGAAGTACAACCGACCAGCTTTTCACTCTAAGAATGGTGCTTGAGAAGGGTTAGGAGTATGCCAAACCCGTCTAGAGCTGTTTTGTAGATTTGGTAAAGGCATATGATCGGGTTCCGCGAGGTAAACTCTGGAGTGTTCTGCAGGAGTATGGGTCCTCTTTTGAGGGTCATTCAATCTCTATACACAAACTTTAGCAGCTGTGTTCGGGTTAACGGTGCTAAATCAATACCTTTCACAGTGGTCGTTGGACTTCGCCAAGGGTACGTCATGTCACCTCTCCTTTTCATTGTTTATATGGACTCGATGTTGTAGCGCAGCCGAGGCTAGGAATGTTTCACATTGAGACAGTTGAAGGTAAGTCATCTTCTTTTTGCGGATGACTTAGTTATTCTCATATCTTCCCAGACGGAACTCCGGTGCGCACTCGATAGGTTTGTGGCCGCCTATGCTGATTCTGGGATGAAGGTTAACGAGGACAAATCAGAGGTTATGGTAATTCCCAGAACGCCTGCTCAGCGCACTCTACATGGTAGTGGAGTCCCATTGAAGCAGGTGGAGAAGTTTAAGTATCTCGGGGTCTTCTTCTCGAGTGATGGGAGGAGTTATACTGAACCTTCCTGTAGGATTGGTCAAGCTGGGTCAGTTTTGACACAGTTTGGGAGATCTGTAATCAGGAAGGCCGAGCTTAGTGTGAAAGCCAAGCTAACAGTTTTCAACTCAGTATTTGTTCCAGCTCTCACCTAATGTCATGAAATTTGGGTAATGACCGAAATAATAAGACCGCGAATATAAGCTTCTGAGATGCTCCGTGCTGTTGCGGGAATTACCCGCTGGGGTAGGGTGAGAAACACGACAGTGTGCGAGGAACTCAACGCTTAACAGCTGCTTTTTCGAACGTAAAGAGCTGTGCTTCGTTGGTTTGGTTACGTAGAACGAATGTCCCCACTATCACGACTTCCGAGGCGGGCCTTGAATACGATTCCATGAGGTAGGTGACCACTTGGCAGACCAAGGATAAGATGGTTGGACCAAGTCTATAAGCTCGCCTGGTTACGCTTGGGCATAACCCCTGATGAGTAAAAAGTTGATGGCGTAGGATCGAGTTGTCTGAAAATCTCTAGTACGTGCTTTAACCCCGCGAGCCATTTAGTGGATCAAGCGGGTCAGAAGATGATGATGAACATTTAGAATGCCATCACTTGTTGAATGAGATCATAATTTTAATCCTCGAAAAAATGCCTTATAATTGCTGCTTCCCGTCTTCCAATTTGTAACTCACAAAATAAATCCCAGCCCCCCACAGAAGTCTGCGGTGGCTCCACTTGTCATGCACAATAAAAAAAACCCCTTTAAAACCTCATGAATAACACAAGTGACTCAATTTAACAGCAGACTAAGATCAGAATATTTTACTTTAATCAGATTTATGGGTTACATAGGTCCTCCCTTCTGCCCGACGGAGGACGCACTCGTCTCCAAGCGAATTTCGGTTTAACTTGAAATCTCATTTTGCCCGATAAACACCAGCACCCCCAGCGGTCTTGACACATCCCTAAGCCAATTACAATTCAACAAGTCCAACAAGGACTCCGACGAACCTAAGAACGGCTACAATCATCCCAGCACATCAAGCCGCTTGGTTTTCACACATGCTCCTGCCACTAGGGCTCCTCTGGGCCCATTCCATTCCTAGTCCTTTAGACAAACACTAATTTTTGAGAATTTTAAACGTTGGACGGGGGACGGGGATGGGGATGGGGTTGGGGATAGGGATGGGCGATGATAATAAATCCTTCAGTACAAGTTGAAGACAAGTAAACGAGTAAATTTGCAATTCTCAACTGCTGTCTGATTTTCTTCATTTTGCCGCACACACACACACACGTACATGTACGCGCTCGCAAACTGCCTAGCCGTCTGTTTGCTCTTCACTGTTTGTTTGCAGTTTTGTGTCCTGTGTTAATTAATTTCGCTCCCATGGGCACAGTGAGTGGAATCCTCGCTTGCGAGACAGACGTAACAACGTAAACGGGGCGGCACACCCACCCAATGGCAGGCGTTCGGTCCCGTTTAAGTGATTTTCATCATAACTGTAGCAGGTCCTTGTGTACAAATATTTATCTAGAAACAAATCATTTCCAGGGATCCTGAATGCCGGCCGCTGAGCAGAGGGTGGCGGGCGGCGGGCAGAGAGGATTGACTAATAATCATTCACCTTGTAAGTGTGCACGGGCAGGGGAGCAGCCGGAGCTGGGGCACAATTTAAACCAAAGCGTCAGGCCCTGTTCCTGCGAACTAACGAATTAATTATTCCGCCGTTGATGCTGTATTCGTGAAGCTCACACACATGCAGCCGTTTGTATCTAACGTGTTTTTCATTACTCATCGTGACGCTGTCACGGTTACTGGTGGAGTGTTGAGCTCATATCAGTCCCCCTCCCGTCAGCTGGCTCGTGTAAATTGTGGGGAAAAACTTTTCTGCTGGGACCAACTAACTGTGCAAATAATCAGTGATTGTTGCGAGTGTGCATCTGTGTGGGTGCGTGTGCCGTCGTCTAATTATCCTTGGCTTTGTCTTTAAGGGTTTCTCATTTGTCGAGATGATTTGTTCTCGGGATGCTGTGTAATAAGGGAAATTAGTTTCCATATGTCGGGGGATTTGAACTAGTTTTCAACAATAATGCGTTTCCAACAACTCGACTGACGATAATTCGATTTTTTTTTGTTGTTGTTGTTCAGGGGAAAACAGGGATGTTCACAGGGAGTTTAATACCCATGAGAGAGTGGGCGGTGAGGTTGGGTGGTGGGGGTGGATGTTGTTTCTGAACGGGAAAACGAGGAAAACCAATCAGAAACACAAATTGGAAGCATTGTTTTTATCCGCGCATATTTCTTAAGCGGCGATAGATATGATGAGTAAGTTAAGCGGATATAGGATTTGTTGTTAGTGTATTTTACATGCAAATTGAAATTTAAGTTCTTGAAAATTGAAATTTAAGTGTAATTAAGTTCTTCGCCTCTTTATTCAATCGATTCTTACAGAAGTTACTTAAAAACTAAACACAAAGTGTTCTCAAAACTAACTTAACACCTATGCGGCGGAAATGTGGGAACAAAGGAAAGATAGGAGAATGAAATTGAAGATCTTTGTTTGTCTCTCCAGACGCAAAGTCAGCGAAATACACTGGGAGCGTGTTGGATCTTCTATTTGAAATGTGGGAAAGTGTCGGATGCTTGATGCTAGGAATGTAGAATGGTGTCAGGTGTTTTCCACTGTTGGAATTATGGGATATTTATATTAGGAATTTGGGATATTATGATGTGTTAACAATGTTGTTCGTTAACTCCTCCCCGCTTAAATTCAAACGTCCACGTTTGAAATACTCAAAAATGAGGAATCTGACTGATCCTCGTCGGCTTTGATGATAATGCTTCCTCAAGCTCCTTGTCAACTTTATTCTGCATATGCACTCCTGTTGTTTCTGACTTCTGAGTAGATGGTTACTCTTGAAATGGTTCACTGCCGTTTGGTGGTATATTGGAAACGTGTGTTTTCGCAAGACGTATCTTTCGAATAAATATCGTTATCAATATCACTGTAAGCAGGGATGTTGCTGCCATTAATCCAAGATTTATTAAACTTGAACGGCCGTGTTCTGACTGTAATAGCCTAATCTCTTCCGTGTGGTCGTATGAAGTTCTTTTAGCATCTCAAGGGATAGCATCTCGTCTGTATCCTCGGCTAAGGATAGTTGTACAATAGCGGTTAAAGGTTTCATTGTGAAGATAATGATATCGGAGGTATAAGTCTTATCCTCAATCTTCACTGAGGAGTTGTGGAAATTTATAAGAAATGTGCCGCTTAGATTTAAGGTGTCACTGTTGTCTTTCGTGATCGTACCATTGAATTGGTTTAATAGGACCAGCCCTGGGGATATTTCTTCAATCGTCGGTATATGTTGATTATTTATTCTTGAACAATTAGCTTTTCGGATAAGGAGAAGGTTTGGAATACAGGATGTGCCGCTTAAATCTACAATATTATTACTTTGACAAATATTGAAATCATAAAATGTTTTACAGTTTTGTTTAATTCTGTAAATGGTATTGTTACATTTTAAGACATTTTCATACTCTAATTTATTTATTGATTTGCCTTTCTTAAGGGGTTTAATTAATAAATGGTTACAATCATATATTCTTAGTCTAGGGATACTCACAATATAAACTATAGAACTTTTATTTGCAGCAATTTTAACGTCTGCTATGTTAAGTGCTATTATTATTCCTGTATGGTATGTTCTCACTATCGAATACATTTTTTGCAAGATTTATTTCCTTTTGCGATAATATGTGAGAGTTAATTATTCTTTGTTTGGCCCAATGATGGCATATTCTAAGTTAACAAGTTCTTCTTTTAGTAGCTTAATCTTATATTGAGTCGTAGTTACAATATTAGTTGTTCTCTCATCTTTATTTTTTATTTGTTTCATTATTTGTTCGGTTACATTGGTTATTTCATTTATACTATTGATTACATTTTTGTTTATTAAAACTTGCCTATTGTTATTAGTAAGAACATTATTGATTTTATCCTTAATAATTCGGAAATCTTCGTGGTCAGGGGTGCCTGCCACCCATTTCCATGCGCTTCCTAAGAAGTTAAGTGACCTTTTTTCCTTGTCTCTCGGTTTGATTCTGTTAAAAATATGGACGATCTGATCAATTTCGTGGAGGAGAAAAGGATGGGAAGGATGGGTTGTCCTGATATTATAGTCTACGGTGCAGGCAATACATGTCCTGTCTTGTTGCGGTTCGTGGTGCGGCAGTGATGTCCTTACGTCCTTTTCCCCCGTTGGACGAGTTGCTAGCTGCCAACGGTTACTAAGGGGCCCTTTGTTTTTTTTTTTTTTCACCACAAACGCGGGGGAACCCGGTTCGAAGTTTATTCGTTGCACTCGCGGCAAGCTACTTGAGGTCAACTTACACTTTTCACGATAACGCACTTTCGAACCGGGTCCCTGCTCGGGCGCCAATTAAGTTTTCGTATTAAGAAAACTTCAAAAAAAATATTTTTTTGAGGCTTCGCCTCTTTATTCAATCGATTCTTACAGAAGTTACTTAAAAACTAAACACAAAGTGTTCTCAAAACTAACTTAACACCTATGTGGGAACAAAGGAAAGATAGGAGAATGAAATTGAAGATCTTTGCTTGTCTCTCCAGACGCAAAGTCAGCGAAATACACTGAGAGCGTGTTGGATCTTCTATTTTAAATGTGGGAAAAGTGTCGGATGCTTGATGCTAGGAATGTAGAATGGTGTCAGGTGTTTTCCACTGTTGTACTCGTGGAAGCAATCATGTAGGAATGTGGGATATTATGATGTGTTAACAATGTTGTTCGTTAACTTATATACGCTTGCAAAAAAACACAGCTAATGGAATGCATACCTTCCTCATTTTTCCTTCCATTTCCTTTTTTTTTATTTTCGACATTTGCTGAAAAATGGTTTGTCCCTTTTTATGCATAGTGACTAGGTAGATATTTACTTCCATTTTTTTTACTGTTTTTAATACACTGGTCGGACTCAGGATTGTCTGAAGTGATTTTGTATGTTTTTTTTTCATTGCGTGTTATCTATCTCCCTTTCGCGATAATACCACGAGGGCGCCTCAAAAGTTCCAAAGGACTGTACCAAATGTTTCAACCCACTGCTAAAAAATCAATAATCCAATTAGAATTGCAGCAAGTACACAAACCAGTTGGAAGGGGTTGCCATTTTTTGTGCGATCACACTACACGAAAGAAGTTCAGATTTCTTCTTCAGTTGAAGCCTGAAAACGAGCTTTTTTTTCGATCGCATTGAACAAACGAAGTTCAACTGAAGGTTCAGATTCATACCTTATACCTTACCTTATGGCAGCGAGACATAAGCATTAGCAAACACGAAAAAACTTACATTTTTGTAAACACGCACCACTGATCGAGAAATAGAAAATCGCCACTTTCTTGAACTTGAAGCAAGTGTACCCTGACTGATGTGTTGAAGTCTACCAGTTGAAGTAATTACGTAATATTATTAAATTTTTTTGGCAGATGTGTGGAACATCGGCTCCGTCACATTGGCAAAATGTCAAACAGTTGTTACACTACAGGAAGTGGACGACCACTAGAGACGGGTCCACCACTAGAGCCGTTAGCCTACATTTTTCTGGCTGTAGAGACCCTCACACGGGGAATCCTGTATGCCCATCACCCGGTCTCGTTGACCGTCATCTATAAAGCCACAAAGTCCCGAAGCAACAGCAACGACAGAACCCACAGAGACTGAAACAATTCCCACACCTCACACATCGCCTGTCAAGTGGACACTAACAGATGACACTGCCCTACGCGACTTGCTCATGAAGTCTGTTCAAAAATTTAATGCTACGACGAAGCCACACAGTAAACGTCGCCTTTGCCACGTGAAATAAATGACCTCAGTTCTTGCTTGGGGGCTAACTTTTATGGAGCCATCAACTTTCGTCACTTCCGAGAAAGGATAACTACCCAAATTGAAGATCCTTTGAGGGACTAAGTGATGCGAATTTGCCGTCAAAACAGCCCGCCAGTGAACGTGTTCAAATGCATTCTTTATCCATTAGAGCATCCCTCGCAATTACGACGTCCAAAGTCAGAAGTCTCTTTAACGATGCAACTCTGCCGCCGCCGCCACCCCGGGGGTTGTGCCACGACCAGTTAGGGCTAATTACCATACCAAGCGGTTCGTGAAAAAGTTGCAAGTCAAAACCCAACACCCCGTGTGAACTGAGGAGAAGGAGGAGCAGCAGAATATAGGTCAACGTGAAGCATAACAACCACAGGCACTCACACAAAGTACCCGATCCAATAAATTATAAAATGCACCAGTGGATGAAAATGTTGCGCGAAGTCTCGTCGGTCGGTGCAGTTGGTGTCTCCGAGACTAACGTGAGCCCTATGCTTTTTCGCATTCACCGAACTCGGCGGCGTCCGCCCTCCGAGAGGGTCCCAGGAGCCAGACATAAATCCTTGCATTTCGGATATCTTTGGAAACATGATGCAAATGGAATATCTAAGCACTATCTTGAAGGACGGATATTGAGATTCCAACCGCAAAAGAAACTATTCTCTCTTGTCATCCTTCAGCTAAGGAGCGGAAAAAAACCCGAGGACCCACTGGGATATGGTCGTGGCTGCAGCCAGCAGCGCCGCGTTGACGGCAAGGACCAGGATGAGGGTGAGGATGCAAATTGGCGACCTACTCCCATATGCAAATGGAGCTTCCCTGCGCCCCTGCAACTCTGGTGAATGATTTAGAGTGTATTTCGAATGGTGAAGGAGCTCGCAGCGAACCTGGCATCAAAAATGAATAATGTGGCAACAATGGGTTCGTCTTTGGAATCTAAATTACATTTGTCCTTGTTCCTTTCTTCTTCGAGTCTTTCCGAGTGTCTCTGGCTGCCTGGGTCTCGGGTTTGTTTTTGTCTCTTCCGGACGAGTTCGTATGCGGGGCGAGGTTCATTTGGTGGAGTACAGTGCCCGTTTTGACATCGCAACTTTTCAGCTTTTTCGCATTGTATTTGTGAGTTAGTTGGTGCTCCGACAGGCGAGTTGATTTATGGGCCAACTTTAGAAGGAATTAGAAGTTCTGCTTCTTGTGCAAATAAATTGAAGGGGAATGAGATTTGCCCTGGCTGCGGAGTCGAGGTGAGACAAGAACGTGATGTGTGAATGGATCTACCTTGGTGCTTGGTGAATATTGGGGAGGAAGTGTTTTCATGTGTGGAGGGGGTGTTCATTAAAGGGGCGCAAGGTGGAACGTAATTGAAAATGTTTCATAAGCGATGGATTCTAGAGTAAAGCAGGCTTTCGCCTCTTATGAAGAAAGTTTTAAGTCAGTTTCCACGAAGATTCAGTCGGCTCCCTCAGTCTGAGTGTGAACAGCTATGAGCCGCAGCGTGAGGAAGGGGTTATTGGTCTAATGCGTTACAACGAAGTGCGAGCGACGGAGATTCAGTCGGCATCCTCAGTCTGAGTGTGAACAGCTCTGAGTCGCAGCGTGAAGAATGGCTGATTGGTCAAATGCGTTACAACGAAGTGCGAGCGAAGTATGAGCGACGGAGATTCAGTCGGCTCCCTCAGTCTGAGTGTGAACAGCTCTGAGTCGCAGCGTGAAGAATGGCTGATTGGTCAAATGCGTTACAACGAAGTGCGAGCGAAGTATGAGCGACGGAGATTCAGTCGGCTCCCTCAGTCTGAGTGTGAACAGCTATGAGCCGCAGCGTGAGGAAGGGGTTATTGGTGTAATGCGTTACAACGAAGTGCGAGCGAAGTACGAGCGACGGAGATTCAGTCGGCTCCCTCAGTCTGAGTGTGAACAGCTCTGAGTCGCAGCGTGAAGAATGGCTGATTGGTCAAATGCGTTACAACGAAGTGCGAGCGAAGTATGAGCGACGGAGATTCAGTCGGCTCCCTCAGTCTGAGTGTGAACAGCTCTGAGTCGCAGCGTGAAGAAGGGCTGATTGGTCAAATGCGTTACAACGAAGTGCGAGCGAAGTATGAGCGACGGAGATTCAGTCGGCTCCCTCAGTCTGAGTGTGAACAGCTCTGAGTCGCAGCGTGAGGAAGGGGTTATTGGTCAAATGCGTTACAACGAAGTGCGAGCGAAGTACGAGCGACGGAGATGCAGTCGGCTCCCTCAGTCTGAGTGTGAACAGCTCTGAGTCGCAGCGTGAGGAAGGGGTTATTGGTCAAATGCGTTACAACGAAGTGCGAGCGAAGTACGAGCGACGGAGATTCAGTCGGCTCCCTCAGTCTGAGTGTGAACAGCTATGAGCCGCAGCGTGAGGAAGGGGTTATTGGTCTAATGCGTTACAACGAAGTGCGAGCGAAGTACGAGCGACGGAGATGCAGTCGGCTCCCTCAGTCTGAGTGTGAACAGCTCTGAGTCGCAGCGTGAAGAATGGCTGATTGGTCAAATGCGTTACAACGAAGTGCGAGCGAAGTATGAGCGACGGAGATTCAGTCGGCTCCCTCAGTCTGAGTGTGAACAGATCCGAGTCGCAGCGTGAAAAAGGGCTCATTGATCAAGTGCTTTACACCGAAATGCGAGCGACGGAGATTCAGTCGGCTCCCTCAGTCTGAGTGTGAACAGCTATGAGCCGCAGCGTGAGGAAGGGGTTATT
This sequence comes from Eristalis intricaria, assembly GCA_964034865.1. Lineage (NCBI taxonomy): Eukaryota > Metazoa > Arthropoda > Insecta > Diptera > Syrphidae > Eristalis > Eristalis intricaria. Next base: position 61,803,636 of record OZ035877.1, on the reverse strand, counting down.
GATCAAGTGCTTTACACCGAAGTACGAGCGTACGATTCCTCATGATCCTCTAATGAACTGATCAGCACTTAGTCTACAAAAGAGAATATTTTGGAAAAGTGGCGATTTATTGTTGAACATAGTCTCTGTCTGTCTCCGTCTGGCTATAACTGCCTGAAAAAAAGGTTTCCGAAGCAAATTTCTGCCTGGCGAGTGCCTTTTTCAAGTTTAGAAGCACGGGCCCAAACTTAGAAAATACGGTGGAACAGTTCGTCGCCTAGTTCGACCAACTTGGCCGTGGTGAAGGTGAGGTCTCTCACGCATGTTGTCCGGAGTGAGCAAACCGCTACAGTTGTGGTAACAACTTTCTCATGCCCAATTTTTCTTGCAAGATATGAAGCACGGCGTCTTTTGAGATTCCTCCTGTCTCAGGTAAAACGCGCAACTTCAATCGGCGGTTTACCAATAGAAGATCGTGTATTTTTGTCTCCTTATCCAAAACCAACGTGCGATCACGGTGAAACTCTACCAAATGGTGAAGGTTGCCATTGACAAAGAAGAGTCACCGTACACAGTATTCAAGAGCTCTATGTTTTCGTTGTGAGCAAGGAAGAATCGAATCACCGACCGATACTGCTCCTCTTCCATTTGTCTAAGATCCACGATCCAAAAAATCCATTAAGAAAAAACTAGCGCTTACGACAATGTACTACACGACTGACAACTTTGCAAACGTGACAGACCTTAAAGACCTTGCAGACAGATTCGCAACCACAATGTCGTCTGAGAGCGTTAACATCGTGCATGAATGCAGCCAAAAGACATTTGTCGGCCAGTCAAGCAGCAGACAGAACACGATGTACGTAAATGGAGTATCAATAAAAGAGGTTGAAAATGTTCTAATGTCTCTAAAATGCAATAAATCCGCTGGAATAGATGACATAAGACCGAAAGACCTGAGGATTAATGCCGAAACTCTCGCACGAACAATAACAAAGCTAGTCAACATGAGTTTAGAGTAAACATCATTCCCAACCTGTTAAAAATGTCTGTCCTTCGGCCAATGTACAAGAGTGGTAAAAATAATGAAGTCACAAAATTGCAAGCCAATCTCTACATTATCAGTTGTCGACAAGGTTATGGAAGAACTGCTGGCACAAAAGCTTTATGACTATGTCGAGAAATGCCAAATTATGAACACACATCAGTTTGGATTTCGTAAAAATAAAGTTTCAATCGACTGCTGGGGGACTTTGCGAAGAAAATATATCAAAGCTTGGAAAGGAATCACAACTCGCTGGTCTTATTCATTGACTTCAAGTAAGCGTTCGATACATTGAGTCACAAGCAAATCCTGAGACAACTGGAAAAAATTAGGAATAAGAGGGGACATTCTGGCGTGGTTTGAGAGCTATCTATATAACAGGTCCTTCAAAGTTATAATAATAATAATAATATGGGGGCGCGACAGTCCGAGACGGACCAGGGCCTAGCTTCTACAGCAACCACTCGTGTTGTGCGTGCTGTTGTTCTTTCATGAATGGATGGGACCTACAGTTTAATGCCGAGTCCGAACGGCGAAGTTGAGAAGCTTTTTCTTGACAGGAATACTCTTTGAGCATTGTCCGTGACTCGAAAGGGAGAAGGTGGTAAATTCGGGTATCCAACCTGGCACCCTCTGCGTAGGAGTCGACGCACTAACCCACTACGCCACGTCGACCCCGGTCCCTCAAAGTTAAGTTTGGTAATTTCTTCAGCGAAGAACAAATGTCACAAATGTCTTACGGTGTCCCACAGGTATCAGAATTGGAAAAACTTGTATTCATTATATACGTCAACGACCTATTGTCAGTGCTAAAGTATAGAACGGGATACTCGTATGCAGATGACACAGCGATAGTAGTTAGCCATAGGATCGTAGACGAAGCAGCAAAAATTATGCAATAAGACTTCCAAGGTATCACAGCTTGGTGTAACGACCATGGATTAATTATCAACGCAATGAAGACAAAGGTAATGCACATTCGTCCGCCGCATATCCCAGCAACAAAACTAAAGATAAAAAAGCATAACATAGATTGCTTGGACAGAAGTCGTAATAATGAACACATAAGAGAAGAGGATAACTGCAGCAAATACTTAGATAATGTATGAACATACAAATATCTTCGCCTGATTGTTACTGACTACAACTTTAAATGGAGGAACCATATAGAAGCGCTTTAGAAGAAGTTATATCAAGCACCTTAAGCCCTCTTCCATCTAAGTGACAAATGTACTGGTAATGTCCTTACACAATGTTATCTCGGATTGGTGGAATCCCATATTAGGTACGGCATACTCACATGAGGAAGACCTTAGCAGATGCAACAACTTCAAAAGGTACAAAGAAGACTACAGAAAATTGTACAAAAAGCAAGGTACAATGGCGCAGAACAGAATCGGGGAGATCAAACAACAAATATGCTGAACGTCACACAAATCCATAACCTCGAAGTGATGGCAAGTTACTACAACGACAACGCATACAGAATCCAGACGCAGCAAACTGTCAACACCAGAAGACGACAACACCAACTATACGTAGTACCGAGGTTCTGGGATGAATGTAGTCGAAGAACATTCAACTGGGACTGCTACCATATTAAACAGCATACCAAGAGAATATCGCAACATCACGAGAACTGAAGCGCTGAAGCAGGTCCAACAATCATTAAAAAGTAATAAAAAAAAACCAATCACACCTAATTCTGTTTTTACACGGTTTTGATATAACACGGTTTGAAAATACAATGATAGATAGATAGATAGATTTATTTCGTGTTAAATTTTACAATGATTTAGTTATCGCACAATTTAATTTACAGAGACTTGATGCGTTGTTTCTATATCTTTCTTCAGAGGAAATTTTACAATTTTAGTAAACAAAAGCAAATTACTAAGTAATATTTTGAAGAAAATACGATAAAGCCTTCAACATAAAAAAAAAAAATAATAATAAATACAATAATAAGCCAAAAAAAAAGACAGAATAATTATAAATGAATTTAAATTATTTTAATAAATTACTATTTAACTAAATAATAAATAAATAAATAAATAAGTAAATAAATAAATAAATAAATAAATAATTACGTAAATAAGTAATAATAAATAACACAAAAAATAAAGAACGAAACAATAAAAATCAAATCATACATGTTAAATAGGTGTAGCATATAAGTCAGTAACTAGATGATTGTCGGCAAAGGTGCAGGAATTTATAAACTTTCTATTTATCTTCAAAATTCTCTCAGACACTAGTTCAACGCCCACTCTTTTATGTAGGTGTAAGGTAGGATAATCCAGTGGTAGGTTAAGCATCGACTTAAGGACCTTGTTCTGGGCTACTTGTAATTTATTGATGTGGCAACGAGCGGACTTTCCCCATACTGGGCAACCATAAAGAACAATAGCTTGAAATATTACTTTGAATATAATAATTTTGTTTGATAGTGACAGTAATGATTTTCTGTTGATAAATGGGTAAAGAATTTTCGTTGCAATTTTAACTTTATTAATAATCTGTGAGATATGTTGATGAAATGTTAATTTGGAGTCAAGGTATATACCCAAGTACTTAACAGAATTCTGAAACTCTATGTTTGTTCCATTCACCTTTAAGGCAGAAAGCAAGCTTTTCTTTTTCGAGAAAAAAAGATAGCTTGCAATTTGTCCTTGTTTAGCTGAATCTTCCACTTTTTAAAATAAGCTTCTAATATTTCCAATGCATATTTACGATTGGTCTCAATATTGAGAGCAAATTCATGCGATGAAAATATGGCAGTGTCGTCGGAAAAAATAGCTAAACCACACTCAGGTAGGTTTGGAAGGTCCGAGGTATATAGATTTTAGAGAATAGGGCCAAGTACAGAGCCCTGACGTACTCCACACTGAAAGTTTACTTGACTAGATACACCACTATTGACATGCACTTCTAACGTCTAACATGATTACAAATCCTTTGTACTTGATGGGAAGTGTTGTGGTAGCGTCTAAAGCCAAATTGTTCATCAGGGAACATTTGGTTAACATCAATAAATTTTGTAATCTTTTCTTTTAGAACTCTCTCATATACCTTACTAAAATTGCTTAGTAAGCTTATTGATCGATAACTACCCAAACTATCTGTAGGCTTACCTGGTTTTAATATGGGCGAGACTTTGGCAAGCTTCCACTTAATTGGAAAATACTGGAGTTTCAGACAAGCATTTATAAGGAACGTCATCATTTTGATCCCGCTTTTAGGTAGTTCTTTAAGATATATATTTCTAATAAGATCTAACCCTGCAGACTTCTTAGTGACCAGATTATCTATAATAAATAGAATGTCTTCTTCATGAACATAAGCGCCGTCAGGTAAATTGGTGTTTAACGCTCTTAGTCTTTTAACCGAACTATCAATCAAGGTGTTTGTATGTATATCACCCAGGTTTTGTAATATGCAATGATTGCGTTCAAATGTTGAAGCTAGAGCATTGGCTTTCTCAATATCAATATCAATACTGAAAATACAATATTTTTAATTTTTTTACACGATTTTATTCCATTCAGGACGATTTAAAATTTTTTGTGCTTACATTTTTTTTTGTCAAATTAAATTTTTGCGAAGTAAGGAAATGTAAACAGCACAAATTTAGGGGAATTCGCGTTCGAAGCAAGTGAATGCGAATAACTGATGATGACAACATTTAAATGTATCTTCCTGTATTTATGATTATGACTTATATTTTCTTATTTGTTTATCTTTAGAATTTAATAACCCATTCTTTTCGTTAACAGCATAGCTGTTTAACATAATTATTTTAAGTTCCTGAACGTGCCAAACACTTAATTTATATTATTTTTAAGATTATAGTGTGCATATCTTTTTTATCTTTAATAGCTATGCTTGTAAAAATAAACATTATATATGTGATTTAATAAAATAAACTTGAATACTTGTTCTTAAAAAATCCTCGTATTTCACTAATTTGAATAGGTTTTGGAGATTAGGAACCAATCACCTATTTTCACATACGATCAATGCCTTTTTTTTACACGGTTTTTTGCTGGAACCAATCTACCGTGTAAAAGCAGAATTAGGTGTATATGTATATCCTTTTCATTCTTTCTTCATTTTATTTGTAAAATTGTGTCCATTCATTTCTACATAGTGTATTACATGTATTTCTTACTTTTAAACTTAAAATTTTATTTTTCTCAATTTTTATATAATTAAATTAGTGTAAACCTTGAATTCAACAACAATTATAAAATAAACAAATATTGTATTCAGTCTTCTGCAGACAAGCCCTTTTGGCTTCGCAGATAATGTAACTAGGAATCATTTTTATTGAAGAAAAGCAAAATTGAATTGAAATTGAATTGACAATAGCGGAACACTCTCATAATAATAATAATATGGGTGGCGCTACAGCCCGTTGAGGCCAAGGGCCTAACTTCTCAGCAACCACTTGTGTTGTGCGTGCTATTGTTCTCACACGAGTGGAAGGGACCTACAGCTTAATGCCGACTCCGAACGGCGAAGTTGAAAAGCTTTTTCTAGACAGGAGTACTCTTTGAGCATTGTCAGTGACTGGAAAGAGGTGGAGCCGTGAAATATGAAAAGTGGTAAATTCGGGTATCGAACCTGGCACCCACTGCGTAGGAGTCGACGCACTTTTTTTTTCAATGTATTTTTACTAAATCCACTATATTTTTCTTAGTTGCTAGACGAAATCACTTAAAACTAGCTTAACCATCTTAAGAATTACAAATGTTCTTAATACTAACCTACTGACCCTATGCGGGTACTCTAAATTAATCTGATCTACTTTCTAAATGTGCCTTTCGACTTAATCTACGTTTTTTTTTAGTCTTTATGACAATCTTTTATTACTTTTTTATTTGCCAAGTAAACTTGTGAAAAACTTGCCTAAGAGTCGACGCACTAACCCACTACGCCACGGCGACCCACTCATACTCATACCCATTATGTCGCTGCTCTCTGCACTCGACCTCAGAGCAGTCATTATTACCTAAAAAGGTGAAGAAATGACGATCCTCTCCGAAAAGCGGTTAAAAGTAATAGAATAGTAGTAGAAATAGGGACAGTCAATCGACGGAGGATAGCAAAAATAATTGTATCACAAAACCAGACCAGTCCAAGGCGAGTATCGGTCTGGATGACGAGAAAAAAAAGAAGATTTTAGGTCCATTGCAACGCTCCATCTTAATGACGTCGAGGAAACCAAGCTCTAGTGATTAGTAAGTGCCGTGTTTAGGAATATCACATGTCTGACCGAGGAATTTAGGAAAGCCACCCAAGTTCTTCGATATTTGAAATGTTATCTTGTAACTGGGATTAGTGATTAACCCGCAGGAGAGCGAACTTAACCTACCTTAAATATATCATGTTCGGACATGATGGAAAGTGCTGACAGTCCGATAAGGGTAATGTGCGGTGTACTGAAGTATTGGAAGTTATTGCTGGCATTGCCAGTCTGTAGGGTTAGCGTACATGACACGTTAGCGGTGGGTAAGGTAATTGTAATTGGATTGGGTTTAGGCAATGACTTATATTTGTATTTCTACTAATATGGTCTACCATATTCACCGTGCCGTATTACAGGCACTGAATGTGGACCTGCTCATGCGCCCTCGTGTGATTTACTAACCTACTCCTTGGGATTGGAACCTATGGACGTTCTAACCCTGAGCGATATACTTTACCCTTCCTCTCCTTCTTGAACCAAGAGGCTTGGATTCTAGAAATTCATCTCAGCTAGCTGTTGAGCAAAAATCGATCCGTCGCTCGTCATTTAAAACAAAACCCAAAACTCCTGATTGAAGGACCGAAATATTACTCTACAACATAAGTTTAAATAGTGGGGTAGTGCCTGGCAGGCTTAAGGGAGCGCTGATCTTCCCTATCCATAAGAAAGGTGATGTGGGGTATCCAGCAAACTATCGAGGCATATCCTTTTTAAGCCCGTCCTATAAAATTTTCCCAAGTATTTTGCAGAGGAGATTTGGCACGTGGATAGAAACTAATAACCTACTTTAGGAATTCCAGGCGAGTTTTCAAAATAGGAAACTTTACACATTCTTTGTTGATTTCAAAGCAGCCTTCGACTCTCTGAACCATAATGTCTTATTCTACAAATTGTATGGAATCGGAATTTCATCGAAATTCGGAAGGGCTCTCCAAAACCTGTGCGAAGATAACAGGGCTGCGGTATGGAACGGAGTTGAGTTATCCGATTGGTTCCAAACGGAAACAGGAGTAAGGCAGGGTTGCCCACTAAGCCCAATCTTATTTGCCCGTTTTATAGAGGATATTGTGGATTTTCTTCCTGGTGGCGTGGAGGTAGCAGAGGTGCTCATTAAGGCTCTCATGTTTGCGGACGACAACGTGCTGTTAGCGAACACACCGGAATCCCTGCAGTTGACGATGGATTAAGTGAGTATTGCAATTTATGGAGCTTAATCGTTAGTCTAGAAAAATCAAAGGTAATGATTTTTAAAAAAGGTGATGGGAGAGTTGCCTCCAACGAGAAGTGGCATCTTAGAGGGATAAACCTAGAGGTCGTCAGAGGGTATAAGTATCTAGGAATCCTGCTTACAAGCAATTTAAATATAAAAAGGCATCTCTGAACGACAAACTAACAAGGGCTAAAAATGCTATCAGTGTAGCCTGGAAGAAATGCTTCAACAATCCTAATATCCAGCACAGCAGTAAGTTTAAATTATACGAAGCTGATAATGCTATACGCGGCACACGTTTGGGGGTATAAGGCTTATGAGGAGGTGGAGAAATTGCAGCCTTGCAGAAATGTTTAAGCTCCCGCCGAAGGCTCCGGACTACATGCTCATGGTTGAAACAGGCATATCTCCACTATATATGAAAACACTAAAGATGCAAATGAATTACATACTCCAAGTAATGAACATGGCAGACAACAGGCGCCCAAAGATAGTGGCGATGCAAACCGTTCGAAATAAAACTGCATGGTTCAAAGAGTGGATTAAATTAGCTGGTGAATCTGGAGCAGTACTTAACGTAGATGGTAGCAATTGGGGTCACTCACTATGCTAATTAAGCAGGCAGCGCTCTCAGGAATGCCTGCATACGAGAGAAGGATAGTGCTTTCCACAGTGGTAAGCTCAATGCTCCTATATGCTGCACCAGTATGGGCGGGGGCCCTGGCGAACACGGATGCAGCAAGGAAGCTCTCGACATCATACAGGCTCTGCGTGATAAGAGCAATCAGCGGTTTCCGAACAATTTCGTACGAAGCAGCCTGCGTCATTGCGGTATGGTCCCGATCGACATTCTCGCCACCGAAATGCAAACGATCTACCTACGGAGATCTGCATATCACTCGAAGACAAGCGCATGAGGTCTAAAAAAGGAAGAAAGGGCAACATCAATGGCACTGTGGCAAACCAGGTGGGACACCACAACCAAAGGCAGATGGACCCATAAATTGATACCCAGAATAGAAGCCTGGACAACGAGAGCTCACGGGAACTACAACTACCACCTCACGCAATTCTTGTCGGGCCATGGGGGTTACCGAAAATACCTCCACAGATTCGGTCACGACAGCTCACCCACTTGTCCAGAATGCGCGCGCGAAGATGAAGACGCAGAGCACGTAATATTCCATTGCAGACGCTTTGCCGTGGCGAGAGGAAGTCTACCAACTCCCGAGCTCGTAGTTAGCCATATGATGGAGTCAGCTGACAAATGGCTGGTGACATGTTCCTTTATGACAAGGGTGCAGATCGAGCTAAGAAGGCTGGAAAAAGAAAGAAAGGCCGAATTGGCAAATATAGATCACATAGCGTGATAAGCTAACCAGCCCCGCGAAGTAATACCTAACGGCAGTTCCGCGGGGAGAGTGGTAGAAGTGTGCAGAGGTGTGGTTTAGAACGTAGGCGCGAGGAAAAAGGAGAATAATATCCCGTGAATCGTTCATGCTAATAACACGGGTGACCAGTATCTTGAAGAAGATTCCACATCCATTGGCGCAAACCATAAAAAAAAAAAAAAAAACTAAGCTAATTAATAAAGCAGGTCGACGAGCAGTTCTTAGAAAAAGCGGCGGGATCAATACATCGCATTACATACAGCCAGCTCAACGAAATTACTTTAAAGATATCCATAGCATTCAGGAAATTTCTGTGATGTTCAAACTCAGAGGCGAACTTCTAATTCTGAATTTTGTGCCGCATAGAGAGGATCTCCCTATACTCTGCAGTATGTAATTTGGAAGAGAATGAAGATATCATGCAAGTGTCCGATCCTAAGGGAAACTAGGAAACCCCTTTTTGGAAATAACGACTTATCGGAACAGGAAATCCTATCACTCCTAAACGAAATGGACGTAAGCAAGTTGTTTAAATACTGCAAAATATCACTAAAATACAGAGATAATATCCTAACAGGGAACTTTTGAAATTAGCATTTTTATACATGGAGAGCTAGTAATTATTAGAGACGGCAAAGCCATGCTGATTTTGATTTTGTTAATTTTTTTGTAAAAGGGACAGTATTCGAAATAATAAAATCAATCTAAATCTAAAAATCGAAATCTATTACTTTACAAAACTCTTACTCTGTCAGTAACAATAAACAGAACCGAAGGTAATCATTCTTGGTGGGTTTGAGAGCCTTTTTACATTTCTTAGTGTATGTGATCATCGTAAAATAGCGAACTCAGACAGACTTGTGGAGTATAGAAGGTAATGATTCTTCCATCATACTGGTACATCCACAATGAGTGAATAAGCCTCTGTGAAATCGACTCAAGAAGGAGAGGAAGACCAAACCTCCATTACAAAGATGAGGTAGTCAATTAATATCAGCATTAGCTTAAACTTAGACCCTTCATGGCTTGCCTGCCGCAGAAGTAAAGTAAGGCAATAAGTCACATTGAAGTCACTCGGATTGGATGCCTCCGGAGAGCACGGACATCTTTGGGCTCAATAGGCAATTGAGTAGTTGAGCCCTCTCTCGAAGTTCCAAGTTGACTTTATGTAAGACCTTGATCATCCTAGTCATGCCGCGGAGGCATTTACAATCTCTAAAGTGGATGACGAAATCCTTGGTCTCTTTGAGAGACAAGTTCTGCGTGCGATCTTTGGTCCTGCTTGCGTTGATGGTTCATGAAGATTCAAGCCTCATCCATGAGGAATACTGTTAATGTCGACAGTGTATGAGTCAAGTCAGTGTAGATATCCTTATACGTATTTACATCCTCCTCCGCCCACCCTGCAGGAATGCTGGCTGAGAATTTGTTGAGGTGTTCTGGAAGAGAACACAGAGAATGGTGGCTTGGCCGCTGCGAATTTCGGTTCATGGGCGGTGTGTGGTAAGCCCAAGCGCGCTGGATGAAAATTAACATGCGGTTGTATTCAGGAAGGGCGGCACTTTATCGCTTTGCTAACGCACATGCCAACCAATTCCTGCACTTGAAAAAGAGAGACCTTTGTTAATGTTCACTGGGTTCCGGGCCACGGTGGGTTACGTGAAAAGAGTTCGCATACAAGCTAACTAGACAATAACCTCCCTGATTAGAGCTTCCATCGATGGTTGGACTTCTCAAGATCACAACCAGAGGTTGCATGTATATCCTGATAAATATTCTGTTGACATACTGTCGCCTCTAGGCTCGTCGGACCATTGTGTCGTATCAGCAAAATTCTCGTTATCACCACACATAGTTAGAGAACAAATTCCTAAAAGAACAGTTTGGCTGTACGAGAAAGCCGATTGGAACAAGCTTAACAACTTCTTTAGGAATTTTAACTGGTCACTGTGCTTCCTCGATAGTGACGTGGATGCCGCTGCTGATATGATCACAAATATTCTTCTGCTGGGCATGAGAACCTTCATTCCTCACAGAGTGAAGAGTATCAAGCCCAAAGCAAACGCATGGTATGACTCGAGCTGTAAAGAGGCTATTACGATGAGAGAGTTGAATTTCCGGACATACAAAGCCAACCCTACTGAGGAAAACCGGAAGAAGTTTAAACGGGCCTGAAATGACTGCAATGCAACTATCAGACGTGTGAAATTCTCTTATGAGCAAAAGTTGAGGCAAAAAGTGCTACAATGTCCCAAGGGTAGCAAACACTTTTGGTCATTTGTAAAAAACGTAAAGAATTCCGCCTCAATTCCCACGCTCATTTGCAATGACATTCCAGCTTTCAGCTCCTTAGACAAAGCTTGCGACTCATTTTGCAGCCAGCTCAACACTGCCAGATTCCAATTTGTCTCCACCTGTAGTTGAGAGCGTTGATTTCACCATGGGACAAATCCACTTCCGCACTCGTACAGTTGCAAGAGTACTGACGGATCTCGACGTGCACAAATCCGGTGGCCCGGATGGTATTCCCCCTATACTTCTGAAGAGGTGTTCTTCTGTGTGTGCAAAACCACTGCGTAAGCTTTTTCATCTATCCTACTCTTTAGGTCTCTTTCCGAGCAGATGGAAAACAGCATTTGTCCAGCCAGTCCCTAAAAAGGGCGAATCTTCGTCACCCACCTCGTACCGACCCATAGCACTTACGTCCCTTCTTTCTAAGGTCATATGAACGCTGAAAAATTGTCAGCTAATGAAATATCTTGCATCGCGCAAGCTTCTACTGGTCTACTGATGATCTGATAGCTTATCTCACCGAAAAGTGGAACCAGTCTTTACACAACGCAGGCGAAAGAAAGGCTGTTGTGCTTGATATTTCTAAAGCATTTGACAGAGTTTGGCATCAAGCTCTCTTGTCAAAAATGCGTGCCTATGGTATCGATGAATCTCTTCTTCTATGGATTAGAAATTACCTTTCGAACCGTTCAATTCAAGTTGTGTTGGAAGGGTTCAAGTCTGATATCCACCAAATAAATGCTGGTGTTCCGCAAGGCTCAGTTCTGTCTCCGACACTCTTTCTCATTTTTATAAATGATCTCATGTCTGCTACTTCTAATCCAATCCATTCCTTCGCTGATGACAGCACCCTTAGCTTTTCATATTTGTTCCAAGACCACCGACCCCGCCCTTCGGCCGTAGAATTGGAACGGGAGTGTATGTTAAGCACATTGAATTCCGATCTTGACAGCATAATTAACTGGAGAAAAAACAAAAGAGTGGAATTCAATGCTTCAAAAACTCAATGCTGTCTGCTGTCACTCAAGCGAACCCTTGATAATCAGCCGGAAATCAAACGGGAAAACTTTCCATCCTTGGTATGAGTATCAACACAACACTTAGTTGGAGCGATCACATATTTGAGGTCGCCAAAAATGCTGCGAAATGTTTAGGTTTTCTTAATCGGTGCAAGAAATATTTCACCCCTTCTGATTTTTTATTTTTATAAGGCGTACATCCGCCCCAAGCTTGAGTATAACGCTCATATCTGGTCTGGTGCCCCCAAGACCACACTGCACCTACTTGATAGAATCCAAAAGCGAGCGATAAAATTTAAAGGAGACAACAACATCGCAGAGTCATTAGACTCGCTCGAACATCAACGTACCGTCTCTTCTTTGTCCGTGTTTTATCGTTATTTCAACAAACGATGCTTAAGTGAACTAGCCAACTGCATTCCTCCTCGCCATGAATTCACCCGCAATACTCGTCTCGCCAGGAATGCCCATCAGTATACCCTTAAGCCTACTTTCTGACGGACAGTTAAATTCAGAGCCTCGTTCTTCAGCCGCACTGCACGAATATGGAATGCTCTTCCCAACCTAATATTTCCCACAGACTACAACCCGCGGATATTTAAGACCAATGTGCACAGGTACCTCCTCTCCCTTTCTCCCTCTATACCTTCGGCCCGTGCTGTGTCTTGACCCCGGACACATAAGGGTATTAGCAATCCCTTGAGCACGCGCAAATTATAAAAAAAAGGGCGCAGAGAGATCAAGCGGTTGCTTCCAGATGTTTGTAAGAAATATAAGAATATCTCTTGACAGAAGAGACTGTAGACGATTTGCCAGGCGGCGTAGTATTAGGCCACTACACCTTCTCCAAACACCTAAGTAAGTTGTACATATTTTGTATCTTCTGGTGAAAAGTCCTAGATTTTGTCCAAGCTACGGCCCTAAGTACACGAACAAATTTTGAAGATACCACGTCGTCCGCAAACGTAATTACGTTGCATCCAGTTTTTTCTTTTATTACCAACAGTTAATTTGATGAAGCACCTCTGTCCTCTGTTAACCACCCTACCTACAAGTTCGTAGGTTCCGAAGTGGTATGCGATCTGCTGTCAATTTTGTACTTCTTGCATTTAATCCAAGAAAAAGTGATTATGTTTGATTAAAAAACGCTGTCAGTTTCTCCATTTATTACGATTCCTTTCCAACACATCGACACTTTCTAATTGAATTTTCTTTTCGTTAATTCCAGATCCAGCGCCAGGATGCAGGGCCCCAGAGATTCGGTACAGCAAGCCAAAGGCCGTGGAAATGACCACGGAAGCGGCGTACGTCGACTTCGAGACCACTCAGCTCTACATGCCCGAGGAATTCACAACGTCCGACGCGGACTCCATTGAGCAAATCAACATCGATCTGTCCGGTCACACAGAGGAGTCGGCCATAAATCCGTATCAAATAGATATGGAACCCGGCGCGGCGCTGCACGACGATGAGGAGGACGACGAGCTTGGAACCGACGACCCGCTGACCAAACGCCAGAAACAACGTCTGAATAATCGCAAGCTGAACAAGAAGCGCCGCTCGGGAGGCCGCAGGCGTCGGCTTGAGAACGAGAATGGGCAAAGCCGTGGCATGGGCGGCGGTCGGGGTCGTTTCAAGAGGTTCGCAATTCACAGGGACGACGATCCCGCACCGGACTCCGACAAATGGAGCGGAGCGAAACTAGCGGCCGAAGGTGAAGTGTATTACGTGCACATCGACGATTTGCTGGACTCGCCGTCCCTGAACAAGGAGTTGCGACAAAAGTTGCACAAAATGAAGCAACGGTATCTGAAGGAGCGAGCAAACAAATGTGCCGGCTCGTGCAAAACCCGAGCTGGCAAGGGCAGCAACATGAACAACAGCAGTCTGGTGGTCGGTGGCAAGCTGTTCGCTCCGGCAGCAGTTGCTGGCGATGTTGTTGATGACGGAAATGAACCAGTTCCGAAACATGTCCAGAACCACTTTGCAAACAATGACCCACCCAGACGCCATCATCGCACGAAGAGATCGAATGGAGATACCGACGTCGCAGCCGATAACAACGGGCAGACTCTCACAGGACGACGACACTGGGAGAGCACGGACGACGGCGAAAGAACAACCATCGACAGGAACAATGACCATGTCTATGGCAACACAACAGTCAAGCGGAACGATAGCCAATCGCAATACGGAGCCAATTTAATGCTTCCATCTGGCAAGGGGTCGACGAACGACGGCGGTGCAGTCGAGGAGCAGCGCGACGTTGAAAGTGGCGACGTGGCCACCGCAAACAATTTGCAACGGGTTAAGAGAAAATCCGGCAAGACTACGGGGGCGCTGAGTCGCCCGAAAGGAGGCGGCGATTCCGGATCGAAGACCACAAGTCGGAAGGATAAAGGTGAGCCAGGATGTGTTTTTTTTTTGTTTTGTTTTATTTTCCTGAATTTGTATTTAATTTCATTTGCTTTTGTGTTCGGAGGAAATGAAAAGATTCCGGCTGCTGTGGATGTTTGGAGAGCTTCTGCCACGGCTTCGGAATCTGGGGCGGGGTGGGATTTTCGGCAGATTGCACAGGGATCACATTTTCGCTTTCAGAAGTGATACCATGCAGAAGGGGGAGAATTCAATGACATACGGATGAAATGTGCGAGTTATTGCGAGAGTAGTTCAAAAATTGTTTTGCGAGTGGTGGGAGGAGCGAGGGGGTGTTGCCATTAGCTGGCCCACTCACGTCGTGGGCAGCAGAGATATGGGTTGCTGGGAAAATGAAAGGGAGGATTCATGTGCTGAATCCGGATTAGGGACAAGGATTATGGCTGCATTCTGTGTTTGCCTTAATTCACCGTGTATGAGTTTCAAGGGATTGAGTTCTCTCGACGTGTTTGCTGGCTTGAGGACACATGTGTCTTAAAAGGACCAGTGGCCTGTTGGAGAGTTTTCAATTGAAAAATGGACATCCTTTGGCTTTGAAATTCCACATTTTTCGTGAGTTGGAATTTTTCTGGAACGAGGATCGATTTGTGTAGTGTCCCAAATTTAGCGATATGTGTCTCAACGCTTTAAATCCTCAACGAGGACAGGTGAGCGACCAAACCAAACAGGAACGAGGAGAGATTAAATAAATAAACACCCAAAGCTGTTGTAGAGTCGTGTCATTTTCGACATGTATAGCTCTTTGTCCCCTGTCGGAAACATTTCCTATCGTTCTGTAAACTCAACCTCAACATGTCCATGTCCACTTGAAATGTCCACAATTTCCGCACAAAAATTCAACACAAAGTCACACATGGCAAGCTCACGCAATATGTCACATTGCACACAAAATGGTGGACACACGTTTGTGCGTAGCTGAGTCGGAACTATCATGTACCATTCGTTCATACGTGTATTTCCATCCAAACCAAAGTAGCCCTCAGTCCATCCCTTCTTTTCGACGAGGTATGAATGGAACTATGTACACAGTTCCACGTACATGTTTAACGCAGCCATGTCTATGTACCTTCATAGTTCCGAGCAAATTTTTAGGACATGGAACTGCATAGTGCCGCTGACATGTCTCCGCGAATCAGTACCGACTTGGAAAAGAATAGTTGCATGATCGTTCCGTCGTAGCTGAGTCGGAACTATCATGTACCATTCGTTTATATGTGTATTTACAACGAAACCAAAGTAGCCCTCAATCTATCCCTTCTTTTCGACGAAGTATGAATGGAACTATGTACACAGTTCCACGTACATGTTTAACGCAGCCATGTCCATGGACCTACATAGGTACGAGCAATTTTTCGGACATGGACCTACATAGTGCCGTTGACATGTCTCCGCGAATCAGTTCCAACACGGAAAAGAATAATTACATGATCGTTCCGTCGGAACTGTTTAGCACAACACTAGTTGGTGGTTTCTTGAAATTAAGGCTTCCAGAGAGTACCAGGAATTGAGTGGTTTTATCTGAAATTAGACGTCATTTCGACAACATTCGATTTATTTTCGCTTCCATAAAGGAAAATTCGAGCGGATTTCAAGCCTCATCAAGTTCGACGTGGCCATTGCCATTGGATTTTGAAATTGTGTTCTTCAAAATGTTGGGACCTGGACCTGGAAACTGGTGATGCTTGGGTAGAGTTCGGCCTGGCTGGGGAGAGATGTTGGGTGAGGCCTAGGACCACTTAGGACTGTAACGCCTTATGAAGAAGAAAATGAAGAATGTTGCTTAGTTTCGTCAGGGTATTAAAGAGGGAATAATGTGAGCCAGTTCCTTTTGTGGAGATGTTTACTCCTCTTCCTCGTCTCTCCAACGTCTGCAGAATTAATTGCAGGTTGGGCAGACGCAATCTCAAGGCGTGAGATCTAATGGAGCCTCCCTACATTCTGATCAGGATGTACGATAATCTCAGTGAAACGTCATGTACCATCAGAGCATCTATCTGTTTTGATCAATCTTAGGCATCAAGGGCCGTTGTAGAGAAGCAAATGGCATGGATGTCCGTCCCTTCGAGGCGAGTTCGGTGACCTCGCATTTTTCTGACACAAGAGTGGTTCGGCGATCGCATTCTTCAATAATTCAGAGAGGATCGACTGCGTATCGCAGATCACGGGGGAATATGGACTTTCGAATGTTCGCAAACTTCTTCTATCTCTGGAGAAGTCTGACTGGAAGCCTTCTCCAGAGATAGAAGAAGTGCATTGTTTATATTCATTGGTTCTCCTGAAAAGGAGACAACACACCAATTCAGTACTCCTTTCAATTACTCTGGAGATCTTGGTAACACCGAGGCTAAGCCCTAGCCTCACCATGCTTCTGAGTAAATAGTAAGCGAAGGCCTCTTTGAACTTTTCCGATCCTAAACCTGTTGAGTCACAAGATTATTGCCTAGATTCAACTTTATAGAAAGTTACCTTGTTTTAAGTAAGTTCATTTGTGCTTAATAAGCTTTTTCTTTTCCTCCTTAAATTGTATAAATGAAATTGTGGACATTTTTGAATACCTTCATCAAGCGATCGTATGATCGCGGTGGCTTAAGAGGACTGTCAGTCAATGAGATATTTGCTTTTGAATCCGAATAGTGAGCATGACTTTGAAGAAACTGAATCGAGTGAAGTGACCAATTCTTAATTCAGTAAGCTTTAAGTTCAGTCTTATATTTTTTACGCGAAAGCTTATTCCATCAAACGACAGCATATGATAGAACGGGTCTAAAGATCAAGATGGATCTTTAGACCTACCGGTTACCCCTTCCAGAAAACTGACAGTGCCTTGAAGATTTTCGACTTGATGTGATTTTTGCAGAGAAGTTTTCAATTTAGCGTAACACCTAGATATTTGGAGAAATATGTGTTGACGCCCTGTAGTTTCAGTTGCTTCAGGTCAGTCAATTTCCTCCTCCTCGCGAAGAGAACAACCGATGCAGCAGTCGTCGATCACGTCTAGAGCTGCCTATCCTTTTGAAAACACATCCGCTCGATCAACGATCCGACAGACAGTACAGCTGCGTCGTGCGCATAGGCCTGGGAGTTAGCGCCATTGAGAGCATCGAGCAGAGCGTCAACCAGCATGCACCATAGAAGAGGAGATAAGACGCAGCCCCGTCCTGTCATAATGGCCACAGTCCACATCCACAATTATAGTTCTGTTCTTTAGCATTGCTTTGATCCATAAAACAAATGATTCATAAACACAGTGTTCTTGTGCACTCATCCTACTTCTAATCCAATCCATTCCTTCGCTGATGAGAGTACCCTCACCTTTTCATATTCGTTCCAAGACTCACGACCCCGCCCTTCGGCCGTGTAAGGCCGATTGAATTCCAATTTTGACAGCATAATTAACTGAGGAAAAAACAATAGACTGGAATTCAATGCTTCAAAAACTCAATGCTGTCTGCTGTCACTCAAGCGAACCCTCAGTCATTATCCATGAATGGCGCTTGTGTCGATGAAACCGGAAAACTTTCCATCCTTTTTATGTGTATCATATACAACACTTAGTTGCAACGATCACATATTTGAGGTCGCCAAAAATGGTGCGAAATGTTTAGGTTTCCTTAATCGATGCAAGAAAGTCTTCAACCTTTCTTATTTGGCTTTAATTTATAAGGCGTACATCCGCCGCAAGCTTGCGTACAACGCTCAGAGACCACCCTGCACCTACTTGATAGAAGCCAAAATCGAGCGATAAAACTTATAAGAGGCAATAATATCGCAGAGTCATGAGACTCGCTCGAACATCGACGTACCCTCTCTTCTTTGTCCGTGATTTATGGATGCTCAAGTGAGCAACCCAACTGCATTCCTCCTCTCCATGAATTCACCCGCAATACCCGTCTCGCCAGGAATGCGCATCAGTACACCCTTAAGCCTACTTTCGGACGCACAGTTAAATTCAGAGACTCGTTCTTCAGCCGCACTGCACGAATATGGAATGCTCTTCCCAGCCTAATATATCCCACAGACTACAACCCGCGGATATTTAAGACCAATGTGCACAGGTACCTCCTCTCCCTTTCTCCCTCTATACCTTCGGCCCGTGCTGTGTCTTGACCCCGGACACATAAGGGTATTAGCAATCCCTTGAGCACGCGCAAATTATAAAAAAAAAATGCTTCAATTTAAAGTAAGTAGAGTCCGCTGGTCTCTATGAAGGTGTTATCTTCATACTATGCGATCATCACCTTCCCTCCCTCCATCACCAAGTCGACTTCGAATACAAGGGATAACTTTGAAATAATTGAAATAATTGAAATAAGGAAGGGGTGTCACATTGTTCCATCTTTAGCAATCGAACGGATTGGACTATTGACCTCATCAGCGAAGGTGTATGTATTCCACCAACTTTTTCCCTGAATGTCGCTCGATTTACTAGACAGAAGGCTCCATATTTTCAGTGTCGTGTAAAAGGGGACAGTATTGGCGTGTCAAAAAGCGTGATTCAGAGTGCCCATCAAACCGTATTTTTGTTCAATTCTGCTTACTTATGCCCGCATTGATGGAAACATTTGTCACCTTAAAAAGATCCTGTTCCTGGCGAAAGCTCCTGCACTCTTGTCTTAAAAACGAATTAATATTAGTCGTTAGAGCAGGGTGCTATATGAGCTTTATAATCTCTGCGAGAATAATCAACACTAGTCACTAGGGTTGAAGAACATCAACTTAAGATTGGATTCAACCAACATTCCGATCCAATCCATATGAACGCACGAATAGCGAAGCTTTGTTGGTTGAAAAAATACCTGAAACAAATTTTCCCTTCTTAAACTAGAACTTAATTAAATTCGAAACAAAAAAATAAACATATTAATGTCCCCCAGATTTATTCTGTGACATATCTTACATTTTTCGTTTTCTTTTGTCTTGCAGGAGCATATGAAGAAGAAAGTGGCTACTCCCCCGTCCATCCAGACGAGGAGGAATCCGAAGAAGAGGACGGCGAAGAGGAAGACTCCGATGAGCAAGTTCATTTCACAGAAGTATCCGAAATCCGTTTCCCCGGTGAAGTTGGTCCCCTTGGCGACCGGCGACTCTGTAAGATACGTTGCATCAAAGGCAAATGGGTTGGACCCCTCTGCGCAACCAACGAGGAGGGTAAGTAAGCAAAAACCAAAAACAAAAAACCAAGCAAATAAACTGCCAAAATATACAGCTAAACAGAGACAAAAAGAAAAAGAGAAAAATCCAAACAAGAAAACTGCCACTTAATTCCAACTTATCTTAAAGAATAAAAAACAAGAAGAAAACAAAATTAAGCAAAATAGAATTGATAAAAGAAACTAATCATGTTATTACCGTTAAATGATAATAAGCTAAAAGAAAAAGAAAGAAGTACCGTACTCAGTAAACTCAGTAAAGTAGCAGATAGTAAAGACTGTGTGTGTAGTAGTAGCATACTCTAAATGACATTTCACTCTGAAGCAATATCAAATCTATTTAGAACCAGAGAATAAACTCGATGTAATTGTGAAACCGAAATTGATGTTGTTTTTTTATTCATCCGCTCAACATCAAGTTTTGTTTTTTTCTATTTTTTCTGTCTTATTTTCTTCAGTTTCATTGTGTTGTCTTAATTTTTTCTTTTTTTTTTCTCTCTCTCATTTTTTGAGGATAAAAATACTGCATTCATACGTGTAGCTGTGCAGGGTTATCAACAATTGGTAAAATTTTTCGAGGACATTTTGGTTTTGCAATTTATTTTTGAATATACGGGTCTCGATGAAATTTATCATCTTCTTCGACTATTACGGGAGAGGCACTAGAAAGTAGAAACATTGACAATTAACCACTGGTCCGCAGTTAAGGCATAAAACATTAAGGATCGCAGTAATCTGCGGATACATACCATGAGAGATAGATAGTCGATTTCATTCGAATGGAGTGACCGTAATTTAAGGGCCAGATACCACGAAGGGATATCCAATGAAATGCGTGCCTTTGAAAGTGGAAGCTTATCCCATGGTCCCACCGAACTGAAATCGCGGGCTGTGGATGAGCTTTTGCTGAAACCTCTATAGGCCGTTCCGGCCAAGTTTGATGTGTTTTCAAATGTCATTAGCTGCCAATTATGAAGTGGCCAGCAATTAGGGAAAAAGTGTTGCCAGAAATATAATAGTTGGGTGCACCAGAGAAGAGAGAAGGAGAGAGAGAGAATAAAATAAGTTTACGACGTAGACTTGTTAGGTTTGACAGCCTCTTACTATTTTCGTGGGGTTGAACGTGAACTCAAGGGGATTTCACCTAGCTACCACCTAAAAGCGCGATTTCTGAAAAACTTGTATGGCGTAGCCTCAGAGGCTTGGCGAAATTTGATGGAACTTCGAGATTCCGTTTGATGGGGACATATCGGAAATCGTCCCCCACAACAAAAATACACTCCTGTTCATGTTTTCATGCCTCTAGAGCCATGGCCCTGTCTGTGCATTGTCTGTCAGTGTACCAAAAGTGTGTTGAATACATGTACAGTGAAACTTCTCATTTTATCAAGCCCAAAGCAAATGCACGTATGACTCGAGCTGTAAAGATGCTGTGAGGATGAAAGAGTTGAATTTCCGGGACTACAGAGGAAAACCCAAATAATTTAAAATGGGCCAGAAAACGTGTGAATTTCTTTTTTGAGCAAAAGATTAAACTCATCTGTAGAAACATAAATACCTCGAAATCGTCTCCAATTCCGACGCTCATTTACAATGACATCGCAGCTTTCAGTTTTTTAGACAAAGTCAATATCGAGTTAGAGATTCGAGTTAGTCTCCACCTCTATTCGCGAGCGTTGATTTCACTGATGAATCCGCACTCCTACAATCCTAAGAGTACTTAAAGATCTCGACGTGCACAAATACATTGGCCCAAATGGTGTTCCCCCCATACTTCTGAAGAGGTGTTCTTCTTACCTGGCAAAACCTGGCATCTATCCTACTCTTCAACTCCCTTTCCGAGCAGAAGGAAAACAGCATTTGTCCAGCCCGTCCTTAAATAGGGCAAATCTGCGTCACCGATAAGCACTTACGTCCCTTCTTTCTAAGGTCATATGAACGCTGAAAAATTGTCAGCTAATGAAATATCTTGCATCGCGCAAGCTTCTACTGGTCTACTGGTGATCTGATAGCTTATCTCACCGAAAAGTGGAACCAGTCTTTGCACAATGCAGGCGAAAACAAGATCGTTGCGCTTGATATTTCTAAAGCATTTAACAGAGTTTGGCATCAAGCTCTCTTGTCGAAAATGCGTGACTATGGTATCCATGAATCTCTTCTTCTATGGATTAGAAATTACCCTTCGAGCCGTTCAATTCAAGTTGTTTTGGATGGGTTCAATTCTGATATGCACCAAATAAATGCTGGTGTTCCCCAAGGCTCAGTTCTGTCTCCGACACTCTTTCTCATTTTTATAAATGATCTCATGTCTGCTACTTCTAATCCAATCCATTCCTTCGCTGATGACAGCACCCTTAGCTTTTCATATTCGTTCCAAGACCCACGACACCGCCCTTCGGCCGTAGAATTGGAACGGCAGTGTATGTTAAGCACATTGAATTCCGATCTTGACAGCATAATTAACTGGGGAAAAAACAAAAGAGTGGAATTCAATGCTTCAAAAACTCAATGCTGTCTGCTGTCACTCAAGCGAACCCTTGATAATGAGCCATTATTCATAAATAGCGCCTGTGTCAATGATACCGGAAATTTCGCCACCCTTGGTTTGTGTTTCAACACAATACTTAGTTGGAATGATCACATATTTGAGGTCGTCAAAAATGCTTATGAAATGTTTTGGTTTGCTTCTATCTGACTTGGATTTAATTTATAATGCTAACATCCGCTCCAAGCATTATATCCAATCTGAGTCCCTGCATCTACTAGATAGGATCCAGAAACTAGCGATGAAACTCATAGGAAAGTTTCAGTTATGTCTCCCGCTCCATTCACTTTCTTCAAGAGCTTTGAGAACACAAAGCGTTTGAGGTAAAATGTTACTTTCGACAGCACCAGGAACTCTGTTTTGCTTGTGGTTATAGATAGGACGACTGACTCAATAAGGGTTTCCTAGAACATGTTCTCTGGGTCGCAGTGGCGTAGTGGGGTAATGCGTCGACTCCTAGGCAGAGGCTGCCAGGTTCGATAACCGAATTTACCACCTTTCATATTTCACGGCTCCACCTCTTTCGAGTCACTGACAATGCTCAAAGAGTAATCCTGTCTAGAGAAAGCTTCTCAACTTCGCCGTTCGGAGTCGGCATTAAACTGTAGGTCCCTTCCACGCGTGAAAGAACAATAGCACGCACAACACGAGTGGTTGCTGAGAAGCTAGGCCCTGGCCCTCTACGGGCTGTAGCGCCACCCATATTATTATTATTAGAACATGTTCTCGCATTCTCTTCAATTAGCTCTTAGGCATCATATAGCCCAACAGTTGGACTTAATTGCAAAAAATAGTACCTTTCTGTATAAGGTATGGACTCAACGTATTCCCACTGATTGGGTGTCAGTTCTAAAATTTTGATGTCCATCTCTATAATGGGCAAAGATTCAACGATAATTTAGGCTGGAGATTAACCGCACTCTTGGACATTTGGAGAAGACGCAGATCTTTGCACAGATCGTAGAGTCATCATTTAATTTAGAAGCAATCTCGTCCTTTGAAAATATTCTAAAAACGTAACCTCTCGAATCAAAGTCGAAGTCGAACCATTAAAAAATACTCAAAAATAGGTTCACACATTAAGTTAAAAGAAAACTGTAATTGCAAAAAAAAAAAAACGAAAATGTTTTTAGTTTAATTTTAAGAATAAACAGAAAATTTGTACCAAAAGTTGACTAGCCCTCTTAAAATGTGTTGACATCGTGACAAGATATTTTCAACTTTTCCTGAATTTTCATTTTCATTTTTTTCTCTTTTTCTTTTTTCCTTTTGCTCTCTTATATCTCAACTCTCCCTCCTCCGGGTTGTGAATGTGTGTGTGTGTGTTGGTATCGGTGCATACGTCGAAACAAAAACAAAACCAAACAACAAAAAAAAAAAACAAAATCCCGCGCTCCTTTGTTGCAGATGATCACGGACACATCAAGTTCCAACCGTTATACAAAAGCTGTCACGTTAATCGAATTCCGCCGCATTTGCTATTGAGCTACCGTAATATCTCTGTGGTAAGTGTAAAAAAAATAAAAAAATAAAAATACTTCATCTACATAAACACGATAAAATATTACACATTTAACACTGTTGTAAACGCATTTCCAAAATATTGACTGACCGACACTCAAAGCAATGCACGAATAATATTCGACGGGTGTCAACACACAAAATGTCACCTATTTTGACAGTTGACTTGTGCTATTATTCTGAAATCAATGAATTTTGGTTCGAAAGGATGTTTCTGCGTGAAGGTACTTCAAATTTGACTTGATTTAGAAATTGTAGAATTTTGATTTTTATAAATTCGAACATTTTAGAGAAAGATGGAAGCAGTTAAATAAAGGGTGTTTCAAGAGGCAGTAAGCTTTAAATTGAAATAAAAAGAGGAAAATGAAAGGGATTGTAAGACACATAAAATTAAATCACTTTAGTGGCATGAAGGATTTAATTAGATCTCGGGATGTCGACGTGCCGGGCGTGAAATTTAAGCTCAATTTTCACACACTCTTCGCAGAACATCAGCCTGTATTTCGGCATAACGCGGCTCACAAGCCGAAGTGTTGAATAAGTATGCAATCATGTTTAGTGAGTGGTATCACCGTTGACTGTATATGTCACCATCAGCATTTTTGAAGCCCTATGGACCAAATATCCCGCTGTGACCTTATCTGGATGTTATTGTGAGAATCGAATCACGTTTTTCTTGATGATGAATACCATTTTCCGAGAACTGTCAAATCAGCTGTCACTAAAAACAATGTTGCCAATTTTAACAAGAAGAAAAACACCCTCCACAAGCTTATGAAATTATTTCAAATTAATTTTTGTGGTCAGCTTTACAGTTCTGTCTTCAACAATCAATCTCATCCAGATAAAAAAAAGGTCTTCAGAGGCGTCGAGGCTCTCTGAAAATGGACTTTGATCATAATTGTCCTCTGTTGTTTTGTCCCTCAGAATATTGAAATCAATGATCTCTTGGACGAGACGTGTGTTGAACAGGGGTCTCAAATAAAATTTTCCAAAATACCATTTTTAAATTTAGCACATGTTCAAATATGGTATTCCAGTGTAGAGTGATCATATTGGCTGCAAACGTTCCAAATTTGCTTGCAGATGAAATGGTGCTGCCTGTTCTTGCAAGCACCGATAAAATTGCTTGTTCACTTACTTGATCGCTCTAAGCTTCCGAACCGCTTGTCCGATGCGTACGAGACGATGGCTGATTGTCAGGATCGAACAGGATTTGGTCATAACTTGGCATTTTGTATAACCACACCCTAGATTCTATATAGCGAAAGACGCAGAGCACGCTATGTAAATACAAGGCTCAAATACGCATTATGTATTTGAAATAGAAAGCATTTTGATGAGTGGGTGATAGTCTTTAAGGCTGTCATGAATGGCAACGGCGGCGTATGCTTAACATTTTACATCTTGTCGAGGAGGCAGTCTTTAGAGGTGTCTTGCATGGCCACGGTAGCGAATATGTAACATTTTACATCTTGTCGAGGAGGCAGTCTTTAGAGGTGTCTTGCATGGCCACGGTGGCGTGTACGTAACATTTTACATCGGGTCGAGGAGGCAGTCTTTAGAGGTGTCTTGCAGGGCCACGGTGGCGTATACGTAACATTTTACATCTTGTCGATGAAGCAGTCCTTAGAGGTGTCTTGCATGGCCACGGTAGCGAATATGTAACATTTTACATCGGCTCGAGGAGGCAGTCTTTAGAGATGTCTTGCATGGCCTCGGTGGCGTGTACGTAACATTTTACATCGGGTCGAGGAGGCAGTCTTTAGAGGTGTCTTGCAGGGCCACGGTGGCGTATACGTAACATTTTACATCTTGTCGATGAAGCAGTCCTTAGAGGTGTCTTGCATGGCCACGGTAGCGAATATGTAACATTTTACATCGGGTCGAGGAGGCAGTCCTTAGAGGTGTCTTGCATGGACACGGGGCGTATACGTAATATTTTACATCTTGTCGAGGAGGCAGTGTCTTGAGGCGACTTGCATGGCCACGGTGGCGTTTACGTAACATTTTACATCGGGTCGATGAAGCAGTCCTTAGAGGTGTCTTGCATGGCCACGGTGGAGTATACGTAGCATATTCCATAATGTCTAGGAGGCAGTCTTAGGAGTCAATTTGTATGGCAGCTCGTAGGTCACATCGTGACATGCCCCGTATTATACACACGCCAATTTATTGAAGAACATTTGGATGAGAGGGTGATAGTCAAATCGCGTGCGATTGCTTACAGTGGACACTTGATAAGAGATTTTTACCAAATGAAGAGGTCGTCACTGAAACAATTGTCATGGGAAAACTGGGAAAAAACGCTCGAATCGAGCTGAAAAGAGCGACTGATTATCAAACGATCTTCGTTCATATGATAAAGAATTTAATTCCAAAATCAGCACTGCCCTGAATTGGTCACTATGGTCACTAGTCTACTGCAATGGAGAATACATTGCAACCACATGTAATACATGAATACAAAATCATTGCGGTCCCAACCAAGATTTTGTAGGTGTGCGACTGTTATGAAGTACTGCAGGCAGTGAACTCCTTAAAATATTTCAAGTCAATAAAATTAATGAAAAACTAAATTCCTAGTACATATCCCGGCAAGAACTATTGACAGGATTCAACCTTTTTAAATTTTACATTGCCTTCATCGCCATTTGTAATGTAATTAGTTTAATTTATAGGTCTGTGGTCATATTCATAAAAAATGCATACAAAAACAAAATGAAAAAAACAACATTTACTAATGCTTAAATATTTTCTTCTTTTGTATGTTTAATTAAAATGGTGTCTTTCCTGGTTTAAGAATGTGAGTATATCGACACACAGTCATTTCCACGGATTTGCATTTCGTCCATGAGATATCATGTGGTCAGCAACATTTCCGGAAAACATCTATCAGCCAGCTCTTGGAAGCGCGAATCATTCACCAGTTCAATTCGATTCAAGTTACATTTCACTCGAATCCATTTAAGTATCTGCCATTGTTCCAGGAAATCAAGTCCATTTCATTTATGTACTTTTAATCATGATTTAAATGAAAAACCGCAAAAAAAGTGAAAGGGATGAGATCCTTGAAAATCACACTGTTCACTGCACGCGAAGTCTCATTTCATTTAAAAGCTGGCGGACGTTAAACATTTCCTCAACAAGTTTAATAAAATATTTTGTTGCTGTTTGTCGGAAGTTGAATAATTATTTACGGATGTCCCCAAAAATCTAAGTCTTTAACATAGCTTAAAACTAGGTAAGAATGGAATAACCCAAGTTGTATGTGAGTTGTCGACCATTTTGTTTAATTCCAAAGGAATTGCGTCACCACCGTCTTCTTCAAGCTTCGATGACTCTGTCGCGTAGATAGGCAGGTAGAGTGACTGCATAATTAAAACTAAATCATGTCGACTAACACCATCCGGTCCGTTGCGCCGTCACGTTCGGCTTTATATTTAAAACCCATTTAAACTTTGACCATGTTGTAATTCCTTCTTAGGATTCGTTGGTCATTTAAGATTGAATTTAACCACTTTTATAGGTATTCACTAACTTTGAGAACTTGCCGCGTGGTTTAAGGCTGCATTAGAGCAATGGTTTCACTTATTTAGAATAGGTTAGGTAGGTGGGCTGATAGTGCATTCACCAGCACACTTAGACCATATTGGTCTATTGTGATACCCAAAGTCAGACTACTACCACCGATTGACCACTCCAGTGTTAGCGCCGTTTATTTGATCCCAATGGCAAATGCTGACTGGACCATATTTGAAAACCAGATAAAATCGTATTAACTTTGTTTTCACTGGGATTCGAACCGGGGACCCCGCTAACCAGGGGAAGGCACTCGTTTTTCATTCATTTAGGGCACCTTGCGGCTTTTTAGTATAGATCTGCTATCAACAAAAAGTTGATCACATCGCTCGACTAGAGTTCGGTGGGAGATGATGTCTGTGGCAGCTCTTCTTCAGTACCAGACCCAATAGAATTTAAGCCCAATTCAAACACAAAATTTGAATAGCTTTTAACTACCAATGACCACGTTACTTTGCTCTTGTTGTTCTTTTGAATCCAGTCAGTGAATCAGAACCTAGGACTTCGCCCACATTCGCATTACGCAAGATCTCGAATGATGTTTCGATTGGTAATCGATTGATACAACATCTTGAGAAGATCTCGATTATCAATATCATTCGAATGACTACTAAAATCGAATTTCTTATTTTTTTTATGAATGATCCGAGAAGTGGAGTAATACGTGAGTTCTCTTCCTTTGTGTTTTTCTTTCATTCCGGTTATGTTTCTGATTAGCACGTTGACGAGAACTTGTTCTCGCGCTGAAGTCAGGCATTTACTGAGCTATCTTGTGTTAGAAGTTAGTAATTTGTAGTCATTGGAATCGATTATCACTCGAATAATCAATCGAATGCGCCCATTTCGAGTGATCATTCGATTATTTAAATATCTCGATTTTTAATATCATTCGATTATATCCAGCACTTGCTTGTAGTCCTAGGCCTTCTTCTTCTTCTTCTCGTGGCGCTACAGTTCGGGGTGAAACTGGGCCTCAGCCAGTTACCAAAAATTCTGCATAAGCAGTACCATCGGCTAGAAAAGGGCGCACGGAAAGAATCCGAACATGTAATCCGCAAAACGGAAACAAAGTACGTATTTGTTGGCATAAGAGAAAACTAACTTGTGTTAAATTACGTTTGTGTAACGAGTAATTGTTTGGTGTCTAAAAAATGGGTAAAACATCACGCTCGACATGAACTGTCACAATGTACTCGTCTCCAGATGAACCCCTTTCCAGATTTTTCAGTTGACCAATATTACTGTCCGCCTCACAAGCTTCGTCGTTCTCTTGTGAGCTCCTTACGAGGTTCCCATGTCACATTGTGATCGTTCCTCTTTAATTCGGTCGTTCGGTGTCCTATCATGGCGTACAAACAGTGGCGTAGTCTGCAAGTACGTCGTTGCAAACCACCCACTGTCGCTAATTGCGCGACATTTTTGCACGTTACGTTGTCTTCCTGGATTCCCAACATTCCAGTCACTGACACTTCGCGTAACGACTTTTGAACTCATCTTCACCGTTTGTCACCAATCCGTTCCGATAAGTTGACTGACACTGGTACAAGCTGTGGCCAATAAGCGAAGAGTTCAATGGAAAGGTAAATTATTAGAAACGAATTTAGGGAAATAAAAACGAAACGGTCTGTAGCACGTGCGGCTATCACCATGTTCACAGTAAGAGAGGGAGTTCCAATTTTGACATTTCAACCAATTTAGCGACTGCTAGACTTTTTCAACTAAGGATGGTGGCTGCTCGAATTCTTGCTTGTCTTCGAAGTCTGCGGCTATATGTCTCCTTACAAACTTAAGCGACCCCAACGTTTGATTTCGTTTGCCCTGAAAAATAACGTCTTATTTTTGCAAATGAAGGTGACTTAAGCTATGTTCCCAGCGAAGAGAGATCTCGAGGTTTGGATGAAGTTTTCCTAAAACCTCAAAAACCCATGCTTGAAGAGTTTTCAAATGTTATTAGCTGTCACTTATGAAATGGCAATTACTGTGTCCAAGACACCAGAAAAGAGAAAATGAAATTGAGAAAATTAAAACCAAAATGGTAGTGTGGTCATTTTGATGTTCATGCTGAAGTTTGCGCTGCAGGCTTGTTCCTTTTGACAACCTCTCACGGACGGATGAAGTCAGAGGGTTTTCAGGGTTTCAACTAGCTTTCGCCGGAATAACAAGGTTTCGAAACCATGAATATGAATAAGGCGAGCCTCAGACGCTTCGAGACATTTGACGAAACCTCGTGATTTCGTTTTGTAGGAACATATAATAAGACCTTCCTACCATCTGGTGAATTGCGTCATGCGACAAGTTTAGGCAGAGTGGCGAATTTACCAAACTGCCCAAGATGAACAAAAGAGGGGTCAACTAGCTTTCGCTGATATCAATAGGTTTCGAATGTACATGGATATGAGAAAGGCGACATCACAGAGGCTCCGAGAAATTTTACGAAACCTCGTGATTTCGTTTTGTAGGAACATAGCATAAGACCTTCCTACCATCTGGTGGATTGTGTCATGCGATCAGTTTAGGCAGTGTCGAATTTTTCGTTGAATTTACGAAACTGTGCAATATGAACGCAAGGGGAGTTTCAACTAGCTTTCGCCAAAATCACAAGGGTTCAAAACCATGAATATGAGTAAGGCGAGACATCAGAAACATCGAGACATTTGGCGAAACCTCAGAGATTTCGTTTGGTAGGAGCATAGTATATGTATAAGACCTTCCTACCACCTGGTGGATTGCGTCCTGCGATCAGTTTAGGCAGAGTGTCGAATTTACGAAACTGTTCAACATGAACACAAGGGGGTTTCAACAAGCTTTCGCCGAAATTACAAGGTTTCGAAACCATGAATATGAATAAGGCACGACCTCAGAGGCATCGAGACAGAGGCATCGAGACATTTGACGAAACCTCTCGATTTCGTGTGGTAGAAACATAGCATAAAACCTTCCTACCATCTGGTGAATTGCGTCCTGCGATCAGTTTAGGCAGAGTATCGAATTCACCAAAACTGTCCAAGATGAAGACTTTGCTACGAAAGGGAGTCCAGTCAATTACTTGCGCTGATTCGATCATTTCATTTAGTTGGACCATTGGTCCTTGAGTTGTCCAGATTTTGGTTTTTTGTTTTTTGTGTATAAATCTCCCCACCCCTCGGATGTTCCATTTTACGTTTGCCATCGAAAATCTCACTTGTACATCGCTTTCCATTCGAACACGGCTTCCATGATATACCTCGAATCAGTTGGGAAAAAAATACATCCGTATCTCGACAACCCACTTTTTTCAAGTGCAACATCGAAAACCATTTGCCTCTGACAGTCACAAAGCCATAAAGCTCCACTCCGCTGCTCACAGCCATTCATTGACAAAATATCAACCAACATCCGGTCCCTCCTAACATCTGGCGCATTCATTTGATGTCAGTCCACGTTAACATTAAGTAAAAAACAAAACAAGATACACCACCACAGTACACAAAAAAAAAAAAAAAACACAACATTTGCTTGTTCCGAAAGGCGGATAAAACTCAACCATTTGACCACCTTCCACCACCCACAGAACGTTGGCTGGGACCTGCCCCACGGGCACTCGCTGCAGGCGCGCTGCAAAGATCTCGGCCTCTATAAATTACTGGGCGAGTCGCGCGTCCTCTGCTCCAACGGTCTCTGGGCGCCCCGAATGCCGTCTTGCGTCCCCACCACCCTCCTAACGAACTTCTCCGACGATAGTGCCCCGTCAATTCGGATCAAAATTGGCTCCGGCTCGGGTGCATTCGAGCCGTCCGGCATGCTGGCCGTCCTGCCGGGCAGCACCCTCCATCTGGACTGCATATACCCGAGAGCCCGAGGCACACCGGACTGGAGCTGGACCAGCTGGTACGCGAAGTACAACACAGGTAGGTTGCACGGGTCGGTGGAGCGCCTCGTCTTAATTAAATATTCATTCGCCGGGCTGTCATTTGGGTGTTTTTTTGTTTTCTCTGTTCTCTCTTTGCTAGGTTGGTCGACGGTGCACGAAGAGAAATCAACGAAATACCGCCTCACCATCAAGGACATCAAGAACAGCAATTCGGGCATGTTCACGTGCACCTCGCCGCGAGGGCTAACTAACAGCATTTCAATTATTGTGACAACATCGACATGTCCACAGCTCCCGGAACCAGCTGCGCCGCTGTCGCTCCGCCTCGAGGGCACTAAGTTGGGTCAACGAGCACTCTACAGATGCCCGCAGGGCTATCGGGTGGACGGCACTGTTAACTCAACTTGTTTGGCCTCGGGTAATTGGTCGACTCCGCCGCCCACTTGCCAGGCCGTCCAGTGTCCGCGGCTCGTTCTGGAGGACTCGCATCTCAGTCTGGTCGAATTGAATACATCGGCATGGGGCCGGGCAGTGTTCAAGTGTCAGTGGGGCTTCAAGCTGAACGGGCCACCCGGCCTCGAGTGCGAACCGAGTGGTGTCTGGAGTGGTCCTGTGCCGCGGTGTAGAGGTATGTATGACTCCCTTGTTTGCTCCATCCACTCGTAGGCGGTGTTTTTGATGTGATTTCCCTTTTCGTCCTTTCGCCCACTTAGCCATACAGTGCCCGGCACCTCTCGTGCCACTGAATGGACGCATTGGCGGAACCAGCGGCTCAAGTAGTCATCGACGTTACGCGGTTGGGGCTCTAGTGACGTTCAGCTGCAACGAGGGTCATCTCTTGGTGGGCGAGGCGAGCATCGTCTGCACCGAGACCGGGTTCTGGTCGCATCCTCCTCCATTCTGTAAGTACTGAAAGCCACCCTTCCCCACCCACTCCCTTACACGAATGCACACGTCATCTAACCAGGCGATGAATGTCTCGTTTCAGGCAAATCTCAGTGCCCCTATCCGGGCGATCCACCA
Organism: Eristalis intricaria; assembly: GCA_964034865.1. NCBI lineage: Eukaryota > Metazoa > Arthropoda > Insecta > Diptera > Syrphidae > Eristalis > Eristalis intricaria. The sequence continues at coordinate 61,771,342 of OZ035877.1, read as the reverse complement.
AATGGACTTATAGCGCCGCTCAAATTCAATTACGACTCCGGCGACTATCTCAGCGTACAGTGCCGGCCAGGATTCGTTGAGTACAGTCCCTCCGGGCCGCCAGAGCGTCCAAAATGCCTTCCCGATGGCAATTGGTCGGGACCAGTACCGCAGTGTCGCAGCTACGAGGAGGTGTAGCTTCTAAGGTATCGGCAGAGTGCTACTGAGGAGGCCAATGCAACGGCATTGGGTTGACAGTGCGCGTAAATTGGCACTGCAGGCGGAACGTTATCACGGGGTGTACAGTAGGCGCGACGACGATGACGACGGCGACGAGTAGAACTGACATAGCATGCACTTGCACAGTAAATACCGGAGGAGTGGAGAAGGAGTAGGAGAAGGAGAATGAGAAGGAGAAGGAGAAGGAGATGGGGAGGATGTTTTTAAAGGATAAGAAAGATGTTCGTTGATTAGAATTTGAGATTTTTAGTTTTGTACTTCATGTAAAATTGCATATGCAGGGTGATATCTAGATAAATGAATAGACACGTAAACTTATCACACACACACATTCTCATCTCTCAGTCATTTACACAGACATGCCCTATTTACTCACTGGCGAGCCTCCCTCTCCTAGTGGAGGTGGGGGGCTCTTAGCAGACCTAATCTTTTCCATTTTCTTTGCAAGAAAAACACGTACTTTTTCTTCAAGTCGGGTAGGCGGCAGACAGTCAGAAGCGAGGTCAATGGATTCAACAGGCTGGAACGTGAGGAGTTCCTCAGACTCTTGAAGGGGGTTTCGTGTCAGTGGCTTGATGTGAAGGCTTTGGCTGATGAAAGGTAATTTTGGATGCTTTTGAGTGTGAGAAGGACACGCCTGAGGTGAGTTATTTTTTGAATTAAATCAAAGGCAGAAGACTTGGTTAGTTAGGCCTCTTTTCCGCGGTCAACTTTGATCAGACTCCGTCGCATCAACTGCAAGGTTTGTGGGCAAGGAAAGTGAAGAGTCCCGCGTCGCATGTATGCGGAAATCGTGTCAGCTTTCGAGTGACCTTTCGAACTTTGACTTTCTTTTCGTATTTTTATTCCCAGCGTTGGGTATCGGAATAATGTACCGCGAGTGTGGGAAAGAGATGAGACACAAACGACATGACAGCATGGTGTGATTAATTCCGATACGCGGCGGCATTTGCTGCGACAAAATCCGACTGAAAAGCGGCCCCAAAATGAATTCCAGGGGGATCAGGGTATCGGTTGAGAATATATGTGAACTGCGCTGATGATTGTATCAGTCCCGGTAGGACCCTCCATTACCTTCCATATCCAATCTTGTCTGGAGTCCCGCGAGAACTTCTCTGTGCGCATATTACAACAGGCGGATGTGGTCTTGTTTGTCTGGCTTCCAGTTTAATATACCGTCTTTGTCCTTCGACCTTAATGCTGTGGGGAAACGAGGAAGTGGACGATCGTGCCTGGCGTGGCGCAGACAAGTGGAGAAGGACCTCAACCATCTCGTGTACAACTAGAAGGTCGGCACCTCCATCCTAGACAAAGAAGAAGAAGAAGATGAGGAGGAAGTTTGCCGGTCGAGTTCAGTTCTTTGGTGGGTACATTGTCAGCTCTGCCTTGAGTTGTCATCCAGTTGGACCTTTATGTTGCGACTTATTGTAGAAATGATTCTATAACATGTCTGACTTAGATTTGAGGTTCATATTCCTGGGCTATAGCCCAATGGCTTACATCTGATGTAACTAAAGTGCTTGAGTGCTTCGTGGACCTCAAATTCCCCTACCAGCCGATCCGAAGGCCATGTCCGAAGGCTGGTTGTCCTATTCTGACAGGACAGTTCCACTGGATACAAACGAAGGTAACCATTACGACTTTTTGGTTGTCAAAGGTTTTTTTCAGAATTTCTGACTAGAGAGAGGAGTCTCACTTGCGTCCAATAACCTTCAAAAGTATTTGGAAAAAAAGGCCATAGCCATTGTGCTAATATTGGTGTTAAATTCTGCTGATCGAATCTCATCCAATCCATGTAACAGCCCATTTAGGCAAGGCTAGATGAATGCAAGTACAATGTGCGGCTTGGATTGACTGGATCAGACTAGATCCCGAGCGCTTCGAACAATGTTGCCGTTTGCAAATGGATCGAAAATCAGTTTAATGGGACACTTCTATTAGGTGAAGGACATAATCGAATGATTTTAAAAATAGAGACATTAGTAATCGGGGTATTTTAATGATCGAACAGTCTTCTTCTTCCTCTAGTGGGGCTACAGTCCGGGATGGACCTGGGCCTCAACCAGTAAGCCTCTCTAGCCGGCACGATCTTGCCGTGGCGTAGTGGGTTATTGCGTCGACTCATATGCAAAGGGTGCCAGGTTCGATTCCCGAATTAAATAAATTTCATAACTCACGGTTCCACCTCTTTCTAGTCACTGACATTGCTCCAAGAGTATTCCTGTCTAGACAAAGTTTCTACGTTAGGAGTCAGCATGAAACTGTATGCCCCACCCACTCGTAACAGAACAATAGCACGTACAACACGAGGGGTTGCTGTCGAAGCTGGGCCCTGCTCCGCCTCGGACTGTCGCGTAACCCATATTATTATTACTCGAGATATAACTACGAAAAGTAGTAATTGAATTCTGTAATACACGACGTTTTTTCAATCGAATGACTACTAACCACTGACACAGTACTCGACAAGATTCGATAAGTGTCTCACTTCAGAGCGAGAACAAGTAACAGATAGCTCTCGCTCTCTCTCTGTCTCTATCTGTCTCTCTCTACCTCTATCTCTCTCTCCCTGTCTCTCTGTGTCTCTCTCTATCTCTCTGTCGAATGACAAAAAAAGAAGAAACAGAATGAAAATCAAGGCAAAGGAAAATACCTCAAACATTTCTCCGGTTCTTAATTCATTAGTTGACTCGAGATACCTTGTGTTACAAGGAAAATCATTCGAATGATTTTGATGATGGACATTTGTCGAATTATCGCGTGCTAATAGTTGGTAGTCAACCGGATGATTTTGAGAATTGTGATGTTCTCGAGACGCTGTGGGAGTTTACTGCTCGAATTATCATTCAAATGTGTCCACCGAAAACGAAAGCAGAAGCAAACTTGAGTGAATGTGGCTTACTAACAAAATAAACTATCGAAACTCTTCTCTTACAAATTTCTCAAAAAAACTCAAATAAAACTCATCGAACAGCCCAACCAGTTGTGTGGGTATAACCAGAATGTACAGAGAGAGAGCCGACCTCACAGCTGCTTGCCCCCTAAGTTATATGTGTGGCAGCCAGTCGTGGTCCCAAAAAAATGAAACACTTAAAAAATCGTTATAATAACTAGGTCTTAATTGACTTGAGTCCAAACATCGAGTGAGAGAAAGACTACATTGATATAAAATCAAACCTAGCTTACACAATAATCTTAACAGTACTCTAAGCTAAAAGAGAAAAGAAAGAGTGAAATAGCAAAATTGTACAGACACCACAACATGTCATGTTGTAAGCAGAGCGTGTTGGCGGGCACAAGCTTACATGCAGCGGAAATGAGATAGCATGAGATCAGCAGCTTCTTCTTTCATAGCGTGGTTGGTCCCATGGGATTGTGGCTCGGCTTAATTTTACCGTTCATGATCCAATGGACTGCAACATCACGCGACTGCCTATGCTTGGGAGCGTAGGCAACCACCTGGCTTCGTCTTGGCTTGGCTTTCGTTCTGTTGCCAAAAATAGTACAGTCTGCATAGTTGTAAGCATGTGACTCCTAGTCCACAACGCATTTGAATGCCTTTTTGACAGATATTCATGAATTTTTGACGGTTATTTGCAAATTAACGTGAATGCTCTGATTGGTCAATTTGCTTTGAGAAAACAATATAAGAACAGTTGTAAAAAATTTTAAGTGGCAAGAGTGGTACGCGTCTTGCGCGTCTGTAATACTTCATTTCTGGGGTTCAACTTCCCGACTCCGCCAGCAAATATGGCGTCTTTCCCCAACTCTGACGGCTGGGTGCCGCAGTTGGTAAGTGCTTGCCCTTGGCTAGTGGGTTCCCCCGTTCGAATCCCAGTGAAAGCAAAGTTCATTTTTCTTCTCTAGTTTTCATATCGGATCCAGTCACCACCGTAGCACTATCCCTGGAGTAATCAATCAGTTAGTAGTCTTCCTGTGGGTATCACAATGGACCAACATGGGCTAAGTTTGGTGGTAAATTCACCTTCTCACCTTCCCAACTCTGAGTCGCCTAATGCCGTCTAGGCTTAGCGGACTTGGTCAGGAATGTTGAATTTCCAGTATAGGTGGCAATCGATAATGAGACACAAGAATTGCCCGCCGACAGTTTGAAAAATTCGGACCTTATAATTCTGTCAAGCTTTAAGATAATGTTAAGGTTAGGTTAGGCAAAAATATCTTAAGTCGGAAACTTAAGACGTTAATAAGGAGCCACATATGCACTTTTCCGACTTACGCCAAAAACTAAATTACCACGATGGGAAGCAGTTGTCCTAGTATTAAATCGTAAATACTTAACGAACAGTTTTTGAGAGAGAAAATTAAGTTCGAGCCAATCAAACCCAAACGAATTTTCTTGACTTAATACCTTTAAACGCCGAAGATTTGTGGTCTCACTTAAATAAACTCATCATGTGGTCTGGAATTATAAGTCATGTTTCTTCGTTCCTCTCTATTAAAGCCGGGTTTGTTATAACTTCTTGTTTACTATAATTATTTGCAAAAGTGGACTAGATAATGTCAAGCAAATTGGAATCGAGAAACGGAGAAGCAGAATCTCAAAATCCAAATGAGCATCGTTTACGTGCCGAGCCATAAATAGTGGATGGCGTAGTTGGTAGAGTGCCTGCCCCTGGTTAGCGGTGTCCCAGGTTCGAATCCCAGTGAAAGTAAAGTTAATACGCTTTTATCTGGTTTTCAAATCTGGACCAGTCACCATTTGCAAATTAAAAGGCACTATCACTGGACTGGTAGTTTTCTGACTCTGGGTATCACAATGGACCTACGTGGTCTGAGTGTGCTGGTAAATGCACTAGCAGCCGACCTACCTAACCTAACCTAACCTACGTGGCGAGCTATACTGTTCAAAGACTTATGGAGTCTGGGTTAAATACAGGGCGTGACTGTTCTTTTAAGCTGAACAGCACAAGGAGCGTGAGCAATAGGCGGCCAAAGAATGAGCTGGACTCATTTTTAATGAGGCTTATATTTAGATCATCAATCAGTGGTTCGAAGAGAGTCTTATGACAACAGCCCGAAGAAATTGACAACGCCTACCGGTATTACGTCTTGCTGTTAAATGAAAAGAAAAGAGTTTGCAGGCAAGTTTTAACCATGCTGTACATTTTGGTAAATGCCACCTAACCCTATGCTGGGCACCTGAGCATAGTGGTTTTCCAGGAAACGAAAGGGCCGACGAGTTAGCAAGAATAGGGCTGGGACTGCCACTGGCAAATAATCAGGACACCCTATATACCTCACCATGTAAGTAACAAATGCATTCGACTCCGCTAATTGGAAATGGACGGAATTAGATACATGTAGGACTTCGAGGCATATTTGACCCTCACTAAATCCTAAAACTTAACAGGAATGCAATAAGGAACGTAGTGGGCATTATCACCGGCCACTGTCTTCTCGGTATCCATGCTAAAAGAATGGGAGCCCCCACAAGGACTACTGCAGAAGCTGTAGAGACGAGGAGGAGGAAGAAGCTTCATCTCCTTAGCACTTGTCCAGCCCTTGCAAAGTAGAAAAGATATACTAGGCAACTACTTTTTCACTAACCTAGAGGAAATGTTACACTTGAAGATACAAGACATAGCCAAATTTATTAGGAAAACTAATTGGCTGTAGATCAGCACAGGATTGGACTTGTCAAAGTAGGCCACTAGAATCATTAGGTAGTCTCTAGTGTAAGCACCAAAATTCAAACACATTTTTATGATTTTTTTACACAATAAGGAATCTAGTTTTATTTAGCGATAGTTTCGTTCGTGCTCTTGACATGGAAATGAATAATTCGCCGCGTACTTGGCGATGACAATTTTAAAGAGGTACTCTTAAAGAGATCACCGGCAGCTCTTACATAAGCTGCGTTTTTTTGCAAGCGTATATACGATTAAATTTCAATTTGCATGTAAAATACACTAACAACGAATCCTATATCGGCTTAACTTACTCATCATATCCATCGCCGCTTAAGGAATATGCGCGGATAAAAACAATGCTTCCAATCATTAATTTCTGTGTGTTCATTCCTGAATGCATTCATTCATTGTTTAGGTTGCTGTATGTGGCTTACACCTGCAGATGTGGTTGATGTATTAGATCACTTTTAATTCTTTTGGCATCCATAAGTATGCAATTTTTGGTGGAATCAGAGTGTCTCTGCTATACATTCTGTTTTGGCTTCGTAAACGATTTATTTTTTATTTGATTAAAATTGTTTTTATTTTATAATTATTAAATGTTTTTACTTTTAAAGTAATGGTCACGCTACACAGTCACAAAACGAAGATTGTGACCATAAAAGATCAAAAATCACCTTCCACGACTACACCCTTGAATGCTTAGCAAATGTCATAAATGTCGTCGGTGCTGCCAAGATTTTATGATGAATCATTAAGCGCCGATGATCGTTATTTTGTGCACTTCAAAATTAGGCGTATATACGCTTGCAAAAAAACACAGCTATAGTCAATTGATTCTTAGAATATTATTCATTCTTTTTGACTTCGTTTTCTTTTTGCAGTCTACACTAGGTTTATTTCCTTTTCTTTAGTGTAGTCTCTTTTAAAAGGAGCCGGTGGAAAGCACTGACACTGACAAACTAGAGATGGCACAAAGGATCCAACCAGGATCTAAGTGGGCCACAACTGCTACAGTGGCGGCAATCACCCAAACCTAACCTAATCTTGTCAAGTAAAGCAATTTTCCGACTATATCCTCTCGTTGAGTCTGGAAAATGCTTACCTGTCAATGCAGTCGTAGCAATGAGTGAGTATATCTGATTCTTTCCCACTGAAAGAGCACTATAGCAGCAAACATATTGAGGTTCACTCAACATTGAAGTGAATAAAATTATCTATTCTGCAGTAAGTCCCTGAGCATGCTAGCACCTTGATGTATGATTTCTACCGAAAGCATTTCCATACACACTACTCTCCTCGGTTTGGATGGCCACAAGTTGATGTTTGTTCGACATGTGAGGAGCTCTGTGCAAAAATAAATAGTACAACGCTGAATGATAGTGATAAACATGTAGTGACCGCAGACAAAATTATACACCTCAGATTTTTTTTCAGTTGGGAGAAGCAAACATAAACTTTTTCACACGAAAAGTATATCTCACGCTACTCAAAATTTTAAGAACCTTAATTTCTTTTGAAAAATTGGAGACCCACCAGTTCTCTGCGTCTTCTCAAAATAAAGGTCAGGTGGACTGGATATTCAATTAGCTATTTGCTTCTCAAAAACAATTCAAAATGTAACCATTCCTGGAATTCCTTGCCACACAATCATTCCTCGCAAAAGACCGAATCAATTTCCTTGCGCTGTCTGTCCGCTTGAGAGACGACTCAAAATATAGTTTCCGCCCTTCAGCCAAGGCATATAGGCTCTTAAAGCATCCATAAAAACGTCACTATTCAAATCACAAAGGCCATAGGTAAAAATTCATGTGTTAGTCATCATGACTCACGATTAAATCCAGCAACAAAACAAAGACATACAATTCTTAAAAATTCACACATAAAAATAAATCAACAATATATTTACATTAAAATATAAAAAAAAAACAACTATATATTGTCTTTTCGATAATCAAAGATTCTTCAAATTTTGCTATTTCATTTATCAAAAAAAAATATATCTATATACAGAAAAAACAAACAAAACTAAGCGGACATCAAGTCCTTGCGTTTAATGTTCTTATTTCTTGTAAAAAAAAATGAAAATAAAATCAAACATTGTTCTCCTTCTTATAGCGTTAAGAAAATTAAAATTAAAATTACAAAAAAAAACAACAAATAAACATTTGAACATATTTATGAAAGCCCTGTTATCAAGCTAAACTCAGTTGAAGAGAATGAAGAAGAGGCGACGAGGAAGACAGAAGAAAACAAATACATTTCAGAATTTACTGACAAAACATTGTGATTGTAAAGAAGAAAATATGGAAAATATTTTTAAAAATTTAACAAATGTTTTACTGAGCAAATTAAAAAGAAACCACTTCACATTTATCTCTTAGAAGTAGTTCTAGAAATTATAAACAACAAATCTATTGTATTATACATTAAAATTGAAAACAGAAAAGGAACACAAAAAAACAAAGCAGAAGTATTAAATATAAAGAAAAAAATAAAACATATATTTGCGCATATCGAACAGAAAAAAAAAAAAAACAAAACACACGAGAGCCTTGTTTTATTTCGTTGTTACCGTTTGGAGACACACTCGACGTCGAGATCGAATGTCACGCCAAACCGTGGTCGGGGGCCGTGGAGCTCCACCGCTGGGGGTCAGGTATACCCACATTCGATGGCGATGGCACATTGATTGATTGATTCATGATGATCCGTTGTGCTGCTATCGATGATGCAATTTTGCACGGTGAGTGACTGTGTATTACTTCCGGCGGTATCTGGTGAGCAGAGCAGTCGCAGACTTGTTTGGGTGCATAGATTAAATTCTGTGTGGTTTGTAAGGATTTCGGCGGGTGCATGTTGCTGTTCGAGCTCGGCGAGGGATTAAATTTGAAACAAATTGCAATTGATTCTGTGTGCGCAGGGATATCAATCAAAATAACAATGGTGGCGGCGTGTGTGGGTTGTACATTCACAGGTAAGTGCTTGGTGTTTATTTTCCTAAATCGATGCTGCTGATTGGATTGACACTTCCTCTATTGTATTATATGGTGATTAATTTGCTGAAGTGGGTGGGTACTGGCGCTTGGCGTTTTGTGCAAGTGTGGCTTTGTGCAGTTTGTGGTGAGTGGTCGGGAGTGGTCTGTCAAATTCAGAACTTTAACGATACTTAAGCAACTTAAGCAGCAGAACAACTGTAACAAACTGACCCTGCCTGAGGCTTTAAAGGTTGAAACAAACCTCGACGGGGAGGAAATTCTTTTGAAAGGATGCCCCTTTGTTGGCTTTCTTTTGTTTCCATTATGGTTTAGTTTGTTGTACTTCTTGAAACTGTTTAAGTGGGAGCTAGAGAAGTGCTCTTAGATGTGTCATAATTCTCATGACATGCATCCCAGCTCTTATCTTCGTTGTCTTGTGTGCTTGTCCAGTCTTGTCTCATGGCAGTTCTGATCTGCCTACCGACAACCGGCGACGTACGCGAGGTTGGCACTAGAACCAAATCAAGTACGTCACAGTGAACAGTTGTCCCATGTTGTTTTTAATGGAATGCCTGCGCAGTGGTTGAAGGTAGACGTAAAAGTAGAGGTCCCAGTGAACCAGATAAGATCTTCTTGGCTGCGAGCAACACGGCGCTTCTAGAGGAGATCCCTATCCATTGTCACCGTGTACCAAGGCCATCCCAGCAGGAGAGCCCTCAGGACTGTCGTGCCTCAGCCATTAATGTGCATGCTAAACATCGTACTTACTTCACTAGTGGGCCGAATCTGAGAAGTCGAGTAGAAAACCTTGAGTATCAAGAATAGACTGTCTGACGTTGTAGGTAATTGCATTTTCCGAAATTTTATCAACTCTTAGAACCGACACATCCAAGGCTCCAAAATCAACGAGGAGCAGAACGAAGGGAAAGCAGAGACGAGCTTGCCAACTAGTATATCATACAAATGGTATATTGTAGAAGGCTTATCGTTGGCGTTTGCAATTAAGGCTCTTATTATGGACAGCTCTCTTAGGCGGAAAATCCCCTTTAGCGGATAATTTCTCAAGACCCAAATGGTGACTGTAACAAATTTGTAAACTAGATAAAAGCGTATTAAGTTTACTCCAATGACCTCAATATTGTTAGCTCTTTGAAGCTCCTTGAGTTCCAGACAGAAACCATTGCGACTAAAGTGGCAATGTCCTGGCTCAGGAACAATGTACTATTCGAAGGGATCGCCGATATTTAGAGAGTCACATATCCAAAAGTAAACCATATTCGTAGGCTGTCTCTAAAGAGATGGCTTAGCATTTTAACATACCTCATGTAAATGTCAAGGCATTGTGACAACACATGCGGTATCCTAATCTATAAAACTCGAAGGACTTACACCTTCCTTGCCAATCGCTACAGCCTACTATCTCCTAAAGATACAAGCAACCATAAATGCATACTTCACTCATGACGCTCATCGGCGTCATGACCGGACATTGCACACTTGGCATTCATGACCACAGGATGGGTTGGTCTCCCATACACTGACTTCAACAGAAGCACATGGATGAAGAGGATATAGAAACCACAAATCACCCTATCTGCTCGTGTAGAGCTCTGGCCAGTCGCAGGTGCTTACATTTAGAAGCCTAATTTTTCAATAATCTCAACGAGCTATGTAGCGCCAGCCACAACGGCTTCACCATTAACTCCAAGTGGCTCCAATGTTATGGGGAGTGACTCCGCGTGGTATCGCAATGGGCCTATTTTGGCTTAAGTGTTTTTTCTGCAGTCATGCAGTCAGTCAATAGGGAGTTTTTGTTTGATGTTGCTTTTTTTAATAACACAACAGAACACTCAGCGCAAAGCTTAAGTGGGAATGCCTTCAGAAGCTTAACGAGTTGAGCAGGAGAAATAGAGTAAAACTCAGCTGGATATCTGACCATAAAGTGATAGAAGGCAATGGAAGGGCCGACTACCCATCTAGGAAGCATTCATTGGTCCCGAACCATACTGCGCTGTAAGAGACCATGTCCTCGAAAGTAATTCAGGGAAGGAAGGAACAGGACAGAAACATGGACGAATAACGCTCATGGCATGAAGCAGGGAAAGAGACTCTTGGGTCAATATAATGGAAAGACGTTGTATCAATATGAGCAGGAACAACCTCTGTATCCTAACATGTTTCCTAAAAGTCACAGGAGGTGTACCCCAGGGCTCCGTACTAGGTCCTCTACTAACTTCGAAACCCGAGGTCATCGAAAATAATTGGTTTCGGCGACGATATAGCGAGCCAAACATCTGGAAGAGCTAGAACATGTTTGAAGCGAAGCCATCGGGTTGGTACAGGAATGGCTACCATGGATTAACAGTTAGCTGAGGAAAAAACCGAAGTAGCACTAGTCGATAGCAGACGGGTTATGGAGGCTATAAGAGTTACCGTTGGTGACCACGTTATAGTATCTAAACCAGCACTAAAGTACCTTGGTGTCACTATGCAAGGCTAACTTTTAAGCAACATCTGCAACATGCAGCGGAAAAGGCAGCAAAAACAACAGGTCCTCTGACAAGGATCATGCCAAACATTAGAGGACCAAAATAAAAGAAAAGGCTACTCTTGGCCAGAGTAGCGACGTCGATGATGCTCTATGGCTCCCAAATATGGGCTGGGGCAATGAACACTAAATCATACAGCTCAAGCAGTGTATAGAGTCAATGCTTTAAGAGCATGCAGCGCCTTCCGAAAAACCTCATACGATGCTGCATGCATACTGTCGGGAATGGTGCCAATAGACCTCCTCATCCAAGAGGCCGCATGGAAATATCGTGCCAACAGAACGAGAAGACCTACAGCGACGAGCCGAAGTGAGTGATGGGCTAACACCTAGAGCAAACCTCGTAGAATGGCACGAAAGATGGAGAGATTAACCCAATCCAATAAGCCCAATTTATTTTATTTCTAAACCGAATTTAGTAACCGCATAATTTTATAATGCCGAATACTCGGTGTACATAGTGCAGTGTACCCGTTCTATTCGATTATACTGACCTCAAGGCTTGCTTACCAAAGGGTGAAGTACTTGCTCAAGCATAAAATATCGTCTGTCATAAAATATCGACTGTCTTGAAACCGGCAGAACTCTAGTCCATACACACTGCTCATCTGCCCATGCTGCTAATACATTATTTTAAATTGCAGTCACTATGGCGTATACGCATTATTTAACTGACTCCCCTTGCACGTCTGCTCCGAGGATCTCAACAAAACATGTCGCACACGGTTGGTAATTGCATTTAATGGAAAGGATACGGGTTGGATGAATGCAGATTTATGAAGACATACAATGCTTGCTTTGACTGACTAGAAACAATTGTTTGATATTGTTACTTTCAAAAATGATTTAAAATACAGAACCCTCAGCTCGCAAGCAATGGTTTGCAATGCGGCCAATTCCGTCCCTTCTTTCTATATGTTGTATAATTATGTAGAGTGCTCGAAATAGATTCGATTACGTTCTTTGAAGATGGTCTTATTTAAATCGGTGTTGGTGCAGGGATATGGTTGATTGACATGCACTCATCTTAGCTCCCTATAGGATCAAAACTAGACCATACAGCAGCCACTTGTAAAGGCCTATACGTTTTTCATTTCGTGAAGTATTCTATCTCTTCACGTTTCTAATGAATGAATCATGTATGCATGCATTTTGTTCTCATCTCTCACTGCTTAGACCACTCCAGACGTTCCTTTCACATCTCCATTCTCATTACTGCGCCATGGATTCATTCACTTCAGGCAATGTTGCAGAACTCGTTCAAACTTTCAGATTGCCTGAATGCCCACAAACACCCACAGCAATGTGCACGCCATTATCTGCAAGGCACAAGTCAGAGACTGAGAGCACCCCACCGCATCAACTCATGGATTCATCTTCAAGGCACCAGTCGGACTGTTCCACATCAACTCACACATTAAAGTGCAAACTTAAAGCGGAGAAGGAGACTCATTTTTGAATAGACGTCCGGACGTCTGGGCACCCGTCCCCGCGTGAAGGGCGTAGCAAATCAAACCGCCGCCCGAGTTCGGATAAACTTCAGTGTCCCTTAATGAAGTGGGCTTGTTTAGCCGGAAGTGAAACTTTTAAAGCGCACACCCCTCCCCACCTCGCGTCACTTAAACCAAAAAACAGAGATAAACGAGAGCAAAAAGGTGTGACAAGTGTCCCTAATTTCTAAATGAAATGTATTCTGCAATTATGCCATAAAACCACCGCCATCCCCATTCAGCTGGCCATTCGGCAGACCTCCGCAACCCAAACCCCAGTCGGGTGGCGAACTTAGATTTGATTTAATGCTCACCAGAAATGTTGCCTCAAAACGTCCGAAGGGTTGGTGATTGTAAGGGACAAGGGTTCGCTACACCCTTCCGCATTGACATTGATGGAGTGACAATTCGTACCATTGGACGGTTCGTTAACAAACTAATGGGTGAAGTAATTGATGGCCTCCGTAGTGACATTCAATGTTGCTGTTTACATTTGATGGATTCCCTTGATTTATGAACCCCACAGGGAGCATCTCAATTTCGGCCAACCATTCAAGGTTTAGATAAACAATTTTTGCTCTAAGTTCACTTAATGACGCGTCATTAATAAATGGATCCATTGTCCATTGCGGAAGTGCATTTCTTGTCACAGGGGTTGTTTTGTGTTTTTTCATGCTGAAAGTTAAGCCCCAGCGATGCCTAAACTGATGGTCGAAAAAAATGTATGTAATCCGCTAGATAAAGGTACACACGGTCCACGCCAATTTATTCGGTTGACAGGGCAGGGGGGGGGGGGGGTTTGGGGGTGAACCCCAGGTGATGCATGAATGATCACAGGGGCGCGGCGGAGGTGGCCGTGGAATATATATATTTTTTCAATAATTGCACGGTGAGAGGATACATTTTGGTATTTTATTGGCAAATCAAAGGGGATATGGTCGACTGGTTTCGGTTGAGGGCAACATAGGCTTATGCAAATCCGTTTGTAAACATTGGTCAGTGCATGTCGTGATGACCAGCTTCGAGCGGACCCTTTTTTTGCGTTTATTCATGAGTCGTTATGTGGAATTACGTTTGACATTATTGACACTTTCGTTGAATTTTTCATTCCGGCTCTTGTAATTGAATGGGAATGGGTTTTAACAGTTTTTTTTTGTTTGGTTTTCATTTGAATATCATTTCAATGCAAACGGATGTGCGGAAGTTTCCTTTTTTCTCGTTTTCATTTCACTGGGTGATGTATTTTTGCGAAAATAATGACCAGCTCAAAAGTAATCGATTTCAAAGCCGCATGTGACAGCAGTCATCGCAAGGAATTATTCCATGTTATAGCCGAGTTCGAGATGGAAGAGAATGTGTAAAAGGTGGCTTTAAACATCGAAGGCACTATTTTGTACAAAACCGTGTCATCATTTTTGTGTTGAATCTTCCATTGAGAGATTCAGAGGAGATCCGAAGAAACTGCAATGGTTTCGATTTGTCTAAGCAGCTTAGAGCCTAGTGAAAACTCCTCTTTCGAGAAAAAAATATCCATATCTACATCTACATGGAGCCGGAAGCTCCTGTGAACTGTACATCGATTTGGCTCGGAAATAAACTGATGGTTCCCAAAGGCTTGGAAGTATACCAAACTGATCTGAGGTCGATTTGTAGATTTTGAAAATGTATACGACACAGTTCCTTGTAAGCTGGTGGTCATCTCTTGAGGGTCAATCATATGAGGTGATATCACTCATGCGACAAAATTGACTTTCGGGAATGCACTTAGTTAGAAGATTGTTGAGTTAACGTGTTCCAGTGGGTATAGTCTTAGCCTTCTCGCCCTCAAAATTATTCAATCAGTGCTGCTTCTACTTTGAATTTCTGAATTATTTTAATACTTTGAATCTGAAGACTCGTTACTAGTTACTTTCGTTACTTCCTTCAAAAGTGATATTTTTATCAGATATGAAGTATCGACCTCACAGCTGATTGCCCCCTAGTCCATTGACGAATTTGAGTGCCTTTTTGACGGATATTCATGCATTTTTGACGGTTATTCACGAAATAACGTAAATGCCGTCCTCTGATTGGTAAGTTTTGGCTTATGAAGAAGTCTGGCATCTCTGTAATACCTAATTTCTGATTTATATTTTAGAACTAGCTGTACCTGGCGCTCGTTGCTATGCATTTTAAAAAATCAACATAAATCAAACATATAAAAAAAAAGTCAGCAAAAAATGTGATCGCGAAAGTACTCAGATTACGGTCAACTCTAATGAAATACATTTCATTTGCGTATAAAATCCAATCGTGGTTCCCGTGGAGTAGTGGGTATGTGCGTACGCAGAGGGTGCCAGGTTCGATACCCGAATTTACCACCTATCATAAATCACGGATCCACCTCTTTCGAGTCACTGACAATGCTCAAAGAGTATTTCTGTCTAGAAAAAGCTTCTCAACCACGCCGTTCGGAGTCGGCATTACACTGTAGGTCCCTACTACGCCACGGCGACCCCGCATCGATATCTACTGATACGAATAAATAAATCTTATTGTATACCATTCCAAACATAGCTAATCGATGATTTTAGATACATCGTATTCCACACAAAAATGCTAAATACGCAAGGGAAATATAACACAGCACGAAAAGGGTATACCATCAAACCATATCGATGCATAATGTGGCACAAGTTGTAATGGGACTTCTACCACTTCTTGAAATGTTGAAAGACCTACCAACCTTAACTCTAAATATACCACATTTAGCCCATCCCTCATCATATTCCTATAGTTGTTCAGTATATACAGTCAGCGTGAAAAGTGAGTGTACAGCACAAATGTGCCTGCGTTCTCAAAGAATCATAAATGCAGTTTTTTAAAGCAATTAGTTGCATACTTGTATCAATGAGGATATCTCAGAAACTATGAGTACGGTGGTCATAAACCAAAACGTAACGAAATTTAGATCACCAATAAAAAACCAATGGAAAACAAGACCAGCGCAAGAGGAGTGGCTTTGAAGATGAGAGGAGAAGAAACTTCTACGCCAGAAGAAATCGTCCCTCGCAACCACCCAGCTCAAGGATATCGAAAAGTCTTGAAATAGACAAAAAATTCAGGAATTTTATAAAAAAGCCAAGAGATTCGATGTTGGCTTTGGGAAAAGCAGCATTGACGGCAACCCTGTTACTGATCCGCAAAGAATAGTGAATGAGTTTAAGCAGCACTTCCAAAAGCTGCTTAGCGGGCTTGAGTGATAGGGATGATTCTGATTCTTACTGCTATTCTTGGAACCGGAGATAAAGACATAACTGCGAATTGTACGAGCTGTACCAAGACGTGGATGTAGCCAGGAAGAGCATGGAGCGTATTGTCGAGAGGAAGATCGACCCGTCGGTATAAAGACAAATCATTACAGACGCAGGACAGCTTTG
Source organism: Eristalis intricaria (assembly GCA_964034865.1). NCBI lineage: Eukaryota > Metazoa > Arthropoda > Insecta > Diptera > Syrphidae > Eristalis > Eristalis intricaria. The sequence continues at coordinate 61,755,037 of OZ035877.1, read as the reverse complement.
TCTTGATGACTGGAAGCAACGTGCCCAGGGCCGTCAGCAATGGAAAGCAACTATTGCTCAGACTTGGACCCCTCATAAGCAAGTAGGTATGGAAAACTATAAAAAAATAAGCAGCTTAAGATGAGAAAAAATGAGAAAAGAAAAGGATTCATAGGACATGAATAGCTGAAGAACTTTTGATAAAAGAAGAAGATTTTTATCTCTATCTCTAGTTGAATACGCAACTAGATTCATCTTTTCAGACTATTGTCAAAAAGGTAAATCATTTTATTAAATTATGTAAAACTGAAAAATATGTACATACATAATAAATAATATAAAAATATTTTACGTGTGATGACAATATACAAATAAACTGATTTTAATTTGCAGTACATTCCGGAGTATCGCAACTAATAGAAACTGGGTTCTAATCGCATAAGGCGACAATCGTCTCGCGATAGCGCATCGACGATAGTTTCGCTTCATGTAGGCAAAAAAAACGATAGCGTCTGAGAGATATCGTTTTGCGTAAACTTGAAACTGTCATTTACTATCGTCTCGCAGAGTGATTTTTGGCGATACCTATTTCAGTATCGTGTCCTATTAAATGAGATCGAATTGTGTATACATATATTGTTCTACACTTTTGAGACATTATTAGAGTGATAAGTCGCATTTGTATTAGTTTTGTTTGCAAACTGAAATGAGAATGTTTTAGTGAAATTTGAGAGGAATAAGAGCACATATGGGGTCGCCGTGGCGTATTGGGTAAGTGCGTCGACTCCTACGCAGAGGGTGCCAAGTTCGATACAAGAATTTACCACCTTTGATAATTCACGGCTCCACCTCTTTCGAGTCACTGACAATGCTCAAGGAGTATTCCCGTCTAGAAAAAGCTTTCTCAACTACGCCGTTCGGAGTCGGCATTCAACTGTAGGTCCCTTCTACGCGTGAAAGAACAATAGCACGTACAACACGAGTGGTTGCTTAGAGGCTAGGCCCTGGTCCACCTCGGACTGGTTTTTTTTTTTTTTTTTTTTAATTCATTTTTATTTTCGGAATTCATGAAGACTTACATACTAGACAAAAATGCTTAAAACTAGTTGGACGACCATTTTTGCTATTTCTAACTTACTGGCCCTCGGCAGGCACTCTAAGCTAAACTTAATCTTATCCTATGTCTTTCGACTTAAACTAAAACTCCATGCATTTAAAGAATAATTTCATGATCTGTACGACTTATTATTAAGAAAAATTGAGAAAAAAAACTTAATGACTGAACAGGATTTACTTAAAACTTATAACCTAACTTACACACTACCTTATAATTAACTTAAACTAACTTAAGCTAAGCTACATACATATACATATGTATATATGAATACATAGCCATATGTATATATATGTACTTAATATATACAATGTATACACATAGATACACAGTGGTGTACCCATGTGAATACTAATATTTTTTTTTTTTTTTTTTATATATATATATTTATACCTATACTACCTTAAAAACTACCTTAGGCTATGTAGGTCGGCCATCTATTCCGCTGCAATACAGAGACCGACTGCTCCCCATAAGGGGGAACGCGCTACCCTTTCTACCCCGGGTCTAAAGGGTTCGACGAGGGAGTTCCCTCTCTCCCCAGCCACCAGAATTTTCGATGTTGCAATGCAACATCCCGCACATCTCTCTTTGATATCGCCATACTGAACCGGAGGAGACCCTCCTCAGCTCGTTGTGCGACGGAACGGTCGTGGTTGAGTCGCCCATCCACAGTTGAACAGGCTATGTGGAAGATGAACGGTACCGCATTTATATTCTGTAACAGTCCGTTCTTGTCTAAATGGAGAAAGGCTTCTGGGGGGACGAAGCCATTGTGCCGTACCCTTTCGTGGTATTCTGGATTGGGGTAGTAAGCCCCTGAGATCAAGTTATTGGACGAGTTCATCGCTCTAGCAGTATGCCCTCGAATCAACTTCAACAGGAAATTGTCCACTCTTATCAGGTTTGCCCTGTTGTATAAAACCTCAATGGAATAGAATTTTATGTACTGGGACTCTGGAGTTCGATAAAGACGAAGGCAAGCCCTAAGACAAGCCCTCTCAAACAACCGAATCTTTTCCAGCAAGCTTGCACTCACGTTGAACCACACGGGACACCCATAGGTGAGCATTGGACGGATGAGGGCCATGTAGCAGATAACCTTCACCCTCGCATCGAGTTGGATGTTGTAAAACAGTCTCTTTGTAAGGGCAAAAGCGCCTCGGGCTCTGACCAAAGCAGCATCTACATGTTTGTTAAAATATAGATACTGATCTAGCCAGATCCCCAGGTATCTGACTACAGTTTTTTTCGCCAGTGGTTCCCCGTGTCTTCCAACGATTGAGAACTGTCGCCAAATTCTTTTCGTGTCCGCCGAGGCCTTATACAACGGCGTCCTGAACAGAATGGTTTCCGACTTCCGGAAGTTGATACTCAACTTCCAGTCATCGCAACTTCTCATGAATGAATCGAAGTCACCCTGCGTGAGAGTAGTGATTTCCTCGATCTTTTTGCCTGATCTGTACACGATCAAATCATCGGCGTACGGAATTACGTGAGGAAGAGAACTTATCAGATCGCTCAAGTAAATGTTGAACAGGATCGGCGAATTAATGGCACCCTGTTTTAGACCATTTTTAACTTGAAATATACCTGTCGAGGTCACATTGCCAGTTTTGACAACGAACCGTCTACCGGTAAGCATGTTACACAGTAGGTACAGCAGTGGTTTGCTAATGCCTAGCCGATTGAGCTTGTAGAAAAGTCCTTCTAACCATACGGTGTCAAAGGCCTTCTCCAGATCAATCAAGCAGGCACCCGTACATTGTCATCCACCTCGGACTGTAGCGCCACCCATATTATATTATATTATAAGAGCACAGATGTCATTTTTACTTGGGGGTTAATATTTTCAGAGCACTCAAACTGTAATGATAGGCGAGAAGATAGTGAGTGTCTTACGTGAAGCAAATCATCGACGATATCATCGAAGAGAATCAAAAGGACGATTGTCGTCTGAAAGGTTACGCGATGAGAGCCCTGGGGTAGTTGCAATTATCGAGTATCAGTCTATTTGAAAAATTTCGTTTACTACGTGTCTTTATGGCGCTAATGCAGGGAAACTTAGACGAATATCTTGAAATTAACTGATCACAAACTAATTACAAATAAGAGGTATGAAAACTTACAATTTTGTGCCCTTCGGCACGAGCACGCTCCATCAAGTGAATATAATGAATGAGAGAATAATTTTCGCCTAATTCAGTGAATTTACATGGCTACGCAATGCCTACTAGGGGCATATTCGTTTGTGTTAAAATTCAAATGGAATTCAAATGCATGATTTTAGGAACACAATACTACTAGATGTATAATTTGAAAAGAGTAAACAAATTTCTAATTTATGGGACAAAACACTGCATCAGAAATGATAAAAAGTTCAATTTAGCTGTTGCGAAAATCAAACTGTATTAAAGTTCTTGTTTTTTTTTTAAATGTTTGTTACTTTTTTTTAATTAATTTTTTTAAGCATTTATTGTCCTTGCTACTGTAAACTACGTTATCAAAACAACTCTCCTTCATTTTAAATTATTATTTATTTCCTTCCAAATTATTTGCACTCCGTTTGACTTCCTACCAAATAAAAATAAAACACATGAATGTGTTGTATGTATACAGTAGAAGAGCTGCCGGTAGTAGAACTCTCTTAAAAAAATGTAAACGCCACGCATGCGGCGAATATTAGTTCAGTGGCTGTCCTATCGTCTTCGAAATAGGTTGTGCAAAATAAAGTTGTGATTAAAAAATTTATCTTAGTGTTTTCTTTATATATGTATATTTTTTTTCTTAAATTTACAATGAATCATTTCTATCTACTCTTTTACTGGCAGCATTTACTCTCTCTTTTGATTTCTGTACATTGTTCTTAGAATTACTACAAGCGATATTTTGTACATTGTTCCTAGAATTGCCACACTACCACTTTTCTACCACCTTTTTACTGGTTATCTACCACCATCATTCATTTCCCAAGTCCCGTCACTGGGCACAACACATGAAAAATATTATAGACACTAGACAGAATGTATACCAGAAGAGAAGGGAAGAAAGTGAACCCACCGATGTCGGTTGTCGATAGTAAATGTAGGCAAAAAAGAAAATGAGACCTAAATAGTAACGATATACATTGCGGAGTAACATTGTATGGTACTTTATTGAATACTCGTTACTCAGTAACGAATACATACATTTTGCTACAATCCTAATGGTTAATGGTGCTAATTAAACACCTTTCATCGTGGGAGTTGGACTTCGTCAAGGGTGGCTCTTGTCACCTCTACTTTTCTTAAGGTATATCGACTGGATGTTACAGCACAGCAGAAATTCACATTGGGAGAGTTGAGGGTAAGTTATTATTAGTTATTCTCACATCTTACCAGACTGCACTCCAGCGGGAACTCGATCGGTTTGTGGTCGTATGTATGTGGTGATGCTCGGATGAAGGTTAATGTGGAAAAGTCGGTGGTTATGGTAACTTTCAGAACGTCTGCTCAATACACTCCACATGTTAGTGGAGTCCCATAGAAGCAGGTGGAGAAATTTAAGTATCTCTGTGGTGGGAGGAGCAATGCTAAGCTTTCCTGTAAGTTTCAGCAGAATGGGTCAAGTTTGAAACAGCTTCTGTAATCAGGAAGGTATCAACGCCAGTTAAATTAGTTATTATTTTTATTATTGAAAAAGCTAAGAGTAAAGCCAGAGCGATGAAGCCTTAGGCCATACATAGTATGTTTACAGGAATATTAAATCAGATTATACAAGTTTGTTGATTTTAAGTAATCAGTTATAATTTTGGAGTTACCTGGATTGGGATTAGAGAGGAGTACATTAAAACATATTTGGGAATTAGATCTATGGTTTTGGAAGACGAGACATTAGGATAAGAGATGATGCTAATAGGAAATTGATTGCAAAAGGAGCAAGTGGATGATTTATTTTTGTTGATATATAGTTCATGGGAAAGTCTGCCGTGTCCAAGTCGGAATCTAGTGATTTTCCTTATTTCGATACGTGCTAATTTTGAATCTAGAGCGTATTCCATAATAGAGGGTTGATTTTTGAAATATCTGAAATGCTTCACGATTTTGCGTCTCATCCTTGAGCAGGGGCCATGCTAATCTTCTCTATATCGTGCAAATTTTCGTATATGATATGCCGAAGCAAGAACAATTAATTCGTTAAATTTGGGTGTTGTGCGAATGACTCACCAGGATAGGGTGAGTCATAAGGCAATACGTCTTGAGCAGTTGTTCCTTCGAACGGAATGCTTCGATGGATTGTTTTCGTCGCAGAATACTCCCATCATCAAGACTGCCAAGGCTGGTCTGAAATGCGATTCTATCAAGTAAGCGACCGCTTGGCAGACCCAGGACGAGCTGGTTGGACGAAGTGTGAAAACTCGCCGCTTCGCGGTCGGGCATAGTGCCTGATGAGTTAAAAACGATGGCGACGGAGCGAGTAGCCTTCAGATCTCTCCTGCGTGCTGTTCCCGCGACCCCATAAGTGCATTATGTCGACAGATGATGATGAGTTAACTCATTTAACATGTTTTTAAATTGATCCACAATTTTGGTTTTTGGGCGTATTGCATAGAAAGCAGCCGTTTCAATGACTCACTTCGATAAGTCCCTAAGAACATAGGAAGCCAATGCGTAGATGATTATTTAATCCAACTTCCTAACAAAGAACGACTTCCTAACATCTCCAAGCCCTCAGTATACATATTTCGGGAGCCATCAAGTACGTCTATCGCGCGAGCATAACTAGATCATGAAATCAATTTCAGCGCAAGCAAATTACTCGCCTCTTCATCTCTAGAAATCTCATCTCAAAACGACGTCTCTGTGAGCGCTCGCTGTTTCGAGCAGAGGGTGAGATGGAACCATATTGACGCACGTCACCCTAACATCGCCATCGCACTTGTAAATGATTTGCTTAAAATATGAAATCAAATCATTTCAGTGAAATTGTCATCGTTCAGCACGTAAGAAGCACCGTCGCATTGCCGCATCTCAATGAATTCCTGCAATTTCAGAGGGATGGCGATTCGAATTGAATTGCTTCCAATGGCAGGCGAGGAGATTGCTCGTGCTGGCTGGAAACCGGAGGGAACACCACTCCCCAGTGATAAACTTGGCCATCGAAAGGTAGACAAATGTCTGCCAAGATTCCCGTGTTCGGCAGCACGTTTCGCGGATATCAATTGGTTGGGTTCTTCGCAGTGAGTATCACAGCGCAACACCTGGGAAGTTGGGAACTTCTGTCGGAAGGAGGTGGGAAGTGAGTTTCTATTCACCCTCACTGGAGGATACCTCCATCGTGATGATTGAATGGCTGGTGATGCTTACGGTGGCCGAGGAGGATCTCAATCAATGTCAGGAGTTTGGTTTCGATGATGGGGGTAAATCCTGTGCGGCGATGAGGGTTCAGATTTCCCCATGGAATGAAGTCGACTGTTGGAAATGAACACGACTTGGAGTGAGCTGATTTCCCGCAAAAGGTTGTCGTATTGTGCGTCGGATAATGTTGGGGTTTGACGATGGACTGAGTGGTGAGCTGAGTTCATCTTTGAAGTGCTTTTCATATTTCGTGAGATTTCGGTGAGGCTTTCATCAAATTACTTTGAATGCGAGGTCAGTGAAATACGTATCAGTGGCATCAGTGAAAAGTGAGGTATAGTTTGGCGTGGAGAACCGGTGTATACAAAGTTTCAAGTCACGTCGGTAGGTATTGAACATGCTTAAATAAGGTTGGTGGGTAGATGGCGCCTCACTGACATCCTGCTGCAACTACTATGATGGCAGTTGAGGAAGACGAAGTCCTCTTGGCATCCTAATCTGATGCATCATATAAGCTTTGTCCAGTCATCCAGATGCTTTCTTGAATGTGCAAAGTTTTAATGGAGAGATATTTCCCATTTTCTGAATGAAAAAATATTCTCCAAGCAATCTCTGTTTTTTGCAACTAGCAGACTGGGGCAGTGGCAGTCCTCATCGTCGCCACACCCTTTCTATATGCAGTCGTTAGTGAGTCTCTTTTCCACGTCCTGATACTTCAGATCATTGAGACCAGTAAGTGAGTGATCCAACTCCTTCCCCTTCTAATGGCGCTAATGGGCCTCAACCAACAAGCCTCTGGGCCAATCTTTAAACAGTTTCCCTTTAATTTCGTACGCCAAGTTGAGGTCCTTTCCCGTTTTGTGAGTCATTGTGTCCGTGAGGGTCCTCTATTGCGTTGTCCCACTGGTTCGAAGTCAAAGACTCTTCGAGGTGGAGCCACAAGGCCTGGCTGTCTTAGGCATTGAATCCGTAGACGGCTGGCTAGGCACATATCGCTGTACAGCCCGTACAGTTCGTGGATGAATCTTCTCCTCCAGAAACCGTCAACGCAAATAGACCAAAGAACGCACGCAGAGCTTTTCTCTCAAAGAGACCAAAGACTTCCTCATCCGGTTTTGAGATTGTCCATGCCTCCGCGCCGTACAGCAGGACTGGGATGATCAAGGTCTTGCATAAAGTCAGCTTGGTTCTTCGAGGCATAGCTCTACAACTCAGTTGTCTCTTAAGCCCAAGGAAACAGCGATGGGCAAAAGTAATTCTGAGCTTGATCTCGGTACTGATGTTGTTTGTACTGTTTACTTAGAAGCTGCGGTACACGAATTCCTTCACTCCCTCAAAGTTATAGCTGCCTATGCTGACGGTTTGTTCAAGTCGTCGATGTTGTGTGTTCTTTCTTGATGACAACATATACTTCGTTTTGCTTTCGTTCGCCGCTAAACCCATTTTGGCCGGCTCCGCCTCAATACCAGCAAACGCTTCATTCACGGCTCGCTGTGTTCTGCCAGTCACGTCAATGTCATCCGCGAATGCTAACATTTTTACGGACTGCTGGAAGATCGGGCCTCAAGTGTTGGCGTGTGAGTCTTGCACGATCTTCTCCAGGATGATGTTAAAGAAATCACATGACAGCGCGTCGCCTTGTCTAAAACCTTTGATATTGAAGGTCCCGGTGAGTTCGTTACCGACCTTGATGGAGCAGCGAGAATTCTCCATCGTCATCCTGCACAACCTGACGAGTTTGGCTGTGTGGGGAGGGAGCTAAAATTTTGGACGGGCGGAAGGAAAACAACAAGCTTAAAGTTTATTACCAAAAGAGAGCGCGTATATGAACTGTGGGCGATATTTATAGCATCGCCAATGCAGTCTATGTTAACGGGAGGATCTGCCGATCATGAGTGGAGTTCTACGAGACAATTATCATTATCTTCGTAATGAATAATCATTTCTGAAGTACATAGTGTGTTGCGCAAGTGCGATGACACTGTTTCTCAACTGTATTTTGAATATTCTTCTACAGCAGGAATGTCAAAACTAGACATGGCGTTGTATAGCTCATCTCTATGCACTCTGTCATATGCAGCCTTGAAATCGACAGGATGGTGGTGGGTGTCGATCTGCATCTCTTGGGTCTTCTCCAGGATCTGCGGTAAAGTGAAGATTTGGTCGATGGTGGACTTCCTCGGCCTGAAACCGCACTGATAAGGACCTGTCAGGTTGTTGACGAATGGTTTCAGGCGCTCACACAAAGCGTCAGACAGGATCTTATAGGCGATGTTGAGCAGACTTATCCCTCGTTAGGTGGCGCAGTCAAAGGGGTCTCCTTTTTGTGGATCGGGCAAACGATACTGAGATTCCACTGGTCGGGCATGCTTTCAGGCATGCTTTCCGACCATATCTTACAGATGAGTTGGTGCATGTACCTTACCAGCTCATCTCCAGATCTCAAAATTTACTGAATACAAAAGAGACGTTGCGTGCAATAATTGTGGTAATGTAATATGGTATAATGATTTACAATTATCAAATAAAAAGCGCCTGCGATTTTATCAGGCTGAACAAGCTGAAGCTGACAATAATGGATTTCAAATGTAAGATATAATAATTAGAACTTCTATTCACAAGTTCTGGCCTTGTGTTAACGTATACCCATCATCAGAGAATTCTGATCGAATTTCTAAGTAAATGGTAATGGAAACAATTTCGTTATCAGTCCATGTGTGTGAATGAATGTAGGCCTGTACGGGTATGTATGTGTTTGCCTCCCCTTCCATATCCATATCCGCAATCGCTTCATCTTGCTCAACTGATCAGACTTGCACAGACTTGATCGAATCATCTGACTTATTTTTTTTTATTTGTGATTTACAAGACATATTGTTGAAAAAAATGGAAAAGAACCCTCTTGATACCCGAAACATACCGGGTTCCCGAATTTTCGGGAATTACCTGCTACTCTTTGGTCAGACTCTTAGGCCAGTAAGTGAGTTTGTAGCAAGCCCCAAGGGAAGACTCCAGTGATCTTCACGCGTAACAACTTTTGGGAACTGTAAAATGTGATGTACGGAAGACTTACTTTCACGAATCATCTCTTCGATAGAGATCGTCAGGAATCGAACTTAAGACTTCGTCCTGCCAGTTGATGTAATTACTCTCCACACCTTATACCTACAGCGGGACAGAAAAATAATTGGGTCTGAGGAGTGACTTCAAATGATACCGAATTCGAGATTTCACATTGTTTCGTTTTCGAGGTCGAGGCAAGAGGTTGAATTGAAATTGTTTGAATTTGACTTCTTTCCGCTTTCAGAACACCTCCTTTCACGTCCATCTTCCTGCCTTACTTAAATAAATAAATAAATAAATAGAGGAATAATAAATAAATAAATAAATAAATACATATATAAATAGATAAATAGAATATATAAATAAATACATTTAGTTGATAAATAAATAAGTATTGAAGTATTGCACTTATAACGAAGCTAGATTTGAAATAAAGTTATTTTCAGATGATAAGCATGAGATGTCATATTTGTGATTTAGTTTTTCAATTCTAGATGTAACCATTTTTATGCTCGCTATTTCATGAAGTACCTATGTAGAGTAAAACCTTGGTAAGTTAAAAATCATTTTCAAAACTTTGTTTTAAGATATCTGAAGACTGCGAAGATGACTCTTTGCGTACTTGCCCCACACGGGGGATCCTGAGAATATGATGGATTGGAAAATAGCTTTTAAAATGAATGACTTGTTGAATTTCCAGGTGTGAGTTTCTACAAATAAATGGATAAGGAACCCTTATCGTGACATTCACCTTTTTAATGACTTCTTGGACATGTCGATTGAAAGTCAAGCTAAATGGATGCCTTGATACTTTACACTCGACTTCCACTCAATCTGAACGCCGTTGAGTTGAAGGTTTTTGCTAGAAAGTAAAAACGCCTTTCTTTTACATGTAAAGAAAATAGCTTGGGTCTTCGGGGGAGTACATTTTATTTTTCCAGGTATTACAATATCCTTCGAAAGCAGTTATAGCAGTATCTATTTGTTTATTTATTTATTTACTTATTTATTTTATTTATTTATTTATTTATTTATTTTATTTATTTTATTTATTTTATTTATTTTATTTATTTTATTTATTTTATTTATTTTATTTATTTTATTTATTTTATTTATTTTATTTATTTTATTTATTTTATTTATTTTATTTATTTTATTTATTTTATTTATTTTATTTATTTTATTTATTTTATTTATTTTATTTATTTTATTTATTTTATTTATTTTATTTATTTTATTTATTTTATTTATTTTATTTATTTTATTTATTTTATTTATTTTATTTATTTTATTTATTTTATTTATTTTATTTATTTTATTTATTTTATTTATTTTATTTATTTTATTTATTTTATTTATTTTATTTATTTTATTTATTTTATTTATTTTATTTATTTTATTTATTTTATTTATTTTATTTATTTTATTTATTTTATTTATTTTATTTATTTTATTTATTTTATTTATTTTATTTATTTTATTTATTTTATTTATTTTATTTATTTTATTTATTTTATTTATTTTATTTATTTTATTTATTTTATTTATTTTATTTATTTTATTTATTTTATTTATTTTATTTATTTTATTTATTTTATTTATTTTATTTATTTTATTTATTTTATTTATTTTATTTATTTTTTCATATATATATATTTATTTATTAACTTTGTCTCCTCACTCCTTCGCTTCTCTCTTCCCTCAAAGGACACTGATGTTTTAATGAACGTTTTTAGTGGCTTTTCCTTCAATTTGCTTATGTGATATATTAATTAAGAACTTTTATTAATATTTTAGTAGTAAGGTTATAACACCGAATTTCTGTAAGCAAAGAATGAAATGTAATAATGGAGGGCCTAAGCCTGAGCTAAAGCTGCCTTCCATAGTTGCATCCGCGATGACTTGGTCTTTATACCAGAGGCTCCGTCGTCCGCTCCTTATTTAACCAGGAGGTTCGGATTAGAAGACCTTCTTTGCTGGAATGCTGTTGTCCATGCGCTCGATGTGGCTGAGCCTGTGCAGAGGACGGATTTTTGCCTACCGCGTTACATCCACATCCTTGCACAGCTCGTACAGTTCTCTTCCATTCGCCTTCGCAGACGGGACCATGTATCCGACGTAGATTTACATATATCAATCATTACACGTCAATCGCCTGTTTGTTTATTCCCTTCAAATAATGGCCACTTCGTTGAAAACAGCAAGTGCGGCCATGTCCTGAGTCTTGCCCCTCTCTGAACGAGTAATAACATCTCTTGTTTGTTTTTAATTCATACGCACAAAGTATTCAGTCATCTTGACATAAACAAGCGCCCAGAGGCAGGACGGGCTTTAGCTGAAAAAAATATTAAAATTCCCCGTAAAATCCTTAATCACCTCAAAGGCTCCTTTCCTGGTAAACGAAAAAGTATCCACTCAATCACTTATTGAAAGTCCCGCTCGGCAAGTGTCATGGCTGGCTGCTCCGACACCGAAAGTATTCCTCCAGCACATGACATATTAATTACAACCCACGAGTCAAGTCTTGCCTGCTTTCAGAAAATCAATTTGCCCACGCCATGGCGGCGGTGGCGGCGTCTGCCCAAAAAGTGAGTGCCATACGCGAAGAGCCACTTTCGCATTATTCACGAGTTCAATCAACGACAACGGCTCCCTTTTATTGCTCGCAAATATTTCGGTGCTTCTCTCGCGGCCACCACCCGCCTCCACTCATCGCAGATCGCGGGCTTCTGTGCCACTTGGCGTGTGTTTATTTCAGCGATATGCATATCCTTTCGAGAATTAATTGCTCGGCACATGTGAAATTTCCATATCATTACGGAATAGTCGACTCGGATGCATCCGGATTGGCCTACTGGCCCACACACGGCATTTATCGCTGTCGGTTATGGCGGGCGAATCCGGAATGTACGAGTATGTGCGGCTTGCACATTCCACCAGCAGAAGGCTGAATAAATATCTCGCATCTATCGTGACGTTATTTAATTTTTTGTTCGCTTTTTTTTTTTCATTTTCCAACGAGGGCATGCTTAATGCCTATGCGTTCCATTAAACGTGGTTTAAGGCCACTGGTGGTGGTCGCTTGCTCGTGAAATGGCCAGTGGCCGAGTATCTACTTCAACTGTGAATATGATTTACATGCAAGTCATTTAATTATATGGCTGGGGAATATATGGCTTTCGGGAATGAATTTTTCGCCCACGGGCCCTTTCACGCATAAATACGATTAAAATCGGTGAACTGATACGCTTGCCCTGAAGATGATTATACATTGATACGGAAGCTTGTTTGACATCCGAAACATGGCACCCGACTTAAAATGGCAGACGAGTTATGCGAACGGATGGATGGTTGCCTCTGAACGTGGCGAAGAATGTTGAATATTTTTGAGAGAAATAAATATCGGGCGGGTGTTCGACGTACACTCCTTGAATTCCTTTCTGGACACGGTCACATGGAAGAGGTCAAGTGATTCTGATTACCGAAGTAGTCTGCTAAGTGTCTTCGACGTTTATAATAATAATATGGGTGGCGCGACAGTCCGAGGTGGACCTGGGCCTAGCTTCTCAGCAACCACTTGTGTTGTGCGTACTATTGTTCTCTCACGCGTGGAAGGGACCTACAGTTTAATGTCGACTCCGAACGGCGAAGTTCAGAAGCTTTTTCTAGACAGGAAATACTCTTTGAGCATTGTCAGTGACTCGAAAGAGGCGGAGCCGTGAATTATGAAAGGTGGTGAATTCGGGTATCGAACCTAGCACCCTATGCGTAGGAGTCGATGCACCCACTACGCCACGGCGACCACATATCTTTCATTTACAATTCACAATTTAAAAATGTGAATGTAAGGAAATGATGTAAAGACCAATCCAACAATAACAAGACCAACACAGAAGTATGTCTCTACAAATGTTAAAGCTAATTTTTCTATACCTTATGAAAAGATAAATGGAATAATAAAGATTTAAATTACTGCTACTACCATGGCAAGGTACGAGCTATATACGGAAATACTCATTTGGTCGAAATTAAAATCACAGCTATGTCTTATTTGAATTTACTTTCAGATCTACTCACTGGGTGACAGTGTATCTCCATGCATGTCGCTGGGAATGCATCATCCAACATCGATTGTCGACAAAAGCAAAAGCAAAAATTCAAAAAATGCAAGTCAATCGCCGAAAAAGTCATCGAATTGATTCCATTATTCATTAGAAACTAATTATTATTTATCGATCAGCAATAATTGAGTGCAAGCAGATGAAACCATAAAACCAGCTCCGCCAACCACTGATACATGGCATGAGCCCCCGATTGGGGTTGTGGTTATTATTCCAATTAAAATCGATCACGAGAGTTCTGTGCCACTGAGCAATTGGATTTCGCACCGAAACCCGGCTGCGCCATGGAAACAATAACACTCGCACATCGCACCCAAAACGGGAAGAGCAGGGGAGTCGGTAATTGAAATCGAATCTAAACTGTTTGCTTTTGACCGCAATCCAACAGGATACGGCAATGAGTGGACTGTGCTGAGTTCTATTCTTCAGATCCTCTGCTAATGTGCAAGAGGTCCTCATGCGGAAGATGAGAAATGATGAGGGTGTGCCATGCGAATGTCCCCCGGTTCGGGTCCATCGTTGAGGTTAATTTTGTTTTCTTTTTCTGCTGAGACGGAGGGAGTGTCCTTCGACGAAGGGAAACAATGAATATTCGTTAGATTCACACACTCGCAGATGTGCTCACCATAAGGAGGAGGAGCCCATGAATAGAGAGTCGGAGGAATACGGAAGACAAGAATAAATCACTTATGTAAATTCGTCGACGTGGCACATACGTACTCGCAAGTGTATCCCATTCGACTTCTGAGGTTGACACTGATGAAGATTGCGGTGTGTCGTCTGGAGGGTGGGACAGAGATAGATCCTGCTTTTGGATGATTTGGTCGTTCGACAGACTCGTGATTAATTCTATGTTTGTAATTGGATTGCGTGGTTTTTTTGAAGGTTCCATCAAGTAACAAGGAACCTCTATAAACTCGCCGGACGGATGTCCACTATATAACAATCTGGCATCCCGCCCCAGCAACCTTTCATCCATAATTCTGTCCTCAGAGAATTGATTAATAAGATCTGTGTCCTCTACCTAGATTGCATTTTAATATTCACTACGTCTTTAGAGGAACACATCAGTAGATAGTACCCGTAAACTTTTCTATAAGTCGAGGGAAGCAAAATTAAGAATTACAAATTGACAAATACTATTTCCTTTCTAACGAAGCAGAGTATTTGTGTAATGTGGCATGGGCCTGTGCATCCAATGCAAGGTTGTTGCCTGCTCTCAAATTGGTGAGATGCCAGCAACGATCCCTGTTAAATGCACATGCCTCGCGGTGCCTTCTCGATAGCCCTTACAGCGACCGCTTAGAGGTTAACCACTGTATCCAGCGGCCCCCTTGTCCAGGGGTTTAAGCCAGGACCTGGTCCTCCCGGCTCGGAGGTTGCGCGTGGGGTTAACTTCCCCACCGTGCAAAATACCAACAGTTCCGAAACGACGAGAAGCCTCGGATACGGATGACCCTACTGCTGACGGACAACTAAATAGGGGCAACGACTTTCGGTTCAGCACGTGGAATGTGACGTCCCTGAACAGACCACGTGCAGCCGATGTACTTGCGGAAGCCCTCGAAGCTTATAAGGCAGATATCACCACCATTCAGGAGGTGGGATGGGCCGGGCACAAAGTGGATGAAAAACTGCGATATTTACTTCGGCGATGGCTACAAAGAGCGAAGGCAGAGCTTGTTCGGATGCGGGTTTGTTGTTCGAGGCCGACTTAGGGAAGAAGTCTTAAGCCTTAAACACATAAGCGAGCGCCTCATAAGAAATCACATCAAGGCTACATTCTGCAGCATCAGCCTGATCTGCGCCCACGCCCCAACGGATAAAGATGACGACAGCAAAGATGACTTTTATGATCTCTTAGAAAGGACATACGATCAATGCCCCAGCTACGACATCAGGATCGTTCTAAGAGATTTCAACGCAAATCTGGGCAAGGAAGACAGTCATCGGGAAGCACAGCCTGCAGGACAACACGTCCGAGAACGGACTCAGGCTTTTGGACTTCGTAACGGGCCGAAACCTCTTTCTAGCCAGTATGCGGTTCCCTCAGCTCAACATCCACAAAGCGACCTGGCAGTCTCCTGATCAATCAACCGTCAACCAGATTGATCACTTTGCGATCGACGTCAGACACTCCAGTATTCTCGATAAAATAGAATGGTCAACAGAGTCAATAGCTTTTGAAAAGTCCAGAAAGACAATCACAGGCATCATATCACTATCGAGTCCAGATCGTATATCGTCAGATACTTTTAGAAGCGCAGAAATGCAGTTGTGCTTACTGCGAAGTCCTGATTGTAGCTTCGTCACCAATTTCTCTTTCTCCAAGTATGCTTTTATTTGCTTACTTATTATTTTTTCGAGAACTTTACTTAAGAATGGGAGAATGGGGATAGCAATCGGTCTAAAGTCCGTGCTATTCGACTTGGGAAGAGGGAGAATTTTAGCAACTTTCCATTTAAAAGGAAACACACCTGTTGTTATTGTTGTATTGAAAATGTGTGTGATGTGCTTACATATGACGGGCAACATTATTTTTATAAATTCGGGGCTTATATCATCAAGTCCTACCGCGTTAGACTTTATTTGGACTTATTTGGACGCTTGCTCCCATTGTTGATATTGCGCTGTACATGTTACCGCTGTTGCTAGGCAGTTGCGTTGAGGGGCACATGTAACTCCTGGAGTCAACGGAAATTTACACGTTAACTGCTTCCCGACCGCTCGTCGTCCTTCTATTTATAATCCAGTCCATACTGGTGCAGCGTGAGGAAGGACTTACCATTGTGGAAAATAGGATCCTTCTCGATTATCCAGGTCCTGCATTGTTGGGCAGCATTCCGGAGAGCGCTGCCTGCATCCTTGCTGCAGTACTCGACGTGAGTTTTGAAGTTCAGCCGCTTGTCGAGCATTTAGGGACTCCCTCGATCGAATTATTTGGGAACCAACCCGGAAGTTCGCATATTCCACAGTCTCTAGGCTGGTTATTAATACAGCCTCAGTCTTATGGTCAGCAAGTTGTAGATTGGCGGATTCCATCCAATTCTTGATCCTGGCGATCGCTTCGTCTGTGGCTGCTTCCACCTCGTGGATGTGCTTGGCCGCAGTCGCGACCGCGATGTCATCAGTAAAACCGATGGACTTGGCTCGCTGTGGCAGCATTAGCCCCAGTACTCCGTCGTACATTAAGTTCCACCTTGAACTTCAAAATCATTGGAGTCAGAATGATTTTAACTGTAGGCATCGGAATTGGGGTTGTAGAAGAGCAAACAAATGGGGAAACTCGTATGCTTACTTCACCCAAACGGACCAACCTATTTTCCAGCTAACAAAAAGTGCTCACCATCGACATTGGATTTGATCATTACGAACTCGCCAGATATTGTTACTCAGCCTTTGGAGGTAAATGCCTTGAGTTCGGATCATATTCCTATAAATTATTTTATACTTCTTGACAGTATAAGAAAAGATGAGCAATATTTAGATTTTAAGAAAGCTAATTGGGAAAGGTTCAGGTCAAAACTAAAACAACCTCTCCGAAATATAATGTTTTTAATTTTAATTTTTTAATTAATTAAAATTAAGTTTTTAATTAATAATGTAAGTAGTCTTCAAGAGATCAATGGAAAAATCGAATACTTTTCAAGTTATGTATAAGAAGGTATAGAGGAATCGGTTCCAAGAAAATCGAAAGTAAAAAGAACAACAGTGATTCCGCAGTACATATTCAATCTAATAAAACAAAGAAATAGATTGAGAAGTCATTGGAAAAGATATAGACAAACACAAGATATCAATGAAATGAACATGTTCACTAGGCAAATATCAGTCGAAATTAGGAAAATCCGAAATAAGTCATGGAACGAAAAACTTTGTTCCATTGACCCAAATTCCAAGCTGTTCTGGAAAATATCAAAAATGCTCTAATCCAAAAATAAATTTATACCTCACTTGGAACAAAATGACTCATTATTGATAACAAGTGAAGAAAAAGTCGAAGCGTTTGCAGACGCATTTGAAAGAAGTGTTAACAATCCCTTGGTTACTAATGCGAGCTCCGTCACAAGCGTAGTAGAACGGTCCATGAATATAATAAACAGCAGTGAGTATGTAGCTTTGCCACGAAATGTTTTGGTATCAAATGAAGACATAAAATCTATAATACAAGGAATGATGAACAAAAAAGCACCAGGAATAGATATTCTTAAGAATGTGTATTTTAAAGAATTGCCAATAATCGGAGTAACGTTTATTTGTTTTATTGTTAACGCATCTGTGGTGGTTGAGCGGAGTAAAGAAAAGATAATCGGATAATATAATTTTTATTTATTTAATTAAATTTCAAAGAACAATATTTCGCGAGCTGGCGGGGAGCCGACGGACTGAGTCGAAACTGTGGAAAACTGTGTCTATTGCTGTAGCGCTTACAAAAAGTTACGTAGTCAAAAATGTAATAGAATAAGTACTAAGCAATAATTTCATGTAGTTAAAGTATCGTTAAATATGCAGATAAAGTAGGTCTTGAGATAAATATTTTATGTCGCCACACATGTCTTAAGTTTCAGTATTTTCCCGTAAAATGGAAAGTTGCCAATGTAGTTCCAGTCCTCAAGCCAGGAAAACCCCCTAACAATCAAAATAGTTATCGCCCTATCAGTCTTCTCAAAATAAAATTACTCGATTTTCGGGAATCCTCCAATGTCATACCAATCCAACAATTTCGATTTAGACAAGGTCATAGCACTACCCACGAAACCTTACGAATTTGTAGTCACATCAAGGAAAAGTTGAACGCTAAAGAATCTACGGGTCTTGTTCTACTGGATGTTGAAAAGGCGTTTGACAGTGTATGGCACGAGGGTGTACTACACAAATGGAATAACTTCGAATGTCCTTTGTATATTCCAAAAATTATACAAAGTTTTCTTAAAAACAGGCAGTTTTTAGTTAACATAAATAATACATACTTGAGCTTCAGGCTTATTACCTCAGGGGTACCTCAGGGATCGGTTCTAGCACTGTTGCTATACTTAACGTATGTTGCAGATTTTCCAGAAATTTGGAACTGTGAAGTAGCAGACGATATAGCTATCTACAACTCAAACTGTAGTGGCTATGAAATCGAAAACGATTTACAGTATGCCATAAGCAAAATCAAGGGTTATCTTAAAACATGGAAAATCAAGCCCAACGCTAACAAAACACAGGCTATCTTTTTCAATAGGAAATAAAGCCTGCCTTTTGCCACTTAGCCAGCTAAAAATAAATAATTGTGATATACCTTGAGTTAATTCTGTTAAGTATCTAGGCATATATTTAGACAGGACGTTAACATTCCGAGAACATATCACAAATACACTTAACAAAATAAACATAGCAACTAAAATGCTATACCCTCTTATCTGCAGGAAATCACCCCGAAGTAAATTTAATAAAGTTATAATGTACAAAGTTATCTTTCAAGCCATAATTCTTTATGCATCTCCAACATGGGGAAAGTGTGCGAAACCGCACATTAAAAGACACCAAATAGCTCAAAACAAAATATTGAAAATGATGCTTGATCTAATTAAGGCTTATTTCTACACAACTGTTACCTGCGCAAAACTGGTGTTATACAAGTTGCATGGAAAATTTAAATTCTCAATGAGAGATTTAACTTAAGATGCAATAATTCAAAAAATATGTTAATACGAAATCTAATAAATCGTTGACTTAAGTTAACGTTTATTATTTTTATATTTATTTTTCTTTGTATTGAAGTTTTTCTTGTAATCACTGTTTTCTTCAAAATCACTTTGCTTTACATTTGTATGCCTTAAAAACCTAAAAGACAATAATTCAGTTGAAAGATATAAAATTTAAATATCGAATCTCTGCATGTAAATTGTGTGACAACCACATTGTATTTTTAATACGAAATAAAGACATATCTATCTATCTTTATATTTATTAATTTAATTGAATTTATATATATATATATACATATTTATTCATTTATTTATATATTTATTTATTTATTTATTTATTTATTTATTTATTTATTTCTATATCCATTTACTCATTTTTATGTTTCCTCAAATTCTGTTAATTACTTGTAATATATGTATACATTCCTTTGCATTGTTGTAATATTTAATCTTCAGTATTTAGTCATACATTCCTGTAAATATCTGGCGATTCCCTGAGTTTATAAGTTATTTTATTGTCAACCCATTTTATGAAAAATAAATTAGAAAACATACTAAATGAAGGTTCTTTAATCATAGTTTTCCTTCAAATGTTCTTTGTAACTAAATGAATGTCTATTCAATAATAATCTATACATTTTCCAGTTGTAAGATATAATGTAAATATCAAATCTTTGTACAAGCTGCGTATTTTCTAAAACATATGTAATACTTATTCTATGAAAAAATAAACGTATATATCTATCTATCTATTTATCTTAAGTTCCACAAGAGAGGTCCAAGGACTGAACCCTGTGGAACGCCTGTCGTGACTTCGTGGTATTTAATTCCGTCGTCAGTCTGGTATCCAAATTTCTTGTTGGTGAAATAGCTGACGATTATCATCCTCAAGTACTGCGGTGTACTCATCCTATTCAATGGTCGCATGATGCAGGACCAGTTCCCTGAGTTAAACGCGTTTTCGATGTCCTGCGTAACTACAGTACAGTATTTTTTTGTACCGCCCCTCCATCTATCGTTTCGCATGCTGTGTCTACCACCTCGTTGATGGCGTCGATGGTAGAGCGCGATTTCCTAGAACCATACTGATGGTCGGACAAGGCTCCTCGCTCCTCCGCCACGCCGATTAGGCTGCCGTGTATGATACTCTCCAGGATCTTTTCCGTGGTGTCCAGCAGGCAGATTGGTCGATACCCTGACAGTTAAAGGTTCGAATGTGCTTAAGGCTTCATGAATAAAAAATCGATGAAGTAAATTGTATTGAGACTTGTTTTACTCAATTTAGCCTTACTCCACGAGCGCAGGCTCTGAGTCGACAAGATGCTGATCTTAATCAATATTGCACGTCATAGAATGTATGTTGGAAAACGATGTTGAATCGAATCTGTAGCGCACTCGCGCTAATCTGGTCGCTAGGCTACTTCGACTCACTCTAAAAGCACTTGCAGATCTGGCGACAGTCGACCAAGACTTAAACTTGCTTATACTCAAGCATATGTACGAACTCACCTAAAACCAAAAATCAGCCCCACTGGTGTATCCAATGAAGACGGCAGACCTATTAGATAACCACAAAAAAGACTACTCCATGAACTTCGCACCACCACCATCGCGACCTAATGAATACGAATATCCCAAGACCGCCCCAACAATTCATTCGATTAGCACAGCCGATATTTTATTTTCGACTACTCTATTAGTAGGCCCGTCCAAGCCATCCGTGCAGATATCTCAAATTGCAGATAGCTTCCGGTTTGTGGAAAATTGCTGCCCCGCCCCTGCAATCAATTCCACTCACTTTGACGTTTCACTTCGAACAACTACTACCACCAGCCGCCGAGCCACGCCGCTCCATTTCAATATTCTGCACATCAATAGAGAAGAGAAACGAGATCGTAGCACAAAAGGCAACGAAAATAAATGAAGCCATCAGAGTTACCAGAGCACAGTCAGTTCTGTTCCGGTGGTGGCGGCCCAGCCAGAGCACATTCAAAATGAGCAGATACCAAGAGGGCAACGAGAGAAGAGGTAGAGGCGAACCATTCAAAACAAATCACCAGGATTGATGTCACTGACAGGTGAGTAATAGGACTTGGCCTGGCTTATTATGTGTCCTCAAAACAAACTCACTCTCTGTGTGCCATTGTCGTCGGACCGGGACCATGGCCTGGTCTCCTGGCGAATCCATTCATCCTTCTCCGCACGAACGTTCGCAACAGCATTATTACCTGACGCTCATGCCCTCGCAGTGAATAAATTGAATTCAAGCATAAGATAGTAAATCAATTTGATTGAAAGTTCTGGCCCGACAACATGTCAGGCTGCGCCAGGCGGTGATGGGGGGGAATTGTAAATTTTTCAAATTCTCAAATCACGACATTGGACACTGTGACTGTGCGGCTGTGCGGTGTCCCTTGGAGAATGACGAGCGACTGGATATCAGCCCGCCTCATGTGGCCATGCGAAGCCAGGTATGTTTGTGTTTCCCTGACAATCGTTGAAAGGATACTCTGAGCAATTTTTCATTTCTGCCGTGCCTAGGAATTCTTCTCTCATGTTTGTGAGTTGAAATGTTGAAGGATTTACTGAAGGGAAGATAGAAATGGAATTTTTTTCTTTTCTCTCTCTCTGTCACTCTCTCTTCTGGTTGTTACCTGAAAATCGTTCACTGGAACTGTCTACGCCTTTCAACTTTGAATTGTGGCATGCCATTGACTTCAAACAGAAATTGGGTATTCTTCAAGAAAAAAAGGGGGGACGAAAATGGTTTCCTACTGAATTTTCAATTTACTGCAACTTTAATTGAGTGAGGTTGAGTGTCGCTGACTGGGGCTTTGTGGACTGTCAGTGTCTAGACGGGGTTTTCTTTCTTTCGGTTGTTCAAAGGTGTTTCGGCAGTTGGAGACAGACTAACAAGTCAGATGACAGACATGGACTCCCTGATGGAGGACGCCTTCTAGCCCCCGTCAATCTCAATAATCCCGCACTTCTTGTTCGCAAACACAAATCCCTGCACATCCGGTTCCGGGAGAACATATGTTTCGACTAAATCCGGTCAATGTCATTAAGTCGCAACCACTGAACTGGTTTATATTTCATTGCGGGGCTATAAATTATTGGTCACCCTCCCCCTCCAACCCCCCAAAAGGGGTTAAGCATCTCCGGGTGTCTCCAATCAAGCATGAATTCCATTCTCCGACCGAAACCAATTACACGCTTCACCCGTAATCGGAGTCTAATCCATCTCTCGCCATGGCCGCACGCTCTATCAGTCTAATAACATACAAGAGCATTTAACATATCGAACAACATATTACAATCCAACTCATGCCGGGCCGGAGAAGGACTGCCAGAGGATTTGTTACCAATGACAGCCGTACACACACACACACACGCAGACACTGGCTGCGTCAACTCATCCCGCATCCATCTTGTCAGCAAACAAATTGAAACTTTCCGGAAATTTCACCCGAACTACGGGTGCCTACGCTAAGCCTATTCATGTCCAATTTAATCTGAATAAAAGATCACGCCGTTCCATCACTGACATATGTTCACCAGCTCACTCAGCAGCCCCTATGCCCTGCGTCGCCCTCCTGCCCCCACTCATCGTCACTAGAGCTCTTGGTCAAAACGAGAGTCAAGGTCAACTGGCCTGTCCGCCCATAAATCAATCGAACGTTGTGTACTTGTGTACACTGAAGAGGAGAACAGAGAAAGAAAAAAACGAAAGACTGACAAAAATTGATTTCGCTTATGAAACATTACGTAGGTGGTGTCCGTCGATCGTCCTCCCGCCTCGCCGCATTATCTATCGCCGCAGCCCGCCCAACCGATTTGACCGCCCTCGGAACGGGAACGCAAACCCACTGTCACACACACACACACATGTACTTTGGGGAGGAAAACTTTATCAGTGATTTGGCCCGCGGACGTGATCTGGGTATTGATTCCATTTTTCGACCGCACACAGAGGCACCTCTTTCTCGGAAGGAGTGGCTGGGCGGATGGGGCGCTGCTGGAACGGCTGATGGGATTAAAAGGATTTATACGTATTCATCTCGTTTAAGGTAGGATTTTGTCGTAACTACCCTAAGTGGGCAATTGCTGTAAGGAGGTCTTTCCTCCTGTCGAACTCGGTCTCGCACGTCTCCACGTGTGGGTGGGGGGGCGGTAGGGTTTGTGTGCCAACTTCGGATCGAAATCGATTTCAATTTATTTTTTATTTTTATTTCATTTCGAAGATATTTCGACGTAATCGGTCCCGGTCCAGGGTACAACGACCCAATGCGAACGTTTTAAAATCATTTTAAGGAAATTGGAACAGCTTAAGAGAAACAGCGCCCGACCGACGCGACGCCGAGGGGTGATATTATCGAGGAGTTTATGTCCAAATTAAGCGTTAACTTATTTTGATTCTACAGACCGAGCTGTTGAGGGGGAGGGGGAATGCTTAGAAAACGCGCCCCCGTTGGGTGTGTCCTAAGAGTCCTTTGAAAACCGAAAAGTGCATCGTTATTGCTGCTGCGGCGCTTTCGAATGCTGCACGTCTTGGTCACGTCCGTACTAATGTGGGTATTTGATTAGCTTTTAAACGTTCCGCATTTATGTTCTCTGCTTCGAGGGTGTTTCCTCATTCTGGCAAAGTCTGAGTTCTGCGCCAATTGTGGTGTGAAGTGTTGCGTTAAGAGGTACACAAAAGAACAGTTCGCTATCATTGTCGGGCAGTACTTTAAGAATAATGAAGGCCCTAAAATAGAAGTTCGTATAACAATAACTGCCTTAACTGAGAAGAGACTGATTCAAGAAAATACAGGGGCACTGCATCAATTGGTGTACTAAGACCTCCTGGGGGTCCTTCGCAACTCGTTCAAGACAAAATATCAAAGCAGTTCTTGTTACGAGAGAAGGATGAATTGGAATTTCGAGAAGCTATCTGTAACCATCCTCCAACTATTCGATGCATTTAAAGTGCAATTAAAGCGGGAAGTGAAGGACTAAAGTCCGCGCAGCGAGAAGAGCTTTCAGAATCATGCAAGAATAGAGGTCAATGATGAATTCTCATTCTAAGCCTGAAGGCTTTGGTAATCATCGTCAAAATTGTCCAATTTGGGGGAATATTATGAACATTTTCGCGGCGGGACAGAATCCACAACAACTCCAACCCTTGTGCTTACCAGTGACGTTTATTCGATGTTCACCGCACACGCGACCAAAATCATTATTTTGCAGACGTCACCAACAAACCTAAGGCATTTGTTTTTATTTTCCAACTACACAGCTATCAGTCATAGATGTTCTCATAACTTTAGCGCACCGAATACAAGAAGTTAAAAAGCCTGAAATTCCTACTAGCTGTAGCACTTGGTGTTCGCCATTATCAAACACACATTCAATGGTCCTTCTATGCTTCTTTCGAAGGACAAGCGAATTCATTCTCAATCCAAACAACAAAAATGAGTAAATTTGGGTGTTCGCCCAACATCAGCGCACGGAAGAAAATCAAAGCCGCACATTAAGAGCGCGAAGAGCTTTCAGAATCATGCAAGAATAGAGATTAAGAAAATTCAGACAGAAGGAGAAGACAATACAAATACCATGCAAATCTGTATTTTGAGGTGTTCACCAACGATCAGCGCACTATCATGTGTGTTTAAAAAATTATATAAAATATAATAATACCCCATTGTTGCTTACATTAGCCCATTGCAGGTGTACCGCAAGGATTCGTTTTGGGTCCTATGTTATATAATTTATATACTTCCGATCCCCCAAAGCTGCATTACTGGGAAGTAGCTATTTTCTCCAACGACACTGCAATATTCTCATCGCATTAACTCACTCTCGATATAGAGAGACATCTCAAACTTGCAATGATTATATTCATAGAATTTTGTAAAAAATGGGAAAAAAGCTTAATGAGGAGAAAATACAAGCAATATTTTTCACCTACTGGCAGTATAAATGGATTTGTGGTCAATTGGCAAAATTGCGTAAAATATTTAAGGGATGTACCTTGATGCAAGGCTGACCTTTAGCGAGCACATAAGAAGGACACTTTATCTTAACTATAAAGCAGAATGTTTGTGTGTCTGACCGACAAAGGCTCCGTAACTACACGTCGCAGAGCTCTGAAATTTTCAACAAATCATTCTAAAATTTAGATGCTGAATGTGTGTCTTAAAGTCGGTACGACATACGGTTCGGAAGTTACGAGCACTTTTTAAACGGGAATAAAATTCTCAAAATCAGGGTGGTTGCATCAATCCGGTATGCAACCATTTCAAGTTGCGTAGTCGTGGATGTCAACCATCCCCCAGTGTGTTGTAACTTCCATATACACACACACATTTT
The DNA here is from genome assembly GCA_964034865.1 of Eristalis intricaria. Classification (NCBI taxonomy): domain Eukaryota; kingdom Metazoa; phylum Arthropoda; class Insecta; order Diptera; family Syrphidae; genus Eristalis; species Eristalis intricaria. Next base: position 61,729,377 of record OZ035877.1, on the reverse strand, counting down.
TCATATTTTGCTTTGGTGCAACCAGTCATTTTTTTCTACGTCTCAATCGAACATATACGAACGACTGCCTGAGTCGCCAAACGAAAAGGAAACAATAAACATTTTCGCACTTTTCTTATTTTGTCATACCCAAACTATCTATGCAAATTAAAACAATGTTTTTTTATGTTTTTTTGAGTAACGGACAAACGTCCGAACTCCTTCGACTTTATTTTCCGACTGCTTAATTTCTAAAATACATATTTCCAATTGTCACTAACCTAGGATAATGCCGATGCACATGTCGTCGAGCATTATCTCATTTTCCATATCCTATTACATAAGTACTTAAAACATATGGGGTGAAAATGAAATCAAGCCCGTGATTAATGAGGGTAGAACCCTGTTCGGTCTGAAGAACATTAAAAAGTGAATTTATGGGCTTTCGTAGTTTTTAAGAATTTAAATTTGAAACTATCTGGATAACAATTTTACGAGTATGAATATTTATCTGGGGGGTGGAGGATGTAATGCAATATGAAAATATTAAAAGTAAACATTAACTTGCATGTACTGATTTACTATTTTGCTGAAATTGTGAATATTGAACTTCTGAACGGATTAGCCGATTTAGTTAAAATTTCAGAGCTAGACTAATTACATAATGTGTTACAAGATAGGCTAAGTTTTTTCAAGGTTCATGAAGTTTGACTTCAATTTGGACAACAAGTGAACATCGCGCGCAGGTACATAGATGGGATTTCCATGAACTTTATTTTTATGAATCGCTTGATATCTCTCCACGTTGTGTGTAAATAATAATATGGGTGGCGCTACAGTCTGAGGCTGACCTGGGCCCAGCTTCTCAGCAACCACTCGTGTTGTGCGTGCTATTGTTCTCTCACTCGTGGAAGGGGGCCTACAGTTTACTGGCGACGCCGAACGGCCAAGTTTGAGAAGCTTTTTCTAAACAGGAATACTCTTTGAGCATTGTCAGTGACTCGAAAGAGGTGGAGCCGTGAAATATGTAAGGTGGTAAATTCGGGTATCGAACCTGGTACCCTCTGCGTAGGAGTCGACGTACTAACCCACTACGCCACGGCGACACCCTGTGTGTAAATGCTTGAGAAAAAACCGTAATTTCCGTCCGTTTTGCTGCAGCATACATTGATAATTCAAACTGCAACATGTATGCACATAATCAACGAATTCGTCGTGCGGATTCATTACGTTCCAACAAGGCAACGTTCCAATTACGCTACCACTGCGTGCAGATACCTTAAGTTTCGTTAACTGTTTGACTCGCGTAGATTAAAAACAACTTAACCAATAATGCACTGCAACGTCAGTATTACGTCGTTAAGTTTCGTACATAGAGTAAAAACAACATAAGCGGTGATACATTGCGATCATAATAACCACTTCGTTCAGTTTCGTCAAGTTTCGTTAAGTTCCGTTAATTTTTGCTTATTGATAATTGTGTTGAATAGCAAGTATTATTAATGTTTTAAAAGTGATACGACAACTCAAAGAAGGCAGAGAATCCAGAATAGACTAACTGGCTATACCATATGAACTGAAGAATTTTGGACTTTAGAGGACGCTAGTACTGCGACCATGAAAATCTATCTAGTGTAAGCCCCCCCCCCCCCTTTTAGTTAAGTTTGAGAAATTTGACACTCCCCCAAGATGGGAATTCTCGGAAGTCTTCTCCTGTTATGGACATTATTTTTTATTATTTCGAATCTTTCTGTGGCAAGTAGTAGACAGTCCATTACTATGTGTTCGATAGTTTAATTCGCCTGGCCACAGTGCCTACATACTTCTGTACTTGTGAGGATATTCCCTAAGTTCAAGACAAACGTTCCACTTGAGGAACATTTCTTACGCAACAGTTGGCTACTTGTGTATGTACACCCAGACTGGTTCTACATTCACACAATTCCAAATCTCCACTTTTGTGTCCTTCACAAAAATTCGATGATGTGCAAAATACATGTCTAGCTAATATAGCAAACGTATCTACTGTGAGTAATTCACATACGCCAGCAAATCCAAACAGATAATGCGTCTGGCCAGAGTGCAATGCAGCATATTGATGATTGGTTATGACTGGTATCGTCATGGGTCACTGCCTGGTAGGCCGCCAGGCTCATAAACTTGACAGGGTCTCCACTGGTGTGTGCAGAGACTACAATAAATCTGTTGCCCGCCCGGCCTTGGCCCGGACCAGACATAAAATGCCTGGACACCAGTGTTTCAAGACATTAAATGATGTGGCTGCCATGAAACCACCACCTTTCCACCGAATTTGGTAATGTGCTTGGGTTTTTTTGTGTTTCGATATGAGTACAGGAGACAACAACTGGGTTTCTGTGCTGTGAGCCCCCACCCCCTAGCACATCCTAACCTCACATATCAGTCTTTCACATTTATAATGAATGTCTCACAATTAAGAGGACTTCGGAGTCGGTTGTGTGTGGCAAGTCGTTTGAGATAACTCATCTGAAATACGAAGTTAAGTGGTTTGTCGGTTAAGTGAAGTGTTCGTGTCCTGAAATTCTACATCACATGACGACAGTCTTACCAACACGGATCTCCTTCCCACGAACATTTCCGGGAGCTTATCGCCACGGAGGCAGCAATAAGACTGTCTTAAGCAAAGCCAACATCAAGATCCCCAAACAGTCGGACTATATAACACCTTTTGAGGACTTCGAAGAAAATAATCCCCACGAGAAAAGGGTGAGATGAAAGAATGGTGTGCAACTCTACACCAAGTCGGAGGCTCCGGTGTGTACGCCAGTTCGCCTGCGGGTCCCAAACCACTGCCGTGATTTCCAGGCAGAAGATGTCCCTATACAAGAGACAGCCCTCCGGCTACCAATGACCCCGAGAGATAGAAGATCTATTGTTGCATAAAGGGTTTTCCAATAGCGACTTGACAGACACTCTTTCACTACTCATCCAACTGTCACTGTCACTTTATTCAGTAAACTCGACATTTCATGGCAAAGTAAACGAACGAGCAACGTCTGCAAGTTATAAAAATGTTCGGAGTTGTTGACAGCTACTTTAAGAGCGTTAATCACCTTCAATAACGAAGCTCATTTTCGGTTCAATGAGTTCGTCAATGAGCTAGACATGCGTTATAGGACGGCTGAAAATCCATATGTGCTTCATGTATCACCACTTCATCCACAAAAAATAACTGCTTGGTGCGGTTTGCATGCCGGCGGCGTTATTGGGCCATATTTTTTCGTCGACGATAACGACCGTCACGTTATTGTGAACGGTCAGCGTTATCGCGCCATGATTATGGATTACTTTTGGCCTGAATTGGAAGATATGGACTTGGACGATGTGTGGTTTCAACAAGGTGGTGCCACAAGGCACATAGCACACGTTACAATCGATTTACCGAAGAGTAAGAATGGTGAGCGTGTTCTCTCAAGACATGGGCCAGTCGATTGGATTTAACGCTGCTTGACTAGTTCCTGTTGGGCTATGTTAAGTCACATGTTTATGCCAACAATCCGACGACGTTGGAAGAACTCAGAGCCAACATTAAACGCAAAATAGCGACCGTTTCGGCCGAAATGTGTTGCCGAGTCGTTGAAAATTGGGTCCAACATGCCAGCGGTGGCCATATGAACGAAGTTGAGTTCCATTTATAAATGTTTTGATTGTCCTGAAAGCCGATAATAAAGTTTTTAAAATATCTCAAATGGTTTGCGTTTTGTTTAAAAAAAAATTGTCAAGTCCTTTTTGGAAAAACCCTTTACATAGATAATCAGGTGATCATAAGGGCTCTGGAAACATCATCGATTGACTTTCAGCTGGTAAAACTCTGCCGTCTATCCCTAAGGGAGATAGCAGACAGATGCAACATTACCTGTGCCGGCTCGCTGGGAACAAGAGTATTCCGGGCAACGAAAGAGCCGATGAATTATCAAGAAGGTGGGCGAGTCTAACACACGCACAAAATCAGGAGACAAGCGCACATTTAAAGCGCTAAAATCAATACTTATTGCAGACGCCCTAAACAAAACCAGCCGTAGATGGGCGGAAGTGGACTCCAGCAGCTTATCGAAAACGATGCGGCCTTCAATAGATCCATCAACAACTAATGCTTTCCTAAAATCTGGCACGAAGAATATTAGTAAAGCAGTAGGCGTAATTACAGACCATTGTCCAATTGACAATCAGATCAGGAGGCTTGTAGTACTAAGGACTTCTGTAGAAGCTGCAGGGATGAGGAGCAAACTGTGTTAGACGTCCTCGGAGCCTGCCGAAATACGCGGGCAGCTGTCTTCACAACAGTCTTGAAGACAGTCCGAGGCGGACCTGGGCCTAGCTTCTCAGCAACCACTCGTGTCGTGCGTGCTATTGTTCTTTCACGAGTGGAAGGGACCTTCAGTTTAATGCCGACTCCGAACGGCGAAGTTGATAAGCTTTTTCTAGACGGGAATACTCTTTAAGCATTGTCAGTGACTCGAAAGAGGCGGAGCCGTGAATTATGAGAGGTGTTAAATTCGGGTATCGAAACTGGCACCCTCTGCGTTCGGTTCTAAAAACCACCAACTGGTTACAGGTGTTAATACACTCACCGACAGAGGATAAGTGAAAACAAGTCCAGAAAAGGCATTGTGGTGACAGCACAAGGGACCTTAAAGACATAAGTGATGCAAATTTCCCGGAGAATCTTTGCCAGTCACATCTACCTACCGTCAGCCCTTCAAGCAACCTTGACTGCCAAATTAAATCAAGATTCACTCTGACTTGCCACCATTCGTTGTTTCGACCAACAACACATTCGCGTGGTGCAGGACTATCCAGAGGAATATGTTAAATCGGCCAGAAAATATTGGAACCATAATCAAGGGCAATAAAGACACGCATGAGCTCTGTACTGTGCGACGGCAGTGTGGCTCAGTTGAGTCGCTGTTTCTGGAGTTCATCTGCGTCGTAGGAAAATGTTCATGACGTGCGTATTCCAATTTGAGATACACTCCACACAACATCTGGAAGGGGTACTCGAGATATCCTTTGAGTAGCAATGGCAACGGAAGGAAATTGGCCTCAAGTGGGGCAATGTCGGATGAAGGAGTTTTCGTTTTTGTTTTCATTGTTAAATGCTCAGATATAGCACCAACCCTGGGTAGAGTGGGAGTTCTGTGAGACGACGCAACAGATGAAGACTAGTTTTTAGATGAAGCCTTTGAAGGAATCTAGATCGTGTAGTTGAGTGAGGTGAAGGTCGCCCTAAGAAGAATAAGAAAAAGAACTTGTTTTAGCTGGTGAATGTCCAGGCCATTGTAAGGGAGGGCGGAGAAAATATTATAAAGTGTCGAGCAAATTCAAATAAAACACATTTTGACACAGATTTTGGAGCAATTTTCTATTCTTGTATGGATCTTGCCATTAAGAATGTAACATACCATTAATTAACTGTCTCCCATGATAATTCTAGTTTCGACACGTATCGGGCAATTGGTGGAGTGAATAAAATTTGAGTGTGAGTGTTGTCTCAGCATTTTGGAGAGAGCACTCCATTTGGTGTGAATAAAAGTAAGGTTCCTTAAGTTCAACGAAAACCCTCCACTCACATTTTTTGACATATGAGTGCTGCCTCCATTTTGGTGTGAATAGAGATGGAATGTATTGAGTGAACACTTGAATAAGTTGAGTTTGCATTAGCGGTAGGTAAATTCAAGAGAGGAACAAGTTTAAACAATCGAAAATTCTGATTCGGAAAAGGAATACTTTGACGGATTAAGTGAAAAATCGACGTCGACATCAACGATTTTATGAAATTTTTGCAGTTACAGTAGAATCTCGGATACATAATTGTTCTATAAGATGACCAATTCGGAAAGTTGAACAAATTTTAAGACAATTTTCTTCCAGTCGACGGTCAACCATAGAGCACTTTTTTTAAGAAAAACGTCTAAATTAGTCTGTTTATATACATTTTATAAGCAACTTTACTTTGTTCTTTGTTTGTTTTGTAAAAAGAAAATTAAATTTTTTGGTGCATATACATAGGTTTGATTCTTTAAAAGATGAACAATTTGAAAAGTTGTACGGAGGGTCTCATCTTTGAAGTTAATTTGTTTGGTCAAAATCCGGATCTCCGCCGTCGATTGTCGTCAGGCTTCAATTCTTACGTAAGCACAATCTTATGAGGACGTAGTTCCATCTGATTTCTAGACCACATGACACACCTGCATGCCGTCATGTCGAACATTGCAAAAGGAAGATCCGATAAATAAATATTTAAGTGTAAAAATACCTTGTTTTTTAGCTCCAAAGTCATCTTAGATCTAATTTACATTTTGAACAGATTGCATTTGAGATTCGATGTACTTAAGCGTCCCAAGATAAACCGTCACGCAGTAAAAAACGCCATAAACTCGCACCAGTTCCATAATTGCAACCTTTTCTGGGGACAGCACACCCCCACCCACCCGCAGCAATAAGGTGAACTAATGAACTTGTCGACACAGGCAGCACATATGCTGCAGAGCATCCATTCAATTCCATCTCAGTTTAAACAACCACGTCCCACTCCATCATGGAGCCCATCAACCGAGCATCATAGCCGAGTTCAATTCCCAACATTCACTTACACAACATTTTAATATTTCCCTTAATTATCCATTGGGACAACAGCACTGCCTGTGCACAGCCTTTCGCACTTCATTAACTACATCCTGGGGCTGGCCGGAGGACTGGGGCGGGACCGGCAACGAACCATCCAAGACAGAAACACGAAAAACCCATCTTATAACTGACAAATTTCATTTAACTCCTTTGGGTAATTAACATAAACGAAAAACCGCCATCCGGGGAGCCGAACTTGTTCCGAAAAAAGGCACATAAACCCACCCCCGCCCCGGGCGGCACATGTGGAGCGCACGGATAAAATTTAATTACACACCATAAAGCACAGACACACGCTCTGTGCCCTGTGTTCGGCTGAGGAAAATTGCTTGAGGGGACTCTAATTAATACTCCCAACTTAGACGGCATCGGCGTCGGCAGGAGGTAAGCGCAAGGACATAAAATCACCCATACGCTTACGGCCGGGGCACATTCGCCGGATTCCTCGGATAGATACATCCGCTTCGAAGGTACGGCCGTGTTCGCTACCGACACAGCGGAACACCTTTCCAAGCGAGGACCCAACGGCAGTAGCGCTCGAAATAATCGTAAATAAGCAGCAGTAAACGCAGCTAAGTTTCACTTCAATCTGGCGCCACGGCGGGCGGGGAAGGGTGCCCTACCGCAGCCCGCAGAGATGGCAAACATTTTTGACTGGCACAGACCTTCGACGAGGAGATATCCATCTGGAAGTTAAATACTGAGCAGGGCAATCAAACGGAACATCGCTTTGTACACTTACGAGTACACGAGTAGTTAGCACCGACGACGCAGGATACCCCTATGTGCGATACCCCATTCCGAGGGCCACGTCTGTTGGCAGGCCGGAGACTCCCCTGCTCGTGTGCTGGCATAACAAAGGTTTGATGTTTAATTTGCGCGAAAACACCCCTGCAGCCATTAAGCAGCACCTTATGTGGGCGAGTGTGTGGGCTCTCAACCCTCTGGCGATGCTATTGATACCGGGGCGGGGGATATTTCAATTAGCTTCTGGCACTGCAGGCAGGCGCGCGGGTGGGGCGAGTGTGGCGGTGGCGCAAAAGGGTCCTCGATTTCGGCGCCGTTTCCTTCGGAGAATTAAAATTTTTAATTACCCGACGCTTCCGGAACCAGCGATGAAATAATTTCCATTGAGCGGGTTTAAGCCAAAAATTATAGCCCCTCTGCAGAGGCGTTGCTGTCACGAAGGTGTTGGCGGCGGGGGGTGGGTGGAATCCGTGTGAATATCGTGGGCTTGACACGGGTGCTCTTAGGGTTACACAATTGATTGCTTTTAATTCTCGGCGAAGCCTGCGAGTTTTTATCGCTTTATTCCTTTTTGTTACGTTCACGCATCGCGTTAATGGCTGAGGACTGCGGCTGAGATCTGGAGCTGCGCATGGTCTGGGACGGGAGGCAGTGCGAGGAGGTTATTTCGAAATTAGGAACTCATCTCAGCTTTTATTTTTGAATCAGGCTTTTTTCTCATCACGTTCTTAATTCGATGGGGCCGTCCATTTTGTAGCTCGGATTCGAATCCCTGTTTGAACCACATACGTCGGAGCCAACTCCCATTCGACACAGAATTTGTCTAGTTTCACACTTGTCATTTCACGAAGTTGATCACACACCCAAGAATAGTGACTCTATAGAAAGTGTGCGCATTACGAACAGACTATTGGGCGACACACTGGTCCATCTGAGCGCCCTATAGGCCAAACTGTGTGGCAATTCGAAGACACCGGCCCCGTTGTAGATGTCTTAAGTTCTAGAAATCTATTCCGTAGAGGGTATTTTGACTGCTGTCAATAATAGAGTGTCTGGCTGGTGCAATGTGTAAGTGCCGCGAGAGTGACTGCGTTTACTCTGCATAATCAAGTTCAATAGTTAAGTAGGTAGGTAGCTAAACGGGTGCCCTTACGCCCTTGCGGCTGTGGATGATCTTGACAAACAAGTTGAGTCTATAGTGCCCTCGATGAATGAACTACCATGGGACCTAGTTTTGCGGAAAACAATCCGGATTAATTTCCAAACTTTAGGTGTTTCATTTCTATCCGCAGCTTTCCTCCAACTTTGCAGATAAGTGCTTTCCCAAGAACTATGTCCTTTCCCTCGCTAGGGCTGGTCATTCGCAGTGCAGATGTTGGATGGATCACAATATCTTCCTCTTCTTTGTAGAAGTTTTTGTGTCGGAAGGGTTTCTATATTATTCAGTCGCGATGCATTTGACATTTGGCTCAGAGTTTGGATAAGGATTCCAGAGCACTCGCACTTTCTTACGTCTGAGTCTGTTCAGTGATCAACATCACTTTTTCACATCTTTTTCCTCAGCGTCCGCAAAAGGGATGTTGCTATCCAAGCCATCGAGTTCTGACTCCATCCAGGTCTTTGTATTTGAGTGTGCCTCTAACCAGATAACATGGTTGTCTCCTGCTCCATCTAAAAGCTAAACTTCATCTGTTGCATATATTATTCCCACTGAACTCTTCTAAGGGTTAGTGCTATATCTGAGCATTTAACAATGAAAACAAAAATGAAAAATCCTTCATCCGACATTGCCCCACTTCAGGCCAATTGCCTTCCGTTGCCATTGTTACTCAAAGGATATCTCAAGTTCCCCTTCCAGATGTTATGTGTAGTGTATCTCAAATTGGAATACGCACGTCATGAACAATTTCCTACGACGCAGATGAACTCCAGAAACAGCGACTATCGACATCAGCCGTCGCACAGTACAGAACTCATGCGTGTCTTTATTGCCCTTGATTATGGTTCCAATATTTTCTGACCGATTTAACATATTCCTCTGGATTGTCCTGCACCACACGAATGTGTTGTTGGTCGCAACAACGAATGGTGTCAAGTCAGAGTGAATCTTGATTTAATTTGGCAGTCAAGCTTGCTTGCAGGACTGACGGTAGGACTGACTGGCAAATATTCTACGGGAAATTTGCATCACTTAGGATTTTAAGGTCCTTTGTGCTGTCACCACATCGCCTTTTCTAGACTTGTTCTCACTTATCCTCTGTCGGTGAGTGTATTAACACCTATAACCAGTTGGTGGTTTTTAGAACCGTTTTTAAAACCTACGCAGAGGGTGCCAGTTTCGATACCCGAATTTACCACCTCTCATCATTCACGGCTCCACCTCTTTCGAGTCACTGACAATGCTCAAAGAGTATTCCTGTCTAGAAAAAGCTTCTCAACTTCGCCGTTCGGAGTCGGCATTAAACTGTAGGTCCCTTCCACTCGTGAAAGAACCATAGCACGCACGACACGAGTGGTTGTTGAGAAGCTAGGCCCAGGTCCGCCTCGGACTGTCTTCAAAACTGTTGTGAAGACAGCTGCCCGCGTATTTCGGCAGGCTCCCAGGAAGTCTAACACAGTTTGCTCTTGTAGAGTACTGCAACCTGCCTGAGCTGATTGTCAATTAGACAATGATCTGTAATTACGCCTACTGCTTTACTATTATTCTTCGTGCCAAATTTTAGGAGAGCATTAGTTGTTGATGGATCTAATGCAGGCCGCATCGTTTTCGATGAGCTGCAGGTGTCCACTTCCGCCCATCTACGATTGGTTTTGTTTATGGCTTCTACAATAAGCGTTGATTTTAATACCTTCAATGGGGGGTGAGGTGTTTCCTGATTTAGTGGCTGTGGTAGACTCGCACCCCTCCTTGTTAAATCATCAGCTCTTTCGTTGCTCGGAATACTCTTGCTCCCAGCGAGCCAGCACAGGGTAATGTTGCATCTGTCTGCTATCTCCCTTAGGGATAGACGGCAGAGTTTTACCAGCTGGAAGTCAATCGATGGTGTTTCCAGAGCCCTTATGATCGCCTGATTATCTATGTAAAGGGTTTTTCAAAAAGTACTTGACAACTTTTTTGTCAAATAAAACGCAAATCATTTCAGATATTTTAAAAACTTTACTATCGGCTTGCGGGACAATCAAAACATTTATGAAGGGAACTCGACTTCGTTCATGTGGCCACCGCTGGCATGTTGGACCCAATTTTCAACGACTAGGGCACACTTTCGGCAAAAACGGCCGCTCTTTTGCGTTTAATGTTGGCTCTGAGTTCTTCCAACGTAGTGGGATTGTTGGCATAAACATGTGACTTCACGTAGGCCAATAGAAAATAGTCAAGCAGCCAATAGACTGGCCCATGTCTTGAGAGAACACGCTCACCATTCTTACTCTTCAGTAAATCGATTGGAACGTGTGCTATGTGCCTTGTGGCACCACCTTGCTGAAACCACACATCGTCCAAGTCCATATCTTCCAATTCAGGCCAAAAGTAATCCGTAATCATGGCGCGATAACGCTGACCGTTCACAATAACGTGACGGTCGTTATCGTCGACGAAAAAATATGGCCCAATAACGCCGCCGGCATGCAAACCGCACCAAGCAGTTATTTTTTGTGGATGAAGTGGTGATACATGAAGCACATATGGATTTTCAGCCGTCCTATAACGCATGTCTAGCTCATTGACGAACTCATTGAGCCGAAAATGAGCTTCGTCACTGAAGATGCTTAACGCTCTTTAAGTAGCTGTCAACAACTCCGAACATTTTTATAATTTGCAGACGTTGCTCGTTCCTGTACCTTGCCATGAAGAAAATGTTGAGTTTACTGAATAAAGTGACAGTGACAGTTGGATGAGTAGTGAAAGAGTGCGTTCACAATTCAAATTCAAAGTTGTCAAGTGCCTATTAGAAAACCCTCTATTACCATGAGACCTTCTTTTGCTCAACCATCCTGGTATTAATTTCCAATCTTTAGGAGGTTAATCATTTCTACACAGCACAAGTCATCTTGCTCTGCGAACAAGTGCTTTCCCAAGAACTATTTTCTTTTCCTCGCTAGGGGTGGGCATTCACAGAGCAAATGTTGGATTGATTTCATTTCATCCTGATCTCTGCAGCTCTTGCAAAAGTCGGTATGCGGTGTATTCAGTTGCTTTACATGTGTCTTCATGGTGCAATGCCCGGTGAGGACTCCTATGAGTCTGATCAGTTATGCTGATCTCTTTTTGCTCAGCGGCGACCACAGGGCCCTTGATATAACTCCAATTTCCAGACTGTGTCGTCGAGTTCTGGCTCTACCAAAAGTTTCGCATCATCAAGAAAGGCCGCACAACATCGACGTCACCATAGGCAGCTTTAACTTCGAGGTAGTGAAGGACTTCGTCTACCTCGGCTCGCAAGGGAACAGTACGAACAACACCAGTACCGAGATTAAACGCAAATTACTCTTGCCAATCGATGTTTCTTTGGGCTCAAGAGGCAATTGAGTGGTAGAGTCATCACTCGAAGGACCAAGCTGACTTTATACAAAAGCTTGATCCTCCCAGTCCTGGTGTACGGCACGGAGGTATGGACAATCTCAAAAGCGGATGAAGAAGTCCTTGGTCTCTTCATTCAGCAATGACGTGTTCGCATGGACGCGGACGGCGAGAGTAGGGCAATCCAGCGACATGAGTTTATCCAAGAGTCTGTGGATCCAATGCCTATGGCGAGTGAATGAGAGCCCACATGTATCTTGGCTCCTGCCAACAACGCAACAGAGAACCTTACGCTGATACACATTAGTGGAGTCGCGAAGACGTGGTTGCGTTTTGAGAACGTGCGTCAGGTCCTAGGCTCTACGTTCGATTCTCGTCGCGACAAAATAATTTTCACTCACCACCTCTTTCGAGTCAGTGACATTGCTCAAAGATTAAAACTGTCTAGAAAAAGCGTAAGGGCATGGGCCTGTGCGTCCAAGGCAAAGTTGTTGACTGCTCAGCGGCATGAGCCAAGTCAGGCATCAACCGATTCAACGCCTAAGATGGCTGGGCCATGTAGAGCGCATGGACAACACTGCTCCAGCCCAAAGAGTCTTCGACTCCGAACCAGTGGGACAACGCAATAGAGAACGCCCACGGAACCGATGGCGCACCCAGCTGGAGAAGGACCTCAATCAACTTGGTGTGCGCAGTTGGAGACAGCTGGCTAAAGATCGTGCTGGCTGGAGAGGCTTACTGGTTGAGGCCCAGGTCTACCCCGGACTATCTTTGAACCTGCGAAAAACCGCAAAAGAGGTGACTTAATGCAGCACATACAATTAGGAAAGTGCTGGATCTGTTCTCGTTGTAAACTGAACATAGCTTAGCTGCCAAGAAGCCCTCCCAGAAGAAGAGATTAGTTGGATGGGGTTCAGCACTTATGGTATACGGGATGAAGAAGCTATACACCGAAGACAACGTTTTAGGATAAGACTTTTCCCTCAGTTTTGCATTTGGTGCTACTTTTGCTACTTCCTCACTGAACGGATGAGACGAGACTATGTCAAACCTTACTAGCCAGAGAGAAATTGCCAAACCGAACAAGCCTACATGGTGATCTTCGGTTTAATTTGTCATTCAGATGTTTTCATTCTCACATTCACATTTTCTTTCTCTCTCTCCCTCCCTCTCCCACTCTCACTCTCTCTCTCTCTCTCTCTCTCTCCCTTCAGTCTCACAATCTCTCTCCCTCTCTCTCTATTGTCTAGTCTTCTCAACATTATTATTGCCTCTCAACAAACCTCTGTTTTGCCGGACACTTCATAATTGACACCTGATGACATTCGAAAACACTTCAAACTCGGTGTGGTTTCAGTAAAATTTCATCCAAACCACGCGATTTGGGTTTTGGCCCAAAGGAATTGTTACCTGCCATGCTGACCGAAAATGGACAAAAATTAATGTTAAAGTCAAAATTAAATGCTTAAGATTAAGAACCCTCAATTTACCGATTGTGGGCGTCGTCGTGAACACGCCCCCGATTCCATCGCTGTAATCCAACAAAAGGTTTACACAGTCCAAAGTACACGCAATCTCCTGAGGCGTTTGATTTTGGTCTGCTTGAACGCGATTAATGAGCTGTTATTACGAGATAATCTCATCCCGGGGCGTCGTTTCATCATGCTGTCTCATTTGACGCGGTAGAGAACACAGTTGCATTGTGTGTGGGCTTCGCATTCGCTGCACAAAATCCCTTCCGAAAGCCCCCCCCAGTCACCGGGTCTACCGTTTCATTATCACCGCTTCCAGCAACCCCTGTCTTCCGGGGCACACCATAACTTCAATCAGTCCACAGCCGAAAAGGTAGTCGCACACATGAGCATACGCTCGGCTAAATACAAAGTATCTCGCACCGAAGGCAGGTGAACTACACTTTTGCGGATGGGACCCCAGTTGAACCTCTGATTTAATATTGCCATTCGTCTCTAACTAGGTTTGCTTTGCAGCTTCCCTTGCAGAAGGGCGGCCGCTTATCCCGCCACGTTCGCAAAGAGTTGAATGAAGCCCCATCCGAGTGCCGGAGGCGGGCAAAAAATTGGAGAAATGGAGAAATGTAACAGACATCCAACACGATATTTCAAACATGTCTGGTATTTGTACACACCCCAGCCGGAGTAGGCACACAAATGGGGGAACGCGACGACGAGGTGTCAAGCGACGGCAAGGAGACAGGAGGAAGACAGGGCGAAGCCAGTCATATTGCCCTGTTGTGAAGCTTCTATTTCACGCTCTTCTGAGCTTGTCGCCCCAGCCTGGCGTGTCATTTGATTAGACATGGGTGCGTCGCCTGTCGACATGTAGATGTGCCTTGTCACAGAGTTTAATGTTATAACTCACGACTGTGACACACACTCACCCCCTCTCCCACGACGTGGCACCAGACGATGAGTGGGTGATGGAACGATATTCAAATAAAATTTTCAAGGTGAACGTCCTCGACATCCCGGACATCGGAGTTTATCTTGTGTGTCAATTTCTGTTTGGTCTCCATCTTCGTCTCCTGCTTCAGAGAGAAGAGACGATTTAATATAATCGCAGCGATTCGTTCGTTCAGCGTAGCAGATAATTTGAAAAGGGAGCGAACAGGCGAAAGTGCCTTCCGCCCTCTTTGGCATGGCCTGCCTCGGAGGGCCTTTCTCGCATCACGCGTCGCTTCAGTGAGTCTCCTTTGGTGTGTCTCGAGTCATCAAACGTCGCCCTTAAGCGAGAAAGGATATCTCTGTTGGCGGGTGTAGCGCAATAAGACTTAGATTGTATTATGTAAATTCCCAGCACAGCGAGCACACACGCGGATAGAGTGACAGCAGTGCATCATCCCCTCCCGGCTGCCCGTGGAGAGCTCAAATCGCAGTAATCCTGACGGGGATTCCGAGAAAAGCTTCAGCAACATGCGATCCGTGCGAAGCTTGTTGAAATGTCTTGCATTCATTCAGGCACATAATGCACCCCCGAGGCGGTTGCGATGGGAGCTAAATGCCCGGGAGGGTCCTTGAGGGCGTACGACGACGTGAAAATTGCATTCTAATGCTGTGTTCCGGCGAAATTATTCATGAAATCCTACCAACTGCAGCGCACCGGAGTGTTCTAATGGGGTTTTCATGTAGCGAGTCTATGTGTTTCGATGTTGACATCAAAATTATGCAAGAGGTTGATATACTCGGATGTGTTGTGGTGCGCTGGTGCCCGCGGGTTTCTGGGTTAAGAATTACCATACAACTTTACTGCCTTGCTGACCTTATTCTCGGAAGGACTGCGTTGGCTGAAGTAATGGATTTGTGTGGATTCTGATGTCAAGCGATGAAGATGCATGCACAAAGGAGTTAAGTGACTTCACTCAGAGCAGGGCGACGCGGGCGGTGTGGGGAAATGGAGTGCCAGTGGAGAGAGGGCTAATAATGATGTGAGATGTTTTCAGATTTAAGTTGAGTGGCCACTTCGAACTGAGAATACGAGTTGAGTGTCCCGTGATGGGTGCATTTTACAAGGGAGGCAGTGGTTTGGATGGATTCCTTCACATGTTCTTATATCCTTTCGGCTGATGTTGGAATGGGGGCGGTGAGGGTATTTTGGGAAAATAATCACACTTCCTTTATGTCTGCACTTAGACTCTGTCCATGGACTCCTACTCTCACCTGCGGGAGAAGGAGCGACTTCCACCGTTGACGGGTTACCCAACATCCTTAAGAAGGATTAGAATAATAGATTCCGCTCTCAAAGAATCGATCTGATCATCCAGTCCTGTTGTACCTACAGGAGATGAACCTTTTAGCAAGCCTGTGCCTCTGGGCGCTCATTAGGCTCGGGAGTTGTCAGAAAAAAAAAAAACGAGGATGGAAGAAAGTGAATCAAACACACTTTTAGACTTAAAACATTTATTTGAATCACTCAATATTAAAGGCTACCGGTGACCATAACACGCTCACGTCGAACTGGTTCATCCCCTTTTAGCGAGTCTGTGCATCTGGGCTGTAGGAACTTCATGGTCTCTCAGAGATTACTCCAGCGTACGATCTTTGGCCCTGTTTGCGTTGAGAACATCTAGAGGGATGTGGTAAATTCGAGGTACGAACTTCAAGTGAGGACGTCCGTGTCTAATGTTGGCAGGAAGGCATTCTCCCTCCACCTTCTGTAACAGCTAGCAGAGGCTTGTTTTCTGAGGCCAAGGTCCAACGCGAACTATAGGGAATAATCACACAGAAACTTGAATACGGATGGCTCTTAAGCAAAAGAAGGAGTAGGGTCCTGTGTCTGCTCTTGGACTTTATTCCAAAACGATTTCTTAGTCAATGCAATCTTCTTCAGGCGGAGATCACGGCGACCCCTGAGGCCTTAACGTGGTATCAGCTTTTTCCTAGTTGACCATGGTGTTATCTCAAGCATGTATCCAGAGCGAGTTCGCTAGAGGAATCTTCTGTCCTTCTCCGCTACACTACAACAATCCTCCTCCCATCGCACTAGTGAACTCGTCCGATGGCCTCTTCCTAACAAGAAGATGATGTTTAGGAGGCACCGGATGCAAAGCAACTGGAATGATTGCCCGTGTAGCCTCCGTGGCCGCCGTGAGTAACATAGCCTACGATAAGCATTTGCTGCAGACTGTACTTGGCAGCGTTCGTATGTCTCCAGTTCGACGAGAACGTGCTTTGATCACCGGTAGCCTTTAAGATTGGATTCAAATAAATGTGTTAAGTCTGAAAATGTGTATTATTTTTCATTCACTTTCTTCCATCCTCGTTTTTTTTGGACCACTCCAAATCCGAATTAAATATTTAATTCCCGAGCCTAATGACGGGCGCTCATTAGTCATTAGTCAGTTATGGTAGATCAACTTGGGAAACTAACGTTTATTCTACAGTCTTTCAACCAGTAAAACAGTAAAAAACACACCCTTTAATTTTTGAACAAAACTTTATATTTCCATTCAACAAAACTCGGTTCTTATTAAAGAAGAGGCCCCTTTAAAGCCTTCTACCCTCTTTCTCGATCTTCCTTCAGTGCTATGGATCCTTCTACTCTTCTCCATTGTACAAGCATAGCTTGACAGTACATTTAGAAGGCTCAGAAATTAAGTATTACAGAGATGCCCGACTTCTACATATCTTTCCCCTTTAGATTTTTGACAGCTGTTTTTTATAACGTGTTCATAAACCAAATTGACCAATCAGAGGACGGCATTTACTTCATTTCGTGAATAACCGTCAAAAATGCATGAATATCCATCAAAAAGAACCTCAAATTCGTCGATGGACTACGGTGGCATTCCATCGACAGCTGGGAAGTCGGTTATCTCAGTAATACTTCATTTCTGGTTAAGCTTGGTGGGATTTAATATTTTGGCTTTTTTCGCACTGGTTGCTTTTGTGTACTATTTATTTGTTTTTCTATTTGTAGTGTTTCCGGACATACGAGAAATTGGTTCATAAGTAAAGTTCAGGTTAAAACAGAACAACAATTGAGAACAAAAGTATAGAAATCTGATAAAAGAATGTATAAATCAATAATATAAAAAATAAAGAAAGAAGGAGAAAAAAAAAGATGAAGAAATAGAAATGGAGTTAGGAAAAAAAAAGTAACAATAACTAAAGAGCAGGAAAAACATGACTTAATAAAGTTTCTGTGTTCGACCCGGCTTTTAACGTTGTTAGGGAGACGCATTCTCAAGTTAGTGGCATAAATGCAAAACTGTCCGCACGATGTAAGACATGTGTGAATGGAAGGTTTTAACAATATGTAACGATTAGATTGACAGGAAACACAGTTTGTTAGACAAGTATTCAGGTTGACTTTTATGTGTTAACTTGAATTAGAAAACACATGATCGCTTTTAAATTACAATCCAAAATTGTACACGAATGTGATGAAATGTTCTCATGTCTGGGTATATTAAAAAAATATCTCGCTACAGAATTAAACGCAACTTGCAATTTATGAAACGACTAAAAATCGGAATCAGCAAAAATCCCACCATAAGTATCCATAAGTAATAATTGGTAAAATAAGGGATTTCACAAGTCTCAATTTAAAAAAAGTGCGGTAAAAAATTGCTTGGTAGTCACCAAGAGAGCTGTCCTCTGAGAGCTGCATGTACATTTGAAACAACTTTTGTAATGTGATTATTCCACGTTAGCTTGTTGTTGAAGACTATACCCAGGTTTTTAACCTGAGAGACGTATTCAATATTGATTCAATTCAGCTGAATAGGAGGAAAATTCATGTGGTTAACAGCATGCTTAGCTATCAGATTAGTTTTGGTTTTAGTGGGATTTATTAACAGTCCATTAAGTTCAGACCAACTGACTATTGATTTAAGGTCTTTATTCCTAGTTTAATAGCACTCTCATTTAGGTTGGGCTTGGAGCTAATATATAACTGAACGTCATCGGCATAAATGTGGTAAGAACAATAAGATATTACAGTGAGCAGATCATTAATGTACACAGCTGAAATGATATAAATTGAATTATAACAAAATAATTCTGTTCATACGTTCAGAAATGCATAGGTAGCTGATTGGACGAACTAAAATTTAAGGAATAGCATTATAATCATCATCATCATCTTCTGACCAGCATGATCTAACTAAAGGCGTAAAGCACGTAAGAGAGATCTCCAGGCAACTCGATCCTCCGCCATCGAATCTAACTCATCATGGGTTATGCCCAACCGTAACCAGTGGACTTGGTCAAAAGACCTCATCTTGGGTCTGCCAATGGAATCGCATTCAAGGCCCGCCTCGGAAGTCGCGATTGTCTCGACATTCGTGCTACGTGACCAAACCAACGAAGCATAGCTCTTTCCGTTCAAAGAATCAGCTGCTAAACGTTGAGTTCCTCGCGCACTATCGTCTTTCTCACCCTATCCAGGCGTGAAATTCCCACAACAGCACGAAGAAATCTCATATGAGTAGCTTATATTCGCAATCTTGTTCTTTCAGTCATTACCCAAATTTCGTGACCATTGGTGAGAGTTGGAACAAATACTGAGTTGAAAACTGCTAACTTGGCTTTCACACTAAGCTCGGCCTTCCTGAATACAGATCTCCCCAGCTGTGTCATAACTGACCCAGCTTGACCAATCCTACAGTTAAGTCCAGTATTACTCCTCCCATCCCTCGTGAAGAAGACCCCGAGATACTTAAACTTCCCACCTGTTTCAATGGGACACCACTAACATGTACAGTGCATTGAAGAGGCCGGATGGAAATTACCATAAACTCTGATTTGTCCACCTTAACATTCATGCCAGAATCGGTATATACGGCCACAAACCCATCTAGTGCCCGCTGTAATTCCTTCTGGGAAGATGTGAGGATAACTAAGTCATCCGCAAAAAAAGATGACTTACCCTCAACTCTCCCAAGGTTAAACATTCCTCGCCTCGGCTGCGCTGCAACATCCAGTCCATATAAACAATGAAAAGGAGAGGTGCTAAAGGCGCACCCTTGACGAAGCCCAACGACCACAGTGAAAGGTGTTCATTTAGCACCGTTAACCCGAACATAGCTGCTGCAGTTTGTGCACAGAGATTAAATGGCCCTCAAAAGAGGGCCCATACTCCTGCAGATCACTCCAGATTTCACCTCGAGGAACTCGGTCATATGCCTTTCCAAATCTACAAAACAGCTGTAGATGGGTTTGGCAATCCCCCAAGCCTTCTCAAGCACCATTCTTAGGATAAAGGCTGGTCGGGACGAACACCATCCATCATTGGCTCGACCATAGCTCTAGAACGCACTTCCAAAACCTTAGCGTTTAATTTCCTGGGGAGACCTAAGACAGATATGCCCCTGAAGTTAGGTAAGGTTAGGTAGTTGGGCTGCTAGTGCATTAACCAGCACACTTAGACCACGTTGGTCCATTGTTATACTCAGATTCAGACAACTACCACCGGTTGACCACTCCAGTGATAGAGTCGTTAATTTGATCTCAACGGCAAATGGTGACTGGACCAGATTTGAAAACCAGGTAAAAGCTTATTAACGTTTCTTTCACTGGGACTCGAACCGGGGACCCCGCTAACCAGGGGCATGCACTCTACCAACTGCGCCATCCAGCTGTTTGCCCATGTAGTTAGAGCAGCCTTTGTTGTCAGCCTTCTTAAAAATAGGGACAATCACACCAGTTTGACAATCGCCAGGTGTCTTATCGTGTTCCTAGGCCACCTTAACAACACGAGACAGACATAGAACTCCCTGCCTAACAGAATCCACTCCAATACGCTGTCTGCCTGCCTGGGATTTGTGAGTATCCCCACTCCCGCCTGGGCAGACATTTGAGGTGCAACCCGTCTGAAAGGTCCACAGTTCTAGATCCCCTTTGCTTCGTCGAAGAGATACCCATGATATTCAAACGATACCTGGCAGCTTCCTCAACTAACTCGAGATCCTTTCCTGTGAACGATGAGACGTTCCATGTGCCTATTCTAATCGATGCCGTTTGATCCCCGCACGCACTGGTTAGAGCATGGCGGAACTCCTCCCCACGCCCGTAACGGCTCACGCGGCTATTGACGGGTCGAATAGCAGCATATCGATGATTTTTTTTAGTTAAGCTTCACAATGCGCCAGAAGCTCTTGCACAACTTGTGCATATTGTCGGTCCGGCAATGTTTCTCTTGTCCGCCTCTGTCGTCACTTAGAGCGCCTTTTTCGATATGATCGCTGCGACCAAATTACGCCGATTTTTCGCCTGCTCACACTTGTTTCCCAAGAGTAATGCCTGAAACACAATAGTGCGTTTGCGCTAGCGTTGGCTTGAGATAGATGAGAGGATCGTAATAAAACGTAAAACGTAAACCATCGCACGTCACTATTCAACATGTTTGATATTTTTTGACAGAGGGGTGAGATGTGAGAGAGATTTTCTTCCAAATTGAGAGTACTTTGCGTTAACTGTCATTTGAGAAATGAAAGCATTTCATTAAAAATAATTTAACGGCAAAAGTCGTTTCAAATAAGTGTATTCAGAAAGGCGCAGTGCGTCATCGCACTCTCTCCGTAAAATGAAGTCGGCTGGCGCAGCGCACTATTGTGTTTCAGGCATAATCTCCTTCATTCCACGGTAACCCTGTTTTAGTAGAATACAATGGACCTACAGCCCCAAGTGCATTCTTAAGAACATGATTACCCTTCGAGTTTCAAACAGCATCTGAGTTGAACTTCCCTCGAAGTTTAAATGCACTGAATCTCAATTCTAGGAAAACGGTGCTAGAGTGCATCTGGCTGCAACTCATGCAAATTCGGAGTGGCATGCAATCAATCCGTGACGTAATCTGGGTCAAAGGCAATGATTCTAAGAATCGGTTGATTGAAGAGTTTTGTTAAAAGCAATACAGTTCTGGGAAAATTGCTCGTGGTCTAAGTGTGCTGCTTGATCGCTTGATACTAAGATTCCAGGAATGCTGGATATGAGCATAACGATGTGGTATCCAATGAATAGGAAGTCCGACACTGCCCACAACCACATTATTTCATGGAATTCTTCTGTTGTTGCAGTCATTTTGCTTGGAATTCTGTCCTCAAGCGTCAATGTTTTGGTTTTTCGTTTGTAACTTTTCCGGAGATCGATATCACCACATTTTGACATCATTCGGCTGGGAAATATTTCTCGCAAGATATTATAGTACGAGCTATATACTGTAAAGTGTCATTTTGTTATACCCGCATTTCAGGGACGAATTCATATTGTGCATGTCAGTGTAACCACATTGCCTCTAGTGTCTAGGTTCTCCATTCTCTGAGAAATGTGGTACCAATTGACTAGCATGCAGATGGGCCTATGAGGGTGTAAACGTTTGCCGACAGCCAATTCGGATTAAGGACGATGTATGATACCGGCATCCATCGCCGTGGCGTAGTGGGGTAATGCGTCGACTCCTACGCAGACGGTGCCAGGTTCGATACCCGAATTTACCACCTTTCATATTTCACGGCTCCACCTCTTTCGAGTCACTGACAATGCTCAAAGATTATTTTCTGTCTAGAAAAAGATTCTCAACTTCGCCGTTCGGAGTCGGCATTAAGACTGTAGGTCCCTTCGACTCGTGCAGAGAACAATAGCACGCACAACACGAGTGATTGCTGAGAAGCTAGGCCCTGGCCCTCTACTGGCTGTAGCGCCATCCATATTATACTATTATTATGATACCGGCATGCACGCGTATTCGCATCCATCTCGTCGCAGCGTGTCTTGGATAAAATTCAGCGATTTTGCGATGACTGAACGCTGAACATCAAAGGGAGAAAAATTAGATGCCAATTCGAGAAGTGTCAGCATTAACTGGTACAAGTTCGGCAAAGTTGGCCCGGTGGGCTGTTAAAACTGCATACAGACGTCCAGACAAACGTCCCTGGCTTTATACGGGGGTAGTACTAATGTGGTGTCAGTAGGGAGTGATTAATAATACTCCTTTATAGCGGACATCCGCTGGACCATCATAATTGCTCAGTGTGTAGAGGTGCCCATTCTAGAGGGATAACGTAAGTTACGATTCGCACATCCACGCTACCGCGAAAATTTGCATTTCTAACAGTTCACGATGGCAAAAGACTGCGCCATCCGCATATACAAGGGTGAAGATATCGTGCTACATGGTCCTCATTTGGCCACTTAGGTCCTACAATTTCCGCTGTGGTTCAGCATCAGTCCTTCCTAGATTGAAGACATGATGATGTTCAAGAACCAGTGTTTACTGAGAGAGACATGGAATTATTTTGTACAACGAAGGCAACTTTAACCGAATTGACCATTTTGTTTATTTAAGATGTTTCTATGTGCGGGCTGTGACTTCGACTAATAGTCTTAACACATCGGGTTCTTCTTTGTTGTACATGGGCTCTACATTGGCCAGGCTGTATACTTTGATGGCATCCTAGGCTCATGTGGCTGTACAGCCTTCTACTTGAAACATCGGCAAGAAAAACATGACCAAATATCGCATAGACAATTTTGGAAGCAAGGACTTCTGTATATCCTTTTTTGAAGAAAGGACATATCTATTTTTTCTTTCGTTCATCGAACCAGACCGATGTTAGCCGCTTCCACACGACTAGATGGTAGAGTACCTGCCGGGAGTACCTAATGGGGTCTCCGGTTCGAATCTGGTTTTGAAATCTGGTCCATCATCAAATTAACGGCTCTATCGCTGGAGTGGTCAATCGGTGGTAACTGTCTGAATCTGGGTATAACAATGGACCAACGTGGTCTAAGTGTGCTGGTGAATGCACTAGCAGTCCTCCTACCTAACCTAACCTACCCGCTTCCATCTCAATGCCAGGAAATGCCTCATAGGTACGGTGACCATATTTCACCGAGCAAAACCCGGGGCAAAATATCACCATTATAATAAATAAGAACCAATAATTATATTGTTTGCGCGACAGTACGAGACGGACCTGGGCCTAGCTTCTCAGCTACCACTCATGTTGTGCGTGCTATTGTTCTTTCACGCGTGGAAGAGACCTACAGTTTTATGCCGACTCCGAACGGCGAAATTGAGAAGCTTTTTCTAGACAGGAATACTCTTTGAGCATTGTCAGTGACTCGAAAGAGGTGGAAGCCGTGAATTATGATAATTGGTAGATTGCGGATTCGAACCTGGCACCCTTAACTTAAAATTTTTTTTTTTTTTAATTTTTTAATTCATGATTCTTAAAACTAGACAAAAATTATTAAATCTATCTTAATATCTAAACAATTCCTGTTCTTAAAATCTATCCTACTGACACTTCGCACGTGCTCTAAAATAATGTAAGCTTACTTATCTATTTGTCTTTCGGCGTGTACACTACTATCAGTTTTTTTTTTCCAGTCAATATGGACAATCTTTATTGTTTTGTTTACTGGCTGAGAAAACTTAGGAACAACTTGGCGCTCTTAACATTTTTTTTTTAATTTTCTGAAAACTAACTAAACCTACGCTAAACCCTAACCTTAATAAACTTAAACTACCTTACACTATGTCCGTGACATTGCGCACGTGTGTACAAGGACGTGTACGTTATTTATATGCTTCGCATATATAATCTACACGTCTTTGTACACCTTTGTTTTTGTTTTTTTTTTCTTGATCTAACTTAACCTAACTTAAATCTATGTAAGTGGGCAGTTGTCCAACAGATCGACTATCAAATCAGGCGCTGGCGATGGCGGATACTGGTTCTGGTGTAGCAACCAAAAGAAGTACCGCTCCTTTGCACTCTTTCTCCTATCTCGAGTGGGGATTGCTCTACTGAGCCGGAGTTGATCCTCGTGTTAACGAGCGATTTCCGATTCATAGTGGAGTCGCCTGTCAACCGTTCGGCGTACAGAGTGGAAGACTATAGGACATCCACTCATATCCTGCATCAAATTTAACGAATGTCACGTGTAATAAAACCGTTGCATGATACATCCAGTTCGGGTAAAAAGCGCCGAAGATCAGATTGTTGGTAGACAACATACGCCTTGCAGTGTGCCGTCGAGTTAATGAAATTATAAAATTGTCTACTCTTCTCACGTTAGCCCTGTTGTACAAGACCTCGTTGGGATAGTACATCTTGTACTCGGACTCAGGTGTCCGATACAACCGGAGTCAGGTCATAAGACACCGTCTCTCGAACACCTTATCATTTCCATCTGGGAAGGGGTCACGTTCAACCAAAGGGGACAACCATACACCATGACTGGCCTTATGAGGGCCATGTAGCAGATTACCTTCACCCTGGTATCATGATCCAACCAAATACACTTTTCACGATTAACGGCGGGCCCTGAGGGTCAACAATGCTAAATTCATACGCGTATCACTTGAAGCCCTGTGCACCGCGGCACCGAAAAGAACAGTTTCACATTTTAGGAAGTTGATAAGCAACTTCCAGTCATTACAAAATCCAGTTATTTTATTTGCATCCCTTTGCAACAGTGTGATTATGACTACTACTATCGGTGCTGTTCTGTAAGCCACTAAGTCATCGGCATACGCGATAAGGTCCGGCATAGATCTGCAGTAAATATAGAAAACAATAATGGGGATCCTACAACCCCCTGTTGTAGACCGTTTTCAATACTAAATGCTCTACTTGACGTTACGCCGCCACATTTCTCGACGAACTTACTACCTGTTATCAGATCATAAATCATGTATAGCAATGGTTAATTAATCTAAGTCTGACCAACTTAAGGAAAAGGCCTTCTAATCGGACGGTATCAAATGCCTTTTCTAAATCGAACAGACAGGCACCCGTGCACTGTTTTTTACCCATATTCCATTGCATGTCGGAAACCAACGCTTGCAGCAGCATGCACTGTCGAATGCCGTGCCCTAAATCCAAATTGGTTGTCCGGTAGAATATTATTGTCCTCAACCCATGTCTGCAGAGCTCTAATAACAATCTTTTCAAATGCCTTGCTGATGCAAGCAAGTAGACCTATCGACCGAAGATTAGACGGAATGCTTTTGTCTTTATCCCGTTTAGGGATTGGTTGCACTACAGCTGTCTTCCAATGTGCCGGGTATTGTACATTACTAAGCGCATTGTTAAGCAGTGTTGTGTATATTTCCACTGCAGCCGGAGGGAGATGGTTGAGCACTATGTTCGGGATACCATCTATCTCAGCCGATTTAAAGACCCCCTGCAGATCTTCTTGCGTGATCACGATGTGATTTACAGCGTTGGCGATGGCTTTACTTGCCACATTTACGTCATCGAATCTGGTGAAATCAGGATTCTCAGATCGCCATCGACTGATCTCCTCATGGAGGAGTCGACGCACTAACCCACTATGCCACGGCGACTCACCACTATTACACCACTAATACCATTCTCAATTTTCTAATTTTCAAAAACATACAAAAATACACATAAAGACTACATCAAAATAAGCATCCAATCTGTCCCTTAAATTTAAATAAAAAACAAAACGTATTTCATTGAAAAAAAAAACTTTAACTTATTCACAGCACAAAAGTTGACAAGACAGTAACAAAAAAAGTCTTGATTTTCTTGAAACTAAAAGTAATAACAGTAACGAAAGAGTAATAAAAACAACGAAGAGGAATAAATAGCTTAACAAAATGAATATTTTTTAAAATCAATTTATAAATATAGAATGCTGTTAATGTAATTAGTTTTAGCTGTTAATTGTAATTAAAGATGTAAAATACGCAATTAGAATTCTGCTAACCAGGCTGACGGCTTAGCTATAGCTCTTAAAATTCATATTATATAAATATCTTTTTTGCTAATGAATTATTAATAAATTGCTTGACATTGTTGTTTATTGTGGCATCAACTTAACAATTTGTGATTTATAATATTTAAATATAGAGATTTGATTATTGTTTTAATCTTACATCTACAAAATTATACAATTTATCAAGTATTTACATATTACATAGTTATACGATGATTTGAAGGAAAAGCCACTAAAAACCTTCTTTAAATAAAAATAAAAAGATAAAATGATATAAAATGCGGTAGCAGTAATGCATAATGTGTATTTTGGCGGGGGAAGAGAGAAGTCGCCGTGGCGTAGTGGGTTAGTGCGTCGACTCCTACGCAGAGGGTGCCAGGTTCGATAACCGAATTTACCACCTTACCACCTTTCATATTTTCACGGCTCCACCTCTTTCGAGTCACTGACAATGCTCAAAGAGTACTCCTGTCTGGAAAAAGCTTCTCAACTTCGCCGTTCGGAGTCGACATAAAACTGTAGGTCCCTTCCACTCGTGAAAGAACAATAGCACGCACAACACGAGCAGTTGCTGAGAAGCTAGGCCCAGGTCCGTCTCGTACTGTCGCACAAACAATATAATTACTGGTTCTTATTTATTATAATGGTGATATTTTGCCCCGGGTTTTGCTCGGTGAAATATGGTCACCGTACCTATGAGGCATTTCCTGGAATTGAGATGGAAGCAGCTAGGTTAGGTTAGGTAGGAGGACTGCTAGTGCATTCACCAGCACACTTAGACCACGTTGGTCCATTGTTATACCCAGATTCAGACAATTACCACCGATTGACCACTCCAGCGATAGAGCCGTTAATTTGATCCCAACGGCAAATGGTGACTGGACCAGATTTCAAAACCAGATAATAGCGTATTAACTTTACTTTCACTGGGATTCGAACCGGGTACCCCATTAGGTACTCCCGGCAGGTACTCCATCATCTGTAGGTCCCTTCCACTCGTGAAAGAACAATAGCGCGCACAACACACGTGGTTGCTGAGAAGCTAGGCCCAGGTCCGCCTCGGACTGTAGCGCCACCCATATTATTATACTATTATAAGAGAGAAGTCCTGTTATAAATTGATTATAACACAAGCAATTTAATATATATGTGAATAAATTAATAAATACATAAATAAATGAAAAAACATAGAAATAAATAAATAAATTAATTAATTAATAATAAATAAACAAGTAAATAAATAAATAAATCAATAAGTGAATACAGACAGAAATTAATGATATAATCAAAGGTGTATAACGAAGATATTATTTCTTTAAGTTATGTTAGCTAAGTTTGAAATCAATTAATTTTTAGATGATAAACAGCAGTCTATATAGCGTCGATAAAGTCGTTCAGATCTTGTAGTGATCGTTTCTACAAGATCCGAATGATATTCCCTTGTGGAGAAAAACCATGCAAGATTTAGGATAATTTTAAGCAATTTGTAGTTTGCGTATATGACAGTTCGCGCACTTGTTCCATATAGGGGAGCCGTAAAATATTATGGATTGAACAATTGATTTGAAAATTAATAGTTTGTTGTCGTCGTAAAGTTTTGATTTCCTACATATAAATGGGTAGCGGATTCTAATCGTGTTATTAATTTTTCTTCTTATTTCCTGTACATGGAGACCGAATGTTAATTTTTTATCTAGATATATCGCAAGATATTTTACGTTTGATTTCCATTCAGCCTGAGTACCGTTTATAGATAGGTTGTTGCTTGGAAGTGAGCAAGCTTTTCTTTTATGAGTAAAAAAGATAGCTTGAATCTTTTATGAGTAAAAAAGATAGCTTGAATCTTTGAAGCATTTATGTTAAGTATCCAGTTGTCACAATACGCTAGAAGATTATTAAGTCCTGATTGAAGATTAGTTTCAATGTTGAAACCAACTGAATCTGAGGAATAAATGCAGGTATCATCAGCAAATAGGGCAATATTACAATTTCTCAGGTTGGGGAAATCAGAGGTATATATATTAAATAAGACTGGTGCAATAACGGATCCTTGTGGGACTCCGGCTTTAATATGTTGACTGTCAGAGAAGCATTGATTAATAAATACCTTGAAGCTTCGGGACGTGAGGAACGATCTTATAATTTTGACTAAGTATAAAGGAAACTTAAAGTTTATTAACTTGTGTATCAGTCCTTCATGCCAAACGGTATCGAATGCTTTTTCTATGTCTAGGACAACCATGAAAGTACTTCTGCCCACTGAGAAATGATTTTTAATATCGTTTGTGATACGATGGACTTGATGCGTGGTGCTATGAAATGCTCTGAGTCCAAATTGTTGTGTTAGTAGGATCGCATTACTATCAATAAAAGAAACAATTCTCTTCTTAATCAACTTTTCAAAGCACTTGCTAAGCGAACTTAGTAGGCTAATCGGCCTATAGCTACAGGGCAAATCAGGAGCTTTGCCAGGTTTAAGGATTGGTATTATCTTGGCAGCCTTCCATTTATTGGGGAAGTATCCCAGTCTAAGACAGTTGTTGAAGATTTTCGCCAGTTTCTTAAGGGCAAAGTCGGGGAGATTCTTAAGATATATATTTTTTATCTTGTCGAGTCCTGTTGATTTTCTTATTTCCAGACTGCAAATAATGTCCTGTCTCAAACAAGGAGTATGAATCTATAAGACGTACTGATTGTAGGACAGAAGATTCAATATTCGGGTCTGTAATACGACTGACGGCAATCGAATGGTTGTTAAGGAAGCTAGTTGCCAGAGCATCTGCTTTTTCAGAGCAAGAAAGATGAACAGAGTTGCCTATTTCGAGGGGAGGAATAAAAGTCTTCTTTTTCT
The DNA here is from genome assembly GCA_964034865.1 of Eristalis intricaria. NCBI lineage: Eukaryota > Metazoa > Arthropoda > Insecta > Diptera > Syrphidae > Eristalis > Eristalis intricaria. The sequence continues at coordinate 61,700,402 of OZ035877.1, read as the reverse complement.
TTATAATCTTAAAGATGTTCCAAAAGGGTTTGCTACCTTTGTCTAGTCCTTGTAAACGTTCGTTCCAAGATTGATTTCTAAAGTTCGAAATAGCAAATTCGACAAGAGCGTTCATTTTCTTATATTGATCAAGGTAGAATTCATTTCGCGTCCGTCTCCATCGGGACCTACAGGTATTTCTCAGAGTTAACATGTCGAGAATGAATGGTGGTAGTATCTTGCATGAATGTCTAACCAAAGTTTTCTTTGGTACAGACTGCTCGACACTTTCTAAAACAGTATTTGTCAAGGTGTTGATGTACTCATCGATATGCGAAGGCCTGGAATTAGGAACGATGCCGTTTTCTAATTTTGTCCGAGTAAGCCGCCTGAACAGATTCCAGTTGGCATTTTTGAAATTACATACTAGATTAGAACATTTAGCTGGAGACAATATTACACTACATTTAACAGGCAGATGGTCAGAACTCAATTCATTGAATGTTATTGGAGGTGTAAGAAGTTCAGGTATGTTGGTGAGAAATAGATCTAAGGTCGATGGATTTTTATTTCTGGCGCATGGAAAGTGTGTGGGATTAGGTGGGAAGAGAACTTCGAAAGGGTATCTTGAATGTAGGTCAGCAAGAATGTTGCCGCACCGATTTGCTCTCAGACAATCCCAATTTCTATGTCTGGCGTTAGAATCGCCACCTATGAGGAACAAGTCGTTAGTGTTAACTAGTTTTAGATAATCGTTTCGTAGGTCAGTTCGATTATAGTGAAAGTACGCACTAAAGATTTTTAATGAAAGTCCATTAACAAAGGGAATTTCAATGCCAATGGCTTCTATAATTTTAGTATTTAATATTGGTAGCAAACTATGCTTTATTGAACGTTTTATTACAACGGCAACACCACCACCACTTCTCTCTTCCCTATCCAGACGATAACACTTATACAGAGAGTTGGACAATCGATCAGTTACGTTTATCGTACGAATTGAATTAGGCTACAGGAATTCATTTCGATTTATACAATACAGTTATAGTATTAAATTGTTCTGCTTTGGTAACACATTTACCGAGTAATATGATCATCTCCGCGGTGAGAGCGTTGATTTCTTCAAGAGAAAAAAGCTCTTCAGAGTTCTTCACACCATTGTTGATTGACGACTTAGTCCATGCATTCGTTGAGTTGTAGTTGTTTGTTATTATTATATTAATAATCAATTACTTACTTGAATGTGAGTTTTTCACCCTGTTAGTGCAAATTTGGCGCAATAAATTCGATTTTGGTTTCGATCAAATCGAAAGACGTCAGATTTCTCTTTACAAATCACCTCATTAACTCGAATCCCATCTCACCGCCCATCACATCATCAGATGGAATAACCTTCAATAATTCATGAAAACCTCCCGAGCAGCATGAGTTGCCGTTCCCAGGAAGAGCACTCTTCCTCTGCCCCACATCTATCCATTTGACACTTTAAAGAAATGAAAAACATTCGAAATCAATAACCCATCCCCAGCGCAAGCAAGCATTCCATCATCTTCAAGTTGAACGAACCACTTCAAAGGACAACGACGTGTCATGTGCCGAATAAGCTGTGTCATGAGCAGTGCCTGGAACGAATTCATGCTCAAATCCGCATCCTTGAATAATCCGAATTCGATGTCGCATCGCAATCACTTGCCCCGGGAGCCAAAAATCACAAGAAATAAAATTCGAACCACCACAATATGTACACCCAAGTGAGAAGCCCATAAAACAAGGATGCCATCGCAAGGATTTTCGGTTGTGTAATCCCACTCAGAAATTCACAAAGTCTGCCACTCAGCCGGGTCGGTCGTATCGGCTATGTCGTCGTTGTCGTCGTTGGGGACGACGTCTACAATATCGAGCCGCAATAAGTAATCGCATTGCAGTAATACTCGACACACATTTCACAAGCCACCGCTCACGCCCCTCGAATGCCACTCGAAAAGTACTTATAATCGTAAGGCCTCGCAACACCACCCCCAGATGCGATGCACGAAAAATCCTTGAAAACTCAGATTATCCCATGTAAGATGCGATAAGGGTCCACACACACACACACACAGATAGAGACAACTCCACTCTTCTCCACTCGACAGCAGCAAGAACACAGTGGCTGGCAACCTGAAGGCTGGCGCACACATTTCATGTTCCCGGCATGTTTTACAGTTCCTTTGAATTTAATAAACCTGGCCAGCGATTTGTTTCCCCCAGAAATACACTCCCTGCACAGTTAGATAGAGTGCCCGTCGAAGGATGCACCGCACAAAGGTCTGTCTGTCTGCTGCCCTTGTGCATCAAATTTTTCTGCTCCTTTTGGCCATGTTGCACATCCTTTAATATGCCGGCAATGTAATTCCGAATTGTTACTTCCTCCAGATGAGCACAGATGACGATGGGTGTGGCGACGACACCGCCGCGCCGTGCAGTGCGGTGGTGGTGCTTCATCGTCTGCTCGTGTCCAGGTAACAACTGTACTGCTCTTATCTCCGCTGCACTCGAATGACTTTTTGGCAAGAGCCCAACCATGCGAAAGACTATCCCCACATTCATCCTGTCCACGGACTAAAAGTCATAAGGACTGACTTGAATTCTGATGGGGCAGCAGTGTGCTGGTGACTAAAAGGGGACCCTGCTCGAGTCGGGGGATGAGTGTACTTAGAGAAAAGATATTTAAACCTTATGTGGCTCGGTGACTTTTCACTTTGATGGACTTGGAGTGCACTAGTTACTCGTAGTCGTAGTTTCGAAACAACTGCTACTTCTGTGTGAACGGGAGCAACGTGTGCGCGGGTGTGTGTGCACGGGTTCGCTTACATTTCAAAGTTAGTGCTCTGTTAAGTGCTGGCTTTTGCATTTGCCTCAGTCGTGACACTGGCCAGCGTTTTGTTTGTGTGTGCTCTCGGCCAGTGCACACACAGGATATGTGAGGACGTTTAATCGTCTTAGCACAGTTTTTGGAGTTGATTTGGATGGCAGATTAGACGATCCTGTGGATGTCGTCTTGGGGCCTGTCCGAGGGAGACTGGTTTCGTTCGTTTTAAGGAAATGGTTTTAAGATCAATTGAAATCGATTCAGTCGTTTGACCATACTCCGAGGAAGAGTGAGGGAATAAATGGATCGCTGATTTTGACGCGGCAGGTGGGACGTTACGTCAAACCGTCGGGTTAGAAAATATCAACGCAGTGTTAAGAATGGGGTCTGTGAGGCGAAGTTTCGAAATTTAGGAGTCGAGAGCAACAGGGCTGTATACTAGGGCCCCATGTCTTGAGCGTTCATGTGGTTTTTTTCTTTTTATTTTTTCATTTTTACTTAATTTGCTTCTTCTTCCTTAATATCTAACAATTCATATCTTTGGACTAGCTCTAGATGAGCCACGCGTGAAAGAACAATAGCACGCACGACACGTGTGGTTGCTGGGAAGCTAGGCCCAGGTTCGCATCGGACTGTAGCACCACCCATATTATTATTATTACACTGGCCAAGAAAACTAAGAAAAAACTTGGCGGTCTATACTTTCTTGTTTTCACGTGAACTCGTATTACACGGCATACGTCGCTCTAAAGATACGGGTAATTAGTCAGATGCGGGTGCAGGTAGACACGAACGTCATATACGCGCAGACGTTTCTCACTGATTATAAGTCCAGTTAGAAAACAGCGTCTATCTTCCATTGTAAAGGTGTATTGTGCCGTGTAGCACAAATTCAAGTGTAAATCTGAATTAATGAAGGAAGGCACAGCTGCCATTTATGCTAACTATTAGCGAATAAGTAGTCGCCGTGGTGAAGTGGGTATGAGCGATTTGTATACATGACAACGCCAGTAATCCCGGAATTGACAGGTCTAGTGGTTACTCATACTCACACCCCAGCAGATCAGGATGCCATAGTCCCAAATGACGAAGTGCTCATACGATCGCCACGATACTTGCTAAACTTAACGAGCAGTCGGCGACAAATAAAATAATTTTTGACAAACTTATCAAGCTTGAGCCTAAACCTGGTAAACAACACAGAAATTCTCGTAATATATGAATATGGAAAGCATGTGCTGAAAGCAATGAACTGGAGATATTCTTGGGTAACATTAACGTTGAGGTGTGCTCGATATCGGAAACCCACCTGACGAAGGAGTCCAAATTTAAAATAAGTGGTTTTTGTGCGCACCACGCTTTTCATCCCTCCGGAAGCGCCAGATTGGGTTCCTCCTTATTTATTATAGGCAATATAGAGCACATCATGAATACAATAACAGAACAATCAGTGTCAGGTTAACTAAAATACAAGACATCGCATCTGACCAGAGCATCTGTATATTTTCCCCCGCGATGCGTGCCCACAAGGGATGACCATGTAGGTCTTTTCGAGAAATTTGGAACGAGTTTCATCGTTGGTGGTGATTTTAACGCCAAACATACCTTTTGGGGTTCGCGTAAAAATTCAACGAGAGGAAGACTGTTGTACAAAGTCGGTATCTAGCTCTGGGCGACTTCCACTCCACAGGAAACCGACATATTGGTCCGCCGATACGGAAAAAGTGCCCGACTTAGTGGACTTTTTTTATTATTAAAGGGGTACTTATAAACTTCGTGAAAGTAGAAGAAAGCTTTGACCTCTCTTCCGACAACTCACCTGTAATCTTGACCATAAGCAATAAATTAAGGAAAATGGAAGGTGCGCCGAGATTGACAGATGCCAAAACTGACTGGGAAAGTTTTTGACATGACTGTGAGGAAAATATTAGTCTAAATGGGTCTTTAAAAACAACTTTAGAGTTAGAACTCGAACTCGACAATTTTATTAGTAACATCCAGAAAGCAGCCTGGAAAAATACTTCTCGCAGTAAAAAAAATACCCAAGTTTATTGAAACAAATCTTCCGCCAGAAATAAAAGAACTTATCCTCGAAAAAAGAAAAGCATGCAAAAAATGGCAGCAGTCTCGCGAACCGCAACATAAAACATACCTAAATTGCCTGTGCGATATCGACTTATCTTGAAGGCCTAACAAGCGAAAAATGTACAATCTACTCACTTTGGCAAGAAGTAAAAAATGTCAAGAAGCCCCAAATGCAGGCCGCGCCAATCAAGAAAAACAATGATGAGTGGGCAAAAAGTGATAAAGAAAAGGCGGATCTCTTTGCCGAACATTTGGCGGAACCTTTGTTGGACAAATTTTGGAAGATGATCCAAGTGTAACTTCTATATCTGACAGCGCTAGTATAGAAAGAGTATCGCTAAACGAACTCTGCCATGCAATCAAAAATCAAAAAAAAACAACAAGGCTCCTGGCTTTGATCTATTAACCGGACAAGTCCTGAAGAACTTGCCGAAATAGTCGCTAATTAAACGCCTCTACTTAATTAACGCTTCCTTTTAGCTATTATATGTTCTAGACTTATGGAAGGTTGCAGAAGCGATAAGGGTTCCAAACCGTTGAACAAAAAAAAGTCGTACCAGCCGTACCAGACCCATATCGCTTTTACCAATAAATTTTTGAAAAACTCTTATTAAAACGCATTCAAAAATTTATCGAAGAGAAGCAACTAATACCTGACCATCAGTTCGGGTTTCGAGCGAAACACTCGACAATTGACGAGGTATATAGAATAACGAAAGAAATTGAATTAGCATTGGAGGAGAAAAAGATCTGCTCCACCGCCCTACTTGACATTTCCCAGGCCTTCGACAAAGTCTGGCATGAGGGCCTAAGATACAAACTAAGCAGGCTTCTACCGACAAGCTTGTATAAGATACTAGAATCTTATCTCCATAACAGGATATTTAGAGTTAAACATGGAACTGAATTTTAAAGATATGCGAGGAGGAGTCCCTCAAGGGAGTGTCCTTGGCCCTATATTGTACCTGTTGTACACTAGAGACATACCTCAAGCCGAAGGTACACTTGTGGCTACATTTGCGAATGACACAGCAATCCTGGCAACGGGAAGTTCAGTAGAGTCTTCAAATGAAAATCTCCAACGAGATCTAGAAAAATAAGCGAATGGTCAAAACGCTGTTGCACTGCTCCCAATGAGACCAAATCAACGCACATACATTTTACCTACAGAAATATTTAAAATCGACCACTTTTCATTAATTCTGTACAAATACCGCACGCTAATGAAGCAAAATATCTTGGTGTGACACTCGAGGCGAAACTCAAGTGGAAAGCCAACGTGAAAAAGAAACGGGATGAGCTCCAACACCGGTGTAGAGAAATGTACTGGTTACTTGGAAGGCACTCAACACAAGCAACTGCCATTACACAAGCAAGTCCTGAAGCCTATATGGACTTACGGCATACAACTATGGGGTTGCACCAAAGCAAATAACGGAGGATTTATTCAGTCCTTTCAAAATAAAATTATGCGGGATATTGTGAAAGCTCCCTGGTATCTCAGGAATTGTGACATACCAAATGACCTAGGTATAACTACCGTCGACGAAGAAATAACAAACTTGTATCATACTTCGTGGTCATTGTAACAATGCCATTCTCCAAACTTTGGACATGAGACGTTTAGTACGCCGACTACAGCGTACGAGACCGCTCGATTTTGCGCAATAGTAATAAACCAACCGTTGTAATTGTACGATTTCTTTCATGGACACCTCTTTCTTTTCCTCTTTTTATTGGTTAAATAAGACAATGAAGGCATTAAAATCTATTCAAAGCTACATGTCTTCATAATAAAATACCAAGCAGAGCCACCGTGACACGTTGGTTTGGTGACAAGTATGATGTTTCGTCAATATTATTGAAATCGAAACTTGCCAATGTTGAACACCTCTCTTTAAGCAGTGATATTTGGTCAGACATCCAAATACGCAACTTTTTTTTTGTGTCGCAGCTCATTTTGTCAGTGACATTAGTGCCCGATTTAGCTAAGTGTAGGATCGAACTTAAACTTCTCTCGAGAATATTTCGTTTTCACACTCCATATTTAGTGATGGTTTAGGCAAGCCATGGATTGACTGACATTGTGAACTATTGAATCGCCCAACCATGTAACCCTTGAACAAAATAGTGACTGTGATTGAACACGAACAGCACCCTGCTGATGAAAGGAAAAGAGAACAAGCAAATGTTCATACATTTAAGGATATTTTTATCAGAAATGAAGTATTACAGATATTTCCGATTCTACCTCTCTTGTCCCTTAAAATGTTGGACAACTATTTTTTATAACGTGTTCTTAAACCAAATTGACCAATCAGAGGACGGCATTTACGTTACTTCGTGAGTAACAGCCAAAAATTCATCACATGAATATCTGTCAAAAAGGCACTCAAATTCGTCGATGGACTAGGGGACAATCAGCTGTGAAGTCGGCTATCTCTGTAATACTTCATTTCTGATTTTTATAATATGCGTATTTTAGCATGAATTTAACATGGAGTGGGTTGCTGTGGTTTAGTGGGTTAGTGCGTCGACTCCTACGCAGAGGGTGCCAGGTTCGATACCCGAATTAACAATCTTTCATATTTCACGGCTCCACCTCTTTCGAGTCAGTGACAATGCTCAAAGAGTATTTCTGTCTAGAAAAAGCTTCTCAAACTTGGCCGTTCGGAGTCGGCATTAAGCTGTAGGCACGAACAACACGAGTGGTTGCTGAGAAGCTAGGCCCTGGCCCTCTACGGGCTGCCATGCGCCACCCATATTATATTATTATTATTATCTAACATGAATATGTCAATTAATATTTTAAATTGGAATGCGAATGGTCTGCTACAAAAATTGACGAACTAGAATTATATATTAGAGAAAAAGATATCGATGTCTGTCCAGTCTCTGAGACACACTTGACGAAGCAATCCTGTGTAAACCTAAAAGGGTACTGTGCCTGCCATCCGTCCGAATGGGCAAGGGGCGGTTCATCCCTGTTTATACGCGATAATATAGATCATTTAGTAGAAATAAGTATAGAATCTGATTCTATACGGCTAAATACGATTCGTGTAAAAAATGAGTATTCATTTAACGTCGCGTCCATTTACTGCCCTCCGCGCAGTATAATTGATCAAAGCGAGCTCGAACGAACTTTCCACACTCTAGGCCCAAATTTCGTAATTGGTGGAGATTTTAATGCGAAACACACTTTTTGGGGGTCAAGATTAATCTCACAAAACGGCAAACATTTATACAGAGCTGGCATGAAACTAAACTGTGATTTTTACTCGACAGGAAAACCAATCTAATGGCCGTCGGATGTTACAAGAATACCTGACTTTGTTGATTTCTTTGTCATAAAAGGCGTTTCTCGAAACTATTTACGAATTGAAGAAAGCTTTGATCTTAGTTCATATCATTCCCCCATTGTGCTATGTATAAATGATACCCTTGTAAAAACGGAAGTTCCCCCTACGTTAACTAATAAACGTACGAATTGGCAAGCATTTAGAAATCACTTACAAGATAATATCGAACTCATAGAACCGCTGATAACCCCATACGATTTAGAAGTAGAACTCGATAAATTTATAGAAGTAATAATGCGCTGCTTGGAAATAAGTGAGGAAAATAAGAGAATTAGTAAGAGAGAAACGTAAAGCTCGTAAGAAAGGGCAACAGACCCGTGCTCCACAGCATATAACGCGCATCAAACTACTGTCTGACTTCCTGATAGTGAAAATTAAGTCGTTTATAAATAATAATCTTAATGCCTATTTAACAGGCGAAAAAAGGTACCAATTACTCACTCTGGAAAGCAGCCAACGGTTTAAGAAAACCCCCACCACATGCGGCTCCAATTCGGAAAAACCAACACAAGTGGGCCAAAGACGATAAAGAGAAAGCAGATCTCTTCGCAAATCATTTGGAAGCAACGTTTAAATCACGCGATGGACAAACACAGTCTGTTATGGAAATTCGGACGTTAAATCTTCCTCTAGCATGCAGGCATCAATAAGACGAGTTTACTATTTTAGTACATTCGCTTCACTCTTTGAGGCCCCCTCACCAAGAAATTTTCTTTAAAGAAGTCCTTCGTAACTCCTTCGCAACCAAGCAAAAGGACCTTCAACCAAATTAAATCCAACACAACATTAGGTCCAGAAAAAAAAACAGCATTCGAAGCTATCCACAACATTTGCCTTGGCCAGAATGCCTTAACTTAGTTGTGTCATTAAGGCGCTTCGAATGAACGCACTCCAACTGTGAAACTAAAGTACACACCACTTACTTCGGCCGCAGTACACACGGCTCCTAATTACCCCAACCCACCCATGAGGCAGAACTTTAATAAAAACAGACGCAAACAAAACACACAAACAACAAATACAACATACACTCAACCATGCACCTGGAGAAACTGAAACGAGAAAAATTGGCATCCAAGTGGAAATCCAAATCCAGGCAAAAAGCGACGACTGAAGGCATCCACAAGCAGCGAGCGTGCTCTCCTTACACTCGCTTCGCTTTCATCTCAGAGCCTTTGGTCTTTGCCTTTGCTTCGGTTTTCTGTTTAAATAAATTCAGTTCAAGCTCAGCGCAAGAAGTAAGAAATCATACACCCACCTGCCTGCTTATCCCTTTTGATGTGGTCCCGGCTGCTGTGTGCACGCGGTTGGGCGTGCGAAGTGGATTGCGGATGTGGGCGCTGCCGAAGAAGAAAATGCGGGCCACGGCAGTAATTACCATTGGCTGTAGTGCGAGCGAGGGAATCGACTGCTGTTAATCCTGTGGATACAGAGCTCCATTTCATCGGGGCTCCGGTGAACCATGAGAAGTAATTTCTGCCATGCCTGCACACATGTGACGCGGCTGTGAGTTTATTTGCCACATGACATGGTGTCCGGAATGGGTTTCTGCGGTGGAGAGGCCATGCCGGAGAGGTAATTATTGCCAGGTCACAAGTAGAGTGAATGCTGATTGAGTTTATCGAATTTTTAAAGCCATGTTGACCTTTCAGCCGCAATCGCGATGGGTCACTGGGTCTACAGGGACACCCAGGTCTCCCTTAAATTTACTACATCCGCCTCGGAAATGTTGACTTCCATGAGAGCCAGCTCTCGAATCAGCAACACACCACCAGCGGCGTGCATACAACGCCAAGCCACAACTCTCAATTAAGGGTAGCTAACCCACGGATAGCTGTTGCTGCCATTACCGGAACACGGAACACTTTCCGCTCAATTTAATAGGTAAGCGTAAGCGTAAGCGTTAGCATTAACAACGGCTTGAATTTCTTATTTGACGGCTATAAGCAGCAGAGCAGCAGCCATTACCCTCGACTCGATGGCGACGGCGTCACTTCGCCCTCAGGACCCGGGGGCCATGGTCTATGATCTTTCAGTTACAACCGACCACCCATCATTCCGCCTGCAATTACAATTTGTGTAAGGGCGATAGTTTGCACAATAAAATCAACCCCTGCGCCCAACCGCACGCTTCCCCGAGCAAATAGTTAAAACGACTGCACCAGCCCTCACCTTCGGAGGGAAACATCCACCCATCCACCCTCGGGACCCGCACACAGGACGGGGAAAACGTTACTTCCGCTTCGCTAAGCAACAGACCAACGGAAAGGGAGGGTTGGGCCAGACGACCGGAGTTACAGTGACACATAACACGTAATAAAAATGTTAACACTCAGAGGGCTCCACCAGGCAGCAGGCAGCAGCCAGCAACGAGCAACCAGCAAACAAAGAGCCACCACCAGCACCCGGGGCAGTCAGTTATGTGTCGCAGGAAAGGCAAAAAAGGGGCATTAAACATTTTTGCACAGAAAGGATTCAACTTTAGTGAAATTGTCGGTACATAAAAGTCGTTCTACTTCCGCTCTTGGTTGGGCAATAAATCCTTTCAAGCCCCCAAGCCCCCTCGTCGCCCATCGGAAGGAAAACTCCGATTTGGGGCACAACAATACAGCCGACCGATGTGGCCCGCTGAACCGTACGCCTTTCGGGCAGGCAATTGCCTGAATCGACTGTCGCGATGGTAGCCCCTCCAGACTCGACTGGATATCGGATTTCATGTTCGTCCGCCCAGCCGTTTGTGTGTGTGTTTTATGATTTCAATAGGCAATAAATTCGTTAAATACTTTGAGAACTTTTTGATTGAAATTCCAATCAAAATTCTTGGCCGGGTTACGGAGTGCTCGGCAGTCGGTGGCGGCGGCGTCGGCGACGACGGCGGCGAATGAAATCACGATTTGACATGAAGATGAAACACACCGAAGGGGATATGTTGCTGGGAATCCAATTCGAAATTGGATTCAATTTGGGGAAAATTGAGATTCCTTTTTTTTTGTTTGGTTTTGTTCCTGCTGCTTCAGCTCGCATCGTCTACTTACACGCGTTTAATTATTGCGCATGGAATTGCGCGGGTGGCACAGTCGGAGGGATGCGGGCCGAGGCACGCAGTCATAAAATCAAATGCTGGGGGGATGGGGGTGGGGGTACACTCCAGTAAACAATGGAGGGGACGGTTGCTGAGCAATAAAAAGTGTGCTCATTTAATTAAATTTATGCTGACAAGCTCTTGTTGACTTGATGAATGCGATAGATGACTTCAATCAGAGGGGGGACGTCGGATGGGCTCACTTCATTCAACAAGAGGAAAAGTCACTGATAAACACAAACCGAATCGAATCGTGCTTTGCTTTCTGAGTGTGACCATGGGCGGTAAGTCGTGCCTTTCAATGGGGCTTGAAGATTTGTTGATAGAGTCCGTTTTGGTATTTTGGGGCTGTCCTTTTCGTTGCTGACCTTGAGTCTGGTAGGGAACATTTGGCAGACTGATATTCGATGGGAATAAAACCGAATGATGGACGGAAGTCGCACGGAAAAGGGATTCGTGTGCACCTAATTTGTCAATGCAAGCAATGACACCACCGCGGAGATAAAAGGAAATTTCAGACTTTCCAATCGTCGTCTGCGTGGGCTTGGAAGTCAGTTGAGGAATAAAGCCCTCTCTTTCAAGTCGATACTTAGCATCTATTTATAGGATTCAAGGCCGCGTATGACAGTATTTATAGAGACGAGTTGTACAACACATTGTCTAGTTTTGGCATCCCTGCAAAATTCGTCCGTCATTGCAGAATGACGATGGAGAATGCCTATAAGACTTTTCCGAGACCTTTGATGTCAAAAAAGGACTTAGACAAAACGACACACTGTGTGGCGATTTTTGTTTAACATTATTCTCGAGAAGATCGTACATAACTCAAACGTCAACACCAGAGGCACGATCTTCCACAAACTCGCAGAGAGACCACCTCAAAGGGTCTCGCATATGCCGATGACATAGACATCATCGGAAGAACACAACGGGCTGTCAGTGCGGCGCTTGTGAGCATCGAGAAGGAAGCGGTGAAGATGGGTCTTGTGGTCAACGAAGGAATGACAAAGTATATGCTGCCTACGAAAATGGTCCACCAACACCGACGTCTTGGACAAAACATTTCCATAGACAGCTATAACTTCCAAGAAGTGAAAGACTTTGTCTACCTAGGCTCCGTGGTTAACGCGATCAATGACACCTCTCGGTGTTTTTGAGCTTGGAAAGCAATTGAGGAATAGAGCCCTCTCACCAAGAACCAAGATATGCCTATATAAGACCTTAATAGTCCCAGTCCTGCTTTATGGCGGACGAAGAGATTATTGGTCGCTTCGAGAGGAAAGTCCTTCGTAATATATTTGGTCCCGTATGTATGGATGTTGTTTGGAGGAGGAGACTTAACGACGAACTATGCGGTCTGTACAGCGACATCGATCTGGTCAAACGAGTTCAAGTTCGTCTCTCGTCTCAGATGGCTAAGCCATGTAGAGCGAATTTACACCAACGCTCCGTCCTGGAAAGTTTTCGACTCCAACCTCGAAGACCACGCCTCCGGTGGCGCACTCAGCTGGAAAAGGACCTCAATCACCTGAACGTGCATGGCTGGAAGCAACTAGCACAAGACCGTGCTAGATGTAGAGGCATGTTGGCTGAGGCTCAGGTCCACCCCAGACTGTAGCGCCAGCCAAAGAAAAAGAAGATGCTTGGGAAACTTCAGAAGCCGGACACTTACGTATTGAAGTCGCCAGGGAAAAAAAAGGAAACTGTACACTAAGCAGCTGTCATAAAAAGAAAATTTAATAATAGTACAAATTTACAATGTCGAAAGCTGTCTTTATTTTTTGAGGTGTTTGTCCCAATTGACTTTGCATGCTATGGCTAACATGCTAGCATGCCAATGCTTCAGGAATAATAAGGTAAATACATTCACACGAAATGAGTTTGCTTTTTACATAGATGGGATTTCCAAGAACTTTTTTCTTATGAATCGCTTGATATCCCTCCACGTTGTGTGTAAATGGTTGAGAAAAAATCGTAATTTCCGTCCGTTTTGCTGCAGCACACATTGATAATTCAAATTCAACATGTATGCACATATTCAACGAAGTGAGAGATTGGGATAGGCATCAAAGACAAAAGAAAATTCAAATTCTTCTCTGAGTTCTGGTTCGAGCAGTCTTATTATTGTTTTAAATTAAAAAGTGCGGGGTAAACATTTATTCAAAATCGTCTTCAGTGCATCTACAACGGAACACTTTTCTCCACATTTTTCTTCATAATCACATTATCGCAAAAATGCCGAGGAAAAGGAAAACTATTTTTGATCCTCAGCAAGCATGTGTGAAAAGACGGCAACTTCTAAGATCTGCACAATCTCAAGAAGTAAGAGTCCAAGTTCAACATTGCACAGGCTGCCAGGAGAAGTAATGAAACACAGTATGAAAGAGAAAAACGGAACGCAAGTAATGGATTGGCTCGACGTTTATTGATTGAGACTTCTCAAGTTCGCAGTGTTAGACTCGAGAAGCAGAGAACTAGACAAGGTAAGTTACGTTCTAAAAATTGGCTGTATATGAAAGAAGAAGCATTCAACTATGACCCATCGTTGGAATACTTCAACTTTCCACAAATCTCTATTGGTCGCATGTCGTCAAAGTGTAATTTTTGCCAAGCAATGAAGTTTGATGGAGAAACTCCCAGTTTGTGTTGTGCCGCAGGAAAGTCTACTTACCGGAACTTCCAGATTTGCCCGACCCTCTGAAAAGTTTGATGAATGGGTCAAAAGAATTTCTTAGCATGATCCGTAAATATAATGCAATGCAACATGCAACAAACTTCATGCCAACGTTTAAGATTCAGGGTCAGGTATACCAGAGAGCTGTTATACATTGTCGCTGATAATGTTTCTGAAACAAAAAATGTAGTCTACAAACGAGTTTTATAATAAAAAATAATAGATAAATATAAAATAAAAATAAAATAAAAAAAAAGATAAAAAATAATAGAAGTTTGATTTCCTTGGGGTTTTACTATTTTAAATACTTTTCCTCAGGATATTTTGAAAAAACTATATTTTCACAACAGGTAATCTACCGGTTGAAGAAACAAACCCGGGCAAAGCCGGGTACGAAATCTAGTACTCCATAAATATATTTCCTTTTTTTTATTAAAAATATCCTGAGGAATGTTTATTTCCTTTTTATATAAAACAATTTACAAAATTACATTTTCGTTAAAGAATTTTTTTTATTATTAAGGACACTTGAAAAGTATTGTTTAAAAAGTTGTTCAATTATAAAATATTTGTTAAGAACAAAAATTCAATATAAGAAATATTTAAAAAACGTTTTTATTTTGTAGCTTCTATTCAGTAAACAATTATGCAGTACGTATTGTATTTCAATACAATCTCTTTTTAAATGTTTATACAATTTCAAAAGTCTCTCTTTCATCCCTGATCCCGACATGAGACTTGATAATCTAAGTTTTGCTGTATGAAACTGAAGCATGGACATTAACTAAGGCGGATGAAGAGATTATTGGTCGCATCGGGAGGAAAGTCCTTGGCCCCCGTAATATCATTGGTCCCGTATCTTCTGCTGGAGGAGGAGACTGAACCAGGAACTCTTTTAGCTGTACAGCCATTTCGATCTTGACAAACGAGTTCGAGTCTCTCGTCTCAGATGGCTAGGTCATGTAGAGCGAATGGCCATCAATGCTTCGGCCCGGAGAAAATCTTAAAGTTCAACCCCGAGGTACAATGTAATAAGAAAAGACCACGCCTCTGAGGGAGTGCGAAGCTCGAAAGGGATCTCTATCAGCTGCATAGTTGGAACTTGCACAGATGGATGGATAGGCATGTTGTCTTCGACCTAGGTCCACCCCAGACTGTATTGCTAGCCAACGGAGGGGTCTTGATATCGGACACTCAATTTAAATATATGACAAGGCACTGTTTTTCATTGATTTCTTCCGTCGATGTCATGACACTTTAGAAAGATAAAACTAGGTTACATTTGGTTGTCTTTCAGATATTTGTAGTAAGTGTTTAAAATGTCCCAAAAAGGCGCGCCAAGAGGATCACTGACAGTCGTTCGCCTTTTTTTCTGTAGTTCTAGACCGGGCTTCTTGCGTTCTTCTTGCGTTCCCAGCTCTCCCTTCTGCTTGTCAGTTTTGCGATCCATCGCCATCCCTCACAACCTCCTTGAAGACATAAACTGCTTGCTCCCAGTTTTTTTGCACTTTGATTTCAAATCACCGAGTGTTTTCGGCCTCCTCGCATCATGTACGGCAATAAACGAAACACTCCTTAATCCCGACGCCATTTTCCGGCTACTTTGATTCAGCTATTCCTGCGCTTCGAGCCATCGATTACGTGTTGCAGACAAAGTCTTCAGAGCTTCTGATGCTTCGTTGGACCTATACTCTCATGCACTTCCTCCCTGCTCCTTCCAAAAGCTTCGTGCTGATGCTTCGTTGGACCTATACTCTCATGCACTTCCTCCCTGCTCCTTCCAAAAGCACTGTTGCGAAAAACAGACCACTGTGAGAAAATGGCCTTTACTTAATGAGTTGGATCGTGCAACAGTCGAAGTGACATT
Organism: Eristalis intricaria; assembly: GCA_964034865.1. Classification (NCBI taxonomy): domain Eukaryota; kingdom Metazoa; phylum Arthropoda; class Insecta; order Diptera; family Syrphidae; genus Eristalis; species Eristalis intricaria. The sequence goes on along the minus strand of OZ035877.1, from coordinate 61,684,502 downwards.
CATTAATTCAACAATCTCATCGACTCCACTTACAGCTGCATTCTCATTTCTGGACTCAAATTTGACTCTTTGGTCGCAATTTTCCTTTTCCAGTTCGGTTCAGCGTTCATCGCAAATATTATTAAACAGTGAGAGCTGTGTGTACTTACCCCTAAATAGAAGGGTATAACTAACAAGGGTAACAACTAACTACTTAAACTTTCATTAAAAACTTTCATACAAAAATATTTTTATATTCGAACTGGCAGCGACTCTGCCTACTAGTTTCTTACTTCTACATTAAATACTAACTTATTGCTGGAACTACATTTTCGTCATCCGTGCTATTTGATCCGATCGATGGCAGGTTGAACGCAGGCTGTGAGAAAGGTGCTTCTTCAGCAATTTGACTTCGGCGTGTGTTGGACTGTCTGCGCGGGTTACCTGGGTGGAGCGATATTGTGTGGCGCTACGGATATTCTACTAGAACGACCCAATATTTTACGATTTCGCATTTTTTTTTATTTTCACTCACTAGGGGGCACACACCGCGACCCGATCCTTTTTCATATTTTAACGGGCTTTCATTAAGGGAGTATAGAGGAGGAGGAAATGCCACTGCAGATCCACCACCAGTACAATCGGAAATTTTACCCCGACCCCGATTGTTTTCTTTCACGAGTTCGTTTATAATCCCACTTCTGAAATATTAAGTAAGAATGGCTACCCCGGGTAAACCAACCAACCGATCGGACCCTTTCGCGATGCAAAAACGATTGACAATGCATGTCCTCTCTGATTTACCCAATCGTTGGCAACCCTCTCTTACACTCAAGAGGGTAGTTTATGTTGATGGCTGAGTCGATTGAGAAGAAGGATCATTTTTATTCCTCGTGCAATATCGGTCAACAGACACACAAGTGGAGAAGGACCTCAACCAACTTGACGAGCGAAATTCGAGGCAGCTGGCGAAAGATCGTCCCAACTGGTAAAGTTTGTGGACTGTGGCCCAGGTACACCCCGGAGTATGGCACCACTAGAAGATGATTCTTTCACTTCACATTCAGGGCGTGTTATGTTGGTACACTCACTACAAAATACGAGGCCAGCATTAATGGGCAATTGAACATAATTCGTGCTTATGCAGCAATAGTCGAATTACCGGAGTGTCATGAACCTCGTTGTGTTTATGCACCGACAATCACACTGCCGGGGTGTTTCGGAGGATTTCGTTGTGCTGATGCTACAGTAAAGGCAAGGAACTCATTGAGTTGACTCAAGGTGAATTAAGCACGTCATAAGAATATTTACTTCATATAAAGTTTAGTCTTAAGGCCACCATCAACCAACGTGTTTCATTTAAAAAAAAACGTAACTCAAGCGAACTAAATTTAGATGCTCTTCTAACTCGTCACCAGGCTTAGCATTGATCTGGCCCATATACAACTCAGGAACGCACCATTCTCGTTTCAAGAGGAAATAATTGTTCACTAGTTGCAATGCTGAAATGCGAACTGGGTTCATACGTTTAAGCTTGATGATGATAATAAACCTAGCTGGCTTGCAACTATGTCTCAGGTACTGCAATACCGTCCGACATTTCCGGCTGTCGCCCCAAGGTGTAGCTAAGCACTGAGCACACCTCGATGCGATTAAGACGAAGAAATCCCTCAAAAAAACAAACAAAATCTCCCCGCACCCCACCCGGGTACTTAGGCATACTTATGTTATTAGTGGGCCTCAATTTTGAATTTCAAATAAACACACCAGCAGCCGTCTCGTCGTCGGCTGGGATTACATTCGCCTTCAAGAGTTAATCTGACGAATGCCATCCAGAGTCGAGGGAATTCGCCCCCAAAATGGAGAAACAAAAAAAACAGGAACCCGCAACAACAACCGCCACCAGACCACAATGGTCTCTGCAATCCACCCCCATCCAGTGTACGGCTTCCGCACGGTATAATTAATTGTTGGAGCTGAATTCAACCCCGCCAACCCCCGCCCACACACACACACACACACACACAGAAACCCAGCAATGACAAATCGTGCCTCATTAAAATGTTTAAGCACTTCTGGAATCCGTTTCCTTCACACGCCTACTTCCTCTCTCGTCCAAGGAGCAATGAATCTCACGTCTGGCAAGGTGAAAGCAGAAACGCCCATCCATCTCTGTGCGGTGGTGGAGGGGGAGGAGGGGGTGGTGAGCGATAAGCTATTAATTAATTACTGCTTTTGTTCGTAAGTAAATCACCATCCAGACAGAATGCAGAGGGGAATGAAATAAATTTGAGACGGTTTCCCTGCGCACTGAAGGATTTACCGCACACACCCAAACAGAACACAAAAATCCTTGCGTGCATCGTTGGCATTTACATTCTTTTTCCTGTACCGGCACCGGCCCAAGCCCCAGCCCCGGTCCCCGTCTGCCTGCTCGGATTGGGAATCAGAACACATTCCCTGCGTGCAAATCGCATTGCACGTTCCCACTAAGTGAATATCCTACGAAGATTAATGAACATGAATCCGGTGTGTTAGCCGCTTAAAGCGGAAGCACTTCTTTCGACGTACGAACATTGCCTCAAGTCAGTCGTGGCGAATGGCAAAGCCTTGGGAGCACAGAATGGACGTTAGTCTTGTGCATGTTCGCAGCAGGCTTAAGCCAAGGCAATTGGATTTGGATGCTCTTTCATTCGTGTTCAAACGACCTCCTGGTCGGTTTCCATCTGCGTAACCTCTAGGGTTTGGCTTGACGTTTGGAAGAAATGTCATTTCGCAAGCTTCTTTTTTTCCTGAATGTTTGGCCAGTCATTGCGAGTGAAGATGAAGAACGAGTGATGATGTGACGGTGGGTTATTGTTCCGCAAAAGAAGAATTGTCTGCTGTCTTGATGATGCACTCAAGCCATTGTATCTCAACTCACAAGACACATGGCATCCTATCGTGTCTCGTGAGCTCACACTTTTTAAACAAACCCCATCCAATGCGGCTGTGAATGGCCATTCAAGTCATTTCAGCGTGGAATGAGTCTCATTTGACTGCTATGAGGAAATGGACACGTGTGTACACACGTCTGCCATTCCTAGGTGATTCAACTTAGAGGCCGCGTCCAAAAATGTGAACAACTTGGTGTCTGATGTCAGTCAACTTGTCATACTCGAGCAGCTTGTTTGCCTTTCCATGAGTTCCGTCAAGATTATCAGTTCACAAACCTTGCGCGACTAACTTGACGCGTTGTGATTGCTTTTGATGAAGATTTTGTAACGAACATTTTATCTGATGTGGGGCTATTCACCTCTTAACAAGCGTTGTCCCTTCGGTTCGTCAACAATGCCAGGCTTAAAGCTACTAACTCAAGGATCATGAATCGTGCTCTAAAGTGAGGTTGGAGGTGGAGGCGAATGTGGGCGTGGGTTGGCCACGTCTTTTTCAGGTCCTGTTGGACACATTGCGATGCCTTTAACTTCTTAACCTTAAAATTAATTTTTATTTGAAAATGCATGATCCTTAGAACTAGACAAAAATGATTAAATCTATCTTAATATCTAAACAATTCATCTTCTTAAAATCTATCCTACCGACCCTTCGCAGGTACTCTAAATTAAGCTAAGCTTACTTATCTATTTGCCTTTCGGCGTCTACACTACTATCTGTTTTTTTATCAGTCAATATGGACAATCTTTAATGTTTGTTCTTAGAAAACAAACAACTTGGAGCTCTAAACATTTTTTTTTAATTTTCTTAAGACTTACTAAACCTAAGCTCTAACACACTCTAACACCCAAATAAAACTTAAACTACCTTACACTCTTTCTTTCTTCTTTCTTTATTTGGCGCTACAGTCCGGCGTGTACCTGGGTCTCAACCAACAAGCTTCTCCAACTATCTCTCTCTGGCTAGCTGTCCCAAGTGTCGGACGCCAAGTTAGTTGAGGTCCTTCTCCACCTGGGTGCGCCACCTTAAACGCGGGCGTCCTCTGTTGCGTTGTCCCACGGGTTCGGAGTCAAAGACTCTTCGGGCCCGAGCTGAGTTGTCCATACGCTCTGCATGGCCTAGCGATCTTAGGCGTTGGATCCGAAGACGCCTGACTAAACTCTTGTCGCTGTACTCCTCCAGAAACCGTCAACGGAAACAGGACCAAAGATCGCACGCAGAGCATCCGCTTTTGAGATTGTCCATGCCTCCGCACCGTTCCATAGGACTGGGATGATCAAGGTCTTGTATAAAGTCAGCTTGGTCCTTCGAGAGAGGACTCTACTACTCAATTGCCTCCTGAGCATAGAAACAGCGGTTGGCAAGAGTTACTTTGCGTTTGATGACAGCACATACTTCGTTTTGCCCCCTTTCACCGCTAGACCCATTTAAATATGCAGGACGCCAGTGTTAAATACGTATTCCGGTCTTATTTGTAGGACATGAGGAGAAGACAGCATCGGGAACCTTGCGAGCTGTACAAAGATGCAGGTATTGTCGATGAGACAATAAGCTGTCAACGTGGCTTTAGGTCAGTACCGTTCCTAACGAGTCACGAAAATCGCATTCGCAAGGGGTGTTTCCTTCTATCTTCAAATTTAAATAAAAATTCGGGTGAATTTTGACTCAAATAAATCCACTATACTTCAAATAGTGCTCTCGGGATCCAAGCGCGCGAAACGTTGCACGAACGGAAAGCCCATTTGAGTAAAATAATTTCTTCATTTGCACGTGTTGTTGAATGCTGCTTTGGCAAAACAGACTGAATTAATCAATACGAATTTGACAGATGTCATTTCATGACAGACGACACTTTATACCTTTTTCTCTTATTTGTGGCATATATCATTTTTATCAATTCACTGACAATGTTTATTAGACACGCTAGTTCATGCGTTCCATTTTAATTTGCTGCCGGAAAATTGGAAAGTTGGGACAAACTGCAGATGTTTGATCGTTGCGATTATTAGGTGTCATGTGAGCTTGTTCTACTTTTTGTAAAAACCCATGTGCGCCGACACAGCTAGCCAGAGACGGTGCTAGTTGGAGAGGCCTGTTGGTTGAGGTCCAGGTCCATCCCGGACTGTAGCGCCAAATAAAGAAGAAGAAAAACTTGATATCTTAACTTTTGATCTACCTCTACAACTTCTGCGCCATGAAACGTAATCGCACCATTTTTACTGTTTAGAGAGTATTTTCCGCGACCCCATACAAAGCGGGCCACTATGCTCCGCGCCATGCCATGCTTATAGTTTTGGAGATATCCTCATTTTTTTTTTGTTTATGTTTGACATCATTTAAGACAGTTTTTTCTTGTATTTCCGTTTGTATATAATTTTTGATGAGACTACAAACGACTTTATACTGTATATACACTTTTGCGACTCACTGTGTCGAGTTCGAAGAACCATGCGGAGAATGATATACATTTTAAGCCGTTCTTGCAACTTTAACCTCCTATAAGCACTTTTCTCTTTGATCACCCAAACACAAGGATTTTTCTCGACAAAATGCGAGGGATTACGCGGATATGGTTGCAAAATAATCCCATTGGTGACCTATATCCTCCCACATTTCCCCCTCGATAGGGACACAGGACACAAATCAATAAACTCACTCCCTCTGAGCACACGGGGCTCAGTTCAATTTTCTTTAATCTTCCATAAAATTCATATAAATAACTAAGAACGAACAAGAAGAAATTCATTGTGATCCCTTTTTGTAAACTTTTCAATTCCCGGCACATGGTCACCGGCTCCGCTCCGGTGGCACGGGCCTCCGTCTACCGTCTATCGCCTAGCAGGCCAATTTATTATGAAAGCATTCTTCATAAAGCGAAATCCATTATTTCCCTCTCCCACTGAACGGGCATACTCCTCGAGACCATGCAACCATCTTTCGGGCAATATTCCAATAAATGTCAACACATACTCGCACTCGTACCTCGTGCTCGTACTCGTACTCGTACTCGTACAGCCCGACAATAAACCTCCCTTTAACCAGCACCTGGTGTACCACAAACAATAAACGGGACATCCACTGCGTATTCAGTTTGCCATGAAAACCTTGGGAGATTTTGCATTTCCTATACGAAAAGGAGCAAATTCAATTTGCAGGACATTCCTGCTCTCCTTTCGTCCTGTTAGCATATTCGAAGATGAGAAAAAAAAAGCACAAACACACACACACACGGAAACGGAAAAAAAGGAACGAACACATATCAAAGACACGACAAGCAACATCCGGGCCTGAGTTTCTTTCGATAAATTTTATGTTTTCCTTTGAGAAAGTTCAAAGCGACCGCTGCTGGATGCCTTGCGGCAAAAGAAAATTTAACTCCTGTTGTAGTCTATAAATGGCGACTGGAATGGTGGGGGTGGTGGGTGGCGTTTCTACCGTCTCACGTGTCTACCAACACACACACACACACACATACACGTGTTCCATGTGGCGAGGATGTTAATTTGGATGTTTTATCGGATCAATTTTCTTCAATTAAAGTATTTTCCGGATTTTGATAGAAACCATTCAAAGGGAATTATTGCGGCTGTGGCTTATTTTATTGATGTACTTCGCCTCTTGTGGTTAAGAGAGACAGGGAGAGAGGGAGGAACACCTCATTTTATTCCTGAATTCCTCTCCGAAGTGGAAAATGTTTCATTGAAGTATTGAGGCATTACTGTGGCGTGCTATTGTGTCACGTGAATCGTTGCCTTGCACAACTTTAAGGGCTTCATTTTGAGGAATAAAGCACCATAATTTGTGCTTTGTTTCTCCATTGCCAGGTGAAGTGAGCGATGAAAGAGTAATGAGTTGGTAGTGCGTTGGGTTCTGAAGCCACAGAGACGCATTGAGTGCCTAAGGACTGCCTTACGTCTGTTAGTCGGCTGACTGCAAAGAGCAGTCCAACTTAGGGCAATATAGGTTCATTTTGATATCACGCTCATAGAAACTCTTAAGTTCTGGAATCAGTTGATGCTGTGAATCATTTAGCCGGCTTACGCTTCTTGAGGATTGCTTGAAGCTCCTTTTGCCCCATTCACCGCAACATGCATCTTAGCCGCTTTCATCTCTATGCCAGCAATCGTTTCATTGACTACTCGCTATGTAGATGTCATACGCGTATGCAAACAGTTGCAGGGACTTATGGAAAACAGTGGGTCCAGCTTCGGCGTGTGAGTCTTGCACGATCTTCTTGAGAGTGACGCTGAAGAAGCTTCGTTTTGTCTGAATCCTTTTTTGACTTTGAAGGTTTCGGTGAGTTCATTACCGACCTTGATGAAGCAGCGAGACTTCTCCATCGTCCTCCTGCTCAGTCTGACTAGTTTGGCAGGAATGAAAAGACTAGGCATGGGGTTGTATAGCCCGTCTATGCACGCTGTTATATGTGGCTTAGAAATCGATGAATATATGGTGGGTTTCATTCTGAAGTTCTTTGGTCGATGGTCAACTTCCCTAGTGTCAGATAGTTTACTTCAGGCGAGCACACATAACAACAGAAATGGCTACAGCAAAGACTTCTAGCAAACGATACTTAGATTCCACTCGTTGGGCATGCTTTTCCCCGAGCATATCTTAGATAATTTCCAGCTGCCGGTGCGGTCAGCTTTATTAGACTTAGATCTTGATATTACTATCTTGACCTCGTCTAAGTCGGGAAGTTGAGTGGAAAATTATGGCTGACGGCGATATTTGGGTCTCCATCGCCGTTGAACACTCTCCTGAAATGGTTGTTCCAAACCTTACATCTATTGTACAAATTTCTCAACCTTTGGAGTCTCAACCTTTCAGACATTCCTACCGTAGCACCTCTCCATCTACTCTATCGCATGCTTCTCGTGCTCTTTCTTTTTCCTCCCAAGGGTATCTTACCTTAGTCTCTGTTCGCAGAGATTACGAAAAGATCTCGTTGCTCGTTGCAGCGTTGTTTTGTAGGCTTCCAGCTTCGCTGCATGTGCCTCATTGTCAAACCATGGCTTTTTTCTTGGTGGTGTTATAAGACCTATCGTACCAGCTTTCCTTGATGGCCTTGGCAACGCTTCCAATCTTCCACGATTTTTTCCGGTGCCGGCGTTGCTTGGAGAGAGACTCTGAGAGACTTTCTGAGCAAAGATCCTAGGGTTTCTGTTGAGAGAGTTTCCGACGTCAAACGGTTGATTGATCTGAGGACCACTTTAACTGGAATTATGCATCTTCATTTGTGGGAACAGCTTGATAGCTACAGAGATGTTCCGCCCCATGACAAGTCCACAAGCCTGAATTCGTTATCGGCGACTTAAGCAAAGATGCCCTTCTTAGGCTATCGGCGCCCATGGGTTTTCAATCGCACTACTATTCTGTCACAAAAAGTAGAACAAGCTCACATGACACCTAATAATCGCAACGATCAAACATCTGCAGTTTGTCCCAACTTTCCAATTTTCCGGCAGCAAATTAAAATGGAACGCATGAACTAGCGTGTCTAATAAACATTGTCAGTGAATTGATAAAAATGATATATGCCACAAATAAGAGAAAAAGGTATAAAGTGTCGTCTGTCATGAAATGACATCTGTCAAATTCGTATTGATTAATTCAGTCTGTTTTGCCAAAGCAGCATTCAACAACACGTGCAAATGAAGAAATTATTTTACTCAAATGGGCTTTCCGTTAGTGCAACGTTTCGCGCGCTTGGATCCCGAGAGCACTATTTGAAGTATAGTGGATTTATTTGAGTCAAAATTCACTCGAATTTTTATTTAAATTTGAAGATAGAAGGAAATACCCTTTGCGAATGCGATTTTCGTGACGCGTTAGGAACGGTATTGCCCTATGGCCACGTTGGCAGCTTATTGTCTCTTCGACAATACCCGCATCTTTGTACAGCTCGCAAGGTTCCAGATGCTGTCTTCTTCTCATGTCTTACAAATAATACCGGAATACGTATTTAACAATGGCGTCCTGCATATTTAAATGGGTCTAGCGGTGAATGGGGGCAAAACGAAGTATATGCTGTCATCAAGAAGGGACAGACAACATTGACGTCTTGGACAATGGGCAGCAATAACTTCGAGGTAGTCAAGGACTTCGTCTACCTCGGCTCCGCAGTAAACCGTACAAACAACATCAGTAACGAGATCAAACGCAGAATTACTCTTGCCAACCGCTGTTTCTTTGGGCTCAAGAGGCAATTGAGTAGTAGAGTCCTCTCTCGAAGGACCAAGCTGACTTTATACAAGACCTTGATCATCCCAGTCCTATGGAACGGTGCGGAGGCATGGACAATCTCAAAAGCGGATGAAGAAGCACTTGGTATTTTCGAGAGAAAAGCTCTGCGTGCGATCTTTGGTCCTGTTTCTGTTGACGGTTTCTGGAGGAGAAGATTCGACCACGAACTGTACGGGCTCTACAGCGACAGGAGTTTAGTCAGGCGTCTTCGGATCCAACGCCTAAGATGGCTAGGCCATGTAGAGCGTATGGACAACTCAGCTCCGGCCCGAAGAGTCTTCGACTCCGAACCCGTGGGACAACGCAACAGAGAGACGCGTTTAAGGTTTAAGATGGCGCACCCAGGTGGAGAAGGACCTCAACCAACTTGGCGTGCGACACTGGAGACAGCTAGCCAGAGACCGTTCTAGTGGAGAGGCTTGTTGGTTGAGGCCCACGTCCACCCCGGACTGTAGCGCCAAATAAAGAAGAAGAAGAAGTCCTGCATATCACTAGTATAATTTGTGCCTATGATAAGTTTTGTAGAAAAGTCCTGCACCTCATGATCATTGTTAATTGAAGAGATACAATTTTCTTCTTTCTTTCTATGGATGAAAGTGTCCATCCGATGGACACGGATGGACACTTTGGCGTGGTGTTTGGGCCTGAGCCGATTCTGGGCGGTGTCTCTGTCACGCGAGGCAATGCTTCGGAGACAGCGGTGCTTCACACGTGATCTATCATCCTCCTAATCCAGGGTGCCAAGAGATCCGTTCCCAATGTATAGTTCGCATGCAGGTGGTAATACTGGTTGAGTTTGATCGGACCCTCTTAATTCTCCTAGGCCGGGCCTAATAATGACCTTGGCAAAGCTCTGGCATGACTGATCTTCCTTGCATTCTCTTTTAGTTGCAACAAAACAGAGTTCAAACATAAAACAAAAAAAATTAAGGCGAGCTGAACAGACTCCCGGGTGCAACCACAGCTGTTGCAGTGAGCAGTGTTGAGCATGAGCTTGAAAAAATAGGCAAAAATTGCTAAGCCCGAGGCTAGGAGAGGGGATCCTTACACAGACGCCGGAGCATTCGGCGCTGTAAGCAACCATGTCCTCAGAGAAGAACTCATGGAACTAGAAAGAAGGAACCGGCCAGAAGCTTTAAACGATGCTCATGACCTAAAGCAGACCAAGAAAGAGAAAGATGTTTGAGGTATGTCCCAAGATGAGGAAGAACAACCCCCGTATCCTAACAGGCTTCCTGACAGGGCACTGCAGACTCGGGGAGCACCCCAGGAATCTAGGGTTGGCAGAAGAAGGTCTCTGTACTGGACTGAATGGGAGGAAACAGCTAGTCTGAACAAATAATATCATTAGTCATTCAAAAAACCCACACTCCTTGCTTTCAATCTGACTCTCTATTCCTTAGACAACCAAATTGACGCTCCAGATATTTGACCAATTCATAGAAATAGAGCGCTGAGAAACGGGCGCACGGAATTGCGCAAATATTATGATAGCTAATTAACCCTCTAACACGGATTAGTATTCATCTCAGTTCAGCATAAAATCTCAATTATCGTGCGCCACGCCGCCGTCGGGGGATGGGCAGGAGGCTGCATTGTTCGGTTTTGCGGTGTGTGCGGATCAAATTCATCAGGCCCCAAGGGTTAGCTGACCTCTGAGCCTTTCAACGCACCACCGGACCGCCGGTCGGCAGGTGTCGTATTAATCGCAACCGAAATGAGAGACTGCACGAATTTAATTGCATGTGTGTGCATCCCTCCCGTCCGGAGCATAATTAAAAATGCAAATCTCCATTTCGTGCAGGAATTGCATTCGAAAGGATCTAATTGACGGCACTTGTGGGCGGCCGATGGAATTGATTCACACAGCAGTGCGCCCCTGGCACGGTAGACGCTTAAGTTATGCAAATTCTTCCACCCACCCCCCACACTGAAACCCACCCTTACACGCACATATGGCTGAAAAGCGATTCGAAAAACGGAACGGTCACTGCTTCTTGTGGCAGCTTCGACACCTCTGGAAAGGTGTCAAATTGAATTCCTCCCCACGCGACTTAATGTGTAATTTGCCTCCTTCGTAGCTTAGGACAGTCAGTCACACTTGGACTGGCCATGGCCCAAAAAAAAGGCGACTGCATCCCGGTCTCCCATCCCACTCAGCGTTCGATGGGAATTTTATTGGAAAAGTTTTCGCCTCTCGCAAGCACCCCGCACACAGGGGCAGGACCTGAATAGACGATATAAAAAAAAATATATTACGATCAGGATGTGAAATAAAGGGATTTGTTGTCGTCCGAGCTGAAGCAGCAGCGGCAGATAGAAGGATGTATGGACTACCCGTGCACATGAACCGAACTTCATAGTCCTGCCGGTCCTGCAGGACCCTCCGCCAGTGGCGGATGGGATATCATTTCTTGCCACGATGCGATGGGTGGGCGGGGTCAGAGGGTGGCGTCTTTCAAATCACGTAGCTGAAGGATTATTGATAAAATGGTAGAATTCCCGTTTTAGGCACGTACGCTGTATTTTCTCTTCCTTTGTCCGGGCGATGAGGACCATGACGACGAACGAACTAAAACCAAACCTCGACCAGCCCACGAAGTATTAAGCGATGGCAACTTTGAGTGAGTTGGCCCAAGTTGCTGGGAAGTTTGAACTTATTTTTATTTATTTTTTTTTTCTGCAGCACTTTGCCTACTCATGCACGTTTTGGATGATGATAGATTGTATTCTTTCGCTTCTTGGCGTATTTTTTTTTGTGTAACAGTCGCATTTTTTTATGGAATACGTGCGGCTCTTGCCGAGGCGGCGCGGTCGACAACTACAATTGATTAGTCATGGATAGTGAGGGTTGGAGGGTGGTTTCGCTTTTTGGGGATGGACTATACTGTTATTATGTTGACTGATAAAGATGATGACTGTCGTAAATATGACGGCCGGGATGAGAGGGTCGCTTGCGAGGATTTGGTCAATGGAAGGGACGATGTACCGACAAAGCAGTTCTGGGGATTAGATTGGGTTCGGAATGGTCTTTCCGAATTCATTATGATGCGTCTAACGACTGTGCTCGATTGAAACGAGTATGAGTGTGGCTCGGGCCAGCGCCTAATTATGTGTGCGAGGATTTGCTGGACTGTATCAAATCAATTTCAATTATGGACTTGGATTGGCCGAAACTGCGATAATTATCGATTGAATTGAGTGAGCATTTAGTCTCTTGTGGGCTTTTTCTTTAGAGGATATCACATTTTATCTTTCTGTGTTGCAAAGAGGGGTGCTTTGGTGGAGGTTTAGGCTTAGATTCTGTGGGGACTGGCAGTAACTCTCCTCTCACAGCGACCAGATAAATGAATTTCTTTTGACTTCCCCAAATTGCAATGCTTCTCAATGTTTCTGTGGAATTGTTGCGATATCCGATGGGAAGTATCGAACTGCAAATGCAGCTGTTGGTGTTCTGTTGCTGCTGAGGATGAATGTGATTATCAGAGTTTGTCACTTGAGTTAGGCCGAGTTCAGTTTACCACTGTCGTCTTCATGCCCAAGGCTGAAAATGCTCGCATGTCAATCCAAAGGATCTAAGGCCTATAAGCATGTCTTCCTTTCTTCTGAAGACAGTGGAAAAAAATTGATAGACGTATTCATCCGACACACAGTCACAGATAAACTTTCGATCCCTCAGCATGCCTACAACAAGGGCAAATATGCGGAAACAGGCCTGGACTCGCTTGTTGGAAAAATTACTCGAGTTTCAGGAACTTACCCTCACTACTTTCGCCGATATCGAGGGAGCCTTTAATAACATAGAACCCCACGCAATAACCTCGCCTATAGTGACTTTTATTTACCGACTTCCCAATAACAGAGCGATAAGCTCGAAGCTTGGTGATATCACGATCCGCAAATCTGTGAACAGAGGCACACCGCAGGGTGGTGTACTCTCTCGTCTACTGTGGAACATAGTGGTCAACGAACTGATTGTGATACTTGAGGGGACTGGGTGTAAGGTCATTGCTAAGCAGATACTATTGCCATCGCAGTATCTGGGAAATATGTATCTTCGATCAGGGATATTATGCAATCTGCCTTATCCAAGCGGAATGACGGTAGTGTTTGTTTGAAATCACCTCAAAGGAATGTCAGAGTGCCGCCAAATAGTTTGTCGTTGTTTTTTATTCTATTCAACGCTTCAAGCGAATGTTTGTGTGCCATAGTGCATTCATCCCAGACAATAATTTTACACTTTTTCAGCACTGTGACCGTGGAAGATTGTTATTTTATGTTGCACACAGCGTCTGGGTTATTTTGAACATTTAGTGTCAACTTTTTTCTGCCTTCATCCAATAGAGTTGCCGCAATGCCAGATGATGCAACAGCCAGTGCGATGCCATTATTAGATCGTACTTCGGCGAGAATTAGCGAAACAAGGAATGTTTTACCAGTTTCATCGGGGGCATCTAAAAAAAAGAGTCCACCTATTATTTATAAATAAAAGCCCATTCTCAGGTCTAACGAATGTATATACGAAATTTCATTCAAATCGGTTCAACCGTTTTGGAGGAGTTCGACCACAAACACTCTGACAGGAGAATTTTATATATTACAGTGATGGACAAAAAAATAAATACACCTGTAACCACTTAAAGACTTGCTCTATTTCAGTTATCTCAAATATATTAAATTAATTTTTTTTTGCATAAAAACTGTTGCAAATAGTAAGCACAATTCTGATATATATGTAATGTATAAAGAAATGTGTTCTCTTTGGGAAAATTGTACACATTTCTTGAATATTGTAGAAAAGTCGGCTTTTAATGTGGACAAAAAAATAAATACACTTCAATGTTTCACCCGTAAATTTACTGGAGTTGTTGAAAATTATAAGAAAAGCAACTAGTTTTATATTTGAATATTTAATACTTTATGGCATGACCTTTACTTACACACGCCATTCGCACGGACTGTCAGAATTCTTTTTTATTTTTGGGATTTGTGCTGCCACCAACATCTTTTACTTGCTTCCACAGATTCTCTATCGGATTTAAGTCCGGCGGCTGAGCAGGCCACTCCAATTCCATTATTGGTTAACCATTCTTTGGTTGCCTTGGCGGTGTGCTTCGGATCGTTATCTTGTTGGAACGTCCACACCATCGGCATATTATCCTCGGCATGTGATAACATTATGCTCTGGAGTATGTTAATATAAATTTCCTTGGTCATAATCCCTTCTATAAGATGTATGGAACCAACTCCATACCAAGAGAAACATGCCCATACAATAATGCTGCCACCCTTATGTTTGACGGTCTTTTTTGTATACTTTGGATTGAATTCCGTGTTGGGTGGGCGTCTCACATTATGTTTGCTATCAGATTTAAACAAATTGATTTTGCACTCATCACTCCAAAGAATGTCTCGCCATTTTTTTATGCCTTGATCGCCGGACCACATTTTGTGCTCAGAAGTGAACATCTTTCTACGCTTAATATTGGAATTTTTTGCATTGGAACTTTCCTTGGTGATCTGGATGGAAGTTTGGACTCCACAAGCCTTCTTCTGATTGTTCTTGCACTTATTTTAATCTTAGTGGCGTTCAAAGTCTTGTTGGAAGAGATAAAAGGGCCTTTTTTTGCCTCTAACACTATTAAACGGTCGATTTCTTGCTGGTTTTTCCGTGGCCGCGCCCTAGTTTCTTCTTTAGATTTTATTTTAAATGCATTTTGCACCATATCTAAAGAGCACCCTAGAGTTTTCGCTACATTCCGGTACGAAAATCCGTCGCTTTTCATTTTTCTTACGATATTCCTTTTCCCATCAAAACAATGCTTGCTACGCCCCATTTCTTTCTAGAAAACATTGTTAATCTATAGTAATATTCCAATATAACTATTTCTTTAAGCAATAAAACACACCTTTTTGCTTTTTAACTGTGATCAAATAAACCTTTTTTTCTGTTTTTTAGTAAAGACAATTCAATTTCGAGACTATTTCATATTTTGTCCAGTCAACAAACGACATAAAATGACATATGATAATTTTCCCGATAACGGTAAACGATCTTGCTGGTTCTTTTTGTGGGATTTTTTCTGCCTACTACTACTAACCTACTTCCCAGAAGATGGGGGGATATTTGGTAGAGAGTAAAGGAAGAAAAAAAATCAGAGTTATCTGCCAGAGTTATGCCTGTATTTATTTTTTTGTCCATAACTGTAGATGTTCTCTTAATATCCATAAGAAAGGAGACCCCTTTGATTGCGCCAACTACCGAGGGATAAGTCTCCTGAACATCGCTTACAAGATCTTCTCTGCCGTTTTGTGTACTCGCCTGAAGCCGTTTATAAATAACCTGATAGGTCCTTATCAGTGTGGAGTTCAGTTCAGGCCAGGGAAGTCCACCATCGACCAGATTTTCACACTACGGCAGATCCTGGAAAAGACCCAAGAGATGCAGATCGACACCCACCACGATTTTTCTGTCGATTTCAATGCCGCTTATGAAAGCGTGCATAGGGACGAGCTATACAACGCCATGTCTAGTTTTCACATTCCTGCCAAACTCGTCAGGTTGTGCAGGATGAAGATGGAGAATTCTCGCTGCTCCATCAAGATCGGTAACGAACTCGCCGAGAACTTCAATGTCAAAGGTTCTAGACAAAGCGACGCGCTGTCATTTGACTTGATTAGCAGAACACAGTGAGCCGTCAATAAGGCGTTGCTGGGCTTAAGGCGGAAGCGGCTAAAATGGGTCTAGCGGTGAATGAGGGCAAAACGAAGCACATGCTGCCATCAAGAAAGGACACACAACATCGACGCTTTGGACAGAGCGTCACAATGGGCAGCTATAACTTCGAGGTAGTCAAGGACTTCGTCTACCTCGGCTCCGCAGTAAAAAGTACGAACAACATCAGTACCGAGATCAAACGCAGAGTAACTCTTACCAACCGCTGTTTCTTTGGGCTCAAGAGGCAATTGAGTAGTAGGGCCATCTCTCGAAGGACCAAGCTGACTTTATACAAGACCCGGATCATCCTAGTCCTGCTGTAGGGCGTGGAGGCATGGACAATCTCAAAAGCGGACGAGGAAGTCCTTGGTCTCTTCGAGAGAAAAGCTCTGCGTGTGATCTTAAGCCCTGTTGACGTTGACGCTTTTTTGGAGGAGAAGATTCAACCACGAACTGTACGGGCTGTTAAGCGGCATGCGTCTAGTCAGACATCTTCGGATCCAATGGCTAAGATGGCTAGGCCATGTAGAGCGTAAGGACACCTCAGCTCCGGCCCGGAGAGTCTTCGACTCCGAACCCGTGCTACAACGCAACAGAGGACGCCCGCGTTTAAGGTGGCGCACCCAGGTGGAGAAGGACCTCAACCAACTTGGCGTGCGACACTGGAGACAGCTAGCCAGAGACCGTGCTAGCTGGAGAGGCTTGTTGGTTGAGGCCCACGTCCGCCCCGGACTGTATCGCCAAATAAAGAAGAAGAAGAAGTCTAAATTAACGCAACACAATATCACTCCACCTAGGTAACACGCGCAGACAGCCAAATTGCTGATGAAGCCCCATTTCCACGGCCTGCGTTGAACCTGCTATCGATCGGATCAAATAGCACGGATGACGAAATTGCAGTTCCAGCAATAAGAAAGTATTTAAAGTTGAAGTAAGAAGCCATTGTAAGTTCTATCGTGAAGTAGGCACAGTCGCTGCCAAAAACACACTGTTCGAGGCACATTTGCTGACGACACTGCCATTTTGGAAACAGCCAAAACGGTTGAAGCAAAATTACAACGTGCACTAGATCAGGTATACGAATGGATGAACTTCTGGAGCATTGTCCCTAATGAATGCAAGTAAGTCCATATTAATTTCACTTATAGGCACGGTAATTACTTGCCAGTCCTCCTTAATTGTTTCCAAATACCTTTTGGCAATGAAGCGAAATACCTCGGATGACTCATGATGTGAAACTACAATGGAAGGAGCACGGTAAGAAGAAACGTGCACTTGACTTGAAATATAAAGATATGTACTGGCTTATTGGTAAACAATCCAAGCTAAGTATTGACAACAAACTGCTTGTATACAAGCAAATCCTAAAACCTGTTTGAACGTATGGCGTACAACTTTGGGGTTGTACCAAAGCAAGCTATATGAACCTAAAGGTGCTTAGAACCATCGTTAGTGCACCATGGTATATCAAGGATACAGTAACCTTGGAATATTACCACTCCAAGACGAAGTTAAGAACTTTGCTTATAAACATAAGCGCCGCCTAGAAGAGCACATAAACTCTGCAGTTTTCCCGATCCTTGAGGAAACTAATGTCTTACTCCGACTTCAAAGGTATAGACCCCTTGATCTCGTGCGATAGTCTACACCCGCGAATGCTTGCGGTGTTAGCAGGAACTTTCATTGGAGAGTAACCAGCCGATCAGTACCTAAATCATGAAATACAAACTACTGGCTATGTGCTTCACTTAGTTGTAGTCTTAAGAAATTCAAGAAGTGAGTAAAAATCCCACACTTCTATGTGAGAACGTTCGCCAGAGAGTCTTGCCGATGGTTATACCTACCATCGGCGAGACATCAGAGATGGGGAGCGGGTGAGATGCGGTATTTCAGAAAAAGTATAAGTCGTTAGTGCGTTTTGCACAGCTTCCTGCCACCTTCCTGTTGAGCGGCTCGATAGGTCTTGATTGGATTGCCTGGCGCTCACCCCTGGCGACTATTTAGCTCAGTTTTCTTCCGAATACCCACTGATTGAACACTGTGGACAAATCATCGACAATCGACAATCAACGACAATCAACAATCGAAGCCACCATCCTCTCAAATTGCTATTACCCCCGCCTAAGAATAATGCAAAACTCTGGGAGGCTTTTATCCCATATGCCAAGAACAATCAAACCCTCGACGTTAGCAAAGGGCCTTGGAATCTATGACTTGGGCATGTTTTAGAGATTCCATGAGATTTTCGTATAGCCAGTGTCAACAAGCCACAGCAAGGAGATGTGAAGCCATAGAGTCGTGCTTGAAGTCAGTTGGCGCCCAACCCAAGGCTTGCGTAAAACGATGCAAGTTTCACGAGAAATCTTTCCAAAATTGATTAAGGTGGCAATGGCGATTGCACCTTATGAATCCTCGCTCGATGAGCGCATTTCAGCCGTTCGTCTCATATCCTTATCCTTCAGTTGAGCGAGAAGGAGTTCACCAAGGTCCTCGATTGGCAGGCGAAGAATTAGCGGTAAATGTGGTTGATTGTTTCCTGAGGAAGTTTTGTTTTTTTTGTATCACTGCGATGTAGTGCATTTAATAAAGACAAAAAATTCAAAGCGACCTCTGCACTCAAGCCAATAACCCTCTTGATCTTCTTAAGGTGCTGCAGTCAAAGTTGCACCGTGGCTTCATCATCATCAACCTCTTGAGCAGTCACCTGCTTTCTATGAAAACCAAAATTTTCAATCAAGTGAAAACGATCCCTTCTATAGCCCAACTTTTCGGAACTATTTTTTGCCCCACTTGTCCCCCTCTCCATACGCTGTGCAGTGGCATAAGCTCAAGGATATCCTTACACAACCAGAAACGCCCTTCAAGATTATGACACAAGCTCGGCTGCCGGGTAAGAGTCCTTTGTCTGAAGTTTCCGCACCACAGCCAGCCAGCCACCAAAAAGCGACACGGCCATGTCAACAAGTCTGTCCAAAAATTCATGTGTTGTGGCAAAAAAAAAAGTTCTAA
The DNA here is from genome assembly GCA_964034865.1 of Eristalis intricaria. NCBI lineage: Eukaryota > Metazoa > Arthropoda > Insecta > Diptera > Syrphidae > Eristalis > Eristalis intricaria. Next base: position 61,665,616 of record OZ035877.1, on the reverse strand, counting down.
AAAGTCCCTAAACCCCTGGATCCCATGCCATTCCCTGCATTCCGGGGCTTACACACAAGACATGCATAATTGAGGGCCTCTCGCCTGGCGTGAAAGCGCTCGTATTCCTTTTAGTGCCGCCACTTCAGCTGGATTAAACACGTCCTTTTACTGAAAGTAATCTCATTAAATCTGCAATTTAACGTAAATGTTTCATGCACCGATCGATCGGCGAGACAAAAAGCGAATATCCTTTCACAATTTGTCCCTAAAATGTCCTTTGTCCAGACACACTCGCACACACACACCCACACTGATTCACATCTCACAAAGGACATTTCTCTTTGCGCTTACAGGAAAGGATTCCATTTTTATGCTTCATTCCTCTCTCCCTCCGTCCTTTGAAATAGTTTCGCTCTGAAATGGACGGATCCTGGTGCAGGATTCCGAACATAAATTTCCACTGGACGTTGGCCATTGTAAGCTGGAGAGCATCACTGATGTTATAACGTGGCCAGCATGACAGGAAAGAATAATAATATTCAAGCGAGAATGCCAGCGGGAATTATTGCCAGCCACACGGACGTCGACCGAGTAGTTGGTGTCCCACGTTCGCTTTTAATTTGTTTCGTTTTCCTGGCTGAGTTATTGGACGAATTACATGGTCTTACACAGTGGATTGAACGGAGTGTTCTGGTGACGTGCTTCAAATTGCGCCAAATCAAGGAGCATCCCTTCCATCATGCGAATGCAAAGAAGGTCGAGTCCCATTCAATGCACTGCGTCCAAAATTAATTCGCTTGGCCGTGTGGGCCCAATCGTCTGCGGCTTCCGAGTCACCACATTAATCAGCAAATAATTGCCTGCGAAATCCTATTACGTGCACAGTCGCAGCGCTGCTGACAAGTCTGGCTAATTAAGGCGGCTGCCATTATGAATGCAAACGCATAAAGCAAACATAGTGCTGTTTCTAATTAAATCAGAAATTCAAGCCATTATTGGCCCATGTGCCAGCGTCTAATCCCAGTGGCCCAAGTGTGTAAATATGTGTGCATTGGTGCAGCACACGCTGCAGGGGCATGGGTCCCTCTGACTTTTATGTTTGCTCCTTCAGCTGCCGAGCGATATGTGTACCCACACATTGTTCTTATTTTTTCTGTCATGAATTATTGCTTTCCAAACACCGTTCCGGAGTGGGGGAAGCATCCTGTTACCCGGTGGCCTAGAGACCCACAAATGTGCCCACACGCCACCCCTTTCACGCTCCGTGTGACGTAATTATGCTGTAGGCATTCAATGCAGACCAAACCACAGCCAGCGTGCATCTGAGCCGGCAGTATGTGCAAGCACGCTCTGAATAAAGCATAATCCAATGCTGTACGCTCCTCAGCCAAACCAACCGGAGATCATTTCAAACACTTTAGCTTGTGAACGGATCCCCTGCTATGCATGCATAGATATCGTGCATAGCCCGTAGGGAGTGCGAGCTAGAAAATGAAATGGCAAAGGGGTAATGCTATTCACGTGCCTTCATCTGCAAATCCTGTTGACAAACACACACACCCACACCCAGAGAGACGCCCACGCGGAGTTTGTGTGACGGGGGGTCGGTCGTAGGCAAAAGTTTAAACACTTCAGCTTCCGTTTTTGCTGAGCTCAATTATGATGTAGGTTTGCGCACGTAAAGAGCTTCGCGTATGCACACGGAACGTGGTTAAATTGCGAAACAGAATTCCTGACAAGGCGATATGCTGTTGCGGTGGGAGGGAGGGAGGAGGTCTTGATTATGAAATGCGCGAGTATAGTCGGTAGCCACTTCGGGAAACAATAGGCGTTGTGACTTGCCGAGCGGTTGGCAAGAGTTACTCTGCGTTTGATCTCGGTACTGATGTTGTTTGTACTGTTTACTGCGAAGCCGAGGTAGACGAAGTCCTTGACTACCTCGAAGTTATAGCTGCCCATTGTCCAAGACGTCGGTGTTGTGTGTCCTTTCTTGATGGCAGCATGTGCTTCGTTTTGCCCTCATTCACCGCTAAACCCATTTTGGCCGCCTCCGCTTCAATACCACCAAACTCCTCATTGACGGCTCGCTGTGTTCTGCCAATCACGTCAATGTCATCCGCTTATGCTAACAGTTATACGGACTTCTGGAAGATCGTGCCTCTAGTGTTGACGTGTGAGTCTTGCACGAACTTCTCCAGGATGATGTTAAAGAAATCACCTGACAGCGCGTCGCCTTGTCTAAAACCTTTTTTGACATTCAAGGTCTCGGTGAGTTCGTTACCGACCTTGATGGAGCAGCGAGAGTTCTCCATCATCATCCTGCACAACCTGACGAGTTTGGCAGGAATGTCAAAACTAGACATGGCGTTGTATAGCTCTTCCCTATGCACGCTGTCATAAGCGGCCTTGAAATCGACAAAAAGGTGATGGGTGTCGATCTGCATCTCTTGGGTCTTTTCCAGGATCTGCCGAAGTGTGCAAATCTGGTCGATGGCGGAATTCCCTGGCCTGAAACCACACTGATATGGACCTATCAGGTTATTTATAAACTGCTTCAGGCGAGTACACAAAACTGCAGAGAAGATCTTGTAAGCGATGTTCAGGAGACTTATCCCTCGGTAGTTGGCGCAGTCAAAGGGGTCTTCTTTCTTGTGGATCGGGAAAACGATACCGAGATTCCACTCATCGGGCATGCTTTCCTCCGACCATATCATACAGATGAGCTGGTGCATGCGCCCAACCAGATCATCTCCAGCAGCCTCAAAGATTTTAGCGGACAGTCCGTCTGCACCAGCAGCTTTATTCGACCTCAGTCTCGATATCGCTATCTTGACTTCGTCTAGGTCGGGGGGACGGAATTCTCGTCGGTATTGGGGTCTTCCTCGCCATTTAACAGTCTACAGAAGTGATTTCAGATTTTCAGTATCGACTGTTCTGTCCAGCGTCGCCTTGTAGCCTGGTTGCTTCGCTGAATGTGCCTGCCTGCACTCGTTGTCAAACCATGGGTTTTTTTGGGGTGGCGTTTTCAAAGCCAGTGCATCAGAGGCAGCTTCTCTGATGACGTTTCGACAAAGGTTCCATTGTTCGTTGATTGTTTCGCCTGGCCGGGTTGGACTCTCTGAGAGCTTTAGGGAGACTCGATTTCTAACTTCGACAACTGTCCACAAATGTCACATGTTAGCTGACAGATGACATTCGAACCAAAATGGCGGCCATACAGTAGAAGATGAATCTATGTGCGTCCCTTAAAAAACATATATACCCCCTTTATGTCGAAAGTGGTGCCGTGGCAGTCGAAGAAATCACAATCGACTGTCAACTGGAATGGAATTGTCATAAAATATCCACCAATTCAAGCAATTCAACAGCACTACGCCGAATTCAATGCCACCCCACGAATCAAGCGACTCCTAATGTCGACTTCCTGCACCGACACATCTGCTCTGCACTCTGCACAGCCCCAACAAAACCAACCAACACCTATGCCTCCAGCCAGCACTCAATGCAAATCCGCTTTGCAGCGCTGCCACTAAAACTGAAACCAAAACAGAAAACCACCGCCGGACCCGAATGTGGGTCATGATTTCCATGCGGCCTTTAATGCATCCTTTGTCTCAAGCCCTGTAATTTATAAGCAATGCGATAGCCTGCAAATGGGTGGTCCATCGCAGGGTTACCCCTTCTGAACCCGAGCCTCACCGCACCCGCTTATCGAGGATATTTTCACTTCACTCCACCGGACCGGAGCCCGTGGCACGGCGCGGCGGCAGGGGTTAATCCGAGTCCCAATTGAATCTTAAAATATTTTTCACAGACCACCACCGCAAATGGAAGGACAATCCCTGCCAAGTGAGTGTGCGGTCCGTGAGCACACTTGTACCAGCGGCGCTACGGCGATGTGCACGACATTCCCAGCGCTACAAATGAGAATTTAATGCCCCCCCCGCCCAGGATGGCGTGGTCGGGGCGTGGCGGCGTGGCGTCTTTCGATTTCTACGCTCATTGTTGGTGTTTACAAAATACGATTCGAGGGGCGAGCGAGAATGCTGAGTAAACAAGAGATTCGCTTCTTTTTCGGGGCAGATTTGGATTTTGGGTTTTAAATTATTCTGATTTATGGGATCAAGGGATTGTGAATTGCCCTAGGTTCCTTGGGGTATCCGAGGATCTTCTTTCTGCCTTTCTTGTTTCTTTTTTTCGGTCTTGTTGTTTTTGTTGTCACAGGCCTTCGGTTGGGCTTTCGGGGATGAAAAGGTCCTTTGCGGTGGCATTCAGTGAGACAGGGAAGCATTCGGGCGAGGTCTCAGCGGTGGCGATGGGTCGGAATGCATTTGTTGGGGATCATAGGGCTTTGCGAAGGCAATTTATTGCGAAACAGAATTTCGGATGGCCTTAGCTTCTTGGCCTACACATTGGCTCTGGAATGTGTTAACCTGAAACTGGCTGTGGTGACTGTTTGTGCGTGTGTGTTTGTGGAATGTGTGACGTGGGTAAAGGTAATTCACTATTTATAGGTTTTACAGACTAACATTTGAGGAGAATTGAATTTGTGCTATTCTGCGAATGATTCATGGCCCCGGGAGGATGGAATTTGTCAGAGGACGAAATGTCTGTGAGCTGTCACTGTCAGGACGGGAGTCCACGTTGGTGGTCTGGGGTCAGGGACAGGAAAAGAGGATAGGTTTTTGTGTGTGATGTTGTGCTTTCCTTGCCCTCATTTGGTCCACCATTCCGAGAGGGACTCAGCGGAATTCAGTGTCTGCATTTTTCATCGTCACAGAGCAGCGTATATGGTCTGGCTATCGATTTTATGGTTCCGTACTCTAGGAACCATCAAATGCGTTCACACGTCGCGAACCGTACTGTAATGTCAATTGGGACGACAACTACAGCACTAAGGCTTAGGTTAACTCTGATATCCACTCGAAGTTAGTTAGTTATTTTTCCACCAGCCGGCTATTTCCATTTCAACTTGCTTAACGTTTTTTTCTTGTTATTATTCACGGCAAAAATTAAAAATTAAGATTCCGTTCTTCCCTCGAAATGATTAGGGCAGATGTTCTCCAATTACACTATTTTTATACGTTTAATTTTTTTTCGAAATTAAGTAATCGTTTCTACTATTTCTTTCAAAACGAAGGCTACTGTTATAATTCACCTCGTTTGTACTAACATACTTGAAACGTACACACAGTACCAGTTTTTCTACATTATTTATATCCTAAGACGGCAATCCTTCAAATGAAAGTAGACAGTCTTGTATGATAAGCATGTTCGAGGCGTATGTGAGATGTCGCGAGATGTCAAATCCGTACCATGAATGGGGTGACCTTACTACGTACTTATTTGGCCGGCTCAAGCGATGTGATCCCTTTAGGAGATCATGTCCTCAGAGAAGAGTTCAAGAAACTTGAAAGAAGGAACCGGGCAGATAACTGCAACAACGCTCATGGCATGAAGCAGGCAAATAAACTCTTGGGTCAACATAACCGGAGGAGGTTTGACGGAGGGATGCTCATTATACATCGATACATCGAATACATTGATGTTTGATGTTCGATGTATCGATTAACGATGAGTCGATGTATTTTATTCGATGCATCGAATGAAAGCACGCACTGTACCCAGCAGATACTCTAGCTGTTTTGTTCTTCAAAAATCACAAAGTGTCTAGTTCCATGTCCGACGTAGAAACCGAAATGAATGTTAACAATACAATCAACTTCTTAAGTTCAATGTCCATAGAAATTGAAGAAGATCACTATGCAACCTTTGAAGATGTGATTGATATTGTGTCACGTCTCAAAACCCGCAAGTCAGCCGGCTTGGGCAGCATTAAGAATATATATATCAAGCAATTACCAAATATTGGTATCGAGTATCTACTCTACATAATCAATTCTTGTATTAAATTGCAACATTTTCCAACAGCCTGGAAAAAATGGAAGGTTATTCCTATATTAAGGCCTGGCAATACACCTAACAGTTCTTTGAGTTACAGACCAATCAGTTTATTGAGTTCTGGAGGAAAAAAATTTTGAAAATCTCCTCAAGTAAAGAATCCAGAGGCACCTTGACTCGAGGAGTATCCTCCCCATGCAGCAATTTGGCTTTCGAAATCACCACAGCACAATACACCAAATCTCCTCTCCCTTTCTTCCTCAATACCTTCGGCCCGTGCTGTGTCTTGACCCCGGACACATAAGGGTATTAGCGAATCCCTTGAGCACGCGCAAATTATAAAAAAAATATACATAATCAGAGTAATGCTGAGGATATGATAAGCAATGGGCAAACTGTGGTAGATTTAGAGTTAAGGTTGGCAGGTTTTTCAACATTGCACAAAGTGTTAGAAATACCAGTTAAGTGGTAGAAGTCCCATCACATAAAAACACGAGTATTTCCAAAGCTTAACAAGTGTTGAATCAGTAATGTAATGGAATCGTAGAAAAGCGAGTTAATAAATTTCTATGGCTGCAAAGTTTGGGGAAGAAGTGCTTGGATGTCTAAAATCGAATAAATTCAAAATAAGAGGCATTTTTAATAAATATTGCTTTAACAAAGAGCATTGTATCATAACTCATCTTATTCCCTATATTGTTACAACTACGTCAATGTTTTTGTTCGATGTTTAGAAAACATCGATGTTTTTATTTGATGCTGATCGTTATAATAATAACATGGGTGGCGCGACAGTCCGAGGCGGACCAGGGTCTAGCTTCTCAGCAACCACTCGTGTTGTGCGTGCTATTGTTCTCTCACGAGTGGAAGGGCCCTTCAGTTTAATGCCGACTCCGAACGGCGAAGTTGAGCAGCTGTTTCTAGACAGGAATACTCCTTGAGCATTGCCAGTGACTCGAAAGAGGTGGATCCATGAATTATCAAAGGTGGTAAATTTGGGTATCGAACCTGGTACCCTCTGCGTAGGCGTCGACGCAAGTACTCACTACGCCACGGCGACCCACTGATAGTTATGTATCGTGAACATCTCTAGTTTGAGCAAGAAAAACCTCCACATCCCAACAGGCTTACTAAGGGGGTACTTTAGACTTAGGGAGCACCTAAGGAAACTAAAAGGTTCAGAAGAAGCTCTCTACAGATTCTGTAGACAAAGGAAATTCCCGAACATGTAGTGTGAATCTGTGAGGCAATAACCCCCAAAAAACAAAGATATCCAGGCAAGAGAGAATACTCTAGTATATCTCTCTTCCACCTTCGCGCAACTGGAGCCTATAACCCTAAATACAACTCTATCCAGCTCTTACAATAGATCTGAAGGCCAGGGTGCCTTCAACAATAATTAAAATACTTACTTATTCGGCTGGCGAGCCATTGAGAGTCTGAGCCTGAGCAATCGCTGATGATTCTAAGCACGCTTCAAGACCAAGCTGCCTTGCGTTCGCGATGACTTGGTCTTTAAACCGTAGATTTTGTCTTCCTCTCCTTCTTCAACCAAGAGGCTCGGATTTGAAGACCCTCTTAGCTGGAACATTGGTGTCCGTGCGCTCGATGTACCCGAGCCAGTGCAGTCGACGGATTTTTGCATCCAAGTTAATTTTTTGAGTTCCCTTGTCTTCCTCGAACTTGTAGCTGCCGATTGCGATGACGGAACTTAGGAGTCACTCACGCGGAGCCACGAATGCCCACGGGTCACTGAAAAATTGTAACTGAAACGTCACATCTAACAAAAGTGTGTTCAATCAGCACATTGCCTCTTCAGTGAGTGTGCGTATCAGAGAGTGACGAATGCATATTTGCAGAACTTTGCCCTTGGTCCAAGGAAAATAGGCGAATAGCGGTTGTTGAAAATAAATAACCTCCCTGAGCGTGACAACACGTAAAACGGGTAGATGGCGCTCAGATAAAGCGACAAATTTAAAAGAGACCCTGTAATTGGCCAGAATTAAAAACGGAATTCTTTTGGGGGTTGATAGGGTGGTTGAATTGAAAAGATCGAGGCAGTTAGACCTTTTTATAAAACGTACCGTGAATTAAATAATTAAACTTAATTTTATATCATTTTTGTTCTTTGGTTTTGTTTTTTGTTAAATTAAAATTATTTTTGCCTTGGGTCCGCGTTCGGAATTCAACAGCGGTGAGTTTGTGAGTTTGACTACTGAGGAAAATGTCCTTTTGTTCGAGGGATATCACAGAACTCCGCCTGTCGGAAGTACGGCTCCCTTGTGCCTTCTCTCCTTGGCACTAACGCCCGTGGTTTGATCTGTGCCTTCCTACATGTCTCCAGTTATCCACGCCAATCTGAGCCCGGTCCTTCTCCACTTGTGGTTACCAGCTTTCAGCGTGGACGTCCGTCAGTTGGGTTGTCTCCCGCAGGCGAGGAGTGCAAGCACCACGTTCTTGGTACTTCACTGGAGGCGTACCCCATTGTTTTGTGTTATTGAATCTCTGATGATGATCTCTAGTGGCTTGGGCATCAAACTTGGTGGTTTCATAACCAATTAACACATTCTCTCATCTTCCATCTGTATCACTGGCACGACCCTTGCTCGCCTCGCGCCAGCCACAGATCAATGCGGATGAATCAATATATTCCCGGCAAAGTGGTTCAAGAATCCCATCTCTCTCAACTTCCCCCCCAACTGACAGTGGGGCAAAATTATAAATATATTTATTGGGTATCCTCCACTCGAAGCGTATCGCCGCCACCGCCACCGTGCTGCCGTACTCCTGCTCTCATTACACGCTTATAAACTTGTAATTTTCCATTATCATACAAAGTGCCATTCTCAGTGCAAAGTAACCAGAACAAATTGCTTTATCACAGGACACTCGGAACCTTACCCTGCCCAGGCGCCCAGTCCTCAACCAGCGACTCACTCGGCAAGGCAAGGCACTCCTGCTTTCAATATTCATTATCATTATCAATATTGCCCGACGCCATTGTGCGACTAACAATGAGTGGAGAGCACACCCTCCACTGTGGCCACGTACCGAGGAAGTGGTCCATTTTTAAAATTGAAAGGGACTGAATCTGAAACACTGAAATACACTATCTTGTCATCCATCCCCGCTGTATGCAAATGGGCAAAAGATAATGCTCAGAAGTATGATGCAAGGACAGTTGCGGGTCACTCTGTCCGCTTCATTAAAGCGTAATGTGACGAGCACGAGCATCTGCAAGTGAATGAAGAAGTATGCTCTAGTGGGAGCCATCCACCCACTTAAAGAGTGCCCCATCAGGGGGAGCAACCTGTCAATCGTTATCGGTCGACTGACGATTGTGTGTGTCCCGAAGACAAATTAAAGTTCTCTTAAAGCGAGAGGAACATCCCCGATCGACTTCGAAATTAAACTCGAAAGCAGTGCGTTCATTTTCACAGTTTGGTCGGTAAATCAGAGTGGGCATCGCCTTTGATTACGGCCAACAGCACGGATATTGCAGTCAGATGGATAATTGCTCATAAAAACATCATCACTTCATAAACGACTCGGCAATCGCATGTTTTTGTTGAGCTGCAAAAAAAAAAAAAAACAAAGGCGGGCGGCGAGCAAAAACAAACGTCTGGCCATGATGCCATTCGCACTTTCCCACTCGACTGGGAAAACCTACGCGGGAGGGTAATCGATTTTTCGGTCTCATTGGATTTATGCTCCCATTTGGTGCATTTTTTCAAACATAATGACGCGCGCTCGCGTATGTGTTTAACCGAGAATTATGAGAGTTAAATTCAGTGAATGGAATTTATGATCGGCTTCGGCGGACTGTTAGTCAGCGACTACCCCTTTGGGGGAATTAAATGTTTAACTCTTGTCAATTTGGAACGCATTCTAGTGGGTGACTTTATTTTATGGGAGAGTATGCGCGACTTATTTCGAATTTATCAATTGCCTCGCGAATTGGGAAATCATTTTACTGCCATTTTTGAAATACGTAGAAAATATGGCGATGTCCTTCAATCCGTTTTTACGCCACGTATTATGTTTTCAGATCTTTAACATGGCTTGAGACAGAGTCTAGATCGCCGCCATTCTCAAGAAGACTATATACCTTTAATACAACACAGTTGATAATTCAAAATATAGTCCTGATCATCTCTGTATGGCGTTAGAGTTCGTGATGGATGGAGATTGGACTTCTGTTGTTAGAGCTTTTGTTCTTATGTGGAATTGTTCTATGAATTTTACCTCCAACTTCATGGTTATCCAGCAAGACGCAGGATAGATAAAATAAAAAGAAGGAACATTTTTTTTGCAACCTGATGGGTAATTTTTGAATATTTGTTTATTATTTTCGAAAACACAGAATTATTGAAAATGAGTGTATAATTTTTGATTGAATATATAAATCAAGTGGGTGACCGTGGCGTTGAGGAGGGCTTGGGCCTGTGCATCCAGGGCAAAGTTGTTGACTGCTCTCAACTTGGCGAGATGCCAGCAACGATCCCTGTTAAATGCACAGATCAAGTTGACCAATGAAAACCCTCAACTCATTTGGAGTTTTCTTTGGATTGCAATTTTCTTGAAAAATTCCATATTCATTGTTTTTTTCGGCGATCATTTGCCGAACATATCCCAGACAGGAAGTCTGCAATCTCTATAATCTGGAGCAGGAAATATTGGTCTAGTTGCTCCTTTGGTATCAGCTTCCCATTGAAATGCGTCGCCCAAATGTGGTATTTTTTTTTGGAACTTTGCTTGAAGAAGAGTCAGTTGACACATTTTCGTTTATGTCACCAATGAATTCTGCAGATGTGCCCGGCTCCGCTGAGACCGACCCAACGCATCCCAAACTCTTCATACTTTTGGGTTGAGGAGCTTCCAACACTTCCGCTTTCTCTAACATCTTAACCTATAGAACAAGACCATTTTACTATGAATCATTTTTTGAAAAAGTAAGAAGGGCATAGACCTGTGCATCCAGGGCAAAGTTGTTGCCTGTTCTCAACTTGGCGAGATGCCAGCAACGATCCCTATTAAATGCACAAGCCTCGCGGCGCCCTCTGGATAGTCTTTAAAGCAACCGCTTAGAGGTGAACTAATGTACGCAGCGGCCCCCTTGTCCAGTGGTCTAAACCAGGACCGGTCCTCCAGGTTCGGGGGTTACGCGTGAGCTTAACTTCTTCATCGTGTAAAAAAAGAAAGATTTCAGAAACGACGAGAAGCCTCGGATACGGATGACCCTACTGCTGACGACCATGGACAACGAAATAAGAACAACGATTTTCGGTTCTGCACCTGGAATGTGAGGTCCCTGAACAGACCACGTGCAGCCGATGAACTTGCGGAAGCACTCGCATTAAGGCAGATATTACCGCCATTCAAGAGGCATGGTCAGATGAGCCGGGCAAAAAGAGGATGGAAAACTGTGATATATACTTCGGCCATTGCTACAAAGAGCGAAGGCAGCGCTTATTCGGATGCGGGCTTGTTGTTCGAGGCAGACTTAGGCAAGAAGTCTTGAGCTTTAAATACATAAGCGAGCGCCTCATAACAATCCGCATCAAGGCTACATTCGGAAACATCAGCCTGATCTGCTCCCACGCCTCAATGGAGGATGAAGATGACGGCAGACGACAGCAAAGATGACTTTTATGATCTCCTAGAAAGGACATACGATCAATGCCCCAGCTACGACATCAAGATCGTTCTAGGAGATTTCAACGCAAATCTGGGCAAGGAAGACATCTTTGCTAGAGTCATCGGGAACCACAGCCTGCACGACAACACGAGAATCGATTCAGGCTGTTGGACTTCGTAACGGGCCGAAACCTCGTTCTAGCCAGTATGCGATTCCCTCACCTCAACATCCACAAATCGACCTGGCGGTCTCCTGATCAATCAACAGTCAACCAGATTGATCACATTGCGATCGACGTCAGACACTCCTCCAGTATTCTTGATGTCCGAACGTTCCGAGGAGCCCACATCGACTCGGATCATTTCCTTTTCTCTCTAGCCAAGGTAAGAACACGGATATCGATAGAACAACAGAGTAGAGCAAGACCAAAACAGTTTGACGTCGGAAAGCTACAACCGCAATTGACCGCTAGCAACTTTGCCGATCGAGTCTCCCTGAAGCTCTCTGAGAGTCCAACCCTGCAAGGCGAAACAATCGACGAACAATGGAACCTTTGTCAAAACGCCATCAGAGAGGCTGCATCTGATGTGCTGGCTTTTAAAATGCAACCCCAAAAAAAACCCTGGTTTGACAACGAGTGCAGTCAGGCACATTCAGCGAAGCAAGCAGCCTACAAGGCGACGCTGGACAGAAGGATGAGAGCGGTTCGTGAGGTTTACGAACTTAAAAGAAGGGAAGAGCACCGGCTTCTCAAAAAGAAAACAAAAGAGCATGAGAAGCGCGCGATCGAGGAAATGGAGAGGTGTTAAGGCAGAAATGATGTCCGAAAGTTCTGGCAACGGGTAAAACAACTGTCTAATGGATACAACATTCGGACAGAAGCTTGTCGTGACGCAGAGGGACAGCTCGTAGTAGATTCGCAGTCGATACTGAGAATCTTGAAGGATCATTTCTGTAGACTATTAAACGGCGAGGAAGACTCCAATACCGCTGTCAGGCAGAATGTTCCACTCAACGCTATTGACGATGATCGACGAGAATTCCGTCCCCCCGACATAGACGAAGTCAACATAGCGATATAGAGACTGAGGTCGAATAAAGCTGCTGGTGCAGACGGACTGTCTGTGGAACATTTTAAGGCAGCTGGAGATGAGTTGGTAAGGCACATGCATCAACTCATCTGTAAGATATGGTCGGAGGAAAGTATGCCCGATGAGTGAAATCTCAGTATCGTTTGTCCGATCTACAAGAAAGGAGACCCCTGCGCCATCTATATAGAGGGATAAGTCTCCTGAACATCGCTTACATGATCTTCTCTGCCGTTTTGTGTACTCGTCTGAAGCCGTTTATAAATAACCTGATAGGTCCTTATCAGTGTGGAGTTCAGTTCAGGCCAGGGAAGTCCACCATCGACCAGATTTTCACACTACGGCAGATCCAGGAAAAGACCCAAGAAATGCAAATCGACACCCACCACCCTTTTGTCGATTTCAAGGCCGCATATGACAGCGTGCATAGGGAAGAGCTATACAACGCCATGTCTAGTTTTGACATTCCAGCCAAACTCGTCAGGTTGTGCTGGATGACGATGGAGAATTCTCGCTGCTCCATCAAGGTCGGTAACGAGCTCACCGAGACCTTCAATATCAAAGGTCTTAGACAAGGCGACGCGCTGTCATGTGATTTCTTTAACATCATCCTGGAGAAGATCGTGCAAGACTCACACGCCAACACAAATCTCAAGGCACGATCTTCCAGAAGTCCGTACAATTGCTAGCATACGCGGATGACATTGACGTGATTGGCAGAACACAGCGAGCCGTCAATGAGGCGTTTGCTGGCATTGGGGAAGCGGCTAAAATGGGTCTAGCGGTGAATGAGGGCAAAACGAAGTATATGCTGTCATCAAGAAAGGACACACAACATCGACGCTTTAGACAGAGCGTCACAAGGACTTCGTCTACCTTGGCTCCGCAGTAAATAGTACAAACAACATCAGTACCGAAATCATACGCAGAGTAACTCTTACCAACCGCTGTTTGTATGGGCTCAAGGGGCAATTGAGTAGTAGAGCCATCTCTCAAAGGACCAAGCTGACTTTATACAAGACCTGGATCATCCCAGTCCTACTGTACGGCGCGGAGGCATTGACAATCTCAAAAGCGGATGAGGAAGTCCTTGGTCTTTCCGAGAGAAAATTTCATCGTTCAATCTTTGGTCCCGTTTGCGTTGACGATTTTTGCAGAATAAGGTTAAACCACGACCAGTTCGAGGTACCTGTACAGCGACATGGGCCTAGCCAAGCATCTAATCAATGCCAAAGATGGCTATGTCATGCTTAGCGCACGTATAAGACTGCTCCAGCAAGTAAAGTCTTCGATTCCGGTCTAGTGGGACAAAGCAACAGAGGACGCCCGGGCTTAAGGTGGCGCAACCAGGTGGAGAAGGACCTCAACCAACTTGGCGTGCGAAATTGGAGGCAGCTGGCTAAAGATGGTTCCAGCTGGAGAGGCTTGTTGGTTGAAATCCAGGACCGACCCGGACTGTAACGACAATAGAAGAAGAAGAAAAATTGATCCAATTCTCACAAATTATCATGAACTTTTGGGTAATGAGCGAAAATCTAAGATCGCGAATACAAGCTGCCGAGATGAGATTTCTTTGTGATGTGTTGTGCAAATTACTCGTCGGGATAGAATAAGCACGGGAATACGCGAGCTCGACGTTGATAAGGTGCTTCTTCGAACAAAAAGAGTTATGCATCCTTGGTTTGGTCACGTAGCACGAATGTCCCCACCATCACGACTTCCGAGGGGGGCCTTGAATGCGATTTCATCAGGTAGGCGACCGCTTGGCAGACCCAGGTTGAAACAAGTCCATAAGCTCGTCTGGTTACACTTGGACAGAACCCCTGATGAGGTGGAGTCGATAGCGGAGGACCGAGTTGCCTGCGTGCTTACTCCCGCGGCCCTTTTAGTGGAGCATACGGGTCAGAAGAAGATGATGGATAATGATGATGAAGTAGATGTAGGAAATAGTTTGTAAATCATTGTGGATCCGGATTTTTTGATAAAAATGCTCTAACAGCCTTAAATTAATTTATTAATATCGTATGATACAATCGCAATAATGAAGTGGCTCTTAAGTGGACCGTTTATGAGGGGTGTGGTAGGTTAGGCTAGGCAGGCGGGCTGCTAGTGCATTCGCCAGCACACTTAGAGCATGTTGGTCCATTGCGATACCCCTAGTCAGACTTCTACCACTGATTGACTACTCCAGTGATAGTGCCGTTAATTTGATCCCAACGACAAATGGTGCCTGGACCAGATTTGAGAACCAGATAAAAGCGTATTAACTTTGCTTTCACTGGGATTCGAACCGGGAACCACGCTAACCAGGGGCAGGCGGGGTCCAGTCGTCCTGGTGTGTGGAATTAAAAAAAAATAATAATAATTTGGTTCATACCTTGTTGTCTATGACTTAGTCCAGAATACAAGTTATCTATCTTAAAGCCTTCATCCCAATCCTTGAAACCATGGGAGAGATAGAGCTCCACAAACATCCAAACTGAGCTTGTTTTACTCAGTTTTTCTTCATTTACAGACATGTTTAGAGTTTAAAAGAAAATCTTCGTCACCTAACCATTTGCACCACTTCCGTCCGAAATATCAAACCGACTCACTGTAGCCAGCACAGCACGCCTAATCTAATTGCTTCTCATCTCGTGCGTTATGCTAATGAATGTTTCATTAATGCAATGATTTCCACTGCGAACTCAATTATGGTAATAACTAAAAATCCGTGCGGTTAGCGTTTTAATTACTGCCCAGCCCCCACCCAGATATGCGCGCATAATTGCCAATGAATTCTGTATTTCGGAAAATTTATGAGCATGCCATGTGGGAGCTCGCCCGCGTTAGACATTTCATTGCAGCAAGGCGTCAATAATTTATAAATGAACATCCATAAATCCAGATGCGCACGTACTCCAAATTGGGTTTCAATTCAAAAATTGAATTAATTCGGTTGAACGGGTGGATCTAATTCATGCAACGGCCCTACCGCCCATTTCATCTGATGGGCTGCCGTGAGTCAGCAGACGCGATGGAGACCGAATTCCTCCAACCACTTGCCCAGAAACAAGGTCAGATGCAACTCATTCGCTATCGTTTCCCTTTGCGGCACGACCACTTTTATTGCCAATTTTCGATTACGCTGGCAGTCGTTAAATCTTAGCGCAGTAACGTCGCTCCTCTGAAAGGACTTCCCTCCCGCCATCCCAACCGACAATCGATCGTAAATATCCCTTTAATCCGCAATCCAGGACAACCAGCATTCGCAAAAAGGAAAGAAAACGAGCGAGAAATCCACGAAAGGACCCAATGCCGGATTATCAATTAAATTCAATTTTCGATTCGGCCAGTTTTACAAAACGCTGCTGTGGCGTGTGTGTACGCTAAATGCAGCAGACAATGAATGCACACTGTCGCCCTTAATGTCTTTCGGGCTCGTACATGCAAGTCCCGAATCGCATTGTCCTTGCGAATGACCATATTTCGATTGGAAAAATCGAAGTTTTCGGAATGTGCCCCGGGCCCGGATAAGCAGGAACAATTGAAAGATTTGCAAAACGGATTTGTGGCCGCAAATGCCAAAT
Organism: Eristalis intricaria; assembly: GCA_964034865.1. Taxonomy (NCBI): domain Eukaryota; kingdom Metazoa; phylum Arthropoda; class Insecta; order Diptera; family Syrphidae; genus Eristalis; species Eristalis intricaria. Next base: position 61,649,438 of record OZ035877.1, on the reverse strand, counting down.
GCATGCCACCGTCGAATGCCTGGACAAACGTGCATCAAACGAATCTGAGTCCGGATTCGAGTAAATGTGTTGAGGCTACAATTTGGGTCATTGCATTGTTTATGGTTTCGAAGTTTGGTTTATGTTCCTCTGCGGCCTGCAGACTGGAGAGGAATTCTCGATTTCATCCGAATGCGGTCGAGAGGGGGCGATGCGATAAAAGCCGGATCTAAGCTGTCATTGTTGCGCATTGTCTGACAGTGTGGATGGGTGGGGGAGGGGGGGAGTGCGTCTGTTGTGGAAGTGGAAGGATAAAAACTGACCGTTAATTGGTTTGGGGGATTGGAGCATTCGGGCAGATGTATGTTTGACACACGGCCGGAGAGTGATATTCTTTCCTCGGCTGGTAGCCATGGACTCGTCGTCGTCGGTGAGGTTGAGGGAGATTTGTGTATCTGCTGCTGGCGTTTATTGAAATTCATACCGATATCTGGGGGAATTGATTTATTGCCTGTTTAGGTTGTTTTTGGGCGTGGGTCGCAAAGGACTGTCGGTGGACAACATGATGCCAGATGGGATGATGAAGTGCGGAGTGCATGGATGTGATCAATTGAGATGAATGTGATTGAACTGGAAGGAAATGGGACACGGAACATCGTTCGTGTGGGGCTGAGAGTCTTAGTGGGGAAGGTGTACAATTGCTTACATCCCGTAGGTGAGGAATGTTGATGATGTGTCGTTTTTCGAATTAATATCAACTTCTGTGTACTTTGTAGGACACAAGGGAATTTGATTTGAGTAGACACCAAAAAGGTTATCGAGGTTTTCTTTTTAGCATCATGTTGTGATGCCAAAGTCACCTAGGCTATATCATCGTCTAGATCACAAGCAATGTCTCTACCAACATACATCCAAATCGGTGCAGCCATTGAGGAGACAGAGGTCAGCAAACATCGAAACATTTTTATTTCGAAAATTACTAATTTAACAAGCTATGTATTAAGATGAACAAGGGACGTATGTAAGACAACCTGAAAGCCTTGGAGAAGGTGAAGATAGTGAGATAGAGATAGGTTTGCTTTCTTTCTTCATAGTACAATATTTACTATAATAAAGCGCAGTGTATGTAAGTATGTAAATATGTCACAGCTATACCGAATGTGATCAAAGAAAGAACCCTGAAACTAATATGGTTCGTTGGCAGAGTGGGTTGGTGTGTTGCTCGGTATGTTCCCGCAAGTAAATAAAATAATTCGGAGGAAAGATCAAAACGACATTCAATTCGTTAGACTTCCCAGGACGACAAATAACGGACACTTACTGACTTCAGTTGGCATCGAACCAGATGAGATAGTCATAGACAATGACTTCTTTGCGGTCGAAGATCCTCAAGAGAAGGTTACAATAGCTGTAACCTTGTGCAGTGTTCCAGAGAGTGTATACTGTCAACGAGGTTAGTAGGCCGAATCACGATCTGGAGAACAGAGCCCTGCTAAAGCACTTCTATTGCCGCAATGAGATAAGTCAATGGCGTTCAGAGAATCCAGGTTTCACCATGACGAGAACATGGCACACAGTGCCGTCGCCAATGAAGGGAATCACATCTTGATTTCTCAAGAAGATCTCCAGGGTATCTTCCACTCGCTGAAGAAGAAAATGTCAGTGGGATTCAATAGAATACCGAATATTGTACTTCGCCATCTTCCCCTCGAAGCGGTCCAAATTTACACAATCTTGTTCAACAATGCGCTGAGTAATGCCCATTACCCGATGCATGGAAAACAGCTGTTGTTCAACCGATCCCTAAACGGGACAAAGATAAGTCCAATCCGACAAATCTTCGGTCGATCAGTCTTCTTCCCTGCATAAGCAAGGTTTTGAAAATATAGTCATTCGAGTTCTGAAGCAAAGTCATTCGAGACAACCAGTTCGGATTCCGAGCGGGGCATGATACCATTAATGCCGCGTCAAAACTGGTGTCCGACATACAATGGAATAAAAACAAAAATCACTGCATGGGTGCCTGTCTGATTGACTTGGAAAAGGCGTTCGAAACCGTTTGGTTGGAGGGCCTCTTCCTAAAGCTGGTCAGGCTTGGCATAAGTAAACCATTGCTATACATGATCCATGACATGATAACAGACAGAAAGTTCGTTGTGAAAAATGGTGACGTAACATCCACCAATTCGCCGTTCGGAGTCGGCATTAAACTGTAGGTCCCTTCCACGCGTGAAAGAACAATAGCACGCACAACACGAGTGGTTGCTGAGAAGCTAGGCCCAGGTCCGCCTTGGACTGTCGCGCCATCCATATTATAACATCCACTACGGTCTTGAACATTAAAAACGGACTGCAGCAGGGGGCCGATCTTGTTCTCTATATTCACTGCAGATCTTATAGGTTCCATGCCGCACTTAATTGCGTACGTCGACGACCTAGTTGCGTACAGATCAGGTCCGAAGGTCGAGAAATTCAGCGATTTTGCGACGACTGGAAGTTGCTTATCAACTGCCACAAGTGTGAAACTTGTCTTTTCCCGTTGCACATGGCACAGCGGGATACGCGCCAAAACTGGCGTAAATTCGGCATAGTTGACCCGCATGGTCGACCGTTAGATGTAAAAAGTGTAGTTAGATATCTAGGCTATCTAGGATCAATATCTGTATTTTGACAAACATAAAGATATTGCTCTGACGAAAGCCAGAAAAGCCTTTGCTGCTGCAAGAAGGTTGTTTTTCAGAAGCCAACTTGATACCAGAGTGAAGATAATCTGCCACATGGCCCTAGTAGGCCAATTATAGTGTACGGTTGTCCATTGTGGTTCAACGTGAGTCCTCCCCAGATGAAAAGATGAGGTTGTTTGAGAGGCAGTGTCTCAGGAACTGTCTCCGTCTATATCGAACACTCTAGTCTGAGTACAAGAAGTACTATCGTAACGATGTCCTGTACAACGAGGCAAACGTGAACAGGGTAGATAATTTTATTATTAAGCTGATCAGAAGGCACATGGCACGAGTTTTGATCTCTTCCAACAGTCTGATCTTTGGGGCTTACAACCCCAATAGTATGTACCATGAAAGGGTGCGCTTTAGCGGCTTTATTCCTCCCGAAGCATTTCTGTATCTAGTGGCCTTATACAGGATCCACAAGGATGTCCTATCATCTTCCATGTCGTACGCCGAACAGTGGATAGGCGACTCCAATACGAACCGGATGTCGTTCGCACACACGAGGATCACCTCTGGTTCAGTAGGTCAGAAAGAGTCTGCCAAAGAAGGGCAATTTTACTGGTGGTTACACCAAAACCAGCCTCCACCACCGCTAGCTTTTCCACAGGATCAGATAGTTGACCATAGTCGCCAGATTACATAGTTTCTAAGGAAGCCATTAAGAAAAAAAAAATGTAAAAAAATATAAAAACAAAGAACATAAAACAGAAAAATGAAAAAAAAAAATAATAATAATAATACGCCCTGGTGAACGTCTCCGTATTGTTACGGACATTGTTAAGATAGCATTAAGTTTTATGTTAGGATCAGTTAATATATGGTATTTTAAGTATTTTAGTTTAGTCAAGGAATAAAGAAATAAGAGGTTGTCATAAAAGACTAAAAAAAAAACGCAGATTAAACCGAAAGGCACATTTATAACATAGATTAGATTAGCTTGGAGTACCCGCATAAGGACCTACTGACCTTATGTGTATGTTATTTATATTTTTTTTTATTAATATTATTATTTATATTAAGAAGGTTTGTAAATTCGTAAGATAGTGCATTCCTCCCTCATTTATTCTTCCATTACTTTTTTTGTTTTTGACATTTAATGAAAAGTTGTTTGTCCGTTTTTATGCACAGTGACTTTTTACTTATTTTTTTTATTATTTGCCTTTCAATTACCGTACTCAGGGATGGAGTGTCTGACGTGATTTTGTATGTTTATTTTCTTTATTTGGCATCTATCTAGCAAAAGCTTACAAAAGCCCCAGAGGACTGTACCCAAAACACTTTAAACCTACAAAATACAGCAAATACATCAAGTAGTGTGTGTACGTACATGCACGAGTTGGAAAGTGTGCCTTTGTTTCGATCGCATTGAACAAACGATGTTCAACAAATCGTTCAGATTTCAATTGAAACCGAACGGCTAAACCGAACATTTTAACTCAGTTTAAGGTTCAGCTGAACTGAATAACTCAAGTTCAGCTGAACCATAAAATGTGAAAAATTTAAATTCTTCGTTGAAACAAAACATACCTAAGGACAGCGACACATAAGCATTAGCAAGCTCGAAAGAGAAGAATAACAACAAGACATTACCTTCGGCGAATGATTTCAGTCAGATTTATCATATGTTGGCACGCAGCTCGATTGTCACAGTAGGTAAGGCCTCTAGGGAAAAAGATACCACACATAAAATTCGATCTTTCGATGGCACACAGGATTTTCTTCGAATGCGATGGATGGTAGTGAATTTCTATATGTATGTGGTTTCGAATGTGAATGAAAAAAAAAAATCCATCAAAGATATCAGCCCAGTGGATTTAATGTTCTGTGTTCAAATCTAAATGGAGCTACTATTTTTGTTCATGGGCAATACCACTTTTTATTTATATAAATATATGTTATATTATTGGAATAAACAATACAAGTTTGAATAAACAAATTCATATTCTGTGTTCCAATGTATTCTATTTGCAATGGAAATAATGAAAGTTATACTTAACAAAAATAAATATTACTTGATATACAGTGGACTCCTCCTAAGTCGAATTGTCACGGGATACCATAATTTGTTCGAGTTAGAGTCAGTTTGACTTAGGCAGAGTCCACTGTAATTAAATAATAATTGATTACATAATTGCTTGTCACATTGCTCCTATCGTACGACAGGTGTTTCTAGTAGTTCTTGCAGAGAGATATGGTTATTGAAAACCTTACTACTGAGGATACAATATTTAGTAAGTGAGGTGAAGATGTAAAGAAGCAACAGGTGGAACATGTACGACTTAGAACGCATCCTCTGAGTGTTACGTTCATGCCGGACTACGATCTAATGTCCATAAAGAGACCTGGCGTCACTATACTACACAAGCTCTCTTTGTCGGACAATCTCCTTGAGGTGCCAATTTGCTACAGCCTTGAATCTTGAATTGAAGTTCCTAACCCGGATGTGGCCAGGAGATCAACCGCAATTTTGTAAATTTAATTCTCTTAGACAGAGAATTTTATTTTTATTTTTAGAATTTTTATTTTTTGCTTTTTTGTACGGTGTGCGATATAACACAGTGTGTGTGGTGCAAGTGGCTTCAAATCATTCTGTCTTCTCAAATAGTTAGGGGATTTTAATTCTGGAGCTGTGTTCTGTTGTTGTACAGTGGAAGTTCGCAAAAAGTTCACTCTCAGTGACTCTCTCAGTGAATGACTCTTGGTCCACTTTTTAGAGCATGACGCTATTCGTTTTTTTATATATGTATCGACAATTTATTATGTCCTGATGCCTTGAGAGGCGTGAGTAGTGATGTACCAAACCGAAGATTTCTTAAACCGAGTTAACCCGAGTTGGAATTGTTGCAACTCGAGTTAGTCAAATCGGTTTCAAACGATATTTCTTGATTTATTGATTGTCAAATGTGATAAAATTTATTCAAAAACAACTCAGTAAGGGTTGTTGTGGTCGCCGTGGCGTAGTGGGTAAGTGCGTCGACTCCTACGCAGAGGGTGCCAGGTTCGATACCCGAATTTACCACCTATCATAATTCACGGCCCCACCTCTTTCGTATCGCCGTTCGGAGTCGGCATTAAACTGTAGGCCCCTTCCACGCGAGAAAGAACAATAGCACGCACATGTCACGATAACGAACACCATTAATTGAATTTTACATGAATTTTCGAACAAGAACAAGAATTTGTTTCTCGTTTAACGAAGCTATCAAGATGCAAATGCAATGGAATGCAGCCACACTTAAGGCTGAACCGTAAAGACGCGTTCTCGCGATAGGGCTTTGATAGGAGTTGCTACGCTTTTTATCGAGCCTACGATAATGTTGTGTCAGCAGCCTCAGTTTTACATATCGAAATGAACTCTAGCGCTTACCCTACTCAAATGGATTTTCAAGAAAGATATGAAATTACTGCCAATAAAATGCCTTGAAAAAATTTGTAACTTGAAATAATCGTCTCAGTTTGCCAAAAATTCAAATTGGAAAATACATTTTAAAAAAATGTTTCACAAATGTCAAAAAGCCCGAGTGGATAGTAGCTCAGCCTAAAAATGTGTGCTCGCGCTTACGATATTATGGTCCATTTCGCCCCATTTCGAATTTAACATATGATTTTACGTGTATCCTAGTGAAAATGTCAAGGACCGAACGCCAGATATGCGTTTTATGAAGAATGGTCATGCAAAATTTCGACAAAAGAGTGCGTATGTATATTTCAGCAGTCCAGTGGCGCCCGGCCTCGGCTCGATTTGACATACATTTATTGCGTTTCAACTCGGTTTGGATGTAACTCGGATTGACTCGGAATTTCAAATAGTCACCAATCTCGCTGCCCTTGCTCTAGAAATGTGACGAGAATCAGGAATCCACGCCTGACCACAGGAACACATCCATTCCCATGCAAATACCCACTAGATCGCAGTGTAATTGATTTACCTGTGCAATCAGCACCACCGGCAATAAATTCCGCCCACATTGGCGCCGCATATTTAAATCGGAAAAGCGCCACACATTAAAACCAACACCACGCCAGTTCACGCAGTCATAATCCCGCGAATCTCGGCTCCCATTTTCACATGAAATCCTCTATTAAGCAGTAAAAGAAATGCCCTCCGCCGCACCACTGGATTTACTGATCCGGCCGGAATTTATCAGCCATAACCACACAGAACTAAATCCTCGCATAATGCGAGGCGGGGATATAAATATTTAAATTCCTGTTTGCAGATAATCGACTTCAAGCCTCATTAAGATCCCTTCGGGGTTTTATTTTCCAGTTTATTCCGTTTGACATTCGGCATCGAAGCAAGCGACAGCCCAGCGGAAATGGAAGTGCGAGTGCCATGAATCAATGGCATACTCTGCGCTGCGAGCGACATCACGAGCCTTCGCAGTCTTGCAGGGTGGACGGGTGCGTGCGCCTGTCTGTTTGGAGAATAATAAAACACGAAAGTGTCGTTTTGCAGTCAGTTAAGCAATTTTAAAACGAACATATCCAAATAAAGGAATCGTAATCATAAAAGGATACGACTCATCAATCGAGCATACGCGTACCGAAAGCAAAAGCAACTCGTCACTCGTCATTCGTCAGTCGTCACGGCGGCCAATGGCAGTAAATCCGTCTTGAGCACACGGAGCCGCAGTCAAGGGCAATGATAAAAGAGGACTTTGTCGTGCAGGTTTTATACACAACAATAAATGCCGTATCGCGGAGGCGCAGTCTGGCCCGTGCAAGTGCCATTCGGTGCTACATTTATGTAGCACTTCTCTTTCTCCGAAATCGTCCAAGTTAAGTGTTGTTCGGATTTTGAGTGCAAGAACAAATACATTCTGAGGTTGAAGTAAAAAAAAAGCTATGGCCGCATTACGAGATTATTTGTGCAAATAGAACGAATGAGAGCCCATCTGGGCCCGAGGCAGCCATGCGGGAGGATTATGTTGTTAAAGTACTTTTATTGATTCCACAATACTGGGGGTGGTGTGTGTACATGTGTGTTGCCTTGAATGATGGAGGTTTCTGCAAATAAAAAGGAAATAATGTGGGCACTCCTTGGGCGGTGAGTCGTAGAGTCTGGCAACTACCCATCGACTCTGGCGTCGTCTGATGATTCGCGGCCCATACTGAGTCTCAATGTCAAGCACTTCCAAGAAGAAGTTTGCTTTATTTTCAATTTTTATACAATCAAAGCTAAGCGCTAAAAAATTTTTTGATTAATTGTGTATTAAACATTTTAATATATAGTTAAATTATATAAGATTAATGATATATAAGTTATGGCAATATACCAACATCAATACCCCGGCAGTAGAAGTTTTCTCAAGGCAGCAACTTACCAGTCACACGCAGTAGAAGTTCCGAGTTGACAGAATCAACGAAAAACACCACTCAACAGCATATGGGATCAACTTGCCTTCCACGCGCAGCAGCAGTTTCGTCGACGCAGCAGTTTCGTCGACGCAGCAGTGAAGATAGAAGAACCGGCAAACGACACCTCAGCACTTTCAACTCCTCCGATAGGTTTCGGTATTTAATGTTGTTAGGTATAAGTTCAGTTCTTTTTGGAGCTCTGGTAAATACAGAACAATACAAATAATTTGGAAAATAGTAACGCGTGTGTTCATTTAATTTATTTACTGTGGGTGTCGTCGATTGTCGATTGATTTTGGTCCTGCGAGTTATCGATATTAATCGATTTTCCCCTTGTCAGTACAGTAGACTCTCGATAACGTGAACAATTAAAAACCAAGCGAGTTCACGTTTGAGGGAGAGTTCACGCTTGCGAAAGTGAAATTTTAATGAAAGAATAGGGCAACCCCACTATGGATTTGCATTTTAAAACGTCTTATTCTTAACACATGAAAAATAATGGTTTTTTCTATTACATAACAGTGTATTTTATTCATTTATTTAATATTAAACAAAAGTTATTCCATAGGAACGTATCAAATTAAAGGTTATGGCATTGTTGGATTCAGGCCCCTCCGTCAAAATGGGAAACGTTCATACGCAACCGAGTGGCACAGATTCAGGAGCTTGTAAGAACCGACAGTTGGAGGCATGTAGCATCCCAACACAACCCAGCAGATATGGCTTCACGTGGTGTTTTCCCGGCAAAGCTGCTACAAAATAATCTCTGGTGGAATGGACCACAATTTCTACGCGACACCTGGCAAATCAAGGGTTCAAAACAGCCTCGTTCGTTCGACACAGAAGAAGGAAAGCAGACAGCTAATGTGCACCATATAATCGGTGAACCAAATCCCATCAGCGAAGTTATCCGGAACAATTCCAACTTAAATAAGCTGACAAGAATTATTGCGTACTGCAAACGGTTTGCTTCCAACCTTCGTAATGATCCGACAAATAGGAAGACCGGCTCTCTTTCGCCGTCAGAACTACATGAAGCAACATTAGCGATTGTCCGAGCTGTACAGCTGGAGATGTTTTCTGCCGAGGAAAGAAAAAACATCGGAAACGCGAAAGGGTTCAAAGCTCTAAGCCCATTTATCGACGAAAAGGGCATAATAAGAGTTGGAGGTAGACTACAAAATGCTGAACTACCTTACGATCAACAGCATCCAATTCTGTTGAAGAGACAACACTACGTTACAAGGATGGTCATCATAGATGCCCACCTACGAACGTTGCACGGAGGAGTGCAGAAGATGGTTCCTTACCTGCGTCAAAGGTTTTGGATCTGTGGCATTAAAAATGCCGCTAAGATGATTGTCCACAAATGCAATATCTGCTTCAGATACAAGCCAAAACCGATGGGGCAGTTGATGGGGAGCCTCCCTGCTCCTCGCGTACGGATGTCCAGACCCTTCAAACACACACAGGAGTTGACTATGCGAGCCCTATCGACATCAAGACATGGAAGGGACGCAACGCCAAACAAATGAAGGGATACTTTGCCATCTTTGTATGCCTAGTCGTGAGTGACCTTACTACACAAGCATTTCTTGCGGCATTCAGAAGGTTCACAGCCAGAAGAGGTTTGTGCACCGCTATCTACAGTGACTGCGGCACCAATTTCGTCGGTGCAAACACAGAGTTGCAAAGGCTCCTACAAGCATCGCAATTTGACTGGAAGTTGTGGCAGAACAAAGGAAATAAAACGCACCCCATTTTTATAACGTGAATTACGTTCTTTTTATTAAAACCCAATCAATTTAAAAAGAGAGTGTGTGACAACGCAATAAACAGGCATAAAATTAAAATAAGAATATAATTTGGGTGGCGCTTCAACCCGTAGAGGGCCAGGGCCTAGCTCCTTCAGTTATTACTCTTTGACCATTTTCGTGGAAAATAATCGGGAATCGAACCCAGGCAGAGAGGTTCAGCTGCATAGGGGTCGACGCTCTTTTTTTAGCATGTAATGTTTTTTAGTTTAATATATATTTCTTACTTGCTAAACAAAAGTTCTTAAAACTAGCTTAACTAACTTAAGAATTGCAAATGTTCTTAATACTAACCGAATGACCCTATGCGGGTAGTCTGAGCTACTCTAATATAATTTATAAATGTGTCTTTCGGCTTAATCTACGATTTTTTTAGTCAATAAGACAAGTTTTTTTTTCTTATAATTTGCGCGTGCTCTAGGGATTGATAATACTCTTATGTGTCAGGGGTAACGACACAGCACGGGCTGAAGGTATAGAGGAAGAAAGGGAGAGGAGGTACCTGTGCACATTGGTCTTAAATATCTGCGGGTTGTAGTCTGTGGGAAATATTAGGTTGGGAAGAGCATTCCATATTCGTGCAGTGCGGCTGAAAAACGAGTCTCTGAATTTAAATGTGCGTCCGAAAGTTGGCTCAACTGATGGGCATTCCTGGCGAGACGAGTATTGCGGGTGAATTCATGGAGAGGAGGAATGCAGTTGGCTAGCTCACTTGAGCATCGTTTGTTGAAATAACGATAAAACACGGACACGGACAAAGAAGAGACGGTGCGTCGATGTTCGAGCGAGTCTAATGACTGCGATATTGTTGTCTCTTATAAGTTTTATCGCTCGCTTTTGGATTATATTAAGTAGGTGCAGTGTGGTCTTGTGGGAACCAGACCAGATATGGGCGCTATACTCAAGCGGGGGGCGGATGTACGCCTTATAAATTAAAGCCAAATCAGAAGGGGTGAAATATTGCATCGATTAAGGAAACCTAAACGTTTCGCAGCATTTTTGGCGACCGCAAATATGTGATCGTTTGAACTAAGTGTTGTGTTGATAAACATACCAAGGATGGAAAGTTTTCTGGTTTCATCGTCACAAGCGCCATTCATGGATAATGTCTGATTATCAAGGGTTCGCTTGAGTGACAGCAGACAGCATTGGGTTTTTGAAGCATTGAATTGCACTCTATTGTTTTTTTTTCAGTTAATTACGCTGACAAGATCGGAATTCAATGTATTTAACATACGCTGCCGATTATAAAAAACTTGGCTAAACTTAACTACTTAAACTACCTTATACTACTTAACTATGTCCGGAACAGTACGGACACGTGCACCAGGGCGTATACGTTATGTATATGCTTAACATATATACGTTATACGCCGTGATGCACCCTTTGTTTTTGATTCTGTTTCGTATATATATTTTTTTGGATTTTATTTTTTTTTATTTTTTGTTTTTTATTTATTTTTTTGGATTATATCTTTATTTTATAATATTTTTTTCTTAAATACTACCTTGAAAACGATGTAAGCTGGCCACTATGGTCAACTATTGGATCCTGTGGAAAAGCCAGCGGTGGCGGAGGCTGGTTTTGGTGTAACTACCAGTAGAACTGGCGTGCTTTGGCAGACTCTTTCATATCTCGAGCGGGGATCGGTCTACTGAACTGGAGGAGATCCTCGGCTGTGCGAACGACATCCGGTTCGTCTTGGAGTCCCCTAAATGGAAGATGATAGGACATCCTTGTGGATCCTGTATAAGGCCAATTGTGTCTAGATAGAGGAATGCTTCGGGAGGAATAAAGCCGTTAAGGCACACCCTTTCATGGTAGGTACTATTGGGGTAGTAAGCTCCAAAGATCAGACTGTTGGAAGAAGTCATAGCTCGTGCAGTATGCCATCTTATCAGCTTTATAATAAAATTATCTATATCTATTATACCTCGTTAGAATAGTACTTCTTGTAATCAGACTAGGGTGTGCCGTGGGCGTTGGACTTCGTCAAGGGTGCGTCTTGTCACCTCTCCTTTTCATTGTTTATATGGACTAGATGTTGCATTGCAGTCGACGCGAGGAATGTTTCACATTGATAGAGTTGACGGTAAGTCATCTTCTTTTTGCGGATGACTTAGTTATTCTCACACCTTCCCAAACGGAACTCCACCGCGCACTTGATAGGTCTGTGGCCGTATGTACTGATTCTGGGATGAAGGTTAACGTGGACGAATCAGAGGTTATGGTAATTTCCATCATGCCTCTTCAATGCACTCTACGTGTTAGTGGAGTCCCATTGAATTACATGGAGAAGTTTAAGTATCTCGGGGTCTTCTTCAGGAGTGATGGGAGGAGTAATACTGGACTTAACTGTAGGATTGGTCAAGCTGGGCCAGTTTTGACACAGCTTAGGAGATCTGTAATCAGGAAAGCCGAGAATAGTGTGAAAGTTCCAACTCTCACCCATGGTCACGAAATTTGGGTAATGACCGAAAGAATAAGATCGCGAATACAAGCTGCTCAGATGAGATTTCTTTGTGCTGTTGTGGGCATTTCTCGTCGGGATAGAGTGAGAAACGCGACAGTGTGCGAGGAACAGCGAATGTTGAGCAGCTGTTTCTTCGTACAGAAAGACCTATGTTTCGTTGGTTTGGTCACTTAGCACGAATGTCCCCACCATCACGACTGCCGAGAGAGGCCTTGAATCCGATTCTATTGGCAGACGATGAGGTGGTTGGACCAAGTCCATAAGTTCGTGTGGTTACGCTTGGGTATAACCCTTGATGAGTTACAGTCCATGGCGGAGGATCGAGTTATGGTTTACCCCCGCGAGCCCTTTAGTGAATCATGTGGGTCAGAAGAAGATGATGATGATGATGTCTTTACTGTAACTTCAATTTCGACCAAATAACTTGAAATTTGACACTGTTCACCCGAAGTCCACATTAATATGTATATCCCTCTCACTTACACTACCCATAAGCTCTCTCTATCTAATATTCGTTTGCTTCTCGCGTCTATGTAACGACGACTTAAGAGATTTGAAATCCATAACGACATCACTGTGGAGATCCAACGTAGAACCGCCTTTGGCAACCGGTGTTACTTCGTTTTGTCAAAACTCCCGACTCGAAGGACTAAGATCATGCTCAACAAACCCCCATTTTTCCAGTCCTGCTATTTGGAGCCGAAAGCTGGAAGATAAGCAAAACTGCGGAGCTCATACTTGGTGCCTTCGAAAGAAAAATTCTACGTCGGATATATGGTCCCGTCTGAGAGGAAGGCGAATGGAGGAGAAGACACAACTGCGAAAACTACGAGCTATACCAGGATGTGGATGTAGGCTCGGCCACATCGAGCGCGTGGGCAACAATGCTCCAGCTAAGAGGGTCTTCGAATCCGAGCGTCCCGGTTCGAGGAGGAGAGGAAAACCGAATCACAGGTGTAAAGACCAAGTAATAGCGGATGCAAGACAGCTTGGTCTTGATTAGTGGAAGCAGCGTGCCCAGGATAGTCAACAATGGAAAGCAGCTATCGCTGAGGCTCGGACCCCGCATGGGTCGTCAGCCTGATAAGTACATAATAAATTCGTGATATGCACGTTTTTAATTCACTAAAATACAATTCTCAGTCGATTGAGTTCCACAATACCAAAATACATTTCAATCGATAGATTAGTCGACCATGCATTCAGTCGACACTCGCAATCGGGGCCTGAGTTCAAAAATATTTTATTCTTGATCTGATTAAAAGCTTTGAAAAATGTGAATCCACTTTAAATTAATTGAAATATTATCGTCGGTCAATTTGCATTGTTTATTGTTTTTGTTTTTTTTTTCTTGTGTGTATTTTGCTTCAGTGAAATTCAATCAATTTAATATAATTCAAGGGCTTTGCTTCCAACTCATGAAGCAATATCCAGCGCTGGTGGTGTATATTAGTAGCCTCTGATTATATAGATAATGTGGGAAGGGCAAATAAATAAGCCACAATGCCGACACCAGCCTCAAGTAGGTCAGGTCATTTTATCATTTGTCAGCTCACTCTGTCAGATGAATTTGGGAGCTCGCGGGTTGGTAGACTCGTTCGCGCCACTGCGAAACGCTTGGAATTGAATACTGCGTGCTCTGCGACTTCGCTTGTTCTTCGCTCGCGCATTCTGGTCAGGAGAGTATACTGACGTGACCACATTTGTGAAGGTATTGCAGGTAACCTCCATGGCCCAACAAGAACTGCGTGAGATGGTAGATGCATTTCCCGTGAGCTCTCGGTGTCCAGGCTTCTATCGCGGGGATCAATTTATGGATCAAGCTGGCTGTGATAAGGATGTTTCGCTTTCTTCTTTCTTCAGCCATCTTGAGCCAGTCTCCGCGCTCTTTGACGTTTCCTTTAAGAAGACTCTTTGCGACAAAATGTGTGTTTTTTCGCAAGCGTATATACGCTTAAATCTCAATTTGCATGTAAAATACAATAACAACAAATCCTATATCCGCTTAAGCCACTCATCATATCTATAGCTGCGTATGAAATAAGCGCGGATGAACACAATGCTTCCAGTCATTATTTTCTTTGTGTTCATTCCTGAATTTATTCATTCATTGTTTAGGTTGCTGTATGTGGCTTACGTTTGCAGGTGTGGTTGATGTATTAGATAATTTGAAAATGTTTTTGCATCCACAAGTATGCAACTTTTGGCGTACCCAGGGTGTCTCTGCTATAGATTCCGTGAAGGTGTAGTAATCGATTCTTTTCATTTGAGGAACAGTTTTAGTAATATATATTAAAAATAAAATACAAATTAATAAATAATTTTTATTTTATAATTATTGAGTATTTTTGCTTTTAAAGTGATGGTCACGCTACAAAAATGCAAACCGAAGATTGTGCTCTTTAACGATCGACTATAACCTTACTCGATTCCACCCCCTGACTGTCATAAGTCGTCGGTCCTGCCAAGATTTTATGATGAATTATTAAGTGCCGAAGATCGTTTTTTTGTGTGAGGTAGGCTGCTTCGTCCAAAATTTTTCGGAAACCGCTAATTGTTCTTATTGCGCAAAGCCTGTAAATGGACCAAAGCTTATTTGCTGCCTCCTGGGTGGCGAGAGCTCCTGCCCATATTGGAAAGCAGGATCCGTCTGCTTTTCACGCCCACGGTGAAAGGTGTTACGTACCACTCTGGTAAGCAGGATCCTTCTCGCTTATCTAGATCCTCCGATGTATGGTAGCTGCCTGACTTCAACCTTGATGCGTTTTTGCTGCGGTACTCGACGTGAGTTTTGAAATTCAGCCCCAAATATTTAAGAGATTCTCTACATCGGATTACCTGGAAACCAACCGGGAAGTTCGTGTATTCTACAGTCTTTCGGCTGGTTTTTAAAGCAGTCTCTGCCTTGTGGTCAGCTACTTTAGAGTCGGAAGGTTCCAGCCAATTTTTGATCCTCTTGATTGCTTCGCCTGTGGCGGTTTCCACCTCGGGGATGTGCATAGCTACCGTCACGACGTCGATGTTGCCTTGACTCCATGTGGCAGCCTCAGTCTTAGTACTCTGTCATGCATTCAGTTCCACATGAGGGGTCCAAGAACTGAACCCTGTGGAACGCCTGCCGAGACGTCGTAGCATTCAATACCATCGTTAGTCTGGGACCTGAGTTTTCGTGAAATAGCTGACGATTATCTTCTTCAAATAATGCGGTGTGTTCCTCCTATTCAAGGCTCTCGTAATGCAGGACCAGTTGGCCAAGTTAAACGCGATTTTAATGTCCAGCTTAACTACGGCACAGTATTTTTTGTGCCACTCCTCCATCTTGAACTCGCTATCACTTCTCTTGCTGTATCTATCACCTGTTTGACCCCGTCGATGGTAGAGAGCGATTTCCTAAAGCCATTCTAATGGTCGGTAAGGGCTCCTCGCTCCTCAGCACTGCCGATTAGCCTGCAATACCTGATACTCTGCAGGATCTTACCCGTTGTCTATAGCAGGCAAATCGGTCGATACGCTTAGGGTTCTCCGTGGGTCTTATTGCCCTTGAGTATAAGCACCAGGAGTTGGAGTTTCCAGGAATCAGGAAAGTTTTCCTGTTCGAGGCACCTTTGCATCCAGACTATTGACTTTGTATTCGGTGATCGGCCGAAAGACGACTGCTCAAATGCAAGCGGTATCTTGAAACGCCCAGTTCCACGTTAAAACTGGCATAAAACTGGATCCCCATTCAAATACAAAAAAAATTGCCTTGCTCTTTAAATTCCGCGAATGGCAAAATAGGAAAAAAATCATAAGTTAACCTCAACGAGAGGATGATGAACGGTTTAAAGAACATTTCGCACCCCCAACATATAACGAACAAGCGTTGAAAGAGATAATAAAAAAAAACGCAAAATAAAATACAACAAAACTGCTACCCCGGCTCGAAGTTTTCCAAAGCAGAACATTGCAAAATTCAATTTTTCCACTGGAATATGATTTCTGATTGCGGTTTCACATTTGCATCTGCGTTTCCATGTTCGCCGACCCCCTTTTCGGCGAGAGCGAACCAAAAAAAATCTAATTTCAAGATTTAAGTGGTAACATCGCCGTCAGGGTGTTGGCGGAATCATGACACCCGCATGCTCGAATCGCAACGTCAAGGATTCAATTATAGAAATGCAAATTGATTCGATTGAATTTTTATGAGAACGAGATGAAATAGATTTGCGGTCTACACCATCTGCCTAGTGTGCACTTATACATCTCATCCGCGCTGGCGTATTTGATGGATTAGAGTGATTTGGTTATGATTATAGAAATTGAAAAACTTTATCAGTTTTAAAGCGATGTTGATTTAAGTGAAAGTTAAATGAAATGCGGGCTGTGTGCAGTGAGAGGTTATATCGTGAGAAGGATGGGGCACCTTTGGGGGAACGTTCATTCGGTGTATCAGATTAGACTGAGTGCGGACTTATCCCGATACTTGGTATCTCAAATTAATTTGAAGCGAGAGAGAACTGGAGAGACTTGTTAGCAAGAAGTTTCGATATTTAGACTTTTTGAAATATTTGAAGTCCTTGCAATTTACATATAAATTTGAGCTCGAGGGGATTGGCTTGCTTGAAGAAGACGTAATCAAGTTTTCCCAGTATCTGTGGTCTCACATTGACTTTGCACGATCCTTTGTCTACTTTGAGGGTCGCCGTGGCGAAGTGGGTTAGTGCGTCGTCGATACCCGAATTTACCACCTTTCATAATTCACGGCTCCACCTCTTTCGAGTCACTGACAATGCTCAAAGAGTATTTCTGTCTGGAAAAAGCTTGTCAACTTGGCCGTTCGGTGTCGACATTAAACTGTAGGTCCCATCCACTCGTGAAAGAACACGCACAACACGAGGGGTTGCCCATCTAGGCCCAGGTTCGGATTGTCGCGCCACCCATATTATTGTTATTATTATTTGTTTACTTCGCGCTTGCATGATCTAGTTGTGGAAACAATTTGGTGGGATGTATTTTATGCGTTATATTGTAATGCAACTGACACACGGCCTTAGTCGTTTTCAGGACATGTAGAAGTTATTGTTGAGCTGCGTTGTTTAACACACTTCGTCCAAAATGCTTGGCCTCGCTCTAGAATAGACCGAGCTGCACTTAAATACAAATATGTAGAAGCTTCACTGTTTTATTTTTTTTTTAAATTTGGTTTACCTTATAAATAACAGTGTCTGGATTGGCATGATCCTAAGTTCTACTAAATTTATTCACCTCAATAGCAATTACTCGTGTTTTGTTTGCAATGGTCTCTCGAGCGAGTTGTACAAATCCTCTGGTGGCTAGGCTATGAAGTCTCAAGTCTGAAAAGCCTTCGACTCCGGCCCAATAAGACAACGCATAGTAGACGTCAGTGCATGGAGTAAAACAAAAATCGGGAGAAGAAAAGCGACGAAGCAACGAGTTATGAATGATGGTAAATTCGGGGCTCGAATTCGGCACCCTCTGCGTAGGAGTCGACGCACCAACCCAATAGGCCACGGCGACCACGGAAAAGGGAGCTAACTTTCGCGTTATCCAGCACCGTGTCCACCCAAACATAATTTGAACCAAAAACTCGTTGCGTTGGCTATTTTACGTGTTGTTCCGGCAGAATGGTTTGTCTCCACGCACTTTCACCAAATATATGAATTAGATTGAAGTTTTATTTAACATTCGTAGATCCTTTTAATCTGAGCCTATCTGGAACGTCCAAAAATAGCTGACTTTTGTGATTTATTAGTGGTTACAAATAATAATAATTAACACCAAACCTTTTTAAATCTTTGCGAATATAAAAAATACCATAAATCTTGTATACCTTCTTGTATATATGTATTTTTATAAAACATTTTCAAGTTCATTGTGACTTTATAACTCAAGAACCGTCAAACCGAATTCAATCAAATTTTTGGAGTTTGTTTTTATGGTCGCGTAGATGGTTTGTATAAAGCTTGCACGAAATTTATAACCGCGTCCGTGAGTTAGGACATTATGATTTTGTGTCACTATCTGATTTTATCTATATAAATTTTATCCTAAAAAAACTCCTTCTTTCATTCGAAGGACAATTTAATATAGAACAATTCACTCAAATTTCAAACCGATCGGTAAAGGTGTTCTCAAGTTACAGTGATCACCGACTTCTAAAGAACTGGTTTCGAGAACAACGTGATGTACGTTGTGGGTACGATAACGATGCAGATAAAGTTCAAAGTTATTATCTCTATGAATAATAATCTGGCTAAGAGTTGACAGAGAATACTTTTGAAATATAATAATATGGGTGGCGCGACAGTCCGAGGGAGGCCTGGGCCTAGCTTCTCAGCAACCACTGCGTGTTGTGCGTGCTATTGCTCTTTCACGAGTGGATGGGACCTACAGTTTACTGCCGACTTCGAGCGGCGAAGTTGAGAAACCTTTTTCTAGGCAGAAATACTCTTTGAGCATTGTCAGTGACTCAAAAGAGGTGGAGCCGTAATTATCAAGGGTGGTAAAAATTCGGGTATAGAACCTGCCACCCTCTGGAGTCGACGTACTTACCCACTACGCCACGGCGACCCACACTTTTTTTTGAAATATTCTACAAGAAAATACAAACACCCAAAAAACAAAAAATTCTTCAATATCCCAGCTGGAACTACTTCTTTAACCCTGGAATGAGGCAGACTATCTAATACTCAGCCAGTTCCAAAAAGTTGTGTGTGATGGGGTGTGGGAGACCCAGGCGCTGGTTCTGAATTTGTCTCGTGCAGTGAAGTATAAAAACACGTTGTGTGAGTTAATGGAGTTATATTTTTTGTTTCCACGTCTTACCTCGATGAAGTCTGGTTCCAGAAAAAGGACCAAGAAAACATGAGGGTTATAAAAATGGCTGAGTGGGTTCCGATTTTAGCAATTAAGCGACAAGAGAGACCTCTAGTTGTTGAACTTAAAAATAAAAAGCTTTTTAGCAATCAGACCGATGTTAAGATACGTTTACACCTAAACAGTGTGGATTCAAAAATTTGCCAATGCGGGCGTGTCCAGTAAGTGGAGGCAAATGAGTGTACGATGAGATGTGAATTTATAGCAATATAGCGTGGGACGTCTGTCAGAATATTGTGGCGCGAATTTCTGTTGGCTATGTCACACCCTGCCTCATACCTACGATTTGTAAGGAAATGTTGTTTTTTGTTTATGAAGAATATAAATAATAAACTATTATTTTACTGTAGACAGTATATGTCTTATCTTATTTTAATAATAATACCTTAGTTATAAAATATAATCAATGAAATTGTAAAATTTAATATTATGAATAATTTTAGTGATACTTGATGTCGGGGTATGTCATACATTGTCACATACTTGGTGTTACGTTTCCTTACCACATGCTCGCCAGGTTAAGACCTCTAGGGGCATGTGAACAACAGGGCTGTGAGCGGCAATTATTCATTGTAAATAATTACAAACATTCAGTAACACTACTAATTTTGCTTTTGGATGCGATTAATGCCCAAATTACGTATTAATCCTATTCGAAGACTGATTTAAAAAAGACATGAAAAAATATGTTACACCACTCTCAATTCACTTGGTTTAAGGAACCTTAAAAGGAACAAAAAGAAGCAACGAAGGAAGAGAAGGTAGTTCACCTGCAACTGAATAGAAACCACACAATACCGTACTCCAACTAGGTAGATAGAGTAGGCAGGGGGCTGCTAGTATATTCACCAGCACACTTAGATCATGTTGGTCCATTAGCCACAGTCAGACGACTACCACTAATCGACCACTCCAGTGATAGTGGCGTTAATTTGATCCCAACGGCAAATGGTGAATGCATCATATCTGAAAACCAGATAAAAGCGTATTCACTTTGCTTTTTCGGGGATTCCTACTCCTACGGGACCCTACTAACCAAGAGCAGGCACTTAACCAAGTGCGCCGGTATTGAATCCGATTTGCACAAGATCCATGTTCATTTGTATGAGCTATGTGCTAAATTTGTTGTAATTAGCCACAAGCGAATGTGTGTTCACTTCACACCGAGTCGATCCGTTTCCAGTTTTGGTGATCAATTACTCGTTTCGTTTTGCTTTCGTAAACTCAATTCGGTTCAACCGGGCTTGGACTCGGGTTGACTCGATCTATCAACTCGAGTTGAGCCATCACTACCTCCTACACCTTAGGTGAGTTGTTCGATCTCGGACACGTCGGCACTAAAATTCCAGGGCACAATGCACAGAGAAAATAAGTCTCAAGAAAAACTTAATTTTTGTGTATCAATACAAAGCCGTACCAACCAAATGTCATGTTTCAATATATCCGTCTTGGTCGGTTGAATTAAGTGGTTACCAGATTGGGCTCAGTCTAGGCATAAGTAAGGCACTGTGTGCCGTTTTGATACCACACCTCGTAGACCTGGGCTTGGGAATTTGGGAATTCGATTATGTTCGACATACTTTGGTTAGCAATCTCAGAGAGGTCACTAAGGAAGGGTTTGCCGAACGCGATATAACTTTGTTTAGCCAGTGCCGGACAGTCACAGAGAAAGTGATTCAAACTTTCCTCTTGGTGGGTGCCGAGGCAACTACGAAATTGTGGATTTGATAGTATTCCGAGTGGATACCAATCGGCAAGTGCCCTGAGCTCACAGCCACGCCTCTAGCTATTTCGGAGCGATTTCTACTGAGGAGCACATCAATCCTTCTTTCCATGTAGGAGGGCCACGTTTTCCTAGAGAATTTGTGGTTGGATGTCCTAGTCAACCAGCTAAGGACAGGAAGTGTTGGTAGACGATGTATTTAAGGTGGTTTATTCTGGGCCCACAAGAAAAATAACCCCTTTGACTGCGCCAACTACCGGAGGATAAGTCTCCTGAGCATCGCATACAAGATCTTCTCTGCCGCTTTGTGTACTCGCCTGAAGCCGTTTATAAATAACCTGATAGGTCCTTATCAGTGTGGCTTCAGGCCAGATTTTTTAGACAAGGCGACGCGCTGTCATGTGATTTCTTTAACATCATCCTGGAGAAGTTCGTGCAAGACTCACACGTCGACACTAGAGGCACGATCTTCCAGAAGTCCGTACAACTGTTAGCATACGCAAATGACATTGACGTGATTGGCAGAACACAGCGAGCCGTCAATGAGGAGTTTGGTGGTATTGAAGCGGAGGCGGCCAAAATGGGTTTAGCGGTGAATGAGGGCAAAACGAAGTATATGCTGTCATCAAGAAAGGACACACAACACCGACGTCTTGGACAATGGGCAACTATAACTTCGAGGTAGTCAAGGACTCCGTCTACCTCGGCTCCGCAGTAAACAGTACAAACAACATCAGTACCGAGATCAAACGCAGAGTAACTCTTGCCAACCGCTGTTTCTATGGGCTCAAGAGGCAATTGAGTAGTAGAGCCATCTCTCGAAGGACCAAGCTGACTGTATACAAGACCTTGATCATCCCAGTCCTGCAGTACGGCGCGGAGGCATGGACAATCTCAAAAGCGGATGAGGAAGTCCTTGGTCTCTTCGAGAGAAAAGCTTTGCCTGTGATCTTTGGTCCTGTTTGCGTTGACGGTTTCTGGAGGAGAAGATTCCACCACGAACTGTACGGGCTGTACAGCGACATGAGTCTAGTCAGGCGTCTTCGGATCCAACGCCTAAGATGGCTAGGCCATGCAGAGCGTATGGACAACTCAGCTCCGGCCCGAAGAGTCTTCGACTCCGAACCCGTGGGACAACGCAACAGAGGAGGCCCGCGTTTAAGGTGGCGCACCCAGGTGGAGAAGGACCTCAACCAACTTGGCGTGCGACACTGGAGACAGCTTGCCAGAGACCGTGCTAGTTGGAGAGGCTTGTTGGTTGAGGCCCAGGTCCACCCCGGACTGTAGCGCCAAATGAAGAAGAAGAATTCTGGGCCTACCATTTCTGTGGAGCCGTTGCGAAAGCTCCTTGATTGTCCACTTCGTCGGCAATCTCATTTCCCTCTTTGTTGCTGTGGCCTGGAATCCACAGGAGAGTGAATGGCCTGTTTTAGTTCTTCCTTGCGTTGTTGCTCAAATTTATAGGAAGTGATTACTGAGGAGATAGCCTTTATGGCTGCTTGGTTGTCGCTGCAGATAGCTACAGCTCTACCATAAGGGCGGGTAGTGCTCGGAAGATGATACGCTTCTCTGATGGCTAGCACTTCAGCCTAGATGACACACGAATGATCTGGGAGGTTGTAAGAATAAGAGATATTGAAATCCGTCGAGAAGACCGCTGAGCCCACAACGTTTACTAGCTTAGAACCGTCTGTGTAGATCAGAAATTTGAATTCCGATGGAAACCGGCATTGCGCCAACTTGTCAAAGTCTCTAGTCCGTGGGAGCTGGGGTGAGGTACTCAGGCAGGAGTTGCAGAGCTCTGATATGGCCCTACGGGCTTGCTGACCAACATCCTGCTTCACTGAGTCTGTTGACGCTACACGTGACTACATACTTGGCGTAAAGGTCTAGAGGGAGAAGGTGTAAGAGCACCTCCTGTGCATGATCTCGTCGCCCTAGAAGTTCCCACTCCTGCTGATATCTGCGGAGCTTGCTTACGTTGAGTTTGCTTAGGCCGGGTCACCATACCAGTGTGCCATAGGTGACAATGGGATCGACAACAGCTGCGTACATCAAAAGGCCCGTTTTTGGTTTTCAGTTCACGGCCTCCGTCTTGAAAATCATCAAAGTTTGTGGCAACCAACTCAAAAAAAAAACACTCATCTCGCAAAAACTGGTTGAGTGACACTCTGTTGTGCCTCACCACAAATCACAGCGCGGAGACTTGAGGTCTGCTAAATGAATGGGCGCTGTTAACACGTGTTCAAGTTGCTTTACAATCCGGTCCCATTCATCAACAGTCAGCGCACATGCTCTCATCCCACAAGGATGTCCTTGCGTGAGGGTTCCGAGAGTCTGTCGACACTCGTTCATGTCACCCACAATCCCGGTGCACGAAAAGCGCCAGGATCACGGCTACGATAATGGTTTTTTAATTCCAAGAGCTTCCGAAAGCCCGCAGAACAAACTCCAGAACAACAGGCGAAAACAAAAAGTAACTCCCTCCCTCGGGTTTCATTAAAAGAAACCAAGGCGAACGCAAAAAAGGACAATTAATCATAACCACAATGCTAGTCCTCCACTACTTACGGATTCTGAAACAGGAAACTTCCACCACATTTCCGCCTTTACCCCTTTTTCGTTTGTTGTTTTTTTTTTTTTTGTGCCGCCCCAGCCCCCGAAGCGGAGAAAAAAACTGCGGGTGCCTGCCACATCCACACACACACACCCACACACGTGTCCTTGACGACTGGCTTTTGTTGTGCATGTGTACACATCCGCAAACGGAGAGACACCAGAGATTTATGACTTATGCATTCATCTGAAAAGGAAGCAAGGACGACAACAGAAAAGAATCAGTTTTTGCTTTCCTTTTATCGGGCTTCCTTGAATGCTGATGGCAGCGTTGCGCAGCGGGGTGGTGGTGCGGCGTGCACCCCCGCTACATGCAAAAAAATTGCACTTGCATAAAATAAAAGTTTTCCCGTCAGCAGCACTCACATGTACTTATCCCGCACTTATTCCATGCGGAAAACCATATCCACCGTGGTTGCAGTGTAGTGCCAAAGTCGAAAGTTTTATGCTCGTCGGTGACACAGTGCTTGTTACCCGGAAGGCGGAAGGTGGTCGACGAGGAGAGTGGAAGTGTGAATTTCATTTTATTTTGCGTTCTCATCCGCCGCACGGAGCGGTGCGATGCGGCGCCGGGCTGAAGCACTTTGCATATCCGCCGCCCACTACTTATGCAAATTGCAAGTCATTAGTGGGCTAGTTCCGAGTCATTGAAGGCTTTGTTCAAGGATCGGGCGTGTTCGTCGTACACAAGCACACGACGCGATATGTGAGTAATGTGGATAATTCGCTCGTGGATGGCAGTCTATATTTTCCATGGCAACTGGGATAAAATGACACATGCGATTTTGCCGTAGAGCCAAGCGACCGCAAAGGAAATCCCCAGCGATACAGTGTTTTGGCGCGCAGGGCAACTTGGGGTCGGCACTAATAGCCGGGCCATGGACCGGCGGATATGGAGTCTGTGCGGCTGTTGTCTGGGAATCCGTGTGGACACATTGTTCGCCGGTAATTACTGCTGCATACGTCAAAACTTTCAAATGCCATTAAGCTCAACCGCTAATGGGGTTTTCGGCGAGCGCCGAAGAGTTAAATGAAGTGGGAAGCGGCAGTGGGCCCTGCCCGCAGGCGAACTGTGTTAGAACAATCCTTAAAACTTGTGTAATATTTTATGAAGGGTTTTTCGGGAGTGCTTCAATGGGATATTGTTGCGTACACCGCCGCAAAGTTAACAACAAACGATGGACCGACACTGGGACGAGTGCGGTTTGAGTTTTGTTTTTGTTTCATTTTTGAACATTTCAGTGTGGTTTGATTAATTAATTTATTTGTAAAAGCATTACAGGCGAAGCTATTTCGAAGGACAGTGCTCGCACAACAGAGGACTTGTGGGAAGGACGAAAGTGACATTCATCGGAATGACGATGACGACCGACGGGATTCCCCACGAAGTACGTCCTTCGAACGATGAACGTTTTTGAGATTCTTGTGAGATTAAAGAGAGCCTTGAATAGCACAGGGGAAGCATTGGAACATTGTGTTAAGGCACATACAAAAAGTTGCGTGGCCTGGATGGCTCTGAAGGAGAATTTCTGCGTCATTACTTGGAGTGGATAGATGGAGTTCAAGACGAGCTCCAGACTCAGTCATGTGAAGGCAGTAAAGCAGCCCGGTTTAGTTTCACGGAATTGTATGCAGTTGGCTTGAGACATTGGTCTAAAATGCATGTGAATTCCAATGGGCGGGAAATAAGGGGCTGAGATGAGTAAGACGTTCCGAAGGAAGGGAGTTTTGGCGCTTAAACCAAGAATACTTAGGCGAAGATAAAGGGATCCGTTAGTCGTCTGCAATACTTTCTATCAAGAGACGAAGTAAGAACAGATTAGGGACGTATATAGTCCCAAATTCAGGGCCTGTGTGTGGATCCTCTTAGCCTTATCAATCAAGTACATCGGCGATCTAATTTCCCACGATCAAGTAAGCCCATAAGCACAGCTTGGCTTGGCCACACTTCGCCCCTTCCGCCTGTTCTTCACAATAAAGTGCGTGGCCATGAGAATCGCAAAGGTTCAAATCAGACTTACAGTAATAATAATGTCATAATAGGTGCGTTTTTTTGTACGCGTATATCCGCCAACTCAAAAATAGGCTAACTCAAAAAATACAGCCAATCCTACTTATCGGTTTCGTGAGAAAAACTGCTAAACTCAGCCAAACTACTAAAATTATAAATTAGATAAACATCGGAACAGAGGTAAGCAATCAAAACTGAATAATATACATGTAGTTGCAAATGGATTAGTTAAACTTCTTTAGGGTACTAAGCAAGCTGCTTGAGGGAACAAATGCCAGCGATCGCCTTCAAAATGATAGAAGAACATTGGAAGACTTACCATCGTGTATATACGCTGTTTCTTCTATTTCGAATTCCGAAGGGTCTGATCTGGAACAGGAACAGCATATATTATGTTAGGCCCAAAGGCTATAAAGGTTTTCGCCTAGTTTCAGAATACTATTGTGTTTAGGATGTAGTGTGTGACGTAGCATTACGTCAGTAGTTTTAGTTCGTCCGATGCTAGTGATGTTCGTACATCTGTGGTTCCAGCGCTAGCTCGGATCGTTGGGACTCAGGTTCGAATCCTGTTAGATTGTGCTTCTTTTTTTCCCTTGTTCCAAGTTCATCCAATTGTGGTTCCATGACATTGAAGTGGCTGAAGTGATAAATTGGGAATTAGTGGCTCTGCAGATGACATGATGTTGTGGAGACCCGCAACTCTCCAAAGTACAGCCGGTGCAGAGGACAGCTGGACCCATCCACTTCAGTCGCATTCTGATTTCGTGGATGGATCAATAACAAAAATTTAAGAGAAGTAATGCAGTTTTCATGACATGAGGTGTAGAACGAGTGAAGAAAGGTAGGGAGGATTTCTCGTCTGCCGGCGGAACGGGATATTTAATTTTGGGCTTACTTATTTTATATTTGGCTTACAGTGAATCGAGGCTTTTCCTTCCCACCTATTCTTGTTGCGTTGACGAGGCAGTTGGACAGCTAGAGGAGTATTCGCGTGGAACACAGTGGAACATTACGGAGGGAGTAATACCAATAACACGACACACCCGACAAGTAGTGCATGTGCCCGGAATGAGATCGCGGATTAGCACCTAAAGTAAAGGACCTGAGGTAAAATTAGTCTTAGACCAGGGTATCGATCTTTGTATGTGGTTATAACCGGGTACGCTTGTGTGCGGTAAAATCGAAATGTTCGGTAATGCTAAATCGATTCGAGTAGAATAATAAGAAAGTTACGATCAGTCCAGACTGTGGCGGTACGCGTTCGTGCTCACAGAGTCTGATCTTCGGGGCTTATTACCCGAACTTTATATATCATGAGAGGCCGCGTCACACCGGCTTTATTCCACCTGAGGCTTTTCTCTATTTAGATTCGTTAAATCTGATGCAGGACATGAGTGGATGTCCTATAATCTTCCACTCTGTACGCCGAACAGTTGACAGGCGACTCCACTATGAATCGGATATCGCTCAATCAACTCCGGTTCAGTAGAGCGATCCCCGCTCGAGATAGGAGAGAGAGTGCAAAAGAGCGGCACATCTTTTGGTGGCTACACAAGAACCAGTCTCCGCCATCGCCAGCGTCTGATCGGATAGTCGGTCTATTGGACAAAAGCCCACAACAGCCAGTAAGAACAAACAATAAAGATTGTAGTTTAGACGCCGAAAAGCAAATAGATAAGTAAGCTTAGATTATTTTAGAGTACCTCCCATAGCACTTACGTCCCTTCTTTCTAAGGTCATGGAAACGCTGATAAATCGTCGGCTTATGAAATATCTTGAATCGCTGAAGCTTCTTAATGACCGCCAATATGGTTTCCGCAGCGACAGGTCCACTGGTGATCTGATAGCTTATCTCACCGAAAAGTGGAATCTTTGCACAATGCAGGCGAAAGCAAGATCGTTGCGCTTGATATTTCTAAAGCATTTGACAGAGTTTCGCATCAAGCTCTCTTGTCGAAAATGCGTGCCTATGGTATCGATGAATCTCTTCTTCTATGGATTAGAAATTACCTTTCGAACCGTTGTTTTGGATGGGTTCAAGTCTGATATCCACCAAATAAATGCTGGTGTTCGCCAAGGCTCAGTTCTGTCTCCGACACTCTTTCTCATTTTTATAAATGATCTCTTGTCTGCTACTTCTAATCCAATCCATTCCTTCGCTGATGACAGCTTTTCATATTCGTTCCAAGACTCACGACTCCGCCCTTCGGCCGTAGTATTGGAACGGCAGCGTAGGTTAAGCACATTGAATTCCGATCTTGACAGCATGATTAACTGGGGAAAAACAATAGAGTGGAATTCAATGCTTCAGAAATTCAATGCTGTCTGCTGTCACTCAAGCGAACCCTTGATAATCAGCCATTATCAATGAATGGCGCTTGTGTCGATGAAACCGGAAAACTTTCCATCCTTGGTATGTGTATCAACACAACACTTAGTTGGAGCGAGCACATATTTGAGGTCGCCAAAAATGCTGCGAAATGTTTTGGTTTTCTTAATCGATGCAAGAAATATTTCACCCCTTCTGATTTGGCTTTAATTTATAAGGCGTACATCCGCCCCAAGCTTGAGTTTAACGCTCATATCTGGTCTGGTGCCCCCAAGACCACACTGCACCTACTTGATAGAATCCAAAAGCGAGCGATAAAACTTATAGAAGACAACAATATCGCAGAGTCATTAGACTCGCTCGAACATTGACGTGCCGTCTCTTCTTTGTCCGTGTCCGTGTTTTATCGTTATTTCAACAAACGATGCTCAAGTGAGCTAGCCAACTGCATTTCTCCTCTCCATGAATTCACCCGCAATACTCGTCTCGCCAGGAATGCCCATCAGTATAGCCTTAAGCCTACTTTCGGACGCACAGTTAAATTCAGAGACTCGTTCTTCAGCCGCACTGCACGAATATGGAATGCTCTTCCCAACCTAATATTTCCCACAGACTACAACACGCAGATATTTAAGACCAATGTGCACAGCCCACATAAAAAATATAACTTACAACAAAACATGACAACTATTCAAAATTTACCGATTGCGGATAAGAAAAATGTTTTGGTAGCACTGTTTTTATCGCCGCTGATGACTTAGCTGCGAAAATTGTCCCCGCTAACTTAAGCGGATATACGCTATCGTGTTGTTGTAATTAACAAACAAATTTCTGAGTTAGGGTGTATACGCCAGGGCCTAGCTTCTCAGCAACCAATCGTATCATGGCCCTACGATTGGAAGGGACCTACATTTATATGCCGACTCCGAACAGCCAAATTTGAGAACCTATTTCTCAAGCCTCTGGCACATAGAAGTATTCTATGTGCCGGAGCCTTTAATGCTTACCCTTTGAGCATTGCCTTTGAGCATTGCCACTCGAAAGATGTGGGACCGACGCACGTACCCACAACGCAACGGCCACGGCTTATACAGCCATTAAGTCTGATTTGAACCTTTACTATCCTCATGGACACGAACGGTGGCTTTAGTCTGCATAGTTAATTAATGGAAATATTTACTTACTTACTTAGCAGGCCCACGACCCATGGAGGATCCGAGCCTGTGATATCATTGTCTTCCAGAGTTGACGGTTCTGGCCACACTGCTTCCAGTCATCAAGACCAAGCTGTCGTGCGTCCTCGATGACTTGGCCCTTATACCGAAGGTTTTATCTTTCTTTCATTCTCGAAGCAGAAATTTCGGATTCTAAGACCCTCTTAGCTGGAACTTGGTGTCCATGCGCTCGAAGTGGCCGAGCCAGTGCAGTCGACGGATCCTTGCCTTCCGAACTACATCCACATCCTGGTACAGCTCGTGTCTTCTCCTCCATTCGCCTTCCTCGCAGACGGGACCATATATCCGACGTAGAATCTTTCTTTCGAAAGCACAATTTAGCTTAGCGTCCAGCTATCGACCCTTATATAGACTGGCAAAATTTTGGTCCTTCGACTTTTGCTCCAAGTTGTTTTGATAAACCAGAGTAACACCGGTTGCCAAGGTGTATTCTGCTTGGGATCTGGACTCTGAAGTCATTCGTGGAATAAGCTAGGGATGCCTTACTTGTGTCAAAAATGGACGATTTTTGGGTGGAACACAAGGTTTTAACTTTGGGTCAGTCGCACCACCGAACTTTAAATGAAAAAACTAACCAGACTTGTTTTATTCAAAATTTGTTTGGTTTTTTCGGACTTGGCCCACTGTGTGGCGTTGTCTGTGGTCGTCCGGCTTCAATTCATGATACAGCAAAATCTTTTACAGATCTAGGTCCAGATCTTACCGCAAATTAAGCCGGTTTGACAAGCTGGCGATGCTCAATTCAACTGATCGCCACCGACTCGACATTTCTTCCATTTTGGCCGCTTTTCCTAATTTCTGTCTGGATGGTGCCTTAATGTCCAGAAGAGTGTACTCCCGCTCAAAACTTTTCTACGGCTTGACAAGGCGCCAAGGAAATTCACACCTCCACTCCCCGCATTACATCCAAAGCCAACTCGGCACTCATTAGCTGTGAATGTTTGTATCTCGAGAGGATTTGCAAATCTCCTCTTCGATCGTCTGCATAAAAATAAATTCACGATGAGCACCCCCCCTCGTTGCTGTTCCTGTCTTCATCCATCTGGATCTAATTACCGTACGCTTCCTTGGGAGTCATCAGAACAAAGCACCCCTAACAACATGTTCACTACTAATTAACTGAAATAAAACTTCACCTCCACCGCTCGGCAGCGCCCCCACGTCGTCTGCCGGGGGCAGCGATTTTACAGTAACACCCCCCCTGCCACCACCACTCGGAGCAGTTCTTACAGAGCGAGGAGCTTCGTTATTTTTATTCCTTCATTCTTGCGATTAGTTTTGAGCGTAGGAGCCGGGTGAGGACGAGGAGGGGCAGGAGGAGGAGATCAGCAAAGTCCTTAAATGCAATGAAGCAGCAACTGATGAATTCAATTAGGTTAATGATAACTCACCGCCCTCCGCTAGGAGCAGCTCCAACCCCACCGCATGGGGTGAGGGACTCCCGACAGCCATGAACGACATGCAAATTTTTGCATATTCCATGTCAACTCATTAACTGCTGCGGATTTGACATTTAAACCCGACTTCGAATAGCATTGGCGTGATTCACAAAGGTTGCACATCCTCTGGAGCGCGTGCATAGTCAGGTACACATGTACCCCGCCCCTTTTGCCACATCGGCAGCGAGCGCTAAGAGCATTCCGCTTTGATTGCAAACAAGTCTGTAGTGCGGCAGGGACACGTGAACGAGCAATAAAGTTAATAATCTAAAAACCTGAATCCGGCGATAAGGTCTCACAGACACAGCTGCACGCGTGTGAGTGCTTTGAGAATTGCATTAAATTTGAGGAAGTTCAAGGACTACCCAGACGACGTTATTGGCTGCTGGCAGAGTTGAAAGCGCAATGAATTGTTGATGATGTGTTGCCAAAGGGTTGCTTTGCACGTAGGCCAAAGGGAAAGTAGGTCAACTGCCTGGAGATGGCACGTAAACAGATCGCTTCGTACATGATTCATGAAAATCAATGAATGCCAGTTTGACTAGATGCATTTGAGGATTTAGCGTCAAAGTGAATGCGCAGTGGCATCACTTGGAGATGTCGTTTCTGGGAAATGCTCTCACTAGGTTTTCCATTAAGCATGCCGTCGTCGGTGGAACGAGAGGAGAGATTTATTCTGGTGGAAGTTGTTGTAAATGAAAAATGCATGAATCTCGTGGAAAATGTAATCGAAAAATGTGCGAATTAATTGCCTCATTACAACCGGAGAGTGCCTCTACTTGGAATCTGTGTCTGTCGTAGGGTGTTCAGCATTAGAGCGGTCTTTGGTCGTCATAGACGGACACTCGTTATAACCAAACCACCTACCCCGCTGCTAACTTTTCCGAGAGCTTTGGCAGAGCTGACCAAGTTGGCAAACTCACTTTGGATTGAAGTTAATTTTAAACATAAAAAGAAATCTAGAAAAGTGCATGGCGTATACTTTATTATTTATTGTAAATAGGTACTGTAAATAGGTACGGACTGCTAGGATCCTTGCCGATTGAGTCTCCCGGAATCTCTCTCTAAGTTCGTCGCCACCTGCGCAAACAATCGAAGACGATTGGAGGCGTTGTCAAGAAGCCATCAAAGATGCTGCCACTGATTTGCTGGGTTTTACGCCACCACCTAGACAAACCCATGGTTTGACAACGAGTGCAGGCTGGCAAATGCAGCGAAGGTGGACACCTGCAAAGCAACGCTGCAACGAACAGAGACGAAGGGACGAGACCCGGCTTCTCAGGAAAAAGAAGAAAGGGCAGGAGAAGCGCGCGATCGAGGAGATGGAGAGGTGCTACGGAAGGAACGATGTCCGAAAGTTTTACCAGAGGGTGAAACAGCTATCCAGTGGATATAAGGTTCGGACAGAAGCCTGCCGGGACGAGAATGGACAACTATTAGTAGAGTCGCAGTTGATACTGAGAATTTGGAAGAACCACTTCTGCAGACTGCTAAACGACGATGATGACAAGAAATACCGCTGTCCGGCAGAATGTTCCCCTGAATATGGACGATGATCGATGAGAATTCCTTCCCCCCAACTTAAACGAGGTCAAGATAGCAATATCAAGACTGAAGTCTAACAAAGCTGCCGGTGCGGACGGACTGTCCGCTGAAATCTTTAAGGCAGCTGGAGATGACCTGCTTGGGAACATGCACCAACTCATCTGTAAGATATGATCGGAGGAAAGCATGCCCGATGAGTGGAATCTCGGTATCGTTTTCCCGATCCACAAGAAAGGAGACCCCTTCAACTGCGCCAACTACCGAGGGACAAGTCTCCTCAACATAGCCTATAAGATCCTGTTTGCCGCTTTGTGTGAGCGCTTGAAACCAGTGCCAGTGTGGCTTCAGGCCAGGGAAGTCCACCATCGACCAGATTTTCACACTACGGCAGATCCAGGAAAAGACCCAACAGATGCAGATCGACATCCACCACCTTTTTGTCGATTTCAAGGCCGCATATGACAGCGTGCATAGGGATGAGCTTTACAACGCCTAGTTTTGACATTCCTTGACATCCTCCAGGATGACGATGGAGAATTCTCGCTGCTCCATCAAGGTCGGGAACAAACTCACCGAGACCTTCAATGTCAAAGGTTTTAGCCAAACGAAGAAGACTTGATCGCGAACTCTTCGAGCTGTACCAAGTTGTGGATGAATATCGAATATTACATTAGAAATATAGCTACCACGGGTAAACCAACGACCGTACCCTTTTGGCGATCCAAAGACGATTGCCAATGCATGTCACCCTCTCTTTCACTGAAGAGGGTAGTTTGAGTCGATTGAAAAAAGTGATCATTTCTATTCCTCGTACAATATCGCTCAACACGAATGAAAGGGCAGCAAAGCTCCAGCTTAGAGGGTCCTTAAATCCGTGCATCCTGGTCAAAGAAGGGGAGACCGAACAGAGACTAAGTGATAGCAATAACAGGACAGCTTGGTCTTGATGACTAAAGCTTTCTTTCTTCTTTATTTGGCGCTACAGTCCGGAGTGGAACTGGGCCTCAACCAACAAGCCTCTCCAACTTGCACGGTCTCTGTCTAGCTGTCTCCAGAGTCGCACGCCAAATTGGTTGAGGTCCTTCTCCACCTGGGTGCGCCACCTTAAACGCGGGCGTCCTCTGTTGCGTTGTCCCACGGGTTCGGATTCGAAGACTCTTCGGGTCGGAGCTGAGTTGTCCATACGCTCTACATGGCCTAGCCATCTTAGGCGTTGGATCCGAAGACGCCTGACTAGACGCCTGTCGCTGTACAGCCCGTTCAGTTTGTGGTTAAATCTTCTCCTTCAGAAACCGTCAACGCAAACAGGACCAATGATCACAGGCACAGTTTTTTATCTCAAAGAGACCAAGGACTTCTTCATCCGCTTTTGGATTGTCTATGCCTCCACGCCGTACAGCAGGACTGGGATGATCAAGGTCTTGTATACAGTCAGCTTGGTCCTTCGAGAGATGGCTCTACTACTCAATTGCCTCTTGAGCCCATAGAAACAGCGGTTGGCAAGAGTTACTCTGCGTTTGATCTCGGTACTGATGTTGTTTGTACTATTTACTGCGGAGCCGAGGTAGACGAAGTCCTTGACTACCTCGAAGTTACAGCTGCCCATTGTGACGATCTGTCCAAGACGTCACACACATCGACGTCATGGACTGAAGCTTTAAGCCTTTAAAATTCAAAAAGTCCCCAAGGCCCATGTTCCTGTATCAACCAACGGCACGCTTCGACTTCAGTCGCAGTCCTCACCTCGCATTTTTACTGCCGGCAAAGTTAATAGAAAACATTAAGCGCCTCGGGACTCAGGTCTGGTCCCCACCTCCAGCGGGGCCATTTGAATTTTCCTACAACGCAGTGGATGATGCTCCAGGATATTACCTCTCAACCAAATAGAATCCAATTCATAATTTTAAAACAAAAAACAAATTTACTACCCATGTTCTTGCGAGCACTTAATTTCAATTACGACCGGCATCAGCGCGATGGTGTGCCATACGCAGCAGCACACGCACACACGCACTAGCAGCACCCTCACTCTGCAGCCTGGGTTAAACAATTTCCGCATCCGCATGGCCCCACCCCCTCGGCGTCAGCCCGCGAAGCGAGGGGCGCTGTACTTCATATTTTAATGTCCACACAAAATACACATCCGCATCTACTGCGCAATAAAGCTGAATAAATACGCTGATAATGAAGATGAAAATTGTTATCCTGAAATTTTTCGACGCGGAGGTGGGTGATGAGGGGCGCCAACCTTTTTATCATCGTATTTGGAAGTGACATTGAATTTGCATGTGAATTACATCGTAAACGAGAAGGAGAAGGTCCTTCTTTTGGCTCCTCTGACCTTGCCTGACTCCTTGAGGAATATACACACGCAAGCGGCGAATGAACACGTTTGTTGTTTGCCCCCAACACACCGGCGCGGCGGCGAGGCTCGGCTGGGTTGGGGTAATAATAATATTTCACTTCCTTTTTTTTTTCTCCCATCTCCTCCCTTTCACCACCGCCATCGATGCGGCGCTCGGTGGGAGGCGTAATCATATGCAAACGTTATGATGATGGATTCTTTGTGTATGGATACTAATGCGAATGCGAACGAAGAACATATTTCCTTTATGACACGGCACAGTGCGGTGGAGCTGGATGTATGATGTGTGCGGTGCTTTGTGGGGAACCATGTGCGCCGGCGAAAGGAGGCCTCGGTTAAATAACGCTGATGGGAGCTGTCCCATTCACGTGATTCATTTATATTTTCTTTTCCGAGGGGCGAGCAACTTTCACACTGTCAGTAGACACAATATCGGCCGTAATGGGGCATAGTGTTGCGGTGTATTGAGATAAATAGGTCAAACATTATTTCTGCCATATTTATCGGGGCAACGTCAGTCAATGGCATCACCGTTCGAATGAGTTCTATCGGAAGTGACTCCCACTCACTTTGGTCTTCGTGCAGACGAAATGTCTATCAGCAGTGGTGACAGAGGAACCTTTAAAGAGGTGCTTTAAGACGACTCGAAGCATCATCTTTTACTACGACGCGGCGCTGTATCATTTCAATAGCCACCTCGATTGCCTGCTTACAGTGCTTCAAGCGGTCGGTTCAATTTTCTATGACTCGGTCGCACAGAAAGTTGTTGGTTTGTTAGCGTAGACTGAGAACATGAAGTAATCGCAGAGAAAATAATCGAGTGGTTTCAGGTCGCATCATGATCACGGTGGTCACTAGACGAAAAGCTCGCCGTGAGAAGACTCAATTGCGGCGCTTCTATGAAACATAGCGTCTTGTGCTTAGAACCACAGTTCGAATTATCAATCTAGATGTTGTCAAGCTCAGTCCCCAGTGTATACTAATTCAATTCATTATGTTGTTATTGGAGTATATCCACGTAAATCAAACTCACCCTTTTGAATATCTTCGACCACACGGGTTTCACTGAGTGGAACTATTTCAGGAATGTTCCTCAATGATCACTTCTTCTGAACCGACTGTTTACGTGCATGCATCTCACCTTAGAGCTTGGTTGCTAAATGCGCTACCAAGACATCACATGATATATTGAACGCATTGTGATCAGTTGGCAAATCTTGTCTATATTCCATATTTACATAAACACAGTTTAATTACAGTTTTTAGCAGAAGAATATTCGCCCAAAATGTGCGCAGGCTATTTTTGCAGTGCACTTTTCTGAAACGCGATCATCACTTCACGTGCACTATGCGGATCGTATTTACTTACTTTTTGCTATTACCTTAAGGGGCGTCCCCATTCTCGCTTTCAAAATTGATAATTCGAACCTGTAACTATTCAAAAATGTTCCTTTAAAATTTGAAAAGTGAACATTTCAAAAACTCTTGAAGATATAGCCGATTTATGGTAGAGTCGTCAGGCAACGGCGGGAGCGCGCATGCAGCATGGGCCACCTCGCAGATACCTAGCTCTAATTAGTGCCACTGACTCCCCCTTCGGCATATTTTGTGACTACCTGCTTGATCCATCTGGTTCAAGACCCCCCTACTTACCGAAATAAATAGTAGAAAAAGAATACACAGCCAAGTAAGATACACGATTTAGGCAAGCAGGGCAAGGATATAAAATATGTTGGCAAGCTCAGTCTCACTGCGTCTCTTGCAAGGGTAGCTTTATAAAATGGATAGGAATCATGGTAAGCATGGTACTACTAGTCCCACTGTAAGTCGTAAGCGGAGGTTCTCTGGAAACAGGCATACGGGTGAGCTTGACCAAAGTTATACAAGCACCTCCGCTGAAAAACTTATAAACATCTACCGGAATTACACGATGACGTGCAGGAAGCCATCAAGCCCATCTTCATAAATTTGTTTGCAGATGAACTGCTTCACCGATGTCTGGGGAATAACACGCAGAACAACAACGAGTCGTTCGACAATTGTGTCTGTCATTTTGCCCCCAAACAAAAATGGAGACAATGGGAGTCAAAATTGGACAGGCAGCAGCCAAATTCCAAGAAACGCGCGATGAGCAACGCATCACGCAGACTGAGAGAGGCCAGAATTGCTCGGAGCGACCAACGAGCCGAAGAAAACCAAGCCTATGAAGAAACGGAAGGAATTTTTTATGGATAGGGCATAGCTGATTGAACGTAGGTAGGTTTTATACTCGAGGATTTGCTTCTCAAAACTTTAAACGCGTTTTTCTCGAAACTGTGTTCTTACGACTGGCGCATGAGGTTACTCAAAAACTATTAGTCCACACGGTTCCAAATTTTAATACGTTACTCTATACATATATAGCTATCGTATGATCTAGGATAAATCAAATCGGTGAGGATCTTCTTTACTTTTTAACATGATTTGTGGCTGAAAAAGAGGCTATCTTAAAAAACAATTGTTCAAAGGTCCGCCATTCTGTTATTTTTTGTGCGAAATTAATAAAGCTAGTTCATTCCGAAGTGTCACAGTTTATCAAGTGCTTATTTTATTTTACGTTGGGTCCTTCGCTCAATATTCTCGCGAAAATTTAATTATTTTAAAACAACTGAAATAGCAGAAAAGAAAACATCGGGCACAAATAGGGTCTTCAACCAAACCAGTTCTCCTACACGGTAGAGCAATATGCAGAGAGAACCTATAATAGAGATATCCAACATCTACCTAACTTGCCCCTTGATTTCCTCTGACAGCGTTTATTATACGCTTTTTGTCCCTTGTCTGTGAATACGTGTGAGCTCTTGAGAACAGCTGTAGAACGGCTGATACTCTTCTTCTTCTTCTTTATTTGGCGCTACAGTCTGGGGTGGACCTGGGCCTCAACCAACAAGCCTCTCCAGCCGACACGGTCTCTGGCTAACTGTCTCCAGTGTCGCACGCCAAGTTGGTTGAGGTCCTTCTCCACCTGGGTGCGCCACCTTAAACGCGGGCGTCCTCTGTTGCGTTGTCCCACGGGTTCGGCGTCGAAGACTCTCCGGGCCGGCGCTGAGTTGTCCATGCGCTCTACATGGCCTAGCCATCTTAGGCGTTGGATCCGAAGACGCCTGACTAGACTCATGTCGCTGTACAGCCCGTACAGTTCGTGGTTGAATCTTCTCCTCAAGAAACCGTCAACGCAAACAGGACCAAAGATCACAGGCAAAGCTTTTCTCTCAAAGAGACCAAGGTCTTCTTCATCCGCTTTTGAGATTGTCCATGCCACCGTGCCGTACAGCAGGACTCGGATGAACAGGATCTTGTATAAAGTTAACTTGGTCCTTCAAGAGATGGCTCTACTACTCAATTGCCCCTTGAGCCCATAGAAACAGCAATTGGCAAGAGTTACTCTGTGTTTGATCTCGGTACTGATGTTGTTTGTACCGTTCACTGCGGAGCCGAGGTAGACGAAGTCCTTGTGACGCTCTGTCTAAAGCGTCGATGTTGTGTGTCCTTTCTTGATGACAGCATATACTTCGTTTTGCCCTCATTCACCGCTAGACCCATTTTAGCCGCTTCCGCAATGCCAGCAAACGCCTCTTTGACGGCTCGCTGTGTTCTGCCAATCACGTCAATGTCATCCGCTTATGCTAACAGTTGTACAGACGTCTGGAAGATCGTGCCTCTAGAGTCGGCGTGTGAGCCTTGCAGGATCTCATTCAGGACAAAGTTAAAGAAGTCACATGACAACGCGTCGGCTTTTCTAAAACCTTTGACACTGAAGGTCTCGGTGAGTTCGTTACCGACCTCTATGGAGTAGCCGGACGAGTTTGTCAGGATTGTCAAAAATAGACATGGCGTTGTATAGCTTGTCCCTATGCACGCTGTCATACGTGGCCTTGAAATCGACGAATAGGTGGTGGGTGTCGGTTTGTATTTCTTGGGTCTTTTCCAGGATCTGCGTTATGTGAAGAGTACACAAAACGACAGAGAAGATCATGTAAGCGATGTTCAGAAGACTTATCCCTCTATATAGATGGCGCAGGGGTCTCCTTTCTTGTAGATCGGACAAACGATACTGAGATTCATGCTCCCAAGCAGATCATCTCCAGCAGCCTCAAAGATTTTAGCGGACAGTCCGTCCGCACCGGCAGCTTTGCTAGACTTCAGTCTTTATATTGCTATCTTGACGTCGTCTAGGTCGCGGGGACGGATCAGATCGATCATCGTCGATTGTGTGGAGTGGCGCATTCTGCCTGACAGCGGTAATGGAGTCTTCCTCGCCGTTTAACAGTCTACTGAAATGATCCTTCCAGATTCTCAGTATCGACTGCGAATCTATTACGAGTTGTCCCTCTGCGTCACGACAGACTTCTTTTGGACATCATTTCTGCCGTAACATCTCTCCATTTCCTCGATCGCGCGCTTCTCATGCGCTTTCGTTTTCTTTTTGAGAAGCCGGTGCTCTTCCCTTCTTTTAAGTTCGTAAACCTCACGAACCGCTCTCATCCTTCTGTCCAGCGTCGCCTTGTAGGCTGCTTGCTTCGCTGAATGTGCCTGCCTGCACTCGTTGTCAAACCATGGGTTTTTTTGGGGTGGCGTTTTCAAAGGCAGAGGCAGCTTCTCTGATGACGTTTCGCCTGGCAGGGTTGGACTCTTTGTGAGCTTTAGGGAGACTCGATCGGCAAAGTTGCTAGCGGTCAATTGCGATTGTAGCTTTTCGACGTCAAACTGTTTTGGTCTTGCTCTACTCCGTTGTCTTATCGATATCCGTGCTCTCACCTTGACTACAACAAGGAAATGATCCGAGTCGATGTTGGCTCCTCGGAATGTTCGGGAATCGAGAATGCTGGAGGAGTGTCTGACGTCGATCGCAATGTGATCAACCTGGTTGACGGTTGATTGATCAGGAGACCGCCAGGTCCCTTTGTGGATGTTGAGGTGAGGGAACCGCGTGCTGGCTACAAAGAGGCCCGTTACGAAGTCCAACAGCCTGAGTCCATTCTCCTACTTGTTGTCGTGCAGGCTGTGCTTCCCGATGAATCCAGCAAAGATGTCTTCCTTGCCCAGCTTTGCGTTAAAATCTCCTAGAACGATATTGATGTCGTAGCTGGGGCATTGATCGTATGTTCTTTCTAGGAGATCGTAAAAGTCATCTTTGCTGTCGTCATCTTTATCCTCCGTTGGGGCGTGGGCGCAGATCAGGCTGATGTTGCCGAATGTAGCCTTGATGCGGATTGTTATGAGGCGCTCGTTTATGTATTTAAAGCTTAAGACTTCTTGCCTAAGTCTGCCTCGAACAACAAACACGCAATCGAACAGCGCTGCCTTCGCTCTTTGTGTCTCTAGTCTAGTCTTACACTTGTTTTGCCACTCATCACCTTTGCTGATGTTATTTTTTGTAAGGTTGACTGAATATCTCTCAACGAAAACTGGAAGCAGCAGATATATTTATGGATTACGAAGACATGATCACATTTCTCAATTTCCCAAAGATTTCCTTGGAACCTCTCTTGAACGTTTCATTCACGCAAGAAACTGCATTTTCTTGCATAACTTAATAGTAAATAAGACACCCGTGTACTTAATTTTATTCACTCACTTAGAACGCGTGCTCTGATTCCATCTCGCCGTCGCTATACAAACTCATCCGGATTATTCTTTATTTATGCAATACGACTATGGAATTCACTACCTTTGACTATACGAAATATCATCAGTGGCAGACGTTTAAATGTGCTGTCCTTCTCCTTCCTTTCCTAATTTCCCCCACTCAGTCCTAGCATTCCCAATCTACTTCCTTCTTCCTTTTATTTCGAAGTTATTTTAGTTCTTGGTCTATTATTATTATTAATCACGCTGAATTTTGATTGTTAAAACTTAGTTCGATTTGATTGATTTGAATTGAACACTTGCCAAAATCACCAAGCAGATCTGGCCCAACACGATCTGATGGTTTGATTTCCTTAAAAAGATCCAAAATCAGCACGGCGGTGGGAATAACGACCGCACTCTGCCTATTGGGTCTACACGCGAAAAGACTAGACTGGACTAGAGACTATTCTCTTATGATTTTTGCTGAAGCTGTCTGGATGAAGGAGAAGAGGAAAGTGTGCAACATCTTCCATGCAACTGCTCTCAGAAGGGCCCGATTTTGGTTTCACTACTTCCTCCGATCATCTAG
Source organism: Eristalis intricaria (assembly GCA_964034865.1). Classification (NCBI taxonomy): domain Eukaryota; kingdom Metazoa; phylum Arthropoda; class Insecta; order Diptera; family Syrphidae; genus Eristalis; species Eristalis intricaria. Next base: position 61,608,743 of record OZ035877.1, on the reverse strand, counting down.
TACTTTATGCTTAACTAATAGTACTGATTTACTTTTATTTATCGCATGCATGGCAACACTTTCATATGCGCTTTGTTTTTGGCTTAGTCATTTTTTGTAAATATATAATATAATAATATGGGTGGCGCTACAGTCCGAGGCGGACCTGGGCCTAGCTTCTCAGTTCTCTCACGCGTGGAAGGAACCTACAGTTTAATGCCGACTCCGAACGGCCAAGTTTGAGAAGCATTTTCTTGACAGGAAATGCTCTTTGAGCATTGTCAGCGACTCGAAAGAGGTGGAGCCGTGAAATATGAAAGGTGGTAAATTCGGGTATCGAACCTGGCACTCTCTGCGTAGGAGGCGACGCACTAACCCACTACGCTTTTTAAATTATTATTGCTTTTATTTTGCTCACTCAATCTGTCTTCTTCCGACGTTGCTGAAAAAGCAAACACAGAGAAAGAGACCAAAATGAGTCATTAATGTCCTCTTCACATCAAAGAAGATTAAGACACCTGACCTCTCTCAAGTCGATTGTCAACATCGGGCTTGAAAAAGTTCTGCAAAAATGATTCCCTCAAAAATTGGTGCGACTCCTAGAACAAGCTGATAGGAGTGAAGTATTGTTGGAGAGAAATTATCCATGACCCCCTGGCCTGCATTGACGTCCTCCTCAGATTGCAATCGTTTTCCTCCAGTTGCCATACATTTCTGAGTGCTTGTTAAATGCCCTACTCCATTTTAATTATGTCCCTCCTGCCAGAAACGAATGACACACCTTTCTCAATCCACAAGAAGAACATCCTCAGCCAACAGTTGAAAAACATTTCCGGCAACTTCACTAAAATCATTTGCAACCATTGTTAGGACTTTGCTCGAGTTCTGCAGCAGCACACCCTCAGAATGGCAACCAACCGATGTACCTATCTGATGAATTAGTTCACATATATCTTGTGTTTGTATGCAGGACTCACTGCCAGTGTCACTTCACCCCTTTGTGAGTGCAAATCGCATTAGGGCTTAAATTCACTTCACAGCCTGCCGCACTCCTGCTAACTTGCCGAAAGTTCTCGCAAAAATAGAAGAAGATCCCAAAATTTAGTTTTTCGATTAACTTTCTCGCCCTCCCGCACACCAACGGAAGCGAAGAAGTCGAAGAACGAAGAAGTAACTCAATCTCAACTTCCAGATGCTAATTTGTTTCATTCTTGCTAATGTATGCGATGATTCGTCCTGCCCTGCGATGCTTTGCATTGAAAATCAGTCGCAGTCTGAAAAGTTTCTCCGCACCCTGCTCGAATGCGGCGATGAGAGTTTAAGTTCTTTAATGTTTTTTTTTTTTTTTTGCTTGCCTTACACTCATAGGTGCGCTTCTGTGTCTGATCTCCTCGGGGGGCACACACAGCCACCCTCCGAGGGTAGAGATGGTGAGGATTTAATTTGCCTAACCGTACGGCACTTTCAATTGAAAGTGCGATTGTCGCTATGGGCACGCCACTGTGACGGGTAATCTGTGCGGCGCAAAGAGAATTTAAGCTCATTAAAGGAATAATTGCCTAAATGGGTCAGTTGAGTCCTTTAATCGGTTGGATATTTAATATTTATTAAGCGTCACTTTAGCCTGAATTATATCGCCTATCGCCTGGGATAACCGAAAAACTTTTCCAATTGATGAGTATCTCCGCGAGGAGAGTATCTTTTATGTTTATCTACGAAAATGCCCGTTTAACGACTGGCCGGGCTATAAAAATCGTTCACCTCCCCCCTCAAACGATGGGTGGCTGTTTAATTTGCCAATTAATTTTCATCTGCGATACGAAAACGGACCGATTGAAGGCAACTGCGAGTGAGATGGGACAACGGGAGTTAAATTAAGCGATTAATCCAAGGATAGAGTCACCCTAACGATGGCACCGCTCGAAATTGTCCTGGTGGCCATCAAAGTGTTTTGTTGGGGCGTTGAGAGGGGGGGGGGGGGGGGGGGGCGGTTTTATTGATTTGAATTCGCAATTGAATTTTATTGTTATTGATTGGAATTAAGTTTCTTCAAGCGATAAAGATCGACAGCGAATGTTTTTAATAGTGGCAGTGAATCCTTCTTTGGTTTCAAGGCATTAGGTGTAATTTATCAGGCAAGCTAGAGGTTTTCCCAGTCACCACACGCGAAAATGGAAATCGATTTGCATATTATCTTTTATGGGGTTTGCGAGGAGATGAAGTATAGATAGTTGAAACTTTTTTGTTTTTGTCAAGATTCTGTTTTTTTTTTATGCTAACAGAAAAAATAATTATAATCTAATTAATAAAAATAATAATAACAATAAAATAAAATAAAAAAATAATCTAATAAATAAAAATAGATTAATATTAAAATATAAATAAAAAAAGAACTCGGATATTCTTGTGTAATCACTTAATCATAAAGCGTGATATATGTAAGTATGTCACACCTTACCGAAAGTGAACGAAAAAAAAACCCTGAAAGTAATGTGGGCGCTTGGCAGAGTGGTTTGGTGCCTTGCTCGGGTTTTTTTTTTAATTTCATTTTTATTTTATTTCTCAGGACAAATTATACTAGACAAAAATGACGTAAAAATCTATCTTAATATCTAACAATTCATGTACTTTATTCTATCTTACTGACCCTTCGCGGGTACTCTAAAATATTCTAATCTAACTTACTATTTGCCTTTCGGCATCTAAATTATTGTTTTTTTTTTTGTCCTTAGGACAGACTTTATTGTTTAGGGCTTACTGGCCAAGAAAACTCAGAAAAACTTGGCGCTCTATACATTGTTATTATTATTACCTAACCTAAATCTAAATCTAAAAACCCTTATACCTATTAGGAAGTACTTAATCTAACTTAATCTATGTCCGTAATACTACGGACGTGTACGCAAGGGCGTGTATGTTATGTATATGCGTAACATATATAATCCACACGGCCTTGTGCACCTTTATTAATTTTTTTTTTTCTGCCTTACAACTAGGTAAGTGGGCCGTTATACTAAACAATTAATATCATATAGGCAGGGACGGCGAAGGCGGGGATTGGTTCTGGTGTAACCACCAAAAGAAGTGTCGCTCCTTATCACTCTCTCTCCTGTCTTGAGCAGAGATCGCTCTACTGAACCGGAGAAGATCTTCGTGTTCGCGGATGACATCCGATTCGTAGAGGAGTCGCCTGTCAACTGTTCGGCGCATCGCGTGGTAGATAACAGGACATCCTTCCGTGTCCTGGATCAAGCCGATCGAATCGAAATAGAGGAATGCTTCAGGTGGGACAAAGCCGTTGTGGCGCACCCTCTCATGGTACATATAATTGGGATAGTAAGCCCCGAAGATCAGACTGTTGGTAGAATTCATGCTTCTTGCAATGTGACTTCTTATTAATTTAATGATAAAATTGTCTATCCTCTTCACGTCTGCCCTGTTATACAGGACCTCGTTAGGATAGTACTTCTTGTACTCAGACAACCGGAGACAAGTCCTAAGACACCGTCTCTCGAACACCCTCATCTTTTCCATCTGGGAAGGACTCACGTTGAACCACAGGGGACACCCATACACCATGACTGGCCTTATGAGGGCCATGTAGCAGATGACCTTCACCCTGGTATCAAGTTGGCTGCTGTAAAACAGCTTACTTGCCACAGCAAAGGCTTTTCTAGCATTGGTCAGAGCCTTCTCTATATGTTTGTTAAAATACAGAAAATGATCCAACCAAATGCCAAGATATCTAACTACAGTTTTCACGGCTAACGTCTGACCCTGGGGGTCAACTATGCCGAACTTCTTCCAGTTTACGCGCGTATCCCTTGAGGCCATGGCCAGCGGGGTACGGAAAAGGACAGTCTCACCCTTCTGGAAGTTGATACGCAGCTTCCAGTCATCCCAATATGTCAAAGTATTGTCAAAGTCACGTTGCAACAAGGTATTAATGACTTCTACCTTCGGGCCTGATCTGTACGCCACTAAGTCATCGGCGTACGCGATTAGGTGCGGCATAGACCTTAGAAGATCTGCAGTGAAAATAGCAAACAATATCGGGGAACCAACAGCCCCCTGCTGTAGACCATTATTGATATTAAAAACTGTGGTAGAAGTTACGCCGCCACTTTTTACGACGAACTTTCTACCTGTTATCATGTCATATATCATGCATAGCAATGTTTTATGTAAGCCAAGCCTGACGAGCTTAAGGAAAAGGCCCTCTAGCCAAACGGTGTCGAACGCCCTCTCTAAGTCGATCAGACAGGCACCCGTACATTGTTTTTTATTTTTATTCCATTGAATGTCGGATACCAGCTTCGACGCGGCATGTGTGGTGTCATGCCCCGCCCTAAGTCCAAACTGGTATAATATTGTCCGGTATAATATTGTTGTCCTCGACCCACGTTTTTAGAGCTCGAATAACAATCTTTTCGAAGACCTTGCTGATGCAAGGAAGAAGACTTATCGATCGGAGGTTTGACGGGATGCTTTTGTCTTTGTCCCGTTTAGGGATTGGTTGCACCACGGCTATCTTCCAACGTTCCGGGTAATATGCATTACTGAGCGCGTTGTTGAACAGTGTAGTGTAAATTTCGACTGCCGCCGGAGGGGGATGATTAAGCACGATGTTCGGGAAACCATCCATCCCAGCTGATTTCTTGTTCTTCATATATTTAAGGACCCCCTGGAGATCTTATTGGGAAATCACTATCTGGTTTCCATCATTGGCTACGGCATTGTTTGCCATATTTTCGTCATTGAATCTGGAAAGGTGCAGGTTGTGTGTTCAAATCCGGATGGATTTTACGTTACAGGCAAAGGGTGGTGTGAATAAAAACTGAGTGTGAGCATTTCCTTAAATTTTATAGGAAATGCTCCATCTGGTGTGAATAAAAATTTATTTCGTTAAATTTAACGAATCCTCTCCGCTCACATATTTTGACAGCTGAGTCTTACCTCCGTTTTGGTGTGAATAAAGATGGAATATGCTCAGCTATCGCTTGTAGAAGTTGAGTGTGTATAGGATGTGACTTCAAGAGAGAAAATAGTGAACAAAATTCAAAATAATGGAAAATACTGCGTCGGAAGAGGAATACTTTGACGACTTAAACCTTAGTCCTAAAAAAAGGAAATCTGTAATCGACGATGACAATTTCAACAAGTGTTTGCAATTTTATCCGTGCTTGCTGAGAAAAAGTACAAGGTAAAGTAAAAGAGTAAAAATTAAAAGTAAGGTTTAATTTGAATATCTAGCAAATAAAGAAAAAATAATGTGGTAAAATGGTAGCATGAAGGCCCGCGTCAAATCAAAAGGCGATAAGAAAAAGATGGGCAATCTCTCCACCACATCAAAAGACAAAAAACAATCAAAGTTATGGCACCACCACCGGTATCGGAAAGGAAATGAGTACTTAATCACTCCATGTTAAATCATCAAACTCGAATCTATACACGTTCTTGAAATGTGTCCCCGAAAGGACATGAGTTATAATTCTTCGTGTTTCGCGTTTGTATGATTAAAAACATGATATTGCATACATTTGGCACCCACCTTTACACAAGTCAGCACTCACCCTTAAACGCCAAGGACTCTAGTTTTCAAACGTCAACTGAAGGAAGGGTACCTACTTTGAGGAAATTTTTTATTCACACCAAATTGAGTATTTCCTTTAACGAAAATACTCGACTCATGTGTTCTTGCTCGCAGTGTTTTCTCAGTTTTAATTCACACCACCCAATACCTCATACTTTTTTTTTTTGGTTTGTTTTGTATGAATAAGTGGGTCGCAGTGGCGTAGTGGGTAAGTGCGTCGACTCCTACGCAGAGGGTGCAGGGTTCAATACACGAATTAACCACCTTTCATATTTCACGGCTCCACCTCTTTCGAGTCACTGACAATGCTCAAAGAGTAAGCCTGTCTAAAAAAAAGTTTCTAAACTTCGCCGTTCGGAGTCGGCATTAAACTGTAGGTCCCTTCCACTCATGAAATAACAATAGCACGCACCAGAGATAACCTATAATAGAGATATCCAACTTCTACCTCCCTTGCCGCTTGATTTCATCTGACAGCGTTTTTTATACGCTGTTTGTCCCCTGTCTGTGAATACGTGTGATGTCTTGAGAACAGTTGTGGAACGGCTGATACCCTTCCCCACCTTAGTAATGTAGTGAATCAGGGTTCTTATTTCAAAATTCGGTAGTTATTTGAACGTTTTTTCAAATTTCGGTGTTCAATTTTCAACACAGTATGGAGGGGTAAACGAACGAACATAGCTTATGAATGAAATGAAGTCGATTCATTTAAACTTTGAGTAATTTACAATCTGAAATACTTGGACATAATTAATGAATGTGCAACATAGTGTGAATTTTGGCATATGAATTAAAATTAATAATATTTGCACACGTTCAGTTAACCAAAAATAAAAATATTATCAAAGCGTGAATCACAAATAAGATGTTTTGACAACAATTTTTTAGCATTAGTAGTAGTTGCAATATCTTGCGATTGTTCTTATCAAATTGTTTAAATTGAATTCATGAGTTTTTCAGAATTCATGAATTAAGCGTATAAAGAGGACTTCATTTCATGAGTAGAGTATGGTTTATGAATATGCTGTATATTGTTATACACATAGTATCATTGTCCTACTCCCCCACTCTCTTACTGCTCTCTACCTCTTGTTCTCATTAATGAAAGAAGATCTCACTTTCTTCTTCTTCAGGAAGAGAGTTGAGATTAGCTTCCTCTTCTGATTGGGATCGTCAAGAGGTTTGGACGCGTGTTATTATTCAATCAAGTTTAAAGTGTAATAAATGTTTAATAATTAAAGTCTTTTATTTGAACGTGTTATTCATTATTATATATACTTCAGAATTAATTTTAGGTCAAATAGTTCCAGATAAATGGGCATTGCAATACATTTTTACTCACGAAAGTCCATATAACAATGTAAGAAAATTCTGTTAAAAATACGAGTTAACATTTAAACACCCTCCGAACAAAATGCACATGTACGTTACATGGATTGTGGGAAAAATTCACGAATCAGCTGTCATTATCCCACTAAATTCATGAATCTGCCGTTTTTTTTCCCACAAAATTCACGAATCGTCCGCCATATTGTGGTGAATTGACGAGCGTTTTAAAAGTATAAGTGAAATACAAGGGATTACCACTACATCTTCGTTGTGGACTAGGGGTAAAAATGGTCAAAGTTGGATATCTCTATCATCCATTATCTCTGGCACGCACAACACGTGTGGTAGCTGAGAAGCTAGGCCCAGGTCCGCCTCGGACTGTAGCGCCTCCCTTATTATTATTATTATTTGTATGAATAAACATTTCATATTCTGTTTCCCTAATGCCCAGATTCCCTGTGCTTAAGCCCGAGTTCGACGACTAATTCGGTTTCACCGTGTCTTTCTTTGAACTGAGTTCAATATGTTGTTTAAGTTAAACGAGAGTTTCCATTAAAACCTTAGTTCAGCAACACGGCTGCATATTGTTTCGCTCTTTTGAGAGCGAAAGAAGTTCGATAATGGAATCCAACCCTTCCTCATTTTTCGACATTTGATGAAAAATTATAAATCCCTTTGTATGCATAGCGACTAGGTATTTCTTCACTTCCATTTTTTATTATTTGCATTTCACTGATTGTGGGATGCCTGAGGTGATTGTGTATATTTGTCTTTTTTGTTTGTTATTTATCTCTCTTTACCGATAACCGCAAGGACGCGCTACAAAAGCTCCAAAGGACCACACGAAAGACACCTTCAACCTACAAAGTGTAGCAAATACATCTACAATCTAATAAGAATAATTCAGTTATTGTAGTATTTATATGCAGCAGTTGGAAGGGTTGACATGGCAAGTAAACCAAAATTTTGAACTCGGCTTAAGGTTCAGCTGGTCTTGAGTTCTTCACTGTGAAACTGGGCATAAGTATTGTTTTTGAAATGACTATAATCATAGACATATTTAATTTGTCTATGATATAATGAAATTCGTCGTAGAAACAAAACAAGAGAATATCGACGACAAGACATTACCTTCGGCGAATGATTAATAATAATAATAATATGGGTGGCGCTACAGTCCGAGGCGGACCTGGGCCTATCTTCTCAGCAACCACCACTTCTCCGAACGGCGAAGTTGAGGAAGCTTTTCTAGACAGGAATACTCTTTGAGCATTGTCAGTGACTCGAAAGAGGTGGAGCCGTTATTATTATGAAAGGTGATAAATTCGGGTATCGAACCTGGCACCCTCTGCGAAGGAATCGACGCACTTACCCACTACGCCACGGCGACCCACAGTCGGCGAACGATTACAGTCAGATTTATGATTGGGTGGCTCTAAGCTGGAGTGTCATGATTACTGGGTAGGGCCTCTAAGGAAGAAGATCCCAAGCTTATTTCCACAGAAATGATTTACCCGCTATTTTCGCATAAAATTCGATGACACATGCAATTTTCAGTGAATGCAATGGATGTGAAATTCACTTTTTTCGGAATCACAAAGTCAAAACAAGGATAATCTACTGATAATAGAACGCTTTGGACACATATAAGAATGAGTCTTCGAATGTGAACGATAAAAGATCTTTGATATTAATATATATAGGGTCCTTTGGCTCAGTGGATTGTGACTGATCATGCTTTATTCATCACGTGTTCAAATCTAGCTCGAGCTACTCTCTTTTCCATGCCAATACAACTGTTACGCTTACATCTGGCGAGACTTGGTAGCACTAGGAAGAGCTTCAAAAAGTGTTGCAGATAAAGGAGAGCAGATGACATCCCTTGTTGAACGTTCAGAGTGATAAGTGGTTTTGAATAAAATGAGAGAAAAAATGAGAAATAAAAATAGACTTGTGCTTTCTTGATTTAATCAATTGTTGGCGTAAAACAACTTTTTTTAATAAACACCATAAGTTTAAATAAACCATTCATATTCTGTTTTCCGAAGACTTGTATGTACAATCATTTTTTTATTTCAAAAAGATATCTTATTGACATTAAAAATTTATAAAATTAATATAATGTAATAAAATTAATAACATAAATGCGTATGACATTCTTCTTGTCGTACGACAGGTTCTTCTACTGGTCTATTAAATAAAATGCATAGCATAGGTAAACATTAAGATAAAAATAAAATACAAAGAATAAATAAAATCAGTAATCGAATATTTTGCATAATTTAGTTTATAAATCACGGAAGTTAACGGATGGGATCGACAAAGGAAATAGGTCGATTATATAATCGATAATTAATTAATTTAAAATACTCAACTCCCAGGAGAGACAAATGAACAAATAACGACGCTATTAAATGTGTGAAAAATTCAAAGAAGACGTTATGGGTATCCTTCTTCATAAGTCCAAGGTGGACCCCGACCTCACCGAAAAAGTCCGCTGTCTCTAGCTGGCTGAGGCCCGCCTCGCTCACCTTGTACGTGAACGTTCACTGTTGCATTGTCCTACCGGAGCTAAGTTGTCCATACGCTCAACGTGGCGTAACCATCTTAGCCATCTTAGGCTAGAATCATGTCACTCTACAGCCCCCACGGTTCGTAGTAGAACCTTCTTCTGACAAAGTGATCAACGCAAATAGGACGTAAGATTGTCAGCAGAACTTTTCTCTCAAGGATCTTAAAGGATCAAGATCATCTTCATCCGGTTTGGATGCAGTCTATGCCTCTGCGACGTAGAGCAGGACGCGAATTATCAATATTTTACGCTGAACCAAATTTGAGAGAGGGCTCTGTTTCTCAATAGACTTTTGAGCCCAAAAAAACAACGGTTGGCAAGAGTTATTCTGCGTTTCATCTCGGTACTGATGTTGTTCGTTGTATTTACTGCGGAGCCGACGTAGACGAAGTCCTTACTGCCTCTAAGTTATAGCTGCCACAGTGAAGTTCTGGCCGAGTTGTCGATATTATACGGCCTTTCTTGGTGTTTTACTTTACTTTGTTCTTCTCTCGCTTACCGCCAGTGCCGTATTAATTCCACCGAACGCTTCATTGACGGCTCGCTGTGCTCTGATCACGTATGCTAACAGTTCTACTGATTTCTGGAAGAACCTGCCTCCAGTGTTGGCGTGGAAGTCACCTTTTTCGAAATTGAAGGTCGCGTTGAGTTTGTTACCGACCTTGATGGAGCATTGAAAGTTCACCATTGGCATCCTCCACAACTTGACGAGTTTAGACGGAATGTCAAGACTAGGCATGGTGTCTTATAGCTCGACTCTATGCACGCTGTCATATACGGCCTTAAAATCAACAAATAGGTGGTGGGTGTCGATCTCATCTCCTGGGTCTTTCCCAGGTTCTGCCGTAATGTGTTGATTTGGTCGATACACTTTCCAAATACTGCATCCATAAAGTACCGCTGGCACCAAGTTGGAGGAGAACAGACGCAGGTTCATTCTAAACGCAGCTTCAGCCTTTCTGATTCTGCTGCACACATCCAGTTCAGCGACACTGGCGGTTATCCGAGACCTCCCTTTCTATATGTAGAATGTTATTAACTCTCTTGGCTTCTGGCCCGGATATGTTCAGTGGACGCTGATTTTAGAAATGCTAAGGATTTTAGTTGTTCTATTTATATCGAGCTACACTTTATTCGCCTCAGCTTCTAGATTATTTTGGCCATCAAGTGAAGGTCCATTATTCGATATGAATTAAGGCAAACATCGTCATCATAGTCAAGCTGTCCATTGAATCATATAACCCTCCTTAGTCAAAACTGCGCGGAATAAATACATTACTGATAAGTGTCGGAAACAATAGTGGTGACAGTTTACAACCTTGACGTGCGCCGCGTTGGACCACAAACTCCTGTGAAAATTATTTTATGTTTATCCTTGATGTGTTATAATTTGTCACTAATTTCCTAAATGTTATGCGGCTAGTTAACCTAGAATGTCTTAGGGGTTCCGATTCCCAAGATCACAGGATGGTCAAATAATATGCCTTTGCCACAACATTTTCCTCGTCTCTGTGACTTTCTTGCATCGTGTGGATACGATCTAAGTGAAATATCCAACTTCGACGCAGACCAGATCATTACTTGGCCATCACTATGATCAATTACCGGAGCCTGTAGTGATGGTTAATCTGAATTTGTTCGCTCAAGCAACACTTCTCGATACGTTTACGGACTGAGGATGGGGCGACGGACATGATTGGAGCTAGACTGTAGTCAAAAATAGCTTTGTTCCAATAAGGCCTTATGACATATCTTATACTCCTGCTTTCCAGCTGTGATAATACAAGGAAGAGTACACACAGCTGATGCGTCCTACTGTATGGGCGACTGGATATAACACAAGCTCTCTCGGAACTAAATCCAGGCTGAAGCTTTGATTAAACGGGGCTCACTCCACAGCTGAGACAGTCTGGGTCTGATTGTGCCCTGCGATGCAGACCTTTGTACCTATGTAGGACGATTAGTAGAAGAACTCGGATATACCCCGTGGTTACTACACATGCCATTCTTTGCATCTTGTGCCTTAGCATCTACGTCGATAGCCGCTCAACAGAAATTGTTATCGACCATCCTCTACATGGTATTTGGTATCCCACTTACCAAATCTCACTCAAATGGACCTGTATAAAAAACATAATGTCTTCACTTCTCATGAGCAAAAGTCGCAACGACAATCTGTACACAGCTTGAACTATAGACCACGCCACGCGTGGATTGAATTTCCCGTCACCTTGTGTTCATCTCACTCGAGTGAGTTGCCCAGACTCACCCACTCCCTCCATGCGAGAATATGACAACGCCAAGGCATCCATTCAAAATGTGATGGCACATCGTATTGTAATTCACGGAACTGTCGATCACAAGGGAACACAATGCCAATTCCCATCCTGACAACATCGCTTGACACCCAGCTGCCAACGTTGACTGACTTCTCGGGCTAATTTGTCAAAGTTCTATCCGACTCCGCAGCGCTGGCACGGAGTGAATCTCACAAGACGAACACGCACCCCTGCAATCGAATTTGTCTTCCAACCATCGCATCGATTGACTAATGTTATCCCAACCCGGATGCTCGCCTGTGCACGCCCCGCCCGCCACCGGCGCGGCATTCATTCGCGAGCCGGCAAACTTTCAGCGTGTTGATGGAATGAAATTTCTTAGGTTAGTGGAGCGTTCCGGGACGCCAATTTGTACGCGCATTTATTCCTGCAGGCGTGAACACGGGTGTCGCACTTGTTGTGGGAAAACTCATTTTCCGACGGAAAATCAGTGACGCGGAGCCGCTAAATGATTTCCAACTAATCTGTCAATGTCAACGGAACCCTCATTTGACGAGGAAATTCGAAGTTTGAAGATGTCTTCGCCTCGGTTTGGATTATAAATCGAATTTCCCCTTGACTCATTGATATGGCGAAGTTTTCGCAGATTTCCTTGGAGTTTCCCTCGTGGAGTGGGACCGTTTTTTTTCCCCCGCAACTACTAGAGGGAACTTTCACCGCCGCCGCCCCTCCAGCAGGGCGATGGTAAGTCAATTTGTGTTGCTGATGGGTGTACGGGCGTTTTTTTTCTTTCTTCTGATTGAATTTGCGTTGGCTGCGATGATAATTGAGTGAATCAATTATCCGGTGGGGGTTGGCCATGGACGCGAAAAGGATAAACTTTGAGATGTGATTAGATGAATTACAAATTGAATGGGCGGTTCGTTAGTAAGTGATGGGGAATGCAGGAAATACTTTTCCACGGACACGCCTCGCCTTCGCAATGAGTTTGACTAGTTGCCGTTGGCAGTGGGGGCAAGTGTCCGTTTCCCAAACATCCAATCTGATCTGGAAGCCACCTTGCCTTTGGCTGTGGGGTGTGCAGTTTTCGATTTAAGCATGGTTTTAATCACGGGAGAGGTGGTCATAGTGTAAGCAGTATTTCTTACTACCCAATGTTTCATTTCTTAAACTGAACTTACTGCTTACACCATGACCACCTCTCCCGTGATTAAACCCAACGTCCACCCGAGTCATCTTCGAGAAGCAATTGTTCACCAGCATTCCTTCCAGATAAGATTGGATGTTTGAGAAACGGACACTGGCCTTCGTGTATCGCAGACGCTGCATTGTGGCGTATTTGACCCCTAAAACATGGCATAAGCCCAACTTTTCTTGCCACTTAAGAAAAGCCTGTACGCAGACTTGAAGTAAAATTTAACGTAGCTATCTGAAAAACAAAAAACGGCGTCAATCTGTCAAACCAATTGCCCACAGCGACAGTGCAAAACCGGGTGTTTTCCTAGACCACGTGTGCAGTTTGAAGCGCTTGGAAAACAGCATTAAATATGTTTGCGTGGTTTTTTTTAAAGCTAATTGGACCGAGTTTGATGGGTCGCCGTGGCGTAGTGGGTAAGTGCGTGGACTCCTACGCAAAAGGTGCCAGGTTATTTACCACCTATCATAATTCACGGCTCCACCTCTTTCTAGTCACTGACAATGCTCAAAGAGTATTCCTGTCTAGAAACAGCTTCTCAACTTTGCCGTTCGGAGTCGGCATTAAACTGTAGGTCCCTTCCACGCGTGAGAGAACAATAGCACGCACAACACGAGTGGTTGCTGAGAAGCTAGGCCCAGGTCCGCCTCGGACTGTAGCGCCACCCATATTATTACTATTAATTGGACCGAGCTTAAGAATAAAATCAGTTTCTGAAGGCTTGTGCTGAACAAAATTTAAGAGGACGAAGGCATGCCCTACGACTACAATATCAGCTCCATATGTCCTCTACCTCTTGCAACAACTGTAGAGGTATATCGCTTCTCAACGTCGCCTACAACAGCCTGTCCAGCTTACTGTGTGAACGGCTAAAGCCGTTTTGCATCGCACTAATCGGCACGTACAAAATGGACAATAGACCAAATCTTCACACCAAGGCAAATTCTGGAGAAGACCAGCGAGTTTCAAATCGATACGCACCCCCTTCTTTTTATCGATTTTAAAGCCGTATACGACAGCATTCATCGTAAGGAGTTATTCGGTGCAATGGCCGAATACCGGAAAAAACTCATCCGGTTGTGTCGCACTACGCTAACAAACACGCGATGCACCGTGCAGTTCGGCTCGAGGACTGCCGAGCCGTTTGAAACCCGCACCGGATTTCGGCAAGGAGACGTGCTGTCTTGTGTATTCTTCAATTTGGTAGTGGAGAAGATAGTGCGGCGGGCAGCTGTAAACACGGAAAGCACTATCTTCTGCAAGTCAGTCCAACTGTTGGAATATGCAGACGACATAGACATCGTCGCGCGAATAACGAGACCAGACCACTTGAGATGAGTTTTCAAACTGAATCTTTATTTTACTCAATTCGTACGTAAATGCATGCATCAGCAGAGGTGCACGATCTGTCCAAACGGGATCAGATGACATGGCGACTCTTGGATGCATATTCTCGGAAAAATGTCAACACTACAATATTTCCTATAATTGAGGGAGTGCTGATGTTGTTGACGTTACTCGCGTTCCCACCACGTCGTGGTGCAAGCATTTACGGCACTTGAAGAAGACGCGAAGCGAAATGGTCTTAAGTTCAACGAGGATAAAACAAAGTACATGCTGTCGACCAAAAAACGATCCCCCACACACTACCTGGGACAAAATATCACAGTCGACAGCCGCAATTTCGAGGTAGTTAAGGAATTTGTCGACCTTCGGGGCAAACACAAGTGACATTCATGCGTCATTACATGCTCATTCAAATCAATCAATTCAATTCAAATTTATTTGAACAAAAACTGTACAATTCTTGTCTTACTTGCTAAAAGCTTAAACTATAAGAAGATGTTGACTCAACAATAGGGGCCCAAAGGACGTTCAATGGTTACAGAGTATAAAGTGTTGACAATGGTTTTACAATTATTGTTTTATATTATTACTGCTAATCAATGATCTTGACTTCGGGGTGTTCAGGTCCGTGTGTCCGTTGTTGGCCCTCTCGGGATGGGGTGTTGGTGGTGTGGCGGCCTATTTAGCCACGATGCTGACTACTATCATTGCTTTGATAGAAGCGATACAGTCCGTTCGTTGATGTTCGTGGGAATGTCTGAGGAATCGTTGTCCGGGAGTCGTGCTTCTCAGTTCTCTGATGGCCATGTTTGGACGGTTTCCGATGTCGTGTTATTGCCTCTGGAACAGTGTCACCAAGTATTGCTGTAGGGGAACGATGCGGGCTTCTTCGTAAAGTCTTCTGTTGCTGGGATACTTCTGGCGGTCTCTGTCGTCGGTGAGAGCGGCGCATGTTCGGAGTATCTTTCTTTCGAAGATCGATAGCTTCTCCATGCTGGTGTTGGATATGGTATGCCATACAGGGAACCCATACGCTATAATTGGCCGAATGAGTTGCTTGTAGAGTAGCAACTTCGTCTGGCTCGGTCCGTTTTGTTTTCGCATGAGAGGGTAGATACGATGAAATCCAAAGTTGGCCTTTCTAAGAGTCGACTTCGAATGGTTGTTGAATTTAAGTTCCTCCGCGAAGTTAACGCCGAGATACTTCACATGTTCTTTTGTTAATATTTCAGCACCATTGGGGAGGACTATCTCGACGCTCCGGCATGCGCTTGCTGATCTGCATCCACCTCCGGATGGTCTTCTGAAGCACATGAGTACCGATTTCTCGGCGTTTATTCGGATACTCCATTTGATGTAGTGATTGTACTTCTTTGCTGTCTGGTTTTCTACCCGTGCCGTAGACATTGAGGTGGCATATGTCAGTGAGTCGTCTGCGAATAAACAGCATTTGACTATGTCGGTTAGGGGTGGTAGGTCTGCAGTGTGTATAATATATAGCCTTGGTCCCAATTTTGATCCTTGAGAAACTCCTGCTTGGATGTCCCGCTCCGTTGATTGGGTGTCTTCTACCTGGACGTAAAACTTCCTTGAATGGAGAGAGCTGTGGATGATTTTGATTATGCTCATTCTCCAACATCACATACTCCATAGCCCATAAGAAAGACGACCACAAAATGATTGCAAAACAAAGCGTAGTAGATAGCCCGAAAAATGTCGAGTTATAAAATATCAGGCGGGTTAGAACGAATTGGTGTGTTTATTCAAACACTTCTTCCCCTCATCGTTGACTGTGTTTGACTCCTCTCTGAGTAATACACACTTGCTTATGCAAAAAAATAACCCGCTTTTCTTCGACTTATTTTGTGAATTTTATATGCATCTCTTTATTTGTCTGAAAAATCTTCACCGAAAATTAACCACTGGAACTTATTGGCTCTGTTGCCGTTGTGGGTTTCTCATTCTCCTTGCAGTCTGTGCCTTCAAGTCTTGTTGGAGGCTAATCTTTTTCTTTTGCATGTTTGAATAAACATGGGGAACGGGTACTGGTGCATATTTTTTCCGAAATATAACGCCATCGTGGACATCCAGCCAGCCAGTGTCTAGAAACTCTTGTCGGTATTGGCCAAAATAACTTTCTGAGCAGCCAGTGTCCAGAAACTCTTGTCGGTATGAGCCGAAATTACTTTCTGGACACCCACTGTCCAAAAAAAGAAACTGCTGCGTCGGTGATTCTTCTTTGAGGTGGTTCTGATGATGTGCATCTTTGAATTCCAGTGAAGTTCAAGTCAATCAGATTTTAGTGGCGCTCGAATTGTTCTCCAGAGAATATGCGTTTCTAATGATGCCTGGTGGACTGGGTGCGAGACGGGTGCAATGTTTAAACACGTCCTAACTCTTTAAGTGATTGCGGCCCGTACCGACATGAGTTTTTGGACACTGTGCTGTGTAGATTCTGTAATTCAAGCCTCTGTCGACGATGTTCGGGTAATTTGAGTAAAACTGAACATCGCCAGAAAGAGCGCACAATTAATTGGGCTACCCTCCGTCGACACAATCCTTCAACCCGATGTCTCACAGTCCCCCATCCTCTCGCTTTCCATCTCACGCATATCAATTCATGCTGTCCTAACATATTTTATATCCCCCTCAGCTAAACTAGATAAATGCATCACCATAACTCTTTACATTTTGATTGATGGAACGTTTCATCTCTCGGTCCTTTTCAAACAAGGCCTGCGTCCAAATTCTCCCCGCGCCCGTTTAAAAAACCGTGTACATGCCTGTAATGCGAAAAGAGGCAAAGGTCTCAGTGTAATCAATTTTCACGAACAACTCGAATTCGGTGGCAGTTGTGTGTCTCGAGGGTGTTTTGCTGCCAAAAATCATATCAATATTAATTGCTCCATTAAGTGGATCATTTATTCGAATGATCCCCTCCACGTGACAAAAATTAATGATTATTCCCTTCATTAAACTTGTGTCATTGGGACTCTCAGCTGGGGGGGGGGGGGGGGCGACCGCCCACATGTAGCACCCCATAACTTGTCCTCGTGCCACTGTTCAGCTTAGGGCTGTTTTTGAGAACATCTGATTTCAGTGTATCCCCGCCTATTTAATGTAATAAAATGTTGAACAGCGAATGCGGGTAGCCTAGTTGGCACGGAGGGTGTGAAAGCAACACATCCGTTTTGAATGCAACCACTGCATTGCGCAACTTTTCGCTTTCAGTTTGATTAATACATTTTACCTTAAATTATTTTTTTTCCCTCCGACGACGGTGTTGGGGCATTTTTACTATTTTTCCTTGAACGCAGATTCCACACGAAATGACACAACTTTCAAATATGCGCGGCGAAACAATACGCCATTTGGTTAAATGCATGTTTTCATTGAGCGGGACCACGACGCACGGGGGATGGGGAATAAATCATGAGAATGCTTCAGGTGTACACGTGCAGCACTCAAGTTGGATGCTTGCTATAAAAGTTCTCTGGCATGTGCCCATGGCAGTCCCAGTGAAGTTGGGGGCAAAAACAAAAAAAACGAGAACAAGACAAAACATCAGAAAACAGGTGCCGGGATTCCGGTTGCAGAGTGCGATAGAGAAACTTTGCAGTGCAACAGTGAGTGCGCATTTGGATGCCAGGCCGGAAGCTATGTGTTGGAGCACAACAATTATGATCTCAAAATGCACTCCTGTTCTTCCTGGAATGAAGCGTATGTGAAATGGAGCCACTCCACTGATGGGTGCTTCAGTGCATGTGGGATCAGTTCGTTTTTGGTGGGACACTACTCTTCGCCATCTGTGAAGTATTCGAAGTATTCTGCGATTCTGTATATCCCGATGCTGATGACAGGGGAAAGACGTCATTTCGGAAAGCTTATAAAAATCTGGGGAATGTGGAATCCGTGGAATATTTGGAAACACAAAACCTTCTTTGCTGTGAAATTTTCTGAAATCAATATTTTTGGCAATTATACACAAGTGCTTTGTGCGAGAACAGCTTATTTTGTTGAGGACTTTACTGTGCAGGCGGGTTTTCAAGACCGTTTCGGCGATTTGTTGTGTAAATAACGGTAATGGTGAGTAGACTCAAGCAATGCTATACTGTCCAAGTTTTTGAATGGGATTGACTTGTTTTGGTAAAATGATAACTCGATCAGTGTACCTGCTTGAAGATTCTGTCATCGAAAAATTCAATCACAATATGGAAAGAAGGAATTTAGAGACATTGTCCTTTATAACGTTTTCTAGGACCCAACAGGGGAGTGGATCGCCGTGGCGTAGTGGGTAAGTGCGTCGACTCCTACGCAGAGGGTGCCAGGTTCGATACCCGAATTTACCAGAATTTACCACCCTTCATAAGTCGTAAATCTAAGATGAGTATAGAAAATAAGCTCACTATTTTTAAAACAATTTTTCAACCCATCATGTTTTATGGTTCCCCAGCATGGGGCCATTGTGCAAAGACCCACATAAGGAAATAACAAATCGCACAGAATAAGCTGTTAAAAATGATGCTTAACTTACCGTGGTATTTTTCGACTGATGAGCTTCATGAAGTCTCTAATATTGAAAGAGTTTCTATAAGACTGATAAAGTTATTCGAACGACATAAATTGTCTTGCAATCAAACTGAAAATTACTTGATTTCAAGTTTGTATAATGATGCATAATACGCCTTTGTTTATACTTTTATTAATTTATTTATTTAATTATTTATTTACTAATATATATATATACTTATTTATCTCTTTTGTTACTTATTTATTAACTCATTTATTTATTAATTTTTTGATCTGTTTATTTATTTACTTATTTAGTTATTTTTTTAATTATTTATTTATTTATTGAGTTACTTATTTATTTAATTAATTAATAATTTATTTATATTATTAAAAATGTATATATTTATTTTTCTAAGTATATAACATGAAATCAAGGAAGAACACTACCCCCTTCCCATTGTAATTCCATTTTAAGTCGTATTCATATATTTATGTATTTTCTTTGTTTTACTGTATAGAGGTTTTTGTTATCAGGTTTTCCTCTGCCGCAAATAATTAATTCTTATGTAGATTGTTAACAAATATATAAATTGCCAGGAGCAAGGTTATTTAACCAAACCTCTGTGAATTGTGCAATAGCGATGACAATGTAAAACTAAAAACTCATACTCTATTTATAAATAAATAAGAATGACCACCTCTTTCGAGTCACTGACAATGCTCAAGGAGTATTCCTGTCTAGAAAAAACTTCTCAACTTGGCCGTTCGGAGTCGGCATTAAACTGTAGGTCCCTTCCACATGTGAAGGAACAATAGCACGCAGAACAAGAGTGGTTGCTGAGAAGCTAGGCCCAAGTCCGCCTCGGACTGTAGAGCCACCCATATTATTATCTTAACTATAAAGCAGAAAGTTTGTGTGTATGACCGACAAAGGCTTCGAAACTACACTTTGCAGAGCTCTGAAATTTTCAACAAAAAGCATTCTTAAATTTAGATGCTGTGTGACAATTTTTAAGTCGATACGACATACGGTACGGAAGTTACGAGCACTTTTTAATCGGGAATAAAATTCTCAAAATAAGGGTGGTTGCATCAATCCGGTATGAAACCATTTCAAGTTGCGTAGTCGTGGATGTCAACCATCCCCCAGTGTGTTGTAACTTCCATATACACACACACATTTTTCATATTTTGCTTTGGTGCAACCATTCATTTTTTTCTACGTCTCAATCGAACATATACGAACGACTGCCTGAGTCACGAAACGAAAAGGAAACAATAAACATGTTCGCAATTTTCTAATTTTGTCATACCCAAACTATCTATGCATGTACTGATTTACTATTTTGCTGAAATTGTGAATATTGAACTTCTGAACGGATTAGCCGATTTAGATAAAATTTCAGAGCTAGACTAATTGCATCATGTGTTACAAGATAGGCTAATTTTGTTCATGGTTCATGAAGTTTGACTTCAATTTCACAACAAGTGAACATCGCGCGCAGGTACATAGATGGGATTTCCAAGAACTTTTTTTTATGAATCGCTTGTGTAAATGGTTGAGAAAAAACCGTAATTTCCGTCCGTTTTGCTGCAGCACACATTGATAATTCAAATTTCAACATGTATGCACACAGCCAACGAATTGTGCTCATTATGACAGATTGGGATAGGCATCAAAGACAAAAGAAAATTCAAATTCTTCTCTGAGTTCTGGTTCGAGCAGTCTTATTATTGTTTTAAATTAAAAAGTGCGGGGTAAACATTTATTCAAAATCGTCTTCAGTGCATCTACAACGGAACACTTTTCTCCACATTTTTCTTAATAATCACATTATCGCAAAAATGCCGAGGAAAAGGAAAGCTGTTTTTGATCCTCAGCAAGCATGTGTGAAAAGACAGTAAGTTTTATAATAAAAAATAATAGAAAGTTTAAATTTTTAGCGTTTTACTATTTTAAACACATTTCTTCAGGATATTTTGAAAAAACTATATTTTCACTACATGTAAAGTACCTGTTGAAGAAACAAACCCGGGCAAAGCCGGGTACGAAATCTAGTATAATATAAACATCGGATCACATGATCTCCTAATTCGATTTTAAAAATCCTTGATTAACTGTCAACAAGTCGCCAAAAATGGACAATGAGGCAATCATGCGTAATATCTGAATTCTATATTTAATCGACTTCATGTCAACTTTAAGAGAATCAATTGTTTTCTTGAGAAAACCTTGCGTAGTAGTCCGATATCAGTCGCATCATTGTTCATCGTGGCAAGCACGTAGTGGCGTATTTTTGAAAATAACTGGCACTTAGATCAAATCCAAGCTCGTGTGGGTATATCTACAGAAGCTTAAGAAGCTGAGCAGAAGTAATAGAGTAAAACTCTGCTGGATACCTGGCCATACAGGGATAGAAATGGCCGACTACATCGCAACTAAAAGAGCATCGGAACCTTTTATTGACCCCGATCCATTCTGCGCTGTAGGAGATCACGTCATCGGGGAAGAGTTCGGGGAACTAGAAAGAAGGAACAGGGCAGATACTTGGAACAACGCTCATCATGGCATGAAACAGGCCAAGAATCTCTTGATCCAAAATAACCGGAAAGAGATTTGAGACATGACATGACAACCTCCGTATTCTAATAGGCTTTCTAACATGGCACTCCAGACTCAGGAAGCACCTAAGAAAACTGAGTGCATCAGAAGATGATCTCTGCAGATTCTGTGGAGAATCTGATGAAATTCCAGAGCATATGCTGGGATCTTATGAGGAGCTAGACCACAAAAGACAATGATATCTGGGCAAGCACTTAATATCAGAGGAAGAATTGAAGTCACTAGAACCAGATCTCATACTCAGATTCCTAAAGTAAACTGGCTTAGAGAGAATGCTCTAGAATAAGTCCCTTCTACCTTCGCGCAATAGGAGCGTATAACCCTCAATACAACTCTGAAAAGTGCGGCATGGGAGGGGAGCTCTTAAGAAGGGCACAATAGATCAAGCTCGCGGTGCAGTTTGCCTTCAACAATAATAATAATACTTCAACACTGGGAGTCTGAAAAATTAACACTTGGAAGTCCGGAAGGGAATCCGGAAAAGCTTTAAAATTTCACAAAAAAAAATGATCGTTACCGCTTAACACTTGATGGTGGTTGGCTACTGATGTTGTAGGCATTAATTCGATTCCTGGTGAGGACCGATTTGGATATTTTCTTTGATTTTTACTTGAGATTCAATTACGTGTTCGTGGGGGATGGTGGAAATGTTCCCTTGTGCGGATCTTCGTGATGCGGCTTCCAAAAGGTCCCCTGATCACCTTAGTTTGGGCCTTTTCGGCCTTCAAAATAGCAACTGCCTGAGCCTTGATTGTATCCTATTTAATTTTTAAGCCTGTGTCTTTCTGTTTTCCTTGCTCCAGTCTTGCCAGTCACTTTCGCCACCATCGAGCTTGGTCCTTCTGTTTTCTTTGCTCCAGTCTTGCTAGCCACTTTCGCCACCATCGAGCTTGGTCCTTCTGTTTTCTTTACTCTCGTCTTGCCACCCACTTTCGCTTGGTCTTTCTGTTTTCTTTGCTCCAGTCTTGCTAGCCACTTTCGCCACCATCGAGCTTGGTGTTCCAGCAATTTCCTTGTCCCGGCATCCTCAGATCTTGGCTTAGTGGTGACCTTCTTGTTTGGTGCAGCTTCGTTAGCAACTGCTGCCTTTTTTG
This sequence comes from Eristalis intricaria, assembly GCA_964034865.1. Classification (NCBI taxonomy): domain Eukaryota; kingdom Metazoa; phylum Arthropoda; class Insecta; order Diptera; family Syrphidae; genus Eristalis; species Eristalis intricaria. The sequence goes on along the minus strand of OZ035877.1, from coordinate 61,586,220 downwards.
CAGGAGTTGTTGACTCCTTTTCTGGAACCTTCTTTGGTTGTTGTAACAGCTGCGTGCGGGTTTGCTCTCGACAGCTTGTTTCGCCGCGCCAGGAGCTCCTAATTTGGCGGAGGTGTTTGCTCCACTTCCAGCAGCTGCCTTTGGCTTCTTTTCGAAGTTCATGTCACCTGACTTCTCTGGTGGATTTTTATTGGTCATCTGTGTGAGAAAAATAAAGTGTAAGAACGAAAACAAAATTGCGAACTTTATTTAGCGCTCATCTCTAAATCGGATGAGATAGGACTTTTTTTCTTCGATATGAAAGCTCTGCGTGCGATCTTTGGTCCTGTTTCCGTTCAACTATTTCAACCATGAACTGTACAGTGACATGAGCGTCCACGGATCCAACGCCTAAGATGCCTAAGCCATGTAGAGCGTATGTACAACACAGCTCGACTTCTAACCAGGCGGGCAACTAAACAGAGGACGCCGAGTTTAACGTGGCGCACCTGTGTGGGGAAGGACCTCACCCAACCGGCGTGTGACACTTGAGGCAAGGCTAGCCAGAGAAGTCCAGGTCCAGGTCTCCGGACTGTAGCGCTAAATAATGAAGAAAGAAGAATATGATTGCGCCCGAAAATTAAGAAAACAATTTCTTATATAAAATAATTTGTCAACAAACTGATTTGATTTTTGGTAAGTAAAAAGGATTCACGTACCAAAAATCAAATCTGTCTGTTGACAAATTATTTTGCCGCCGAGGCTACGAAACAGTCGCTTCTTCAAGCTAAGTGAACACATTCTCTGCACTAAAAGAAGTGTATCCACCCATAACCTTCCGCAAAATCAATTAAACTCGCAACAATGGAATTAATCAGCTGTAATGGAGACGGATTAAGGACTGACAATGGAATGCATTTGCAAGGAAGGGAAACATTTCTTTTAACTACTGCAAGCCCGTATCCTCCGCACAGATCCTCAGCGCAGAGACAATGCCCTTTTGATCCTCGTAATATATCATGCATTTCATTCCGTTTGAAACGAGAATTCCGCTCATGAACACCGTCCATGCCCAGCAGTGGCACAGCACAGCTCTCCGTCTAATGCACCGAGAGAGAGAGATTGAGACAAGCGAAGGGCATTAAGGGATGACAATGACAATAATGATAATGAAAAAACGGAAAATGAGTAGGAGGACGACTCTAAAGATGGCATCATTCAATGTGATGGGTAAATACAATTCCCGTGCATTTACGTCAAAACGATGTGCCAGCGAAATGGTAGCGTCTACACGATGTTGCCACTTTGTTGTGCATTTTCAGGGAATTAAGGACAAAAGATGGGGGAAAAGTGCACTCATTGTGAAACAATGAGTGCCTCTACGTGATTGCGCCGCTGACCTGGAATAAAATTTGTCACACACTCTAGCTGCCGACACATCGTTTCGCATCAACAGACAATGACTTCACGTGCGATTCACAATGAATGGCATCACATGCAAGACTGCAAGTTGTTGTGGAGCTTGTGTGACCTTTAAAAATTGGAACAGTGATCGTCTTTGGTCATGTGCAAGTTGCGTTTTTCGTGACGAAGTCTTTGAAGGGGTGATAAACGATGCTCCATTTTTGTACCGCGTCATAAAGTAGGAACACATTCAGGGATATCATTTTTTTATACACGTTAGGAGGCAAAGAAGGACCTAGATTTCTTGTTTGAAAAGAATGAGCAACATAGAAGAACAAGCGGCGCTTCAAGGTTTCCGCAAGATTTGAGTTTCCCGACATTTGAGAGGTTGAGTTCTTATTTAATTCTCAGACCAGATCAGAGATATTGTAGATACTTCGCTAAACAAGTTAAGAAAGTGGACAGGCAAGTCTAGAAGTCGATCCACCTAAGACTGAGCTCGAGCTGTTCACACGAAGAAAGAAAATACCTCCAATAGGTCAACCAAAGCTGAAGAATAGGGAACTCATCTTCTCTTGTCAAGCCGAATAAATAGGCGTAATAAAAGAAAGTAAGATTAGCTGGATGGTCTTGTCTGCGTTGATGGTTATTGGAGAAGAAGATTCAATCATCCACGAACTGTACGGGCTGTACAGCGGCATGAGCCTAGTCAGGCGTCTACGGATTCAACGTCTAAAATGGCTGGGCCATGTAGAGCGTATGGACAACACTGCTTCAGCCCGAAGAGTCTTCGACTGCGAACCAGTGGGACAACGCAATAGAACCGATGGCGCACCCAGATGGAGAAGGACCTCAATCGACTTGGTGTGCGCAGTTGGAAACAGCTGGCTAAAGGTCGCACCGGCTAGAGAGGCTTACTGGTTGATTCCCGGGTCCACCCCGGACTGTAGCGCCACCAGAAGAAGAAGAAGATTAGCTGGAAACCAATTATTCCGGACCGTATTAGAGAGGCAGCGGTAGCTGTTTACACTTAGAGGAGGGTCCTCGGGCCCGGATTAGGACTGAAACTGAGAATGACACACTGGATGTATACATTTCGTTTGGTGGGCAGAATTGAGAAACAAAGTAAATCTTCAAAATAAAGGCAGTATTCAAAGATGTCGTGCATTTGCATCACGAGTTCACTTCTGATACCCAGTTTCAAACTTCATTTTCAGTTTAAGCTTCAGTTCAACAAATTATCCGGTTTCTCAGTATCCCTAAACCTTGAACTGAGTTCAACTTGTAGTTTAAGTTGAACGAGTGTGCACTTTTAACCCTCAGTTCAGCAACACAGGTGGACTTTTGCTCTTTTGAGAGCGAGACCATTTGATGTTCGATAAAGGAATCCATCCCTACCTCATTTTTAGTGGTCGGACCCAGAGATGGTTTGTCTGATTTGATTGATTTTGTATGTTTATTTCATTTGTTTGCTATCCTACTCCCTTTCCCGAGAACAACACGGGCGCGCTACAAAGGTTACGCTGGTTAAGTTAGATAGGGGGCTGCTAGAGCATTCACCAGCACACTTAGAGCATGTTGGTCCATTGCGATACCCATAGTCAGACTACTGCCTACTGATTGACTACTCCAGTGATAGTGCTGTTTATTTGATTCCAATGGAAAATGGCGACTGGGCCAGATTTGAAAACCAGATAAAAGCGTATTAACTTTGCTTTCACTGGGATTCGAACCGGGGAACCAAGCACTCTACCAACTGCGCCATCCAGTCGTATGTCGTATATCCGAAGTACTGAACCAAAAACATATTAAGACTTCAAAGTATAGCTAATACATCTATAATCCGATAAGAATTGCAGCAGGTACACGAACCAGTTAAAACAGTTACATTTTTTTCGATCGCATTGCACAGAGGAGTTCAACTGAACTGAACTGAACTCTTACACTTTGAAGGAGAAGGAGATGCAAACACACCCGCGAAGAAAGCGGAAGCCTTTTCATCCTTCTTCGAAGGCAAACATTTCGAATTTCGTCTTGAAGCGAATGCCACAAACGGTGATGATACTTGTCACCATCATCATGAACAATTGTATCAACAATTGCTACTTTTTTATCAAGTGGAAAACAGGAAAAAATCGTCGCAATACCAAGAAAAGGGGAACACTGCCAGTGTTTCAGGATACAGGCCTATATCGCTCTTGATTAATAAAAGCAAGATCCTGAAGGACATGGTAGTGCGAAAACTAAAGCGATGGTCTGGATAGAGGGACTCATCTACAAGCTGAATCAGATGGGATTTCCCTCCAACCTCATCAGAATACAGTGGACTCTCCCTAAGTCGAACTCTCTCTAACTCGAACTTTTTTGCCATATTTAACACACATTTCCCTTAATTTTCCATACAAAATCCTCTCCCTAAGTCAAACTCTCTCTAACTCGAACAAATTGTGGTATCCCTTGACAATTCGACTTAGGGAAAGTCCACTGTAATTTATAGCTTTCTGCATTCCAAAGATTAGACATTCAAATTGAAGACAGCAAATCAATAGAGCGGAGCACCAAGGCGGGAATTGCACAAGGATCGAAGCTGGGACTGTGACTTTTCAACATCTACACGGCAAATCAACCACATTCAACCGACAGAGTGAACTGCGGTCTACTTACAGATGACTCGATAACTAATGCCGCACGAAGGGTCGAAATCCAAACAGCGAACAAATTTGACTTCTATATCAAATGGGGTATTAGTATCAATGCTTGCAAATGTGCTTTAGGAGACCATCTCGAGGCAGATGCAGATCAGCAGCCAAATGTCGGAGCATAAATACTGTGCTTCCTAATAGTACAGAAATATCAACAAACGACTTCTTGTCGTTTATCTTGGCGTTAAAGGTTGAAGTTCAACAGACATTCCAAACTGCCCTTCCATTGCATCTATCCCTTGATGCGCCAGCAAAATGGATTAAGCCAGAGGACTAAGCTGCTGCTCCACAAGCAGCCTATACGGCCCATCTTAAAGTACGGCTTCCCAATATGGCACACCATCTCTAAGACCAGCATGAAGAAGCTCCCTAATTTTTGAACGAAAATAGTGCGAATATGTACCGGACTCACCATCGATAGGTACCGTCAAAGACACCACAGCAACAAGAAGCTATACGACCACGAGCACGCATTATCCCCCTGCAACAGTACATGGTGACACTGTTCAGAAAGCTGCTACTAGACATCAACAACCATCCTAATCAGGAAATCAGGAACTTGAGGAATACAATACTCGGGCAACGCTACCTCAACGGTCTACGAGCTGCATGGACTCTACTACATATACTACTACTCTACTACAAATACAATCGAACCAATATACACACGGATTTGAATAACCCGGTGTAAGCACTAGACATTGTAGGCCATACAAAATTAACAATAAACCGACAATAATACCAATTGTTAAGCTAAACAATGTACATCACTTGGGCCCCTATTGTCAAGCCAACACTCTAACCTTTTGTTTGTAAGCCTAGTTTTAGTCTCAATTGTAAAAATAATTTTTCTGTTCAAAAAAAAAAAAAAAAAATAAAACAAATCGAGGCTGTTGTTAAGTAAAAAAAAAATATGCTCAAGTTCGAAACCAAATATCACAATTTCAACATGGCTTTGTGAGTGGAAGATCAACTTCGACCAATTTGGTTATATTTACAAACTGTTTCCTAAGTTCCATGGAAGCGAGACTTCAAGTTGACTCCATATACACTGACTTCTCGAAGGCATTTGACCGTGTTAAACATAATGTGCTCATAAAAAAGCAAAAGATGATTGGTTTTCATTCTATTATATTGAAATGGATAACTAGCTACCTTATAAATCGCTGACAGTTTGTAAAAATAGGAAATGATCTGTCACGGGTAATTTTCAATTTCTCTGGGGTACCTCAAGGTAGTCACCTCGGCCCTCTTCTGTTTCTTCTTTTAATTAACGATTTACCTTCCTATGTTTCCCATTCCAACTGCCTTTTATATGCTGACGATTTAAACATTTTTAAATCAGTGCGATCATTGGCCGATGCAATGTAGTTGCAAAAAGATATCTCATCTGTACAGAATTGGTGCGATTTGAATGGGCTACATTTCAATATTAGTAAATGCTCAGCTATGACATTTTTTGGAATTTTATCTCCTATAATCTATAAATATACGATTGATAATACAATCTTAACAAGAGTATGTTCGCATAAGGATCTAGGGGTTATATTCGACGTTCAACTGACTTTTTCTATGCACATAGACTGTGGGCCAACTCCATGCTAGGATTCTTGTTTCGAAATTCAAAAGATTTTCAAGACCCTTACACTCTTTTTTCGTTTCGTTAATTCGCTCTATATTAGAATACTGTTGTTTAATATGGAAGCCTTTATATAACAATAGCGCTATTCGTATTGAGAGAATACCAAAAAGGTATACTAGGTTTGCTCTTCGATTAGATTATAATGGTAAATGTTAGCTTATCGTTCTAAAGCAACTGCATGTAAGGATTTATTATTCAGTTCTTTTCGCTCATGACGTCATTACTGCTCACATTGATTGTCCGGTGCTGCTTTCCATGTTCAGTGTTTACATCCCGTCTCGTTATCTGAGGGCTTTCGAGGCATAGTACAAACTATGGCCAAAATGATCCTATAACTAATGCTTGCATAAAATTCAACTTAGTTGCAAATGTTATAGACTTAAATATGAGTAGAGATAAATGTAAAAATGAAATCTTGAATTTTTTGAGTAGCAATTTACTCTAAATTCCATTATATTTGTATGTTAAATTCTGTTTATACTAGGCATTATTATTAATAAGAAATGAAATGTTATTACTATTATCAGTAGTCTTAAAAAGCTTTGTACTTGAAAGACGGAAGAATAAATAAATATTACTTACAAAGGTTCCGAAGGACTGAACGAAAAGCATTTTAAAACTTCAAAGTACATCTATAATCCAATAAGAATAGCAGCAGGTACACGAACCAGTCGGAAGGGTTGCATTTTTTTTTCGATCGCGTTACACAGACGAAGTTCAACTGAACTGAAGTTCAGATTTCACCGCGAAATCGGACGGGTTATAACGAACATCTTAACTCGTTTGAAGGTTCAGCTGAACTTTAAAATTCGGCATTAGTCAGGAAATCCTCAACTCTGGAAGTGTACACGGACGGTTCCAAAACGAACGAAGTTACCGGACGCCTTTTCCCTGTCCCTTTGAATAACTGTAGTGTTTTGCACAACCTCTGCAGTGTATTCCAAACAGAAGTAAAAGCTCCTTAGAGGATAGTAAAACATTGCCATATATCGCTTGGGGAGACGGAGATGGAACTAGCCACTTGTAGGACCTAACTTCCTCACCACGTAGAAGATAATGGTTCAAAGAGACAGAATGCGCCCGAGTTTATGATGGCGGACGGACTCAGGTGGAGAAGGGCCTCAATCAAAAATGCTGGATGCAACTAGCCAGAAATCGTACTAATTGAAGAGGGCTGTTGGCTGAAGCCCAAATCCACCTCGGACTGTAACGTCAAATAAAGAAGACGAACTTAACTTAAGCTACCGAACGAAATTAAAGATATTTTGTCCTAGGAGGCTAACGACACCTTGTTCTTCATATTTGTATCATTAACCGTAAGCAGCTAGTTTCCCCTTTGCCTTAATCGCCATCCACCGCACGTGGAAATTCGGCAACGATGCCATAAGCGTAAACCATCAGTTGGACTGGGTTATAAAAGATAGTGTCTAACTGACTTGCAAAGCTTCCCGACGCTCTGTCTTCTCCTATACCACATTGAAGAGACCTGGAAGATGGAGATGAAATGACTGTGCATCTGCTTAGCTTGATCTGGTGGAGGTTTCGAACGGCTCGGAGGTCCTTGAAACCAATTGAAGGCAGGGACCCGAACTAGCTTAAGGCCGCCCATCTTCATTTATCAAGAAGAAACCACTTCATCAAAAGCGCGCCGAAATTTATGACAGATTGAGGGATGAAACGTAGTTCAAGCCTATTCGCGCAATCCCTCAGCGAGAGCAGCAAACTGGAAAGAGAAAACATGAAAAGAGAGCGAAATCGATTTGCAATATTTGCCCTGTCCCCCGCCCAACTCCGGGCAAGCACTGAACAGTGGTTGTCTTTCACAGTTACAAGGTAAATATTTGCTCCATTTCTGGTAACACTTCAAAGTGAGATAAATAAATAAGGAAACCCAACTATCAACCCTTCCGCAGACAAAGAGCGAAACCCAAAAGGAATGCGAAGGGACCCGAACGAATGCTCCTGGCACATGACAGTATATTTAATATTTACTCGGCCAACAGGATAACAGGTGTATTCTTTCTTCTATTCCCTCCTTTTAAGTTCTGTCGTCCATTGATCCGTGCATGGCTCTCCGTTTTCGCTCTCACATGCACACATAAATATGTATTTGAACAGCTTCCCTCCTCTAGGCAGTGCACATTAAGTCGATTCACCCATTGAATGGACCATGCTTGGCTGGTGGAAAACAATTTTCCATTATTCACTCAAAGGATCTTAAAGGGATATAAATTTTGAGTATAGTGCTCGGCAAACAACATTCATGGGCCGATGGGTTGCCTTCCCTTCGGTGTCTTCCATTCAAGTTCAAATGGCCAGAGAAGGTCCTTCAATCATCTTTTCACAGCAGACCCTTTCTCTGCAACCAAGGTGAACGACTACTGTGTGTTAGGTTGGTAATTTTTGTTCGTCCTCCATGATGGCCATCGGATAAGCTGAAGAATTTCGTCTAGGTGATTTCTTCTTCATTTTTTCTTTCTTCCTTGGGCTTTTAGAACATTCAGAATTAATTCGTTGGGTTTGGGGGCCGCTGTGTGTTGAGGGCGCATCTTCAGAAATGTAAAACTGTGCGCGACAAGAAAACAGGGACGGTCGAATGCGTCTGGTGAAAGGGCGCCCTTTATAGGCTGCGTCAGCGATCAAAAATGTTGAAACGGAGATCATGACTTGATTATAGGCACTCAGAGACACTTTGCAGGACAATTGCTATTAAATGCAACATATGCTGCACACAAGCATCAATAAATAATTCAGAAGTTTTCAGTTTCGGTTTCATAAATTACTACTTGTTGATTGGTTGGCCAAGGTTAATTTGTGTCAACAGGGAAAAAATTCTGTTCCCTTTTCATTAAGCTGGATTTTGACGGATGCCCAGACGAGTCGGTTTCCGACACTTTCCTGACAAGTTTTTCAAAAACCTCATTGCTAGCCGCTGGACGAATGGTGCATGTCATAAGTCCACAGAAACATCATGTGGACTTATGACCCTTTAATTATGGACTAGTGGCCCACAATGATGCAGTTTCGGTAGGCCATAATAGGGCCAAGAGAAGTATGACTAAATCGAAAGTGTATGCCAAATTTTACAAAATATTTTATTTTTGTACAAACAAAAGTGGAATAGGCATGAGGGGTATGCTGCCTCGCCCCTGCTTGGGTGACTGTAGTATTTGAAGTATGTTCCAGCGATGGCATGAAATAAGGTTCAATGAAATAAGATAAAATGTAAAATTTGGCCTTATTTCGCATTGGAAATGGAATTAAAGGCAAATTGGTTTTATTTCCATTTCCAGGATGAACAGCCAAATTTTATTAGTTTAGTATATATAAAGCATAGAGTGGATGACTCGCTTCACTCGTTAACAGGAATTTTACCCTCTTTTCCGTAGGGTTTAATCCGCTCACGCGACTTCGTCGATCCTCTAATTTTAACCCATCTGAAAATTCTTAAGAATATCATATTTGACACGATAGTTATCTGTGAATAGTTATATCATCTAGGGGCTAGGACCTCCTCTAGCAAGGTGACCAGGGTCTTCGATAAAAACTTTTTGTTGTATCGCGAGATGGTTCACGCAGATAAACAGTTGCTTAAGCCCGTATGATTTCTTCTTCCTTATTTGGCGCTACATTCCGGGGTGGACCTGGGCCTCAACCAACAAGCCTCTCCAGCCGGCACGGTCTCTGGCTAGCTGTCTCTAGTGTCGCTCGCCAAGTTGTTTGAGGTCCTTCTCCACCTGGGTGCGCCACCTTAAACGCGGGCGTCCTCTGTTGCGTTGTCCCACGGGTTCGGAGTCGAAGACTCTTCGGGTCGGAGCTGAGTTGTCCATACGCTCTACATGGCCTAGCCGTCTTAGGCGTTGGATCCGAAGACGCCTGACTAGACTCCTGCAGCTGTACAGCCCGTACTGTTCGTGGTTGAATCTTCTCCTCCAGAAACCGTCAACGCAAACAGGACCAAAGATCACAGGCAAAGCTTTTCTCTCAAAGAGACCAAGGACTTCCTCATCCGCTTTTGAAATTGTCCATGCCTCCGCGCCGTACAGCAGGACTGGGATGATCAAGGTTTTGTATAAAGTCAGCTTTTGCCTTCGAGAGATGGCTCTACTACTCAATTGCCTCTTGAGCCCATAGCAACAGCGGTTGGCAAGGGTTACTCTGCGTTTGATCTCGGTACTGATGTTGTTTGTACTATTTACTGCGGAGCCGAGGTAGACGAAGTCCTTGACTACCTCGAAGTTATAGCTGCCCATTGTCCAAGACGTCGATGTTGTATGTCCTTTCTTGATGACAGCATGTACTTCGTTTTGTCCTCATCCACCGCTGGACCCATTTTAGCCGCTTCCGCCTCAATGCCAGCAAACGCCTCATTGACGGCTCGCTGTGTTCTGCCAATCACGTCAATGTCATCCGCTTATGCTAACAGTTGTACGGACGTCTGGAAGATCGTGCCTCTAGAGTCGGCGTGTGAGTCTTGCACGATCTTCTCCAGGATGATGTTAAAGGAGTCACATGACAGCGCGTCGCCTTTTTTAAAACCTTCCTTGACATTGAAGGCCTCGGTGAGTTCGTTCCCGACCTTGATGGAGCAGCGAGAATTCTCCATCGTCATCCTGCACAACCTGACGAGTTTGGCTGCAATGTCAAAACTAGACAAGGTGTTGTATAGCTCGTCCCTATGCACGCTGTCATATGCGGCCTTGAAATCGACAAAAAGGTGGTGGGTGTCCATCTGCATCTGTTGGGTCTTTTCCAGGATCTGCCGTAGTGTGAAAATCTGGTCGATGGTGGACTTCCCTGGCCTGAAGCCACACTGATAAGGACCTATCAGGTTATTTATAAACGGCTTCAGGCGAGTACACAAAACGGCTGAGAAGATCTTGTAAGCAATGTTCAGGAGACTTATCCCTCTATAGTTGGCGTAGTCAAAGGGGTCTCCTTTTTGTGGATCGGGCAAACGATACTGAGATTCCACTCAACGGGCATTCTTTCCTCCTATCCATATCATACAGATGAGCTGGTGCATGAGCTGGTGCATGAGCGGTGCATGCATTCGATATTCCTTTCGAGCTAAACTGCACGGAGGATTATCCACAGAAGTTGACCACTACAAGTACATCACGATGGAGATCTCGTCCTCCACCTGGGCCGTACATTCGAATGGGGCGCCCCATTTTTGCTCTCATCGCTCCACCCCCGGTTGACGCTTCGTTAAAAAATAAAAATCAAGGCACACAGGCCTTCTTTATTTGGGCATTTTTTTTAATGAAGCTGAAAATCCAGCAAAACGTCCCAAGTATCAGGGAATTTCCCTCCTTTTTTACAACCGAATGATTTAATTTGCACTTCATTTTTGAAATGAGCGATGCGATATGACGAAATGTTCTCCGCTGCCCAAGAAAGCCAAGGCGGTGGAAAAAATATGAAAACAAAAAAATTGGCGACCTTCCAGAAGTTGTTACATGAAAGTCCCATTAGCAGTGCGGTCGGGCTGCTCTGGTACTCATCTTTTGATGGCTACAGCGCGGCGGCGGCGCCCTTTTCTTTGTCGGGTCGGCGGTTAACCATGAAATATGCTCTCGCTTAATAACATCTCTTTTTATAATCCTTCAAAGGCCAAGAGTGTGGGTGCACGCACCTAGAGAGGCATAACCACGAGGAGTACGAACACTCCTCAGATCATCTCAGCGCCACCCCACGCCCGCGCCCCCCGAGTGGATGAGTTACAGTCAACGTCATTAGGATGTAAAAGGATCGCCTTGGACCCGTCCCCCCCCCCCCCCCCCCCCCCCCCCTCCTCCCTACGATGCGTGTTTGTGTGTGAGTGGCCAAACCACGGGGGGCATGTGCTGGGGTTTGGTTTGAATTTATGTGCGATGTCGAACAAAGTGTTGGTGTACCGTTAGGTAAGTTATTGAGTCGACTCGTTAAAATGAAAAAGGTACTTCGGTTGGTCACTTTCATTAGAGGATGTCTGTGTCTGTGTCTTGAGTGCCCGGCGGGTGGGGGGTTGGCGAAATGGAGGCGCATAAGTTCATTTCGTTTTGTCCTTTCACTGATGAGGTTTGCGTGTTGTTCGAGACACAATAACGGTTGTTTTAAGTCCTTTACCTTAATTTTTTTTTCGTTTGTTTTTTTTTTTTTGCTTTGTTTGTTCATTGCCTGCGAAACAAGGGTAATTTTGTATTTTATCACTGAGTTGTTGCCGGTGATGTTAATTAAATTTGTTATTTTTCTGCGTTAGGAGCGTGCCCTTAAAAAGGGATAAAGCACTGTTGCCCCGGTTAAGCAGTGCCATTCGCGGAGAAAGTTGTTGGATTTTATGTCGAACTTTTGGCTCTGAAAGAGATTAAGTGAATCATTGACAGTTGTAATTATCGCATTGCGTGTAATAATTTTGGAAGGGTAGTCTTTTTTTCTAGAGGTCGGAATGGGAGGTGGTGGTGGGCTGAGTTTTTGCGATACAAGACGATAGATTTTTTTAGCGGAGGAGACTACGGACACATTTGGGATTGTTATTTGAGACATGATCTTGAAGAGGGGACCTACAATTCGGGCGATAGCGTTGTTATCGAATACACTTCTCGGCAACCTTTCGAGGGAAGTCATTAATGGTGAGGTGCATTAAGCCGGATCGAATAGAAGTTTCATTTCGGCACGAGAGAGAAACAGAGAAACAGACAAGAACTTTGCAATACCACCCATCTTGGGCATATGTCCTTGCCTGGCAATTAGACTTGTGTAGTTCACGAAGGAACTAGTTCAAAAAGGAGCTCTAAAAAGTGAACTAAGTAAACTAGTTCAAACTGTCATTTTATTTTAGTTCATTTAGTTCAGTATTTCAAAAGAACTCAAGTAGGTATATCTTACTCTGCATACATGTTATTCCCTAGGAACAACTGACCAAAATTGAGCTAAAGTGAACTAAATTGAGGGTATTGCTTTGTGTGTGTAGCGGTATTGCTCACAACAGGGTTGTTTTTGCTAGAGTGGCGATGATATTTATAACGATAATTAAACTACCAACCGACGAAAATCGCACAAGCCTCAATTTCCTGACCAGTAAGGTACATTAAAAGTGGTCGCCGTGGCGTAGTGGGTAAGTGCGTCGACTCCTACGCAGAGGGTGCCAGGTTATTTACCGCCTATCATAATTCATGGCTCCACCTCTTTCGAGTCACTGACAATGCTCAAAGAGTGTTCCTGTCTAGAAAAAGCTCCTCAACTTGGCCGTTCGGAGTCGGCATTAAACTGTAGGTCCCTTCCACATGTGAAGGAACAATAGCACGCACAGCACGAGTGGTTGCTGAGAAGCTAGGCCCAGGTCCACCTCGGACTGTCGCGCCACCCATATTATTAAAGTACATGTACCAAATGAACTAAAAGAACGAACTAGTACAATAAACAGATTTGAACTAAACTGATCGCTCTCTGGACTGAACTAAAATGTACAAGCCGACTCTGTACACCTATAAATACTTCTAGCTTTCAGCTCTGGAAAAAAATAGAAATTTTTTAAGTTCAAACCAGCAACAGTTAGCAATTAGCCTATGAGTCGAATATCGACTTCATGAATAAGCAGAACGTGTCTAATGGATTTTCTTATTGGCTTTCGAATGAAACCGGTTTGGGGGATATCGGTTGGATGGTTATAAAGTCTATTTCGGACATAGAAACAGTTTTTATGTAACAGTTTAACCGCCTTAACTTGACCACTATTCCTGTATGTGGTGCCGGCGGAAGCACACCCATTTTTCACACACTACAAAAAAATAACTTTGCCTACGGTTTCAACCAGTTATACCAACACAAATGTGTATCATACGCTTGGTCAAATTTGTCTCCGAGATTTTTTCAACACTTGATCTTTCAGTATCGATCGTGTCAATGATTTCCTGATCTATAGTCATGATACCCATATTAGATTGCCTTAGAGTGCTCATTGTGGACCTTAAATTAATTTTGAATAAGTTTCAATTTGGAGAAAGTCCTCTCACTTAAGGCTGGTAAGCTTTGTAAATGAATTCTTTGGACTGAAAAAAGAATCCATGTTGTAAATTTTATACACAGTGGATTCTCCCTAAGTCAAACTCCGCCTAAGTCGAGCCTGCCTCTAACTCGAACAAACTATGGTATCCCGTGACAATTCGACTTAGGGGAGTCAACCGTACTTAAAAAATAAATGAACCGCTCCAAATTGCCGCCCCAAGCAAAGTGCCGCCCTGGGGTCTGTGCCCCCCTTATCCGCTCACCCCTCCACTAGGTCCCAATTTTAAAGTGCCTGCCCAGAAATGAAGTATTACAGAGATGTCCGACTTCTAATCCATTATCCCCTTAAGATTTTTGACAACTATTTTTTATAACGTGTTCATAATCTAAATGGACCAATCAGAGGACGGCATTTACATTATTTCCGTCAAAAACTCATGAATATCCATCAAAAAGGCACTCAAATTCGTCGATGGACTAGGGGGCAATCAGCTGTGAAGTCGGCTATCTCTGTAATACTTCATTTCTGGTGCCTGCCAAAACAAATGTCACTCGCTCTCAATTTTTTAATGGCCGCCAGATCAGCTGTCTGTTGAGAGGAAATAATAGTGTGAGAGCATCAGAAAAAAGAAAGAGATAGAATTAGTTTCAAGTTCACACTCTCGGTTTGACAACCTCTCACAGCTGGATGAACTCAAGGAGGCTGCCAATCGGTTTCTCAGAATCCGTGAGGTTGCTATACTCCGAAAATGTATGGCGAAATAGGTTAGAAGATTCATTGTTTGCATTTCTTGCCTCCATTGTTCCCTTTTGCCAAGATTGCGCATCCGTTCGCTCCTAAGTCTGCTTTTGGACAGCCGTGCCACACTCATATGGAATTCTCCTCCCAGTCCCAAATTTCGCACTCACTACTACTACTTGCACTTTCGCACTGCACAAGTAGGTTAAGCTACCCTAATTCGACCCCCCCCCCCCTCCAATACCCCCTTGATGAATTTGGTCCAAGAGCGAAGCCCCTGCTTTTCAGACAATACCGATATCTTAACAGAAAAAATCGGTCATATCTTTTCTTAGTGTCGTATAAATTCATTTTCAGGTAAATCGCCCTCAGTTTGTAAGAAAAATTTAAAGTGGTCAGTAGTGTTCCTTAAGTGAGAAAAAAACTAGTGTAATTTGTGAAATTTCTTAAAAAATTAGAAACCCTGACTAAGGTAAGTGATTTTCTTTAATTGTTCGTTACCTAATTAAGGCTTAATGTAACACTAATAATGTATATTTTAGTATTTCAAAAGCAAAAGTAAGAAAAAATAGTTATTTATATGGGTAAGTGCGTCGACTGCGTATACAAGACCTTGATCATCCCAGTCCTGCTGTACGACGCGGAGGCATGGACAATCTCAAAAGCGGATGAGCAAGTCCTTGGTATTTTCGAGAGAAAAGCTCTGCGTGCGATCTTTGGTATTGTTTGCCTTTGACGGTTTCTGGAGGAGAAGATTCAACCACGAACTGTATGGGCTGTACAGCGACATGAGTCTAGTCAGGCGTCTCCGGATCCAACGGCTAAGATAGCTGGGCCATGTAGAGCGATTGGACACGTCAGCTCCGGCCCGGAGAGTCTTCGACTCCGAACCCGTGGAACAACGCAACAGACGATGCCCGCGTTTAAGGTAGCGCACCCAGGTGGAGATGGACCTCAACCAATTTGGCGTGCGACACTGGAGACAGCTAGCCAGAGACCGTGCTAGTTGGAGAGGCTTGTTGGTTGAGGCCCAGGTCCACCCCGGACTGTAGCGCCAAATAAAGAAGAAGAAGTGCGTCGACTCCTACGAAGAGGGTGCCAGGTTCGATACCCGAATTTATCACCTTTCATAATTCACGGCTCAACCTCTTTCGAGTCACTGACAATGCTCAAAGAGTGTTCCTGTCTAGAAAAAGCTCCTCAACTTGGCCGTTCGGAGTCGGCATTAAACTGTAGGTCCCTTCCACATGTGAAGGAACAATAGCACGCACAACACGAGTGGTTGCTGAGAAGCTAGGCCCGGTCCACCTAGAACTGTCGTGCCACCCATATTATTATTATATATTAAAGTATATTGGGGGCTCGTTACTGGGACGAAAAATGAGGAAATCCAATAATGAGTCGAAGGGGGGGGGGGGGGGGGGGGGGCTCTATTGGGTTAACAAAAAGTAATCAAGTTCCAGTAACGATCCCCATCAATTTTCATCCAAATATTCAAATACGGCACTTTATGTAGATAGACTTCTTATAGATTGCATTTCTTATTAATGTTTTTATGCAATATGTTATATTTTGTATTAATTCCAAGATTTGCTATAGAAGTTGTTACGTATAAAAATAATGCCATTTAAACTGTAAAAGTGTTTACATATGAAAACCTTTATGTTTCCGAATTTGAATTGTCCTATTTGTTGCTGTTTCGTACATCATCGTATACAACAAGCTACCAATTTTGTTTGGATACTTCATAATTATGTTTTAGATTATACTTTTTAACGTTTTTTATACATACAGTACCTCACAAAATTGAGCATACACCTATCATTACTTCATATTCGTGCTGTTTTAAGGCCGACCACTTTTTTGTTTTATTTTTTTTTGGTGAGTGAGTGAGTGAGTGAGTGAGTGAGTGAGTGATGAGTGAGTGAGTGATGTTTATTGTCTAAATTAATTTACAACTTTCAATTTGCAATACAATATAAGAATGCCTTCAAACGTTCTCATTATTTTGGGAACTTAGATTATTATACAGTTTATAAGTGAATATGATTCA
Organism: Eristalis intricaria; assembly: GCA_964034865.1. Lineage (NCBI taxonomy): Eukaryota > Metazoa > Arthropoda > Insecta > Diptera > Syrphidae > Eristalis > Eristalis intricaria. Next base: position 61,569,712 of record OZ035877.1, on the reverse strand, counting down.
ATAATACATTTCTTTTTTCCTGGTGTGCGCCGGCTGTATACTCAATAGGGAGCGTGGAAGTTGGTTGTATATTCTTGGCACCGCAAATGAAAGTTGCTTTCTTCCATATGAGTTGTGTATTCTTGGTATTTTCAGTAGTCCATTTGCCCTTTGCCTTGTATTGACGCCGCGATCAATCGCTTGTTTAAAGCGTTGGTCGTTGTAGGTCTCGTTAATGAAATTAAAAAGAAAAAGTTTTTGGACGGTTAGTACATTTAGATTTTCACTAGGACAATACAAATTTTCTACGTAGCGACTACCATACCTAGATCGTAAGAGAATCTTAAGAATGCGGTTTTGAGCCCTTTGGAGTTCCATAATTCTGTATTGCGCTGTATTACCCCACGCTGTTATTCCGTACTGAAGTACCGACTCCAGCAGAGAGTAGTAAACTTGCATTAGTACTTCAAACGACGTGTGGTTGCTCAGATGGTAAAGAGCGTATGTCGACTGTCGAAGTCTCTTGCACAGATACCTTATGTGGTGATCCCACTTAAAGTTGCAGTCTACATCCACGCCGAGATATCGATAGACGTCCACTGTATCAATATACTCTGCGCAACCATCTGTCTCAGGTGTTTGATGCGACTTGTGCAGGCAATCAAAATTGTGGAACCGTATTCTTATTCGATTTCTTACTAAGTGGTAGGGTCGAATATGCATTACTTTGGTCTTCTTCGAGTTAATAACTAAACCATTGTCGTGACACCACCGCAAAATAGTGTTAAACTCTGTTTGCATTGTCTGAGTAGCAATCTCAATGTCTTTGTGGCTCACAACTATGGTAGTGTCGTCCGCATATTGGAAGCCAACGCTATTTTGCAACACAGATAGCATATCGTTCACGTATATAATGAAGAGAAGTGGTCCCAGTATCGATCCTTGGGGTACACCCCACTCAATATTTTGCAGATTGCTATAGCTGGACGATAATCGCACTATGAAACCTTTGTTCCGAAGATAACTCGCAAACCACTCCAATATTCGACCACGAACGCCTATCTTTTCCAGCATTTTGATGATTCTTGTGTGACATAGTGTGTCGAAAGCTTTCTTGAAATCTATAAAGATCACCAGGGAGTGGAGGTTCTTATTGAGACTACTGTTTATATTATTCGCAAATTCTCTCAGTATTCTCTCAGTATACAATCATAACTGAATACATATCTTAAACAAGAGTATATGCCAAATTCACAGACAGGCGACTTCTTACCGGTACTTTTCGCATGAAAAAGGAAACAACCCCTGAAATCGACACACAAAATTGAGCATACAGATGTCATGTGTGCGTTATGCACAAGCTTCGCAGAATCGATACATGCAAATTTGTTCAGGAATGAAGCAACAAATGTCCCTGATGATCATTTCCGCACACGCTTTTGAAAACTGAAAAGACCGATATTCTCTTCTTTGTGCGAAAATATGGAAAACATGCGAAAACAGACTACTTTGTCAACGAGAATGCTCATAATTAAGCTATTTTGCGAGGGGAAGTCGATGCGAAAAATAGGAGAAACTGTAGGGCGATCGCATGCAACGGTACAAAAAATAATAAACAATTATAGATATGAAGAGGAAGAAAAAAATTGCTCTCAGAACAAAACGAGATGTATATTGTTCGGACAATCAAGTCCAAAATCTAGCGTTCCAAAGTTGACGGCTGAGATGTCGTCCGTAATTTATAAGCCTCTTTCAGTGGAAACCGTTCGCAGGGTCTTGAGAAAGAATAATTTAAATGGTAGGATCGCCCGAAGAAAGCCGTACATTTCCCTAGTTAATAAGAAGAAAAGATTGGAGTTTGCTAGACAATATGTAAACCACCCGGAAAGCTTTTGGGGAAGATGTTTTGTTTTCAGATGGAACAAAAATAAATTTATTTGGTTCTGATGACAAACAAATTGTTTGAAGGGAACCAAATACAGCTCTCAAAGCTAAAAATATTAAGTCAACCATAAAACACGGGGGAGAATCTGTGCTGTTGTGGGGTTGTATGGCTTCAAAAGGCTGTGGAAAGTTCGAATTTATAGAAAATACTTGGGTATTTGAATATTTTAAAGCGAAATTTACTAAGTTCCGCAGTAAAATTAGGTCTACCTTCGGTTTTCTACTTCCAACAACATAATGATCCGAAGCACACCTCCTATTTAGTACGCGAATGTTTGCTTTATAACGCTCCAAAGCAGCCAAAAACACCCTCACAATCGCCGGACCTTAACCCTATTGAACATCTATGGCACGAAATAAAAGTGCGGGTTAAAGAAAGTATCTGCTCCAATCAGCAGGAGCTGAAAGCTAAAATTCAGGCAGCTTGGGAAGGGATTCAGCCATCTTTTACTGAAAAACTGGTAAAATCCATGCCACGGTGGTTACAAGCTGTCATAGATGCTGAAGGAGGTGCCAAGCGTTACTGAAATTTTATTTATAACTGTTTTTGTTTTGCCTCGAATTTACTTTAAGTGTATGCTCAATTTTGTGTGTTAAAATGAAGTGCTTAGAAATAGCAAGTTTTTTTTTTAATTTTCATATTTTTGCTTATGGTTTTTAGCAATTGAAATATGTCAATTCGAACTGCATTTAAGTGAAGGTCCTTTCCACTCGTGAATGAACAATAGCACGCACAACACAAGTGGTTGCTGAGAAGCTAGGCCCAGGTCCACCTCGGACAGTCGCTCCACCCATATTATTATTAGTATGCTCAATTTTGTGAGGTACATGTATAAATATTTTCATAATTAATATTGTAGAAACTAATATCTCGCAGCACAAAAACTGTTATAAACAGAGATAATGGATGATAGAGATATCCAACTTCGGCCATTTTCACCCCTAGCCCACAACGAAGATGTAGTGGTAATCCCTTGTATTTCACTTATACTTTTAAACAATTCACCACAATACGGCGGACGAGTCGTGAATTTTTTGGGAAAAAAGCGGCAGATTCATGAATTTAGTGGGATAATGACAGCTGATTCGTGAATTTTGCCCACAGACCATGTACGATCCATGTAACGTACATGTGTTTTTTTTTTCGGAGGGTGTTCAAATGTAAACTCGTATTTTTAACAGAATTTTCTTATATTTTTATATGGACTTTTGTGAGTAAAAATGTATTGCAATGCCCATTTAACTGGAACTATTTGACCTAAAATTAATTCTGAAGTATATATAATAATGAATAACACGTTCAAATAAAAGACTTTAATTATTAAACATTTATTACACTTTAAACTTGATTGAATAATAACACGCGTCCGAACTCCTTGACGATCCCAATCAGAAGAGGAAGCTAATCTCAACTCTCTTCCTGAAGAAGAAGAAAGTGAGAGCTTCTTTCATAAATGAGATCAAGAGGTAGAGAGCGGTAAGAGAGTGGGGGAGTAGGACAATGATACTATGTGTATAACAATATACAGCATATTCATAAACCATGCCCGACAAATTAACTCAAAAAATGAAGTCCTCTTTATACGCTTAATTCATAATTCTGAAAAACTCATGAATTTAATTTAAACAATTTGATAAGAACAATCGCAAGATGTTGCAACTACTACTAATGCATAAAAATGGGTGTCAAAGCTTCTTATTTGTGATTCACGCTTCAATAATATTTTTATTATTGGTTAACTGAACGTGTAAATGTATTATTAATTTTTATTCATATGAAAAAATTCACACTATGTTGTGTATTCATTAATTATGTCCAAGTATTCTGATATTGTAAATTGCTGAATGTTTTAATGAATCGACTTCATGAACATAAGCTTTGTTCGTTCGTTTACCCCTCCATACTGTGTTGAAAATTGAACACCGAAATTTGAAAAAACGTTCAAATAACTACCGAATTTTGAAATAAGAACCCTGATTCACTACATTACTAAGGTGGGGAAGGGTATCAGCTGTCTCCACAGCTGTTCTCAAGAGTTCACACGTATTCACAGACAGGGGACAAAAAGCGTATAAAAAACGCTGTCAGATGAAATCAAGCGGAAAGGGAGGTAGAAGTTGGATATCTCTATTATAGGTTATCTCTGGTTATAAATGTCAAGGCTATAATGGAACGTGAAAAGGTTTCTTTCTTTCCCTTGTCACTTGGGTTTTGTACGACAGTACACGCTCAATAAAAGTAATCCCTTAAATATAAATATAATCATCTTTTATTTCCAACAAATATGAGGAGCTATGACTTTTTCATTCCTTCCGTTTGTTATTCATTCAAAACCTATTGAAATACTAACGAGAAAAAATAAACGCAAAAAGAAAATATAACGTTATTTATGTTTTTTGTTGATTTTTTTATGTTTTTGACAGCTTTTGTTAATTTTTGTCATGAATTTATTTAATAATATTTTCTTTTCCTTTTTTCAACTTTTAAATAAATTTTATGTAAAATAACGATGATTTCATTCTTGCGCTATGATTTATATGGGGGGCTCGATACTGGAACGCTCAAATTAAGAATTGCGGGGGCTCTTTACTGGCTCATGTCTCATTTTCTACTTTATTTATTTTTTTTTACAAAAAGTTATTATTTATTCCAGACAGTAATACATCAAGCTATCTAGAAATGGTAAAATTGTTTTGATTCATCTAAGTGCTTGATTTTAAGAGAACAACGAACTCAAAGCTTTCCTTGAAGCGGCTCGCTACTGGGTGATGTTCCCTACCTCTTCTCCCTCTCTATACCATCGACCAGCACTGTGTCTAGACTGACACTATCGGTATTCGTAATCCCCTTTGCGCAAGCAAATTATTCCAAAAAAAAAGTTCTATCTCATATTTATGTTCCTAAGCATTTAGTCCCCTCCTTTTTTGGACAGCATTTTCGACTTTAAAACATGCCGATAAAAAAAAAGGGAAAAGAAAACCGTCTGCTTTCAGAATGTCAGATGTTCATCACCAGGGCTTCTTTCGGATTTTCGGTAAATTTTGTTTTATATTCCAGCTTCCCGTCAGTCCCGAGATAGCGTTCCGTTATCATAACGACAAAATGATAAAAACATGTTAAAAAAGTTTCAAAAAACTTTTCGCAATATTTGTGGTGCGTTTACACAAAAACTTGTATCCAGATACGGGTACAAGCAGGAATGTATTACATCGATCGGCAAACACACTCGTACGGGAATAAAATCATCCGAGGGTCGATTCTGTTTTATTCTCATCCTTCATCTGCTGCAGCATTAACATGCTTGAAATGCTGTAGATACATCTCAGAACCCGGTGCCAGCTTTTTTTTTTCTTCTTATTTCTGCTCTCTCGAAAAAAGAAACAAGAATTCAAACTTCGAATTTTGTTTTTTTCTGCATTTTCAGTGTTCACTGAAGTTGTTCTTTTAAAAAAATATGTTCTCGGGAAGGGCAAAGTTTAAGTTTTCCTTTGGCCAAATGTGGACGAGTCCTTTTTTTTTTGGTTTGCTCCTCAGCTGTGTTCGCTGTGTATTCAAGTTTGGCTTTCTTTTGGGTTCAGATGGGTGTCATGCAAATATGCGGCGTGCCTTATGGAATTATGTTGGTTGCTGTTTTCTGATCCATTTGATTCCTCTACGCTTCATCGTTTTTGCGATTGAGGGAAATCAATAAGGTCCTTGAATAACCCAGCGCCGCCTCTGGTCGGGGGGCTCTGTAGGATTTTTTTTTTTTTAACTTTTGTGATAATGTAAGCAGATGGGACGAAACATATACTTTGCATCATGTTTCACTCGCCGAGGCTGGCCTGTTGGACAACTCAACTAAAAGTTATTCATTGAAGCTTGGTGGTTCCTTTATTTGGGTTTTTTTTTTCTTGCTAAAAGTTATCCCGAGGAGAATTGATTAAAGATTCAAATATTTTGCAGCCGTTCTTGGGAGGAGTATCGAAATAATGATATAACAAGTTTCTGCTGGAATGTTGACCAGAATTATAATGATTTGAATTTGGGATTCTGACCACGGGACTCTCGAGGGTGTGTCGTTATCGAGACGGAAGTTGGGAATTGCGGTCAAGGGGGACCGGAGAACTAAAATTGAAATTTGAGAATTGAATTTATCTCATTTATTCAGGAAACAATGAGGTGTCTGTCGCTGTGCAGGTATTTTGGGCGGATATTAAGGATGTAATTTATGAGGTGGGAGAATTATTTGCTGGACATAATATCACGCGCAAGATGAATAGTTGGTTCAGTGGTTAGGCCCAGGTCCACATCGAACCTTTTTTGGAAAAGTGGTTTTCATGAAATTTACTTTAAGAATTATGTTAAAGTATGTACAACAGAGTATGAGTGTGAGTCGCCGTGGCGTAGTGGGTTAGTGCGTCGACTGCTACTCGGAGGGTGTCAGGTTCGAATCCCCAATCAACCAACGTTCATATTTCACGGCTTCCACCTCTTTCGAGTCACTGATAATGCTCCAAGAGTATTTCTGTCTAGAAAAAGCATCTCAAATTCGCCGTTCGGAGTCGGCATAAAACTGTAGGTCCCTTCCACGCGTGAGAGAACAATAGCACGCACAACACGAGTGTTTGCTGAGAAGATAGGCCCAGGTCCGCCTTAGACTGTTGCGCCACAAATATTATTATATTATGTATAACATGAACAAAGTGGTCTCCATGGTGTAGTGGGTAAGAACGTCGACTCCAAGGATATCTAGATTCGATTCTCGACTGACAATTTTCATCAATTCACAATTCCAACTCATTCGAATCACTGATAATGTGCAGAGAGTATAAAAACATATTTATGAAAAGTTTCCCAGCATTACCGCTAGGAGGCAAGCGCAACACGAGCGACTGTTGTAGAAACAATGCCGAGCACTGCTATCTATATGCAAGCGCAACACGAGCGACTGTTGTAGAAGCAAGGCCCAGAACTGCTATCTATATGCAAGCGCAACACGAGCGACTGTTGTAGAAGCAAGGCCCAGAACTGCTATCTAAGTGGTACCGATGTTATTATAAAAGCAACGTATCTACATCATCCTAAGCCGTGACGTTGTGAATTGGTGCGTCGTCTGCTACGCAGAGGGTGCCAAGCTCGATACCCGACTATACCAACTTTCAGGATAGTCACTGAATGAAATACTCCTGTCTCGTAAAACCATCTCAAAATTCGTTCGAAGTCGGCAATTAAAGGTTCTACCACTCGTGAAAAAATACAACGCGAGTGGTAGCTGTAAAATCTGAATGTCGCACCACGCCACCTTAGGCTTTCAATGTGTACTGCTTTAGAACAGGCAAGAATTATAAATCGTCTTAATCCTCTCACAAGCTAGAGTAGATTGATGGCTCTGAAACTTGAACCTTCTACAGAATGCCAAGTTCCTTGTAAAGTCACACTGTTCACACCCGGAGCAAGAGTTTTACAGCTGCCACAAAAGGTTGCTCATATACAATACTGTTTCGTGGTGGAAGTGCAACTAAGAGTGAAGATCGTAGACTGCAACCCAATCCGTGATCGGTTTTCTGTGATTCTTATACAAGGCTGAATCATCAACATCACCCGTACAAAAGTGGGTAACGAGCTTAAAAATGGGGCTCATAGCATACCCACATTAATTGGTCTTTAACTTGCAGTTAAAGGTGTATTCATGCAGCAGCAGTTACTTAAACAATAAGACCAGGGAAAGAGTGATAGGGATAAGAGCCGCCAACTCAAGCCGATACAGTAGTCAGTCTGCATGGCACTGAAATGGTTGGCACAGATTTGACATGAACATAAGAACTCTTCAAAATAAGAGATACAGATTTGTCAAGGCCTTAAGAAGTCTCCAAGGTTTCAAGGCCAATGGCGATGAATCCACTAGGGAGCAGAATTTGAGAGAACGCTCAAGGACTAAAGTCTCAGTACCATTCACTAAAAAGCTAACCTTATCTCTTCCAAGAAAGAACTTGAGAGTACATACATTTTTCTTTGATTTTACCTTGCAATCCTGTCAAACTTACTCTGCAAACGGCACCAGGCGAACCGAACTGGTTGCTAGGCTTGATAAGCAAAAATCGATCCGTCGAGTCGGTATGGTCAGTTTGATCACACTTTTTTGATGTTTTGGATCAAGAGAAGGCCTTAATTTTGTCGTAGTAGAGCACTCTGTTGTATCAGACTATCTACAGTTGGTGCGATGATCCGTTTAAAGCATCTGAAGATGTTTTGCGGAAGGGTTTGGCTATATCTCCGCCCGGAAATAGCACTAAACTAGTGCCCTTTCTAGCGAGTTAGTCAGCTCCGCAATATTTGATTCATATGTGAAAATTCCCAGATGACTACCCAGCGTCCACTGGGATCTGGAGGTTGAGAAGTTTCGCTTAAAAGGGAAACAGGGATCCGATCTCCTGTTGTCGCTCTAGGTCTGTCAAGGATGATAGAATGTACAGACCGGAGTTCCTTCCAAACATTCAGAGATACCAGTACAAATGTTGTGCTGGCAGCTATCTGCCCAATAGCTGAATCGACCGATGATTAAGGAGTTTGTTCACAGCTTCAGAGAAGGGGTTGTCCTTATCACTCCACTGATACATATGCGGGCCATTCGTTGCATATGGTTGCATTTGATGTGATTTTCAAGCAGGGTCCAGGATATTCGATATGAACTTCCCGGAGGCCATTCCCATAGCTACAACGTCCGCAATGACCTTGTACCCAGGTTAGCAGCAGATGGAGTGACCACACTCCAGACACTGGTATCACTGAGCCTAGAGCTTATCGCCCATGCTCCAACTAAGAGAGTTTTTACACACTGGATGTATGCACTTGTCATCAGGCCAATTCTAACATACGGCATCCTTGCTTGGTGGCCAGCATTGAGCAACAAAGAAAATCTCGTATTTTTTTTTTTGTATTTGTATTTATTTTTCTTAAATTACTTACAAATATAATATAAAAACAAAACCTTATAAAAATTCAGCACGTTTAAAATGTACAAAGTAGAGTAAGAAAAGATCTGGTGGCATTCGATATTTCATACTGAGTGAGTTCAAATAGTGTTGTTGCCCCATCGTAGGAACAATACAATAAGATGGGGTGGGGTGGTGAACGAAACAACAAATTTTGCAATTTAATTCACTTAACATAAATATCAATTTGTTATCACTTCAAAAAGGATTCAAAAATGTAACAAATATCAAGAGGTGAAAACAAAAATTAGATCAAAATATTAGAAGTAAGAGAGTCTAAACTATAATAATGTTGAGAAAACAGGCAATTTTGTACGCGCTTTAGAATACATTTGGACATGTGAACACATCTGATTTCTTCCGGGAGGACATTAAATAAACGATTACAAACAACTGAGTAAGAATTTCTATATGCGGTGGTTCGATAGTTTGGCACTTGTAACATATTGAGCGAGTTATTTCGTAGGTTATAGTTTGAGATTATACGAATGTTTCTGTTACCAGACCTTTAGAACCTTAAACCAGTATAAGTGACGAACAGGAAGAATCCCTAATTGACAAAACAAAGGAAAACTAGGATGCTTATCAGGTTTACGACAAATCTTTCTGACGACATTCTTTTGCAAGACAAGCAATGGCTGTGCCAATCTGCGTACGCCCTTTTCCACATGCGCAAACTCTGCACACCAAGAGTACTGAGGCAGTGCTATATGGGCTTGGTGGAATCTCACATAAGGTACGGCATTCTGGCGTGGGGAAGAGCGTCTCAAATGCAATCTCTGCAGAAAGTGCACAGAAGACTCCAGAAACTTGTGCTAGAAGCAGGAAGCCCCAGAGATGTTCAACCAACACGTCTGCTCAACATCAGCCATATATACAATCTGGAAATCTTGGCCAACTTCGGTGACGACAACACGTACAGGACCCAGACGCAGCAAATGGTGAACACCAGACGACGACAGCAGCAGCTATGTGAAGTTCCGAGGTACTGGAATGAGTATGGTCGAAGGACTTTTAAGGTCACAACTCCAACCATCCTTAACGAACTCCCAAGGGAAATTGGCAACCTACAAAAAAGAGACATGGTTAAAAAAGCAAAAGAAATATATTTAAACTCTTAAAACTAAAATGTAAAATGTCATTGTAAATCCAAAAATCGTCATCTATTATATTCTTGCGTAATATCTGTAAATTGAAACAACTCTTAATTGTTAATTGTAATGTATTCAAAACTGTTTTACTTGAATTTCAACGTATATATTTGCAACATTTTTGTGACTAGTCATCTGCAGACAAGCCATTCAGGCTTTGCAGATAAACAATGTAAAAATTGCAAAATGAATTTATACAAATAAAATTGAAAAAAAAAAAATTGAAATTGAAAAAAATACCCACATCCCCAGCAATTTATAACGTATTGAAGCTTAGAATTAAAAAGTCCATAATAAATTGTAGTTAAGAGCTTAGTCGAACATATATTACGGAAGTAATAGAAATGCCTAAGTGTGGAGATAAAGTACTTCTTCAATGCAGTTGCGTGGGTTGAGAATTTCATATTAGAGTCAAGTAGTACATAAATTCATCTACATAATAATAATAATAAGGGTGGCGCGACAGTCCGAGGTGGACCTGGGCCTATCTTCTCAGCAACCACTTGTGTTGTGCGTGCTATTGTTCTTTCACGATTGGAAGGGACCTACATTTTAATGCCGACTCCGAACGGCGAAGTTGAGAAGCTGTTTCTAGACAGACATACTCTTTGAGCATTGTCAGTGACTCGAAAGAGGTGGAGCCGTGAATTATGATAGGTGGTAAATTCGGTTATCGAACCTGGCACCCTCTGCGTAGCAGTCGACGCACTTACCCACTACGCCACGGCGACCCACAAAAATTCATCTACATTCTCTATCAAAAAACAATCATCACTACAATTTTCACTAGTACAAAATAATTGACCAAACACACTGGTTGCACATTTACATTGATATAATATACATTTTTTGCAATTTGGTGCATGAAAATATACATCCGGTTTTTGAATAATGGACGAAGATAAATTAAAGAACATTAATTTCGTCTTAGGACTTATTACAAGTTTGTGTTCAGCGAACCATTGTCTTAGGGTATGTACATCGCAATTTATGTCACCATAGAGATCTAAGGGACTGTTGACGCCATACGACAACCCAACATCGTCAGCAAAAGGTGTAGGTTCGCCTTTTAGATTGAGGTGGAAGAGAGAGTGAATATAAATTAAGAACAGAATTGGACCCAGGAGCGAACCTTGAGGTACCCCAAGCTTGATTAATTGCACATAACATCTCGTCTCATTCAACTTAACCCTCTGTATTCTATTATTCAGATATGAGCTAAACCATTTGAGCATGAAACCACGCACACCTGCATTTTCCAGTTTACTCAACAGAATTTTATGGTCAACCATGTCGAAGGCTTTGGTTATATCAATGAATAATGCAGCTGTACATTTTCTTTTATCAAGGTTGCTTATTATCTGAGAGCAAAACTCTAGAAACTCCATTTTTTAGTTTAATTTTAGTTAATTTACAAATTTGTATTACATAAGTATACATTGCGGATGTCGTGGCGTTGCGGGTCTGCGCATCGACTTATTCGCAACTGAAACTCGTTGCCTGGGTTCGATTCCCGGTACGACCTCTTACTAGTCTAGGAAAAGCTTCAAAAAGTTAGCCGTTTCGAGTCGGCACAAAACAGTACTCCACTCGTGAGAGAACAATAGCACGCACAAGACTAGTGGTTGTTGAGAAGTTACGCCCTCGCGCTCTACGCGCTGTAGAACCACAAATATCAGTATTATTATGCATTTGTTATTAGTGATGAATAATTAGCTGTGTTTTTTTGCAAGCGTATATACGCTTAATTTATAAGTGCACCAAAAATGAACATCGGCGCTTAATAATTCATCATAAAATCTTGGCAGCAACGACGACATTTATGACATTTGCTAAGCAATCAGGGGTATAGTCTTGGAAGATGGTGACTGATCTTTGATGGTCACAATCTTCGTTTTGTGACTGTGTAGCCTGACCATCACTTTAAAAGCAAAAACACTTAATAATTATAAAAAAAGTTTATAAAATGAATAGAATCGATTACGAAACCTAAATGGAATGTAGCACAGACATAGCACAGACACTCTGCGTTTACAAAAAAATTGCATACTTATGGATGCCAAAAGAATTATAAATGATCTAATACATCAACCACACTTGCAGATATAGGTCATATACAGCAACCTAAGCAAGGAATGAACACACAGAAAATAATGTTTGGAAGGATTGTTTTTATCCGCGCTTATTTCTTAAGCGGCGATAAATATGATGAGTAACTTAAGCGGATATAGGACTTGTTGTTAGTGTATTTTACATGCAAATTGAAATGTAGGCGGATATACGCTTGGAAAAAAACGCAGCTATTATTGTCATAGAAGATGTTAATTTATAAGAGACGAAATTATGCCGAATCTTTATAAGGAAGATTCGAAGTCATCAAAGACAACTTGTTTGGAAAGAAGTTGTAACAGTCTTTTACTTTCAGAAGTCGCTTAATTTACTTGCAAAATTAGTTCAACATTTTCGTTACTGGAGCGATTGCAGTTTTTTCTTTCTCACAAAATTAGAATCTCATTGTTGTTAAAATCCGATGTCAAAAGATCAAATGCAGTAGATCATTATCAAATTTTATTTCCCGATATTCATCGTTATTTTTTTTTTAGTATAAATTAAACACGATTTCTTTTTCGTTTCCCTCTATGAGGGATTTTATTTATTAAAATTAAATTGCTGACGTTACTCAGGCCGAAGTCAACTAAAAACTAAACTTACTCTATTTATTCTAATCGTTCGATATCGTGAACGATGGCCTTGATGTTGTTCGGTCCCCCGGTGGATGGTCGGCGACCCTCCCACGGTGGTGTCGGATTCCTTCGCTGCGTCTGGCGTGCTCGGCTTAAAATGTGAGCTAGCGTCTGGCTGTTCACACACTTTGCAACTTTGGGAGCGTGTTAACTTATAGTCACATTTGGGGACATTTTAAGAATTAAAAAAGATTTAAATTTATCTGATATAACGATTTGTGGGTTTAAAAATAAAAAGTCTCGAATTACTGATTTATTTAATGATATTGTTGAAATTTAATGAAATGGAAGATTAAAAGAATTGTGTTTATTTTATACCTGCTTTATTCGACGCATGTAATGTGCCTCGCCACATTAACACATAAATATATTTCATTTAAAGTCAATTGTTTTAAAATCTTCTAAAAACAGCTGAAATTTTAAAAATGCTGAAAAATCTGCTGCGTCTTATTTTTATGGTCAGATCTGCTAAAATCGCAGGAAACTGCTTAATCTGGTAACGCTGTAGGTAGATCTCCGTGCATTTACATCACAGAGGCACATCGTTCCACACCTACAATCGCCATGGAAGCAATGCCGCAGCTAATGCTTCCCATTACTACCAAAGCAGCGATTGGACTGAGGGAATGCAACCGTATTACTGTCCACTGCCAACTTGCTAGACACACCCACAAACTAGATGAGTGGGAGCCCGCCACGATCACTTCCCTGCAGCGATGAGGAGGAAGAAGAAAACTACCCTACACTAACTCAGCACCTGTCCAACCCTTGCAACAACTAGGGAAACTCTCCAGGAAACTATTCATTCAACACCCTAGAAAAAATCGCTGATACTAACAGCAGCTAGATCTAGCGAAATTCATTAAGAAAACTTATCTAAGGCTAGGCCACTAAAATAGCAGTACGCAGTTTTAAGACGTCCTTTAATCCGAGTCTCCTGGTTGGAAAATGGGAGAAAGACCAAATCTCCGGTTAAAGGACCAAGTCATCTAGAACTGAAGTATTTTTTTTCTCGATAACAGGGTGCGGGAAGCACATTTTGCTCAGGCTCAAGCCATCAATGGGTTGCAACTTGCAAGTCGGATAAGTAAGTCTAGCGGTGAGCGTGTTGCGGCTCTCTTGGATTCCATGAAACCTTTTCAAAAATGGTCTCACCAACGCCGCTGGAAAGGATACTTACTTCCCATGTCAACCTCGGAGTTCAATGACACCACTGGTCACTGGTTCGGAGCTTATTCCATTATAGTTCTCTGAAGGACATACGATTCCTTCGATTTGTGTATTCTCGTGAACTTAATTCCAGAAGTGAGAACCGCACAATCAACTCACGAGAAATTTGATGCAAGGTGAATGGATTCTTGGCCCCACACCCACCGACGAAACTTTTCCGCTGCCATAGACGCCTTTGAATTGCACACTATGTCTGGCTCCCATGGCTCGTCGTATCAGGTCTCAAGCAAGAAAAAAAAACCCTGTGTATGATTCAAAGGTTTTCACTTGACGTGAAAAAACTCGGCTGACAAGATGAAAGAAGTCTGCTTCTGGCAGGAAACCTAAACCATTTATGCAAAACAAAAAAAAGAGGATTCCATCGTCGACGCCACTGTCGTTGTATAGTGGTTGTTATCCACAATGCCCCCATCAGCTCCGTCTGCTCGTGTTGTCGCTCGCTGCTGCACACTAGAGGAGAGCAACTCACTTGCGAGAGGTGGCCATTTCCCCGAGGGCATCATGAGGGCCATGATGTACAAATGACAGTCGTCGTGCTGAATAAGAATCGCATTTCGATAAGTCTGTGCCTTATAAGAGCGAAATCAAGCAAATATGCTACTCCCGACGGTCTTTGGCTGCACAGTGCACACGCCCGCGCCCTTGCGAGCCTGGATGCGGTTACTTAGCTATTTACTTAGCCATCACCATCCACATAATCGCTTCGGTTTAGGATGTGTCAGAAGGACATATCCAATCACTTTGGTTGGCCAGGCGTGCCGGGACGTGTGTATGCGCGGCAGGAATCTAAATGGCAGCAACGAATGAAATTGTTTGCATATAAATTGGAAAATTGTTTTACATTTGCATTCGCCCCGTCATTGATGGCGTCCATGGCGTGGCGTCTGCCTTCTCTGACACTCGACACGACTCACAGACGCGTTGTTATACTTTGACGGAAGCAGTGTTTGACGGTGTTTGAGTTTGTGCTTATTATCGTATAATTTGCGATATTTTTTAATGCTGGCCGCCGCGCCGTTTCATATAAATTCAAATTTATTCCTGAATTGCATTTGAGACTGTGGCTTCCCGGGAAAGCGACGCAATTGAATTTTGACAAGTACCAGGTGGCGCTGGGTTTCTGCGGAGGATTTTGATAAATTATTCCAATGGTTGATTACGAAACTTTTTGTGAAGTGAAGAGGCGGACGCGGCCCCGTCTGCAAAATGGCACGCAACCTGAGACAACTTAATTTAAGTTCAAGTTTAACCGCCTTAGCTGCTGTTCCGCGGCAGGTACTCAATAAATTGTTGCAAACTAAGCCCTGAGTTGGTATTTTGGGGTGAAGTTGTGCGAGAAAATGTGTAATCCTGTGCCCTGGTCTCATTTGAAGTTGATTGCTAAAGGGAAGATTTATAACTTTTGGTGGTGGGTGTGTGAGGTATTCTTTCAAGAGGACAGACATTCTAATGCAGACGTTCTCATTCTTTGAAGCTGCCACGCAAGACCTGTCTCGTCCGGAGATTGTTGTCCCACACCTTAACAATGGCCGCCCATAAGAATAAGGACGATTATTTTGTTACTCCGGCTCATTTGGGAAATAAATCAAGCACGTCTACACGGAGGGACTCAAAACGAAGGACTTTTTTCGAGACATGCATTCCCTCAGAGAATTGTCAATGACCCTAGAGACGTGTCGAATTCTTTAAGTTGTTCATGTCGAGAATTAAATTCAGCGTAGGAGTCGAAGCGCCTACCAACTACGCCACAGCGGAGGCTATGAGCACTTTGTCAAGATAAAATTTGACATCTTCTTTTGATGGCGCTACCATTTGGGAGGGACCTGTTTCTCAACTATCAAGCTTCTCTAACTGAGTCGATATTAAACCAGGTGGCTCCAATCACGCACCCAAGGCTGGTAAAGGTCCTTCTCCACTCGTGTGCTTCATCTATTGGGTTGTTCCACTGACGCGGAGTCGAAAATCGAATTTCACATTTTTCATTGTCATCAAACGAGGTTAACTTACTGTAACACACTAAGCCAAGACATTCAGCCTCCTTAACAAGATTTAAAAAAATGGAAATATAGTTAAGTCCGTCTTCTGCTGCGATGTGCCACCTCTTTGGGCCCAGGCCAAGTTGTCCACATCCCAGCCGCCTAAGGCACTCCACCACCTAAGGATCCAGAAAAACCTGGACTTTTGTGATTGTACAATATGTACAGCTCGAAGTTAAGTCTTCTCCACCATCAAGACGAAAAGGACAATACCATAAACCGCACCAAGCAGGGCATTTTTCGTGTGCCCAAGAATAAGCCAAGATTTTACCAAAAATGTCCTTAGCCTCTGAAGACAACATTTTAATAATTTTAGAAATCGTCTAGACTCAAGGAATTTCCAGAAATTCTAGAAGTCTTTGTTTTCCCACGTTTAATAGCTACATTTGCTAGCAAACTCGAACCTGTTTCTTGTATTTGCGGCTCCTTTCTTGGAATTCCCGCAAAGAGGCAAGCGTCGCGTAAATTTCCGTTTACTTTGTCTAGCGATGGTCCGCTATCATCGTTGCCAGATTAGGTAGGAGGACTGCTAGTGCTTTCACCAGCACACTTACACACACACAGACTACTATTACTGTTTAATTTGATCCCAAAGGCAAATGATGACTGGACCAGATTTGAAAACCAGATAAAAGCGTATTAACTTTGCTTTCAGTGGGATTTGAACCGGGAACCCCGATAACCAGGAGCAGGTGCTCTACCAACTGTGCCATCTAGTCGTCATCGTTGCCAGATACTTTTATCCAAATTTACTTACCGGTAGGATTTTATTCCTCAGTAACGACAATGATTTGGCCTTCTCGGTAGGTAGTAATTTTCGATGGGGGCTTATGGTTGACATTTTCCGCATGAACATTTTTTTAAAATGTTGTATTGCATTGAATACTTCCTTTTTTTCAATTCACGATTTTGCAAAATGGCTATAACTTGCTCCATCCTCGTTTAAATTACACATTAGGACTCTGGTCTCGACGCTGCAAGATGGACTCTTTCTCAATGCCTATTGTCCCAAGGGATATATATTTTGCAGTGTTTCTAATAAGAAATGTGCTTAATTTGTCATAATTTCAACCCGTTTGTTATCAAAGCTATCGCCGAAACAAGGAGTTATGGGTGTGTTTCTAACAACGTCCAGCTCTTTAATCAACTTGTCATCACCTGAAATAAAATACTTTTCAATTGTTGTGCTCTATTCTACGAAAAGGAAGATATGCTTCAAATTTTATGAAGACACTGCAATTCCTGATAGTGCAAACCAATGTGTTATTAGAAAAGTTGGAATCGAATATTTAACACATCTAATTACGTGCAATGACTGTGTATCTAATGTTCGGGCTAACCAAAGCTGGTCTTGTAATATATTTTTTCAAATATTCCTGGTTTAAGATCTCAAGGCAAATGGCTAAAATTTGAAAACGATGTTCGTTCTCTGTTCACTCAAAGGACTTGATCACGATGAATTTGGTGCGAGCGACGCGACGTCTCTGTTGAAATTACTGACAATAGATTTGCAATTCCGATTTCGATGGCTTTTTCGTTGGAAATGCAGTGGTTTTTTTTTTATTATTATTATTATTATTTATTAACAATTAATATAAAATTAAAATTGGTTTTTTATATACAAACCTGCTACAGTAAAATACATTTCCATCGAAAAATAAATCATACAATTCGGTGTTGCCAAACTCAAGACATAAAATTACAAACATATATCAAAATCATTTATGTATATAAATATTCGTGATATTTGTCGCCCCGACGAGACAACAAGGACCCTTAGAGACCACAACACTCATCCATAGCTATTCATTTATCAACGTCCTCCGAATGCGGAATATGTTACTGTGAGTCCAATACTGCTTTCCTACTAGACGCGAAATTGAACAATTTCGGTATCGCGATTTTAAAATTGTTCTCACAATTAATGAATCATTTTGGTTTGATAGCGAAACGCTTTTTCGTCGACATTATATCGAAAATTATATTACAATAGAACAGACACACTTATATTTCCCAAACACACAAATCTGTAAGGAATCTGTAAGATAACTGGCATAATTAAGCTGACTAGACGTCCTCTTTTAAGAGGACATGTCCTCTTTTTGTCTAATAAAAAAATTGGAAAAAATATGCAAATGGTCGTCTTTTCTCAGTTAACTTAATTTTTCTACACAAAACTTTTTTTCAAAACTAACTCAGACTTTTTTTGTACCGTGTTTGATTATTTTACCTACATGAATGTATTCAAACAAAAACTACCAACTGGAGCGGTATCGAAGATTCGTTGCTTTATTTCCGAAGCAAGGGTCCGTGGGTAGGTAGACATTTTCGACAAGATTATGGCGAACATTCGCACATAGAAGTGTGAGATTTTTACTCACTAAACTCCCTGAATTTAATAAGACGACAACTAAGTGAAGCACTTAACCAGTAGTAATGTAATTAATGATTTAGGTACTGATCGGTAGGTTACTCTCCATTGAAAATTACTGCTAACACGGCAACCATGCGCGGGTGTAGACTATAGCACGAGATCAAGGGGTCCTTTGAAATTGGCGCAAGACATGAGTTTCCTCAAGGATCGGATAAACTGCATAGTTTGTATGCTCTTCTAGGCCGCGCTTATGTTTATACGCAAAGTTCTTAACTTTATCTTAATAATATAATAAAATTGGTGGCGGACCTGGGCCTAGCTTCTCAGCAACCATTGTTCTTTCACGAGTGGAAGGGACCCATAGTTTTATGCCGACTCCGAACGGCTAAGTTGAGAAGCTTTTTCTAGACAGGGATACTCTTTGAGCATTGTCAGTGACTCGAAGGGGGTGGAGGCCGTGAATTATGAAAGTTGGTAGAATGGGGATTCGAACCTGGCACCCTCTGCATAAGAGTCGACGCACTAACCCACTACGCCACGGCGATTCACTTAACTTCATCTTGGAGTGGTAATATTCGAACCTGGCACCCTCTGCATAAGAGTCGACGCACTAACCCACTACGCCACGGCGACTCACTTAACTTCATCTTGGAGTGGTAATATTCCAAGATCTCTGTGGATATTGTCGTTTCTGATATACCATGGTGCATTAACGATAGTTCTAAGTACCTTAACTTGAAATGTCTGTATTATGTTCATACTACTTGCTTTGGTATAACCGTAAAGTTGTACGCCATACGTCCAAGCAGATTTTAGGATTTGCTTGTATACAAGCAGTTTGTTGTCAATACTTAGCTTGGAATGTTTACCAATAAGCCAGCACAGATCTTTATATTTCATGTCAAGTTCTACGTGCTCCTTCCACTTGAGTTTTACGTGAAGAGTCATCCCGAGGCATTTCGCTTCATTGCCAAAAGGTCAATTGCCTTAGACATTATCGGGAGTAGGGAAGAAGGTCTATAGCTCTATAACTCTCTAAATGTAACCACGCAGATGCACGAAAAATGGACAGTTTATATTTTTTTTTAATTCCTGCACACAATGCTAAAGTTGAGCGTATATTTTCTTTGATAACGATCTAGTGGACTGCTGAGCGGAATAGTCTTAAGGACGAAAATGTAAAACCAAATCTTTTTTATAAATATAATTTTAAAAATATGTTCTACAAGGGATTTTACGACTATCTGTTATATTTTAAGAAAAAAGAAGAAACGATCAAATTAGAAATATAATCAGAGTCAATAATTTAATTAGTCCCATTATTTTATTTTTATTTTGTTTTTAAAGTAAGATACAGTGGACTCCCCCTAAGTCGAATTGTCACGGGATACCATAATCTTTTCGAGTTAGAGAGAGTTTGAGCTAGAGAGAGGCTTTTGTATGGGAAATTGGGGGAAATGTATGTAAAATATGGCGAAAAAGTTCGAGTGAGAGAGAGTTTCGACTTAGGGAGAGTTCGAGTTATGGAGAGTCCACTGTATTTTTATTTATTTTCTTGAATTTTTTAAAATATATGTTTTCGTGTTGTTTTAATGAATTACAAATAATTAAATTTCTTTTTTATTTTGTGTGTTTTTTTATTCTTAAATTTTTGAGATTTAACATTTTTGAAGGTGTCCTCTTTTTCATGCACATGGAGCTGGTCACCCTAGGCATAATGGTAAGCTCTAGCTCTAGCTCTAGCTTTGTTTGTTATAACTATACAAAAACTGGCATAATCTGTCATAATACACAGTTTCATTGGCAATTTCATTGAAATTGAGGTAATTGTGGCAATTTTTAATGCAGTTCGTTGTTTGTGAAATAGTCAATTTCGATACTTCGAGGGAAATTGCTGAAGTCACACAATTTCGTCAAGTGGGAACATACTATAAATCGATACTGGCACCATCTCCAACTTCACTGTGAATGAATTGAACAATTTACCTCAGCTACAAGAATTTCCGTCATACCGCTGTCTGCTCGAGATCGATGCAAGAATTTGAGGACGCATAAGGAATAGTTTAAAATAGCAAGTATCTCTTGATCAGGCGTCATAGGCCTTTAGAACGCAATACACAGCAAATGTTCCAATTCCCGGACAAAATCTCCCAGGCCACCCAACTGCATTTTCGACATATTTAGTTCACAAAATAAACGAATACCACTTAATAAATTATTTGACATGATCATAGACACGAAACAACGAACATTTCAGTCTCACATTGTTCACTAATTCACGTGCAAAAGCAAATAGCTGCACTTCGAGTGCAGATAAATCTGCCAGCGACTGCACCGTCGCGTCGTGCAAATACAACAATTCACAAAATTATATTCATTCATTAGCTTTGTTTGCCTCGGCCATTGTGGGCTTGACAGTTTATAAAGTGCTGAAGAGCCCCACGCACACGAATCGCTGCGTTTTCAAGGCAATCAAGTTTCAATGGTCGCATGCCAGAACAATGTTCACTCATATTGACAAAGTACGCAGGCTGGAGTCTATTTTAATTATGCTCCAATGCGTTGTTAAATTGCTGTGCACACACAGCACTTGCACCTCTGCGTTTGTTGTTCGAACTGGATTCTGCTGCAATCGATAATCTATCTCGAACTACATGTGAATATGGGTTGCAACTTGGTAATTGCCGTCAATTTCAAAAGGAATTTCGCAACTCCAATTGGGAACCGGAAACCATGTCGTTGTTAGGGGGTTTCTGTTTCCATCAAATTGGGTTTGAGCAAAGAGCTTGCATGGCTAACCCATGGTCAGAGATTGTCAATCGGGTTTTCTTTTGAAATTTAATGTCAATCAAATCTTACTCATGGAAGCCTCTTTACATTCG
Organism: Eristalis intricaria; assembly: GCA_964034865.1. NCBI lineage: Eukaryota > Metazoa > Arthropoda > Insecta > Diptera > Syrphidae > Eristalis > Eristalis intricaria. Next base: position 61,548,397 of record OZ035877.1, on the reverse strand, counting down.
CAAACATTCGCCGCCTCACTGTTTGGATTTGATAAGCTGATGAGTTTTTTTTACGCAACTCACTGACACCAGGCTCAGGAGAAAGAGACTGTCCATCAGGAATATGACAGGCAGAGTGCGCGGGGAGTGGAAAGTGTACGGGATCCAGAGGACGAGAGGAGTTTGAGTAAAAGTGCAAAATTGCCTGGAACTCTTGGAGTTGGCAAAGATTTTAGAAGTTGAAAAATCAAAGTCAATCAATGACACTTTGTTCCGCAAAGATTCCCTTTAATGGACGACTGACAAGGAGAAGGACGCAAGAGGTGTGAAACTGAAAGCTGACTCCGAAGTAACGTAAAGGCTGGTCCAACCATTATGCAACGTATGTTAATTGTGAGTCACACGTTAACGTCAAGTTTTTTTGCGCAACTTAATTTGACATTTCTCTGTTTCAGTGCTTGACAAATTCAACCATAAAAACCTTTTTCGAAAACGGGCGTTCAGATCAAAATGCATTTCGTACACTTCGTAATTTTGTTGGTCAGCATGATCGACCAAATTTGCCCACAGTCGGGTCTGTAGGAAATGTGAATACACCTGTGCATGCTCGCCTAGTTCGCTTTGATGGGGTCTATGGGTTGGCAGCGTCATCGGGTCGTACTTCTTCGAAAATGAAGTCGGCCAAGCAGTTACCTTGAATGGTGTTCGCTATCGGGAGATGATATCGGACTTCTTGTGGCCAGAAATTGAGAATATGAGGTTGGTGACACGTGCCACACAGCCAACGAATCGAAGGCTCTTTTTCGTGAGAAATTCAACGGCCATGTTATCTCACGTCGTGGCGATGTTACGATCATGTGATTTGACACAGTTGGACTTCTGTAATTCGAACTTCCATAATTCGAACCACCACTTGACTTCGAGTTATCAAGTAAATACAAAATTGATAAAAATATTTATTTATCTGCATGTAACACAAACCGTAGAGGAGCATATTGATAATTTAAAATAGTCTGTTACACATGACTGAAAAGGGGATTTTTTCATTTTGATTTTTAAAAAAATCCTGAATGGAATTTAAGCCATTAGTTAGTTAGTTTGTTTATTGTGGCAGCAATTTTACAATGGTTACACATTACATTCTTTGCTTACAGAGATACGGTATTACTACGTTACTACTAAAATATTAATAAAAGTTCTTAAATAATATATCACATAAGTAATTTGAAGGAAAAGTCACTAAAAAACCTTCATTGAAGTTTTTAAACCATTTTTATGAGTCTTTTAGTATCCCTATTATATCGCTGGCTGAATACTTAGAGCACCAATGTGTTATCTGAATAATAATTTATTGACCCCTTACCGCTGGTGGGGGGAAGTCAACTTACTACACAGGATTTTGTATGGAATTAAACTTTATTTGTGCATATCATTACTTATATAGTATAAATGTGCTTATTCTACATTTTCATTTTTTCTTATATTACAAGATATGTACATTTTTTGATAGGAAGAAATAAGAAGCGAAAGAGGTGAGTACAGGAGAACGAAAAATGTGCACTAGAATAATAGTGGAAATATGAGTTGAATATGTGCAATTGTGTGCTGTGAGCTGTGTGCTGTGTGTTGTGTGCTGTGTGTTGAGTGCTGTGTGAAATATGAGTTGGCGTCATATATCATCTGTTGTGATCACAACACTGGCGCTGTCTTCCTTACTGTCGACCTGAGATATCTCGACAATATCTTCATCCGTGGGAAACTCCTAAGTAACAATATCCCCGTCCGCCTGCAGAGAATCATCATACGTAAGACCTTGTATATTTCTGTTATTTTTTCAAGCTTCAAATTCCATCTGCAGTTGAATTTCTCCCTCATTTCTTTCATATGGGGGTTCAGATCTGAAAATCAAAGCAATTGCATCCTCTCCCTTCGGCTCAGAATATTCACCAAAGCCACGATTTTATTTATACTAGGTCAAAGGAACACACAAATGCAGTGCCCCGAGAGCGATGCCTTACAAGACGAACTTGTAGAATACGCAGAATTTGGGAATTTCTCTTCAGAACCTTATAGGAGTGGACGCCAAAAGATCTGTTCGAGTTATCTAGACAATCGAGTAAACGAAGTTCGAGTTATCGAAGTCAAATTACATGCAAATTTCAGTCTTGGCGCTATTGCCAGCTAATTTCATTCGAGTTATCAAATATTCGACTTTTCGGAGTTCGACTGTATTTAAAAGAAAAAAGTGTACGCCAATAAGCCAAGGACAATTCAAGAGCTAAAGGATGACATAATTCGCCACATTAACGACATTGAACCTCAATTATGTCTCAGAGTCAGTGAAAATATGGACCATCGGATCGAGGTATGTCACCGAGGCCGTGGCGCGCATTTAACCGATATTTTGTTTCACACATAATTGTCATAGATCCTTCTATCATGTGTTAGCTGTGTTAGAGTCTTGCTAAAAGTAACCGACGATATACGAACAGCTGTTGATGAAGATAAAACGACCTTACTAGCCTTACTTGACTTTTCGAAAGCATTCGACAGCGTTAACCCGTCAATACTTTGTCACAAACTGTCCACCCAATTTAACCTTAGTAATCCCACTATATTATTATTATAATCCCACTAATAAGTAAATCTTCTCGCATCTTACTAATCGTGTTCAAGCTGTGTTATATAACTCAAAACTGTCGTCTCTTCGTGGTGTTCTCATTGCGGAACCTCAAGGTTCTATTCTTGCTCCGTTATTGTTCTCAATGTTCATTAATGATCTTCCTAAAGTGTTGTCTTATTGCAAATACCACATATACGCATATGATGTTCAAATCTACTTGGTATGGTTGAAGATTCAGTTGCAAGATCAAATGAGGATTTGAGCTCACGGAGTGGGCTGAAGAAAATGGTCTCACGCTTAATCCTGACAAAACCAAAGTCATACCATCCCTTCCTTTCAAACTTTCCCTCCATAAGACTTAACTCCGTTCCAGTCGAATATGTAACCTGTGTTAAAAATCTTGGTATAATGTGTAATAGTGAACTAACATGGACTGACCACATAGACACTGTAGTATCAAAGGTATATGTGTCTCTTAGAGGTATGTCAATTCCCAAATTTATACTCCCAATCAATGTAAAATTAAAACTTGCCAAAGCACTTATAGTACCAATATTAACGTACGACTGTGAATTATTTTCTGACTGTGATCATTCGTCTCTGCAAAAATTGATAAAAGCAACCAACGCGACTGCACGATATGTCTTTAACCTCCGAAGATTTGATCATGTCTCAGAACAACGTCGCACTCTCCTTGGATGTGAAGTGGAGGCAATTTTAAACTATAGAACATGCATCCTATTATTCAAAATCATTCATAATAAACAGCCTAACTTTATGAAAAAAGTGAGTAGTAATATCACGCTGAAACTCTCTGTTCATGTCTAACGTCGCGCAGGCATTTTTTCATTCATGTTGTACACTTCATGCTGGAATCATCTACCTTCACATGTACGGTCCAAGACCGAGTACAGACAATTTTACTTAGCTTTTTTCTTTCACCTTTCCAATAAGAACTGAAATAATCCCCTATAATTACACGTTTTTAATTTGGTAGCATGTAAAATAAATTCTAATAGAGTAGAACCATGCTCTCACATTTAAAACTTCTGAAATTAAAAATTAGGGTCTGTACTTAAACAAGAATATTAATTCTTAAAGCACAGACATTTGAAAATAATAAATGATGAAATGAATGAAATAAAATGAAATTTTCTGAAAAGCACGTAAGCAAATCCATCCAGAGCGCTCGCTATTGGGAGCTATGACTCTACCCTAATTTGTCACCGTCTCCCTTGCTCTCTCACTAGATCATCAAAATTGACGCACTTTTTTCAACGTCGACTCAAGTGAGAGCTAAGTTAAGTGGCCTGAGCGTAATGAATTAATATTGTTCGGCAAAAACGAAATTGAAAAGGGGACCGAGGAACAACCGGAGGCCAAAACCGATGCTTCCGTAGGTTAGGTTAGGCTAGGGCGATTGCCACCAGTTTAGCAGTTGTGGCCCACTTAGATCCTGGTTGGATCATTTGTACCAACACTTCCCGGTGCTTTACACCGGCTCCTCTTTAATTCAAAGGGACTCCACTAAAGAAAAGAAAATGAACCTGGAGACCGCCTAATAATATTCTAGTGGCCTATTATGATGAATCCACTCCTGCGCTGATTTACAGCCAATTTGCTTTCCTGATAAACTTAGCTATGTCTTGTATCTTTAAGTGTGAGGTTTTCTGAAAACGTAGTTGCCTAGTATATCAAGGGCTGGACAAGTGCCGAGGAGGTGAAGCGTATTTTCTTCCCTCTCCTCGTCTCTACAGCTTCTGCAGTATTCGTTGTGGGGGGCTCCCATCTTTTGGCATGGATACCGAGAAGGCAGTGGCCGGTGATAATGCCCACTATGGTTCCTTATTGCATTCTGGTTTAGTTTTACGAGTGTATTTGTTTTGTTTGGATTTAGTGAGGGCTAAATAAGCCTTGAAGTTATCTTCTTCTTTCTTTATTTGGCTCTACAGTCCGGGTGGACCTGGGCCTCAACCAACAAGCCTCTCTAGCTAGCACGGTCTCTGGCTAGCTGTCTCCAGTGTCGCACGCCAAGTTGGTTGAGGTCCTTCTCCACCTGGGTGCGCCACCTTAAACGCGGGCGTCCTCTTTTGCGTTGTCCCACGGTTTCGGAGTCGAAGGCTCTCCGCCTCGCAGTAATACATGTATCTAATTCCGTCCATCTCCGATTAGCGGAGTCGAAGGCATCTGTAGGTGACATGGTGTTTATTACTTGGAGTGAGGGATATGGGGGGTCCTGATTATTTGCCAATAGCAATGGCATTCTTGCTCACTCGTCGGCCCTTTCGTTGCCTGGAAAACCACTTTGCCCTGGCACTCTGCATAGGATTAAGTTGCATCTAACAGCTAACTCCCTAAGAGACAGACGGCAAAGTCTTACCATCTTCGATTTAATTGATGGTGCATCCGGAGCTTAAATGGCCACCTCACTATCTTTGTAGATAGCGATAGAAAGCCCGTCCATCGGGTTCATCGACAGTAAGTGGGCAGCCTCTTGGATAATGCTTCTGTAAGAATATGACCGACTGCCGAACTGCAAACATTCGGATATTTTTCTTATTAAGCCGATCCAATTAAAGTTCCATGGCATTCTTCTTTGCTCAATATTCTCGTATAAGTTCGTGTTATCTTATCACACTTGGCAGAGCATCAGTCAGAAAATCAAGGCCACCCGAAAAAACCAGCACACCCCTAGAGTATGCAATGCATGCGATGACCGACTGGTAGTTGTCTCCGCTGAAATCATATGCGAATCTACGCCACCACCGAGCACCTACTTCATGGCTCAAGTGGTCAAACTTGATTTGCTTCTTCGGTTTCTCTTCGCCAAAGCTGAACTAGGCTCGCATCGGCTTCAAGAGCAATTAGCAATAATTAGCATATTTCTATGTCACCAGACCATCCGACACTACTCATTAGGCTCCACTCATCGAATCAAATCCAAGGAATATGACCGTTGAATTTAAGTGAATCCGGTTATTTCCCCCCCGTTAGCGTGGAAAATAAAACTGAAAATACAATAATGCCAAAGCTATGTGTGTACGCGAAAGCTCTCTCCGTTTCACCGTGCTCTCCGAAATAGAACCAACCCACATGGCTGGCAGATAGTGGAAGGGGGGATCTACAAGCCAAACAAACCACTCGCTGATCTGTGGTAGACTGGTGTAGTAGGTTGTCTTGTTTTACGGGCACACTCTCCTCAGCTGCACATTCACTCGCGGTCACCCTCAATGGGCGAAATGAACATCAGCGGCAGCCTAGTCTAGAATCTCAACCACCAACCAGTATCTATTCTGATCGTGCGCGCTTGTGTCGACTGCGATAAAAGATAACAACACATTGTGCCGGCCGTGTGACGGCGAGAGTGAATTTTTACAAGCGCTGATAACTCTGCAGATGCCACTCGGATTGGGCCATAAAAGGTGAGTTGAATTTAAAGTACCGCTGATGAGGATTGCGCGATGAATTCATAATATTCATCGAGTGCACAAAACTGACGTGAGTGCAACGACACGACGTGTGAGTAACTCCGAATTGTCCAACTCAACCAAGCCGTGCCGCGCCGCGTCGCCTGAATTCCAACAACAGGCCAAAGGCACTTGTGGTTAGAGCAAAAAGAAATGCATTCGCCTCGCTGCGCGCAGTAATAGATGCAACTCTTGAGGTGTCCGGTAGTTCAATTGCGCGCTCGACACAGTGTTCCGTTGCGAGTAGCTATCTGCGTTCGGGCATTCCAACTTCCAACTGCCAACGAGTTATGCGAGATCATTGAAAAAGCGGGAAAAAAAATATCGAGAAAAAGTCGAGTGTTGTGGCGGTCAAGTGAACCAACGAGTGTTTCGTTTAGTGCTCCGGCCGTTCGTCATCACATTTGTGCCATCGATTAAATTCCACTTTGGTAAGTGAATAGCTAGTGAATGGACGCGTTCATAAATGCATTTTAATTGAAAACATTGCGTGCGCCGTGGTATTTGCTGTTTCCCCATCGGGCGAGCCGTGCTCAATCTAGGGCATGGGCCTGTGCCTGTGTAAACACCGCTTGTGGCTCCAAGTGAAATCTATCTTTCTCCTACGGCGCAGAACAATAGGCGTTCTACAAAATGTGTGTAAGCCAATACTGGCATATTCTACGTATTGTTCAAACAGAGTGAAGGAGGAGAAGCAGGTGGAGGAGGGGGCACACATGTTCATGCATATGTTCATCATCGAGCGAACGTACTTGTTGTCTTCTCTTGATGCCTTAAAGTAAAGTCATTAGTGAAAGTAAATAAAAAACAAAAAAAAAACGTATGATAACACCGAAGCCACCGGGCGAGTGATTATTTTATCATCTTGCTAATTAAGATACGATGACAAGTGATATTAATTCTTTTGTTGTAAACACAATCTAAAGTCGCAAAGAAGCCAATTTGTGCCGTGACAGCGTTATAAAGAACCCCAGACGGATGTGTACACAATTGAGATGAATTGCAATTTTTTTTTTCTTTCGTTTGTTGTTGTTTTTTTTTTTTTTCTTCCTCGTTTTTTGTGTGAGATACCTTAAGAATACATTTTCGGGGAATATACACAAGTGTACACATTCTTGATTGACTGAAGTCAATGCTGAGGTAGTTGTGAGCTTACCAACGAGGTGTGTTAAGACAGTCGTTTTGGCATGTTTTGAGAGGTTTATTTATTCATCCCTGTGAAATCCGTCAGCAGGTTCTGACTCAAGACTGAAGCAGCTGTCAGAATGTCTGATCATATGTTTGCCTCTGTGCGATGTTTGGCAATGGCAGTTTAATCTGGTGAAGGACTTGTGATGGGCAGTTTGGTTTGATCATTTAGCACATTTTACGGCTTCAAGTTCACTCAAGTTCACCTCGAGTCGGTCATTGATTTTCTCTTGAAGGGTACATCCTTGTGACATCAATTCAACAAAGACATCTTTTCGGTGAAGCCAGCATTTTAAATTCATCTCATCCTTCATTAAGTGCATCCATAGAGAAATATACTTAAATTGTTAGCCAAGTTGTTGTCAATTTTTTTAGAAAGTTATAGATCCATTGATTCTTTTTTCCATTCTTTGAAGGCTTTTCGTGTTGTTTTTCTTATGGGTCTCCTTCTGGACATCATTGCAATGTCCTGCTGCTAGATTCTCCCAAAATTGTCGTGTTCTTGAGCCCTTGGATGGACTAGATGGACCATCATATGAAATGATGAAATGAAATGAAAAATTTCGCATGATTTATGCATTTTTGAACTTATTTTGCTGCCGAATCCAAAAATGGATGATCTTCCTCTTGGATTAGAAAATCGGCTGGTACAAATGTACGCCTTTTGTTCACAGTGCACACATATTGACACATTGTAGTCTATTGATCATCAAAGTAGAAGACAAATTATAGCTTGTAAAAAGGTTTTCGCATACGATGCTTAGAGCACTTCCACGGAACAAGTCCTTGGCCACACCTTCGTCCTTGACCATGTTTCGTTTCTCTTTCTCCAGAAGGAAACATTTGACTGGATAAACTCTCCAAACAGTTCAAACAATTCTAAGACACAATTGACAGACTCCTTCCGACGATCGTGGACATACAAAAACGTACCCCGGGTATGGTGGGTGTATGTTTATATTTAATTTGATTGAGATTTCTCTAAAATTGTGTACTCTCATGGCCGATTTTTCGTTTTTTGTCAAATTGTCACGAAATACCATAATTTGTGTGAGTTAAAGGGAGTTTAACTTAAGCAGAGTTCGACTTAGTATTTGTATTTTATTGTGGCATGCATTTTACAATTAATTATTTACAAGATTTAATTACAGAGATACAGAATAATACAATTTGTCAAACAATATACAAATTTTATAGTTTTTATGATGATTTGAAGGAAAAGCCACTAAAAACCTTCATTAAACAAAAAATCAAAAAATATAAAATACGGTAGAAATAGTGCAAAATATATAGTTCGTCGGAGGAAGAGAGAAGTTTAATTTCGAAATCTTTAGTTTAAGTTGGCCATAGCTTAGTGTGTGTGTAAAACAAAGGCAACCTTATAATAATAATAATAATAATAATATGGGTGGCACTACAGCCCGTTGAGGGCCAGAGCCTAGCTTCTCAGCAACCACTCGTGTTGTGCGTGCTACTGTTCTCTCACGCGTGGAATGGACAGTTTAATGCCGACTCCGAACGGCGAAGTTGAGAAGCTTTTTCTAGACAGGAATACTCTTTGAGCATTGTCAGTGACTCGAAAGAGGTGGAGCCGTGAATTATCAAAGGTCGTAAATTCGGGTATCGAACCTGGCACTCTCTGCGTAGGAGTCGACGCACTAACCCACTACGCCACAGCGACCCACCTTAAAGGTTTAAAATGCCTGTCGATTCATCCTCAATGTCCAATTTTCCATGACTCTGGCGTAAAAATCAGGCTGAATTTGACTGAAATCAAGGGATTTGTTGGCCTTGAGTGTGTGGCTTGTAGATTCAGAAAAACCCAACACGAACATTTCTAACGGAGTCGTACAATCTCAGTGGACAGTTCCCACCATCTCCACGTGAGATTACCATGTCCTCGAAATGCTCAAAAACGCTCGCAGAATTTCCAATGGCGTGAGTTAAAACTTCCTCATCCAATTCCGACCAAAAGATGTTGGTAACCATCGCCTTAAAGCCCTGGCCTTTGATGGTAAGGGCCTTGCCAACGTCCTTCTCATCCATTCTCTCTCCTTCAAAAATCCACGCTTAACAGTGACTTCTTTGGGATTGCATTGAACGCACATGAGATCCTCCAGGGGTTTGGTATCATCCCAAATTTGACAATTTTATTTAGTTACGTACCCATTCATCCAGAAATGGTCGTATTCTCGAATCATGCCAATCATTGCCGGAATAGAACACCTATTTTGAGAAACATTAATTTGCAACATGTAGCGTGTTGTTGAACTCTATGTCCGTCCATACCAATTATGACAGAGGTAGCTTCAACAATATGGCCGCTACAAACTGACAAGGTTCGGAAGTCCCTATTGAAAGAACAGACCATTTACCGAATGGTGTTCAATTTTTAAACGTAACTCACATGAGAGTGTAAGCCATTCAGACTTAAACCAAGATCAAGCCTGTCACTAAACCATCCTCTCGAATTACACTATCATCCATTTTGTGGTTCAGAAAGTAAATTAAAATTGCACATTTTTAATCTTGATTGCGTTTCAAATATCCCTCACGAGATCCTTCCTCATGCAACACATGCTACATGTTGCATCCCTCCTATCCCTCCCTCCTGCAACAGTCGGTTTTGATTTTTGATGACTATTCGGCAAAAATCGGGCAATGACTCGGCCGAAAGAATATTAATTTTGAAAGCACTAACAGTTGGTGGGCTGTGCACATGGACAGGATCTTTTGGTCATCTTCACAAGAAGAAGTCAAAGGATCTTGGTACGTGCTGGGCAGTTCACACAACAAAACGCAATAAAAATCGTTCAGAAAATTTCTCTTGAGGCACAGTCATCCTGAAACAACATGTCGTCCACATCCATATCTTCAGTTAAAGGACACCATTTGTGTCTCCAATTGGCTTGGCAGTGACGGTGATGTTTACAATTTTCTAATTTTCGAAGAACTTTGGACCAATTCCACCACCAGACCAAATTGCTCTTTGGACTTTTACATGTAAAAAAGTACATATACATATTTGCACGGTCTTTCGAGTCACTGAAAAAGATTACTTCTGTCTAGAAAAAGGTTCTCGAACTTCGCCATTCGGAGCCGTTAGAAAATTGTAGGTCCCATCCACTCGCGAAAGGCCTTCATGTTATGTTCTCTGAAAAGGATCTTATCCTCCGTCTGTCTTAAGATTTTGAATTAATGGTAACAACATCCCTGAGCTCTCAAAACGCAATTTTTAAGGCGGCTATCGTCGAATCGATCCAACTAAACGACATCATCGATTTGCTACATTTTAACTTCATCAGCATCGTTGCCTCTATCGTTCATTCTGCATTCATTCAACAACGCCACCTGTTTTCAAATATGTGTACTTATTGATTCACTCTCCTACAAATGTTTTCTATGTCTTTGCAATCATCAGAAATGTACAACACAATTTGTAACATTTTCTTTTCCTGTTCCCTCATCTTCTAGAATGTAGAGCCAGTTCGGGGATTGGGCCTTTATCATTAACTGTGACTGATTTCCCATCACTTTAGCTGTAGTGTTCAATTAATAGCAGAACATTTTCCAGTTTGAAAATAATGAACTAACCTCCAATCAAGAACGATCGGCAGGCCGATAGCAATTGACAGTGATTACGTTTTGGGAAGCATGCGAAGTGCTATCGTTCCGTCGATATCATATTTTAGGCGTACGCTGGTTAGCAGTGATCGTTCAGTCGATATCGTTAAACGACTGTCGTCATACGCGGTTCTTCCCAGGCACTGAATATGTGAGAGAAGCTTAACAGGCACAAGATCCTCCACCCCGACATCTTGTGACACCACATTTCCCCTCTTCTTTTCTTAAATACGACTGCCCTAGCCTCGTTACTCAGTAACGAAAACATACATTTTTACACTACTGGTTGTACGTGTCCATTGTGACAGGACGATACATTACGTCGATTTACTTTCTGGTCCCATCTCCTGATGATGTCACTCAGCTGCTAGGTTAGAGACCCTTATGGAAGTGCGTGACGTAAGATACGAGGGAAAGTCCCAGAGCTTGAGTCAACAGAAAATACACAAAACCAAATATTCGGAATGCTCGTATTAAACCGGCAATAAATCAATTCTTTCGTCATCCGTCTGACGGCAATTGGGAATAGCCTTTACTGCGAACTCCTTGAAATCTCATACTGTTTGCGAAGGTTAATGAATTTCGCAATTACCGCCGCTTCAGCTACACCGCATGAATTCGTATTAGAGCCGTAATCCTTAGCCGATGTTTTCTCTAACTCATCATAATACGTCAGCCGGCGTCATTAATTTTTAATTTTTTTTCACAAAACCCACTCAAGTCGGTGTATTCCTGTCACGAATGTGCGATCAAGTTAATTGTCGCATGTGAAGCTTATTACAAGCTCTCTTGTGTCGTATGCGCGCGAGTGTTTCGGATGTAAACTAGATTCATCTGAGCCATTTTCAATGTCGAGCTTGTTGTCACACATCATTATCCAAGCGAGTGTGTGATTTCTGTCAAACCCAGATGGTTCTTTGGGCAGAATTCAATGAAATTCGTTCGTCTTACGTGACAGAAGACATGTACGGCTTTGTGTGACCTTGGCATACAATGAGGACGTTCATGGTGTTGCTGAGTTCGAAAATAAAAACTAGGAAACATGCTATTAATGTGCGAAAGTGTGGATGTACAAAGATGACAAAGAAGTGCTATATGTTGCTGTTGCTAAATGCTTTGGATGAAGAGAAAGGAGGCACTATTTCACACCCGCTTTGTAATTACAGTGCCCTCTCATCTCGCAGACTTAGTCACTAGGACGCCCCATACTTACAGCCAATTGGCAGTACTAAGAAGTATTTCATCGCTTCATTAAAAGCTTCAGATGCTTAGCGGATTAGGATCTTTTAGATTTAGCCTAGGTTAGGTTAGGTTAGGTAGTTTGGCTGCTAGTGAAATCAATAGCACACTTAGACTACTACCACTGACTGACTACTCCAGTTACCTCCTGGTACCTATTGTTTTCTTCAGAGCCTCGCATTAGCGTGGCTAGGAGATTATTACTCTCCAAGGTGGCCCGGCCTTAGGTAAGGTTAGGTAGTGGGGCTGCAAGTGCATTCACCAGCACACTGAAACCATATTGGTCCATTGTGATACCCACGCAAAGTCAGACTACTACCACTGATTGACTATTCAAGTGATAGTGCCGTTAATTTGATCCCAACTGCAAATGGTGACTGGACCAGATTTGATATTCCAAGATAAAAGCGTATTAACTTTGCTTTCACTGGGATTCGAACCGGGGACCCCGCTAACCAGAGGCAGGCACTCTACCAACTGCGCCATCCAGTGTAGGGCACACTTTTGGTAAAAGCGTGGGTACTTTTAAGGTAGTCAGCTGCTCTAATCTAAGGCACTTATTTCAATAACCTCCCTTCTTCACATCGTAAAAGCAAATGAAACTAGGGACTAAATGAGAAAAAGCCCGTTTGCTGATACTACAGATAAATCTACACTTAAACCTTAAGTTCAACTTTACCTATTCTGCGTTGCTTATAAGCATTTAAGTCGGGCTTAGCTAAGATCTCTATTGAACACTTGCTATGTAGCTGCAGTGCTCTCTCATTTCGTAGATTCAGACTTCTGGGGGCCTACTTCTTTGTTAATCTGGCTGAACTGAGCAGTATCAGAATCAGCATAATTCTTCGCTTTATCAAAAGCACAAATTGGCTTGCGGAATAGGCACCCTTTATCCTAATGGGCCTTGGCTTGGCCTAAGTGTTTCTGCTGTCTGCATGCGCGGCAGTCAGCCACCTCAACCTAACCTAACCTAACCTAGTTAAGATCTGGGTTTCTTCAAATGCAACCAACTTCACATCAATTTTAAAGGTCAAGTTCGTTATTTTTGTAAGTAAATGACAATTTTACTGTGGATTCCATAGAATTCCGACCTATTGCAATCCATCCGTTTCTTTCAAAAGTGTTTGAATCTATTGTTAGCCGAAACATCAAAGATTACATTGAACGACACAAGCTTCTAAGCGCACTGTAATCAGGTTTACACATAGCTATGTCACAGCCATATTAAAAGCAACAGATGATATTCGAAGAGCTATCGACGAAGACAAAACGACCATACTAACCTTACTCGACTTCTCGAAAGCATTTGACAGCCTGACTGACACCCAATTCACCTTGTATAATCCTACTAATAACTTAATTCTCCCGTACCTTACTAACCGAGTACATGCTGTTTTTCATAACTCTAAGCTGTCATCCTTTTGTGACGTACGTTATGGTGTTTCTCAAGGTTCCATTCTCGGTCCGTTGTTATTTTCAATGTTTATCAATGACCTTCCACTAGTTTTATACTATTGTAAGTTCCACATCTACGCCGACGATGTCCAAATCTACTTAAGTTTCCCTCTTGGTATGGTTAAAGACTCAGTTTCTAAAGTAAACAAGGACTTGGGCTTAATTGCCACTTGGGGTTCACAAAATGGACTAATGCTCAATCCTAACAAAACCAAAGCCATCTCGTTCTCGAAACAACCGCCTTTCTTGTCCAATTTCCGCTAAATAATGAACTCGAGCGCTTTTGAATATGTTACATGTGTAAAAAACCTTGGATTAATGTGCAATAGTGAACTGACGTGGACTGACCACATTGATAGCGTCCCTAAGAGGCTTATCAATCAGCAAATATATTCTTCCTGTTAACGTAAAACTTAAACTTGTCAGAGCACTCATAGTGCCAATCTTGACATATGGATCTGAGTTGTTCTCCGACTGATTATTCTTCCTGCCCAAAATTGACAATCAAAGCGTCTACACGGTATCTTTTTAACCTTCGCAGATTTGATCATGCCTCGGAACTAGGTCGCATTCTCGTAGGATGCGAATTGGAAGCATTCTTATGCTACCGGCCGTGCATATTACTCTTCACAAGAAAAAGCCAAAATATTTATATGAAATGATCACCTTCTGTCGATCAAGTCGTAATATTACCTTGAACCCTCCAAACATACTTGTTTAATGTCACGCTGGCTTTTTAACAATCCATTATTTCTTCAATTCAGCTTAAGTTATACCTAGCCTAACGATCAACTTTTCGAATCTTGCAAACCGGGACGTCCAAACTTGTTAAGTGAAACTCTAAAACAAAATTAGCAAACGCCCTTCACTGTCTTTCAGAAACTCCACGCAGGTAGCGACAGTTCATATGAAAATGTACTGGAATTCTGGAAATGTACTGGAATTCACTAGAACTGCTCCTAGACAGTAACATCTGTTATTAAAAGTATATCCATACATCAATAATAAGATACCAAAAACAGAAAGGAAAAACAGAAAAGGGAAGACACAAGCCATAAGCATAAATATTTCTGACAATAATAATGTTGGAGTAGCTTTTCAGCAACCACTCTTGTGCGTTCTATTGTCCGACTTTGACCGGCCAACTTTTTGAAGTTTTCTCTAGAGAGTTATTACTCCTTGATGACTATCAATCCTAAGAGGTGGGGACGTGAAAATCATTTGTGGTCATACCGCGAATAGAACCCAAGCACCGAGTTCCAGTTACGTGGAAGTCGACGCACAGACCCACAACGCCTACAGTGGGGTGCAGGTAAGCTGTGAATAACCGATAAGCAGCCACCGACTAAGAGTGGCTGAGAAGGAGGGCACTGCTGAAAATGCCACAGGGACCTCAGACAATTGTCTGCGTCAAAACGAGTTGGCAGTGTCTTAAATCATATGTGTGGTAACCCACCTTTTTGCTCTCGAGTTAGGAGGTGGCTCAGTGGGAAGTGGCATCATCGTTGGTAGTAACCAATGCAATCTTATTGAAGGCACAGTCGTACCCGATATTACGACTCAGCCCAGTAATATCGTAATTATGGTATACTGGCAAACCTATTTCGGAACTGTCGACATCAGGGCCGACGCCTGCAGTATTTTGTTACCTG
Organism: Eristalis intricaria; assembly: GCA_964034865.1. NCBI lineage: Eukaryota > Metazoa > Arthropoda > Insecta > Diptera > Syrphidae > Eristalis > Eristalis intricaria. The sequence continues at coordinate 61,533,170 of OZ035877.1, read as the reverse complement.
AGTAAGCTGAAGTGAAATCCGGTTGAAATTGTTTCCAGGATAATACTGCAGACGGCCTCAAAGTACGTTCAACGTCAACATCGCCATAAAGTTGGTGGTGTAGGTCCAGATGTAATATTCCGAATTAGCACTGATCCGTCTCTTGCACTCTGGGGGTGGGAAAGGGGGGTTGGGCACACTCTCAGGCCTCACTGCTTGCAAATATAACCATGGGATCAAAAGGTGAGTACACACAGTGATCACCAGGCGATAATATTCAGCGTCGGGAAGGTGAAACGAGGGCTGCACTCTGTCCTTACAGTGCCAAAGTGGAAGGATACGCTCTTCCACAGAGACTTGTTCAATGGGATGGTGAACACAAGCGTCTTAGTCAACAATGGCTCAGTGGAGGCCCTTTCAAACAGCTCACACAACAGCGTGTAGCGCAGCAATGCCCAGAAGGTCTCCTAGCAAAAGAGGCGAACCCTTCTATTGGTTTATTAATGAGAGTAAGTCAAAATGCTTTAGACAGCTCTACCACTATGTTGACTCAGATCACTGGGTTATGGCTTTTAGATGAAGAAGATCAAAAGCAGCAGGTCACCACAAGTAGCCTTTCCAATAATGTTGAGGACCGCAGTAGAGCACCATCACGAGGGAGACAACCACGCAGCACATCCCAGCAATCACGCCCGCTGAACATTCACTATGCCTTTCCATTTATCCCAAGTGTTCATGACTAAAAGTTAATGGTTAAAAAACGTATTGTAAGAACATTGTTCTCTGTTTCAATACATGTGGCAACCATAGACGGACAAGATATTTTTGCAAAATAGTTGCGTATACGCCCCGTTTCCATAAACGTCGCGCGCTGAAAACACCTGGGCTTGCATTCGGGCTGTCAGCCATGACGACATTTTCAGCTTATTTTACCGGGCAAGCACGTGCTGAGTCTTCACATCACTTACTCATCCAAAGTCCAAGAAAGCAAACTAATTACTTGCAGAAAATTATTAGCACTGCGTGACACATGAAAGACTGATCATTTTTCATAAACTTTATGCTCTTCCGTAGCCTAGTTGCTGCGATGGCGCACTGGAAGCGCTTGAGAGCAGTTGAAATTTGCTGCTCAGATTGTAGATCTCCTCCTCGAGTGGTTGCGGTAGACCTAGATTCACATCAGATTGAAGTGGAAACTGCCTCCATCTTGGTGCAATGGCGAAGTAGACTTGCATTCACCTCAAGTGGGTGCCTGCACAAGTGCACAGTGTGACATCGCAGGAGCTCGCTAGACGAACAAATCATCACTTTCCCACGTGGAGAACTACCATCTGTGCCCCTCGCTACAGTTGAGCAACTTTTGATGCTTGTCACGATCGATTCCGAAACTAATTGTATTTAGTCTGACAGTGCACCACGTGCCTCACGAAACAGATTTGAGGGCTGACATATCTTAATCAGGCCGAGCGGACTAGCATTTACGACCACGCTACTGTCCGGGACCTGGGCCTCAACCAACCAACCTCTCCAACTAGCACTCCTCCAGAAGCCGTCAACGCAAACAGGACGAAAGATTGAATGCAGAGCTTTCGTCTCGAAGAGACCAAGGACTTCCTCATCCGCTTTTGAGATTGTCCATGCCTCAGTGCCGTACAGGAGGACTGGGCTGATCAAGGTGTTACATAATGTTAGCTTGGTCCTTCGAGAGAGGACACTACTACTCAATTGCGTCTTGAGCCCAAAGAAACAGGGGTTGGCAAGGGTTACTCTGCGTTTGATCTCGGTACTGATGTTGTTCGTACTATTTACTGCGGAGCCGAGGTAGACGAAGTCCTTGACTACCTCGAAGTTATAGCTACCCATTGTGACGCCAACACGTCGATGTTGTGTGTCCTTTCTTGATGACATATAGTTCGGTTTGCCCTCATTCACCGCTAGACCCATTTTAGCCGCTTCCGCCTCAATGCCACCAAACGCCTCATTGACGGCTCGCTGTGTTCTGCCAATCACGTCAATGTCATCCGCGTATGCTAACAGTTGTACGAACTTCTGGAAGATCCTGCCTCTAGTGTTGGCGTGTGAGTCTTTGCACAATCTTCCCCAGGATGATGTTAAAAAAGTCACATGATAGCGCGTCGCCTTGTCTAAGACCTTTATTGACATTGAAGTTCTCGGTGGCGAGAATTCTCCATCGTCATCCTGCGCAACCTGACAGGGCAGGGCTGTCAAAACTAGACATGGCGTTGTATAGCTCTTCCCTATGCACGCTGTCATGTGCAACCTTGAAATCGACAAATAGGTGGTGGGTGTCTATCTGCATTTCTTGGGTTTTTTTCCAGGATCTGCCGTAGTGTGAAATTCTGGTCGATGGGGGACCTACCCGGCTTGAAACCGCACTAATAAGGACCTATCAGGTTGTTGACGAATGGTTTCAGGCGCTCACACAAAACGGCAGAGAAGATCTTATAGGCGATGTTCAGGAGACTTATCTCTCGGTAGTTGGCGCAGTTGATGGGGTCTCCTTTTTGTGGATCGGGCAAACGATACTCTGATTTCACTCGTCGGGCATGCTTTCCTCCGACCATCTGTAAGATGAGCTGGTGCATGCGCCCAACCAGATCATCTCCAGCTGCCTTAAACAGTTCAGCGGACAGCCCGTCCGCACCGGCAACTTTGTTAGACTTCAGTTTTGATATTGCTATCTTGACCTCGTCTAAGTCGGGTGGACGGAATTCTCGTCGATCATCGTCCATATTGAGTGGGACATTCTGCCTGACAGCGGTATTGGTGTCATCATCGGCGTTGGAATGTAACACAAGTAACGTAAATGCCCATATCGGAATCTCTAGTTGCTGCATCTTGCTTTCTTGTGTGTCCCCTCAATTGAAAATGAAGATGAAGGCTTCAGCGCACATGTCTTAATTCACAAAATCTTTTACTGACATCAGCACTTTCTTCCAAAGTGAAACTATTCCCACTTCCTCGAGTTCTTTTCCCCGAATTGCCTTGTAAGGTGCCAGCTGAAGAACGTCAGGTCTTCGATTCTTAAACAATTAAAGACAATCATGTTTGTAATCACCACAGCGCGGAACAACAACTCAGTCACGATTGTTGTCAGCCTTCAATTGCGGGTATTATTTTACATTTACCTACGGAAACCCCGTTCAGTCATCAATTCCTCGATAAGTGGTCACCTTGAGGGGGATTTTTCTGAAGTTCGCTGTAAAAAGCAAAACCCACTCGTCTAAGCACTTTTCGTCTTCCACTTTATGTAAGTCCCCAATCAGTTCTCCAAAATTATTTAAATGATCACTCGTGCCAAAGTGAACAATCCATTTAACGTCAAGTTAGCCAACGTTCACTTCTTGGTTATCACCCAACGTCGCAGTTCTAATAATAGGACATCTGCGTATTCAAGAGTAATTAATGAAATTTGAACCTCAACTTAATCAATCACCTGCTCAATCCGATCAAAATGGTGCAAATTGTCTCCACGATGCCAAATTAACGACGTCCTGAGGCGGTGATAATGGGTGGTGGACATTCGCAACGGTCACGAGTCTTTGCGAAGAATGACCCCAGACGCCAGCCATTCTAATTAAATAATCCGCATTGACGACATTTCGGAACCAACGCAAATCACGAGCACGAGTCAACGCATGGCTCAAAAGACTTGATTTAAGACAATCTGTTAATCTGTCTGTCACTTGTCGCCTTTGCGATCTCGTGATATTGTTGTTTTTCTTTGCCGCGTGTGGAGAGATGAGGGAAAGTCGTGCAGCGGTAAAGATGAACCGATTCGTTTCCTCAGGTGGCAGGTGGAAGACACTGTTGAACTTTCAATCACAATCTGAAGTTTATTTATTTTTATGAGTGATCACAACGAAATCGAATGTCGCTTGCATTCTTTTGCTTGTTCTGTCGGAAGACTTGCATCACTCTTGCTTGAATTGATTGCAAGGAGCGCTTTTGTGACACACGCTTTCTTCAGTTTGAGGCCGTGCACTTTCAAACCGTCAATTGCCATTAAATCCCCGTCACCGCACGGCAAATTTGGTTAGATGGTCCACTTTCGTTCTGCCGACCACCGATGACCGATCCATCGCGGAAACGCTGCTGATGATAGCTTTATAGCCTGACCGCCAGAAGGCCAAATTACGTCATCCTGTCAAGCTGCCTTGAGGATTGATATGCTTTTTATGTCCACTGCCGGTCACCTTCACATCGTTAAAAAGTAATAAGCTTTGTTGTCATCGCTCGTCAACGGCCGTAGCCGAAGCATCATCCATAAATTTGAAGAGATGATGAATTTTTCTGCTCTGGCTGCTACGATATCGCGCATTTGGGTGCAGTGCCTTTGAGCTAGTCAGTGGCTCTGTTTTGTCCACACGGCGCTTGTTGCGCTAGTTTTCTCTCGAATGGTGATCAGTTGATTCAGACGAGGGTTTTTTTTTTCATTGTCACAGAAGCACTCGCCTTCTCACAGTCTTCTCACATCGTTCCCCCTTCTGGAAGCGAGTGGAAAATATGTGATCCATCGGGGAGCTTCTATCGAAACTAATTTGTCTTGGCGGATATGCTTTGGCATGATAAATTAAGTTCGTGTTGTTTTGCTGACGTAAGGCAGGGAGCTCGCAAATTACCTGCCACCGATGATGGAGAGAATACAATGAAAACCACAATAACCAATATATTTCATAAACAACGTAAACGATTTTGACTGAGTATCCGCAGATAAGCTGAAAGTCATTTAACAGAAAAATAAATATGCTAGCCTTTGTTGCAACGTAGCTTTAAACTGGTTCTCAAGTTCAACTGCAGATCATTTTTCCAACAATTACCTCCAGCCCCTCTACTTCGAGCCTCGTCTAAGAAGTGGAAGCTCCAGAAGGGTATCAGGCTGTTCCTCGAATCCAAGAGAGTTCATCGGCTCCACAATTGCCTGGTAGGTCATCGTGCCCGGCATCCACTAGTACGCAGAGGCAGTCTGCATTCTTGAGTTGAGGGTGACATTGTCGAGAGGTTAAATTGTAGCCTTGCTTTGCATGATCGTAATGATCTCCGCCTGGCAAGCACAACAATGATTATCTACAAATTTAAAAGGATGTACTTATTGTTCCTTGGAATAGACAACATTGCCAACTCCCTCATCCATCTATGATCCCTCTGCAAAGAGTAACAAGTGTCGCCCAGCGTCTAAGGATCTTCCTAGCCTCTGAGAATTCTGAAGAGAATACTAGTTAAGAAGTCCTTCTTGAAAACATATTGTCACTGGAAAGGCAGCCGAACTTGTTGACAATCGTGGAGTGAGCAGAGCAAGGTTCGATCGTGTGTCTTCATTTGGATAGCGGTGCTAATGGCATCTCGACTTTCAAGTGTAGTTCCAAGCGGTGGAACGTAGTCAAGTCTGAACATACGTCAGCGCTCCACCGACGCACGTACAAGTACATGCCGGTCGCTGCACTCGATTTATAGCTTCGCAGTTACCACCTTTTGTTACCCATTTGACTGCACCAACTATAGAGGGATAAGTCTCCTTAACATCGCCTATAAGATCCTCTCTGCCGCTTTGTGTGAGCGCCTGAAACCATTCGTCAACAACCTGATAGGTCATTATAAGTGCGGTTTCAGGCCGGGGAAGTTCACCATCGACCAAATCTTCACATTATAGCAGATCCTGGAAAAACCCAAGAAATGCAGATCGGCATCCACCACCTATTCGTCGATTTCAATGCCGCATATGACAGCGTGCAAAGGGACGAGCTATACAATGCCATGTCTAGTTTTGACAGCCCTGCCCCGTCAGGTTGCGCAGGATGACGATGGAGAATTCTCGCTGCTCCATCAAGGTCGGTAACGAACTCACCGAGACCTTCAATGTCAAAAAAGGATTTAGACAAGGCGACGCGCTGTCATGTGATTTCTTTAACATCATCCTGGAGAAGATCGTTTAAGACTCACACGCCAACACTAGAGAACCGATCTTCCAGACGTCCGTACGCGGATGACATTGACTTGATTGGCAGAACACAGCGAGCCCTTGCTAGCATTGAGACGGAAGCGGCTGAAATGGGTCTAGCGGTGAATGAGGGCAAACCGAACTATATGTCATCAAGAAAGGACGCACAACATCGACGTCTTGGACAGAGCGTCACAATGGGCAGCTATCACTTCGAGGTAGTCAAGGACATCGTCTACCGCGGCTCCGCAGTAAATAGTACGAACAACATCAGTACCGAGATCAAACGCACTCTTGCAACCCCTGTTTCTTTGGGCTCAAGAAGCAACTGAGTAGTAGAGTCCTCTCTCGAAAGACCAAGCTAACATTATATAACACCTTGATCATCCCTGTCCTGCTCTATGGTGCGGAAGCATGGACAATCTCAAAAGCGGATGAAGAAGCACTTGGTCTTTTCGAGAGAAAAGTTCTGCGTTCCATCATTGGTCCAGTTTGCGTTGATGGTTATTGGAGAAGAAGATTCAACCACGAACTGTACGAGCTGTACAGCGGCATGAGCCTAGTCAGGCGTCTACGGATTCAACGCCTAAGATGGATGGGCCATGTAGAGCACATGGACAGGTCCACCCCGGACTGTAGCGCCACCTGAAGAAGAAGAAGAAGAAGTTACCACCTTTTACAAGAGCGCTCCTCCTCCGACTTCTCATTCTTTCTTTCTTTATAAAACAGGACGAAGGCTTATTTTAAGAACTAGAAATTGAAATAAAACATGGAAAAATTATTTTAATATCCACGATGTTTGAATATTTTTTGCGAGGGTAAGTGAAAGTCTTCAAAAGACTCTATGGGGACCGTTCCCACATAGCGAAAGGGATTTACCCAGTAAAAGCACCACCCTTCAAACAAAATATATTTCCACTACAAGCAAGTTTTACACTTATTCAGCAGTTTTTCTTTCTTGGTTTAGACGCAAGAGATTTGGCAAGAGATTCTCCATTGAGAGTTCTTGCTAACACCGCTGTTAATCGCGGGTTAAATTCACCAGAGCCAGGGCTTTAGTCCTTTGAAGACGGCGAAAAGAGTTTCTTTCGTCGAGAATTGGAAGGACAGCAGAGTTTATGTGCTCTTCCAGGCGGCGCTTATGCCTACGAGCAAAATTCGTAACTTCATCTTGGACTGATGAAATATCGTTGTTTCGTATATACCAGGGTGCGTTGACGATGGCTCTTAGCACTTTATTAAGAAAAGTTTGTAGTATGTTTCTATTACTTTCTTTGGTACAAACCCATAGTTGTATACCATACGTCCAGACGGGTTTTAGCACTTGCTTGTATATAAGAAATTTGTAGTCAGTACTTAGCTTTGAATATTTTCCAATAAGCCAGTACATGTCTTTGTATCTTAATTGGAGCTCCTCACATTTCTTTTTGACGTGCCCCCCACAATTTAAGCTTTACATCGAGAGTCATTCCGAGGTATTTCGCTTCATTGCCGAAGGGTATTCGAACATTTTTATAAAAACGGGCACGTTCTTATACATAAAATTGATATGAACGGATTAAGCTTCGTTAAGTTCAATTCGCTGAGTGTTCGTCCATTTGTATATCCGGTCTAAAGCACATTGCAATTTTCTGGTTGATTCTTCGACCGTTTTGGCAGTTACCAAAATGGCGGTGTCGGCAGCAAATGTGCCTGCGTTCTGCGGTATATCGCTGCTATACAATTAGTAAAGGAGGGGACCAAGAACACTTCCTTGTGGTACTCCAGATTTAAATAGGTAGTATTCTTTCCCATATTTCACACGGAAGATTTTATCCGTTAGATAGTTCGATAAAATTGTGCAAAGTTTTCTCGAGAGGAATTGTTAAAGCTTGTGTTTCAAGCCTTCGTGCTAAACCTTGTCAAAGGCTTGAGAAACATCGAGAAATACAGCTGAGCCGACTTCCCTTTGTCCAAACGTTCTGGTTCAATGTTTGAATATGATTTCGAGCACGTGACCGCCGGGGCTTTGTTGTACATCCGGCTTGACTTCACATATAACGCTTCAAATGGTTGCTTACAAGTCTAAGTTAAGCTCGAAGATGTTGTACCGTTCACCATTGGCTTTATGTATCGATGAATCTCTTCTTCTATGGATTAGAAATTACCTTTCGAACCGTTCAATTCAACTTGTTTTCGATGGGCTCAAGTCTGATATCCACCAAATAAATGCTGGTGTTCCCCAAGGCTCAGTTCTGTCTCCGACACTCTTTCTCATTTTTATAAATGATCTCTTGTCTGCTACTTCTAATCCAATCCACTCCTTCGCTGATGACAGCACCCTTAGCTTTTCATATTCGTTCCAAGACTCACGACCCCGCCCTTCGGCCGTAGAATTGGAACGGCAGCGTATGTTAAGCACGTTGAATTCCGATCTTGACAGCATAATTAACTGGGGAAAAAACAACAGAGTGGAATTCAGTGCTTCAAAAACTCAATGCTGTCTGCTGTCACTCAAGCGAACCCTTGATAATCATCCATTATCCATGAATGGCGCTTGTGTCGATGAAACCGGAAACCTTTCCTTTCTTGGTATGTGTATCAACACAACACTTAGTTGGAGCGATCACATATTTGAGGTCGACAAAAATGCTGCGAAATGTTTAGGTTTTCTTAATCGATGCAAGACATATTTCACCCCTTCTGATTTGGCTTTGATTTATAAGGCGTACATCCGCCCCAAGCTTGAGTATTACCCTCATATCTGGTCTGGTGCCCCGAAGACCACACTGCACCTACTTCATAGAATCCAAAAGCGAGCGATAAAACTTATAGGAGACAACAATATCGCAGAGCCATTAGATTCTCTCGAACATCGACGTACCGTCTCTTCTTTGTCCGTGTTTTATCGTTATTTCAACAAACGATGCTCTAGTGAGCTAGCCAACTACATTCCTCCTCTCCATGAATTCACCCGCAATACTCGTCTCGCCAGGAATGCCCATCAGTATACTCTTAAGCCTACTTTCGGACGCACAGTTAAATTCAGAGACTCGTTCTTCAGCCGCACTGCACGAATGTGGAATGCTCTTCGCAAGCTAATATTTCCCACAGACTACAACCCGCAGATATTTAAGACCAATGTGCATAGGTACCTCCTGTCCCTTTCTCCCTCTATACCTTTGGCCCGTGCTGTGTCTTGACCCCGGACACATAAGGGTATTAGCAATCCCTTGAGCACGCGCAAATTATAAAAAAAAATGAAAGAAAGATTGTGAGAGGAAGTATTAAAAACATGTCATATATTCAGACACCCCGTTTCTGCCAATTCAGTTTGATTTGATGATCAAAGGATTAAGAGATAAAACTACTTCCACTACTTCCACGGCCACCAATCGACTAATTCTTCAACTGGCCTGATAAGCACTGCTAGTTCATAGCAATCGGTTTGTTGAATTCCAGAGGTGGAACCCCGACCTAACTTCAATTTAACAAAATAGAATATAATATGGGTGGCGCGACAGTCCGATTCGGACCAGGGCCTAACTTCCCAGCAACCACTCGTATCGAGCGTGCTATTGTTCTTTCACGAGTCGAAGGGACCTACAGTTTAATTTCTACTCCGAACGGCGAAGTTGAGAAGCCTTTTTCTAGACAGGAATACTCTTTGAGCATTGTCTGTGACTCGAAAGAGGCGGGACCGTGAATTATCAAAGGTTGTAAATTCGGGTATCGAACCTGGCACCCTCTGCGTAGGAGTCGACGCACTTACTCACTACGCCACGGCGATCCACAATTTAACAAAAAACAAAACTTTATTAACACAAGGAACCAAAGAATAAAATAAAATAAAATTATATATAATTTTGAATGTACGGCAAGCTTTAGAAAAACGTCTAAACGCCTCGATTTTTCCAATTCAACACCCAGTTTCAACCCCAAAAGAAAACCGTTTCAACTTCAGGACAATTACAATGTCTCTTTTAAATTTGTCGCTGCGCAGCTCCATCTATCAGCACTACGTGTTGTCACGCTCAGGGAGGTTATTTATTTTCAACATGGTTAGAAGACCAACGGGGATAGATTGTTACACGTTACTACTTACCCCGAGATAATGTTACAGCTTGCCCCGGAATGGAACTATACACGAACAATAAAATTTACAAACAACCAATTAAAACCAAAACATAACAGCATGATGAAAAAAATACAATCTACACCGTAGTCTTTTCGAGACCAAAAATACAAAAAAAAATTACAAATATGCCTTTTGGGGCACCCATTGCAAATTTGTTCTCCTTGTCGTTCAGTGACCAATTGAAGTTCATTCACGTATTTCTTTATTCTGAGAGGAAAACTGTTTTTTTGTTTTGCTGTTACTTTTTTTAGTTCTAGCCTCGCTCTCCCCTACGTTCAACTTCTCATTTGGAAATCCCTCTTTTAAACCACACCACACCTTGGACCTCTGTATACAGTTGATCTTTGTCCAGCACCTATATCATTCCTGGTCCGCTGCATGACATGATCCGACGGTTTCTTGCTATGATTCTATGTATTCAAAATGATCCTTCAATTTAATTAACACTTTCCTTTTCATTCCAGAAGGGCATGGGTTCACTTATCGAAATAAAAGCCTTGTCATACATATATGATTCACTGACAAGCAAAATAACTAATATGATACTCAAATAAGATCAATAACAAAACAAAGTGAACACAATTCAATTTAATATTCTTAATTAACATGAACATTTTGAAAACACACATTACAGCCATGATAATCAAGTGCGAGTTTATTTTCTTATAACCCAAGCGACATCTGCTGGCAATCGATCATATTTCTGTTGGAGTCCATTAATTCCTGTTAGCTGGTTAACCGCAAGTAAATTGGCTGTATTTCAACCATTAATTAATTATTCGTTAACTTGTACCTATTCGCTTATGCAAATTCATTTCCACGAAATGGGGGAGGATTGCGAGAGATAGCGTGTTCGTAATAACACTGTTAGGTAAAAGATAATGTCATTATGCAATTAGATTGTGTTGGATAATATATAATGTGTACTCACTTTCATTCAGACATGTAATCATTTTTTCTATTTTTTATGAAATTAAAATTTTGTCTTAAGAATCTTCTTCTTGGTTCACCTCTAAGCGGTTGCTGTAAAGGCTATCCAGAGGGCGCCGCGAGGCGGTTGTATGTCAACTTGACCTGTGCATTTAACAGGGATTGTTGCTGGCATCTCGCCAAGTTGAGAGCAGTCAACAACTTTGCCCTGGATGCACAGGCCCATGCCCTTTGTTGATATTTTTCAGGATGTAATTTTTCTTTATTTAATTGAAATAGGTTTTCTGTTATTATATGTATGACGCCAACCATCATACTTTTGACCAGAAATGAAGTTTTACAGAGATGCCCGTCTTCTACCTCTCTTGTCCCTTACAACTGTTTTTTATAATGTGTTCCTAAACCAAATTGACCAACGTGACCAAATTACGTCATTCGTAAATAACCGTCAAAAATTCATAAATATCTGTCAAAAACCATATAAATTCGTCGATGGACTTGGGGGCAATCAGCTGTGAAGTCGGCTATCTCTGTTGTACTTCACTTCTGCTTTTGAAGCTTAAGGTTTCTCTTCTTCGTCATCGTAGCATTATGTGACACAAACGTGTCGTGTCCCAAGTTGAGAAAGTATCCATGTGCTTCAAACACGACTGCGACTCTATTCGAGATGTTCGGGCTATGATTCCATCATGATTGAGGGGAGGAAGGAGTTACATCGGAGGTATCAATTGTATGTTTTGAAAATATTACTGAAAATCAATATTCACTTTGGAAGAATGTTGACGAATAAATTTGACAGCTCTCCACTATAATTTTCCAACCTCCTTCGAGGGAATTTTTTATTCACACTTAATTGAGTGTTCCCTTAGTCACATCACCCATTATCCTTAATTGCTTCCAGTGGAATGTTCCCCTTATCTTCAAACGAGCACTGTATGAAAGATTTCTGCCTTACCCATGCATCGGCCTTCTCATTTCCTGGGATATCACTGTGACCTGAAACCCAGATAAGCCCAATTTTGAGCGGGCCTTGTAACGACACGAGTTCAGTCCGGCCTGTGTCAAATGTTCCATGCACATATTTTTTTCATGGGGAGCAACAGCCGTCCTCTTTCTTATACAGTTCTTAGATCCATATAGATTTTGTTGACAGGATCAAGCTCCCTTAATAGATTTGCTGAATCTGTCTTGCCACTTAATATATAAGAGACTTCTGTGGCAATCATTTCAGTTAGCACATCACTTCTGCACTTTGGGTGGTGTCCAGGATTCGATTTCAGTCTTGATGTTGGAACTAGATCATAGAACTGTACCGGCAATCCATTTTTCTGATCCAACCATTCCACATTATTGATCCGAAACCTTACCATTTCTCATGCAGCTCATAGAACTTATGTAATATGTACACTCAATTCTATTTTTATGCGGTTTTGAAGTTATGCGATTTTCCCGAGAATCTAATGCTGATTTATATTTTTACAAGATTTTGAAGTTATATGCTGTTTTTCTATAGAATTTTGTATGACAATCCCCTTTTTAAATATTTCTTCTACACAGAGCAAGCAAACAATAGTTACAAATGCTCAATGCTATTCGTGTAAGAATGAATTATCACTTGAGCTAATGCTTTCGATGAGTAAAGACGCATTCGGTTGATTAAGAAATAAAATTAAAAATTTTTTTTTTGACCTGATTTTACCAAGATATTTTACTCTGCTCAAAAATTCTCAGGTATCCTCATTTATTATTTGCTAATATCGACTTTTCTTTCTTGCGATTTTTTGGTCCTATGAACTTTTAAAAAAATTTGGAACGTATCTCTAATTATATGATGTAATTACAGTGGACTCCCCCTAAGTCGAATTGTCACGGGATACCAAAATTTGTTCGAGTTAGAGATAGTTTGACTTAGAGAGAGGTTTTTTTATGGAAAGTTGAGGGAAATGTATGTAAAATATGGCGAAAAAGTTCGAGTAAGGGAGTTTCGACTTAAGGAGAGTTCGACTTAGGGAGAGTCCACTGTAATGTCTTTTTTTATATGATTTTTTAGTTTTATGCATTTTTGAAAATAATGGAACACATTCCTTTTTTTTACACTAGATTAGTGTATTTTTGTGTGCGATTTTGTTTTGTGTGCGGTTAGTTTTGAAGCGTATCTAAAGCATAAAAAGCGAATTGAGTGTACATAAGTTTGTAGCACTCTAGGATTTTCGAAAATGACAAAACGAAATTTGAAAATGTCGGTCCTCAACCCCAGCAGCGATGTAGGGCTGTAGAGCGATGTTAAATCTCATAAAAAAAGTTACGGATACATTTTGAAAACACTGCACAAAGTTACAATGTAAACTGAAACGTATAATTCTAAGGCCTTCAAGCAAAAGGATAATTACCATTTGCTGAGTTCGTACAAGAACAGACTTACCAAAAAGATTCCTTAACACTTAACACTACTTCTTCAACTGATGTTTTACATTCTCCTCTCTGTTTGCAATGTCACACAAGTGTAAATCACGTTTCCAGGAATTGTCTTACAGAACGTTGATACCTGAGGCTTAACTTGCCGTTTGATTCCAAACTTTTATCATTCGGACGACTTTGAGTTTTGAATTAAGTTCCGCTAGATATGCAAAATAACACACTGTGTCGCCCGATTAGCTTTGAACCAAGATTTTTGAGCAAACCAAATTACAGTTGTGGTCCAGTTTAACGAATGCCTATAAAACGAATGATGGATATACGCCACTATTTTTTCAAATGCATTAGCGTCTCTATATAGCGTACGAAAAAAAGATTTGATATTTAATATAGCGAATGTTTTTGTTACCTTAGAGAAGGACACAAAGCAACTCCCTTGACTGTGGATGCATGAGAATGTTTTCTATTTTGCAAGTTTCGTTTTGTTCGGGGTTTCTGTTCTCTTTTGTCTGCCGCACGTGCGCATTTGGGTACTAACCTCTGTTGGTATGAACATCTCTTAGAATTGAGTAAGATGCATCATCCTAATCATCTTTTTCTGACCCGCATGATCCACCAAAGGAGTCGCGGAGGTAAACCACGCACGAAAGATCTCCAGGCAACTCGATCCTCCGCCATCGATTCTAACTCATCAGGAGTTATGCCCAAGCTTAACCGGGCGAGCTCAATCTCATCATGTGTCTGCCAAGTGGTCGACTACCTAATGGAACCGCATTCAAGGCCGGCCTCGGAAGTCGTGATACGTGCTATCCAACGAAGCATAGCTCTTTCCGTTCGAAGAAGGAGCTGTTCAACGTTGAGTTCCTAGCGCACTATCGTCTTTCTCACCCTATACAGGCGAGAAATTCCCACAACAGCACGAAGAAATCTCATCTCAGCAGCTTGTATCCGCGATCTTATTCTTTCGGTCATAACCCAAATTTCGTGACCATAGGTGAGAGTTGGAACAAATAGTGAGTTGAAAACTGCTAAATGGCTTTCACACTAAGCTCGGCCTTCCTGATTAGAGATCTCCCAAGCTGTGTCAAAACTGACCCAGCTTGACCAATCCTACAGGAAAGTTCAGTATTACTCCTCCCATCACCCGTGAAGAAGACCACGAGATACTGTAAACTTCTCCACCTGCTTCAATGGGACTCCACTAACATGTAGAGTTCATTGACCAGGCGTTGTGGAAATTTCCTTAACCTCTGATTTGTCCTCATTAACCTTCATCACAAGCGCAACTTGAATGAATGCTTTGTAGTGAAAAGGATCGGTAGCGAACTATGTGCTGCCAGTAGTTCATTAAGCTTGGTAAAAATGTCCTTAACTCGCAAACGTCTTTCGGTGGAAGATAAAGTAAAAATGATTGACGAGTGCAACAATGGAGCCTCGCTTAAGGATGTTGAAGTTTTTCCAATTCCAAAATCAAGCATTTTTACCATGGTTTTCAAGATTCTAAAAAATCTTAGGAATACACAGAATATATTTTCGACATTCGTCAAAGAAAGGTGAATGCTGAAAAATGAAACAGGCGTTGTACAAATGGTTCATTACCCAACATGAGTGCCACATTTCCATAAATGGAAACATTCTGAAAGCCAAGGCTATGGAATAAAAATATACAGTGGACTCTCCCTACGTCGCATTGTCACGGAATGTCATAATCTGTTTAACTTAGAGATAGGGCTTTGTTTGGAAATTTGTGAGCGATGTATGTGAAAAATGGCGGAGTTAGAGAGAGTTCACTGTATTTGTCCTAAGAAGTCCACACGAAAAAGGTACTTTCGTGAACTTTGAACGCAGCGTTCAGAAAACGCTTATTTGTTTTTGAAAAATTCACCCCAAGATAATAGGTCTGTTCCCGTACTTTCTGCACAAAATTGTGAAGACTGTCATTTTTTAAGGAGTGGGGGAAAAATCTCTCAGAGGGAAGCAAAATCTCAAGAAAGTACGGGAACGCAGTTTTACCAAATGTGTAAATTATGTCATTTATGAAGCCTCAAGTCTGAAATCTCACATGCATACATACATGAAATTATCACATACATACGAAAACAAAACCAAATGCACAGCAAACTATTTGATTATTTGACACATCAACTGATTTGACAGAAGACCAACAAACTGCACACAGAAATTTCTTGTGTTAGAATGGGCAGGGTGGGGAAGTTTTTTACTCTCTCGAGAGAGCGCTCATTTGACATAAAACCCAAATTTTTGGCGTACGGGAACAGACTTTCGTAGATTTGTGTTGTTTTGTGCTGTTTTGTGTTGTTTATTTTGGGTACGGGAACAGACCTATTGTTTTTAAATCGATTTTAGAATGAAACGTCACATTTAAGTCAAATGAATGACAATTATTCAAAATTTACCGATTGGGGATAAGAAAAATGATTCTGGCAGCACTGTTTTTATCGCCGTTTATGACCTAGCGGCTATAGTTGTCTCCGCTAACTTAAGCGGATGTACGCTATCGTTTTGTTGTAATTAATAAACAAATTTCTGAGTTAGCGTGTATACGGGTACAAAAAATCTAACCTATTATATCATTCGTTATACAGGACCACCACTGTAGTAGGCATTCTACGTCGCAACATGTAAGATTCACATTCGCGCCACCACTTTCAACCGCCAGACAAATTCCAAGTCATCATCTCCCTCGTTCAATTACCTCCCGCAAAACGTCACGAACATGATTGCCATTAGCACAACTGTGTAACTGAGAGGATCAATTCAACACAGCGATACCCCAATTAGTTCCCCATCTCATGCTGGGAAATGTCAAATTCCCCAGAATTAACCCTTCTAACGCCGAATGAATTCCACAACATGACTCTCGATCTCCACAACTGGAGGAAACTGACCTTAGCTCAATAACTCGATCATTCCAACGCAGTCTTAGTTGTTAATGTAAATCATACTTCTCCTTTTCTATGAATTAAATGTAATCAATTAGAGCTAATGATCGTGTATACATTATCTTCCCATTTATCATAAGCGAACAAAGAAGTGGAAGTGTGTAGAAGCAAAGGTCAGTCGCAAGCCCCAGCACCCAGGCAAAGTTACGCCGCGGTTGGCCTTAGAAATATTAAAATGAAAGTGCGATGCTTGCCCAGAAGCTTGTCAGCGCTACCCCCTTGTGAAATGTCACTTAAAATCGATTGAAACAAACACCGTCTATAAATAACCAGTCCACAACAGCAACCGTCTGAAGAGTTGTTAAAACAAAGAATGCAGACTCAGAAAACAAACATGCTTCAATCAGATTGCTGAATTCATTGACTGTTCTATGTCTATCCTTAGCCAATGATTGTCACTATTCATCGGACAGTGTCTAATTAAACTTGTTCTTAAGTGTTCCTCATTAGAAGTGTGCTGCCAACAATTGAAAGAAAAATGGGAAGACAAGTAGATGTGAGTTGCCTTGCAATCGGTATCGGGGGTAAATCCGCATATGTTTCGGTAATAAATACCGCACGCGAATATCACACTTGTTGGTGATGAGACAGGCAACCCATATCATCTCTAGATACCGCTGAGCGCTCATTGATCGATCTAAACCAGTCTGGGCTCCAAGTAGAGATAAGAGAGAAAAGCGCACACTCTTGATCGACGGAAAAGACAAATGACAATCTGTTTTTTTTTTTTTCAATTCTCATTCCACTCCTATTCGCATTCTCCAGTGTTTATCAGCAGTTACGCTTTGGTGTTGATTTCCAACTGAGACTTTGACTTTGTACGGTTGTCCAACAACAGCTGGGCAAACGCCACAATCGCCACCACAGTGCCTGTCTCTTGAAGCTTTCTTCGATTAATTAGGTTTCATAAACCCGTGGTCGGTGATCAGTGGTTGGCAATCTGATGTTGGCGGACAATGTTTGAGAATATGAAAGATTTCAGAAAGACAGACAGACGACGAGGATTTCATGGCATTGTGGTAAAAACCCAAAAGACTATGTGGTTCCCACTTAATAATAATAATATGCGTGGCGCTACAGTTCGAGGCGGACCTGGGCCTAGCTTCTCAGCAACCACTCGTGTTGTGCGTGCTATTGTTCCTTCACGATTGGCAGGGACCTACAGTTTAATGCCGTCTCCGAACGGCGAAGTTGAGGAAGCTTTTTCTAGACAGGAATACTCTTTGAGCATTGTCAGTGACTCGAAAGAGGTAGAGCCGTGAAATATGAAATGTGGTAAATTCGGGTATCGAACCTGGCCCCCTCTGCGTAGGAGTCGACGCCCTAACCCACTACGCCACGGCGACCAATAGAAGATGTGGTTCACACTTAGTGTAGATATTTAAATTTTACATCGGATATACAGTGGACTCTCCCTTAGTCGAATTTCTCCCTAACTCAAAGTTTTTCGCCATACACGACTTTCCATACAAAAACCTCTCCTAAGTCAAACTCCTCTAACTCGAAAAATTTATGGTAGCCCGTGATAATTCGATTTAGGGGGAGTCCACTGTATGACTCCACTTGACATCAAGCGGACGTTTTTCGAAGCTTTTCATGTCAATGACCTACCTCACCAGCTACGTTGTGTGTCTAGGTTCAACTCCCGACACGAACAGATGCCATAACTCATGGCCAGTGCCGTAACTAGAACTAACCCGGTTCAAGCTTCTTCTATTTGCGCCCTCGTATGAAGTTGGCCTTGGTAATTTTTGCGCCCTAATTATGCCACTGGTCAGGACTCCACGTCTCTCGAGTCACTGACATTGCTTGGAGGGCACAATTGTCTAGAAAAACCTTCTCCGTTTGGAGTCGTTCTAAAACAATACAACGGTGCCAATGTGTCACGATCGTGGCATTATAGCACTTTTTCATAGAAATGTCATTGTGACACCTTAAGATTGAATATGACACTCTGGTGAAAATTTGACATATTTAAATAAAAGTTTATTAAACAATCGCTGCAGAAGGTGTAAGCGACTGACTTTTAATGAATATAATGTTCTTCCTTTAATTTAATTTAACTCCCCCCAATCCAAGCAATTACCTTCTGTACAGTAGTGTTCCCTAGATCTTGAGCCGGTGGTTAAGATACATCCCTACAACATGGCTTAGTTGTGAATTACAAAAAGGTCGTGGAAGGAAGTACGTTGACTGTCTTCTAATGGATTATGGGTCATTGAGTGGAAGTTGCGTAGGCGGCCACATACCACTCGAAGCTTCGTCAGATACTCTAGTCTTTCACCACGGCGGGTCAAAAAATCCTGAGACTAGAACAGCCGGTTTCAGCCTGACAAAGTTGATTTAAGGGTATTCCCTTTGTGGGAGCATCGTGGACGTTGTGCATTAAGCCAAGAGGAGGAGGATTGCTTGAGATTAATGCCAACGCGTAATCTAATTTGAGACAACTAGACTGTCACGGCGTGTACTACTCTGAACGACACCAAGAGCGGCAAGACATTTTAGATCGGCTTCGAACTTTACCGAGTGAGAGGGATTGTTCAATAATTCATGATCTTAATTGGTACCTTCTTCGACTCAGATCCAGTGGGACAACGCAATAGAGGACGCCCACGGAACTGTTGGCGCACCCAATCGACTTGGTGTGCGCAGTTGGAGAGAGCTGGTCAAAGATCGTGCCGGCTAGAGAGGCTTACTGGTTGAGGCCCAGGTCCACCCCGGACTGTAGCGCCACCAGCAGAAGAAGAAGAATTGGTACCTTAAGTAAAACTCAAGGCATTGGTTCGCCATCTCTGGTCAGCTTGAACTTGGTCCTTTCGAGGCCCATTGTCTTCTTCCGATGATGGCAATGTCGTCGACATATGCGAGCACTTACTTAGGCTTGCGGGAGGTCTTACATTTAGTGTTGACATCTGAGTTACACACGATGGTCTCAAAATTGTCCCTCGTGTCGCAAGAAAAAAATGTATTTCTTAGTATATTTCCGTCTGTGGCACCTGGACCTTAAAATGTCGCTTTTTGAAAGCCGTGGTGGGTCTTCGGAACATATTTTTCCGGCATCGCCGCTGTTGAGAGAAGAAAATCACGCACAAATCGACTGAAGAAGCTAAGCTAAAATCCACTTCCGACTGTAGTGCCAATCATTTCATCATTGGTTACTGTCTAGTGTCATTTCGAAACAATATCAACGAAGAAACGTATATTTTGACAGCTGTCACTTTGACATTTCATCAAAAAAATACCATAAACTCTGAAGATTGGCGTCCAACTCCATTCACTGTTCACTGTACAAACAATTACAAATATCGTTCGTCGGAGAATGAGCTTCCTGGTCGCAACGCAACCATTGCAAACAAACGAAAAAAAAAAAGGTTGATCACCCCTCATTCTCTTGCCTATTTGAATACGAAAAGCAAGCGCCAACCAACCAACATTTGCATACACGAGTGTACACACATTCTTAAGCTTCCACTTCAACTCTTTTCAGTTGAATCGCCGCGACAACACTAGCCACGCCAAGCCACTACCGATGACGACGCGTTTCCTCTCGCCCGTCCCCCACATCTGTGACGTGAGCTTCTCGGGTCTTGTGGTGACTCTGCCCAGAAGGTCGACAACGAGATACGCCGCAACACATTTGCGCGACAGCTTGCAGCTTGCTTAAGCTTTGTCAGTCTCTCGCTTCGCTTTGTGTGTAGTCTCGACAAACGGAGAGCGAGACAGCGAGACAGTGAGACAGTCCGCTCAACCACGGCTGGCCAGTCAGTAGTTACAGTAGCCCAGTTGTGGCGCAACAACAATCTCACAATTCCGATCAGCGGCTCGAATATGTAGTGCAAGTGTTTTTTTTTTTTTGCCTGTTTCTTAATTTCAAACCATCTGTGAAATCAAAAATAAAGAATTTATGCCACACTCGTGATTATAATGTCAGCGGATAAAGAAGTTCCAAGAAAAGTGTTAACAACGCACCAGTTGCTGCTGGCGAAGTTATCGTTGCGAAAGCGCAAGAAAAGGAACGCGAACCCGAAGGCGAACGCGCGAAAAAGCTCGAATTAAAGCCCATACACAGCTTACACCACATAGATACGTACAATAATACTGGCCCGCGATCGACACTTGCACACACACACACACACAAACACACGCCGTAAAACTGTGTTATTTAACAGCCAGCAAAACAAACAAAACTTGATCTTGAAAAACCCATACGATCGCAACAACAATAATAAAACCAAACAAAAAACCGTGTGAGCCACTTTGGCGGAAAGGCATTACCTTTTGGGAGACGTATTCGGTTGTGTCTTAAGCATCCGCGAAGCATTTGTGTTTTCATTTGTTTCCCTCCCGCTCAGACAGTGTTAATCCGCGAAAGAAAACAAAACGATCATCAAGCATGTACAGCACAATGGAACGATCGCGAAGCTACACGAACGTGATCAGTGACCCCCGTGGGGTGAATTCGCCCAACGCCTCCGACAGTCTGCCGCTCTCGATCGACATAATGCGACCGAACATGGACAGCACCCATTGCGGCAGTGAGCACAACGTCAGCAGCTGCAGCTTGCCAAATTTCATGCCAATCAGTCCGATAGTGAAGTGCAGCCCAACGGTGACGGGCATTCCCAGTCCGCGGACGCGGCGAAAGGGCTTCCTCATTCGGGACAGTTCCATTCACTCGGACTCCAGCCATTACTCCAGTGTGGACAGCCTGCTGGAATCGAGGAAACCCGACCCCGAGGCGATACTCATCAATCTTGGATTCGGTCCGGTCGAGTCGGACGACATTCTGTCGCGCATACCAAAGAGATTCCTGAAGCCATCCCAAGTGCGCGGTGTCGACACGGAGGCGTTTGTCAGGCGCCTGCAGCTCGCCAGCCAGTTGCACGATCACAGCGTCCTAGGATACCGCGGACTCACCGGCAACCCGGACATCCCACCGTCGACAATTGTTGCCAAAATAATGGAACGCTTCGAGGTGAACGAGCGAAAAAAGTCGATCAGCTCCATTGATCCTCAGTTCTGCTGACTGAGGTGAAGTGTTTGTTTGTTTGTTTTATCTGTTGCCTCCCCCTGTTGCCTTCCACCCTGTTTGTTACTTAACTTCACCCCGTGTCTCTTATGTGTACTTAGATAATTGTAATTATTATTTGATTGTTTTTATCAGTAAGTGACTTATTAAAACGATTCGTACTTAAGTTTTAAATGTTAGTGAAGTGGTTTTATTTTGGTTTGTTTACTTTGCTCGGAATTCAGCAGATAGTTGGGGAGCGTTGCTGCCGTTAGCGGCTAGCGGCTCCATGTGACGTCGGCCGGGGGGGGTGAGTTGGTTGCCAGCGCCGCCATACGTACGTTAACTGCCGTCGAATTGTGAAAATTGTAAAACTGCGCGTCTACGAGGAAGTGTGCGTGCCGTGACACGAACCAATGCCTGAGGTCAGCAACTGTGTTCGGCGCGCCGAACACCTTTGTGAACGCCCAATGTTAGGTCTGTGCTGATAGTTGATTCAAGAGTAGCACCTTTTATTTGCCCCCACTCCAGTCGTAAATCAACTCTCGGCCTCCGGAATGTTTTGAGAAGCATCTGTTTTGCCATTCAAAAGGCGAATTGCTTTGTTAATTAAAGCAGATAACTGCCAGGTTATCATTTTAATATTTTAATAGGCACATGCGAGTACACATGCTTGCATAAAAGTGCCGCACCACTCGTAAACAACGTTGATCTCGTGTGTGTTTGTTCGTTTAAGTCTTGGGCAAGCCACAGACGGATTATATTTATTGCGAAGACGAACATCAATTAATTGTCCCCGCTGCGAGATGCCTGTAAATATTTGTCTCAGAAAAGTCGCACATCAATTGAGGATCTCGTTGGCTTTTGTTCATGACGGCGATAATGTTTTTGTTTGTGTGCAGAGGCTGAACCTTGGGGTCGGTATTTCTTTGGCCTAGATAGAGAATCGAGTGTCAAAGCTCTTTCACTAACAACTGAGACAACGACATCTTCGCAATGTCAACGACATCTCGATTCAATGTGAGTGAAGGACACCGGCTTGTTGTGCTTTGTTGTTAGTTGAAGGAAACTTGTGCCTCCCATGAGATGTACTTACAACCATAATTGGTTGGGAATTTCTTTTAGCGGATGACTTCTTTCCTTGAGCTAACCAAGAGAAAATGACATCAGCGAATTTCGGTGAAAGCAACCAATTTATAGTGTGTTAGCCCTGTTGCAGCTGTTACATCATAGGTGGCGCTACACTTCGAAGTGGACCTGGGCCTAGCTTGTACAAACCCCATTCATGTTGCGCGCGGTATCGAAAGCAACCAATTCATAGCGTGTTAGCCCTGTTGCAGCTGTTACATCATAGGTGGCGCTACACGTCGAAGTGGACCTGGGCCTAGCTTGTACAGATCCCATTCATGTCGTGCGTGATATCGTTATCTCATCGTTGGAGGCGAGGACTATGTAGACTGAAAGGCCGAGTTTATGAAGCTTTTTCTAGACAACTGTACTCTCTGAGCAATGTCAGTGACTCGAGAGAGGTAGAACCAAGAACGATAGCCTCGGAGATCGGATACTAGATTCCCAGTAAAGCGATCGCTGTACCTACCACTGATGGACAGAATCGAATGATTTTGAGAGTTGAGACTTTAACAATCGAATGATCACTAGAGACGGTCACATTCGAATGATTATTCGAGTAATAATCAATTAGTACATCTCGATTCTCAAAATCATTCGAATGACTACCAACTAATTACTTACTAATAACACAAGATAGCTCGATAAATGTCTCACTTCAGCATAAGAACAATCGACAAATAGTTCTCGTCGGACAATACTAATCAGCGACATAACCAGAATTACGTTCTCTTGAGTTAGTAGTTAGTTAGTAGTCATTCGAATGATTTTGATAATCGAGATATTCTCGAGATGCTGTATTAATCCATTAGCGGAGCTAACCCGACTAACCTTAAGTACGCCTAAGCCTAGTAAGGCCTAATCTAACTTAAAACTGCCTAGCTCATCCCTTAAACTAGTTACCGCCTTCCAGTGTCGTTTGGCGAACTACTCGAGAAAGAACAAAAGCACGCACAAGACGAGATTCTGTATTAATCCATTACCACTCGAATAATCATTCGAATGTGCCCAACACTAGTACCCACCCATTACGGCTTGTTTGCAAGGGTATACGATAAGAAACTAGGCCTCAGCCTCCTCTTTTAACATGGGCACGACGGAAATTCTCAAACGTGTATCACCGTTGTTGATTGACTGCGCTGTCAAATTTGTGCGGGATTCTCATACTCGTTCTTTTGTGTTTCCTTGTCCACAACCTAAAGTGCCCCATACACACAACACATGTGTGCAACCAAGTACCGCCTTCCGCCACACACGTGACTCAAATTCGTACGCATTAGCTCTTCATTGGACTTTGACGAGGACAGAACAGCGCTTTAGCTTAAGGCTCGTAGAAATATTGGACTATTAGCATCAATAGTGGCTTATGTCTCCGGCATGCATTTTTCATAAACTAGTCACAAAATTATTGCCCAGAATCATTAAATCGTTCAGGTACCAAACGTAGCTATTACCGCTTTATTGTATCAGAGCTTTTCACTCATCAACTTTGTATGAAAGTGTGCTGACAAGCCCACACACGAGACTCTCTTAGGAACAACGACACAAGAAATGAAGGTATTTTCATTTTAGGCACACAAATGTCGTGTGTATGGGGGCCTTAGGTTAGGTTATGTGTGGGGGCCGCTAGAACATTCACCAGCACACTTAGACCATGTTGGTCTATTGTGATACCCACAGTCAGACAACTACCACTTGGATCAAATTAACGGCACTATCCCAGTCCAGTGATAGTGCCGTTAATTTGCACTATCAGCAACGGCAAATGATGACTGGACAATATTTGAAAACCAGATAAAAGCGTAATAACTTCCTTTCACTGGGATTCGAACCGGAGACCCCGCTAACTACGGGACAGACACTCTACCAACTGCGCCATCCAGTCGTCAGTATGGAGGCCTTAGGAGGCAGCCTGCTTGGACATTAGTTTGGAAACAAGGTAGGTACATATGTAATGTGAAACTGCATCACTAACGGATTCCCTTAAGCCCGAAGCTACATTGTGCTACCATAAGAATTAATTTAGATCTTCAGATCTGCAACCAATTCGATTTTTGAGTTACCCCTCATTTTTCAGATGAGTCTGGCGAGTCTTTTTGGCGTGAAGTAGTTAAACTTCTTTGTGCCTCCTAAACTAAAACACATTTTTGACTTTGCTTTCTATAACATTTTTATTTCACTTGGATCTTGTAGTTATGAATGGATTACAATATCATTCAAATGGCCTCCATGGCAGATCTTCCAGCTCTCTGTTCAGAAAGAGCCTATTCGACACATATAGGCCCATAAATCGATTATAGGTCAGACCGAAGAAGGCCTCTTGTGATACCACGCGGATTCATTTCCCAAACAAATTAGAACCAGAAGGTGCTTGTGACGATGCGGTAAAGCTGGCTAATGTTGACGCTGCTGCTAAAGCTCATTAAGATTATTGAAGTAGTACGCTAGGTGTAAATACCGCCGACTTGCCAGAGCGCTACACGAGCAGAGTAGGTGAATTGTGGTTTCCCCCTCCTCTTCACACAATTCATTATGAGGCAAACCCATCCTGCTGGCATGAATGCCAATTGTGCAGTTTCCAGTTACGCCGCCAACGAAGGACATGAGTGAAGGTCTGATAAGTCTAAGTGATCGTTAGGGATTAAGTGATGGCTGTGTCTTCTTGCCTTTTACGTTTGGTAGTTTTGATTGCGTATCCATCGGCCATAACTTGACAAGTATTCGGAAGCTTCAAGAGTTGAGGGATTGCATGGACATGACCTTTTGCCTAGCCTCACGAAGAGTGATCCACCGACGCAAATCCCATGAACCTTGTAGCCACTGGCCTGTTCACAACACTAAAATATGAAACAACCCGTACTGGAGATTTTTCTTGCATCAAGACTGAAACGGTTCGTCTTATGTGAATGGTGTCACCATCCTCTTGAATCCTCATGTCTCCCACATTCACTTCGATCTGAAGTCTATAAATAATAAGATGAGAAGTGAAGGTGCTGGTTACGGTTAGGCCTTCCCCATTTTCGAAGAACTATGCACAATTTTGTCTGTAAACGTAAAACTGAAGAAAGTGTTGTGTGTCACAGAAACAGTTGTCGAGGTACTCCATTGACGTCCGTTCTACGCATTTTGTCATTCACTCGCTTAAATTTTTGTCTGAGTTCAACTTTATAAGGGTCTAGATGCAAAGGCAAATGAAAAATGTCTCATATCTTTCTCCCCGTGAAGTCAATAGATTTCGATCTTCTTTAACACTTTCACTATCGGCAATTATATTTCGTAAGGCATGCAACTGAATCTTGTAACGTAAGTTCAATTCCCGGCCGGTACGACCAAAAAATAATTTTCAACGGTTCTATCCCTTTCGAGTCAATGACAATGCTCAAGAAGTAATAACGGTATAGTAAATGCTTCGCAAACTTGGCCGTTCGGAGTCGACACGCAACTGTAGGTCCCTTCCACCTTCGCTCTCTGCGGGCTGTAGCCCCACCCACCAGACCAAGGACTTCCGCATCCGCTTTTGAGATTGTCCGTGCCTCCGCAGGACTGGGATGATCAAGGTCTTGTATAAGTCAGCTTGTCCTTCGGGAGATGGACGTAGACAAACTCTTTTACTACCTCGAAATTCTAGCAGTCAATCGTGATGGTCGACGTACCCCAACAGTTGGACTAACTTGTGTATTTACAGCTGCCCGTTCTTGTTGTTGTTGACTTTGGCAACATAAAACTTTTCATTGAATCATTTCCGCCCAACTGACTGCTGCAGTGATCAGTCGCGAATAAATACGCTAAACTTGGCCGTTCGGAGTCGACACGCAACTGTAGGTCGCTTCCACCTTCGCTCTCTGCGGGCTGTAGCGCCACCCATATTTTTATTATTATGCATTTTGATGATGGATATGTCCTAAGACATCTGAAATAACTCGTGTTGTGCGTGCTATTGTTCTCTCACGCGTGGAAGGGATCTACAGTTAATTGCCGACTCCGAACGACTTAGTTGAGAAGCTTTTTCTAGACAGGAAATACTCTTTGAGCATCGTCAGTGGCACCATCTGCGTAGAAGTCGACGCACTAACCCATTGCGCCACTGCGATCCACTATTTAAATGTCCTTAATTAACTTAATTTGACCTGCATCCATTATGGTTAGGCTTTAAGCTAGACGTGTAGAGAATCTCGAAAGAGAACTAGGCTTGACGTATTATTCCACCCCTTTTTCTCTCAGTCCAGTCACCCAAAAATATGTGTCACTTGTATTCTCTTAGTCAATCTATGTGATTTTTGTCACAATTTCGACGATCATATTTCATGAAATGTGACTAGGAATACACAGGATCGCCATGAAGGTGACACAAGTCCCATTTAGTGACTATAATGCCCGTTTTCACTGTGCGAGCTTGAGTGTCGATCCATGGATGAACTCAAAATCAATACAAATTTTGTTTTCACAGAGGAGATTTAACGACTATTGATCGGCTTCCACGAACACTCGCAACAAATTTTCGAACACGGGCACGTTTTTTGTCTAATCACAATCATTTCTTTTTTTCATAAATGGTTGACTATACCACTCATTCCATGGCTTACCTAGACCACCCTTAAATATTGACTGTGAAAACGAAATCTTCTTGAGTTCGATCCTACACCTAGCTGTGTCACATATCTTTGGGTGACACTTAGAGATAAGACGACTACGAGATGAGGGGGAATGTGATTGAAACAGGGATGTCAAGTCCCGATCACGAATTGAATAACCTACATTATTTTGTACAGTGTGTACTTCTGAAGATTCTCAGCGGAACGAAGATGCCTTTAACAAGGAAGGAATATGCATCTTACTAGTATCTTATTTTTACTCTCACAAAGAAGTAAATTGGTGGCCGAGGCTCAAGGCGACTGATGTACTTACCTAGTCTTTGAGCATAGTCACGGAAAGCTAATGCGGAAATTAACTATCTCTGTAAATTGTGCAATGTAGTTTTAAGATAAATGTACTTCTTAGCTACAATTAAGAATCAATCAATCAATGACTCCTCTTGTAAGTCAGTGGCAATGATTCAGAGCAATAGGAAAGGTCTCGTCCTTCGGAGATGACATAAAAGACTAGCTCTTTGGCTGCATAAGTGGTCACCAGCCTCTCGATCTTGATGAGTTCTGTTTTTTAATTTCTAAATAAAAAAAATAAAAGCAATTTTCCTTAGGACCGAACTTGCCGACATGAAGACCTTCAAACAATCGCTCTTTGCACGAAGTGTTCTCCATTTTTGATGCATTTTCTGACATCAAACCGGGAGACACGTAACTCGGTAGACTCCAAAGAAACGCTGGGGAAGGTCCGTGCACTCTTTGCTAGATATAGTCATTTGCACATCAACATAAATGCACGCAGATGCCAACAACTCACATTTGAGACTCCCATATTTGCCTTCAAATACTGCTAACTTTCCCCCACTAACCCCTTCAGAACTAATCCACTCCAATCAAATTTGGGAAAATAGTTTAAAAAATTCCTGAGATTCGTGTGCTTTTCCGTGTCCCAGCTTACTGTCTACGAAATTGGGACACTTAACAATACGTTGAACTGCCGCCTTTTGAAATTATTTATACTCCTACGTGACTTTCATGCCGAACGAGTCTAGACTCCGGCAACTCGTTGCGGGTGCGATGCAGACGAGATTAATTAATTTACATTTAAAACGCATTTGTTCTCGTCGCATTCGAATCAGCTGGCACCCGATCGATGGAAAAAACTAATTCATTTTTTTTTTTTATTTCCCGAGAGAAGACATACTGTAACTCAACATCATCTTTTCGCATTCCGTCGCTAGCTGCAATGAATATCTCTCTCTTAATCACTGAGGAAAAAAATAGACTCTCGCTGTCAAGGTATTACCATAAATGATGATCCCGCCGAGAGCGGGTGAACCGGGCTTGACTTATTTTTAATACAAAGTTGAAAATAAAAAAGGTTTTGAGGCAAGACAAAAAAGTGGCATTTGCATTCGGCTCTCCATTTTCATCGACTCGCCGGCAGGGGAGGTAAGTTAAGAAAGAATGTATCGTCGGCAGAGAGGGACTGCAACAAAAGTGAAGCACACTTCCTCTGAGCATTAAGAATTCTAGTCGTTTCTTTGGTGATGAACGAAGTAATGATTCCGAGGAGTCGTCGATTAACATAATTTATTGAAAATGATCTAAGCTGTTCGTGCTGTTGTTGTCTTTGGCAACATAAAACTTCTCTTGATTCATTTCCGTCCAAGTGACTGATCTAATGATTTTCCGCGAATAAATACGCAAGTGTTTCTAGCTTTAGAAGACGTTTTGTGGGGCCGATAGGCATGGAGGGTGGATCATCGCCCGGGAGGAGTACAGAGCGTGTACCCTTTTTTAGAGAGTTCGTCCGATTTGCAATTCTCTGAAATGTCACAGTGTTCCGGCAGCCACATGAGTTGGATGCTAAAATACATGGCAAGAGATAGGCGGCAGTTAAGGGAAGTTTTGGAGTTGAAAGTAACTGAGTTCAGAGATTTGATCGCTGCCTATCGGAACAGATGATCATCGTGCTCGATATTACATTGATTTTTTAGCTTGGACTAAGTTTTTTTCTTTCTGCCTCAAAGACGCTACAATGATTTAGTAGACGTAAAGAAAGCTGGATGTTCAGATCCTTGGAATAGACCCTAGCCCCCATACCTGCATCCATCTTCGATCCATCCGTGATGATTCGTAGTGGAACATCCAGCGTCTGTTGATCAGACTCCCAGTAAAATCTAGGGGGGCGGTGAGTAATTTTTCTCGAAGAGAAGTTTGGGTATCGTGAGGTCGGTGTCTATGGGTATACAGCTATACCTGGAGTCCAGACCGAGGTTCTTTCCAACTATTCAACGATCCATACCAGCTGTTCTGTCAATTAGTTCTATCGGTGGCAGGTTAAGGAGTATGTTTACTGCTTCGGAGGAGGTAGTCCTTAACGCTCCTCTAATGCATACGCACGCCATCCTCTGTACTGTAGCAAGATGTTGATTTTCTTTTCGAGTGCGGTCCACCAACAGTAAGACCATACAACAGTAAGGGTCTGACGACGTAAAATCTTTCTTTCGAACGCACTAAGAATCAGCTCCGCAGTTTCACGTAGCGTCCAGCTTTCGGCTCCATACAGCAGGACTGGCAAAATAAGGGTTTTTATAGAGCATGATTTTGGTCCTTGGAGTCAGGAATCTTGAGCCCAGTTGTGTTGATAAACCGAAGTAACAGCGGTTGCCAAGGGCGATTCTACGTCGGATTCCCACTGTGATGTCGTTCGTGGCGTTAACGTTTGCTCCGAGGTAGACAAACTCTTTTCTTCTTTATTTTGCGCTACAGTCCGGGGTGGACCTGGGCCTCAACCAACAAGTCTCTCCAGCTACCATGGTGGCTGGCTAGCTACCTCCAGTGTCCCACGCCAAGTTGGTTGAGGTCATTCTCCACCTGGGTGCGCCACCTTAAAAGCGGGCGTCCCTGTTGCGTTGTCCCACGGGTTCGAAGTTCGAAGACTCTTCGGGTCGGTACTGAGTTGTCCATGCGCTCTACATGGCCTAGCCATCTTAGGCGTTGGATCCGCGATTGACTAGACTTATGTCGCTGTACAGTCCGTATAGTCGTGGTTGAATCGTCAACGCAAACAGGAAATCGCACGCAGAGCTTTTCTCTGGAAGAAACCAAGGACTTCCTCATCCGCTTTTGAGACTGTCCGTGCCTCCGCGCCGTACAGCAGTACTGGGATGATCAAGGCCCTGTATAAAGTCAGCTTGGTCCTTCGAGAGATGGCTCTACTATTCAATTGCCTCTTGAGCCCATAGAAACAGCGGTTGGCAAGAGTCACTCTGCGGTTGATCTCGTCGTCGTTCGTTACTGCGGGCCGACGTAGACAAACTCTTTATCTACCTCGAAATGCTAGCTGTCGATCGTGATGGTCAAATATACCGTTTAGTCCTCATTGACCTTGAGACCAGTTTGTTCTTCAATAGCCGTTAAGTCTACCACGGCGCGTTGGAAACGAGCTACGATGTCGACGTACCCCAACAGTTGGACTAACTTGTGGAAGACAGTCCCTTCCTGATTTACAGCTGCCCGTTCTTGTTGTTGTTGACTTTGGCAACATAAAACTTTTCATTGAATCATTTCCGCCCAACTGACTGCTGCAGTGATCAGTCGCGAATAAATACGCTATCTTATCGCATATTTCAACAATGAATTAGACACTATTCAAAGGAGACACCACTCATTCTTCTTGGAAATCAAATATTTAGTGTTCGTCGTCGTCGTCGTCGTCATCGTCGTCAATATTGACATGCAATGAATTTTAGTTCTCTCACGACTTTAATCACTTTATTGCCATCCTTGGCGAAGCATTGTGCACATCCATTCATTTTAATTTCACCTCCATGATGTTCGTCTCCAAACAAATCATCGTTATCTAGCTTCACGACGGCCACAATTCTATCTCGAATTGTATCTTTCCATAATCTGAAAACAATAAAAACACAATCTTCTTGCGCCATAAATACCATAACTTCAACGAGCAATTGAGTTTATGGTGTATAAAGTTGTGGCCATTAAAATCGACAATGCGACCAAGTCAAGCGTCAAGCCATCCCACCGACCGACCGACTGTGCCGTGCCGTGTCACACAAAGCACTTGGCTTCAATTGAAATTAATTTACATGCGACTGGCGCCGTTTACTCTGTGTGTGCCCCATCCAACCGCCCGCGTCGCGCCATCGACCCTCGTCGAGAGATACAGATACTCAAAAAAGAAAACACTTCTGATTTTCTGTGCGAAATTACCATAAAATGATGCGGCAGGGAATGAAATACGAGACTAATTTGGATACATAATTCGTCGGGGAAATTCCTGTGTACCCCACGGCCGATTTGCATACTGGGCTGCGTTTTTCCAAGCGATAACGTCTTCCGCATACATTGTGCATCCGCAGATAATGAAATTCCACCCGATGACATGTTTGTTGACTGCGAACGTACGTCGCAATCAAGATGATTCGAGTTTGGTTGATAAAGCGCCCCCCCCCC
This sequence comes from Eristalis intricaria, assembly GCA_964034865.1. Lineage (NCBI taxonomy): Eukaryota > Metazoa > Arthropoda > Insecta > Diptera > Syrphidae > Eristalis > Eristalis intricaria. The sequence continues at coordinate 61,501,606 of OZ035877.1, read as the reverse complement.
CCTCGACGAGACTTAAGGTTTCCCACATCTCCTACAGCAACTAATAATTACACACCAGGCGAGTGAATGTAGCGAATCACGGCTGCATTAGCTGCAGAACACGATAATTAAACTTTTCCACTCAACCTTTGTGATAAGTTGCTGTCGAGAAGGCTTTAGTCACGGTAAATTAGGATGGGATCGTGATTAAAGATGACAAAGCGCGTCAAATGCAAACTTGAAGTTGTTGACACATTTTAGTGCAAATGTAAGCATTATGAATGCACTCACTTCGCAAGAGTTCACAAATAAATGAGGCGGAAACGCGTTGTGTTGTAAGAGTCAAATGGAAGCATCAGTGAGGCCAGAGGTCCGGGTGATGGGTTACATGGGGTGTAATTAGAAATAAACTTGTTTTGAGAATTCATTAGTTTGAGCAGGTGAGTGTGTCTGTGACTCAATTTCTGTTTGACTGAATAAATAATCTAAGCGGATTCAATTTAAAGTCCATGTCTAAGCAATCTACGAACACAGCCCTTGAACTTCAAGATGGCGTCGCTTGTCGAACGCATCAGCATTGATTGTAGAAATTTGAAGTCAAATAGTAGCCCACTTCACAGTTGATTGTGGCCTGGTTCACCGACAAATTTTGTGACTTTTTGACAGATTGACTCATTTTTGAGAGCTATCTTGCTCCCTCACGAGTGGAGAGGACCTACTTTATGAAGTTTGGGAAGCTTCTTCTAGACAATACAGTCTTTGGGCATTGTCAGAGTCGGGAATTATGAAAATTGCTGTTCGTCGAGGATTGAATCCAGCACCTTCAGCGTAAGGTTGGCTAAGAAACAATGTAACAACAGGCACAGATATCGTCATCTGTTCTGGCAGGCAGGCAGCGATCTTACCACATTCAACTTAAAGACTTTCCTCTCCCTCTCTTAACGAGGTTGCCAAGTATTAAAGCGTCCAACTTTTGTGGGTGCCGAGACACTGTGAGAATCCACGGAACTTTGAAGCGGAAGAACTCGACAGCTTTGGGGACGAGTTTGAGCAATACAGAAACTGAAGGCAAACAGAACTGCTATCATCGTCCGACTGTTGCCTGAAGACTATGAGTAATCTCAAAAAGGTAGAATCGCACGATAAAACTGGAATCTCAGTTTCTTCAGAAAATTATACCATTTCAACAGCGCGACTGATAGGTTAAGTTAGGTTAGAGTGATTGCCACCACTGTAGCAGTCGTGGCCCACTTAGATCCTCGGCAGATAAGTCCCAATCGGTATGGCTTCCGACCTAACGGAATTCTGATCGAAAGCCCCAAGGATCGAAACTCATTTATTGCAAAGCTTATACAGGATCCTACAGATCTTTGCCAAATTTGTTCGGTTGGCAAGATGTTGCTAGATGAGGTTCAGGACACTTTACTGTGCTTGGCAGATAAAGATCCGTCCCGTGCAGATCATGCTGGCAGTCTGAAGACCAGACGTTTGATGGTCCTCTGCGTATTTTCACAAATTTCACAAAGATGGATGAAGGTGTGTTTGTGGGCGTCTACTTCAAGGGTCTAAGTTTTGAACTATTATACCCTTTACCAAATCATTGCAGCGTCAGCCAGAGTCTAAGGTGAGTCTAAGGAAGCTCTGTCCTGGCTAAGAAACAATGTAATGACAAGCAAAGGTATCGTCATCTGTTCTGGAAGGCAAGCAGCGATTTTATCACTTTCAACTTAAAGACTTCCCTCTCTCTTAATGAGGTTGCCAAGTATTTAATTGTACAATTTATGTGGGTGCCGAGACACTGCGTGAGTCTAGGGAACCTTGAAGCGGACGACAGGACTCGACAGAAACGCATTGGATATACTCTTACCGGACGGAGGAGTGTCTACGCGTTATTACAAAGCATCTACTAAAGCTTGAAACGCTTGCTCACCTAAATTATAGACGGACCGACTGTCCACGACTTGATAGAAAAAAAAATCATACATAAAACGGAAAGACTTCCAAGATCATCACCCATCTAGAGAAGTTGTCAAAATATCTGAAGGCACACTTAAATCCTAGACGAAGTACTAGAGTCTTTTATGACACACCCTCAGTTCTTTAATTCAATTCAGATGTTCGTTGTTTCTCTCCTCCTCGATCCAGCAGTCTCGGGTCTTAGCTACAGCACGAACTTGCATTCGATGTCCCCATAGACAACTGCCGTCAAAGGGAAATTGCCTAATTTTTCTCTGTCCACCTTCCCGCAGACACGGCCAAAGACGCGACACCAGATATTTCTTTTGAAGACACACAAGAATCAGTTCGGACGTTGCCCAGCTACCGCCTAGTCTCAAAGCTTCAGGATAGGAGTTTAGACCCATTTTATCAAGAAACACAAGAAGCGACGATTTCCAAAAATCTACTTTTGAAAACGATTTGCTCTTTTGTCGTACAAGAATCATGTTCACGCTCGAACAGACGCCGCACAGTGGTCCCGTGGTCGGTATATGAAAAATAAATCCGCAACCTTTTATCCCGTGTACCGATCTTGACTTTGAGTAATCTCAAAAAGTTAGGTTACCTCAACAAATTAGAACCAGAAAAGAACATACTTGCACGATAAAAGTGGAATCTCAGTGTCTTCAGAAAATGATCCATTTCAACAGAGCCACTGTTCTTACAAGCTTTATGTGCGGCGACTTGAAACCGCTTGTCCATAACCTGATAAGTCCCAATCAGTACAGCTTCCGAACAAGAAAAAAGGTAACAGACTTATAAATCGTTGCTGGTGTGGTACGATTATGGCTTGTGTTATTGAGAATCTATACTCAGCACAGTAATGATTCTCAATTAAACGCTCTTTGCTCGCTTTCCTTTTTTATGTCAAAAGTTGACATACAAAATTTAGTTCCATTGTACTCGACTTCAAAATTCAAATACTTTTGCCAGTTTGTTGCCAATGTTTGTACAAGTATGATCAAGCGTTGGTATATTAAACAAAGGATAGATTACAAATTGAGATATGTTATCCTATCTCGAGATAGGATGCTGATAATTCCGCTATACATTTTGCTGCTGGTGATAGTTGAGGCACCGCCTGAGATTTCGATTCATAAACGGACTATAGTCAGTAAACTACTGAGTAAATTTTATTCAGCAATAACTCAGTATTGCTTTGTTGTTGTTTCACATGTAAAAGTATTACTGAGCTACTCAGCTCAGTCTTCTCTTATTTTCTCAATAAAACACGCATATTGTAGTAATGGGTTTCCAAAAAGAAATGCATGTAGTGGTAGATCTGAGTCAATATATACTTCTTCTCATTTTTGTTGCAGGTTGAGTCTCACTTTTGTACAGGAGATTTTAAATCTGGCCGAGTGAGGTCTCAATTCTCAATCTTTTCTGTTGCCCATCCCTTCTCACACATGTATAGCATGCTTCCAATACCCAATATTGAGAAGCATGTATCACGTCCCTTGCCTACGAAATTTTAAAGTTGGCAACGAATTGAGCGTGAGTAAAAGCGACCGCGTTTGGGCTTTCTAAACTACGTCGATATTTTTACTCGATATATCAAAAACATCGATGCATTACATCCGATAAAATATCAATGTATTTTGTATGAACATCCCAAATTGGTGGACATCCTACTGAATAAATCTGTCTTATTTAGGTGAGCAAGCGTTTCAAGCTTCAGTAGATGCTTTGTAATAACGATAGGTATAGAACACAGTTCTCCATCCGGTAAGAGTATGGCCAATGCCGTTTCTACCGAGTTCTGTCGTCCGCTTCAAAATTCCCTGGATTGACGCAGTGTCTCGCCACCCACATAAATTGGACGCTTTAATACTTTGCAACGTCGTTAAGAGAGAGGGATGTCTTTAAGTGGAAAGTAATAAAATCACTGCCTGCCTTCCAGAAGAGATGACTGAATCCGAATCTTTGTTATAGGCTGCTAAAGTCAAAAAATACCAAGGACTACGATTACTACTTGACAAATTAAAGACGTCATTTGCTGGAACTGCTTTTGAAAACGATGCGCTCTTTCAACGTACAATAATCCTGCCCGACACAGTGGTCCCGTTGTGAGAAATACTAAGAAAATGGGAGAAAATAAATCTGTAAATGTTTAACCCGTGGACCGATCTTGATGAAATTTGAAACACAATTCAAGTCTCACGAAATATAATATAATAATAATGTGGTGAATGTAGATCAGAGTGAGAAACAAAGTAATAAGTTAAGAATATTTAAGCAAAGAATTTGCAAAATACGAGCCCTGCAAGGAAAATCGTTTAGAGATGCCCAAAATTGCACGACATTAATCCACTTAAACGCCTCGTTCTTCCGAAGTGGTTTAAATTGGTTTTGAGTTTTTGCATCATCTATAGAGAATTAGCTTTTAGAAAAAGTTGGTCTCGCGTTCGAGACTCTAGGACCATTTTAGTTACAGTCCATCAAACATTGAACTTCTTCTCTCAAAAGGTGGCTTTAGTTAAAGCCTGGTATAATAAATTGAAAAAACGGTGGATGCAGTTTGAAGGCCAAATATATGACTTTTAAAACAAACATAACTTCTGGTTCGACAGTACCTCATTTTAGGAAATATGCATCAAATTTGTTAAAAAAGTACGCAAATTCTTGTAAATTTCAAAGTCCGAACTTTCAGCTAACGGTACAGAGAAACTGATCATCAAAAGTCAGCAAATGTTGGCATATTTGTAAAATCGAAAAACCTATACCTTTTAGACGAGATAAATACGTCACATGTGGTATTTTTTTCCTCCTCTGCAAGACCACTGTACAAAACATGTTGCGCATCCGATTCCTAGATCGCCCAGCAAATTATTCGAACACTTATCTCAAAGAACAGACATTTCCAAGGAATAAAGAGGTTCATTCGTTCGTCCGCTTCACATTGATAACGTACCAAATTGAAAAAGTACTACCAACGTAACAGATACAAACGCCCGAGAAAGAAACCTCCTCTTAATGCCTGGCTGAAAACATTTCGGCAACCTTTATAAACTAAAAAAAGATGCGAACTTTTCCTCGAATTCATTCACAACAAAAAGATGTGTATTAAGGTTTGATGCAGAAACAGACACCCTGGAGCCAACGGAAATTTACACGTTAACTGCTTCCCGACCGCTCGTCGACCAGCTATTTATACCCAGTCAACGAAAATACATTCGATCTTCGGCATCAACCAACATCGTTGCTTACGTAAAGACGCCTTACTTTCTGGCTTTCTTTAAGTCCCACACAAAGGCTGCGATTTATTTTTATTTATATTGGAACGCGATCGTGGTATAAAACAAATTGCCTTAAATCGGATCTCGTTCGAGTCCACAACCAGGACATAATACCAAGCAATAATTTTATTTTAAGTTCAAATCCTTTCCTTATATATACACACCTTCGTGGTGCTTCACCGTGTTGGCTGGCGGGTCTTCCACATTTTTTCTTTTCATTCTTTGCTTCAAATACAAGCACTTTGGCGGCGATATCTCAAGGCGGTCGCGTAAATAACTACATCCGTCTTATTTATGAACTCCGTGTTAACGCCCAATTCATAAATTCTTGGCTAACAATAACCGAGTCTCGGAATGTTGTCCAGACATATTTGTGTTTGGAAGGTCAAGTATTTATATTTTTCTGAAGTGAATGTAATCTCATAAATTCATTGAAGATAAATTCATTGATGAACGTTTTGCGTCTTTATAAAAATGAACAGGAATTATTCTGAGCTGCTACTTAGCTGATCATTCTCTTCTTGTAAACTTGCATTCTCTTCTTTGTAAACTAACGAATGTTTTGCTTCTCACTCGTGAATTGTTGGACACGTCCTCTTACGAGGGTGGTTCGGTAAGTACATAGCCTCATCGCCTGATGGCGCCACTATCGGAAGAAATATATTTACTACAGTATAATTCATTCTCGTAGACGGCTGTGAACTGTGAATCTACTGGCCACCTGTAAAAGCGGGTGTGTCTGCGGATTTTCTCTTCCTCCATGACAACTCATCGGCTCACACCTCAGCCGCCGCGACACCCGTAGCCACTGTCAAATTGGTCGAATTAGGCTACGAACTGGTGCCCCATACACCGCATTCTCCAGATTTGGACCCGTGCACCTTCTTTTTGTTTAAAAGAAGATGTTCGTTTTGAATGAATTCGAGGAAAAGTTCGCATCTTTTTTTAGTTTATAAAGGTTGCCGAAATGTTTTCACCCAGGCATTAAGAGGAAGCGCTTGTATCTGCTCCGTTGGTAGCACTTTTCCAAGATTCACAATTGAAAACGTCGAATGAGGAGGTTATCGCGGTTTTACTTTATGAAAGCAAAATAACTCCGAATTTCCATGGCGGGTGTTATTCCATGCTGTTAAATTTTGGGCGCACATTGAAAGCCGAATTCCAGGCACCTTAATATGGTCCTAAGTAACACGAGGTTCCCTCGCAACAGTATCCACACAGCAACCTGGCGATCTCCGAATGGTCGAACCGCCAACCAAATCGACCATGTGCTCATAGATGCAAGACATGCGTCAAATATCCTTGATGTGCGAACATTCTGGGGGACAAACATTTCCTTGTGGCAGTGCGATTCAGAGCTCGACTGTCCAATGTCAGAAAGCTGCACCAGCCATCAAAGAGGAGTTTTGAAATTGGACGCCTGTGCACACCAGAGATTGTCAAAGCCTACGAAGAACAATTACGTGAGATTCTCAGGTATGGCCGTGCGGTTACATTGCCGCACCTCCGACAAGAAACCCGTGGTACGATGTCGAGGGTGAACAGAGGAAACGTTCAGCCGATGAGGCATGCCAAAAGCGCTGGAACGGAAAACAAGAGGAGTGCAAGAAGACGGGAGGGAAGAAACGTCTACGCTGAAGAAAAGGTCTCTCGCAACCTCCCAGTTGAAGGATATCGAAGAGTCTAGGGATAGACAAAAAATCCGTGCCTTTTATAAAAAAAACCCAAAGATTAGACGCTGCCTTTAGGAACAAGGTTACCCTAGCAATTTCGACGAGTGCCTTTTTTAAAGCCGGCCATAGTTTTATCCTCTACGATCATTCGCCACCCCTAATTCAGATAATACATTTATCAAATTGAATATTTATAAATACTGAAATGAATACAAAATGATCACTTTGAAAACAGATTTGTTGTTTATTTGTAATTAGAAAGATAGTTTTGCTTAGTCTGTGATTCATCGGGTTTTATTTAACAATTATCGCTGAGGCAGCCTTTTCGGCAAAATGATCATGCTTAGTATTCGCGATGCGTAGGTTAGTTACACATGTTTCGATCGTATAAGGTAGTAATTAATTGATGTCAAATTTGTGAGCTGAAACAATGTTTCAAGTTTAAGACGCCCCTAAACAAGATATGCATCCAAATAATTACATTAAGTCTTGGAAGGAATGTCATTTAAAAGCTATAAAATATTTTATATATTTTGATTGTTTATTGGTATTCAAATGCACTAATGATTGTATCGTAAATAACTGTAAGGCAAGGTCTTGTTGTAACAAATGAAAATAAAATGAAGAGTGGTGAACTAAACCTTTGAGGGTAGTTTTGTTCACCAAAAGTTAAGCACAACCTTTGGATTTCGCTCTTCAACTTCTGAATTAGATTTCATTCACTTTAATTTTATGGTTTAAACCAGAAATGAAGTAGTACAGAGAAAGCCGACTTCACAGCTGATTGCCCTTTAGTCCATCGACGAATTTGAGTGGTTTTTCGACAAATATTCATGAACTTTTGACGGTTATTCACGAAAGAACGTAAATGCGGTCCTCTGACTGGTCAATTTGGTTTATGAACACGTTATAAAAAACAGTTGTCAAAAATCTTAAGGGGAAAGAGAGGTAGAAGTCGGGCATCTCTGTAATACTTAATTTCTGGCTTAAGCTCTCAAATTACAGTGGACTCCCCCTAAGTCGAATTGTCACGGGATACCAAAATTTGTTCGAGTTAGAGAGAGTTTGACTTAGAGAGAGGTTTTTGTATGGAAAGGTGAGGGAAATGTTTGTAAAATATGGCGAAAAAGTTCGAGTAAGGGAGAGTTTCGACTGAAGGAGAGTTCGACTCAGGGAGAGTCCACTGTACAAACCATGAGCACTCCTCCTTTTCTCAACTTACTGAAATAGCTGAGGTTAAGGTATGAAATCGGGAATTTTACTCTCTCTCTCTTTTCTTGCGTTGCCGTAGTTGCCTGCTCAAGTGTGTATACAAGATGGAATGATTGTGTGTGCCATTTATCGTTTTCGCCTCTCAACAAAAATAATGGTGCTCAAACTAATCCAGGATTCATTGCAGTGAAACGAAAGAAGATACTGGCCCTTTGATTTGAAATAATGAAGTACTAATGAATTCTTTTCATTTGTTAACAGACCCCGTGAATTACGGGCAATAAATGACACTGACCACCTCTTGGTGCTCTGGTTACTCTATAATTTTAATTGTATTGTAGCTATCCAATAAATAAATAAATAAATACATAAAATTCTCTTGGAACAATTCAATAGGCGAATGCAGACGTGTTGTTCACCATAACATGCAGGGAGCAACCGAAAACCAGAGATAATGGAGGGTAGAAATATGCAACCATCATCTCTGCTGAAAACGTTCTCTTTAAATTATCCTTATCATAGCGCAGCACACACTGTAAATTCAAAGTAGAGAACAACATTGTGTGTATGACTTCCCAAAAATATCCCCGGGGAAATTTAAATAAAGAAAGTCGGACAACTTCTGGATTTTAAATTTCAGACTGTGAGTTGAAATAGTGAACAAAATCAATTTTCAACTCGTCGGTTAAATAACGAGCTGAGACCAATCTTGAAGTTGATCAAATCACAGTTTGCCGGGAAGTTGAGCAATTGTGAACATACGACCCTGAATGTACGTGCTGTACATTTGTCCAACTTACTCTAAATAAAGTAGATGTACAAAGCATTTCTTGGATTCTGTAAAAGTCAGCCTGTTTTTTTTTTTAATATTCGTACCCATTCTTCTAGAATAATGTTCTCAGCATGTCGAGTGTATATCAAACATTTAGTAATACATAATTATTGTTTGATTTGGGGTGGGCTTAGGCCTCAGCCAACAAGCCTCTCCAGGTTTCACGGTCTTTAGTCCGTTCCCCTCAATTATGCACGCCTACTTGGCTGAGGTCATTCTCCACGTGTGTATTATAGATTTCGTGGGCGTCCTCTTTTTCCTCTATTTTGTGGAGCAGTGTTGTCAATGCGATCTACATGACCTAGTTTTAGTTTTAATTCATTTTTATTTGCTCCAATCCTATATCTAACTTAATCCTAATTCTAGCTTAACTCTAACAATTCATTTGAACTTCTAACTAACACAGTGACTCTATGCGGGTACTCAAAGCTAATCTGGTCTACTGCCTTTCGGCCTATACCATCGTTTCTTTTTTTCTTCTGTCCGAGACGTATTAAATTTTTTTTGTTATTGCCAAGTAAGCTTGAAAACTTGGCTCTTCTAAGACTATTTATAATATTTAAATTACCTAACCTACCCTAAACCCTAATAAAACTATAGCTATCTTAACTATGTCCGCAACTTACGGACGCGCGTGCGTCAGAGCGTGTGTCTATGCATATGAGTAACATATGATGACATATGATTATGAACCCTTTTTTTCAAATTTTTTTTTTCAGGATGACTTAACCCCCTTAAGCATTAGATACTTAGCCTAGTTCGTGGTTGAATCTTCTTCAAAATCCATCAATCAAATATTATATATTTCTCTCGAAAAGAAGAATGGTTTCTTCACCTGCTCTTGATATTGTCCATGCTTCCTTGACGTAAAGCAGGACATGGGTGAACAACTTACGTGCTTATCGGGCCTGTTACCCATTGAAAGTCAGAGCACGTTGCTTTCATTCATCAAGACTAAACTACCTTCGTGATGACTTGGTCTTTATACCGGAGACTCCGTCTTTCTCTCTATTTCTCTAACTTGGAGGCTCGGATTCGAAGACCCTCTTAGCTGGAGCGTTGGTGTTCATAGGCTCGATGTGGCCGTGCCAGTGCAGTCGACGGATTCATGCCTTCCAGGCTACATCCACATCCTGGTGAAGCTCGTAGAGTTCGCGCTTGAGTCTTCTCCTCCATTCACCTTCCTCGTACACGGGACCATATATCCGACGTAGAATTTTTCTTTCGAAAGGCACCAACAATCAGCTCTGCAGTTTTGCTTAGCGTCCAGCTTTCGGCTCCATGTAGTAGGGCATGGATGATCAAGGTGTTATATAATGTCAGCGAGGTGTCTACTACTCACTTGCCTCTTGAGCCGGATAAAACAGTGATCGCCAAAAGTTGTTCTGGGCTTAATTTCGTTACTGTGTTCGAACTGTTTACTTGGAAGCCGGGGTAGAGGAAGTCCTTGACTACCTCAAACTACATCTGTCTATGGGACCGTTTTGGCCAAGTCGTTGATGGTATCTCTCCTTCCTTAAGTACGGCGTATACATCATTTTGCCCTCATACACCGCCAAGCCCATTTTGGACGCCTTCATTGATGGCTCTCTGATTTAAAACGGCCTGCAATTATCCAAATGAAATGTTAACAGTATCATCAGGGTCTCTCATTGTCTATCGCCTATTTTTTTGAGCAATAAATCTTCAATTTCATCGACGTGATGCTCATCAGATGCTTTCTCTGACTTGTAAAAGATGTAAATGTTCTTCAAGACTTAGCCTAGTCACTGAACTTCCTTCTACAACATTCTCAAAGTATATGCAGCAACCAATTTATCCCGCGAATAAATTGAAACGCAATTACAGTACGTTCTCGATCAACGCAACTCTCGATTCACCCAAATTCTCGATCCTCGCAACAGCTAAATTTAATTTTTTCTCAATATTGACGCAGTAGTCGCAACTTGCGGACATAACCTTGAAATAATTTGCAACTGTCCCAGTTTCTATTAGTTGCGATAATCGAGAATGTACTGTACTTCCCTCGACAAAATCAAACAACGTATTCGTCGTTATATTCACTTTTGCCACGTGCCGTTGAGTAACTATTGAAGAAGTGCAAATTTTGACATGAAAATTTGACACAAGTGTCAGTGACACTTGTTAAGCTTTGAAACTTTTGTCACCACGGCTAGTGATTTGAATGTCCTCAAACTCAAAAAAAAGGTAGGAGGAAATTATAGTAAGACATTGGACCTCACCTTGGTCGTCCAACAAGACACCAGATTAACACCTACCACTGACCACGTTTCTGAATTAGTTAAAGCATCCGATTCCACACCCCGTCCATCGGAGTGTTCCTTTCAGACAGAAGTAAACTAGTATTTAGTTAATGCAATTAGCAGTTTTGCTCTATGACATATGTGCTCTTGATTTTGTTAATTGTTACGCGACTTTTCAATTAAAAATGAAAAATAAAATACCTACCCTTCAATAACAAGTTCAAAGACTACACGTGGCTACAAGTAAAACACCAACTATGCGCAAAATGACATTTCAACTTTGACGCCCACTCTCTGCATCCTGTCGTCCTGGCCATTAATCTAAGCTAAGCACACGTATGCATTCTTGTGCAAATACAGCTTTATACTCGCTTTCTTTTTCTTTTCCCTTGTAAACATGTTTACTTAGCAAAGAGCAAAATGTAATGTGGAACGTAACGACATCGAGATGAGCATTTGCTTGAGTATGCACTCGTCTGACAGCGATGAGTTCATCACGTAAAGTGAATCCGGTTAATCAGTTGTTGTTATTCAACAATTCGCCGCGCCGGGATGATGATGCTGACCACGACCGCAAGTAGTAGTTGAAGTGTCCACTAGACATCTGTGGTTGTGTGTGTACATTCGGCTCTTCTTTCGCCACTAAATCGATACATCTGAAGGGGCCAGCAGAAACGCTTAAAGTCAACTGGGTTCCTCAGCGTGACATTTATGGAAAACAATGCGCTGGGCATTCCGCGTGTTGTCACTTGTCACAGCAAAATGACGCTCATTTTGCAAATGAACGTTGTCCCCACAGGGAGATCGTGTAATTCGATAATTTTTTTTGTTGCGATTTTTCGATTCTGTCATAACAACTTCAATTACGATTTGCAGTTAATCATATGTCGAACTGACATGCTTAAAGGTAGTCCTATTACCCAGTGACAATGCAGCTCGTGGTGGGGCCGTAATTGCACACACATAGTTTTTAATATTATACTGCGCTGTAAATTATGAAATCGGCAATCAGTGTAAATTGTTGTGTATTACATCTTTGGGCGATATGATCGTGCGATTTTCGCGTTTTTGTTTTCTATGACACAAAGTGACGTAACCTTGAAGCTAACAATGTGGGCTGCTCTGCACGTTTGGTGGTGAAGTTGTTGACCTTCGAATAATGTGAAGTGTTTCTAGATAAGACGGAAACAAGGTGCTCCATCACCGAGGGGAGAATTCAACATCCATCTGCGTCTGGTGAAGAGGTGCTGAGCAAACAGATCGTGGGTGATTGTTGAAGTGTCTGCTAAGATTACTTCTTATTAGGAAATGTATAAAATACATAAATCATTTGCTTATCTTTTTTTCTCTTGTTTATTTCGGTGATGCAAGATGTGCTTTGTGGGCTGCCTTAATAAATAGGTTAACTGCAAAGCTCCACAAATGACTCCTTCTGGGAGATCTGTTGTAGATTTGTGAAGATCTGAGAACTCGATTCTTGAGTCTGTTGAAACGACTGGGTGGCGCAGCTTGTAAAGTGTTTGCCCTTGCTTAGTGGAATCCCTGGTACGAGTCGCAGTAAGAGCACAGTTAATACGTCTTTATCTTCTGATTCAATCACAATTTGCCTTCGGAATCAAATTAACGACACTATCACTGAAGTGGCCAGTCAGTCTGACTGTGGGTATCACAATGGCCCAATATGGTCTAAGAGTGCTGGTAACTTTAATAGCAGCCCCTACTGAATCTCCTGACTGGAGGTACCAAAATCATACCTACTCTACAAAGGTATTATTTTTGTCTTACTGCTGAATGACAGGTTACTGCTCGGTGACTGTCTGCGATGAAGAATAAAGACATGATCGCGACTTGTATGAGCTGTTCAAAATGTAGATGTAGTAAGGAATGCACTCCAGAGTAGTAGAGCACACTGGGTAGTCTGGTATAATGGGTAGTCGAAAAAGTCTTTTCGTATTGTTAATTAAACTTTTTCCACAGACAATTCATGTGGTACCCCAACATCGAGCTTCTTTTTGTAGCCAGCCTTTAAATGGTTCAAAACCATTTGATGATGAATGTTTAGTTCCTTGGCGACGTCATGGCTGCTTATGTGATGGTCCTGGTCAATTTTTTCCATAATTTCATCGACTTTTTCAACTATAGGTCGACCAAAGCGAGGTGCAGCTATCACATCGAAATTTCCAGAACGGAAGCGAGCGAACCATTGTTGTTCTACACAAACTGATACAGCATCGTCACCGTAAACTTCACAAATTTCATTGATGGCTTGCGTGGCATTCTTCCCTTTTTTATACAAAAATTTCAAAATATAGCGAATTTATTCATTATTTGCACTCATTTTTAAATAGCTTCTCCGAATTTCATTTTTTGGTTAAATGAAGCTTAAGATGTCACCTTTCCAACACCGTATGGTATGACACAATGTGATTGGTAGCACTGGAGATAGACGACTCCAACGACATCTATTGACGAAATACGAAAAGAGAGAAGACGAAAAGAAAAGATTTTTAGACTACCCATTATAACACCTTGATCTCCTCGCATGGGAAAAAAGGCAGATGAAGAAGAAAATGGTTTTTGGTTTAAACAATGTCTACGGATTCAAGGGCTCAGATAGCTAGGCCATGCAGAGCACATTATCAACACTGTTCTAGCCCGGAGAATCTTGGACTCCGAATCAGTACGACAACGCAATAGAGGACTCCCACTAAGCTGAGAGCCAGATCCACCTTGGACTGTAGCGCCACTAGAAGAAGAAGTCTGGTAAGCAGAAATCCACCATCAACTGCTGGCTTGGTTACATCGAGCTCCTGGACAGTAATGCTGCAGCGAATCTAAGAGGATTACCGCGACCGAGTCGACTGGTTCGATAAAGATAGATAGAAGGCAGCTATAGCTTAGGCTCATACCCACAATTGGTCACAATTGGTTAAGTAAGTTAGGCGATTGTCAAGGGAACAGAACATCAACAGACTACCACCTACTTGACAATCTGCCTGAGTACAGTTTGAGTGCATGTGGGCAAGTCATCTTGTGCACGCGGGTAAAGGCCTTAGTCAATTCTGGAATTGACTTAAGCAAACTTCAATTTATATCGGCGCCAGAAACCAAGTATTATGGAAACACAAGCGTTGTACACTTTTTCGATGCTTTTTTTTTTCTTATAACATTTCTCAAGCCTCAGGCAAGCGATCGGGTAATACCATTTACAAGACTCCCTGATCAACTATCAAAAAGTTCCTGAAATTCCTCGGTAGGCAAGGGGACGATCTGTTTCGAAACTGGGTATCATTTCGGTCGGATCCAAGCAGATAGTAGCTGGAAGTAAGGTGAAACTACAAATAGTGTAGTTACTTTATTCTGGGAAGATAAGCTAAACTCCAACAATCCTTTATGGTCGTTGAAACTAATTCATTTTTTCCTACTTAAGGAAGCAAAGGTGAACGAAACTGAACGAAGTGAATAATATATTTCCAGTGCATGACCATTTTCGTCTAGTTTCTACTTAACAATGTCTGCTCTAAGGCGCAGGAACATTCAAAATGTATGATAAGCTGCAACTAGAGGACGATACTTTATCTGTTCATTTATTCATCATCAATTATTGCTTTTCCTGTAACATTTATGAATTCGTTAAATCGGATTAAATCGGTCTGAGTTTGTTTGTATTATAGTTTTCATGACTATGCAAGCTGGCTAAAAAGCAAATGAGCTTTTTGCCGCGCAAAGTCAATGACCTCAAGGTTCACAAGAGGTTTCAACCGGTGCAAAACTTGTTGCCATATCATAACCATTTACTCGGCGATTTCAGCTGCCGAGTGCCGACCCTGAATCATCTTAAAGTTAATTATTTGTCTCATCGTTAAATTTTGCATGCCTTTCCGTATTTTATTTCGTTATTAGAATGCTGACAAAAGGCCAACGCATGGAATTGTCTGGCTTTTGACAGTTTATTTAAGCGACAAAAGTCACTTCAAATCCGCGTTGATCCAAGGGATGCAAGGTGTATGTCAAAAGTGACGTCTTAAAAGAGAAACTTTATCGAAATTCGTTCCGAAACGTGAAAACGTCAATTTGTAGCATTTGAAAGAGAAGTTTATCTGAAATCGGCTTTCAAATTTGAATGTCTTGCAATAAAACCTCACCCCAAAAATGTTTGTCATTCCCTAATGGTAGTGTCCTCTGTTTTACGGCTTTAAAAAATACCATTTACATATAAATCAACATTCATACCTACAGATTAAATCGACTTATTTTGTAACATAATCAATGGCATAAAGAAACTGAGGCAAAACATCACGTGCCAAGAATTAAGCAAAGCGGCCATTGCCAACATGGTGTCGAGTCGACCATATGTACGTACATACTTTTCAGTTCCTGCAATAAAACGTTCACCTCACTGGCGCAGACAGATGCACTTGCACTTATGTCAACGTAAATCACTGACCGCAAGAGTGTGAACTGCATAAGACAACTTACCATCCGTCACTGGGGAGAACTTATTTTTAGCACGCATGTATCGATTTGTTGAATACAATTGGCAGGAAAGCAAGAAGTACCGACGAAATCAAAAAACTATGACTTACGTTCGCATTTGGTTGACATAAGGTGGTTGGACAATTGCAGGCAATTCAATTGTCTTCTTATTTAATTTGTGAGCCCTACAGAAGCATAACTGAACATAACAACGAGCCTGACGGTGTGTCTTGTAACGAGGCCTTAAACGCTTTTGAGAAAAAAAAAATACAAAATATTCTGGCCGTTGTTGATCAAACAAAATTGTCAAATCGAACAGAGATCAGGGTACTCTCAAGTGCTTCAATCAACTACGCTGCAGTGAAACGACTGGATGGCGCAGTGGGTTAAGTGCCTGCCCTTGGTTAGCGGAGTCCCCGATTCGAATCTCAGTGAAAGCAAAGTTATACCACGTTTCCACTGAACCGAAACCGCGAGGTTAGGATGAACTTGTACTGAAACCTGAAGTGGTTTGGCTCTCAATTTCCGAGGCATTCCCTTTCAATGTACAAACAAATATTACTCGCACTCAATTTTAAATGGCCGCCAGAAGACAGACAGCTGAAATAACAGAGTGTAGAACGCCAACAGATTGTTTGTTATGACAACCTCTCATGGAGGGATGAATTCAACGAGGCTGCAACGAGGTTTATCAGAAACCGCGAGGTTTGCAGACCTTAAAAATGTATGGCGGAATCTGGCAGGAGAAAATTAATGAAACACTGCGGTGTCGTTCGGTGGAAACGTGGTATTAGCAGGCTTTTATCCCGTTTCTGAATTTAGTCCAGTCACCATTTAGTCAATCAGTGGTAGTAATCTGACTGTGGATATCAACATGGTCTAAGTGTTGCAGGTGAACTCACAATCAGCCCCTCTGCCTAACCTAAAGCTGTAGCAACAGGCCATCTGCTAGCAAATTACTAACAGCCAACCGCAACCAACCGTATTTGCATCATGTGCGCAGCACTGCCCCATCTACAAATAATCGTATTCATGTTATATTGGGCAAGTCATTAAGACTGACTATTCTTGACTTAAAGAGTAGACCGTATAGTATGTGGATAGTAAATTCCTATTCTCAGTAAGGAACGTGACCAAAACCTTACATGTAACGCCATATTTGATAAAAACCACTAATTAGCTGTCGACGTGTTCGGGGAGGCATTCTAACTCTGAGCTGAGTTCAATGCCATCAAAACGCTGGAATTGGGTTTTTCCGTAGTCTAAACAGTTCATCCATGTCTAATTGAACGTAATTCCAGGTAAATATGTGACACGTTGCCTATATTGTTTCAAAAACACTGCTTAAGATGTCAGAAACACTTCTTTCCATCGCAAAAGTCGTAATATTCGGTATGGAATCCCTTTTAAATTAATTTCCTCTTCAAATTCAAATGACCCCACTGAACAGAAATGCTTTAAAAAACGAAAGCACCAAGCTTTCCGCCTCATAATTCACCTTCTCGATATCACTGCCACCTGTCGGTTGACAAAAGAACTCCAATAATTTACACCAAACCATTTGATAAACGTCAATTTTGACATTTCTCCAGTTGAACAAGTGCCTTACAAAACTGTTTTACTAGCGAACCTACTCTAGCTCACCGGCTATTTTCATCGCTTTATTATTACGTTTTTTACAATAATTTGTTTTTCATTATAATTCATTTGCACAACTGTCCACCACTGTAATCATATCAAAATGGCTTTCCTCAGAATTCCTGTATATTCGCAATGTCAGTTTGGACGACTACCACATCTGGCATAGAGACCGCACTTGGAGCACTAGGATCTCCAGTCAATGGAAAATCTTCAAGTTGTCAGCAGCTTAATGGTTCAGCACTAATTCCGCCATCATCGCCAAATAATCAAAATTTCCAAACCGCTCAACAGCATAATCAATTTACAGGCGCTAACAACACAACATTGCAATCGCAGATATCTGTTCTCGCTAATTGGAAACGAAACAGTCAGTCGCAATCGCAGCAGCAACTACACCAACAGCAGCAGCAGTATAATCATAAGGTAAGCAAATAACAGGTTAATTTAAAGAGAATAGAGATAGAGATAAAAAAAAAATCATTTGCGTTCGCTTTCAACTTTGGCGGCAGTGCATGACGTCGGGGGGCCACTGAGGCTTTGTTTACAATGTTCTCCTCTGAAAATTATAATTGGTTTTCGTGAGCTAGACACTATGATCCAGAACCCAACAACGATGACCGTGATATCATATTGATATTCAGTGTTTGTGTCGCAGTGTTTCTTTATATGCGAGCGTTTACATCGGAGTCACTTTGGCAGTTCGTTTGGTATGAGGAGAGGAGATTCATTTTTTTTGCTTCCTGTTGACCTCTCTATTCGCTTTGAACAGGGCAATAGATGTGAGAAGTTGTAAGTGCATTTATGCTTGACCTTATTCCGGCTATTCACTGGTTTTCACATTACATTTGAACAAGTTCATGCAAAGAGTCATCACGCGCACTTTTTGAAACGGGTTTACGAAATTCGTTTGATAAAAAACTAAAGGCTATCAGACATTAACGTGGACATCAAATACTGCAGTCAAAGTAATTCGTTTGCTTTTAATACCGGTATAATGTGAGCATGACGAACACCTAAGGATATTCACTTTCAATTAAGTTTCAATACCAACTGAAACCAGAGCTGTTCGACCACTATTCTGTGTAATTCCGAAATGAAATGTATTTCAAACAATTAATTCGCTGATTTCTGGTTATCGTCGTGTCAATAAACTGGCTAACTCTTGCATTTGGAAGCGTCCACTTTTTTGCAAGTTTTTGGGTGCACAGTTAGTTGTCAATTCAGTCGTCGTGTTATCCTTACTCCAAGTGGCTGCATTTCGTTCGCCCATAAACTCCATTATCTATAGAGTCCACCATGGATTGAGGAACTTCAAGACCTACATCACTATCAACAGATTTAGAAAGCGGCCTTCAGCAAGTGTGAGTTTTTGAATTTGACAATTGGCGCTTTCATTAAATTTAAAGATTTTCCATTATCTAATCACATAATCGGGGCAGATTTTAGTTGATTTAGTGCGCGCCATGATACTGTGGCCGACCCTTTGGCACAATGTTTCAGATTTGAATCATTACAAAAGCGTCGTGGTATCAATTGTCTGTGTAGTGTAGTGCAGGTCGTTCACATCCATTCCCAACCCAGCTCTCAGTTGTGACAACAACGGTGGACTGTTTGTTTCGAACATTAACGGACCGATGGTGCTCCCGTCCCACAATCCTCACCAACGCATGGAGTACGTCTTACAGTGAAACCACTTGCACCCCTAACGATCTAAACTCAGAGAAAACACTTAAAATTTCAACGTTCGGACTTTTTCTAAAACTGTCTCGGCGACTAGGAAGAGATCGAAGCGGTCCAACATCTGCTTTGCCACTGTCCAGCTCTCCATAATTGCCGCCTTGCCTCGCTGGGCCAAAGATTCTTCACAGACACTGCGGACTTAAAGAATGCAGATATGCAGATTCCTAAAGAGCACGGTGTGTTTTCATCACGTGACAGGATAGGTTGACGGAATGTGTACTCCACAAATGGGCCCTAAGGCCTCCGACAAGGGATGTTCCATCATCACAATCCCTTTCCAAAACCTAACTTAACCTATTTCACCCCATTCGTTATAACACAAACTTCCTATGACGTAGGTTCAAAAATATCCCTCCACCACACCATGCAGTTGCTCCCCACAGAAGCTTGATTTAACTTTGAAAGCCTTCACTCAGAACGAAAAAATTCTTGGCAACCCTCTCCGTGCTAATAAAACGAGCTTTTTCTGTGTGGGAACAAAGCTCTGTTCTATCTATCAATCGAAATGAAAAATGTTTAAAAGCATAATGTGGGAAAATCGCCACCGCCACCGTATTATCACGATGGCACTCATTTGTATTTGTAAACACCAAGAGTTGGCCATTGGTGAATCGTATCTAGCCGGTCGTTGTTGTTCGACTCGTTTGTCGTGTGCTCCTGTTTGTCTCCTTAGCCGTCGCAATCTTCACAACCGAAACCATTTAAAAATAATCACATTCGCCTTTATCGTCATTTGGCGGAGTATCATTATTATTTGTTGTTTTCTTCGTTCGTCTCTGTGTGCTTGCTTTATGTGAAACGGATACCGATTCTAGTTGTTTCAATCAATCAAACTAAAAACAGCGCGTATACGTATCTTTCTTTTAATTGTGACGGCAATAGCTTCCTACCCGTATTTGCCTTGTTTACTCAACTCGATACGGCGAACTGTTATTGGTGGTTGTTACAAGAACTGGAAAAAAGTTTACTGAATCCAATATGGAAAAACCGCAAGTGAACTTAAGCAAAGTAGAATGATATAATGTCGCTTCCGTTCTGAAATAAACAGAAATACACATATTTTTTTTATTTACCCGCGTGTCACTACGATCATGCCCGAGACAACTACCCTTGCAGTGTGTGTAGAATACTAACCCAGCCGCGGCGCGCTAGACTCTTGAGAATCGCTGAAAAGAAATAATATAATACTTAATTATTTTTAAATACCTGTGCATTGTTTTCGCCGTTTGCCGATTGCTAGGCCTTTGTGTGTCGGACTGTGTCTCTGCGTGTTTTCCTTTCGTAAATATTTAATTGGATAGACATTGTGCACAGTTTAAGGGAAAGCATTATTTTGAGTAACTCTTAACTCTGAGTGATTGAGCCAAATTGTTAGCCAACCAGTTTAGACAATTCGCGAATGAGATTTATCTAATCCTATGCATGTGCCCAGTGTACCATCTTTTCCCACATTCGAACTGAGTATATCTCAAGTGCTCTTGAGAAAAAATTGCAAGCTGCAAAGTGAGGAAAACAAATCCCATGCACAAAATGTATTCGAGTCTCAGTTGTTCGCGATCGAATTTGAGTTGCAACACACGATCGGAGAGTACACCCTTAAATAATCTGGTTCATAATCTGCCACACGATTATAATTATTGTGATTGTTGTCGTCCCCTGCGTTATACGCCAACACCACACGTGAACGCACATAATTTTCCTCCAGCGTCTGCACGTTTAAACAATCCGTATAGACTACATCAGTATCCGTTTCGTTTCCAGCCAAGACGTACAACCAGCAGCAGTATGTCACAATCGGGAGAGGACTTACATTCGCCCAGCTATCTGTCGTGGAGGAAGCTGCAACTCAGCCGAGCCAAGCTCAAAGCTTCCAGCAAGACGTCAGCTCTACTCTCTGGATTCGCAATGGTGAGTAATTTGAACTTGAACATTCGGCGCTTACATGTGCCTATGTATGGAGAGGGTGATAAAATTACAGATTTACATACACATTTATGTAGAGTATCACTTACGGTTCCTGAATGCCTAATTGTTGAGTGGTTGGCATAGAATTCGAATGAGTTAACTTTGAGAATAAAATGCTCGTGGTTGTGTAGTGATAGTCTGTTTTTATTTTCTTTTTTTTTTCATTTCAATAACTTGCCCACGATTCGCACATAGTGTATGTAGATTTTTCATTCAAAGAAACTTTTGAATGAATTAATAAATCAACAAGGCTGATCGAATCTATAATCTAAGAAAAATGAGTTCGATTGTTGTGTAATTTATTAGTATTCACGATAGAACGCAAATTCACTTGGACGCTGCCCGCACCCTTTTAAACAGAAGTACAATAATTGATAATTTTGTCAACAAAATCGTTGGAAATTGGAGAGAAACGCAGTGCCTTTGTAATGATTTGCTTCGATTTTTTTTTACTGCACCAATGCTCACCATTTGGAAATTGTGTGTCTTATGTACAAAAAATGATTTAATAAATATAAATTAAAATAAATATTCTTAATAGGTTAACACTTTTAGGTTTGGTTGTAAATAATACATAGTGTTTGGTGATATGAACGAATACGAACAAAATAAATCTGAATACACAACTCTCTCATTCTCATTTGCCGTTCCATAATCCAACAACTACTAAATGTGCCTTGTCTTGCAAGTCAGGATTTGACATGAAGGAGAGGAAGAAACAAGTCATTCAATTCAATATGTCCTTGTCCCATCTGCTATTTTCAGTAATCCGCCGATGGTTCAGATTTTGTGGTGGCGGATTAGCGAGAGGGTAAAGTATCTGCAAGTAGTAACAGAATCCTCAAGATTTGGTACCTTTAAATTTAAACCTATTTCTTCTAATATCACGTTTCCACCAAACAAAACCGCGAGGTTTCATAAATTTTCTCCGAACTTTTCAGGTTCCGCCATACGTTTGCGGAGTCTAGAAACCTCGCGGTTTATGATAAACCTCGTTGCATCCTCCTTGAGTTCATCGGTCCAGAAAAGGTTGTCAAACTGAACAGGCCAACAACGTGAATTTCTGTCATTTTGTCGTTCATTTTCGCATTTTATCCCCTCTCTATTTTCTGGTGTTCTCACTCTATTATTTCCTACAACAGACAGCTGTTCTGGCGGCCATTTAAAAATTGAGAGTGAGTGACATTTGTTTTGGCGGGCACTTATATATTGAGAGCGAATGAATCGAAAATTGAGACCGAAACCACTTCAACTTTGGTGGGAACGGCCTATTGAGGTTTTAGTAAACGTTCATCCGAACCTCGCGATATCGGTTCGGTGGAAATGTGGTATAAGAAGACGAATACAGAAATTTCAAAGTGTTCAGTTCAACTTACTGAATTTACTACAAACTCCAGCCAAAATCAACCTGCAATATACTCACATAAAAACAATCATATCCATGAATCCCTAATACTACGTATCCACTGAACCTAAATCGAGTAATTTGGATAAATTCTTATTGAAACCTCAGTTTCAAATGACCATAAGTAACCGCGAGGTTCGGATGAACTTTAACTGAAATCTCAATAGGCCGTTCCCACCGAGTATGAAGTGGTTTCGGTCTCAATTTTCAAGTCACTCGCTCTCAATTTATAAGTGCCAGCCCAGAAATGAAGTATTACAGAGATACTCGACTTCACATCTGATATCCCCCTGTGCTTGGTCAATTTGGTTTAAGAAAACGTTATAAAAACGGTTGCTAAACATTTTAAGGGGCAAGACGGGTAGAAGTCTTTCTTCTCTGTAATACTTCATTTCTGTGCAAGGCAAAACAAATGTCACTCGCCCTCAAATGGCCACCAGAACAGCTGTATGTTGACAGGAAGTAATAGTGTGAGAACAACAGAAAATAGAGAGGGGTCAAATGAGATAGAAAATTAATGAAATGTCCAAATTACAGTGAACTCTCCTAACTCCCTACGTCGAAACTTGGCTAACTCGAACTCTTTTAACTTTTACATTTCCCTCAATGTTCCATACAAAAACAACTCTCTAGTGCAAAATCTCTCTAACTCGCATAGATAATAGTATCCCGTGACAATTCGACTTAGAGGGATTCCACTGTAAACTTAAATTCGCACTGTAGGCTTGTTTGGTTTGACAACCTCTCACGGACAGATGATCTCGAAGGGGAATCAACTAGATTTCAATCAAATAGAGTGATTTCGAAACCCCGATAAAGTAAAGCCAAATTCTGAAATTTGATGAAATCTCGCGATTTCGTTCGGTGGAAACGTGGTATAACTCATGCTATATAACTCAAGATATATACGTCATTTGCTACTTTCAAACAAAACTTATTGGGACGTAAAAGGTTAGTTTTAAGAGACTGGACTTCATTCCAGTTGAAAAAACTGCGAAGTCACACTTCTCTTTGTAAAGCTGAAAAGAACCTCCCGTTTGAGGGCTCATTTTTCATAAAACATTCATGCCGATTACGGTAAAAAGGGGCGAATGACTGCGAAGGGACTTCATCCGATCCGTATCCGCAGTTGAACAATATTATAGAATCCGACTGATGAACCACATTATCGGTCTTCAGGACCTCTTTATTAGTTCTCTCTCCTCTCTATCTCCACATCGGTTCACAAAACCTCTTTATTAATCCCCTCTTTATCAGCTGTTTTCTGTCAATTTTGAATTTTCATGTATCAATAATTATTCTGATGAATAGTGTAAAAATAAAGTTGAAGTAGAAATTGGCTCCCAAGAAGTTCATTGTAAAATAAGAAGAACGTTATTCCGGAAGATCACAGATTACAGAGAAATTGCTCTTTACGGACAACCCTCTAAAGGCACACCTTTCTTTACGGACAATTCGTCATGGTCCCGTCATGACGGTATTCGTGTACTACATCAACTCCTTCAGAACGTACAATCGTGATTATTACTGCTGTCCGCTATAGAGAGCATTTTCACTGTATATTGGAATAACGCAAGGATTGGTTCTTCTTTCGTTCAAAAATACACTGACCTCATCAGTCTCTTAAAATACCTTTCGAAAGCCACCTTACTTCAGTGTAGTATTAAATTTACAATTCAAATTGCGTCCACGCCTCCCTTTTGCAATCCCCATGCCCCTCCCCAAGGGAGCCGTTTGGTGGGAACCACTGGTCTATCCAATCATGGGTGTTAAAAGTACTTATTTTTTGGCTTTTTCTTGACAAATACCTGAAACTTTAATCAAAGTAGGTGATTTATGGCAGACATCAATACCAATCCTGAACCAGGCTTGAACTCTTCTGCGTGCAAAATATGCATGAACATCAACGCCGTTATCTATTATAAACCAACCTAAATGTGTTTACTCAGAAAACAGGAATAATCAATGAATTGGTTTTCTGCCCTAAAAGACCTTGACTTTGTTATGATTTTTGACTTACTTTCGTCATTCGTCACATCGTTTTTTCTGTCTACGTGACGATGACCATTAAACTACTCAAAACACTGACAAGACTACACTCTACAGATCTGCCAAAATGATTGAAAGTTGTCAAGAACATCTTCCAAACGAATCACTGACTGTAGTTGATTCGGCAATTGAAAGCCGCACTCGCAATCGCAAAGAGAGCACGCCGCTGTTGACCCAAGATAAGAAAATTTTACGTACATGTGTGGTTCACATGTCCTCTAGAATGTCGTTTCAAAGCGTGGCGTTTTATTCTCGGAACACACGAAACTATTTTCATATTTATTTCAATTCAAATGAAATTAATGTCAGCTTCCTGTTTACTTTCCATCGCACTCCAATGCCACTACCAACACCACTCTTTATTGTCACCGTCTTGGGAGTAAACACTGTCAAACGGAAGTTTCCTGAGTGGTAATGTTAAGTTTAAAGATAAAACAAGCCTATGCACTGAGTACGTACAATGGTTTGACTTTCTATGTGTGTAGATATTTGCTTGCAAATTTATTTGTCACCCCTCTGGTGAGAGAAAACCTCTCACCTCTTGCATCGATTTCTGTTTCATTCATTAATAGGCTTGATTACGTGTGCTATCAGGATCGCTGTGCATACATTTCAAATACTGTGCACTCCAAAATAAGTTCAAGTCTGTTATCTTTACATAAAGACTCCCGAACAGACTTATTATTCGGCGAACAGATTTGCTGTGCTTTTCAGTGTTTGTTTTATTCCTAGCAAATGAATTGATGTTTTCCAAAATTTATTATATCGTGTCATGTTTCTGTTAAACTTGATTCGACTCAATTGGGAAGAATTAAGAAACAGATATCTCTGACAACAATCAAAGGCAGCTACATGTAAACAAGGACCCACTTAAACTATGAAACATCAAATCAATTGAATCGTTCCTAACCGAGACGCAAACACATGGCGTATTGGAAATTATCATTTATCATGTATTCGTTGTCCCCAATCGAAAATTTTCCTCTCACAAATAAGTTGCTAGGTGGCGTTAAGCAAAGTAATTTCTGAAGTGGATAACTGGTGAATTGTATTTATAGAATATTTGCTAAGCGTCGCCCAACCGAATAAATGATTCAATTTTATTCACTCTTCAGCAAATTATTTGGATGGGATTTAAGAAATAACATAAAGCCGAGTGTGACATCGTGCAACATATGGCAATAGACGCCAAGTGGCCATGTAACATGCTGTACCGGTCATCGAACATTTTAGGCAAGTGATACATTTCGAATGATACTCGTTCACAATCTTATGATACATTCCTAACTGAGAGAGATCATCTCGAAGAGTGATTCAACGATTTAGTTAGACAGAATTGGAGACTTCTAAAAAATGTATGCATTCCACAAACACTGTAACATAATATCCGAACCAGAGAGCGTGGTCGTACGTTGACACTCTCTGTTGCAAGTATGAACATAATCCGTGTCATCCGTTGAGATGACATCACGTAGTTTAGACTGTGCACTCATATAGTAGCTAGTGTAGAGTATGTACTGCCTTCTGCAACCACTACAACCTAACCTAAACTAGTGTACAGAGTACGAGATAGAGCCACTTTTCTATTTCAATTTAATTCAATTTTTTAATAAATTAAATAAAATGTATAATAAGACTAATATACATTTTATTTTAATTATATAAAAATTTGTATAAATAAGCTAATACAACAGCTTAAGACCGGTTTAAGAAGTTGAGTTGAAAAAGTTCAAAAATTATGCTAAAAATAAGTACTATTTGCGTTTTTAAAGCAGCACAATTAGTTCTAATAGAAACTGGAAGGGAATTCGATAATTTAATGGCATAGATAAAAAACAAAGGGGAGGAGTTAAGATTGTAGTGGCGCGGTGGAATAAGGCAAATAGTTCTATGACAACGATCAAAATTAAGTTTTTCATATAAATATTCCGTCTTATTCGTAATGATCCTATATAGGAAAATACATATTCTTGCATCAAGGTGCTTGATGCTTGATGTTCAAAAAGCCTTGGACAAATTGAGATACATGGTCATAAAGTCGCAGTCCATGAATATATCTTACGGAGTCATTTAACGCAACATATAGTTTCTGAAGTGACAAATTATCTACGTTACAAGAAACAGCCTCAGCTTATGTTATTAGAGGTAAGATAAGAGTTTCTACTAACTTTTGTCTTGTACTGACAGGGGGGAAATTTGCATCTACCCAAAAATCAAACAATTGTAAGTATATCCAACCTTTCATGGCCCCTTACATTTCTTCATAGAGTCTACTACAATTTTTTCTCGCACCAAATCACAATGGCGCGGCCTGGCTTAAGGGCCATTCAAACGATTGCAATACGAAACGCGAACTCCCCAAACTCTGACGCTTCATTAATAAGGAGCAGGAATGAAGTATTACAGAGATAGACGACTTCACAGATATTCATGAATTTTTGACCAGTATTTGAATTTTTGACGTGAATTCCACCCTCTGATTGGTCAATTTGGTTTAAGAAAACATTATAAAAACCAGTTGTCAAACATTTTAAGGGGCAAGGAGGGTAGAAGTCGGACTTGTCTGTAATATGTACTTCTGATAAGGAGTTTTCTTATTCGTAGAGAAAAATGGGTACAATTTAGGCAAACACACACATCATTGCGAATTTCTTGGTCGTGCATTTGTGTTTCGTGTCTGCCCCTCTTGTGTATTGCGAACACTGGTTGACAGCAAAGATTCGCAAAGAGAATGGTTGAAAATTTAAAATCGGTTATAATGACATTTAAACTAATTATTGTAGAGATTTTAGTCGGTAGAAAAAATCAATCCCAAACTTGGTTATGTTTGCCGGAAATTGGTTGTTTCTGAAAGTTCGCGTTCGCAGTCGGGGCTCATATGAATGACATTTTAATAGACGTTGGTACGCGTTTTATCGAGAATGTTACGTCAAAGCGCGGTTACATCAGTTTGCCATATCACAACTGAATGCGCGCTTTTGACAAGTCAAATGTTCTGAAATACATTTTAACATTGAAACCCAGTAAAAAATTACTTACTTACACAAATAGTCGCCTCAGCCCATCAAAAGTACAAAAGTCACTAGTAAATAAAAGAAAACTGTTTTCCAACTGTCGAAGACCGCTAAGGAGTTGGAGTAGCTCTACCTAGAGGTTTGTACTCGCACCGTAATATCATACGGTCTATGAAATATCAAAGCGCAAGCGCTGCGTTGTGATTTGTTTAATGGATTTTCGCGTATCCCACTTAAATTGACAGGATACGACCGTGCAGACGCGTCATTGTGATATGGGTATAACTGTCAAAACGTCTCTAAAATCGTCGGTTGACAAGCAGGAGTGAAGTCGGATATTCCTGAACCTTATCCTATGGTTTCATAGGACGCATTAGATTTCTCCTATTCCAATTCGAAAGATTAAGGATTCCGCTTTCTGACATTAAATTCTCTTAAAGCCGTTCTAACGCGCACCATTTTCTGCTAATTAAGAGCTCACGAACGCACCCCGTTGCGACTTGGCCTTAAAGTTCAGTTCAGAATTTCGTACATAAACTTAGTGTGTACATGATTTAAAAATGAGTACAAAGGCGCCATTGCTTTTTAATCATTCTAATGAACTTGCCGAGCCAGTACCCTAATAAATGTTTGACCTTGGGAACATTAACAACCCAGATATCAACTTAAAATCACAGTTGATTAGTTCAAAGTCTCACTTTGCAACAATGAAACTTCGCATCGCGGCAAAATATTTGATTGTTTTAATGAAACACACGAGCAAAATTACTCAACCAGCGTTCTTTCCAAATTGAAATGGATGTGTGACGACGATGGGTGTTCGTCTGGGAATTGGTGAATATTCCAAGGTTCTAACTACACCTTACATCTTTCTTAACTTTGAACCTCTCTTCAAGCGTTGCCCAGCCTCAAGAACAATATTAATAAACAAAAGTCCCGTTAATATGTCATTCTCTATTCATAGACTTACATTTTTGTCATTGTCGGCCTTCGCTTGATGAATTTATCGCCACCAGGTGAGGCATTGCTTTAATTGATTACTTAATTTAAAAAGCTGTCGATTATAATAATGAAAATATGGGTGGCGGCTGTGGCCCTGGGCTCAGCAACAACCACTCCTGTTGGGCGTGTTGTATCTCTATCACGAGTGAAAGGGACTAACAATTTTATTACGACCCCATCTCCGCTTAAACTGAAGATACACCTTTTTATTTTTGGGCAGAGGAACTCGCTGGAAATGACACTACCGCTTAATATCTCTCACCTCACAAGGTAGGCCCCGAACCACTCTACATTTTATTACTCTCGCTACCGCTCACAATTATTTAAAGATACACGCAATCGGAACAGCAAACCTCAAATGATTGGAGTGGTGCCGTCCATTGCGTCATTACTCAAAGCAAACCAAATTTGATCGACACTTAACCTTAAACTCTCGCCTTGTTTACTTACATTAGGACTAAGCAGTTCAGCCCTACTCAGGACACCCATCAGCTTTATAACCGGATACGCCTGAATACCTTTTGAATAACCCACCAACATAAATAGTTTTGCAGAGATGCAACTAAAGACTTGTTCCCACTTGGTTGCATACTCTTTTCTGTTAGGGCCCTTGGGGTTTTTGTAGCACATGGGCTGGTGATGGGTTGCACCGTCCTTCCACCACCCACGAGGCCTATAACAGAGTAATCACTTCTAGTTTTTTGTTGAGCCCGTGCTAAACACGGTTGACTGCAACATCTGAGGCTACCTCCTGGTACCTATTGTTTTCTTCAGAGCCTCGCATTAGCGTGGTAAGGAGATTATTACTCCCCAAGGTGGCCCGGCCTTAGGTTAGGTTAGGTAGTGGCGCTGCTAGTGAATTCACCAGCACACTTAGACCATATTGGTCCATTGTGATACCCACGCATAGTCAGACTACAACCACTGATTGACTTCTCCAGTGGTTGTGCCGTTAATTTGATCCCAACGGCAAATGGTAACTTGACCAGATTTGAAAACCAGATAAAAGCGTATTAACTTTGCTTTCACTGGGATTCGAACCGGGGACCCCGCTAACCAGAGGCAGGCACTCTACCAACTACGCCATTTAGTCGTTTGGCCCCGCCTTAGAGAGGAATGGTTACAACACAACCAGTATTCGCCCTTGGCTGCTAACTATCTAATGGGCACGGTTCATTTGACACCCTAAATTAGAGGAATGATAGACTTACGTCACCGGTCAACATGCAGAATCACTGACCGCCATAGCGTGGTGAGTATGATTGACTCCTACCCTTGCTGTCGAGCATAAATTCCAACTATAGCGCTATCCATATTCGTATAAACCTGTTAAATTGCTTCGTCCAATACGTGTGGCATAGCAATTGGCCTATAAGTACCTATGACAGCTCTCCGCTGTCAGCCATTAGGAGAAAACCTAACCTAACGCTGGCGTCTTACGGTTACAACAATATTCGTAAAGTTTTTCGTTTTGTCAACTCTCATCTATCGCAACTTCATAATTAGAACGTAATATTAGGTCCCTTGAGAATACTTTGATAAATGGAACACGTACGTTCGTTAAATTGAAGTAATTTTTCAGTCAGGCTGCCAGGAAATACGCTGTAATTCGAAATCAGTAGTTAGTTTCCTCTCAGTAACTAGAAATCTTCAGCACTAGAAATGAAGTATTACAGAGAGTCACGATTTCCCCCTTAAAATGTTTGACAACTGTTTTTATATCTTTTTCTCAAACCAAGTTGAACCCATCAGAGGATGGCATTCACGTTATTTTGTGGATACCCGTAGGAAATTCATGAATATCTGGCAAAAAAGCACTCTAATTCGTCGATGGACTAGAGAGCAATCAGCTGTCAAGTCGGCTATCTCTGTAATACATCATTTCTGTTCAGCACTTTTCTACTGTCATGTATTTATTTCATTTTTGTTCTTCGCTCCGATGCGTACCCGCGTTAATTCGAATTTTTTTAAGGTTTCTTAAGTTTGCAATTATCGAGTTTACATTCATTGTGTGTATTTGACTCCAAAAATCAAAATTCTTTGCACGACATAACCTCTTGTGAGTTCCTGACAAATCATCCGAAAGCATTTTGGAGGGATAATAAGGTGTGCTTGACAGCTTGTCAAAACCGCCATTTTTTGTTTTGCTTTGTGACGTCACTCAGGGTCCGTTTTTGACATTGGACAGATGTCTTGCTTAAGCCTGTATCACAACTCAATTTCGTACAAAACCAAGTGATGTATGAAAAACAGAAATTGATGTAAAATGAAAGAATTTAATTCATTTATTAATGATATAAAAATGTAATAACGTTCAGTGTGTTGTAGAAGCTATAATGATTGTGTAAATTTTGAAAGTAGTCCGTTTTCACTAAGATGTGCGAACATTTTTTATTTGTTTCCGTTTTAAAGTTGTTTAGTTGACATACAAATGCCCGCAATGACGTCACGCAGATCCTTTCTAGAGCTGTCCAGCACACCTTATTATCCTTCCACCATGATCCGAAAGTTCAACTGTTTTTGACATCATTAAATGTCGTCTCTTCGTCCACAGTGGGAAAAAATAGCACTGACAAAGCGAGTGGATAACGGGAAAGCTATGCGATTACGCTTCAAAAGCTGAAATCCCCAGATTTATTATGATTTCAATTATCTGGATTCCTTGTTCTATAATTAGCTTGCTTTCAGAATGCAACATTAGATGTGTTTTTCGTTGCTGACAGTAAATGCTCGTCATATCCGTCATTTCAATCATTAAGATTTTAAGAATATTCCGCCATGATTTTTAAGATGTCATAAAGTATTCAACAGCAAAAACACATGTATTCTTGCACATACGTCAAAAATAAATCGAATGGAAGTGTAAATGTTAAGTGCTATCAATCTCACACGCGTGTAAGCCGATGACTAACGTGCAGGGGCACGTGAATATTTCTGTTGTTTGGAATTGTGCACCGATGTTGTTGTGGCCCTCATTATCACCATCACCCCTATCTGCATCAACAGTTTTCCCTTTAAGTGAATCATTATCGATAAACGTTCCAACGAACAATTACAAATGAACTTTGTTGAATGCGAAACCGCAAAGCGGTTTCCAATTGACTACTTCCCATAAACAAGCACAACTACGGTTTTGTACGTGTATTGCATTTGTATGGCCGGTTTTAAGACTCCCAAATTCGTTCGTTGAGAGGAGTGCAATTTCTGTACCCACCCACACACTATGTTGTACAAGTTTTGAGTCAATAGCACCGTAAAGCTTTTATAGTATTCTATGAGTTACGGAGTTCTTGAACTACTATTCATTGTTTATTTTTAAATGCGTAGCATCTTCTATGGACTCACTGCGTGCTGGGTCACTGACCATTTTTCTTTCACAGAACTAGGTTAATGTTGAAATGATTCATTTCTGACGAACAGGATATTTTAGAATGCACAGTGATTTGTATAAGAATTGCTTTTTTATAGACTTTAATACCAGATAATTGAATTTTGAAATTGTTTTGGAAATAAACTGCTTCCACCTAAAAATCATCAATTGACTGCA
Organism: Eristalis intricaria; assembly: GCA_964034865.1. NCBI lineage: Eukaryota > Metazoa > Arthropoda > Insecta > Diptera > Syrphidae > Eristalis > Eristalis intricaria. The sequence continues at coordinate 61,469,570 of OZ035877.1, read as the reverse complement.
AACTGTATTTGTTTGCTTACTGATGTTTTCTTCACGTAGCCCCACTCCACTCTTGACTGAAAAGGAATAGATTCTTTCTTCATTCTGGAATCATTTCCATCAAACAAAGGAGATCTACTCGTCAACACCAAAAAAGCATTAACGTCACAATCCATGTTCTTGATTTTAGCCAATTAACCTGTATAAGTAAACTGAACTCAAAAACGATTGGTTAGTGTCTTAATTTAAGCTCAAAGATATCGTTTCCATTCAGAAATTATATACTTCTTAATTGAAACGACCTTCAAGGTTATTTTTTTTTTCTTTAAATACGAACATCCATTCATTAGTGAATGGATATGTTTGCAAACACTGCTAGAGATTCTGGTTGAATTATTTTCACCATAAGAATGCTTTCATTTTCTGGCCCTTGTACCGCCTTACTGTATAAACGAAGATATTTTGTAGATCTATTGATAACGTTGACTGATAAGTTGGCAAGTAGCTGTGGCGGTCATTACAAGCTGCCGCTGGTTTCTGAACTCCTCCTTCTCGTCTTCATGTTTACCAATTTAAATTTAATTAAGGGCACTCATTCATTTTGTTATCGTCTCCAGGCTGACACATAATATTCTACAACCATACGACTGTCTGCCTACACTCTTGAGGAAAAGTTCATGTACTTTGCTTTGCAAATGTGCGCCTGTTTGCCATTTTTATGGTGCATAGAAACGAGAAGATTGTTTATTTTCGCCATCCTGGCTAAACGCGTCAGGTTGTGCTTAATGGCGATGGAGTATTCTCGCGGCTTTATGAAGGGCGACAACGAACTCACCTTTAATTGCAAGCACAAAAAGAAAAATGTATTTCGCAATTGCTGTCATATGGCTTCTGCAAAACCATTCTTGAGAAGATCGTGCAGAACTTAAAACACGTCATTAGAGGCACTATCCTATAACTACTCACCAATATACCAACTCTCTCTGTAATATATACTTAATGAGAATGCTAAACATCATTCTTATTTTCTGACCCGCATGATCCCCTACAGCGGTCTTGGGGTTATAGCAGCACGATGGATCTCCAGATAACTCGATTCTCCACCATCCACATCGACAACTCATGACGAGTTTTTCCACTTGGTCCAATTGGTGCCGATGTTATTTCACGGCACCGTCCAACCACCTCCTCGTGTGTTTGCTCTGCAATCAAGCGGCCAAGCCAAGTGTGGGGACATCTGTGCCACGTGACCAAACAATCGAAGCACAGCCTTTTCCGTACGAAGAAGCAGCTGCTCAATGTTAAGCTCCTCGCGCACTACCCTATTTCTCATACTATCCCTGTGAGTAATTCCCACAACAGCCCGAAGACATCTCATCTCGGTGTCTTGTATTCGCGATCTTATTCTCTCGGCCATTCCCAAATTTCATGCCCATAGTTGAGAGCTGGAACAAAAATTGAGTTGAAAATCGCTCATTTGGCTTGGACAGCCAGCTCGGCCTTCATTATTAGGGATCTTCAAGCTGTGTCAAATCTGACTCAGTCTGACAAATCCTACAGGAAGCTCAGCATTACACCTCCCATCACTCGTCAAAAAAACCTCAAAATACTCAAGCTGCGCCACCTGCTTCGATGGGACTCCCCTAACATGTAGAGTTCATTTAACAGGCGCTCTGGAAATAACCAACCACTTGTCCGTCTTAACCTCCACCCCAGGATCACTACATACGACCACAAACCGAACGAGTGCGCGTTGGAGTTCCATGTGGGAAAATGTTAGAATAACTAAGTCATCTGCAAAAAGAAGTTGACTTACCCTCAACGCTCCCCATATTCCTCGCCTCGGCTGCGCTGCAACATCCAGTCTATATAAACAATGATAAGGAAAGGTGACACATCCTTGACGAAGTCCAACGCCCACGATGAAAGGTGTTGATTTAGCATCATTAACCGGATCACAGCTACGGCAGTTTGTGACTAAATGGACCTCAAAAATGCACCCTCAATCTCATACTCCCCACAGTTTACCTAGAGCATTTTCCAAATCTACTAAACAATTGTAGATCGGATTGGCAACAACTGTAGATCGGATTGGCCAAGTCTTCTCAAGTACCATTCCTAGAGCGAAGAGCTGGTGGGTTGTACTTATGCCGGGACGAAAGCCGCACTGTTCAGTCCTCACCCTGGGCTCGAGCCTAACTTAACAGTTCTGATTTATTTTCAGTGGTTAGTTCGTTGACACCTCTCTAAATTTACGGCTTACATAACTCGCACGTAAACTATGACTATTGACCAATCATGGGATGAACATGCAAGTTCCCAAATCTTTTTGCCAAGCATTTGCAGATTGATTTTGTCTGATCTGTAGACTTATCCTTCTCTGGACATTCTCAAGAGAATAGTTTTGCATGACCGCGGTATATGTAACATTTTTCATCGGGTGAGGAGGTAGTCTTAAGAGTTGTCACTCATATCCAAGGTGGCGTATACGTAACATTTTGCACCGAGTCATGGGGTCTGGCTTAAGAGCTGTATTCCAGGGCCGCGGTAGCGTCTACGTAACATTTTTCATTTGGTCGAGGAGGCAGTCCTAATACTGTCTTTTAGGGTCACGGTGGCGTATACGTAACATTTTGCATTCAATCAGGTTTTTGTGATGCCCTTGGAGGAAACTGTTCGTAGATAGGGGAGAGCGGGGTTAGAAGTAAGAGGGGTATAGTGCAACATTCTATTCCTTAGCAACGTACCTACAGTAGTTTTACGTTGGACTTCCGTAAAAAAGGGTTCCAAAGCGAGAAAGAGATAGAGTACCAGGTGCTTTTCGAAGATATCCATTTGTGTTTTGGTTGTTACAAGTTGTTACATATTTCTGGAGGAAGATACAACATGTTTACAATTTACGAAACAACACTTGCTCTGCAGAGATAGTTCACGCAATCAACCAGCTTCCCCATTATGTCCTAAGTTCCCAACTGTGTTGACACTTTTCTGCTCACCGGAACAATTAGAACTGTCAAATCTTTTGCTTTAGACCAAAGGAAGTTAGGCCATGTCCAAAGGCAAAGATAGTGAGAGGTTTCGCGGAGGACTGGAAAATCAGAAGTTTTATCTCATATTCCAGATATACAATCACTTACAAAACTTATAAGATTGTTACGTTATTTAATTATTGTTAAAATGTGCCCCAGCCTATGTTATACTAACTAAACCCATTGTTATTGAGAAACCGTGAATTCAATTTACAATACAAATTTTATTTGTTAACCAAAAATACAATTTCGTCCGATCGCATTCGATCCAATCGCAAAAAGAAAGAAAAGGTCCAGAAAAGAAAAGAGTTGTCCGTAGCCAGCTCAATTTCGGATTTTTCAGGTTGGTGTTCGCCACTAGGTGTCGCTGGAGTCATTAACGGTGGGGCCGCACAATGGTGCCAAATCTCGATCACCCATTGTTAGGGTGGATTGTAACACGACGACCTTTTTGATTTTTTTGTTTCTCGATGTATTCTAAGCAGGCCTTTCTGAGCTGCTAGATTTGCTGAATTTTAAATTTAAGAAAGGTTTCGCCGACTTCCATTCAAGGTTTAAGGAAGACCATCGATTTTGGACAAAACTGTTACCTTTTGCCCCGATCTCCCCTAATTATTAATGGAACAAGTTTATTTATGTCTTGAAGGTCATTGAAAAAAGAACACTCAACGTTCTATTTCTGAAATGTCATAAACTTGATCACTTGATGGGATTCCCTATCAGTTTACGGTTGCCTCACTTTGTCCAGACTTCCGAGGGATCCTTACTTACTTACTTATCATTGCTGCCTTCCATCGCTGACGGTCCGGGGCAAACTACTTCCAGTCATCAAGGCCAGCTGTCTCGCATCCACGATGACTTGATCCTTGTACCGGAGATTCGGTCTTCCTCTCCTTCTCGAAACAGGAGGCTCGGATTTGAAGACGGTCTTTGCTGGAGTGTAGTTGTCCATGCACTCTCTGTGGCCGAGCCAGTGCAGTCGGCGGATTTTTGCCTTCCGAACTACATCCACATCCTGATACAGCTCGTAGGGTTCACGGTTGTGTCTTCTGCTCCCTTCGACTTCCTCGCTAACGGGACCATATGTCCGACGTAGAATTTTTCTTTCGAAGGCACCAAGAATCAGCTCCGCAGTTTTGCTTTTCGCCCAGCTTTCGGCTCCATACAGCGGGAGTGGCAAAATAAGAGTTTTTAGAGCATGACCTTGGTCCTTCAAGTCAAGAGTTTTGAGTCTAGTTGTTTCGATAAATAAAAGTAACATCGGTTACCAAGGGTGATTCTACTTCGAAACTCCACTGTGATGTCGTTCGTGGAGTTCACGTCTGCTCCGAGTAAGCCAAACTCTTTTAGTACCTCGAAGTTTTAGCTGCCGATAGTTAGTTTGAACTAGGTTGTGTCCGCGTATCATTTCTTGCTTGAAAGCATATATTTCGCCTTATCCTCATTGGCATTAAAACCAGCCCGTTTCGCTTATTCTTCAATCGCCGTGAAAAAAAATCGAGGGATACAGAAAAAAGTTGATCGAAATGTCAATGTCAATTTATGTCAATTTATCCGAAAAGTCAACCTTTCTGGACACTTTTCAAAATCTGTAGAAAATAGGTATTTCGATCATAAATAGATCAATTTTATTATGATTTTAATGGCTTGAAGAAAGAGTGGTTTTAAAATGTTTGTACGTAAAACACCAGGCTTTGTATAAGGTGAGCTTCATTATTTTCGTTACACTATTTGATCAATGCACTCACTCTTAGTGATGGGTCGGCCAACTCGAGTTAATAAACCGAGTTAAATTTATATCAAATCGGCGGCCACAGGATTGCTTAAACATACGCACTGCTTTATCGACATTCATTTGCATTACATTTGCATCTTCATGGCTTCTTTAATCGTTAAAATTGTCGCATTTTGTCTTTAGAAAACCGACAAATTAACAAACAAATGCATCCACAACTCATGTGTTGTGTTTTTATTTGGTGTGGACTTTCGAAAATGCATATAACAATTAATGGTGTTCGTTATGGTGACGTGATAACCGTGGTGGCCATTTATCCGATGGGCCAAACATAACCTCAATTAATATACTCTATGCATATAAAAGTGTTTAGCTCTCTTTTTAAAAATCATTTTGCGTGAATTGTGGGACACCCTTTACAGAGTTGTGTTTGAATCAATATGATCAAGTCTGAACAGCAATAAATCAAATAATTTTGTTTGAAACCCAATTAGCCAACTCGGGTTGACTCTGTCTAAGAGATCTTCGGCTTGGCACATCACTATTCACGCTTCCAATGGCATCTGGACTAAAAAATATTGTCGACGCTGCTGTGTTATGTATGACCAAAAGTCACCTTTTTAATGTAGCATGTGATAGCCAGAATTTGGTCAACTTTTCTGAGAGTTACCTTTTCCGAAATTCTACTATAATAAGCGAGATGATTTTCGCGGTCAAATTACGCATTACAAAAAAAAGGAGAGAATCCCTTTTTATTTGTTTAAATCTTTTTTAGTCGATTAACTAATTTTACAAATCCAAACGATGAAATAAAACTACTATGACCAATGAGCAAATAGTTCCACATACGCCACCGTTCACCCCATTCACACAGAAGAAGTAACGACCTTATTAAAATAATGTGCAGACATGTACAAATAATCATAGACAGTTAATTAATGAACATACTTCTTGCGTCTAAAAATAAACACATCAACAAGTCTCGGGTCGGCCAACGAGATCACCATCTACAATTGATTTCTTTTTGAGGCTGCGCTTGTTTTCACAAAAACTTAATTCATGTGCTGAGCGAGAGAGAGCAGCAAAATTGAAATACAATTGACCATATCGACATCAACAAAACAACAGAAATTGAATTTAAATCTCGTTCTGATAGCCAGCGAAATAAATATGTCAACAAGATTGCCAAAACCATGTCGTCCATTGTTCAGAAATCAATTTATTCTCATTGCCATCGGACGGTTATGACACGAAGCGTCGAGAGATGGACAGCAAACTGAACCCCACTCAAAAGTGAGTGAATCGAAACGAGGAAAATTTTCTTTTGCCAAGAGAACACACATATTTATTCGCACCTGAGGAGCGCTCAATGTGCGATGTGTAATAATAATACAATGCGTCGAGCACTCTACAAGTGAGAAGTAAAAGTAAATGGAATGTTTTTGGCTGCTTGACAAGTGAGAGGAATTTTAAATAGTGAGCAGGCGAAAATGATGCTGGCTCGCTAGCGGCTAGACATGACTCAGTCGAATGAAGTCATATCTGCAACGTAATGGTCGTTCTTGCGTTCAAACGATTTGATACGCGGAATGCTCAAAGAAATTAGGTCATTTAATATACTTGGTTCCGCGTCTTTAAATAAGATTTGCCTAATAGTAACTCTTGCATGCGGAACTCTGATATCACATGACAACAATGCGTCTGTGCTTCTCCCTCGAACCGTCTGTCGCGCAGCCAGACATGAGGATTGTGGCGTATTCAAAAATGAGACGTACATACTCAGTGTTTCTGTGTATGACATTTTTTCGGTTGCCAATATTGAAAAGAAATTAAAATAAGGAGACAAAACAGTTGTGCACCAATTCGAATGACCTTGCTTTGCACAAAAAACAAAATACTCGTATATGTGCATATACTGTACAAAATACAGCGCTTTGTCTCTTGGTGAACGTTTTGCATTCACTGGCAGACCATATGGTTCTCATGGCAAAAGCTTTTTCCCACTAACAATAGTTCTTTACGCTTCGCCGAGTGCCTGCTGGGTGAATGGAACTTCGGCCATAGACAGTTTATTTCATTGCCAATTATCTTGTTATACTGTGTGAATACTAATGATGTAATGGAATAGACAAATAACCTTTCCGTACTCGGACGATATTTCTATTTATATTCAATAGTTCTTCTCCTTCCTGTATGACAAGGAGTTGAGTTGTAAAGGGTTTTTATGGACTTGACAAACTTTAAATAAAACGCAAACCATTCGAGATATTTCAGAACCTTTATTATCGGTTTGACGTACAATCAAAACATTTATGAATGGCCACCGCGGGCACGTTGGAACCAATTTCCAACGACTCGGCCACACATTTCGGCCGAAACAGCGGCTATTTTGCGTTCAATGTTCCGATTTCTTCCAACGTCGTCGGCTTGTTGGCATAAACCATTGACTTAACGTCGACCCACAGAAAATAGCCAAACGGTGTTAAATCGCAGGAACAAAGCGGCCAATCGACTGGACCTTTTCTTGAGAAAACACGCTCGTCATACTTACTTTTCAATAAATCGATTGTAACGTGTGCTGTGGCTTGTGGCACCATCCTATTACACCACATGTCGTTCAAGTCCATATCTTCCAATTCTAGCCAAAAAAAAACGGTGATCATGGCGCGGTAACGCTGACCATTCACAGTAACATGACGGTCGCTATAGTCGACGAAAAAATATGGCCCAATAACGACGCCGGCATGCAAACCACACCAAGCAGTTGTATTTTGTGGATTGATTGGTGATTCATGAGCACGTATGGATTTTCCGACCAATAACGCATATTTTGCTTATTGACGAGCCCATTGCGCCAAAAATGTGCTTCGTCGAAAATTGGAGTTAGAGCTATTAAAGTTGCGGTCACCGACTCCGAACTGCCGTAGAAAATTTTTATAATTTGCAAACGCTGCTCGGTGATGAAAATGTTGAGTTTACTGAATAAATTGACAGTGACAGTTTGATGATTAGTGAAAGAGTACGTTCAGAAATTGAATTCAAAGTTGTCAAGTCTCTATTGGAATTCTTTATATCAGATAATGTCACATCGAAACTTGTTAGGTTATGTAGACTAAATACAGTAGCGGGTGGGCTGAGGACGGAGTTACAGGTGCAGGGAATGAAAGAGTGGACCTTCTAGCAAAAGAAGACTCAATCTCTAAACATTCCCTATCTTTTCGCATGACTAAGCTTCTTAAGACAGAAAACAGAGACTGTTAACAATCACTACCTGAATCTAAATATTGGTTCAATGGCGAGAGTCCTATGGTCGGATAAGATGACAACAAATCATTATTAACGATCATCTTCATTAGAAAAGTTATATGCATACAAATGCGAGTCGTTACCGGGCTCCATTCCTCACTCAACCGCAACACCTTGGCATTTCCCATATCGATCCTTTTTTTAGAAGTTGTAGGCATTTGCTCTGCGAGTGACTAGTTTTACGGAAGTTAAGAAAGTAATCTTAGGGTAGACCATTCTCCGACGAAGTGGGTGATTATTGTACGAATCTGGTTGCTTATAGGAAAAGGGGGCTCTCGTTGGGAATTTGCCTTAAGAGCATAATTTACCCAACGTTGATCTACTATTTTATACCTTATGGAAACCTTTTAAGCTAGTTCCATATCTGATGGCGTAGAAAACGACTTCTGCCTCAAACAGGGTTCTGACGTTTAGGCGTTTCAGAACCCGCAATGCAGAGCGCGTCTCCGTGTACTCTTTTGTAAGAAGGTCCTATAGCCTTCAGAAGGTCCTTCAGTCTTCTCGTTCTTAGACGTTTAGCACGTTTTCGAAGTTCTTGTGCAACAACGGGAGGCTATTCAATTCTCTTTCTTTTTATTATGTTCATAGTTTGAACTTAAAAAAAAACCACTACAAATGGTAGACGTTAGGACAAAATGTAAAGAGAAGGAAACCTCCACTCCAAAGTCCAAAAGGTCGTGGGAGGTTCTGTTTTGTGATGGTTAAGGCTGCTGATTGAAAATAATGAAAAAGCATGCGTTTCTGAAAGTTTAATGGGCTTGCGTTCTTTAAACAATAATGCCACTTCGCTGTCCGTTTTGCAACACTTTAATCTTTTTCCTCCGTCGCAACGATCCAATCTATCTTCCCTCTCAATCTTCCAAACTCAGTTCGTAGGTTAACGTAGACCATCGGGTAAAGAAAGCCTGCATAGTAGAACCTCCGATGAAGTTGATCCCGAGAATGTATACGGCGGATTCTAGCATACGGATCACTAGAATGTTTGACGGCCCTTGCGAAAAAAATGCAATGCCATAGAACCAGGTACACAGAACTGCATGCATTGTCACCATAAGCTCGTCGACACTGTCAGACGCTGCTGCGGCTATGCTACATCCTCTACCTTTGGGCACACACATTAAAAACACTTAAGCAAACCACACATGGCCCAATCAGGCTCAGAGCGTCTGATTGCTGGACATCAAAGATATATGGTCATAGAACTATCCCTGGGATAGAATGACCGCATCCATGAACTAACGTATTGGGATCATGTCATACGAATGCGTTCCGTCAACAGTAATTATTCTATGTAGGAAATATTGTAATAGAATGGAATAGTTAATAGTTAAACGTCAAATATGTGTCATTTGTGAAATTGTTTATGTAAATGTAGCGATTGAAATAAGTGATGGATTGTATTGTGAGTTCCACTGATTCAGAAAATATTATTATTATAGAAAGATTGTTCCGAAGGCAGTTATGTAAGAGATAAAAGTGGAACAACTGTCAAAGCGTAAGAATGATTTGAAACAGAATAATATGAACATGTTAGACTTCGATTTTCAAATTCATTAAACGTTTTCGCTTGAATTGATATCTTTAAACTTGAACAATACTTACATTTTCTACTGCACTACCTCCTGTGCTGAAATTAGTATCGACACTTTCGCTATCGACATCGGATATTTAATTGATGGATGGCACTTTTTGCAAGAGATTTATTTTGTTCCAGTTTGGCCCAAAAAGGTAGTCATTGCATTTTATGTATTATTATTATTTTAATAATTCATAATTTACTAATCAAAACGATACGTTTACTGTCTGCTGATCGAATGACGTTTCGATTAGTTCAATCAGAAATGAAGTATTACAGAGATAGCCGACTTCACAGCTGATTGCCCCCTAGTCCATCGAGGAATTTGAGTGCCTTTTTGATAGATATTCATGCATTTTTGACGGTTATTCACGAAATAACATAAATGCCGTCCTCTGATTGGTTTATGAACACGTTATAAAAAAAAGTTGTCAAAAATCTTAAGAGGAAAGAGAGGAAGAAGTCCGGCATCTCTGTAAAACTTCATTTCTGAGTTCAATACGTTCACGTGTGATCATGTGTGATCTCAAATTACGTCACGTGTCCTGTAATCCCAAATACACGATTTTCGATAGCGATTCTCGTTCACGGATCCGGTTAATCGACCCCCGACACCGAGAGACGTATCATCCTCAACATACACGGTCCCCAGACTTAACCCATCAAACGGCTTTGACATTCTAATTCCCGAAGGAACGGAACGGCATATTGGACAGATGTGGAGGGATTTTAACTAGGCAATATGCACTGACGGCTCTAAGATGGGCGGTAACGTGGGTGCGGATGTGTTCTCTGAACACCTAGACATCTCCAAACATACAGACTGACAAGCAATTCTAGTGTGTTCAAGGCGGAACTATTTGAAATTCGTTTGTTCTACTCAAATTACACCAAATTATATTGCCAAGGTTGAAGGTTGCACAATATAATACCCAAGCAGACATCAAATCGCTTCCTTTACTTCATATTCTAAATTAGACCTAGAGGCGTTCCTATGCGTAGCGTCGTTAGGTGCACATCCCGATACAAGCAGTCAAGGCTAATATATGTACGCACTTCCTTAAAATACCCAACCTCAGATGAGACTGAGAAACTAATGATGTCCTGGTGTATGATTACTATCTGAGGCACCTCCACTACAAACTTCTAAAAAGACGCAAATTCACTAGCGCCACGAATAAGTTGTATGTGCACTAGCAAATAAGGTTTAAGTCTAAACAAAAACAAAAACTTTTCCAATATCTTACATGTATTTCATATTTTCATTGCTATTACGATATGCAGCTTAACTATAATTGTTTTCCTTTAATTTCGATTTCAGGTCGCGATGGTTGAGGTTCAATTGAATAACGACACCCAAGTGCCTGCGGGGATGCTAGTCGCGTTTGCCATCTGCACCACCCTGCTTGTTGCAGTCCACATGCTTGCCCTGATGATTAGTACGTGCATTCTTCCGAATATTGAAACAGTATGCAATCTGCATAGTATTTCACTGGTTCACGAATCGCCACACGAGCGTCTACACTGGTACATTGAAACGGCGTGGGCCTTCTCAACGCTGCTTGGTTTGATTTTGTTCCTTCTCGAAATCGCAATACTTTGCTGGGTGAAATTCTACGACCTGAGCCAACCGGCAGCTTGGTCTGCGTGCATTGTACTTATTCCTGTGCTGATCATTTTCCTTGCGTTTGCCATTCACTTCTATCGATCCTTGATGACGCACAAATACGAAGTGACCGTATCGGGTATACGTGAACTGGAGATCCTCAAGGAGCAAATGGAACAAGATCACATGGACCATCACCACCATCGGAACAATGGACTTAACTATGGCGCCAGCGGAGAGATCGTCTAGCCGTTGACGTGTGTGTTTTTTATGTTTGAACGAATCCCGCATACGTATTTTAAATGAAATATATAAGTGATATGTGATATTTGAAATGAATATTGAACAGCTGTACGCATTAATCGTGGAGGTTACTTAAACATGTTGGCCAAAAATTTCCTGAAAATGGCAAAAAAAAAACGAAATCAAATTTTAAATGAAAATTTGATACGAAAACTCTGAGAAATAAAAAAACAAATCAAAAATGTGATAATTATTACGCGATGCTTAATCCAGTATTTAAGCTGAAAATGTGTTGTTATCAAAGTAATTATTTTTTACTGTAAAAATTGATCCATATTTATATCCATTGTGTGAGTGAATTATTTACTTAAAAGCGAAACTATTCGTCTTCGATCACGGAGTCTTCTCATGATGAAACAATTAAGCGGATATTTATTAAAAATCGTAATAAAGCTAAGAGAATCCCTTGAACTTAAAGGGAACCCCTTGTAACTGTATGAAGTAAGTTAGTCACGGCTTAGTTTAAGTGCATATACATTAAGTAGTTATGTTCTGTTATTAACTACACGAAAGTAATAAAATCAATTTAAACTTACAGTCTGATTTTCATTCGTATATCATCACAAGTTGTTTTCTGAAAAAAGAGAAAGGAATGCATAATGACATGGTAGTAGGTATTTGTGCTTTTGCGGATTGTTATTTTCAGTGAGTTTTAGGAAATACTACCCGGTAAGTAATGGTGATGCAGGGGTACGCTCACTCAGGCAAACATTCCACGGTTCTGAGGGATTTTAGGCAGACTGCGTGGAGAGGCTCAAAAATTAAACGCGAAGCAATGGCTCTAGGCTTAGTATAAATGCAAAAAAGGAATACAGATAATTGTACGTTCTTCAGAAGTTAAAAAATGCCACAAATCGACCTTACAATAATCAGTACCAGCTGCACGCTCACGGATACATGCAAATATCTCCACCTAGCTATAGATGGGAAGCTCATTTGGAAACCTAACATCTTAGTTAGCAAAAGGACAATAGATCTGTATCGAACTGCATGAGTATATAACTCAGCAGTCGATGATTTGGTTTGTGATGGTGTGAGAGGAGTAGAAAATAATTCTGTAACTAAGAGCGCAGTGTCTAACTCTGACTGAAGGAGAAAAGCTTACATTTGTGACGGAATAAAGTGACAGTAGGTTCTTTAATGAATTTTCCCACTATAAAAAGCTTCGTCTTTTATTTAAATGTTTAATCTAGTGAAGGGAGATGGACCCCTAAGTATCAACTAAAATACAAGATCTATACATACAGTAGCGTGTAAGTAGAAATCCATACTCTCCAAACACGATTCATGCCTACTGGTTATACACCGAACTCGTACGACCCATGCATTCTATATATGGGTTGTTGGGCTATTGGGCAATACTAGACAAGACTACTTATTACAAAATACACAGGACCGTTCAACAATTATTCTTCTGTATCGGCAGCGCACTCTGCTCGACGTCATCTTTTACCTGCCTCGACTTGAACTAGGTTAGGTCAGCTTAAAGTGATTGTCACAACTGTAGGAGTTGTGCCCCACCCAGATTCTAGTTGGATGCATTGTAATTGCAGCGGTTCCTCTTTAATGGCAAGGGATTGATTAACACCTTATAACTACTACTACTAGTACTAGTATCCTAGTAGCCTATCCTGTGTGATCCGCTCCTTTGCTCGGTTGCAGCCAATTTGTTTTCTTGAAGAATTTTGCTCCATGTGCAGAATCTTTACGTGACATTTCTTTTATAGCGTACTATTCCTTCTTCTTCCAAGGGCTTGACAAGTGCCGAGAATGTGTGGCATAGTTTCTTCTTCCTCCTCGTCTCTGCAGGTCGTGCAGAAATTGTTTTGAGGGCTTCCTGGCGTGTTTTCCGAATGGCCGGAAATATTGCCGAGAACATCAATAATTTCGATACCTTTTAATTTTAGAAGTGCAGTTGTTTTGGATTTTTTTATGGCAGATTTGCTTCGAAGTCCTTCGTGTCTAATTTCATCCATCTCCGATTGGCGGTATTGGTAGCATTTGTAAGTAACTATGTGTTAATTACCTAAAGCGAGGGTAAGGAGTGTCCTGATTATTTGCCAATGGCTGACAAACCCCTATTCTAGTAAACTCGTCGGCTCTTTCGTTGTCTAGAAACCAGAAACCCAGCATAGGGTAAGGTTGCAGTTGAACGCTATCTCCTTGAGAGATAATGGGCAAGGTGTTACTATATTTGATTTTAGTGATTGTGTATCCAGAGCCTTGATGGCCGGGATGTATAACCCGTCTAAAGAGTTTATTTACAGTAAGCAGGAGCCCTCCTGGATAGCTTTTATTTCTGCCTGGAATACACTGCAGTGTAAAGCTGGGTCAATCGTTCGAATCCAATTCTCGGAACAATAAGAACGAACGAAACAAATGATCAACCGGAACAAGTATAACAAACGGAACAAAAATATTGAATGGTTTCGTTAGTTCACATCGTTTCGGTCGCTCATATCGTTTCATTCGTTCATATTAGGTCCGAATCTCTAAAAGTATTGACTTGATTGGTTTGTAGTTGTGTGATTGCAATCACCAATACTTTTGAGTGAACGGGTCAAAACGAAGGGACATGGAGAATCTCTCGGCTTCACCTAGCCGATTTAAATTCAAATTTTACTTTTTGTACCCAAACTCGAAGTCTACAAAGGCCGTTCTCGCATTCAATCGCTGCCGTCATCTGTCAGCGCCCCGTTAATGTCATCGGAAGCAGCTGTAGCATTGATTCCACTAGACCAAGCGCGATAGGGTTACTTAGGCTACGGTTACTATTCCTTAAAGTGACTTCACTTCTCTTTATAGTGATACTTCATCAACGGGAAAATTACCCAACAAGACTTTGATCCTAACCAAAATGTCCAGACCCTGATACCAGACGGCTCCCTGGGACGACAATCACATCTTCTCCGTGTACTCTGCGAAAACGAATTCATTTAGAACTATGAAACGTCATTTTCGTTCTTCGCCCTTCCAATAACAACTTTCCACTATACAATTAAGTCTGAGAACCAAAAATAAGGGAGAACTGACCAAACAGCTAGAAGACCTTAAAAATTATGTTCTCGGTATCCAAGTTTACCGGTGCAGCTCCAACAAAGCTTTCCAAGATCTGTGTTGTACGTAAGGCTATTGCTAGTATTTACATTGTTACATACCAAAAGCAAAAGGCTTAAAGTTTTCCTTAACAAGAAGGAAAAGCTCCTCGAACTGAGGAATAAACGTGTCCGTGCTGTGCGTAAAACATAATTACCCAGAAACGCCAACAGGAAAGCTCTTAAGGAAATTCGCAAGAGGTCAATCTATCCAGCGAGGAAGTTTGCTGTCTAGGCATAGATCGTACAACAACCAGTTTTTGTAAAATTAACAAAATAACAAAAGGAAAAAAGCCCCCAGAACACTGAATTTTGTCGCTTACCTCTAGAACAGATATCTAAGCAGATCAATGTTCGCCTACGAATATACAGACATTCGATACAATTTTGCAGCGTAAAGGATCCCAAAACACTGTTCTGCTCTAGTAAGCACTCGTTTCCTAAACTCCTCGCAAATGAATAAAAAAATTGACAAGTCAAATATCCAAAAAAATAATCTTGCGCTTAGTTTAGACATTGAAGCTATCCGCAAGCGAAAACATTCAATAAGGCGCACTTAGTCAAAGATTTTTATCAATCGAATTGTCTACTCACCGGTTTATGTTTTGCCGTAACTTTTGGAAGATATTCTCTAAACATTTGCTTCACCACGTCATCTGGGTTGCAGAGTTTGTTCTTAAAAAAAAAACACACACAATACATGTAATTCACTTCCCTTCACTGACACACGTATCTACAAACCTCCAGAATAGGATACGGCGTAGGATTCGTTACTTGGTTTCTGAACTCGTCGAACATAATGGACGTCTTGCACACATCCTTTAGCCACACACCCTTTTGCACTTGTCCCGTATTACTGTGAATGTACAAACCTTCGCCGCTCTTCTGTCCATTCTCGAAGTACCCCTCATATCGATTGCCGTTCTTGTAGAACATTACTCCTGCTCCGTGATAGAGTCCACACTGCCACTGTCCAATGTAAGTGTCTCCGTTGTCAAACCACTTAATGCCGTTACCATGATGTTTATCGTCCTTCCAGAAGCCATAGTATACCCCGTCGCTATGAAACATTTTCCCCTCGCCGCAACGCTTTCCCTTGCTCCACTCTCCAATATAAACTCGCCTGGAACACCCGTCGTCGTCGATAGTTCGCAGCGTACCGATTCCATCACGTTTTGACGCCGTCCATTGTCCATCATAGACCAGTTTTTGGTGAGAATATACCTTGATGCCGTATCCATGATTCTCACCCTTCCGGAAGCAGCCCCGGTAAATTGTTCCAGGACTCTGCACAACGTATGGCCGAAATCCGTCAATGTATGCTTTTCTGATGGCTATTTCCTTTTCCGTTCTTCCCTTCATGTTGGAACGGAACGGAGAGCTGCAGATGAGAACGAAAAAAACTGACGAATTTATTTGATTGAATCTGAACACACGGACTGACCTGATGACTGCGCACAGTTCGATGTCTCTACGCCGATTGTGTTCGCAAGGAACTGTAATGAAAGCAGAAGTGGTTACTGAAGTTTAGGGACCTCCTACTGATGGCTGATACTTGCACGAAACGTCCAAGTAAGGAATGATAGCATGTCGGAGGCTCTTGCTTTTCGGATTAATTCGAAATTGATTTCATTTCTATTTTTGTTTCGCCGACTTTGAGGTTTGTGTGTTCGAGGTTCAACTGTTGAAGCCCGTAATTCATGGACGGAAGGACAAGACTATCAAGGACACAGTCTCTCACATGTGTTTGTTGTTGATCGTATCTCATGTGTACGAGCTCATTAAGATTTATATGACTTGCACCAAACCATTCGTCATATCACGCATTATTCTTTTGTTTTATGGCGCGTAAATGCGGTCTATGAATAGAAGGATACATCAAACAGCACAAACGGCTTGTAAAAGAATAATGCCTGTCGCGTGTGCAGGACCGATTAATGAAACGATTTTGTTAAGAGTTTCCTTCAGTATTTCTGATTCTTTTCTGATAGTGACTTTTTTAGCAACTGTTAAAAGGTTAAATACTTGCGTTGTTTTATTTTCTCAACCGACAGTAAATTTGGGTATTAATTGTGGCAATGATAAAGGTAAGTAAGAGCTTTTAATAATAATGACATTCATCTGCTTAAAGATGAGTGCCATAAGGCTTTACTGATTTAGACGTACTGCAATTAGAACTAAAAGAATTACTTACTTAAGGTCGCGCCACAGTCCGGGTGGACCTGGCCCTCAATCAACAAGCGTCTTCAGCCAGCTCGACCTTTAGCTAGCTACCTCCAGTTTCGCACGAAAAGTTGGTTCAAGTCCCTTTCCACTTGCGTGCGCCACCTGAGACGCGGTCTTCCTCTACTGCGCCGTCTTCTGGGCGGGAACATTGGTTTCCATCTGCTCTACATTACCTAGCCATCACAATCGTTGGATCTTCACTCTTTTGGCAAAGTCGATGTCGCTGAACAGCTTGTATAGTTCGTCGTTATATCTCCTTCTCTGCACTCAAAGAATTTTCCTTTGGCAGTACCAAGAGTACTTTCGTCCGCTTTTAGCGCAGATGTATGCTATATAGCAGGACTGGGATGAACAAGGTCTTATAGAGAGTTATTTTGGTTGTTCGAGAGAGGCAGTGGCGTACCGTCCATATAAACCGATTCCTACCGAGTTAGCTTTTAAAATTCCACTCTTCGACAAGGGTCCGTAGGCAAAATTGAATTAAAAGGAACGAAAGAGTAGACCAGTCAATCAGAGCAGTGGCGGGCCTGCCATTTGCAAAAAATAAGGGCTCCCGAGTGGTAGGCACTCACTTTAATGAATAAACATTGTTACTTACAGATGCCATCCACACAGCCAATAGAAGATGGATTGAAATAGACACTTGTAGGACCTCGAGGCTTCTCTGGCCCTCACTAAATCCAAAGACAACATGTACATTCCTAAAATTGGAATGAAAGACAAGCAGCAACTTCGTATGCTTTATTACTAGTCACTGCCTCTTTGGCACGCTAGAAGAATTTTACCACAACGACTTCTACAAAAGCTGTAAGGATGCGGAAATGGAAGAAACCACACTACACTACCTCGGCACCTGTCCAGCCCTCGAAAGAACAAGGAAGAGGATACTAAGAACCTACTCATTCAGTAGCCTAGAAGAATTGTCAGGAACTAATTCTGGGCATAGAAAAATTCATTAGAAATACTAAGTCTGCAATCGAGTGGATTATCCAAGGGTAGGCGGCTTAAGAGATCCACAAGACAGGAGACTCCTTTGACTGAGCAAACTGTAGAGGGATAAGTCTCCTGAACATCGCTTACAAGATCTTCTCTGCCGTTTTGTGTGAGCGCCTGAAACCGTATATAAATAATAAAGATAGGTCCATATCAGTGTGGCCAGGGAAGTCCACCATCGACCAGATTTTCACACTACGGCAGATCCTGGAAAAGACCCAAGAGATGCAGATCGACACCCACCACCTTTTTGTCGATTTCAAGGCTGCACATGACAGCGTGCATAGGGACGAGCTATACAACGCCATGTCTAGTTTTGACATTCCTGCCAAACTTGTCAGACTCTGCAGGATGACGATGGAGAATTCTCGCTGCTCCATCAAGGTCGGTAACTAACTCACCGAGGCCTTCAATGTCAAAAAAGGTTTTAGACATTGCGACGAGCTGTCATGTGACTTCCTTAACATTATCCTGGAAAAGATCGTGCAAGACCCCAAGGCCAACAAGCACGACCTTCCAGAAGTCCGTACAACTGTTAGCATACGCGGATGACATTGACGTGATTGGCAGAGGCGTTTGCTGGCATTGAGGCGGAAGCGGCTAAAATGGGTTTAGCGGTGAATGAGGGCAAAATGAAGTATATGCTGTCATCAAGAAAGAACACACACCATCGACATCTTGGACAGAGCGTCACAATGGGCATCTATAACTTCGAGGTAGTCAAGGACTTCGTCTACCTCGGCTCCGCAGTAAATAGTACAAACAACATCAGTACCGAGATCAAACGCAGAGTAACTCTTGCCAACCGCTGTTTCTATGGGCTCAAGAGGCAATTGAGTAGTAGAGCCATATCTCGAAGGACCAAGCTGACTTTATACAAGATCTTGATCATCCCAGTACTGCTGTACGGCGCGGAGGCACGGACAATCTCAAAAGCGGATGAGGAAGTCATTGGTCTCTTCGAGAGATAAGCTCTGCGTGCGATCTTTGGCCCTGTTTGCGTGAAGATTCAACCACGAACAGTACGGGCAGCGAAATGAGTCTATTTAGGCATCTTCGGATCCAACGGCCATGTAGAGCGTAGGGCAACTCAGATCCGGCCCGAAGAGTCTTCGACTCCGAACCCGTGGGACAACACAACAGAGGATGGCCGCGTTTAAGGCGACGCACCCAGGTGTAGAAGGACCTCAACCAACTTGGCGTGTGACACTGGAGGCAGCTAGCCAGAGACCGTGCTAGCTGGAGAGGCTTGTTGGTTGAGGCCCAAGTCCACCCCGGACTGTAGCGCCAAATAAAGAAGAAAGAAGAAGGCCTAAGCACCAGTAGGAAATTCGTAGGTGTTAGTTAGTCCTTTGGCTGTGAGGAAGCGATGTAAAAATTGCAGCAAAGTGACCGCACAACGGATCAATTCAGGATCTAAGTGGATCACATTAACCTAACCTAACCTAAAAGAAACTTGGCAAATTAATAAAGTTTGCCCACATAATTGAATTTAACGATACAACGCAGTAACTTTTTTGGTAAATTTTTATTTCTTTTATTTCGTTTAAACACATAAATAATTAAAAAAATGAGGTGACGTTAAAGAGTATTTTTATTTTTTTGAGACTAGTTTGTACTCAAATCCGTCTTCTAAGTAACAATCTCCTTCCGCCCTCAACTTCCCCGGACTTCACCACAGCCACGGTGGAAGGAGCTATTTTCTTTGGACGTCCACGAGTTTTCGGCGTACACTCAGCCTTTGAGCATGTTTTTGGAACTTGTAGCTTTTGAGTTGGCGGTGGAGAGTCATCATCCACAGCAATAATAATCGCAGTATTCAGATTTTGCCTCGGCCGCCTTCGATTTGAGGCGATAAGGCCAGCAGGTTCCTCTTCAGATCGTACACCATCCAGCTGAACTTTTTCGACAGCTTTGCATATTTCATCAATCGCATTCTTTGCATTCTCTCGTCGACCAGCACTCTTTCCTTCTTGTGATTTCGTCGCTGCAGTCGTGGTCGTGGCTTCTTTATAGATTATATTTTCAATGTTCTGCCTGATGGACTTTGGTGATTCTTTCTTTGGTTTTCCCCTGCGTTTAGTTTGCGCGGGTTGTGATGGCTTGTCTCGGATTTCAGGTGGACTGAATTTGAGTAGTCGTCGCGCAGAAGGGATCAACTTTATTGTCTTCTCCTGCTTCTCGCTTATAGTAGATTCTATTTGAATTGTCAAATTTATGTCATAGACCCCATCGAATGCCTTCTTAAATTTGGTATACAGCTCTTGGAGATCTTCACAAATCTTCAGAGCCATATCGAGATTGCCCATGCGACGGAGAAGGTTAACGTACTGAATAAGCATGCACAGTTCGTAATCTCTAAAATAAAACCGGCTATGCGACTTGTGAATAGTATCCGCGCACCATTTGGTTGCTTTGGAAAAAAATAATTCCGGTTCGTTGTGTACATCGCCGAGGTACAATAACCTCGCATTCAGGCAGCCCACTCTGAAAAATTGCCACTTTAAGAACACATGGGAGCATTTATCGCATCTGCAGCTCGCCTCGTGAGTTATGAGGAAACTCTCCAAGTCTCGAACGATTGCTGGTGGCTTGTATTTCTAAATAAAAACATTTACAGTGATTTGAATTCAGATCTTCATGGGGATTGACTTACGATCCGAACTGGTGAGACTGGATTCACATAGGCAGCTTTGCGGACAACTTCCTGGCCGTAGATCTCGTAGGGTTCAACGGTACCGTTCTCAATCTTGAGATGCAGCTGGTTTATACAGGGTTTCTGATTATACTCTGACATCTGGACATTTCTGTACAGAATGTCAATGAGATCCAGTTTTATCTGCAAAAAGGAAACATGAATCTGGTCAATCGAGGACAAGGGAATAAAAACATGTTCTCCAGCTTACTTGACATTTGTTCACATTCTCCGATTGCAAATTGATATGGGTCCACAGCACCAGCAGCTGAATAACTCGATATGCCGCCCCTGCGTCAAGGGCTAACTTCAGTACCATCTGAACATATGGTAGAGTAGCTGGCTCACAGAGTCTGTTTGTGGTAAACTCAGTTAAATCATTTACTATAGCAAACAGTAGTGTGGGAAAATTCAGTGAATCCTCCGACGTGTAGTACACGATCGAACGAATCTCTTCTAGAATTTTATCCACGTGCGCGAATGCCTTTCTTTGGGAGAGACCGTTTTGCAATTTCCATTTCATGCGGAAATTCACTGCGGCGATGGTGGCTCTGACAAGTTCGAACTTGTTCTGCCTTTCGGCGATCTCTTCAAGCTTACTCTGTGCCAACTCTAGAAGCAACTGACACTCTTCCATGTGGTCCTTATGGGCAAAATACCAAGCGATGTAACACAGACACGTGAGGACATAATTCTGTTTGCGAGGTGTCAGGAATTCCATATTCATGAGACATTCAAAGATTCCTTTGTCACATCTTTTGATCTCTGCGTCGAAGTCAAACTCGGGATCGTACATTTCCACGAACAGACATTCGTCGCAAATAAACGACAGCGCTCTGATTTGATTAACAACGTCATCCAAGTGAGTGGTCATGTCATAAAGAAGCTTCCAACTAATGTACGCGTAGTCAATGTAGCCGCGGAAATGAAATAACCTGGCCAACATTGCCGTGTCATCGATAATTGCCTCCCAGTCGACATATAGATCGTCTTCTGTCAGTGGTTGTTGGGATGCGGCTTCGAAAAATTTCCCGAACGATTCCACTCCTTCTTTAGCTAATTTCATTATGCTCATCTCAGCTGTGACGTCCATGAGCTTAAGCTTGGCAGGGTCTGATATATGCAACAGAGACTCGTCACTTAGCTTGGCAACGCTAAAAATATTCTTCAGTTTTTCCATTTGCTGAACAGCTCGAATTTTGCATATGTGACCAAGTGTTAGGAGGTCAACTGGTGTAGGTTTTTGTATCGCTTTGAGTTCCGCATACTTCCGATCTAACGTCGTTGATGTGCTCACCTGCGTACACTGGCGAGCAACAAGAACAAAATCTAGCGTAGTCACGGCGGTTTTCAGAATCGAAGTCATAGCCAAAATGTTGTTGTCTCGCATTTTGCAAAACACGCCGGTCTCCATGGAGTGCAGGAGGCGCCGACTAAACCCGTCTGGCTTCAAAGGGAATGTGGAATTATCCAAGCACTCAAGAATGCTCGTGCATGGTTGAAGAGCATAGAAAACACCGATATACCTTCTAATCAGTTCGGTATCCGCCTTGACTGCAACCAGGTGGCTTATGTATATAGCGCAAGCCTCCGCTTGTCCTTGAGTATTCTCGCCGACTTTGTGTGTGTGCATTAGGCACTTCGCTAAAGACCGTACACTGTTCTCCGGGAGATAAGCTCTGGCTTTTGTCGTCAAGAAGAGCATTTTAGCCAAATCCTGAGCATGTTCTTTGGTCTTCACATTCTGTGCACAACGTGTCAGTGCGTTCATTATCAACGCAACCTCATAATTGACTGTGCTGCAGTTGAAGAACTCCGCTACAGCTACAGTGTGCTTGAGAATCGTACAGACACTTGTTCCCAGTTCAGGTTTAGTGAAGCTCTGCTCCACAATCACTTCAAACATCACCAACTCGGTGATACAAAGCTTAAAGATGATGTGTTTCCGCACACTCTTGCAACACGTCCACAATCCGTTTTCGTAACTCACGCCGTGTGCCAGTTTCATCAATTTTTCGATCAACGCAAACAGCTCCAGATAGCTCTCTGCGGTTATTGCCTGGAGAACAGCACATTGTCCCTTGAATGCGTCAAGAAGTCTGGTCAACGTAACTATTGTATCCATGAACCATGTCTCACTCGCCAATTCCGAGCGATCATAAAATGCGGAAAATTTTCCGATTATTTCGACAAGATTTCTGTTGAAATCTAGAGCGTTTGGAAACAAAAGGAGTTTCACGAGGTAGTAGAAAAGATTTATAGCATAGCTTTGGTATTTGTACTCCTTAAGAGATTCGTTCTCCTTGCAAGATCTCAGGAAGTTCTGCGACAGCACCGTATTCTTGTTCGTTATGTCCAAATAAATGAAATGCACCAGATACTTCATGAGCGTAATAAAATGTTCAGATAGGTCACTTCGCGATATCTTCACGCTTTTGATTGCCGCGAAGAGCTTATCAAACATAGCAGATGTCTTTTCCATGTGTTTAACTAGTACACTCGGAACCATCGATGGGAATCCAAGGAGATGTGTGTGGAACTCTGATACCAAATCCTCGAACTGCAATTCTTTGCATCGCACCAGCAGATGGGTGATGCTGTTAAATAATTCCTTAATTTCCCCGTCATTCATGTGTGAGTGACCGTAGTACAATTGCCGGGAGTACAGCTTCAAGTGAGATTTAACGTCAGCGGCGTTCGCAATCCGTTTTGCTGCTGCAAGGGCAGCAAGACGGTTGGCATTTGGGAATAGATTCTGAAAGAAATTTTGTTAATCGACAGCTCGCTGCAGTCTGGAAGTGTGCACATACCTTTTTGTAAAATTCGCCCAGTATATATCTCAATAACTCAACAAACATATTCCAGTGGTGGTCAGCTATATTCGGCGCCAACTTCTCAATGGCTTCCGCATAGATATCACAATATTTGCCATTATCTTTAACGGCCATACATATTGAATGAATTGCATTGTATGAGACGCTACTCTTTGTCTTGGAATTTTCATTGCATTTCGATATTTTTGCGTAAATTTGATCTAAGGCACTCTCTGCACATTCACCTGATTTTTTCAAATTATCAACAAACTGTTGCTGTGACATTTTTGTTTAACATTCAAAAACCACTAACAAAAACTATGAAATATACATATAAAACGAGGATATATAGGTATTAAATATTTGTTTCTGCTTAGGTTTCTTTTAGTTGTATTCACTAAAAAAATTAAACTATAAATAAAAAATGGAAAACAATTACTTCGGTAACAAATCGCAATTTTTTTGAAGCCGTTAACGAATTTACATGATGCCAACTTGAGGAGAGAAAAAATAAAGTCAACACTTTTTGACAACAATGAACCAAACAAAGGCAGAGGTTACATTTATGGTCTTATCATAAGGAGTGTGGTTGCGTTCAGCTTGAAACACGCATAGGACATCATGGTTGCCGGTCAAGTGTGTGTGGAGTTGAAAGCCAACCTTGTTTAGACGCAGCAATATGTCATGACGATTTGCTTGACATGCGTGATGGATGGGCCAAATCGTCAATGTGAACGCTCGTTTCAATAAAACCACAAAATTATTTTGCGGTAGACAAAACATTTTGACGTTTCAGCTTCATTCAAGTCAAGCAAATCGCCACTATTAAAAAAAAACAGTAATATACACTGGATTCATCTTTAATGGGACACCGGTTTATCAGGGCAGCCGCTTAATTGGGACTAACGACTTTGACCTGCACTGGCCCAATAAAAATAAAACCACTTTATACGTAACTGTGACAATATTTTTGTCAGCGCTTAGTCTACCTTAAGACGCCAGCTGTCATTTATTTGTTGCTCAAGCAAATGCATACTTAGAAACGTTCACAGGGGTCATTCATTAGTCATTTTTTTGTATGTAGTTGTATTGCTTTCGAATACTGTATCTTAATTTTCCACATTTCAACTCAACTGGCATTTAAAAACTAATCGTCGCGAGTGAACGACCTTATTCAATTAGTTTCAAAATACTGTACCCTCATAAGACTCATTTAGAACACCAATAGGAAATTATGCACAGTGTGAGCCTTCCCTAAATGTGTTTTTTTTTCTATGATAAACTTTCCCCGCGCGAATAGATTTTGACGTTTTACGTCGGCTTAAAATAATTTGTGTTTGTTTCATTCATTCACCCACCTTTTGGTAGAAAATAAAATATATTCGAAATTTTAATAAAAAAAAAATGGGGACAAAAGGCCAAGATAATAATGTTATTCCCCTAGACAGTGATTGTGAAATTGTTGACCAAGACATTACCACAATAACAATTCCAGATTCCCAAGATGGCCCTAACACAACACAAATAGATTTGGATAGCACCAACGAATTCGGAGAAATCAAGGAAGATGAATTTATATTTGAAGTTAATTTCAAATCTTCCATTGTCTTTAGTGAAATGAAAGATAAAGTGCGAACTTGCTTAAGTGAATCGTTCAAAGAACAAGCCGATATCTTGATTGTGGAAGAAGATGAAACAATCCGCGCATATCGATCACACACTGACGTCGACATGGACGCAAGTCTGTTTATGATTGACACACAGCCGGCGAAGAAAGTGGATGTGGTACAAATCCCTTCCTATAAGCGTAGCATTAAGGAAATACTTGACGATAATTCTAGTAAAGTGAAGAAATCAGAAGATGAGTGCGAACGTCCAAAGTACAAAAAAAGTTGCTTCAACTGTGGAGACGACGATCATGATCTTAGATCATGTCCGAAGCCTAGAAACAATTCTAAAATAAACAAAGCCAAAAAGGCACATTCGTCCAAGAACGAGCGCTATCACGTAGACATTGAACAACGCTTTGCACACTTACGACCAGGAAGAATAAGCAAAAAACTTCGAGAAGCATTGGGTATTCGTAGTGGAGAATTGCCGTTCTTCTTTTATCGCATGAGAGTGATGGGATATCCTCCAGGATGGTTGGAGGACGCTAAAGTTGCTCATTCTGGAATTTCTTTATTCGATTCAGAGGTGAGTCTTCCATTCAGTGATGTGTTCACAAAACACTAACAAGATTCTTAATTTTTAAGGGACGCAATGTACGAGATCCAGAGGAAGAACCCGGAGAAGTTGATTCCGACAAGCACAAGTACGATGTGAATAAAATAATTGCATTCCCAGGTTTCAATTCTGATCCCGGACCACACTTCTATGACGTATGTAAAACATTTCACAGTTGCATATTTAAACTAAATCGCCTTCCTTTAAGGATCATAAATACCATAACGTACCGCCGCTCAATCCGGAAGATTTCCGCGACAAGTTCATTGAAATGCTCGGCGATAATGTCGTCAAGGGATACAAACGCAAAAAGCTGAAAGACTTGTACGATACCGAGAGTACGGAGACGCCTCTTGAAATGTCCGATATGGAAATTGATGAAAGTGTTGCCATCACGGATGTTGAGTTTACACGTCCTCCACCTCCGCCCACTCCCCCTCCTGCAGAGCAAGCACCACCGCCATTACCGCCTGTACCGGAACCATTGCCTTCTGAACCACGGGCAACTTCACCCAGTCTCGAGGATCTCGAAGAGAAACAGAAAAAATTGCTGATGGAACTGCAATCCAACGTATCACAAATTTCGGATAATGACAACTCTCTTGTTGAAGATGCCATACCAGCCGAGCCTGCATGCAATGATCTTATGACGACGCCAACAAAGGCTGATGCAAGTGCGGCTTGTACTGCAGACTTAAGCGGTACAGCTTCAGTACCACAAACGCCTCAGACTCCAGTAATCCATGCAATGGAATCAGTTCTGGGGACGCCTCTCTTGAAGTTCTCTCCATTTGACAAACTACCTTGTGGAGACAATTTTAAAGTTGGTGTTAGCGACGTAATCAATTTTGAAAATCTTCCCGACTCCACTGGCACCTACGAGAAGATGAAGGGTGTTATCAAAAAGGTGCGAACCGTTGTCACGAAGTTGAACAGCGAGGATTCGTAGGTGTCGTTTTGTTTGTTTCATTTTTAATGTGTGTAAAATATTTTAGCTCGTATCGAAATCAAATTAGATCGATTATTGGGAATTTAAATTGTGAATGTATGAATTAAAATTTAAAAATTTTAAGAACACTGGATATTTCTTTCGAGCGCTTTCCTTGTGCGCTGCTGACCGGGGGGTTGGGGCTAAAGACCGGGGTACTGGCGCTAGAGATTGAGATAGTCGCGCTACAGACGCGGTGCTAGCGCTACAGATCGTGGTGCTAGCGCTAAAGACCGAAGGGCTTTGGGGCTACAGACCGAGTTGCTAGGGGCTACAGAACGCGATGCTGGGACTAAATACCGTTGTGCTGGGGCTACAGACTGAGTTGCTGGCGCTACAGACGCGGTGCTAGCGCTACAGACCGGGGGGTTGGGGCTACAGACCGAGGCGCTGGGGCTAAAGAACGAGTGGCTGGCGCTACAGACCGTGGTGAAGCTAGGGTTCAATGAAAAGCTATTAAGCTAATGAGATCACTGGCTAGGTCATCCACTTGTGTGTTCAACCTTTGACGAGGATGTCTTCTGTTGCCTTGTTCCACAGGCTCAGAGTGGAAGACTCATCGGACTAGAGGCCTACATCGCCCAGACATCTTAGGCATTCGATTCATATTCATGCCGTTGCACAGCCCGTAGGTAAGGGTCGTGGTTAATCTTCCAGATGACAGAATTGCAAATGAGGCAAGAGATCGTACGAAAAACTTTTGCAAGAGATCAAGAACGTCTTCGTCGGCTTTCAAGTTCGTACTTCTGCGCCGTATATTAGGATTGTCTTGAATAAAGGCTTCCTTGTTCTTTTGAGATGACAACCACTTAGTCGTTTTCCAATCCATCGATGGTACATGTTCTTTCTTGAAGCCAGGACATTTCGCTTATACATACTCTTCTGGTTTAAATTGACTTGATTGAAGTGGCGAAGAAGCACTGCGACTTTGCTCTTTTAAGAGCTCCACTCACATGGGGATCTATTCAGAGTTGTAAACGAGGGTTATGGACCCCCTGTTGCGCGAATAGGCCAGAGATTTATTCTGGAGTATTCCCTTTACGCCAGTTTTCTTTAGGCATCATCATAAGAGATGGTTTTAGTGACTTCAATTCTTCCTCTGATATTAGGTGCTTGCTCTGGGCAATCTCCTTTTTGTGAGCTAGTGCCTCACACAATAACAGGACATGTTTCTGGAATATCATTAGATTCTCCACAGAATCTGCAGAGATCTTCTGATACTTATAGTTTCCTTAAGTGATCCCTGAGTCTGCAGTGCCCTTTTTGGAAGCCTGTTAAGATACGGAGGATTTACTTGCTCAGCTTGATACAAGCCTCAAACCTCTTTCGTTTCGAGTTGTTCTAGTTCTTGGCCTGCTTCATGTCATGAGCGTTGTTCGAAGTTTTTGCCCTGTTCCTTCTTTCTAGTTCCTCGAATTCTTTTTGGAGGACATGGTCTTCTACAGCGAATAATTCGGGGCCTATGAAAGGTTCCAAACCTCCTTCCAGGCTTTTGGCCAGTTATCCAGCACACTTTTACTCTGTGCCTCCAGCTCAACTCTTTAAGCTTCTTTAGGCATTCACACTCGGCTGGATTTTATTATGTAGGAGTCTAGTGCCAAGATAGACTGTCCGACGTTACTGATACATCGCAGTTGGTATAATTTCTTTCAAAATCGATTTGGAGGCGTCTGTCTTAGGCATGAATTTCTGCTGGTGAGTTTGTCCATGGATCTTTATTCGTGGTCCAAATACTTCTGCCCCCGTTCCTTCAGCGTGATCCATCTGTAAACCATTTTACCGTATTGCTGCTCAATCTGTGGACAGTGGATTTGTTGCTCCAGTCCTAAGCTCAAGCTGTGAGTTAGGTTAAGTCGGATATGTGATTCGCTTCAGTTTATGTACAAACATCATCCAATAAATAAATTAAGAAACAGTATGAGTTTGAAGCGGGCAGATCCAAACGGAAAATAATTAATTAGGACGTCACCGATTTGGCGCGCTTTAAACGGTTAAGCGGTCAGTGAGTCACATTGGTGGTGTTTATGAATTCTCCCATGCCCACCTGTTCGGAGTAGAAGCGTGCCATCCTAACAGTTCGCATAAGTCCTAACTCAATATATACAAGAATACATTTGTTGTTACAGTACACAAGCAAACATGCGAGCAAATAATTCATCGTTTACAACTTAAAGCGTGTTTACTTGGTGTTAGATTGTGTTCATTTTTATTTGAGACATTGCAAATAAGACTAAATACAGTTGATATCTTACGCAAACATCCATTTCGAATAACTTTACAGAATTTCTTATGGTTCGTTTACATTGTTCAAGAATTTAATGGCAAGGGGAATGGAAACCACATCAAAATAGTGATCGTACAGTTTTATTCGGTTCGTTTAAATCGATTGTACTTTGACTTTTATAGAAAAAGAAAAAAATAAGCTCATTCAATCGGTCTTCGCGCTAATTGTGTATATCCTAATAGATGAAAAAAAGTGTATATATATATATCAACAGTAATTGAATGTAGATCTGGAACACGTCTTTCTCAAGCCAAAAATTGCAAATTATCTTAGATTACAGCGAATATCAGTTTACAGCTGGGGACGGTGGTGCACCTCCACTCGGCGGATCCTAGTTTAGTGAACAAAAATGACAGTGATATAGGAATGAGCGAGATTGATTGGATTGCATGGCTTACCCGTTTACCCGATGATCGGCCATTGCTCCGTTTGGAATTGTAAATTTTTATAATTGAATCGGGCCGAATGAAATACAAAATCACAGCTAGAATCATGAACATCGTCATCATGGTAAAACTCGTTTCCTCACTGCCAGTTGGATTCGGGAGCACACTGGGTGCTGTGACTATGGACATGGTGTTAATTAAAATGCATTCGACAGTTGAGGGCCAGAGAGAGAGAGGGACTACTTACCATCAATGCATTCTGTATCAGTGCAGTGTGCTTGACTTTGCCTTATCTGAAAGAATTGTTCGTCAGTATTTCATTTTTATGGACAAGAATAGTTTGCATTACAATCGACAACAGTCTTCGCATAGCCATTTCGTGCGTCCAGACGCATTCGCAACTGCAATCATCACCCATGGTTAGAAACTGGCCTGGCTTTGCTTTCGTAAAATTTGATGAGGCCTCTTAAAGTCAGCGGCTGAAAATTGAATTTATTGTTTACAGATTAGTAGAGATTGGAAATTGATTTTCGACTGTAAAATAACATTGGAATATCCATGCATTCGAGGAAAATAAAAAAACTACACGAATGAAGAATGTCCCTGTCTGTGGATGTCAAAGAAATACTGCTTACGTATGTACGTTCACATGCCAGTCCCAAATCGTGATATAGTTTCGAGAAGAGTGACACGTAAATAGAAAGAAATGTTAACGCAATAAATGATAATTCAACGCTAATTAAATACATTCGACACCATTGAAAAGTGAACCGACCAACTCAATGTGTGAACAAAACACCGTAGCCATCGGTAATGGAACTCATTTCACGCACATGAGGGTTTCATTTTGTTGTTATTCTGGCTATACAACTACGGGATAGTTGCGTACTTCAGTAAAGGAACAGCAGGAACGTACAAGCTTCAGATAGGATATGATGAAGATAGGCTTGGTGACATGATGAACCTCCATTGGTTGCTCACAACAGGGCTAATCGAGCAACAAGTCACAACAAACAACTTTCACAACAAAAGTCGTGAAAGGAAGTAAGTACAGACTTACCTGTGTGCACTGGTATTAAGAATGCCAGTGTACGAAAATAGCCAATTGCACACCCGTGTTAGCATTCCCTGTACAAAACGTGAGCTGATATCACGACTGGTAAACTATCAATTACAAAAGCACGATAGACATCGTGGCTGTGTTCTCTAAAGCCCGTAAAGATTCTTCTAACCCTTAGCTGTTGCCACGAGAGACAAATTGTCGCTCCAAATTGATGGGCGACGTTTATCTTAGGTGATATATAATTAAAAAGATGAAAATATTGTGTAAGGGATAGCCTATCTGTAGATCCTAACGTGCATGGGTTTAATCTGAAGTCGCATTTGACTGGAGTTCACTTTGATGGATTTTTTACACACAAATCGTAGCAATCGCTAAAAAATGATGAAATCGTATTCATTTAGCTACAGCCAGTAATTTGCAAGCTTCTGGACAATAGCATGAGCACACGTATGTATATCGGAGTCGAAGCGAGCGTACACACTTGCTTTGATAGCAAAAAAAAGCACTGAATAAGTAAGACACATATTTCAGAGATTATATTCTAGGTCAAGCTCCAGCTGATACGTCCAACTCTATGCATTCATACTCGCAAGGGAAATAGAAAGAAATAGGTGCAATATAAAACAATTATGAATGTATACACAATCCATCCTCATCTAATGATGCCAATAAAAAAAGATGTAAAATTTATCTAAATGCACACATATGAGCAATCTTGGAGGACAAGCGATCAGCAAGCTCTGAAGTGACTTCCTTCGACAATCAGCAAAACTGCGACAATACCGATCTGCATTTGTGTATGTACACTTTCATTCGTCTGGCTTTAAGGTATAGTAAAAAAAGTTAATTTCACATCCCACACAACTAGAGAACCGATTGTGAACTCTTGATAAAATGAAAAATACACACAAGAGTGTGCATATACACTCTTGTAAGTCTTCTGCCATTCCATCATTCAGCACTAAAAGTTTCATAAGAAACAATAAAAATAAAATACACGAATTGATAAGCGTCTCATTCGACGACTGAAAAAATAATGTTTTCAGCATAGTTTAAGGAGAACAAGGTGTGCTTGACACCGTGGATTTAAACTGCTTTCAAAATGCATACATAATTAATTAGATGCAAAAAAAAACACACAACAGCAGCCTATAGACGAAACATAAATAAATAATAAAGATGCATGTAAACACGTCCAGTGCCAGAGAAACGTAAACAAAAGGCAACAGCAGTAAATATTCATGTATACTTTATTTTTGCAAGACTTCTCAAATTCGTGTAATGATCTCATGATGGAAAGCGAGTATCAAATTGCAACCGACCACTTGCGATGTGGCAATTTGCCTCAAATAGGCAAATGAAACGAACAAAAAAAAAAACTTGCAGTGGTTTTTATTTACGTTTTACGATTCTTCGTTAAAAATCACAAACGAATGCACAAAAAAATCAATATTTTCAAGCATCATCGAATTGCAGAATATTAATTCAACAAAAACTTACTTCCGCCTTTTTGTTTGCAAAAAAAAATAAGTGATTTTAAGCTGCGATTAATGTTTTCCCTCTGAACCACATCTAGGTTTAATCGCGAAGCAAACCTAAATCAAAAAACAATCGACTAAACTGAACACCGTAAATTTAATTCTAGTAGAAACAAATTGAAACGTCAAGCCCACCTTACAAACATTTGACAGTTCATAGTGAGCTGCGAGTGCAATATGGATAACTATTTGAAATGGTCCAAGGTTTTGTCAGCATTTATTGCAAGCTCATTTTATTTATTTTATTTATTTTAAGAATTTTTATGATTTTAAATCTTAATGGTTTATGAGTTATTAGGAGTTATAAGCATAATGGCACATATAATAACTATTTCGAATATTTACCTATTCTTATAGAACATCATTTCAAATGAATATTTGCATAAGAATATTTTCTTGCGATAGATGTCGTCTTCAAAACCTCGGCAATGATTGAAAATATATACATATATAAATATATGCATGATTTATAAATGATAATAAATTAATACAGAAAATATGAGGTTTATATGAGATTACATGAGGTAATCTATTCGATTAAGCGTAGTTATTCGAATAAACTACACGCCCGATTTGTTTCATTTACTATCAACATTTGTGACGTGTGGATTTCGCTGTGTTTTTAGAATATTTTCACATTTTTTACATACAAGCACAGTTGAACTGACGTTAAATTGACATCTCAACTGAATTTTGACCAGAAATGAAGTATTACAGACATGCCTGACTTCTGCTTCTCTTTCCCATTAAGATTTTTGACAACTATTTTTTATAACATGTTCATAAACCAAATTGGCCAATCAGACGTTTTATGTTATTTCGTGAATAACCGTAAAAAATTCATGAATATCCGTCAAAAATGCACTCAAATTCGTCGATGGACTAGGGGGCAATCAGCTGTGAAGTCGGCTATCTCTTTAATACTTCATTTCTGATTTTGACATTTTTTCTACGTCTACTACATTTTCTTACGTATATTACATTAACAATCAATGGCTAGTGAATGTTGTTGAAGAACAATCCATGTTATAAGTCTTACTTGTCTATTCCGATTCTATGGTAGGTATTTCACGGTTTACAAATGAACTTGTGATCGACTCACATTAGTGATGTCTGACCCTGTGTAAAAATTAAAAATATTAATTAAAGTGCCCTCGGCTTAACTCAGGTAGAATATGCATTTTTTTTTATTTTGGAAGCATAGTATTATGTACAGAAATTGGGTTTGAACAAACAGTAAAAATGTTAAATTTCATAATAACGAGTTACTGCGAGAATATACAAGAATTTCAAAAGTAAAAGAAAAGGTAATTTTAGAGCTCTGTATCTCGCTTTTCCCTTGACATAACTTGCCCAAAATTTGGGAAAACGTATATCAGATACATATCTATAAAAGAAAATAAATGCAACAATTATTACAATTTTCATTTTTGGTATTTATCTGTCGCTTTTGAATGACTGTGCGCCGTGGCGTAGTCGACTCCTTTGCTGGGTATCTAGGTTGAACTCCCGATACGATGAACGACACCATCTCTCTCGGATTATTGATAATTCTTAGAAGTATATCTGTTTAGTACAAATCTCCCAAGCTTCACAGTACGGTTCGTAGTCGATAGGACACAGTAGGTCCCTTTCACTCATGATATAACAACAGCACGTAATAAACGACTTGTTGCAAAAGCTAAGCCCAGATCCATATCTGGCTGTAATTCATTTTATTATTAAGATCGAAAGATAGATTCAAGACAGACTCATTCAAGGCACTGACAGAAGAAAGATAAAAATAAATATGAACTGTCTTATCCTTTTCGGATGCATATCTTTATCTTTTTGGAACTCTTTATCTTTTTAACTATTTGGAAAAACACTTAAAAAACAAAAAGGATATGCTTCAACATCTTAGACGTAAAATTGACCTTAAGAAATAATTTCAAGCTCATCGACCCATGAATTCTTTCCGAACTTATTCCTCATAACACCGAGAATCGAAAATCGAATTGAAATCCACAGATTCCAAAGCGTAAACTTACAATTCTTCAAGCATGAACTTGTTCATTTAAATTAGCTCAAAAAATCTCTAGCCCAGACCGCCTTTCTTACATAACAATATTTAATCTTTTAACTAAAATTTGCACAATCCATTATTTCATTTTTAAAAAGCATTTTAATTTCAATTTAAAATAACCAAATTTACCCAACATAAAATTTTTGCATTAAACTACCTTACCGACAAATTCAACAAAAAGCAAACTAAGTGAATCTGCATCAAGGCCGTTTCGTGAAAGACTTCGGCAAATGTCTATTATTGCCCAACTCGCAGCCAGTTCAAGCGTGTACCTGTTTCGCCAGTCTACTCACTTAGACATACTACACGTTCCTCATATCCAATCTTCAGCTCAAGACGATTTGCGTATAAGAAGTAGTCTTTGCCATTAACGAATCCACCTTCGAATATCATCATTGCAAACTAACTAACCGTTGCGTGTAAATTTACAGCATGTGCAAAGGAAATGCAAGCCATTTCCTTAGGAGTCATGTATAATAGTACATTCAAACCTTCGCCGCTTGATGTCGGTCAAATCTCCTCCTCCTGCAGCACACATACACACACGAGCCCCCTTCGTGCTCGTTTATTGTACGCGCACTTTTATTTCGATTCGCATGCGTTAAATGCGCCGACATTGCTTTATTGTCCGTTGCAAATGAGCTGCATTCTGGGGAAAGAACAGAAAGTTTGTCACAGCTTCACAGCGAGGGTATAAAAAGACTGCCGCCCCAAGAATTCGTTCATTAGTTTTGCTACCGTCGTTATAGACATATCGCTGGAGTTCTGAAAGGACCAAGTACTGGAGAGTAGTGCCACTCCATGAGAAATGTCTGTTGGTTAAAATCGGTCGTTTACCTAGTTTTCATTTGATTGCGAAAGTTATGCGAAGTGCTAAAGGTTTCTAAAGTTAAGTGTGCTCTTAAAGATCGGCTCAGTAAAGTGGTTTATGCTGGCAGGACTCCAAAGATAATGTGTTTAACATAGTCCTTAATAAGGGCTGATAGTATAAAGGTAGGTACTCGCAACAAATGATTCAATGTCATTTCAATTGAATTTGTTTAATTAATAAGTAGCTTGTACACTTTGGTGAACTATTCCGCATTGCAGTCTACGTGACTTTAGAAGAAGACATTTTTTGCTGTGAAATCAGTTGTCGGGTTGCAAAGCAAAGAAAGTCACATTCGTGTTTTACTGTTACTCTTGAATTGAATTCTTGGAAATGCTAAAATCTTTGTCTCGTTTGAAAAAAAAACTTATTCAGCCATCGAAGATAGTCAAAATGCATTTTAAAATTTAAGGAAATTACTTCACAATCTTTTCAAAGAAGAGATCTTTTTACTTTATTTGAAAATAACGAAAAAAAATGAGGATAAGGGTGTGGCATATAAACTTCGATGACCCGTTTCCGTCCAAGAAAACTCAAGACTTTAACAGAAATTATTTAAGATAAGGTGGAAATCAAAGAGACTGAATTAAGTTATTATTCATCTACAATAGTTTACCTGAACTTTAAGGTTTAGTTCTGAGAGCGGTCATCCTCCCTAGAAATATTTGAAAATTACGCTTTTCATCCAGCCTTAAACTTCATTCACCCCTCTAGCCACGATTGTTAAGGAATTTCCTTTTAGACTAAATTTAGTCGAGTGGGACCACAATCTGAAGAATTTGAAATCATACTCGTTAAGCTTCTTCCGTCGAAGAAAAAAATCTGAATAAAAATGTCTTCCTTTTCTAATAAAATCTGCAAGTTCAATTATGATTTTTTGCGAAAAGTTTTCCTCTTATTTTCACTGCAATTTTGGTTACAGAGAGCCCACTGCTGCAGATGAAGCTTAGACAAGTTGATCATTTTTAGTTACTGATTATAAAACCAGTTTTCCTGATGTAATACGAAACGTTGAACCCCAACTGATACAGCTTGCGGCAGGTTAAGCCAATGGAATATAAAAAGGAAATGGAGAAACGCCAGCTTTACCATTCTTCTTTTTTCCTTCAACGTACCGACGCTTAGTGTGAGGTATTTCAAGTCGTTTTAGCTTTCCTGAAAAATGTGATTTTGCTTACTAAAGGAAAATGAATGATAATGAGAATTGTTTTTTCTGCAAAAATACTTTTGTTCATTCTGCTAATCGCCTTCAAGAACGAGAATATTAGTCCAACGCCTCTCTTAATTTTGGATTTTCCTTTCATTCGTCTTTTTTAAAGGAGGATTTTATTATTAACTTCAAAAGAGACGCTTGTTTCGTAATTTCCAGCTTTCAAAATCGTTGAAATACGATTTGTTGGAAATCAAAAAAAAGGAATGATATAAAAGAAGAACATTGTTAGTCTGCAATTTATTACGAGATACGTAAATTAATTTGGATAATTGCATCTACTGTCTCATAAATAAGCACATAATACATACGTGAATTGAATTAATTCAAAATCCTACTATTTATATTCAAATTGTGGCAAGAATCCTCATGGATTCAAATCAAATCGATTGTGTGCTAAATTCCTAGAAAAGTTTCAGTGGTTCCAAGTTTTGTGTTTTCTTTTTATTTCGGTTAACGGCCGAAAACATGTGTTTAACAGTAGCGGAATTGATAAGACTTCAAAATCGTTAACAGAAATGCTAAGCTCTCATTATCATGCTTTTCTTGTACAACGCTTTTCCAAAAAACTGTTACATCAAGATTTAGGTTCCCAAAAATGATTTACTAAATTTAGTTTTCTTATCTCACTAAATTTGGAATCGGGGTCTTGAATATCAGAATAAAACAAAAAATAAATAAACTTAGAGGTAAATTCAGAAAACTTTGAATTATGGATAAAAATATATGCGGCACTTTCTTTTAATTATTCTCGCTGGCCTCAGAATGGGTACACTTTGAAGCGATCGGTTTTTGAACTCAACTATTTTTATAATTTGATGGACAACGTGGAAGTCCAAGCAAGTCTGTTTACATGCTGCAACATCGTTCGATGCAAAGAATCCAATTGGTATCTACACTGAGATACAATTTGTCGGAATAAGCAATATTCGAGGGCAGTCGAAATTCATAATTAAGGTATTTTATATTTACTACCCTTAAAATATCGGGTTTTAGAAAATAATCTAAGATTTGCAAAATGAATTGCTTTACATCATCATACATGTTCTCTGTTTGTGGCTGCTCGCTCTGATAAATTTTTGTAAGTTTATTGATGAAAAATAAAGGGGTTGTTAAGATGTTCATTGTATTTTACGAACACTTTCAATTTGGTCTACATTAGAATTAATCGTAATTCGATCGATAGACCAATTGTCTATGCTTTTTGACTTTTTGAAATATAATTGTAGATATCACGCAAATTATTTTCAACATATGACGATAGTTTCACGCACGCATATGTATGAAGAACAATTCGCAAAAGAATGTCAAATGCATTTGAATAGAAATGAATTATCGCAGTCTATTGCCAGCAATGTTGCTACTGATTTATTTTTCCGGTCATGTTACTGGCAAATGCATTTTTATATAAAAATTTAGCGTTACCTCTTCCGCTTCGCTAGACTTTTTGTTTATTAGCTTGCTGAATTTGAAAACATTTGTTTTTTATCCTTCAAATGAATTGATTGTATGCCCTTGTGACAACCAATATTTTTGGTGTTTCCTCCAAGTGCGAACACAATCAAATCAGAAGGTTTCCCTATACGTGAACAGGCTTACAAAAATTCAAGCCCCAAGATTGCCCCTGCGCTTTATAGGTCACTGCAAAAGCCTTTCTTCTATAAAACTGAAATGACAACAGAACAAAAGTCGTGGACTGTTTTAAAAGTGCAAACGAGGTAACTACTGTTTTCAGTTGAAGTTTGTCTCGTAGTAGTAGTAGATTGTGAACAAAAAGGAGTGATGGAGTGGATTTAAAAATATTGTTAAAAGAGAAGCGAATCTACTCCTTTTGGAGTAAAGTCCGAAAACGTGAACCTTCTTAAAAGTAGAAATGAAGTATTAGAGGGATAGCCGATTTCAAAGCTGATTGCCTCTTAGTCCATCGACGAATTTGAGTCCTTTTTTAACAGATATTCATGCATTTTTGACGGTTATTCACAGAATAACGTAAATGCCGTCCTCTGAATGGTCAATTTGGTTAATCAACACGTTATAAAAAAACAGTTGTAGAAAATCTTAAGGGGAAAGAGAGGTCGGGCATCTCCGTAATACTTCATTTCTGCTTCGAAGTATTTGAGAACTTAAAAAAAGGAGAATGAAATTGGGAAAGCCTTTCTAAAGTTATCAAGCCAATGTAAATAGCGTTTGTCTAAAGTTTTCATAAGAAAGGGAAACAGATAATAAGTACTTCTGTTCCACCCCACGACAATATATTCATCGCACTTCAGACGAAAATACATTTAATTATCCGTTCCTCATTGTGCAAATTATACAATCTTGTACACATATCATATCTAGACGTAAGAACCTTCTTTGAATAATAAAAAAACTTAAAAAAGATGAATGAAATCGAGAGAGTCATTCTCAAGTTATTGCGTAACCAGTGGAAACGGAGATTAATTTCCAACCAGGAATGAGATTTCGGACTTCCAGCTCCAGATTTTCTACAACGGTTTTTTTATAACGTGTTCATAAACCAAATTGTCCAATCAGAGGACGGCATTTACGTTAATTCGTGAATAATTGTCAAAAATTCATGAATATCTGTCAAAAAGGCACTCAAATTCGTTAATGGACTAGGGGGCAATCAGCTGTGAAGTCGGCTATCCCTGAAATACTTAATTTCTATTTCCAACCAAACTTTACACAAACTATGTATGTATAGACTAATACCAAATAGATATGTTTAAAAGTTTGGTGGAAAACGGTAAATGCGATCGACGGCAAAGCCTCAATTGTTGTATACATATATAGAGATTTGAAAAAATCGTGGAGTTTTATGATTCATTTGTTCAAAAATTGTGGAAACATTCTTATGTCCAATAATAAAAATATAATAAATAGTGGAACGTGGCACTGTTGGCTATGGCTTCGGTATTTGGCGTTAAGTACAAGTAACAAATGCTGAGGCCAAATCTAGAGAATACTGTGTGTTCGGAAGCAAGTCCAAGTATAATTCCTGAAATTTCTATAAAATTGTAAATTGTTAAATTTGTGCATTATCTTGGTGAAATGCGACGATTTCATTTGCAATTAGTTTCCTTCAAACGCACCAATAATTATGTAGAAAGCATTTGCTATTGTTTGCTCTTCCAATTTATTCCAATGACGAATAAAATACCGTGTGTATTCTAAGACGTGTGGTCCGCATATATAAATAACCTCGGGACTAGTTATGTATTTAATTATTTAAAAAAGCACACATATAGTTTTAATAATTATAAATAATCTTTTATACAACTATGGGGTTGTACCAAAGAAAGTAATAGAAACATACTACAAACTTTCCAAAATAAAGTGCTAGGGGCCATCGTCAACGCACTCTGGTATATACGAAATAAGGATATCCACAGAGATCTTGGAATTTCATCAGTCCAAGATGAAGTTACGAATTTTGCGTTGCCTGGAAGAGCACATAAACTCTGCTGTCCTTCCAATTCTCGACGAAAGAAACTCTCTTCGCCGTCTTCGAAGGACTAAACCCCTTGACTTAGTACGGTGAATTCAACCTGCGCTCAGCTGCAGTGTTAGCAAGAACTCTCAATGGAGAATCTCTTGCCAAATGCGTCTAAATCAAGAAAGTAAAACTGCTGGATAAGTGTAAAACTTAGTGTAGTGGAAATATATTTTATTTGAAGGGAGGTGTTTTTACTGGGTAAAAATCCCTTTCGATATCTGGGAATGGTCCCCATAGTATCTTTTGAAGATTTTTACCTACCCTCGCAAAAAAATGTGTTATTTTAGTTAGTACCTAAAGAGGAAGCGGCACATTATCTGCCAATTAGTGATATCACAATGGATCCAATCATAAATAAATAATAAAGCTTTTACCGCGGATCGATGACGCCTTAAGCTATCGCCGTATTATGTGATATTTTATTAATTACTTGAGAATCATAACTAAGCGACGTTCTGATGAGACAAGACTGAAATATAGTATAAAGTATTCTCATTTAAATCTTCTTTGAACGATTAGTTTGAAACTCAAAAAGCTCCAAGCATACTTAGGTGGCATCTACAGGAATGGAATAATATTATATTATGTTATTCATAACTCCTCAACAGAAAAATTGTAATGCACCCAATTCTGTTTTTACACGGTTTTGATTTGACAAGGCCTGGAACAAAAAATTGATAACGTTTTTACACGATTTCACTCGATTTAATAACAGTTAAAAAAAGTCAAAACGCAAAATGATGTGGCTGAAAACGAAAAGGAACGGGTATTCCTCTATAATCACTTTGGCAAATTGGCGGCACTGCTAGAGAAGAAGTTAATAGTGAGGATGAAATAATAGAAGCTGCCTTAGAGAATGTTCATTCTACAGAAAGGAGTGATAGTGATGAACCCGTTCAATTAAGCACAAGTTTAATTATAGTGAATCGTTAATTAGAAAATCATTTCATCACTAACGATCCTATTTGGGATAGGGCTGCACAGGTTATATGAAGTCTTGTATGGCTCCTTAACTTGAAGAGCAAGACCCAACGGGTGATAACCGATTTTCTTGTCAAACTCAGTGCTATATAATTCTAATCTTGTTAAAGATAAGAAGAAAGAACATCATATGATTATGAGACTCTCATATGATATAGTAGACTCTCATAATATTTAGTTTTTTGTATGAATCATTTATTTATGTATTTTTTACAGGGTTGAAGAATATGGAATCCAACCCAATTTTATTCTACCAACTTCGTGTCTTTTTTTATACGCTTTTTTGTGGAACGTATCTAAAAATAGAATTTCGTGTATTCTAATTTCCACAGAGAAAATACAAAAAATGTCATTATTTCAAAATGTGAATCAAGCCAAGTTTTGCAGTATTACATAGTTTTTCAGGTTGAAGCGACTTCCAATTTCTTCTCAAATCTTACAGCTATTTATTGAGAAATTAGAAAAATATCAAATATTTTTCTATAACCATTTTTCATAACACATTCAATTAATAATAATAATAATATGGGTGGCGCGACAGTCTGAGGTGGACCTGGGCCTAGCTTTTCTCAGCAACCACGTGTGTTGTGCGTGCTATTGTTCTTTCCCGCATGGAAGGGACCTACAGTTTAATGCCGACTCCGAACGGTGAATTTGGGAAGCTTTTTCTAGACAGGAATACTCTTTGAGCATTGTCAGTGACTCGAAAGAGGTGGAGCCGTGAAATATGAAAGGTGGTAAATTCGGGTATCGAACCTGGCACCCTCTGCGTAAGAGTCGACGCACTTACTTTATAATTAAATTTAGCAATCAACTATCTGTAACACAAATCGATAACTATGCAACATTAGTTCATATCATTTCCTTGCCGACAGTGCGACGGTAACTATAATGGTTATTAAAGCAGTCAACCAAATTACTCGGACGTACTTGAAAAATTAAACTGCTGCATTAGCTTATTGTCAACATTTACAATTAAGCATCTGCATCAAGTACTCCCATTTTGAATGTTGTCTCTCTTAAGTGTTCGATTCTAGTCTATACGCTTAAAGATATTTGCCAAGTGCATTTCTTTTTTCTTTCTGATGCCCTAAAATTATAGACTTACGTTGAAAATGATAGATACATACATTTTTTTTATGGTTTGCTCCAATGGATGTGGAATCTTCTTCAAGATACTGGCAACCCGTGCTACCAGCATAAACGATTCACGGATACTATTCCCCTTTTTCCTGGCGTCTACGCACACTGTTACCACTCCCCCGGCGGAACTGCCATTAGGTATTACTTCGCGGGGCTGATCTATATTTGCCAATTCGTCTTTTCTTTCTCTTTCCAGCCTTCTTTGCTCGAGCTGCACGCTCGTTTTAAAGGAGTCGGTCACCAGCCATTTGTCAGCTGACACCGTCATAGGAGCTCGGGAGTCGGTAGACTTCCTCTCGCCACGGCAAAGCGTCTGCAATGGAATATTGCCCGCGCATTCTGGACAAATGGGTGAGCCGTCGTGACCAAATCTGTGGAGGTACTTCCGGTAACCCCCATGGCCCGACAAGAACTGCGTGAGGTGGTAGTTGCAGTTCCCGTGAGCTCTCGTTGTCCAAGTTTCTATTGTCCGTATCAATTTATGGGTCCATCTGCCTTTGGTTGTGGTGTCCCACCTGGCTAGCCACAGTGCCATTGATGTGGCTTTTTCTTCATTCTTCAGACATCTTGCGCTAGTCTTCGCGTGATTTGCAGTTGTCCGTAGGTAGATCCTTTGCATTTCGGTGGCGAGAGTGTCGATCGGGACCATATCCGCAAGGGCGCAAGCTGCTTCGTACGAAATTGTTCGAAAACCACTGATTGCTCTTATCGCGCAGAGCCTGTATGTTGCCTTCCTGCTTCCGTGGTCGTCAGGGCACCCGCCCATACTGGTGCAGCATAAGGAAGGATTGACCTTACCACTGCGGAAAGCAGGATCCTTCTCGCATATCCAGGTCCTCCAATGTTGGGCAGCATTCCGGAGAGCGCTGCCTGCGTCCTTGCTGCAGTACTCGACGTGGGTTTTAAAGTTCGGTTGTCGAGCATTTGGTATTTTAAGGACTCCTTCGATCGAATTATCTGGGAACCAACCCGGAAGTTCGCGTATTCCACAGTCTTTCGACTGGTTATTAAGACAGCCTCAGTCTTATGGTCAGCTAGTTCTAGGTCGGCGGATTCCATCGAATCCTTGATCCTGGCGATAGCTTCGTTTGTGGCTGCTTCCATCTCGTGGATGTGCTTGGCCACTGTCACGACCGCAATGTCGTCAGCAAAACCGATGGCCTTGACTCCATGTGGCAGTGTCAGTCTCAGTACTCCGCCGTACATTAAGTTCAACAGGAGGGGTCCAAGGACTGAACCCTGTGGAAAGCCTGCCCGAAGTCTTGGCATTTATGGTATTGGTATTTAATTCCGTCGTCAGTCTGGTTTCTAAGTTTCCTGTTAGCTGACGATTATCTTCCTCAAGTACTGCGGTGTGCTCATCCTATTCAAGGCACTCATGATGCAGGACCAGTTCGCTGAGTTAAAAGCGTTTTTGATGTCCAGCGTAACTACGGCACAGTTTTTTTTTTGTACCGCCCCTTCATTTTGAACCCATTATCGCTTCGCTTGCTGTGTCTACCACCTCTTTGATGGCGTCGATGGTAGAGCACGATTTTCTAAACCGGAACTGATGGTCGGACAAGGCTCCACGCTCCTCCCCCACGCCGATTAGCTTGCCGTATGTGACACTCTCCAGGATCTTCCCGTGGTGTCAAGCAGGCAGATTGGTCGATACCCTGACGGCTCTCCGGGGAGCTTAGTACTAGGTATTGGAGTTTCCAGCCGTTATGAAAGTTTCCTTCTTCGAGTCACCTCGTCGCTGTAAACAGCTCAGGCATCTTCCCTGCCCTGCTGCCTTGATGGGCCTTGATTAGGAATGACATCAGGGCCAGGTATAGATACATACATGTATAGATTTAATTGGTTAAAAATTTCAATTCTTCGCGTTTTTTATGATTTTATTGAATAGGAAGCCCAACTGAAACATCTTACATAATTTTATATGTAAATGAAATTAAATAAGATTCTTCTACAATAGACACTAGTGATTAAACATTTTAACTGAAATAGAGAAATATTGTTTTGTTTTATTTCTATAATTATATTAATTTTGTTGTAGAAATAATGCTATGTGTATGTGTTAATTCGGAATGTGAATACAAATAATAATAATAATAATATGCAGACACAGACCCAAGGTCTAGATTCTACAGAAACCACTCGTGTTGTGCGTGTTGTTGTCCTCTCACTAGTGGAAGGGGTCTACAGTCTTATGCACACTTCGAATGGCCAAGTATGAGAAGCGTTTTGGGGCCGTGAAAAAATATATTGTTTTTGGCTGTACCGGGGAATAGAATCCAGGCAGCGAGGTTCAAGTTTGTAGGATCCGACTCACAGACTCACAATGCCACGGCACCCATGAACACAAAAAAGCTGATAAAACGAAATTCTCAATTTAAAATCTTAAAATGTGCTTATAAATCGGGAGTTTCGTCTTAAACGAAATATATTTAAAAAAAGTTACATATTAAATAACTATCTACCGATGCACAGAGTGTCCGATTTTCCCATATATGTGTATTAATGCCTTTATTTATCGGATTAAACAAATTAAAAAGAA
Organism: Eristalis intricaria; assembly: GCA_964034865.1. Lineage (NCBI taxonomy): Eukaryota > Metazoa > Arthropoda > Insecta > Diptera > Syrphidae > Eristalis > Eristalis intricaria. The sequence continues at coordinate 61,425,421 of OZ035877.1, read as the reverse complement.
GAAAGGAGAAACAATGTGATGCCATTTTCTTCTTGTTATTTCGACCAATTCAGTCAATCAAGCTAACCAACCTCTGCTTGGATTCCATTTATATACATTAGTTAACAAAAGGTTACACATTTGCTCTTAGTACTTCAATACACATTTTTTTAAATTGTTTTCTGTCAGTCTCTTCTTTGACAATGAATATTTGGCAAGGTGTTAAAAAATTGAAGTCCTTTTATCAGGCGGGGGTTTTATTCTGCCATCGACCTCCATATTCTCAAAGTCAGTTTTCTTCAGTGACTGTAGAATATCCGCTTGGTTAGCTACAACCGAATCTAACAGATTAGTTCAGGTGGAAAGATTCTCTATCCTGTATGTAGCATTTTGTACGGACATAGACATAACTTAACTAATAACTTGATGCGATTTGTTATTGTTGACGTTTCAGAGGGTTTATAATTTATTCACGTTCTAAATATAGATCTCGCTAACTTTGAAATTTGAGTTTCCCAGAAATAAATACACTTAATGAAACTCAGATTTTAATAATTATTATTTACAAGGTTTGTAAAAAGCCAACGGCCTGTTTACTGGTGCTACTGAGAACACGTTCGAAATCACAATGTAGTTGTTAACACCAAAACATTACTGCTGGGTCGGGTTAATTGGCGTAAGGTTATCAACAACTTTTTGTGTTGTGGATCGGCAATAATCGCGTGAGTGTTTTGATTCTGAAAGCTGTAGATTAAATCGTGGGAGCCAATATAAAATTAAATCGTTAACGAGTTGTGCTTATAAGATGTGTAAGGCGCACGTAAGAGCAACAACTCTTGGATACCGTAGCGAATAAATATAAAATTCTGCTTATCTTCGCCTACACAATGCAATCAGACATTATGTTGGTCTTATCAACTCGATCCAATGTGGATACACGGCATGCGCTTATTGAGGAGTAATTTGCATGAGGCTTTTATGAAATCCAGAAATACTCAACACCTCTTATTTATTATAATTCTTTTTATCGAAGCATTGCTCATCAAATGTTTGATTTCATCGTTAAATATAAATATTCTCAGCACGATGCGGATGGTGAGCAAAGTACCTGCTGCGGGGAGCTCTAATGAATTCGAGCTTGCCCGTCGCTAGACATATCGTGATCAAGGGGTTTGCTTGAAATGCAAAGCTGTACAATTGAACCCAAGACTTGCATTTGATTGCAATTTTATTGTTCTTTTCGGCTGTTAAATCGGTTCCCCAATTAGAGATACAGATAAAATTGTTAAGTTTGAATGTGATGCAAAATGTGGTTTTAATGTGATTTTTGTGGAAATTGCTGGGTGCGTGTATTTTTGCCCATGACTGGAGTTCTCTTCCAGTAGTTCTAGTAGCTTACATTAGCCAAAGTTAATTCAACAGCATGCTACTTTATTTAAATGAATCAGTGAGACAGACTATGCGGTTCACAATTTATTGGCGTGTTTATAGTGTCCACTGAGAGGCGGACACAATCTCACTTTTAACTATGCTAACCACGTGTAGCCGGTTTTTAATACTCAACGATGAATGGGAATTGCTTCGATTAAGAAAAAAACTGAAGAAAATAGCCTAGGAGAAATTCTAAACAAAATCATGTATATTGCGTATTGATCTAGCAAACAGGGAGAGGAGGGGATTTGTCGGATCTTATTTTATTTTGTCTAATGACGTGATATCATAAAGATGATAAACGTTAATCAACAATAGTTAGAGCATATCGAAACGTTTGAATGGCGCGCAGTTGGTTAAGTGCCTGCCTTGGTTAGTGGGGTCCCCGGTTCGAATCCCAGCGAGAGCAAAGTTAAGCTTATATCTGGTATTCAAAAATCTGGGATTTTCGGCGAATTAACATTACGACATTTACCCAGCAACAATGTCTGTAAAACGTTTTAAGACGCAAACTACTTAGCTAACTGTCCAGTATCAATATAAATTCTAAGACAAACTCTGTTTTTTTATTTTTTCTAATCCCTCTTTCCATAGCCCTGTCGAATCCCATCAATCTATGTTACCGCCTCACAAACAGCTGCGTTATTTTGACTCCACGAACCAAGAACAAGCTACAGACACTTCTTATTCACATTTATTTATAAACACCTGGCACTGATGCAACCTTGTGTCGAAATTGACATGACATCTATGTCTTCTATCTTCGAAGTCCAAGACTTGACCTTGCATTTCAACGAATACTTTTATCGTTGAATACAATCCAGACACTGAATTTCTACAAGTCACGTCAATTCACAATGGAATTGGAAAAGTAGTCTTAAATGTTGCTTAACTTGCTACAGAGTTGCTTACAAGAGCTGATTGAAACCATCAAGAATGCTGGCAGCCCTAGAAGGGAACCCGATCTTAACCCATTCTCCGTCATCATCGACCCACTCACATGTAACACGTGCAATATGTGGATATTTTCAATGAATTAAAATCGCCTTCGGGCAAACGTAAAGATTTGATGTGTTATCATTAAAAGCACGCAGACAAGGTCATAAAAAAACCTTAATTACGTGCTCCAACTCCTTACAACCGTAAGATAAATCACATTCTGACTGTATAATACCAGGTGTCGTTAAAGTTTGTAACGTCGTCGTCCAGCTATGGGTCGCCAATCTGATAAACAGATTATCTGCCCACAACATGACACTACCTTGACTGTTTAATTTTAGGGTAGATTCGTCATATATTCAGCATCTTGTCTTCCATTCTTTGGTATCTTCTTCTCAAATCGCTGCAAATAAATGGAAGAGCTGTTCGAAGGTGGTTTGCGAGAAAGGGACAAGTGAATTCGTGTTCTTACATGTAGTTCAAATCATTTTTTTTTAGCTTTATTTACTAGAGACCAAGTTGTAGATGACCTTCAATAGGTGCAAACCATGGTATCACATGTCAGACATACGCTGATGACATAGTCATCTTAGAAAGGGGTAAGATGGAGGATCCTCTATGCGACATCATCAAATAGGGACTAAAAAGGAATGTTGCTTGTCGGCTGGGCTGAACCTAAGTCTGGGAAAAAACCGCCTAATTTTTACTAGAAAATACTGGAAGGACTGTCTGTGGGCACAACACTGGCCCCAGTAAGCAAAGGTAAATATTTAGAGCTAATGGACAGCAAATGCAACTGGAAAAAGTACACAGAAGTGGTAACCAGGAAAGCGATGCGTGGTCTAGTGATTTGCGGGAGCTTGGCTGACAAATCGTGGAGATGCACTCCAAGCATCCTAAAATGGATGTATACTGCTATTGTGAGAACAACATTTACATACGGTGCAATAGCATAATCCAAAAGAACCAACCTGATCAGCGCAAGTGAGAGACTCAACAAAGTTAAAAAGTTGGCATGCCTGTGTATTGCGGAGGCCATGAGAAGTTGCCCAACTGCTGCCATAGCATCTAGTGATTGTAGAATGTGCAAACAAAACAATCAAGTGAATGGTAAAAGAAGGGATAGGTGAAGACGGGTGCATTACATCTATACCATTCGATGCACAAGTCAAGGCCATTCCGAAGGAAATGAAAATTTAATTTCCAAAAGAATTTTACTATTAAGCTCAGTACCTAAAATGACTGGAACAACGAATCCATAGTCCACAGACTGAGCAGCGATACAGTAAAATGGTATACATATAGATCAATAACTGAGGGGTATTTGGACCCCGAAAAAAGTACTTCAAGGTCATGGGTAAACCCACCATATTTTCATCATCTTTCAAGCAGAAGTCTCCTAAATCATCAAATCCAAGCTTGTGTTGGAATGCCAAGAGAAACTTCAAGAGTTGAGCAGAACGAACAGAGTAAAACTCTGCTGGATATCCGGTCATACAGGTACTGACGGCAATGAAATGGCCGACTACCTAAGTAGAAAGGAGCTTAAGAGCCTTTTAATGGCTCCGAACCATTCTACGCTGTATCTCCTACAGCCTATCTATGCCTATGTCCTCAGAGAAGAATTCAGTGAACTAGAAAGAAGAAACCGACCCTTGAACCCAGATCATGACATGAATCAAGTCAAGAAACAAAGAAAATAGGTGTGTTTTATTGACAATCTATACTCAGCTCAGTTTTGATTCTCAATAAAACGCTCTTTACTTATTTTATTTTATTTGTGTCAAAAGTTGGTGCGTGTCTTTACTTTCATGGCATTAGAACAGAAATAGATCGCCTCTATATTTAATTTCTTTTCAAATGTTTTTTAAATGATGTGCACAAATATGGTTTCATTCACAATATGGTTTATTCAAGTGATGGATTACAAATTGCGATACGTTATCCTATGTCGAGATTTAGGACACAAGTGCCGATAATTCGGATAGATACATCATTCAAGAAGGGTTTGTCAGCGGCATCTGAGATTTAGTGGAGGTATCTGATTCGTAGGTCAGGCGCCACCTGTGATTCAGATTCTTTAACACATTGTAGTCAGTGTCGATCACTGAGTACTTTTTGCTCAGTAATTTGTTTTGTTGTTTTTACTTCGCGTGTAGAGTAAGTACTGAGCTGAGTATAGATTCTCAATGAAAACGCCTTATATTAGGCAAGAAGATTGAGGCATGTATCAAGAGTGAATCGTAGGTCAGGCGCCACCTGTGATTGAGATTCGATCACTGAGTACTTTTTGCTCAGTAATTCGTTTTGTTGTTGCTTCACGTTTAAAATAAATTCTGAACTGAGTATAGATTCTCAATAAAACACGCCTAGTATAATCCCAAGAGGTTTGATGCATGTATCAAGATGAGCAAGAAGAACATCATAACTTTCTAAAGGACACTTCAACCTAAGAAAGCACCTAAGGAAATAAGGAGTATCAGAAGAAGATCTCTGCAGATTCTGAGGAGAATCTAACGAAATTGCAGAACATGTACTGGGATCTTGTGAGGCACTAATTGCTCGCAAAAGCAAAAGATATCTGTCAACCACCTAATATCAGAGTAAGAATTGGAAGTCACTGGAACCAGCTCTCATTCTCAGATTCCTAAAGAGAGCATACTCTAGAATAAATCTCTTCAACATTCGCGCAACAGGAGTTCATAACCCTCATACACAACTCTGAAAAGATCTGCATGTGAGGGGAAGTCTTAAGAGAGCTTAGGTATGAACCGGGGGCACGATAGATATAAGTTTGCAATATATTTACATACAGTACATTCTCGATTATCGCAAATAATAGAAAATGGGGTAGTTGCACTTATCGAGGTTCTGTCTACTTGAAAAGTTGCGATTACTGCGTCAATATTGATAACAAATTAAATGTAGCTGTTGCAAATATCGAGAGTTGCGTTAATCGAGAACTTACTGTACATATATATGTCTCTACATCCCATGGAGGGCAGGGCCTAGCTTGTACAGCAACCATTCGTATTGTGCCTGCAATTGTTCTCTCATGAGTGGAAGGGACGTACATCCGTATCCCTCGCTCTTTCTAGAAAGCGATTACTTTTTGCTTGTTACTTTAGCATTGTCAGTGACTCGAAAGAGGTGGGACCGTGAAAATTATTTTTGCTCGTACCCGCCGGTAATCGAACCCAGGCAGCGAGGTTAAGTTGCGTAGGGGTCGATGCACATATCCACAACGCCGCGGTCACCACAATCTTTGGAATATACCCTTTACAATAATAGTAATACCAGAAACGAAAAATTGACTCTGCTCGATGTCCCTCATCAGTTCTACAATAAAGCATTTGATATACAAATTTGACATAAAAACTAAATCTGTCCCTTAAGACATAAATAGTAACCGAAACCAAGGAAATGAAATCCAGCCGAATTGTTTAATCATGCAAATGAGGAATTCCACAGAAAATCCCATGCTCAACGCCCGCATTTCGATCAAACTTTTCGATATGAAAATGCCACCTGCACTTACCGCCACAGCAACATACAAATAACGAGTCAATTTTAAAGTATTTAAGCAAAGTGATTGATTATCTTGCCGCATTAATGAAACCGTCCACAATTGAACGCTCCCTCCCACAGCACGAGAGCAGACATTCAAACGAACTTGATCTTATTCATCGATGTTTTCGGATAGTATTCCAGAAACTCGTTTGCCCGCATAGCGGTTTCACCTCTCTCTAACCCAAGCCGAACGAATAATCACGAATTAATGAGTCATTTGAGTTGTTCTTAATCGCATATTAAAGGTAATCCCCTCGGACTTGCATCTGCATAGGCAGACATCGAAAACCGCTGTAGTGTTTGTCAAGGCTGGCGAGTGGTGGGAATTGTAGCCCTCACGGATCACCAGAGCCAGTGGCCACGAAAATTGTTTCAGTTCGTGAATCTCAGCCGTTACGATTCGACTGGGTCTGTGGAGCTTCGTGTTTACTAAAGAGCCCCGTTCCGATGTTTAGTTCATAGTTGTTTGTAACTTAGCCGCGGTTTGATGTGCCTTCTCTAGTTCGCGGGCGAAGAATCGTATTTTTGCGGCTAGTTCTTGTTGAGTTAATGAAGTGATATCGTGACATTCTTAATTCTTTTCTAAATTACACTGGTTTCGGGGATACTTATTCGAAGTTCATCATGGCTAAGAAGTACCAGTATCACTATCATTCGCATTCAGGTAAATAGAATGGTTGCTACGCGTGATGTAATGTCCGTCGCTACGGGTGTGGGATGAGTTGATTAGTTAATTGTCACAGAGTGCAACTATTTAGCTTTTAGAAATTCAGTGCATACTAAATAGAGCTAGTGTGAGAGAAATGTGTCATTCTCCCAACAACAGGTACATTTGTGAAAGCCAACTAGTTCGTCGATTGACAATGCTGCGGTTTACATTTGGAACGCTCTGTACTCATCTTGTTAGTGTGAAAGTAAATGAATGCACAAGTTTGTGTGTCTTTAGTGTTATCAATGTGGTATTTTTTTTTAATTAATGAAACTTGCGATCGTTGAAAATTTGTCTGTTTAATGTCGTAGACTTGGGAAATGTTTCTCTCTTTTCGAACATTTGGTTGTCTGATTTGCGAATGATGACTTGAGTATTTGGGCAACAATTTAAAAGAGTTTGATTTAAAGAAACAATTGTCTTGGGAATGACCTTTCACAATGCAATGACAGTAAAGAGTGTCCCACTCCGTGCTCCGTACAGGAAGATATTTAGATGTCATTTGAACTTGAAAAAATCTTATGAAATGTCATTCATACGTTGTCCGCAGAATTTCCTGCAAGACTCGTTTCTGACAAGGTAACGTTCGACGATTTTTCGACACGAATCGGACAATAACTCGGTCATAACTTGATGAATGTTCGTTTTGAAAGCGTCAAGAGTTTGGGTGATTGCATTCATAAACTCGATCGGCAACAAATCACACAGTCTTGGTGACCAGTTCGCCTCACCAAAACGCTGTACAACCCGTCCAGGAAATTTCTCTCTCTTTAATAAAACCAAAACGGGTCGGGTTGTGTGGGATGTGTAAGCGTCGTATTGAAAAAAATGCCTTTCCTCGTTCGTATCATCGATTTGAGGTGAAAAGAATCCGGTCAATACTTGGCTACGGTGAATGACGGTGAAGGTTAAACGTTTCAAATTTTCAAAGAAGAATCGATCAATGACACCACAAGGCAGACAGTGACTGTTTTTAGAGGCAATGGACTTCTGGTGGTTACATGTGGACATGGCCGGACTCACCATTCAGGGTGCCAAACGCTTTGTGACCCAGCCTTTTCCAAAAATGTCTTCTGTATCCCGCCACGCTTTTCTAAACACAGTCTGAACGCAATTATTTTCTCATAATACAAATTCCATCATTCCATCTGTTCACCCAAAAAAGACCACTCACATGCAAGAAACCAGTTCGAACAAAGTCGGAATAAAAAATGCCACTCAGACGGTGCAGGATAATTTCTTGTACAAACACTCAAATGTTTAATTGTTTTTCGATTATCTGCCAAAACTGAAGAATGGGGCGCTCAATTTACTCGGCCCAGTCCAGCATGTGGATGTCCATTTCCACTTAGGCGAGAGTTTCGTTTGTGAAGATATTTGTCGAGGAAGATATGGGCCTTGGAAAAATATTGTGTACAATTTTGCCAACCAAACGCCGATCTACAAAAATTGGCATATATTCTTTTTTACGATTTTTGGGTAAGATGAACTTAATGCCGTGACGTGCGTTGACCCCTACGGAACTTAACCTCGCTGCCTGGGTTCGATTCCCGGCCAGTAAAACCAAAAATAATTTTCATGGGCCCACCCTGTTCATGTTACTGACAGTGCTCAAAGAATAATAACTGTCTAGAAGAATCTTCTCAAACTTGGCCGTTCGGAGTCGGCATAAAACTGTAGGTCCCTTCCACTCGTGAGAGAACAATAGCACGCACAGTACGAGTGGTTGCTGGAGAAGTTAGGCCCCTGGCCCTGGGTACGGGCTGTAGCGGCACCCATATTATATTATTATAAATAAGGGTGTAGATGCAAATTCAGATTTAAACCTTGAGATAATTAACAGCGAGACAAGTCCAGAGGCTGTGCTCACCTTGAAATGAACGGACTCAACGTTAGCAGTGTTTTTTTTTTTTCGTAGAGCTTGCATTTCGATGGTTGAGCCTCCGAGTTTCAAAAAATAAGGGATAAACGTTACTTATCAATAAATTTCAACGATTGATAGTTATCAATTTTTCGATTGTGAATAGAGCCAAAAGTGGTATTTTAAGTGTCAATTCGGATCAATTTTTTGATAAATGTCAATTTTTTTTAGCAGAAATGAAGTATTACAGAGATATGCCCAACTTTTACCTCTCTTGCCCCTTAAACTTTTTGACAACTTTTTGACTAACGTGTTCCCATCAGTCCACCAATAGGAGGATGACATTTACTTTATTTCGTGAATAACCGTCAAAAATGCATGAATATCTGTCAAAAAAGTACTAAAATTCGTCGATGGACTAGGGGGCAATCAGCTGTGAAGTCGGCCATGTTTTTAATACTTCATTTCTGTTTTTTAGTCAATTAGAATTTTGAGGACGACGAAGGCAGAAGCCTTGAAAAATTTCAAATTATATATACATTACAATATATATTTAATATATATAAAGGAGGCATTTATGGATAATATAATAATGCAAAATCCTTCTTTCGAAAATATATGCTTTTGCCAGTAGTTTCTCTGCATTGGAGTAGTTAAAGCTTATCCATTTCGGGCAAATATGTTCTGATGTAGTCCTTATTGCTGGCTTAACCTTTCTCTGTAGTTCTTGCAATAAATAGCAAAACGCTGCCTTCGTTAAACGAGAATTCTTCACAAAACTGAAAAAAGATTACCCATAAAAATATATCTTGATTACGGAGCTATGTATATGCATACCTACATACAACTCTGGCTTCTTAACTCTTGCCTGCTGAAGGGCAGTTAGCCTTCGTCTCCTTAAAATCTCATTCATCAAAGTCTTCATCAGGTGCGTCTATTATAGCTAGTTCAACTGAGCTCATGATTATTTAAACAATTTTCGACACAACAGAAAAGAAAACAAATGAAATTGTCTGCTGTTTTTAACTGTCAAATAGATGCCTCAGTCACACCAGTCAATTTATTCACAATAGTCAACAATTTTATCAATTGAGTTACGTAAAACCAATTTTTTTTTATTGACAAAATTATCAATATTAATTAAAACATTTTCTGTAATATCAAACGATTCATATTGTAAAATGTCAAGCCTTAAGGAAGACCGTGTAATTTCTCTATTCAGGCTTAAGTGCGATTGAAACACGGCTGTCAAATCCGGATCATGAATTGAACGATCTTATGTTGTGAGCAGAAATGAAGTATAACAGAGATGTCCGACTTCTACCTCTCTTGCCCCTTAAGATTTTTGACAACTGTTTTATATAACGTGTTCATAAACCAAATTGGCCAATCAGAGGACGGTATTTACGTTATTTCGTGAATAACCGTCAAGAATTCATGAATATCTGTCTAGGGGGCAATCAGCTATGAAGTCGACTGTCTCTGTAATACTTCATTAATGGTTGTGAGCATATTACACTTGAGGTTCAGGCCTAGAGTCGTATATGGTTAGATGTCCTTGGTTGGTAGGAAGGTAGCACTAAGGCCACAATACAGCCATTGTACCGCCACGTGGGTTTTTCAATTAGTAGAGAGTGTTGTATTTTATGAAAATAAATACGGATGCCTTATGATTTTAGTCTTGAAATTCAGATTTATTAACATATCACAAGTGACACGTGTGTAGTCGATGACAGATATAAATCAAAAAGGAGAAACGAAAAAGGAAGAGAGAAAATATGAATTTTAGTATTTAGTACATTAGAATTTAGTATCTATGAATTTAGTACATCAATGGAGATGTTACAGAGAGGGTTGGCGTGATTATGGATTTTGTTAACAATTTATACTAGTGCCTTGACCAGTATTTTATAGAAGTCGTTTAGACTATCATAGAAGAACGAGCCTTTAGTAACGTTCCTAGTTGAGGCAAGTGCGAGACAGATGTAGAGAAGGTGCTGGGTACTTTCCTTCTCAACCTCGTCTAGGCAGCTCCTTCAGAAGTCGTTGGAGGATAGATTTAGTCTTCTTGGGTGAAGGCCTAATGGATAGTGTCCGGCAATTATTCCCACTAGATTGCTAATTATAGATCTCTTTAGGGAGATCAGTGTTATTGATATTTTTGGATCGAGATGAGGCCAGATTTGTTTTGAGGTTCGACAAGTGAAGCCTTTCCACCATCTGGCATTGATTTTTTGTGTGTAGAAGTTATGGAGCTGTAATTATATAGGTACCTATGTTAAAAGAGATTCCGTCAACTTGCTGTATAGTGGCGGGCTTAGCGAGTTAATCAGCTTTGAAGTTGACCCTACCTAGCACAGGCTAATATTGAACTGTTCGGATATCTCGTTAAGAGATGCGCGGCAGTCGACTAATGCTTTAGAGTTTATAGAGAGCGATGCAAGGGATTCGATTGCTTCTTGGGTATCCGTAAATGTACAGATACCGCGGGCGGATATCACGTTCCAACATAGCCAGGACAGAACTTCGCTAATCGCCATTACTTTCGCTTGGAAGACGCTGCAGTGATTGGGTTGACGAACGGATTTGTTCCAGTTTAGACGCTCCGAGAAAACGCCACTTAATTCCGGATTAGACACTTTATACTCCATCGTCCGTCTTGGATCCGTCTGTGTCAAAGTGCATGCCTTTAATAAAGGGAATGGTGCCGCCGTATCGCAGGATCTGAAGGGAGGTGTCGTGGTGAAGGGGTTTTTAAGGTTTTGTTCGTGCAGCATTTTGACGTGTCAATATGTTTAGACACGTCATTGAGAACATGCCTTTAGTTTGCTTACCAAAAATATGTAAGGAGGTAAGGTTCAAGAGAATTTCAGGCGCTTGGAAATACGTCCTTGTTAAATTAGTATGCATTCGAGGAAACAATTTGCATTTGAATTTTATCAGTTCAATAAATATTATTTGACAGCAAGAACACAACATAGTCCTGGTTGTTGTAATAACTTTGTCTTGGCTTTAGTTGCACAAGACTGTGCAACTAAGATCCAATATTTTCCATATCCTTGATCATTTCCTGTCCCTTGATCACTGTTCAGTGTAATTGGACTTATTTCTTACAAAAGGTTGGAGGAAGATTTTTTAATTGGAATTGTATGAATGGTTGGAGATATATCGCAGTTGTTATTAATCCGCTACGCATTTCGCAGTCAGTTGAGAGTTGTCATAAACTATTGTGTCTCAGCATGTATGTCCTTGCGATGGTACGGATGATAATCCCCCAATACTTTTGAGGCCAGGCCAAGACTTATCGCCTCATACCGGAGTACGTCCTCAGCTACTGAAAAAAAAAAAAAAAAACAGTCGATAACTAGAATAGATTGCGAATCATTCGAAACGAGGTCCCATTCGACCTACAGTTTTATGCCGACTTCGAAAGGTCAGGTTTTAGAAGCTCTTGACTCTTTGAGCATTGTCAGTGACTTTAAAGAAGTGGAGCCGTATAAATTATGAATGTTAGTAAATTCATGGAGGAGCGAACCTGGCAACGACGCACCAACTCAACCTCTCACTTAATTCATTTCCACATTTAACTGTAAAACCAAATATTTCTTACATATATAATTCGAAAATTTTCTGACGACGCTGGGAACATAGATTTCGAAAGAATAAAGCCGTAGACATTGTATGTTCAAAATCAAATAGACTGACATTTATTAAATTCCTCGTACATACCAGCACGTGTGCCAAATTAACTCACTCTGTTCTCACTTCTTCAGTTTTTACAGTTAAGCACAACTAACTGAATTAATAAATATATAAAATGACATTCAATGACCGGGGACCTTCACACGGTCTGGTATTTATTTCTTTCATAATTATAAATATAATTGGTGCTATTGCTGAACTCGGGGACTAATTACTTAAGACACTCGTGCCGGAACGTAGTAGAAGCTAGCTCTCCCACGAGTTATTTCATAATTGTGATGTTAAATAATTTCCACTATAATCGTGTTGAAACTATTTGCTCTCGTGTATAAATTCGATCGAAAATAAGATTACTGATGCTATGAATTATTGAAAAAAAAAATAATAATTAAAGATGTAAACGCGATAATCACAAATTCGACGATTAATTGAGCGAACGTTACTGAATACACGTGTTCTTGTGGGTCAGTCAGAGGGTTGCCAGAATTTTTTTTTATTAAGCTCCGTGGGATAGATCACAAGATTGTGTGGATAATACCGGGAATCTAAAATTTTTTCCCGATACAGATGAAGAAACCCAACTTTTAAGGATAAATAAATTATTTTTTTTGAACAGTAAAGTGAAATGTGTACACATACGGTGGACTCATCATAATTGGGACATCGCTTTATCGGGACGGCCAGTTAACTAGAAATTAACGAAAAGTTACTTCACCTTTCTCTTAGCTATTTCTTTATTTCGTATTATTGGGACAGCTGCCTAATTGGGACAAAAAATGTGTAAAGTGTCCCAATAAAACGGAATCCACTGAAATTAGAATTTATAACAAATAGAAAAGAAGAACAGAAAAAGTATTTTCGTGAGAGATTTTTCAAATATTAAGGAGGTGTTTACACTGAGCTTACTCGGGAATTAGGAGTCCCGGCAGGCGGGGCAGTTGAATTTATGTCAAAGACCGGATTGTCCCGGGAAAACTGGAACGTCTGGCAACGTTAGTCTGACAGCTTACATCACCAGCTTTAATAGATCAACTTACAACGTAGAGTTTCCAATAGCTTGTCATTCGACATGAGCTTAGCCCCACGGGTCAGCTCGCCATAACATCGTTTTTCACTGTCACCGGTTTGCATCTAAGACGGCATTCGAGGATGGTTCATTCAACCAATCTCATTTGTTCATCTTATTTACTGCTTTATGATTTGCATTCTATTAGAAACGTGTTTTTGAAAACGTTTTAATAATTAATAAGCTTACACCTGGGATGGGGTCGCCGGACTTTTGGGAACGGCTGTCTACTCTATTCTCACGTCATTGTTCTGAAAAGGGCTGAAGGTAGTAGGAAGTAACCACTGCGACAGACTCAAGAGAAGACAATGATTTCATTTTATTCAGATTCACTTGCTTCATCTGTATCCAACGGCATCGTCATCACTGAGTTACTACCGCCTGCAAGTCCACACATTGCGAATGCAACATTGAGGGGCGCTCAGAAGGTGTGAACTGCATATCAAGTCGTTGGTGTTAAAACACTTCACATTAATTCACGCTGATTTTCTCGCGTTAATCTTTTAAAAGTTAATAGTGAAGTGCACTTGACAAGGGTGTTCCCATTCTCTGTATAAAATTAATGATAACTTCGTGATCAGTAATCAAATCTAAATCGGAGCTCAGGATTGCCTGTTAATTGATACTTTCTTGCTCAGTATCAAGTATTCGTATTAATGGCAATTTTAAAACAATTTAAACCAATTATCACATTTCCTCAGATGATAGATACATGACACAGATGCGGATTAGCAAAGTCGTTAATTGAGTACACAATCCCACACAGAGTGTGCGACACCGATGAGCCGAGCACACAAGTGCGTCATCTTCGGATGAAAACCTAATTGAAATTCTGGGCACAAGAATGTGTCGCAGACAAAAACTACCAATATCAAGATCATACAATATTTCATCGGAATCCGGAGGTGAACCCCTGGCAACCAGTTTATCTGTATTTTTCCCGAACGCTTTCAAAAACAGATTTGCTTGTTGTTATTGCTCGTCAGAAAACCGTGTGAGGACAATCCATGTCGAGCCAGTCGGTCAACCCTTTATGTGAAAAGCATTGAAATCACTCTCGCCCACATGCGTATTTTTAACCTGGACATGCAAATGACTTTAACAGGTTATCAAGAGGTCTTGAATGAAGAAGGCAGCGCCCGCGCCGCATGCGGATTGGAATGGGCGTTCAGATTTACTCCGCCGATATGTGATGGGGTTTGTTCTGGTTGTTTTTTGTGGGTTTTCCATTTCAACTTGACGAGGGATGAAGTTGTTAATGGACGTCTTTATTGTTGTTACGGAACTGAATTGATTTTGAATTGCCTCGATTGAGAATAATATCTTGTTGTTGTGAATAAGCTTCGAATGAATGACCTTTGAGCGATTGTTCTTGGCGCTCTGGTGGAAGCATTAACTGAAGGTTAATGCCTTTCACAAACGTTAAGAACACCGATTGAATAATCGGATTAGAGTTTAATATTCATGATTTGGTTGCAATTTGATTAAAGAAGGGCACTGATTTTTTGTTTTCTCTTCCAACTTGCAGACTTAGAGTGCGGCGTCGACGAAGAAGACGACGTCGCCTTGGCGATGTCACCAACAGCACAGATTGCTAAGACGCTCACACCGAGAGACGATACCAGTGATCCGGACCAGCGTGAGACATGGGGAGGAAAAGTCGATTTTTTATTATCGGTTATTGGATTCGCTGTCGACTTAGCAAACGTCTGGAGATTTCCCTATTTGTGTTACAAAAATGGCGGTGGTAAGTGAAATTTAATGAATTATTGTTTTATTGATTTAAACATGACAACATCGATGGATCTGAAGGGTTCAACTGTATATTTTTATTATTTGGTTAAAACTAAATGGTAAGACTAAGATACGAGGTGTATAGTTCAAGGTTGACGAGAAGAAGAAAACCTTATTAAAAACCGGAAACTGCAGCCATTAGTATGAACCAATGTTCAAAATGACAGAGTTGACAAGTTATGTTTGTTTAAGACAACTAAAGTGAGGTTCAAACTACAGTCGAACTTCGACAGCTCAAACACTACTTGCCACAAAAAAAAATTCGTGTTTTCAAGTAAAATACAAAATTGATATAAATATTTATTTATCTATGATACAACACATGAAACGGGTCCAACTATAAATAATTATAATTAAAAATAATCTCTGAAACATGACTGAAGAGCGGATTTTTTAAAAACAATCTTCAATGGAATATAAACCACTGTAGGTACACGTATTAATTTGTTGTTACATCAGTATTTTAATATGAATTTGCGACCAACTCGTTTGAAGGCGGTTGAATCAAGAAATCCTCAATTATGGCAAGGTCTTTCTCTACTATGTGAGTCGCCGTGGCGTAGTGGGTTAGTGCGTCGACTCCTACGCAGAGGGCGCCGGGCTCGAATCCCCAATCTACCAACTTTCATAATTTTCGGCTTCCACCTATTTCGAGACACTATTTCCGTGCGCAATCCACTCTTGCATAAATCTAAGAAATTCGAAATTTTAAAGTTCCAGTATTATTAGGAATTATTTAAAAACAATTTAAAATAAAACAAAAAGTATTATTTCAATCATAAAATATAGTAAAAACAATCACATAAGCAGCACCCGAATGAATTTCCATCAAAACATCTGTCAAACGCACAGACAGTTAAAAGTTGCCCAATTTCATCCGACGTGGTGAATTTCACTTATGGGCTGCATTTGCTGCCTCTCTCCCTCTCGTAAGGCCTTAAGTTGTCAATTTTTTGACCGGACGCAACCCACGCAATGCATTCTGGGTTAGGGCCCTTTTATTTTACTCCGCTATCAACATGGCGGCAGGTTAAACAGAAAGCACTGTCACAAGCATTTATACAAATGAGAAAAAGTGTTGGACGCAGAACAGAGCCTTAACTTCCCGTCGGCCACATATTTTAAAATCTTTTAACGGGCACATGGTGCCTGGGCTGACCACTTTCAATTTAGAAGCATTTGTATGGAGATATGTCCCAAACCAATTTTTATAAGATGCAGGTATGCTTTATGAATTTCTTACAACACTGACGCTGCTAAGGAAGGAGACATTCTGCGGTACCATACACACTCTACAAACATACCTTAACATACCCAGAGCACAGATCTTTGTTTCGCCTGCACAAGATTGTTGTCAATTTTCGGTGAGATTATCGCCACCGAAGCTTATACCAAACTGCCTGTCATAATGAAGCTTTCACGATTCAAGACATCTCATAACCGTGTTCATACCGTCAGCTTATTCTTAGAGTTTTTGTTATGACGACATTAAACACTGTCAAATCATAGCACCCTTAAGTTGTCAATGCATCAGATTCACGTCAAAGCTTCTAAAGCCATCGAATTTCACATGACATTCAAGATATCTGCATTCAAACACATGCCTAGCCCCGTCCATCGTGGAGTGTCTGGCACATTTTCTCCACCCTCGGCACTTTAACATGGGAAGACATTCATGGGCTATCGGGAATGGCCTCTTAAGCCATTCACGTTCACCATCACTGCAAGTGTCAGCGCCCGGCATCAGCAGCAGGCAGCACAAACACCCACCTGTACATGTGTCATCACACCATTATGAAGTGTATGGTTTTAACGCTGGTCCATCGCCAGCATCACCACCACCCAACCGCCCAGCAGCAGCCCGGCATTGAAATTAACCCTTTTACATCAAAAGTGATCTAAAAGTGGAATAATATAAAAATTGCCGTTATCATCATCACCAGAGTACCCTGTCACCGGCGCGGAGCGGCGCGGCGTGGCGTGGGGGACCGGAATGAGGGTGAAACTCTACTCAATGTCTACTGAGCCTTATTGTCTTGGTGAAACGTATCGATAGTACTTAACAGCTGCTTTTCAATTGAACTCCGAACGACGAGCCAGATCCTACCATCTACGTACGCACATACCTATAAAGTATATGCGGGTTTTATTTTAAAATAAAATATATGATTCCTTGCCGTCAGACCCATCGGAGCAGCCGCCGCCACCGCCCATCGGAGCACCCTCAAGATAACTCAATTTGTGTGGACTCAAAGTAAAGTGTATATTGTTCTATGGAAATTTGATTATGTGACGTCATTAGATGAATATTTATCAATACCTAAGAGCGGGGCGGGGGGAGGGATGGGATGGTTCATATTTTGTTAGAAATTAGATTTCAGATGACATTGGCAATGCCTCTCTGTCTCCGGGCCGCCCTCCATCACGGGTGTATTTGAAGTTTTCCGCTTTTAGTTTTCGAATTGACGCTTGGCAAAAATACATGAACTTAAGTGCGACTGGCGTTGAGTTGATGACAGCTTATGGACAATTAAATTTGTATCGAAGTGAATTCTTTTGATTCGCGGCTAATTGAATAAGCATTTCGCAGTTAGACAGGCTCTAATTTTTAAAGGACCCAATATGTCATTTCAATGAACAGTTTGCGTATGGCACCCTCGGGGTGTGTGAACATGCGGAAGGAGGAAGTTCAAAGGAGACTAGTTGTGGATTTTTCATTTCTGCTCTGGCTTGTGACGTGCACAAGTGCAGGACGGAGACTGGGACCGGAAGGTTCCAATTTCCGAGACTATGTGCGTGTGTGCTGGGGGCGATTGGATAAATGCCCTGGTGTTAATTTTTCTCAAACGGAATAACTTCGTTTGCGTCGGAGCAGATTTTGATTTTGATCGGAAATTAGTTGTTGTCTCTGAAGAGCTTTTTTTTTTTATTTGTCATAGGATGTGACTGAACGCACAGCAAGAGCAAGCCTTTAGGAAGTGGCTTTTCTAATAGACGATACAACTGAGTTTTGAACATCATTTTCTCCAAGTTGATATTCGACTTCCTTCTTCTTCAAATGGCGCTACAGTCCGGGGTTGATCTGGACCTCAGCCAACAAGCTTCTTTAGCTGGCACGATCTTTAGCCAGATGCCTCCAATTTCACTTGGTTGAGGTCTTTCTCTCCTTGTGTGCGCCATCGGTTCCGTGAGCGTCCTCTATTGGGTTGTCCCACAGGTTTGGAGTCGAAGACTTTGCGGACTGAAGCATGCGCTCTACATGGCCTAGCCGTCTCAGACGTTGAATCCGTAGATGCCTGGCCAGGCTCATATCGCTGTACAGACCGTACAGTTCTGACTGGCTGAATCTTCTTCACCAAGAACCTGTCGCGTGACAAAATAGTTTGTTTCGTATTTCCTGCATAAAAATTCCCCATATGTGGTAAAGGGAAGCCGATGATGCGCTACCCCCTGTTGGAAATACCTGCTCGGAAGCTTAGGTATGGTTGACGGCAACCAAAAGTTACTTATCCGGGCACTACAAAAAAAAGAAATGAAGTATGAATGTAGGGAAAATCGGGAAGGTAAACATTGAGTTGCACAAGAACCCACGGCTCAACGCAAACAGGACCAAAGATTGACCGCCGAACTTTTCTCTCCTTATATTCTACTTCCATTCGTTACATCTCCACAATGATTAGAAATTAACGCACAAGAAGGCAGAAGGTTCCAGAACATACCTTGCACCTGATCTTTACATTGGAGATGGCACTTACATCGCACTTAAAGCACCGAGTTCAGTCAATCATACCTTCCTTTTCTAAAGAGTCCCAGATCTATATGTGAATCTCAAAAGGAAATCTCTATAAAAGTCACTTTAAGGGATGCCAAGTACTAATGAGCATTCTTTCTTCTTCTGGTGGCGCTACAGTCCGGGGTGGACCTGGGCCTCAACCAACAAGCCTCTCCAGCTAGCACGGTCTCTCGATAGCTGTCTCCAGTGTCGCACGCCAAGTTGGTTGAGGTCCTTCTCCACCTGGGTGCGCCACCTTAAACGCGGACGTCCTCTGTTGCGTTGTCCCACTGGTTTTCAGAGTCGAAGACTCTTCTGGCTAGAACAGTGTTGTCCATGCGCTCTACATGGCGCAGCCATCTTAGGCGTTGAATCCGTAGACGCCTGGATAGGCTCATGTTGCTGTACAGACCAACGGGACCAAAAATTTAACGCAGAACTTTTCTCTCGAAAATACCAAGTGCTTCTTCATCTCGACAGGGATTTTCAGCAGGACAGGGATGATCAAGGTGTTATATAATGTTACCTTGGTCCTTCGAGAGAGGGCTCTACTACTCAATTGCCTCTAGAGCCCAAAGAAACAGCGATTGGTAAGAGTTATTCTGCGTGTAATCTCGGTACTGGTGTTGTTCGTACTGTTCACTTGCGATCCGAGGTAGACTAAGCACTTCACTACCTCGAAGTTATAGCTGCCCATGGGGACGTTTTGGTCAAGTCGTCGATGTTGTGCGTCCTTTCTCGATGACAGGATATACTTCGTTTTGCCCTCGTTCACCGCTAAACCCATTTTGGCAGCCTCCGCTTTAATACCAGTAAACGCTTCATTGACGGCTCGCTGTGTTCGACCAATCAAGTCATTGTCATCCTCGTATGCTAACAGTTGTACGGACTTCTGGAAGATCGTGCCCGTTGTGTTGGTGTGTGAGTTCTTCACGATCTTTTCCAGGATGATGTTAAAGAAGTCACATGACAGCGCGTCGCCATGTCTAAAACCTTTTTTGACATTGAAGGCCTCGGTGAGTTCGTTACCGATCTTGATGGAGCAGCGAGAATTCTCCATCGTCATCCTGCACAACCTGACGAGTTTGGCGGGAATGTCAAAACTAGACATGGCGTTGTATAGCTCGTCCTTATGCTCGCTGTCATATGCGGCCCTGAAATCGACGAATAGGTGGTGGGTGTCGTTCTGCATTTCTTGGGTTTTTTTTCCAGGATCTTCCCTAATTTGAAGATTTGGTCGATGGTGGACTTCCCCGGCCTGAAACCGCACTGATAAGGACCTATCAGGTTGTTGACGAATGGTTTCAGACGCTCACACAAAACGGCAGAGAGGATCTTATAGGCGATATTGAGGAGACTTATCCCTCGGTAGTTGGCGCAGTTGAAGTGGTCTCCTTTCTTGTGGATCTTGAGATTCCACTCGTCGAGCAAGCTTTCTTTCGACCACATCTTACAGATGAGTTGGTGCATGTACCTTATCAGCTCATCTCCAGCTGCCTTAAGCAGTTCCGCAGACAGTCCATCTGCACCAGCAGCTTTATTCAACTTTAGTCTCGATATCGCTATCTTGACTTCGTCTAGGTCGGGGGGACGGAGTTCTCGTCGATCATGGTCAATTGTTTGGAGTGGAACTGATGAGCATTGTCGAATGATTTTAAGAACCGAGACTTAAGTTATCGAGACATTTTAATAATCGAATGATCACTCGAAATGGGTGCATTTCAATGTTTATTCGAGTCATAATGGACTAGTACAACATCGCGATCAATCACTAACTACTAACTATTAACAGAAGATAACTCGATAAATGTCTCACTTCAGCGCTAGAACAAGTAACAAATAGTCTTCGATAGAGAGTAGATTCACGAATGAAATGAAAGCAGAATGATTTAATTAATAAAAAATTGTTCATTTATGAAAACTAAAAAAATCGAATCCATTCAAATGATTTTAATGAGAGACAGCTGTGAGTTCTCTTGTGTTAGTAGTTAGTACTTAGTTAGTAGTTATCCGAATAAGTTAGTAGCATTATTTGCTGCATGTCCTGTGGAGACGGTGTGCTCTAAACTCCCTTTGGCAATACTATCCACTCATTCTTGATTTCTTAGGCCAAATGTCAGCGTATTTACGAAGATTGTTTTTTGCATAACCTGATAAGTTTTGAAGTGATTGCCGCTTGACTACCGGAATATATTAGTAATCCATCGGTCGGTGTTTATGGTCTTTCAACACTGGTTCTGCTTGACTTAACGCACCCATGTCTGTCGAAAAATGCTACATTCGACTTTTGGAAATTTCCGGAAACCCTTTCATAGATGTCACTCGAAAACCTGTCCCGTTCCTGTATCATCTGTGTAAAGGCCAATTTCCACCTCTTTTACCATTGGTATCGGTCGAGAATCGTGTAGAGAAAGTCGTTTCCAGAGGCAGGGATGTTTATTACTTAACAGCAGAGTACATTTTCTATAATGGACCGTCTATTGTTAAACATGTTAACCAGATTATCTCGTTCCTGCTCTACATATTGTTAAGATGATCCACGATGAATCCAAATTTAAATTCATAATTGCCACGGATTTCCAGTTTATCTTTTACATTCAAATACAATTTTTCCTCTGATCAGTCAAAGATACATTCAGGCCCTAGCCCATAGAATCCATTGCGTACGTTGTGGTCTGCCAAACAAATTGACAACTCATTACTACAGACAGCAGAGACAGCAAATGTTGCCCTTAAGTGAAAAGTATAGCGACGGGTAAAATTGAACATCTTTTAACTTTTTGTGCGTTTAACAAATGTTTCGAGGTGCTCTTTAGGTGCATGCTTTTACGATATTTAAATTCATAATTTTGAATAATTCTTGATAAATAATAATAATATAATATGAGTGGTGCGACAGTCAGAGGTGGACCTGAGCCCAGCTTCTCAGCAACCACTTGTGTTGTGCGTGCTATTGTTCTTTCACGCGTGGAAGGGACCTACAGTTTAATGCCGACTTCGAACGGCGAAGTTGAGAAGCTTTATCTAGACAGGAGTACTCTTTGAGCATTGTCAGTGACTCGAAAGAGGTGGAGCAGCTAATTATGATAGGTGCTAAATTCGGGTATCGAACTTGGCACCCTCTGCGTAGGAGTCGACGCACTTACCCACTACGCCACGGCGACCACTTGACAAAAAAGAGACAGAGAAGAGGTGCGACAGTCAGAGGTGGACCTGAGCCCAGCTTCTCAGCAACCACTTGTGTTGTGCGTGCTATTGTTCTTTCACGCGTGGAAGGGACCTACAGTTTAATGCCGACTTCGAACGGCGAAGTTGAGAAGCTTTATCTAGACAGGAGTACTCTTTGAGCATTGTCAGTGACTCGAAAGAGGTGGAGCAGCTAATTATGATAGGTGCTAAATTCGGGTATCGAACTTGGCACCCTCTGCGTAGGAGTCGACGCACTTACCCACTACGCCACGGCGACCACTTGACAAAAAAGAGACAGAGAAGAGGTGCGACAGTCAGAGGTGGACCTGAGCCCAGCTTCTCAGCAACCACTTGTGTTGTGCGTGCTATTGTTCTTTCACGCGTGGAAGGGACCTACAGTTTAATGCCGACTTCGAACGGCGAAGTTGAGAAGCTTTATCTAGACAGGAGTACTCTTTGAGCATTGTCAGTGACTCGAAAGAGGTGGAGCCGTGAATTATGATAGGTGGTGAATTCCGGTATCGAACCTGGCACACTCTGCGTAGGAGTCGACGCACTTACCCACTACGCCACGGCGACCACTTGACAAACAAGAGAGCTTAAATTTTTGACTTTCTTAGATTTATGTACAAATTAAAAAGATTTATTTAGATTTTAAAAATGTCTTTATTTAAGATACATTTTTTCTTTTTAAACTTTTATTAATTATACACATATTTTATTGTTATTGAATATTTTCTTGTCTTCTATGAAGACATGAATTTCTCGCTACAAACTTTGCGGAGTCTTAAGCCCCACTCCAAGACCCGCCAAGACACGATACATCGCCAAGGCTTTCCATTCTATGGGAAAGCGTCTCAAACAGATGGCCAAATGTCTTGGAGTAAGCAAGCAAGCGTAGTGGTGACCAAGTTTTTTTTTGTATGAAATTGCGATTCCCACAAGGTGTGTTAACTTACAAGGCAGTGGATTGCATACGCAATTGAATATACAGTAAATTAATGAGGATCTAACGCAATGCACGCGACTGATTCTACGGGCTGGCTGGTCTTTATTTTTTTCTTAATTTAAACCGAATATTTAATTACGAATGTTTTCTTACACGAATATGTAGATATACTCTGTGCTGGCACTCTCTTGACTGTTTATTTTAATTTTGAGTTCAAATGTGTGCCAACGCGATACCACCAGGTAGGCGACCACTTGGCGGATCTAGGATGAAGTGGTTGAACCAAGTCCCTAAACTCTCCCTATGCTTGGACATAATTACTGATGAGCTAGGGTCGATGGCGGAGGATCGAGTTGCTTGGAGATCTTTCGTGCGTTTTTTACCCTTTAGCGGATCATGCGGGTCAGAAGATGATGATAATGATGATGTGTCCCACTGAAAAATCTCTCTGACTTTTGGCTGCTTATGAAGCAATGGGCTCTAGTCACGTAGGTATGACGACAATCGTCGAACGTTATTGTTTGGACTGGTAGAACGACTATATCCGTCTTCGCACTTTTGGAATATGTTTCCATCCATGGCATTGATTAACATCCTTATGACGTCCTGAGGCACCCACGTGTTGAGGTACAAAAGCACATCTGCTTCACTTTCTCAATCATCGGTACTCACTATTCCCATCATCATCAGCCTCATTCATTTCTGTTTTGATTCGTTATTCATTTCTTCGCTCTTTCTGTCCTTTCCGCGAATTGCGAACGCCTTTGGTTCACATTACCTGCCTTTCCTATAATTATTTTCGTTGTTAGTTAATTACCGTACGTCTGTGGTGCAGCCTGCGAAATGTCCTCTCTCGTTCTTTGAAATGGCAATCTAAAGCAATCTCTGCTTTGTTTTCAATGAGGTGTACTGGCACGCAAGTAAAATCATTTATCTTACATACAAGGTAATGCAAAGATCTTTTAACTCTTAAATGTCCTGTAATAAAAGGTGGATCAGACCTTTATCTGAAAGAACATGATTTCAAATGCTGCTTGTTGACACACTTCTGATTTACACATAATCTTTAAATAAATTAAATTATCTATAAAAGATGAATTAATGAGAAATGCACATGGATCTTCGGATTTAAGAGCTTAGTGCTATATTCTCTCTGAACCGGAACCGCTATTTGGATCAACTTTTACTGAAACTGTTCCCAACGAAATATCAAATGCTCTCAATTAATAAGCGCCCACCCGTTACTCGCTTTCAAATTTAAAATGGCCGCCAAAATAGCTGTCCGTTGACGGGAAATGATAGAGTGACACTACCAGAAAATAGAGGGAGGTAGAATGAGAAATTGAACACCAACATAACCAAAATCAGAAAGTATTACCGAGAGGCCAGACTTCTCCGTCTCTTGCCCTTTAATTTTTTTATTTTTTTTTTCCGTGGGTTTGTGGAAATCTTTGACAAAACTCAATGGCGGACGTTCGCACATAGAAGTGTGAGATTTTTACTCATTGAAACCACCTTTCTGAATTTATTAAGACTACTAAGTGAAGCACTTAACCAGTAGTTTGTATTTTATGATTTAGGTACTGATCGGCAGGTTACTCTCCAATGAAAGTTCCTGCTAACACCGGTAACACCGGTGTAGAATATTGCACGAGATCAAGGGGTCCAGTCCTTTGAAGTCAGCGCAAGACATTAGTTTCCTCAAGGATCGGGTGAACTACAGTTTTTGTGTGCCCTGCTAGGCGGCGCTTATGTTTATAAGCAAAGTTCTTAACGTCATCTTGGAGTAGTAATATTCCGAGATCTCTGTGGATATCGTCGTTTCTGATATAACATGGTGCATTAACGATGGTTCTAAGCACCTTATTTTGAAAAGTCTGTGTTATGCTCGTATTACTTGCTTTGGTACAACCCCAAAGTTGTACGCCATACGTCCAAACAGGTTTTGGTAGCAGTTTGTTGTCAATACTTAGCTCGGATTGCTTACCAATAAGAAAGTACAGATCTTTATATTTCACGTCAAGTTCTGCTCGTTTCTTCTTAACGTGCTCCTTCTACTTGAGTTTTACGTCGAGTGAAGACTGTCAAGTTATTAACTTGCCTATAAGTGAGATTAACATCAACGCCTAAAATGGCTGGGCCATGTAGAGCGCATGGACAACACTGCTCCAGCCCGAAGAGTCTTCGACTCCGAACCAGTGGGACAACGCAATAGAGAACCCCCACGGAACCAATGGCGCACCCAGGTGGAGAAGGACCTCAATCGACTTGGTGTGCGCAGTTGGAGACAGCTGGCTAAAGATCGTGCCACATCAGCAAATGTTCCTAGAACAGTGTGTTCTTCTTGCGGTAATTCACTAGTACACAGTAGGTATAGCAGAGGGTCAAGAACACTCCCTTGCGGTATACCAGAATTTATATTTTTTGAAAGCAGAGTATTCATTCCCATGCTTCACACGGAAGATCTTATCAGAGAGATAATTCGCTAAAATACTATACAGTTTCCCCGATAGAGATCGGCAAAGTTTAAATTATTTGACAACTTTTATTTACAACGTTTTCTTAAACCCAGCGTTATTTCGTGAATAACCGTCAAAGATGCATGAATATATGTCAAAAAAGTACTAAAATTCGTCGATGGACTAGGGGGAAATCAGCTTTGAAGTCTGCCATCTTGGTAATACTTCATTTCTGACCAAAATAATCTGAAGTTCACTATGTAGGCTTGTCCGGTTTGACAACCTCTCACGGACTGATGAACTTCAAGGGCTCTAAACTCGGTTTCGCAGAAACCGCGAGGTTTTGATACCCCGAATATGTAAGGCGGAACCTGGTAGGGAATGGAACAATTTGGCGATACCTCGTGGTTTCGTTCGGGGGGCACGTAGTATAAGTCTCGTGTTGCCACTGATTTATGATCAGACTTAATATATTTCTAAGATGTAATCATGTGGCATATTCTCATATCGAGAAAGGGCTCAAGATGCAATTGAGTAGTAGAGCCATCTCTCGAAGGACCAAGCTGACTTTATACAAGACCTTGATCATCCCAGCCCTGCTGTACGGCGCGGAGGCATGGACAATCTCAAAAGCGGATGAGGAAGTTCTTGGTCTCTTCGAGAGAAAGGAGAAGATTCAACCACGAACTGTACGGGCTGTACAGCGACATGAGTCTAGCCAGGCGTCTTCGGATCCAACGCCTAAGATGGATAGGCCATGTAGAGCGTAGGACAACTCAGCTCCGGCCCGAAGAGTCTTCGACTCCGAACCCATGGGACAACACAACAGAGGACGCCCGCGTTTAAGTTGGCGCACCTATTTGGAGAAGGACCTCAACCAACTTGGCTTGCGACACTGGAGACAGCTGGCCAGAGACCGTGCTAGCTGGAGAGGCTTGTTGGTTGAGGCCCAGGGCCACCCCGGACTGTAGCGCCAAATAAAGAAAAAAGAAAGAAGAGTGTATTGGCGATGTCTCTAACACACGATTGCCATCTGTCTCAGCGGTCTTTCTCATTCAATACAAACAATTAAAGACTGGTATTTTAAAACAATTCACCCATTCAGACGTAATCAATTTGCTTGACCTGTCGAGAAGTTTTTGAATTCAGCACGTGTGTTGACGCCCTTAAAGAACCCCCGTTGCAATGAATTCAAGAAGAAAGCACTCTCCCGCCTCAGACACAAGCAAATTGTATCCACACCAGGAGAGGGTAAAACGTACTTCCTTTAAGGATCCCAATTAGGTTTCTTTACCTATGCTAACTGTTGCACACAACAGCACTCCCCCCCACCCCCACCCATTCGGTCGTCAACACAAGATGGAGCTATTAAATGCTTCCACACTTCCTTTCGCAACAATTTCACAAAAGTTAAGTGCTTTTGTGACAAGAATCAAAGCACATCAACAGAAAAAAAAAGAAAAGATGTATACGACCGTAGGATTGAGCAGAAATAAAGTACTCCGTCCCCATTT
The DNA here is from genome assembly GCA_964034865.1 of Eristalis intricaria. NCBI lineage: Eukaryota > Metazoa > Arthropoda > Insecta > Diptera > Syrphidae > Eristalis > Eristalis intricaria. The sequence continues at coordinate 61,398,487 of OZ035877.1, read as the reverse complement.
TTTGCGATTTTCCCCCACGTTCTTGAAGAACTTGGCGAAAGTTCTTCGCACGAAGTTATCCCACAGCGCCGGGTGACATTCAATGCCATGATATGTCGTGGCTTTAGCCGCCTTAATCACTCGGCTACAATCCCCTCTCATAATTCACTCAGACCCCTAAATCCTTTTTCTATTGTTCTATTGTACCTTCCTCCAGCCAAGCGCGCTGCTACGCCGGGATTAAGTACATGCCACATCTGACTGAACACGATTCCAATGCTATGACTGAGATTGTCAGATGGCCAGAAAAATTACCCTCATCCGCATTACTCCGCAAAAGGAAATTCATATTCATCACTCATCGCAGATTTTCATTTCTTTCCTTTTCCTTCTCCACTCATGGTCATGTCTTGCAGGAGCGGCGAGGCGAAATTACCTTCTTTCAATAAGGATCAACAGGTTAGGGCTGCCGGATGAGGGGCGAATGGCAACGCTTTTAAGACCGCCCCTCAGTGTGGGGGGTTGTAAAAAAAAGGGGGCCAGCGAGCGTAGTATTCTGTGGCGATAAAAGGATAATTTTCTAAGATACGACGATTATACTTCAATGGGCATTAGGGGAGAAACGAAGTACGACTTGGGCCCGTTCCCTGACGACTTCATTCCTTGTCATGGTTCTTAATCCTTCTTAGCTGTGCGGCCCTGCGAACGCAGTGGCGATTGAAATTTGATAGGATAAAATAAAATCCCTGCCATTACAAGTGGTCTCATATGGCTAGTGATGCGTAAACTTTATGCGAGAAGTTATAGAGTTCAACGATTCGTTCCAGTGGTCCGGTGCGTTGGCCTAGGCGTGCGTATGCGAAGTGAAGTCAAACTCAATTGAGCATAAAAGCATTGTGTGCATTCAAAATATTAAGCGGCAAGTAAGTGGTTGACACATAACTCGTGAGTGTGGAAAATGGAATACCTTGACTAGGCAAGGGAGGGAGCACTTAGATGTTTTTTTTTTTCTTCAATGGAGACGTGAGGTCTTGCTTGCACGTGGACTACTTCATTGTCCCCTTGAACGGAAAATTAAAAAGGACAATGTACTAGGAGGAGTGTAAATTGTATTGTGTTGGAACTGCGCAACAGTCCATCGCTTAAAAACCAGTGACGTCTTGAAGCTATTCTGCGCACAGATGTAGGGGATGACCAGCTAACAACGATAGGAAACAAAATTTAAATAGAACCACGACGGTGTGAGATATCAAATTGATTCTGTCTTTATTTTGAAGCTGCATTCATGCCATTATGTCTGAATGAACACATCATTCAATTGGCTGCATCAGCTTCGCTGGCAGAGCTTCAGGCTGCCGTTTTGATGATGTCCAATATGTACAGCGTTATACCTGGCAGACGGTGTTGAATGTTTCGCCCGACCTCGTACAAGGCGGTTGGTTTGTTAGCGTGGACTAAAGACATCGTGTAGCCTCTGAGAAAGAAATGAGGTGAGGACAACTAGCATGGACGTGGTGGCGAATTTAAGCCGCAGGCGCCCAATTTCTCTTTCAAAACGTCGAAGTTTGCGTGGCTTGTATGGCTTGAAGGAGCCTCATTTGGAACCACAGCTCGGATATTCAGATTTCCCTGGCCGCAGACAGTGAGGTCATGGGAACGGCGGTAACGGTGTCTTCTTCCTCATTTCGAAGTAAATAAGTTCCGATGATGCCGTTGCGATGATGTTACCTAGATCCCACCAAACAGTCAATCTTCATGCTTGGTCCACCACTTTGTGCTTTGAGCTCGGTCCATTATCGGAAAAAATTGATTGTTTGCCTCTTCCCAGAGGTCTCTTCCCAGAGGTCACAGCAAATTTGGTCTAAATCCGTATCTCTGACTAATATTGGCAGCGCCCAAAAAGGGAATTGAATTGAAGAGCTCTTGTCATAGCAAGACGCTAGTGCTGCGACCATAAAGATCTTTTGTAGCCACTTCTTTCGGTCAAGGATTCAAGTACTGCCTTCAGGTATTTGAGAACTCCTCTATGATGAGATTTCTTGGAAGTCTTTCCCTGTTTCTTATGTTCTTATTATCATTTTGATTATTTCACGGGCAAGGCTTGGGCAGTCGATTGAAAGGCGTTCCATGGTTTTTTTTGCCTGCTCCCAGTGCCTATAGATTTCTGTACAGACAAGACCCATTTTACGGAGGTTGTAGTTACATCCTCCGTGATCTGTTAGTGCTCCACGTGGCATCCTTACATAAGCTTTGTTAATTTCTAGGGCTTCTGTGGATCGTTTGGAAGGGTATCGGAGCGCCTGGCTTGGCTTGCATGTCAGCCTTTTCATTACATTTACGCTCTTGACGTTGGCACCCAATTAAGCTTAAGTCTGTTGTTCTTTGGCTGTGTATTTCGTGTTGTGTGACATTCCCAGACAGCCATAGAGTTGAATGTGTAATTGTTTAGTGTTTTAAGAACCGCTTGGCTATCTGAGAATGTCTATATTTTGATATTACTAAGTTCTCTGATAATAATTCAATTTGCAACTTTATTAATTACTACTTGAAAATTTTGTAGTTTCCTTGTAGAGAGGAATGTGTAGGCTGCATCTTGGTCCCATCACACCAGTCCCTGCTTTGTTTTAAAGATTTTAACTTGGCCGTTCGGAGTTAGCATAAAACTGTAGTGTCCCTTCCACTCTTGGGAGAACAATAGCAAGCACAACATGAGTGGTTGCTGAGCAGCTAGACCCTGGCCCTCTGTGGGCTCTAGCGCCACCAAATAAGCGAACGCACGACGCTTATATGGTCCACTTTGAAACAATCAGTTCTTAAGTCAGCCCAAAATCCTACCCGCAAAATAATGATGACGATAACCAATTCAGCAGGTCGGCGACAAATCGACATTTCTGTTTCCTTCTATGCTGGCCGCTGTGGCGGCCATGGTTTCTTCTGCACCAATCTCTGTCTGGTTGGTATGCCTGGTTAGGGTTAAAAAGAGTGTACTCACGCTCAAACTTTTCCGACTATTGCATTGCTTGCACATTGAAGTTATGATGAAGACAGATCTCAGGATGAAATTCACGTTGCGTATTTACAACTGGGTCAACGTTTTTAAAAATTTCTGGAGTAAGTCAGAAAGTAGTCAAGAGTAAGACTAGGAGCGCACATCCTGTTTCAATCGCTCGACTATTCATTCGCAAAAAGTAGAACACGTAACTTTCAATGTGGACAAGCTCACATGACACCGCACAATAGCAACGATTAAAAGTCTGCAATTTGTTCCATTTGCAGATGCGAAGTGCTGGCAAGAGTATACAAAAACTTGCGATTTAAATCGTTACGATTAAAAAATCGTTGTCGCAACGAAATGTGGTTATGTACACACTTGCGATTTTCTATTGGTTCTTAGTTTAGTCCGAAAAGTGAGACACACCTAACCGATTGAGGCCCCCTCGCCATTTATCCCTTGGGCGTCCTCTGTTGCGTTGTCCCACAGGCTCAGAGTCGAAGATTCTTCGGGCCAGAGCTAAGCTGCCCATAAGCTCTAAATGGCCAAGTCACCATAGGCGTTGGATTCGTAGACGCCTGGTTAAACTCATGTTTCTGTACATTTTATACAATTCTTGGTTGGACTTTTTTCTCTTCACAGGACGAACGACCAAGAGACGCTTCATATGCTTTGGATATAGCTCATGCCTTTGCGCCGTAGAGCAGGACGGGAATGATCAAGCTCTTGCACAGAGGCACATTAGTCTTCGGAGAGAGGTCTGTTACACAGCCAAAACAAGAAAAACAGGGATTGGCAATAGTTATTCTGCACTTGGTCTCGGATATGATAATCACGTCACTGTCTTCGGCGTATGCCAGTAAGTGTACGGACTTTTGGAAGATCGGGCGTCTTGTGTTGGCGAGTGAGTTCTGCACGATCTTCTGAAGAATGAGAAATTTTGTTGTTGTTATAAAATGAAAGTATTTTTGTAAATATGAAATAGTGAATCTGAGGATGTGAGGAAATGATGCATCACATCTTCATTCACAGCAATTCGACTGCATTTTCTCGAATTAAAAGTCCGCTACAATTTATACCCTTTATTTCGGCATGCTTGGGCTTCCTTAGAGAGCGATCCAACAGGAAATCCACAATTCTGACATCACGATTTCTATTCGTTCAGAAGTTAAGCTTGAGTATTTGCTTTCAAAATATGAGTGCAGATTTTGTGCCTAAGTTCACTGCACAACACCGAATAAGGACTTGCGATTGAATTGATCCATTGCACTCACTATTTACATGTAGTTCACGTCACTTATTGGTAGATATTTTCTATAAAGACCACACACGTTGAACGACTGTTTAAAACTGAAATCAACAACTTCAATACTGTTTACTTTTAATTTAGAGACAAGTAATTAGGAACTACCTTCCGATCTCGGATCATAAATGCAGTAACTTGTTAATTACAAGCCCGTTGCTATTTTTATGTCCATTGCGAGATGTGGATCCTAGATAACGTCTAATACAGCACAATAAGCAACAGATAAAAGTTTATCTTTTATAATAATAAATATTTTAAGACTTCTATTTTCCATCAATACAATCCCTCTGAAACTTTAATACAAAATGTGCACAATGTGAGGCTTGAAGCTTAGGTCAATATATTGCTACACTCTTGTCGCTTGTGGCCAAAGTTACCTGCAGATTGATATGATATTTATATCATAAATGTAGCACGTCTCAGGTCTTCTGTTGGAGCCTCATTTTCTTCGATTTTTGTCTACAGTCCATCAAACAATAAAAACCGCACTCTGCCAAGGTGTGCTTAATTAAGATCCTAGTATAAGAAATTGAATATCTCAGAGCTTCGTCAATGGATTCAGCAGTCGTCATTCAGTTCTAGTTATAGTCTTTCAACCATCATTAACCAAGAAATTATGACTTTTATAACATGACCGAAGTCAAAACGGTTTTTTTTTCTTAAGTTCGATACAGCGAGATATATTTGAATATAACTTCGAAATATGCAGGAATATGCAATTGATTTTTTCTGTACAGTGAAAGTGTGAAGCTCATGTTTATATAGATAAAATTTGCTTTTTCTTAAGACTCAAAAATTATTTTTCAAAAATTTTTTCTGACACATATGCTTGATGCTACTTTTCGAAGGCAAGACAACAAGTTAAAAAAGTTTGTTGTTAAAAAAAAGCCAAGATAAGGCCAATAAAATGATATATAAAGATACAGAATTTTTTTTAATGAAGCTTGGGATGACGATGTGTAAGCTTTTGTTGAAAATATGACTCGCAACTTGCAATAAATAATAAAATACCTTAAAATCAAAAGGTTGGGTTATCTAAGAGTACTTGGACATAAAACTTAAAGATATACGGAGGATTTCTCCAGTGACCTTTTTTTTCGATTGTAACGCACTGTAGATAAGAAGGTCTCGGTGAGAGTGTTACCGACCTTTATTGAGCAGCGAAATTCTCCATCGCCATACTTCACAACCTGAAGATCCTGGCGGGAATGTCAAAATGTCTTAAAATCGACTAATAGGTTATGTGGGTCAATCTGAACATCTTGTGAATTTTCCAGGATCTACCGAAGTCTGCTCTATTGTGGACTTCTCTGCACTAGAACCACATAGAAATGGACCTACCAAATTGACGCCAGAAAATATCTTGTACGCTATGTTAAGGAGACACTGCCTTAAAATCTGTTACTAAAATCAGAATGATGAAATGTATGATAAAGTATGATACTCCAAGTTTAGATCCAACGGTAAATGTACAAAAAAAAAAGGAAGGGGGAATTAAAACGTGTAAAACTAGATACATGAGATCCGCTTGATTTTGTTTTATTTTAGTCGTTGTAATTGAAGGATTCCATTGACTGATGCCTAAATCTTTGAATTACTAATTCCATAAGAAAATAGCTTACCGTTGACTTTATGTAATCAATTGCAGTGAGCTGCTTAATTCCGCAAGAACTAACATCCGATATTTATTTGAAATGTTTTCAGGCGCTTTCCTGGTACCATACTGCATTATGTTATTGGTTGGTGGTATTCCCCTGTTCTACATGGAATTGGCCCTCGGCCAACATAATAGGAAGGGAGCGATAACCTGCTGGGGCAGGCTAGTGCCGCTCTTCAAAGGTAAGTCATCCATTTCACAATCCCCAAGCCAGTCGATCGTAACACAGTTTCATTCCAGGGATTGGTTACGCCGTTGTACTGATTGCGTTTTATGTTGATTTCTATTACAACGTCATCATCGCCTGGTCGCTGCGATTCTTCTTCGCCTCATTCACCAACATACTCCCCTGGACCTCGTGCGAGAACATTTGGAACACGAGACTTTGCAGACCGGTAAGTCTAGACATCTCCTCAGAGGACCTCTTTATGTATTCCTATGCTTTCCCTTAGTTCGAGGTGGTTCAACCGGTTACTCCAATCTACAACCTGACAATGGATGGCAACCAAACTTTGTTCAGCAACGAGACTACAGTCGCGCCCACGGAGAAGTTCCAGTCCGCCGCGTCGGAGTACTTTAAGTAAGTCCTTGAAAGTCAGCCGAAAGACCATCACACTAATCGCATGTTTAGCCGTTACATTCTAGAGCTCAACGAAAGCAGTGGGATACATGATCTCGGCGCCATCAAGTGGGACATAGCCATTTGCCTGCTGGTCGTCTACTTGATATGCTACTTCTCGCTGTGGAAGGGAATCAGCACCTCGGGCAAGGTGGTCTGGTTCACAGCACTGTTCCCGTATGTGGTGCTGTTGATCCTCTTGATCCGCGGCATAACCCTGCCCGGATCCGCCATGGGCATACAGTACTATCTGAATCCGAACTTTGACGCAATCTACAAGGCGGAAGTTTGGGTGGACGCCGCCACGCAAGTGTTCTTCTCGTTGGGACCTGGTTTTGGAGTACTGCTCGCTTATGCATCATACAACAAGTACCACAACAACGTTTACAAGTGAGTGAGACAGCTGCCGGAGTGCGAACAAGATTTAATTGACTTATTTCGTCTTAGGGACGCCCTGCTGACGAGCTTCATCAATTCTGCAACAAGTTTCATCGCTGGCTTCGTGATATTTTCCGTTCTTGGCTACATGGCCCACTCGTCTGGCCAGCACATTGAGGACGTCGCCACCGAGGGTCCTGGATTGGTGTTTGTTGTCTATCCAGCGGCCATTGCTACAATGCCTGGCAGCACTTTCTGGGCGTTGATATTCTTCATGATGTTGCTCACGTTGGGATTGGACAGTTCGGTAAGACATTTAAATGATGGTTGTGAAATTATTGCTTTGGCTTGGGAGTGTTGACGTCTTCCGGAAACTTGGGAAGGGAGTGACAAATGTGTATCTTGGTGGTCTTCACATTTTAGCCGGCAATCGTCGTACATAATGTTCACTTTTGGCGCAGACTATTGTTCACCTTTTTAGTTGGCGACAAGTTCGTACGTCAAAAATATTCTTTCAGACTCGCGCTGCAGAGCAAATAACTGCATTCTGAGAATAGGAAATATCTTGTCTCTTCGTGTATTCAGTTTTGTCTGCAGTAAGCTCAGAAGGAAAGCCATTACGGTCTTAAACATGAGCAAGAAAGTCATCGGACATAAATGGGATAGTTAGTTAGTTAGCTTACAGAAACTTTATTTTAATTCAATTATTTTACAATCAACAATTCATTTGTTTATCACTTGTTTCTTCTCCCTAAACTAGCCTAACTAAACAGCCAATTTTGCATTTAAAATGCTAACCACTTCGGCCACATTTAATGAACTCACACCAAAGTATTTTAGTCGGAGTTCCTTTCAGTTTATATGGGACACTTTGCGATAAAATGGTAGACGTCCTCTCTCTCTAGTTCGAATTTAGGGGATCACAGACATTTGACAAGTCTGATCGATGCTGTATGAAATTTGTTTGCAATATTTCACTCCTTGTTTTCGGGAAGTACGTTTTTGGTTGGTTCGGGAAGTACGTTTTTTTCTGGTAAATCAAATTGTAACTCTGTACACTGTTCTGGGCTCTAATCGCGTAAGGCGACAATCGACGATAGTTTCGCTTCATGTAAGCATAAAAAAACGATAGCGATTGAGAGATATCGTTTTGCCTGCTTTGCGTAGACTGAAAACTGTCATTAACTATCGTCTCGCAGACTGATTTTTGTATCGTCTCTATTTCAGTATCGTCTCCTATTAAATGAGAACAAATTGTGTATACATATCTTGTTCTACTTTTTTGAGACATTTTTAGAGTGATTTTTATTAGTTTTGTTCGCAAACTGAAATGAGAATGTGTTAGTGAAATTTGAGAAGAATTAGAGCACAGATGTCATTTTTACATGACAGCTATTATTTTCATAGCACTCAAACTGTAAGGATAGGCGAGACGATAGTGATGGTCTTGCAAATCAAGCAAATCATCGACGATATCACCGATGTGAATCGAAAGGACGACTGACGTCTGAAAAGTTACGCGATGAGAGCCCTGAATTGGGATGATTGTGCTTTTTCTAGATATCCTTCATAGATTGAGTGCCTCGATTTTTCCAATATGGTGTTTAAGTGATTTCTTAGAGCTACTATGCTTATGTTTTCGGCTATACGTACAGCAACACCTAAATCATCTCCCAGATTTTTCCAGGTTTCAACAAGTTGCCCTCGTTTAGGTATTCTCTTATCGTCCATTTCGAACACTTTTACCATGTATTCGAAATGCAATTTAAGAGTGTCTAAATACAAAGGAGAGACTCTTGTTTCCAAATGAAGCATACAATTAGTAGTGTAGCTTGGCAAACGGAAGATTTGCTTCAAGAAGTATCCCAAGAATTTGTCCACATCATAAAACTGTCGGCATGCCCAGATTTGAGCACCATAAGGCAGAGTAGATAGGAGGTCGCCGTGGCGTAGTGGGTAAGTGCGTTGACTCCTACGTAGAGGGTGCCAGGTTCGATACCCGAATTTACCACCTCTGATAATTCGCGGCTCCACCTCTTTCGAGTCACTGACAATGCTCAAAGAGTACTCCTGTCTAGGAAAAGCTTACTCAACTTCGCCTTTCGGAGTCGGCATTAAGCTGTAGGTCCCTCCCACTCGTGAAAGAACAAAAACACGCACAACACGAGTGTTTGCTGGGAAACTAGGCCCAGGTCCTCCTCGGACTGTAGCGTCACCCATATTATTATTATAAAGCAGAGTAGAAAAGGCAGTAGCTCGAAATAACTTTATTTTTGAATCGTGTCCCACATATTTGTTAATACAACGCCCCAAACTAGATACATTGCTCTCTTCGCCGCATCTAAAGTGAACTGAAGCATAGATAAGATGTGGTAAGCTATAAGATGTGAAGCTATTAATACTCCGAGCTATGTACACTCCCGCGCTATTTCAGCAATATCTCCTTTGAATGTCCATTTTTCATTACGAGAGTGTCCACCGCAACTATTCTAGAATATCATATCTTTAGACCTATCTAGGTTGACAGTGAGGTTACAGGGCATACAGGAGCTCTCTACTCTGTTCATCATGAGCTGCATCCCAGTGACAGATTCCGACATAAAAACCATATCATCAGCATAAAACAATCAAGTTATTTGCACATTGCCGATCTGTATTCCACTTCCGATTGCCTCAACAATATCATTCATAAATAAAATAAACAAGAGAGTACTCTAGACGCAGCCCTGTTTGACTCCGATTGTTGTACTAAAGCTTTCTGAAATGGACTCCTGGTCCCAAACGTATGCCTCGTTACTTTGGAGCATTGCTTTCAATATCTTGATGACTTTACTTCAGATTCCAATCCTATGCAGCTTATACCAAATCGAGCCGTAGTCCGGTCTAAAATCGACAAAAATGCATAGAGTATCTTATTTCTTCGTTTGTATCTTCCTGCGATGTTCATTAACGTGAAAATTTGGTCCAGGGTAGAGTCATTTTGTCTAAATAAAATTTGGCATTCGCTCAAAATTATTTATTATTATTATATTTATTATATTTCAAATTAATTTTATTCTTTATCCACTGTGAGAGTCTCTTGAAAATAAGCGCAATAAATAGCTTGACTGATGAATTCAGAATCGATATGGCTTCGTCGTTTTCAGAATTATCATTGGGCACTTTTTTATGTAAAGGAAATATAATCGCTATTTTGAAGCCCTCCGGAAAAACTCCCGACACAAATTCTGTTAATCTCGCTTGTAAGTGCAGAACGGGATATTTAACCATATATGACACATTGGTGCTTTTATAGTTCTCATCACTTACTTATTTACTTAGCAGGCATACGACCCATGGAGGGTCAGAGCTTGACAGTTGTGGACCCGCTGCTTCCAGTCACCAAGACCAGTTTATCTTGCGTCCGCGATGACTTAGTCTTTATACCGGAGGGTAGGTCTTCCTCTCCTTCTAGAACCAAGTTCGGATCGGAAGATCGTCTTTGCTGCAGCGTAGTAGTCCATGCGCTCGATGAGGTCGAACCAGTGTAGTCGACGGATTTTTGCCTTCCGGACTACATCCACAGCCTGCTACAGCACGATTGTGTCTTCTCCTCCATTCACCTTCCTCGCAGACGGAACGTAGAGTTTTTCTTTCGAAGGCACCAAGAATCAGCTCAGCTGTTTTGCTCATTGCCCAGCTTTCGGCTGAATATAGCAGGATTAGTAAAATTAGTTCTTATGGTCTTTCGAGTCAGGCATTTTGAGGCCGAAGTAGAAGCGGTTGCGAATGGCGATTCTACGTCAGATCTCCACTGTGATGCCGATTGTTGAGTTCACGTTTGCCCCGAGGTAGACCAACTCTTTTACTACCTCGAAATTGTAGCTGTCGACCGTAATGGTTTGTTCAAGTTGCGACGGAATGTTTCTTGGTCGACAACATATACAGTGGCGATCAAAAGTGAATACATAATTTCCGGTTTTCTGGTTTTACATTAATAATATTGTTCCCTTACTACGGATTTCATTGAAATGTTCAGTTTCTGTCGGACTGGAATCTCCTGACTTTTACTCTTTTATAGTCTTCTGCAGTTCAGTTTTTATGTTCTTTGCAGAAATTTTGTCGGTACTATATTTTTTTTCCTATATTTTTATATTTTTTCGGTAAGTTCCTTATTTTATGTTACATTCTATAGTTCTTTTATTTTTTATATTGGAGACTAGCGAAATTCTACCGAAAACTCCTCTCGCGTAATGTACGCAGGTTTTGCTATAGCGATCTCAGTAAGGCGAGTAAGACCCATCCTTATAATACACAGTCTCAATTTGTTGTCCCTTTTCGTACCATATGTACGGTGCGATGGCTTGGACCAATTTTCTGTGCTACGTTCCACGATTAAAGAAATTTAAAAAAAAAATATAATATATATAATTTTTTATATTATATTTATATAATATTTTTATATAATATTTATATATATATATTTTTATAAAATATATAAAAAATATATTTTTTATATATTTCTTTGTATTACTTTTTTAAATTTATATTTTAAAAATTGAGACAAAAAAAGCTGATTTTTCAACTAGAATGTCGCTGCTTTTGCTCAGTGTGGTACTAAAATCAGAATGATAAATTATATGCTAAAGTATGATACGCTAAGTTTAGACCCAACGGTAAATACACAAACAAATGAAGGGGAAATTGAAACGTGTAAAACTGGATACATGAGATCCGCTTGGTTTTGCTTTATTTTAGCCGTTGTAATTGAAGGATTGCATTGACTGATGCCTCAGTCTTTGAATTACCAGCTCAATAAGAAAACAGATATGAAATTTTCAATTAAATGGAAAACAATTTTATTGATGGAAAACCACAAAAACTAAAATTGTATATCCAGTTTTGCTCGCTACTGTACCTACTTTGTTTTATGCTCATTGACCATAAGACCAGATCGTTGCGCATGTTCCGCAATCGCCAAAAAGGCTTGGAATACGGCACGAGGGGGACGCGCGACGATGTTAATGTCATCTGCGTACCCCAATAGTTGGACTAACTTGTGGAAGATAGTGCCTTTCGTGCTTACAGCTGCCCGCTGCGCCATCCTTTTTTAGTACCAAATTGAAGAAATCACACGACAGGGCATCTCTTAGCCGAATTCCGGTGCAAGTTTGAAACGGCTCGGAAATCCTTGAGCGGAACTGCACGGTGCGACAGAGCCTGATGAGTTTCTCGATCCCGAAAACGGCCATCGCATCAAATAGCTCCTTCCGATGAATGCTGTCGTCCGTGGCTTTGAAAGGTCGTGCGTATCGATTTGAAACTCCCTGGTCTTCTCCAGGATTTGCCTAAGTGCGAACATTTGGTCCATAGGTGATGTCGGGAAGCGTTTTTCTGAAGTCTACTATATCAAGCACATAAACTTGATATTTAAAGTGGGTGTGACGCAAGCACATAAACTTGTTGACTATTTGAAGTAATGCACCATGAGCAAAATAGGTCGTTGGCTTGACCCAATAAAATTTGTATTTTTATTAAGGTTGCGTCAGCACGATGATTGTTGGTGAGATGACAGCTGCATTACTTTGACTTCAGCTGAGTCAGCTCATAGGTAATTGAACTGAACAGACGATTTGACGGGCCAGAAGCTGGTACGTGCCGATTAGTCTGGTGCAAAACGGCTTTTGACGTTCACACAGTACGCTGAATAGGATCTTGTAGGGGAGGTTGAGCAGGGATAAACCTCGCCCTTTTTTGTGGATGAGGCATATATAGCTCTCATCAGACCCTTCCTCATATCCGGCGTAGCCATGTGATGGCCCATACTCAACCCACCTCAATAACTTGGGGGAACGTAGAGAAACAAGCCTGCATTTGCATCAGTGGAGCCCTTAGAACAACACAATAACTAATTTTATAGTCATTTCTGAATACTCTCTTCGGTTTGACGTAAGAGATTGGAAAAGGGATGTCAAATGCGACCCCCGACTTGGATGATCCTTATGTAGTGTCGCCTCAGCAGCACGTCCACACTTGTCGGTGATTATATCACAACTGCTCTGAGGCAAGATTGAGCATGCACACAAGACAACAAAGATGAGACCTTAGATGCATCTGCCATTTCGAAGAGCACCTTCCACTCTCTCTCGCTCTACCGCAGTGTTGCCAATACACTACACAGTACATAGTGGCATTATTCTCAAACCTCTCCGCCCCATTTATTGCTCTAAGCTATGATTTGCTCTAAATATCAAATGTTTTTATTTTCAGTTCGGCGGCTCAGAGGCTATAATCACAGCTCTCAGTGACGAGTTCCCGAAAATCGGAAGGAACCGCGAGATCTTCGTTGCCGGTCTGTTCTCGTTGTATTTCGTCGTCGGCTTGGCCAGCTGCACCCAAGGCGGCTTTTATTTCTTCCAACTCCTGGACAGGTACGCCGCGGGCTACTCAATCCTAGTTGCTGTCTTCTTCGAGGCCATAGCTGTGTCTTGGATCTATGGTAAGTGTTGCACCGTCTTTGTCCGTTACATATGTCATGAATTCCACTCCTGCACAGGTACCGGTCGGTTCTGTGATGACATTCGAGACATGATTGGTTTCAGCCCAGGCACATACTGGCGCGTCTGCTGGCGTTTCCTCGCCCCACTCTTTCTCCTCTTCATCACTGTCTATGGGTTGATTGGCTACGAGCCGCTCAGCTACGAGGGCTACGTGTACCCCGTGTGGGCGAACACTTTGGGCTGGTGCATATCCGGCTCCTCGGTTGTTATGATACCAGCTGTGGCCATATACAAGCTGCTCACTACACCGGGATCCATTCGGCAGGTGAGTTCGGCTGAGAGTTTCTGAAGAACTTTATGCAAGGTTTGTTGGTTTCTTACAGCGTTTCCGCATCCTCACCACCCCGTGGCGAGACCAGCAACCAGCCATCAATGGAGTCACTGTTGAGGCCACACAAGTTCGTCTAACAGCCTCCAAGGAGGGCGCAGAAGTCTGAGATCGACCATTCGCGAGATTTCAAATATACTATGTATAAAAAAAAAAATTATGATACACAACAGTAGCTACGTTCATATATGTATATTTAAGTTCGTACTTAGGTTTCACAATACAAAGAGATCCCACAAAATACAAAAAATACAAGAAAAATAAAAACATTCTTAAAATGTTTGTAGTTCGACCAAAACAGAAAAGGAAAAACACCAACAACGTAGTATGTATGCATGTCATTGTTTAGGGAATTATATACACAATTATCTATAAATATACATAAACTAGCGCCAATATACCGTACCGTGTAAGTACAATATCTTAAGTTAACTGTGAAACAAATTAGTTTAAATTTTACTACCAAAAGTATAAGTATCTAGTAAATACATACAAAATACAAAAAGAAAACAAATAAAAAATGCTGTGTAGATAATAGAATCAAAAGTTCATGAATATATATATATATATATACGCTTCGACGTTGATAGATGAATCTCATATACATATACATTACCTATGCGTACCTATAAACCTATTGTAAGCAAATTTTCAAAACAAAAGAAACACTCTCAAGAAGTTTAGTTTATGTAAATAAAATCTGTGTAACTGAAGCTTTAAATTTCAATACAAAATGACGACAAAAAGTTCGGAGATTGGGTAAATAAGCCGACACCAACTGTTAGCCTTTGTATATATGTACACCTAAAATGTAAGATAATCTGTTGAAGAATGTATTCTATTTTGTTTGTTCAGTGTCCTGTGAGACTTTTTCATGATTTTCCAAATTTCATTTTTCCCCTCAGCGTCTGCAGGGAAAAGGTGTAGTCTGCCAGCCATAAGACTGCGCCTCGTCCCGAAGGACGATACAAAATTTTGCATAATTTTTCTTATCCAGACTCTCGTTTTGTACATCGCAGTGAATTGAGTTTCCAATCAGCCATTTGGAGATTCAATCGCCGCACAGTTTCGACTCAAGATTGTTCTAGACATAAGTTGATGTGGAAATGTATGCATTTTTACAAGATTTAATTTATAAGTACTTTGATTTTCTTAAAAATAAATATTATTTTCTGTTCAATGAACACGATGGATTGTTTTAAATGTCTGAATGGACGGCGGTGGTTGGTCTTCATTTTACAGAATAATTGGATGCACTGATGGTGGCGTTTGTTCAATTGGATGCTTGTGAGGGTTTGGTTCTTAGATCTCTGGCCGGACTGTGGTGATACTGCATTGATTTGGACATTAAGTCGCTAGTCTCAACTTTTTCATTTGAACAGATACATTTTTTGTGATATACCATTCAATGAAATGCGGTAACTACATGCTACCTCATTTGGAATAAAAGTGCATATCAATTGATATCTAGCTACACTCGGTTGCATAAGTCTGCGCACAACAAAAAAAAAAAATTCACGGCAGTAGGGGGTAGAAGAAGATTTTTTGTTTGAGGTGGGTCGCCGTGGCGTAGTAGGTAAGTGCGTTGACTCCTACGCGGAGGGTGCCAGGCTCGATACCCGAATTTCCCACCTTTGATAATTCACGGCTCCGCCTCCTTCGATTCACTGACAAAGCAAAAAGTGTATTCCGGTCTAGAAAAAGCTTCTCAACTTCACCGTTCGGAGTCGGCATTAAGCTGTAGGTCTCTTCCACTCGTGAAGGAAGTGGTTGCTGAGAAGCTAGGCCGAGGTCCGTCTCGGACTGTCGCGCCACCCATATTATATTATTATTATTATAAGGTGTCCCTACTCTCCGGACCCGAAACCCATATAGCATTTGTGGGATTTGCTCGAAGGCAGAATTCGGAAACATACAATTACCTTCAAAAATATGCTTAAGATCATTATAATAGAGGAAGGCGATATATTTCAGCCGGAGACACAAAAAGTCTAGGGCATCATTTGGCGCTACAGTCCGGGGTGGACCTGGGCCTCAACCAACAAGCCTCTCCAGCTAGCACGGTCTCTGGCTAGCTGTCTACAGTGTCGCACGGCAAGTTGGTTGAGGTCCTTCTCCACCTGGGTGCGCCACCTTAAAAGCGGGCGTCCTCTGTTGCGTTGTCCCACGGGTTGGGAGTCGAAGACTCTCCGTCCCGGAGCTGAGTTGTCCATACGCTCTACATGGCCTAGCCAACCTAGACGTCTAACGGAAGTATCAAAGAGAAAAGGTTATCCCACAAGCTACTAGGACATCACAAAATTTAGTTTCTTTGCGGTTGTAATTTTTCGACGAGTTTCAGAAAAAAAGACACTAATTAAAATTATAGGATGTTGTAAACAACTGAGAAAACACTATTTATACAGAGCAATTTCTAAGGAATAAAATAAAACTTAGTTTTGCTCTAAACAGCGATGATGACACCAGTACCGCTGTCAGGCAGAATTTCCCACTCAATATGGACGATGATCGACGAGAATTCCGTCCCCCCGACTTAGACGAGGTCAAGATAGCAATATCAAGACTGAAAGCTGCCGGTGCGGGCGGACTGTCCGCTGAACTGACTTTAAGGCAGCTGGAGATGATCTGGTTGGGGGCATTCACCAGTTCATCTATAAGATATTGTCGGAGGAAAGCATGCCCGATGAGGGGAATCACAGTATCGTTTGCCCGATCCACAAGAAAGGAGACCCCTTTGACTGCGCCGACTACCGAGGGATAAGTCTCCTGAACATCGCTTACAAGATCTTCTCTGCCGTTTTGTGTACTCGCCTGAAGCCGTTTATAAATAACCTGATATGTCCATATCAGTGTGGCTTCAAGTCAGGGAAGTCCACCATCGACCAGATTTTCACACAACGGCAGATCCTGGAAAAGACCCAAGAGATGCAGATCGGCACCCACCACCTTTTTGTTGATTTCAAGGCCGCATATGACAGCGTGCATAGGGACGAGCTATAAAACGCCATGTCTAGTTTTGACATTCCTGCCAAACTCGTCAGACTCTGTAGGATGACGATGGAGAATTCTCGCTGCTCCATCAAGGTCGGTAACGAACTCACCGAGACCTTCAATGTCAAAAAAGGTTTTAGACATGGCGACGCGCTGTCATGTGACTTCTTTAACATCATCCTGGAAAAGATCGTGCAAAGACTCACACGCCAACTGTAGAGGCACGATCTTCCAGAAGTCCGTGCAATTGCTAGGATACGCGGATGACATTGACGTGATTGGCAGAACACAGCGAGCCGTTAATGAGGCCTTTGCTGGCATTGAAGCGAAAGCGGCTAAAATGGGTCTAGCGGTGAACGAGGGCAAAAGGAAGTATATGCTGTCATCGAGAAAGGACACACAACATCGACGTCTTGGACAGAGCGTCACAATGGGCAGCTATAACTTGGAGGTAGTCAAGGACTTCGTCTACCTCGGCTCGACAGTAAATAGTACAAACATCAGTACCGAGATCAAACGCAGATTCTATGGGCTCAAGAGGCAATTGAGTATTAGAGCCATCTCTCGAAGGACCAAGCTGACTTTATACAAGACCTTGATCATCCCTGATCATCCATGGACAATCTCAAAAGCGGATGAGGAAGTCCTTGGTCTCTTCGAGAGAAAAGCTCTGCGTGCGAACTTTGGTCCTGCTTGCGTTAACGGTTTCTGGAGGAAAAGATTCAACCACGAACAGTACGGGCTGTACAGCGGCATGAGTCTAGTCAGGCGTCTTCGGATCCAACGCCTAAGATGGCTAGGCCATATAGAGCATATGGACAACTCAGCTCCGGCGCGGAGAGTTTTCGAACCCGTGGGACAACGCAACAGAGGACGTCCGCGTTGAAGGTGGCGCACCCAGGTGGAGAAGGACCTCAACCAACTTGGCGTTGCGACACTGGAGACAGCTGGCCAGAGACCGTGCTATCTGGATAGGCTTGTTGGTTGAGGCCCAGGTCCACCACGGACTGTAGCGCTAAATAAAGAAGAAGTTTTGCTCTATAGCTGAGAAACACGTGTTTGAAATGGACGTATCCCATTTTTTTTGCATTGCACGCATACTTATTCAACCGAGTGTATGTAAAATTATGACAGATATGAGTTCGTCACGGACGAGAAGGCCGAAATTACAATGGTTCCCTTTGGGAAACTGAACCTTGGAGGCGAGAGTCCAATGTTATATTACTGTTGTCGGAGGGAGGAAATGAGGAAAGT
The DNA here is from genome assembly GCA_964034865.1 of Eristalis intricaria. Taxonomy (NCBI): domain Eukaryota; kingdom Metazoa; phylum Arthropoda; class Insecta; order Diptera; family Syrphidae; genus Eristalis; species Eristalis intricaria. The sequence continues at coordinate 61,380,444 of OZ035877.1, read as the reverse complement.
CTTCTCTACAGGCTCATTATACAAACGGCTTCTCCAAAACTCATTGGAATAGGTTCTAAATCACTATGGTCCTCGTTTTTAACCTCTTAAGAAATTCGGCTCTTCGAAGATTTGGAATCTAGTCTAGACCAGCCAGTCGTATTTGCAAAAAGTCAAAGTCTGATATATTCTTCAGTTTTGCTGTTCTTCAATCATCTTGCTGTAGTGTAACCAGCGCAGACATACGCTGTACACTCTCACCGAGAGGTTTCTGTCAGTTTTTTAACAATTTAGAGGTCTGTTCATTGAAGTATTGACTGTTCAGAAAAGTATAAATGTCACAAGCGGTTATAACCTGCTTGCTCGCTTTAAGGCTAAGACGAACGACTGGATATTTCTCTGTCCCCGGCCAGGTTAGACTAATATAGAACCACCTACGAAAGCATCTCTTTGGTCAGCTGTAGGCCTAGCCATTGTTCTTTCAAGATTCCAGGCACCTACGGTCTATGTTGACTCCGATCGGCGAACACTGAGAAGCTTTTTCTAGAGACTGGAACGAAGATACGCCTTGGAGCAGTGCCAGTGACCCGAGATAAGTGATTCTATTGGAAGTTCATTGGAAGTGGAGCCCAGAAGTAGAGTGTGGGAGTGAAAGTACCAACCCACTATGACTCGGCTGGCAGTTCTTATCTTTTGTTGAAATTACAATGGTTTCCTTTGGGCAACTGAACCTTGGAGGCGAGAGTCCAATGTTATATTAGTGTTGTCGGAGGGAGGAAATGAGGAAAGTCTTCTCTACAGGCTCATTATACAAACGGCTTCTCCAAAACTCATTGGAATAGGTTCTAAATCACTATGGTCCTCGTTTTTAACCTCTTAAGAAATTCGGCTCTTCGAAGATTTGGAATCTAGTCTAGACCAGCCAGTCGTATTTGCAAAAAGTCAAAGTCTGATATATTCTTCAGTTTTGCTGTTCTTCAATCATCTTGCTGTAGTGTAACCAGCGCAGACATACGCTGTACACTCTCACCGAGAGGTTTCTGTCAGTTTTAAGCAATTTAGAGGTCTGTTCATTAAAGTATTGACTGTTCAGAAAAGTATAAATGTCACAAGCGGTTATAACCTGCTTGCTCGCTTTAAGGCTAAGACGAACGACTGGATATTTCTCTGTCCCCGGCCAGGTTAGACTAATATAGAACCACCTACGAAAGCATCTCTTTGGTCAGCTGTAGGCCTAGCCATTGTTCTTTCAAGAGTCCAGGCACCTACGGTCTATGTTGACTCCGATCGGCGAACACTCAGAAGCTTTTTCTAGAGACTGGAACGAAGATACGCCTTGGAGCAGTGTCAGTGACCCGAGATAAGTGATTCTATTGGAAGTTCATTGGAAGTGGAGCCCAGAAGTAGAGTGTTGGAGTGGAAGTACCAACCCGGCAATGACTCGGCATGCATTTATTATCTTTTGTTGAAATTCACCTCTGCAAGCCCTATAGTCCTAAGTCGTTTCCAGATTAGCCAAAATATAGGCTTTAAATTCATTTTGATTTTAATTAATTTTTTTATTTTATAATTTATAATCAAATACTTGTGATTCATGGTCCGTTTAGCGGGTGTTCCGATTAACAGGTTTACTGTACCTACAGTGGCGATCAAAACTGGATGCTTAATTTCAGTCTTGGTGGTTTTTCAGCAATAAAATTGATTCCTTACCACGATTTTGATTGTGTAGGAGTCAGAAAATCAGCTTAGTGTATATTCCCTGTATGTGTTTCAAGATGGTCTCCTAAAGCCGTACATCTGTAAGGTCACGCCACTGTAACGCTTATAACGACTGTAATGTAGGTATATACTTACTTTTGTAACACTCTGTTTCAGTTCGTCTCTGTTTCAGTTCATTGACGGGAGCACACCTCTCAAATAAAGGAAAATATAAATACATACGTGTTGTATTTCCTTCGGACTGGAACCTCTTAATTTTGACTTGTTTTTAGTCTTCTGCAGTTCAACTTTTATGTTCTTTGCAGAAATTTAGTCGGGCCTGTATTTTTATATTTTTTCTTCCGATAGTCCTGATTTTATTTTATTTTTTTTTGTAGTGGATAGTGGACAGGCGAAATTCTACCGACTGTCCTTTTAAAAGTCCTCTCGCGTAATGTACGCAGCTGCATTTGGTTTTTTGGAATCAGATTTTGCTATACCGATCTCAGTAAGACGAGAATCAAGAGTTTTGGTCACCCGCCTTAATAATGCACGGTCTCAATTTGTTGTCTTTTGCGGTGCGATGGCATGGACCAATCTTCTGTGCTACGTTCCACGTTTAAAGAAATGTTTGAGATAGCAAGACGATGTTGTTCTACATATTTTTTTTATACATTTTTTTATATAATGTATATTTCAAAAATTTAGAAATAAATAGTTCAATTGTCAACTGCTTCCGAGCTGCCAAGGTTCTATCTTCCATGAGACAGAAAATTCACTCAGCACAATGATGATGGATAGCAGTAGAACTGTGTCTCGGGCGACTTGTGGTGACATTATGATTACTGCTATACACTAGTTCGCATGTACTATAATTAGCGAATTAGTTGCTACCACACGCGTAGTAAGATCATCATCTTCTGAACCGCATGATCGACTAAAGGTGCCGTGGGTGTAAAACACACGAGAGATCTCCATGCAACTCGATCCTCCGCCATCGGATCTAACTTCAAACCATCGAATCAAAGCCCTTTTCGTTCAAAGAAGCAGCTGCCAAACGTTGAGTTCTTCGTGCACTGCCGTCTTGCTTAACCTATCCAGCCGAAGAAATCTCATTTCTTATTCTTTTCTCAAACATATACTGAGTTGAAAACAGCTAACTTGGCTTTGACACCTTTGACAAATCTTCAAGCTGTTTCAAAACTGCCTCATCTTGACTAATCCTAGGGAAAGCTCAGCACAACTGCTCCCATCACTCGTGAAGAAGACGCCGAGGTACTTACACTTCTCCACCTGCTTCAATGGGACTCCACTAACAAGTAGAGTGCATTGAACAGACGTTTTAGAAATGACCATCACCTATCATTTTTCCACGTCAGCCTTCATCCCAGCATCAGGACATACGGCCACAAACCTATGGAGCGCTCTGGTGTTCCTTCCGTCTGCCAAGATGTGAGAATAACTAAGTCCTCTGCAAAAAAAGATGACGTACACTCAACTCTCCCAATGTGAAACATTCCTAACCTCCGATGCGCAGCAATGTCCAGTTCGTATATACAATGAAAAGGAGAGGTGACAGGTCGCACTCTTGGGGGATGCCAAAGCCCACGGTGAAAATGTTTGATTTTGCACCGATTACCCGAACACGGCTGCTACAACTTGTGTTTAGAAACTGAATGACTATCAAAAGACGAACACTCCACCATATACTCAGAGCAATGCAGAGCTAACGTCGAGGAACTCGATCGTATGCCTTTTCCAAATCTACAAAACAGCTGTAGATAGGCTTGGCAGGCTCCCAAGGGCAGGCAACACAATGGACCTCTGGGTCTAAGCGAATCCATCACTTTCGATGGAAGCCACATAAGCTAACCTAACGTAACCGTCTTCTTATCTAGGCCGCATTTACACGGTCAAACCTCATCAGACTCCGTCGCATCAAATGTCCGCGCCACACGCGTGCACAAATCGTATCAACTTTAGCAATTTTTCATTATTTTTTTATTTTTATTGTCAGCATTGTATCGGAAGCATGTAAAGCGTGGGATACAGGAAAATACAAGAAAACGCATTCGATCGAAATTTCATAATTTGACAATTACTTCCGATTAATGCTAATATTTGATGCGATGAAATCATAAACATTGCTTTTTCCTGAGCGAATTTTTTTGTAACAGACTGTAATCCTGGTCACTGCTTACGTTCCAAATGACAATACTGCTTCTGTTTAATCATCTGCACACACCCAGGCTTTACATTTGATTGCTAATAATTAAGCTACTCTAATAACTTGCAAAGCTAAGAGCTTTCATAAGCTCGAACCCCCGTCATTCAATTAAACCCCAATAGGGGAATTTTTTCCGATTTTAGCAAAGATCCCAACCAATGTAGTCATGCACAAAATAAAAGCACCGAGGTGTGTTAGGAACTTTAACGAAGGAAATTTTATTCAATTCTGTTTTATGAACGAAAAAAGTATCAGTTTTTAGAGGATATTCGTTTTAAGTACTAAATTTGAGTGTAATTTAAATACTTAGTACATGCTTTATACCGTTACACAGTAGATATGTAAGTGTTTTACATTAAATAACAATTCACGATAATGCAGTGTTCATGTTTAAGCTAATGTAGCTGATAGATCATTAATTAAAGGTGAATAAAGTTTTTGTTTTTTCGTATAGTTCTTGTGCTGATTGGTGCTGAAAGCGAAGCGCGGTGCATATGAATGTGAACGCAGGCTTTAGAGCAACTTTTCCTGAAAAAAAAGGTTTTCATTGCTATAATACAGTGGCTTTTGGATTTTTTTGGTTGAAAGATAGTGAGAGTAAATGTCAACTGGCTAGAATCTGTAAGAAATTATGTACATGCATGCTTAATGTTGAAAATGGCTACTAGCTTGTGATTACTGTGCATGCAGCTGAACATAAAATAAGTAAATTTGTTTTGTATCTGTAGTGTTAAATGAAAATTCCATTAGACTGGTTTTTAATAAATTACACATTTTATTTGTTTATCTCTGCTTGTTTATTTTTTATGTAGTATTTGTTTGTTGGTATCTCTTATGACATATACTTTGTGCTACATTGGTGAACAACAAATATGGCTTACTCTTGTAAATGCACTCGCGGAAGGGATTTGCATGGGACTTAATGAAAGAGATAAAAGGATGTGATAATGCCATACATCAAAAGTAAAATACTGATGTTGTGCATATTGGATTGTACTTACAGCTTAACAATGAAACAAAATCACAAGAGTCGTATTTTCGAATTTATTTTATTTTCAATCCAACCTTCTTTTTTTTTTCTTCTTCCTTCGTTTTGGTATAATTATATATCATATACGTATGTTTACAATACCTATCGATTAATCGGTGCATTCGTGAAATTGGTCTTTCATTAAAATATATTTATGTGCAGAAAACTGTTGGTGCATAATTATGATAATTTATTATGGTGGCATTTAAATTTATGTTGTTTTTTTTTTTTACTTTATGAAAATGAAAGTAAAAAGATACAAATGAATGAAGTATCTACGAATGATTATGTATTTATTTAGTTTGCTGCTGAAGTGAATGAGATGAATAAGAGAAAATTGTGATTTTTATTTTTGTGAATGGAAATTTAGGAGAAAGAAAAATGTTAGCACCTTCAATTATAAATTTAAATGGTTTAAAGACGAATCTTCAACATCCACAAAAAACTTTAGGTGTATCTCTTGGAGGCAAACCTAACTGATGGCAGTTGTGATTTCATATTTTTGATAGGTGTTTTTTACTTATGTACCAATTTTAGTTCACTCTTAAGAACTAGCGAAACAGTCTAAAGTTTTTTGTTTTTGAGTACACAGAGTTTTCCAATACAACACTTAATTTTGTTTTCAGTTTCAGTTTTTTTTTATGAATATAATTAACGTAAATTCATAATCACATTGATTTACTTTTTCTGTCTATTATCTAAGATAATAAATCATTTGATTTGTTTTTTTTTTGTATCATAAATACGCGTCTAAATCAAAAATAATTCATTTTCCATACCATTTAGAATTCTTATGCTACTTAGGTACTAGGTTACATTTAATTGATAATTTTATATTTATTTTATGTCATGTTTAATTATATTATACAATTATAGGCATTTAATTATAGTCTTTTCGCTTTTATTTAACAAAAAAAAAATACATTCACTACCTCGAAAGTCAAATATGAAATAAAAATGCTTCTGATTTGAATCAGAATGTGGTTTCATTATAGTTTGTTTTGATGGGTGTGAGTATGTGTGTGTGCATCTGATGGGTTAATACTGAATTATGCGACTTAATTAAATGTTTGGTTTCCAGGGGATGGAACACAAGTTCAATGGGGTTAATTAAATGGCAATATTTATGTCATTGAAAACGCTGTTGTCAACAGCATTGAGTGAAGGAAATTTCTCTAATGAGAAAATAATTTGTTATTTAAATTTATTGGGTATTTAGTTTCAATCCATTAAAAACATGTTTTGCATGGCATTCTCAATGCACGCTAAATACAAATTAATTCGTTTGGAATGGGACCAGGGTCGAGGTCTGCGGGAAATTTTATTTTATGAATGATTTTCATTAAATTCCAATGAGTTTGTTTTAGAAAATTGACTACCGTGCTAGCTGGAGAGGCTTGTTGGTTGAGGCCCAGGTCCACTCCGGGCTGTAGCGCCAAATGAAGAAGAAGAAGAAGAAGACTACAAACTCGAAGATAAGTTGGATCCGAAGAAATCAATAGATTGTTGCACCTACACAAATGAATCATTAAATAAATTAACCAGTTTTAAAAGAGCCAAGAGGGTATTAAGCACTCAAGGATTTACACAAATTTACAATCCTACACGAACCAAAGAAGCTCTAGATGTGGAGCACTAACAGGGCACCACCTCCATAAAATTGGCCTTGTCAGTACAAAAATATGCAGCCTCTGCCACTGTCAGTCGCAAGAGGAAGGCAAGTCGATTTTCGGAGGAATTGGATCCTTTAAATCGGCTTAAAAAAGCAGTTTAAAAAGTATTGATCAAACAAGATCTAGAGATTGTCCTCTTTCGCTTTCTGGGAACAAAACCACCATTATGAACTACATATTTCTTCAACTAGTCTCTAAGACCTTGGCGATCAAAACAGGTCTGTATCGGATGATCTTGCTCGAAGATCTTCACTACACAACTGTAACGCAAAACGAACTATTGGCAACTCAGATGAATAAGAGAGAGAAAGAGGTAGAAGGGTAAAGTCAAAGGAGGACACTCTGATTGTGACGTTCAAGCAAGACGGTCGAGTTATAAGAAGAATAAAAATAATAAAAAGGTTTTTACAAAATTAAAAGTGGATTTATTATTTCTAACATTAAAAAACAATCTTTCTTGTAATTGTACAATGCTCGAATTGCTCCAAAATCCTCAACAACAGATGTCTTTGGAATCTCAATCGGGGAAAATTTCGTTTTATTCACTTTTAAGAAAACTTTTCCAAGCCTTCAAGATCAGAAATGCCTGTCAGCTTGGAGTAGCTTGAAGGGATCATAATATAACAAGTAGGCAATCTCCTCAACGATCTACGAATATGACAATTTGAGTGAGGTGGATCTTGAGTTGAACAATCGTTGGCTTAATAAATAATGTGGCCACGCATTCAGGACTCTTTGAACCATCCGCCGAAGCAAGTCAAAAGTAGACTACCGTGCATAAAGCAGAGATGTTCCACTTCCTTTCTTTGATTTATGGTAGCTCCATTGACACTAATAAGTGAGCACCAACTGTAACTTGATACGTGTGGACATCGGAATTTGGAGTTCACAAGGTTTCATTTTATTCATTTCATTAACTATCAAAACACTGCCAGCTTTCAATTGTTCGTAGGTAGCAAAATCATGTTTTTTTTTTATTTGCTGAATTGTGGTTCGCGGCGCCCTCTGGATAGCCTTTAAAGCAACCGCTTAGAGGTGAACTAAATGTATGCAGCGGTCCCCTTGTACAGGGGTTTAAACCAGGACCCGGTCCTCCAGGTTCGGGAGTTTCGCGTGGGGTTAACTTCCCCACCGAATATTTGACTTCGCTAAACGTAAGAAAGCATTTGAAATTCGAAAACGTATGTGGAGATAGAACAGCAAAAAGAAAAACCAGATCCATGAGAAACAAGCAGCGCTGCGTTATATTTAATTACAAGTTTAATTGAAGTTGTCTTCAAATATACCTTAAATCTGAATATTTGAATTTTCGAACAACTTCTACACAAGAACTACCTTGCGCAGCAAAATGTATTCTTCTAAGCTCCCTAGAGGGGCAACAGTGGGGCAGAATGAGCTAAAACCTGGCAAAAAATCAACCGTACAAGCTAACAAATTGGAATTTGGCGTGGTTACTCCTGACACCATAAAATAAAACATAATTTAATTTACGTAAAGACACGCCCACTTAAACGCCCAGGGGAGCTTGCTAACAAAATATTTTACAGCAGAAATGAAGTATTACAGAGATAGCCGACTTCACAGCTGATTGCCCCCTAGTCTATCGACGAATTTGAGTACCTTTTTGACAGATATTCATGAATTTTTATCGGTTATTCATGAAATAACGTAAACGCCGTCCTCTGATTTGTCAATTTTGTTTAAGAAAACGTTATAAAAAACAGTTGTCAAATTGTTTAAGTGGCTAGAGCGGTAGAAATCTGTCCTCCCTGTTATACCTCGTTTCTGTTTTGCAGTCTCATATGCAAATTCTCGAAAGTTCACTGCCTACCACTGCGTATAATATCGACTGCCTACAAAAATGTTCAAGTTCTCTAGTCGTGGAATGATCACTGCTTAAATTGATCTCCATTTCCTTTCGGCAAAAGTGAGCGGAAAAATAAGTGACAACTTCCTAAATTAACACTCATAGGTGCGAAATAATCTTCTTTGACATCCGCGATAAAATATCTTTGAAATAGTTCTAAATTTTACGCTATAATTGAACGTGAAAATCAATTAGCGATTTTACGCCGCTGAGACTTTACCGCTTCTAGTCACAAATTCTCTCCGGGCAATCGAACATGTCTGCATCCAAGCATCGAACAAGAGCAACAGAAAATCTCCCGTCTACAACTCTCCAGTGTTCCCCCTCTCAAAAACAACCGATCGGTGACGGTTATCCATCACTGTAAAGATTCTTAAGGACCAAGTGTCGATGCTATCTCTTTCTCTGCGATAATCGGAAGAAATTTCCAACACCCGAATAGAGTTTCTTCGTAAGGTCGATTTCTGAGTTCTGGAGTCGAAAACTCGAAGAGGTCAACATCATCGATCGAGTCGAACGTCTTGAAGCTGACACTGGTGCAACATCAAACCAACAACGCAAAGAAATTGCAACTCTGGAAAAAAAATGCAATATTATAGAGAAAAAGGGAATCTCCTGTGATGCCATGCTCTTTGGTGTACCGATCCAACCTGAAGAGAATTTGAAAACAATGTTCAATGGACTGTGTCACTCAATTGATTGCAGACCGCCTCTTCTCACAAACGTTTTCCGAACAACAAAGCGTACCACCAGCGAAACAGCACCAACACCTATGAGAGAAATATCGTGTTGACTTCAGCTGACATCCTTCTTCACTTAACATTCGATAGCGATGAAGAAAAAACACAGCTAATGCCAGTTTTTGGTGCATTCCACCCGAAAGTGAGGTCTGGGGATCTCCTGTGACCTATTGGCAAATCCCTGGCACTTAGAGACGACACGATGTAGTGTCTTTCAAGCTGAAGTGCCTGCGATACAAACAACAAATCGATTTCTGTATTTTCCGAGAGTCAAGTGGCAATAAAAGCCACAGCATCGGATATCTTGGGTCGGGTACAAAAGGAGGATGAGTTAAGGAAGGACGTGAATTTAAACATCGAGGTGGGTCTTCTTAAGTCTTTTTAAGTGATTCACGCGTAGTCTCTGGTGAATAACTGCGTGAGGAATAAAAATGATCCACATCCTCAATCGACCAGCAACATAAACTACCTTCTTGAGTGAAAGAGACAGTGGCCAAAGATCGAGTGAATCAGAGAGGACATGCTGCGTGGCAACCACCTTTAGATCGCGAAACTACGGTTGTTAGTTTGCTCGTGGTTGAATTTTACGTTAAAAAATCTGTTATGCCAGAGGAACATGGGAATAGTCAGTTGTTACCTATTTCTCCCAAACTCCACTCCAATCTTGTCATGCGTTAAATAAATTGCATGGCTGGCATGGATATGACTTAATGGTCCGCATTTGAACAGAGTACCGAGACACTGTGGCATTGAAAGTAATTTTCACGAAATCATCAGGCACGCCACAATCTGAGCTTCGGTGCACACTCCTAGCTATAACAATATATGTATTTAATAAAGCTTTGTGGAATGAAATCCATGCCATGTCACAAAGAAGATTAAATTCGAGCGAAACTTAAAACAAATTTTCGAGTAGGTCAGCACAGACGTTAGACCTGACATGAATCGACGTCAGTGGAAGTCAATGATACAAGAAGGAGAAAGAGACCACTGAATTCAATTACAATGCACTCGTGTTTGGGAGAAAACTCACTTAGAACATACACACAATTTTTTAATAATTTGCATGAACCTAACATCTCTGTATATCAGTCCACTCAATTACTAAAAGGGTTCAAAAAGGTTGAGTGATTAGGAGATCATCCGATTTGCTTAGTGCCGCAACGGGTAGCAAGTATGGTACTCAGTCTTCTTCTTCTTTATTTGGCGCTACAGTCCGGAGTGGACCTGGGCCTCAACCAACAAGCCTCTCCAGCTAGCACGGTCTCTGGATAGCTGTCTCCAGTGTCGCACGCCAAGTTGGTTGAGGTCCTTCTCCAAATAGGTGCGCCACCTTAAACGCGGGCGTCCTCTGTTGCGTTGTCCCACGGGTTCGGAGTCGAAGACTCTTCGGGACGGAGCTGAGTTGTCCATACGCTCTACATGGCCTAGCCATCTTAGGCGTTGGATCCGAAGACGCCTGACTAGACTCATGTCGGTGTACAGCCCAAACAGTTCGTGGTTGAATCTTCTCCTCCAGAAACCGTAAACGCAAACAGGACCAAAGATCGCACGCATAGCGATCGCGAGTAAAATACGCAGTCACTTTCCCATAAACTGATCCATACCTTTAAATGGACAAAAGACTGACAGCAAGTTAGGTTAAGTTAGATAGGGGGGCACCTAGTGCATTTACCAGTACACTTAGACCATATTGGTCCATTGTGATACCCACGGTCAGACTACTACCACTGATTGACTACTCCAGTGATAGTGCCTTTAATTTGATCCCAACGGCAAATGGTGACTGGACCAGATTTGAAAACCAGTTAAAAGTATTAATTTGCTTTCACTGGGATTCGAACCGGGGACCCTGCTAACTAGGGGCAGGCACTCTACCAACTGCGCCATCCAGTCGTACGACAACAAGTTATACCGGGATATGAAAATGTAATTACTTTCTGAGGGTAGCCCTAGTTAGAAAGTCCAAAATTAGCTGTTCTTTACAACATGAGGAATATGTAAGTTATGATAACAAACCAACATCAATTAACCAATACCTCGCAATAGCAGTTTCGCCGGCGCATCAGTCTACTATTCGCGAGCGAAAGAGCCGACGAACGTCACTGTCAACTTTCAACTCCTCCGATATGTTTAGGTTTAAGTTTATTGTTAGGTATAACTTGAGTTCTTTTTGGAGCTCTGGTGAATCCAGACGAATAAAAATGAATTTAAAAAAAAAAATAAATTCGTATTTACTGTTAATTTGTATTTAAGAACAACGTTATAAATTTTGCATATCAAAATATAATGAAATACGTGGAATACAATAAAATTGTGATGCGGAATCTAATAAAAAAGGGTTTTGCGGTGATCACTGTAGCTCGACACTGGATTATCTAAAATCCATAAATATAAAAAAAAGCATAAGTTGATATTATGATGCTTCGGATGAACTCAGGAATTTGAATAAAATTTGATTTTTATAAAAATGGCGGGTATCGTAACTTAAGTTTATTGCTTTAACCCGAATTTTGTTCATTTTGGGTTATAAAAAAGAAGCAAGCATACAGAAAAATAATCCTTCGTTCAATCGGATTGCAGTTTAATATAGAATAAGTGATAATAATCTAAGCTAATTGGTAAAGACGGTCTCAAGTTACAGAGATCACCGACTTCGAAGACATGGTTTCGACAAAAAACGTGTTCAAATTTCAAGTACGATATGCATGCAGATAGAGACGGCTACACTCAAAGTTATTCATCTCCCTATATAATAGTCGGATCTATGTAGCTTAAGTGTTCAGAGAATACATTTGAAGTATTCTGCTTTTAGAATACACAAAAAATCCCAACTAGGTCTACCCCCTTACGCAATGTTTTATTTTCTTGAAACTTGCAGAAAACGCACTCATTACATAAAATACCCGGAATTGAACTAATCAATGTTCTATTTCATGAATAATTCATTTTTCGACAAGAATTTCGAATCCAATTGATGATGAGGAATAAAGGTTGAGATTTGAAAATAAGATGTCGAGTACAATTCTTCGTGAGAGTAGACTGTTTATCTTTGAATTTAAAAAAAACGGATAGAAACTTCATTTGGGTCACATTCCATAAGATTAAAAAGGCAAAAAATTATACCAAAAAGTCTATCTATTATTAATTAACAATTTCCTTTTTACACATTATCCTTTACAAGTTCAAAGAGAAAAGAAAAAAGTTCAGAGCAAAATATCAAAGACCTTACTGAGAATATAAATATAAATGCACATTTTTGTGTGTTGTATTTCTTTAATTTTGTGTGTAAATAGTGAGACATTTATCTTATACAAAATATATATTCTTTTAAAAATATACAACTCTCAAACAATTTCAAATCAAATTCGAGTAATCAAAAATGTTGTAAATACGTAGATTTCGCCAAAGTTTCAAAGAATTAACAATTTAAGCTTAAAGTAGAATGACGAATAATAAGATAAATATAATCAATTTTTTTGAATTGATTTTGTTTGTTGTCAAATCGGTATCACACCCATGGTGCGTTTGTAATAAATATAATTGTTTATATAGGTAATAGATTTTAATTAATTATTCTATGAATTAATTAAATTATATTTATTTATATATATATATATATATTTGTATTTATCCTACCATATTACAGCATTTAGTTTAACCTACATAATTTTATTTGATTTCATTCAATTTGTTTAATTAATTAAGACTGCTGAATCGAACTTAAAAATGCTGGATCGACAGAAGCAACTTTAGCTGTCAAAAATGCATGCATACAAAATAGTAAACTTTGCAGCACTTGGCATTCTAGTTCCTGAAAAAAAAAACAATTACAAAGAAAACGATACAAATTAAAGAAAATTTCAATTTGCGTAATTTTGAATAAGATTTTGCATTAATCGATAAAATATGTAAATATATTAAAAACCAAAGATAAATGGAAATTTTACCAGTAACAATGTAAGGCAAAATTTAAAAAAGGCTCTTTTAGATTCGAAGTAATGGAATATTTTGAAATAAAAACAACGAAATGAAGCAAGTGTTCTTTTGACGGAAGAGTTTTAAAAATTTAAAAGTTAAAGCTTTTTTAAAAGTAAATATGATTTTCTGATCAGGAATAGTTGTTTCTGTTCTTAATAAGGACGTAAAATGATATTCAAGGGTTTAGCTACAAATGAGTATGATGATCAGGCCGGAAGACCAGGGACCAGTCGATTCAATTTTTCAATGTTTAGAAAACGAAGGCCGAGAATAAATGAGCTACCTCCTGACGATGGTCATGTATTACCACGGTGAGATAAGTATGGCCTGTGAAGGTCGGTTGATATGCAAGTGAATCTTATTCAATTGGAAATCCTTTTTTCGGTAAATAGGAGTTTTATTTCTCAAAATAGTCTGCTCTTAGCAAAATGAATGCAGGATAAAATGGTTTAGTCCTTCCAAGTGGACTTTTTGTGGTATTACCACAAGATGCGTACCACATTCAGTGATGTCATTCGATGGAAATCTCTTAACATCCAGCCATTTATAGGTCCATTTGAGTTGCACGGTGCTTAATTGGGCAACTGAGCAATGGCCTGGGACAGAATCAGGCCATTGATCAAATGCTGCCATAAACAACACTAACCGTAGATGAGTGGAGCAGATAGCTATAGATCATCATTCATTAGAGTTAGACAGGAAGGCAATTAGGTAATCTCTAAGAGTTAATGAAGACTTGCAGCACCCTAAAGTAACTTCTATGGAACCTGCAGAGATTAGTCGAAGTAGGAACCAGTACTCTATTACCAAATACACCACCCCTGCAGAAAGCAGAAGATTATTAGCAAGCAAGGCTTTCAACGACCTCGAGGGCTTGTAAAACTCAAATTCCAAGAATATCCTAAAAATTATTTCAAAACCAACGAATGGTTCTAAAATAGTCAAAAATGACACCTTTGTACTGCCAAACTTTACTATAACAGGGAAAATACAGAAAGCTCAACGAGTGGCCAAGATACAAAGCCGCATGTGCATGTGCGCGTTTTTGCTGATGTGGCGTATTGCCAAAAAGTGTTTCGATGATTGATCAAGGCCAGACAGTTCTATTTAAACCTGTATTTTCATTACAGAGGACTAAAGCACTAATAGAAGAAGAAGAAAGAGAAGAAGAAGTCTAGCCACCAACCTACCTTTAAAAAGGGCGAATATACTGAAAGGGTCACCTGAAAGGGCACTTCTTTGAAGAAGTCACACCGTTGCTTATAGTCGAGCGTGAGCGGTTAAAGTGGTTTCGTCGCCAACAAATTACAACTTTGCCTAGATTATGGACTACATTGTCCTTATTCCTTACTGAATAAATTGCTTTACATACGAATTTCAAAAAAACGGGCACTTTTTAAGCAATTTTAGCTGTCTTGATTTAAGTCGTTTGAAGTAAAGTCGACATTTCCTGGAAAGTAAACCTGTGGTGTACACGCATTCGTCATTCGTCCAATGGCGTGACAGCATGCTTGATAATAATATAATAATAGTAGGCCCGTAGAGGCCCAGGGCCTAGCTTCTCAGGAACCACTCGTGTTGCGCGTGCTATTGTTCTCTAACAGTTGCCGAATCTGAACGGCCAAAATTGTAGACAGATATTACTCTTGAGCATTGTCCGTGACTTTGGCTGTGAACATAATTTATGTTGTACCGGGAATCGAACCCAGGCAGCGAGGCTCAAGTAAGTAGAAGTCGACTCACAGAACTTCAACGCTTCGGCGGCCACGTGCTTGATCATCATATGATAAATAATTTTTTTACGCATCTTTACCTGCTTTGAATGCCTGTCAAACTAAATGATACTCAAAACTTGAATTTGAGTAGTCTCTTAACAGATTGCAGTTGACACGAGCAGAGTTGCATTTAAACTTCTACGCGAGAAACTCAGGTCACTGACATATCAAACGACATTTGTACATCGACTCTTTATCCGTGCAATTAATAATTAAGATGATAATGGACGCATAATCATATTGGCTCATGTATAACTGGCGGAAGTTCGCGGTGGATTTAGACACTTGTTTGGTTGAGGCCACAGTATGGAATGGTATACAAAAAATAGCAAATATTAGAAAGGCTGTGTAAGTAACGAAAGTTAAACTATCTGACAGCAGGGAGAAACAAGATGAGAATGTTATTGGCAAACACAAACAAAATTGATTGGCACAGCCTTGTGCTCGCAAAAAACAAATTCTAAAATTAATCTAAAGTTCCTGTCGACATGGACAACAATTTAATAAAGAAACTAAATGCAAAGGAGAAGTTTGCTGGAAGAAAACTCGGCTGTAAGACCGGAAGTGAGTTACATATCGTGAGACACCGTAATCAGATTTATGAATCAAATTCGATTCCAGCAACTCCGTATCAGATACCCTAAATATCAATAAGAGCGAATAAACCGGATGGACAAACTCAACTCAAAACCAACTTCCAAGAAGTTTCTGAGTAAATAGTCCCTCCTTGGATTTGTACAACACCCGAACTTGTTGCAGCTACTGTTCAATAGGAGACCATTCTGTGCAAAAACAAACTTCACAATCCGAGCACTGAGCAGTTAAATTTGCCATAGCCAAACTTCCGCCGGTTCAACTGGCTGAGGTCGTTCACTTGTCGTTGGTCAACAACACAAACGAAACAAACTTTTCCCAACTTTCGCAAGCAAATTCAAACAAAAACGAACATCAGCAATTAATTTTAGACTCTGCCTCGAAATGGTTTTGCCTTTTTCGTGAGTTCACCCACAAAAAGAAAACTCCTCATTCTCAACTGTCGAAACAATTGCTCGGAGATAGCCAATCCACGGTATAAACAGCACTCAACTTGCTCAAGCCAGAAGTTAAATTAATTTGTAAATAACAGAACAATCTACTGAAAATGATTTGAATAGAGAAGGGGTTGCAAAAAAGGATTAAGTGTCTACACATGTGTGTGTGTGTGGAAAAAAGGAGCAAAAAAACTGACAAATTAAGGAGCAACGAAATGAAACAAAAATTGTGGTTCTGGCACACTCACCTTAGTTTCTATTGCACGAGTTTCGTGATCCTGAAAGTGCAGCTTCAACTTTGATTTGCCATCATCGCTGGAGCCACGAAGCTGCGAGAATTTATACTGCCAAACTATCGAGGAGTCCGCACCCTCGGCTAGTGAGAAACCCGACTGCCAGTCCAGCGTTAGTCCACCGCTCTTTCCGTGATGTGAAACAGCAAATGTTTTCCTCTGTGAAAAAAGAGAAAAATAGGAAAACGAAAATATTGTGAAAAGGAAATTATTGATTTGAATTCATCTTGACTCGGCGAAATGTGGAGTTGTTAAGAGATTTGATTCAAATCAGCGGAAGAAATGTGCGTCTTGCGATTCTCACTGATTCACGCGGAGTAACGAGTAATAAATGATTTGTAAGACAAGACGCCTACTAATAATTATCGGAGTTTTGTCAGCGAAAGAGTGTTTTGATTCGATTCAGGCAATTTACTTGGTTCATTAGGCGGCCATTGAGCACTTGTACCCTCAAATCTAGAAGCGCGGGTGTACATGACGATTAGTCACTTTTTTAGAATAACTACATTTGACACGTCTGCTACTTATTGAGCTTGTATTAAATTTAGTGGACAAAGCGTAAGTGTCAAAATGTAAATGAGATGACAATTTAACGTCAATCCAGTGTCGTTCTATGTGGTGAAGGTGGAAATATTCTAAAAAACATCGCAAAATTCACACCTAACAAGTGTAGATAGTAAGTACCAATCGGGACTGTAGTTTATTCGAAAATCTACGAGTCATTAATCGAGTAGATTACCTTATGTAGTCTACTCTGCCATCTCAAAATCTGAAGGATAAAGTGTTGTAGTGTAAGTGGAAGAAAAAGTCCTTAAGCGAAAAAGTCGGCTCTAGTTTGTTGTGTTATGTATTTATTGTTGAATTAAAAATTCGGACAGTAACGATCCAGCAGCAATGTCAAAAAAGGTATAGATCACCAGTCTTCCAATCGTCAAATTACATAGACAGCGTTAAGAGCAGAGGTAGAAAGGAATACCCTATGCTCCTCTTCATCGCCACAGTTCATGATACAGGTGCGCACATGAACGTCCTGTCCACTCTGTTCCTTCTAACGTAATGATGTTCACTCCGGGGCTTGTGCAACATTCTAAGCGAGAAAGCAGATTCTCTACAGATTCTTCAGTCTTTTAAATCATTCACCGCACAAAAAGTACTGATTTATTAAAACTCGAAACTGACTCTTTCCTATTCTGGCCAAACTTCAAAATCTATAAAATGGTTCAGCCAGATTCCAAGATGTCAGAAAAAATCCTCTATGAAACCCGAGTGCCATCTTGTGTCAAGGCCACTGGCTCCAACCGACCTCCTCACCCCTTAGATGAACGTGACCAGTTAGTGCCCTAAATGAAGTGCTACCAACTTTTTTGCGACACAAAAGGAGGTCGTTAGTTTGATTGGTACTCGACTTAAGCCGCAGTGTCCGAAAGATAGCGAAGGTGATTAAAGAACTAGACCATCCAGTCCTCGAATTTCAGATCACATCGTCTGAATTTGTTTTAACATTTGCAATTGGGGGTTTAATCCATTGTAAGGATCGTGGGATGGTTTAATGTTGATCTCCTATCCTTAGGCTATGGGCACTTACATCGCCATTCGCGGCTGTACGTTACGTCACTGTGACCTGGAATCCAATAACGAACATCGCGGACGTATTAACTCAGAGTTTTTAGCGACGGCATGCGACTACTTTGTTCGAATTTACCACTTTTCATATTTCACGGCTCCACCTCTTTCGAGTCACTGACAATGCTCAAAGAGTATTCCTGTCTAGAAAAAGCTTCACAACTTCGCCGGTCGGAGTCGGCATTAAACTGTAGGTCCCTTCTACGCGTGAGGGAACAATAGCAAGCACAACACGAGTGGTTGCTGAGAAGCTAGGCCTTGGCCCTCTACGGGCTGTAGCGCCACCCATATTATTATTACATGCGACTACTTTGGTTTTTGTATATTTACACAGCAACCAAATTCAACATTTCTGTTGCAATATTTCATCCCTAATTTTCAACATTTCGCTGAAATATTTTCCAATATTTGGAAATGTGGGATTTCAGGGGAATATTAGCATTGTTTTTTAGCAAGCTTTTTGACTTTTCATCCCGCTGTCAAAACCAAAAAAGAGCTGTCATCAAAATAATTAATTATTTCAAGTGATTATATAATAATAATAATAATATGGGTGGCGCTACAGTCCGAGGCGAACCTGGGCTTAACTTGTCAGCAACCACTCGTGTCGTGCGTGCTACTGTTCTATCACGACGGGAAGGGACCTACAGTTTAATGCCGACTCCGAACGGCGAAGTTGAGAAGCTTTATCTAGACAGGAGTACTCTTTGAGCATTGTCAGTGACTCGAAAGAGGTGGAGCCGTGAATTATCAAAGGTGGTAAATTCGGGTATCGAACCAGGCACCATCTGCGAGGGAGTCGACGCACTTACCCAATTAGGCCACGGCGACCCTGAAGCTTAGGATGAAGCAAAGTAAGCTCGCGATGGATATCATAAAATTACACCAACAACCTGACTTATATATAATCTGTTCAAGAAGATGCTCGGGCGATTGGAATATAGCCTGGGCCAGATCAGTTTTGACGTTTGGTATCTGATACTTGTCATCCATCTCGTGTTAGCAGTTGCAATAAGACACAGTTGCAATAAGACAACAATTGCTGTTCTGCAGAGAAAAAAAGAGATTGAATCCAACTATTAAGGACTTCACAACTGATTGTCCCTTTTTGCGACAATTTTAAACAGTTTTTTGACAGTTAATTATGGATTTTTGACAAGTGATCTACACGATGTCGAGATGAGCATTTTCTGATTGATCTGCTTAGGGCTGGAAAAAAATTGTATCAAAAAGGCTAGAAGTCGGGTGTCTCTTGGTTGGTCTCCTTGAACTTAATTGTTCCTGATCCGTGAAAAATCTAAGCAGGCTTAAGACTCAATGAGTTTTAACTGTTCTGTCCCACATGCCTATAATTTCTGGCTTATGTCTAAGAGAATTTTGAATTAAATGTCATTTACTGTTATTCATAGTTGGCAGTTGCAATGTCGAATGGTGTGGTTGTGAATTGGATACAGACATGATATTAATCACAAGCCCTCAGATTGGCTGCAGTTAGGTTTTAGATTAGAAAATGGTGGTTTCATAGTGGAGGCGCACATAGAATATCCCCCCTTTATACTGATATCACTGATCACAATAGACCTCGTTGATCAAGTTTGTTTCCGTATTGCGAGCCGGGAAATGCTGCAATTATAGCACCAAGGTCAGGCTGTAACTTGCACAAGAAAGGTGAATGCGATCTCGCTAAGGCTAAGTGCGGCTGAAATATTCACTTGGCCTGGTGATTCAATCGATGAATACATTGACATTCACTGATAATGTCACGTTTGAGCGGAGGAATGGGGTTGCTGTGCGCTGGAATGGGCCATAGCCGGGAATGGAAGCTCATGTGAACTGAACTCGTCTCCGTGGGGTTGGCGGTCGGTGGGGTTGTGACGTTGTGGCATTAGCGAGGCGTTGCAGCTGAAGCTAGACCATATTTGGAAGTGTAAAAGTTAATTTAGGACAAGTGAACGTTGCGCTAATGAGGGTCACCCTGGGTTACAGGATGTTCCGTGGAGCGAGCGGATGGAGGTCTCTCTTTGGGTTAATGCTGCTTATCAATGCGCGAACTTATGGAATAATTGGATCGGATTTTTGTTTTTGCCTCTTGGCCGCTGGGAATGGCTGTGGTGAGAATGGGTTTGAGAGAGAGCGGACGGTGGCTGCCACTGGTTGGGGCACTGCTTTGAAAATTTATGACAGTCTGGTAATAGGGGACAGTGGAAGTGTAGACTGTGAGTTGGGACAAGGCGGACAGAGTTACACTAATGCCGATAATCTCTGAAAGCTTTTGCATTCAAACTCAATTCACTGATTGGGAGAGCTGTAGTTAGACTCACCCTTTGCGATGGCTTCAGTCATCAAGATCAAATTTTTCTGCGTCTGCTCTGTCATATTTGGTCTAACTTTCATATGTAACGAAAACCGACACTATTTGGGTGGGGAAATTTCCTCAGGATACGTCCTGAACAAAGGAAACCAGAGAGAAGTTATCTTAGAAATAAAACTGCTCACCAAATTGAAATTATCCCTTCAGCCACGCGTGTCACATTTGCAATAGATTATGATTCAAGCATGACCTGAAGGTCTCAGTCCCTGAACAGGAAGAGATTTTGAATACGATCTTACGTCAAATTAACAGAAGGAAGGATACTAAATACCTTTTGTCATGGACGGTGAACAACAACATCGATGATCTATTTGCAAGTGGAGCTACAGAGACTCAGTTTAAACCGACTAATAACAAACATACTCCTCCTAAATTTCATTATTGCTTGGAGAGGATTGTCTATATGTTTTCTTTTGTTTTTTTAATTGTCAAACTTGGTGTTCCCCAAAAGGATCTCACCGACGCGATGGTGCACTGGTCAAACATGTTGCTTCTCTCAGGGACTTGGCTGAAGGGTGAAGACAATACGGACATACAACATTGATACCACCTTTTGATTGCGTCGTTCGTTTACGTGGTCCAATGGAATATTGAAACAACAGTAGCAAAAGTGGGTCTAAAGGGTTCGGCGAGGGAATTCCTTCGCTTTCCAGCCAACAGAATTTTCGATACAGCATTGCAACATACCGCATATCCCGCCTGGATACCACCATACTGAACCACCATACAGCCTCAGCTCGTTGTGCGACAGAGCGGTCGTGGTTAAGTCGCCCATCGACAGTTGAAGCAGTACCGCATTTACGTCTTGTATCAGACAGTATGGAGGAATGCTTCTGGGGAGACGAAGCCGTTGTGCGTATCCTCTCGTGGTATTGAGGATTGAGGCATTAAGCCCCGGGGATCAGATTACTGACCCAATTCATCGCTCTGGCAGTATGACTTCGAATCAACTTCATCAGGAAATTGCTCTCTCTTATCAGGTTTGCCATGTTGCATGAAAACTCATTGGCATACGATTTTCTGTACTGGGATTCTGGAGTTCTATAAAAGCGAAGGCGAGCCTTAAGACAAATCCTCTCAAACAACCGAATCTTTTCCATTAAGCTTGCACTCACGTTGAACTTCAAAGGACACCCATAGGAGAGCATTGGCCGGATGAGGGCCATGTAGCAGATAACCTTCTTCCTCCTTTGTAAGGGCAAAAGCGCCTCGCGCTCTGGCCAGAGTTGCATTTACATGTTTGTTAAAATATAGATATTGATCTAGCCAGATCCCCAGGTATCTGACTACAGTCCTTTGCGCCAGTGGTTGCCCGTGTCATCCAACGATTGAGAACTTTCGCCAATTCTTTTTCGTGTCCGCGACGTTGTGTTTGGATCGAACGTGAAGCCATTGAGAATGACAACATGAGTCTAAGATTTCGCCAACTCGAACTCCAACGAAGGCAGGACATTTTAAAGTTTGTAGAGGTTATACCCGGCAACACGGCCCTTGAATCTGACAAGTAAGGACATCGGTGAATGCCGACGAAATGGGTACTTTTCTTCATCTCGCCTAACTTCACACCAAGTACAGCAGCTTGCAACTGCAGTCTGGACCTTCAGCGATCCTACGCAGGTTTGTTACTCCTCTTCGAGAACAATTTCTCAACCAGCATACCGCTCAGAACTTACTGGGAGTGTGAACACCAGACGCTGGAAGGGCCACTGCGAATCTTCACAGATGGATCGAAGAAGGATGCAGGTGTGGGTGTGGCGTCTATTCCAAGGCTCTAAATATCCAGTTATCTTTCCGACTACCTAATAACTGTAGTGTCTTTCAGGGTGAAACTATAGCGATTAAGGAAGCCCTGCCCTGGCTAAAAACCAATATAATATCGCGCACAGATATCGTCATCTGTTCCGATTCTCTTACCGTGAGGGCAGGAGGGATATGAACGTGCTAACTTGCCAAATTTCACGGTCCTTCGAGTCACTAAAAATACTCAAAGACTAATAACTGTCTAAAAGAGATTCTCAAACTTGGCCGTAAAACTGTAGGTCCCTTCCACTCGTGACAGAACAATAGCATGCACAACACGAGTGGCTACTGAGAATCATTCAAGAGAAGGCTCTATTGCTCCATCTCAGCGCTACAGTGTGATTAGGAAGATAGCAAAGGTTCTCCACTCCTGTCGTGCGTCCTATTTTACATCTATCAGTGGATAGTTTGAGAAGCTTTTTCTTAAAAAGTGCATTGCCTGTGACTTAAAAGAGGAATAGCCGTGAATTTTGACGTCACGAATAGCTGGCATGTAGTGTACAAATGTGGTCCAAAGTAATTTTTCCCTGATACCATGCCTTTACTTCACAAATGTTATAAGCCCACTAGCCCATAAGCATGGAATCTGTCAAAAAATGAAGTGTCGCTATGAATATGACGTATTATATACCTTCCTCAAACTGTTCACACATCGTTCACAACATCGAACCGCTTCTCTTTACTGTCTGTCCGGCACACTCACGAAATTAGTTAAGTTAAATGCTGCATAAGCAATGCTGCACATAAAGACAACTACTAAAAAAAATAGCGCTAAATCTCCTAGTCCTAGTAAAATCTCATAAACATGAAAAGATGGAAATAGAATTTTTATGTTAAAGATTTGTCCTTGACACAAGAGCAGATTTAGAGACTACATTCAAAAGGGGGTTTCAAAGGCACCAACTCCTGCCTACATGAAGAAGAGCAGACTTAGCGGGTCTCAAATGCTTTAATTAACTTCAAGATCCACATGGGTGGTCTTACGAAAGTCGCAAATTGATTGTCCCACTAAAAGCCCACAAATTTGTTTGCCCCACAATTTTATGATTTATGAGGCTGCAAATTTATGAGAAGCTCTCCATATTTAAGTATCTTAAAAGGGACCAAATTTAGAGTGTTTCGAAGGTCGTCGCCTCTTCTAAAAGGATAACAAGGAAGTGCACAAAAATGGTCAACCCGATGTTAATGTGCTGTAGCAGAGTAATTCCCCAAATACTCGTATTTCATGCAATCAATTATTATCGCAAGTCGATACATAACTTTGTCCCACAAGCACAAATTTGTTAAGTAATAAAACCCCTTACAGAGTTCGACGTGAGTGATAAAAGCACATCCGTCCGATGCTAACAGGCGAAATGATTTCTCACTGGGGGCATACATCAAATCCTTCCGAATATTCGTAGTCAAATGCTGATGGGCTTTGCGGCAGATCCACTTTCGTCTCAATCGAACTGCAGAGCTATTCTCGTTCTCTCGGCATGCTGGTACCTAGAAATTATTAATGACGAATAACTTTCCTTTTTTTTCCAGAATCAACGTGGCTTAGCCCTTGAACCCACGTGAGGAGATATTCACTTGCCGTCACCATGGGTGAACTTTTTACGACATTCTCTTTTCCGAATAACATTTTTTTTTCTCCTCTCGCAGGGACTTGATTTACGAAGCAGTGGGTTGGAAGGACTTTTACGACATTCGAAAGGTCATTTGTGTGACCGGTCATTCAGCTCGGTTTATCGTTACAACGCTTACAAGTGTGTTAGAGGAGGTGTGTGTGCGTATGAGTAATGGGCTTTTTTTTTTAGAACGTCCTCGGTGAGTGTAGACGTTTGTTTTTTTTTATCGTCATACAATACTTTGGAGGCAATAATTTGGCTTAAATTGTTTCGCACAAAAAACACTTAATGGCCAGGGGATGGTGGAATTTACATACTTAGGAATTATGTCGCCGCAATGTTGGTGAACTTTTCTGCGAAGTTTATTTTGAAATTTAGGACAGTGATGTATGGAGTAACGTTTGTCGTATGACGTACCTTTTTTAAAAGCGTTTAAACTCGGCTGATTTTGCGATGGGGGTTACAAAGTTCAGCCATTAAGTGAATTGATCCCTTATTCTGCGGTAGAGTTTCTTCGACTTGACAAAATTCACTCATTTTTGCGTGGATTTTGTCTCTTAGTCGTGTCACATGCCATTAAGAAAAATTTGTACTGCCTTAGTCACTTTATGTGACATTTAAGTGACTGATTTAATACAAACTTGTCACAGTGACATGTGACACGAGTAAGAGACAAAATCCACGCAAAAATGTGTGGATAGGGGAATAGGGGTGATTATCTTTAGGTTAGCAAGGTTATCTCAAGAGATCCCGCTCCAACTAGTTTACTTAAAATCACTTGAACTTCGCTTGCATGGACTTCGCGGTAAATATCTACTGTAGAAATCATCGCTACCGAGATGAAACACAGAATAACTCTTGTAAATCAATTTCGTTTGTCTTCAGAAGCAACTGAGTAACACAGAACTCTCCAAGCCGTTTCGAATGATGTGTTATTCCACACATAATGGCAATAAAATTTAGCCAATTTCAAATTCAGACAAATTCAGTGCCACCTCATAGCGTTGTTTTCCTGAAATTTCTTTCCTGTCGTTCCTACCTGGTCACCTTGTAGCACAACAAAATTCCCAGCCCATTGCGGTCGATTCTCAACTCACTCTGACTCACACTTAGATTTAATGCGACAGGAAAACCATAAAAAATGAAAAAAAAAATAACCGCCATCATTAACATTTAACCTTGGTGTTTACGGGCGAACTCCAAATTCGTAGTAACACATTACGCCTGCGGCGTCTCACAAGTCACAACGGAACATTCATTCATTCTGCTTACCCCAAGCTTTATGACACTCGTGACAATTGCCGCATTCCAGCTATTTTCGATTCGCAGCAACTCCTGTCTGGTCTCCACGCTCAGATACCGTGGCTCGTGTCCTGAGCTCTGCAACAGGAAACAGTGCTGGCGGCTATCCACAGTCTCCGACTCCTTGACTACACGAAACATGGTTTGATAAACTTTGTAAATAACAAGCGCCTTAGACAGTCCTGCGACGTTCAGCTGCAAAAAAATAAAACAATGATCAGTGAAAAAGATTGCAACACAAGCACCAAAACATTGCGACACAACGGTGTCCCTTAACTTGTGGAATGACAAGGAACTTCCTTTGAGTGACTCTGAATTCATGGGAAGTGCTGTCTGCTGACACAGAACACAACCACGGCCAGGACACGGCAAGACAAAGCAAACATTTTCAAACAATTGTTTCCACTGACTCCGTGTCCTTGCTAAGTTGATTAGTCCTTGCAGAGGGAGGAGGCGCCCGCGGAACGACGGCAATGAGCGGTGGCCCGAAATAGAAACAAAACGCTGTCACATAAAAAAAAGGGCATAAACCGCGAGGACACATGCGAGTAAATGGAAGGAAATGCGCAAAAATGAGAGAAGTGTAGAAAAAAACATTTTCAAAAACAAGAAATCGATATGAAGGCGACGAGGTGGCTGTGGTTTCGAGCTCACAGCGGAGACAGGAAATTAATTGACGCTTGATAACAGAGTTTGGCGTCAATTGTGGCGGCGGCGACAGAGCGTCGTCGTGGCGCGGTAGAGTGGGTGCGCGCATATCAATCAAGAAGACAAGACACTGATGAAGGAAAAGGATGTGCCTGGGATGTTCGTCAAAGACGACAACAACGATGACGAAGGAGGCGTCGGGAATCAATTTGATTCTGCTCCAAATAAGCGGATTGATACAATTCAGACTTGTTGGCAGTCATAAGCAGTTTACAGCGGGAAGAAATTCGCAGCAAAGTCACGTTTTGAATAAGACGCGGTCGCGGTGGTTGCTTTTATGGCTTTACTGGTGTGAGGGACTCTGGCACCGCAATTTGTGTACTTCTGTAATTAGGTGGCGGAGGCGTGATTATTGTTTGACAAATAAATGGCTTCGTTAATGGGATGAACATGACATTAAAGCATCAAGAGCATTCTGGCTTTTAATTAAAATAAAAACCGGCATGACAACCAATGCGTCGTCCTCGAAACGTTAAGATAACACTGCGAAGGGCCTTCCACCACACCGGTAGTGATCCACATAAGGCATGAGCTATGCAGTTACACATGGAGCCTGGACTGCTGATGGGTTCTACAATCGTCACTGATAAGAACATTAGAAGGAATGGACTTTAAAGCTCTTAAGCAAATTTGGAATTGGTAAAAGCAGAGGTGCGATTAGGGAATGGAAGCAATATGTGCAAATGCGAGACGCCTTGGCAGGTGCACCAGCAATTTCGAAGTCGGATGACCACATTAAAGAAGTGAAGTTTGCTGCAGGTGTGGCAGTCGGATGAATAAAAGTCAATTGGAGATCCCCGGCCAAAAATAAGCCGACTTCAAAATTGAGAATGTTATTGTGACCAGCCGCAAAGGAGAGGGAATACCAAAACTTAGGGCTAGACTATAAACTCGAAGAAATCAGTGAAATACATTGAGTAGATCCTTCCCACAGGCTTTCAATGATTGAAGGGACAACCTCTCGAATGATTGCGAACATCATAGGCCTGAATATGAACGCAGAGGCTGAGGTTAGGTTGAAGTGGCTGACTGCCGCTCACACAAGCAGCAGACACACTTAGGCCAAACATAGGCCCATTGTGTTATCACGCGGATCTTAGGCTACCTATTCCGCAAACCAGTTTGTGCTTTTGATAAGGCGAAGAAGAGGGATGATTCTGATGCTGCTCAGTTCAGCCGAACTAACGAAGAAAAGGGCCACCCAGAAGTCTGAATCTGCGGGATGAGAGAGCACTGCAATTACATAGCAAGTGTTCGATGGTTTCTTCCTCATCCTCGTCCAAGCAGCTTCTACAGAAATCATTATAGGGAAGGCCTAGTCTAGAGGCGTGATTTACGATGGCACAATGCCCTGTTAGAACGCCAATAAGAGATCTGAGATTGGGCCTGCTTAATCTGATCAAGCTAAGCTATTGTTCGGGATCGATCATAGGCCAGAGTTGTTTGGTAATGAGGCATCCTATGCCAGATGTCCATCTGCGGTTTGTTTGGGCAAGCGTTTCAAGCTTTAGCAGATACTTGATAGCAGCGATAGGCATGGAGGGTGGGTCTCCACGCGGAAAGAGCACGGAGTTTGTACTCTTTCTAGCGAGCTCGTCCGCTTTGCAATTCTCTGGAATGTCACAGTGTCCCGGCACCCACATAAGTTGGATGTTAACGTCCATGGCCACCTCGTTAAGAGATAGGCGGCAATTAAGGGAAGTCTTGGAATCAAAAGTGACTGAATCCAGAGATTTGATCGCTTTCTGGCTATCGGAATAGATGTCGATATCTGTGATTTAACCATTAATAAGCCGCAAGGCCAGTCTTGGAGAATTTGTGGGATAAACTTTGAATTTCCAGTATTCTCTCACGGATCTACGTACATTGCCTGTTCCCGTGTCGGCAAATCATTCCGATTATTCATTTCTTCTTTCTAACCCTCCCTCTGCTTCAATCCTACAAAACGTGAGGGAGTTCGCTAGTTTTATTCTAATGGTTTCTTATAAGCAACATTTTTGCATTTTCCATCTTTTACGTAAATAAAAAGTTAGCTCATGCATGAGAAAATATCGGATATTCTAACTCTATACCACAAATTTGCAAAGACTGACCTTGCGCTTTATTTATACTAATGCAAAAGGAAGGCAAATTGGAAATTAAAGACGCTTCAAATCAAAAGAAAAATCTGTTGGAATCATTGGAATATGCGGAATCATTACACCTACCCCTACCCTTTAATAATAATAATATTGGTGGCGCGACAGTCCGAGGTGGACCTGGGCCTAGCTTCTCAGCAACCCCCCGTGTTGTGCGCGCTATTGTTCTTTCACTGGTGGAAGGAACCTACAGTTTAATGCCGACTTCGAACGGCGAAGTTGAGAAGCTTTTTCAAGACAGGAATACTCTTTGAGCATTGTCAGTGACTCGAAAGAGGTGGAGCCGTGAATTTTCAAAGGTGGATGAAAATTTCAAAGGTGGTAAGTCGGCGCACTTACCCACTACGTCACGGCGACCCACACACCTACCTTTTAATTTTTCTTTATAAAATCGTTGCTTCAATAAGATTATTCATGACCTTATTGACTGTTAATCTTGTTATGTTACACAATCGATGCTGATTTATATTCCAAAGAAGAACAATGGGTGCACCAACCTTCCATTGTAAGCGATGAGGCGGCATTCCAGGCAAATCCAAGGCATTCAAAAAAAAAATCCGCCGGATAATTTTGGAAAATCACTTGAAACTAATTTTTGTTTTAAATCCAAGCAAGTATGAATCTCTTTTTTTGTAACACTATTGACACACTTGTAAGATATGTTTACATATCTTCTTCTTCTTCTCGTGGCGCTACAGTCCGGGGTGGACCTGGGCCTCTCAACCAGTAAGCCTCTCCAGCCGGCACGGTCTTTAGCCAGCTGTCTCCAACTGCGCACACCAAGTCGATTGAGGTCCTTCTCCACCTGGGTGCGTCATCGGTTCCGCGGGCGTCCTCTATTGCGTTGTACCACTGGTTATCTTTACATATACTGTCGCAAAAAAACAATGAAAATGCGTGAAATTCACGTGGTTTTTCACGCACAGCACACATACGTTTACAGATTGTAACCAAACTTCATAAAAAGCCTATATGGACCAATGCCATGGGTTGTGAAAGTTTGGTTGAAATCGGTAAATGCGCTAAGGCGTCAACCGGCGACAAATTTTTGAGGCTCAATTTTTAAGTACACATAGATAAGATGAATCTCAAAAACTACCGTCGTGCCGTTGTGTAAGAAAAATCTAAGTTGTGTAAGCACTAGAAATTCAATTTTATGATTTTTTAAGCAATAAGGAATTTAGTTTTATTTTGCGACCGTTTCATTCGTGATCCTGACATCGAATGAATATGAGTTCTAGTTCAAATGAATAATTCGCCGCATTCTTGGCTATGACAATTTTAAAGAGGCCACCGGCAACTCTTACGTTTTTAATTGGTTGTTAGAATTTTATTCATTCTTTTTGACTTATTTTTCTTTTTGTTGTCTACAGTTGGATTCGACATCAGAGACCTTAAGCAACAAACAGACATTGTTCTCACGTTTAATTGCAATGTGGAATCGCTTCCTAGTAACAAGCACCTGGTTCCTGGAATATAAGTTATCTAATTTGCGTTGAATCAAAATGAGCCCATATTGACCTAAGGGTGACTGTTATCTGCCGTCAGCCACTGTATTCTCACCTTACGTAAGCAAAATAGCCACCGAGTATCCGTTACTCCATCTTTGAGTGACATTATAGAGCTCCATTTCAGCCGGAAGTCATCGTTAAGTCATGAATGCTAGAGGCGATTCAGAGAAACGATCATAGAAAGAGCTCATATACCCCGAGGTTAGAGCAGGCCACTTGGCTTCCTTTCACTTAAAGTCATTCATTCCCAAGGAATAGGGTTTGTTTTTTTCGAAGTCGAACAGATGAGCACACGATTTTGGCATAACGAAAACCTGTGGCATACATGTGCACGAACTTAATTAACATGTATTGATCTCACAACACAATCGGAACGGATTGATTAGCAGGAGTAGGCCCGGGGCGGCGTACATTTTCTGGCATTGGTTCTTGACGTTGACAGGCAGGGATCGGCGCAGCTATCAAAGGATAATTAGACGACAATCATCGGCCCGAGGGTGCGATGTATTCCACAATTTAATTCTATCTCTGCCGGCATTAATGCCAAGCACACAGAGAATTCCATTAACTACTACCCTTTGGCGTTTTACTAAGCCACACACACATACACACAGGAATAGTGATGCGTGCACCCACTCAACGATATGCCGATAATTATTAAGTATCCATTACTCGACGAACGGACGTATTTCAAATGGCTCTGCATAATTCAGAGCCTGAGCCAGTCCACTTCATTTCCAGTCCAATGAACAGAATGCTCTGACGGGCTCCTCCAGCCATTGTAACTCAATACGGCTTCATGAGGCTCCTAATGGAGTGCGGTCGTATTTCGACGTCTAGTGTTTGATGAAGTCATAAAGCATTACCCACATCCATCCGCCATTTTGCCGTCATCCGTGTCAACCCTTTTTTTTTCTACAACAACAAGAACAACAACAAACTTCAATAAATTAAAGGTTTTCCGTGAGCAATTTGAGCTAGCGCACGCACATAATTCGGGTGTCACGCCCAAAGTCGTGACCAATTGCATGCGAAATTTATGTGCTCACAAATAGTCGTTAAAAATAATTACTGCTGTCATTTAAAGGCAATCTTATCGGCTGCGGCACCGCGCACCGCGCCGGGGGCTTAGTCCTTTCGACCGCTTGCCGTGAACGGGTAATTTCATGTTTGCGCCCTTGAATGGTTATCGTGAAAACCTAATGGATATCGATTAGGGTTTGAAAATTGATGAGATTCAATCTAAGTTTGAGTAATGTTAGGCACTTCCTCTGCAAATTCACTGTTGACAATGCCGAGTCTATGCAAATCCCCAGCTTGCCTGAAGTTGGTGTGGACATTGAGTTGCTTTGATACTCGTGTAAACGATTAGGGTTTTTAAGCGACAAGATAAATGCCGCTTGGTGGCGGTGAAGTGGCAGTGAAGTGACGGCGAATAATTGATGGGGATTTCTGGAGAACTTGATTGCGCCTTGTGGGTGTATTCTCTCGTGTGCTGTGTCAGGAAATGCACTTGAAATGGAACCTCGCTGAATGAATAATTTATGTGAAACGGACTGCAGTCGATAAATCAAATTGGAAGGAACTTGACCTCGTGTCGGTCTTACCTTGTGGGTGGGAGTGGGCCGGGTTTTGATAAGGGCTTGGTGGAAATTGAAGGAAGGCGGTGCTTTGTGTTGTGATTAAATGAACGACTTAATTATTTAGTGTGCCCTGTTTGAACGTACTACATGAAGATGAAAGACAAACGCCTGGGAAATGTGGGAACAATGTCGTCTTAGACCTAGAAAGCCAGTCTGTGCCTTCTTACATCTCTTCCCGCCAAAGAATAAAGTTCAATAAGATACCTCCAGTTCTATCTCGTCACAGATTTTAAAAGATATCATATAAAATCTGAAGCAGTCATCTCAACAGTGCCTTAACAAAGGCGGTGCCATCGGTGTCCAGGCACATGGCTTAGGCCCAAGAAGGTCTGGTTGACCTTGAGGAGCTTGCACCGAGTGCATAAAAGCCTAGTTACGACACTGCTTCGCACGCATGAACGCAACTTCCAACATGCCAACTGAGATATCATCCCTTCTTCTTTCTTTATTTGGCGCTACAGTCCGGGGTGGACCTGGGCCTCAACCAACAAGCCTCTCCAACTACCACGGTCTCTCGCTAGCTGTCTCCAGTGTCGCATGCCAAGTTGGTTGAGGTTCTTCTCCACCTGGGTGCGCCACCTTAAATGCGGACGTCCTCTGTTGCGTTGTCCCACGGGTTCGGAGTCGAAGACTCTTCGGGCCGGAGCTGAGTGACCCATACGCTCTGCATGGCCTAGCCATCTTAGGCGTTGGATCCGAAGACGCCTGACTAGACTCATGTCGCTGTATAGCCCGTACAGTTCGTGGTTGAGTCTTATCCTCCAGAAACCGTCAACGCAAACAGGACCAAAGATCGCACGCAGAGCTTTTCTCTCGAAGAGACCAAGGACTTCCTCATCCGCTTTTGAGATTATCCATGCCTCCGCGCCGTACAGCAGGACTCTGATGATCAAGGTCTTGTATAAAGTCAACTTGGTCCTTCGAGAGATGGCTCTACCACTCAATTGCCTCTTGAGCCCATAGAAACAGCGGTTTTCAAGAGTTACTCTGCGTTTGATCTCGGTACCAATGTTATTTGTACTGTTTACTGCGGAGCCGAGGTAGACGAAGTCGTGACGCTCTGTCCAAGACGTCGATGTTGTGTGTCCTTTCTTAATGACAGCATATACTTCGTTTTGCCCTCATTCACCGCTAGACCCATTTTAGCCGCCTCCGCCTCAATGCCAGCAAAGGCCTCATTGACGGCTCGCTGTGTTCTGCCAATCACGTCAATGTCATCCGCGTATCCTAACATTTGTACGGACTTCTGGAAGATTGTGCCTCTAGTGTTGGCGTGTGAGTCTTGCACGATCTTTTCCAGGATGATGTTAAAGAAGTCACATGACAGCGCGTCGCCATGTCTAAAACCTTTTTTGACATTGAAGGTCTCGGTGAGTTGGTTACCGACCTTGATGGAGCAGCAAGAATTCTCCATCGTCATCCTACAGAGTCTGACGAGTTTGGCAGGAATGTCAAAACTAGACATGGCGTTGTATAGCTCGTCCCTATGCACGCTGTCATATGCGGCCTTGAAATCGACAAAAAGGTGGTGGGTTTCGATCTGCATCTCTTGGGTCTTTTCCAAGATCTGCCGTAGTGTGAAAATCTGGTCGATGGTGGACTTCCCTGACCTGAAGCCACACTGATATGGACCTATCACGTTATTTATAAACGGCTTCAGGCGAGTACACAAAACGGCAGAGAAGATCTTGTAAGCGATGTTCAGGAGACATATCCCTCGGTAGTTGGCGCAGTCAAAGGGGTCTCCTTTCTTGTGGATTGTGGACTGCATTTTTATGGTTCTGCATATACAATCATACAATTTCTCGCTTTGCCGTGCTTCACGCCTTTTAATGGTGGCTTCATCTGTTGAATTTATATACTTTGACGTTCATCGGTGGGAATCAGCTGAGGTGAGTTTCTCTGGTAGTTTGAGTTCTCGCATCGGGCTTAGATCAATTTTGGCATAGAAACATGACTAATTCTGAGAGAAAGAGTATTTATTCGATAGAGTCTGATCCAGAGAATGTGTTTCAGTCCAAAAGTTACCCTAGGTGATGGGTGGAAAGTGCATTTAATTTTGAACCAACATAGTTTCGTCCCAACAGGTTCTACAAAAATCATTGAGTGGTAGAATTATCTACTAGGTATGAGGTTATACAGTCGATCACAAAAGTGAGTGCACAACAAAAGTTGTCTGTGTTTTCAACATAAAATAATCATAAATGGGACTCCAAGAAAATAATTTTTATGCAGTTATCAAATGCAATGTACACAAAGCAAAAAAAAAAATATCAAGATATTTCAAAAACTATAGGCACAGGCAGTCATAAAACAAAAATTAAGCAAAATTCAGATAACAAAAGTAAGTAAGAACACAAGTAAATCACATATGGAAATCTGCCCTTATACGGGTTTTTCAGGTAGCAGCTGACGTGGTCAATTTAGTGTCCACTAGTAAGAAATGAATGTGTTTAGTTATTTGAACTGTCTAAAAAGTAACTTGTGCCAAAAGCGTTTTGACCTGCTGTGTCCATAGTTTTTGAGATATCCTCATACTTTTTTTTGTTCTAAGTACTTTTATAATTGCTTTAGAAAACTGCATTTGAGTCCCGTTTGAGATTCTTTTTTTGTTGAAAACACAGACAACTTTATGCTGTGCACTTACTTTTGTGATTGACTGTATCTAGCGGATTTGACTACCGAGAATTTTCAATAAAATAAAATCGCTTAAATAAAGCGAATTCTAGCGATTTTTCGCTACCACACCCAGTGCCTCATTTTCCTTTTTCACTCTTTATCTTTGGCAAACTCAATATTAAGCTTTTTTGAAGGCATACGATGGTAGGACAAGCTGTGTACGCAAACCGGCAGAAACGCACGGCGATATCTGTCAAATCACATCATTATAAAAAATGCTTGCTTCCCGTTTGTGTTTTACACTTATACTGCGTTCTAGCCAATCGAATGGCATGATGCCTACACCATTGGAAAGGCAATAGTAATGCACAATGCAATTTTGTATTTGCAAACCACCGATTGTAGAGTTTAAAAAATGCCCAACAAATGGTTGTTCCATCAAACCATTTCAAGTTGCGTTGTAACTTCGATATACACACATTTTTTTTCACATTTCATTTTGCTGCAGCCCTTTATTTTGCTCATGTTCGAACAAAACAACAAAACAAAACAAATTGCACTGTGCACATCTACTACGCAGTGTCTAGAAAAGGTTAGATTAGATTCCCTGTCTTACTTAGTTCCTGATGTTCCTGATGACAGATTGTTGTGGCAGAAGGAACACACATTTTTCTTGAGCGATGATCAGCGAAAAGCTACCCAGAAATCAGTAAAGCGTATCCAACATGTTGATCGACTGAATGGCGCAGTTGGTTAAGTACCTGATCTTAACTAGCCGGGTCCCCGGTTCGAATCCCAGTCCAACATCATCATTTGCCGATGGGATCAAATCAGCGGCACTATCACTGAAGTGGTCAATCATCGGTAGTAAGCGAAAATTAAGTCGGTTAAAAATAATAATCTTAAGGCGTGTCAGCGAAAGAAGATACCGACTACTCACTCTGGAAAGCAGCCAATGGCTTAAGAAAACCCCAACCACATGCGGCCCCAATTCGGAAAAACCAACACGAGTGAGCCAAGGACGATAAAGAGAAAGCAGATCTCTTCGCAGATCATTTCGAGGCAACCTTTAAATCACACGATGGGCAAACACCTTCTGTAAACTCCTACGGTTCAGACTCAAATAATAACAATTTTCTATAAGAGATGCTGTTTTGACAGAACTTAAAGAAGAATTGAAAAAACTCAAGGAAGCTCCTAGTTATGATTTACTCACAGGAAATGTTCTGAATGAATTACCTCAGAACTTCTTAAGTTTCTCTACTTTAGATTATGACTAGGGACATGTTAGGGGAAAGTAGCGGAAATAATAATGGTGCCGAAACCTGGTAAGCCCCCAACAGACAAGAAGTCTTATAGACCGATTTCACTTCTTCCTACAATGCCTAAAGTGTTCGAAGGAATATTACTTAGACGTTAAAGGGCGGTTGTAGAAGAAAGACGACTTATTCCTAACCACCATTTCGGTTTTAGAAGCAAGCATTCAACTATTGACCAAGTACATCGCATAACTGATGTTTGGTTTGAAGAAAAGCAAGTCTGCTCAACAAACCTTTGACAAGGTTTGGCACGAAGGCTTGAAACACAAGCTTCAACAATTCCTCCCGAGAAAACTTTGCACAATTTTATCGAACTATCTATCGGATAGAATCTTCCGTGTGAAATATGGGAAAGAATACTTCCTATTTGAAACTATACAAGTTGGAGTACCACAAGGAAGTGTTCTTGGTCCCCTCCCTTACTTATTGTATAGCAGCGATATACCGCAGGACGTAGGCACATTTGCTGACGACACCGCCATTTTGGTAACTGCCAAAACGGTCGAAGAATCAACTAGAAAATTGCAATGTGCTTTAGACCGGATACACGAATGGACGAGCACTCAGCGAATTGAGCTTAACGAAGCTAAATCCGTTTCTTATAAATTTTACGTATAACAACGTGAATAACTTGCCCGTTTTTATAAATAATGTTTAAATACCCTTCGGCAGTGAAGCGAAAATCTCGGAATGACTCTCGATGTAAAGCTTAAATGGAGGGAGCACGTCAAAAAGAAACGTGAGGAGCTCTAATTAAGATACAAAGATATGTACTGGCTTATCAGAAAATACTCGATTGAACTCGTAGCATTTCAGTGCTAATATGGATAGGTGGCTTCTGGGAAGAGAACAAAAATCAATGCTAACAGAAAATATAATTATGAAAAATTTATTCAAAATCAAGAAGTAAAAGAATATTTTTATTGTTTGTGAAACTTTTTAAAACAATCTTCCACACAAAGGGCTGGCTTCTCTTCACTAGCCGGACAAAAATAACGCGTTTCTCGGCGTTTTTTTTGATTGGGTACATATACGACAGGGCTTTGTCGGTGGTTGTTTTTTTTCGGTACGTGGCAGACTCTCTAAATAATGAAGCTCTTGCAATCTCATCTTTTTCGAAACTGGTTGAATCTCTTCTCCAATCAACGCGACGACGAATTCTTCTCTAAACTTTATCAGTTTTATTTTAGAATAAGTGACTTTTTGAAAAATTTTGTCTCTATAATATGTAGTGAAACCTTTTTAGGCCATCTAATAGTATTTCTTAGAGATGTGAAGTACGACAGCATCTGATCTGATCGGTCAATTCCAGGCATTCCTTTATTGTAATCTCGAATTATATTCGGTTTCATAGAAAGTTTTCACATGGCGATTGGACACCTCTACCATTTCAACAACATGCATGTTTGAAATGGTAAGGACATCTCGTTTGTCCTTACATTTGCACACAGTAACAGGTCCATTTTGCTGCCAAATACACTCTCCTTTTTTGAGTTTACGATCTACCACATTTCTGTGGTTTCCCTATCTGTTATTTCGTAGAGTTCCAAACACGTAAGTTTTTCTTGTATTTAGTAATTTAGTTAGAGTAACAGAATTATAAAAATTGTCCATATAAAGCGTGTATCCCTTATCGAGATAGTCCTCGGGTAAATGTAACACAACACCAGTAGTGTGACCTAAATTATGGTCAGTTTCCTCTGATATTCCGCTGTAAATTTTGATTTTCATTACAAGACCGTCGGAATCACATATCATCACATGACACCGTATTTGTGTTTTTTATTTTTTATGTACTGGCGGAAATGCAATCTTTTTTTTTTCCCAAGAAATGCAAATCGACACCCACCACGTTTTTGTCGATTTCAAGGCCGCATATGACAGCGTGCATAGGGACGAGCTATACAACGCCATGTCTAGTTTTGACATTCCTGCCAAACTCGTGCAGGATGACGATGGAGAATTCTCGCTGCTCCATCAAGGTCGGTAACGAACTCACCGAGACCTTCAATGTCAAAAAACGCCAACTGTAGAGGCACGATCTTCCAGAAGTCCGTGCAATTGCTAGGATACGCGGATGACATTGACGTGATTTGCAGAATACAGCGAGCCGTCAATGAGGCGTTTGCTGGCATTGAGGCGGAGGCGGCTTAAATGGGTCTAGCGGTGAATGAGGGCAAAACGAAGTATATGCTGTCATTAAGAAAGGACACACAACATCGACGTCTTGGACAGAGCGTCACGACTTCGTCTACCTCGGCTCCGCAGTAAACAGTACAAATAACATTGGTACCGAGATCAAACGCAGAGTAACTCTTGAAAACCGCTGTTTCTATGGGCTCAAGAGGCAATTGAGTGGTAGAGCCATCTCTCGAAGGACCAAGTTGACTTTATACAAGACCTTGATCATCCCAGTCCAGCTGTACGGCGCGGAGGCATGAACAATCTCAAAAGCGGATGAGGAAGTCCTTGGTATCTTCGAGAAAAAAGCTCTGCGTGCGATCTTTGGTCCTGTTTGCATTGACGGTTTCTGGAGGAGAAGATTCAACCACGAACTGTACGGGCCGTACAGCGACATGAGTCTAGTCAGGCGTTTTCAGATCCAACGCCTAAGATGGCTAGGCCATATAGAGCATATGGACAACTCAGCTCCGGCGCGGAGAGTCTTCGACTCCGAACCCGTGGGACAACGCAACAGAGGACGCCCGCGTTTAAGGTGGCGCACCCAGGTGGAGAAGGACCTCAACCAACTTGGCGTGCGACACTGGAGACAGCTAGCCAGAGACCGTGCTAGCTGGAGAGGCTTGTTGGTTGAGGCCCAGATCCACCCCGGACTGTAGCGCCAAATAAAGAAGAAGAAGGAAATGCAATCTTCCACGCCACAGCATCAAAAACATCAAACATCTTCATTAAAAGAAGGTGGATGAATATTCGAGTGATCGCTATACACTGATTCAAAGAACTTTGCAAAGAGCTCGCAGGTTGTCTCACTACTCTGAGATACAATTTTTTGAAGGGAGGTGGGAACGGTCCCCATAGTGTCTTTTGAAGATATTCACCTACATTCGCAAAAAAAAAAAAAAAATCAGTGGTAGTAGTCTGACTGTGGGTCTTTCACTGGACCAACATGGTCTAAGTGTGCTGGCTGACCCCCTACCTAGCCAACATGTTAATCTATTAATTTCTCTCTATGTTGGTTAAAGTCCGACATTTGAGTCTCCTATTTTAATCTGTTGCCTTCATCTTCAGGCGGAGATGATCCACTCATAAACAAGTCAATCTCAACTCGACTTCAAACATCTTCCGACTCTGCCGGTCGGTATGCACACATTCCTCGCAAGAAATTTGAAAGTTTGTTCATCCCTGTAGTGCTAAGAGACTTTTAATCAACAAGCAGAGAATGAAACGGATTCAATCAAGTGAATTATGTGAATATGTAAATTCCTACTCCTACGCAAAGTATGAACAATTTTCATTGAGTGACGGTGCCATTTCGAATTCACTTGAGTGTGTCAGGTCCCAAAGAAAATATACACGTCAACAATCTCGAAAACTAATCCGGGGATTCCAGTCAATTACTGGAACACCCTCGATGCACATAACCCAGATGAAACTTGTAATTTATTCACTCGTTCTCCTTCTCATCGACTGCACCAGCCAACCGTCCAAAAGGAGGACACATGTGCGCGTATGAAAAAAAAAAATGTCTTTGCAATTTAATTTGTATCTGCAACTTGGTAACTAACCCAAACACGCCGATACCAGTGTCACATGCTTCTCTATTAGTACTCGATTCTATCGGGCATCCTCAATTTTGTTTTCCGGATGCAGAACAACGCGCGTTCGCTTGATAAATTGGATTCCAGTCTGCACTCGGTAGCAGTCCCCGAAGACTCATCGCCACTGTGGCGCACGTCGAAAAAGAACAAACTGTCGATGTCTACTCAAAATAAATGTACACGACAACGAAAAAGAAGAAAACGAAAGCGAAACGAAAAAAAAAAAACAAACATGATACACATTTTTTTTTTCTTGGTCCTTGTTCTCATTTACAAATCCTTCGCAGCCTTCCTCCTCCCTTGGAGCCGAGCTCATGACCTACATTCTCATCATCGCCATCATCAGAGCGTACACAGCAAAACCATTACCTCCCCCCCCCTTCCCAACATTCGCCGAACAGAATTCCGACGACGACCACTTTTCAAACTCAATGCAAACAACAGCAGAAGCCCCTAGAAAAACGAGCACCCTACCCCAAAGCAACCCTGCCGCTCCGTCCGGTCCCCGCGCCCACCCGGGCAACAATACCAAAACAAGATTGGTTGCCGTGGGAACGTGTCCTCTAAAAATAAAAGATGAACATTTCAGGAATCAGTCTTTAGAGACGACCTCCTTTCATTAGGAATCGCGTGTACCCAATCAATAATCAAAATACACCCTCCACCCTCCCACACACACACACACACACACACACACACACACCAATACATACCGGAGGGGTTTCGAAGAGCATAACCTCGGTCCCTTTCAGCACCAAGAATCTGGGCTTGTAGCTCTGCCACGAGATGTTATTGTTGATGACTCCCTCGTTCACCCAGCCCATGTACTCGATTCTTTCGCCCACGGCAAAGTTCCGATTGTACAGCTTCATCTGTAATGCAAATGAAAAAAAGAAAAAGAAGAAGAATATTACTAGGGTTTGTGCCGCAGAGGTGTGTGCTTGTAAATTAAGGGCTGCGTCGGGGTAGATTAGAACAATTTCTGGGTTCACTTTGCTCGCTCATTGCTCGGCAAAGTTCGATGATTTCTCGATTGCCATCCACCCCACGACCGCCGCCCAATTGTGTTGTGGAATATTTGCGAATAAATTTGCATTTTGTCGGCTAATCGCTTCGATTAATTGCCATTTGCGGTGGAAATATGCGTAAGTTTCCGCGGATATTGGGCGCATCGAGTGTCTATCGGGAATTGTGGGCATCAGTTGAACGAGAGTGGATCCGGGTTATTGAATAGAAGCACACTTCTGCGACTGGGAGTGCTTATCTCTTGTTGCTGTTTATGCCATCAATCTGAATGAATTATCGATTGGGAGGAGTTTGTTGCTCGCTTCGCTTTGGCCGCAGGTTGGTGGGAACATATGTACGTCCAGATATGAATTTAATTTATTTGGTCCGCAAATGAAATGTACAGTTTGTTTGTTTCCTTTTCCCTCAGGAGCTACTAGCCCGAATTGAAAAATTCCTTTTTGCCTTAGTGAGGCGTTAATTAAGGAAATTTTAATTAATTTATTGAGTTTTTAAATTTATAAGTTATATTTTAAATGAATTAAGTCTCACAAGCATATCATATATTTCGATTATTCAGTAAAGTAGTGGTACCGTTAAAAATGCAACAGAAAATATAACAGAGATAGAGATAGAGATAGAGAGAGAGAAGAGAGAGAGAGAGAAGAGAGAGAGAGAGAGAGTATAAGAGCAAGAAACCAAGAATGAGAAGTGCACAGACCTACAGCATGACGATGACTACGTGATACGTTTCGCATATGTTTAGCCGTGTGCTGATGGTCGCGTTGCTTTTACTTAAACTTGACTTTCACTCTTTTAATATTAATCTCCTCGCGAGGCGCATCGGGCTGACCGCTTGGCTGGGCTCATTTGTAGATCAGAGCTCACTGACAAGAATTTTGAAATTGAAACGAATTTTATATTCTAAGTTTATGGCGGGTGAAACCGCGAGACTCGGCTTACAAAAGTCAGTGTGAACTAAAAAGTGACATGTCAAATCGGTATTTTCTGAAGCTATAACTAGGTATTCTATTAAAAAGAAATTTTACATTATTTTTGGACGAAATTTATAATAAATAGTCCGATTTCTGTCAAATATGCGTCGTTTTGTTGGATTTGGTGCCATATATAATAATAATGCCGTAATCCCTCTTTCGTAATAACCTTCTTGCCTACTGCCGAAAGGCTGAGAGAGCCTTGCTTCACAAGTCTTATTTCAAAGCTTCTCGTGAAGCGAACTTTCAAGAAAGCAGACTCGTTCGCATTGAACGGGAACATATGGTAATCAGTTGGTTCTAGGTCCGGACTATAAGGTGGTTGGCGACTTCATATAATACCTAAAAGCCGATATAAGCTGGATGCATAAGGACCTGTCAACTAAGATTCCGGAGCTTCTGGCGAGTGGATACCGAAGTCTGTGGTCTGGTCGATTGCTTCTTTCAGACGGTTTGTTAACAAAACGGGCCCGAATTAAGAGTTTTGCTGGACCTCAGCTCATAGGAGATGATTCCCCGCGAATCTTAACAAATACTCAGCAAGACCTTCCTGACCGTCAAACACGACCGTTTCCGATTGACATT
This sequence comes from Eristalis intricaria, assembly GCA_964034865.1. Lineage (NCBI taxonomy): Eukaryota > Metazoa > Arthropoda > Insecta > Diptera > Syrphidae > Eristalis > Eristalis intricaria. The sequence goes on along the minus strand of OZ035877.1, from coordinate 61,339,139 downwards.
GTAAGTAAAATAGGCCGATGTTGCGATTCAGCAGTGATGCACAGATGGAAATTCTGTGCACGAGGTTGTTTGGCTTTAACTCGCGTGATATCCATACATCGAGCTTATTTTTGATCCAGCCTTTTTCAAAAGGGTACGGTTTCCTGGGCAATCGAAAAAGTGCTTACATGAGAATAGACATTCTAGAGCGCGGTGCATCTTTCGAAATCGAAATTCCCAGAAGGGAATCGATGGAACCATGATTTGGGCCTTTGAAAATATATTTTATAACCATGAACATTATTCACATTTTAAGTCGCTTGTCTTGCGTTATCGCCTTAATCGAACATGTATAATGTTTGGTCTGTTCTGCAGTATGGATCAGCTTACTATCACTGATTGTGTTGAAATTGTGACAAAAATAGTAATTCCATCCAAGGTCGATCCATTTGCGCGAATTATCGGCAACTCGAAGATATTGTCGCTGTTACAGATGTGTCAAAGCCTGTCTGTCATAAAAATGCAGACTACCCAGATACATGACTGCTGTTAGCTGTGTGTTGAGTCGGTTCCAACAAACCTCTCCAGGTGACACGGTATAAAATTTGGTCTGTTCGTGTCATTATATTTCGTCGAAAGTTTTAAGAATGAATTTGGTCAAGCAGTTTTTTTTCCTGGCGAAATTGGATGATTTTATTGTGTCCAGAGACATGTACTGGTTGTGAAGTCTCTCGTTTCGGTCTGGATCTGGGCCCATTGCCCCAGTGATTGAAAACCCTTAGATTTCTTTTAATGAAGTTATTTGAAGTAAAAGGTATGTGTCAAGAAGCCCAGAAGCACCCATGCAATACACGAGGAAATTAAATGATGCATCAATAAAGCCACACTTAAGGAAAATGTTTATGCAAAATTTCGACAATAGAGTGTATATGTGCTAGCGAAGCCGTCGAGGCACTTTTCCCGACGATGCCATAAATCCTATGTATGTCTCATCCTTTGTACCTTACGATTCAAAAAGCAGAGCCCGGCGGTTTCAATCGCCTGAAATTTGGAAAATATAATTCGTTTGAATTTCTCCGAGGCATTTTAACTTTTTAACAAATTTCGTGGAAATAGCAAAATTCTTATCAGTGAGTTTTGGCCACAACTGTTACGTGTTTGCTTGTGAAGCTGACCACGCGAATAAGCTGTGTGGCGTGAGGCCTCGCCTACATAAAATAGATATAGAGAGCAAGAGAGTAAGAATTAAAATATCGTTAGGTTAGGTTGAGGTGGCTGATTGCCGCGCATACGGACAGGAGACACGCTTAGGCCAAGCATAGGGTCATTGCGTTACCACGCGGATCTTAGGCTACCTACTCCGCAAACCAATTTGTGCTTTTGATAAAGCGAAGAAGAGGGCTGATTTTGATGCTGCTGCTGCCCAGAAGTCTGAATCTACGGGATGAGAGAGCACTGCAGCTAAATTGCAAGTGTTCAATAGTTTCTTCATCGTCCTCGTCCAAGCAGCTTCTACAGAAATCATTATAGAGAAGGCCTAGGCTAGAGTGAGTGAGTGCGTGAGTTCCGATGGCACAATACCCTGTTAAAACGCTAATAAGAGATCTGAGGTTAGGCCTGCTTAATCAAGCTAAGCGATCGCTTGGGATCGATCATGGGCCATAGTTGTTTGGTAATGAGACACACTGTGCCATATATCCATCCGAGGCTTGATTGAGCAAGCGTTTCAAGCTTAAGCAGATGTTTTATAGTAGCGATAGCCATGGAGAGTGGGTCTCCACCCGGAAAGAGTACAGAGTTTGTGACCTTTCTAGCGAGTTCGTCTGCTTCGCATTTCTCTGGAATGTCACAGTGTCCCGGCACCCACATAAGTTGGATGTTAACGTACTTGGCCATCTCTTAGGTTAGTTAAGAGATAGGCGGCAATTAAGGGAAGTCTTGGAATTATAAGTGACTGAATTCAGAGATTTGATCGCTGCCTGGCTATCGGAACAGATGACGATACATGACAGGTCTTCCTGAATCTCTATAGTTTCAGGCTGAAACACGCTACAGTGATTATGTAGTCGGAAAGAAAACTGGATATTTAGATTCTTGGAATATACGCCAGCACCCACAGATCCATCTGTGAAGATTCGCAGTGAACCTTCCAGCGTCTGGTGTTTAGACTCCCCCAATCTGGGCGGCATGCTGGTTGAGAAATTCTTCTCGAAGAGGAGTTTAGGTATAGGGAGGTCTGTATCTATGGGTAGTAAAATATCGTCAAAGTCAAAGTAAAGTGACGTGCGATGCGACCATTAGCCGGTGATGACCAGAGCCCGTGACACGACTTTTTAAAAATACCTCCAGTTTGATACTTTTCATGTTTTCGTGCGACTTTTGGAAACTTTTTTATAAGAGACCTTTTTTCCAAGCAACGGACTGGTAGTCGGGTCAGAAATAGACCAGTATCCTTTGAGTATTCTGATGAAAACCCACAATATGTGAAATTAGTTTGGAAGGGAACTGATTCAAGGAAGGATAGGAAATGTGATTCCGATGGATAAGTCATGAGCTGGTCACAAGGTATGGATTGTATTAATTATTTCCGAGCCCAGGGACAATTTACAGCTCAAACACACATTTGGAAAAAATGAAATTTCTCCAAGAAAATAAGAAGATGCAACAAAAAGACGGCACAACTCCTAAGCATGATGAAACGCAGAGTATGCAGAAGTCAAACTGGTCTTTATAATATCTCTATAAAACAATTCATTAATTGGATTTTGAAGCTGGCAATGCCACATGTTCGCATGGTCGATTTATTCTTCAAACATTTCGCTGAAGTTTAATTACTTGATATAGATTTCTATAAACTCTTTCGATTTCTATAACTCTCCATTTACAATTTAAGTTTGAGAAGATCTAGTCGGACGTTTTTTCTCTGCTTTAGCTAATGGTGGCAAGACCAAGGCATGGAAAATTAAATTTTTTCCTTGTAAATAGATTTTATTGTGACTTTTTTTTTTGCTCCGTGACACTTTTTTCGCGATTTTGCAGTGGCAACTCGGCCAACAACACCAGAAGTAGTCATCGTCACGCTGTGGATGTGTACTCTCTTGGATTAACTTTCCTTTCTCTTCACCCCTGAGTCGCACGTCGTGATCGTAGCGCTGCTTGGCTTAATAATCGAAACACGACATGCCTGTGGGAATTTACTTATAATATAAATTTAAATGCACAGTAAGTTCGTAAAGATTTCGTTAGTAAATGACCCATCTAATGCAAAAAAAAAATTATTCAAATCGGGCTTGCCCTGAAAAAAAGGGAAACAAAGTCCACAGCTTTTTATATAAGAATAGATAAAACAACTGAAGACTAAAATATGTGTTTCCGATTTCATTAAAATCCTGTGTTAATTTTGGCACATTATTTATATCATAATTGTTTAATTTAAATAGAGTTACAGATTTGTTCCCATAGTTGGGCATCTAATGCTTCCAAGACTTCCTTGAGATTTGCTTCATCACCATGGATTCCATTTCCTTCCCACAGCATTGCCTCCAGTTTTGCCCACTTACCATAATTTCAAAGCAGATCCAACATTGCTTCCCCACGATCTCTGATACCGATGCCCTTTCTGAATGTGACACATACTTTCTCAAGCTCAAATTTCAGATTACATCAGTCAAAAATATGTCACTGCAACGAGCTGTATCCCCGGCAAAACGCCACTGCTTGCCGTCGCAAAGCACGAAAACCATCAATGTCACATTGCACACTCGATGGCACTGTTCAACCAAAACAAGTCTGCGACTGTAAACCTGTCAGCAAGAGGATTACACTTTGTTGCAGCCATGAAAGACGAGGCGACACTTTTGTTTCGTTTTTCAAACACAAACATTCTAGTCGCATTGAATATTCACAGTTCCGCTGCATGCGAGGACGAAATCTTGTTCCAGTTTGTATCCCGTGCACACATTCGTCCATATTTAAAGAAATGCCATTCCTTCTGCACTCGGCAGCTGCAGCGACTTCTAAGTGTCCCCCTCTGATTGATGTACTCCAACTCAAACTGTCTCCGAATGCAAATGGAAGCACTGTCCTTTCCCAAAACTTCATACACCCGTCGTCGCCGTCGAGAGCAGGAGCAGCATAATCCCTTCACAACACACATCCACCGGAAGCATTAGTTCCGCCAACGAGAGAATGGATCTTCCGTCCATTCACATTGACGACGACAATTCACTTCCGGTTGGGTGGACGGTCCCTCCCCATGAGGGATTAAAATCCCGGATAAGGTACGTGGGTGTGTTTTTCAGATTTTGACCAAAATCTGTAATCCCTTCAGTCGGTTGGATTAGGTGTATCCGGTTGACTTTCGTCTGTGGGTCTGGCGCCCGCCCGCTGAAGTCAAAACCCACGCCGGATTAGTAAACACTGTTTAGCATATCGACTCACCTGTAAGTGTGTCAGTCCCACGACGTTGTCTGTGATTAGTTTCAGCCATTGACTCAGAATCGCCAGATCGTCGCAGTGTATGATGCCTGTGGAGACGCCATTCAGTCCTCGTACTTCGAAGGCATTTGGTCGCAGTTTGTCGGTGCCGTAGATGTATCGAGTCACGTAGGCCATCATCAGTGGAACTGCAAGTCCGCCCCCGAAAAGAGAACAAAAAAATGGATAAATTGAATTAGCTTGTTAATTGGGTGCTTCGTTGCGCTGCTCGTCCTAATCCAATTGTCACAAAACGTGCGGTTTGCCAAAAATCTCTGTGGTTGGGTAGTGAAATAAATGAACATGCGGCGGGAGGGATGCACTACTAGGGCTGACTGTACGTGAAGAAGGATTGAATTGAAAATAGAAAAAAAAAAACGTACGAAAAGTTTGCAATTTCCTAAAAGTTCTCCCCATGCACTGTGGCGTGTGGCACTGGGGCTACAGATGTACTCTCATTTGGATTGTGTGCAGATGACCTTTACTGCAAGCCTCAAAGGGGATTGTGGTGACGTCTTGCGAAGTGAATGACACAAAGCTTTTAACTTTTCGTAAACCTTGGCATCGTTTCCATCCATCTCATCACTGGCTGACATTGTTGTCCCTTTTTTGCTTTCGAGCGAGATGCTCGAATAATTGGATTTTCATTTGAATGGACGATGTGCGGGGGATGGATACGATTCCCGCCGTGAATTGAATACCAGCTGTGAAGTATGGAAATGTGACTAAAATACATTCCGGCGTGTACCTGAACTGGACATTTGTTTCAATAAATTTTGGAAGAACGCCTGTGAAGTGAACAAACTAGGCGCTCTTAGCTGGATAAAGAGTGTGACACGAGGACAGTATAGTCCCCTGGCTCATTTTTCATATCTGTTCCTTATAAATCATATGGCTACGGAAATAAGACTTTGTTATCTTAGCTTCTTAGTTATTTTACACCACGTAGAGCGGAATAAACCTTTAGACAGCTGGAGAGGCGTGTAAGGCCGACGTATACCCCGGACTGTAGCTTGTCTTTAGAAGAAGAAGAGTCATTTCGAGGATGCATATGACAGCGAGCTTAGAGAGGAGCTTTACAAAGCCATTTCTTGTTTTGCCATCCCTGCGAAACTCGTCAGGTTGTTCAGATTGACGATGTAGAACACTCGCTTCTCCATCAAGGTCGGTAGCGAACTAACACCTTCATTAGCAAAAAAGGATTTAGACAAGGCGACGCACGTCATGTCATGTGATTTCTTGACCATCATCTTGGAGAAGATCGTGCAAGACTCACTCGCCAACACAAGAGGTACGATCTTCCAACGGTCCGTACAGTTGCTAACATAGGCGGTTGACATTGTCATGAATGGTCGAACACAGCTGGCAGCTGGGGTTTGCTGGCATTGAGACGGAAGCCGCTAAAATGGATTTGGCAGTGAATGAGGGCAAAACGGTGTATATGCTGTCATCGAGAAAGGACATACAACATCGACGTCTTGGACAGAGCGTCACAATGGGCAGCTATAACTTGGAGGTAGTCAAGGTCTTCGTCTACCTCGGCTCCGCAGTAAACAGTACAAACAACATCAGTACCGAGATCAAACGCAGAGTAACTCTTGCCAACCGCTGTTTCTATTGGCTCAAGAGGCAATTGAGTAGTAGAGCCATCTCTCGAAGGACCAAGCTGACTTTATACAAGACCTTGATCGTCCCAGTCCTGTTGTATGGGGCAGAGGCATGGACAATCTCAAAAGCGGATGAGGAAGTCCTTGGTCTCTTCGAGAGAAAATCTCTGCGTGCGATCTTTGGTCCTGTTTGCGTTGACGGTTTCTGGAAGAGAAGATTCAACCACGAACTGTACGGCATGAGTCTAGTCAGGTGTCTTCGGATCCAACGCCTAATATGGCTAGGCCATGTAGAGCGTATGGACAACTCAGCTCCGGCCCGAAGAGTCTTCGACTCCGAACCCGTGGGACAACGCAACAGAGGACGTCCGCATTTAAGGTGGCGCACCCAGGTGGAGGACCTCAACCAACTTGGCGTACGACACAGGAGACAGCTAGCGAGAGACCGTGCTAGCTGGAGAGGCTTGTATGTTGAGGCCCAGATCCACCCCGGACTGTAGCGCCAAATAAAGAAGAAGAAGAAGAACGTCGCACTTTACTATGAATCGCTCGAAATTATGGTCCCGAAAATAAATTCAATTCACCCATGGTTCGATGGTTTAATAGTCCTATTCAGACATCATTTCTGAAAATGATTCAATGTTTATCTCATGCATTCCACAGCTCCGGAAAATAAAACATGAGTGAAATGAATGCGAACACAAAACCCCATCAGGTCCAACCCACTCTCCCTTGAGATCTCCCATAAGTACGAAGTCTTGTTGATATAAATCCAATGATGAACAACATTCAAGACATATTTAAAAGCTGAACAGACACAATCCCTTGAGGCGCATTCGAAAAAAAACGTTAAATTCTGCTCCTCACAGTTGCAAGGACTTGTTGTCCTTTTTGAACCAAACGAACAATATTTCAATTTACTTTCCTCGGGGAGGAGGTTTCGGTGAAAAGAAACGAAATTCTCAATCGAATACAAAACCGAAAACCAAAAAAATAGAAAAAAAAGAAAGCACACATTTTTCATTTTCAGAAGAGCCACTCTTTACTCCACTTCCCTTTAGAGTCCTTTCTAGCTCGGTTAGTAGTAAATGTGGTATAAAACAATTGCCGACGTTATCCATGACTGCACTGCAGTAGACAAACAGATCTGTCTGAGTGGTAAGGGAAAAACACAAACAAAAAAGCGCACACACACACACACACCACGCAGGGATGAGTATGATGAAGAGGTAGGTGTGCCGCGGGGAAACGCAGTTCACATCGCATGATGATGAACGAGATGGGGAAATGGGAAATGAAAATAGCAAATTGAAAAAAGAGAAAAAGAAAAAAACTTACTCTCACTGCCGGCTTACACGCGGCAGCCGGAGACTCACCTGAAACAACGTCGACCCACTTTTTCTCCGGCTCTGAACAAATTGACATAGGTCGACTACAGCTTCTGCTTATTGTTCCATTATTCACTGATGCTTTGAATCCTTCGTCAGCCTTCAGTTCCGCACATGTTGCATCGTTGTCTGAGTCCGGGGTATCCTTCGTGACTGTTTAAATAGAAAAAGAAAAAAAGAAAAAATAAAGAGAAGAGCGCAAAATGGAAATTAGTAACTAAAGGCACTCTCACTGCCGCAGCGAGCGGAGAGGCAACCCGGAAGCGGATGCATTTCCATTACTAATTACCAGTAACGGTAAATGCAATTACCTCCATCACACATGCAGACGCACGGCTGATTAAACCTCTCGCCCTCACGGTGCGCGCGTGTATGTGTTTGATCTACTTACGCTGTTTCTGTAAGAACGGTGTGGCAGCTCGGTAGTGTTTCACAGTTAGTACAACAATATCGCCGGCGTTTCGCAGTATGTTGACGGCATCATCGTGCGGGCACGCTGTTATGTATTCGCCATTTACCTTGATAATCGCATCGCCTACAAACAATTGTCCAGTAATGTCGGCCGCTTGATCCTTGTAAATGCGGGAAATGAGTATGGGCAGCTTGTGCTCGGCTCCACCCTTTATGCTGAGGCCAAAGCCGCCCATTTTCTGTCGGGTTATCTGAACCATTCGCTCCTGCAAAGCGTGCACGGATGGTGAACGTGGGAGAGATGAGAAAAACATGAGCTTAACATTGGATGCATACATCTGCGATGAAATATAATCAATTTGTTTGCCAAAAAGGGGGCGACTGAGCCCCTTAATTCCGGCCAGGGGATGCCGTTGCGTTGAATACACACAGACGGCCGACCGAACCGTGATTCGGGTCCGATGTGTGGGCGAACTTGTTTGCCAAAAAAAAAAGGGTAAATTGTTGCTAACTGAATGTGTCTGGTCGCCCAGCGTGGAATTTGTCGTGGGCGCGAGGCGGGGCAGGGTTTGTTTCAATTTTGGACGCCGGGATTTGGATTAGGCAAATGACGCTGGGGATAGTGGTCAAGGGATTTACTCTCTAATAGATACTTTGGCAGGTTTTTTATGTTTGGCTTCATTCGTTATTGTCGACTTAGGGATAACGAACCGTGGGAGGCAGTGCTATTTGTTTTCGGGTTTCATCTAATTTTCACAGAATACGAGAACAAGAGTTCTGCCGTGACCAATTAAGGCCTCGACAGGTATTGAGCTAAGTGCCTTCACCATTTGCATCATGTTGTTGATGAAGTTTCCATAGAATCCGCCTTTGTGTAATGGTGTATACGTTGGTGAAAAAAAAATCAATTGGGGCAAGGACTGTGGCCGATAATTTAGCAGTGGTTTGCATTTTTTGAGCGATTCTCTAGATAACTAACACAAAGGGCACCACAATGCACGTACGTTGTCTTAAGTCAAGTTCCATTCAGTTTCGTTAAGTGACATTATAATAATACGGGTCGCCAGCCATAGAATGGCAGGACCTAGCATTTACAGAAGCAACTCCTGTTGAGCGTGATCTTTCACGAGCGGAAGGGGCCGACGGTTGTATGTCCACAGCGGACGGCCAAGTTTGACAAGCTTTTTCTAGACTCTTTGAGCATTGTCAGTGGCCGATAGAGGTGGGACCGTGAAACTTATTTTGATCGTACCTAACCTAACAACGTGGGTTCAAGTGCGTAGTAGTCGACGCACAAACCCAAAACTTCACCTCCGGCACCATTAAGTGACATTAAGTTTCGTTACGTTTCTTTGACTTTTTCTGACATAGGTGGTGGCCAAATCAATCTCGTAAATGATGGTTGGTGTTGAGATTTTGAGTAAGTTCCAAGAAGCAATTATGGGCATTTTTCACTTTTATGATGTTCCTGGATACATTTTCAACGGTTCATACATAAGCTTAAGTTAACGTGCTTCCATTATGGTTGACCCTTGACTTCGTCGAACTGAGACAGACAACCAAACAAATTGGTTTTCTCCCGAGTGGTACAATGGACCTATGCTATTTCACTTTGAAGAGAACATTTTTAGAATTTTGGACGTATATCACCATAAGCAGAGCAACGTGTCCGAATCTTGTTTCCTTCGAAATAAGAGTTTGCGTCAGTTAAGAGCTACTGAATTCTATGAATGACATATTGACCGCAGAGGTTGTAATAAGTTGTTGTTTGGGATTTTAAAGACCACTGGAGGCAATCGCCGTCTGTATATACTTTAACTGAGTTTTCTTGCTCAACTGAGGGTTCTGTCGAGTTGCCTCTTGTCGGGATTATTATAGAAAATATACAGTCAAAGCGGGTGATGGGCGTTTGGTAATCTGTATTAATATTAGTAATATTTATAAAGTTACAATGCCCAAAAGTTTTAAATTTGAAATTGTTGGACTCTTTTAGTCTTAGTGCAAATTGAAGAAACTAACTAGTACCATGGTGAGCCACTGGGGTCTGACTCACAACCCACTTATAGCACTGGCTTGTCATGGTTTTTTTTTTTTTTTCTCGTGGGTAGGTGGAAACTTTGCATAGGCACCAATGGTCCGACGTCCATTGGTAGTGTCAGATTCATACAGACTAAAACCACCTCCCGTGGAAACTTTCCGTTTATTCCCTCGCGGAACTACCGCTAGGTATTACTTCGCGAGGGACGGATTCGAGCTTTTTGCTTCTTCACGTGTCGTTTAGCGAATTCGCTTTCCGCTGCCGTTCTAAGTTTCTTAGATCGCACATTATTCGTACTGCTGTGTCGCAGATGCTGGTCTTCAGAGCTCAACATATGTTGGACAATGTTTTCTGGTGTTGGCGGTTCACCAAATGCGTCCCGCAATACAGCTCGTTCGTTTGCATATCGAGCACATTCGAAGAAGGCGTGTTCCACGTTCTCTGTCGCGTTTACGCAGTGAGGACAGGCCGGACTCGAGTCACGGATTCGCTTGAATAAATATTCCCGGAAACCACCGTGACTAGTCAAGAACTGTGTAAGATAATAGTTCAGTTCGCCGTGTTTTCTATTTACCCAACTTTCAATCCGTGGGATTAGTCGGTACGTCAATCTCCTTTTTTTTTGGTGTGGCACAAATGACGACTGGGTAGTGTTCAGCCGTACTATACAATCAGCAGTGTTGAAGTGTTTTCAAATGTCATTAGTTGTCATTTTTTAAGTGGCTCGCAAAACAGCTGTTTGTTGACAAAAAAAAACAGTGTTGGTAACACCAGAAGAGAGAGAGAGAGAGAAAATGTTTCTACACCAAAATGACCAAATAAATTCAAGTTTACCTTGTAGGCTTGTTCAGTTAGAAAACCTCTCACGGACGGATGAACTCAGGGGGATTTCAACTTGATTTCGTTGATATCGCGAGGGTTCGAAATGTATGAGCAAATCTCTGAGGTTTGGAGAAATTTGATGAATCCTTGCGATTTCGTTTGGTGGCTGTAATTTTTCCAATATCTGAGTCGGTTCTCTGTAGAAGATTATTTGTTTTGGATGTGTGCTCATGCTTTCCTGGATAAACAACCGGGGCAACCCGATTTTGAAAAATAAAATGATTTTTTTTTTCTTGTCTTCGCTATTAGAAGCGGAATTTGTATAGACTTTGATGGTAACCGGGCAAGGATACCTTGTTTATCAGGAACAAAATTCCATTTTTTTTTGATTTTTTAATAATACGTATATGAGTTGCTCGACAGTAAGTGGTGGACCTAGGCCTAGCTTCTCAGTAAACACTCGTGTTGTGCGTACTATTATACTTTCAAGCGTGGAAAGGACCTGCATTTTTATGCCAACTCCGAACAGCGATGTTGAGAAGCTTTTTTTAGACAGTTATTTCATTTGTATTGTTCATTGTCAGTGACTCAAAATAGGTGGGAGCGTGAAAATTTTTTTTGTCGTACCGGCCAGGTATCGACCCGGGCAGCGAGGTTAATTTGCGAAGAGGTCGACGCACAACGCCATGGCCACCACTTTACTTTTTTGCTATATAAAAACAAAAAAACGATTTTGAGTGATGGAAATCTTTATGTGAACCTTAAGAAAAGATGATGCCCGTCTGCCGCCAGTTTTGATACAAATTTTGTGCCCATTTTATCGCATTTTCCATGGCTTTCCGCAAGATTTCCAGTGATAACTGTTAGCATTCCTGTCGAATGTTCTCCTTAAAAACTGGGATTGTCTCTGACTATCTGTTTTCATAGCCCCCCGACTTCAAGTAGCCTCAAAGAAAGAAGTATAGGCAAGTTAAATAGAGCGATCTTGTTGGCTATGCCAGAAAAACACCACCGTCCGATTATAGGTTAAAAAAATCGACACATTTGTTCCACGCTCTTGCGGAGTATAGCACCCAAATGGCTTCCCTGTTTGTATACTGCACCTGACTAGGTCACTAAACAGTGGTCACAATCCTTAACCGCCTAGGTCGACGTAGGACAAAATTGAATTATGAGAACCATTATATTCAGCGTGTCTACTTCCACAAAATGTTTGATGTCTGTATTCTTCTTTAAGCAGAAGTTATTGCCAAAAAACCTAATAGCTTCAGTATGAAGTGCAGTCTACTGAAAAGTCATACAAACCGACTTTGGCGGTTATGGCTTGTGACCACAGAATGTCAAATATGATTGACGTGCGACGCTATTTGCAAGTCTTATAACATGGGATGATTCATTTTGAGCCACGTTGCATACTGCCATGCCCTGCCCCTCAACCCATTTCATAATGTAAAATGCAGCACTTAGTAAATGTACATGTTCGTTACTGAGTAACGACAATTCAGTGAAGTACCGTGTAACGAAACGTTACTCCTTAAAGTATATCATTACTATTAAATAGAATATCGACAACCGGCGTGGGTCGCCGTGGCGTTGTGGGTTAGTGCGTCGACTCCTACCAGGTTCGAATTCCCAATTTGCCAACTTTCAGAATTCAAGGCTCCATCTCTTTCGAGTCACTGACAATGCTCAAATTCGCCGTTTGGAGAAGGCATAAACACAAGTGGTTGCTGAGAAGCTAGGCCCATCTCGAACTGTCGCGTCGCACATATATCGACAACCGGCAACGGCGCTTTCACTTTCTTCTCTTCTCTTCTGGTAGAGGGTCTATACTGTTGTGCCACCTCATGCATGGATGTGGTTTGATGGTATACCTTCTACGAGCCTTGTGTATGTTATACATAGAATTTTTTGTGTGGAATATCATCATGTTGCTATGTATCTTGTCTACTCTTGAAAATTTCGTGATCTTTGATACTGCCTTACGAGTGTTTGTTTCATGCAGTTAAAAAGAAGTAGATATCGTTCATGCCTAACTGAATATTTTATTCAGTTGAATATAACGTTCCTATTTGATATCCTAGCATCAGACGTATCCATTATAACATAAAAATAACAATTTTGAAGTAACTAGTAACGATATTAGAGTAACGAGTATTCAGATTCAAAGTAAGAAAATAATTCAAAGATTCAAAGAAGAAGAAGCACTGATTGAATAAATTTGAGGCCGAGAAGGCTAAGCCTGTACCCACTATATCACGTTAACTCCTCGTAATGCAAAACGTAATAGTGTTAAAAATCTATCTTCTTACTAAGTAAGTCCCCGAAAGTTAATTTTGTCGCATGTGATAGAAAGAGTGATGTTATCTCCGGAACAAGAATTGGATAACACTACGAGCCAAGTCCAAGTGTGTCCAAAACCAAAACAAGGTCTTGTCGAATTTAACTACTCCATCATTTATAACACATCACAATTTATGGATTACATCACTTGTCAGTGCGATGCACTTAAAGTTAAGTTCCAACGATTACTCCATTCGAAGAATAATTCATCAATTTGTGACTTTAATGCATAAGCTCACATGAAAAAAAAAATTATTTTGCTGTCACAGCGATTCGAAGCAATCGATTTTTATTGCATCCACTTTTGGTAACAACCTACGCCAACGGTAACCTTCTTGATTCGCATGGGTGCCTTCGTGCCAGCACTGGCTCATTCTATGCGATTATTTAATTCGTGACCTATTTCATGTGCCTCATGCCAGTTCATCGGTGTTAGCTTAGCGCTGAGTGGGCAGACATTTTACGACGGGGGGTACACAACTTGAGCCGAAAGGAATTATCTTTCATGTGGATGGTTAGCTGGAATTTGATTTTGTTATTTCATAATTCTTTTTAATGCTTTTCCTTTGAACTTACAAGTGGGTGGAGTTTATGGAAAATTAATTGAATGTTATACTCCATTATATTCTTCATCGGTTCAAACAGAGACATGGTTCTATGCAAAGATGCTTTTTTTAATCATTTAGAATGGTTAGGCTAAAATTTATACCCAAAAGAGGTAACACCTGAAACTGAATCCCATGACCTAACAGTTTGTCTTCATTTCTATTTAAAATGATTGAGAAGCTCATAGAAGTGGCTATAAGATAATCATTACAAACAGCACCACTTCACCAGCTACAATGCCGATATCAGAAAGGTAAATCTACAATAACCAGCTTTCATAAGGTCACTGTTATTTAAAAAAAATGCCTTAAAGCGAAAGGGGTAGCGATCGGCATATAACAGCCCCTCAGAGGGGGTTATACTGGTCTTATCCCCAAATCTATGGCCAATTCTATTAGACGAAATTCTCTTAGTTAATAGCAATGGCTTCACAGCCTTCAGATGTGCAGTCGGTGTATAAATTATCATCAAAAGGAAACATGAAGACATCATAGCGAATCTTATGCAAAGAGCTCCGGAAATAACTTTTAAATGATGCGAAGATGACGGACTCTCCATCCATCCCCCCAAAACAAACACAGTTCGAGGCGGACCTGGGCCTAGCTTCTCAGCAACCACTGCGTGTTGTGCGTGCTATTTATTCTTTCACTAGTGGAAGGGACCGACAGTTTTATGCCGACTCCGAACGGCGAAGTTGAGAAGCTTTTTCTAGACAGAAATACTCTTTGAGCATTGTCAGTGACTTGAAAGAGGTGGAGCCGTGAATTATCAAAGGTGGTAAATTCGGGTATCGAACCGCGAACCCTCTGCGTAGGAGTCGACGCACTTACCCACTACGCCACGGCGACCCACAAAAAAGTTCGATTCACTAAAAGAAGGGCAAATAGACTTCTTAAGGTTAAAGAAACGAGAATTACACTATTGGAAGAGGTGCAATATCTGTGAATAACATTGGATCAGACACTCCTCCGGCTCATATCAATAAAACGAACACAAACGTTCTCTGGCCCCTAAAAGAGCTTGTAGGACGAACAGGAAGACGTGGGGATCAAATCCAAAACTCAGTCTGTGGATCTACAATCAAACGATTAAACCAATCATAAGTTGTGGTGCCAGCTGTATGGTTGAAAAGATGTGAACAGAAACAAGCTGAACAACACAAAGCAAACATGTATCTATGCAATTGGGCTTTTACAACGGTGCCGATCGCAGGGATGGAAGCAATACCAAACGTCCCACAGCTACGCACTGCCATACAGGCTGAAACTAATACCACGTTTCAACCGAACGAAACCGCGAGGTTTCATAAATTTTCTCCGAACCTACCATGTTCCCCCATATATCAAGGTCTGCAAACCTCACGGTATCTGATAAACCTCGTTGCAGCACCAAACATGAACAACAGAGTGATCTTCAGTTTATTTTGGTGATCATTTACTCATTCTATCTCGTTCTAACTGCTGGCGTTCCAACAAAATTATTTCCTGTCAACAAACAGCTGTTCTGGCGGTCATTTAAATATTAAGAGTGAGTGAGAGTTTTTCGACAGGCACTTATACATTGAGAGCGAAACCACTACAGGCTCAGTGGAAATGGCCTATTGAGGTTTCAGTAAAAGTTCATCAGAACCTCTCGGTTTCGGTTTGGTGGAAACGTAGCATAAAAATAAGAAAACTTTGTCAGACGTCTAGAATTTTTTTTTAAAAAGTGGACGACTTTTAGGAATTGGCCTGCGTGAGTGACCTGATGTCCCCTGAGTTAAACTTAAAAAAATACAATGAAGTTCTCATCAACACCGCGCAGAGAAGAATGTAACAACAACCTTACTTGCATGAAGGATGGGACTCAAAAATACTACACAGATGGGTCGAAATCCAAAAATGATGGGTGTGATTGGAACAGGATGCACCCTACACATTCTCTCCTCAAAGGCTAGGATTGTCTGAGCACTGGATGCATATTACACATTCCTCTCTGCATGGACAGAAAAATATTTTAAGCTGAACTGTTTGCAATCAATGAGGCGGCACATCGAACTAGCAAATGAAAACCCAAAAACATAGAAACATATGCGGTTCATGAGGCCCTAAAGAGCTAGGTACAGGGTCATAAGTCCGCAGGCCATACTTAGAGGTGCAAACCCCTGCTTGGGTGACTAGATGATTTGGTGTAGGTGCAAGGAGCGGCGTAGAGCCTTATCAACGAAATAATTTTTACAGTTTTAATAGCTGTACCTGGCACGCGTTTCTAGGCATTTTCCTATGTACTTTATCATCATGTGTCCGATCAATATAATTGTGGAAAAAAGAAATTGGCATGAAAACATTTTTCACAGAATTTTGAACAAAGTTGCCAAAGTGCTCTGTCTCTCACCATATAAGGGTCTCTAAAGGACAAACAAATAAACATCGATTTTATTATGTAGAGATGTGGTTTTATTTCCACTTCCACTTTGGTCCAACTTTGAGAATTAGCCTATAAGAAAGTCTGGTATATTTCAAGCAAGGGGTGGTTTGCTCGCTTCGCTCGCTAACGACTTCGCCGCTCCGCTAAAGATATGTCAACAACTGTCAGGCAGCCTGGAACTAGGTAAGTAAGAAGGGGGCATACTAGTGAATTCACCAGCACACTTAGACCATTCTGGTCCATTGTGATACCGACATTCAGACTGATTGACCACTCCAGTGATAGTGCCGTTAATTTGATCCCAACGTCATATGGTGACTGGACCAGATTTGAAAACCAGATAAAAGCTTATTAACATTGATTTCACTGGGATTCGAACCGGAAACCCCGCTAACCAGCGGCATTCACTCAACCAACTGCACCATCCATTCGTCGCCTGGGCCTAAATTAATTAATGAAAAGATTTATATCCGTATGAACGATCCGTAATTGTGATGTGAAAGCCGAAAATGAAAAATTTGGCCTTATTTCGTTTTAAATCTGTAAATAACACCAAATTTCCGATTGGGCTTTAATTAACTTTAAAAAACGAATCGAGATCAATTTGGCTTTAATTCGTTTTGGCCAATTTTGTCATTTTTGATATTTTTTGTTCTTTTTTATTGATTGTAGTTTTCCTTGCCTTCTTAATACCCCAGAGCAGAAATGAAGTATTACAGAGATGCACGACTACCTCTCTTGCTCCTTACAATTTTTCACGTTATTTCTCGAATAGCCGTCAAAAATTCGTGAATATCTGTCAAAAAAGCACTCATATTCGTCGATGGACTAGGCGACAATGAGCTGCGAAGTCGGCTAACTCTGTAATGCTACCACTAACAACGAATCCTATATCCGCTTAAGTTACTCATCACATCTATCGTCGCTTATGATATAAGCGCGGATAAAAACAATGCTTCCAATCATTAGTTTCTGTGTGTTATCGATAACTCATTCCTGAATTTATTCATGCATTCATTGTTTGTTGTTGATGTACATTTTCACAATATTATGCGCCTAAAAGCATTTTTTGCTGTATTTTCTGAACTTTTTTTTGGGGCTGGTCTGGTTGATGTATTAAATAATTTTGAAATGATTTTGCATCCATAATTATTCAACTTTTGGTATACCCAGGGTGTCTGGGCTATGGGTTGGCGTGGCGTAGTGGGTAAGTGCATCGACTCCTACGCAGAGGGTGCCAGGTTCGATACCCGAATTTACCAACTTTGAAAATTCACGGCCTCACCTCTTTCGAGTCACTGACAATGCTCAAAGAGTATTCTTGTCTAGAAAAAGCTTCTCAACCTCGCCGTTCGGAGTCGGCATTAAACTTAAGGTCCCTTCCACTCGTGAAAGAACAATAGCACGCACAATACGAGAGGTTGCTGAGAAGCTTGGCCCAGGTCCGCCTCGGACTGTCGCGCCACCCATATTATTATTATAGTTTAAATTGATAATAATTAATTATTTTTTCATTTAAAGATATGGGCGCGGTACACAAACGCGAACCGAACATTGTGACCATTAAAGATCAACCATCACCTTAAACGATTCCATCCTTGACTGCCACAAATGTCATTAATACCATCGGTGGTGTTAAGTTTTGATGATGAATTATTAAGCGCCGATGATCGTTTTTTTGAGCACATATAATTTAAGCCTATATACACGTGCAAAAAAAAAACACACCTTAAATAACTAAGCTTTAGCGCGCCTACCCGACAGTTGTTGACATATATTTAGTGGAGTGCCGAAGTCGCGTGAGCGGGTAAGATGTTGTGAAAAAAAGCCTTAAAATCCTACTAGCAAGAGAAGCGAGCCACCAGCTCTCTGCTTTAAATATGCAAACTTTCTTACAGGCTAGATTTCAAATTTGGCGTTATATCGATGTGGAAAGGGAAATAAAAGCAAATTGCCTTTATTTCCATTTTCAATGCGAAATGTGGCCATACAAATATACAATTGCTCTTTTTTCTTTGAATCTTATTCACGCCACCCCTCGCATTTATTCCACATCCTATAGTCACCAAAGAAGAGAGTTGAAGGTGTCAGCATGCCGCCCATACCTATTCCCCCTTTTTTTGTAGAAAATTTAACCAAGCAAATAAATTTATAAGTACTCCTCCAATATCTTATAATTTTAATCCATCTAAAAATGCATACGAATTAATGCGGACTTATGACCCACTTCCTTTTTACATTTGTGGCATTATGGCTCATAACATTATGGACTTATGGCCTGGGGATTTAAGACCATGCACCAGAGAGCTACACATTCATCTTTAAGGCTGTTTGGAAATGTCACAAAATTCTAAATAATCTGGAGGAAAACAACAAATTGAAACAAATTTGGGTGACAGGACATGGAAACCATCAAGGTAATGAAAATACTGATATGCAAGGCAAGGCAGGTACTGTGATACCCTTTATTGGGGACTCCCCCGTTCATGAATACAACAATAGGGACAACTATCTTCACTTACACGAATGGGTAATTAAACAAATGAATCAGTTTTGGAACAGCCAAGATCGTAGTGAGCAAGAAATGTTTCAAAAATGTTCATGGCACAAAACTACAATCTCAAACGAGCTTGTGGTAAGCTCTAGAACTTAACAAAGCTGGCCTTAGAGTGTTATGTGGAGGACTTATAGGACACGGTCTATGTAATTACCACCTTTTACGTACAATAGATGGTTATAGTCGCAGTGTCTTGATATGATACACCCCAAGCCCTTCAATTCAATTCAATAGATGCATTTTTTTTCTAAGATTGGGTGTCATATATGGAGTCTTCACAGTGTACAGTATTAAATACATCAGTACCGATATCAAAAGAAGACAAACTCTTGCCAACCACTGTCTCTTTTGGCTCAAGAAGCAATTAGGTAATTGAGCCCCCTTCTCTTGAAGTTGACTTTGGATATGCCATTGATCATCCAAGTCCTACTGCTACGGCAGCGAGGCATGGGCATTCTCAAAGCCCTTGGCACTTGACCAGCTTCAATTGAATTTAAATGCACAACAGTGATCCAAAGTGAAACAGTGAGCAGTTGTTGAAACTCCCACTGCCCCCGGTTCCCCACGAAAACAAATAGAAACCTCGCTCGCAAGCCGAGGAAATCAACAAATCCAATCAAAGTTAGAGCTTCTTTAGCCAACACTCTCGTGCACAAAAACCAATCTTCGTATCCCATAAATCCCAGCATAATTCGGTTGAATTTGCACACGAATTGGCAATGTTTGAGAACAATGTTGAATCGCACCACGAAGCAGCATCGTTTAATTTGAAATCGCAAGCAAACAAACTTGAAGGTGTTTGTTTTGCCCTCCCCCCAGCACCTGTTAACATATTCCATTTATTTCACTGGACAGTCTCCCGTTCACATTTATCACCGTGCTCTGAGTGGTAAGAGTGGAAACTTCAAGCAAATATGTGCCATCCGTTCGTTCTTTCGCATCGTTTTCATTTCACATGGCACAAGAGCAAAAAGAAAAACAAAAATGAAAAGATAGAAGATAGAAAAACTGAATCCGGTACGTCAGTTGCAATTAATGATGATGAATGGCTCTCACCTGGACGTTGGTAATACCATCTTTATCAGTTGCTGCATCGCAACGACCTAAAATGGGACACAAGAGGATGGTCCTACCAATCCCCTCCTCGCCACCCCTCCGTCCGCTCCCTACAGGTCATTCAATTAGATAAACATCACTTTTGAATTACAAATCACCAGACGCTCGGGTTCCGTTTCGGAAAGTGAAAAAATCCCAACATCTCGGATTAAAGACGAACCGGTCTGCCTACATTACAGTTCCAATAAGTATGGACGTCCTCTGTGCCTCGGGCCGGGGCTGGTGCCGTCAAAGGATTTCATTCTAAGTGCTTTTTTTTCGGCTTCGCACAGACACTGAAATCGCAAAATTGACAGAGCCATTCAATTAAAAATCCCCCAAGCAAGGCAACGGTCGTTGAGAGTCTTTGAGCACACATCCCCTGTCACACAAACGCACAGCAGTGGTAGTCGTCGTGCCACAGGACGAAGACTTTATTGACGAACTGGTTGGGAGAACTCGGGGACGAGAGGCGAAAATACTTTCTCGGTGCCCCAAGGCTTCCACTAACTTTATTCCACAGCTACCGCTACCGTCACCGCCACCCACTGGTGGAATATGGGTCAGCGGCGGAACGCGCTGAAGTGACACCTATCGTACCGCATTTTGTGATGCCTATTCATCACAATCCACTCCGCCCCAAGTGGATTTGTGATCTGGGAGTGCATTTTTGATGAA
The DNA here is from genome assembly GCA_964034865.1 of Eristalis intricaria. NCBI lineage: Eukaryota > Metazoa > Arthropoda > Insecta > Diptera > Syrphidae > Eristalis > Eristalis intricaria. The sequence continues at coordinate 61,318,733 of OZ035877.1, read as the reverse complement.
CAAACGAATGAATTGAGAACGTGTGCCTCTTTAATAAAACATTTTTCAGTAAGCGTCGTGATTGGATGCAGATGGTTATATAAATGAATAATGATGCAGTTTTGCCGACACCCCCTTCGGTGTGCGTGAGTGTTTATCGAGAGGTGGAAGGTGGAGCGGGCAAGTGCTCGTTTGGGACTTTATGACATCGCTGTAATCTGGTGCTGAATATTAATTAGAATTATGGTAGCGAAAGGTTGCATTTCGGATTACAAACAAGAAAGGGTGTTTTACGGAAGTTCTCGGTTCCTGCGGAGCGGGTGGGGTGGGAGGTGAAATATTCGAGGATGTAGTGCCGAAATCGAATGACATTTTACACAAATTAGAGAAACTTTTTAGACTCATTAATGGAACAGTCGCAGAGATTGAAGAGTAGGTGATCAACATGAGGCGTCTTGATGACTTGGCTGATGCGTAGAAGATGGAAAAGGTTATCAAAATTCATTGAAGGAGCAGAAGTCATGTGCTCCATGCACAAAGAAGGGAATGGTACCCTTACTTCTTTCCTTATTTCGTCGAGCCTTATTTCACACCTCGCACCTAGCCACTCTTGCAAGAACTCTAGATGCCTGTGACTGCTCAACGTCACCTATAATATTCTGTCCAGCGAACTGCATGAGCGTCTAAAGCCATTTTGAACTAGTCGTCAACTCGTCTATAGACCAGAAATCGTGTCACACCACCGTCACACCATCATTTTGTGGATTTTTAAGCCATGTGGGACAGGGTTCATTCCACCCGATGACCGAGTTCGGCATCCGAGCAAAATCGATGCGGTTCGTGTGTCGGAAAACTCTAACATGCGATGCAAGGCCCAGTTTGGTTCGCCAACTTACGAGCGGTTGGGCTTTGGCATCGGATTTCGCTATCAATCTGGTACTGGAAGTGATTGTGCGGCGGTTTTGCTTTATAAGCCTAGGCCCTTAGAGGTTTTCTAGCCTAAACCTAACCTAGGCCCTTAGACCATCCATAGGTCGCAGGCCTGATCGTTAAATGGAAGCCACTGGAAAAATACCACGTTTTCTAGCAGCCGAAGCTAAGTTCGAAGGCAATGTGCTGGGAGAACACCTAACCCTCGTCATTCAAGACTGATGATCTTACTTCAGGTAAGAGTCCAGTCGTTTCTTCGATACGACTGGATGGCGCAATTGGTAGTGTGCCTGTCCCTGGTTAGCGGGGTCCACGTCTTCTATCAGCCGAAGCTAAGTTCGAAGGCAATGTCCTGTGAGAAAACCTAACCCTCGTCATTCAGTCGTTTCTTCGATACGACTGGATGGCGCAGTTGGCAGAGTGCCTGTCCCTGGTTAGTGGGGTCCACGTCTTTTATCAGCCGAAGCTAAGTTCGAAGGCAATGTCCTGTGAGAACACCTAACCCTCGTCATTCAAGACTGATGATTCTACTTCAGGTAAGAGTCCAGTCGTTTCCTCGATACGACCGGATGGCGCAGTTGGTAGAGTGCCTGTCCCTGGTTAGCGGGGTCCACGTCTTCTATCAGCCGAAGCTAAGTTCGAAGGCAATGTCCTGTGAGAACACCTAACCCTCGTCATTCAAGACTGATGATTCTACTTCAGGTAAGAGTCCAGTCGTTTCTTCGATACGACTGGATGGCGCAATTGATAGTGTGCCTGTCCCTGGTTAGCGGGGTTCACGTCTTCTATCAGCCGAAGCTAAGTTCGAAGGCAATGTCCTGTGAGAACACCTAACCCTCGTCATTCAAGACTGATGATTCTACTTCAGGTAAGAGTCCAGTCGTTTCTTCGATACGACTGGATGGCGCAATTGGTAGTGTGCCTGTCCCTGGTTAGCGGGGTCCACGTCTTCTATCAGCCGAAGCTAAGTTCGAAGGCAATGTCCTGTGAGAACACCTAACCCTCGTCATTCAAGACTGATGATTCTACTTCAGGTAAGAGTCCAGTCGTTTCCTCGATACGACCGGATGGCGCAGTTGGTAGAGTGCCTGTCCCTGGTTAGCGGGGTCCACGTCTTCTATCAGCCGAAGCTAAGTTCGAAGGCAATGTCCTGTGAGAACACCTAACCCTCGTCATTCAAGACGGATGATCTTACTTCAGGTAAGAGTCCAGTCGTTTCTTCGATACGACTGGATGGCGCAGTTGGCAGAGTGCCTGTCCCTGGTTAGTGGGGTCCACGTCTTTTATCAGCCGAAGCTAAGTTCGAAGGCAATGTCCTGTGAGAACACCTAACCCTCGTCATTCAAGACGGATGATCTTACTTCAGGTAAGAGTCCAGTCGTTTCTTCGATACGATTGGATGGCGCAATTGGTAGTTTGCCTGTCCCTGGTTAGCGGGGTCCACGTCTTCTATCAGCCGAAGCTAAGTTCGAAGGCAATGTCCTGTGAGAAAACCTAACCCTCGTCATTCAAGACGGATGATCTTACTTCAGGTAAGAGTCCAGCCGTTTCTTCGATACGACTGGATGGCGCAGTTGGCAGAGTGCCTGTCCCTGGTTAGTGGGGTCCACGTCTTTTATCAGCCGAAGCTAAGTTCGAAGGCAATGTCCTGTGAGAACACCTAACCCTCGTCATTCAAGACGGATGATCTTACTTCAGGTAAGAGTCCAGTCGTTTCTTCGATACGACTGGATGGCGCAGTTGGCAGAGTGCCTGTCCCTGGTTAGTGGGGTCCACGTCTTTTATCAGCCGAAGCTAAGTTCGAAGGCAATGTCCTGTGAGAACACCTAACCCTCGTCATTCAAGACGGATGATCTTACTTCAGGTAAGAGTCCAGTCGTTTCTTCGATACGATTGGATGGCGCAATTGGTAGTTTGCCTGTCCCTGGTTAGCGGGGTCCACGTCTTCTATCAGCCGAAGCTAAGTTCGAAGGCAATGTCCTGTGAGAAAACCTAACCCTCGTCATTCAAGACGGATGATCTTACTTCAGGTAAGAGTCCAGTCGTTTCTTCGATACGACTGGATGGCGCAATTGGTAGTGTGCCTGTCCTTGGTTAGCGGGGTCCCCGGTTCAAATCCCAGTCAAAGTTTCAAGTGGGTTTTGTTGGGTGACATTGGCTTCTTCATCTTTTCTTCTAGTGGCATCTTCTCGGTGGTCGACCTGCGCCTTAGCCAATCAGCCGGGCTCTAACTTAAGCCACTTCAATTACGCACTGCAAATTAGTTGAGCTCCTTCTCCACTTGAAATACAATGGAGAGTCCAGTAAGTCCATCTATCCCTAAGTCCAATTTCTCTCTAACTCAAATATCATATTTTACATTTATTTACCTCTATTTCCCATACAGAAACATCTCCTCTGAGTCATTCTCGCTCTAACTAGAACAAACAAAAGTGAAAATTCGACTTAGAAGGAGCCACTGTACTTACCAAGTGTCTTAAAACACTTATCCCAGGCATGGAAGACTGGGAAAAAAGATCTGGTAAGAAAACCAGGCTACCTGGAAATCTACACAGATGGCTCAAAACTAGACGAAAGCACCGGACTAGGAGTATTCGCGATATCGCCGGACATACCATTTTCCCTGTCTCTTCGACTGCCCAATCATTGTTGTGTATTCCAGTAACAGCTCTATAGACGCGCCACCCATCGCCATTTACACAGATTGTCAGTTGGCCATAGAGGCTCTGGATAAACCATCAATTAAATCGAAGATGGTAAATCTTTTCCGTCGCCCAAACCTAACCTAACCTACCAAGTGTCTTCTTCTTATCTTGGTAAGTGTTAGACAGTAGCATTTTGAGACATGTTCCTTTGATGTTTTGTCCCCGAATCAGATCAATAACTTATCCCCTTAAATAAGACGTGATTATTCTTCCTTTTAAGGAGAAGTTGCAGAGAAACCCTTGGAAAAATTGTCTTTATTTGCTTCATTTCGTCTGTACACGAGAAAAAATAGTCACTTTTTACACCAATTATGCGAGCTGATTAGAACTTTGGAACAACCATATCAATCTTCAGTTTTGGTCGAAGTGTTATTGCTCTCTGCAGGTAGACCCTTGCACCTACATGCCTGTGTAAAAACAGGCCGCATCACGCATAGTTCCTTTCGGAATATTTTCCAGCTCAGTAAATTCAAATACTGGTGGTATCGTCCAACATCCAGGCTAACCCCGTTTGGAGTTCTTTCAGTTATTCTCGGTTTTCTTCTTCTCTTTGGGACACTCCCAGATGATTTGGCCGTCATGACATTTTGAAGACCATATCAAGGATGAGTAAAAACAGCTGCGAATCGAAATATCGAATCGAGACATTAGTAGTAGAGATATTTAAATAATCGAATATGTGCGAAAGGTCGATTCGTAGTTCGATACTCAAAATAATTTGAATGACTACTAACTCATTCCCAACTACTAACACAAGATAACTCGGTAAATGGAGATTCAGCAGTGCATCAAGAGCAGACCTAGGCGCCCAATGGAAGACCCCTATGCAGCCAAGACAGACTGCTCTTGGAAATTTTGTGAAAGCAGTAGTTACGTATTTACGTGAAAGCTTAATCCGCCAAACAACCGATGCATTGGAGAGAATGCTTGTTACCGTATAAATCCAGCTGGATCCTTTTTGTGATAGACTTACCACGAATTTGTTTACACTCCCAGAAAACTGACAGGGCCTTGAAGATTTTCGACTCGTTGGGTTTTTTTCCAGAGCCGTTTCTTGTCCAGAGTAACACCCAGATATTTGGCATCATCGGAGAAAGGGATGGTGACGCCTTTTAGTTTCAGATGAGTCAGACCAGTGAATTTCCTCCTCCTCGTAAAGACGACAACTAATGTTTGGAGAGGGTTAAATGAAAGCCCACTTCTGAAACACCAGTCATCGATCACGTCTAGAGCTGCCTGCCCTTTGGAACAAACACACATCCGGTAGGCACGATACGACAGACGGTAGGGCTACGTCATCCGCATAGGCCGGGGCATAGGTAGGTAGATGCGACTGGCAAAGCCCTCTTGGCTATTTGCCTCACTTAGACCTTTAAGGTCCGTCGTGCAGCCACTTTTCGGCTTTTCCCGCCACTCCATTCACCTACAACACTGTTCCTCACTTGCCTATTCTGGTGTGTGTAATTACACCTATGACCAGTTGGTTTTAATGAACTTGATGATGTCCTTTATGTAGGTAGTTGCTAGCTAGTCACCCACATATTTTCTTTTTGTCTCTGCAACTGCTGGGCAGGTTCCGAGGTAGTGTAACACGGTTTCCTCTTCCTCCTCATCCATGTAGCTTCTGGAAAAGTCGCCAAGTAGGGTGCGCCAAATCTTCTGCCTTGGTTGCCAATTAGGCAGTGGCCATCGATTACGCCTACTACTTTACTGATGTTTCTCCTGCCCAATTCTAGGAGAGCTTTCGATTTTGGTGGATCTAGTGTACTGATCTAGTGATCTAGTGGACACCTGTAGTTCATCGTTTTTGATGACGTCTTTTAGTAGTATTGTTTTTATTGGTCTCATTGGGGGGTAAGGTGTCTCCTGATTTTGCGCCAGTGGTAGACTCGCCTCCGTTCTTGCTAATTCGTCGGCTGAAATACACTTGTGGCCAGGGACCCAGCATAGGGTAAGGTTGAATCTCCCTCAGAGATAAACGGCAGAGCTGTACCATCCCAGAGCTGATCGATGGTGTTTCCAGAGCCTTTATGGCAGCATGACTATCTATGTAAGTAACAATAGATCTTCCGTCTAAAGGGGTCGTTGATAGCCGGAGGGGTGCCTCTTGAATAGCTGTAACTTCTGCCTGGGAAACTACTACTACTGCTAGCTCCGATCATAGACGTGAGAGTAAGACGCATTGAGAGTATCAAACAGAGAGTCCACCAGGGGAGACAAGACGCCGCCCTGCTGGGTAGACCCTATTTACCTCCGCCCTAACATATTGCCCACAATCCACATCCGCAATTATAGCTCTATTCATTAGCTTTGCTTTGATCCACAAATCCACATCGAGTTCTCTGACTGAGTTACACATGCCATCAACAGTCGCATTGTCAAAAGCACCATCTACACCGATGAAAATGCGCAACGCGTATTCTTTGCTGTCGAGTGTCTCAATTCTGCCAACATTATTTTGCAATGCAGTTTCGTAGACTTTTCCGCGCTTTAAAATCTCTCTGAATAATCACATTTGCCGTCAGTCAAGCTTGATGAGCTAGTCTATATATAACTTACCCACCATGCCCTGCTATTCCCGGGCAAAAATATAACACATAAACAATACCGCATGCATGCTCCAGACAAATTTGGACAAGAACATTTGATTTCGATCTTCCGTCAGGTCACATGTTGAACACACATTTCTTGACGTAGTAATCAGCAGCTACTTCTGGTAATTAATTGAAGGGTGCCCACGACCAGCAACCGCTTGCATAACAGCCAACGGACGACTTCACGAAAACCCGTCTAGACCTTCCCCCAGTTCAAGAGTGCCAGCATAGCCTCCAAGCTAGCAGAATTCACACGCAACACAATTCTGCTGCAACCACTCATTACCACACCTTGCAACTCTCGTTCGCCTTGGCACCACTTAACCCGCTGTAAACAGAATAAGTGAACGACTTACCTTAGATTCTGTGGGCGGCCCATTAAGGTTGGGATTCGTAGGCGTAACAGTTTCCAATTTCTGCAGCGTCAACAGCTCCATCGTCAGGTTCAGTCTCAATGGTTCGGGTTTGCTCTTGCCGTCGCTCACAGTCACCATGCCCGTTCGTATCTGAAATCGAAAAAAAAAGCAAAGAATCAAACTAACAACGAACTTGTCTGCACTGTAGTCATGTGTGGAATCAAATGGAAGGAAATTGAAAAGCAAACTGAAGCGTGAAACCAGTGCGAGAACGCCATCATCCGAGCCAGCCATTGTGCAGTCTGCCGAGTGAGTGTGATACGCCTCCGGAGCTACGTACAGCCACTGGATCAGCGACCAGAACGCTGAACAATGATGAGCTAATAGTATATCGCACCGTCACGGCGCTCTTTATACGGAGTGGGGCATGAAAAGCGAAAAGCGCGGCAATCTGCTCCAAAGACAATAAGGACGCGACGAGTTTGATGTGCGCTCGAAATCCATGACGACGCTGGTAATTGTACCCTTTTTCCAAGCACCCCACCACCCAGGCACACACCCACTCTCTGCGCCCACCCTCCAGCTGCACTTGTGTTCGTGAGTCAGCGCTGGTGTCGGGTTATTGCTCTGCCAGCCATACGTGACCCAGCGACTCACAGTCTATTAATTCCAACTCATCCTCGTAACGCGAGGAATCCTGTCACATGTGGGCCGCCTTCCTGTGCCCGCCGCCGCGCCCCACGCCACCCTGTGTTTACGCGGTGTTTAATTTCATTTCTTCACTTTAATTATCCGTTACATAAAAAGGCTTTTCAGGCGATTCGAATGCAATTAGTCGGAGGGTGGTGGGATTGAAGCACACCACTCCACTCCACATCCCACCCCCAGCCCAATCCAGCCCACCATGCCGTGCCGTGCGTTGTCGTCGATGTGGCATGTAGCAAGTGCACGACGTGGTCGGCAGGACTGTCGTCCGCTCAACAGCACTCCACTTTATCATCATAAATTTATTTTGGATACAATTTATGACGTTCTCTCACACGGCCTACCGGAATCACGTTGCGAGCGTTGCTGCCGCCGTATCGCGCAGCGGTTGTGCTCAATTAGTTGGCTTAGTAATATTTGAACAGATTGCCCATATGGACTGGTGGATTTATGGCGGCCGTGTGACAGTCGACAGTCGTGCCGGTTATGTTGCTCCTTTGACTGGCCATTTGTATTCGGACTGAGGGCTGAATGCTCGAGTTTTAACTGTGCGTGCATTCAGTTAAGCCGCAGAATTTATCATTGATTCGGGGGAGACAAATTGGATTGGAAATCCAACGTCAAATGTTGATGAGTTGCGATCGGATGTGATGCTCAAAGGCAGCGGATTAAAGTTTGTTTTGATGAGGTGGACAATTGAATTACCGGCCGGCGAAGGAGTGCGTTGCAATGCGCAGTTCTGTTTGCATGGATTTGTGTGCGGTTACAGTCGGATCTGATCGAGTAATTCGAAGGCGGGCTACCCTGGATTAGGATGGTTAACAGTGGGTTACCGCAGGAAGGAGTACTCTTGCCAGTGCTCTGAACCATAGTGGTTGACGGGATGATCATGCGGCTGGAGAGAGGTGGCTTCACAGATGTCACATTTGCGGATGTCGTGGTCATTTGCATTTATGGGAATTTCCTTTCGTTTGAGAGTTGGAAGGCTCGGGCATAGTAGACTCAATAGACTCACAAGAAGGAACTTACGTAGGTCTACGATTTCATGCGATTATCTGAATTTGTGATGAATTCTCACATGATATTATAATTTATGAAAAATCGAGGAATCGATTCACCGTGAACATCTCCATCATTTTGTACGTTTCGTTAAGTTTCGTTCAGTTTTGCAAAGTTACGTTAAGTTTCGTTCAATTCTCACATGATATTATAATTTATGAGAAATCGATTCACCGTGAACATATCCATCATTTTGAACGTTTCTTTAAGTTTCGTTCAGTTTTGCAAAGTTACGTTAAATTTCGTTCAGTTGAGGTGAAGTTGAGTTTACATATATGAAGTACGCACGTAGAAGGCGATGTATTTCGCTCTCGCCTAATCGAGCAATAATGAACGAAATTTAACGAATTTAAGCACAACATTACGCATCATCAAAACTTAACGAAAGTATACGAAATTTTTATTGCAGTAACGGCGTATGTAAAGGGTTTTCCAATAGGGACTTGACTTTGACTTTTAATTTAATTTGTAAACGCACTCTTTCACTCATCATCAAACTCTAAATGTCAATTTATTCAGTAAACTCAAGATTTTCATCACGGTAAAGTACACGAACGAGCAACGTCTGCAAATTATTGGTGACCGCAGCTTGAAGAACTCATTTTTGGCTCAATGGGTACGTCAATTAGCAAAATATGCGTTATTGGTCGGGTGAACAGCCACATGCGCTTCATGACTCACTACTTCATCCACAAGAAAAAACTGATTGGTGCGGTTTGAATGCCGGCGGCGTTATTGGCCACATTTTTCGTCGACGATAACGGGCAACGTTAACGCACCATGATTAGCGATTATTTTTGCCCCAAATTAGAAGATATGGACTTGGACGACATGTGGTTTCAACAGGGTGGTGCCCACAGACCACACAGCACACTTTTTTCTCGATATATTGAAGAGTAAGTATGGTGAGCATGTTATCTCAAGAAATGGGCCAGTCGATTGGCCGCCTTGTTCGTGAGATTTAACGCCGCTTGACTATTTTCTGTGGAGCTACGTTAAGTCATTGTCTTATGCCAACAAGCCGACGACGTTGGAAGAACTCAGAGCCAACATTGAACGCGAAATAGCGGCGGTTTCGCCGGAAATGTTGCCCGAGGCGTAGAAAATTGGGTCCAACGAATTGTCAGCTGCAAACGTGCCCGCGCTGGCCATATGAACGAAGTCGAGTTCCATTCATAAATGTTTTGATTGTACTTCAAGCCGATAATTAACTTTTTGAAATATCTCAAATGGTGTGCGTTTTATTTAAGCAAAAGTGGCCAAGTCCTTATTGGAAAATCCTGTACTTGCTCCATTGCTTAATCTGACAAAAAATATGGTTGGCGCGATAGTCCGAGTTGGACCTGGGCGTAGCTTCTCCAGCAACAAATCGTGTTGTTCTTTCACGAATAGATGGGAGCTTCAGGTTTATGCCGACTCCGAACGGCCAAATTTGAGAAGCTTCTCCTAGACGGGAGTCTTCTGACTCGAACGTGATTCGAAAGAGGACCGTGAATTATGAACGGTGTCAAAATTGGGGATCGAACCTCCCTCTGCGTGGAAGTCGACCCACCAACCTACTACTGCGGCTTATTGACTTACGTCATTAGTTACATATGACATAATGTAAGAACATATAACAAATTCACGTGTTCACGTATGTCTTAGATCCGTATGTCTTATCTTCTTCTTCTACCGGCGCTAGAGTCTTGGGTGGACATGGACCTCAAACAACAAGCCTCTCCAGCTGTCACGATCTTTAGCCAGCAGTCTCCAATTTCGCTCGCCACGTTTTTTGAGGTCCTTCTCCACTTGTGGGGATCGTCGTTTACTTTGGCGTCCTCTATTACGTCGTCAGACTAGTTCAGAGTCGAAGACTCGGCGGTCTGAATATTTGCTGTCCATGCGCTCTTCATGGACTAGCTCTTTGGAGTTTAATCAATAAACGCCTGATTAGACGCATGTTGCAGTTCGTGGTTGAATGTTCTTCTACGAATTCCAACACGCAAGCAGGTTCAAAAAACGAACGCAGAACTTTCATTCCGCAGATGCCAAGGGCTTCTTCATTTGCTTTTGGCATTGTCCAAGTTTCCGCGCCATAGAGTAGGACAGGACAGGCAATGGCTTGCGCTTAAGTTAGGTCAGGTAGGGGGGCTGCTACGATATTCACCAGCGCACTTAGACCATATTGGTCCATTGTGATGCCCCTAGTCAGACTACAACCACTAATTCAGTACTCCAGTGATAGTGCCCTTAATTTGATCCCAAATGGCAAATGGTGACTTTACCAGATTTGAAAACCAGATAAAAGCGAATTAATTTTGCTTGCACTGCGATTCGAACCGGGGGCCCCGCTAACCAGGGGTAAGCACTCGACCAACTGCGCCATCTAGTTGTCTATCTTGGGCTTAGAGAAGTTGGCTTTCAGCGCTAAACCCATTTTTGTCACCTCCGTTCCAATATCAATATCAAATCTTGAGGCTCAGGGAGTTAGGGTTTTGGAATGAAATGGTGCCTTTAGCATTAGGCACACATCCACCCTAAAATGGCGGACGGTATTAAGGTATAATAAAGAGGCAGACTAGCTATCAACAAGCCTGGCAGCGGGAAAAAATCCTCTCTATACGATTTTCAGACCGCTGATATAGACAGAAGGTAGTAAGTGAGGGTGTGATTGTCTAAGCACACGAACACACGGACCCTTCTTTAAAATGTGACTGGATCTAAGAGACACTGTGTCGGTCTTCAGAAGAATGGCTATGATAAGTGAAACAGCATAAGCACGGGAAGGCTGTAACTCGACCGACAAATTGATTAGAGCACCCATATATTCGGGTGAACAAGGACCAATCACAGCCGTATGGTGTGATATGAAATATCATTGGTCAATGTGATGACCATCTGCTGGCTACTGGGCCACTTTGATATCCAAGGAAATGAAGAAGGGAACAGTCTCTCAAAAGAGGGCTTTGATGCAATCCCCTATAAACACAATAAGCTAAGAAAGACTCAAGGAGACGAAGCCATGAAGAAATAGACTGTGTTGGTCTCTATGAGCACCCAGCTATTGGTGGAAGCATTAGCAGCAACTGGGCACTCGGGCTTAAGACTTCACGGTTCAGTTTTGCTGGAGCTGTTCTCTCCTCCGCCCAGTTTTCAGAGAGTTGTGTCTATTTTTAAGTTCACAATTATCGCTCTTGACTTTGCAACATGGCTAACCAGTCATTGTGCGTATTATCAACATTGAAGCTCTCTCCTCTATTTTCGGGTCGTCTTCGACTTTAACATAAAGAGATTCCTTCTTCCCGGGTTGGTGGACGGTTTTGTGCTCTGAAGCTCCTCCAGCATAAGACACCACCTGCAAATTCGAGAGTCGGTTTTGATTTTTTGCTTGGAGCAGGAACTGTCACAGTCACAGTGACAGTCTGTCACCACTTTCAAATTTCGGCTCAGAAGGTTTTAACAGACTTTCAGGATTCTAACACAGAGATTTGTATTTTCGCAGTTTTGCTATTCTTAAAGGCTACTGTTCGCAGCGCCTGCTAATTGTTGGTTGTCCCAGGTCTTTGACCACGTTATATACCTTCGGCCCGTGCTGTGTCTTTACCCCGGACACATAAGGGTATTAGCAATCCCTTGAGCACGCGCAAATTATAAAAAGAAAAAAAATAAAATAAAATAACTCAAGAACTAGAGGATTGGTAAGTGCTTCCTTTAGCTTTAAGAACTCCTCGACTTGATGTTCCTTCTTCTGTAAGGAGTGGCCAGCTTTCGTCACTTGGTCAGTTCGCATTTGTAGAGTTGAAGTCCTTCTGCGATTCACCATGCTCATGGATCGGGTGTGGACATACATACTAGCCCCAAACAGTCACACCCACGTAAATTTGTTGGGTGGTGGTTGAGGTTGGTTTTTGAAAGTTGGGCCACCCTGTCATTTGATTTCGTGTGCTACATCATCCCGTGTGGTAGATAATTTCCTAGAAACTCTTTGCCACTCACCTTTAGGTTCTGGTCCACTTTTTCCTCAATCGGAGTCGCCATTTTTGCATTGATCTTCATATTTCCTGAAAATAAAAAAAAAACGGAAATGAATTTATTAAAACTGCATGTATTTTTCGCGTCAAATTGAGGCGTGCATCAATGAATTCCCACCCATGTCCTCTTGCCTCAGTCGAGGCAACAAAAAATCCCACCGATACCAACGGAGATAAGCCTCATTCGGTGTGCTCCCTCAACCCTCCTTAACCCCTAGATTGGATTTCAACAACTAGCAGCCTGTGAACGGATGAGTTCTTCTCAATTCGAAACAAACAAAAATTATCGGATAGTGAAAATGAAATGGTGGCAAAGTACCACACCCTCAAGGATATTCGACGTGCTCTTCATTATATCTCTCAATCCGTGCATGCAAATGCGGCAATATACACACGGTGTCTGCGTGAGCTATCGAAGAATGACACCACTTCACGGGATTTCGAACTGCCGCAGCTGCACGCATCAGGGAAGGCTGTGAAGTGATGTTCAACACGATGATTAGTTAGGCATACAATTCCCCATCCGCATCGGAACTTTTTACAGATTCCCGAGTTCTGAATTGCGCTTTTGATTAAAAAGTTCATTTCGGCTGCGGCTGGCTCATGTGGAACGAAGTCAGAGATTGCATTCGACTGGGGATGTCATTATTTTAACGCAGTCATCCTGACATGCCACCAAGACCTGAGTGCATTTTACTTGCAGGAGTCTAAAGTAAACAGAGGAGGAAGTAACGGGGAGACGAGCTAATAACCACTCCCTGTGGAATTACTTGGGCTGTACCCTGTTTGAAATCTCTTCCGGGTGCTCCTTCAAAGTTGGTTCGTGATCTTTTATGTCTAACGTGGCATCGCTTTATTTGCATGACGGATGTAGACAGGGACGGCACGGGTTTTCAAATGAGGATGGTGTATAGATGTAAGGCTTTGACTAAGCTTTAGACGTGGTTGAATGTTTCGCTTGCCGATTCGCTGAGTTAAATGAAGACACACCGTCCTACAATAATTGATTAAAGACGTTCTGAATGAATAATGTAAATTTTCTCAACGGGCTCTGCTTAGGTTCCAGAAAAAGGAAGACCGCTTTGACGGCGTTAACTATGCACCTGTAGCCTTCTTAACAGGGTCTCTGCCGGTTTTTCAGTACGAAGCCTGGGAAATTATTAATCGACCAGACCTGTGCAAAATACACGAGAAATGTAGATCGACTGTTTAGAATTGGATGCGTGTAAATATATTGATGGGTGTGTGCGCGTCGTGACGGCATATCAAAGGAGTCTGTTGATAGAGAAAATTTTGTGCTTTATTTGGCCGTCTTATGGTGTGTGATGTGTTCCTCATCGAAGGACACATCGGCCATTAAGTCGAACCGACTATGATAGCCTGCGCAACCTAAGGCCAGCTATAAGTCGCCGTGTTTATATGTTAGAACAGTCATGTCAAACCTGTCGGGTTCTCTATTAAAGTCGGTGATGAACTCACGAAGACGATGAGTGTGAAAAAGGTTTCAGGCAAGCCGACTTCAATACCATTCTTGAATGTGTGCAACACTAGAGCTACTTTTCACACCTTCCAAAAGTCTGTCCAACTGTTAGAATACGCCGATGCAATTAACATCATTGGCATGGCACAGCGAGGTGTAGCAACCACTCGTGTTGGGCGTGCTATTGTCCTTTCACGCGTGGAATGGACCTACAGTTTAATGCAGACTCCGAATGGCGAAGTTGAGAAGCTTTTTCTAGACAGGAATACTCTTTGAGCATTGTCAGTGACTTGAAAGAGGCAGGGCCGTGAATTATCAAAAGTGGTAAATTCGGGTATCGAACCTGGCGTAGGCAGCTGGCACAATCTTTAGCCAGCTGCCTCCAATTTTGAACGCCAAATTGGATGAGGCCCTTCTTCACTGTCGGCATTTCATCAACATTACTATTAGGTCAACTTGTTGCCTTATAATTTGTTGCCTTCACTATAAGTATTATATCCGAATTTCGGATGTACGGTGTAGTGCGTCTCCTTTAATCATAAATTTCTTCATCATCCAACTTCGAGTTCAAGCCTTTGTGCTTCGAAACAGGTAATCGATGTGGAGGGCTTTTTGGTCCATTAATTTATAATTCATCTGCAGCTGTACAGCAAAATTAATTGAGTCAGACTTTTAAGCATCCTTCGGTCCAATCGGGTATAAGGCTGACTTGGTATGAAATAGAAGTACCCCTTTCAAAACCCCTGGATTGTCTCTGGTGCACTAGGAAATAGTGATTCACCAAAGTCACACTGAGTCTCAGTTCATGTGCTAAAGTTGCCTTTGTTGTTAATTGCAAAGCCTCCTACGCCTTAGTTTAACCAAGTTGTTAAAGTGGTAGCAACGACTGGGTGGCGCAGTAGTAGGTAGAGTGCCTGCACCTGGTTAGCGAGGACCCCGGTTCCAATCACAGTGAAAGCTAAGTTAATACTCTTTTATCTGGTTTTCAAAACTGGTCCAGTCACCATTTGCCGTGGCGACCAAATTAACGGCACTATCATTGGAGTGGTCAATTAGTGGTGGTCTGACTGTGGGTATCAAAATGGATCAACATGGCCTAAGTGTGCTGGTGAATTTACTAGCAGCTCCCTCACCTAACCTAACCTAACCAGAGTCACACTGGGTCTGGGTTCTTGTGCTAAAGTTGCCTTCGTTGTCAATTGGGAAGTTGAGGTTGGCAAAGCCTCATATGCGTTAGTTTAGCCAAGTTGTTAAAGTGGTAGCCATGCAAGTGACTTCTTCTTCGAAAGGGAGGCGTCTGCAAGTACAAAGGAGGTGCAAAATACTTTTCTACTCTTCAGAGTCTCTGGTGCTTCTAAAAAATTAATTCTAGGGAAGGGTTGCTGGAAGGTTCTGGAAGCGTGAGTTTCAGTGGCCCCATACCCGGTTATGAGTATGATGCCGGTAATGGTTCTGCCGGTAATGGTACTGCCAGTTAGGGTTTCAAGCTTCGGAAAATAGGCGGTAGGCAAAGGAAAGAGAATTCAACCAGTGCCTTTTCTATAGAGTTCGTCCCATCCACAGTTCTCTGGAATATCACAATGTCCCCGCAGTTTGATGTAAAAATACCTGGCTACTACGTTGAGATAGAGGCGGAAATTAAGGGAAGTCTTTGAGTTGAAATAACTACGCTCTGAGATTAATTGCTGCCTGGCTTTCAGAACAGATGGCAATACCTGTGCTTGTTATTACATTGTTTCTTAGGCGGGACAGAGTTTTCTTTGCCGCTCTAGACTCTGCCTAATGCTGAGGTGATTCGGTAGCGGGAATGGTAGTACAATACTTAAAGCCTTGGAGTAGATACGAGATATCTTGCACCCACGTCTTTACCTCAATTCGCAGAAGACCATTCAACGCCTGGTGTGGGGGAGATTATGGTTGAGAAATCCATCTCGAAAAGGAGCTTAGGTATCATGAGATCGTTGTCTTCAGGTACGGATGTACATGTATGTTAGAGCAAAACAAAGACACGCCGAAAGGTAGCACGTATTACGAGTATAAAGCGTGTGTTCTCTTCCGTAGGTATAAAACGGTTGAGTGAAATCCTTTTCCCATGTCGAGTCACTAAATGATTGAGTGGCTAAGAGAGGATCTGTGATCGCATTCGAATTTAGAGGTTCGGAGTGCTGGTCGATGCGCCACAAATTCGATTTTGTAATAAAGAGAGTACGTTATCATATATCTGCCGAGCACGATCGAGTGTCTTGAACTTGAAGAAACAGCTGGAATTACCAGTCGAAATCTTGCCAAAGAGATAACTCAAAGTCTTCATGTAACAATCATCGGCCGGTCGATGATCGCAGTTGTGTTTCCCTTCATTTTCGGTATTGCTCAAACTCTGTGCAGGGACATAAGTCCACAAGCCATAAGGCTTTAATGAACTCTTGTCCCACCTCTTCTCCTGGAGGAATAAAAGTCCCTTTATGGAATAAAAGGCAAGGAATTGCACTGGTTCAAATCATTTCTGACAAAAAGAACTCAAAGGAAGAACTTCGATGGATATTTATCAGACGAAATAGTGGTCGAAAATGGAGTCCCCCAAGGATCAATACTAGGAGCGCTCCTATTTATACTATACAGAAATGATATGCCTACAGTAGTACAGGAATGTAAGATCGTACTATATGCTGATGACACTTTAATGTACTCGGAAGGAAATGATGTCAACCAATGTAGAAGCAAACTAGTAAACGACATTAAGAGAATAACTACTTGGTTGGAAATGAACAAATTGAAGCTAAATTAGGCAAAGACAAAATCAATGGAGATTAACATCGAAAATCAAGAATGTATTCAAATAAATAATAAATCTATAGAAAATGTGCATCATATGAAATACTTAGGAGTTATTATAGACAAGAACTTGAAATTTGCTGAACATGTAGATTATGTATGCAAGAAGATTTGCTAAATAGATTGGATTTTTATCGCGAATGCGCAAAAAATGGACTATTTAACAGCAATAAATGTGTTTAAAGCTATAATACAGCCACATTTTGAATACTGTGCGACTATATTGTATACATGCTGTTTACAAGGACGAATGGAAAGACTACGAGGACAACAAACTTAACAAAACACTACTTAAGTGCAACCTATAAGAGTAATGCTCGACGCACTTTAATGAATGGATATAAAAGGGAGATTAGAACTTATCACTTTACTCGCCGTTCATAAAATGAAATATGGTAATGCACCACAATATCTAACGCGAGGGATAAGAAGTGTTGGAGAGTCACAACCATACAAGTTAAGAAGCAACAATGATCTAAGGATTCAACGACAAGCCACAGAGTCAGCAAAAAAAAAAAACTTTTTTACAAGGGATTTGCTCTGTTTAATAACTTGCCTTCAGAGGTTAAAAATGACATGAATATAAGAACTTTTAGAAGAAAATGTGTTAAATTTTTAAAACAAAACATCCAAAACTGAATTATAATTTAAAAAAAAAAACAAATATAAGTATAACCATACGTATATATATAATATAATAATATGGGTGGCGCTACAGCCCGCAGAGGGCCAGGGCCTAGCTTCTCAGCAACCACTCGTGTTGTGCGAGCTATTGTTCTATCACGAGTGGAACTGTAGGTCCCAGTTTAATGCCGACTCCGAACGGCGAATTTGAGAAGCTTTTTCTAGACAGGAGTACTCTTTGAGCATTGTCAATGACTCGAAAGAGGTGGAGCCGTGAAATATGAAAGGTGGTAAATTCGGGCATCGAACCTGGCACCTTCTGCGTAGGAGTCGACGCACTTACCCACTACGCCACGGCGACCCACATACGTATATATTATATATCCAAAAAAAATACCTAATTTGATATAAAATTATTTTTCTCTGCTTAACTATTGAAAGATAATTAAATATATAAATTTATTAATATTATTGTTCTTTTAAAGTATAATTATACTAATAAAATGAATACATATATACATACCAAGTCCAGAAACAAAACAAGAGCTTTTTATTAATTTTTTCCATAGACTTTATCAAAATTTGCGTACACAGTGTCGAATGCCCCACATACGAAATTTCCACCGTAAAATGAACATACAACTGAGCGTGGCGTTGGTGCAAGTACCTAACCTTCTCGTTAAGTGCATGTGAGTGAACAGGCAAAATAAATTTAATTCTGAGACTAAAGAAATGAGTGCATTTTCCGCTCTGGCTTTCAAACTTGGTGATCATCCTCTTGGTTTGTTAGCGGACACAAGGGTCTTCATATGTCACTTCCAACAGAACCGAAAACCATGCTCCTTATTTCGATTCTTAGGACATACAGCTGTTTCGACTTCCATATACATCTGGTATTGGTAGCCTGACTGACTGACTGGGAACACAAAGAGAAGCCGTTGGCCTTACCAAATTGAAAAAAAAATCAGATAATTGGTATTCGAACCGGGGACTCCACTAGTTACGTCGGATATGGATCTTCCATTTCGAGGCACCAATGAAACGTCTAGAGGTTGGTTCATATGACATCAATGTGCTACACGCGCATCAAGCCTGCTTTATAGAGCAGCAAACATGACGAATATTTGACACTTGCAATAACAAGCTGCATGCCTCTTTCACGGGAAGCCGGTAATGCGGAATCAGCATAGATTACGAACCTGTGGAATGGTTCAAGATAAGCATTTCAAGTATTGTAAGTTCAGTCTTAAGTTTGTCTCGGTGGAGTAAAGTAATTTTTTTTAAATAAAGATTTCATCCACAAAAATAATAATCGGTTTTTTTTGCTCAACCGCTCGATCAAACTCGTAACTCTCTAAAAAAGACAGGCGCTTTCAATCGTCTGGTAATAGTCAACACTAACATACAATAATCCTTAGAAAGTAAATGGCAATCATTGATTTGCCAACGCAAATAATTATCAACCAAGGACATTTTTCTGTTTCTTTAAGAACCAAGCGCTTACAAAGTCGCCCTTTGTGTTCGGGCTGCTCTTTGCCTGTTTGCATCCCATCTAAAATTGCAAAACGTTACTCACTCGTCTACGGCTTTAATAAGTTGCCAACAATTTCCACCTACAACCTACATTCAAGCAGCGTCTGCGAGCAGCAACCAATTCAGGCAACAACCTCTGAGGAATGCCCACCGTCATAACTCCACTGACAGCCATCGCAATACAAACTCTCTAAGCCGCCCTCTCAAACGTTTTGCACCCGCTTCCTTCCTCGACAACGCACATAATTCTGAATCCAACGTAATCCACTCGTTTCCCACATTTACCCCCGCCCTATGCGTCTTCCCTGAAGCATCCTTTCCTAAGTGCTCTTCTCAACTGCCACTCAGTGCCCTCGGCAGTATCAATAACTGTAATGATCAGAGATGTTTCGGGTCATTCAAATAACAACGCGAAACCCTCGTCACGTCAGAACCGCCCGCGTACTCCCTTCGAACGAGCATTCACTTAGCAAACAATTACAACATTCCACTTTTCACTTTTCAGCAAATTTAAATAAAAAAAAAAAACAAAAACAAAAAGTATCTATTGGCCCTGCAACCCAGATAGAAGTCAATTAAGCCGCACCGCCGAGCCTCTCCGGCGAAAGAAACGTTCGCGTTAAGCACAACACGTGGGGGCATCCAATGGCAGCTCCCCTGCCCCTGCCTGGAATTGCGTGAAATTTTAAAGCGCTTCGCCCATAGAGCCAGCGCCGAGCAAATAAAGTCTATGGCCGTAGGCGTTGATGAGCAAAAAATTCTCCCAAGAAGAACGAAAGCAGAAAAATGTGCAGTTTTTTTTTCTCCGTCTTGTCATGTCCCCGATGCCGTTCGGGGTTCGCTTGAATACACTAAGGTTAATTCATGCAAACACTGGGCTGCATCCTGGATGCTCTTTGTCCACCGATGCAGGTATGGGCCAAGCGACACAGTCCTGAATGGCTTCACATGATTGGGGATGATTTTGTTTACACGTAAAATGGGCAGCAACTATGTCACCTCGTTCTTCGTGTGCGGCAGCCTACTTGCGGTTGGCCAGGTCAGATGCTTGTTGACACCCTCACTTGATCTTTGATATCTGGTGGATTTTGTTTGTTAAGAATCTGGATGAGGCGAGTGGGTTAAATTGATATGTGCTCCATTTGGTGTGCATCCAATTATGGTTGTCTTGATTAAATTCCAGTCGCATGTGTTGAGCCAAGACTTCGTCCTGGACATGTTGTTGGCAGTGAAGGGGAGGGGGTTGGCAGAATTATAGCCGCCATCTGTTTGTTCGGCATTGCAGAACACCGTCTCCATCAGCAGCCGTCGGACTGTTGGAATAAAGTGTCATTAATGTTGATGGTGGTTTCTTTTTCCGCAGTGTTGACCCTTGCTTAAGCATTCATAAGGCGTGAGGTGGCACGGGCATTTTCGCGTTATTTTTCGAACTGCACGGCAATAATTAGTGCATTGCAGGACGTGAGGGCTATGCGTCCTGTCGGGACATGGTGAATAATCATAATGATAATATTGGTGGCCCAACAGTCCGAGGTGGACGTGGGGCTGGCAGCAATCATTCATTGTGTGCATGCAATTGCTCCATCACGAGTGGGTTTTAAGAAGTTTGGAGAGATACTTCTAGACAGTTCTCTAGTCTTTGGGCATTGTCAGTGACAGTGACAAAGAGGTTCAGTCGGAGATTAGGAAAGGTTTTTTAGTCAAGAATTTAATCTAGAACGTCTAGCGTAGGAGTCAAGGCAGCTAGCCACTATGCCACGGCGCACAGTGGTTCGCTTTGTATGGGAGCACGGAAATACGTTTTTTTGGAAACATAGTACCTGAGCCGCGAGATCTTTTCGTGGTTCAAAACAAAAAGAGTAAACTTAAGTGAAAAAAAAGCAAATAAATAAAAAAAACTTTTTACAACCGCTATGTTCCAAATTCCATTAAGATCGGTCCACGGGTTATTCAGTTACTTTGCAGAAATAGTATTCATCACAGCTGCCATTTTTTGCAGCTTAAATCAACGTATTGCTACTCTTAAAAGGCTTTTTTACAATCCAATGAACATAAAACTGCAAGCCCTGGAAAAGAGTGTTTTATTAAGATCCTACCTTAGGAAATTAAATGTCTCAGAGTGCCGTAAATGAATACATTTATTTTTTTTTAAGAGAGATTTATATTTCTTCTCAAAAAGTTCAACTTTTGTAACATTACTTTAGTTAAAACTATGTTTTTAAGAAACCGGTTTCCCGAAACAAATGTGTACACAATTTGTGTCCCGGTGGATTAGGGCGGATACCATTCTTAAAAAAATAGTAAGCCCAATATCGTGGCTTTCTTAAACTGTTAACCACTCGTTGGCGGTTTGTAGAGCTAAAACTGTAGCTCAAGGGAAAAAATTAATCAAATATAAAATCTAGTGTCCTCGGTCTAACCCAGCTGAAACACCCAATTCTTTTTTTTTTTTAATTTTGGAAACTTAAATAGCAAAGTTTTAAGTAAAAAATTGGTGTGGTGGTCGCGTGGCGCAGTGGGTAAGTGTGTCGACTTCTACGCAGAGGGTGCCAGGTTCGATACCCGAATTTACCACCCATCATAATTCACGGCTCCACCTCTTTCGAGTCATTGACAATGCTCAAAGAGTATTCCTGTCTAGAAAAAGCTTCCTCAACTTCGCCGTTCGGATTCGGCATTAAACTGTAGGTCCCTTCCACTCGTGAAAGAACAATAGCACGCACAACACGAGTGGGTGCTGAGAAGCTAGGCCCAGGTCCACCTCGGACTGTCGCGCCACCCATATTATTATTATTATTATTAAGTAAAAAATAGGGTCTGAGCAAACAGTTCTAAAAATGCCATTTTTCATACTGCGAGAAAATACATGAATTTCAAAACCAAACGAAAGGGTAACTTTAGAGCTCTGTATCTCGCACATCCCTAGTACATAACTTGCTTATAATCTTGGCAAAACAAAGCCCAGTTATATATATATTAAAAATAAATGCAACAACTCCATAAAAAAAAATTTTGTAATTGGTTTTTGAGTTGGTGCGATGAAGGTGCGAGTTTGAGGATGCAGGGACACCGGTCCACAAGTCATAAGTCCGAATTTCGGGTCATATTTCCACAAAATTTATCCATGGAGTCTGCAATTGGCTTGTCTTAGAAAATGAAATGAAAAGAAAATAGATACACTCGTTCGGATATACATTTTACGGCACCCCTAGTCTAGGATTTGCGGTCGGTGCGAGGTTCTGTGTATGCAAATTTTAATAGTCTATGGAAAACATGAATAAAAAGCATGCATAGAACCTTGCAGCTACGTCAAATCTTATAGGGTCCCAAGCAGGGTGTTGCATGCTTGTTATTCTTCTTCAGGTGGCGCTGCAATCCGGGATAGACCTGAGCCTGAACCAACAAGCCTCTCCAGCTGGCACGATCTTTAGCCAGCTGTCTCCAACTGCGCACACCAAGTCGATTGAGAACCTTCTCCACCTGGGTGCGCCATCGGTTCCGTGGGCGTCCTCAATGCGTTGTCCCACTGGTTCGGAGTAGAAAACTCTTCGGGCTGGAGCAGTGTTGTCCATGCGCTCTACATGGCCCAGCCATCTTAGGCGTTGGATCCGTAAACACCTGACTAGGCTCATGCCGCTGTACAGCCCGTACAGTTCGTGGTTAAATCTTCTTCTCTAATTACCATAAACGCAGTACTGACCAAGTGCTTCTTCATCCGCTTTTGAGATTGTCTATGCCTCCGCGCCGTACAGCAGGACTTGGATGATCAAGGTCTTGCATAAAATCAGCTTTATCCTTCGAAAGAGGGCTCTACTACTCAATTGCCTCTTGAACCCAAAGAAACAGCGAGTGGCAAGAGTACTTCTGCGTTTAGTCTCGGTTTGTACTGTTCACTTTCGATCCGAGGTAGACTAAGTCCTTCACTACCTCGAAGTTATAGCTGCCCATGGTGACGTTTTGGTCAAGTCGTCGACCAAAACGTCGTCCTTTCTCGATGACAGTATATACTTCGTTTTGCCTTCGTCCACCGCTAAACCCATTTTGGCCACCTCCACTTCAATACCAGCAAAGGCTTCATTGACGGCTCGCTGTGTTCGTTGTACAGACTTCTGGAAGATTGTGTCTCTTGTGTTAGCGTGTGAGTTCTGCACGATCTTCTCAAGAATAATGTGGAAAAGTCACATGATAGCTCGTCGCCATGTCTAAAACCTTTTTTAACATTGAAGATCTCGGTGAGTTCGCTTCCGACCTTGATGGAGCAGCGAGAATTCTCCATCATCATCCTGCACAACCTGACGAGTTTGGCAGGAATGTCAAAAACTAGACAAGGCGCTGTATAGCTCGTCCCTATGCCCGCTGTCATATGCGGCCTTGAAATCGACGAATAGGTGGTGGGTGTCGATCTGCATTACTTGGGTTTTTTTCCAGGATCTGCCGTAATGTGAAGATTTGGTCGATGGTCGACTTCCCCGGCCTAAAACCGCACTGATAAGGACCTATCATGTTGTTGACGAATGGTTTCAGGCGCTCACAAAAAACGGCAGAGAGGATCTTATAGGCGATGCTGAGGAGCCTTATCCATCGGTAGTTCCGGTCTCCTTTCTTGTATAAGGACTCCACTTAAGTCATGGAAAAAGGAGTTGGCGTCTGCGAGGAGTTATGGAATGCCCGCCGTCTATCTCCTCATTGCCCATGCGGTTTCTTGACCACGTAGCTGATGATTAATCTGGTCAGTTTTAGAAGCTTAATAGGGTATCAAGTGCTTATTCTTGGGCGGACCATCTTGGAGGTTTGGTACGTAACCTGTACTTACGGTGGCTTAGTTCTACGATGCAAAAGTCGCACAATTAACGACGCGAATCGGGCTGACAATGCGAAGCTTTAAAGCAAACAAATCATCACCCAATCGTCCAATCGACTGTCACTACGAAGAGTACTGCCAAGCCAAAAATTCAAACCACTTGTGAAGAACACTGTGACTGATCTACTACACCAAATGGGCAAACGACCAAGCCAATCAATAAACGAAGATGCTGGTGAACCGCTGTAGCCTCATTATTTCGCAATTTTCAATAACAACTTTCTTTTTTTAATTTTTAATGGAATACCGTGAAAAAAGTTGGGTCCAACTACTGACGAGCTACAAAACTGAGGGTTATTCTGCGGAAGAAAGTACAACTGACCATTTTACTCCAAGGCTTTTGCCAAAACATCAAGTATTCACAAGAGGAATAACAAACAACAGAACTCCTTAAAAAGATGTATCGACTCCTCCAGCAAAGTAAAGTCCATCAGAAGCACCTTTATTTGCATTCTCCCCACCTCAGCAGAGGTAAATCACCGGCAAATAGAACTCGTTACGACCAGAGTGAGTAATTGAGAGAGGATCTATGTAAGTAGCCTTGCAAATTGAATTTTCTGTTACCACTTAAGGCGTCATTCTCGTCTACTCAACAAAAGATACGAAAGAAAAATCGTTCTTCCTGCGAGGAGAGCACTCTCCTTAAAACACGCACAGACAGTGTGTCTGCAAGATTGGTCACAAGCCAAACAAGCACCTCGTGCCCACCCCCAAGCCACTTAGAGGAGTCTTCCCGGCGAATGTAACACTTACCATCCGACTCAAGGAATACTCGTGCTTCCTTCAACAACCCCATCGTACAGCCCCGTCATCAACATCCCATTCACTGATAACAATGATTGTAATCGCTCCTTGAATACGATCTGCTGTGTTCTTGTACTATTATTTGAAAGCCGCATGCACCCTTAAGTCGTGTTTATGAATAAAATCAAGTCCCAGCTGTCGCCACATTCGCTGAATCGTCTGATGTGTCGTGGTGGCGATGCACGGTACTCGTAGCGGGGCTTCATAGCGATCTGTTGTGTTCTTGATGGGGAATTAGGGGCGCGACGATATCGTAAAACCGCACACAATGGATACACATTCGTGGCATCTACGTGTGTCCTTGTTTCTGTTCGGGCGAGTGGATGCATGGAGTGTGGCGGAACTCAGCCGCCGAAAGAAGTAAAGTGCCATTCATTTGGTTAGGGTTAAGCAAACGTGCTTACCAAACCAGCCCCATAAACTGTAGTACGCAAGCACTATATCTTTAAACGTTGATTCTCCTGGATCAAGATGGCTTGTCTCGTCCTTTTTTCTGTCCTGCTCGAATCACACAAGCAGGGCCGCCGCGGCATAGCCATCCCAGCACTGGCACGTTGCCAATTGAACCAGTTGGGTAATTTATTTTTATTTTTCTTTTTTTTTTGCCTTCATTTTCTTCTTTTTATTTCCGGACGATAGTTTAGGTCGACAGAAATAACTTAACACAGCCGGTGTGGGTACAAAAGTCTCCGAGTGGGGGGTGGGGAAGAACGAGATACAAAAACAAATGGATGAAATGTTACGCGTCGAGCTTTAGTTGAACAAAGTTTTTTCCTGTTTTCGGAGCGCGTTGCTACGGCAACATTCTCCCACGGGGGACGGACGAATGAAAGAGTAAAAGAGTAAAAGAGCCCCGGGGTTAGTGAGCTGCAAAAGTTGCGGAGTTACTGTCTGGGGCCAATAAGGCTCCGGGCGGCATCAAAGGCTGCAATCAGAAACTATGGGTTTTCTCCTAATGGGAAATGACTACAGTTACGCAACTAATAGGGTGATGTGATAATGTTTCTCTAAGTGCGGCTCTGGGGACTTCGTGGCTAATTAATGCGAGGGAAAGTGCTTTGCCCATTAAATTGTTACTAATTTTCGGCTGGATCAGGTGTTTGAGCCCATTAATGGGTAGTGTCATAACAAGATTGTTTCGGAATGGCCTTCGTCATTGTTGGCGATGGCAACGCGCTTTGTCGTGATTGTAGGATTACTTCGATATTTTGGTGGTATCCTTTCGTGTGATTATGTTCGGTGCTTCAAATTCTATCGGTCCGTAAATTAGGCATGGTCGAGTGTGATAGTTCACACTCCTTGTCACTTCACACTGTCGACTTAGTTTACAATAATGTGCTGTACTCCACAGAGCATTAGACGTGGTGGCCTTGCTGTGTTCCAATTTTGTGTTCCTATTACGAATGTGCGATGTTGGCAAAACATCGATGTTGACGTCGATGTCAACATCGTTGGCTGAACATCGATGGCCGATAATAATTGTACTGAAAACATCGATGTTAGATAACAAAGAAACAAGGAAAGAATACATAAAATACTCAAAAACTCAAAGCATTCCATATACGCGGAAAAACAAATTTTGTTATCAGACTCAAGTCGAAGCATTCCACAAACCAACGTCTTTCTACGAAATGCGAACGACGAGTGTCATTATGATGCAATTCCAGTAAACTATTCAAAATCAGCTATTTATAGTAGATTTTCTTTGCTAACATCGAAGGCCTATGTTTTGTGCTTAACATCGATCATGCGATATTGTACGAATTTGAACACGGATATCAACACATCGATATTTGGGCACTCAGCATCGATGTTTTTCCAACATCGATGAAAATCGAACATCAATAGTTCCTATCGAACGAACTTTAACACCGGATGTTTGGCTCTAGTTGTTCAATGTAGTTTTCGATACACCAATAAATTCGTTTGTTCATAGGTCTCAAGACGCGAAATATAAAATATTATTTAATATTATACGAAATATTTTGTATATACAATTACGGACATAACAATAAGACCACCGAATATCCTTTTAGATTTCATTCAAAAATTCTGATTGTCAACAGAAGTTTTTTACAGTTTTTTTTCTTATTTTTTTTATATGAAAATAATGATATCTTAGTAATCCTTACTAATATTATAAATGCGAAAGTAACTCAGACTGTCTGTCTGTTACTGTTACTTTCACGTCTAAGCCAATGAACCGATTTTGATGAAATTTGGTTGACAGATAGATTTGATCTTGGAGATGTACTCAGTCTAAGGGGAAAATGGGGCAAAAACCGCATTTTTTCATCTTCACATAGTCCTGGCTCATTAATGGCTTATCGGACTGAAAAACTAAAAAATGCTTTTTAGTAAATGTATTCCTTATTCATTTGAGCTACCAACCATCCTTTTGCATTGTCCTAAAGCTGAGCAATGCTCAAAAGAATGCAACTAATCTTCTTCATTTGGCGCTACAGTCCGGGGTGGACTTGGGCCTCAACCAACAAGCCTCTCCAGCTAGCACGGTCTCTGGCTAGCTGTCTCCAGTGTCGCCCGCCAAGTTGGTTGAGGTCCTTCTCCACCTGGGTGCGCCACCTTAAACGCGGGCGTCCTCTGTTGCGTTGTCCCACGGATTCGGAGTCGAAGACTCTCCGGGCCGGAGCTGAGTTGTCCATACGCTCTACATGGCCTAGCCATCTTAGGCGTTGGATCCGAAGACGCCTGACTAGACTCATGTCGCTGTACAGCCCGTACAGTTCGTGGTTGAATCTTCTCCTCCAAAAACCGTCAACGCAAACAGGACCAAAGATCGCACGCAGAGCTTTTCTCTCGAAAATACCAAGGACTTCCTCATCCGCTTTTGAGATTGTCCATGCCTCCGCGCCGTACAGCAGGACTGGGATGATCAAGGTCTTGTATAGGGTCAGCTTGGTCCTTCGAGGGGTGGCTCTACTACTCAATTGCCTCTTGAGCCCATAGAAACAGCGGTTGGCAAGAGTTACTCTGCGTTTGATCTCGGTACTGATGTTGTTTGTACTGTTTACTGCGGAGCCGAGGTAGACGAAGTCCTTGACTACCTCGAAGTTATAGCTGCCCATTGTGACGCTCTGTCCAAGACGTCGATGTTGTGTGTCCTTTCTTGATGACAGCATATACTTCGTTTTGCCCTCATTCACCGCTAGAGCCATTTTAGCCGCCTCCGCCTCAATGCCAGCAAACGCCTCATTGACGGCTCGCTGTGTTCTGCCAATCACGTCAATGTCATCCGCGTATGCTAGCAGTTGTACGGACTTCTGGAAGATCGTGCCTCTAGTGTTGGCGTGTGAGTCTTGCACGATCTTCTCCAGGATGATGTTAAAGAAATCACCTGGAGAAGCTACCTCGAATGCAACTAATTATCGTTTAAAAATTTCCGTCATTAGAGGCCATCCTCAACAATCAACAAGCAGTGCCGACTATTGACATGGTTTGTGTGTGTGTGGTTCTAGTATGTTCTCTCTTTTAAATCGTAACAAAAACAGAATCCACCCTTCTGCGAAATACTCAATTGACATTTTACTGCGTGCTTAAAACTACACGCACACACCATGCCAATGCTCGGTTGCCACTGCTGATTGATTGTTGTCGATTGTCACCAAGGCAGACTGCGGCGTGGTGCGGTCAGATACAGTATTTTAATGCGGCCTATAATAATTTAATTTACAATGATGCCTTTAAACAGGTTGCAGACCAAGTGATAGCTATTACTGGAAAAAATTTATCTGATTTTGGGATGAGGAGACCACAAAAAATTGGGGAAGTAAGTAGTGATTTAATGCGAGAACTAGATTACGATACTGATTCTTAAAAATGCCAAACAATGGATGCCTTTCATATTTTGAACACAGGACAAAGATTAACCTTTGATAGAGTTATTCAAAATATTGCAAGTGGCGAAGGTGGTTTGTTCTTTTTGGATGCTCCAGGAGGAGGCACTGGCAAAACCTTTCTTTTAAATTTACTGTTTACACATGTCAGGAAAGATAAAAAAATTGCTGTTGCAGTAGCTTCTTCTGGAATACCTGCTACGCTGCTCCCCCCATTGAACGACGCACTCAGTTCTTAGATTGCCTTTGAACTTAGCTCATGAGGCTGCTCCCCCCATTGAAGGACGCATTCAGTTCTTAGATTGCCTTTGAACTTAGCTCATGAGGAAATGCCAGTTTGTAACATTAGAACAAACGGTGAGCGTTGACAAATGTTGCAAGCGTGTATGACTGTTGGTTTGGGATGAATGTACGATGTTTCATAAAAGAACAATCGAAGCACTAGATCGCACCATGAAACATATTAAGAGCAACCGGAGTATCATGGGAGGGGTGGTGGTACTTTTAGCTGGTGACTTTAGACAGACCCTGCCAGAGATTACTAGGGGCACTCTAGCAGAGGAAATAAATGCCTGTATAAAAAGTTCCGTCTGACTATAAATATGCGAGTTCAACTGCCCAATGATGCACAATCAGGGCAATATGAGACTGCACTTCTAAAAATCGGAGAAGATCCCATGGCGACAGACAGTAACGGCATGATTGCACAAAGCCGTGAATTCTGTAAAATTGTCGATAATATAGATGATTTAAAAAAAATTGTCCATCCCGATCTGCAAATAAATATGGGCAATCGAGAATAGTTATGTGAAAGGTCAATTTTAATATAATAATAATAATATAATATGGGTGGCGCTACAACCCGGAGGCCGACCTGGGCCTCGCTTCTCAGCAACCGCTCGTATTGTGCGTGCTATTGTTCTTTCACGAGAGGAAGGGACCTACAGTTTAATGCTCCGAACGGCGAAGTTGAGGAAGCTTTTTCTAGACAGGAATACTCTTTGAGCATTGTCAATGACTCGAAAGAGGTGGAGCCGTGAATTATAACGGGTGGTAAATTCGGGTGTCGAACCTGGCACCCTCTGCGTAGGAGTCGACGCACTTACCCATTACGCCACGGCGACCCACAAGAGCAATTTTAACGCCGACAAATGAAACAGTGTGGCACATAAACGAACAAATTATGTCATACGTGCAGGGGGATGTTGTCGAGTATCTCTCGGTAGACAATGTTATTGACACTGAACAAGTAACGTCGTACCCTTTAGAAATTTTAGAATTCTTTAGAATTATCAGGAGTGGCTTTTCATAAGTTGAGGTTAAAAGTTGGTTTTCCGGTCCCGTGAATGAGAACGCACCGAGGCTATGTAATGGTACACGGCTACAAGTTACTTAATTGGGACACAATATTAGAAAAGCAATAATTATGACTGGAATGACAAAAGGACAAAGTGTTTTAATTTCCCGCATTCCAATAATTCCGACTGATTTGCCCTTTCAGTTTAAAAGAGTGCAGTTTTCCCTAAAAGCAGCATTTGCAATGACAATAAATAAAGCTCAAGGACAAACGCTTAAAGTAGCAGGTGTACATTAAGAAAATACCTGTTTTTTCCCATGGGCAAGTCTATGTGGCGTGCTCACGAGCAAAATCTTTATGTTTTGGCATTGGATGGTAAACAAAGAATGTAGTTTATAAAAATGTGTTAAAATAAGATATTTACAGTAAATCACGGTTGATTGCAGTTAGTATGCATTGCATTGTTTTATTCGGAAAATTAGTATCCTAAAAATGAAAAATTCTACCCAAAGTCACTATTCCACGCAGACAAAGTCGCGGGTAGGAACTAAGCTCTATATATATAAATTAGTTTGATATATGTTTGTCCGTTCATATCTCCAGTTTGGCAACACCGATCCCATCCACCTTTTTTTAAGTTTTCAAATACTTTGTAGCAGTTTCGTACGGAAAGACAACTTAAGAAAACTGCTCAGGAAATTAAAAAAAAAACCACTATTTCAACTTTGGTGAATATAAATTTATCAGAAGGCTGTTTTTTGAAATAAAAAAATGTGTGTACACTCATGGGCACACTCGTGGAAATATTCGGCAAGTGAGTCTTGTTGGCTTAAACTCGTAATAAAATCAAAACGCTCCAACCAATTTAATTACATTCTTTTCTGCGGATAATGAAGATATTTTCAACAAAATACACACATTAAAAATCTTTGATATTAGTCCCATCGTACACTTATGGGATATTTTGGGTAGACCCCCACTGACGTAGAAAGATGAGATTACTGTAGTGTTCTTGTTTGTTTTAGATTGTATGTTCTGAAAGTATTCTTTGAATTTGTTGATCTAAGACAGACCTTAGCAAAATGTCCTTTCTTTTTACAAGAGTTGCAAAGAACATTTCGTGCTGGGCATTGTTGGAGTCCGTTAGTATGCCAAACATTTCCACAGTTCATGCAATTAGGTTTCTTGTTTTTAATTTGCATTGTTCCGTGTGCATCTTTGTTGCTTGCACTGGTGCGCCTTGGTTGTTGATGTTGTCTTGTTTTTATATAGTTGCACTGTTCAGGTTGTTGTTGCTGCTGTTGTGCTTCGATTTTGATATTATGCTCTTCAGACATTTCATAAGTTTTTGCCTCTTGTAATAATATCTGAAGAGTTGGCTTTGTTTGAAATGCAAAATCTCTTAGTCTATGCGATGTTGTTGTGCATATTATTTGAGATTTGATTTCTTTGTCCCTGTCTGTGAAATCACAGTTGGAACTTAATTTGAGAAGCCTGGCGTAAAATTGACCCACTGTTTCGTTTTGATTTTGTTTTGCCTGCCGAAAGGAATATACTTCGAACTCGATGTTTGTTTTGGGCGAAAAATGATTGAACAGCATTTGTTTCGCTATCTCAAAATTGTCCTTTTGTACTGTTGTTGGAACACCATTTTCGTCAATTATTACCTTTGTTGTTTCTGCTGTTGTTGGCTCTGGCAAATTATGGAAAATTTCAAAGACGTCTTCACCTGCATAATGTAATAATAACGCCTTTTGTCTCTCGATGTTATTGATGTCGCTCGCAACTAAGAAATTTTCAAATCGTGCAATCCACTTCTTCCAGCGATCACCGGCATTGGTGGCATCTTCGTTGTAGTTGAAAAATGGAATTCTGCCGCCTTCCATATTGAATTATGTTCTTTTTTTTTTTTTTTGATGTTGATATGAAATTGAATTTATTTGTTATAAATTTAAATAAATGCACCTTTAAATCCTCGTCGCCAAATGTAGTGTTCTTGTTTGTTTTAGATTGTATGTTCTGAAAGTATTCTTTGAATTTGTTGATCTAAGACAACCTTGCAATTTTACCTGTTAATTAATTGTAAAATTGCAAGGTTGTTTTATACATTACAATTACCATGTTTACTCCGGGTGAAGAGTGGCATAAGCTTATTATCGGAAATATGTATAAAACCAATTCTAAATGCCAATCATACCCGATTTGCTACAAAAAAAGTTAAAAAACCGAATATTAATGAAGGTACTTTTTTCACAGTTTTGTGTGTAAATTCAATATCTTGTGGTAATGGCAAGTGTTTTTAACTCAAAAAATGGATAATCTCGAAGAAAATTAAGGAACTTACCGAGCGGGAAAAGATTGGGTTAAGAACCATTTGGTTTCAACTTGTAACTGCAATTTTGCACACATTCGAGTAAAAAACCGAATATTAATGACACTCACTGTATGTATAGAACCATTTATTAATTCCAATCATACCCGATTTGCTAGCTGTTATCAAGCAAAAAGGAAAACAAACGGTTTTGACGAATAGTTTTGTCCATTAGAAATTGAAATTGCTTATATTATTTTTATTTTGTTATCTTTTTTGAATTAGATTGTATAATATGGAGAAAATACTTTAACCAAGCAAAATTGTGGGGCAATTTGAATCTTATTATCGTTTTGAGCCTTATATACAACCATGCCGAATACTTTTGTGTATCAGTGTACATATGTAAAAATAATCACCGTTTCCTTGGCTACGCGATAACTTGAAAACGAATTTCTCGATTTCAATCACATATTTTTCCTCAAGTCGTATTTTTACGTTTTATGGCACACCTAATTTCTTTATCAGGTTCAGGTGCGATCCGGAGTGCATAGAAATTCGAAAAGAATTTCAAGTACCCATTGATCGCCATGACATCACTGCAAGGGTGAATTGATTAAGCGCAATATATCCACAGAGCCAAAGCAACGCGTTTCGGATTTTTAGATAGCTGCATTTTCAAAACAAGACGTTCACATAAAAATTGTAGGGAATGATAGAAAATCAATATTCGTGGAATACCCTTTATTTTTCATCACTGCAGGAACTATAGCTATCTTCGGTATATACTCGACCAGGGTACGATAAGAGCTGAGTGTGTCTTATTCCCAATTCTTCGATTTCTCGGCTCCAATAGGTTTTTTAACAATGCACTCAACACGTTTTCCAATGGATTACGATCGGGTGAATAGGCGGCCCAATTTGTTTCTCCAAGTCACACTTTTTACCATGCCCGTCATATGTTACGTATGATATTTATGCGGGTTCAAGGGTATCCCCTAGCACACAGCACACGGAAGCACAGTCGCCATTAATATCTCGTCGTTGGTATGCTGATCGATAGACTCCTTGATTTAAAATAAAAGACTCTCCTCCATCTTTGCTGTTTTTGCTGGAACATTGGGGTCGGTATGCCTTATGCTTCTCTTGCCATCAAATCCCACCAAAATCACCTGCCTGACCAAAGAATATTTGTTATTTTTTTTTTCCTTTTCATCTCAGGTGGTCTTTGCTCTGGGACTTCTTCCGAAGAGATGTTGTAGCTTAAGACTTCTTTGTCACTTACAGATGCCATCAACGACACCAATCGGTGGTGGATGGAATTGAAAACCTGGAGGACTTCAAGACGAATAAGGCCTTCAATGAATTCAAAAAAAGAATCACACTCCAAAAATTAAATCGAAAGGAAATCGGTTATGTAGTTGGCATTATTACTGGGCATTGCCTATTCGGCACAAAAGACCGACGACCCTTACAATAACTTTTGTAGGAGATCGAGAAAAGAAACTACCCTTCATTAACTCGTCACTTGGCCAGCACTTGCAAGGACAAGAAAAAGCACTCTAGACAGCTATTCAATCGCCTAGAGGAATGTCTGACATCAAAATTCTGGACTTAGCAAAATTTATTAAAAATATCAATTGGCTGTAACCCAGCAAAGGAGTGAATCATCCAGGATATGCCACTAGCACACCAGTAGGTATCTTCAGGTGTTTTATTTAGTTAGTATTCCAAGAGGAACCGGCACGTTAGCTGCCGATTAGTGATTTCACAATGGATCCAATCAGGATTTAAGTGGGCCAGAGTAGCTTCATTTGAGGCAATCACATTTACCTAAGTCTTCTTTGTTTTGTTCGAGAGTAGATTAGGTAGTCGAACTCAACCATTATCTCTAAAGCTATACACCAACACAGCTGACTTGAAAGAGTATTTCTTTGGACAGACCTTTAATTTTGTCATACAATTTACGAGATGTTTTTCGTGATCGACCTCTGATCAAGTGAGATTTCGGTGGTGGTGCCATCCAGTGATCAAGATTTTTTTGGTTATAGAGTGCTCGCCACGGCCTATTTTCCTCTTTCTATGCAGCAGATATTTTTTATCTTTATTTTTACTCATTCCGATTATTCAATTCTTCTCGCCACAATCCAAAAACCAAAAACATTTATAACCATTCTCCCTCGCGACGGCTTTTCGCCTGATCAGGGATATTGCTCTGAGGCGCATTCAAGCATTATTGATATTCCTCGGAGCATTCACAATATTCTGCAGGCAATTGATGTGTTCCACTGTTTCCAACTGCCGTTCAGTTTCTGAACTACACGCACGTGCTTGTCCGCAGAGTTTAAAGTCTCCACATGTTCCCTGCTCGAAAATTCCGCAAATTTCCTCTCAAAGGAACCTATAACGGGTGGAGCTGTTCTCCCACTAGAGCATGTGTCCCAACCAATTCCACGTGAGGACAAAGGTCATGTTTATAAATTGTTCAGGCTTGATTGAGTTTGCCAGGAATTTAATTCCCCCCCAGAGCCATACCGCATCCTGTGGTGTTCCCCTATCACCATGGCAGCACTTTTCTGTATTCACTTCTTTGAATATGTTTTCTGCCTGAATAAACTTGCAGAGCGAGCAGGGTGAATAAAACATCCAAGTCTCTGTGAAAATTCCAAACTTGCCAAACAAGCAAGCAACAGAATAAGTAAATCCAAAACAACTCATAATTAACTGCGGCACGAGCAGATTCACATGTATGTACTTCAAAGTCGGCCCCACATCCACCCACAAGACAATGCCACGAGTTCGCGCGCATGGCAATGTGTGAATAATTAAACACCTACGCGTCCCTTGCATTTGCCTGAGGTTAAGCGCTCCGCTGCGAATTGCCTCAATCTCCGCGCCGCCGCCTGCTCCTTCGAGGAATATTTTCTTAAAGTTAAGGAAAATTGTAGTCAACAATTAGGAAAGAAGTGCTTAAAACAATTGCTGCAACCCAGACGAGCCCACCCGACTGGTATCAGATGGTGCGGTGGAATGATGATGCCTCCATCGGTCGCAGAAGAATCGAAATTCGAGTCAAGTACGTTTCAACTGGGGCACATCGTTTTGCATGAAGACGTCCTCCGCAATAACGACGGCAGCAAATTGGATACGAATCGAATTTCTCATTTCGGTGGAAGTTGGCAGAAGTTTCATCTCAGATAGAAGAAGGAGAAATTGCTCTCGGGAATTGCCAAGGTAAAGTCGAAAATAACATTTCCGGCGATGGGTGGCAGTTTCCTTGGCAGAGACTCGGGATGGTTAATCTTAAGACTGAATACGAGCATTTCGTTGCCTAAAATCAGTTAAGACGATATGCAGGAAACTACACAAACACACGGCGCCGAGGCACACCGGCACACCGGGCCACACAGGCGAGCGTGAAGATTCAGCTCGAGTTGCATGCACTTGTGTGACTTTAGGTGTGGGACACTGGAAACTTGGGTCATTGGGGAATATAAATTGCTCCGAAGAAACTTTGCCAGTTTGCAGTGCCGCACGGACGACCTCGGTTTGAAAGTTTCCCAATCTGCCTCTAGGCTAGAATACGATACATCAAGATGATGCGATTGCGAATTGTACTCCAATTGGATTACATCTGGAAAATGTGTGAAGACGCGAACGGTGTTTTACTTGTAAGGGGAAGGATCGGTTCAGAAAACTAGTTTCTTCAGAACTAAGCTTCCATTAACCAGGTTGTTGCTATGTTTGGTACAACTTCGACGAACTATCCCATAAGCTGCGACTAAACATCAATTTCCTTCTTCTTCTTCTTTTTCTGGTGGCGCTACCGTCCGGGTTTGACCTGGACCTCAACTAACAAACTTCTAATACGATCTTCAGACAGCTGTTTCAAATTACTCACGCCAAGTTAGTTGAGGTCCTTCTTCCTTTATGTGCGTCATCGGTTCCGTGGGCGATCTCAATTGCGTTGTCCCACTGGTTCGAAGTCAAAGACTCTTCGGGCTGGAGTAGTATTGTTCTCATGACCTAGCCATCTAAGCCGTTGAGTCCGTAGACGCCTGGTTAGACCCGTACACTTCATGGTTGAATCTTCTTCTCCAAGAACTATCAACGCAAACAGGACCAACGATTGAATGCAAAACTTTTCGAACATCAATTGGAACTCAACAGATGATGGATTGTCACCTTGACCTGATGGATGCTGGTTTGGATTGATTGATGGGCAATTGTAGATCAGAAGAATGTAATTAACTTAATTCCTTTGATCCCGCGGGGGACGTAGGGTCGCAACAAAATATGTCCACATTTATTTCACCACCGTTAAGGCAAGAACTCGCTTATATCACATCTTCCAAGTTATCTTATGCCTCCCTAATTTTTCTAGATGCGGTTGTCCCAGAAGAGTGTAGCTTCCTTGAATATACCCGGCAACTGTACAACTTTAAATTTTGCGGAAACGCCTACATCTTCGTTTGATTCTTCAGGCAGGACTTCGCTACGTGTCCTAGATTAGACTTGTCAAGCAGGGTAATGGGTGGTTCGAGTGTTTGTTCAACCGCGGCTCGAAACACAAGCAATGCCACGTCTTCAAAATATTTCGCAGATATTATGTAAAGCATGGAAAATGGACTATCCATGTTGGGAATGTTACGATTATGTTCAATATTGAAAATAACATTCTGTGGTCAAGTCTATCAAAGCGAGGAGTACCGCAAGGAAGGGTTCTTGGCCCTCAACTTTACGTCACTTATACTTGTGATAGACGATCCATGCTGGGCCCACTTGTGGTAAAATCTGAATTGTACAATAAAATTATAGCGTATTCCATATCGATTGGACAACATTTTGGAGAATCATAGTTTTTGAACATTACGTACTTGATCGCTGAATTGCGCTACTAGATCCAACCTTGTGTTGCATCAAAACAAATATTTACATGAACTTATTACAAAGTTTGCAAAATCCCGACGCACCTTGGTATATTTGGACAATGCCAGAATTAGACAGACGAATTACATAAGTTTTGAAATAATGACAGTACAATGGAGTAAACACTTCTGCTCGTCGGATCGAACCGCGTGGTGTCAGTCTTAAGCAAACTTAATAATCTGTTGGCTCGTTTGCGAACATTTTCAATATTTGGTGGGTTCACTCGCCAGATGTGATGTTTTTTTTAAATAAATTGTAATTTTATTTTAAATTCACATTCAATTAATAATTAAATTTAAATAAAACAAAGCGTGTGAGACGTATCATCTAAATTGTTTACTCGTTGGAAAGGTATATCAACGCCATTTCGTATAGAATATAACATCGTTCAAATGTCCAAAATGTTCATATTTCCATGACCCTGAAGCATAAGTTACCTTGAATTCGACCAATGGCATGGGTGCTGTTGGCTTTGAAGACTGCTGCGATTTATGGGCTTTTCGCATAGACCTGCGACTTCAGAAAACCCTACAAGAAAATGTCTGCCTGGGTCAAATCGCACAATCCTGGTGACTTGTTCATATAAGCTCCACGTGAGATAACCCTGCTTAGAATATGTAGCACGTAGCGTCGCCCTGTTGAAACCCCATGTCGTTGGTGTCCATATCATCCAGTACAGGTGAGAAAAAGTTGGTAATCATCGACCTAGAGTGCTCCACTTTGACAGTGATAGCCTGGTCAAGCCTGGCTATTCTAAAAAAATGTGGACGGATGTCCAAAATCCACAACAAACCATGACTTTTTCTGAATGCATTCCACGCTCTTGGATCTCACGTGAATTGGTATCATACCGAATTCGACAATTTTGTTTGTCAGAAAGAGGTCGTTGAAATGGACGAAGCGCGTGAAATGTTGCCCGAGCAGGTCATCCGTATTTATAAAACAATTTGTCATGCTCGTCCACGATGATTTGGCAAAATAGATTGAATAAATGCTATTTAATTTGACAGATGTAGCTTCAACTGTCAAAGTTCGGAAGTCCCTATATTAAAGGATTTGGGTAAAAATGTATGCCAACCCGTTTAATAAAACGAGTTAAGTCCGAGTAAATGGAACCATTGTCGAACTGTCACGTTCGCGGGCTGCGAATTGCCTTCTTTGATTTTACTATCAGATTCATAAGCAAGCAATTTCGGCATGCTGTAGCCACTGAAGTTGTGTACACTGCCGTAATGGGGGCTGTTCGGCGGCGCATTGTGTCAATCGAGAGCGTCAAACAGTCAGGGGCCTTTACCACGTGGACGACTGTGGACGAAGCAATAAGGCTTAGAGCATCCTGTGATTCACGCAATACTACGGAACATCACTTAATCGCGACAGCCGCTTAACTGGGACAGACTATTTTAGCTCGGAAATCATCTGTAGGTATGTACAATAAGTAATACTGTAGGATATTATTTACATAATTTGTAGTTGCTTCTAATGACAGAAATTAAGCCGGCTTCGGTGCTTTCTGGCGCCAGGTGCATTCATAGGCTTAATATTGGACTCCTATTTTTTTTTATTTAAATTATATTTTATTAATTTTTATAGGGTTAGGTAGGAAGACTGCTAGTGTATTCACCAACACACTTCGACCATGTTGGTCTAATGTGATACCCACAATCAGACATACTACCATTACTACTACCACTGAATGACCACTTCAGTGACAGTGCCATTAATCTGATCCCAACGACAAGTGGTGACTGGACCAGATTTGAAAACCAGATAAAAGCGTATTAACTTTGCTTTTATTGGGATTCGAACCGGGGACCCCGTTAACCAAGGGCAGGCACTTAACCAACTGCGCCATCCAATAGTATAAATTTTTATAAAATACAGTCGAACGCGGTTAATAGTATATCAACCCTGCAACGAAATATTGTGCCATTAATCGGGTTGTTAACTTAAACGATCTTACATACAAACAGTTTAAAAATGAGATAAATACAATATAAGAGTTGGTTTCCTAAATTCCAGCAAGCTCGCATATATGTACACAAAAGATAATGGCGGGGCACTTCAAGGATAGGTACGAAGTCAAATGCAGTATAAAATGTAACCGACACATAATAATAATAATATGGGTGGCGCGACAGTCCGAGGTGGACCTGGGCCTAGCTTCTCAGCAACCACTTGTGTTGTGCGTGCTATTGTTCTTTCACGAGTGGAAGGGACCTACAGTTTAATGCCGACTCCGAACGGCGAATTTGAGAAGCTTTTTCTAGACAGGAGTACTCTTTGAGCATTGTCAGTGACTCGAAAGAGGTGGAGCCATGAAATAAGAAAAGTGGTAAATTCGGGTATCGAACCTGGCACCCTCTGCGTAGGAGTCGACGCACTTACCCACTACGCCACGGCGACCCAACCGACACATATTAAGTCAATTTTAGAAAAAAAAAATATTCCCTCTGAAGTCACATGAATTAAAGACTTCTGTAGGATGTGACAATAAGTGGGCTAGACTATATGAATTGTGTGTCATATTTTTATGTGATATTGGGTGGTGTGAATAAAAACTGAGTGTGGGCATTTCCTCAGCATTTTGGAGTTAATGCTCCGTCAGGTGTGAATACAAATTTATTTCGCTTAGTTTAACGAATCTTCTCAAGTGGGTTTAATGGGTTTAATTTGAACATCTCGCAAATAAAAAAAAATTGATAACACGAAGGCCCGCGTCAATTAAAAATGCGATAAGAAATAGACGGGCAATCTTTCTATAAAATTAAAAAAACAAAAAAAATCAAAGGCATGGTACCATCACGGGTTTCTCCAGGAATTTTGGAAAGGAAATGAGAATCATTACATGTTCTTGAAATTATCCGTTGTGTTCCTGAAAGGACATGAGTTATAATTCTTTGTTTTTCGCGTTTGTATGTTTAATATATATTTTTAATTTTTGGTATATAAATTTTGCACCCAACTTTACCGGACTTTGCACTCACCCTTAAACGCCCAGAACCCTTGTTTTCAAACGCTAACTGAAGGGGGGGTACCTACTTTGATGCGATTTCTTACTGCCACCAAATTGAGTATTTCCTTTAACGAACATACTCGACTCTTGTGTTCTTACTGGGAGTGGTTTCTCAGTTTTTATTCACACCACTCATTATGCGGGGTGTGCCATTCAGCGATGTGCTTCTGAGCGATATGCTATTATCCAAGATCGACCAAGATCATAACCGAGATGCGGAAAGAGCGAAGAATGGAAATCAGGACTTATTGATTGGGAAAGCCAAGTATAGTCACATTCGAGCACACCATACAAGGTCCGGATAATCGCAATCTCTGCTACTCTCGGATTAAAGAGGAACAATGCGTTACATTTGGATGAACTAGAAATCAATGTGATCCTCTGCACATATCTCACTAGTTGAAAATGAGTGTCTTTTCTAAAATGCAGGATAGACATTCCTTTCTTGCCTTATTTGCAGATTCAGGCATCTTTGGCTATTGCTATAAGCAATATCCTGGGCTCAGGTTTTAACTCAGAAACAGGAAGTTCGCCGTTCACAAGTTGAATGATTAATACAGAGATAGCCAAAAGTTATGGCGCTCAAAACTCAAACTCGATCAAGCACTGTGTGTCATCGCACGCACGCATCACAGCCTGATCAAGTTTATTCACAAAACATTTTTGCAGTTAA
The DNA here is from genome assembly GCA_964034865.1 of Eristalis intricaria. Lineage (NCBI taxonomy): Eukaryota > Metazoa > Arthropoda > Insecta > Diptera > Syrphidae > Eristalis > Eristalis intricaria. The sequence continues at coordinate 61,278,178 of OZ035877.1, read as the reverse complement.
TTCTTCCTCCCCGCTTTCGAATATCAACACAAGCATAGAGTCGTTGCCTGACCTACATCTCACCCTCACTCCACATCATCGAAACAGCTTCCTTCAACCATCATAACCCCATTTAGCCACAAGCACGTGCTTGACGAAATAATGAAGGTAAGACGATTTTCCGGAACGTCTTGAGCCGCACAGCAAGTGCCTCATTATGCCGTGCACACACAGTAAGTCGGTTTTGAATTCATTTATTCAAGGATACCAAAGGACTTCAGCCAAAGCACAAGGTCAACTATGACACAGCTTTCTCAGCGATTATTGCGTTAATACCCCGTCATTAGGTAGACTCAAGGAGTCGCCAGAGTGCATGTGCCTTGGAATGAACGAGGTTAATCTGTGCTAGCTGATCCAACGCACATATTTACAGTGGCACACAGAGAATTTTGCGTGGCTTTGTCTTTTCGAGGTTAATCGCAAAGTGCCAAAACAAAACCATCAAACATTTGCTAAAAGTAAACCTTGCTTTGAATATTTCATGGCCTCCTTGTGGAAGTCCCTTATTCGGTTGGACAACATGACACTTCCTGATACAATACTTTATCCCATCTTATCAGGATTCACTTACCGACATTGTAATTAATTACAGACCCCCATCCGCCAATCGGACAGCCGCCCACTCCGCAAAGCCAGGCGAGTCCTGTCATAATAGATGAATGCTCACCCATCACAGCGTCTGCGTTTTCGTCATTTGTTGGTTATCGTGTGGTTGCTCTCTCCGGGTCTTTGATATTGTGGTCGGTCGGGAAGTACACCCCCTCCCCGGAATCCGATGAGGGTATTGAAATATTAATACCAAGCAACACACACGTACCATCCGACATGGGGCCATAAATCAGGATGCTCCGATGTGCCATGAAAAATGGATACAGTTACTATGCCATAAGCGTTACACTCCTACAGAGCAGTCCCAAACTGCTGCTGCGGTCTTAGGGGGTGGGGGTGAATCGATAGTTTCCTTGGGTGGGTCGTATTTACTCAACTTATTAATTATTCCCGAGTGAATGAAACAGTTTTAAGACATTCCCTCGAATCAATCGGGTGGAGTTGAGCGAAGAGAGAGTGTCCTGGGCGAAGGTCCTCATTCAGTCTCTGAAGGGATTCCGGAACTACTTCACTCGTCACTTTAAAGTCATCGCTTTTCTTCGGGGCACAATATCTCAAGTGCCCTCGGCAACAATCAATCGATGGGGGCAAAAAGTGTGCTTCGACCCAAATATCAGAACACGTCAGCCGTTTCAGCTTCGCCCACTGATGGCGACGTGCCCGCTTGTCAAGAGCACTTCATGTTCCAGACCGAACGCTTTCAGTGCTTCGCATGCGGATCACACACTATCCGGAAGAAGGCATCATCACTGCACAACGGAAACACCCTTGTTTAACCTCAATCTTTGTGCGGCTGAAGAGAAGTTGATTGTAAATTAGCTGCTCCGTCGTGTGCTGTTCCAGCTAGGTGCTATTTAATGTCAAGTGTGACTAAAGGCTAAGGGCATAGACTCATGCCTCCCCGCTCACACGGCGTTCTGCTCAAGGCTTGTGCCATATTTGCCGTTGAATAGCATCTTTGTGTGTGGCATCCTAGTTTAAAATTTTAATCCTTGCAGCTGGAACCCTCAGCGCCTTTGAGTGAACAAAGAAAACAAGCACTTCACTTCATCTCCTGTTATGTGTTTCTGTTTCGTTTTTTTTTTTTTCCTGTGTTCATCCTTTTCAGGACATTGCATTTAAAAGTTTTACCCATTTCCATAGCAGATCCTTCCAGTAACAAGGTGCAAGCAGGCTTGTGTGCACGTTTATCCGCACTTGGGGGTGAGTACGGTCTCTACTCCACTTCGACACTGTGCTAGGCTCAATAGCACCACCACGCGTGCATCCGTTTCGCTCGTTCGTTCTTTAATGAGAACCTTTTGACCGGATTCCATTTTACTCAATTTAAGTATTGTGGCTGTGTGAAGAGCTAGCGTATGTTTCGACTGCACACTGTCGTCCATTCTTGCGGGAGTTTTCATTTTCCTTTTAATTTCGCGCACCTTAATCGCCGACAATGGGCAGAATACACTCGTACATCACAAGGGGGCGCCACTGAATGTGACGCGACCGTAATTGCATTCCAGGGTGTAATGTGTAGTTTGGTGCTGTTAATGACGTGTGAGAAAAATATAATTACGTGAATATGTTGTTCTTTATAATTAAGGTGGGCTTTGAAAGGCTGGGATGGTGCCTCGTTAATGAGGTCCTAGATATGGGATAACGGCTGAGACGTCCTAGATGCCAACGGGGGCGTGTGCGTAAAGAATTCGTTTCGGTTTTGTTACGAAGGCGGCGGTAAGAGATGAGGTATTGACCTAGGTCTGAAAATGAATGAATGTGGCACAACGACAACCCGGTTATTATGAAATGAATACCAAAGGTGTTGGGCTTTCAGGACTACGATGGGCTGTATAGACCTGAAATTGCACTTGCGGGGAGACAGTGGATGGTGTTTTTCTGGAGAAAGTATATTGCAATTAAAGTGAAGTAAATGAAGTCTTCTATGGAAACTGTTGTGCAAATAGTTATTTGATGCTACCTTGATTGTTTCGATTGTAAAAGGAAGAACACCAAAAGCTTGGTGAAATGGAAGGAAGATAAATTGCCGGGTGATTCAGACTTGTTTTTTTTTTTTTGTTTTTAGCAGATCACTCATAACTTATGGTGTCAATTTACTACAAATAGGTAAAAACCCCCGGGAGAACCGTGCTCGTATCACCCCATATCTCTACACGACGCATTGGGTGGTAAGGTAAGGTGGAGGCAAGCAAGGCGATATCGAATCATCATTTAGTTCAACGATCTGGTCGTACATAGGGAGATCCCCCATCACCATGGGTCCACCTTCCTACTTATCGAAGATAGTCATGGACTACCTTAGCAACAAGAAATTCGATTCGAGACAATGACATCAAGTAAGACACTGTCACGGCAGGAGGTCCACAGGGGTCCGTCCGTCCGTCCATTACAGTGGAACATAATGTATGATAATGTTTTACTCCTAGTGCTACCAGAATGCGCTCTATCATCGGATTTATAGACGATATTGCTGTAGTGACAGTGGCAATGGAGATCGGAGGAGTTGAACTTAAGGCTAAGTAGTCGCTTAAGTACCCTAGAGTGATGATAGGCAACAGGTTGTCGCTTAGAACACACGTAAGGCATGCCAGCGGAAAAGCGTACGCACTAAGCATACGCCTGAACGTAGGCGGTCGGCCAGGATGACAGTCGAAACTGATGCCGACGTCGGTCTTCAGACTATGAGAAGTTTTAGAACTGTCTCCAACGATGCAGCGGAGCCTGGATCTGCAGCGGAGCCAGGATCGGCAGTGGAGACTGGATTGGCAGCAGAATAACGAAGAGCGGCCAGCAAGCAAAGTTGGACATCTGCGCAAAAGGAAGATGGAAGTGAAAAGTGGAAGATGAAAAGTGTGCATTGACACCAATAGTGAACCCGAAAGTTCACCTTTCTATTTAGAATGTCCAAACGTGGAAGAAGACGTAGAGCACGAAGTGTTTCACTGCAGTAGATTTGCGGCAGAAGGGCTGTCAATTAATCTGTCAATTGCAGCTTCCATTCAACTGTCTTAAGGACCATATTCTGTCAGGCCTCCCAATACTTCCCAGCACCTACTAGGGTAAACTACCCTATTTCGAGCCCCCTCCCAATTGCGAGCCCCATTCACGAATATTGTCCAAAAGCTAAGCCCCTGCTTTTCAGACAATAACGGTATTTTAACAGAAAAAATCGATCATATCTTTTCTTTGTATCGTATTCATTTATCATTATATTGTCATTTTCAGGTAATTCGTCCTCAGTTGGTAAGGAAAATTCAAAGTGTTCAGTAGTGTTAAAGTAAAGTGTGTAAGTGCGAAAAAATCAGTGTAATTTGTGAACTTTTTTAAGAAACTAGAAACTTTGACTAAGATGGTAAGTAATTTTCTGAAATTTTTAGTTACTTAATTAAGGCTTAATGTAACAATAATAATGTATATAGATAGATAGATAGATATATTATTTATTCTCATTCTTATGATTTTCAATTATATAATTATAACAATTCAATGATAATACATACAATAATTCATGTCACTGGCAAAAAATAAAAGAATAAGAAAGTTGGTGACATTCCATATTTTAATTCTAGAAAATAAAATAGAGTAGAATGCCACTTCAATATGCAATATGCAATATAAAATATAATTTATGGGTAGGGCGACCCTCAAAAGCAACTTCATAAAAACAAAAAAAAATTTAAGTACTAAGTTCTTAGAAAAAAAAAATCAAAACGCAATCAAAAGTAATTGTGTGGTCGCCGTGGCGTAGAGGGTTAGTGCGTCGACTCTTACGCAGAGGGTGCCAGGTTCGATACCCGAATTTACCACCTATCATAATTCACGGCTCCACCTCTTTCGAGTCACTGACAATGCTCAACGAGTATTCCTGTCTAGAAAAAGCTTCTCAAATTCGCCGTTCGGAGTCGGCATTTAACTGTAGGTCCCTTCCCCTCGTGAAAGAACAATAGCACGCACAACACGAGTGGTTGCTGAGAAGCTAGGCCCAGGTCCACCTCGGACTGTCGCGCCACTCATATTATTATTATAATCAAAAGTAATTGCTGAAAGATACAGTAACAAATATTAAGAAACAAATATTAAAATTTATACCAGAATATCAGACATTTTAGATTCTAAGACAGTTAAATTGAAGCCGAAGGGCCACATTTTAACGCGTTTCATAAACGTTCCAGATATTGATATTGCCCTGATCGACTGTGGAAGTTTATTAAAAAGTCGATGACATAAAATAGAAAAGAAATTACCATACGCAGTGGTGCGGAATAAAGGTAAAGATGATATTTTACAGAAGTGCCAAGTTTCATATTTCCTACTTAAACCAAAGTTATCAGGATACTTATTGCATTTTATTCTAAGCTTATTTTTTCTTATAACTTTTTTTTAACAAGAGCCTCGATATCCAAGGTTTAAGTCTTTTTACACGCTTTTCGGAGCGAAGGAATGAGGTGCAACCTAGAAAGTGCTTCCTTAGAGTATCAATAAAAGCTTTATAAGCAGAAGATGCAACACTACTAGTATACACATTCTCCCAATACTCATAAACCAGCTGGTTTTTTAGCTTCCTGAAGTTAATTTTCATTTTTCTTTGAGGGGATTCGGAAATTTCTTTTCTATTACATATATTTACTAAGAGTCCCGTCAAAGAGTGATCAGTAATCCCTAAATCGTAAGTGCATTTCTCGCACCCACTAAGCGCAACATTTCTAAAACGTCCATAAATATGGTCCAGACAACTACCCGAAACAGTCCGAGTGACCATTCATTGATAAAGGAAGTTAGACCATGGGAAGCCAGTAATGCCAAATGTTTATCCATGTGGTTATCCATAATGTTAATATTGAAATTACGTACTATTATTTCAAAAGCAAAAGTAAGAAAAAATAGTTATTTATAAAAAAAATTGGGGCTCGTTACTGGGACGAAAAAAATGAGGAAATGCAATAACTAGCCTGGGGAGGGGGGGGGGCTCGTTATTGGTTTAACAAATAATAATCAAGTTCGTTATAAGCATAGTTTCACTTCACAAAGGTTTTCGCAGATGCTGCCTGTCGAGTTTCGTGTTACTGTGGCTCCTCCCACTCAGATGCTGGGCGTGATAGTAGCGTGTCAGCGTAGCACTAAAGCGTTTGAAGGTTCGAGTCCAGTTCGGGCGAGATCTTGTTTTTTTCTTGCAAGCAATATTCTTTCGGGGAACATACAGGAATGGGTAATCGTTAGATTAGTTGGAGACTTAGAAGAAAAGACGGGGATTAATCTCAGCTGATATGAAGGATGGCAGGTTAGGAGGAAGTAGGGATTGATTGAGTGCAGCCAGCACAGCCCTGATAATCAAAACATATAATGTAATCCGAACTTACCATCGGTCAGTCAATTGTTCTTAATAAATTCAAGCACTCCTTAAGGATCGGGCACTGGACTATGCTCTGCGTATATGGTTTGATCATAGACCTCAATATTGGCCTCTCTTTTAAGCTCCCTTACTACTGCGTTTTTAAGGAAGATACCATTGCGATTAGATAAGCACTGTTCTGGCTCATGAGCAATGTAATATTCATGATAATGTCAATTTCAATTGAAAAACATTCCTTAAATAGACTGTATCCTAACGAGATACATAGCTGGGAACCGCTTTAGAAGATGTTTTCATTTTAGAATCGAACAAAATAAATCATAGTACAGCACCAACATGAAAAATAAGTACGGCAATTTCCACCCCGAATGTGCCTGGATCAAAACTCAGCCCAAACAACGGTCACATTGCACTGCATCACTTCCCTCAAGTCACAGATTATACTCAGAGAGAGAACATAATGAACTCATCACGTTGATCTGAGTAAACCACGGCATAAAGGTCGCCTCACCCCTTCGTTATCGGAGTCAGCTTCAACTGAACCACACGAGTGGTCAGTGTCAAATCTAGGACTAAGTATACATCGTTCCGATTGACAAGCTTCTACGTTCATACAAGCTTCTACATCGACACACTTTTATTTGAATAACATATCATCTCATCTTCAGCAGGTGGTACGATGCACAAAGGGCCGCGGGACAGAGTATGCACGAGAGATCTTTTCTGGCCACTCGGTCATCCGCCATCGACTTCAACTGGTCAGGAGTTATGCTCAAGCGAATCTTTGGAGACTTGGCCCTACCACCTCGTCCTGGAACTACCAAGCGGTCGCCTACCTAATGGAATCGCATTCAAGGTACACCTCGACAATCGAGACGACGGGGGCATTCGTGCCACGTGATCAAACAAAGATCAAAACTCAACATTGAGTTTCTTGCCTGCTTCCGTATTTCTCACCCATGACAAGAAACTGCCAAAGCAGCACGAATAAAAAATAATGCCGGCAGCTTCTATTCGCGATCTTATTCTTTTGGTCATTACTTAAATATCATGACTATAGGTGAGCTTGGCTTTGACACTAAGCTCGGTCTTCCTGATTACAGATCTTCAATGTTTTGGTTCAAAGTTAACCCAGCTTGGGTTATCTTAGAGAAAAGCTCAGCATTATCCCTTCCGTCACTCGCGGAAATGACTTAAACATCTCCACCTGCTTCAATGGGACTCCACTAACATCCACTCTATGTACATCATTGAGGAGGTCCTGGAAGACATCAACACCATATCTGACGTTATTAATCCTCACAATCCTTCATTGACACGAAGTCACACTTACAAGAAAGTGCAGCCTTACTTAGTCTTTTGAGCTGAACGAATCATTGGCTCACAGTTCTTAACTTAAGACTGCATAGATACTAACGGACTAACTCTAGCTCATCCCGATACTGCCTCCATCCGACGCCATCTACGGGACATATGCAATTGGAGCTCCGGCTTGCGCTCATCCCCTATGCCTGCGTACTGCTCGGTTTGTAAAAATCACTACATTAACCACACAAGGAATAAACATAGTTATTGCAACAAAGCTTGACTTTTCTTGCATCAATCCGGTCCACCTTCATAATTGATTTGATGCTCAATGAAATGAACCAACGATGTGCTTGCAGTTCCCGCACACTGCACACAATCTCTTACCTTTGACGCGCACAATATGCATTCATGTGCGATGCACGTATCAGAAACGCCCGTTGGCGCAACACACTCTCGTTACACACATTTTTACACAATCCTTGAGAGACTCGTAGTGAATCTCATTACGCCAAGTGGCAGTATGCTATTTAAGGGGATTCTGCATGATCATTAAATGGAACTACACACATAGAGGCAGAGATTAGTTGTATGTTATGTACGAATGCATGTAGGGAATAAATCCTCTTAGGGTGAGCATACCTCAGCTTTACGGGCAACTTGACACCTTCGTTTGTGGACCCATTTGCTTTCAAGTCAACTTAAGTGTTTTGTGCAAACATCAATTGTGAGAGACGACCTCGACCTTTGCAGGAGGACTCACTCGTGGCATCCGAAAAGGATTACCATGCAGGATTGTCTTTACGCCGGTAAGAGGATTGTGCCTTCAGTCATTTTGTCAAGCACTGAACGACGACGATAAGTACCAGACTTTGTTGAGGATAAATTCTAATTGGATTGCAGTGCCTGTCCATGAAACTGAATTGAAACAAAAGCAAGCGATTTTGTGATTCAAGGCATCAGTTGACATCAATAACCATGTCTGTTGGCATGCCTCTAACTTAGAACAGCCCAAATATGAAACGCGGATGCTGACCAGAAGGATCGCCTAGGAACTGGCAGCATCCCAACACCCGTGAAATCCAATCAATTTCCCACGACGAACCCCTTTTATTTCCAAAATGCAAACAAATTTATGTGGCATTTGGGGCGGAATTCAAATCTCCGACCCAACTTGAGTTAAGATCCAAAGGTATGTGTGCATGAAAGGACATCTCCGGAGAGCAAAGCGCGACGATGAAATCTCTATCAGCGACACCTGACCCACTTTGCATTCATATCTCCACTTCCCAGCCCTAGACTATTCGATGGCACATTGCCAACCGGCAACAACGAAACCCAAAACCCGCCGAGAAGCATTTTGAATTAATCCCAAAGATAAATTCACTGAAAATCCACGCGATTATCCCCGCCGTAAACCATTAACTTCCACTGCAATCGACTCGCGCCCAGGGAGAGGGGTTATCGCATCCATAACTGAAAGGTTTGCGACGACAGAGAGAGTCTCCTTGCATCGTCTTGCTCCGGACTTCACGTTGTCGCAAACACCATAAACTAGACCGGGAAATCATAATTTCATCGATATCCTGGGTCGGGCGCGCTGTCAGTTATGTCGTTTTACTTTTCCTCACAATTCGTTTGTCCTCTCAATGATGATGCAAATCCATTGTGAGTGTGCCCAAAAGGGATGCAGACAAATCGTGGATTAAATAGTCGCGACGATACCCAATAAGGGTGGAAATCAGGGGGAAATAGTAATACAGCAGAGCGCAAGGTGAATGAATGCACCGAAGGCCCGCAGGAGGTAACAGCAGTTGTATTGATTAAAATCGTCTGTGGAATGCCAATATCCGTTCCGATTTGGCAAGATGGGGAGTAGTGAATTTAAAAGTGCTATCCCCTGTGCATAATGTCGAACGTCATTCAGGCTTTCAGTTGAAAATGGAAACAAATGAGGCCGTGGGTAAAGATTTCGTCGATGATAAATGGATGCATGCTTGTGGCTGCCAATCAGAGTTAATCTTCAATATTATGACTGTCAAGTGGGAACGCTGTCATGGCGGGAGTTTTGCGGAAAATTGATCTTCGGGAGCAAGATAATGATGTTAGCAAGGAGAGGCAGGAGGGTACACGAGAAGCTTACCGAAAGGAAGGGAAACACATGAGTATCGTGGTTTTGGGCATAACTTGAGCTTTATGAGAAGGATGCGATGAAGTGATTATGAAGAGTCTTCGACTCCGAACCAGTGGGACAACGCAATAGAGGACGCCCGCGTTTGAGGTGGCGCACCCAGGAGGAGGACCTCAATCGACTTGGTGCGCGCAGTTGGAGACAGCTGGCTAAAGAGGCTTACTGGTTGAGACCCAGGTCCACCCCGGCCTGTAGCGCCACCAGAGGAATAAGAAGATTATGATTTGAAGCACCATTTGGCGTGGCTACTTTGTATGAAGCAGCCCACTAGAGCCTTCTGGTTTCCACTAGAGCCTTCGATTTCATGTGCATACGCGATGACGTGATGTGAGTGAAATCAGTATGCTCGTGAAATAATACGTGACTAAGTTTCACCTCATTTTAGATATACGTGAGCCCGCCATTTTGTACCAAGCTTTCAATTCTTCTCAAAAGCTCATAATACAGTGAACGGTCCTATTAGTTAGGTAGGTAGGTAAGTTGGGTGCTTTGACGGCCAACTGGCCGCGGCTCACTTAGGGTCCATTGTGCCCATGTTAGAGTTTGAAGTCTTAAGCCACCGTGAGACCTACTGATATTCTAAAACCAGCCGGATTCATGGGCAAATAGATTTAGCCCCGAGATGAAGTGTTTTCCTTAAAAGAAAACCTTTTTTTCCCATTACTAGGGCAGAGCAGATGTTGGATAGATTCTATGTCTTCCTTCTATGCAGTTCAGTTGCCTTGTCAGGGCACAGTGTCCAGACAGGACTCCTATTAGTGTACGTACGTTCATGCGACTAAAGCCGATCAATGATGTTGATCTCTTCTAAAAAGCTCTTATTACCGGCAACTCTCTTAGGTGGGCAACCCCCTGAGAGGACAATTTCTGACGACCGTGGATCTTGAATTGAAGTTCCATACATTTCCATGTACGGACAACTCCCTTAGCCGCATATGGGAGCTTTCACTGTATCCATAAGCCTCTTCTAAATACTGTTTCACATATGTGCAAATAGAAAGTATAACGTACAGGAAGGTACGTGATCACATCCTTGTTCACGTAGATTTTGGACACACGGGTAAGTAATTTCGTGAAATTTTTTCACGTCTATTTATTGATTTGTTAAAGTGTGGCTGGCGCGTTATAATTACGCTCAAGTCTTAGGCTTTTGCCTTAATGTCTGCTCTATACTCTAAAGGCTCCGGCACATATCAAACTTCCCACGTGTGAGCGTCAGTAATACTTTGGCAGATACGTAAAACGTAAACACATGTGTTCTTATGGGAGGTGGCACATAGATCAACGCTGCCACTCACGCGGATTGTCCTTCAGCGTTTACAATCCTCACATTGTGACATTTCAAGAGAATTCGATTTTTTTTTTAAAGTTTGGGAGTTGATTCACCTTGAAGCAACGTTCAAAATAGATAAAAATATAAATGAATGTTTATAATTGAGTGCATAAATAAGCAAAACAACTTGAATTTTCAATTCAAACTAGAAACTGTCAAATGAAATCAGCTGTGCATTGAAGTATTCCTTGTGTCATCCCCTTCCGTTAGGTACTTCAGCGTGTACGTGTGCTCTGACGCATGGCAAGTAGAGTATTCTATGTGCCGGAGCCTTAAATCTAGTAATATAAAAATCTCTAGAGTTTGTTTGTTTCCCTTTTTCTCATGAACTACCGGCCCGATTTAAAAAATCACTTTTGCATTACATAACTCATTCATCAAGGAAATTTTAACGAATTTATATTATTAACTGAGCAAATGAATTCCCTTAAGCATTTCCTTTTTTGATCGATCAAAACTAGATCACTGCAATAAAAACATTTGAGAACTCGACACAAAGCTGAACAGAGAAATAGTAAGCATAAGAGAGCAAGAGCAAGAGAGCACACACCTTCAGTCTGACGACTAGAGATGGGTTAATACTAATATTTCCAGATATTACCTAATACAAATATATTCGTTTTCAAATATTATAATATCTTAAGCGATACGAAAATATCACTTATACTCATAATCCTTCATGGTGGAATAGCTTAGGTATTTCAGTGCGTGGCACAGTATTTGTGACTGTGACATGTATTATACACACATACGTATTATACAGATGGAGTTACTGATAAAATAGATTCGGTCGGGTTTTGATTCATTTGTCTTGTTTGGGTGTGCTTCACAGTTATTAAATGCTTGTTTCTTAAATGTTTATTTAAATTTGAGACAGTTCCCTTAAAACTCATGCAATATTACATGACAAATGTTGTACTATGCAATTTTATTTTCTGCTGAATACACTTTAAATTAATTTCACAGCTCACTCATTCGTGTTTTTGATTTTATTTGAATCTGATAAAGTCCTTCAAGCAGTACAATAAACTACACAATGGTTCATTATCTGCAACATTGTCAGATATCCAAAAGTTGGAAAGACCGTTAATTTCATGAGATACCTTAGTATGCCATGAAATACTTTTTGTTCTACATCCATTTTTTTCCCCCTTCATGTTCTCATGCCATACCGATATCCAGACGAAAGAACAAAACGTATGTACTAATCCATAGGCATCGGATTCCTTCCAAAGTTTAAGTGAATATTGAGCGAGAAGCGTATCGGTGAATATCTGATGAATATTGAAGTATCATAATATCTGAAATATTCGTATTAGTAATATGTAATATGTGACCAGCCGTGGCGTAGTGGGTAAGTGCGTCGACTCCTACGCAGAGGGTGCCAGGTTCGATACCCGAATTTACCACCTATCATAATTCACGGCTCTACCTCTTTCGAGTCACTGACAATGCTCAAAGAGTATTCCTGTCTAGAAAAAGCTTCTCAAATTCGCCGTTCGGAGTCGGCATTAAACTGTAGGTCCCTTCCACTCGTGAAAGAACAATAGCACGCACAACACGAGTGGTAGCTGAGAAGCTAGGCCCAGGTCCACCTCGGACTGTCGCGCCACCCATATTATATTATTATTATTATAATATGTACTATGTAGAAATATTAGTAATATTTTGAGGAATACTAATATATTCGCTCCATCTCTACTGATGACGACTACGTCTCGCTTATGTTTCGCTTTCGCCAGATTTCGCGATATAACGTATTTTTACAATTTTTTGACATTTTCACGACTTTTGAATACAATTTTGCAATAGCTCCCGTCGATTTAAGTAAGCACGCGTCATGCCAGGACCCAAGAAAAAGCAGCGGGAAGTACCGTGAATTGCAACGCATGCAACTAGCAAAAATTCCAACACCGAATATCATATCGAAACATATACCGAAACTTAACAAAACTGAGCAAATTTATTATTACGGTCACAGTACATCAACTTTTTTAATTTCCAGGACAACTTATACTAGACAAAAATGATATAAAAATCTCTCTTAATATCTAATAATTCATGTCCTGTTGGATCTAATAATGTCATGTCCAAGTAAGTGGACCGTTATACCAACTAAACGATTTATGACATCATATAGGCAGGGGCCGGCGACGGCGGAGACTAGTTTTGGTGAACACACCAAAAGAAGTGCTGTTCCTTATTACTCTCTATCCTGTCTCGAGCAGAGATCGCTTTACTGAACCGGAGAAGATCTTCGTGTTCGCGGACAACATCCGATTCGTAGATGATTATTCGGCGAACCACGTGGTAAATTACAGGACATCCTTCATCAGATCAGGCCGATCGAATCAAAATAGAGGAACGCTTCAGGTGGAACAAAGTCGTTGCGGCGCACCCTCTCATGGTGCATATGATTGGGAAAGTAAGCCGCGAAGATCAGACAGTTTGGCAGTAGCCCCCTCCTGTAGACCATTATTGATATTAAAATCTGTGGTAGAAGTTATGCCGCCACTTTTTACGACGAACTTTCTACCTGTTTCAAGGCCCCCCTCGGAAGTCGTGATGGTGGGGACATACGTGCTACGTGACCAAACCAACGAAGCATAGCTCGTTCCGTTCAGAGAAGCAGCTGCTCAACGTTGAGTTCCTCGCGCACTGTCGTGTTTCTCACCATATCCCGGCGAGTAATTCCCACAACAGCACGAAGAAATCTCATCTCAGCAGCTTGTTTTCGCGATCTTATTCTTTCGGTCATTACCCAAATTTTATGACCATAGGTGAGAGTTGGAATAAATACTGAGTTAAAAACTGCTAACTTGGCTTTCACACTAAGCTCGGCCTTCCTCTAATACAATTAAATAATAATTGGTTACATAAATGCCTATGACATTGCTCCTGTTGTACGACAGGTTTTTCTTCTAATATATTATACATCCAGGCAGAAAAACCAAATCTGCACTCATGAACTCATGCCCCTCTGAACAAGCCTCCTATGCTTTTTGCTCACCAGCAAACACTAAACAATCGTCTAGCAGCGATGTGAAATGAGACACATTTCCAAATAGTTTGTCAAAGGGGTTTCCATGTTCGGTCTACCTCCACTCTCTGCAGAATTATCGACTATGCTTCGGCGTTCCTCAGGATTAAGGCAAACCAAGTGACTTATTGTCAAAGCAAATATTGGAATCGATTTCTTTTCCATCTTAGGCAGCACTTCAGTATATCGAGTCAAAGTTCATGGCAGTCAAAGGGAAGGAAATCACAAAGGCGCAAGGGTGTCTGTTTCAAATAACATCAGTGGCATCAGTTTTCAACTTTCGCAGGAGTAATTTTACCTGCGCTACGTACCCCATCAAGACTGTCGCTCTTGCCCGTGCGAGCGCGCCCTAGCAGTCTGGTGCCTCCTTGCACTAGGCAGTCAGCGAAGAATAAAAGCAAGGAAACCCCAATAAACAACAAGAATGAATCCGTATGAAGACGGCGTGAAATTACGAAAATTCCCTTTCAATGAAGAAATGTTCATCCTTCATCCCACAGCCTTTTTCTTTCTGCCCAGGGAAATGTCTGCTTGGCAAAGTTGAGAAATAATGTCACATTCCATGGGGCCAGAACCGTTCGTATTTTGCTGAAACTTTCTACACACCGCCCGCCGCCCGTCGGCCACACTACCCACGGCACGGCGACTTTCAATGAAAAAATACGTTCGGCTGGAATCTGGGGAACCCACACACGTAAGGACAGTCAGCAGTATTTGCTGAAGTTGTCGAAAAACCATCCTGAAGTTCGCCAGGACGCGCGTTGGCTCTCGACGCGGCTTCTGTGTGCAGCCAAGCACATTCGTGTCAGGTGAAAAATGGTCGAGGTTAAGTCGTATTATTTCCTCGCCCCCACTGCTCGGCAGCGGCAGCTCTCCGATGAATGCGTGTGCTTCGGTGCGATGCGAAATTTACATTTCTATTTCAGTCTGGAACACCTAATTGGAGTTCCGTGTGTTTTGGGCTGGAAGTCGGGCGGCGTGCTGTTGAATTAAGTTGTTCAGCTGCATGCATAGACCGAGTAGTTACCCTCAATGTTTGGCGTCGGTGTTGGGAAGATTTGAAAATTGAAGTAAAACGTTCCACGGAGCTGACTTTTAATTTTCCCAAAAGTTTTTATTCCCCCTTGGAAATGGTTGCTGAGGTTTCTGTGTTGGCTGGGGGAGCGGTCGCACGGGGAAGGAAGGAATAAACTGCAATTTAAATGAAAGCGCTTCCTGTGGACCGCTGGTAGAGTTAATGACCGTTTTTGCGGATGAGACGAGATGCTGAAGAATAGTTGTGTTAGTCAGATTACTCCCTATTCAACATGGTGGGTGCAGCCAGGGAAATGTAGAAATTATTTTAAATTGCGCTCCTCTTGGGCTGAATTCGTACGCGTAACGTGTGTTGCGTGCTACCGGTGAAGTCCGGGATTCGGGAAGGGGAAGTAAGTGAATTCAGTACCGTTGTGTACGTCATATGCACATTCGTCCATTTCATCATGCCATTCTAGCAGGTAGACGACCGCTTGGCAGACCCAGGACGAGGTGGGGGGCATGTGCAAAAACCTCCTCTGGTTACGCTTGGGTTTAATTCATCATAACCAGAACATCCGTAACAGGCAGAGACTGTCAAGAAATCTCATTTGGGAAAAAATTGTCAAATTTCTAAAGACAGCACTTAATTGCTATACCAAAAGAAGGGGTCAACATACATGTTTATGGTCGCAGTAGTAGTGTCCGTATTACGCAACACACAGTCTTCAATTCAATAGAGTCGATGAGGGAGGGTCGAGGTGTGGAGATCTCTAGTTTGTGCTTTAGCCCTGCTACCCATTTATGGGAGTCAGAAGATTCGGATTTCAAAGCGTTGATATGGCGTCTCATGCTGGCACAAGCGTCTGCACTTAGCCTCTATCAGCGAACTCCTACTCTCACCTCCACGTGGTGAAATCTGGGAGCCGAGCACCTTCGATCGAAGATGGGGTAAGCAACCCCCGTGGGACGTCGTTGGCGGCTGCAGACGAGAGAAGGGGGAGAGTGTGCCTGTACCAGGGCTCATCTCTCTTTATGGATGGCGGCGGAGGAGCTGGAAACTGTCTGGCCAACGGCGGCATCCGAAACTCCAGTCAGACGGAGTTACCTGGTGCGCAGTCCTTCTAGAGCTACCTCGACATTTTCGGAGCACAGGTCTAGAAGGTTTCTTTCAAGGCCAGGTCGGGGCCTTGGAATTGAGATGGCGGCGGAAGATCCCTATAGTTTTAGGGACAACGGCGGCGCTCACAGCCTCAGCGAGGTTACCGACTCCGGATAAACCTGGACCCTCTGCCCGAGGGTTAAAGAATAGGGCCTGGCCTCCCAGTTGGGGGTTGTGCGTGGGGTTAACTCCCTCACCACGTAAAAATATTATGGTTCAGAGACAACCAACTGCCTCGGATACGGACGGAATTAATGTTGACGACCCCAGCAAACGTTACAAGGACAACGATTTTCGGTTCTGCACGTGGAATGTTAGGTCCCTTAACAGACTACGTGCAGCCGAAGAACGGGCGGAGGCCCTGGACTGCTACAAAGCAGACATCACCGCAATCCAGGAAGTGCGGGGGAATGGGCCGGGCAAGAAGAGAATGAGAAACTGCGACATCTACTACGGTGATTGCAACAGGGAGAGGCGCTTATTTGGATGTGGATTTGTTGTTCGAGGCAGACTTAGGCAAAAAGTCTTAAGCTTTGTCTGTAAAAGCGAACGCCTCATAACAATCCGCATCAAGGCTAAATTCGGGAACATCAGCCTGATTTGCGCCCACACCCCGACAGAGGACAAAGATGACAACAGCAAGGATGACTTCTATGATCTCCTAGAAAGGACCTACGATCACTGCCCCAGCTTCGACACCAAGATCGTTCTAGGAGATTTCAATGCAAAGCTGGGTAAGGAAGACATCTTTGCCAAAGTCATCGGGAAACACAGCCTGCACGACACTACATCCGATAACGGACTCAGGCTGGTGGACTTTGTCACGGGACGTAATCTCTCTGTAGCTAGCACGCGGTTCCCACACCTCAACATCCATAAAGGGACCTGGCGGTCCCCCGATCAATCAACCGTCAACCAGATTGATCATGTTCGATCGACGTCAGACACTCCTCCAGCATTCTTGATGTCCGAACGTTCCGAGGAGCCAACATCGACTCGGACCATTTCCTTGTTGTAGCCAAGGTAAGAACTCGGATATCAAGAGATCAACGGAGTCGAGAAAGGACACCACGGTTTGATGTCGGAAAGCTACAATCGCAACGGACTGCTAGGATATTTGCCGATCGAGTCTCCCGGAATCTCTCTCTAAGTTCGTCGCCACCTGCGCCATCAAAGATGCTGCAACTGATGTGCTGGGTTTTACGGCACCACCTAAAAAAAACCCATGGTTTGACAACGAGTGTAGGCTGGCACATGCAGCGAAGTTGGAAGCCTACAAAGCAACGCTGCAACGAACGACGAGAGCTGTTCGTGAGCTCTACGAACAGAGACGAAGGGATGAGACCCGGCTTCTCAGGAGAAAGAAGAAAGAGCACGAGAAGCGCGCGATCGAGGAGATGGAGAGGTGCTACGGTAGGAACGATGTCCAAAAGTTTTACCAGAGGGTGAAACAGTTATCCAGTGGATATAAGGTTCGGACAGAAGCCTGCCGGAACGAGAATGGACAACTAGTAGTAGAGTCGCAGTCGATACTGAGAATTTGGAAGAACTACTTCTGCAGACTGCTAAACGGCGATGATGACACCAATACCGCTGTCAGGCAGAATGTTCCACTCAATATGGACGATGATCGACGAGAATTCCGTCCCCCCGACTTAGACGAGGTCAAGATAGCAATATCAAGACTGAAGTCTAACAAAGCTGCCGGTGCGGACGGACTGTCCGCTGAAATCTTTAAGGCAGCTGGAGATGATCTGGTTGGGCGTATGCACCAGCTCATCTGTAAGATATGGTCGGAGGAGAGCATGCCCGATGAGTGGAATCTCAGTATCGTTTGCCCGATCCATAAGAAAGGAGACCCCTTTGACTGCGCCAACTATAGAGGGATAAGTCTCCTGAACATCGCCTACAAGATCTTCTCTGCCGTTTTGTGTACTCGCCTGAAGCCGTTTATAAATAACCTGATGGGTCCTTATCAGTGTGGCTTCAGGCCAGGGAAGTCCACCATCGACCAGATTTTCACACAACGGCAGATCCTGGAAAAGACCCAAGAAATGCAAATCGACACCCACCACCTTTTTGTCGATTTCAAGGCCGCATATGACAGCGTGCATAGGGACGAGCTATACAACGCCATGTCTAGTTTTGACATTCCTGCCAAACTCGTCAGGTTGTGCAGGATGACGATGGAGAATTCTCGCTGCTCCATCAAGGTCGGTAACGAACTCAACGAGACCTTCAATGTCAAAACGGCTGTCATGTGATTTCTTTAACATCATACTGGAGAAGATCGTGCAAGACTCACACGCCAACACTAGAGGCACGATCTGCCAGAAGTCCGTACAACTGCTAGCATACGCGGATGACATTGACGTGATTGGCAGAACACAGCGAGCCGTCAATGAGGCGTTTGCTGGCATTGAGGCGGAGGCGGCTAAAATGGGTCTAGCGGTGAATGAGGGCAAAACGAAGTATATGCTGTCATCAAGACAGGACACACAACATCGACGTCTTGGACAGAGCGTCACAATGGGCAGCTATAACTTCGAGGTAGTTAAGGACTTCGTCTACCTCGGCTCCGCAGTAAACAGTACAAACAACATCAGTACCGAGATCAAACGCAGAGTAACTCTTGCCAACCGCTGTTTCTATGGGCTCAAGAGGCAATTGAGTAGTAGAGCCATCCCTCGAAGGACCAAGCAGACCCTATACAAGACCTTGATCATCCCATTCCTGCTGTACGGCGCGGAGGCATGGACAATCTCAAAAGCGGATGAGGAAGTCCTTGGTATTTTCGAGAGAAAAGCTCTGCGTGCGATCTTTGGTCCTGTTTGCGTTGACGGTTTTTGGAGGAGAAGATTCAACCACGAACTGTATGGGCTGTACAGCGACATGAGTCTAGTCAGGCGTCTTCGGATCCAACGCCTAAGATGGCTAGGCCATGTAGAGCGTAAGGACAACTCAGCTCCGGCCCGGAGAGTCTTCGACTCTGAACCCGTGGGACAACGCAACAGAGGACGCCCGCGTTTAAGGTGGCGCACCCGGTTGGAGAAGGACCTCAACCAACTTGGCGTGCGACACTGGAGACAGCTAGCCAGAGACCGTGCTAGCTGGAGAGGCTTGTTGGTTGAGGCCCAGGTCCACCCCGGACTGTAGCGCCAAATGAAGAAGAAGAAGGAGAAGATTCGGATGCCGATGACGAATCGAAGTCCTCGTGACAAGACAAAGTTGCCTCTGAGAAGTAGTGAGTTTGCTAATGATCATTTCCACTCATAAGTCATCTCAATCTGAATTGATTCCAGCACTGATGGTCATGTAAATTGTCAGTTTTCCCAGGCGTCTTCTGGGCGACCGGTGAGAGGTGAGCTAGAGGTCGCAAGTCCAGCTGGAGACGGTATGACGGCAATGAATAACAAAATCCCCGCTAGAAGCAGAATAATCCATCAAACATTGAAGATGATCGATTAAAAGTCCGTCATCCTGAGTCAAGTTATGTCAGCAACCCTCAAACTTAATTCCAACAAGGCTGCTGATGCCGATGGACTGTTTGCGGAACTTTTCTTGAACACCAACTCACACATTGCGGCATATCTTGAAAGAGACCTGCAGTCAATACTCAACATTTTTTGATCGATAGTGGGTGGTGTGTGCGTAAGAATTTAGTGTGGGTGTTGTCTCAGCCTTTTGGAGGGAACACTCCATTTGTTGTAAACAAAAGTAAATTCCGTTAGGTCTTAGGGTGAGGAGATTTTGGTGAGAATAAAGATGAAATGTATTCAGTGAACTCGTGAAGAAGTTGAATGTAAATTGGAGGTAACTAAATTAAGAGAGAGGAGCGAAAACTAATAAGAGAGTACCAACATTAAAAATTGGAAAATTCTCTTTCGGTAGAGGATGCATTGACGGGTTAAGTGAACCTTAAAAGAAAGGAATGGAGAAGACGATTTCATGAAATGTTTACAATTTGATTCGTGTTTGCTGGATATACCCCAGACATGTTGCGTTGGAAGCTGTTTAATCATTTTGTGGATCTCGCGTTCATGTTTATTCCTTGTAAAGAATGTAAGTTAAGCCACAAAATATTTTCACCCATCAAAACTTGTACCACGTCGTCATCACACCATCGACACAAGTAGAAAATGCTGACTTGACGTCTGGAAAATCGGAGACACCAAGATCGCTGCGTTCCATCACGTACGGCGCACGGAAATCTGAGTACACCCGTTGGAGCGTGTCATCGTTGCGGATCTGTTGCTGAGTATTTAAGAAAGCGATGAGTTAGTTCTCTCTGCCCAACAGAGCAGCTAATAAATTTTTTTTTTTAATCTCAAAAAACAAATAATTGTTTAATTTGTAGAATATAAGTTTTCGGGAGATGGCTAGCTTATGTTACAAGACAATAGGTATCGAACAATTTGCATATTCTAGTATTCAGACACGGCTAGAACGTCACCGTCGGCAGCTATAACTATAACTGCTATAACTGTTTCTCACCTCTCATCCTGATAAATATTCTGTTGACATACTGTCACCTCTAGGCTTGTCGGACCATTGTGTCGTATCAGCAAAATTCTCGTTATCATCACACATAGTTAAAGAACAAATTCCCCAAAGAACAGTTTGGCTGTACGAGAAAGCCGATTGGAACAAACTTAACAACTTCTTTAGGAAATTTTAACTGGTCACTTTGCTTTCTCGATAGTGACGTGGATGCCGCTGCTGATATGATCACAAATATTCTTCTGCTGGGCATGAGAACCTTCATTCCTCACAGAGTGATTCCAACAGAGTGACTGTAAAGAGGCTATTAGGATGAGAGAGTTGAATTTCCGGACATACAAAGCCAACCCCACTAAGGAAAACCGGAAGAAGTTTAAACGGGCCAGACTTGACTGCAATGCAACTATCAGACGTGTGAAATTCTCTTATGAGCAAAAGTTGCGGCAAAAAGTGCTACAATGTCCCAAGGGTAGCAAAAACTTTTGGTCATTGTCATGTAAAAAACGTAAAGAATTCCGCCTCGTCTTCAATCCCCACGCTCATTTACAATGACATTCCAGCTGTCAGCTCCTTAGACAAAGCTTATCTGCTTGCGACTCATTTTGCAGCTAGCTCAACACTGCCAGATTCCAATTTGTCTCCACCTGTACTTGAGAGCGTTGATTTCACCATGGGACAAATCCACCGCCGCACTCGTACAGTTGCAAGAGTACTGAATGATCTCGATGTGCACAAATCCGCTGGCCCGGATGGTATTCCCCCTGTACTTTTGAAGAGGTGTTCTTCTGTGCTGGCAAAACCACTGCGTGAGCTTTTCCATCTATCCTACTCTTTAGGTCTCTTTCCGAGCTGATGGAAAACAGCATTTGTCCAGCCAGTCACTAAAAGGGCGAATCTTCGTCACCCACCTCGTACCGACCCATAGCACTTACGTCCCTTCTTTCTAGGGTTACGGAAACGCTGATAAATCGTCAGCTTATGAAATATCTTGAATCGCGGAAGCTTTAAATGACCGACAATATGGTTTCCGCAGCGACAGGTCCACTGGTGATCTGATAGCTTATCTCACCGAAAAGTGGAACCAGTCTTTGCACAATGCAGGAGAAAGCAAGATCGTTGCGCTTGATATCTCTAAAGCATTTGACAGAGTTTGGCATCAAGTTCTCTTCTCGAAAATGCGTGCCTATGGTATCGATGAATCTCTTCTTCTATGGATTAGAAATTACCTTTCGAACCGTTCAATTCAAGTTGTTTTGGATGGGTTCAAGTCTGATATCCACCAAATAAATGCTGGTGTTCCCGACACTCTTTCTCATTTTTATAAATGATCTCTTGTCTGCTACTTCTAATCCAATCCATTCCTTCGCTGATGACAGCACCCTTAGCTTTTCATATTCGCTCCAAGACCACCGACTCCGCCCTTCGGCCGTAGAATTGGAACGGCAGCGTATGTTAAGCACATTGAATTCCGATCTTGACAGAAGATCGGAATTCAATGCTTCAAAAACTCAATGCAGTCTGCTGTCGCTCAAGCGAACCCTTCATAATCAGCCATTATCCATGAATGGCGCTTGTGTCGATGAAACCGGAAAACTTACCATCCTTGGTATGTGTATCAACACAACACTTAGTTGGAGCGATCACATATTTGAGGTCGCCAAAAATGCTGCGAAATGTTTAGGTTTTCTTAATCGATGCAAAAAATATTTCACCCCTTCTGATTTGGCTTTGATTTATAAGGCGTACATCCGCCCCAAGCTTGAGTATAACCCTCATATCTGGTCTGGTGCCCCCAAGACCATACTGCACCTACTTGATAGAATCCAAAAGCGAGCGATAAAACTTATAGGAGACAACAATATCGCAGAGTCATTGGACTCGCTCGAACATCGACGTACCGTCTCTTCTTTGTCCTTGTTTTATCGTTATTTCAACAAACGATGCTCAAGTGAGCTAGCCAACTGCATTCCTCCTCTCCATGAATTCACCCGCAATACTCGTCTCGCCAGGAATGCCCATCAGTATACCCTTAAGCCTACACGACCTGGAGAAACGCGTACTGGCTAACAACGCTCTTCTTCGTGAAGATCTACAACAATGGCGATCTGAGAACACTGTTCAATGATGATAACATGGCAGATAATGCCATCGCCGACGAAGGGGTTCATCCCCCGTTCATATCGAAGACAGAACTTCAAGCGGTCTTCGAATCATTAAAGAAGAAAAAGTCAGTGGGAGTCGACGGGATCTCAAACATTGTGTTAAGACACCTCCCACTGGAAGTGGTTAATATTTACACAATCCTGTTTAACAATGCTCTGAATAACGCATATTATCCGCAGCATTGGAAAACTGCGATTGTGCAACCCATATCCAAGAGAGGGAAAGATTCTTCGAATCCGTGCAACCTCCGGTCAATTAGTCTTCTTCCGAACATCAGTAAGGTATTCGAGAAGGTGATCAATAGAACTCTGATCAACTGGACTAAGGACAATAATATAATTCCGGATAACCAATTCGGTTTCAAAGCGGGGCATGACACTATTCATGCCGCGTCGAAACTGGTGTCGGATATCCAATGGAACAAAAGCCAGAAACAATGTACGGGTGCCTGCTTGATTGACCTGGAAAGGCCTTTGACACCGTATGGTTAGAAGGACTTTTCTACAAGCTCAATCGGCTAGGCATTAGCAAACCACTGCTGTACCTACTGTGTAACATGCTTACCGGCAGACGCTTCGTCGTCAAGAATGGTAACGTGACCTCCACAGGTATGTTTGAGGTTAAAAATGGTCTCCAACAGGGTGCCGTTAATTCGCCGATCCTGTTCAACATTTACTTGAGCGATCTGTTAAGATCTCTTCCTCATGCAATTGCGTATGCCGATGACTTGATCGTGTACAGATCAGGCAAAAAGATCGAGGAAATCACTACCCTCACGCAGGGTGACTTCGATTCATTCATGAGAAGTTGCGATGACTGGAAGTTGAGTATCAACTTCCGGAAGTCGGAAACCATTCTGTTCAGAACGCCGTTATATAAGGCCTCGGCGGATACGAGAAAGAATTGGCGAAAGTTCTCAATCGTTGGACGACACGGGGAACCACTGGCGCAAAGGACTGTAGTCAGATACCTCGGGATCTGGCTAGACCAGTATCTATATTTTAATAAACATGTAGATGCTGCTCTGGCCAGGGCCCGAGGCGCTTTTGCCCTTAAAAATAGACTGTTTTACAACAGCCAACTCGATGCGAGGGTGAAGGTTATCTGCTACATGGCCCTCATCCGGCCAATGCTCACCTATGGCTGTCCTGTGTGGTTCAACGTGAGTGCAAGCTTGATGGAAAAGATTCGGTTGTTCGAGAGGGCTTGCCTTAGGGCTTGTCTTCGCCTTTATAGAACTCCAGAGTCCCAGTACATAAAATTCTATTCCAATGAGGTCTTATACAACAGGGCAAACCTGATAAGAGTGGACAATTTCCTGTTGAAGTTGATTCGAGGTCATACTGCTAGAGCGATGAACTCGTCCAATAACTTGATCTCAGGGGCTTACTACCCCAATCCAGAATACCACGAAAAGGTACGCCACAGTAGCTTCGTTCCCCCAGAAGCTTTTCTGCATTTAGATAAGCACGGCCTGTTACAAGATATGAATGCGGTACCGCTCATTTTTCACATCGCCAGATCGACTGTGGATGGACGACTCAACCACGACCGTTCCGTCGCACAACGAGCTGAGGAGGGTGTCCTCCGTTTCAGCACGGCAGTATCCAGGCGGGAGATTAGGGATGTTGCTAGGCAGCACCAGCATTTCTGGTGGCTGGGGAGCGAGAGAACTCCAGCGTCGAACTCTTTAGACCCGGGGTAAAGAGGGTAGTGCGTTCCCCCTTATGGGGCGCAGTCGGTCTCTGTCTTGTGGCGGAAATCTATCAGCCGCACCCTACGGCCGACTTATATATCTTAGGGTAGTTTTAAGGTAGTTTGTAAGCTGTAAAAATGTATATATATATAACTACAACAAAAAAAAATAAAAAAAAAAAAAAAAATAAAAAGAAATAAAAAAAAAAAAGAAATACAAATACAAAATATAAACAAAATAAACCAAGAAGGGTATAGGGGTTATACACATGTGTATATGCATATATACGTAGGTTAGCTTAAGTTAGCTTGTAAGTTTTATTTTAAGGTAGAATGTAAGGTAGTTTGTAAGTTTTTATAAAAACCGTCCAGTCATTAAGTTTTCCAATTTTTTCTTAATAGTAAGTTGTTCGTTTTAAATTTCCATTTCCATTTCACTCTTTTAGGTTAGGTCGAAAGACATAAATTAAGATTAAGTTTAGCTTAGAGTGCCCGCCTAGGGCCAGTAAGTTAGAAATAAAAACATTGTTCGTCTAACTAGTTTTAAGCATTTTTGTCTAGTATGTAAGTTTTTTATGAATTGAATAATAAAAATGAATTATAAAAAAAACCCTTAAGCCTACTTTCGGACGCACAGTTAAATTCAAAGACTCTTTCTTCAGCCGCACTGCACGAATGTGGAATGCTCTTCCCAAGCTAATATTTCCCACAGACTACAACCTGCAGATATTTAAGACCAATGTGCACAGGTACCTCCTCTCCCTTTCTCCCTCTATAATTTCGGCCCGTGCTAAGGGTATTAGCAATCCCATAAGCACGCGCAAATTATAAAAAAAAAAAAAACTAGCAGGACGACAAGTACCCCGTCTACTCACAGATTTGCTTTTGCACATATGTCTCACCAATGTCCTCAACAACTTCAACTTCGAATCCCGGGTCCCCAATGTATCTAAGAAATATGTTCATCTTCTCATTCATACGACACCAACACAGGTTTCTTCGGGAATATCGGAATAGAACTCTTTCCAAATGGGTCTTAGGAATTTTAGATTTCGTGATCGATCTCAAATAAAAATTGAAACTACATATTCTTTTATTTCTTACACACTTCGTTATGAAAAAAGTTTTTTTTTTCACAACTTCATCTTGTTCATTCAACTGCTAGAAAGTGACTCCTTGCATATCCACTTGCAAAGGGCGAAGTCGCTGCTCGTTCTTCACAAGAGAGAATTTATTTCAAAGAGATACAGAGCGCTACTTCGCCGTTTGCCGAGTTAATTCACAATACAGTATTATAATACAACAAAATAAGAATGTAAGAGAAAATCGATCTGCGAGGTGAATAAGTTAATTTAAAAAATGCAAACAAAATTGATTAACTAATGTGCTTGAGCAGAACTCATAACTTCACCATTCAAAGTTATGAAACTCGAATCTATACGGGTTCTTGAAATGATCCCCTGTGTCTCGAAACTGCGTGGCTTATAGTTCTTGGTTTCTTGTTTAAACAGATTGCATATACACTCAATTCTCTTCTTATGCGAATTCTTTCCATGCGGTTTTGAAATTATGCGATTTTTTCCCGAGAACCTAATGCCGATTTTTTTGTACAAGATTTTGAAGTTTGAAGAAGATCCCTTTTTAAATATTTCTTCTTTACAGAGCAAGCAAACAATAGTTACATATGCTCAATGCTATTCGTGTAAGAATGGATTTTCACTTGAGCAAATACTTTCGTTGAGTAAAGATGCGTTTGGCTGATTAAGAACTTTAATTTTTTAAGTTTTAATATAAAAATGTTGGAACGTATCCCTAATTATATAATGAAATTAATGTCTTTTTTTATATGATGTTTTGGTTTTATGCGTTTTTGAAAATAATGGAACACATTCCTTTTTTTTTACACTACATCTTTGTATTTTTCATGCGATTTTTTTTGTTTGCGGTTAGTGTTAGTTAATTGAGTGTACTTTACACCCACTTTTGCAAACACCCTTAAATTTCAATAACTCTAGTTTTTAAACATCAACTTGTACCGATTTGGGGAACACTTTTTTCACGCCAAATTGAGTGTTCCCTGTAAAGAAAATACTTTCGAGTGTTTATTCGGAGTGTTCCTTTAGTTTTTATTTACACCCCACATTAAGGCATGCTACGTATTCATGGAGACGAGCTCTACGATACAGTTTTTCCGTTCACTTGCTTTGTTTATTTTTGCAGAATGACGATAGAGAATGCCCGTGGCAACTTCTTCTCTCGAGAAGGTTGTGCATATCTCTGACGGCAGTAGAGGCACGGTCTTCCACAAGTCGAATATGCCGTGTGACTGACATGACTGGAAGATCGACTGTCAGGAGGAAATTTGTGGATATTGAGAAGAATCCACGAATTTTTTGCTTAGGTGGCCTTGGCTTGGTGAATGATGGTAAGACAATGAACATGCTATCTATAAAAAGGATCCACTGTCACCGATGTCGTGTTTAGAGACACATAAT
Source organism: Eristalis intricaria (assembly GCA_964034865.1). Taxonomy (NCBI): domain Eukaryota; kingdom Metazoa; phylum Arthropoda; class Insecta; order Diptera; family Syrphidae; genus Eristalis; species Eristalis intricaria. Next base: position 61,251,279 of record OZ035877.1, on the reverse strand, counting down.
ACTGAGAAAGAAGAAGAAGGAATTCGTCTACGTACGCAGGAATTCGTCTAGCTAAGAGGTAAGGCAGTGATAAAACGAACGCACGGAAATAGAAGAATGAAGCCATCTCTCGAAGGCCAAAGCTGTGTCATAAGTAAGCACATTCCTAGTGTGCTGAAATGCATCCGCATAGGTCTGTATCGAGAAGCCACTCTTCCTCTCTTCCTCTCTCTCTCTCTCTCGCTCTCTCTCTCTCGCTCTCTCTCTCTCTCTCTCTTTCCCCAACTTGATCTTTCTCAGAAGATTGGAGGATTGGAGAGAGCCACGCTTCTTAACCCTACTACATTGTTTAAGCTAAGTTAGTCTTAAGTCGTTAGCCTACAAGTGTTATAATAAGTACAAAATAAAACTTTTCTTATCGAACGGAAGTCTATTTTTATTATATAACTATATAGTCCTTAACCTGAATAGCCCCGGTCCTGCTTCATGGGACAAAAGCACGAGCATTATCAAAATAACTTCGAGATTACAGATCGTTTCGAGAGAAAACTTATTTAAATTATCTTCTTGTCGAATGGCGAACTTTTAACAGTTGGTAAGTGGACACCAAAGCTCCGTTCAATACGACCTCGCTTCTGGTGACGTGCGAAATTAGAAAGGGCTCCCAGTCACCTGAACGAAGAAAACTGGAAGATCCTGGTACCGGTTCACCTCGGACAGACCAGCATCTGCCGAAGAAGAAGAATCCAGACTCGTCGGGGAAAAGGGGTTAAAATCGAAGGGTATGATGCACCCAAAGCAGATTCAACAACTTCAGCCTCATTTTTGCACACGATTCTGCTGACTAGGTTGAAGAGCCTATCAAAGAAGACTGGCCGCATGGGCAGTCCTTATAAGGGCTGTACGAGAAATTAACTCGAAGACTTCAAAGCTTCGAAATTCTTATGGCGAACATGTCCTGCGGAGTGAAGATTATGAACGGGCTATTTCGGCAGGGGTTCCGCAGGGGAGTGTTCTTGGTCCTGCTTTATTTTGGTTACACATTAAGTACAATTAAGCAACACTGAGGACATGTCATTAGCTACATTTGGAAATGATAAGACTGCCTTGGCAATGGAACGCGCAGTCGACTTGATAATAATAAAAAAATGGGTGCCCCTGCAGCATGTAGTAAATCGGGCCCTAGCTTCTGCACAAACCACCTTTTGTTGACCTACAGGCGCGGCGTCTTTGCCGGCGTTTGTGTACTTCTTATATTGTAACTATACTCTCTGAGAATCGTCACTTACTCAACAGAGGTCGATCAGTGAATTGTAAAATTGCTTGTGGTATTGGGAATTGAACACCCAGGAGAAGATGAACCTCAACCCACTACGCCATGACGGTCTAGAGCTTGTGATTAACAAATGCTGAAACTTTGTGGATAGTACTTCTGGTGAGTGTTCGTTTTCGAGAGTTATCTGAACAAGAGTGTAGCTGGGACATGGGCTGAGTTCCTCTTGCGTGCCGCCCCAATGAAGGCCGTATCTTTACTGAATATTCTTCCTGCTTCAGAATTCTCTATCCCATATCGCGACGTATTCACCCCTTCACCGCGCCATTCCTCAGTCCCTTAGGATCTATCAAAATAGTTCATGTCAAAAGAACTGACAACAAGAACTTCTGCTGCAGTCATCATCTGTTTCATTCTGCCATATCATTCAAATGTCCGTCCTACACCGTGAACTTCTTCTCAGTCCTTTGAATTCAACGGAATTACTTTTATCTGCCGGATAGAAGTGAGGCTACAGCTAGTAAAAGTTTGTATCAGAAACTAATTAAACTGTCTACTCAGTCATATTTTGAGCGGAATGATTTATTCAGCAAGCGGTTGGTTTCGCCGGAGCTGGCCAAGGCACATCTTCGGATTCATTAAGCTAATTGAACTCCGAGGCGAATTCATTAGCAGTTATTCAAGTCGATAGCCAAGTTCCTGTACACGCCGTCGGTGGGACCTGTCAAAGCGGCGGCAAGCATACCTACTGATTGTGGCGCGTCACATAATTAGATTCTATAAAGCTGCTGGGGACTTGAGTCACTTCGACCGCTATTATCACTCGTCAGCATTGGATTGAAGCGTCCAATTCGCACCGAGTCGCATTTCACTTCGCCGAAACAATGCAATCAGCACAAATTAATTTAATTAAAACGTTTACATGGCTTAACCGTGTGTAATGTGTGCTGACACGTCGTTTAGGGCAGGTTTGTATGTCAAGACCGCAAGGGCCCAGCGGTGGGTGGTGACAACGGCTCAATCCGGCGAGTATCATTCGGGTGACGTGTACGCAAAGAGAAATAAATTCCCACGAAGTGGGTGAACTCAATTCAGTGTCAGCTCTATCGCACTCACTGGAGCGTGTTCCCTTTTCGGGGTGGTAGACCCAGATGCTTGTGTGTCTGGGAGCATGGTGCCGTGAACACTTAGGAGCCGAAATATTAAATCGATACTCATTTGTATGGCGGCGACACGGCACGGCGTGGCGCCAAGGTGGTTGAACTCTCGCTGTAAGTTTTGATGAGTATTTTAGAAAACGAAATCTAAGGCGGGGGTGTTTGTGTGTGTAGCGGCCGTAGTGGCTGCCAGGGAAAAGAGCTGCGGTCTTTGGTTGCATGCAATATGCACTTAATTAGAAGTTTAATTTCTGAAGTGTTTTACGTGAGGTCTTCCGGGCACCCTTAACGCATAGTCTCGCTGGTTGGTAAAAATAGTAAGAAACGGGTGGTTCTTGTTTTTGCAGGCTGCAGCTGTCAGTGTATAATGAAGAAACGTGTATATGGGGTAGTCTCGGCCACAAGGACTTACATTCTTACGACCACGAAGTTTCTTGAGTCACTGACCATGCACAGAAGACAATTAGTTTAAACTTCTTTTTTTCGAAATTCGCATGCAACTAAACTGGTATTAGCAAGCACAAACTTGAGCCCTCGGTTTGACGTCAACTCATGTGGATACGTGATTCAAGGGCCGTAAGAAATTGATTTATTTTTTTTTTTCGATCAGAATTTCGTGGGTGGTGGGCATTAAGCGCAACCGTCATCGAACGAAAATCTCGATGCAGACTCCTGTGTGCCAAGAGTGACTTGCCAGTCATTGCACAAAAAAAAAATACTATTTGTCCGAATTCGTTCGATTAATGTAAGTAATAGCAATTACCATTACAAGAATTTCATTTCCACACTGTCACTTCATTTGTTGTTTATTGCATGTGTACAAAAAAATGGGCGTTTATTTTCACTCCGCCTGCTCCATTTTGAAGTACAACACAGAACTCGAACGGAAATAATTGCATCTCGGACCACACACTCGTCAAACCGGTGCGCATTTTGTCGCTCCTCTCGTTTGTGCCGTCGAAAAAATTAAATCAGAAAATTTCACTTCTTTTTTTCCACAGTCACATGCTATTGTTGTTCTCTGCTGAACGATGCACTTGCACACAGCCATTCAACGATGAAAAATATGACTGGGAAATTGACAACTTGAAATGACACGATGCTAGGGCATTTGCAGCTGTCAGCGTACAATGGGAAAATGTAAATTATTTTACATCGGCACATGAAGGATTTCTCGCCAAAATCATGCATCTGACGTCTCTTTTTGACGAGAGAAAAGAACTATTTACAAATTCCATCCGAATGCTGGCCTTTTCACACGATTCATCATGCATTCCTGTGTTTTTCTGAGAAGAATTTGTTGAATGTTTTTAAGCTTTAGTAAATTTCAACAGGTTTGAACGAAATATTCCTGGTTGAAGATAAAATTTTAAACCATTTCAAACGCAGTTCCATAGTAACGCTCCTGAAGCAACGTGCCGCAGAATTGAACGCATGCGTCTATAGATACATTTATTACTACTATAAACCTTCCGCTTATTGAATTTATAATGACAAATCGTGAGCATTCGTAACTGAGAAACGAGTAGGAATTCCACATATTATGTATCTTTTACCGAGATTTTAGGTTCTCTCCAATAAATATCGTTACTATCACTGTTTCGTTACTTGTCTATACTAATATTTCCTGTAATCCTCTATCTATACGTGTGGAGAGTAGAACAATGTAGTTTTTTTTTTCTTTTAGTTGTATTTCCTTCGTTCTTTGCCTTGGAATGTACAATGCAAAGTGCGTAAGTAACTACGAGTCGTGACGACATTTTTATAACGAGTATTCCAACAAAATGTGAATAGTGTAGAATAAAGGCACCAATCAAGCTCGGCCACATGGAGTGCATGGACTCAAATGCACAGCTAAGAGAGTCTTATGAAACTTTCATCTTTATCTAGGCACAAGTAATTCGTTTCATCAACCCCTGCTCTTGTCTGGGGTCACTAAGAAGCTGTTGAACAACTTGAAAATACAGCAAAAGACATGCAACGATCAGTTTGAACATCAAACCATCATAAGCACATTCATTCCTCAGTCATTGACATTAGTCAACAACCTGAATCCGATAACCTGCCCCCTCAATCTTGCCTGTTTGCATCCGCCCTTCTCCAAGTATTTCCATAAACCCGCAGCCACTGCAACAGGCAGCATCTCATCGAAGTTTATTGCGGGAAAACACATCGAATTCGAAATGAATTTCCTCAGTGGGGTGAGTAATGTAAACATCCGCAAGCATCGGCACAGCGGAAGTACGGTTGGCCTCGCCCAGCCGGCACCGGCAACCGACAGCGATCGTTCAAAAACTCAAGCAAGTCCTTAAAGTGCCACAGAACTCTGGAACTCGTCTCGTTACTGCAGCAAGAACAAATGGGATCATACTCTGACGGTTTGTTCTTCTTGCAATCCAGCCAACCGTCCTGCCGGTGTCGGGTGCAGTTGCATTTGAGCGGCTCTCCTCCCAACAGCACCTCGCTCTCGCCGCCGCCGCCGGCGAAAAGACCGATTCCCATTGTTGTTCCTTGCGGATTTCCCCCCAAACACTTTTCTTTGTGTTTCTTTCTTTCGTGGATTTTCATTACGTACTCCTTTGCTTGTTTTCGGTTCCGTGGTTTTTTCTGTTTCTCTTCTCGGTTTTAATTTTTTTTTATTCACTCAACATGTTCGCCTCTCCCCAGTCGCTCGGGCTTATGGATATCTTTATGGAAAAGAAAAGTGCAATGTCTGCAGTTTTTGGCGAACGGATGGGGTTCACAGAGAAGTGCCTTTCGAGAATGGCCAAGAGCCGGGTGGGGCCGAGTGGGGACGGGCCGCGGCAGGGACTTATGGATGACATCTTGTGTAAGTTCGTATTTATTTGCCATTGGTGTTGTTGGCAGATGTGTTGTGTTATACCCCCTTGACATGGCAGGACTGCGAGTGTCGGGGAACGTGGCGTAGGCACGTGAGAATAAATGTCATGTACAACTGAATTTGCGAGTAAATCATTTCGGTTCGTTGATTGTAGCCGAAACCGGATGTAAATTCGAAAGGGTGTGTTGCCGAGGTGCTGAGGGGGGTTGGGCAACAAATAATGCGCACACTGAATAAATAAAGTCACTAGCGGGATACTCATAAAAATGGTGGGCAATAAAGTAGCGTGTTAATAGTTCCAGCTTTTGTTCATTTAATTATACGATAAGCTGTGCATGGACGGAGTTAAGTTACGATATGAACGAAACAAAAAATGCTGGGAAATTGTGTTTTATTGACGTAATTTGCGGTAATTTGTGAATGCAATAGGCACTAAAACGAACTGATTGATCGGGGAGGGTGAGCAAGGACCGGCTGTCAAGGCTTTCGTGTAAGAACGAAAGGAAATTTAACTAAGAGAGCAGTAAAGGGCCCAAGAGTAGAGGAAAGTTGGACGAGAAACCCAACAAGAGAACCTAACTCAGTGATTTCGAAAGAAGAATTTTGCATCCTGCCCCATCTGTGAGAAAGGTAAGTGTAAGAGAAGACATAACTTACGAGTCGAACGAAGATGTGGATGTAGCCGGGAAGGCAAAAATCCACCGACTACAAAGTTTCGGTCACATCGACCAATGCTCCAGCTAAGAGAGTCTTCGAATCCGAATCTTCTGGTTTAAGAGGAAGCTTGAATGTATAAAGATCAAGCCATCGCGCGACGGCTAGGTCTAAAAACACTGGTCATCAATGGAAGTTAGCATCGGCTCATTCTCAGACCCGTTGTAGTTCAGTCTGAAAAGTGAGTATACGCCTTGGAGTCCCCTGCTTAGCGAAGTTTACTTCCTCGGCTCTATTGGTGACAGTGATGTAGTGGATAGGTGTATCGTTGAGTCCCTGGATTCCAGTCCCAACGCTGATCATGCACGTTTCCACCTCTTTCGAGTCGCTGACGATACTCAGAAAATGTGCGTTCCTAGAAAAAAAAGCTTCCCAAAAATCACCGTTTCGGAGTTAGGATCAAAGTATGGGTCCCATCCACTTGTGACAGAGCTATTGCACGCACAACATGAGTGGTTGCTGTAGAAGCTGGACCCTTGTCCGCCTCGGGCAGTCGCATGATCCATTTTAGTATATTTTTTGTAAGCTCTATTGACAGGCAAAATATAATCGCCTCGCCTTTGCCATACAGTCCTGTTGGGAAAGTACAATCGTCTTAAGCCGAACAATTTCGAGAAATCGATTGTAAAAGAAACTTGCCAGGCTGTGAAGACATAAGCTGTGTTTCTTGTAACGCCATTCTGTTCTGAAAATGCAAGAAATTGAGTCGAAACCAAGTTCTACATGCGCACTAGCTGATACAGTTGGAACTGTAGACCTCTGGCTACACTCATAGCACACCCCGTATAAACCATGGCTGGATTATCTCGACAAACACAAGACCAGGGATCGCACGTAGAACTGTTCTCTCCTTTCTTCATGTCCAGTCTTTATTATGCGTCATGGAAGAAGAATGGGATCAATGCCATGTTCAAAGCCAAGGAAATTAGTCACGTCCACCTAGAGTTTTAAGGAACAGCGATTGGCAATGGTTGTCCTGCATTCGATCTTGGCAATTATTTCGATCGCGCTATTTATTGCGGGGCAGAGAAAGATAAAGTTTTTTACTAGAACTTCACATTAGCCACATTTACCAACCACCTTTTGACTCATGTAAGTAAAGGGTGTCCCAAAATTAAAGCATGTTTTGAATTTGCCGCTTTTTCTGCAGTAAATTGTTGGCAACTCTGAAAAAGGGGGTAATTTGAAAGCTGATAAATTAGGGTTCGTAGTAAGTCCCATGACACCATTCGTAGAGGCTGTGGGGACGATGAGGAGATTGAGGATACATCCCACTGTCTTTGTCAATGTCCCAATCTATGCAAATCGAGACAATGAACCCTGGGAGAATTTTTCTTCCATGACCTCCACGATACATCAGATATCCCACTAAAATCTCTTTGCAGGTTTATAAGGATCTCTGGCTGGCTAGAAGGAGGACAATAACCAAAAAGACTTTGGAGTCGGGAGTTTTCATCATAACACCGACGAGTGAGAAGAACGGAAAGTTTACCCATTGGGCATCACAATGGGTCAAATAGGACGTCAGTATGGCGTGGCCCTACCGCATCAACCCACGTACCTAACCTAACCTAACTGTAGTAGTAAGGGACCTTGACGATTAAACAATTACATTATTTTGGGCTAGAGGCATCATTGTATCACACACTTCTGAAAATTAAGTTGGTCAAGCAGTGGCCAATGAAATATTTCAATTATTGCATGAGAAATGTCCTGTGTCCGTCTACTGTCACGTGTTGATGATCAGAATAGGCTTCATAGATCGCGTGATTTAACACCATTCGATTCACTTTTTTGCGTTTATTTGAAGTCAACGGTTTGTATCAACAAGCCCACAAGCACCCCTGCATCACAGGAGGAAATTTAAAGCTTCTTTAACGAAATTCCGCGAGTCATATACTTGTCAACGCCAGCAATATCCGAGATAGCTGACAGGTCCAGGGGTTACTCATACTCACAACCCAGCGGATAAAGATGTCATAGACCCAAATGACGATGTGGTCACACGACCGCTTAATGGAACGATCGTTAAATAGTAAATCCACTTGATCTCGGATGGGATAGTATGCAATAGTAAAAGGGACTAACAACTTTAGCTCACAGTGCGATAACGACCCATCATAAAAGGGATGCAATGGAGATTGAGAGAACAATCGTGGCAGTCTCCGTTTCGACGAGTTTTCTCTAGTGTTAACGATTCTTTTCCGTTATTTTAAATAAATTTTTTAAATAATTTTACCAGTGTGCTTTCATTCAATTCCCCCTTCTATTGCTTTTATTTGTATTTTGACCACAACCTCCAATCATATACAATAATAAAAATTATATAATTCGCGCGACTATTTTTTTCCTCTTGTACGGCCAATACAGTGAAGGCATCGCCTATCTTTCATCCTTCGACACAATCGTCCATCTGAGATGGTTCTTCGGAACATGATGAATCTTTTTCGTGCAACTTCCACTCTAGTGACAAATAGTATCAGAATAAGTGATTGCCGTTCTGGAGCGCAGTGTTGAGGATAACCAGAATGAAACCCATCCCCATCCTTCTTCTTCTTCTGGTGGCGTTACTGTTCGGAGTGGTCCTGAGCCTCAACCAGCAAGCATCTCCAGCCGGCACGATCTTTAGCCAGCTGTTTCCAACTGCGCACACCAAGTCGATTGAGGTCCTTCTCCAGCTGGGTGCGCCATCGGTTCCGTGGGCGTCGTCAATTGCGTTGTCCCACTGGTTCAGAGTCGAAGACTCTTCGGGCTGGAGCAGTTCTGTCCATGCCCTCTACATGGCCCAGCCATCTTAGGTGTTGACTCCGTAGTCGCGTGGCTAGGCTCATGTCGCTATACAGCCCATACAGTTCGTGGTTAAATCTTCTCCTTCAATAACCATCAACGCATACAGGAACAAAGATTGAACGCAGAACTGACCAAGGACTTCTTCATCCGCATTTGAAATTGTCCATGCCTCCGCACCATAGAGCAGGACAGGGATGGTCAAGGTGTTATATAATGTTAGCATGGTCCTTCGAGAGATGGCTCTACTGTTCAATTGCCTCTTGAGGCCAAAGAAACAGCGAGTGGCGAGAGTAATTCTGCGTTTAATCTCGGTACTGGTGTTAATCGTACTTCTATGCCCAAGAGGAATAACATTGCTATGACAGAGGTTTGGTTTCAACAAGATGGCGCAAAATGCCTCACGCACGGCACATAACAATAATAAAATTAATAGTATGATTGGCTCGACAGTCCGAGGCGGACCTGGGCCTAGCTTCTCAGCAACCACTCGTGTTGTGCGGTGCGTGTTAATGTTCTTTCACGAGTGGAAGGGACCTACAGTTTAGTGCCGACTCCGAACAACGAAGTTGAGAAGCTCTTTCTAGACAGGAATACTCTTTGAGCATTGCCAGTGACTCGAAAGAGGTGGAGCCGTGAATTATCAGGTGGTTAAATTCGAGCATCGAACCTGGCACCCTCTGCGTAGGAGTCGACACACTTACTCATAGGTTCCCACGGCACATGACACCATCAATTTATTACGGGAAACATTTGCTGAGCTCAAAATGTCATGTTATGTTCCAGTGAACACGACTCCACGATTCTGTGATCTCACACCTTTAGATTACTTTCTTTGGCGGATGGATTGATGAAGGGGGAGGTCGGCCAGTGATCTGGTGTACATACCTTCCGGTTACCAAATGATTTTGTTTTCAGGAAAACGTGTGAGATTGTGTTTGGCCACGGACAACTCGTAGAAAGCTGTTGTTATCGATTGTGTCACGCCACGGTAACAAATACGTTATGCGCCATGCATTTGCGGTTTTAGGGGTGGAAGGGGGATGGAAATCAAACCACGGAACAGATGGTATCGCCATCATGTTGAGTTTAAACGGCGATTTAAGGACGAAGAGGCTGGACTCGACGATTCTGTGATCTCACACCTTTAGATTACTTTCTTTGGCGCTGTGTGATGCACTAGTCTATGCCGATAAACTAGAGACGTTAGACGATTTGGAAGTCAACATTCAGTAATATACGGTCCTCGATAAAGTTGTGTTCTCGCATATACTCAGAATCATATTTAAATGGCATGAACGTATCTGTTAAATAAATAAATATTGATAGATGTTTTATTTCATTGAATTTGAATACCTCTACAAAACATCCCCTATGAGAAACGCGTCTGAAACATTAAATCGAAATGAGTAAAATTGCATTATTACCCATGCCTTGCTTCGCTTTACTTGCATTGCCCTCGAAATTTCTCTTTAATCAAATTCATAAATACTGCGACCATCGTGAGTGCATACGTGTGCTTACGGATTACCTGCAAATACCTGCCAACCGACGAGTGGAAAACTGGCTAGCAAAAGAGAATCCGTTCTCCTTGTTGTATCCTGTCCATGGCCGTGGGGATTTCATGCAAATACAGTCAAACTGAATACTTAAGCGACTTTGGAAGGCTTCACTAAAGTTCTATTCCCAATTTGGGGATGCATATTCATAAGCTTGCGGTTGGACAGTGTCTCTTACTTACTGGACTGGACACTCTCACAAAGGCACCGCCAAGCCCATCATGCATACACATAGGAATAAATTCACAGGGTCCGTCACTGCAATCGCATTTGGATGCCATGGATGGGTGGATGGGCCTTCGTCGAGAAGGACACTCGGTACAGGGAATCACGCTTGCAGTGGGCCACCTGGACGATCTGCGACAATTGAATCACTGAACGAACGATGAATTCGGTTTCACGATAACGCCAATTTTTGGTCTACGCAAGTGGGTAATCTTCTTATTCGTAGTGCAGAGTCTGGTGCAAATAGAGATTGCAGGAATGAAAGCTCCTTTTCCAACGTGTACCAGGCCTTAAAGCAGCCATCCCCTGCGTGTACCACGATTAAGCAGCGCACACCACGTTGCATTAAGTCCTTCTCCTCATGTGGGCCACATCCCCGTAGTCCAGGAGCCAAAACTAATTAAGAACCAAAAGTACTGACCGAAGCACAGCACAGTTCTTAGGAACAATCAATCATCAGCCTTGAACCAGCTTCATAACTCATCCCCAATTGAACGAGCGCAATTAGGGCAGCAACAAGACTGAAGTGCATGTACTCGTTCTCGTACAAGGAATTTTCGTGGAAATAGATGCCCGAACATGTTATAGTCAATTGAGTCCAACGCTTGAGAAATTACGAAAACGAAATTTAATTTCCCTCATTACCCTAGCCGTGAGCAGCAAAGCATATGATTTGTGTATCGAATGCTGCCAGCATGAAATTGGATCCGAATAAAGGGAGGCCCTCATTTCATTTGCCAGCGCGTGAGTTTATTTCGAAAACACAACAACAATCTTTTGAAAATTTTGTCGGCAAAGTCGAAATTTTTGGGGCCCTAATTGCACAAGCAAGACACGAACAAAATTATTGATACGCTCATTTGTAAACCCCTCTCAACAGTAATTCAAACACACACCCTTGCGCGGCACTTTACACGGCAGGAACAGTTGGAAACACCCACCTTATACGTACGTGGGTAAATATTATTGAAAATTTCCGTAAGTTTACACAAAGCTGAGTGTTGTGCACACACACGTCGGGTCAATGGAAGCGTACACCACTGGAGATGGAATGCATCGGAAAACTCGTGGAAAGCTCTCACTATTCGATAGCACTTACCTCGTACTTGTCGGTTGTCGGATGAAAGACTTAATAAGGATATACGTACATATGCGAGTGTTTTGGGGTCCTCCCAGTTGAGGGCTAGTGCTGGACCGGCACTTAGCTGGACGCCCGAGGGGAAGTCCATTAATAGGGGCTTAAAGAGTTTCACCTCCTCGCAACTGAAGTGTGCGTTCTTAGAGATTTTAAAACACGACGCAAACGAATGCGTTTTGGAATGGATTGATGAAGGGGGAGGTCGGCCAGTGATCTGGTGTACATACCTCCCGTTAATCCAATGGTTTTGTTTTCAGGAAAATGTGTCGAATTGTGTTTGGCCACGGACAACTCGTAGAAAGCTGTTGTTATCGATTGTGTCAGGCCACGGTAGCAAATAAGTAATGCCCCATGCATTTGCGGTTTTGGGGTGGAAGGGGGATGGGACTCAAACAAGGTGGTCTTGTACACACCACGGAACAGATGGTATCGACATCATGTTGAGTTTAAACGGCGATTTAAAGACGAAGAGGTTGGTGGTAGGGAATGAGGAAAGCGAATGCAGAATAAGAGAAAATCACCATCTCTACGAAATTTAAGGTAACTCCACAAATGATAGAAGTCACCTTGCACCGGATACAATTCTCCGAACAATCTTTGCTATCAGACGCGTGCATCCCTTGCATTGTGACATGTTGCCACCTAACCGAAGCCGCGATGTTTGGATAAATTCTTCCTGAAACCTCAATAGGACGTTCCCACCGTGTTTGAAGTGCTTTCAAATGTTTCACAACAGCTCATACCAAATCACCAATTTGGTTTTAGAAGTAAACACTCAACTATTGACCAAGTACATCGTATAACTAATATATAATATGGGTGGCGCGACAGTCCGAGGTGGACCTGGGCCTAGCTTCTCAGCAACCACGTGTTTTGTGCGTGCTATTGTTCTTTCACGAGTGGGCGGGACCTACAGTTTAATGCCGACTCCGAACAGCGAAGTTGAGAAGCTTTTTCTAGACAGGAATACTCTTTGAGCATTGTCAGTGACTCGAAAGAAGTGGAGCTGTAAATTATGATAGGTGGTAAATTCGGGTATCGAACCTGGCACCCTCTGCGTAAGAGTCGACACACTTTTTTTTTGCATGTAATTTAAAACTAGTTAACTACTAGTAAGCTACTTAAAACTAGCTTAACTAGGAGTAGGAGGAGTAGGAGTCGACGCACTCACCCACTACGCCACGGCGACCACATCTTATACCTGAAGTCATAAAAAAGGCATTTGAACAAAAGCTCGTTTGTTCAGCCACATTTCTCGATGTTTCTCAAGCCTTTGACAATGTTTGTCATGAAGGTCTGAAATATAAACTATGCCGATCTCTAACGGGGAAACTGTATAGTATTTTATCTCTCTGATAGGATCTTCCATGTGAAGCATGGGAATGAATAATCTCCTTTTAAAAATATATTTGCTGGCGTACCGCAAGGGAGTGTTCTCGGCCCTTTGCTATACCTACTGTATACTAGTGATTTACCACAAGAAGAACACACTGTTATAGGCACATTTGCTGACGACACCATCAGTCTACAGCAAAATTACAACGTTCACTAGATCAGATACACGAATGGATGAACTTCTGGCGAACTGTCTCTAATGAATGCAAACCTGTCCATATTAATTTCACTTGTAGACACGTTAATAATTTTCAAGTTTTTCTTAATCGTGAAGAAATATCTTTTGCCAATGAAGCGAAATACCTCGGGATGATTCTGGACATAAAACTCAAGAACTTCTAAACTCAACGTTTAGAAGAAACGTTTTATTTACTTATTTATTTATTCATTTATCTATTTATTTATCTATTTATTTATTTATTTATTTATTTATATATTTATATATTTGTTTATTAATTAATTAATCAATTTATTTATTTGTTTATTAATTTGCATATTTAACTTTGATGGTTAACTATTTCTATTTATTTTGTTAAATCACATACTTGTTAATTCGCAACGCACATAGAACTAATATTACAATACTTCACAAACATGAAGCTCAAACATACATACTGTGATACATACGAACGAAGGTTTTTCTTTTAGCTTTTCCTTCGAATATAGCCTTTTTCCATTTATTTGTGTTTGCATTATAGTCTCATCATTAGTAGGCTACCATATCTATGTAAATTTTCAATTGTATTTAAAGACTGTACATTGTTGCTAAATAAAGATACTACTACAAAAAGAAGAAACGTGCAGAACTTGACATGAAATACAAAGATATTCCTTTTCATTTTCATTTTTTCATTCATTTCATTTAATTTATTGACATATTGTACATTAAGATAAACATCTTTTTTAGTACTTAGTATACCATATACATTAGGATTTACATATTTATAAATTCAAGTTAATTTCTTATATATTATATAATAGTATAAGTATAATGCTTAAATTATAAGAATTGATATGAGGATGGGATATTTTTATGGCGGAAGTGTGGAAAAATGATGTAGTACTGCACTTTTAAATTGATAATAGTTATGTATGGACCTGATTGATGATGGTAATGCGTTCCATAGTCTAACAGTGTGAATATAAAATAAACGGGATGAATTCAGAAAATTCCAATTGAGAGGAATGAGGTTAGTTGTTCTGGATGATCGAGTAAAATTGAGTCGGTTAGATAAATACGAGGGGCAGCGATTGTGAATAACTTTGTGTAAGAAGAGACATTAGTTGCATCCCAGTAATTCCCTTGTATAAGAGGAAATATGTTCTTGTCTATTTATTCCATAAATATATCGCACAGCGTCATTGAAAGCGATTTGTAATTTACGCTGGGACAGTGAGTCAAGGCTGCAATAGACTACCTCGGCATATGTAACTAAAGGTAAGATTAAGGCCATTCAAAGTTTGTGTCTCGTTTCAAGAGGAGTGTAGAAGGCACTTAGCCAGCTTGCAAAGACAACCATAGATACAAACTATAACCATATTAGTGCGATTATAATCCGATAAATCTCGACCAACAACATATCCAAGAGTAGTGACAGATTCTACAGCTTTAACTTTTGAGTTATTTAGAAAAATATTTGGCAGTAAGACAAGGCTGAAACTTTTCTTTTCTTGGAAGGCACTCCAAGTTAAGCATGTGCAATAAACTGCTATTATACAACCAAGTACTGAAGCCTATATGGACTTACGGCATACAACTATGGGGTCGCACCAAAGCAAACAACAGAGGATTTTTTCAGTCCTTTCAAAATAAAATTATACTCGATATTGTGGAAGCTCCCTGGTATCTCAGGAAAATATCCTTAAAAGGAAGCTACTGGATAAGGAAACTTAGTTGTAGTAAAGAAAAACCTTAAGGGAAGGGTGGTTTTAGTCAGTAAAAATCTGACACCACTATGTGTAAACGGGTCACATAGTGCCTTGTTGAAGATTTTCACCAACCCAAGTAACAAAAACAAAAATCAAAATGAACAAAATAAACTGAAGTTCTCTCTGCAGGCTTGTTCGGCGTGACAAACTCCCAATGAAAAAGTATAGGGAAACCTGGTTGGTTTGGAGAAGTTTGTAGAAACCTCTCTCTTTCGTGCGGTGGGAACGTTACATTGAATTAACATTGTACAACATTTGCCGTGTTTTTTTGCAAGCGTATATACGCTTAATTTTCAATTTACATGTAAAATACACTAACAACAAGGCCTATATCCGCTTAAGTTACTCATCATATCTATCGCCGCCGAAATAAGCGCGGATAAAAACAATGCTTCCAATCATTATTTTCTGTGTGTTCATTCCGGAATTTATTCATTTATTGCTTAGGTTGCTGTATGTGGGTTACATTTGTAGGTGCGGTTGATGTATTAGATAATTTTTCAATTTTTCTCATCCATAAGTATGCAATTTTTGGTATGCGCAGAGTATCTCTGCTATACATTCCGTTTAGGTTTCGTAAACGATTCTTTTCATTTGATGGACATTTTTTTTATTTTATAATTATTAAGTGTTTTTGCTTTTAAAGCGATTGTCACGCTACAAAATCGCAAACCGAAGATTGTGACCATTAACGATCAACCATCACCTTAAACTGTTCCTCCCTTGACTAACACAAATGTTATAAATGTCGTCGGTGTTGCCAAGATTTTATGATGAATCATTAAGCGCCGATGATCGTTTTTTTGTGCACTTCAAAATTAGGCGTATATACGCTTGCAAAAAAACACAGCTATTGTTGACACACTTGATTCGTAAGAGTTATTTTAAAGTATGGACAAGGAAGCGTGTGTTATTTTTGCAGTGATTATAATCGATGATATATTGAAAAGTTCTCCACTATGAGAGAAAAATAGACTCCGTGGATAAACCGAGATATATTTTCATCTTTCAACCTTCTAAGTGAATTAAACAAAAATTCTCCACAAGATTTCCATAATTATTTGAGGGTGGACGCTATCCCGTTAAAAAATTGTTAATCAAACAGCACTTCATATAAAAAAGTGAAAATGCAAACGCCTAATCTTTTTGTTTTGCGTTAATGCCCACAACTTTAGTTTAGTTTGACTTTTAGTTGCAACAAATATTTTACAATGTAAAGTTTAACCTAGGTAGTTGGGCTGCTAGTGTATTCACCAGCCACTTAAACAATATTGGTCCATTGTGATACCCATAGTCAGACTACTACCACTGATTGACTACTCCAGTGAAAGGGCCGTTAATTTGATCTCAACTGCAAATGGTGACTGGACTGGATTTGAAAACCGGATAAAAGCGTATTAACTTTGCTTTGACTGGGATTGGAACCGGGGACTCCGCTAACCACGGACAGGCATTTGACCAACTGCGCCATCCAGTCGTCAAGTTTAACCTAAATCATCAACGTTTCATCTTTATGGCCGTGTACCAGGTTGATAAAATACAATCATAAGTCTTGCATTCAAAATCTCCTTCTATGACACGTTTTCTATAACAAAGTGCTTTTACCGAGTAATCATGTAAGACCTCCCATCCTTTTTCCCCATTTAAGATGCTCACTGTTTCATGCTCACAAAAAGCCTCTGAAGTCACACATAACGTCACATCGTTCGACCATGAGACAATTTTAACTACCGAACGACAAATCTGGATGACCTGTCGTTGACACTGAACTACCGCACGACGTGGCACTGGTGTGTGATCGCCCCTATTCGACTACTCTCGCCACATAAAATTTGCAAGAAGCTTTCAAACTAATAAATCAGTATCACGGTATTACTTACTAGAGGCTTCCACTTAAACTTACATTACTTCCAAGAAGCATCGAATCACATAAGCTACAACTTGTCATATAGGTTGAAGATTCAGTTCAGATTGTAAGTTCAGTTCTCGTTGGCACAATGAGAAGAGTAGTCGTCAAAGAATGGTCGACCGAAGAAGAACAAAGGAGAAGGAAATATGAATAAGTCTGACCTAAGGATAGATACTGGCCTTACTGGCCAATTCACATGTAACTATCAACTGCACAAAATGGGCATATCAGAAAATTGTAGAGACTGTGGACAATCAAAGGAAACCATGCACCTACTCGTTAAAATCTGACACCAACCAATCACTAACTAACTTTCAGTCCAATCATAATAATCAAATTTCTCAAGTTATCTCTGAAGTCCCAGATCAAGAAGGGGGCACAATAGATTTAAGATTTATTGTGATCGTATTGCTATAGTGATTCTGGAGTGCCCCACACTTGTGTGCACAACATGTGCATTTGGGACGACAATATAAAGTGTATCAGTATATACAGGAGTTCTTAATTGCGCTCCTAGCTGAATCTATACATCCATTAAAATTCATTCAAATCTTGCATATAGTCTGGGAAATCTTTCTCGACATAGCAAATAAACAAGACACCCTCTCGACCTCATTTCAAGTGACAGCAATGAAAAATGTTAACAAACCGAAGAGAAGGAAAGGATAGGCATGAACCGAATCCCACTACACGTGGTGTAACAGCACAAGTGGTCTTCCTCAACATACCGTTTCAATTCGATCTAAAATTGGACACAACTTCTTATTCACATCAAAATATTCTCAAACGATTTCCCGGCAGTTTCGTACGATAAATGCCACAGTAAAATATTTAAGACAACGCCGATAACAACCCCCGCACGCTACAGGTGTACCCATCCTCGTTCGATAGACTTTGCTTACCCGAATCAATATCACGAACCTATTTGCTCCCCCTAGCCATTAACCTACATAAAGTTGGTTCCACGAACTCTCCACGTTACATCGAATCCATTGTACTTAACCATTAGGTCGACATAGGCAGCATGCCCCCCACTCTCACCCCGCCCCGACAATATGAGAGGGAAACACGCCAATAGCCGGTACGTGCGGAAGATGGCCCAGCGATCAATTATTCCCCGCACGTCAGTACCTTATCCCGTGGCGCTGCGTAAATGTCCCCATTAAAGATGAATGAGGAACTTTGGCGACACCTTTTTCCTGCTGTATCCACAGTCCACATATCGCTGCAACTCTTGAGGTTTAACTGTCTTCTTGACTCCTCGGACGGGGGACGCGCGAACGGTCCGAATGTGCTGCCACGGCGCACTCATAAATTTCCAAGTCCTTTTGTGGCTGTCATTATGGAGTTTTCTTTTTTGTACGCAATCCAAGAAAAAGGCCGATGAAATCCTCTGATCTGGTTGCGAGTGGTTGGCATCAATGGCCGAGGTGGGGTATATCTCGACACCGGCGAGCGGCGCGGCGCGGCGGCGGCGTCAAGTGAGATAAATTCGAGTGTGAGGGGCCTACGCACGGCAAATAAATTGGAATGCATGATCCCGTGTCTTGCCATATGTGGGCACACGGCCTGTCTGTGCACACCACCGAGGAGGGGGAAAATCTTTTTTACATGCCAGACAGGTGGAGGATTTTCTTCGTTAGATTGGATATGATTTACATTTATTTTTTCATTTTTTACTCCCGGCCATGGCGTCGATTGTGACTCCGGCGAGCGTGTGCGGCTTGGAGAAAAATTTCCGGAGATTATTATGAGACTTCTTTCGTTTTTCGAAATAACGAGGGGAACTAAAATAGATCCGAGGGCTTGGATGTGTTAACAATCGGAGGAAGTGATACTTCAGGCGGAACACATTCCCCGGGAGGGGTGCGCTTGATGTGATCGATGATGCCGAGGACTGTGAAATTGAAAACATAAATAAGCCGCATGTAAAAATGCCCTTAGACCTACCTACCTGTTCGCCGTAGATTTATACGCACACTTACGTCTTATATTTTTATGGCTGCCGAGCAGAAACGTAAAGTAGGTTATTTCGGTTTATTTCTTGAGCATTTGGCGCGTAGGCAGTTGATTCTAAGAAGCGACTTGAGCGGTGGCTGTTCTGACAGGTTGAAGTCCTCTGAATGGCTAAGGGTTTATTACTCTCACTCATTTCCTTGTATTTGCGGATGCGGAGAAGACTTGCTGCGAAAACGAAAGACCGCTCGTCCTGTGAATATTTACATAATTTCTTAAGTCGTTTATGTCAGCAAAAACATGTCGTTTCAAAGTGTTTGGGAACTTACTTGAATAACTCAGTGAGCGAGACACTTTGAGGATCCATTCGCGGATTATCAGATCCCCATTTAGAATTGGGGGATGTGCACATTCGACACAATATGGGATATCATGTGAAAGACTGAAGGCATGCAGATCGAAACTCACCATCTATTGCTCGAATTGGAAGTCGCATTGGAAAGTTGAACGAGACATTCCTACCAAGCTGGTGAGGTGGTACTGGATGGGGATGGAGAGTTCTTGGTGGTCCATCAAAGCCGGTAATGAACTCAGCCCAATATTAAAAGAAGGTTTTAGACCAGACGACGCGCTGTCAACTGCTCTTTTTCAACACTGTTCTCGAGAACATCGTCCGATCTACCAGAAATCTTCCAGAAAGTACAACTGTAAGCATACCTCAAGCTGACGGACTTGATATAAATGAAACAAGCTCTGTACTCTTTTCGGATGGCGATCCACCCTCCACTATAAAACATCTGCTAAAGCTCGAAACACGTGCTCAAAAATATGGCAGATGGACAACTGGCACGGGATGCCTCATTACCAAGTAACTCTGGCAAATGATCGCCCCAAAACGAAGGCTCAACCTGATTCAATTGAGCAGGCTGAATCTCAGAACTCTTATTGGCGTTGCAACAGGACATTGCGTTATCGGAACTCATGCCTCTGGACTAGGCCTCCTTACAACGACTTCTGCAGAAGACGCAGGAACGAGGATAAGGAAGAAACCATTCAACACTTTCTCTCTCATCCATCTTCTTCGCTTTATAAAAAGCACCAATTGGTTTGCGGAATAGGCTGTAGCTTGTTATTCGCCCGCTAGAACGACGTAGCTTGTTATTCGCCCGCTAGAACTGAAATAAAAGTGATTCCGGGGGCGAACGTAGGAAGATCTTATGGGTAACTTTGCCTCTGACCCGGAAAATCTTGTGCTCCAAACACGTGGGAAAGAATACGACGGCCCTGAGGGAAGCGTCCATTAGTTGAAAGAGACCTCAGGAAAATGGCAAAAACACAACTGGAATCAGCTGGAAGCTGGAAGCCAGGAACAGGCGCGGTCGCGCTATAGAATTACACAAAGCAGAAGAAGAAATGTTCAGCTGACCCTACCAATGGCAATCTACAAATATTCTACGGAAAGAATAACATATTAATTAAATGAGATGGTGGCCGCGGGATCTTCGAGTGTTTGAATGCTCCAA
Organism: Eristalis intricaria; assembly: GCA_964034865.1. Classification (NCBI taxonomy): domain Eukaryota; kingdom Metazoa; phylum Arthropoda; class Insecta; order Diptera; family Syrphidae; genus Eristalis; species Eristalis intricaria. The sequence continues at coordinate 61,230,893 of OZ035877.1, read as the reverse complement.
AGACTGGTTAATCACTAGAGACTTGCGACCAAGAATGTGTGAATGTCTCAGAATGTGTAATGATTCTGGAACCTAATTTGTTGGTCAAGTTGGCAAGATGACACGGAAGATCTTCCTTTCCGAACTTAAGCCTGTCTTAACCTTCTTGGAACAAGAGCACTTTAAAGCGATCCCATCAAGCGGCCGATATACAGCAGACTCGTGCGTTTACTTTAGTGTGAGTAATTGTCTCGCTTTTAACAACACGCGCCACGAAAATATCGTACACATACGTTATTCCTGGAACTTCGAATGTCAATGATCTTCATTGATATGTTGTATAAAGGAGCACGGAATAGCACAAGTAGACCACATTTTATTAAGTAAAGTACTCCGCCACCACAAAATCCCAGCCATCCGCCGATTACTGAAAAGGGCGGATAATAACGTCCAGGAGGGGCAACTTGAATTGAAATGTATACGCATAAAAAAGAAGAAAGATGGCGAACTATGGAGCTGAAGATTTTCAATGACGGCGGAGTACAGAGCCACCATGACAAATCCTGACTCGCAAAACATGGCGGATTAGAGTAGTTGCAGGATAATCGAGCGGCGGATTAGCGAGAGAGTAGTGTAGTTTCATTTTTTCCCACAAGTGTGTAACGCTGCGCGGACTGGTCTAAACACAGGATGCACTTCAACCCACCGACACATGTGACTTGTCTGTGGGCGCTTAAGGTGGCTTAAGAAAACTCTACAAACGAAAAAATATGTAATGGTACTCTACACTGACCAGTGTTGCGGTCAGTTTAGAGTACCATTACCATAGTCGTAGTCATCTTTAGAAATCTTGAGATATTGCGTATCAGCTAAAGAGTGACTTTGCTGTGAATTCAAGGACGTATCTTAAGAGGACTTGAAACTTTCTTTTCGTGGCATAGTCTGTCAATCAGCCCTTGGTGACTTTCACTAGAGAGGAGAGGGTTATACAACTGCAGCACAATGGTAACCTCGTCTCTACAGAAGTCTTTGTATACCTAACTGAAGGCTTGAATGCCAAATGTGCATTGTCCTGTGATAAAGTAGACTTTATGATCGTTTCGGAGTAGACCATAACTCTTTCTTAGTGAGAAACAATATCCAGCTGATTAGTGTTTGAACATCATAAGATGTCTTGCAGTAGTAAAAGTGACGTACATCGAAGAGTGATGAGCTAGTGCCCTGTCTAGGGAATTCGTCAGTATCTCAATTTTCTGGAAAGCCGAATTGTGAAAAAACTGTCCCCTATCTCAACAGTTCAAGGAGAAGAGGTATTCGAGTGAAATGTGACTGTATACAGAGACTTGATCGCCCTTTAGCCATCCGGATAAATGACGACATCTCTTTTATCTTACATAGCTCCTTAACAAGAACAAATCCGCTGTAATCGCTATAGCTTCCACCTGAAGGACGGTACATAGGCTCCAAACGATTATCTCACATATATTGTGTGCTTGCACCCACGCAGGCGTAAAGAACCATCCAACGTCTGGTTGTCATCCCGTCCAGTCTCTGGATCTGAGGGCAATGCTGGTTGAAAAGTTATTATTGACGATGAGCTTTGGAAACAGAAGCGTCCAGAATGGAATGCCTTCCACAATGGGATGTTATTTCAGTTTAATCGCTTTGCTGGCCGCTACCTGTCTGTTGTGTACATTTAGAGGGGAGAGGTTAAGGAGTGACGAGACACTTCGCTGATTCATACGGAGACAGTCTGTTGCATCCCATGGAAGAGTTTACAGTTAACAATTTCCGAAGTTAATCCACCCCCTTGACTCTATTTCTGGTAAAATGGCAAATCCCACTGACTGTCTGACTGAACTCTCATTTAGCACTCAAGCCATCACTACAAAGAAAACGGATATTGGGAAAATTCAGACCATGCGACTTGCCTTATCTACGCGCATCCCATACGAAACATGTGTCAATACCACGATGGACCCAAAAGCAGTCGCAAATATTGATGGCTGCGGGGCATAAAGAGCCAATATGGCAGAAGATGCTTACGCAGTGTTTGGAAAAAATGACATCACCGAGACAAAGGCTATATAAAGACCAGGAGCTCGTCAATACGTTTTCATTCCACAGCGAGTTCGCACTCCAAGCTCGTTGACGTCCCTCCATGGGGATTAAATCCGAGATGTCAACACATTGGAGCAGTGCATCGCCACGACGTCAACGGGATACGATTAGATCCCATTCAGGAAGCCTTAGCTTATTGCAAAAAATAAATCCAAATAAACTGCTTTCCTATACACATCCTTCGGAAACCCTCAAGATGACGCTGCTCCGTCCGCCTCAAAGTCAACTTCTATCGGAGAATCAGGAAAAATCACAAATCTCCCCTAGTCGCAACCATATCATGAAGTACGAAGTTAGATTACGTATCTCCAGCCGAACACACACGGAGTACGAGGAATAGATTGAGAAAACTTCTGGCACACTTCGAAACCAATTACATTGAGAACCCCCGCAACCACTCGTCCCGAAATTGCATTCCTTGCGGGCAGCACTGGCACCAGTCGACTGGCGATGGCATGGCAGTGGAATAATGGCATTTTAACGTAACATTCCCAATGGAATTACAGCTCCATGTGCAGCCGCATCCATGGTATTCAAAACTGTGTGTTTGACAAAATGAATGTGTTGCTCGGGGAGTGGTATTTATCGTTTTCCTTGGGGGGACACTGAGACCAGTCGTAATACGAAAATTTACTGCAGCGTACGCGTCCAAGTGAACAGCGGCGACTTTCAAACAGAGCCAAACTGTCTGCGGGGGAGCACGCAAGCCATTTAGGAAATTAGAAAGTTTTGAATTCGAAGATGGAAACGCAGGGCAGTCTTTCAAGAGCTTATGAGTGGAAGAAAGTCCTCGGCTTGTGGAAACAATGCTGTGGTAAAAAGCAATGTTATAAATTTTTGACAGAGATTACTAGCCTGGACAAATGTACCCATTTGGACTCCTGAAGTCAAAGCAGAAATATGCATGTGGTCCTGCCTCCCTTACTTAAGGGCGCAATATTTCTATGAATTCAATGAGTGGTGTGAATATAAACTGAGAAAACACTCCGAGTAAGAGCACAAGAGTCGAGTATTTTCGTAAAAGGAAGTACTCAATTTGGTGTGAATAAAAAATTTCCTCAAGGTAGTACCCTTCCTTCAGTTGACGTCTGAAAACTAGAGTTCTTGGCGTTTAAGGGTGAGTGCAAAGTTGGGTAAAGGTGGGTGCAAAGTATATGTAATCATGTCATGTATAATTATTAAATTATGTCCTTTCGGGGACACAGGGGATAATTTCAAGAACGTGTACCGATCCAAGTTTTTGTACTCATTTCCTTTCCAATATTCCTGAAGAAGCCGGCGGTGGTGCCATACCTTTTATTGTTTTTAGTGTTTTAATGTAATGGGAAGATTGCCTGTCTTTTTCATATCGCCCTTTGATTTGACGCGGGCCTTCATGTTATCAATTTTTTTCTTTATCTGCGATATGTTCAAATAAAGGCCATGTTTTTTTTTATTTCTTCTTCCATAGCTTTCAACGCCGATTGCTTTCTATTTTTCATGTCTAGAGTTTGGCTTTCTTCCAGCAAGCACGGATAAAACTTCAAACATTTGATGAAATCGTCATCATCCATTCCAGATTTCCTTTTTGTTTGTTTTGAGGATTAAGCTTTAATCCGTCAAAGTATTCCTCTTCGAACGCAGTATTTTCCATTATTTTAAATTGTTTTCACTTTTTTCTCTCTTGAAGTCACCTCCTATGCACAGTCAAATTCCACAAGTGAGCCCACCATTCATTCCATCTTTATTCACACCAAAACGGAGGAAAGACTCAGCTACTAACTAAACTTAACGAAATAAATTTGTATTCACACCAAATGGACCATTTCCTTCAAAATGCTAAGCAAATGCTCACACTCAGTTTTTATTCAGACCACCCAATATCACACTTTTGAATTTTCTACGAGGGGCGAGTACATGCCTTAAAATAGAGTATATACCTTAAACAGACAGAAAGAACAGTCCGGAGTGGACCTGGTCCTCAAACAACTAGCACGCCTCTCCAACTAGCACGGTCTCTGGCAAGCTGTCTCCAGTGTCGCACGCCAAGCTAGTTGAGGTCCTTCTCCACCTGGGAGCGCCACCTTAAACGCGGGCGTCCTCTGTTGCGTTGTCCCACGGGTTCGAAGGCTCTTCGGGTCGGAGCTGAGTTGTCCATGCGCTCTACATGGCCATCTTAGGCGTTGGATCCGAAGACGCCTGACTAGACTCATGACGCTGTACAGCCCGAACAGTTCGTGGTTGAATCTTATCCTCCTCCGTCAACGCAAACAGGACCAAAGATCGCACGCAGAGCTTTTCTTTCGGAGAGACCAAGGACTTCCTCATCCGCTTTTGAGATTGTCCATGCCGCCGCGCCGTACAGCAGGACTGGGATGATCAAGGTCTTGTATAAAGTCAGCTTGGTCCTTCGAGAGAGGGCTCTACTACTCAATTGCCTCTTAAGCCCAATGAAATAGCGATTGGCAAGAGTAAATCTGCGTTTTATCTCGACAGTGGTGTTGTTCGTACTGTTCACTTGCGAGCCTAGGTAGACGAAATCCTTCACTACCTCGAAGTTAAAGCTGCCTATGGTGACGTTTTGGTGAAGTCGTCGATGTTGTGAGTCCTTTCTTGATGACAGCATATACTTCGTTTTGCCCTCGTTCACCGCTAAACCCATTTTGGCCGCCTCCGCTTCAATACCAGCAAACGCTTCATTGACGGCTCGCTGTGTTCGACCAATCACGTCAATGTCATCCGCGTATGCGAGCACTTGTACGGACTTTTGAAAGATCGTGTCTCTTGTGTTAGCGTGTGAGTTTTGCACGATCTTCTCAAGAATAATATTGAAAAAGTCAAATGACAGCGCGTCGCCTTGTCTAAAACCTTTTTTGACATTGAAGGTCAATTTGACCTTCCATTGAAGGTGAATTCGATCGTTATCTTTCTAGGGTTAAGACTCATTAAATATTGAAATAAGACACGTAACTAGGCAGCGATATACACCTCTAGCCGTCAAATGTCTGTTTGAAAATAAAAAAAAGGAAAACGCTGATATTTTACATTTTTGATTGCCATTCTAAAGTATGTCTTGACAGACTAGGTTGGGTTAGGTTTCGGCGATTGCTACCATTGCAGCAGTTGTGGCCCACTTAGATCCTAGTTGGATCCTTGGTACTATCTCTACACGGGGCTTTCCACTGGCTCCTTTTAAAATGGGACTACACTAACGGAAATGAAATGAACCTAGAGACTGTCTAATGGTATTCAATACTTTGACAAGTCCACTCCTGTGCTGGTGTACAGCCAATTAGTTTTCCTGATAAACTTGGCTATGCCTTGTATCTTTAAATGTGACATTTCCTCTAGGTTTCAGAAAAAGTGGTTGCTTAGTATATCTTTTCTAGTTTTTGCAAGGGCTGGACAAGTGCCGAGGAAGCGTATTTTCTTCCTCCTCCACGTCTTTACAGCTTTTGCAGTAGTCGTTGTGGGGGGTTCCATTCTTCTGGCATGGCTACCGAGAAAGCAGTGGCCGATGATAATGCCCACTACGTTCCTTATTACATTCCTGTTTAGTTTTAGGAGTATATTTGTTTTGTTTGGATTTAGTTAGGGCCAAATAAGGCTCGAAGTCCTACATGTATCTAATTCCATCCATCTCCTATTAGCGGAGCTTGATAGACTACCTACGCAAAGGGCAAACATGTGGTTTATTCCATCGTGAAATCAAAGCGTACAAGCGCGGACAAAGTAGAATCTGGCAGTCTTAAGCTAGCTGTCGAAAACACTTACAGTTGGGATGTCCTTCCAAATTATCGTTGGACGATGCCGAATTCTTTATGTTTCGCCAAATAAATTAAAGTTGTTGTATTGTGCACTATTAGCTTTGTATTTAATGTTTTCTCAATTCTTGGCCAAATGAAAATATTTCAAGCTCGTGCAAAATCCGAACAAATGGGGTTAGATTTGGTAACGTGTGCCTACTCATACCCTCTATTTATTGTGTCGATGAACGAACATGTATGTATGTTAGATAAAACACCAGTTTAACTCATTTGGTAATGACACTATAAATTAGTAAACTTACTGATCACATGCGGGTGATCTAATCAAATGTTTCTCTATTTTTGCCTCTTGTTTTTTCTTTTTGAAAACCTTACACTGGGTTTTGAAAGTTTTAAAGCTTTCCATTTACTTAATGTTTCCTAAAGAACGACTGGATGGTAGAATGCCTGGGTTGGTAGAGTGCCTGCCCCTTGTTAGCGGGTTCTCCGGTTCGACTCCAAGTGAAAGCAAAGTTAATACGCTTTTATCTGGCTTTCAAATCTGGTCCAGTCACCATTTGTCGTTGGGATCAAATTAATGACTCCAGTGACAGAGTGGTCATTCAGTGGTAGTAGTCTGGCTATGGGTATCACAATGGACCAATATGATCTGAGTGTGCTGGTGAATGGCTAACCTAAGCCCTTATGTTTTCTAACAAAGTTAAAGAGCTTCGAACTTTTCACATCTATTCAGCTATTACCATATTACATGTTTGCTCAGGGTTGGATACATTTCACTCTCTAGCGAATGAAGGCGTATTAACAAGAAATAAGTAAGATATAAAAACCCAAACCTTTCCAATACACAGCATAAAATGAATATCTTAATACCTTCTCCATATCATGTCTACCGTAAATAATATTCAACTTATACTTTCAGCCACCCATGAGTACTTGCATTTGAGGTTGCTGTAGAAACTATCCCCATGTACACCTCAGACTAGAGCTGGATTTTTTTCCGGATCTTTATAGACAGCCGAACTATGTCCGCTACACTATAAGAACTCTAGTCCAATCCGAAGACTGCAACCTTGCCCCCACGGATTGTGAAGGCTTGAGTCAACCCCTTTTTGCGATTCGAACTGAGTATTCCTGCCAGTCAATCATGCAATGATTCCCGATAAAGCTACCACAATTTCTAACCCATTTACCTTGTAAAAATGTGAAATCAATCCAGCAGCTACATAAAGATTCAACACTCTCAACTCTTTGGCCAAACCTTAAGGTCCATGTGACTCATTTTGAGAGATTGCTCAGAACTGTAATCGCTGCCCCTGATGGAGCAATTCAATTGTGCAAAAATGCAAAACATCATCGGGATGCCTTTTGACATGATGTCGGTGTCCGTCATACGATCTCCATTTGACCACAATAATGTGAACACCAAGGCCATTATAATGCCATGAGAAATCTCACGATTCCTTGGCACGATTTAATTAAACAAAGACATCTTCTCGTGCTACGTGACCAGTGTCCGAAAAGATTCTTTTCGCAGTTCATTCGGCCGACACACAATACAATATCCTGGACCGTCTCCAACTGGATACCTATCTCCGTCCACTTTAAGATGAGAAAATATTCGGGCTTTTGCAATTTCCCCGCATTGGGACTGTCCGCCACAGACGGTCTACATGCGGCCATGTGCAAAAATTGGAAAACTGAAGAAAAGGAGGACACGTGCAGAATAAGGGTTGCCTGCGTAGCGTATCCCCTCCCCTGCTGCAGATGTCTCTGCAGCAAAATATAATGTCTCTGGGCCGTGATTACGTTTGCATGTGACACCCACTTAATTGCAGACCGAGGCCAATGTAAATCTCCCCAAATGACTGAATGACCCCGCAGAGCTGTATCCGACCGCAGAGAAGGGGAACAGTGTGTAGCTGTTGCGTGGCATGGTTTTGGTTTTTATTGCACATCAGCAAAATGTCCTTAGCAATCAAAAACTTTGCCCTTCACCACGGCCGGAGCTCATTACACACAAAACGATATCAATCTAATTTGGCGCCAGTATCCTCGCATAATCTGGATCCTTTTAGCTGCTCCTCCGTCGTCCTTGTCCCCTCATTATGACCGTCGCCTCGCCATGCGACAGACCAAGCATTGTTCGATTCAATGAGAGGCTCACTGAGGTAATACATTTAAGGGCGCTTCCATTCCACTCTGTCGTCCTGGACTGGGTGCCGGCTGGCACGCACTTGAACAGGTCCTTCCCAAGGTGGCTTGCTAATAATTACATTCTGCTCTATTCTCCGTTGACCATCACCCAGGCCGCCAGTGTCGGTGGGAGATTTTAAAATGAAAGGCGACCCTGGCAGGAGGAGGTGGAGTTGTTGTTTTGCCTCTAATTAGCTTTTATAGAACACTTCCTTCGGTGCCTCTACACGAAGTGTTTACACATGAACGACGGTAATTGCGTGGAATTTCCGCAACCATTTATTTCTCCATCAAGGATGGTCGCGAAATTTATTTATTCCTCTTCGCTGAGTTCATCAGGCGTCTTAGCATCTCACGCTCCACGTCGCTGGAGCCGAAGACGTCTCGGCATGCCGAAAAGAAAGCAATTTTTCTTCCAAACTGGGCGGGCTACCATAATGTTTGCTCACGCCAGCACCGGTGGACGGTGCTTGTTGACAGGATAATTCTCCCCTAATGACCAAGAAATTGTTTAGCAATTTGGCAGTGCCGCCAAAAGAAAGCACGAAACATGACGTTCACGTAAAGGGATGAGCGCAAATTGAAAATGGAATATTCACGAGGCAGGAGTGGGGGATTCGTTTGAACGAAAGCGCCTTTTATGCGCCGAATTTCGGGCGAAAGCGAGCGCAGGATTAGGCGGGACGTCGGCAAATGGAAAAAGGTCCCTCTTATGAATTCCCGCTTAACCGTCCCAGTTCAGTGCTTTAATTAAGCCCAGCAGCAACCTATGAGATAGAGAATTTCGTGGAGGCACTAATTAATGGAATTGTGGGAAATGTCAATTTTCGCAGATGAAAAGAGGGAATGCTGAAAGGTTGAAGGTCGTGTGTCGTGTCGAACTGGTGACGGCTCGTACTTCTGCTTCTGAATCAAGAATTGAAGAAATGCCCGCAATGAAAGCCCATGTAGGCACGTCCCTGACGAGAATAATGAACATTTATGCAGTTATGACACCGGATCGTTGGGAATTCTGATGGTCTGGCGGCGGAGAGGGGGAGAGTTGTAACCCGAATAACAGGGACAAGGGCGTTCAGTTTTTTTTTGTGAGAGGAGTGATGATGGAGGTAACTGATTTTAGGTGACATCAGCCACAGTCCTTAGATTTTTGTGTGTGTGAGCTGTTGTCGAATTGGATCGAATGGAATATGAAAATAAAATGTTATGCACACAAAATTCTTGACATTCCTGTCAGACCACCGTTCTTATATAATTCAAAAGTTCCTGAACTATAAGACTTATTCAACAACCATTTTAAACAGAAATAAATAAAGTATCGTAAAAACAATCTTATAAGGAGAACCAGAATAAATTTCCATGGAAACAATTGTCAACCACACAGAATGTTTAAAGTTGACCAATTCCTTCCGTCATGATGGACCCCACTTGTGGGCAGCACTGTCTCTCTCCCACTCATTAGTATATCGGTAGTAGAAGTAAAGACAAATTGAGTACTCGTTACTTTGTATTTGAATATTCGTTACTTTAATATCGTTAGTAGCTACTTTCGTTACTTTCTTCAAAATTAAAATTAAAATCGGTAGTAAAAGTAACGACAAATTGAGTACTCGTTACTTTGTATTTGAATTTTCGTTACTTTAATATCATAAGTAGCTACTTTCGTTACTTTCTTCAAAATTTAAATTAAAATCGGTAGTAAAAGTAACGACAAATTGAGTACTCGTTACTTTGTATTTGAATATTCGTTACTTTAATATCGTTAGTAGCTACTTTCGTTACTTTCTTCAAAATTAAAATTAAAATCGGTAGTAAAAGTAACGACAAATTGAGTACTCGTTACTTTGTATTTGAATTTTCGTTACTTTAATATCATAAGTAGCTACTTTCGTTACTTTCTTCAAAATTTAAATTAAAATCGGTAGTAAAAGTAACGACAAATTGAGTACTCGTTACTTTGTATTTGAATATTCGTTACTTTAATATCGTTAGTAGCTACTTTCGTTACTTTCTTCAAAATTAAAATTAAAATCGGTAGTAAAAGTAACGACAAATTGAGTACTCGTTACTTTGTATTTGAATATTCGTTACTTTAATATCGTTAGTAGCTACTTTCGTTACTTTCTTCAAAATTAAAATTAAAATCGGTAGTAAAAGTAACGACAAATTGAGTACTCGTTACTTTGTATTTGAATATTCGGTACTTTAATATCGTTAGTAGCTACTTTCGTTACTTTCTTCAAAATTTAAATTAAAATCGGTAGTAAAAGTAACGACAAATTGAGTACTCGTTAATTTGTATTTGAATATTCGTTACTTTAATATCGTCAGTAGCTACTTTCGTCACTTTCTTCAAAATTAAAATTAAAATCGGTAGTAAAAGTAACGACAAATTGAGTACTCGTTACTTTGTATTTGAATATTCGTTACTTTAATATCGTCAGTAGCTACTTTCGTTACTTTCTTCAAAATTTAAATTTTCACAATCGATGTCAACCGAAACGAATAAATAAATCTTCATATATATCATCCCAAACATACCTAAACGAGGATACTAGTAACACAGCGATACGATCGTATTCTACACAAAAAATTCTAAACACGCTCTTCGCATTCAAGAGAGATATAATATACCCACGGTGGTGTACCCCCAAACCAAATCGGTGCGTTATATGGCACAACCCATCGATAAGTGTATGTATACCAGAAGAAAAGAGCAAACAAAGTAACGATACCTTAATAGTAACGATATAGATTAAGTAACGTTTTTGTATATTGTACTGAATATTCGTTACTGAGTAACGAATACATACATTTTGCTTCAGGACTACTCATTACGGCTTAGGATTTGTCAATTAGTTGACAGGACGCAATGCACGCAATGGATTCTATGCCTGGTCCTTAAGAAGGAAAATGTAAATCCATACAGCCTACGTTTGTTTCACATTCTCGAAAGTTGTGGAGCCAGTTCAGATTAAAAATAAAACATTGGTCCTTCGAGCCGGATCTATATCAAATAAAAGAGTTTTCAACAAATTTCACAATAAAATTAATTTTTTTCCGAATTTTGAGCGCCAGTATCAGTCGATTATGCCACATCCTTACCTCTAATATCTTGCTAACCCGCATGGTATACCCAAATCATCAATTACGTCGTCTTTACAATGTTGCATGCATTCATCTCTACACGAGCATTTAGCTCAAAGCGAACTGTTCACCGTCGCATAATAAAAAAGTGCGTCAGGCGTAGGTTCAATTTCTGGCACATTACCTCTTTCGACTCACTGAGTAGGCTCAAAGAACCTGTCTAGAAAACGATTCTCAAGCTTTGACATCCGGTGTCGGCACATAACTGTAGATCCCCTCTACAAATCGAGTGGTTAGCGAGAATCTAGCGTCACCCATACAATAATAAAAAATAATATTGTATATGAATATACATATATCCCGTAATAACAACAAATGAGAATTATTCTGTCACGAGTGAAAGGAGCCTAGTTGCATGCCTACTCCGAACGAACATGTTTGAGAACTCTTTGAGCATTGTCAGTGACTCGAAAGAGGTGGATCTGAATGTGGCTGTGAAATTCGTGTAACGAACCTGACACCCCCTGAAGTCGACGCACTAACACATTACGCCATGGTGACCCACCAATATTATTGTATTATTTATTTGGCTTGGATTATCAGGACTATCAGGTCCCCCATGAGAATCCTGGCGTCATATAGACATCCCATCGCCATTGGAAGCTGTTTTCCATTAGTCTTGATAGAAGCATTCGCCTCATTCTTCTCATACGTCTCAAATGTCATGTTGAATGGCATTGTGGAAGTGGTACGCCTGTAAGTTTACGGTCTTTACCTTGTAACGCTCAACCATTTTATTATACAACAGCACATTGCTGTCCGCCTTCTTATTTTCAAAATCGGTATTAATGCCCCAAAGAATTTCCAGCTCGACTTCAGTCATAGAAGACTCCGACTTTGCAAAGTAGTTAATGAGTTGATTTAGCTTGGGCTTGACGACTAGATGGCGCAGATGGTTAAGTGCGTGCCCTTGGTTAGAAAGGTCCCAGGTTCGAATCCCAGTGAAAGCGCAGTTTTCAAATCCGGTTCAGGCACCGTTTGCCTTCGGGATCAAATTTACGGCATTATCACTGGAGTAGTCGATCAGTGGTAGTAGTCGGACTACGGGTATCACAATGGACAAACATGTGTGCTATAAGTGCGCTGCTGAGTTCACGCCCCTTCCCAAAATAAAGCCCTACCTAGCTTGGGGTTCATTAAAAATGCATCCAACCAGATCGTTAACTTCATTCCGCAATATTCGTCATTGCGCTCTCCATAGGCCTTGAATCATCCAGCCAAAATACTCACTCTCCTTTTGAAACTCTAATGACTGACTGATAATAATAATAAGTCTGGGGTGCATCTGGGTCTAGCTTCTTCAACAGCAACTCGAGCTGGGCATGTTACCATATTTTTCTCATGGACATGAAGTTCTATGCCGACTCCGAAAGGCGACGATTGGGAAGCTTTCTCTTGACTCTTCGAGTGTTGAGCATATCAATGGCTCGAAAGAAGACGAGTCGTGAAATGTGAAATTTGTTCTTTTCTGAGATTGAACACAGAACGCCACTACGTCATGGCGTAATGTTCAAGCATGATGAACATAAGGAGACTTACTTAAGACAACTTAAGCGAACAAGCGAATACACAGAAATCAAGCAGCGTGACTATAATAATCACTTCGCGCAGATTCATTAAGTTTCGTTCACTTTTATTGATTTAAGTTGGTGCGCTCTCTATGCACAGGGTGGTCTTGTGATGTTTTTTTGTTTTAAATGTTGTTTAAATGTAAATGTTATTTTGGCACAGGCAGCTGTTTCTCGACCGAAATCTTGCCAGAAAGTCTGTATCATTCCTCCGCGGAACGAAATGAGTCGCTTTACGCTTAAACAAATATAAAAAAATATAGGCGGCGCTACAGCTCGTAGAGGGCCAGGGCCTAGCGCCTCAGCAACCACTTGTGTTGTGCGTGCTATTGTTCTCCCATGAGTTGTATGCCGGCTCCAAACGGCCAAGTTTGAGAAACTTTGTCTAGACAGTTATTACTCTTTGAGCTTGTGAAAACCTATTTCCAAAGTGAGTGCTGTGTAGCCCAAAGAATGTGTTGGCCGAAGTTAAGCACCCACCTCGACTGATGTACTCAAGTTTATGCAATAAGTTCGTGAGACTAGTATGCTAGTGGACAACATAGTCCCTGTGGACGTATGGTCAGTACTGATGAGGATGTGGCTGCTGGGGTCAAAAGTGTGATTGGACCATTTTGGTTAGAAAATTAAGTGGGGAACAATGTTTCGGTCAACGGTGAGTGTTACAGGGCCATGTTAATCGACTCTTTGACCGGTATTAAAAAAATGGATTTGTATGAAATCTGGTTCATAAAGGATGGCACCCTATGCCACACAAACCGTCCCATAATCGATCTTTTGCGCACCAAATTCCCAAATCCCTTTTTTTAAGATCGTCTTGGCGAGTTCAATTTGCCGCCTCGGACCTGTGATTATACAAGTTAAGTCGCGAAATATTTCTCTCCCTCACATTTGTTCCACGATGGCATCCCATCACCAGCAACGTTCCCACAAACGGCAAAACGCTGACCTAGCGTCTGGCGAACCGGAGACAGCATTGCAACCAGCCACATTCCATCATCACCGGAAACCCGAGCGCACCTGTGGGAACGATCCATCAACATGGTGCATGCGAGGTGTATTTAAGGTAGTTGTAAGGGAAATTGTATTTTAGTCTTAAGCTAGCGTGTAAGGGGTTACTATGCCCAGACAGTAAAAAATAAATTTTTTTTTTTAAGAATAAAAAACAGAAGTCTTTAATTTACACCTTTGGACTTTTTTTTTTGTGGGGAACAGTGAAGGACCGATGTTATGCCCACAATCCGGAAACGATTCAACCACTTAAGACCAATATCATCCAGGCAATCCGTGCGCTTCAGCTCGAAACCATCAACAAGGTCTTGGAATATTGGGGTGACAGAATGCACAACAGCCGAGGCACCCACTTGGACGACGTTTTATTTCATAATTAATGGAAATGTTCGTTCGTACTAATAAAGCCATTTTACATGGAAAAAAATTAATTTTGTTCATTTTATAGCATTTTTAAAAAGAAACGTGTATTTGACCCACCCTGTATCTTACAATTTTGAGTAAATGTTGGAGTCAAACACCCTTTAACTCGAACAAATTTTGGTATCGCGTGACAATTCGACTTAGGGGGAGTCCACTGTACCCAGACGCGATTCGAAATTCGGCGATACCTCGGTACTTGGTTCATTTATGGTTTAGCCTTAAGTCTTTTGCCAACAAATGGCCACATCAACCACATTTTTGCAAAGGGCTCAGACTCAATTTTTGGCTGAGGGGCATTAATCCGATATCCTAACCCAGACACACCTGTGTGTACCTCAAACTTATTATTTTTGCTCACAAGTCTGAATTTCGAAACACCCTGTATAACTAAAGGCCACAGTAACATACTCAAAAAAGCAAACAAACCGCATGGCAGGTTTAAAAAATGTTAAGAGAACCTATTCAGGGCCCAAACAAATATTTGGTGCTGCAGCGAAAAGCAAGGAAAAAACGAACATCCCACGAGGACGAGTGTACGAGTGTGCACACACACACACACGTGCACACAAATCAGCACTTACAGAGGCGTAAAAACTCCGTGAACCCCACAAAATCAGCTAATTACAGTCTAAATCCGTTTTTGAAAAGAACAAACCCACTCATGCAGCTTGATGTCTGCTCGCAAGACTCCCTCTTCCCAAGCACCATTATCCTTTAATTAATTACTCAGCCATAACGAGGAGCACATGAAAAAGAAAGATAGAAAAAAACACAAACAAACCCAAAATCTAAAATAATATTTATTCCCTTGACGGAGAGAGTGTGATTTGAACTGACTGAGCTGAGAGTGGGAGAGCGAGCCAGTGAGAGTGACAAAAGTGACAGGGCGAGCGCTACGCTACTTCTCACTTCTGCCACCCTTTGCCTTTTGTGAGATTTGCGATTGCGATGCTGTCCTTACATGTGCCTCTCTGTCTTGCGCTTCCTGACATTCATTTATTCTTCTTAATTTTTTTTTGCTCTTTCGTACACAAAATCCCATCCCCGCTGCCAGCCAATATTCGCGTTAGTCGCCCCCCGCGCGAGTCCTGCCTGACACCCGCCACGGGTCACCTACACTTCAGACGGGGGAGTCCTTACGCACTCTATTGATTTTTTCCTGTTTCAGTGTGTATAAAACAGGCAAAGCGAAAAAAAACGAAAAGGACGTTGTGTAATTTATTTGTCTGTCGTCCTTGTGTGGTGAGCAGCTCACGTTGTTACGTTTGTATCGCAGCCTCTTATTGGCACAGCGGATACCCACTCAAGGATAACAACACACCGAGTGGATATGGGAACAGACACAGGGACAGGGACAGGGACATGCATGCACGCTACCTTGTGCCTACATCAATAATTTATTAATTATTCCATTCGTCCTTAATATTTCGTACTCACAGTTTTATGGTCGAACGTGTTTTCTCTCTCTGCGTGTGTGTGTGGTGGTGTGAAGGCCTCCAAAATGAAGTTGTGTAACTCTTCGTTCCTCTTGCACGCTCCTGCGGGGTATGTACACACACAGTAACTGGCCAAGTGTCAAGTGCAAGGAAAAAGATCTGAAAATATTCGAAATTCCCCGATTCACCGAAAGGACGAGAAGGATTTGGCGTTTTTATTTTTATTTTTGTTTGTCTACTACTCTTGTACTCTTGTTGTTGTTGTTACGGAACGAAGGAGATTATATATTTTTTTTGATTTTGCACCAACACACCGCACCCAGGATTAGGTGAAGCAACCAAAAATGCACCAAAACAAACTGAAATTGCGGATTGCTCGACTCTTTGGCTTTATTTTTTCAAGACACGAGTGACAAGTGATACTCCATTTTATTTGGCAGGATATCTATCTGCACAGGACAACACAAGAGGAAAACAATTCACGGTAGGAAAAGAAAAACAAAAAAAACACTGGGCAGGCAAATTATCAGACACGGGCACTCGCGGAGCAACTCACTACTGGCTTCGATTCCTCACGCAGTTCACGGCCGAACTAGATGACAGTTGATTGTTGTGGGCTATGGGCATACACTCGCGAGACGGTCGGATAGACGATGTCGTTGTCATTCACGGCGCTCCGGAGTGAAGTGTTGAAAGTTTTCCGAGCCGTCAGTGTTGTGGTCTCTTTTTCGCCTGTTGCACTTTAACGGGTGTAATCCGGAAAAGTTCAAACATGGAGGAAAACTCACGAAAAGTCTGCGCGGACTTCAGAAGATTTTCGGAGCTTTGGGGTCTTTGTTCGAAATTCGAATTGGTATGCTGATGCTCACCAGGTGGCGGCAGCTAACTATCAGCGTTGACTTGAACCAGGGTCAAATTTCGTAGGGATGGTTGGAGAAAATGCTGACGAGACACTTGGTGCACGAAATTCAAGTGCACGTTTGTACTTGGCATCAGTCGGCAATGTAGTTTACCTACACTTAGCCGAGATTTACACCCCTTACGATGGTACACCTTTTGGTGGGTAGGTGACAGGGTGAATAATTTCGAATTCGATTTGAGAATCAAAAGAGTTCAACGGAAACGGAATTCTGTTCGAAATGTGTCGCTAACCTTTTCGAGTTTACAGCAGACCTACTTCGAATGGCGGAGTATAGTTTTTCAACAAGTGGCAAGGGATAGCTGTGCGCCTCTGATGGACCCAACATCTGTCTTTTAAAGGCTAACTAGGGAGAGCATACTTAAAATCTTGGTCCGAGTCATTTTTGAGCGGATGCTCCCGGCAATTGGTCCACTTTTGTCACAAATAAGCGTCTTTGCCTGCAATGGACGACCCAGTTAGAGCTTTCAGAATGCATTCAGACACTTTTCTTGCGGGGCAGGGTGACAGGAAAGTCACTTACTCTGCCGATGGAACTTTCTGCTGTACACAGTCAGCATGAACAATGATTTTCGATTCTTGCATGATTTCCATTAAGAGATCACTCACTGCCAAAAACTGCCCGGATGCCTTGGACTCGTGTAAGAGGACGAAATCGTGCTTATTTGGGTACGCATTTGATATCTCACATGTTTGCTTCATAATATGCCGCATCAAGGCTGAATGTGCCAATATCACCCTGATTTAAGCCTTCAGAGGACAAATATGATGGACGACTTCTGTGGTCTCCTTCAAGGAACATACAATCAATGCCAAGACCGTTCAAGGAGAATTCAGCGCTAAGCTAAGTAAGAGAACATCTTAACTAGAGTCATCGGAAAACACACCTTGCCCGACAACATATGTATGCAAGCACGGACACGGTCGGAATCTCTCGGAAGCTAGCATACAGTTTCCATAAGTCAACGTCCAGCAAGGGGTATGAAGGTATATTTCCAATCCACAGTTAACCAGATTGAGACCTTGCAAGCGACTACTCTTGAAGTTGATTACCAGACCTTCCGAGCATCCAGCATAGGCTCAGAGCATTTCTGTATTGTAACCAAGGTAAGAACATGGATATTGAAAGAATAGCAATGAAATCGTCAAGGATGTTAGGAGCATTGGCCATCGAATCTCCTTGAATCGCTCTATGAATTAGATGCTGCATGGCTGCTGAATAACCGGCTGAGGTCATTCTCGACTTATATGTCTCACCTTGTGTGTGAACGTCGCCTTTAGCGTTGTCCCAGAAACTAAGAGTCGATGATTCTTCGAGCTGGAGCTGAGTGATCCATACGATCTACATGCCCTAGCCCTCTTAGGCGTTGAATCCGAAGATACCTGGCTGGACTCATGTCGCTGTACAATACATAAAGTTCGTGGTCGAACCTTTTTCTCCAGACGCCATCAACGCAAACATGATCAAATATCGTCCGCAGAACTTTTCTCTCGAAAGGATGAAGAGCCTCATCTTCCGCCTACCTTAGAGCCGTAGAGCAGAACAGGGATCATCAACAATTAAATATTTCTGTGTTTACAAAAGTAATAATTGGATAACACAACTGCCTTAAAAACCGATGTCACTGATAAATTTACATCTACTTCGTTGCAAGACGGAGGCCAAGATCTTCCTTACAGTGCGTGATGGCATGCATGGAGACCAGCTATACACTGCCATGTCTAGTGCCCACATACCTGCCAATTCCATCCGCTTGCGAACGCAACGAGGCCTTAAATGTTAAAATGGGCTTTATGTATGAAGAAATGCTGCCATGAGGTTTCTCCCTCGTCGTTCCTGAAAAGATCGCACGTAATCAGCTGGAATATTGAAAATTCTGATCAGCTGTAAGCATACCCGGGGGACATTAGGATAACCGGTCTAATGCAGCGAGCAGTCAATTAAGTGTGGGTAAACCTGCTGAGGTTGTCAGTGGAGCCGTTGGTCTCAAAAGATAAAACTCATTCATAGCCGGCTTTATTTTAACCCTTAACAGCCCGACATTTTTTTTTTGAGCTGACAAAAATTAATTTTATAAAACTCGCGTTTCTGAACAACTTTTGTTCTACGATTTTGTAGAACCTGACTTTGTCGACCTGAGCTAGGTAAGAGAAAACTTGGTTGGTTCTTTTGAGGAACCACTAGGCGCCCAAAGATCAAAAATTTGAAAGGTGTTTTTCAATCAAAGACATTTTTTTTAAACAAAAATCAACAATTTGAACCCAATTGAAGATTTCTTTTACGCCACAATGGTTTTTTTGAAAACATTACAATCTTTATCAAGAGAAGCGCCTTCAAACATTGTCGCATATTGTCCCCTTCGGGAACGTTCACCAACAATAGCTGGTTCTCCGGCATTACACATTTCGACATAGCTTGCATCGACTGTTGCACTGTTCTGTTACTTCCATCGTTTCATTTCAAAATCTTCAACATGTTCATTACGGAATGCAGCATCAAAATCCAAATCTGGGTCACGATCACTGTCGTCAGAAGAAAAATCTTCACTTTCCGACCACGCAACAGAATTGACAAACTCGGAAAGTTCTTTTTTTGTTCTAAAATCACGAATTCTACGTGACATTTCTTATCTTCTTCTTCTTTTGGTGGCGCTACAGTCCGGGGTGGACCTGGACCTCAACCAGTCAGCCTCCCTAGCCGGCACGATGTTTAGCCAGCTGTCTCCAACTACGCACACCAAGTTGGTTGAGGTCCTTCTCCACCTGGGTGCGCCATCGGTTACGTGGGCGTCCTCTATTGCGTTGTCCCACTGGTTCGGAGTCGAAGACTTTTCGGGCTGGAGCAGTGTTGTCCATGCGCTCTTCATGGCCCAGCCATCTTAGGCGTTGAATCCGTAGACGCGTGGCTAGGCTCATGCCGCTGTACAGCCCGCACAGTTCGTGGTTGAATATTCTTCTCCAATAACCATCAACGCAAACAGGACCAAAGATTGAACGCAGAACTTTTCCCTCGAAAAGACCAAGTGCTTCTTCATCCGCTTTTGAGATTGTCCATGCCTCAGCACCATAGAGCAGGACAGGGATGATTAAGGTCTTATATAAAGTCAGCTTGGTCCTTCGAGAGAGGCTCTACTACTCAATTGCCTCTTGAGCCCATAGAGGCAAGGACTGTCAAGAGTTAATCTGTGTTTTATCTCGACAGTGGTGTTGTTTGTACTGTTCACTTGCGAGCCGAGGTAAACGAAGTCCTTCACTACCTCGAAGTTATAGCTGCCTATGGTGACGTTTTGGTCAAGTCGTCGATGTTGTACGTCTTTTCTTGATGACTGTATATACTTCCTTTTGCCCTCGTTCACCGCTAAACCCATTTTGGCCGCCTCCGCTTCAATACCAGCAAACGCTTCATTGACGGCTCGCTATGTTCGACCAATCACGTGAATGTCATCCGCGTATGCTAGCAGTTGTACGGACTTTTGGAAGATCGTGCCTCTTGTGGTAGCTTGTGAGTTCTGCACGATCTTCTCAAGAATAATGTTGAAGACATTTCTTATCAATAAACAGAAAAAAGGCACAAAAAAAAGTTGCTATATGATTTTATCCTTGATAAAATTTCGAACTCCCGGTGCCTGACGGTTCCGCAAGAGACCAACAAAAAATTTGAAAAAATAGAATAAAATAAAAAAATAATATTACTTCATAATCTCACAATAGCTTCTAGGCACTATAACGATCACGGAAATATTTTTGTATGATTCAATTTGTACGTATTTAACACAAAAATATGTTTTTGAAAGTACGCAATTTCGGAAAAGATATTTTTTTTCGAAGTTATGACACCTTACTGAACATACAAATTAATTTCTTATTTATTAAAAATGCTAAACAAATATTTTCTAGGAGGCTTTAGCCTCTTTATTCAACAAGTTCAAACTAGAGACTGAATAAACAAATATTTTCTGCCTTAAACTTAACCTACGGTGTATATGGGAACGTGGAAAAGGAATTTGGGGAAATAGAGACTTGGACAAACAAGTCTCTCGGGTTACAGCTACGGCGGCAACGATTCCTCCTCTGCCGGTATGTGGAGTAAGGTGACTGCGCGTACAACCTCGCATGATGCCAGATGCGGATTTGGCAAATTTGCATCCGGCACATATGAATGTGTCTGGTGTTAACTTACACGAGTCAAATGAAATAGGTTCAAAGTAGCGATCAGCGCAAATGGTGTCGCTTGTATCAAGAAATATGTTTCAACTGGCAGCGGGAAGTTTCGAAAATAATCGTTAAACAAAGTTTTAATTATTTTTTGTTGGTGGGGGATATTAAGGATTAAGGCTTCTGAGATGAGTTAAAAGGCTGGGTTTTTCTACCACTCTGACTCATTGATCCTTCATAAAATATTCATCGCCATCGCATTGATCGTACACATATGGTGTTGCGTTCATGTAGTCATACCAATCAAAGCGCAATGTGATGTTTTATTATATTCCTTAGATCATAGAGATGAGTGAGAAAAAGCGGTGCGAGTGCAAGCCACCACCTTAATTGCTGCGATAGTTTTGTAAATGTATTTATGCTTACATTTTTGAATTGAGGCATCCCACACTACCGCATGTCATATTGACATAGCCGAAGTGGCCGCTTAGGCCGATTTCACACAGAAAAAATTTGTCGGCGATTTTTCCATCTTGTTGGCAAGGGAGGTGAGACGTGCTAGGGGTAGCCCGCGTCTGGTGTGCTCGGGGTTTGCTTTTGGATTTTCTATTCTCTTTTATCTCTCTTCGTTTTTTCTTTGAGTTGCTTTATTCTTATGTTCTCAACGTTGGGTATTGGAAGCATGCTGTACATGTGTGTGAAAGAGATGACGCACGTGTGAGAGGGGGTAGAAAACCGAAAAGGTTCAGCATTGAGATCTCAAGTGCAGAGACTGAAATATTTCCTGTCTGAAAGTGACTTGAGATCACAAAAGCGAATTTGAAAGAATCGACGACGAATCTTAGCGAGTGCGAAAGCGGCCTTATGAATGAAAAACACTGCACACACCGCATTTATTAATAGCTGCGTTTTTTTGCAAGCGTACATGCGTCTAAATTTCAATTTGCATGTAAAATACACTAACAACGAGTCCTATATCCGCTTAAGTTACTCATCATATCTATCGCCGCTTAAGAAATAAGCGCTGATGAAAACAATGCTTTCAATCATTAATTTCTGTGTGTTCATTCCTGAATTCATTCATTCAATGTTTAGGTTGCTGTATGTGGCTTACATATGCAGGTTTGGTTGGTGTATTAGATCATTTTTAATTTTGTTGGCATCCATAAGTATGCAGTTTTTGGTATACTCAGAGTGTCTCTGCTATACATTCCGTTTAGGTCCCGTAATCGATTCTTTTCATTTGATGGAAATTGTTTTTATTTTATAATTATTAAATATTTGCGCTTTTAAAATGATGGTCACGCTACATAATCGCAAACCGAAGATTGTGACCATCAAAGATCAACCATCACCTTCCACGACTACACCCCTGACTGCTTAGCAATCGTCATAAATGTCGTCGGTGCTGCCAAGATTTTATGATGAATCATTAAGCGCCGATGATCGTTTTTTTGTGCACTTATAAATTAAGCGTGTATATGCTTGCAAAAAAAAACACAGCTGTGTTATGCGTGCTATAGTTCTTTCACGCGTGGAAGGGACCTACAGTTTTTTACCGACTCCGAACATCGAAGTTGAGAAGCTTTTCCTAGACAGGAATCCTCTTTGAGCATTGTCAGTGACTCGAAAGAGGCGGAGCCGTGAATTATTCTTCTTCTTCTTCATTTGCCGCTACAGTCCGGGGTGGACCTGAGCCTCAACCAACAAGCCTCTCCAGCTAGCACGGTCTCTGGCTAGCTGTCTCCAGTGTCGTACGCCAAGTTGGTTGAGGTCCTTCGCCACCTGGGTGCGCCACCTTAAGCGCGGGCGTCCTCTGTTGCGTTGTTCCACGGGTTCGGAGTCGAAGACTCTCCGGGCCGGAGCTGAGTTGTCCATACGCTCTGCATGGCCTATCTTAGGCGTTGGATCCGAAGACGCCTGACTAGACTCTTGTCGCTGTACAGCCCGTACAGTTCGTGGTTGAATCTTCTCCTCCAGAAACCGTCAACGCAAACAGGACCAAAGATCGCACGCAGAGCTTTTCTCTCGAAAATACCAAGAACTTCCTCATCCGCTTTTGAGATTGTCCATGCCTCCGCGCCGTACAGCAGGACTGGGATGATCAAGGTCTTGTATAAGGTCAGCTTGGTCCTTCGAGAGATGGCTCTACTACTCAATTGCCTCTTGAGCCCATAGAAACAGCGGTTGGCAAGAGTTACTCTGCGTTTGATCTCGGTACTGATGTTGTTTGTACTGTTTACTGCGGAGCCGAGGTAGACGAAGTCCTTGACTACCTCGAACTTATAGCTGCCTATGGAGACGTTTTGGTCAAGTCGTCGATGTTGTGTGTCCTTTCTTGATGACAGCATATACTTCGTTTTGCCCTCATTCACCGCTAGACCCATTTTAGCCGCCTCCGCCTCAATGCCAGAAAACGCCTCACGGCTCGCTGTGTTCTGCTAATCACGTCAATGTCATCTGCGTATGCTAGCAGTTGTACGGACTTCTGGAAGATCGTGCCTCTAGTGTTGGCGTGTGAGTCTTGCACGATCTTCTCCAGGATGATGTTAAAGAAATCACATGACAGCGCGTCACCTTGTCTAAATCCTTTTTTGACATTGAAGGTCTCGGTGAGTTCGTTACCGACCTTGATGGAGCAGCGAGAATTCTCCATCGTCATCCTGCACAACCTGACGAGTTTGGCAGGAATGTCAAAACTAGACATGGCGTTGTATAGCTCGTCCCTATGCACGCTGTCATATGCGGCCTTGAAATCGACAAAAAGGTGGTGGGTGTCGATTTGCATTTCTTGGGTCTTTTCCAGGATCTGCCGTAGTGTGAAAATCTGGTCGATGGTGGACTTCCCTGGCCTGAAGCCACACTGATAAGGACCTATCAGGTTATTTATAAACGGCTTCAGGCGAGTACACAAAACGGCAGAGAAGATCTTGTAGGCGATGTTCAGGAGGCTTATCCATCTATAATTGGCGCAGTCAAAGGGGTCTCTTTTCTTATAGATCGCGCAAACGATACTGAGATTCCACTCATCGGGCATGCTCTCCTCCGACCATATCTTACAGATGAGCTGGTGCATACGCCCAACCAGATCATCTCCAGCTGTCTTAAAGATTTCAGCGGACAGTCCGTCCGCACCGGCAGCTTTGTTAGACTTCAGTCTTGATATTTCTATCTTGACCTCGTCTAAGTCGGGGGGACGGAATTCTCGTCGATCATCGTCCATATTGACTGGAACATTCTGCCTGACAGCGGTATTGGTGTCATCATCGCCGTTTAGCAGTCTGCAGAAGTGGTTCTTCCAAATTCTCAGTATCGACTGCGACTCTACTACTAGTTGTCCATTCTCGTCCGGGCAGGCTTCTGTCCGAACCTGAATTATTAAAGGTGATAAATTCGAGGGTATCGAACCTGGCACCCTCTGCGTAAGAGTCGACACACTTTTTTTTTGCATGTAATTTTATTTAATTCAATATATATTTCTTACTTG
Organism: Eristalis intricaria; assembly: GCA_964034865.1. NCBI lineage: Eukaryota > Metazoa > Arthropoda > Insecta > Diptera > Syrphidae > Eristalis > Eristalis intricaria. The sequence goes on along the minus strand of OZ035877.1, from coordinate 61,206,711 downwards.
TTAGACAAAACTACTTAAAATTAGCTTAACTATTTTAAGAATTTACAACCTTCTTAATACTAACCTACTGACCCTACCCGCATAGCTAATCTAAACTACTTTATAGATGTGCCTTTCGGCTTTATCTACGTTTTTTTAGTCGTTAAGACAATCTTGTATTTCTTTATTCATTTGCCAAGAAAACTTATAAAAAACTTGGCTAAGCTTAACTTCTTAAACTACCTTATACTAACTTAAAACTTAATACTATCTTAACTATATCGTAACTTAAATACATGCACCAGGGCGTATATGTTATGTATGCCTAACATATATAATTTATACGCCGTGATGCGCCTTTTTTTTTTGTTTCTGTTTCATATATACAGTGGACTCTCCATAACTCGAACTCTCCTTAAGTCGAAACTCTCTCTAACTCGAACTTTTTCGCCATATTTTACATACATTTCCCCCAATTTCCCATACAAAAACCTCTCTCTAACTCGCAACGATTATGGTATCCCATGACAATTCGACTTAGGGGGAGTCACTGTATATTTTTTTAGATTTTTTGTTTTATTATTTTTTTTTTTTTTTTGGAGTTTTTTTGCTTTATATTTTTTTTTCCTTAAAAACTATGTAAGCTGGTCACTTTGGTCAACTATCTGATCCTGAGGAAAACCTAGCGGTGGTGGAGACTGTTTTTGGTGTAACCACCAGTAAACTTGCCGTTCTTTGGCAGACTCTTTCCTATCTCGAACGGGGATAGCTCTACTGAACCGGAGGAGATCCTCGTGTGTGCGAACGACATCCGGTTCGTACTGGAGTCGCCTGTCCACTGTTCGGCGTACGACATGGAAGATGATAGGACATCCTTGTGGATCCTGTATAAGGCCAATTGTGTCTAGATAAAGGAATGCTTCGGGAGGAATAAAGCCTTTAAGGTGCACCCTTTCATGGTACATACTATTGGGGTAGTAAGCCCCAAAGATCAGACTGTTGGAAGAGGTCATAGCTCGTGCAGTGTGCCTTCTGATCAGTTTAATAATAAAATTTTCTATCCTGTTCAAGTTTGCCTCGTTGTACAGGACCTCGTTAGGATAGTACTTCTTGTACTCAGTCTCGGGTGTGCGATACAGACACAGACAGCTCCTAAGACACTGCCTCTCGAACACCCGTGTACAACCGTACACCATAATTGGCCGTACTAGGACCATGTAGCAGATTACCTTCACTCTGGTGTCAAGTTGGCTGCTGAAAAAAGTCGATGCACTTACCCAGTACGCCACGTGGACCCTGGTACACACTTACACCGCCTTTTTTGTGAGTCCCAAAAAAATGATGTCATCTCAATCTCTGCCGGTTACACTCGCATCGCTTTCCGTCACGAAAATATGACCGCATGCCGATCTCTGGTTCAGACGAAACCTCAATTTGAATCAATAAAATCTACTAGTTCGGACATTTTTCTCTCAAACCACTCTCTACTGTGCACCCAATGACAACAGCACCCTCTGTTAATTATGTGACAATTTCCCGCTGGAATTATGTATTCCCATCCCTCGACAAGGTATCAATTTATCCATTTTTTGACTCATAAATCCAGCAATTTATTCTCACACAACCCCGTAAATCACCTCATTTTTCCATTAATCCTGGCAGATCCTTAACAGGAAGAAAAATTCAAATCAAGTCAAGTCTCCCCCACGTGAGACGACACTCCCTCCTTTGCAGATGTACATCGCTTATTCTCACCTCTGACGCATTCGGTCCCCTTCCTTCGCGGGCAATATTCCTTGGCAAATCCTTCAATCAACTGCAACGTGCTGGAAATTGCCAACATCCACTGAGATAGACAAGCAACGCCAGCAACAGTAATGTGAATAACGCCACAGCGCGTACGACTATAATGTGTGTGTGTGCGTTCTATTCTTTGCCACACGTTATAACCAGCACCTGCATCCTTGTAAATTCTCAATTTTCAAATAACACCGCGAAAAAATGAAAGGGAATTGCTCGCGAAATTGGGTGACTTAATAAAAATCCTTGCTGGCGTCAGGAGGAGTCATCCTGCACAAACAGTTTGTTTCACAAAATTTTCTGTTGATTTTGTAGTCGTGTTGAAAGTGCTGTTATTGTTGATGATGCTATTTTCTGTGGATATTCTTTCCGATTTTTTTCTTTGTTTTTTTTTTTTGTGTGCTCGTGTTTGCCTGTCGTCCTTTTCCACTAAAATAGGCAATTTCGGGACGTGATTTCGTTTAATTTCCACACACAGTCCTTCTTCAGCGTCAGCCTTGGCTGTTCGTGCGGGTGGTGGCGGTGGGTGGGCGACGCACACACATTCGTAGGTATGTACATTCAATTATTTCCTCTCGCTCGGTTTCACATCTCAATCTAAAAGGAATTTACGCCCGCTCTGTATGTGATGCGGCGACGACGACGGTGGTGGTGGTGGTGGTGACGGCTAAAGTGTGACTGTGGGGGGTGGTGGATGATGGGAGGAAGGCGACGCACGTGAGGAGACGCAGGAGGGAGGATATTTTTGCGATTTGTATAATTTTGGCATTTTCACCACCTGTTGTTTACTCGGGGATAAGGCGCGGTACACCCCCATTAGAGGTTTCGCTTTTAACTTATGCGCGTGTGTGTAAGCCCAAAATGAAAACATTCACCAGGTGACGCTAAAATCAAATTACCACCTTCAATCAAAAGTAAGGATACCCGGTAAATAGGAATCAGCAGCAGCGAAACACAAAAAACGAAAAAAAAACCCAGAGAAAAAGAAAAGCACACAGGATTGCTCGACAAAACGTAAATTGTAACACAGTTTAAGGAGGAGCACAGCCCTCGGATCGCGGAATTGGGTACTGCAAATGAAATGCGTAAATTACGCTTCAAAGGTGTTTCACAAGGCGCTGTAGGTGGTGTGGCACAGCGGAGTGCGCTGCAGGCTGGGAAGGGTGCCGGAATTTTTATGTTTAACAATTTTGTAATTTCTGTGCCGAAAATTACCTCAGCAAGCAGTTTCTTTTCTTTTATTGAAATCCTTAAAATGGATTTTACGATCCCATCAGATGTTGTTGACTGGGCGGCGGCGGCGGCGGTGGCGCGGCGCAAGGCCCGATTAATTTGAAGATCTGACATGAGTGCGGCGACGGTGGGCGACTCGACGTTAGTCCGGAGAGGCAAATAAAATGACGGGCAATATTCAAAAGGTTCGCTTTTCGGAAAAGCGCTTAAGACATCGTTAAATGGAAGGCCATAAATGCAGAACGACCTCTCGCCTCCACCCCCTCCGTTGGGCGGTGAACAGTAAGCAGTGAATGCAGTAAGCAGTAAACGGAAATTATTCGGGATGCGGAAATCCTTTGATGGCTGTGAATGGGTAACGACTCCATTCTTAGTTGCAAGGCCGTGAGCTGCTTAGTTGCTCATAAATTCGCAAAAAGGTGTTAATATTGGAAGACGATCAAGTGGAGGTGTGTTCGTTGGTAAAAGGTCGTCCATTGATGGCAAATAAATTCAATGATGGTACTTTGGATCTAAGCAGGCAGCGGGCACTTAACGTCTGGACTGGCTGCTGGACTGTGAAATATTCATCTTAGAATGGGGTTAATTTCTGTTTTATTTCTGCATGCTTGAGTTGTGTTTGTGTTCGCAATTGATGGGTCTCCAGTTGGAACTAATGTGGCGCTGCGTTGATGCATGGCAATGAATGGGGGAATAAAACCGTGTGAAGGAAGGTGAAAGGTGGAGCTTTTTACGCGACTGTTCCTTTTTTAATGAAATTAGCAAGTATGTTTCAATTTCATTAAAATCGGTTCACGTTTTCAAAAGTTACAGATTTATTTCCAACTCTCCCATACAACGGGATCACTGTGGGCCGTTTTTTCACCATCGGCAAGATATGTTCTTTTCATGCAACACCATCCAAAACATACACGACCCATCGGCATTATAAATTTGGTTCTTAGACAACTGAAGATCATGCATTTTGAGCCACGATCGGATGAAAGTGTTTGCCCACAGGTTTTTTAAAAGCCTATCTCCATAACGTGGCTTTAACTCACTTAGCCAACCATGACTGTCATCAAAGACCCCTTCTTTTTCCTTTAGTTGAGTGTGCAGTAGTTTCACATTTTCTTTCAGCATTTCACAGCCAATTAGTAGATTCTTAACACGGTGATTCAAAAAATATTTATTTAGCCCTCGTTCCATGCGAGGATACTCGCCTTCTTTTGAAGTGTTTCTTTTCAAGAAACTGATTTGGATAGTGGTCGCTACTCTAAAGATTTTGTCCTTATTTTTTATTCTCGCTGAAATTGTGGAGTATGCTACGCCGTACTGCCGAGATAAACTCAACGTGACTTAACCACTTTCCAATTTCTCTTTTTTTTCTTTTAATCTTTCAATTTCTTCAATATCTTGTATGTTAATTAGTTTTAATTGCATGCAAAAACTAACAACCCAGCAAACGAGCGAATGAATGTTTTCAATCAGAGTTCACGCTATCGAGGTTTCTACTGTTCATCAGAACACAGTTTTGATCTACGTAAAGTCTCAGTCTCAGTGGGTCGCCGTGTCGTAGTGGGTAAAAAGCTTCTCAAGTTCGCCGCCTTGGACTGTCGCGCCACACATATTATTATTAAAGTCTCAGTTTGGATCGTCATCATCGATTCTGAAATAAGTACAGTGGACTCTCCCTAATTCGAATTGTCACGGTATACCATAATTTGTTCGAGTAAGAGAGAGTTTGTCTTTGGGAGAGTCCACTGTTACTTAATTCGCCTCCAATCCACACCGACTCTGCTCTCCCAATTGGCACACATTTTTAACCTCTTCGCAATGTCACCAAGTTGTTTTCGCATAAACATTCCTTAAATAAATGGTTGCGGCCGATGCGACGTACGATATGCGAACGATGAGATCGTCAAATTATTCCCGTAGTTGTTTCTTTCAATTTGTGCACTCGTGGGAGCGCAAGGTACATTCATTAGTGTTCGCTGGTCGTATAACTCTTGCAAATTGTCTCGGTCAGCGTTGAAAATGCAGCGTCAACGCTATAATTGATAACAAAAATCGATACTTGATGCATTAAAAAAAACGAAGAAGAACACATGGAGGAATTTAAAAACCCAATTTTTTAAACATTCTCGGTTGATACCGCTTGCTTCGCAATTAGGGGAACGAAGGCAAAGTGGTAAAGATGATCTAGGAAACTGTAGCCATCTGTGTTGGCTGTAGATCATAATGTGAGGATGTGACCTCTGTTGAATATCCTTGCACAACTGGAAACACCTCCACCGGACATCAGTACAATTGAATACTTTTGGACACAGCTTGAGGGAAATATTTGGAATCGGCCTTTTAGCAAAATTACTCTTAGAGAAACAATTGAACAGGAATCAAGGAACCAAGAAATATTAACCCCTTTCGATGAACTAGACTTCCCCCGCAGTTTTGAAGCAGGTACCACTGTCATTAAGAACCTGAAGAACAACAAAGCCACAGGATTGGCTGCTTAACCATCAGAGTTCCTCAAGGCCATCGGCGGGGTCCTATTTGGCAACACAAATTCATGTCCCGTCCACAAAACGGCAGTCGTACCCCTTGCAGCAACTATAGAGCCATATTTATAAGATCGTGTCCACCATACTGTGTGATCGTCTAAGACCGTTTTTCACCGCACGCATCTGCGTACCAGTGCGACTTTCGGCCCTCAAAAAGGCTTTTAGTGGCTTTTCCTTCAAATTACTAATGTGATATATTACTTAAGAACTTTTATTAATATTTTAGTAATAAGGTAATAATACCGAATCTCTGTAAGCAAAGAATGTAATGTATATCCATTGTAAAATTGCTTCCACAATAAACAAATAAACAAAGATTCTGCCCTCCAATCGACAAAATATCCAGACTAAGGGATATCCTTACCGGGTTTCTGTAAGGAGATGCACTGTCATTTGATTTGTTCTCTTTGATACTGGAACAGATATTGCGACGGATAAGTGTCCACTCGACGGGTTGCTGTATACGAAGAAATCTTCTAAAAGTCATCAGATCACAAAAACACGTAACAATTATAAAATAAAAATAATTTTCATCAAATGAATAGAAACGATTACGAAACCTAAACGGATACACTCTGGGTATACCAAAAATTGCATACTTATGGATGGGAAAAAATTGAAAAAATTATCTAATATATCAACCACACCTACAAATGTAACCCACATACAGCAACCTAAACAATAAATGAATAAATTCCGGAATGAACACACAGAATATAATGATTGGAAGCATTGTTTTTATTCGCGATTATTTCTTAAGCGGTGTTGGATAAGATGAGTAACTTAAGCGGATATAGAATTTGTAGTTAGTGTATTTTACATGCAAATTGAAATTTAAGCAAAAAAACACAGCTAACGATGACAACGCTAACGATCCGAACGAGACGTAGTGGAAGGATTCACGGTAATTATAGAAGAGAGGCGAAACGAGGTGGTCTTAAGGTCAATCAATGAGGATAGAACGAAATAAATGATATTGACCAAGAAATGTTTCGTGCGGCAATCGACGGATACAACATTGACGCAATAAAGGAGTTTGTCTACTTAGGGGCAAACATAAACACCACAAGCCATAAGAGTTGATTTTTTGTGCCTTCGAAAGAAAAATGCTCCTTCGCACATGTGGTCTCGTCTGCGAGGGAGTAGAAGAAACAACCACTAATTCTACGAGCTGTAGCAGGATTTGGATGTAGTCCGGAAGGCAAGAGGGTCTTCGAATCCGAGCCTCCCAGTTCGAGAAGGAGGGTATTAGGCCAAAATTCCTCTTGAACATCCCTGAAAGAACTCCCTCTGGATGTCAAGTGCTTGTTGGGAAGAAAGACAATAGCCACTTTACATATTTTTTTATTTTTTTCTAATTTTGGTAAGCTTTGTACATATTTCCTTTGTCCTTTTTATTTTGTTTTTGCGCATAAGCATGTGGATTTGTTTGGTAATAAAATTGAATAAAAATTGTACTTCATTGATTTTATTTAATTATGGTCAAGCTGTTCATTAGACAAAGGGAGAGACCAAACTTCCGAGCGTGCCCAGGACTGTCAGTGATAGGTTTCTCAGGCGCAGCCCCTAAGAGAGTTTTTTACTACAGTATGACAATTAAGTTAGATTTAGTTTCTAATTATTAAGTGTTAAATTTTAACCAAGGAACCTGTAAATCGGTTGTATATAGGTATTTCTTGAACAACAGCTTGTGTGGATATTTTTGTGAGCAGTTTTATACGGGATCATACAATTCATGGTAGTATTTGGACTTGGTTCTACTCCCTTATAAAGTTTAACTCACTCAAAAATTGTCCACAACTCATCGTAGGATGCATAGAACATACGCCGATTTTTTGGAATTTTTTTATGGTTTGCGCCAATGGTTGTGTAATTTTCTTCAAGATACTGGTAACCCGTGTTACCAGCATGAACGATTCACGGGATATCGTTGTCCTTTTTCCTCGCGCCTTCGTCCTAAAGCACACCTCTGCACACTTCTACCACTCTCCCCACGGAACTGCCGTTAGGTATTACTTCGCGGGGCTGGTTAGAACATAGTGTAATAATGTGATCTATATTTGCCAATTCGTCTTTCCTTTCTCTTTCGAGCCTTCTTAGGTCGATCTGCACGCTCGTTATAAAGGAACAGGTCACCAGCCATTTGTCAGCTGACTCCGTCATAAGGATAACTAGGATCTCGGGAGCTGGTCGATTTCCTTTCGCCACGGCAAAGCGTCTGCAATGAATATTGCGAATTCTGCGTCTTTATCTTCGCCCGCGCATTCTGGACAAGTGGGTGAGCTGTCGTGACCGGATCTGTGGAGGTATTTCCGGTAACCCCCATGGCCCCACAAGAACTTCGTGAGGTGGTAGGTGCAGTTTCCGTGAGCTCTCGCTATACGGGTTTCTATTCTGGGTATCAATTTATGAGTCCATCTGCCTTTGGTTGTGGTGTCCCACCTGGCTTGCCACAGTGCCATGGATGATTCCATTTCTTCATTTGCAAACCTCTTGCGCTAGTCTCCGCGTGATTTGCAGATCTCTATAGGTAGTGCCCTTGCATTTCGGTGGTGAGAATGTCAATCGGGTCCATACTCGGTGCTTCGTACGAAATTGTTCGGAAACCGCCGATTGCTCTTATCACGCAGAGCCTGTTAGATGTTGAGAGCTTCCTTGCTGCTTACGCGTTTGCCAGGGCCCCCGTCCATACTGGTGCAGCGTAAAGAAGGATTGAGCTTACCACTGTGGAAAGCAGGATCCTTCTCGCATATCCAGGTCCTTCGTTGTTGGGCAGCATTCCGGAGAGCGCTGCCTGCATCCTTGCGACGCAAGTTTTAAAGTTCAGCCGGTTGTCGAGCATTACCCCTAGGTATTTCAGAGCCTCCTTCGATCGAATTATCTAGGAACCAACCCGGAAGTTCGCGTATTCCACAGTCTTTCGGCTGGTTATTAAGACAGCCTCAGTCTTATGGTCAGCTAGTTCTAGGTCGGCGGATTCCACCCAATCCTTGATCCTGGTGATCGCTTCGTTTGTGGCTGCTTCCACCTCGTAGATGTGCTTGGCCACTGTCACGACCGCGATGCCGTCAGCAAAACCGATCACCTTGACTCTATGGGGCTGCGTTAGTCTCAGTATTCCGTCGTACATTAAGTTCCACAGGAGGGGTCCAAGAACTAAACAATGTGGAACGCCTGCCGAAACTTCGTGGAATTTAATACCGTCATCAGTCTGGTATCTACATACGCCGATTGAGACATGCATAATCATTCAGAATTCATAATCGAGTCCTGCCGTTGAGGACATTTTACATTCCATTCATTATGCCAGGATCCAAACAATATGATCAAAAATTCCAAATCTGAATATGTTTCGTATAACTGTATTTTTGGAACCACCGCATGGATGACTTAGTAACATTTTTTTTGTTGCCCCTTTGTCACCACAGACTTTGGCGAAATTTCGGATAGTCGTAGACATCTGACGGGAGGTTAGAGGTGACCACCTTCTGCTTGCTGTGATTGCGCAATTCACACGTGTGCATTTCAGTCCATTCCCTTGCCAACTATGGCTTCTCTTTTCTAAACGCACGATTAAATTAATCACTGTGTCCTTATAAAACCCCATAAGTGACGTCCATCGCCAATTGATTTATTTGCCCGATCTGTTTCCAGTTCACTTGTCCACCCATCCAACCGTCACCATCTTGGGGAAAAGATTAGAAGCGCAGCATAAAAAATAACACTTCAATGCACTCCATAAATTTTTGAAAATCACGCCGTTCCCACATCTCGCCTGTATATGAAGCAATTAATTTCAATTCAGGCTGATGATGGTGGTGAACTTAATGCATCCATGTACACGCTCTTTGCCACATCACCGACACTCCATGGCCGTCCAACAGCTGAGTGCCGAATTAGCATTAATTATTCAAAGGTGGACATTTGCCGGTCGGACGACTGCAGATGCAAATCAGACCGCCAGCGAGGAGCACCGCATTTGCCTTGAACCATGCAAATAGACAAAACCACACCTCTAATTTGAAATTCCGTAGCATCGTAGACAAAGCGCATGTGGATAATTGTCTCGTGTATAATTTGCAAGGATATTGTGTTAACCGCTCGAATTCAGCCGTCGAAACTCAAGGAATTTTCTTCGCAAAGTTTAATTGTTCAAACAGCAGGTCGACGCACTGTGTACATCTTGGGGTAGGCTGTGCTAACAAACGTTTGACTGCACTCTGAATTAACAGATAGCCAATGCGATTGTTTGCACTGCACCGTGGCTTAGGCAGCGCCTGGATAAATAAAGCTGCCAACGGCTAATGATCGATGGGATCAACAATTTACCTTAATACCGGCGAACCGTCATCTGAACGAGGTTAGAAGCCGGGCGAGTTTGTGCGAAAATGGACCGAGATTAAAGCCCAAAAGCTGATTAGGCGTGAAATGTGATTTGGCATTTGATTGAATCTAATGCGTCGGCGGTTGAATATTCTATCAACAAATATTATCGTCTTTCGTAATCAGCTTAGAGGACATCACCAATGGCATACATAGCGGGGTTTTAGTGGATTTGATGCAGCGGATTAAGAAGTGGCATTTTTAAACATTCCGCTTGAACAGGAAGTCGAATTTTCGCAATTTGAATTGCCACAAATGCAACTGAATGCCTTAAGTAGTGCGTTTTATCTTCGATTCCGAACTTGAAGGAGAACGAAAAAGAGAATAGAAAATATGTATGACCAGTTTACTCAGTTTCGTTCAATTTTGCTTAGCGAGCGAGTGAGAGTGAAATAAATCGCTCTCAACGTACACAAAATGACTGTGGTACTTTTCGTTAAGTTTCGTTAAATTTTACTCAGTGGGCGGGTGTTAGTGAAATCAATCATTGCCCACGTACGCAACTCCAGTTGGGCTCCCAGTATCGACCATGATGGTGACTGCTTTCGTTAAGTTTCGTCAAATTTTATTTAGTGGGCGAGTGGGAGCGAAATAAATAGTTCCTTACGTAATCGAATCACAGGAGTTTGTGGTGCGATTATGTTACCATGATTACCACTGTGATGATTTTCGGTAAGTTTCGTTGAATTCTACTTAGCCGACGAGTAGCAGCGAAATCAATAGTTCCATACGCACGAGAATGATATGAAACTTTAACTCCTTAAGACCTACCCAACATGCCTATCGCAAAGGGTATTCATTTTGATTCATTTCTTTGAGAAATCCTTTGATAAGAAAGATTACACAATGGTAGCTTTTAATGGGGGGCTTTTAATAACGTCAAAAGTAAAGCGATAACTAACGCCCCAACTAGACAAAAAGTAACTGGAAGTGTTAGTGACTGGATAAAGAATGTCTTATCCCGTAGAAGTATCCATTCATAATAATAAAAATATGAGTGGCGCGACAGTCCGAGGTGGACCTGGGCCTAGCATCTCAGCAACCACTCGTGTAGTGCGTGCTATTGTTCTTTCACGAGTGGAAGGGACCTACAGTTTAATGCCGACTGCGAACGGCGAAGTTGAGAAGCTTTTCTAGACAGAAATACTCTTTGAGCATTGTCAGTGACTCGAAAGAGGTGGAGCCGTGAATTATGATAGGTGGTAAATTCGGGTATCGAACCTGTCACCCTCTGCGTAGGAGTCGACGCACTTACTCACTATCCATTCAGAACTTGGAAATCACAGCATAACCAGAAGAGATTTAAGAGTACTTTCCCCTCTTCTCTGGACACTAGTGGTAGACGAAATTCTTAATGAACTTAGTCAAGGCGGCTGCAGGCCAATAGCCTACGCAGACGACATAGCCTTAGTCGTAACAGGCAAATTTCCCCAAACCATTAGAGACATTATGAAAACTTCTCTAAAGAAGCTAGAAAGGTGGACGGGAAGAGCTGGTTTAGATGTTAACCCATCCAAGACGGAACTTGTACTCTTCACAAAAAGATACAAAATACCTCCTTTAATCCCACCAAAGTTGAAGAACAATGATCTAAGTTTTACTAGTCAGGCCAAATACGTAGGTGTAATATTAGTACAGTAAGCTAAGCTGGAAACCAAACATTTAGAACCCTATTAGAAAGGTGGTGGTAGCTATGTATACTTGCAAGAGGATCCTCGGCTCCAAATGTGGGCTTAATCCGAAAATGACACACTGGGTATAAACAGTAGTCGTCAGACCAATTCTAACACATGTTATGCTTGTTCGGTAGCCAGCATTACGAAATACATTCAATCTTAGAAAGTTAAGCAGCATACAAAGATCTGCGTGCATTTGCATTACGGGCGCACTTCGCTCCACACACCTCTACAGCCGCCATGGAAACAATGCTACAGCTGCCTCCCATGGAAAGTTACGCGAAGTTGGCGGCTACCAACGCAGGGATCAGGTTGAGGGAATGCAAACGCTTGAGCAAAATGCACAGTTTAGGTCACATGGAAATAATCAAGAATGCGAACATCCCAAAGCATACAGATAATATCACGCCCGTTGTAGGCTTTGAATTTGGGTATAAAACACTCCCAAATAGAGAAGATTGGGCATCAGACGTAGTCAGAGAAGCTACCCATCTGGAAGTACATACAGACGGCTCCAAAACGGAAGAAGGCACTGGACTAGGAGTATTTGCCTCATCGCAGGAAATATCCTTCTCTCTGTCCCGTTGATTGTCCAACCACTGTACTATATTCCAGGCAGAAGTAAAAGCTATCGAAGAGGCTGCCCGCTTACTGTCAATTAACCCGACAGACGGGCTATCTACATAGACAGTCAGGCGGCCAGAGCCATTGAGGCTCTGGGTACACCATCAATCAAATCTAAGACGGTAAAACTTTGCCGTCTATCTCTTAGTGAGATAGCGGTCAGATGCAACCTTACCCTATGCTGGGCCCTTGGGCCTAGTGGTATTCCAGGCAACGAAAGTGCCGATGAGCTTGCTAGAACAGGGGTGGGTTTGCCAATGGCAAGTAATCAGATAGCCTCTCTTCAAAACACTTTATTACTTACAGATGCCATCAACTTCGCTAATCGGAAGTGGATGGAATTAGATACTTGTAAGACTTCAAGGCTAATATGGCCTTCAATAAATCCCAAAAAACAAGCAATCTCCTAAATCTAAATAGAAAGGAAATCAGAAATGTTGTTGACATTATTTCTGGTCGTTACCTATTCGGCACACACGCAAGGAGAATGGGAACCCCCTACAATGACTTTTGTAGGAGCTGTACGAACGAAGAGGAGGAAGAAATTATACTATACCTCGGCACCTGACCAGCACTTGCAAGGACAAGTTGGTAGCTTTTCATTCAATAGCCTTGAAGAAATGCCTGGCATTAAAATTCTGGATTTATAAAAAATACTAATTGTCTGTAACCCAGCAAAGGAGTGCATCATCCAGGATATGTCACTAGCATACCAGTAGGTATCTTCAGGTGTTTTATTTAGTTAGTACCCAAAGAGGAACCGGCACGTTAGCTGCCGATTAGAGACATCAGAATGGATCCAATCAGGATCTAAGTGGGCCAGAATAGCTTCAGTTGTGGCAAGTACATTAAGCTAACCTAATGACACGAATTTGTGTTGTGATGTGTACGACCACGGTGACCACTGTGTTTCTTTTCGTTAAGTTTCGTTTACTTTTGCTGCCAGGTGGGAGCGAAAGGTTATCCCTCTCAAATGACAGGATAATGTGTCATGAAGAATACTTTGGTCAGTTTCGTTGAGTTTCGTTAAATTTTTGCCGGTGAGCGGGAGTGAAATGAATAATTCCTAACGTACGCAAATGACAGGAATTCGTATTGTGTTTATGTGCTAATTACCAGTTTGGTCAGTTTTGTGAAGTTTCATTCAAATTTGGTTAGCGATACAGAGAGGGCAAAATCAAACGTAAGAAAATGAGACAAATTTGTGATGTGATCATGATGGCCATTTAGGTCAGCTTCGTTAAGTTTCGTTCAAGTTTGCTTAGGGAGCGAGTGAGAGGAAAATCAATAGTTCTTTACGTATGCAAATAACAGGAATTTCTGTTGTGATAATGTGTCACGATGACCACTTTGGGCACATTCGTTATGTTGAGGTGGCTGACTGCCGCGCATACGGACAGCAGACACACTTAGGCCGAACATAGGACCATTGCATTACCACGCGAATCTTAGGCTTTTGATAAAGCGAAGAAGAGGGCTGATTCTGATGCTGCTCAGTTCAGCCAGATTAACAAAGAAATGGGACCCAGAAGTGTGAATCTACGGGATGAGAGAGCACTGGAGCTACATAGCAAGTGTTCGATGGTTTCTTCCTCAAGGAGCGCCTAGTATTATGGCGTAAGTTTCGATAGCACAATGCCCTGTTAAGACGCCAATAAGATATCTGAGGCTTGGCCTGCTTAATCTGATCAAGCTAAGCGATCACTTGGGATCGATCATAGGCCATAGTTGTTTGGTAATGAGGCATCCTGTGTCAGATGTCCATCCGCGGTTTGTTTGGGCAAGCGTTTCAAGCTTTAGCAGATGTTGTATAGTAGCGATAGGCATGGAGGGTCGGTCTGCACCCGGAAAGAGCACAGAGTTTGTGCCCTTTCTAGCGAGTTCATCGGCGTCGCAATTCTCTGGAATCGCACAGGGTCCCGGCACCCACATAAGTTGCGTGTTAAATTACTTGGCCATCTTAAAAAAAAATCTTAAGAGATAGGCGGCAATTAAGGGAAGTCTTGGAATTATTTCTTGTTGTTTTTTGCCAGGACAGGGCTTTCTTAATCGTCATAGTTTGAGCCTGAAAGACGCTACAGTGCTTAGGTAGTCGAAAAGATAACTGGGATCTTAGACACCAGCACCCACACCTGCACCCATCTTCGATCCAACTTTGAAGATTCGCAGTGGACCTTCCAGCGTCTGGTGTTCAGACTCCCAGTAAGATCTGGGCGGTATGCTGGCTGAGAAATTCTTCTCGAAGAGGAGAGAGGTCTGTATCTATGGAAATAGAGGCATACTTGCGTAGGATCGTGGCATGTCCAGACTGCAGTTCTATCCAGCTGCTCAGCGATCTTAATCTAATCGCCCTGCTAGCTGTTGTATGTCTGCCAATTTGTTCTATCGGTGGCTGGTTGAGGAGTATGTTTAATGCTTCGGCGGAGGTAGTCCTTAGCGCCCCGCTAATGCACAGAGTGCGAACCACCAAATTGCGACACCATACAGCAGTATGGGTCTGACTACTGATATAAATAGCCAGTAAACAATTCGGGGTTGCAGCACATTCGTTATGATTCATTCAAATTTGCTTACCGATCGAGCGAGTGGAAACGTAATCTAACGCTCGCTAAGTATTTAAGTCACATGCATTTGAGCTGGACAATGAGTAGGCCTCATTACCTCAAGTTTAGTTAAGTCTCACGTGGCCAGTTCATTAACCTTTGACTGAAAGGACAACACGGGCATCGCTGACTATAATCAGCAAAGACACCATTTCCATCTTTCCTCCGAACCCGTATCCATTACAAGCAATTGCTATGCAAATGCTGTCGCTTCCTGATCATTTAATTCTACAGAAGGCCATCAACACATAACAATTAACTACAAAGTTAGATCCATAATTGAGAGACATCTCGTGTAAACTTTCTTATTTTTGCGAAAAACAAACACGTTAGCACGGCAACAAAACGAATACGAACGCGAACGAAGCAAGCACGCATCGAGCGAACACATTGTACAAAACAATTTTCACTCAGCTCTCAATGCCAATAAATGTCGACTCCGATTTATTCGAAAAAAGGATATAAAATCCGATTAACTTCCAAAAACTACTGCAACTTCGAACTGGAATTGGAAAACTTTTCACATATATTTCGCTGAAAAGTTATTTGTAATCGCCCTCACTGATCCCGCCTCGGGCTGTGTGTGCGAATGCGAGTGTAAACCCCACACCTACCTATATACACGCTCACACAATACTGCTAAGTTCAGAATCTCTCCTTTTCGGCAAGCAACAGGATTCTATAGTCTCTGCCAACCAGAGCGAGAGAAGGAACCGACTGGCAAACAACAAATGTGAAATTCAATGACAATCGAAAAGTGTTTTTCTTTTTTGAAAACTTTCCAAGCGCACACACACAGACACGCACTAGCGGAAATATACACAAAATGAGATAAAGCAACAGGACGCTCTGGCTGAGTCGGTGGCTTGTTGGCTGGGTGGCTGGGTGGCTGGAGCAAGGATCAATTTTGAGGTACCAAAACGGAGCCTATAAAAATATTGTTATGACATTGGCTTCGGGGCGAAAGGAACCGTATGTGTGGGACGCAATAACTGGGAAATCTCTTCCTTCACACTCCACGTCATAATTGTTATCCTTGTTGAAAGGGAACAGACGGCGAAAGAGTGTTGATAGAAAAACTTTACTTTTATGCGCGCCACATTATTGGATGGGTGGGGCGATCCCACCTACAGCTGAATGATGTGGTAACTAGTACATTAAACCTAACGAATTCCGTAATGTAATGGACGGTGAAGGGGAGAACAAAAGCGATTCGCCGTGAAGTTCTTTTGTACTCGTGTTCTGTTTTCGTTTTTCTTTTGTTTGTTTGTGTCTGTCGATGATTATCTGACTCCGCATGGGCTTCATCGTTCTCGTCGTCACTTGAAGGATCTGTTGGCGGTGGCCAAGTGCTGGTTGTGTGGGCAAAGGTACATCAAATGTGAACATTAACTTTCTGGATTTCTAACGGATGAGGAGGGTGGAAAAAATTGCAAAGTTTTTCGATTTGCTGTGTCGAATGATGGAGGCGGCTGAAGTACAGATTGGATTGTGATTGTGTATCAAAGTTGCTCTGGACTAGGGGAGAGACCTCATGAATGTGGCTAACTAATGGGCAGGTCGTCCTATCTTCAGCGAGATAAGAAAAATAAATTAATTAGTCAACGAATTATTGGATTAATTATGCATTAAGTGCGGTTAGTTGTGTTGACGTTTTGGTTTGGCTTCAGTTCACTTGGCTTGGGTGGTTCCTAATCAGCGAACTTTTGCCTGACGATTGATTGGTGGATTAAAGTCGAAATGTTACAAGAACTTTGCGGTTATAAAAGTGCACTTGGATGGTGGACGAGGACGACTCGTGTTTGTGTTCTCCGAGAGCCGATGGGCGTTTGGGAAACTTTCTTAATTTGTGCGAAGCTAATCATGGCGGGGGCTGTAGATGCATTCTGTGAAAACAAAGGACAAACAACATCAACGTCCTGGACACGGATAGTCATAACTTCGATACAGGTCGGAACGACCACTATCAGCGACCACACGCACACACCACAGCCCACGCAGACCGTTGGTGGTATTCTCCTCCTGCTGCTGGACAATCGGTTACCAATCTGCTTCGCGAAGGCCATCCCAAGACGGATGCAGATCAACTGTAGAATGGCGATGAGTCAAGATTGTGCTCCCAATGGCAATAAAATAACGTGTCCTGAGGTATAACTTCAAGGAAAAGGCTGAAGTTCAACAGCCGCTCAAAACTGGGTCTCCCGAAGGTCGACATTGGCGTCCATCGCATCTATTTCCTGATGCGTAGCTACAATTTATTATGCCACAGTTACTTTACAAGCAACTAGTACGAAACATCTTCAGGAACCAAATGTGAGAAAATCAAAATTTTCGAAATGAAAACTTTCACTGTTTGGAGAGCAACTACCAGATAACGCCATCCAGCAACTAGTAACGACACGTTAAGCCTGTAAGGAATGAAACTTAAAGACGATACCGATAAAAGATCTGCTTCACTTCTACCAGGGCAGTGAACGGAATCACCAACGAGGTTACCACACCACTTCCCGAATGAATAACATGAACACAAGACACTAAACAACCTCAAGTGAGCACTGGCCACAGTAAGCAGCTGTATGCTTTAAACAAAACTAATATTCTGATGCCCGGGCTATCTGCTTGTTTATCTAAGTGTAGGATCGAGCATAAACATCACTCTAGAGCTCGTTTTTACACTCAGTATTTAAGGGTGGTGTAGGAAAGCCATCGAATTTTGTGGCATTGTGAATCATTGCTGATAATAGTGATTGTGAATGAACACGAAGTGTGTGTATCCGAATGTGCTAGCAATCAACAACAGCAAGTGCGCGTGAAAACCAAAACATGGAAGGCTAAATACATGAAAGGCTGAAATCTGAAGCATCGCCAGACATAATATTTTGTTGCTTGTGTTTGCACGCACTGTTAAAATCGGCACCAATGAAGTTACAGTTAAGTGAAACGGTGTACATACATCCGTTGGGCACCACATTTCTGAGGCAATGCATTATCTCTCAGTTTCAGTTAAATTTTGAGATACAATTTTAAACCTGCAATCGACGAGGTATACGAAAAAGCACTGCAATGGAAAGTAAAATCAGCGCAAGAGGAGTTGCCGGCTAGAAGACGGGAGGAGAGGAAGCTTCTACGCCAAAAAATTTCTCTCGCAACCTCTCAGCTCGAGGATGCCAAAGAGTGTGGGGAAATGCAAAAGGTACGAGCCTCTTGGGTGGCGCGAAAGTTCGAGGCGGGCCTGGATCTAGCTTATACAGCAACCACTCGTGTTGTGCGTGCTATTGTTGTTTCACGAGTGGATGGGACCTAGAGTTCACTGCCAACTCCGAAAGGTGAAGTTTAGAAGCTTTTAGTAGACAGGAATACTCTTTAAGAATTGTCAGTGACTCGAGTTGAATTCGGGTATCGAACCTGTCGACGCACCAACCCACTACACCACAAGATACGAGTTTGACTACAAGCAATGCACCCAGGCTCATCGAAATTGTAAGGGTAATCCAGTTAATAACCCGCAAGGTGCAGTGGAAGTAATTAGGCAGCACTACCAACAACTACTTAAGGGGACCAGAAGCAGTGATAGGGAACCAAGAAATCCCAACTCCAGTCGATGAACTAGACCTGCAACCCAGCTTTGAAGGACTTCTTATTCTTCTAGTGGTGCTACAGTCCGGGGTGGACCTGGGCCTCAACCAGTCAAAAGTAAGCCTCTCCAGCCGGCACGGCCTTTAGCCAACTGTCTCCAACTGCGCACACCAAGTCGATTAGGGTCCTTCTCCACCTGGGTGCGCCATCGATTCCGTGGGCGTCCTGTACTGCGTTGTCCCAGTTCGGAGTCGAAAACTCTTCAGGCTGGAGCAGTGTTGTCCATGCGCTCTACATGGCCCAGCCATCTTAGGCGTTGAATCCGTAGACGAGTGACTAGGCTCATACCGCTGTACAGCCCGTACGGTTCGAGGTCGAATCTTCTTCTCCAATAAACATCAACGCAGACAGGACCAAAGATTGAACGCAGAACCTTTCTCTCGCTCTCTCTCTCTTTTCTTGAAGGTCACAGCCATTAAAAAGCTGAAGAAGAACAAAGCAGCGGGCTAAGATTGCTTGCCATCAGAGCTCTTTGAGGCAATTGGCGATGTTCTGGTAGGGAAAATGCACCAGATTATCTGCAAAATTTTGGACGAGGAAATCATGCCCGACGATTGGAATATCAGCTCCATATGCCCCATCCTTAAAAAGACGATCCTAACTCCTGCAACAGCTACAGAGGTATATCCCTACTCAACATCACTAATAAGATTATTCCCATCGTACTGTGTAAACCTCTAAGGCCGTTGCGACTTCCGGCCTCACAAATCGACCTTAGACCAAACATTCAGACTAAGGAAAGTCCTGGAGAAGACTAGCGAGTTTGAAATCGATAGACACACATTTCATAGATTTTTAAGCCGCATATGAGAGAATTCATCGCAAGAGGGTATTCAATTCAATGGCTAATTCTGGATCCCAGAAAAATTGATAAATTGTGTGGCACCACGCTAACAAATACGTGATTCAACATTCAGTTCGGTTCCAGGACCTCCGAACCAAACGAAACCTGCACCGGATTTCGGCAAGGAGATGATACTGCAACAGAAGAGCTGTACATACGAAAGGCACTATTTTTCAAAAGCCGTCAGTCCAACTAACAGATGATAGCAGATAACATTGACACAGTCGCACATTCCCCACGTGCAGTAAAGGACGGCAAATTGTGGATCAACGAGCTGATCTTAAGGCCAATGAGGATAAAGAATAAAAAATACACCACCTGGGACAAAACTTGACGATCTACAGCTAAAATTTGAAGTACACTAACGACATCACAATGGGGGTCCGACGTAGAATCGCCCTTGGCAACCGGTGCTTAGGGTTCATAATAATAATAATATGGGTGGCGCGACAGTCCGAGGTGGACCTGGGCCTAGCTTCTAAGCAACCACTTGTGTTGTGCATGCTATAATTCTTTCACGCGTGGAAGGGACCTACAGTTTAATGCCGACTCCGAACGGCGAATGTGAGAAGCTTTTTCTAGACTGGAATACTCTTTGAGCATTGTCAGTGACTCGAACGAGGGAACGAGCTTAGGGTTCATTCTGTGTTCAAAAATTCTGCATGGTCGTCTAAGCCCAACAATACTTCCAGTTGCCAGTCCCGTATGCAGAATGTTGGACGATAATCCAAACTTCAGAACTGATTCTTGGTGCCTTCGAAAGAAAAATCCTACGTCGGATATATGGTCCCGTCTACGAGGAAGGTGAATAAAAGAGAAGACACAACCGCGATCTCCACGTGTTCGACCACGATGTGGATGTAGTGCGGAAGGCATAAATCCATCGACAGCACTGGTTTGGACATATCGAGCGAACTATAAGCCAATTCTCCAAGTAAGAGGGTCTTCGAATCAGCGCCTCCCGATTCGAGAAGAAGAGGAAGGCAGAACCTGTGGTATATGGACCAAGTTGTACCGTAAGCAGGACAGCTTGGTCATGATGACTGGAAGCAACGTGCCCATGACCGTCAGCGATGGAATTCAGCTGTAGCTTATACTCAGATATGGGCCGCTGGTCTGATATAAACTTGGCAGCACCGACAGCGAGGAAGGAATAAACATTTCGGCCTGTCAAGCTTGCTCTCCTTCATTCGATTGGTTGACTGTCAAGACAGAGCACGCGTTTTGTACCAGCAAAATTAGTAAAATAAAATACGATTCAAATAATTAAACTAAGTCGTTTACAGTATATTCTTCCACAAAGAACACATTGGCACTCACGATGGAACCGCCCATCGTCCATACTTTGAGTCAAATCCACACTTAGCCGTTTTTGCATTTATCTCTTTCTTCCATCAGGAGACACCTTGGATAAAGCTACATCTTTTTAGGCTTAGGCCCACCCCGCATTGTGGTGCCACTCAAAGAACAATAATTTCATAATTTGGTAAAATTGTGACTAATTCCTTGGCTAAAGGGGACAATTCATGTGAACAAGATTCCAAAGATTAATGGATCTTTTAATACAAATGAGTGGGAAGACAGGAGTCGACCGCCAATTCATCTACTGTCCGTAAGCGTGAAGTAAAAAAAGACAATCACCAACATTAGGTGTGTGACTTTGTGTCCACGTGATCTGAAAGCAAGCACACACAACAATTACACAACCGAACGTAAATAAAAGTGAGCGTTTGATTGTTTGAGGGATTGGCTTTCAACGAGGTCTGTGACTGTTCATCTACCCTAACGTAATTGAAAACAAAGTCCCCCTCCCCGGCATACGAAAAAGCATTTAAATCAAACCCATGTATCCAGTGTTTCCAAAGGGAACCAAGTACCATTCGCTTGACTGATTTTTTATTATGATTTTTATTTTCCTTTCATTTATCGTCCCAATCAAGACAAGACGAACGATTTGAAATCACGTTTTCCTTTGATATCGTTCATCATCCTGCTCCCGCTCAGACCAGCGACCAGCCCAGGCACCCCTTTCAATATCCAGCCCCTGCAACGTGGCGCATACATATGAAACTAATTTATTTAAATAAGGGTTCGACGAGTGGTACTTTTCCAAGCGATTTACGCTTAGCCCCCCCTAGTCGACGGACCGTCCGTTCTCAATCGATACTTAAAACATACGCCAACGAGAGGTTAAGATACCCTAGGAATCGGCAAGAACTGGTGATCAATCGCCGCCCGTCTACGGAGCCACCTGTATCCTTTATGCGAGGCGAGAGTTCAACCCCCTCGTGGGTTCAATCCGCATACGAATTGAAAAGAAATTCACTGAGAAAATATCTTCCGCTCAATTGGCAGTAATTTCTAAATGAATTCAATCGAACAGAAACGTTCACTGTTCAGCGGAAATGCAATTGCGACCCCTCGGAGACGTGTATGACTACTGTGGGGTCCAGTGTCTACCCCCACCGAGGACCACGGGTGACTGACCGGTTGTTTAGTGGAACAATTTTACAACCCGAATACACTCGGCAAGTCGTTACTTACACTCGAGTGTGCCGCAGAGATAGAAGTTCGTCCTGGAATCGCATCGCCGTGGCATATGGTCGTCGTGATTGCTTTTACACGCGCCTTTCGGAATTTATTACTCCGAGGCGATGTTACAATCGAACGAGAGACACTCCACAATCCACACTCCGAGTCCAGTCCGATCTGTGCCGGAACGGAAATGAAGGTATGAATAAGCTGCTCCTCAGAATAATTGCCTTAAACTAAAGCTCTAAATTAAAAAAGTTTTTTATACTTCAGTGATTGTGGCATCTTGAGTGATAAAGCAGCACGACAACGCTTTTATTTTTGAGAAGGATTTTTGGTCGTCTCCTCGCTTGGGATGCGCGCCCACGTGGAATCCACGGACGACCGAGCGACGAACGACGAACGACGAACGACGACCGCGACAGCAGCGGCATTAAGTGTGAGAGCTTTAGGTAAAGAAAATGGAAAAACGAATCTTAACTGTCTCAAATAGATGCACGGAGAGTTGGAATAAAATATATTCACTGCTGCACAGCATCTGTTACAATTTGTGGATGAGTTTTAAATCAGAAGTCCTTCTGCCACCGTGGAAGGATAAAATGCAGAAACTTTTTACGAGCCAGGTTCTTGAATTAAAACTTCGCTTTTTCGGGGTAATAAAATCTGGAAACGGTATAATTGGAAAAATGAAATAACTTCGTTCAGAGTTATTGGCAAAGAAGTCGTCATTCGAGATAGCTTATTGAGTAAAAAAGGTATAAATCTTCGGCTGCTCCAGCAGTGGCAGGGATGTGCAGGGGAATTGATATTGCCATTGGGGCCATTAATAAAATGGGACACGAGAGGGATTCGTTCCAACAAACTGTTGACGAATGATTGCATGGGCCTTATGGCGTGCGTGAGACAAGAACTGACATTCAATGGAAGCGATCTGGGTTCATTTACACGTCTACTTTTGCTGTATGAATGAATGGGAGTGGACAAATGGGACGGATAAGTTCAACAAATACAAATTAATACAAATTTTTTTTAAGACCGAGTAACTTGACCAGACTTTTGGGATCGCTCAAAGCCATGCAACGTGAACGGGTATCCTGCCTTTTTTAAGTACGTTCTTGTCGTCTAGAAGAATGTCGTTTTCATTCAGCTTATGTCATAAAGGTACCACATTCAGTGGAAGTTGTTATTAAGTGGACATGATTTTTTTGAACGATATTGGACTGAGTGATACTTTTTCGAACTCCTTTTAAAACTAAATTTGTTCCTACAGTGGCACACGCGAATTATATTCATATTATTTAAAAAATAAGCAATTTATTTTCCTACATGGATTACTAGCTGTACCCGCGACTTCGTATGCGTAGACATTCGAATTTCCTGACGCGATGCCTGGTATGATTACGTTCATGTTTCTGAGTCCAGCAGGCATTTTGTCAGCTCTTATGACAATTCTGTGATCGTCCGACGGCATTCTGTCCACTGCCGTCTTAAACAGTCAGCAATCCGTTAAGCTGATGAAAATAAACTTGCAAGTCAGCAATTATTTCTCGAGGATGGTGCGCGTTTGATCAATTTCGTCATTGCAATTCCCACGAAAATATATTTAAAAAAAGGTGGACAATTCAATGCCGACAATCTAATTCATGAAATGATCCATTTGGCTTTTTCTTTTTTTGTGCGAGGGTAGGTGAAAATCTTCAAGAGATATTATGGGGACCGTTCCCACATAATGAAAGGGATTTTTACACAGTAAAAACACATGAAGTACAAACATCAACAGTTGGTGTGCAAATATTCATTAGAATTAGCCTTAAGCGGATTTAAATAAAAGGCAAACATATGCACATGTGCATACAACAATTTTTTTTTAAATAAATAATTAATAAATGCAAATTTTCTTGCTTATTTACTCGTGAGCAGGCTACGTATAGTTGGCCATGGGAAAAGCATTCATTTCTCAAATCAATACCGGTAAATTTAACTGTCTGACCTTGAGCCTTATTGATAGTCATAGCAAAACATAACTTAATTGGAAACTGCAGTCCTTTAAAAAGAAATGGGTAGTCCGAAGGTATCAACGGTATTCGTAAAACAAATACATTCTCATCTGTGCCTGGACCTGTTTCAATAATCGCTTCAATTACATTAGGTCTTAAAGCTGTTACCAGAAACCTTGTTCCATTGTTCAGCTTTGGAGGACACAAATTTCTAAGCAAAATGATTGGCACTCCAACTTTTAAGAAAATTATGTGCCCTGGTAGTCCTGCTGGATTCGTAGAATTTAAAAATCCTGTTGGAAAATGTGCCGAATCATCCGTATTTACAACGGTGTCAATGGATCGATAAATTTGTGCGTCACCGTTGATCTTGCTTGAAATGAATTCATTGATTCTGGACGCTGAATCATTTCTTGGAGCCAAAATAGCTCTTCTCCAGGTGCTATCATCGATAACATAGCCGATGATGTCACGTAGAATGATTTTCTCGAAAAGAAAGTTTTGTCATCATCATTTGAATTTGTCTATGCCTCTGCTGTACAGCAAGACTTGGGTGATCA
The DNA here is from genome assembly GCA_964034865.1 of Eristalis intricaria. Classification (NCBI taxonomy): domain Eukaryota; kingdom Metazoa; phylum Arthropoda; class Insecta; order Diptera; family Syrphidae; genus Eristalis; species Eristalis intricaria. Next base: position 61,182,304 of record OZ035877.1, on the reverse strand, counting down.
ATGTTGCTTGATCCTTCGAGAGGGGACTCTTAAACAATTCCTTCTTGAGCCCAAGGAAACGTCGTCGGTTGACAAGATTTATTATGCGTATGATATGACTCGCTGTGGAACCGGGGCAGACGGAGTTCGTCACTACTTCGAAGTTATAGCTGGAATTGTGGCACTCTGCCTTATACCGCCTTTTTTGAGCACAGTATATATTTCGTTTGTCATGGGTTATCCATTTTCGACTTAGCACCCGTCTCATGCAGTGACGTCGTCATTGATGACTTTGCGTTGACCAATCACGCCAAAGTCTCTCGCGTATTCCAACAATGTACAAGTCTATCATCGCGTAACTTTTCAGACGACTATCGTCCTTTTGATTCACTTCGGTGATATCCTCGATGATTTGCTTCATGTAAGACCCAGAAATGAAGTATCACAGAGATGCCCGACTTCTACTCCTCTTGCCCCTTAAGATTTTTGACAACTGTTTTTTATAACGTGTTCATACACCAAATTGACCAATCAGAGGACGGCATTTTCGTTATTTCGTGAATAACCGTCAAAAATTCATGAATATCCGTCAAAAAGCCACTCAAATTATTCGATGGACTAGGGGACAATCAGCTGTGAAGTCGGCTCTGTAATACTTCATTTCTGGTAAGACCATCGCTATCGTCTCGCCTACCGTTACAGTTTGAGCGCTCTGAAAATAATATCTCTCATATAAAAATGAATCTCAAATTTCACTAACACATTCTCATTTCAGTTTGCGAATAAAACTGATAGAAATGTGACCTATCACTTTAAAAATATCTTAAAAGTGTAGAACAAGAAATTCATACACAATTTGTTCTCATTTAAAAGTAGACGATACTGAAATAGGTATCGCAAAAAATCAGCCGTCGAAACGATATTACTGACAGTTTTTAACTTATGGGAAGCAGGCAAAACGATCTCTCTCAGACGCTATCGTTTGTTTATGCTTACAAGAAGCGAAACTATCATCGAAACGCTAGCGCAAGACGCTTGTCACCTTACGCGATTAGAGCCCAGGCTTTTTAAATGCCTCAAAGACTGGCAACTTAGTTTTGTATGACTATCTCGAGAAAGGATAGATGTCCGGCCTAAAACCTAACCTTTTTTAACATGATTTGCTACCCCCCTTCAAGGAGAAATGAGACTACCCCATCATCTTGCGGAGCCTGGCACGTCTGCCAATTACGTCACAACTATACATGGCAATCCTAGTGGTCCTAAATTAGAAGAGAAGGCCAATCTCGGCTGATCGATCTTCACTTCATAGCATTTTTTCTCCGATCTGCCATAGAGCGCAATCTGATATACTGTGTGGGTTTCCTGGTTTGAAACAACACTGGCCAAAAGGAAAGATCAAACCCGCTTCGATGATGATCTTGACTCTTTATCGTAAGCTAAAGATTATCAAGCTAGGTTGAACTACCTATCGCCTCATTGGATGGCCAGGCCACGTATCATCGTCATTGAATATTCCTCTAAGACCTTTGTGTTTCATGTGGTTTTCAAGAGAATGACTTTTTTTTGGCAAAGTAGGGCTGCCGAATCTGTGATGATTTGTAGGTGATTTGAGCTAAAAGCAGTATCTCCTGCCCAGTGTTTCAAATTCAATAGAATTTCTTCAGCCCTGCGGAATTTATTTTCAGAAGTGCTCTAGAGTTTCCAGAAGCTTCCACGCTGAAAATCTTTTAAAGGCAACAAGAGACGATACATTTCTTGAAGACTTACCTTAAAATACACTCATGTGTAGAGACGATGGTAAGATCCATTAACCCTTTGAAGCACGAATTATTTTTGGTTCCTTAAAAAATTATTAGAAAAATAGAAAAAAAGGAGTACTAAATAGGGAACAAATTATGACGGTAACGTAATGTGCGTACACGCAACATCAAGCATGAAACAATTGAATTATTCAAGGTGCCTGTAAAAGCCTTAAGTCATGTAGGGCTAAGAAAAGCACCCCAGAAGGGGTCTTGCTACTTATATATTGAACAGAGGGATATATCGAATCCACCAATTCATTAATATCTCTTACTTGCTTCCCAACGGAAAGAGTAACTTTACCATTTTCTTCTTGTACCGTACCGTATACACTCGCCGATAATATACATAGCTTCAATAACCACATTCAGATTTATGTACATACCTTGTGTTAAATACCATTTTTTTTTATTATTTATTAATTCTTGTTATCAATATTCTTATTTTCACGTGTTCACTACTGTAGTGTAAATCATCAAAAATAACAATATTATATGTAGCTCAAGTAGTATGAATACACATACATATATTTCTCAGAATGAACACGCACATCAACGAACGCCGTTTGGGCACCGATACTGGCAATGGTCCGTAGTATGAATACACTCGTGATATACATCCCCGTATACATCCCTATAAATGAACACGCATAAATACGAACGCCGCTTGCGCACTGAGATTGGCAATGGTCTCCACTTATCTTATTCGCAAAACAATGCAAATAATATATATTTTATGTTGTAACTTTTCTCTTAGGCAACGTACAAAGATAACATATATACCAATGGATTCTACACAGATATTTAAATTAAATTAAGTTCTGTTCGGTGAGAGTCAAGAGAAGTTGAGATGATCCACCGAAAAATGGGAAAAAAATTTATTACTTAACATGTTTATTTAAAGGGTTTTTGTTGAAAAAAACCTAATATATGGGGTATAGAAAAAACTCCGCAGGAGAATTATGAAGCTATAGGAGAAAACTGCGCTCGAATCCGTTGGGTAGATTCGGAGATTTTGTGTCAGATACATCAAATCTTAACTTCCTTTTATAAAAGTAAGTGATAATGGGTAATCGAAAAAAGTTTTTAGTATTTTGTCAATAGATGTCGTTGGAGTCGTCTATCTCCAGTCTTAAGCTTCATTTAACCATAAAGAATTGAATTCGGAGAAGTTGAAAAAAAAGTTGCAGCTGTTCAAGAATGAGTGAATATAATGAAGAAGTTCGCTATATTTTGAAATTTTTGTATAAAAACGGGAAGAATGCCACGCAAGCCACCAATGAAAATTGTGAAGTTTACGGAGAAAATAATGGCAACACTTATCGTATGTAATTACATCCATTCTATTCTATTACGTAAATAAGAGCTAGTGGTCGCCGTGGCGTAATGGGAAAGTGCGTCGACTCCTACGCAGAGGGTGCCAGGTTCGATACCCGAATTTACCACCTTTGATTAATTCACGGCTTCACCTCTTTCGTATTCAAATGTAACAAAACACTGAATACGAGTTTGATTTCTTTGTTTAGTGGCTTTCCTCACACTGTTTCAGTTCGTGTATTACAACAATGGTTCGCTCGCTTCCGTTGTGGAAACTTCGATGTGAAACATGCACCTCGCTCTGGTCGACCTATCGTTGAAAAAGTCAATGAAACTATGGAAAAGATTGACCAGGACCGTCACATAAGCAGCCTTGACATCGCCAAGGAACTAAGCATTCATCATCAAACGGTTTTGAACCATTTAAAAAAGGCTGCCTACAAAACGAAGTTCGATGTTTGGGTACCACATGGATTGTCTGTGAAAAAAGTTTGATAAGAAATACGAAAAGACTTTTTCGACTACCCATTATTTATGGTATTAATCTTAAAATCTTATATATATTTTATTTGAAACTAGGTGTGCACGAAACTGTACATGAAATTAAGAAAAGAATAAATAAAAATTTGGCACAAAAATCTTTTTCACCGAGCTCTGAACAAAGTTGCCAGATACAGTGCTCTATCTCATAGCATTTAAGAGTATATATAGTACTAACAAGTAAACGTTGACTTTTATATAAAGTGATACATTTGCGTTTTTTTTAGCCGTATATCATGCCGTAACCTTCGTAACTTTTTGGACTAAGGCACGGTGCACTCGTTATGCGTTATTTTAACGCGCGGTGCCGCAGCGTCACCGCATTTGCGTTATAGAGTACTCATAAGTAAATTGAGAGATGCAAGATTTCTCAGTTATATGCGCCATTTTCTTCCTTAGGTGGCGCTACAGTCCGGGGTGGACTTGGGCCTCAACCAGTAAGCCTCTCCAGCCGGCACGATCTTTTGCCAGCTGTCTCCAACTGCGGACGCCAAGTCGGTTGAGGTCCTTCTCACCTGGGTGCGCCATCGGTTCCGTGGGCGTCCTCTATTGCATTGTCCCACTGGTTCGGAGTCGAAGACGGGCTGGAGCAGTGTTGTCCATGCGCTCTACATGGCCCAGCCATCTTAGGCGTTGGATCCGAAGACGCCTGACTAGGCTCATGCCGCTGTACAGCCCAATAACCATCAACGCAGACAGGACCAAAGATTGAACGCAGAACTTTTCTCTCGAAAAGACCAAGTGCTTCTTCATCCGCTTTTGAGATTGTCCATGCCTCCGCACCGTACAGCAGGACTGGGATGATCAAGGTCTTGTATAAGGTGAGCTTGGTCCTTCGAGAGATGGCTCTACTACTCAATTGCCTCTAGAGCCCAAAGAAACAGCGATTGGCAAGAGTAATTCTGCGTTTAATCTCGGTACTGCTGTTGTTCGTATTGTTTACTTGCGAGCCGAGGTAGACGAAGTCCTTCACTACCTCGAAGTTATAGCTGCCAATGGTGACGTTTTGGTCAAGTCGTCGATGTTGTACGTCTTTTCTTGATGACTGTATATACTTCCTTTTGCCCTCGTTCACCGCTAAACCCATTTTGGCCGCCTCCGCTACAATACCAGCAAACGCTTCATTGACGGCTCGCTGTGTTCTGCCAATCACGTCAATGTCATCCGCGTATGCTAGCAGTTGTACGGACTTCTGGAAGATCGTGCCTCTAGTGTTGGCGTGTGAGTCTTTCACAATCTTTTCCAGGATGATGTTAAAGAAATCACATGACAGCGCGTCACCTTGTCTAAATCCTTTTTTGACATTGAAGGTCTCGGTGAGTTCGTTACCGACCTTGATGGAGCAGCGAGTGTTCTCCATCGTGATCCTGCACAACCTAACGAGTTTGGCAGGAATGTCAAAACTAGACATGGCATTGTTTAGCTCGTCCATATGCACGCTGTCATATGCGGCCTTGAAATCGACGAATAGGTGGTGGGTGTCGATCTGCATTTCTTGGGTTTTTTCCAGGACCTGCCGTAATCTGAAGATTTGTCGATGGTGGACTTCCCCGGCCTGAAACCGCACTGATAACGACCTATCAGGTTGTTGACGAATGGTTTCAGGCGCTCACACAAAACGGCAGAGAGGATCTTATAGGCGATGTTAAGGAGACTTATCCCTCTATAGTTGGTGCAGTCAAAGGGGTCTCCTTTCTTGTGGATCGGGCAAACGATACTGAGATTCCGTCGGGCATGCTTTCCTCCGACCATATCTTACAGATGAGTTGATGCATGTACCTTACAAGCTCATCTCCAGCTGCCTTAAACAGTTCCGCAGACAGTCCGTCTGCACCAGCAGCTTTATTCGACTTTAGTCTCGATATCGCTATCTTGACTTCGTCTAGGTCACGGGGACGGAAATGTCGTCGATCATCGTCAATTGTGTGGAGTGGAACATTCTGCTTCTGACAGCGGTATTGGAGTCTTCCTCGCCGTTTAACAGTCTACAGAAATGATCTTTCCAGATTCTCAGTACGGACTACGAATCTACTACGAGTTGTCCCTCTGCGTCACGACAAGCTTCTGTCCGAATTTTGTATCCATTTGATAGTCGTTTTACCCGTTGGTAGAACTTTCGGACGTCATTTCTGCCGTAACACCTCTGCATTTCCTCGATCGCGCGCTTCTCGTGCTCTTTCTTTTTCTTTTTGTGAAGCCTGTGCTCTTCCCTTCTTTTAAGTTCGTAGAGCTCACGAACCGCTCTCGTCCTTCTGTCCAGCGTCGCCTTGTATGCTACTTGCTTCGCTGAATGTGCCTGCCTGCACTCGTTGTTAAACCAGGGGTTTTTTTGGGGTGGTGTTTTAAAACCCTGCACATCAGATGCAGATCATTTATGCGATGCGTCATTTATGCGAGTAAAATACTTGCAGGTTTCGGCGATACAGACGAGCAGTTACGTTTTTCAATACATCGTTTTTTGTTATTAAGCAGTGCAGAGAGTGTGTGTAGAGCGCCAAGGTTTTCTTAGTTTTCTTGGCCAGTGAATCTTAAACAATAAAGTCTGTCCTAAGAACTAAAAAAAAAAACCAGAAACAATAGTTTAGACGCCGAAAGGCAAATAGTAAGATAGAATACAATATTTTAGAGTACCTGCGAAGGGTCAGTAAGATAGAATTAAGGACATGAATTCTTAGATATTAAGGTAGATTTTTATGACATTTTTGTCTAGTATAAGTTTTCCTGGAAATTATAAGAAAAAAGCAGTGCACACATGCGTCATTTTGCGCGCTAATTAAAGTTTGACAAAAATACGTCAAACATGGGAGAGATTCGATAGAGAATTTTTTATTAATGAGATAAAACGGGTTCCAGAAATATGGAGTGTTGCTTCCGAGACCTAGCATGACCGGCAAAACAAAATATTCCTTTTGTTAGCCAATGATGAACAAAATGATGCCCAACAACGTCGTTTATTTTTACGAACATTAAGTTTGTTTGCACTAGGTACTAGGAAATTACTCGTTCCTTTTATAAACTTCTATTGCTGCAAGCCAAACGCGAACTGCAGATGGAGTCCAGAGAGAAAAACCTGCATGTGTGCTTTGAACTATTACGGAACCACGCGTTGAAACGACGTATGTGTGCACCGGGCCCTAACCATTGAATAGTCGAAAATGGCCTGTCATCGGACCTTACTTTTAGACATCGATAGAGGGTCGATATAGTAAACATAATATATTGGAGCTTAATATTTCTAAATGTAAGGTATTTATGGTGGGTCGCCGTGGCGTAGTAAGTGCGTCCACTCCTACGCAGAGGGTGCCAGGTTCGATACCCGAATTTACCACTTTTCTTATTTCATGGCTCCACCTCTTTCGAGTCACTGACAATGCTCAAAGAGTATTACCTGCTTAGAAAAAGCTTCTCAAACTTGGCCGTTCGGAGTCGGCATTAAACTGTAGGTCCCTTCCACGCGTGAGAGAACAATATCACGCACAACACGAGTGGTTGATGAGAAACTAGGCCCAGGTCCGCCTCGGACTATAGTGCCACCCATATTATTATTATTAAGGTATTTATAGAGCACCGTATCGCAGAGCCGTTCATACATGATTATTTTATGAACGACCTTCTTAAGGATATAGGGGTCATATTTGACGCAAAACTACATTTTCACTACATTACGATTGTGCCATTGTTTGGGGTTCTCCATAAACAGTTCAAGGACTAAGATTTGAAAGAATTCAAAAGAATATCAACAACTGCTTGTTCGTACGGAAAGGGCTATGCTTCGATGGTTTGGTCACGTAGCAGGAATGTCCCCACTAACACAGGTAGACGAGGTCCATAAGCTCGCCTGGTTACGCTTGGGCATAACGCCTGATGAGTTTGAGGCGATGGCGGAGGATCGAGTTGCATGGAGATCTCTCGTGCGTGATTTACGCTAGCGACCTTTTAAGTGGATCATGCGGGTTAGAAGATGATGATGAGAGATTGATTGTGATTAACGCTAGTCTTATAGATATTTCTTACTACAGAAAGAACATTTTTCCAAATTTGCCATTTGATGATTTCTTGATTTCTTTAATTGTGTGAATCTTTATCATTGGCATTTTTAAAATGTGCCAGTTAGATAATACAACCTACATAATTTAATAACTTTATTTAAAAAAAATTACAAGTACACGAATGAATGACGGTTTTCAAAATGTTCACTATATTCCTATTACTGGTAATTTGAAGGATAGGTAAGGTTGAAATACACAAGACAGCAGCCACACTTAAGCCAAGCATAGGCCCATTGCCTTACCATGCTGATCTATGGGTACCTATTCCGCACACCAATTAGAGCTTTTAAGGAAGCGAAGGAGAATGCTGTTTATAATGTTCCTCAGATCAGCCAGGTTATCAAAGATGTGCGCCCCAGATATCTGAATCTACGCGATGAGAGAGCACTGCAGCTGCATAACAAGTGCTCTATATCTCTTCTTCGTCCTCGTGAATGCAGCTTCTTCAGAAATCATTGTAGTTGGAGTTATGATGGTACAATGCCCTGTTAGAACGCCAATAAGAGATCTGAGATTCGGTCTGCTTAATCCGTTTGGGATCGATCCATTAAGTTGCATTTAATGATAGATGTTTAGATGAAAGTCTTTTGCATGCTACGCTGAAGAGATTCTTAGCTTCAAGCACTTTTCCGAACTTAGAGGTGTTAGCCCTTTCTTCTTTTTGCTCCATTTTGAAGTTATAGGTAGCAGAGAAAAGGTTTGCTGAACCAACCCATCCGCAGATTGTTTGAGCAAGCTTTTATGCATGCAAGCGTAGCGATATGAGTAGAGAGTGGATCTCCACCCGGAAAAGTACAGAATTGAGGATAATCTTTATTATTTTAAATTAAATATTGATTTCATAAATCACTATCGGAAACCATTGATAGTAATAAAAAAGATTATTGATTAAAATCGATAGATCTCCACATCTACCCTCCAGAGATCTTGCCCATATTTTCATATTGTTACGGGTGTGAATCTTATCATTTAAGCATCTGTGGCCATTTTTTTTTCTTTGGCGTAAAATGCTTATAGTTTAAACTCTGTGTGGTGTGCCGTGGAGTCTTTTCGAAACTGTACTCAAAAAAAGCTCTAACTCTTTTTATATAAATATGTATTTTATTGTGGCATGAATTTTACAATTACAATATTTACTTACAGAGATTTGATTATTATTTACAAAATAATACAAATTGTCAATCAATGTGCAAATTTTATAGTTTTATGTTGATTTGAAGGAAAAGCCACTAAAAACCTTCATTAAATAAAAATAGATAAAATAATAAAAAATAGGGCAGAAATAATGCCAAATATATAGTTCGTCGAGGGAAGAGAGAAGTGTTGAGATGAGTTCGTTTCCAAGTTCGTAATGAGTTCGAGAGAAACATAATAAATAACAAGAAACAAGCAATTTAATAAATGTTTGAAAATAACGGAACAAATGGACATAGTTAATATATAGAGAAAGTAAATTAAGTTAATAAATAAATAATAAGAAAAAATAAATAAATAAATAAATAGATAAATAAATAAGTAAATAAATAAATAAATAAATAAAAAAATAAATAAATAAATAAATAAATAAGTAATTAAATAAATAAATAAATATATTAATAAGTGAATACATGACTGAATATAGGTATGAACTTTCAAATTGAAGACTTTAACAAAGGTATATGATGAATAAATTAACACACTCTTTATGAGGCTAAGTTTGAAATCAATTCGTTGTCCGATGTTAAGCAGGAATTTATATAACGTTGGTAAAGTCGTTCATTTCTAGTTGAAATAGTTTCTATATTGGCCATTCTATGAAAACTCTTTTTATAATATCCATGAAACTATAAAACCTTCCACGCAACCCTCTTTTGCCTCCAAATTATAAAGCTGACATCAAACAAGAACAGTGACATCTATTAAAACTAACGTCGATACATAAGATCTTTAAGCATGACCAATTATTTGATTCAGCTAAAATGTCTCAATGTCAGACTATTGATGACAGCCGCAATGTGTGCCTCTGTCGTTTGTCCACCGCCAGGAGACTCAGTTTTATCCTCGTTATATGCTGCCTTACACAAATGTCTGTTGTTCACTTGTGTCAACAGAAACTATAAACATCTTCACGAGTTTCCTCTGCCAAGTAATTTCCGCAACCAGTCATTCCATTAACTCGAAGTCTTGCAGAACAACGAAGGTACACAAGAAAAAAAAAGATTTACCAATTGTTTCAGCCTCGCAAACCTTTTCTCTGCTTGCTACCCATAACTTCAAAAAGGAAAAAGAAGAAAAAAATGTTAACACCTCTAGGTTCGGAAAAGTGCTGTAAACCTGGGAATCTCTTCAGCGTAGCACGCTGCAAAATACTTTCATCTAAACTTCTATCATTAAATACAACTTAATGCTTCACCTTTGAAGTTGGTAACTTTTTCCTCATGCCCTCCCATGCCCCCCATTCACCCATTCCGCCATTCCGCCATTACCCCAGTCGGTTCCCTACAGCTCCATCGGGACGAAGCCAATAGCATTTGTCCGCTTTCATTATGTTTCTTTTTACGACTCACTTCTCTCCCTCTCGAGCTCGAACATCCTCCTCCAGGACCATGGTCCTTGCACTTTTATTTAATTTTCACTTAGACTGTACATTTTCTTTCGCAGTGAATAAAAAATGGAAGGAAACAAGAAGAAAAAAGCACGGAACATGAAATAAAAGAGCACAAATTAATCCTCTTTCGTATTCATTGCGCGAAAATTTGTGTGCAGGACATGTCATCATAATCAGTCTGCCGTTGATTGAGAAAGGATCGAGATGGAAAAAATATCCCTTTGAAAAGCACTGTCCGACCATTAGCTGGCAAGAGGATGAATTTCTGCACTTCGTTCATGTGGCACGGACGAGAGGTGTCCTCTTAATAATATCAATGTCTGGGACATCAAAGGAAAACGTCAAGCAAAGGCTATCACAAATCCATAAATAAAATAATTTAATTACAGTATCTGCTGGCAAGCACAGAGGTGGGGTGACACAGGAAAGGTCATATCCCTTCCAAGGCTATCATTGTCGGCCTCATTCTAATCATTGGGCTGATCTCCTCATCCTCATCCTCTTGCTCGTCCTCAAAGTGAATCCCCGCAGCTGCCTCCGCATGACCCCAAGGTTTGTTGGGATAGGATGTGTGTTGAAGGTAAGCAAGACAACAAAAGCTGACCCTGTACGAAAACAAGGATATTAAATTCATGCAAAGGTACACCCGGCCATCTGTGCCGTCCTCCGTCGAGTCAGCCATGTGTGAGTGCGTAGGTGTGTCCTCTCGAGATGGCACAACACATGCACACACGTCAGCACACATATAATCAAATAGTAACTCCACTCCGTACGGCAGCATCCGAGTTCCGAGTAATAAAATCAGTGGCAGGGCACAACAGGCAAAAGCTAAAGAGGCGAAGAAATTGCGGTAATAGCCCCGGAATGGGTGCGGAGGCAAGAAAAAAAAAAAACGAACCACCCCCCGGCAGGAGGAAGTCCCTGGCTGGTTGCTATGAGCGAAAGAAATAATAAAATCACCAGATGATGGTCATTAGACCGAAAAGTAATTTCATTTTATGAAACTTCAATCTCTCCACTGCCGCGCTGCCGACTGGATCCGAATGAGATGTTGTTTTGTTTTGTCCTTAAGACGAAGGACGACCGTCGACCGACGCTTAAAGGGACCAACACCCGCCCGGAAATCATGGGTTTACATGTTTTCAAAGCGCCCTAAACACTGGGAGGATGGCATCTGCGTACAGTGGGTGCCTGCCTCGCTCCGAGCGGACCCTACATTGTACACCAATGTTGGCCATCAAATCGAGAACACCATAGTTTAACACCTGAGAAAATAATGGCGAAACAATAAAACCCCCGCCCCTTGGCACGTAAATTTGATTTTGAAATAAATTTCAAATGGAATAGAATCCCAACGAAAAAGGAGACATAAGCTCACCCAACGAGGGAGCAAGGTGTGCAGTTGTGTACTTCGCCACCGTGCCGCACTAAACCTCGGCCAAAATCCGAAGTCGCGCAAAATTGCTTTACTGTTCAATTTAAAGTTTTCAAAAGGTACTCTACTCGATGTCCATCCCCACTCTCAGCAAATGAACGTTGACTAAACCGACCGTGCGTCGTACCGTCTCGGCGCGGAGGGACAAGGAGGCATTGTAAATTTTTGATGTCCTTTCATTGCTGGCGAGCACTAGAGTGTTGTGTTACTTTTCGGACGAGGGACAATTTGACAATTCAATTATACGGAAACAAAAACGATGCTAACTTATGAAAGCCGGCTTTGAAACCCACCGCTTGACGGGGCTGTGCCGTAAAATTCCGCCAAGACGGTGGCGGAACGATGAAGTGGAGTGAAGTGAAGTGAAACGTTTTATGTCCGCCTCGACGCTGAATAGGTGTGTATTTGCAGACATTTATGTGAGTGCGTTACCTCGCTAAGCAGGTGTTGTTTGGCATTGCTGTTCGCTTCTAATCTCAAACGAATCCCATTACGAAATTTTATCAGAAATTCAATTTCAAAAAACGAAACGATCGCACAAGAGAGTGGTAATTAAAACGTCTCAAACGAGGTATTCAAGAGCGCGGAAGGAGTGTTTTTCATTCGAAATTGTTACGGGCACTTTTATAAGGTAATCAAGGATACTTCTTTCAGTCAGTTTGTCGCGGCAGATGTTGTTTGGAAGACAGTACTGCTTTGACTATTATCGCTTACTGAGATATTGAATGTCGTGCGAAGTAAATGTTCTTGGTTATACGACTTAAATTTGAAAATAAAAACGACACTTATCTGAAGCAGTTGTGTCGACAGACCGGGTGGCACTAAAATGCGTATTTGCCCTGCCTGCTCTTATCTGCTCCAGTAAAGACGAGAGGAGCAAAGTAGCCTCATCCAACATGCACTTGCAGCTGGCAACTGCGGTTAGTTACAATACAATAAGCAAAGTTGGTTTCTCTTAATGTGCATCAACTAAATCCTCAAAGCACCCGTTGATGGTGAAGTACACAAGGAAGGACACCATGAATACTTCAACGCACAGCTGACAGTACCATTTGATAGCATGTTCAAATTCAAGTTGAGTTTGTTATGCTAAAGGGCGGCTGTTTCTAAAGGGGTTTCCGATGGGGCCTTGACAACTTTGAATTTGATTTGGGAACGCACTCTTTCATCATCAAATTGTCACTGTCAATTTATTCAATAAACTCAACATTCTCATCATGGCAAAGTACACGAACGAGCAACGTCTGAAAATTATAAAAATTTTCTATCGAATTCCGGAATAGGTGACCGCATCTTTAAGAGTGGTAACTTCTAATTTTGGACGAGGCTCATTTGTAGCTCACTGGGTTCGTCAAAAAGCAGAATATGCGTTAATGGTCGGGTGAAAATCCACATGTGCTTCATGAATCACCACTTCATCCACAAAAAATAATTGTTTGATGCGGTTTGCATGCCGACGGCGATATTGGGCCATATTTTTTCGTCCGTCACGTTACGGTGAATGGTCAGCTTTATCGCGCCATGATTACCGATTATATTGGGAGATATGGACTTGGACGACATGGGGTTCCGATTTCATGTGGTTCAATTGATTCATGTGGTTACAATTGATGAATTGAAGAGTAAGTATGGTGAGGGTGTTATCTCAAGAAACCGACCAGTCGATGTAACGATGCTTGACTGTTTTCTGTGGGGCTACTTAAGGTCATTGACTTATGCCAGCAAGCCGATGACTTTGGAAGAACTCAGAGCCAACATTGAACGCAAAATAGTGGCCGTTTTGGCCGAAATGTGTGGCCGCGTCGTTGAAAACTGGGTCCAATGAATCGCTGGCAACTTGGCCACGGTGACCGTATAAACGAAGTCTAGTTCCATTAATAAATGTTTTTATTGAACCTCTAGTCAATAATGAAGTTTTTGAAATATGTCAAATGGCTTACGTTATATTTAAAAAAAAAGTTGTCAAGTCCTTATTGGAAAGCCCTTTATATGTGACGACTGTCGACATGGCGAAAACTGAGAAAGAAATGTTAAAACCTGAGCAACCAGAACCTCGCGTCTCCATCAGAGTTGGTTTCCATGTTAGCTGCCAAGGTATCTGTCAAATTAAGCTTGCCTTGAAGTTCAATGCAATGGTGATATAGGGCGGCCTTTGCTATGGGCCGCCTGACTTTCATCATGCGCAGTGGGAGCGATCAGTTTTCGAATCTGCTCAATGCGGATGCCAGACCCGTACTCTTAAGTGGGGCGGAGAGTAGTCCAACAGTCGAGGAAGTCATTTTGGCAATTGAACCGCTTAAAGTTGGCAAATCCGCGAATGTGGATGAAATCCACTTCTTTCTCGTGTACTTAGTGTGGCCTGTGAATGTCTTAGGTTATGTGTAGGAAGCGCTTTCTAGAGCCATGTTCGAGCCCAGGATGGGGGATGAACATTGAGGCTTTCGTCCCAGAGCCGGTCAGCTTTTCACTCTCAGAGTGTTACATGAGAATGCAAAACCCATCAACCATAGCTATCTTGTAGATTTGGAAACGGCATACCGAGTTCTTCGCTTTAAACTCTGGAGTGTTCTAAAGGATTATGACATTGATTGTTCCTCCATGCACAAACACCGGCAGCTGTATTCGGGTTAACTGTGCTAAATCAACACCTTTCATCATGGGCGTTGGGCTTCGCCTAGGGTGCGGTTTGTTATCTTTCCTTTTCATTGTTTATATGGACTGGATGTTGCAGCGCAGCCGAGGCGAGGAATTGGGATATTCTTTTTGCAGTTGACTTAGTTAATCTCACATCTTCCCAGACGGAAATCCAGTCCGCCATCGATAGGTTTGTGACCCTATGTGCTGATGCTAGGTTAACGTAGACATATCGGAGGTTATGGTAAATTCTAGAAAGCTTGTTCAATGTACTCTAAATGTTAGTGGAGTCCAGGTGGTGAAGCAGGTGGAGAAGTTTAGAGGAGTAATGGCCTACTTTCTTGTATGATTCGTCTGGTCGGTACAATTTCGTAACACCTTGGAGGATCTGTAATCAGGGAGGCCGAGATTAGTGTCAAAGCAAAGTGTGTGGTTTTTAAATCAGTTTTCTTTCACCTATGGTCATACAATTTCGGTGCAGCTGCTGAGATGAGGAATCACCGTGCTGCTGTGGGAATTACTCGCTGGGATAGAGTAAGAAACACGGCAATGGGCGAGGTATTCAAAGTTGAGCAGCTGCTTCTTCGAGACAGGATCGTTATATCAGTACCCGGTGATACCATGTGAAGAATCGAAGGGCTGTGTGAAAGGCAAATTTTTTCAGAGTGGCCGTTCCACTTTAAACCCTCATGTATGACCCAAAACTCAACATGTATGAAGGACCCCATAACAGGTATGATTGACCATCCAACATGTATGAAGACCAACTTGTATGAAGGACTAACCAAACACTTACCCAACGAGGAACAGCCAATGACTGAGATGCAAAATGGTTCACGTGTAGCAAGGTGATGCAATATGCTGCATTTTCGAAGGCGTTTGGATACGGAACTTGTCCCGAACATACTTTTTCAAGTTTTCTTGCACCATTCACCGTCGACTAAACGTTCTTGTACTTTTTTGTTTGTTTTTCTGTTTTGGGCACTAGCACCCACCCACCAATCAGATTATTTTGAATTAACCGCTGATCGAAGGATCCAACTACTGGATGAAGACAAAAACTCTTGTCGGAGTCTATTGACATAAGAGAACATATTGGCCCAAACAGGTGCCATCAAGGTGGTAGGGGAACCTACAAATGCCCAAACAGGCGTCCTTGAAGATAGGTAGGGAGACCCTCATGGACCCAAACAGGCGTCGTTGAAGCTAGGTAGGTGAACCATTATGGGTAAAAGCTGGTGCCCTTGAGGTAGTAGGAAAATCTTCAAGGCCCAAACATACGTCCTTGAAGATAGGTAGGGGAACCTTCAAGGGGCCAAGCAGACGTCCTTGAAGATAGGTAGGGGAACCTTCAAGAGGTCAAACAGACGTCCTTGAAGATAGGTGAGTGAACTCTTTTGGGCCCTACCGCGCCTACCGGCGTCCTTGAGGTAAGTAGGGGACGTCTGAAGACCGAACAGATGTCCCGAGTATAGGTACGGTTCTTCTCTTTCCGACACTTCTTTAGACATGGTATGCACGCGTCAGTAGTCATGATTACAACTGAATCGTTAAACATGCCTACACATTTGATTTTTGTAAAAAACAAAACTAGATGAAAATGCGTTCGTAACACGCTGAAAGCGTCTGTTAGGAGCGCTCTTCTTGCCAATTACTGAGTTTTCGGCGCGGCGTTTTCGCAATTACAATCCTAATCGAAACAGAAAACGAAGCTAATCACACTCGTAGTATCGTTCGTATTCGCAACCGGGAATCCGTCGGTAACAAACACTATTTGTGCACAAACTGCGACTGAAACAGGATTTAAAACTTGCATATCATTCTTTGTACCCATTTCATCCCCAAAATGAGTAATCATATGCGCATGCAGACAGAATTCGATTTAATACAATTCCATAGAACAGCCCGTCTCACATTCAATAGGAGTCAAGACCTAAATGAGGCATGTCCGGATTTCCCAGTTTTCTCACCACTTGTACAGAACTTCTTCAGATTCAAATTTCCTTGGAATGATATCTCATAGCTTTGTTGTGAAGATCCCACAAAAATTTGATTTCCTTGTGAACCTACTTGCACAAAAAGCAATGCAAGCATACAGATCACCTCAGCTGTTGCTGCAAAGTCACAGCACACAGATAAAATTGAAGTGGCAGCGGTGTTCTCGTTCACGCCCGAGTGTTACTTCCAATGACGTCTACACCTCGCAAAACTTCTTGATGGCATGTCAGACACCTTGGCACCACAAAACAAAGAGACAGATACATTGTCAATCATCGACTCCCATGGTCTCGTGTTGCAGGCAAGAAGCAAACATAAAAAGACGTCTGCACCGAACCCAATCATTCGGGTGCCGATCCACTTGGCCACCCACCCTCAGCGCACAACTCATCTGCATACATCAGAAAACTTAAACTTCTGAGCTGTCCGGCAAACACAGGCACAATGTAATCCCCTAAAAAGTTTAACTTGTAACGCAAACAACCATCGGATTACATTTTCAATTTCCAATACATGTTATCCCCAGTGCGGCATAAACCTTCCTTCTCTCTCTCTCTCTCTCCCATTCTGGCAAACAAGCATAATTGCCAAAGGTGGAGAAAAGCCGCCCTCTCGTCAGAAGGGGCCCCTGCAAATAATTCTGAATGTCCTATCACAAGTCCTTTTAACACCTTCGCAGGCAAAAAGAAAAATAAACCCAAACAGCAACCAAACACAATTTCCCCCTTTGTGGGCGCTCTGTCTCTCTGATCCCTTCCCTTGTTGACCACCAGCAGGACATTCCAGGGGCATCTGTACTTTGGTTCGAAACATCAACGACAAACACAACATCCGGTCGTGTACTTATCGATGGTTGAGTAACTTTCCAATATAAAAGGGTAGGAAACCCTTAAAACTTTACCCAAACTGTTTGAGCAGGTTTCGGGCGGGTGACTGGGTGGCTGGACGACCGTGCGACCGGCTCACCTTTGCATGATAAGAGAACGAACTCGCCCTCAAAAAGGGGGCTTTCATCAGATTAAGCCTCACACCTTGGCCAGAGTGCGGCCAACCGAAAATATGTGCACACAGTTTCCCAGCCGAGTGGAGATGGAGTGCTGCACCAGCTCTGCCCCCGCCCCCACCCTTCAGATGCATCACACCCCTGATCTGTGATTGCAGAAGGGATAATGGGGGCTGACAGTCGTGTCCCAATGTAATCACCTCATAAATGTCGCTACTGACCAAACAAATATGTTATTATGGTAAATAAAATGGCCAAGCCTACTGCTGCAGCCCCAGATGAGGATGTGATGAATGAGGCTGGGGCTCAGATGCAGCTGCAAGGAGCCTGCATTCGAAATCCTGGATTTATGCAAAACGCAATTGGCCATTGGGATTACTATCTGAAAGGAGGCCATTAGCAGGCGGCAATTATAATTTTCTGAAGGCAAGGACCTGCTTGCACAAAACGTGCATCGGGCAAAAGGCAGCCGACAGACGGCAGAAGGCAGCACCAAAGACGACCAAGGGACATCGGAACGTTTACCTTGGTGTGATTATTTATTTGTTTGCTGGAAGACAGGAGACAATAAAACAGGGTGAACGATGGCGGCGGCCGACGGAAGAGTGGGTGGCTGGGATGGAACCCGACTACTTGGAGGAAATATAATTTTGGTATTGCAGCCACGGGGAAAAGTTCTTGCAAATTATTATTTGCTCAAGGAAGTATGCAGACGATGTCCTTCCTTGTACAATTCGGACGGCACTTCTTGTGGACGGAAGGGGGCACGCCCAGAATGGACAAACTTGAAAAGCAATTTGCATTATTTACTACAACTTCTCAAAGGAATCTCACTGTGGAATGTGAATGTGGAGATGTTTGGGGGCGCAGAGAGCGAGAGAGACAGAGCTGTAAGATGACTACTACCATGTTGGTACTAATGATGATGATAAAGATGGCCAATGATGATAATGATGATGATGATGAATTCCATGCCATTTCCTCCTGAATCCCGGATTTGAGCTTGCCGTTTGCTTGTGTGTATTTGCCATCGAGGGTGCAATTAAACAAAATCTCCACAAATTTGCCTTTGCACAGAGATTAAAGAGACCAAAATGAGGGCATTTGCAATAAATTATCAAATATTATTCCATTCAGAGCCTTGCGGCTGCATGCTGAATGGGAGGGAGATGGACGGTTGCATTTCTTGAGGCTGCACTTTGTGTAAGGACCAAAGACATTTATTAGATTCGACATTGACATATAGAAGATGCATGGAGGGCGGTGCAGATACAAGCCAGTAATTGTGTTTGGCATTCATTGCATACGGGTTGCATGGGTGTAAGAAATTTAATAATCTAATCAGCCAGAAGGGAGATTTGCGGACATTTCAGAGAAGCCACCGCATCGAGTGCACATATGTGTGTCAAAGTGAAGCACCATTGATTTGCTTGTTTTCTTGAAAATGTTATTTTCGAAACGAACACACAAGGAGTACTTACAATTTGCCAAGAGCCTATAAATGGCCACAAGTGGGCTTCGTTGGAGAGAGCGAAGCCCATTGAAATGTGATGTAATCCCACATTTGTGGGCCAGAGGGATTAGGATCTGAAGAAATTCCAGAATATCTCTTGATTAAGGACCACTTAGAAATGTCAGTATTTATGCCACATTTGAAATGCAATGCTTTATTGGGTTACGTGTGGCAGCAGTGCAAGAACAGCTGGGCCTATCGACGAACAAATTCTTCCCAAGCTGGTGTATTAGGGACCGGTGTAATGAACTTTCTATTCACATTTCGTTTGAGATTCGACTCGGATTCGAGGATACTTGTGCATCTACACTTGAAGAAGAAGGATGTGAAGCTTGGTAATTGACAGCTTAGACAGTTTTTCTTCAATTAATCAGGATCTTTGACAAAGTTGGTTACCTTGAACAGTTTATGACCATCGGTGGTGATGAGTCAAGTCAGAGGTCCATATGACGGTCTTGACCAACGAGAAACATTTTTAAATGATTCAAGGACCACAGCGTGTTTTTAGTTTTGAAACAGGCATTCACAAAATATTTTTGAGTGAGTCTGCATACAGGAGACTTATTGATAGCTGTTTTATGACATCTGTTAAATTGATGAATACTAGAAAGCTTTTTGTATACATAATGCATGTGTAACAACAGAGGGCTGCACGACATGCAATAAGTTATAACCTCATACCTTTGAAACCGCAACAGCGGCATAGCAATAATGTCTGACAATCGAGCTGCATCGAGGTCTACATCATTAAATCCAAGCTTGTCTGGGAATGCCCACAGAAGCAGAGTAGAGTAGGAGGAACAAAGATACCTCGTCATACGAGGCTAGAAAACAGCATCAGTACCCTTTCCAGACCCCTAACCATTCTGTGCTGTAAGAGATCATGGCCTCAGGGAAGAGTTCAGGGATCTAGTAAGAAGGAACAAGGCACAAGCTTGGAACAAAGCTCATGGCATGAAGCGGTATAATCGGAAGAGGTTTGAGACAAAATGAGCAAGAACAACTTCCGTATCCTAGCAGGCTTTCTAAAAGCGAACTGCAGACTTAGGGATCTTGGATGCACTGCCGTGGAGTAGTGGGTAAGTGCGTTAACTTCTCCGTAGATGGTGACAGGTTCGAATTATCAACATTCTTAATTCACAGCTCCACCTCTTTCGAGTCACTAACCATGCTCAAGGAGTATTCATGTCTAGAAAAAAGCTTCTCAACTCTGCCGTTCGCAGTCGGCATCAAACTGTAGGTCCCTTCCACTCGTGCAAGAACAATAGCACGCAGAATACGAGTGGTTGCTGGGAGGCTAGGCCCGGGCTCACCTCTGACTGTCGTGCCACCCATATTAATATGCTATAGACTTAGTGATCTTAGCATCTAAAGAAGATAGGTGTTTCAGAAGAAGACGTCTGCAGATTATGTGGAGAATCTAATGAAATTCCAAACCAAACGTACTGTGATTCGGTGAGGCACTACCCTATAAAAGATAAAGTCCTTGTGTTAAACTTCTTCACGGGGCAAGTTGTATTAAATTATCTCGATCGTTGGCCATCGACCATCTTTTTCACTCAAGAGGATAGTTTATATTGATACTTGAGTCGATTGAGGAAAGTGATAATATTATTCCTCGTGCAATATCGCTCAATAGTTGAAACATATTCTGTGATTACGTGTTAAGAGGTTACGAAACAAGAATTGTCGTAAAACCCAATTCAAGCCTATGGTTGTCTTTTGTGTTCGCGGAGCACACTGATACTTCATAAACTCATATATTCACGAACTAATACTGCGGAAAAACAAACATTTACTATTCAATGTAAATATAGTCTAGTCTATGTTTTAACTAACTAACTTGAAGTAAAAAATGGTCGGGGTAGGTTGGAACAAAACTTTAAATCTTTACATATTCTGACTGCTGTGCCTGGTGGATTTGTTGTTGGTTGAAATATGACTTTCATATTTAAAACATGTTCACCGACTTACACTCTAGTTTTAAGGAGGAGTGTTTTTAAGTCGTAGGTAGGCCGATATGGCAGTTAGAGGATGATCTGACAAAAGGCTGAAAATTAATGATGCTGGCTATGCAAAATTACCCGAAAATTCAGATGTCCTGAAATGCGCTCCTACAGGCGCAGATCTATAGACAGTCGGATTAATAATATAATATAATAATATGGGTGGCGCTACAGCCCGTAGAGGACCAGGGCCTAGCTTCTCAGCAACCACTCGTGTTGTGCGTGCTATTGTTCTTTCACGCGTGGAAGTGACGTACAGTTTGATGCCGACTGCGAACGACGAAGTTGAGAAGCTTTTCTAGACAGAAATACTCTATGAGCATTGTCAGTGACTCGAAAGAGGGGGAGCCGTGAATTATGAAAGGTGGTAAATTCGGGTATCGAACCTGACACCCTCTGCGTAGGAGTCGACGCACTAACCCACTACGCCACGCCGACCCACAGACAGTCGTATTAAAAATGAAAAATGTTCCACATACGCCAGAGAATCCGTGGATCTAGAAGCACTCGCCATATATACATACGCCAGAAAGTGTGTTCACACACGAACACGTCACTGAAGGTATTTTTAAGCTGTGGGTAGGTCTAATAGGACCGAAATGGCAGTTGGAGGATGTTCTGACAAAAGGCTCCAAAACGACGATGCCGGCTATGCAAAAGTACCCAAAAATTCAGATGTTCTGAAATGCGCTCCTACAGGCGCCGACCCACAGACAGTCGGATTAAAAATGAAAAATGTTCCACATACGCCAGAGTGTCCGTGGATCTACAAGCACGCGGTTGGAAACTGACAACGCCAGAAAGTGTGTTCTCCGTTTAACTTTTAGTCCTTTATGTCCTGAAATGCTCTCCAACGCATTGGTTTCTTTTAGTACCAATAGTCCTGATATGGCCTTATTAGTAATGGGTTAATTACAGCATCAATGCTAACGACATGTTACCCTTCAAGTAATCTCCTGTCGACTTTGGACTTCATGTATCCGATTTGAACAACTGTTCAACTTGGTGCGCACTCATCGCGTTAGATAAACGTACACAAACACATCCAAAGGTAGTCCGTTTATACTTTGCACCAGCTCTTTAGCAAACATTATATAGTTAACAGTGTCTCCTTCTAGCCAACAACTCGACGCCGTCTGTAATGTTTATTTTATTGATCATCAGCATGTATTCAGATAGCAAGTTTTCTTATGTTAGTCCAGTAAATTGCCACGTCTTCATCATAGCACGTTTTATAGTCTCTCAGATTGCCCTCCGTTCTTCATTAAGACGTTCTATGTCACTGGACATAAATGCCAAGCCTAACATGAGGACTAATATAGACGAGTTCTCTCCTGCCGCAATCTTCTCGGGGCTAAGATAGAAAGATTTTCAAATTCTTTGGATACCATGACTTTCCCAAAACAAAGCTCGATTTCTTTCTACGCTTGAACAAGTTCCAAATCCGTTTCTTATAATTTTTGAATAATGCCACTTTTTTTTCTAGTCCAAAAATGTATCCATTTACAGACAGAAAATAACTTTAGCAACAAAGCCAGCCAAAAATCAGAATGACAATAAAGGTGAGGTTGATTGCCGTTTGCTTGATATAGAGAAACTATAGAAAATCGGAGTGCATTCCCTAAATGCGGATATTGAATCACTGTTCGAAAAATATAATTTAAGTGTTGTGTTCAAGAAACCACAGCACAGTCGAACTTCCATAGATTGAATAGTCTCTGGAACAAATAGTTATTGTGTTCGATGTGTGGAAACTTCGAGTGTAATGAAGATACTTCGAGTAATACCAATTTTTGTGTTAACATTGGATTTCTTGGAGCCTTTTTCGATTTCGTCGATAATCAGCTATATTTTATTTGAAATTAATTGGCCCAGCCATGCGTTGCTCTGAGTCTGTACATATCGTACGATTCCGATAGATACTATGAAGTATCTTGAAGCATATTGAAAAATTTAGTTGAACAAAGTGAATTGATAGTTTCTAACTACAAATTTAAACCTAATTTTGCGATGCATACTAACTGAGGATTCTCCTGGGAGACGATACTTTAATTTCAGCTTCACTGACAATTATTTCAAATTCATGTGTCATCCAATAGATTAGTTTATCGATTTTAACAGAACACCTATGTGTTCCACCACCACCGCCGCCGACTCAATTTAGGCAATTTTTCATGATCAGCCTCCAGAGTCGCCTTGGTAACCCCAGCAGTGTACATGTGCACTGTCCTTGACAGGACCATGTGATGGAGAAAAAAAGCACTGAAAAAACAATGGCAATGCAAATACAAAATTTAGTCTAGTTAACATTCACATTCGTGTGCATTTTATCGATGTTTTCTTTTTTTTCGTTTTCACAATGCACTGCATCTGTATTTTTTCTGCTGCCACAATGTGGCTATCTATCGGCGGGCAGTAGCCACAAAAGACTGAATTTAGTTTTTGTTTTCACCTCTAATTCCAATCCAACTGAGTGCACACAGAATGGCATTGGTCAAACTGAGGGAGAACTCAGTAAAAGAAACCGCACCGCAGTGCCGATGGAATTTGTAAAACGCCTGCCGACCGCATTTCCATGCAAACGAACTCAATCTACACTCTCAATGAAATTATTTCAATTGAATGATTCACTTTGGTTACGTGGTGTGGAGCTCCGTTGACGGTGGCGGATTTTGTTTTGCGATCAATGCACTGCATCTGTGTTCTGGCCTATTGTTTCGACATTATTAATTCCTCGGTTAAGGGAGGAGTACCTCATGCCGCCCGAAGGCTGCTTAAGACTGATCCTGGGCTGCATTAAATTCTAAACAGACCACAACTGTTTTAAGTGCACTTGGATGTTGGCCACATGGAACACTGCATAACAAATGTACACTCACATTGGAATCCACATGAAATTGGCACAAACTTAGTACGGGCGGATCCCGCAACCAGCATGGAAATTCCTCATAATTGAATGAATGTGCTTCTCGTGTGCGAGTGTATCGGAAAGTCGATATGGCAAACTAACGTCGGCGGTGACAGGATGTCACTGAAACTGAGTGGCTTGGCTTTGGCTTAAATCATTCATTAGGCAAAGTGCTGAAACAAGCAACATTTTCGAAGTGAAATTAACTAGCTGTGGTGTTGGATGGTGTGACCTTTTGTCAGTTGGGATTGGGCTTTCTAAGCACAATGTTCTACCTTTTTTCAGTTAATCCTTCGTCTTCTTAATTGGCAAGCGTATGCCGGGTATTAACACTGACGAACCACCCTGCAGCACCTTCATCTTAATTCAATGCATTCTAATGGATTCCAATATCCGAAGTTGTAGGAAAACACCAACGCATCCATTGCTACAAAACTATCATCGGATTAACCTGTATTCAACCAGCCACAGATATCCATCACCATCGCCGGCATCCTCGTGCACACAAATTGAGCTCTGGTTTCATGTAATCGAGAACCGAAGACATGGAGAGATTGTACTTGGTCTGATGAGATTGGATGCGATAGACATTCGGAATCATCAACAGAAAAGAACACACACAAGGTGGGAGTGAACTTAAAACTAGGCACCCAGCCCTGACAACCACACCCACAGACAGACAGACAGACCGACATACACGCACACACACACGCACGTCTGTGCGGTCTCGACCCAGCCCTTGGCATGTGCCTCACGAGCTTAATTCCGAGAGCTCTGCGGCGAGTGAGCAGAGCAACTCCTTAGCCCATACATAATAACACAATTAAATAATATTGCTTTCCCTTTCGCAAAATTCAGTCAGTCAGGCAGCCACCCGCTCCTGATTTGTAATTCAATTGATTAGGCGATTTATCGAAGCGTAATGCTGCTCCTAATGAATAGCTAGTTTGTCAGTTAACAAAGTTTCGTTGTAATTAAGTCTTGCACATGCCCTGTGAACACACATGTACGTACGTGCGGTGGCTCATGTGAGCGCTAAGGATAAAACGACTGGGTATTCACAAGCCGGAGTTAACTAAACCCATTACAGCGGCAGCAAGAAACAACAACTACTCACAAGAACGAATAAGAAAAAAAAAATGACATGGAACCATAAACCCATAAACTCATCCACATCTTGCGGGGATGAAGATTTCAGATGACAACGAGCTGAATTGAATTTTAAAGTTTGCCGACTTGATGGTGTCGAATTGAAATGGAAGGATGCTAACGACATCAGCTTAAGTGGATTATATGAAACTTTTTCTATCTTAAACTCGTTGGCTCCTCACTCGGGGAGGGAGGAGGAGGGCGAACTCGTTAAGTTGCGAGTATATTTTATTTTTATTGATTTGGAATCAATCATAATTTGTATGTACATCCTCATGAGAGTGAGATTAACTCGATTTCGGATTAATTTCTGGCGGTTATACATATATCACCCATTTCTTGGCGCCAAAAGTAAATTTAAATAAAACGACAAAATGTTCACTTCATTACAATGCTTGGATCTTGCCTCTAAGTTTAACTTCAATCAAATAGCCTCCACGGGCGATCTTGCAGGACTTGATCCTGACTAGGTAATTTTCGATGACTTTTTGACACTCCTTCTTCTTTCTTTGGCTGGGGCTATAGTCCGGGGTAGAGCTGGGCCGGGGTAGACCTGGGCCTCAGCTAACATGCCTCTCCATCTAGAGCGGCCTTGTACTAGTTGCTTCCAGGCACGCACGTTCAGCTAATTGAGGTCTCTTTCCAGCTGCGTGCAACACCGGAAGTGGGGTCTTCTTTTACCATGTTGTTCGTCGAAGTTTGGAATCAAAGGCTTTTCAAAGGCCGGATACACTCCTAGAGAGAAAGCAGAGGAAGAGGAACAAAGAGGTGAATATTCGTTTTCTAAATTTAACGAGATTGTGTGTATAGACAAGATCTTTTGCATGGCCCCAGAAAAAGAAAACCGCACGATCTTGGTCAGCACTGGCCAGTTCGCTTCGCATCACTTAAGCTTGAGGTAGCTCGACTAAACGAAGACTCTTCGACTCCGAACCAGTGGGACAACGAAATAGAGGACGCCCACGGAAGCGATGGCGCACCCAGGTGGAGAAGAACCTCAATCAACTTGGTGTCCGCAGTTGGAGACAGCTGGCTAAAGATCGTGCCGGCTGTAGAGGCTTACTGGTTGAGGCCCAGGTCCGAGAGCTCGACCAAGCAAGTCTTCTTGCAATGAAGGTAAAATGAGACGTGCTGCGTGGGATGCATCCCCCTCCGGTTGAAACCGCTTATTCCATACTATATCTTAAAATTTGGTCAACTATTGCCGATGGTGATGCGAAAGCGGACAAACCACTATCAACTATGGAGCAATGACACGGTCAGACCAAACTACTTACTAACTTACGTAGCTGGCCGTGGAGGACCCATGGAGTGTCTGAACCTGAGCTTAAGCTGCCTTCCATCGCTGTTGGTCCTGAGCATGCTTCTTCCGGTTGTCACTTGGTGTCCATACCATGGATTCAGCTAAGATTCGAAGACCCTCTTAGCTGGAGCATTGGTCTCCATACACTCGATGACGCCAAGCCAATCAATTCTTCTGTTTTGCTTATCGTCTTGCTTTCGGTTTCATGGAAAAATAAGAATTTTGTAGAGCATGATGTTGGCCCCTCGAGTCAAGAGTTTTGAGGTAGTTTATTAGAGGGACAGAAGTAGCAGTGGTTGCCAACGTCCAATAAGGGTAATTTTGTTCAGAAAAGTTGAACACAACTTTGGGATTTTTCTGTTCAACTTCTAGATTTCAACTTTCGATTTACAACTCGTGAGTTCATCAATTTACGGAAACAGTAGAACTTAAGGGATGAAATAAGAAATTTCTCTCTCCCTCTCACATTTCTTCCATTATCATAGTTGCCTGCCTGTGAGTATACAAGACGGGATGATAATGATTTCATTTATCGTTTTCGTCTCTCGAAGCGGACAGAAATAAGGGTGATCGAGCTAATACAGGGTTCATTGCAGTTTTTCGGCAATTAGAGTGGTAGTGAACAAAACGACGCTAAGATATCGTGATTTGTGGAGTTTTCTTTTACCCTTCTTTACTATATGGAAATTGTAGCTTTTTAACGCAATATTTTCTCCCATGTGGTGTGTGACGGATTTGTGCTTGCTTGACAGTAAATACTTCAAATTCATCTTAAGACCAGCGCGACTATGTGTCATCTGTATGTCGATGTCATCTGTATAACCCAACAGTTGGACTGACTTCTAGAAGATACTGCCTTTCGTGTTTGTCAGCCACTCTCTCTTCTATAGTACCAAATTGAAGAAATCACATGACAGCGCATCTCATTGTCACAATACGTATAAAATTTTCTAATGGCTTGGAATTCCTAGAGCCGAACTGCAAATGCTCCGCGTATTCGACACAACCGGATCAATTTTCTCAGTATCCCGAGTTCGGCCATCGCATCGAATAGCAAAAGGTAGTGCATGTCGATTTGAAGCTCGCAAGTCATCTCCAGGATTTGCCTTAGTCTCGATAATTGTTCCAAAGGCGATTTGCCCGGCCGGAAGTCGCAATGGTATGTGGCACGATGAGTGCGGTGCTAAACGTCTTTTGACGTTCCCACAGTATGCTGGACAGGATCTTATGTGCGGGACCAGAACTCTATGGTTGTTGCAAGAGTGAGGGTCGCCTTTTATGTCAATTGGGAATATAAAGCTGATATGTCAGTCGTCGGGCATGGTTTCGACTTCCTAAATTCTTCATATGGGCTGTTACATGACCCCACTAGATCATCGCAGACCAAACTACACTTCATGTCATGTCGATTGTTACTTCCGTTAATGCGATCATTTTGACTGTTACCATATCCTCCGGGCCGTCCAAAATCAGCCTCATCGTTGAAGAAAACGTTCTGGGACAATTGGTCATCCAAACGCTGATGATGAAGCACCCGTGGATCCTCTTCAAAACTTTTCTTATCACATATTCTCCGCAGACATTTCGGGCCTGCAACAGAGCAAGTCTCTTTCAATTATTGTAAAGTTGTGCTTGTACATCGCATGCAACATGATATTTCGCTACTTCATCATAACACCTTCAGTCTAAAAAACGTTTCAGGCAAGTCAATCCACTGTCATGTGACTTCTTTAAAAGAAGAAGAAGCTTACTATAGAGCTCTCTGTCAATCGAGCAGTCAGACTTTAAGTGACGAAGTCCTCGCTCTTTCTGAAAGAAATTTTATTGGGTTTGCTTGCTTTGATATTCGCAGCATTTGGATCAGAAATGAAGTATTACAGAGATGGCCGACTTTACAGCTGATTGTCCCCGAGTCCATCGACGAATTTGAGTACTTTTTTGACGGATATTCATGCATTTTTGACGGTTATTCACGGAACAACGTAAAAGCCGTCCTCTGATTGGTCAATTTGGTTTATGAATACGTTATAAAAACAGTTGTCAAACATCTTAAGGGGGAAGAGAGGTAGAAGTCGGGCATCTTTGTAATACTTCATTTCTGATTCGGATGTTATGATTCAACTATGACCTTTACAGACAGATGAGTCTAGACCGGAAGATACGAACCCAATGCCAAGAGCATTAACAACTTCCTTACCACCCAAACTTTTTCGTAATTCGAGCCATCGGGACATCGCGTCTTTAGGTAGTGCAAGTAAGAAGTGAAGGACTTCAAGGTGATTCATGCGTCAAAATGACTACAGTTAGCTAGAGATGGTGCTCGATAGATAACCTTGCTGGCTGAAGCCCAAGCTTATACCGAACTCTTCCACGATGCACATGATGTAAAGATATGGAGAATAAGGTCACTGCTGGGTTCAGTGATCATGAAGACTTGAGTTGTAGGCACGCTGCTTGCTCATCAAGACCAAGGTATCGTGCGTCCGCGTTGATTTGGTACTTATTCCAGAAATTAGGTCTTTTTTTTTCTTCTACTTCTCGAACCAGGAAAACCCGTATTTGAAAACCCTCTTAGCTGAAACATTGTCAATGCGTTCGTTGTGCGGTTGACGGATTTTTCACTTCATCCACAGCGGTTTCAGCTTCTTCTACATTTACGGTCTCAAAGACAGGACTGGAACATGTAGCCACGAATAGGCTCTACTGTTTTGCTTGCCTTTGCTAGCTTTATGGTGCATTTATTCCCTTCGCGGCAGTGATCTTCTTACTTACCAATATTTTAATTGATGAGAAACGTCACATGTCTATGAGTATTCTTGGCCCTACTTAACCGAGATCAACTGAAGCTCAATGTACAAGGATTTAGTTTTCTTTCTTGATCGAAACAGTTATCAATCCTTTTCCAAAACTGCATCTTTAAAGGCTTAAACTTTTTTAAAGTTTCTAAATTTCAAACCGCACACGTGCTAGTATCACTTTTTAACTTTCAAATGAATTCGCCTTCACCTGTGCAATTATTTTTGCCTAATTACCCAAGATGGTGATGCATTAGTTTCCTCCTTCGCAAAAACAAAGGACCCGGGTGTGAGAAAGAATGCCAGAGCCACTTTTAATGTATTTTTTTTTCTTTCGTTCGTAAATTACAAACGTAATCATGGCCTTATTGAAGCTGAGGCATACCACACACATTCTTTCAGCTCTGAATGGTGGTAGCCTTGCTCCTTGCATTCGGACGTTGTTGATGTGTGCTTGGTTGGAAAAGGTGGGGTGGAGGTGAGATGAAATTCACGAAATCAGTGTTCCCACTTTTGTGAACTTGTGATAAACGTCCAAGCTTACATCAGCATTCCTCGACTGATTGTGTCAGTAGATTATACAAATTTACTCCAAAATCGTGCGAAGTGTGAAAAAGGATCGAACAAAAAACTGTTTTCAAGCCAGTCTCCTAATGCAACAAAGTGGCATAACCATTTCCAACGGCAAGCAAAACCACTTAAAATGGCAACACCAAAACCAGCACATTTGAGACCTTTTTTTATTTTCCGAGGGTTATTTTTTATTGCCAGATATTACCCACACTCACCATCACAAAGCATCGAGGAACAAAGGTGTAAAATTGCACACCGTGACCTCTTCAATTATGCACCTAGATACGTTGAAGTCTGCACGGAGTGTAATTAACCGACTTTCTTGTGGCATTCAGCAGCACGGTCGAGGCGAGGCAGAGGTTATTTTTTTTTTTCTTTCCTGAAATATTTCTCCGCAAGGACTATTGTGCGGGAGAAGATTATAGCATAGAGCAGGAATGCGGAGCAATGAAAAACGAAGAACTCGGCGGAGGAGGCATTTAAAATGGCCAATTCAAGCGAACGAGCTCATTGGCATTGCAGTAAATGACTGACGACTACCGCCGAGCGCACAAGAACAATTAAGACCTCAGAATTTTATTTAATAATTTTATAATTGTCTGAACTTTCATTCAGGAGGAGCCATTCAATAGACCGCAGCCGAGCAGATATTCGGTGGCCATAGAAAAATCCGCTGTAGACTGTATGTACGTCGCGGTCGGTATGTATATTGTCTGCAGATTTAAAATTTTTGAAGCCAAGTTCGGTTGCTGGTATGCGGGAGGATGGGAATGGAAATTCCAGAGGCACATTATGCCAGGCATATTGTCAGCCTAATGAACATGAATTGGCTCCGCGAAAAATCCTTGAGAAAAACCTAAGGGGGAATTAATTCCTCTCAAGGCGCGCGCTGGAATGATAACGTAACCTTCATGAGTTCTGAAAACAAAATTGTGTGTGCAGAGGATGTCAGGCATTCTACAATTAGAAAGGAATGCTGAATGTCTCTCGGCGGGAGGAGATTAATCAATCACAAGTTTGTCTTGTGCATTTCTAATGAGCCTCATACTCAAATCGGTGTAAATTCAAATTCGTTTAAATGAAGGATTCTAGAATTGCCGGCGGCTCATGAGTTAGTGTGATCAGAAGCGGAGTAGACAGAGGGGCCACAGCCATACGGAGAGTGAGGGTATTGTCAGATATTCTAAAAACAAATAAATCCCTATGTGACAACTGGGTAGGTGGGAAAGTGCGCGTTAAAATAAGATGTTTCCTCTTGTAGGTTCCATGCTGTATAGGCAACGATACCGTGACCCGAAGAGATTTTTTGTATCTAAGGGTTTGAGTTACTCCAACAGTCGTACTACTTCCTATATGAAGGAACGTCTGACTAGGATATTGACTTGTGATGGATTTCTGTAGTTTCACTGAAGTGCGCATCTTCCTATGGAAAATATGTTCCCTTAAGCTGAGTAATGCCGGACATTCACAAAAAATAAGCTTGGATGTTTCATCGTCTTCCAGGCAAAGCCGACATTCCTTGTATTGGTACTGGTTTACGTGCTGCAGTGACGAGTTAGCTTTCTTATACTTTCCTTGCTGTCTCTGATGAATCGATTTTCTTGTAGGAATAAGACCTGATTAATCGTTTCGATTGCCCATTGGTCCATTGGTCTAGACGAAGTTTATTTTCCCCTTCGTTAATCAGTGTTGTAGCTGCTGTCCAGTTGTCATTAGAGTACAGTTGAGGTCCTATGAACGCAGATTTCCTGACAGTCCAAGCGTTGCCTGTAATCCACTTGTGTCCAGAGACCCTGTCGAATGCCTTAAGCTCTACCTGACTGCCTGGACAGATTTGGATTCTAGTGCCGTCAATAACATTGGGAAGATTGTGTCCTGCGTAGACCTCACTGGCGTGGACTTCCGCTTGAAACACTCTGAAAAGGTGTAGCCTCCTGTCAGCGTGATTGACCCCCTTCCTCAAGCTAGTCAACTTGAATCCAAGTATACCTTTGCTATACTTGATCCAAGCCATGGCCACATTTCTACCTGTGGTTTTTGTGTTAAAAGTGTCAAGGTAAATTCTACCACGACATTGAAATGGTCTAAAACAAGAGTGGCTCTCTCGGCTCTGCCATCTTTTTCGCAATATCCAATGTCCAAAGTCTTATAGTTTCCAAGACGCATTAAATAGTGTGTGTTGATAGCTTAGCGGACATTATATATATATTGAATACTGAGTCTAATATCTCTTGCAATCCTAAAGGTTTCTGTGTCTTTTTAAACAACAAAAGAAAGTCGAAGGATTTCAAAATGCATTTCATTTTCAAAATATGGAGTTCGAAGGGATTATATCTCATAATATTGAGACAACCAGCGATCTATTTGCAAAATTCTTCAAAGCAGTGTACGTTGATAGTTCGAATATTAATACACCTTCTCCAAAGTAAGATGTATATAATATGAGAATTGGATCAACCTGCTTGTCTACTGATGATATATTAGAAGGAATTAAATCCTTAAATTTGTGTCTAATTGCTGGACCTGACAATGTATCGTCTTTAGTTCTTAAACAGTGTAATGTATCATTATCTTTTCCATTGAAAATAATGTTTAACTTATCTTTGTCCTCCAATTTGACTTTGTTCACGAAATATCTCTTTGATTCTGTAGAGTCAGGACATCAAGTTGACGTGGTTCTGACAGACTTTAAAACAGCTTTTGACACGGTATGTCATACAGCACTGTTAAATAAATTATAAATTAAAGTCCTTTGGTATTCGCTCTACATTTCTAAACTGGATTTCGAGTTACCTATCAAATAGGACCCAAGCCGTGGAAATTGGTACTTGTCACTCTAGAATTATCAAAGTGTTATCTGGTGTTCCCCAAGGCAATCACTTAGGGCCATTACTATTTATATTATTTGTTAATGGTATTCCGTCAATTTTTAAATATGTTAATTGATCTATGCCGACGGTTTAAAGATTTTTCTGCATGTTGCAAGCGTCTAAGATTGTATACTTGATCTAAAACACGGCCACATTTCTACCTGTGGTTTTTGTGTTAAAAGTGTCAAGGTAAATTCTACCACGACTTGACATTGAATAAAGATTCAAAAAAATCTATTCGCATTTGATATCAACCATCTGAAGTTAAATGCAAATAACTGTTATTCGTTTTCTGTTCTCCATATTTTGTTGCCAATTCTCTTTGAATATACTATATGTGGGATGACTCTTTTGAGAAAAAATAAGATTAAAGATCTTGGATAATTTTTGATACGAAATTGACGTTCTCATTTCATATTGACTATGCACTTGCTAAAGCGAACTCAATGCGTGGGTTTCTTAAACGCTCTTATTATGAATTTTCTAATCCGTATGCCTTAAAGTTAGTCTCCATGTCTTTTGTACGTCCGTATCTCGAATATTGTTCTGTAATATGGTCTCTATCGTATGTAAAGCAAGTGCTATGTCCAGAAAGGGTTCGAACGTCCTTTATGAGATTAGTTATAAAACGAATGAATTGGAACCTTGAATCTATTCCTCATTATCAAATAAGGGACTAGAAACTGGAAATATACGAAGTGTTAAATCTATAGTGTTTATTTATCATATATTCTCGTACCGTATAAACTGTCCTGATATACTTCAATGTGTTAAACTGTTTGCCCCAGAAAGAAATCGTCTATCAAGAATCCCTGTATGCCCCAGAAAGAAATATTCGATCAAGAAACCCATTATACCATCCAAGATACTTATATAATTATGGTTTTAATGAGCAGCTTACAAAATGCATTCTAAATTTTTATTCCGCCAGTTTTGAAAAAGATCTATGTGATGATAGATTTTAATTTAAAAATCAATTCCACTTCCAAAATTCATTTCGTGCCTCAGTGTCATATGTTTAAGTCACACTGTCTATTTAATATTTTGTTGCTGTCCAATTCATACGTTTATTTATTATTACTTATATTGTATTTATTATAACTACTTATTGACTTAATATTTATACAAGAAATGTTGATTTACTATTATTATGAAAAATACATATTATACTTATGTCTGCAATCTGTAAGACTCAAACTCGGTAGATGAAATAAAGAAATAAACATTAAAAAAGCAATAAACTCAGTATTTGTTCCAACTCTTACCTTTGGTCATGAAATTTGGGCTATGACAGAAAGATTAAAATCAGTAATAGAAGCTGTTGAGATTAGACTTCTTCGTGTCCCCTGGCCCTCTACGGGCTGTAGCAGCACCCATATTATATTATTAAATACAGAATTTCTGTGCCTTCCAGGACTTTTTTGATGGCAGAATATAGCAAAACGATCTGAATATTTCTAAATTTTTTTAATTATTTGTTAACTTTAAATTTCAAAAATTTAGAAATTAAAGCTTCATTTTTCAGCTGGAATGTCACTGCTACCGCTTAATGAGATGTAAAAATGAGAATGGCGAAATGTATAAAAAAACATAATACATCATCAGCTTAGACCTAACGGTTGGAAAAAAGGAAGTAAACTTAAAATCTTCAAAACTGAATATGTACATTCGAACCCGGATCTTAGCACAAAGCGTTTACTGTCACACTATCGTGAAGGCAGCTTTCTTTTTTGTAAAAATGTGTACTGTCGCAAAACTCTTTAATAGCACTTAATCGCTTAAAGGCTCAACCCACTTAAAATTACAGAAAGAATATAAAAAAAAATAAACAATTCTCGTACAACCTTAATCGCTTTATGGGACATGCTACACAAATAAATAGTTAATGTAATTTCCAAGGGAACATTGTTTTTTGGAAAATGACTTAATAGATATGTATCCTCTACACTGCATTTGTCTTCCTATCTATCTTCTTATTGTCGCTTTGGTTATTCGAAAGCCACAGCTTATCCAAGAAATGGCCACTGAGAGTTGAAACATTCGAAGTAAACGAATACGGAAATGTAGGAAACTAGATAAAGATTTAAACTTCACAAATAAAAAAATTAAGACTTTCAATTATAAAACCATAGGCAAACTGATCCGAATTACCATCGAATGAGAACGATCGTATCTAATGTATAAAATTCTACTGTCACAGTGTTTCTCCAAAACGGCTGAACCGATTTGAATGAAATTTCGTATATACTTTCGTTAGGCCAGAGAATAGGTTTTTACCTTTTTTTTATATTCATAAGTACAATTGTTTAATAAATAATAGTAATTTATTAATTTTTGACTCAATTATCCCCACCATCTACCAGTCTACCCTTACCAGGTGTCATCCAGCAAACAGCACAGAGTATAGATGAGACTACTGATGTAAATTATCTTGCTTAGTATAAATTAGTAGATGAGAGCGAAGGCGACCATTATTGTTTGTGCATCGCACTAACCACGTGTTTACAATTATCAGTCTAATTTTATCATATCAGCATAATCCTCAAGTGAATTGGAGTGGAGTGTGTGTGGATTTGGAGTGGCCGTAATTATTTATTACTGTAGTATTAAAAAGTATTTGGGTCGCCGTGGCGTAGTGGATAAGTGCGTCGACTCCTACGCAGAGGGTGTCAGGTTCGATACCCGAATTTACCGCCTATCATAATTCACGGCTCCACCTCTTTCGAGTCACTGACAATGCTCAAAGAGTATTACCTGCTTAGAAAAAGCTTCTCAAACTTGGCCGTTCGGAGTCGGAATCAAACTGTAGGTCCCTTCCACGCGTGAGAGAACAATAGCACGCACAACATGAGTGGTTGCTGAGAAGCTAGGCCCAGGTCCGCCTCGGACTGTAGCGCCACCCATATTATTATTATTATTAAAAAGTATTTATATTGATATTTCTGAGAATAGTTACCAAAATATGCTCTAGAAATAATTTATATGGCAAAACAACGTTTGCCGGGTCAGCTAGTAAATTTGTAAAATTGTATGTAAGATCGGACGACTGGTTGGTTAAATGCCTGCCCTTGGTTAATGTGGGCAATCTTAATACACTTTTATCTGGTTTTCAAGTCTGATCCAGTTACCTTTTGTCGTTGGGATCATAATCACGGCACTGGCCAGCAGAGTGGACCAACATGGTCGAAGTGTACTGGTGAATTCATTACGTGTACTTTTTAGGTAGCTTAGAGCTCCAAAAAAGTGGTACAACGCAATAGAGGACGCCCACGAAACCGTTTGGTCCACATACATAAGTGGGACTTGGCATGCGTGATTGACATTGATAAAGGGAGCTGAGTAAAGATCGTGACATGTAGAGACGCCGGTTGACTGAGGCCCAAGCCCACCCCGGAATAAAGCTCCAGCAGAAGAAGAAGACGGATTCTTGGGGAATAGGCCAACATTCATTTTTACCTCTGTCGGTCCGGTCAAAAACGTCATCTCCAAGGGTTATATCGTATCTCCAAGGACTAAATCGTAGATACTCATCCTGACAACAATTGGATCGGATGAATAATTGAGAGATCAAAGTAGTTGGCTGATAAATGTAGTAAGATCTCATTTTTAATTTAATTTGAGAGTTAATGGACGCTGAACGTCCGAACGTAGCAAAAAGAATACACACTAAAGAAATGATTCAGGCAATCACTCCTCACTTTTATCCACTTTGAATAATTGGAACCATTAGAAAGATATGAGGTTTGGACCTGGCTCTCGCTGAAAGAATGAATTCTGTAACCAACCGCGTGTGTTTAATCGTGGTTTAGAAATCCAATCTCATTTAAGCCACACAAGCATTTGCATAAATCATGGGGTACGAGTAGGTTAGGTTAGGTTAGGTAGGGCAGCTGCTAGTGTATTACCAGCACACTTAGACCATGTTGGCCAATCGTGCCACCCCTAGTCAGACTACTACGACTAATTGACTACTGCAGTGATAGTGACAGTAATTTGATCCCAACGGCAAATGGCGACTGAACTGGATTTGAAAACAAGATAAAAGCGTATTAACTTTGCTTTCACTGGGTTTCGAACCGGGGACCCCGCTAACCAGGAGCAGGTACTCTACCAACTGCTCCATCCAGTCGTACGAGTAAGAGTAAGATAAGTATGCCGATCTTCCAGACCATGAGCATGTCTCCCATTAAAAATATTGCCTCATTCCAAGAGGATTAAGTTTCTCTCTGAATAAGACACCGTTCCCGGCGCCAACGCCATTGACACATATTCACATTCACCTTCTGAACTCCTTTCCCACTCAATCGCAACCAACCGAAAGTACCATAAGAGAAAATGAATGTAATCCATCATTACATTGGCCCGAGGCGGATGTTATTTATGCGATAATACTTGTCACTGCCCGGCTTCTGCTCTTCTAGCCAAATAAACCACCATTCCATCAGCCATCAGCGCCCAGGCCCCCTTGCATTGCCGGAAAAATTTAATATTTCATTCGTGCGGCCCGAAGGCCACTATCATCGGATGTCTGCACTCAATTGGAAAACATAATCAGCTTTGAAATTTAAGCGGGCAAATAATTTGCAATAAATTCTCCAACAATGCCGATGACGTGTGAGCTGTGTTGTGTTCGGCAGTTTGCTTGCCATCACCACAATCCCGGTCGCTGCCCGTCTCCTCGCCGCAACTTGGTCGTCTCGCCCCGGTCCTAGCTGCAATGTGCCCCCCCCCCTCCCCCCCCCCCCAGATCGCAGTCGGAAACACACAGGTCTGCTACTGTTTATTACTGCGATTCCAATCAATAACCGCGATGTTGCCATCCATTGGTTGATAATTTATTTCGCCCACAGTGGGAGGCTGGTCGTGGGTGTGTGTGCTCTTTTTTTGTGTGCTTCCCTTCGATTTTGGTAGATGCATAGCATTGCTGTGCTGGACGGATTCACTCGTGATCGGGCGAAACGCAGAAGATTCAGTCGAGTCGGCTGCAACAGAATCAAACCAAAACATGGAAAATTATTTTCGTGATTTTATTGAAAATTGCGGTCACAATTATCATAACTCAGTTGATAATGTTTGATTGGTGAGTGGGCACGACGCTGTGATGCTGCTGTCTGCTTCTGGTAAGTGCGGTGGCTTTGGAAGCTGCATCGGCTCAAAAATGATTACGTTGCTGGGATGCAGCCAAAAAATGTGTTGATTGCGGTTTGTGGACGCCACGTCGTCCTCGCGGCGCAGGACGACGGGCGGCCGCTCATTCGCAAATTATTTTGTTTATGAGGGTTTTATGTGTCGCCTGATTATGATAGTGTTGCGGTTGGCATGTACACAAGTACGTGCTCGAATTCTGGACCAAGGATATTTAACTTAATTATGAGTTCAAATGAGGACTCATGGTGTGGATGGTGGTTTTGTTTTCGATTTTGTTTTGGTCAGAAAATACCATTTTCGCGTGTTGATCAAACACACAATTTACAGAGAATTCAAAGTCAGAGGGTGACAGTCTTTTTATAACACCACCATGGCAACGGATATGGGCGAAATTCTGGTCTGGACAGCAGCGTTGATTTGGGTCAGGTGGTTAATGAGGTCTAAACGAAGTGCACACCGTCATCAAGCAAATATTCACTCATCGCTATGCCGCACCGACCGGAATGCCAAGCTTCCACTACCTGTGGAATTTAGGAACTCCGTCTGTCAACGTTTAAGGTGGCTTGGTTATTCATTCCAGGCTGTGTGGCAACGGAAGCCATACAAGCGTGATACTTATCCACTGATGCGGTTCTAGTTTTCTTTTGGACCGCCATATCTTTTGCCATCTTGAGTGCTAGGGATCCATTGCATCGCGTGACTAGCTATGCCAGCTGTGCTTCTTTCATTATGAGTGATCAGTCCATTCTCATGCTCAGCGACATCGAGAGTGAAGCAGGAGCAGGAGAGTGAAGATCCAACGATTCAGATGGCTATGTCAAGTAGAACGAATGGAGACCAATGTGCCGATAAATCTTAGAATCCACCCCAAGAGGTGGCGCAGTGGAGAAAGAACGTGACTTAGGGGACGCGCGCGATAAGGGATCTCAACCAACTATAAGTGCGAAACTGGATGCATCTAACTAAAGGTAAAGTTGGCTGGACACGCTTGTTGATTGAGCCACAGTTTAACTCCTTACTGTAGCATCACGTTAAGTATATAGGCAAGTCCATTGTCATTTCCGTCGTCGGTGCTTTCATTTACAGATGCTCCTTAAAGACATTATTGAGCTGAGAATATATATTTCGTAGGCGCCAAATGACACATTTTTGTAAAAGGTGACACCCTTAGATGACGGCTTAGTTGTAACTACACAACTTGGATTTATTCGGTCAGTCTCCGCATGACTGTAGTGTGAAGGCACTTCGTCGCACCGGGAGAAAGTTTGAGCGTGAGCACATTCTTGTACCTTAAATCACCAAGGCCTTACGAAAGAAATGAAAAAGAACATATACTCGCCGAAGCGGCCAGTGTTGAGGGAAACCCAAAAAAGTCGATTGCGTGTCTATCAGCTGAATTGGATATCGCCAGAGAGTTAATCCATGTAACGTAAAATTTTGTGCTGACGCAAGGATTGAAGTCAAAGCCGTGAGTCCGGTAATTGGGTGCTGGATCTGAATCTTGGACAACGAATTATCTTCTCTGGCGGGGACATTTGCTTATGAACATGCATGCCCACATACATGCTGCTTATTAGATTAGATTACACTGCCGTTGTAAGAGTGAATCTAGTTTACAAGTCTTCGACCAAGAAGTGAGATTGAGCACACAGTTTGACTGATTGGTACGGTTGGTGGCACGACTCTATTATCGGATCTCATTTCGTTTGAACTGAGGACAATGACTTTAAAAGTATCAAGCCTTTGACAAAGTTTGGAATGAAGGCCTGAAATATAAACTATGTCGATCTGTACCGAGGAAACTGTATAGTATTTTAGGGAACTTCTTCTCTGATCTTCCGTGTGAAGCATAGGAATGAATACTCTGCTTTTAAAAATATTGTATAAATGCTAGTGTACCGCAAGGAAGTGTTCTTGGCCCTCTGCTATACCTACTGTATACTAGTGATTTACCACAAGAAGAACACACTGTTCTAGGCACATTTGCATGCGACACCGCCATTTTGGTAACAGTCAAAACGGTTGAAGAGTCTACAGAAAAAATTATAACGTTCACTAGATCGGATATACTAATGGATGAACTTCTGGCGAATTGTTCCTAATGAAAGCGAATCAGTCCATATTAACTTCACCTATAGGCACGTTAATAACTTGCCAGTTTACCTAAAACATATCCAAATACCTTTTGGCAATGAAGCAAAATACGTCGAGAAGACTCCTGACGTGAAACTCAAGTGGAAGGAGAACGTTAAGAAGAAACGTGCAGAACTTGACATGAAATATAAAGATCTGTACTGGCTTATTGCTAAGCAATCCAAGCTAAGTATTGACAACAAACTGCTTGTATACAAACAAATCCTAAAACCTGCTTGGACGTATGGCGTACCACCTTGGGGTTGTACCAAAGCAAGTAATTTGAACATACTCCAGACTTTTCAAAATAAGATGCTCAGAACTATCGTTAATGCACCATGGTATATCAGAGACGCTGATATCCCCAGAGATCTTGGAATATTACCACTCCAAGATGAAGTTAAGAACTTAGCTTATAAACATAAGCGCCGTCTAGAAGAGCACATAAACTCTGCAGTTTACCCGATCCTTGAGGAAACTAAAGGCTACCTAAATCATTAAATACAAGCTACTGGTTAAGTGCTTCACTTAGCTCTAAATAAACTCAGGGAGGTGGTTTTAGTGAGTAAAAATCTCACACAGTTCTATGTGCGAACGTTCGCCATAAAGTCTTTTCGAAGATTTCCACCTCTCTACGGAAAAAAAAGTCTCACGTGCAGCGCGTTTTTAGCCAATTCCATGTTCGGAGCCCGACAATCGATATAAACGGGCTTTTAGTCGTAAATTGTCATCCAAGTGACGCAACGCTCAAAGTTTTAAAGGAGAAAATTTGCCACCACTCGGTTCTATTCCCTGGGGCTGTTAAGTCAGAAAAAATCAGAATAATGCGCCACTTATTGGACTGAATCATCGGAAGCTGGACCGTTCGGAGGTCGTCCTCTTGATTGCGATTGACAGAGTGAAACGTGGCTAACGATTCCATTAATGGGCCAGCTCCCACAAGCTTTCGCCGGGGCTGTTAACAAAGGAAATGTGCGCTGATGTGAGGAGAGGGCTGACGGAAATGTGAGATCAGGCTACTTTGGCTTCTTTAGAAACCTTGATCTCCAATCGCATTTTCACGTTAGTTAAACAAGATTAGGTGTGGATGTAGGAAAATATAAGATTTCATAGTGTTATCTGTAAGTTAGCTTACAGATGACCGAGATGACTGGTCTCTTTTGGTGGTAAGGATACAGTGTTTCATTACATTTCCTTGACTTTTTGATGTGAATCAAATATTGCTTGTATCAGAATAAAAACTGACTCGTGTGCGGTGACGCTAAATGGAATGACGCTGTCACGTCATCGTCATGAGCGTCTACCTCAACAAGACAGGGCGAAGAGAAACCCATTTTTGGAACTTTGTTGAGGCACTAATTTCCTTAAGAGAATACCTAGGATGTCGATTGGATAAAAAGCCGAAGTGCCAAAGTGGACAACTATGCACCTCTCTTGCTGAAATCCAGATTATTTTCTAGGTATGTTGTTCGAACAAATGTCATGATATAGGCCTTCCTTGAAACTTTCACATACACAATCATAAAACACTTGCAGACTTAGTGCTAAGTTCATCTTTCAGTCCAACCCAAAATGTGTTCAAATTAGAATCTTCTGATTCAAAATTTTGTAAGATTTAACACTTCTGGAACCGACGATTTGATAAAATTTGCAAGTGGATTCTGTGCCCAGTCTATGACCGTGTTTTTTTCATCGCTATCGATAGTGAAGTAGGATGCAAAAAAATGATTCGCAGTGGCTTTGATTTTTATCTGTC
This sequence comes from Eristalis intricaria, assembly GCA_964034865.1. Classification (NCBI taxonomy): domain Eukaryota; kingdom Metazoa; phylum Arthropoda; class Insecta; order Diptera; family Syrphidae; genus Eristalis; species Eristalis intricaria. The sequence goes on along the minus strand of OZ035877.1, from coordinate 61,140,806 downwards.
AGAATACATGAAGAAAACAATTATATGTTCGAATCGCTGTCAAAATATATGAAAAAAAATTCGAACTCGAATTTTTATAGGCAGTTATGCCTGAAACACAATAGTGCGTTTGCGCTGGCGTTGGTCATCAGCACAATTCAATGGCCAAGCACAAAATACAGCGTCGACCTGCGTCAGTGAATAATGAGAGACATTGAGAGGATCGTAATAAAACGTAAAACGTAGTCCATCGCACGTCATTATTCAACATGTTGGATATTTTTTGACAGAGGAGTGCGCTGTGAGAGAATTTTTCTCCCAGATTGAGAGTTTTCTTCCAAATTGAGAGCATTTTGTGTCTACTGTCATTTGAGAAATGAAAACAGAAACGACAGAAGTCATTTCAAATGAGTGTATGCAGAAAGGGGGCAATTTTTTTCATCTAGTAGATGAGAGAGAGAACAGCTGATAAATTGAGTATTTATTTCAACGCAGTGCGTCATCGTAACACGAAGTCGGCTGGCGCAGTGCACTATTGTGTTTCGGCCATTATGAGCAGTAAGTTGTTGTATGTGCTTTAAGTGCAAGATCCTACTAAACTATTTATAGATTTGAAGAAAAAACACGGCTTATGTCGTCCAGTTTCTCTGGGAAATACTCTTCCAAAGATTTTTAAGGTTTTAGATGTACACGTCTTTCATTTTCTGAAGTTACCTGCAAGATATGTATTTTTTCCAAAATTCCGTTTAAAAGAGCAAAAAGAAAAGTGGCGTAATATTTAAGTTAACACATTCAATCCAGAAAACAAATTTCGTTTTAAGTGAAAATATCTTTCTTTTTGATTGTGATAAGGACTCGGCCAAACAAGTCAATTTTACCAACCAAACAAGTCAATCTCGGCCAAACAAGTCAATTTCACCAATCATTGCACATCGTGCAAGAGTTCGACAAGCGTATTTACTAACGGATGCATCAATGGGCTGTACGACGAAGAATAACTTCAGCTCGTTGTCCAATTCAAATTCTGGCCAAAACTTTTCCGCTGGAATGCCATCTCACCTAGGTGATTAGAAGAAGAGATTGATGATGACTACCTACATTTTACACAGTTTTTTAAGAAGCCTTGAGTGAAGTGGACGTGCTTTGACGTCGTTAACTATACATATCTACGGCTTGTTCGAGAACTTCGAGTCGAGTGAAATTTTCTTAGCGACAGGGCATGATGAAGTTTTCTCCACGGAATCCCTTTGAGCCTTCCACGCCTTTGCAATGAATAAAAAATGGCGATGATATCTCACACATATTTTGTTTTATTTAAACTTAAAGATAAGAAGCCGTTAAGGAAAAACGTTTAGTGTGAGTGCAACCTCTGAACACCCTCCGTAGGCTAGTCCCGTGACGGCCACCTTTTTCCTGTCTCTTCTTTTTCTTCTATTTATCTTCTTTTATAGCAAGTTATAGACACCAAATTTGCTTCTGTTCGCACGAATGGTGGCAACGGCCAGCCGCTTAGCTAACGAAGGATTGTCAGTTGATTGAAAACTTGTAGACAACAGGTTCATGTTATCACAGAAATTGAGAAACACTTGTGGGCAATTATTAAAAAATATCTGTTGACTTTTAAACACAAGTGTGTACACCAGTCTATATTGTGTGCATCACATCCTGTTATCCGATCGTGTGATCTACTCGAAGCGGTGATATTCCAAAGGATTAACCATATAAAAGGCATTGTGTTGTGAGTACTCATCATCAGTTCAGTACAGTCAATGAAAGCGGTAAAGCCAAAATTCTCTGACTCTTCTCTTTTTCTTGTGAATACTCCCATACACTATTATTTAACAATAATCACCACTAATCACAAAATTAAATACTTTCCACATCTGTTCAGAATTTGTTTCATCTTTGCCGAACAAGTAGGAGCACTTTATGTGTAACGCCAACTCCACGCGCAGCAGGGTGCAACTATCGATTTATAAGTTTACAAATTTTGAATATCAGGCTGCCATGAGCGGCAGGCGAAAAGTTTTTCAATTTTTGAAATTTCACTTGCAGATGCTCAGGGGATTGTTACCAGAATCAACAGGGGGAGTGGCCTTCAATCGACTACATGATGGTGTTCAAACGACGCCGCTAAACAATTCCCTTCAGGGTGACGTCGCATCTCGCGAAGATTGTGATTCCTGTGAGACCATAGCCCTGCATCGACCCGTCAAAGTGTTTCGTCAGTAATGATCCAGTGCATGCGAAATGTTTCCCATCACACCCGGATCCATCAGTCAACCTCTTAATCATCAGAACAAGCGAAACTAAAGCCGTCTCGTCATGAGTTTGATTCGCGTCACCAAAGAGGTCACCATACCAAAACTTAGCTCTGCCCCGGCACTTGAGTGTCTAAAACAAAGAGTCTTACTGCGAAAAGATGTGCAATCAGGAGAAGGAAACAGACACACACACACACACAAAGGGAAAATTGAAAAAAATGGAAAAACAAAGAAAATAGAGTGCCAATCGAACTCTTATCTGATGCGAAGCCAATAAACCCCTGGCAGACATACTCGTACATATAAAACATCTAAATCAACGTCTGGAAGAGTGGATGGGTGGAACTGAGAGGATGTTCACACAGCCCCAGATACCACCGTCAATGATTTTATATTCTTTTCGTCATTCCACCACTAACAACAGCCAGCATCATTCGCCACAATGAACTGTGACACAGAGAGGCGGACGGGTTGCTTGGCTTCGGCACAGACACAGAGTTCAGCACCGAAAAACTTTTCCAATGGAAAAACTAGAGTCATAAATTTTCCCTCCCGGGCACAGTCATCGAAGGGTTGTTTGCTGCCATCGTTCCAAGTCAGTGGATTTTATGATTACAATCTACGCATGATTTGACAATTGAATCCTAGATACCATGTGTATTGTCAACAAATTGGTATCAGTTACGAAATATCGTCTACAGGGGGGTGAGGCAAACAGTTTCATTCTATTTTCGTTACTGTTTTTGTTTTTTTTTTTTTTTCTCCTTTTTTTGTGTGGGCCACAGGACCAGAGGCATTCAGTTTAAAAGGGAACAAGGGGGAACCATCTAACCCACAACCACGGACCACGGACCAACGACCGAAAACCGACAGCCAAATGGAGGCAAAACTTTGTGACGTCCTCCGTCTGGTACACTTGGGTTCTTGCTCCGGAATTCAAATGCGAAGCTCCCCGAATCCTTTTCTCTGATGAACTTGTGTGCGTTTCAATGCTAGCTAGTCGCCGACCGACCGACCGACACGTTGGGCTGGCCGCCTTGACATTCATCCAAAGATAAATGGCAATGACTGGGCCAAACCTAAGGAGCCAATTGAAAATAAAAATTTCAAGGGTCATAAAGCATTGTTTTTAATTTAAAAGTTTGCCATTTGTCTCCCTCGGGCCGGCTCCTCTGCACATTGCCCGCCCTGTGGCCGTCGCTTGTTTTTGCTCGGAAATATGTGTGATTTCAATTGCAGACGAAGGTGGTAGATGGTGAATTTTTTGGAATCGGATTATGCAAATGTATTCGAAATATTTGTCTAGGATTGACGAAGATTAGGCAATGAGGAGCGGCTTTATTGATAACCACGATTTGTTTATGGAAATGTGCAGAAAAACTTTTAATAACTTGACCCTGTGCGGTGCGGTGGTACGGATGGACGGAGAATAATTGGAGATTTGCATAAAGTCAATTTTGATACTAAATGTCAGTGTGACTTAGAGTATTAGAAAGTTATGAACAGGATCATCGGCAGATGTCATGCGACAGGCTGGATGGGTCATCCGGCTGGGCGGCGAATTATTTCCTTGAATAAAACATCAATTGCCAGTCATCTGCGAACATAAACTTTTGATTTCTTGTTTCAGTTTGTTTTCGTTTTCTGACTGAATTTCTTTTGATTTTTTAAGAGATGAGCACCTTCTGCTGTCACGAAGGATCATCGTGCGGGGCCTTACATAAAAATGTGGTTACCTCTAAGAATGTGAACAAAATTTTGTAGATATAGGTCCTCGTCTGGTCAGATATTGTCGTGATGTGGACATTCGGACATGGCGAAGGCGTACATAAAAATGTTGCTCATTTCAGCTAACGTTATATTAGCTGCCTTTTTTTTGCAAGCGTATATACGCCTAAATTTCAATTTTCATGTAAAATACACTAACAACAATTCCTATATCCGCTTAACTTACTCATCATATCTATCGCCGCTTAAGGAATAAGCGCGGATAAAAACAATGCGTCCAATCACTATTTTCTGTGTGTTCATTCCTGAATTCATTCATTCATTGTTTAGGTTGCTGTATGTGGCTTACACCTGCAGGTTTGGTTGATGTATTAGATAATTATTAATTATTTTGGCATCCATAAGTATGCAATTTTTGGTATATCCAGAGTCTCTGCTATACATTGCGTTCATGTGTCGTAATCGATTCCTTTCATTTGATGAAAATTTTTTATTTTATAATTATTAAGTGTTTTTGCTTTTAAAGGGATGGTCACGTACGTGGTTTAAAGTACACAGTCACAAAACGACCATCAAAGATCACATCTTCCTCGACTACACCCCTGAATGCTTAGCAAATGTCATAAATGTCGTCGTTGCTGCCAAGATTTTATGATGAATTATTAAGCGCCGACGATCGTTTTGTTGTGCACTTTTAATTTAAGCGTATATACGCTTGCAAAAAAACACGGCTATTATTTAAGGAACTAACCATCGTATCCGAGGAATGTGTTTGTTCCCGAACCATTTTTGTTTTGCGTGGGGAGGGAGTTAACCTCATGTACAACCCCCAAATTAGAGGCCAAACCCTCGGGCGAAAGGTCCGATGTTCTGACCTCGCTGAGACTTGATTAAGAACTTGGAATTTGCATGGTTGCACTTGACACTATAATATAAACATACTTAGACATAACACTACTATCATTATTATGTGAATGGTTCTTATTGATCACCAACCTTTTTCATTTCGGCCAAAGTTTCAGCATTTTCAAAAATTGCCATTGTGTGCTTCTGTCAGTGGAATTTATGAAACCATACAAAACATAGGAACTTTAAAAATATCGTTTGAAAAATGGGCCAAGTGAGGGGCAAGAAATATTAACGGTTCGAAGGTGCTCAATGAATGCCACACTATACGCTCTAATAAAATTTAGAGTCAGTTCTCACCCGCAACATTACTAATTCGATTAATAAATAAAATTAAAAAAAATAATCTCAAAATGTAGCACTATTTTGAAAAAACGAAGTGCTTAAAGCTCATTAAGTAAATAACGACTGGATGGTGCAGTTGGTAGAGTGCCTGCCCCTATCATGTAGGCTCCATGCCGCACTTAATAGCGTACGCCGACGATCTAGTTGCGTACAGAACAGGTCCGAAGATAATAATAAATATAATTAATAATAATAAATATCTTGTTGCAGCGTGACTTCGATAAAATTCAGCGATTTTGCGACGACTGGAAGTTGGTTATCAACTTCCTGAAGTGTGAAACTAACCTGTTCAGGACCCCGTTGCACACGGCAACAAGGGATACGCGCCAAAACTGGCGCAAGTTCGGCATAGTTGACCCGCAAGGTCGGCCGTTAGCCGTGAAAAGGGTAGTTAGATATCTTGGCACTTGGCTGGATCAATATCTCTATTTTGACAAACATATAGATATTGCTCAGACGAAAGCCAGAAAATCTTTTGCTGCGGCAAGGAGGTTGTTTTTCAGCAGCCAACTTGAAACCAGAGTGAAGGTAATCTGCTACACGGCCCTCGTACGGCCTGTTATGGATTACGGTTGTCCATTGTGGTTCAACTTGAGTCCTTCCCAGATGGAAAAGATGAGGTTGTTCGAGAGGAAGTGTCTTAGGAGCTCTATGCGTCTGTATCGCACACCCGAGTCTGAGTACAAGAAGCACTATCCTAACGAGGTCCTGTACACCGAGGCAGACTTGAACAGGATAGATAATTTTATTATTAAACTGATCAGAAGGCACACTGCACGAGCTATGACCTCTTCCAACAGTCTGATCTTTGGGGCTCACTACCCCAATAGTATGTACCATGAAAGGGTGCACCTTAACGGCTTTATTCCTCCCGAAGCATTCCTTTTATCTAGACACAATTGGCCTTATACAGGATCCACAAGGATGTCCTATCATCTTCCATGTCGTACGCCGAACAGTGGACAGGCGACTCCATTACGAACCGGATGTCGTTCGCACACACGAGGATCTCCTCCGGTTCAGTAGAGCGATCTCTGCTCGGGACAGGAGAAAGTGTGCCAAAGAACGGCACTTTTATTGGTGGTTGCACCAGAACCGGTCTCCGCCGGCATTGGCTCTTCCAAACGGCGATACAGTTGTCCATGGTGGCCAACTTACATAGAATTAAGTTAATTTAAGACAAAAATTATAAAAAATCAAAAAAAGGTGCACCACGGCGGATAGATGTATATGTTTTGCATAGGTGCACACGTCTGTCACATATTTAAGGTAATTTTAAGGTTTTATTTTAAGGTTAATGTTAGGTTAAGTTAGGTTAAGGTATTAATAATACCAGATTTAGTTATTTTTAAGTTATTTTTTTTTTTTCATAGGTTAGCTAGGTTAATCCAAGTTTTTCAAGTTTTCTGGGTAATTACAATTAATAACATATTGTCTCTAAAGACTAAAAAAACGTTGTTTAAGCCTAAAGGCACAAATAATTATAAATTAGAATAGCTTAGAGTACTCGCATTGGGTCAGTAAGTTAGGATTAAATACAAGTTATTTAAGATATTTAAGCTAGTTTTAAGTATATTTTGCCTAGCAAGTAAGTGTCTTTCTCTTGCTGAGAAAGCTAGGCCCAGGTCCGCCTTGGACTGTCGCGCCACCCATATTATTATTATTATTATTATAAGTAAGTTTCTTTCATTAAAATAAAAACAAAATTTACATTGAAAAAAAAAAAGAGTGCCTGCCCCTGGTTAGCGGGGTCTCCGGTTCGAATCCCACTGGGAGCGAAGTTAAAATACATATTATCTGGTTTTCAAATCTGATCCAGTCAAAATTTGCAGTTGTTATCAAATTAACGGCACTATCACTGGAGTGGTCAATCAGTAGTCTGACTATCACAATGGACCAATCTAGTCTAAGTGTGCTGGTGAATGGCCGCCTACCTAACCTAACATAATCTAAAGCTTTTTAAATACCTGAACTTGAAGGCCCCATACCACAAAAATAAATTACACAATTGTTATCACCCTGAGGAAATGGGTCCTGGTAATACAAATTTCTAGACATGTGTTGCAGATAACGGGAACACTTTTTCGGCTTATTACAGACAGTTATGGACACACACTAGTTATGGATACCAACTAGCACTCACGTCACATTTAAATTTTCGAATTATTGCCAGTTCTTGGTGCATTCCACCCTCATTGTGCCGTTAGCCGTAACGGTAAAGGGCTCTGCCGCCGCCAACACTATTCTAATATTCACTATCCTCTAATAGCTATCTCCTCGATTACCAAAAGTTCTCCAGCTCTTCCGTCGCCATCCGTAAAGAGAGATCTCGTAGATCTAATAGTCTAGTAGTAGGTTTCTTTTAAAGACTCACTCTTTAGCAGCCGCTCGTTCCTGCTATAGAACTCTGTATCAAGGCTTTGCGTTTGCTCGTTTGCCTGATTCCCAAGAAAGGAGACATGTTTAAATAAGCGCATGGATGACATTGACGCGATTGGCAGAACACAGCGAGCAATCAACGAGGCGTATGCTGGCATTGAGACGGAAGCTACTAAATTGGGTCTAGCAGTGAATGAGGACACAACGATGTATATGCTGTCATCAAGAAACATCGACGTCTTGGACAGAGCGTCACAATGGGCATCTATAACTTCGAGGCAGTCAAGGACTTCGTCCACCCCGGGGCGGCAGTAAACAGTACAAACAACATCAGTACCGAGATCAAACGCAGAGTAACTCTTGCCAACCGCTGTTTCTATGGGCTCAAGAGGCAATTGAGTAGTACAGCAATCTCTTGAAGGACTAAGTTGACTTTATACAAGACCTTGATTATCCCAGTCCTGCTGTACGGCGCGCATGCAAGGACAATCTCAAAAGCGGATGAGAAAGTCCTTGGTCTCTTCGAGAGAAGTTCTGCGTGCGATCTTTGGACCTGTTTGAGTTGACATACGGACTGTACAGCGACATGAGCCTAGTCAAGCGTCTACGGATCAAAAGCCTAATATAGCTAGGCCATGTAGAGCTGCGGCCCGAAAAGTCTTCGACTCCTTACCGCAACAGAGAACACCCGCGTTTAAGGTGGCGTACCCAGATGGAGAAGGACCGCAACCAAATTGGCGTGCAACAATGGAGGCTGATAGCCACCGTGTTAGTTGGACAGGCTTGTTAGTTGAGGCCCAGGTCCACCTGTGGACTGTAGCGCCAAATAAAGAAGAAGAAACAGCTATTTTGCCGGCCACTTCAAAATTGACATCTAATGACCTTTGACAACACTTCAAACTCAATGCAATTGGCCTATTGAGATTTTAGCAATAGTTCATCCAAATCATGCAATTTCGGTTCAGAAACATAGTGTACGCTTAGTTCACCCAACATGATGATGATTAGCCTCAGTTACCAACCAATGCAAGCTGTTGTCTGTTTCGTTTGATATTCGATCGTAAACATTAAAATTTCCCATAAATTCGACTCGTTGATTCCATGGAAAATATCATGGAAATTTAAATGAAAACTGACACGCTTCATGCAAATTAACTCTTTAAGCAAATATCTGTAAGGCCGTGTATGTAACGCCGAGCAGGCTTGGCGTATTCACGGATTCCGACAACATACAAGCGGCCAGTTGATCCTCTTCACGGTCGATGAATATGAATTCACTTAATGAAAATTCCGAAACGTGCCGTCGGCCTTTCGCCCGTTCAAGGAACTTATCTGAATATCGGCTCATTAAGAGCAAAACAAAAATTCAAGTGAAACACCAAAAAATCACATGAAACTCCGATGTACCTCTGAATTTTACCCATGTCTGTACATGCATGCATTCGCCGCTACATTGGCGAAAAAAAAAATCAGTTCAATAAAAAAATGTAATAATTTAAACCTTGCGGTTTCAATGTACACTTCAGAGTGAGATGTTGGCCAGCACCGGGACGAGTACAAGTGGATGAGAAGAGATATTGTGTTATATTTTGTTCGGTATTTTTTTTTTGTGATTAATTACTCGTACTCGTACTCATGCTCATGGTATCCGTTGAATATTTTTGCAGTTTAAGCGTTCAAACGAGCCGGCCGGCTGGATTGCGGCAAATTAAATGTTAATGCACAGCACGCACAAAGATCTGGATATTGTTTCGGGAATTTAATTATAAAAATCGAAATTTTTAATTGTCTTCTTATTATTATTTTAATTACCACTAGCTTTTGCTTTTGCTCTTGCCCTTGCTCTGGCGTGAAAAAGGAATTGTTTTTTTTTTTTTTTTTTCTCTCAATTAAATGTTGTACAAAGTTGATGTTAATTCTGATTAAAAATAAATTTATTGTTTTTGCCTTCGTCCGTTTTCAATGGAAAGCATTTTGAGTCGAATTCGGTTTTAAGAATAAAATAAATGGATGAAAAATAAACGCGATTGACAAACTAGGGTGAATGTGTCTTTTTTAAAAAGATGGACAAAAGAGATTGCTGCAACAATGGGGGAGGCGGGTATCGTCACCCAGGGAATGTCTAAGCTATATTGGAAGACTGGTCTAGATTATGGTCGAACTTAGGAACGGGGATGAATAGTACGGCTTTCGTCCCGTCATTGCCAATAGTACTTTACAAGGCTTTCGAGTACCGATCCACAGATGTTTTGTAGCTTTGGAAAAGGCATATGACCGAGATCCTCGATGTAAACTCTGGAGTTTTCCCCAGGAATACACAATTGAGTGTTTGTGTTCTTTTGAAGTATATTCAGTCTCAACACACAATTTGCAGCAGTGTGTTCTGGTCAACGGCGCTAAATCAACTTATTTTACCGTCGGCGTTGTTATTACGCAGAGGTTCGGTTCGTCACCTTTTATTTTAATTGTACGTGAACTGGATGCTGCAGCGCAGTTGAAGTGAGGAAAGTTTGACGTTGGGAGAGTTGAGGGAAAGTCAGCCTATTTTTCCAAAAAAAAAATCCTCCCATTGCAGGTGCTGGGATGCAGATTAACATGGACAGATCAGAGGTTATGATTTTAATGAAGTCCTATTGAAGCAGCTGGAGAAGTTTAAGTATCTCTGTGATGGGAGAAGCAAGTGTGAGCTTTCCATGCATTAATGCGGGCCACTGATGTCATGATTAGATGGATGATTTTACTTAAGATTTGTGGGTACGAAATCTTGGGCGGACTGCGAGTTCTCTGAGGCTAGACATCCACAGCCATCTTTGGAAATAACCAGACACACTTACTTTTTACTAGTAGCAAATTAACTGTTAATGCTGGCTGCGTAATTTCCTTTGTTGGTAGCGGTACCTTGTTCTCAGCAAAAGGGATGGCATGTCACCAAGAATATATGTAGAGTAAGTTCGTTGGCCCACCCATACAAATTTTCAAAGTAAAACCATCAATTTATGTTGAATTCGTTTAATTATTTTTTTATAATCATTTAAATCAATTTACTTTCACACTTAAGTACCATAATAATAATAATAATATGGATGGCGCAACAGTCCGAGGCGGACCTGGGCCTAGCTTCTCAGCAGCTTAAGTACCATAAACATTTTTAAAAAACAAAAAAAAGATATACTGAAAAAAAAATAAAGTAACCTCAGACTGTGTTCTTAAAAAACGTGCAGCTAATATGACCTTCCTGGTGTTAAGTATGGTCTGGTAATGATTTATGGGGTTAACTGCACAAGAACACACATACATTGTTGCTTGTTGCCTATACAGTCTTATTGTACCTTGTATTGTCTTATTCTACACACGCTTAAATTATAAGTGCACAAAAAAACGATCTTCGGCGCCTAATAATTCATCATAAAATCTTGGCAGCACCGACGATATTTATGACAATTGTGACAGTCAGGGGGTGGAATCGTGCAACGCGATAGTTGATCGTTAATGGGCACAATCTTCGGTTTCCGATTGCATAGAGTGACCATCACTTTCAAATAGTTAATAATTATAAACTAAAAAGAATTTTCATCAAATGAAAAGAATAGAGGCCATTCTCACACAATGTTGTTTTTTACTAATGTTCACTTTAATCACGCTTCATAAACTTAAACTAAAAATAGAAACACTGTGCGAACTATTTATCCTTAAAAAGATTCATGAAATCAACAAACATTCAGTGTAAAAACACTTATTAAAATCTTCCAAGAAATTACAATGAAAAGAAAAAAGACAATTATACTCCTATGTTGCACATTTCTCTCACTAGGCCAACGACGATAGATTTCGGGCAGAACCGATTCTAATATGTTTGTTGTGAAATTTAGTTTAATTCTGCGCGTTTCTGTTTTTATGAAATATAAGGGTGGGCCATATTATCAACGTGGTACCTACTGTATAGAGAGAGTTTTTTTAAATAAACGACAGGTCGATCTCTTTTACTTAAAAAAGAGTGCGGATAAAATCATAAGACCGGGTGTTTTTTTTTGATTTTTGGATTGTGCCTATTTACGACTTATTTTATTTTTGAAGTATACTTATTGTAAGAACTAAACTAAAGCGTATCTGTATTTTAAGAAGCATAGAATCACTTATGAAAACAAGAAAAATGGTGGAGCACTGCTCTGTAACCGTAAGAGATTTGAAAGTGAAACTGACGAAGGAGGGGATGTCGCAGCGATAGGTGTAAAATAATAATAATATGGGTGGCGCGACAGTCCGAGGCGGACCTGGGCCTAGCTTCTCAGCAATCACTCGTGTTGTGCGCGCTATTGTTCTTTCACGAGTGGAAGGGACCTACAGTTTGATGCCGACTCCGAACGGCGAAGTTGAGAAGCTTTTTCTATTCGGGAATACTCTTTGAGCATTGTCAGTGACTCGAAAGAGGTGGAACCGTGAATTATCAAAGGTGGAAAATTCGGGTATCGAACCTGCCACCCTCTGCGTAGGAGTCGACGCACTTACCCACTACGCCACGGCGACCCACCCAGGTGCAAAGCTGATGCTAGGATCAAAAACGCTTGTTTTTAATTTACTACAATCATCAATAACTCACATGGCATGAGATAGACCAAATATCTCTTAAAGATGATGGTCGATTTTAATGTGTGTCTGGGAAATGCCTTCAGCAGAGTTAGCTACAGCGATTATGTTTGAATTAAACTTCATAGCATATTCTGAAATAATACAAAGACGACTTGAAGCACACGGTCCCCTCGATAAAAGTCATAGATCAGTGATAGTCCTTACCAAAAAGCACAGTAAAGACCGTCCTAAATCCGCAGAAGACCAGTACAGTTAGACAGATTGAGAAAAAGAAGCAAACAATTAAAAAATATTTTTTAGTCGAGTGAGAGGTCCAGTGAGGTGGATATGGCATCCAGAAAATGCCCCGTATCTACCGGCATCAGTGTTTTATGGTGGTATTATTGTGTTGTCCGTTACTGTATATCTATCTAAAAAGAAATTCGTTTATGTAATGCTTGTGCAAGGCGGAAAGGGTTGTTTTTTTTGTTTACATTATTGTTGTATAGTATTTCTGTCATTTGTTGTACTTAGCGGTTTAATAAATTAACTAATGATTATTATCTTGTACGATATGTTATCTTGTGTTACTAAATTGTAAGTATTTAGTAGTTGCTAATTGTTAGTAGTCATTCGAATGATTATGAGAATCGACAATGTGTACGAATCGATTATCATTCGAATATAGTCAAACCAATGCGTCCATCTCGAATGATCATTCGATTATTAAAATATTATGAAAATATCTCGATATCTTAAAATCATTCGATTATGCCCATCCCAAGTTACATCGACTAAAATCGACGCAGCTACCATTGCGTCGAGAAGATCCGGTACGGATGTGGTGTAAAGTGTCGTCTACGTAATAGGTTAGGTTAGGTTAGGTTGAGGTGGCTGACTGCTGCTCATACGGACAGCAGACATACTCAGGCCAAGCATAGACCCATAGTGTTACTACGAGAATCTTAGGCTACCTTTTCCGCAAAACAATTTGTGCTTTTAATAAAGCGAAGAAGAGGGCTGATTCTGATGCTGCTCAGTTCAGCCAGATTAACAAAGAAAAGGGCCCCAGAAGTTTGAATTTGCGGGATGAGAGCGCACTGAAACTACAAAGCAAGTGTTCGATAGTTTCTACCTCATCCTCGTCCATGCAGCTTCTACAGAAATCATTAAAGGGAAGGCCTAGTCTAGAGGCGTGAGTTCCGATAGCACAATACCCTGTTAAGACGCCAATAAGAGATCTGAGGTTAGGCCTGCTTAATCTGATTAAACTAAGCGATCGCTTGGGATCGATCATAGGCCATAGTTGCTTGGTAATGAGGCATCCTGTTCCGTCTAGACGTCGTCTACGTAATAGTACCCAAAGCAGACAAATGAATCGCTTGCATTTGAAGCCGCGTAAACATAAAGATTCGCACTAGCCGTTTAACAAACGGATTTGGGTGTTCCCACGGCGTGTGACTACCTGATATTTGAGACGATGCTTTGAGAAAATTCGCCCCATTTTCGAGAGCGAGTTGCATTTCGACCGTAGACGAGTGACTTTAATTTCGATCACAACACAGACATCAGTTACAGCGACTTATCGCATATAACGATGTAAGTCCCTTGGAGGACTTTGTAACCGATCCCGGAAGTATTTAGAATTTCTTCTTCAAGAAATTCTTAAATTCAGGCACCTTCGAACCTAGTACTAACCTAGTACCTTCGAATCGCAAGTACAAACCCTCCCCCTGACCTTCCTCTTTTCGGCGACCTTTTCCATCTCCCCAAGGCGATTCTTATTTCCTGATTCATTCCGTAGCTGCCGTAAAGCCAATCAATCAATAACTGATATCATTTATTTATTTACAAAAGAAAAGTCCACCCCACTGCGACGGGGCACGAGCGAGGCATTTTCCTCAAAACCACATAAATAACTAATCGCCCTAAAGTTCGAAAATTCAATTTTCATTACAAATCGATCATAAAATATGTCAGGTACAATTTAAAGCAATGTTAAATTCAAATTCGCATTAATTATTAGCCCGGCGTTGTTTGTTGCCCAACAAGTAACTTGAAAACAATTGGATCCATCATCCAAGCGAATAATAAACCATCAACTCTTTCCCCGAATGAGAACGCACACCGGTTCCTGGGGTTTTGTGGACACCGTAGATCGATTTCCCTTGCACACCAACGTCCCGTGTGCGGTGCAAAATGATATAAATGTATCCCGAAATACATTAGACATTCTGATAACCACACCAATGCATACCGACATTTAACAAACCATCATGTTCATTTGCATGTTAACGACACCACCTGACAAGGTGTTTAATGCAGATAGATACACACAAGCTACAATCATCGCATCGGCCGAAGTAAACTGAAAGGATATTCACAAGTCTATGCGCCCATGGAAGTGGAACATGGAAAGGCTAACCGACGACGACGTAGTCCCACTTTTGGCCAAAGCGCACACCATCCATCCGGTGCACCACTCGCACTAACCAAAACAGGATACCACCGAACAGACGTATGTACGAGCATATAATCGAATTGAAAGTGCACTTAAACTTGTTTGTCCCATCTCCTACCTAAGTGCATTTCCTCGGGCGGCCGGTGTCATCCGGCAGGAACCAAAGAAATACATACCTCCTGCAGGCTGCCGAGGCACATACATTCGTGTGGACGGTATTTTGGTGAAACCGTCGTCGGTCTCAGTTCGCCCAGGTCAACGGATAGTTCTCGCTGCACATCACCCCCAGGCCCCTCCATCAATTCATATCTCGTATAATTGTGGGTTAACAAAGTTGAGACTGATAGATAATGTCTGTGGTGTCTTTGCCAAAATTGGAGCACCCCTCAAGTAAGAGGGATGACAGTGAATGGCTGCAACAATCGGCACAATCCCTTGCTTCTCGAGTGCAGGTTGAACCGCTTATCGTTTCGCATTCAAGACTGTTAGATGCTTTTGGTAATAAAGTTAAGGTTTGTGCCCGATGTATCAGAATCTATAAGGATGCGGTAAGGTTGGGGGTTGTGTCGAGGTGCAATTATCGGCGGATTTTCATTTTATTTCAGTCCTTGTTGTGCTTTTTCGAGCAAACCAAAATTGGATTGGCTTCGAAATGTGAGAGCTTTGTGTCATGTTGGCTCTGACAGAGGAATGAGGTTGAGATTGGTGCACTTGAGGTGGTCAGTCTTAAATATCTGATTATTCGAGGGTGCTTTGAATGGTCTGTAACGATACTGAAAATAAAAAGCAGAAAAAAATTGTGTTAAATCGTGTCTTATGATAGCACATTAAACGTCCTTTCTTCCAAACAATCATGGACGTCGTTGTTCTCTCAGAAGATAGACTACAGATTTATATCACCACCGAGAGACTAGTAATTCATTCTAATCATTACCAGTCATTACCAAAGTACTAGTTATTCCATCTGACCAGAAACTTTAGGAAGGTGGTTCCATGAACGTTAAAGTTACTCTACGGGAAGATTGAACCTGCGCTGCTCCATATAACACCAACTGGAGTAAATGCTGGTTTTTCAAACAAAACGCCATGATGGCCATTATCTTGACGAATCGTGACATTTTGAATTCAAAGCTTAAAAAGTCCAAAAGTGCGTCTTGAAGAAGGCGTTACATATCTTGTACCCTTCGTCTTCTCTAAACCATTAAACATTCTCTATTATGTGACAAACCTTCTATCATGTCATTTTCCCTATTTCCTGTTTGGGGAGTCGTCAAGAGGTATATATTGCCGATCATTTCCTGTTGGGTCTTATTCTAAATAAGGATGGTGTTCCTCAGGAAACCACACTGGGTCCTATTATATTCTCAATGTCAGTGTACATTAGTGAGTTGCCGTCAATCTTCCGCAGGAGTGTGCAACGAGGGAATCTAACTAGATCTTTGTTTCCCAGTTCCAGTTTGACCAGCATTTGACGAGGCTCTCCGCAATTGTGGCATTTTGTGACATCGAACAGAAGGAATCTGGAGGCTTGAAGTCCCTTAGGGACTTTATTGACTTCAAATCTCTTAAGGGCCTTTTCGTCAAAGTCGAAAGAACATTACATTGATAACTTCCACGTCCCAACAGAATTACTTACATATTTGACACCCAGACAAGCGACTCATGGAGAGTCAGAGTCTGATTGGGTCGCTGACAGTCACGATTATGCTGTTCCCAAGTCCAGTCCCCAGGCCCATTTTGTCTTGCATCCGTGTTTATATGGTCTTAATACTGGATGTCCTCCTCTCCTTGTGGGGCTCCCATCCGAGTCTCTTTTAGCTTGAGCATCGGTGTATATACGCTCGATGTGGCCGAGTTTGTGTAGTCGAAGATATTTAGCTTCTGCTGCTCGATTCAGCATCCAAGAAAATACAATGGGTAGTCGAAAAAGTCTTTTCTTATTTCTAATCAAACTTTTTTCACAGACAATTCATGTGGTACCCAACATATTTTAAATGGTTCAAAACCGTTTGATGATGTATCTTTAGTTCCTTGGCGATGTCAAGTGACGGTCGTGGTCAATCTTTTCCATAATTTCATCGACTTTTTCAACTATAGGTCGACCAGAGTGAGGTGCATCTTTCACATCGAAATTTTCCGGACGGAAGCGAGCGGAACATTGTTGTGCTACACGAAATGATACAGCATCGTCTCCGTAAACTTCACAAATTTGATTGCTGACTTGAGTGGCATTCTTCCCGTTTTTATACAAAAATTTCAAAATATAGCGAATTTCTTCATTATTTTCACTCATTTTTGAAAAGCTGTAAATTTTTTTCAAATTCTCCGAATTGAATTTTTTTTAACTAAATTAAGCTTAAAATGTCACCTTTCCAACAAGATATGGTATGATAGAATGTGATTGGTAGCACTGAAGATAGACGACTACGACAAAATACGAAAAGACTTTTTCGATTACCCATTATATCCAACACAGAATTATTCTTTCGAAGGCACCATGTTATTCATGTCTGCAATTTCAATTATCTAGCTTTCGGCTGTTACTGACGAAAATATCAAAAACATCCACGATATGATTTTCGATAACCGTCAAGTGAAGTTGATCGAGATAGCCAATACTCTAAGCGTAAATTTGTTCACCAAAAATTAAACACAACTTTGGGACTTTTCCCTAAAATATCTGGATTTGCTTTCATTTACTCGAATTTTATGGTTTCAACTTTCAATTTACAACTCGTCAGTTTATCAACTCCTCATTTTTTCAACTTACGGTGCTACCAGAGGTTAATTAGTGAAATTATGGATTTTGCTCTCTCTTTTGTTTCCATTATCGTCGTTGCCTGGCTGCCTGCCTACAAGATGAGATAGCAGTAATTTCATTTATCGTTTTCGTCTCTCAAAGCGGACAAAAACAAGGGTGATCGAACTAACTCAGGATTCATTGCCGTGAAACGAGAGAAGTGACTGCCAATTTCGATTTGATTTGAAACAATGAAGTATTTGATAGATTTTTTTTTAACAAACGCCGTGAATTACGTCAATTATAATCTGACCCAGTATTACAACATTATGCCCTCGGATCAATTCAGTAGGCAAATGCAGACATTACTACTGTAAGCATTACAAATGCTCATAGTCGCTTGTGATGTTCTCCATAAGATAGCCGTCAACAACTGAAAACCAGAGATAATGGAGGATAGAGATATTAAATCACAGTCTCTGCTGAAAACCAGAAATGAAGTATTAAAGAGATAGCCAACTTCACTGATTGCCCTCCAGTCCATCGACGAATTTGAGTACTTTTTTGACAGATATTCATACATTTTTGACGGTTATTCACTAAATAACGTAGAAGCTGTCCCCTGATTGGTCAATTTGGTTTAAGAAAGCAATGTTCACTGTAGCAGTTACTTTTCAAAATAAAAACCAGTTGTGAAACATTTTAAGGGGCAAGAGAGGTTGGAGTCGGTCATCTCTGTGATACTTCATTTCTGCTGAAAACGTTTGGTCTCAATTCTCCTTTTCCTAGCACACACGTTCACGCACACATCAAAAATTCAAAGTTGAAAATGACATTGCCTGTGTGTCAAATATATCCCAGGGAAAATTTAAAAACTAAAAATTGGACAACATCTTGATTTTAAATTTTGTTCAACTCTTCGGTTAAATAAAGAGTTGAGACCAACTCCGAAGTTGTTCAACTCCCAGTTGTCCGGCAAGTTGAGAATTAGTGAACAAAATGACCCTAAGTTGGCTGAGGCGCTTCTCACGTGTGCTCTTAGACGCTGGCTTTCCTCTGTTACGGTGTCGCACAGGCTCTGCATCGAGAATTCTTCCGCTCAGAGATAAGTTTTCTATTGCCCAGCCTCGTGTTGGATCCGTAGACGTAAGCTTTGTGTTGACATGTGAGTAATTAACTTTCTTGGTTCAGAGAATCAGAGCCTGAGTCTGAAGTATTACTGCCTCTCATCCTTGCCGGTACCGGAAGCGAGCTACCAGTAGTTACAAGCCAACATACAATTTCGAATGTCACATTAATGCAAGATTATGTAATTCAACTTGTCACGTTCGGACGGTCCGCGCTCAGAAATAACTTGGCAGCGTCAAATGTCAAATTCGAGCAGTCCACACATAGAACTGCGCATGTGGAGTTGAATAACTGTGTCAAGTTGAGTCAAGCGAAGCCATTCCTCACCGGCGATCTCCGCTCGGGTCGGCAAATATGCCACATTATCGAGGTTATAATAATAGTATAATATTGATGGCGCGACAGTCTGAACCGGACCTGGGCCTAGCTTCTCAGCAACTATTTGCGTTGTGCGTGCTACTGTTCTTTCACGAGTGGAAGGACCTACAGTTTAATGCCGGCTCCGAACGGCGAAGTTGAGAAGCTTTTTCTAGTCAGGAATACTCTTTGAGCATTGTCAGTGACTCGAAAGAGGTGGAGGCGTGAATTATCAAAGGTGGTGAATTCGGGTATCTCTCCTCTGCGTAGGAGTCGACGCACTTACCCACTACGCCACGGAAACCACTCGAGGTTAAAATGACAAAATAGAGCAGGTACAATAGCCACCTTTCGACGATCCGCCGCACAGAATATGTCATTGTCAAATAACCGCCTGGAGGTGAACACAGGAGGAATTGTACGGCCTCATCAAGACCAAGCCGTTTTACGTCCGCGAAGACCATGATTTTTGACGATCGTACTACAATCACATCAGGACCTCATTTATGACTCAGTTTTTGAAAACATCGAGATCAGCTCTTTTGTTGCTAGGACATATGCAGTCATCGAGCAGGCTTGAAGCTCTGTGCCTCTCCACTCAACACAGACACAGGTTGTTTGAAAGGCTACGATAGAAAAAAAACCGGACTGTTTTAACCAGAGCTGATCTCCAAGTGCTCCACAGAGCTTATATCCCCAAATAAGCATCATGGTTGGTGTCATTACTAGGTACTGTCTGCTGGGAGAATATGCTAAGTCCACTTCTAGACTCTGGACTTCTGCGACTGAAGAAGCTTTCTGTTGAAAATACTACATCGTTTTCTCAACGAAATGAGTAGCTTTTACTCCAGTTGCTTCTGAGAGAACTAATCCATCATCCAAGCCTGACCAACTTCACCTGTAATTGGACATTGAACATTGAGTGCCCCTTATTCTCAGTTTAGACTGAAACTGCGCGTTGGTGCAGCGTTTAATTTCATGTGTCCTTCCTTGCAGTAGCCTTGAATACTGCATTCAAAATCCTCATTCCGCCAGGCACTTACCTCAAAGCTAGTTAAAGACCAACAACTTAAAGCACACGGATTCCTCCACATGAAGTCAATTTCACACAATTCAACTGAAGCAACGGAAGCAGCATTTAATTGGTGAAATTTCCACTAACTCGCCCACCCACCCCCAAAAGCATAATTCTAATTTCTGCAAAAACCCCCCCACCAATGACATGGATTAGAGCATACAGAGATGGAAGAGACGTTCCCATAAAACTACATCCATGCCCGGGGGATATCTCATTTCTCAGACAGCCAGTGTAGCAAATCTTTCACTCGGCAAGACGGATGTTTCACACCGCAAGTTTTGATTTGAGTCTCAAATTGGATTGAACATACCCGGGATGTACGAGTACGAGTATCTTAAAATTTCTCATTTTGCCTATGTCCCATTGTGATCCTTATGCTTAAGCTTCATCCTTTTACGGGTGGATACCTTCGAGCGGATTTACGACCCCCTCCCCTCCACCGACCCTCATCTGCCATCGCCCATTGCACACACTCACCCACAGACAGCAAACGTCGCTGCTGATATCATCTCTCGCAATGCTTCAGCTCCAATTATTTTCCATTCATTTCCATTCCAAAGGAGATATCTAAAAAACAGATACGCAAATGTTCCGTCTCCCTCGCATTCATCTCATTCATCCTTCCAGGACATTAAGCACAAATCAAACATTCCTTCTAAGTCCATGGTGAAATGTGGATACCCTCCACCGCAGCCCGAGCCGCATCCTGAGAGAATCAGGTAATTTCGTGGCGTTCAACAGGGAAAATTTATCTGCAGGCACCTTTGGAGAAGTATTCAAGCGAAGGAGCAGCTCAAGAATGCTCGAGCCAATACACACCCAAACAGTGGAAACAGTGGAAAACCGTCCCGCCCACCATTCAATGGCGAGCGACCATGCGACGCGTCCCTTCAGAGACAATCGAAAGGTTTTCACTGTAATGTTAAATTGGTTGCACTGTTGGTTTATATGTTATCCTTTCGTCTGAATTCAGTAAAGCCATCAGGATGAGGTGATAGAGGAACAATCTAACAAGCTCTTTGGTGGTGTCTGCTCGGCTTTGCTCTGCTCTATTGCTGGAGTAGACATTAATATCTCTGAAGTGTATGTTGGTGCATATGCAAAGGATGTCTGCCACACAGCTACGACTACATATTTAATTATAACGCTCTCAAGTGTAAGAGAGCTCCAACAGCAGCAGGAGCAGCTAGCAGCTACATCTCAATTGGCACACTGGCGCTGTCTTAGCACACATGCACACCGAGCGACCGGATGTGCTTGTACTCTCGTTGGCTGCTATACTGTACGTTGGAGGTGGGAAGGTGTGCTGTACTGTGGTGTGATGCGGTGTCTTCGTAGCCCGCACACATCTCAGAGGTGCGGTGTCGGTAACAGGAATTCATATGTCCGCAAATTTGTTCTCCGGCACACAATTAAAATCAGGAAGCGTTTAATCCGCTTAATAAGGATTCAGGACTTCAAGAGACTGAATTATGGCTGTTGGATTTTCGCCATTAATTTTGAACATCACCGAGAATGTGTAGCGCACACCGCAGACATAGGATGGCGTTAGTTTTGTAAAAGGTTCGCAGTGCTCTATAGCAGTCACTCTTCAGGGCTGTGCGCCAGGGAGGTGGGCTTCATCTGAGTCTCCGTTGTCGTCGTCGACGTCGTTGCCATCGTCTGCAGTACCTTAACTAGAGGCAATTGCGTTTTCAGTTATTTTTTTTTTCTCCTTTTTCTTTTCTGCGCCCCTTTTGTGCCTGCCCGCCACAAGCTTTGTCGTCCGCACAAGGGGACGTATAGTATTTTCAAGCGAATCCTGTTTGTGAATCCTGGCCGTGAACAGGTGTCGGCAAACCGAGTCGCATTCGCCAGTGGCAAGGGATAGGGGGGCAAGTTTCGGTGTGCCCTTTTTTCATTTGTTTTTGTGCAGGCGCTGTGTGGTAGGATTATTTTCGCTGTTTCACCGAGTAACAAACAAATTTTAATTAATTTTTCGGCGAAAAAAGTTGCCGCTTGTTGTTTTTTTATTTTGAGCGGATGGTGGGGGTTGGTGTTGTGGTTGTGTAGGGTCGAGAGGATACCTACCTTTTCCTTCAAAACATCACATCTGAGCGGTGCGGCGAAAATTGCGAAAAAGGATTTCTTTCTAGGATGCGGGCAGCTACGTGAACACCTTTCCAGCAACGCTGCGGATAGATCAAGGTCCGCTGTGTATTCACTGGTTTGGAAAATTAAATATTGCGTTAGAAATAAATTTTTAATCGAAATGCGGTACACGAGTACAGGTACCTACTACCTGGTGCATGGCTCGCAGGAAGTGTGAAGAAGATTTATTGGAAAATAAGTAATTTTTTGGGTCGGTCACACAGACAAATTGTTTCAGTGGGACTGTGAATGCTGAACGGGGAGAGTTGGTTGAATTTCAAAATTCTGCGGCACGTGAACTTTGCGGATGGGTCGACTAATTATTTTTAGAAGATGTTTTTTTTTTTTTTTTTCGTTTTTTCGTCACGCTTCTATGGCAGCTTAGTGTCGGGTCGAAAGGACTTGCGTCTTGCACAGCAACAAGCACTCGTGCGTGGCTTAGTTCATTTCCGAGAAGAGTTTGATGTTTGAGTGGATTTTTTCTTGACACATGCAAACTTCGGGGTAGATGCCAACGCACGTACGACCGTGTGTAACTAAATCGCACGGACGGGGAAATGCACAGTCTTAGAAGACGAAGATATGTTATGGTGGCCAGAGCACCTTAGGGATGCCGCACTGACATCCATCCTTTAGTGTTCGACCGACTATGAATAGGAAGCCAGTACATACACTCATGCTCATACAATTAAGCCACATTTACGACAGGGAAGTACTTGCCGTAGCAATTGCTACTGTGGCAATGAATGAACCTGAAATATTTTAAAACTGCTAAAGAGCAAGAAATTAGGTTATCGATATGTCGAACAGTGGAGAGTAAAGCCTAGTAACCCAAACAAGGGAAATGAAGCCGAACAGCGGAACGAGATGTGAGACAGCAGGTACTTCATTATCGCATATGTGGCTTAATTGTATAAGTATGAGTGTATGTGCAATAAGTGCTGAGGCCCACTGGCTTAAAGAATTGCAGTCTTGAAGTTATAGCAGCCTATACTTAAGAAGTCTGTGAAAAAGCGAATCTCTCAAAAACCTTTGATGAAGTTGTGTATGAAGCACAGCTCATAAGCCACTGAACTTAGACACTCGTCGTTAGAGTTGACGCACCTACCCTACCCTACGGCCTTAAGCCAGGTGCACCCAACTGCGTTCTCCAACTGATGCAGAATGGAAAGCTTTGCGACCTAACTCGGTGCCTGTCATGGGCTGAACAAATCCTGTGGTAGCCATACAGTTCGTAGATGGATCTTCTTTTCCAAGTGCTCCAGGTTCCATTAACGCAATCAGGAACAAAGGTTGAAAGCAGAACTCTTCTCTTGAAAAGACCATTGGCTTCGTCATCAGCTCTTGAGATTGTCCATTTTCCCGCGCCATAGAGCAGGACAGGGATGAACAGGGTTTTATATAATGTTAGCTTCATCCTTCGGGAGAGGACTCTACTCAATTACCTTTCGAACCCGTTTTGCAATGAGATTGACAAGGGTTATTCTGCGTCTAATCTCGGTACTGACGATAAAAAAAAATAAAATTCCTACTGTTTACTTGAGAGCCGATGTAGACGAAGTCCTTGTCTGCTTATGGTGACTCTTTCCCAAGCCATCGATGGTGTATGTTCTTCTTTGGAGATTCCACACACATTTTTCTTTTTACACTTTATCAGTGTTAAATTCAGACTGATCGCCTTCAATTCAGTGGCAACAGACGCTTCTGCGACTCCTCACTGTGTTCAACCGATCACGTCAATGTCTTGGAACAGAACGAACTTTTGGGAGATCGTGCCTCTTGTCTTGGCGAGTAGGTTCATGCATGACCTTCTTAAGAATGATGATGAAAAAGTGGAAAAACAGCGCTTTGCAGTGTTTAAATCCTTGTCTGGCTTTGCACATATCGGTGAATTATGTTCCAAGCTTGATGGATCAGCCAACATTTTCTATCATCATCCTTCATGAATTAATGGGCTTGGGAGGAATGTCAAAGCTGGACATGACGGTGTATACATAGCTCATCTGTATTCTCGCTGTCGTATGACGAATAGGTGGTGCGTGTGGAACTGAATTTCTGGATCTGCCGTAGTGTGAAGAGACAGGACACATCTGCGGAAATACACTTGCAACGGGGACAGAACCTGCTAATGGTGGAACGAGGATAACCAAGAATCATAGCTAACTGTCTCAAGGCACGGCGAAGAAATCAACGATCCGGAGGCGAGGCAGATTTTCAGAGATCAGTCGTTTTCTTCACCATTCGGACATGAACTCAAGAAGTTCATTTAAATGCTGTGGCTGTGTGTATAGAGTTGGGTTTTTTTTAAGGTTTTCTACTCCGCTAGCATATTTTTTACTGAAAACCGATTTGAGAGTTCTTGGTTGATCGGTGTTAGCCCATTTGCACCCAAATAAAACTCCGCGATGGAAATAACAAAATTTCTTTATTAATTGGTCAAAACTATTAATGTTATAAGAAAATAATAAAAAAAATATATCATTCATTGGAAAAAAAAGCCGTCCTCAAATAGGGACACTGGGCTTAAGCAGTATGAACAATTTCAAAGCATTCTCTTTCAACGCATAAAGTCACTTTTTACATTGCCAACGTGCTTTCTTATGACACACGTTTAGTATAGTTATTTGGATAGTGACACCCCATCATACTGCAAACCTGGCACCGCAGAAGCAGTTGGACGCACATTTTCACTTCTTGTGTGCCTCAAATAGGGACGAGCAATGTAGCGACGAAATTGAAGCTGATGTGAAGGCGCCATGCGTTTGTCACAGCTAGATCCAGCATGTACGTAAACAAAACCCACCACCATTTTTTGCCACGTATAGAGGTGCGGTACAATGAAATTGATTGATCAACTTGATCTACACCACCCATACACTTGCGAAATGCCAACGTCAACTTTTTTCTTCTCCACTGCGCCCCATCTCTTTGTTTTCCCCAGAGGGAAGACGCTATCATAATTCGACCCCATGGTGCAGACGCTGTTGTCCAGCCAACGGACGAATAAAATTTGATTGACTTAGTCGAAAGGATAGTCAAAATCAGCAGGGTTTTTCTTTTTCATTTCCTTCACTCCCATTAGAGGACTTGTTGATTCTGCCTTCGCGAACGGTACCTGTTGCACGAAAACCAGCTTTTCGTAAATCTCGGAGCAAATCGAAGCTCGTGAAGAAGTTGTCAAAAAATACCAAATGGTCTTTAGGGCTTGTGCCAAGTTTGTCGAGTAATAGCTTTACCATTCTTGTACCCAATGGCTCTTTAGTATTGGCTCCTGGAAATTTTCCGCAATACAATGCAATGGATTTTGATTTCTCATTTCATCCAACAATCTATTGATGATGGGCATGCACATTACCTTCAGTGGAAACTATAGGTTTATAGATAGGCTCTGTTTTACGCCAGCGAGGTTTCTCAAAATTATTTCGTCTTCACCTCGATTCGTGAATACATGGACTCATTCTGGTATGTCTCGCGGAATAGCATTGCTGATATGAATGCAATATGGTACCATGAATGCTGAATATTGCACTCGTTACCTTCTTCTTTATCGGTTAGCACACTTGGTTCTGGGGGAAGTCCAACTAAGTCTATCCTTGTAACATCGTTTTCCGCAAGCATTACAGCATCAAGTTATGCTCTCTAATGCTTCTTGAAGCCCAAGGTAGTTGTTCTGATATGTGAATGTACGTTAAGCCATTGTTTATACGATAATTACTTTCCGAGCTCTAAAACACCGCGAAGAGATTACATAAAAAAAGATAACCTTTAGAATAAGTAAAACATTACTTACCTTCTTTTACGTCCTTACACCATGAAAACTGGCAAATGGAATAAAGAGTTGAATAAATATGCAGCAACAAAATGACATTTAGGGGCGAGTCGTTAGAAGCCTGCGTGATTTTGCCTGCGATTTTATTTTCCCTCTATGAGGGACTTTATTTAAATTCAAATCCGATCTTGCTTCGATCACTGCTTTCTTAAGACTAAACTACGTTCCTTAACCTATCCTAATTGCTCGATGTCGATGAGCAATGGCCTTGGCACAATTGCGTCCCACATTGGATGATAGGCGACACTCACACGGTGGTGTCGGCTTGCATCGCTGTGCCTGGTCCCACGGTCTGCTTGGCTTGAAACGCTGACCTAGCGTCCGGCTGTTTGCACACCTTTTGTTGTCTGGCTGCTCTCACACCTGTAATGAGTGAGAGCAGCCAGACCTGCGCTGTACGGCTAAGAGGCATGGACAATCTCAAAACCGGATGAGGAAGTCCTTGGTCTCTGCGAGAGAAAAGTTCTGCGTACGATCTTCGGTCCTCTTTGCGTTGACGGTTTTTGGAGGAGAAGATTTAACCACAAGGTGGCTTACCCAGGTGGAGAAGGACCTCAACCAACTTGGCGTGCGATACTCTAGGCAGCTACCCAGAGACCGTGCCGTTGGAGAGGCTTGTTGCTTGAGGCCCAGGTCCACCTCGGTTTGTAGCACCAAGTAAAGAAGAAGAAAAAGACTTGCAATTAGATGATGCACAAGAGACGGCTCTTGTCACAGTGCATGGCCATATTCACTAACCTGAGTCTGGTACGAAAGATGCAGTTTCAAGTAACAAAAATGGAATGGAAAATGTGACATTTCTCACATCACCTTCAGTCACCATTCCGGGCCCCGTTGAGTGGAACATCATATTCCCATGAATTATCGGTTCTTTATGACAAGGCAACACCGAAATACCACACACGTTTTACGCCCACTCAAAGATTTTTTGCTTCAGACAGCAGGAATGGGGAAGTCAATGAAAATATTGTGTTGGTAATACTCATAACGCCTGTGAAGCAACAGCACGTGGACAAGGCTCAATCATCCAATCACTGCTTCTTCAGATTATCATTAGAAGCCTAGAGCTATGTTTTGCTCTCCTCGACATCAATTGGCGTTCTTTAAAAGTCCATTGCCCACACCAATGGAAACATCACAATAATGCCTTTGTTTCAATATTCAGGCTTAGGTATGAAGTGCTGTTTGATTTAATGCTCTCCACGTTATACATGTTTACAATTCTAATAAGCTGCCACGAACCGGTCGCATAGCAACTCCATTCCAGGAGTTCCCTATTCGCAATCCTTCATAGGCACTCATTATTAATTCCGAGCAGCCGGTACTTGTCAATTCGTCAAGTAAGTACACTATCATTGCATTGTTGCCGACAGCAAACCAAAGAAAAACCGCTCACAAAATGAATGCCATCCTCTCGCGCACTTCCTTCCGGTGCCATCAACAGAAGCAGTGTTATAACATTCCATAAGTATCTCCTTTTCAATTTAATTTTCCAGTTAAGTGGGTAGAAAATTATCCAATTGGTTTCTGTGGCAGCATAAGCGACTACGTGAGCGCGCTGCGTCCATGTGAAAGTGATTGCAAGCTGCAGTGTTCCTCTTGCGCCGGCGATAGTTGTGGCAACGATGACGACACACCGCGGCGCCTGTGTGTCTATTGGGGGCTCTATTAGAATGGAAAAACCGACTGCATGCTGCAGCCAACTAAACTGATACGAACAGCGGTGAGAATGAAGGAATTCATGTCGGATGAAGGTGTGCACTTGCACCGAGCGGATGGAGTCTGCTCTCAAAAATGCGATGGTATCCAAGCTCGTGAGTAATCCTCGGATGCTGAACCGACGAAGAACATCCCACATGACATGGTTCCGTCAACCGCAGACCTGATCGAGATAAATTCAAGATAATTTCCGCACACGGCAAAACTTATTCGGCGAAGACGCTGCGCGGAGCGGCGTGCTGAAGATTCCTCGACATCCTGAAAGAAATCGAAAATTTAAATATGTATGCGATGCAAACGCTCTCGTGAGCTTTTCGCCTTTCACAAGGTGCCGCTGCCTCCAATCATGGATCAGAAAATAGGAAAAGAAGAAGAAACTTCCCCACCTCCGGTGCGCGACGGTACAGCCCACGTCCTCGGCCCCGACACATCGCCAAATAACCGTTAAATGTCTCATATTTTTAATAAAGTTAGATTAAATCCTGCCTCGCAATGAATTTTTAAGAATCGCTGAAACGGAAAACACCGACGGCTTCTTTATTGTTATGACGAGTACTTTTTTTTCCTTTCGTTCTTTCCTCAAATCCTGTGGAGGCTGTCAAGTCTGTTGAGGGGTTGTTATCGCATTCCGGTTGATTATACAGAGAAGCTGCTTTCTGGAGATGCGGTAGTTGGGTATTAATTTTTGTAGACCACGGGTGTAGCTTATATTCATTTTTTCCGGCGGAAGCAAGGACTCTGAAATTGAATTAGGCAAGCGGAGAAGCTCGCGCGTGTGATGAATGAAACGATTGAGCAATGGGCTAGCAACTTTGAATGAGGGTGAACGAATGAGCGGCGCGGCGAACGCCCTCTGCTCTGCATCAGATTATGTCAGTCGGCTGAAGGCAAATAGGCTGACATTAAATTTGATTGATATGTAAGGAGGAGCACACTTCGTGCTTGACGGAATAAAGTCGTAAAGTTGTCTTGAAGGCTGTCTGATCAATTTGTGTGAACTGGAAAGCCCCCATCACGGGCCTGGCAATTTTCGAAGAAAGTCCGAAGGATGCACTGAGGCAATCATGACCGACAGGCAAAAAAGGTCGAATTAAATCTGTTAAAAGCAAGTCACTGACTCTAATTCGCTCGCAAAATTACAGCAAAACTTGAACGGTCATCAATTCCTCAGCGAAATAAATGCCAAAACTCACTTCATGGACGATCCACCCGAATAGGAAATATCTAAAAGTTTCCCCGGTTCCGGAAAACGAATGCGAACAATTCTTATCTTTCCATTCGATTTTGCAAATACATTAGCAAGGTAGGACTCGGGTGTCCTCTCCGCCAGCGACCTGCCGCAATCACCGAAATGGAAGCCAAAACGAAATCAATTAAAACAAGGACTCGCCGAGGCGGGGAGAGGCAACGGAAGACGAGCAACGGTTGTGCCAGCAGCTCTTGTTACTTCTGAGAAAATGAATAAATTATTGCCAGCGATCTTATGTGTCGATAAGAATGACTGCAGCCCACCCCCGCGCAGCGCCGGCTGACTTCTGTTCTGGCGCGCAAAGAAGTACAACTACCAATCCTGGCGGATATCTATCTTCAATTGTGCACACACCTTGTGAACATAAAGAATGGCTTTTAATTAATTCCAGAGCAACCTGATGACGAAGGAACCAAACACCATCCCGCACCCAGACAGAAGTCAGCGGCGTGGTGGGACTGCTGCAAACAGAAGAGGGAAAAGGAAAATGTCGCCTCCTGAGATGCGTACACAAAGGCGAAGCACCTTTATTTTATTTTCACGAACTCCTGCCCCTCGCCGCTGTTGAATTAATTTCATTGTTTTGCTTGGGCTGTGTTTCTTAAAATGTCATCTACTTATCGCGTTTTGAAATTTATTTCCATGGAGATAATTCCACAAAGGGCTGAAAGTGCACGTCCGTGCTCTGTCGTCCTGCGTTAGGCGGGCCCATAGATTCCTGGCCCGTGCGAGAGGCTGCGAGTCATCTGATGATATTTGCCTGAAAGTTCCTTCCAAATGGACCAATTGTTCGCCTCACTGAAGACGTTGATGAAGGCACTCGGTTGGATGGGGTGCCCGCCTGCCCGCCTGTCCGCCCGGGTGGTGATTTCGCTTTCCGCTCGCGTTTGTATTGCCCGTTTCTCGTCAATGTCGTCCTGCTTAAGTGTTAATTTCGTGTTTTAGCCGATTAAAAAGTGAAATATTGTGTTTTTCTTTTCACTGTTTAAATTTAATTAAAAGTGATTTTTCCTTTTGTTGTTTCGTTCTGTAAATACGTTTGTGTTTGAGAGGAGATTGTTGCCATAGCGAGACGAACGAATCGACATGCAAGCGGAGTGGGGACAGGCATGTGTTTTGAATGGAAGCCCTGGCGTAGGAAGGAACTAGATGTAAGCGGATTGCGTCGTTAATTAGTTTTAAAGATTGAATGCGGAACTTAACGTTGATTGGAAATGACTTTGATGATTTTTTAAAGGTACATAAATATGAGTTAATGATTCCCTGTCTTGGGGATCGTCTTGTTTTTTTTTTTTTTGCCAGCACTGCTAGCAACGTCTACTGAGCTGCCAAGAGGTTGCGGAGCAACGTTGGTTACAGGTTATGTGCGTGGTGCAGGAATGGCTCAGTTTGTATTGCCTCTAATGTGCTTCCTTATCCAGTGTGTGACAAGCAGCGACACTGTGTTTACGTCGGGTCATACAAGCAGCCACACGTCGGGTCATAAACAAAGAGAAGCAAAATTCACATCTCAAAATATGTACAGGATAATCTGTCGAAATATGGTTTTTCATGCAGCATCTAAAGTGGTCAATTTAGTATCCACTAGTACAAACGATTATCCGTTCAACGCATTCCTCCGATGCAGACTCGATGCATCACATGACTTTTTTTTAATGAATGGGTAGATGAATGAGGACTAGTAAAAAAATGCATGTGTTTTGTCATTTGACCTATCTAAAGAGTAACCTGCGCCAAAAGCGTTTGCCAGCAATGCTCAAAAGAGCCACTTATTTGTGATCTAAATGTATTTTCTTTTTTGGTCTATTACCCGCAGTGCCTTAGGATATCCACATATCCAATCCACATATTGTTTGCTTTATTTTTTATTTTACATTACAAATTTCGTCTGAAAAATGCATTCAGGACTTTTTTTCCGTTTGAATTAAATATTAATTAAAACGCGGAACACATATACGCTGTACACTCACTTTTGATGGTGACATGTAGTCACCTGCAAAAGCCTCTCATTTAACAAGTCTCTTATATGGGGCAGGTTGTAACATAGGTCGTTGTAACAAGAATATAAAGTGTTTTTTCGATGATAATTTATTTCTTAAGAAAAATTTAAAGACAACTAAAATTAAATTAATAGTTGTCATCCGAATCTTTGTTAATGCAGATCTTATAATATAGTTTGTTCGGCGTGTGCCCACTTTTTGCATGACGCATACTGCGACTGCACACATGGGTCACCTGGGAAATATTTAGAAAATGTTGTGTACAGATAGGTATCTGCGGATTCTAAGACCTTTGATCCCAATGATGGTTGCTTTTATATTTTATTTTCGCCCTTAACAGAATTTCCTTCTCTGGTATATGGGTTAGTATACATAGCTGATTTTCTCGATTTCCTAGTAGGGTACATCTTTTCTTGTTTCACCTTCGGATAAGGCCCTATTTCTTCAGGATTGAAAAAAGCCGATTGTTGCGTCTGTAGGCTTGTTAAACAGTGCTAATCAAACAGTTAAAAAACTAGCGGAGTAGGTTGTTACACGTTACAACTTACCACAAGAAAATGTTATAACTTGCCCCGACATGGAATTTCACTCAAAAAACAAAACTAATCCAAAACCCCAACTCACACAAATATAATCAGCACTGTATCTCTTCGGATGGAGAGGGAGACCGAAAATACAAAAAGTTACAAACCTAGCTTTTTTTGATACCCATCGCAGATCTTTCCTCCTTGACGTTCAAAGACCAATTGCCGCAGACACCCCGAAGGGTGTAGAAAAAACAAACATTTTTCTCTTTCACGGGATTCTTTAGAGAGGAACATTCTTTCTTTGGCTTTTAATACTTACCCCTGTTAAAATTAGCTCTCCCTACATGTAATTTAGCTTTTGTGAATACAGAACCCACAGGTGAATACAGTGGGTTAAGTGTCTGCCCTTGGTTAGTGAGGTCCTCTGTTTGAGTCCCAGGAAAACCAAAGTTAATACGCCTGAGGAATAACAAAATAACTTAAATTTAGTGGAAAAAGATAACAAAATATAGTTGTACGAATTAAACGTGATCTCCTGGTCATCAGAAAGTTAAATTCAAAGTACTATTCAGATGATCCTTTCAGATTAACACTTTACAGCTTGCATGAATCAATCACTTAGTTGCTCAAATATACAAAGGAATACGTTCAATGCATGGACACTGGAGTTTCGCAGACATCCTGGCTTTTTATGATATAACAAGAAATTC
Source organism: Eristalis intricaria (assembly GCA_964034865.1). Taxonomy (NCBI): domain Eukaryota; kingdom Metazoa; phylum Arthropoda; class Insecta; order Diptera; family Syrphidae; genus Eristalis; species Eristalis intricaria. The sequence continues at coordinate 61,108,711 of OZ035877.1, read as the reverse complement.
ATGAAACCCAACAAATTGTAAATCCAGATTTGCAAGGATTTCGTTATGTACCTTGTCAGCATGAATTAATGTAAAAATAAAACAACACAAAGTTGTAGTTTAAAAAATTTATTGATATCATCGTGTATAAGGAAACCCAGAATTAAAATACTAAATATGGTTGTAAAAAAAATCCAATATTTTACATAATTTTTAAAAGCATAAATCTATGCTTAAACTTACAATTACTATCTTAAACAAAACTATTTATGATATATTTTTAACTCTAATTCTGTAGCTGTTACGCATGTAATTATCTAGAATAAATATTTTCGTATATTTTCTGATGTTAAATATATTATGTGTATATTTGTTTAAAGCCCGCAGAGCAAATTAAAATTCTAAATACTCATATTATATGTTATTTTGAGTGGTGTTCTATTTGCATTTGAACATTGTTTGATGCACACTTGTGATAAACTAGTGATAAATCGATAAATATTCTGTTTTTTAATAGTTTCGGTGGACGGAACTCCAATAAAATTAGTTTTATTTTTTATTATATGTGTAAGTTTGAAATAGAGTCAAAAAGAAATTAAAAATTCTAATGTGAGACACAATTTATTTTAAAAGCCTGAGTATGTTATACGATACGTATTTTTAAGTTTATATGAGTAATTCTTTATTTGCAATATAAATCGAATTTCATCGAGGATTCATGAAGATGACCATACTGTGGGATCCTGCAAGTCTTTGGGAAGGTAATCATTTGAAAATAATGTTGCGAAATGACACTTTTTTTTTTAAATAATTCTTTAAGCTAGCTAGTTTTGGTGAGGAATAAAATGTATGCCGCTGACATGGATGAACATGTGTGGCGAAGTTCAGAATCCGGATTTCTGTACAGGCTCCCTAGCATTTTACGTCCGTAAAATTCGAAATAGATGGCCAACTGTTCTTAATATTTTATATTGCTTTTCTTAGCCCTACATGTCCTGATGTTTACTTTTAGGATCTTTAAGGCTTTTACAGGCACCTTGAATAATTAAATTGTTTCATGCTTGATTTTGCGTGTACGCGCATTATGTTACCGTCATAATTTGTTCCCTATTTAGTACTCCGATGTTTTTTTTCTATTTTTCAAATAATTTTTTAAGGAACCAAAAATAATTCGTTCAAATGGTTAATGGATTTAACCATGGTCTCTACACATCAGTGTATTTTAAGGTAAGTCTTCAAGAAATTTATCGTCTCTTGTTGCCTTTAAAAGATTTACAGCATGGAAGCTTCTGGAAACTCTAGAGTACTTCTGAAACTAAATTCCGCAGGGCTAAAGAAATTCTATTGAATTTGAGACACTGGGCAGGAGATACTGCTTTTAGCTCAAATCACCTACAAATCATCACAGATTCGGCCAAAAAAAGTCATTCTCTTGAAAAGCACATGAAACACAAAGGTCTTAGAGGAATATTCAACGACGATGATACGTGGCCTGGCCATCCAATGAGGTGATAGGTAGTTCAACCTGGCTTGATAATCTTTAGCTTTCGATAAAGAGTCAAGATCATCTTGAGAAGCGGGTTTGATCTTTCCTTTTGGCCAGTGTTGTTTCAAACCAGGAAACCCACACAGTATATCAGATTGCGCTCTATGGCAGATCGGAGAAAAAATGCTATGAAGTGAAGATCGATCAGCCGAGATTGGCCTTCTCTTCTAATTTAGGACCACTAGGATTGCCATGTATAGTTGTGACGTAATTGGCAGACGTGCCAGGCTCCGCAAGATGATGGGGTAGTCTCATTGCTACTTGAAGGGGGGTAGCAAATCATGTTAAAAAAGGTTAGGTTTTAGGCAGGACATCCATCCTTTCTCGAGAAAGTCATACAAAACTAAGTTGCCAGTCTTTGAGGCATTTAAAAAGCCTGGGCTCTAATCGCGTAAGGTGACAAGCGTCTTGCGCTGGCGTTTCGATGATAGTTTCGCTTCTTGTAAGCATAAACAAACGATAGCGTCTGAGAGAGATCGTTTTGCCTGCATCCCATAAGTTAAAAACTGTCAGTAAATATCGTTTCGACGGCTGATTTTTTGCGATACCTATTTCAGTATCGTCTACTTTTAAATGAGAACAAATTGTGTATGAATTTCTTGTTCTACACTTTTAAGATATTTTTAAAGTGATAGGTCACATTTCTATCAGTTTTATTCGCAAACTGAAATGAGAATGGGTTAGTGAAATTTGAGAAGAATGAGAGCACAGATGTCATTTTTATATGAGAGATATTATTTTCAGAGCGCTCAAACTGTAACGATAGGCGAGACGATAGCGATGGTTTTACCAGAAATGAAGTATTACAGAGCCGACTTCACAGCTGATTGCCCCCTTGTCCATCGAAGAATTTGAGTGGCTTTTTGACGGATATTCATGAATTTTTGACGGTTATTCACGAAATACTGAAAATGCCGTCCTCTGATTGGTCAATTTGGTTTATGAACACGTTATAAAAAACAGTTGTCAAAAATCTTAAGGGGAAAGATGGGTAGAAGTCGGGCATCTCTGTGATACTTCATTTCTGGGTCTTACATGAAGCAAATCATCGAGGACATCACCGAAGTGAATCAAAAGGACCATAGTCGTCTGAAAAGTTACGCGATGATAGACCTGTACATTGTTGGAATACGCCAGAGACTTTGGCGTGATTGGTCAACGCAAAGTCATCAATGACGACGTCACTGCATGAGACGGGGGCTTAAGTCGAAAATGGATAACATGGCGGATAACCCATGTCAAACGACATATATACTGTGCTCAAAGAAGGCGGTATAAGGCATAAGGTAGAGTGCCATAATTAACTTCGATGTAGTCACGGACTTCGTCTCCCCCGGCTCCACACCGAGTCGTATCATACGCATAATAAATCTTGTCAACCGACGACGTTTCCTTAGGCTTAAGAAGGAATTGTTTAAGAGTCCCCTCTCGAAGGAGGAAGCAACATTGATCACCCAAGTCTTGCTGTACAGCAGAGGCAAAGACAAATTCAAATGATGATGACAAAACTTTCTTTTCGAGAAAATCATTCTACGTGAGATCATCGGCTATGTTACCGATGATAGCACCTGGCGGAAAACAGTTTAACCATTAACGTGCGTACAGTCAAGGTTCAAAGAACACACTGCCTAAAGTGGGCATATACATAATATGCCATGCAGAGAGAGCCTGAACGGACAACGTAGCAGATGAGAAGGGCCTCAATCAAAATAGCCAGATAAAGATCGCAGTAGCACTACAGAATGTTGGTCGTAGAGTTGGTTTGTGCAATGGATCACCATTGAATGTCGCGCTGCACGAGCAAATATTCGGGAATCATTCAACTCCAGCATGGACTAGAGGGGAGCGTCCACGCCATTGCCACTACCGTTCCATTTTGTGGGTAGAAAATCCTGCCTATTATGAATAAAATTGAGCTCAACTTATTCACACCAATCAAAAAAATCATACACATTTTGACGTCACGTAACGACTTCGATAAATGCGACAACTTTGACAAGTTCCAAAAACATGGGAGTGGTGAATTTAGAAAATACAAATATGTATTAGAAGTTGGCGTGTGTGGTTCACGAAAGAACTAGTTACAAAATCAGCTCTATCACAGAATTAAGTGAACTAGTTCGCAATGCCATTTTATCTTAGTGATAAGTAAGAATGGTCGAAATAAAGCGAACTAACTAGAACTAAATTGAGCGCTTTGCTCTGTCTGTGTATTGGCGTTGTGCACATCAGGGTTGTTTGTGTTAATCTACCACAACACAAGCATAACGAGTATCATCGTTGCGTTGCCGGTGGTGTTTGTGAAGCGATTTTTAAAAATGTATGAGCATGACTGTGTGTACATTGGAGTTGGTTATAGCTCTAGATCTTCATACAAAACTTCGCATACACCGCATGCATGTATGTAAGGCTCAATCCCGTCATGGACTAGGGCTAGAAATGGCCGAAGTTGGATATCTCCTTCCCCTCTTATCTCTGGGAACTACATAGATCCGCGGACATGTTTCCTGGAACTACTTAACCCAATTTATGTATTTGAAATTAATGAATATTTAATTTGTTAATGTCTTCAATTTGTTTTTTCCTTTAACTTAGCAATGACAGCGCTGGTATTTATGACCAATGACCAACCGGCGCGAATCTCAAAAGACTATATTGCTTGAGCAGTGAACTACATTGAACTAAATGAACTAAAGGAACGAACTGGGTCAATAAACAGATTTGATCGAAACTGAGCGTTCTCTGGACTGAATTAGAAAGCACAATCCTAATTGGAAGGGAGCTACATTTTAATAGTAACTTCAGTTTTAAATGAAAGTTAAAAATATTTCTACCGCGTTTCCAATGTACACCTTTTGCAGGAATTCACACAAATATAGCCATCAGCAATTCCACTAGGTATGGACACTTCTCTCAAACAGCTTTCATGAACGGTGTCAACCAAGCTATAACCCAATTAATAACCTCTGCTAAAAACATATATTTTGTAAAATGCTGCTCCTCGTGTCCATTCTATCCGACAGTTTAATGTGCAATAACATTCGCACGCTTGTGCCTAAGGCTATTTTAATTACTTTCGTTGTTTTATTTCTGAAATGACATACCTCACTACTTCGTTTACCGGGGGAAAGAAACACAGAAAAAAATAACAAAAAGTGAGCCAATTGAAACAAACCGCTTTTGTTGTTTTTGTTCGTATTTAATTTATTTTTAGTTAATAATACTTTTATTTCTTTACATAATATAAAAAAAAAATTAAACAAACTCATTTTTTAAAGTATACATAAAATGCCAATAAGAGAGAAATATTTTTAATCAAAAGTTAAAAGTAAAAAAAAAAATTAACACAAAACCTATAGTCATGCAAGTTTACAGATGAAATCAATTTAAAAAACAATCTTAAAGATATTTTAAATTATTTTCAATCATAGGTGGTACAGGATGAATACGCAAACGAAAAACTACATGAAATGATAAGTACGACTGAAAGAAGCATACAATTACATAAATAAATTTTATGAAAACTTAACATCACATTGCTTGAATTACTAAATTGTATTTGCTTATGTACTCAGTATATAAATGATTCACTTACTTATAATAATATAATGTATAGTAATATATATACTTCTTCTCTTCTAAACTTACTGTTTTTTTTTTTTGTTTTTCATAAATTTTTAGAAGGTTTCTTGTTAAATATTAATTTACTTTAACTCGATATGGAAAATTGTAGAGAATAAATTGATTTGTAATTTTTTGTTTTCTTGTTACATAGAACTCTAATAACAAAAAAGCTGCAAGAAAATCCTTTGTTTGTTAAACTGTGTTAAAATTCTCTTAGACATTCTCTATTGGATGATGAGATGATAATGTTGGCGTTGATGTTGATTATGAAAAATGATTGATTATGAGTTTTGCATTACATAAGATTTTTATTTTCATTTCATATCTATTTAGTTTTCTTCTTCTTTTATTTATGATAGAAGGATCGTTTAAATTAGCTAAAGTTCTAGTTGATTCATCGTGTCACTGCTGTGGATTGAATGCATTACCACTGGAAGTGAGAGGACAGAGTGCGTGAAATGAAAATGGATACGGTTGTCAACTTATGTCTATCAGTACTGCGACGATTTGGAGAGTTCAGTGTGCATACACGTTGGTTTAGGTCGAATACTGTGATCGGTGTCGGTGTCGGTGTCGGCTGAGAGTCCGATGGTGTTCCTCTCCACTCTCGTTTAGTTTGGTAGTTGATTGTTGCAGATGGGGGTTGTTTTGTGGCAACATTATGTTGTTACTGCTGTTGTTCAGTACTTTATTTTTGGATGAGTGCTTTTTTTTTTTTTTTTGAAAATATGCATGGACGCAGCACTACTTTAATTATTTCCTTGACTTTTCCACATTTGAGGGGGACCCAGCTTTGGGATGGGGATAATGTTTTGAAATGGAAGGGGGTGGGACATCTGTTTTGGGGGGTGGTTGTGGATTTATTGGAAAAGTTTTATGGACGAAATTGAAAGTTTATTCTTATATCAGACATTATTTTTGCGGAATACCTCGTTGGGATGCTGGTTACTGAAGTTCTGTCTGGTTGAACATTGCTGAAAGTATAAGAAGAGGAAGAAATGTATTTTTTAAGCTAAGAACTTAAGGTTTAGAAGAAATTTAAACTGTGTTCGAATTTTCAACAATAACTAGCGCAAAATGAAAGAATTGTGGTGCTTAAATTCTGAATCTGGCGATCTAGAAATCTGTCTAAATAGTCGAGGGCACTGGAGGAAGAAGGAATTTTTCGCAGCTTTTGGCCAACGGAGAACGCAAATACTTTTAAGCTATCCATAAGATCCGTTCTACAGCCCACTTAAAGGTTGCGAAATAAAGATTAGACAGGAATAAGTTGTCAGCAATCGTTGAAGATTCCACAATTCGGGCTTCAAATCCGGGCTTAAATAGGTCTCGTGCTTAGAAAGTTAAGCATTGAACGTTGAAGACAATTTCGTTGCTTTACATGAGAACTATTTTCGACGCATTTCCAGGTCGACCTTATTTCGCCATAATTTCAGTATGTGTGACACTTCCTTAGTTTGCATCCAACATTAATATTAAGCCATTGGATTTAACCATTTTATCAACTGCCACATTTTAAGGACATTACTACGCCAAACGTAGTCTGCCTAGAATTCTTGGTGACACTCACGAAAATTGAAAGCAAACAAAGCTAACGTATGGTGGCGTATCATACAAACTACAGAGCTGCAGCGTGTATATATGAAAAGAGGGCTAAATTTTCAGCATAACATGAAACGCGAATGTCCTGGAAGGCGTACACTTGCCGACAACGATCGATCTCAGAAACACTAAGTTAAATAAGATGATTTTGTGCATTTTAGGGATGTCAACCTTACTTAATAACCAGAGAACAGATGCTCCTTTGTTTTTATAAAAGCCTGCGTCTCAATAGAAATCGAGCGAAATAAATTCAAATGGACAAGGCATGATAGGCGAACATGTCGTGTACACTAGCAGTTATTTAGTCATCGTTATCCTTAACCCCGTCGCCGTGGGGCGTAGTGGGTAAGTGCGTCGACTCTTACGCAGATGGTGCCAGGTTCCATACCCAAATTTACGGCCTTTGATAATTCACGACTCCACCTCTTTCGAGTCACTGACAATGCTCAAAGAGTATTTCTGTCAAGAAAAAGCTTCCTCAACTTCGCCGTTCGGAGTCGGCATTAAACTGTAGGTCCCTTCCACTCGTGAAAGAAGAGTAGCACGCACAACACGAGTGGTTGCTTTGCAGCTCGGCCCAGGTCTGCCTCGGACTGTAGCGTCACCCATATTATTATTATTATCATTAACCCACATGGAAGAAGACTTCCTTAGAAATTAATACGTTGACCAGCGGTGCATGGCAGGGGACTGCTCTTGGTCCTAGTTTATTTTTAAGAAGTTATAATGGGTAGTCGAAAAAGTATTTTCGTATTTTGTCAATAGATGTCGTTGGAGTCGTCTATCTCCAGTGCTACCAATCACATTGTCATACCATATGGTTTTGGAAAGGGACATTTTAAGCTTAATTTAACCAAAAAAAGTTAAATTCGGAGAAGTTGGAAGAAAGTTACAGCTGTTCAAATATTAGTGAAAATAATGAAGAAATTCGCTATATTTTGAAATTAAAAAAAGGAGCGAATTTCACGCAAGCCACCAATGAAATTTGTGAAGTTTACGGAGACGATGCTGTATCAGTTCGTGTAGCACAACAATGGTTCGCTCGTGCAGAAAATTTCGATGTGAAAGATGCACCTCACTCTGGTCGACCTATCGTTGAAAAAGTCGGTGAAATCATGGAGAAGATTGACCGGGACGGTCCTGGTCCTGGATAAGCAGCCATGACATCGCCAAGGAACTAAACATTCATCATCAAACGGTTTTGAACCATTCAAGAAAGACTGGATACAAAAAGAAGCTCGATGTTTGGGTACCACATGAATTGTCTGTGAAAAAAGTTTGATTAGAAATACGGAAAGACTTTTTCGACTACCCATTATTATTATTGAACGAATATCTGTGACCTTGTTTGCGAATGATTGATGTATCATTTTAGTAACGAGTTAATAATAATACTATGGGTGGCGATACATACCCAGGTGGACCTGGGTCTGTAGCTGTAGGAGAGCTTACTATTTTTCTCGTATTTCTGGAACGGACTTTAAGCAGAGCATCGAGCGTCATATTTTTCAAGGGATTGCTAATACCCTTATGTGTCCGGGGTCAAGACACAGCACGGGCCGAAGGTATAGAGGGAGAAAGGGAGAGGAGGTACCTGTGCACATTGGTCTTAAATATCTGTGGGTTGTAGTCTGTGGGAAATATTAGGTTGGTAAGAGCATTCCATATTCGTGCAGTGCGGCTGAAAAACGAGTCTCTGAATTTAACTGTGCGTCCGAAAGTAGTGAACTTTGAAAGAGGTAAAGCCGTGCATGGGGCTAAGCCAGCGTTGGAGTCGACACACTTCCCCAATGAAACTAGAGAGCTACAAATTTACAACCTCAAATAGTGTTTATCTGGACAAAACTTTGACTCATTCGTCTTATTGAAGCCAAAGAGTCGCATGCCAATTTTCTATACAAGAACATCGATAAATTGCAGACTGGAAAACCAGGAAACCAAGATGCAGAACTTGACCGCAACTGCAGTGGTCGTCGGGAAACCGGAAATATTGCGAAAATGAATGGAAATTTAGTTAAAACGGGCACAAATTTGTATCAGCACTGGCGGCAGCCACGAAAAGGATACCACCTTTTCCACTGAACAGAAAAAATTGTAAAGCTCCACATAAGGATTTCCTTCACTTAAAATCAGTTTTTTTTATTAAGTTAAAAAGTAATTCAAAAGCCAAATTGGATGATTAAATTTGGGCCACCTTGTTACTGTGGCAGCTAACCAAGTCCTCTGCATGGGAATAGATTCGAGGAATGACGTGCGCATACATCAATATACTAACGTTGAGACTTAAAACAATTTAGAGTATATTCCCAACCTCGCACTCTTAAAAGCTTTAACTATTCCATATGGAAAAACTCAGTTGCTATGAGTAAAAAGGGTAGGTTGTCTTTGGTTAGTACAAATCGGACACTGCCGTGAGAATGCGGTGATTCATACTCACTCTTATGGGAAATTTTCGTCTACCAGTCTTAAGTGTCCCATGCACACAAAACATGTGTGCACTTAGTGGCGACGCTTCACTTTTCGCCACACATATTTAGTTGCGTGTTCTTGGATATGAATCCCTTTGAAATAAAACGATAGAGTTGGTATTTAATTTTAAAATTATTTATTTTTGGGATTTAATTTAACGACCGTCTTCATCGGAGTCTCCTTTGAAATTCAAATCATCTAGAATAAAATCCATCGTACCTACTCCTTTTTCATTTCTCTCGCGCTTTTACGACCTCTGGGGTCAGATAGCGTAATAGTACATTACTCTTAAATTTAGCTGTGACATCTATTGCCGAACACTACACATATCGTCCAAATTCGTACACATTAGTTCTTTACGACCTTACCGACCAGCATCATTAAATCGTTCAGATACCAAGAAAAACTCAAAAGTTACTAATACCGCTTTACAATATCATCTCCGTCAGTAATCAAAGATGGGATTTGTATAAGATCGGACATTTGTATAAGAGCGGGCAGATAAGCCCACACACATCACACTTCTAGGAACGCCGACACAGAAAATAAAAATCTTTTCATTTTAGTCACACCGTGTGGGACACCGGAAAATCGGTGCGTGGACTACTAAACATTTTAACCCACTGACAGAAGTGAGCACACAAGTGTCGTGTGTATGGGCGCTTTAATACTGAAAACAAACAATACAAAATTCTTCTATTAAAAGAGAAGAATTGGTCAAAAGCCCTTCTTGGGTGAATAATGACGCCCAAATATCGTACGGGTCGACAGCAGATCGGGAAGTAGGACAAAGCAATATAGGGTCTAGATGTATCTTACACATGCGTATCCCCAAAGAGTCTATAAGCTACCAAGCTCGACCTCTTCCCCATAAATGAAGGAGCACATATGATCAGCAAAAGAAATCTAATGAAATGTCGATACTCTCAGATAGTTAGGTGGTTCTTAAAACCCTTAACAGCTTCAAATTCAACTCCGGGGCTGTCTGAAAAAAAAAAACTCAACACGATAGCGAGTAGAAATAGGTCAAAACTAAAATGGGTGCCAGGATATGCAAACAGAGAGGGCTAGGAAAAGAAAGACTCTGAACAATGAGTGAGGAACCAAGGAGGCCCTAAATCCGATCAAGCCTGATATAAGGATATCACCTGCACAAAATAGGGCCCAGCAGCTTAGGGACTATGGAAAACTCTAGACACTGTGGACCATCATAGGTAACCATGGGACACCTACTAGTCGACCATCCAAATCTGGAATAATGAACAGAATGAACTTACCACGAACAGTCTATTTCTGATGGTAGCTCTGAAGTCCTAGATGAAGAAAAGGGGCACAACAAACGTATCGTAGTCGCAGTGTTTGTTATATTCACTTCATATTCTCTTCATTTAATTCAATAGGCCGGTATCATGTTTGAGGCAATACTGTAGCCGACCTTATGGCTTACGTGGACCATGGTCTAATGTGAATCTAAAATTGCTATCACGGTCCTATGTGCACTTTTACTAGACCTGGTTGAATCGAAGGTAGAATACCCCACAAATATTCAATCTAGAAAAGGCCGTGACAATTCTTTCCATTGGACAGTTGAATAGTGGCTTAAAGTAGGCGAGGCTGCGGCCAACTGTTCGAGGCCCCGGTCGATCCCGGACAGTAGTGCCATCAGAAGAAGATGTTGACGTGCAGTACTCGACAGCACGATGTTTCCAAATTCATTTCTTCCCAATAATGTACAACTTCAGCTGAAATGTCCAATGTCAGCTGTCAAGTTATTCTACGAACTATACAGCTACGTGACAGACATCCATTGTTGGACTCCTCAAGGAAATCAATTCACTGGTCTTCCCTCAATCTCAGCTCTCTGCATGTTCAGCATACATTTTTAATGCGTTAGCATTTCCGAATTCCATTCAGAGCCTGGTAAATTACCAATGGACATCGACCTCTCCTTCAGAGAGGGGATAGTAACATCTCAAAATGTACTTTCAAATATCTCGATGGTGTGAGCGACAAGGCCATATGGCAATATTCCACATGAGAACATTAAAAACTCATTACACCTCTCACCACAGCGCTCGTTGATAGCGGCCATATGTCACAAAAAGGTGGGCAAAGCCCCTTCGTTCGCAAGGACTAAGCAGTCGCAATCAATTGCCATCGTTTAAAGCACGTCGATATAAATTGCTTGAATTCACTGCGAACTGGAGGGGGGATGAAGTGCATTTTAGGTAATGAGCAAGTGTTCTGAGAATCATGCATGCGTTAAATTGGTTTTAATTACAATATAATTGCCCCTCAAGGATATTTGCACGCGCAATAAAAAAAAATAAAATAAAGCACATCATTAAGCACAATGAATACTTACCGCTTGCGTCTTTTCCCAGGACTTCATGGCCGACTTGTACTTCTCGAACTCATGACACCAGTCCGCGTATATCTTCTGGTAGTCGTTGCTCTTGTTCGGCGGTGTGCACCTAGAATGTCGAACGAGAAACATTGTGAGGTTAGTGGAAGGTGAACAAAATAACCGTGTTGTGGGGGAGTGGGCCGGCTGGATACTCAATTAAATAGAAACATTTAAGAGTGTCACTCAGTGAACATGACATGGGTTTTAACGAACTCGAAGGACACACAGCGACGACGCACCAGCACGGAAGAGATAGCACAACTTGCTGAATAATTACCGAGTGAGTGACACCGTCACTATCATCACAGCGCATTAATTATTCAACGTTTGTTCTAAGTGGAAGTCCGTTTTTTCGGCTTTTCTCGTTTTTGTCAAATGCCAAACGAGGAACTCTGCTCGCTCGGTTGGCATGGTGTGTGACGAGTTGACTGTCGCTCACCTTGCCTCCCGCACTTGGAGCCAGTGGAGTAAATGGCGATGAATTTTACTTACCGGTGCGCATCGACGGTTATGTTGTAGCTACAGAGAAGCGATCCGCCCAGGTGACAGTCGTAACGGCCGCCATCTGCCTCGTTGGCAGACACAACGACCAGGCCGCGCTCAGTTGTCTCGATGTACTTGGTTGGACTGTACTTGATTTCATAGCTGAGGACCAGAAGACCAAGTGATTTTAATTTAAAAACTAATTTGTTTACACGTCTCTGTGGGCAACCTACCGTCCCTTGTCCTTCGAGTGGTGATACCAAGTGACTTGTTCGTTCTTCAATACTTCTGGGATCTTCACGAAGCACCCCAAGTGCACACTCTGTCCGTATGTCACGACTATTTTCTTCTTCAGCACACTCGAGTCGCATATGTCGTTGGTGCGGTTGCCAACATCCTGGAATAAGAAAAAGAGGACACATTTTTGCTTGACAATGAACAGCAATCTCTCGCAGACACTGGTGTGTGTGTGCGTTGGATTGTGATTCAACTCACTTGCAGCAAACCAGCCTTGTGGGGACTACAGACTTTTGTGTCCCTATCCCAGCCACAATAGGGATCACGTACGCAGCGGAAGCAACTGTCGTAGCGTCGATTGCACATCGCCAAATCGATTTGTTTGATGCGATTGTCTGTGGCCACATACAGTGACTTACGTGTCTGACTGATTTCCATCACTTGTATTGCCTCGTTCTGAGCAATCTCAAAGATATCCAGCAGCTTAGACATTGACTCTCCATTGCGATAGTACTGAACTATCTTATAGATGCGACCGAGATTCGTTCCGACATAGTAGACGGTATTCTCCTGATCGATTCTGTGGATGAAAAGAAATATATTTTTTTTTCAATGAAATTTTTGCGGATACTGTGGCGTATACGTAACAAAATTTAAAACAAAATTAAGTTATGGAGTTTTGAGTGACAGGAAATAGGGAACGACTTTCGGTAAATATTTTTTGGGTTTTATTATTTTTATTTCACTGAAGTATTTGATGAGCATAAACTCTGTGCAAAGGAATAACCACATGAAGTTGGTTATAGTCGTTGTCCATTAATGTGCTCGGGGAACAGAGAAGCTCTTGGCATTCTTTAAAGTTACCAGCTTGCTCAGGGAGCCACTCTTGATGGTCCAGGTTAATTTTGTTCATCGTACTTCGACCATTTAAACGAAACATTGACTTGAAATTTGCAAACGCAGAGTGTGGGTGGGTATTAAATATATTATTTTTCGACATGGAAATTTTCGTTTAACACTCAATACTGCTGAACATTAGATTTTACAGCAAGCAAGCAACCGAATCACAAAGAAGGGATAAAATTAGTCAGCAACACGCTCATAGAGCAACTGGATGGTGCATCCTTTTGGTCGCCCGTTTAATCCTTTGAGAATGCGAGAGAAAATCCTGCAACAATCAGTGTAAATTGCTATGGGCGCATGGTAATAACAAGACGAGGCTGCATCACTTGCAGCTCCTTTCGTTATGCAATATGCAGGGTAGGTCATCTAGTGGTTTTATTTAAATCATATGTTATTTCAACACTGACAGCATTTTGCTGCTCGAAATCTTGACAGAGTGATTATCATACCTCCGCGGAACGAGATTAGTCGCTCAACGCTTGAACAACGTTGCGAACTATTGAAAACTTATTTCGAAAGTGAGTGCTGTGAAGCCCAATCAGTGCGTTTCTGAAAATAGGTTTTTGTTTTTGAAGCAGCCAACGCGACCGCTGTACGGAAGTTTGTGCAAAACTTCGTGAGACCGTTAGCCTGGAGGGCAACACTCAAGGTCCCATCGCCGTACAGTGCACATGGATGAAAGGGTGGCTGCTGTCTCGTTTTAGTCAAGTTAACCGACTTTTTCTTTTTCTTGAAATTGAAGACATGGATTTGGACGATCTCTGGTTCATGCAGGATGGCGTCGCATTCCAAAATCGACCTTTTGTATACTGTATTCCCAAATCGTGTTATCAGCGTCTTGGCGATGTCAATTGGCCCTCGAAACTGCAATTCTTTGTGTGGAACCGGGAAGGACCGATGTTATGCTGACAATCCGAAAATGATTCACGCGCTCAACGCCATCATTATCCAAGTAATCCGTGAGCTACTGTCCGAAACCATGGGCAAGGTGCTGTGAAAAATTGGGGTGACTTAATGCGCTATTGTGAAGCCAGCCGAGGCAACCACTTGAGCGAATGTGGGAATGTTCCTTATTACTAATTAAGCCAGTACACATGGAACAAAGTTAATTTTGTTAATTTTATTGCATTTAAGAAAAAACAAACTCGCATTTGGCTCGCTCTGTATAATGTGATAATTGGTAATAGCAACAGATCCTCAAAATAAGTGGTTTTGTTGGCTGAACACACTTGCATTTTCGCAAAGAAACATTTTTCTTATGATGTCTGTTCATTTTATAGCCAGCAGATGTATATGGAATCTCAGTAAAATTCATAAATACTAGCAATCTCGGTCTCCATGATTCTCTGATTAACTTTCTCTGAACTTGTTCCTACGAAGCTAACCAAGGACACAACAATCACAACGTTGGAGCTTAAAGAAGGCTAAAAGTCTGTGAAATTCTTATGCAATTTATAAAAGGCGGCCTCTGTTCAGCCTTTTGCGTGACAATATTTTCTACACATGATGCTAAAGAGCATGTAACATAATGAAGAAGCTTTCAGTATGCTGGTCCCAAAATTTAAAGTGTAAGTTCTCGGAGACTGCTGCGATATATTAGAAATTTACTTGACATTATTTCTACAGTTCTTGTCAGACTGTGGAGTATTTTTTTTTCCGCGGGAGGTGGGAATCTTTCAAAGACGAAACTCAGCCCGTATTAAGTAACACAGCGGGATTTCCACCCACTAAACCTACCTCCCCTTCGACCCCTGGTCCTCGCGGCACTGCAGTCAAGCATTTAATCGCGAGGGGATTCTTCAGCCTTATACATTCGTCTCGTTCGTATTGGCAGCCACCTGCGCAGCGATTCGTTGTCGTTCATGTCGTTGCTCCTTCATGATGGTGGACACGGTTTCACTTACTGCTTCCCAAGCTTTTTCTGTGGTTATCATCAGTGTGATTATGTTCTCTGGGGTCAGGTTCACGCCCAGTCTGTTCGCCAACAGGTTATGGTAATCACGATATCGTGTACAGTGGAACATTACATGCTTCGCGTTTTCCACTGCTTCTGTGAACCTTGTACAGTAAGGGCCTTCATATTCGAATCTGTAGAGATATGCTCTGAAACATCCATGGCCAGTAAGCATCTGGGTTATGTAGAAATTCAACTCTCTATGTTTTCTGTTAATCCAAGGGTCGATATTGGGCATCAATCTCTGCGTCCATCTACCTTTGTCAGAAGAGTTCCATCTTTCTTGCCATCCTTCGAGGTTTGCTCTACGTGTTAGTCTATTTTTTCTTCGGCTCGTCGCTGTAGGCCTTCTCGTTCTGTTGGCACGATATAACCATACTGCCTCTTTGGTGAGGAGGTCTATTGGCACGATTCCCGACAGTACGCATGCCGCGTCGTATGAAATTGTTCGGAAGGCGCTGCATACTCTCAAAGCATTGACTCTATATACTGCTTCGACCTTTGAGCTGTATGATTTAGTGTTCATTGCCCCAGCCCATATTTCGGAGCCATAGAGCATCATCAACCTCGCTACTCTGGCCAAGAGTAGCCTTTTCTTTTGTTTTGGTCCTCCAATGTTTGTAGCCGTTGTTTTCGCTGCCTTCTCCGCTGCATGTAGCAGATGTTGCTTAAAATTTAGCCTTGCATCTATAGTAACACCAATGGTTTAGACACTACAAAGTGGTCACCAACAGTCACTCTTATAGCCTCCATAACCCGTCTGCTGCTGATTAGTGCTACTTCGGTTTTTTCCCCAGCTTATTGTAAGTCCAAGGTTACTAGCCAGTCCTGTACCATCCCGATGGGTTCGCTGCAATCATGTTTCAGATTTTTGGCTATATCGTCGGCGAGACCAATTATTTTTTCTCGGGATTCGAAGTTTGAGGAAGTCATCATACATAAGATTCCACAATAGAGGACGTAGTACGGGGGCCTGGGGCACAACGCCTGTGACGTTATACTGCATTATTCCATTCTCGGTGTCGTAGTGTTGTTTTCTATTTGTAAAATAGTCCGTCACTATTTTCTGTACGTAGTCTGGTACTCTCTTGGCAGAAAGTGCTCGGAGGATCTCGCTCCAATTTGAGGAATTAAAGGCGTTTTTGACATGACATTTTTGATGATTGCACAGTACTCTTTACTGTCGCCATTCCATCTTTTTCCTTCTATAGCTTTTTTGGCTGTATTTATGAGCTCATCGATGGCGTCGATCGTGGAACGTGCCTTGCGGAAATCATACAGGCGATCTGTGAGGCCTTCTTCATTAATTGCACTGTCCAGTCGGTCGTTTAATATGCGCTCCAGGGTGGTTTAGGTAAAAGAAAAAGTTTTTTATTTCTGCCACTGCTCAGGAAATACTCCTTCCTTAAGGCAAGCGTTGTGAACATCTGCAAAGATATGTGGACGCTTATTAACCTCAGCTTTTAATGCTGCGTTAGGGATTCCATCGAAGCCAGGTGCTTTTTCATCCTTGATGTTCTTTCAGATTTGGAGAACTTCGCCTGCTGTGACAAGGGGTATTAGTAGTGCGCTCGTCGTGTTTCTCTACTCCGGTTGTATTCCTTCTTGTTGTGGAAAGAACACCGTGATGTGGATGTATGACCAGTAACGAACTCACCGAGATCTTCAGTATCAATAAGTGTTATAGACGGGGCAACCGTTACAAACGGCATGAGTGGCCGAACACAGAGAGTCGTCAATGGGGAGTTGGGTCTACTGGTAAACGAGGCAAAGTGAAGAAAAGGCCTCGAAGAGGAAAACAACATCAACATCTTGAACAGGCCGTAAATGTTCCTTCGCTTCGCGGTGAATACTACTGACAATATCAGTACGGAGACCAAACTCAGATTAACGTGTTAAATTCAAGATGGTTTTCCAATGGTACCTCTTTTCGAAGAATCAATCTGTGAAAGAAAACATTGGTCACCATTACGATTTACGGTCTTGCTCGAAGTCGCAGTGGTGCGGGCAATTTCGAGAGCGGAGTTCAAGCGGAAAGAAAAGAAGTCCTTGATACTTTTTAGAGAAAATGTCTGCGCGTGATCGTGGGTTCTGATCAGTCTCTGGGGGAAAAGGCTTAACCACGATCTGTACGAGCAGAGTCTAGCCAACCGCTTAAGTTCTAATAAAATAACATGTGTGCCCGTGGTCGGTCTGGAGTTAGCTTACACAAAAGACACTCACATTGTTCGTGACTCGTGAAAATATAATATTCAACGCGTTGAGGGGACCGATGGCTTTAGGCCGACTTTGAAGAATGTAGGGTAGTTTGGGGCTGCTAGTGAATTATCCATCACACCTAACCCAGGTTGGTCCATTGTGAAACTCACAGTCGGACCAGCGATAGTGCCGTTAATTTGATCCTAATGGCAAATGGTGACCGGACCACTAACCAAGGACAGGCACTTAACCACCTGCACTATCCAGTCATCTGTGACATTTGTAGGTCAAAACTGGTTTTCTTGTCAAGTTATACTGACTGCACGGAGAGAGGTGAAGGTATAAATTGTTCCTTATGTTGGAATGAATCTGCATTAAACGTAGGTGACGATGGACATACCCACAATGCCACGGCGACCACTGTGAACCGCGAATTCGAAGCAGAAAGGATGCCACATCAATTGACAGTGTCTTCCACTCTACATGATTACAAGTACAATCTGCCCAATCAGATAACAAGAATAATGGCCTCTTTGAACGTGAAGTGGCCACAGTTCGCTGCCAAGCTATCTTAACCCATTCAAATTAGACCACACTCTAATTGACACCGCAATTCACTTGAGCAGTCAACATCCAAGTTAATTTCCAATAGCATTCCGTCCCCCAATTAATTATCCACTAGTACTTGCAGATTACATGCAGACATTCAAAAGCAACCACTTACAAAGGCATTCAACCCTTCCGCTCAATTTCTGCACAAAAGCCCGTTGCAATGGCGATGCGGACAATTGAAAGCGAATTCCACTCTATCCACAATTAATAACCCATTTCGAAATGACATTGCCAGAGCGAGCGCTTAGCAACAAGCTTCGAGCTTAATCAAGTAATAAAATGTATTACCAACATCCAATTGATTATCTAAAACCGAAATAAAAATAAAACAACAACAATACAACGGCGGACAGTCAAACCAAATCACAGTCACAACCACAGACCATATCCTGCTCAATAGCCAACAATTAATTTGCACACCATAATCACATATTAACGATTAATGAATGCACTGAGTCCTAATTAAATCGAAATTCAATTTAAATCAATTCAATTCCTCTTTGGCGGGTTGGTGGCAAGGCAAGGACGACTGTCCAGACTCACCGACGTTGCAGTGATTCCCCAACTCACCAGCCGATTCTGAAACTCATGCATTAAATAATTTTTGTAATCGCAAATTAATAACGTGGCTTAAGGACAACGCATTTGCCTCGTCGGCTGTCGGCTGTCGGTGGTCGGCGGTCGGTCGTCGTCGTGCAGCAGTGATCCCTCCTCGAGTGTGGGCAGCGCTCACTCAACCAACCACAACACATGCATGCGATGCAGGGTGGGATTGGAGATATCTTCGCGCTCCTTTCGGTTGCGGTGGCGATAGTGGATTGAAAGGAAGTGTGGTGTGCTGGAGCTGGGGAGCGGGAGTATGGCGCTCTTATAAAATATTAAATAATACATTTCCACAGCGCGCCACTCTTGCGTTTTATTTTCTCGCAATTGTTCGGGGATTTATTATTTTATTTTTATAACATTTCTGTTGCTGATTTATTAATTTCGTCTCCTGGGAGACTCGCGTATTTTAATTCATATCATTCTCTCCACTCAACCATGGCTACATATGACAATTATATTTCAATGGCACTCGGCGGTGTGTGGAGCAGCAGTTCGCTCTTGCTCCTGTTCCTGTCCCTCCTACTGGTCCCATTCTTTGCACTGGTGGCTGTCAGGAGCATGAAAAAGGATTTTAAAATTGTGCTGTGTTGTAAAATTAATTTCGGTGGCGCGTTTAGCTCCCTGGATACTTATTAATCATCATCTCACACTCACACACACACACATGCCACAGCAGTCATTTATAGCGACTCTTCAAAATGAAGCCCCACACGTCCTGGCTGCATACACTCCCTAGTACTTGCACAGTGGAATAGGTAACTTGAAACAAAAACAATAAATAATTTGGTATCTAAATTAAAAACCCATTTCCTGGGTCCTCGTAGAGGTGCACACTTCTGGTTGTGGTCGCTGTTTGCGCATCAATTTCAGAAACAGCATGAATTCGACTGTCTGCTGTCGAATGTGTTGCTGCTGCCGTTTGGGAAACACTTTTCTATAACAGACTGTGGCTGTGTACGTTTATCGCGCACACATTCATCATCTTTGGGCGGGTCTGAGCGGGGGACGCATAACGAAATTTATGGATGTTACCGAGACCAGACCATGCGGAAGTAAATTAGAAAGATTCGATTTGATTCTGCCTGCAACAGTGTTTCTTTGTGTTTTAGTGAAATATGAAAAAGAAAAAGAAATTAATTACACCCATACATCATGGGGAATCGAATCGGTTTGATCTAGGGGTGATTCAGAGTGAAGGTGGCTTTAAGGACGATATGGGCTTCAACTAGCAAGCACATCTAGATTGTAGCGATCTCTGGTATTCAGTGAGAACTTGCCAGACTTGGGCGCCAGCTTCAGCTTGGTGGAGCTTCAGTCTTTGTTGCCAGATTCGGGAGCCATCTTCAGTTTGGTGGAACTTCAGTCTTTGTTGCCAGATTAAGGCGCCATCTTCAGTCTTTGGTGCAAGATTTGGGCGCCATCTGCAGCTTGTTGGAGCTTAAGTCTTTGTTGTTGTTGTGCGCCATCTTCAGCTTGGTAGAGCTTCAGTCTTTGTTGCCAGATTTGGGAGCCATCTTCAGTTTGATGGAGCTTCAGTCTTTGTTGCCAGATTTGGGCGCCATCTTCAGTTTGGTGGAGCTTCAGTTTTTGTTGTCAGATTTGGGCGCCATCTTCAGCTTGGTACAGCTTCAGTCTTTGTTGCCAGATTTGGGCGCCATCTTCAGTTTGGTGGAGCTTCAGTCTTTGTTGCCAGATTTGGGCGCCTTCTTCAGCTTGGTGGAGCTTAAGTCTTTGTTGCCAGATTTGGGCGCCATCTTCAGCTTGGTGGAGCTTCAGTCTTTGTTGCCAGATAACCTCCTATTCACTAATTGAAGTCTTAATAAACTCAGGGAGGTGGTTTTAGTGAGTAAAAATCTCACACTTCTATGTGCGAACGTTCGTCATAGAGTCTTGTCGAAGATTTCCACCTACCCACGAAAAAAAAAGTCCGAGTTGCAACTCGGTCTGTTTCTATTTTAACCCGGGTCAACACGGTTTGTAAAACGTTCGTGTTGGCACACTACTGATAAGGAGTACTACGTCTCTCCCTCTATTCCATCAGCACAAGTTCGCAAAGACTTTAGTGAGGCGTGTCTGCGCACTCTACGAACTCCGAAGAGCCTCGACACGAAGATTTCAAATGTTGGTGTTAGAGTGCGTTCATTTCAATCGCGCGCACTTTATTTGAAATCATAATTACCAAAGTAAGCCGTCTTGAACCGTCTTATTTCCAATCTCAACATTTCAAATACCCCCTACCCCTAATTTGAATCAAAAAGTTAAATATCCTTAATTTTAATACACCCCAATAAAAAGTCTTTATCATCTCGCCACTACACTGACAACTTGCAAACGAAAAAACGAACTAAGGATAAAAACTCATTTCCCAATTCGCTAAAAATATCACCGCTTGTCACCCCATGCAACCAGACAAAAACAGCAAAAAAAAAGGGAAAAAAAAATCATAAATCACACAATTGTACTCACTTGTCAACAACCAGCTTAGTGAAGACCAAATCCCTTTTATAATAAACAGGATTGTTGTGCTCGTGGTTGACAGCCTTGTCCATGAGCGGATGAGATCGGATGAAATTAAGCACCAAGTCCGGCAGATTTGATGTATCGTTGACGCACGTACCGGGTCGGGGATCGGGCACCTTTGAGTTCAAAACAGGCAACCACGCCGAGTTTGATGTGGACTGCTCCTTGAATTTTCCTAGAGTTTCAAGTGAGAGAATAATGTGTTTAATATTTTATTTGTGCAACCAGCACACAGGGCAAGCGAGACCTCGGCAACGACGACGAGGCAACAAGGATAATCCCATAACAATTAAATCAATTTCCCACAAGGATTTTGTATTTCATATCTCCGCCCTTCACATCTATGCACACGTGGATGATATGCATGCATGGATACAGGGATACATCGCCAAGCAACCACGACTAGACAACAACCAAACCCCCGGTGCGCCGGATCCACCATCGCAATCAACATTTATTAGGGAAGCCGTCCACTTAGAGGGTGGTGGTGTGCTGTGGTGTATCTGATGCACGCTTGACAAAACAAAGCC
The DNA here is from genome assembly GCA_964034865.1 of Eristalis intricaria. Taxonomy (NCBI): domain Eukaryota; kingdom Metazoa; phylum Arthropoda; class Insecta; order Diptera; family Syrphidae; genus Eristalis; species Eristalis intricaria. Next base: position 61,087,040 of record OZ035877.1, on the reverse strand, counting down.
GGGAGATGCGTGCACTTTCCTAATGTAATCCATCAAAATGGATTTTCTGATTAAGCTATGCTAGCTACCCGCTATTCGGGAGGCCTCACATACCGAGGGCAAAGATATGCTTATTAATAACATGGTCTTATCCTTGTTGGCGAAGTTTGCCTGCATCGCGTCGTCGTCGGTTTCGGTATCGTGCTCCTGTGTAAAATTTGCGATTGAGTTGCTACGACAAAAATTCCAAAAGATCCGCTGGAAAACATAGATTTTCGGTTTGGAAAATGTGTCGTTCAGTCAACCGTCCATCAACATACCGTTGAAGGCGGCCCGGACCTCGTTGATGTCGAAACTGCATACAGCTGACCCAATCAGACCGTTTGTGCTGGTCGTGAATGTCGCATAGAATTTGGTCTTGTCTGCCGGCAGCTGATAAACGGATTGAATCTCATTGAAGTAGAACGGGAACTCGCCGGATATGCTGCAATTTAGCCTGGCCTTCAGATAGGTTGCCCAATTTTGCGAGAGGATGTTTTTGCCGCCGGTATCCTTTTTGCATACGCGTGCTATGCGCGAGTACACAGCTTTGCCGCAGTTGATGTATTCGACAGCGGTTTCACGGAAGAAGAAGTACACATAATCGTCGATGTCGAAGGATCCAACGAAATTTGGTTCTGCGAATGAGAAATACGAAAAAAAAATAGAGAAATGGATTACTTGTTTGTATTTGTTTTTTTGGGGCTTAAGCAAGAGGGGAGGAATTCATAAACGTGTTTTGAGACATGAGCTCGTTGTGTGACGACTGTTGCTCTGTCCGTTGCTTTGGGGTCGAAGCTATAGTTGACTGAGTAGAGATATTTTGAGATTGCAAGGGTAGAGAAGTGTGAGTATGATTTGCAGCTGGGAGCTCTGTAATTTCAGGCTGGAGCGTGTCATTTGCCGAGTCGGGTAGGGGAACAAGGGCACTTTGATTCGAAACTTTTTCATTTCGAATCCTAAATTGACTATTCACAAAAAACGGTAGAGGAGATTTTCAGTTTAACTATAAATTCCCACGGAGTCAGAGAAGCAATTTTTGAGAAAAGGCAGCAACTAGGCACAACAGTGGGTCTGAATATGATGATATGGTTGCATAGGCCAACCAAGACGATGGTGGTCATAGAGATTCTTTAATTGTTAGATGCTGCACAAGCTTCTGAGAAAGAATGGCAGGAATAGAGGACGTATATAGGCAGATGATGAGATACCAAAAAATATGCAGGCATTATAATCTTCAGAGTACTCTGTGATGCAGTGTATTCAGGGCAGGCAAGTTCCTTAAGACCGGCGCACAGTATATAATTTTGCAAATTTAGAGGAACTTTATTCCTTTTTTTTTGGATTACTTGGAATCGATGTGCTGTCGATGAATGGATTTTTTTGTTCAGTGATAGTGATTATATAAATTTGATTCATCTCCCTTTGCCCAATCCAGTGACGTAAATACTTCCCAAAATATTTTGATGAAACGAAAATATTCTACGTTCGCAATCACCTTTGTTTTTTTGTAAGTAAAACATTAATAAGCCATTTGCAATTCGCGTTATTTCATTTATTCGTTAACCTTATTTAAGATTTACTTAATTTACAATTAGTCGGTCACATCAGCGCCTTAGCCGAAGCTGCTACCGGATGTAAATGCTTAGGGAGCCTTCAAAAGAGCGATACATACTTTCTTGAGGTAGTAGGGTCCTTTTTTAGGGAGCGCGGTGGTACGACAAACGATATGGGTCTGATGAAATTGAACACTCCACGCAACTGACGATGATCGACGAGAATTCCGTCCTCCCGACCTAGACGAAGTCAAGATAGCGATATCGAGACTAAAGTCGAATAAAGCTGCTGGTGCAGACGGACTATCCGCGGAACTGTTTAAGGCAGCTGGAGATGAACTGGTAAAGTACATGCACCAACTCATCTGTAAGACATGGTGGCAAGAAAGCATGTCCGACGAGTGGAATCTCAGTATCGTTCCCTGATCCACAAGAAAGGAGAAACCTTCAACTGCGCCAACTACCGAGGGATACGGCTCCTCAACATCGTCTATAAGATCCTCTCTGCCATTTTGTGTGAGCGCCTGAAACCATTCGTCAACAACCTGATGGGTCCTTATCAGTGCGGTTTCAGGCCGGGGAAGTCCACCATCGACCAAATCTTCACATTACGGCAGATTCTGGAAAAAAAAACCCCAGAAATGCAGATCGACACCCATCACCTATTCGTCGACTTCAAGGCCGCATATGACAACGTGCATAGGGACGAGCTATACAACGCCATGTCTAGTTTTGACATTTCTGACAAATTCGTCAGGTTGTGCAGGATGACCATGGAGAATTCTCGCTGCTCCATCAAGGTCGGCAGAGAACTCACTGAGACCTTCAATATCAAAACAGGTTTTAGACAAGGCCACGCACTGTCATGTGACTTTTTCAACATTATTCTTGAGAAGATCGTGCAGAACTCACACGCTAACTCAAGAGGCACGATCTTCCAAAAGTCCGTACAACTGCTAGCATACGCGGATGACATTGACGTGCTTGGTCGAAGACAGCGAGCCGTCAATGAGGCGTATGCTGGCTTTGAGGCGGAAGCGGCTAAAATGGGTCTAGCGGTGAATGAGGCCAAAACGAAGTATATGCTGTTATCAAGGAAGGACACACAACATCGAGGTCTTGGACAGAGTGTCACAATGGGCAGCTATAACTTCGAGGTAATCAAGGACTTCGTTTACCTCGACGCCGCAGTAAATAGTACAAACAACATCAGTACCGAGATCAAACGCAGAGTAACTCTTGCCAACCGCTGTTTCTATGGGCGAACCCTTTTTGAGTAGTAGAGCCATCTCTCGAAGGACCAAGCTGACTTTATGCAAGACCTTGATCATCCCAGTCCTGTTGTACGGCGCGGAGGCATGGACAATCTCAAAAGCGGGTGATGAAGTCCTTGTTCTCTGCGAGAGAAAAGCTCTGGGTGAGATCTTTGGTTCTGTGTGCGTTGGCGGTTTCTGGAGGAGAAGAATCAACCACGAACTATACGGGCTGTACAGCGGCATGACTATAGTCAGCCGTCTCCAGATTCAACGCCTAAGATGTCTGGGCCATGTAGAGCGCATGGACAACTCAGCTCCGGCCCGAAGAGTCTTCGACTCCGAACCAGTGGGATATCGCAATAGACGACGCCCACGGAACCGATGGCGCACCCAGGTGGAGAAGGACCTCAACCAAATTGGTGTGCGCAGTTGGAGACAGCTGGCAAAAGATCGTGCCGGCTGGAGAGGCTTACTGGTTGAGGCCCAGGTCCACCCCGGACTGTAGGGCCACCAGAAATTAAACACTTTTTACTACATCTTTACACATTTATTCGTCATTTTCAGACCGATTTTTGAGGAAAGTCAATTTCCAATTTGCATTCCGCATAATTGTTCTGTAAATTTAGAATGCCGGGGTTTTTTTCTTCCCTTGCATGTTTTTCTTCCCTTGCATGCAGACAACTCAAAGAGCACACTTGACTTCTTTTACAGAAAGTTTAGGCCTTACATGTCTAAACTTTTGTCATTCAGACAACTTTGATTTTTGAATTAAGTTTCTCTAGATTCGCAAAACTTCATACTGTGCGAGGCATGCGGCATTTTGTTGTGTACCAAAGATATACAAGAACGATACAATGCTTGACACAGTCGCAGATGACACTATGTTATTCCACCAACTTCTAGGTGCCTGGCTGGAGCAACTGGAAAAATGCAAGCTTCATATAACAGTTGTTTCCTGTGTGAATTGAAAGTCAAATAGCTTCATTTTTTAAAAAAGCTAAGTATCTACCTAGTAGCCAAAATGAAGTCCCAAGATCACGTTCAAATAAAAGTTAATGAAACTGTTTGGGTGCGAAGACATAAGTTCCCTATGTCGGTTCATAATAAAATCTTAGTACTTTAACCGACCGAAGTAGCAATAATAAAACACTTGAATATATTTTTTCTGATCAACTTTATTGAAGGTACGTCCGTATCGCTTCGCAAACTAACCAAGAGTGATATTTATGCATGTTCACTGCTCTCACACCCTTTTATCTCTTTTTCTTAGAAGAGAGCCTGGACTGATACAGTACATAATCAGACACAAATAATACCTGGGTAGCGCTACAATCTAGGCCTAGCTTCTACGAAACTAAGAGTCACTCAGACACTCAAGCCTAGCTTCTACGAAACTAATTCTAATATCCTATTCTTCTTCTTCATTTGGCGCTACTGTATGGGGTGAACCTGGGCATCAACCTACAAGCCATTCCAACTGGCACTCTTCCTAGCTACCTCCACTGTGTCACGCCAAGTCGGTTGAGGTCCTTCACCAATTGGGTGCGCCACCTTAAATGCTGCCGTCCACGGTTGCGTAGTGTCACAGATTCAGAGTCGAAGATGCTTCGGAAAGGAGCTGTATTGTCCATACGCTTTAGGTAAGGTTAGGTAGGTGGGCTGCTAGTGCATTCAACAGCGCACTTAGACCATATTGGTCCATTGTGATACCCACAGTCAAACTGCTACCACTGATTGACTACACCAGATATAGTGTCGTTAACTTGATCCCAACGGCAAATGGTGACTGGATCAGATTTGAAAACCAGTTAAAAGTATTAGTTTCCTTTCACTGGGATTCGAACCGGGGGCAGGCACTCTACCAACTGCGCCATCTAGTCGTTCATTCAATTCATACGCTTTACATGACCTAGCCATATTAGGCCTTCCTATCCGTAGACGCCTAACACTGTTCCAGCTCAAAGAGTCTTCGTTTCCGCATCAGTGGGACAATGCAGTAGAAGACACCCGCTTCAATGGTGGCGCCCAGGTGGAGAAGGACCTCACCCAACTCGACGTGGGAAATTGTGAGGCAACTGGAGAGGCTTGAAGCCCGAGCTGATCCCTCTCGGAGTGTAGGATCAGTTAATGAAGAAAAATAATTACCTGGAAAATAGAATCTGGGTTTCACGTTTTGCTGATGTGAATAGCCAAGGTCGATGTGAGTCAAAGATCGTATGATTTATCGACGTTGAATTTGATGAACGAACACAATTCTTCGCAGAGGTCCACCAAAAGATTTTTCTTTTCATTTACCCAATCCTCTCGGGATTGTTGTGTTACTTCTCAATACTTAAGAACGACGCTAAAAGTTGAATGATGGTGAAAGCTAACTCGAAAGACTGGCATACAGTGGACTCCCCCTAAGTCGAATTGTCACGGGATACCATAATTTGTCCGAGTTAGAGAGAGTTTGACTTAGAGAGATGTTTTTGTATGGAAAGTTGAGGGAAATGTATGCAAAATATGGCGAAAAAGGTTCGAGATAGAGAGAGTTCCTACTCAGGGAGAATCCATGGCATTTTAAATGGTTTTCTTCTCAAACTTGATTTGGCTTTTCTGTCTTCTTCTTCTTCTTTATTTGGCGCTACAGTCCGGGGTGGACCTGTGCCTGATCCAACAAGCCTCTCCAGCTAGCACGGTCTGTGGCTAGCGGTCTCCAGTGTCGCACGCCAAGTTGGTTGAGATCCTTTTCCTCCTGCGTGCGCCACCTTAAACGCGGGCGTCCTCTGTTTCCTTGTCCCACGGGTTCGGAGTCGAAGACTCTTCGGGCCGGAGCTGAGTTGTTCATGCGCTCTACATGGCGCAGCCATTTTAGGCGTTGGATCTGAAGACGCCTGACTATAGTCATGTCGCTGTACAGCCCGTACAGTCCGTGGTAGAATCTTCTCCTCCAGAAACCGTCTAGGCAAACAGGACCAAAGGCCAAAACCAAGGACTTCCTCATCCACTTTTGAGATTGTCCATGCCTCCGCGCCGTACAGCAGGACTGGGATGATCAAGGTCTTGTATAAAGTCAGCTTGGAGAGATGGCTCTACTACTCAAAAAGGGTTCGCCCATAGAAACAGCGGTTGGCAAGAGTTACTCTGCGTTTGATCTCGGTACTGATGTTGTTTGTACTATTTACTGCGGCGTCGAGGCAAACGAAGTCCTTGATTACCTCGAAGTTATAGCTGCCCATTGTGACACTCTGTCCAAGACGTCGATGTTCTGTGTCCTTCCTTGATGAAAGCATATACTTCGTTTTGCCTTCATTCACCGCTAGACCCATTTTAGCCGCTTCCGCCTCAATGCCAGCAAACGCTTCATTGACGGCTCGCTGGCTTTTCTGTCTGCAAAATGTTATTTCTTCCTCTCAAATCATGGAATTCGCAATTGGAACAGCTTAAGCTTGGCTTAAAATTGGAATCCCCAGCAGCAGCAGAAAAGGGATTTTTAAAGTCTGCTATCGCTTCCATTACACGCCTTCCACTGTTTTAGACACCAACCACACAGACGTCTTCAGAACAGTACGATGAATAATAATAATTCGTTTAGTTTCGGAAATAAATTAATAAATTCATTCCCTACCACAGCCGGATGGTGGTGGAGCAGTGATTTGCATAATTAATTCGAGCCCATCCTCATCCCCACCCCCACCACTCAACTCCAGTCATACACCGCCTTAAGAGCGCATAACAAGCGTAGTCATTTTAGTGGCTATGCTCGCTGCGCCTCATCCTCAGAACTATGTACATCGCGGAATACTAATCTGGCTCATTTTGAATTTGTATTCCATTTTGTGTTGTTTTGTAGATTTTAATAATTTTCCAGGATTACCACCCCACCCGTCGCAGGCTGCTGCTTGCCACCCCACCTCGGCCATACTCCCTTGGCTGTTGACGCTAAGTGGGGTATCATAAAATTTAATGAAATGCGGCGACATCTGCCGCCGTGAATACATTTGTTGCGGGTGCTTATTAAAATTGTCCCTATGACCCGTGTCGGCGGGCCAGGGCTTTTCTGTATCTTTGCGCGCCTTTCTGCGTCTATTTACCACTTGAGCGCGCGTATTACAATAGTTTATTGAGCCGTCTTGCGTGGAGATTTACTCCACCAACCACCCGGCCGATGGTGGTCGAGTGGTGTGACGCCTCTGCACACACTGTGAACCAGTCAAGTTAAGTCAAGTCAACTCCTGACGGCCGTCGGCAAAGGCGCGGCGACGGCAGCGACGGCGGTTCGAATTAATTAAACTTAGGCAGGACAATGAACAAAAACGAGGCAAATCAGGGCGGAGCATGAGAAAAGAAAAACCCAAGGAAACATCTGTTGGGACAACCGTGCCAAATCAAACGGATAAGAAATTACTAATTAGCGAGCACTTTGTTCTCTTAATTCACTTCCGCATCAAGGGCGTAGTCGACGTTGAGTTGTAGCAGTCGGTACGGATCGGTTCGGGTCGGGATGGTGTTAATACGATATCGCCCTTAAAGCCTTACAAAATATGTACCCAGTGGCGAAAGATAATTGATACGGCGAGGATGGATTAAATGGACAGATAGGACTTCACTTGCAGCGAGTTCCCGTCCACGTCCGTCTGAACTCCTATCGTGTTCTTCGACAAGTATCATTTAATCTCAAGATTTAATCAAACTCCAGTTTAAAGGCTGTAATTGGAAAATTAAGACCTAATCTCATAACTTTTGTGTTCGATTTAACGTCGGGGAGGATGGTAAGAGGATGACGACTGCTACGGCGTTAGTTTTTAAGTGGATGGATGTGCTGTGTGCGCTTTAAATCTGTTGCCATTCATTCTCACTTTCGCACTCGATATGACTACATGCAGCAAATGTAAAGAGAATTTTCTATACTTTTCCAGAAACTGAAAGTCAATTAGTTTTGGATTTTAATTAAATTATGCGCTTTGCAAGGATGTTGTGCACTTTGTTCGGAAATTGCTTGGATAAGAGGCTGTTTGGTATCACCTTGTTCACTGGCATGACTATCATGATGTAGTTCTTTAATGAAACCATCGATTTGCTTATGTCGAAAGGGACTCCATTTCAAAACACATAAATGAAGGACGCTTTTTGTTTTCCGGATCTACTTTGCTTGGGCGCCATTTTTATGCTAGGTCCAACTGAAGACAGTCACAACGACTAAAGTCAGCTAAGTCTAATCAGATGAAGAGAACTCCGAGCTTAGCAGTGGCAAGTTTGACTAGTACTGAGATGTTTAGTTTCTTTAGACCCTTCTGATGGTATCTAACTTCGAAGAGGGTTGGTTGTGGTTCGAAGAGAAGTCTCTTCGTCGGTACGCCCATAAGATAAATGCCTGTGTCCTAAGATCCAATTTTATCTTTCCTTATCCCTTTTTGATATCAGACTCTTTTTGAGAAATGAATACAATGGTACTTCACATTGGGCAGTCTGGACAGTTGTAAAGATACCATTGTGTCTTCGCTTTAGTGGAAGGCTTTAGCTGCCGCGCCGTGGCGTAATCCTTTGTTTCAAGGCAGATGACTCCTCATACTCGTTTGTCGTTCGTTGATTTAATTGTATAAACCTCTATCTTGATTTTTAGCGGTCGGCATTTGTTTCTTTTTTTTGTCGAAGATTTGTAACTCTGGAGCAATCAGACTCAAAAACAGGTACATTTTACCATTTACCAACCTACTTTTTGCTGGAATTTCTTGGTCTACCGAACGAGGACACTAGGAATTATGTGCTTGGCCTCTCAGTATCCTGCAGAGTCGTATCACTTTTGCTTGTGGTGTCGAGAGGTTCAACCATCGATGGAAGTCCTAACCAAGGACGAAAGTAGTCCTAGCGCAAGTTCAAGACCTGAGAGTACCTCCTCTGATCCTCTCATTTTCCCTGATTCCGTGATGTCCCGTGACCAAGTCAAATCTTAGCGTGTGATCGGCATATGGTGTGGATCTCCTACAAGTCTTAATGGAAATGATCGGCATACGGTGTGGATCTCATCCTGGTGTAATGGCAGAGGTTGTACTTCACCCAGCGAGTTCAGGTGTGTGTTAAAATGCTTACCCATCTCGTCAAGAGACAGCTGCCAAATTAAGACATGTTTTAGAGTTGAAAGCGAGATTGTTCAGGGACTTAATAGCAGCCTGACAGCCTTAGCTGATGGTTAAATTTTAAAAACTTAATTAAAAATGTTTCCTTCAAGGAAAGGTTAACATTGAGGTCTTTCGCGTAGACTCCACCTTCGTCCGTCTTCGATAAATCTATGAAAATTCGCAGAGGACCGTCCCGTGTCTGGTCTGCAGACGTCCAGTAAGATCTGAGTGAGAAATTTTTCCTCGAAGTTGAGCATAGGTATCGTGAGGTGGGTGTTTCCTGGCAGGGATCCAAATTTGTCAAGGATGTTGAAGCGTCCGGGGCTTAGCAGCTTCTACATAAATTTGATTTCAATGTAATTCCGAAAAGATCTAAAGGCGACTGAGTGTGAATGAGTGAGAATTAAAACTGTGTCTGATCGTAGTGCTCCACAGATGCAAATGTAAGCCATCCGCTGTACCCTCTCGACCATTTTGCAATTGGTGAATTGGTCCAATGGGTACCAGAATATCGTGACGCAGCACAGTGGTTCGGTTTGTATGCGCGGACCGTGGACCGATCTTAATGAAATTTGGAAGATAGTGCATGTGCCACGAGATCATTTCGTGGCCCAAAAATGGTTGATGTAGATCAAACGGATCGCTAACGGAGTAAGCTTAAGTGAAAAAAAAAATCTGTTTTTTGAACCACGAAATTATTTCTTGGCACTTGTACTATGCTTCAAATTTCATTAAAATCGGTCGACGGGATCAAAAGTTACATATTTGTGCTGGCTTTTTTGATGCGTTCGTGGATTTGGGTTTCCAGCTAAACGAGTTCGAGTTCGGATGGAAGCCTAGGAATTTGGCAGTGGTGCTTAGCTTTTCAAGGAGTCTTCTGGATTTAGGGGGATCGATAGGAAGATAGTAGAAGTAGTTTTTGGTAAAAAGGACTGAATCAGTTTTCTGTGGATTACCACATAGGCCGTAAAAATAGTCCATTTCTCTGTATTTTATGATAGCCGACTGCAAGGTATCCCTGATCGTGGATACAAATTTTCCAGATGCCGTGATGGGAATATTGTCGGCATAGGCAATGACCTTGCACCCTGTCCTTTCCAGTGTTAGTAGAAGTTTGTTTACTTCAACGTTCCATAGAAGAGGAGAGTGCACTCCACACTGTGGGGTTCACCTCTCCATCGCTCTGCAGATCGTATCACCAAGGTTGGAGCATATTGCTTTATTGTTGAGAAGTTGGTGAATACTTACACTACGCATTTTTCGACCGGTTGTGTGTTGAGGTAATTACATGGGGTTCGACATTGTTAAGGGCTCCCTGTATATCAACAAAGGAAGTAGGGTAAATTCCTCATGTTCGAGGGATTTTTCTAAAATGCCAACAAGCGAGGGAAGGGCTGTTTCTACAGATTTGCTCTTGTTGTAAGAATGATGAGAGATAGACATTTGCTTCAACGTTTGCATAAATAGAGCATTTTTTCCAGGGTCTTAAGAAGGCACGATTATAGATAAATAGTAAGACCTGATTCAAAAATCGTATGTCCCGCCTGTACTATAAGCTATGGAGCCATATTCGAAAACTTGCTCGTCCCCAAATGCTATCAAATTCAACTTTAAGATATATGAAGCCAGTAAGACGGTCCCACTTAACGCACATCTCGTTGCGCAATGTCAAAAACGTGTCACCACGATCCTACGATTTTATTTCTCTCGAGTTGTTCTTACAGTTGTTACATGGTTGATGCAAAAAATCCACGAAATTTGCAACAAAAATATGCTTCTTCTTCTTTTTAGGACGCTAGAGGAAGTTCTTCTATGTCGGAGGTGAACCTGGGCCTCACCCAACATGCGCCTCCAACCGGCACGATCTCCTGCCAGCTGTCCACCTGTGACACACTAAGCTGTCTGAGGTTCCACTCGGCTTGTATGCGCTACCTTATACGTGGAAGTCCTCTGTTGCGTTCTTCCGCAGGCTCAGAATCGAAGTGTTTAATCTGTGCTTAACAGAGTCACTTTATTCCAACTCCAAGCTAAAAGTTCCTGCGTTCAATCAATAAAACAAACGTAGCAATTTTCAACCTTTTAAAAACCTGTTAAAAATCACTCTAGTTACTAAAAAAATAAAATACTAGGATGCCCTCAACGAAATTCCGTAATCCCCACCAAACACGTTGAGCGACACAGTTCCTCGTCACAAAATGTGGATTTTGAAAAAGTAAATAATAAATTCAAAGAAAGCATTTTACTTACTGTCCAACCATTTAGAATCGTATTTCAGAGTCCTCCTGAAGTTGTACTCCTTCCGCTTGGCGGTGATATTGAATAAATCCGTCCGGAAGATAACTGGATCCGCTTTGGTGAACTCGGCGTTTGTCCCAGAGTACTGTACAGATTCATAAAATAATAAGCATAAGTCTCGGACCATAAAATGTGCAGTGCGAATAGCACGAACGAACTCGGCGCCACTAAGGATCAAAGAAAATGATTTCGTTGCCGTGCTTCGCTTTGAAACTCTTAAAAGAATAAAATCTGATAAATCTGATAGATAGATGGTGGGAAAGAGAGCGACATCGCCGATAGAGGAAGAAGAAGGAAATCCTAAGCTTATTTCATTCTTCCACCTCGTCTTCGTGCACTCGACTTCCCGTCTCCTGCATCAAACTTCATCTTTTATCCCGCGTGGCTCCGCTTTCTATACACTCATGGTACACTTTTTCAGCAGAACAAGTCCGCATTATTTCGCAGAAAATACATTTCATAATATACATACCAGTCCAGGTAAACCTCCCGGGTTTCCGCTCTCCACATAAATTGCTGTTGAATTATCAAGTGGGTCGTATGGACACTTGGCGATACCCAAACCAATTCCTATCACGTACTCGGATCTCGGTAAATGGGTTAGATTCGACTAAGGAAGAGATGAGAAAAAATAAAATGAAATTCCGAAGAAAAAGAAAAACAGTCTAAACAAAAATAAAGCTGAAAACTTTGTGCACTCCTACGCTTCGCTGGCGGATGTGTGTGCCTTCGCTTGGCGGACGGGGTGCAGAGCGTGGTGAGGTGTCTGAAGCAAACATTATCCTTGCACGTCTTACAAATAATCCTCGTCCTCGCCTTGCTCCTATGCAGGTGTTTGCAACTACTAATAGAACACATTTCAAATACACGAGCAAAATGGGACGCGTTTTAAGTGTTGCAGAAGAAGTTCAAAGCATCGACTAAAAGTTTCTGCAACGCGCTGTACGCGCTGAATTTTGTAAGATGATCCCCAACGCTTTGCGATTTTATTCGCTTTAAAACAGCAGCAGCAGCAACAACAAAGAGAAAATAAAAAAATTCATGAACTTCGATAATTGTACTCGGATACATGGTTGTGCTGAGGAAAAGTTGCTTCCTCTGCTGCCGCCGGCCGGGGTTGCTGTTCTAGGTGCGGAGGTCGCGAATGAGTTGGCCAACAAAGTTTCGTTGAGAATCAGGAAGATTCTGGTTTTAATGGGCGATTAATGGATTGCAAGAAAGTCGAGAGTTTAAGTCATTTATTTTTTCTTTCTCTTCTTGTTCGAATCGCATGGCCTTTTTTAGGTTAAGAGGGGCATCAGTGAAATAGGCTTGTTTTGATAGTGGCGGGATAGTCCACAATGCAAATTATGTTCCAAATCGGAAAACATATAGAATGCTAGTGGAGTACCCAAAAATGCATTTCTTTGGTAGGCAGAACTCTTTTTGAGTTGAAGGGAAGAAAAGTTTTTATGAAGCTGACCTTTAAGATTCGTCACCGCCACCAATAAGCTGCTCCACCCAGGATTGGCCATCTTCCACAGAACGCACACGATCTGAACTCATTTGCTGTTTAAAATGACACGGTATCTTCTTACAGTGGCGAGCAAAAGTCGATAAAACATTTTAGTTTTTGTAGTTTTCCATCAATAAAGTTGTTCCTTAAGACGGATTTGATTGAAATGTTCAGTGTTCGTCGGACTGGACCCTTTTGTTTCTGAATAGATTATAGTCTACTGCAGTTCAGCTGTTCTTGTCATTGGCGTTTTTGCCATACTTGTCGATCTTAAAAAGGTGATGATCAACAGTGTGGGGCGCCCACTATAAGGACGGTGCAATGGCATAGACCCAATTTCTATCATATATCCCATTATTGAAGACAGCCTGACAGGCAGACAGCGATGAGGTTCTCAATTTTTTACATTATTTTTTAAAAATTAAATTTTTGAAATTTAAAAATATAAACTTGAATTTTTATCTACTATATTTTGTGACGAAAAACTACAAAAGACTAAAATGTTATCCAATTTTGATCGCCACTGTATTTGGGCACACATGGACACACCCAAAAATAGGAAGTTCACCCACTTTAGTTTACTCGCTCTGTTGCAATAATGTTCTCCTGGTACATCTTCTCTGGGGTATCCTTTTTATGAATTTCATCATGAAGTCGGTAGCCATTTTGACATCAGTGTGCTGGTTTGTTTCAGTTTGAGCGTGAGTTGGACCATTTGTCACCAATCAGACAGAGATTGGCGTGAAATGAAGAAAACTTGGTTTGACTTTCGCCACTATCAAATCTGTAGCCTACGGTAACAAGTCAAGCACTTTGGACAGATCTCCAGGAGAACTTTTGACGCTGTTGCTGCAGAAATTGGACAGATCGCTTGATGTCTTACAAGAGAAACTATTTCATACGCAAGAGCATGAATATAGCTTAAAAATAAATCTTAAATCAATCTTATGTCCTATTTCTGAAATACAATAGTGCGTGTGCGCTTCTGTTATCCATCAACGCGCGAGTTACAGCTGCCTGCATACCCATCGCCCCAATCGCCCCCTGACCGGTACACGCCAACGTAGTACGGCACCCGCATGCATACCCGATGCCCCCTTATCATCACAAGCCAACGACGACGACGATCACATGTGTTTTGACACCTGTCCGCATGCAATATAGCTCGGCAGCCCCCTCGTCGTCAAACTCAACTGCAGTGGCGGCCGTCTGGGACACCGTCTGCGGATATCAACACAAATATGTATATCTTCGATTTTTTGCAATTGCACAGGTGAACTGAAATGAACTGCAATGTCATAAAATATATATACAGTTGACTCTCCCTAAGTTGAACTCTCCTTAAGTCCAAACTCTCCCTTGCTCGACCTTTTTCGCCATATTTTACATACATTTCCCTCAACTTTCCATACAAAAACTCTCTCTCTCTAAGTCAAACTCTCTCAAACTCGAACAAATTTTGGTACCCCGTGGCAATTCGACTTAGGGGGAGTCCACTGTATATATATAATAAATAAAGTTCATGCAGTCACCTCTGCAAAACCGGGCTAAGGTGTAATATGAATTTATGATAATAAATCAGTCTTTGTCAGTAAACAGTCGAAAATAGTTATTTTTTTTTGGAGCAAGTCGGTGTAGAACTCGTAATTCACGCAATTCAATGACCATGAACAAGACACTACGTAGGCCTGCGTTAGTAAAAGATGAGAAGATCGCAATAAAACATATAAAGTAAGCCGAACGCACATCATTTTCCAACATGAGGGTTATTTTTGAGAGAGAGCTGCTTTTATCTTTCACATCTCATATAAACGGAGAGTTTTTTGTTTCAACTGACATTTGAGAAATGAGAATAAGAAATGAGGTATTACCGAGACGAGATATTTCTACATCTCTTATAATAATAATATATGGGTGGCGCGACAATCCGAGGCGGAAATGGGTCAAGCTTCTCAGCAACCATTCGTGTTGTGCGTGCCATTGTTCTTTCTCGCGTGGAAGGGACCTACAGTTTAAAGCCGACTCCGAATGGCGAAGTTGAGAAGCTTTTTCTAGACAGGAATACTCTTTGAGCATTGTCAGTGACTCGAAAGAGGCGGAACCGTGAATTATCAAAGGTGGTCAATTCGGGTATCGAGCCTGGCATCCTCTGCGTAGGAGTCGACGCACTTACCCACTACGCCTCGGCAACAACCTCCCTTTCCCCTTAGAAGTTTTGACAACTGTTTTTCCTATCGTATTTTCAAACCCAATTGGGGAATTAGAGGGCGGCATTCGCGTGAATAACCGTCAAAAAATCATGAATATCTGTCAAATTCGTCGACGGACCTGGGGGCACTCAGCTGTGATGTCGGCCATCTTTATGTATTACTTCATTTCTGATGCGAACTTCTGACTAAAATTGATTTTACGACTAAATTCATTTGAAATC
Source organism: Eristalis intricaria (assembly GCA_964034865.1). Classification (NCBI taxonomy): domain Eukaryota; kingdom Metazoa; phylum Arthropoda; class Insecta; order Diptera; family Syrphidae; genus Eristalis; species Eristalis intricaria. The sequence goes on along the minus strand of OZ035877.1, from coordinate 61,071,888 downwards.
AGTGTATGCAGGCAAAATTTTTGATCTAGTACTTGAGGGAGAAGAAATCTGATGAATTGTTTAAATTTATCATTTCAATGCAATGTGTCAAGATGTGTACGTCTCCGCAACGCACCATTGTGCTTAAGGCAGTAAACAGTTGTTCCAAAATTTCTATTCAGGGCTTAGTATTTTCTAAAGGCACCTGCAAGCAGATGTGTGGATTTCTACACAGTGGTGCATGAGCACAATACCCGACACGAGCAACTCTCATAATTCACGGCTTCAGTACTTGCTTCACTGTCGCTGACAAGGAGAATCTCCGCAGTCTAGAAAAAGCCTGTCGTAGGAGCAACACACACCATTCAGTTCGCATAGATCTGTAAGTTCCCTTGATGGTCAGAGAACAATAGTATACACCACTCGAGTCGTTGCTGAGGCCAGGTCTGCCTCGAACTGAAGCGTGTCACAAGCCGGTGAACGAACCCTTTTTCGTGGACAGTTTAATTGAGAATATATATACTGCAAACATATCAAGAAATATTATTATTATTGGCATGTGCCCTCTCTAAACCAGGTTTAATCTCAATCAAACTAGCATTTCTGAAGGTAGAGCCCCACAAACATTCAAACTTTCTTTAAGCGTTCCCGAAGACTCCTTATGCTACGTGCTGCAACATACTCCCTACTTCTGGGCGTTCAAATGACGAATCTTCACTACATTACATCTCTATCCCCGCACTTGTCCTTCCCAATGTTATAAGACCTTGTATCGGTTGACGTGTTAACCTCTTCCTCATTTTTGTATAATTTATTTCCTATATACCTATATTTCTTATATTATTAATTGTCAGTTGGTCATCGGACTAAGTAAGTTATGGAAGACTGTGTTGAAATAGTACGACACGGCTATGACGTAGCAAATGTTTAGCCTATGGCTTATTTCAGAACATCATCATTATATTTTCCAAGTTTCATTCAAATCCGAACGGGCGTTTAGAAGAAAGTAGCTAGACCTTCACAAACGTCTGAACTTTCGCATTTAAGTAAAAAAAATGTATTCAAAAAGTGATCAGCGAATGCGATGCCATCAGGTAGGCGACCACTTTTTATTTCTAATGAGATGGTGGGACCAAGTCCATAAGCTCGCCTGGTTACACTTGGGCATAATCCCTGATGAGTTAGAGTCGATGGCGGAGGATAGGGTTGCCTGAAGATCTCTCGTGCGTGGTTTACCCCCGCCACCCCTTTAATGGACCGGGGGGGCAGAAGATGATGATGATGATGATGATGATGATGATTAGCGAATTTGTATTCGCTTAGTTTTCTTCCCTACCGAGAGCCACAATGTCAAAAAAGGTTTTAGACAAGTTAACGCCCTGACATGCGACTTCTTTTGCATCATTCTGGAGAAGATCGTGCAAGACTCACACACCAACACTAGAAGCACGATGTTCCAGAAGTCCGTACAACTGCTAGCATACGCGGATGACATTGACGTGATTTGCAGAGGCGGAAGCGCCTAAAATGGGTCTAGCGGTGAATGAGGGAAAAACGAAGTATATGCTGTCCTCAAGGAAAGACCCACAACAGCGACGTCTTGGACAGAGTGTCACAATGGGAAGCTATAACTTCAAGGTAGTCAAGGACTTCGCTTACCTCGACGCCGCAGTAAATAGTACGAACAATATCAGTACCGAGATCAAACGCAGAGTAACTCTTGCCAACCGCTGTTTCTATGGGCGAACCCTTTTTGAGTAGTAGAGCCATCTCTCGAAGGACCAAGCTGACTTTATACAAGACCTTGATCATCCCAGTCCTGCTGTACGGCGCGGAGGCATGGCCAATATCAAAAGCGGGTGATGAAGTCCTTGTTCTCTGCGAGAGAAAAGCTCTGGGTGAGATCTTTGGTCCTGTGTGCGTTGGCGGTTTCTGGAGGAGAAGAATCAACCACGAACTATACGGGCTGTACAGCGACATGACTATAGTCAGCCGTCTCCAGATTCAACGCTGAAGATGTCTGGGCCATGTAGAGCGCATGGACAATTCAGCTCCGGCCCGAAGAGTCTTCGACTCCGAACCCGTGGGACAACGTAACAGAGGACGCCCACGGAACCGAAGGCGCATCCAGGTGGAGAAGTACCTCAATCGACTTGGTGTGCGCAGTTAGAGGCAGCTGGCTAAAGATCGTGCCAGGTGGAGAGGCTTACTGGTTGAGGCCCAGGTCCACCCGGACTGTAGCGCCACCAGAAGAAGAAGAAGAAGAAGTTCTCTTTCCTCGTTGCCATTGGTGTACCCCACATAGACGAACAAATACGAACGTTTATTCTCCAAGAAAAAGAAGACCTCAGAGAGGCTGAATGAAAACCGATGATTATCCCCCTAATTATCTTGGCTTCTGGGTACATGCCATCGAGGGGCATACAAAGCTCTGACAGTTGGTTAGGAAGCTCGAAGGGTCGATTCATTCCAAGAATTCTCGACTGACTTAAGAACTTCTCAGACAGCAACCAGACGACTTATAACCGACTTATGAATGACCCGAAATGTCATTGAAAAGTACCTCATTTTTCAAATCAAGAAGAAATACACTCATCTCAGATCCCTCCCCCATTTGCATTCTATAGAGCATGAACCGCAAGGCGCACACATTCCACATCCATTCGGCACATGATTATACGTCGTCGTAGGAAAAGCAAAGAGAAAAAATGTTAAAAAATCATTCACATCCTTGCACGCTAATGAGATTTCTTCCCAATGCATCAACTCATATGAGCGAGGCACCCTTCCCTCCCACCTCCAAATCACTGCGGAGTTTCTTTTTTAGATCCCACGTCATGGCTGCCGCATTCATACTCCATTCGGTGGATTCAGTTTTAGAAGCAAAAATAAAAATGCATGCATAACTGAGTGCACATATGCAAATGTCGCGCGAGGATGTGACCGACGTCGTCGCCGACAGGGAGTACATAAACATAAAGTAAAAGCTTAGGACATATGAATATCCTATTCAAAGTTTTAGCTTTGGTTGCCTCAACAGATGGTAGTGGTGGCTGTCAGCGACAGTGACTTATTGCAGCAGCACCACTTCCACCGCCTCAATACTTACATATATGACATAATCCTTGGGATTGTGAGCATTCGTGCCGCAAATGTACAGCCTGTTGCCGTTCGCCATTGATTGAATAACACGAATGTGGTTCTTGCAATCGAAGACCTGAAACGAGAAAGAAGATGAGTTGTGGGAAACACTGGAGATGATTACACACACATACACACACACACACATAAAGAAGAAAGAAAGGACAAAAATTGGAGAACGCAATCCTCGGAATGGCACAAGTATAAAGGAGTGGCAGCAGGTTTAAGGAGATAACTGCGCTACGAATATGATCAGGATGTGCATTATTGCAATGCTCGGGATGGAATATGAACAAAAATAACAAAGAAGAGCGGATTCCTTTCTGCTCCAATGCCGCATCCACCCACATTCATTCATGTGTTTTGTGCGCCCTCTTATCTGAAGGCAAGCTCCCTCCTGACGCCAAAGCCGCACGCTTTTTTTTATTTCTAATTCGCTTTATTTTCAGCTCTCAGCTATAGACATCCCTTCCACTGGCTCGAAATCAATTTTGAAAGCAGGCGAGAGAGATGATGAAAAATTGGTACATCTTCCTTGGTAGCGTGCGCGCTGCTGTTGTGGTAGTGGCATTAAAGGACATGCACGAGCAACCGAGGCCAAGAGATGTGTCATGTCCCGGTGACGGAAGGAAGCGCACCCAAGCGCGTCCACACATGCACACTCGTATGACACCCTCCTCGGCGAAACGAGAGCGGGAGAGAGACCGCACGCGTATGTGTGTGTCCTGATATAGACAAATGCTTTTATTTGCGGGAAGAAAATTGAAATCGCTTTGTAAAAGGATGCTAGCTCGGATAAGTGATACATTTTCCGGATCCCCTCCGTCCGCCCAGATGTTTGTGATCCTGGGTGCTTCTTTTTTTTTTTTGGTGCTTCCTTCGACCGCTTCGCCTGTGCCGTGGTCGGAGAGAGTGGGTACTGCAAATTGATGACGAAATTGAAATCATTGCATTGCACCAATAAACCGAAGCAGAAGCACTTCTTGTGATTGACTGCGGTTCAGATGGAAGACACGGATTTGAGGACAATGAAAAAAAGACGGGATTTGTGGTTACGTTGACGATGGATTGGATGGATGAATGGATTTAAGGTCAGGTGGAGGTTTATGTTTTCGCTTACCTGACTCTTGCCCTTTGACACACATGAGCGTACATCATCCATGGTGGGTTCCAGCTTTACAACGTCTCTCTGTAAAAGAAGAAGATGAAACATATGAAAATGTGCGGCGGGAGAAATCTTTAAAAAAAAATTAGAATTTGCATCACAGAAGATAGGTGGCGGATTGGCTTGCGTGGTAAATGATTTATTGGCACATGTACAGAGGGTGGTTTTTTTAAGCACTCGCGGTATTAACTTAATTTATTGAGTCGCACGCTGGGTGATCAAAGAGGGATAGATACTGCGATTTTAACGCCAAGTTTATCTAAGGGATGGGAGCGGTTGAGGTTGAATAGAGATGACTGGGAAAAGGGGGCTGTGTTGAATGGCAGCATATTTTTACAGACCGATTTTTCAGAAGGAATCCTAGTGACATAGACCTACTGCGAACGTGGATATCAGGCGGATGAATGTGAATTTGGATCCATGGTCCTGTTTGTTGAGAAGGTGTACTGCGAGATGTACGAGCAGTAAAGATGTGCACATAGCCCGCAAGGCAAAAGCCTGTCAAATGCACTGGTTCGGCGCATGGAAACCAAAATAATAATAATATGGGCTACAGTCCGAGACGGATCTTGGCCTAGCTTCTTCCGCAACCTCTCGTATTGTGCGTACTATTATTTCACGAATGGGTGGGACCTACTGTTTAATGCTGACTCCGAATGGCGAATTTGAGAAGCCTTTTCTAGACAGGAATACTTCTTGAGCATTGTCAGTGTCAGATCGAAAGAGGTGGAGCTGTGAATTATGAAATGTGGTAAATTCGGGTGTCGAACCTGGCCACTCTGCGTTGGAGTCGACGCGTTAGCGAACTATGCCACGGCGACCTGGAATGGAGACCATTTCTTCTTCTTCTTGTGGCGCTACAGTCCGGGGTGGACCTGGGCCTCAACCAGTAAGCCTCTCCAGCCGACACGATCTTTTGGCAGTTGTCTCCAACTGCGCACACCAAGTTGGTTAAGGTGGAATGGAGACCAATCCTCCAGCTAAAAGAGCCTTCGAATCCGAGTCTCCTCGTTGGTCAGACTAAATCTCTTGCAAAAACATTAAGACATCGTGGACGCAAGAGACTGAAAGCAGAGTTCGAAGGACCATCAACGGCAGGCAGCAGCTATGCCCAACTAAGGCTCGCCATGGGTCGCATGCCTGAAAAGCAGGTTGAATGTGAATTTTCTTGCCTGCGCTCATAAAATTGCTGACGCTCGTCATATGTGGCTGTCTGTATTTTAGAAGTCTGAGTTCACTACGAATATATGAACATCCCCAGGTTTTAACAGCGAAGCCTGTTGTTCAAAATGACCAGCCAAAGACGAAAAACGACTATTTTTCGCCTCAACTCCCTTTCCCACGCACTACAGCCTCACCACCTTCAGCTCCGGGAAATGTCCTCTTGCGAGCACCCATTCTGAGTTGTGCTCGAGTAGTTTTTGGAATTGTTTCCAAATAGAAATTATTTTTCATATTCTTTAAAATTTTGGAATAGATTAATTTTGGGATGAAATGACTTAAAATTTTGTTTACAAATTTCATATATTTTAAAATTGCATTTGTTGAACAGGTTTTTTTTCCCTCTTGTAAAACACTGCGACCTGAAGAGATCTATTGTATCGGATGGTTGGAGATGCGCGAAAGACAGTATTTCCTTTGTAGTGGATCATTTTGGTTCCTCTAATGTGAGTATCTCCCTATGGAAAATACATTTCAGAGAAGTGCCGGACATTCACAGTCGTTGAACGGCTACAGACTTTCCTTTCTACTTCCAATGCCACTGATGGCATATATCGGCTCCTCGTGTACTTTAAGTTCAGAAAACCCTTGAAAGAGACTGAGAAAAGCACAAAGCATGCCAGTTTCATAATTATGCAAACTAGCACCATGTTCCTGAATTTGGTACAGTAGCTCCTCTAAGCCACTGCCGATAAATCTAGGGCGAGGGGCAAGTAATCAATCATAAGGCTAGTTCAATGCGTACATATTAATAAGTGTGAATGCACTCGAATACATTTGAATACACTGTGATTCACCATGAATAGGATAAGTCGAAAGACATAGTTTAAGATTGAGTTCAGCTTAGAGTGCTAGCAAAGGGCCAGTAAGTAAGAAATAGGAAAACTGTTCGTATAACTAGTTTAAGCAGGTTGTCTAGCATATACGAATTTTCAATGAATTTATTAATAAAAATGAATTTAAAATAAAAAAAAAACATGAAAAAGTGCAGAGTTGCAAGTTCCTTGAATACACTGATTACTTGCCCCTCGTCTGATCCATGACTACGATGAGTAAGCTATGTCACAATAAAAATGTTTACAAGACATAGAGTTAATTCAAAGGAGGCAGAGAAATTGTTGAATACAAAGTCCCCCTAGTCAGAATCAATTGATATGAACCATAAGGCACGATGTTAATTGTGAGTCCCCCCCTTACGTTTAGTTCTCTTGCCGAACTTAATTTGACACTTCTTTGTTTCAGTGTTTGACAAATTCAACCATGGAGAAGTACATAATTGAACAGGGCGTTAAGATTGGCTGAAGCCTTTTATGAAAATGGGCGTTCAAATCAAGATGCATTTCGTGCTTTTTATGGTCAGCATAATCGACCAAATATGTCCACAATCAGTAATGAGCATTCACGAGTGATTGTTGAAGAGCTGATGCATTCACAAAGAGTGACTGTTTGGCGCGATTTATTGGCTGGCGGCGTTGTCGGGCCGTACTTCTCGAAAATGAGGTTGGCCAAGCAGTTACCGTGAGTGGTGTTCGCTATCGTGAGATAATAACCGACTTCTTGTGGCTTGAAATTGAGCATATGGACCTGTAAGACATGTGCTTCCAACAGAATGTTGCCACTTGCCACACAGCTAACGAAACTACGGCTCTTTCAGCGCGAGAAATTAAATGGCCGTGTTATCTCGATCTCGTCACGGGCATATTTAAAAAAAAAAATTGTACGTCAATAAGCCAAGAACATTTCAAGAGCTGCAGGATGAGATAAAATGTCTCAGAGTCATTGAAAATGTGGAGCATCGGATAGAGGTTTGCCACCGAAGCCTTGTCGAACATTTAACCGATATTTTTATTGTCATAGTTTCTTCTATCATAATAAAAATACACAAGACAATTCTCTAAAAACTTTTTGTTTTATTTTACCATAGTGCATTTTCGCTGGACCACCCTTTATATCCAAGATTTCAAAAATCGCCGGTTGAAAAACTAGAGCTCGCTGAGGCGGTTCAGATTTCATTTGAATTTCTCGAGGCCATATCGACGGACAGACAGAGCATTCAACTCTTGGCATCTGCACCACGATAAACTCTTGGCATTTGCACCCTCTTGGCATTTGCACCACAATAAGTCGCCGTGGCGTAGTGGGTTAGTGCGTCGACTCCTACGCAGAGGGTGCCAGGTTCGAATCCCCAATCTATAACTTTCATAATTGAGAGCTCTTTCGATCTGACACTGACAATGCTCAAGGAGTATTCCTGTCTAGAAAAAAGCTTCTCAACTCTGCCGTTCGGAGTCGGCATAAAACTGTAGGTCCCACCCACTCGTGAAAGAACAATAGCACGCACAAAACGACTGGTTGGTGAGAAGCTATGCCCAGGTCCGCCCCGGAAGTGGCGTACGCTAAAGGCGATGCTATCGATTAGAAGAATGAATGAAGAATATGAAAGATTATCATCTTTTATGTTCAAAACATCACAGTAGAAGGATTGGATTTTGTCGTTTGGTTTACTAGCTTTGCAACGTGTCCCCTGGAGTTAGGCCCGACTTCTGGAAGTCTACTACTTCGATTGCCTGGCTGAACTAAATTCCAGATCAGTCAGCCAACTTCTTCATTTTATTATATTCATAAACTGGTTTTTGATAAAGATATTTATACGAGGGTAATACGATAAGTACTAAGCCTCATCGCCCGATGGCGCCACTATAGAAAGAGAAATTTACTGTCGTGTGGCACATTTTTGAGAGTAGTCAAAGTTTCAAGTGGAAGTGGACTTGTCCGCAGATTTTCTGTTCCTCGATGTCAACTTGACGGTTCATAACACCACCGCCGTCACAGCGAAATTGGCTAAATTTTGACTACGAACTGCTGGCCTTTCCACCGTACTCTCCAGATTTAACTCAGCGCAACTTCTTCTTGTTTCCAAACTTGGAAAAGTTACTTGCCAGGTAGAAATTTGAGTCGAATGAGGCGCCACGAAGGATTAGTTTGCAGACCTCTTGAAAACGTATTTTTTGTATTGGTTAAATAAGTTGGAGCGTCGCTGTGGCCTTTCAAGGACATAAGCGGTCACCCTTATTCTCTTAGTTGTGTCACATGTCACAAATGTGACAATTTTGTATGCAATTAGTCACTTAAATGTCACAATAAGTGACTAAGGCAGTTAAAGTGACATGTGACACGACTAAAATAACTAGGGGAAGTGACTACCGGTTTTGAATTGACTTGGATGGCAAGTAATACCTTGAGTGATACCTCATCTAGTTTATTTTCTTGAACGTTGCTTATTAAACACATCTGGAAATGACTTAAATCTCGAAAAATAAAGGAAAGTAAACAGAGGTTAATCTGAGTGACCTAGAGCACATTTAAGCCCGTCTACGCTACACGACAGCGTAAATAGGTGCCACTCCTTTTGCTCTTCTTCTTCATTCCATACCGACTTCGAAAGACGTTCATAAGCCTTTTCTAAACGCATACTCTCTGAGTAGTCCATACCAAAGAGAGGTGATTTCATGAAAGTCCTAGTTGATGTGTCAGGGATCGAACCACGGATCTTCGGCATAGAAGTGGGCATTTTTAAAAACTAAAGAAGACCAGCTACTTAATTTATAAGTTGGAAATTCAAGAAAAATTTGTTCGAAATCCCGTTTTGAAAATTGCTAGAATCAGGAAAAAACCTTAACAAAAACAGTTGCACCGTCAGCGAGTTAAATTATAAAACTGATTTTTATCTTGACATGGGTAAATCAAGGACACTTCCATCTCACAGAAATGTCGTTGGACTCTATAGCCATTGCTGCCCAAAAATTCAAGTTTCGTTCAAATAATAATCAAAGTTTGCCCATGCTGCTGCTGCTAGAAAATGCTCGATGGAAACATAACTTTTATTTATTTTAACGAGCCGAGCGCCTTTCGAGAGGCACTAGTACAAAAGTTCAACAAAATGTTGCAACACTTTAAAAAACGACCTCTTAAGACAGCGCATAACTTTTCAAGGATAAATGTTACAATGTAGAACGGAAATTTTAAACGAATTAAGCACCTCTAATAGAATAAAGTTAAGAGGATTCACTGCCAAAATAAACAGCAAGTTCACCGGAGGTCCTGCATAATTGTATGCGAGTACGACACCAGACACACACACACACACAATCGACGTTGCCAGGAACTTTCATCGCATCATTTACTCCACCAGCTCGCAGCCAGTGTAAAAGTGTAAAATAATGAAATGTGTTCAGTTGGTCTGGATAGTCTTGCAGGTCCTGCGAAAGGGAAGAAGGATGAAATGATAAACTTTAGTTATTAGTTTCCCCAAGTGAACTTTTAACGTTCTAAGTGGCCTTCCTACAAGTAAATTCGGCACAACAATTGCACACTTTACGATGTACGGACAGTGCTCAGTCAGCGCTCAGTCAGTGCAAGGAGTGAGTTCCCAAGGAGCGAAAAGTACTCAGGCAACAAGCGAGTTGTTGCAGCTTACACTCGCCGCTCACCATTGGCCACTTGCTGTACAACCAATTAAGTAGTTCTCTCAATTTTATTTTTCTTTTCGCTTTTTATTGGCCCTCAAGGCGGATCGCTGGTGCTGCAAAATAGTTTTCTTCAGCAAGAGGCTTGGCTTTGGCAAATGAACTCGACTCCTCACCTGGTGAACGCTGTGAATTTTATGAACCGTGCTGCAAGTGCGGCTACCAATTTTAATAAGTCTTAAAAATTAGTAGCAACCTATGGAGTACCGACGAATTTTGTTATGGGTTTTCTTGTGCACACGGAAAATCGATTATTGTCTGAGGAGGGGGTTATGATAGCAAAATGAACGGAAATTATGCGAACAATTTCGATGATTTACTGCTAATTGAATTGAGGAATTAATGAGGGAAAGAATGTGGTACACAAGTCAAGTGCGATCAAGTGTGGTTTCCGGTTATTTTCAAGTTGGGGGTGGAAGTAGGAGTGAAGTCATATTGCTGGACTGGTGGATTTTAAATATTCCGGCTAGGCTCAGGCAACACGTTGAATCTGCGAAGGTGGGGTACGCAACATTTTTCATTTGGTCGAGGAGGCAGTCTTAAGAGTTCTCTCGCATGGCCACGGTGGCGTATACGCAACATTTTTCATTTGGGCGAGGAAACCGTCTTAAGCGTTGTCTTGCAGGTCCACGGTGGCGAATACCATACATTTTTCATTTGGTCTAGGAGGCAGTCTTAAAAGTTGTCTCGCATGGCCACGGTGGCGTATACGCAACATTTTTCGTTTGGTTGAGGAGGCAGTCTTAAGAGTTGTCTCGCATGGCCACGGTGGCGTATACGCAACGTTTTGCATTTGGTCGAGGAAACCGTCTTAAGCGTTGTCTTGCAGGTCCACGGTGGCGAATACGATACATTTTTCATTTGGTCGAGGAGGCAGTCTTAAAAATTGTCTCGCATGGCCACGGTGGCTTATACGCAACATTTTTCATTTGGTCGAGGAGGCAATCTTAAGAGTTGGCTTGTACAGCCACGGTGGCGCACACGCACCATTAGTATACGCAGTTGGTAGAGGAGGCAGTCTTAAGAGTTGTCTTGCAAGGCTACGGTGGCGTATATTAAAGTCCTTGACAACGCCGTTTGCAACACAAAAACTCTCTTAACGAGATGGCTGAGCATTTTAATATGCACCTCATGTAGGTGCCGTAACACTTTATTATACTTTATTTTAAAATATGACAGATCATCTTTAACAATTTTGTAAACGAGCTCACCGAGACCTTTAATGTCAAAAAAGGTTTTAGACAAAGCGACGCTCTGTCATGAGAACATCGTTCAGAACTCACTCCCCAACAGAAGAAGCAAGATCTTCCAAAACCAATACGCGGACGACATTGACGTGATTGGTTGAACTCAGCGAGCCATCAATGAAGCTATTGCTGGTATTGAAACGAACGTGGCCAAAATGAGTTTAGCGCTGAACGAGGATCTATATTGGCTCCCAGGTAAATAGTACGAACAACATCATAGCGAGATTAACTGTAGGATAATTCTTACCAATCGCTGTTGCATTGTAGTGAAGAGACAATTGAGAAGTGAGGCCCTCTCGAAGGACCATCATTATATAACATCATCTTTGTCCTGCTTTATGGAGCGCAAGCCTAGACAAGCTCAAGTGCAGATGAAGAAGCCCTTGTTCTTATCGAAATGAATGTCCTGCGTCCATTCGTTGATTCAAACATGCACTGAAAACGATTGGGTGGTGCAGTGGGTTAAAAGCCTGATTTCAGGATTTCAAAAGCTTTCGGCGAAAGCTACTTGACACCCCCCTGTGTTTATCCGTCCTCCATCAAAAAACTAGTTCACTCAGACCTTTAATAAGGCCACCGTCGTCAAGATGTTCAAGATGTTGGAGAAATACAGGCCCTAATACGCATTGGCTAACAAGCAGCGCTTGAAGAAGATTGCCGGAACCAAGGATAAGGGCAGAGAGAGAAGGTCATTCCCAAGAAGAAACCAACCTTTGTGATGTCCGGAACCAACACTGTCACCAAGTTACTCGAGCAGATTAATACTTTAGTGGTAGTCATCACCGGCAATAGGTCATGACAGGTGTCGAGGCCAACGATAAGGCCAACATGGGCAAGGTCCTAGAGGCCATCAAAATCAACTACGACGATCGCTAAGACGAAATTAGGAAACCCTGGGGAGGCGGTATCTTGGGACCAACGAGTTTGGCCCGCGTCGTCAAGTTGGAGCGCGCAAGATCGAGGGAATGCGCAGAAGCAAGGATAAGCGACTTCCAAGTGTTCTGATATGCCTCAGATATTTTTGTAAACAAATCTTCAAGTTCGGTGGGAACGGCTTAGATTTCAGTAAAAGTCCACCCAAACCTCGCGATTTCAGTGTGCGGTGGGAACATAGCACAACAGTCTCGGGACTCTGACAGGCATCAGGGCAATGCACTTAAATTTCTGCAAGTGGTTGCTTTACACAGTGTGGCTTTTGTTTATGTTTAAGTAACTTTCTGAAGCCCTGTCGCATTATGGGCAATTGCGTCAACCACCGTCACCCACGGTTCGATACCAGACTCACCTCTCGATCTCTCTCACACATTACTGCTGAACGGTAGGAATTAATTTTAGTTCATACAACTAGCCCAACTAGTGTGTGGCATGAACAAAATTAAAACAACTTGATCTAACATGCGGGCACAATACATATTCCAATTAAAAAAGAGATTAAAAATGCATATTTGATGCAACAAAGGCACCCACAGTTGATTAAGGGTAATTTGACGCGTACATCAAATTAAGAATGCAAATCAAAATATGTGTGAATAATTAATTTGCACATTTCCCAAGGGACATTACACAAATTTTTAATTTAAATGTACTGAATTGCAGCAATAAATCCTGCGGAACAGTCGCAATTCCCCAGTGAGACGCTGAACGCGACGCAACGCAGTAACGCCCGCCACTTACACAGTCGATAGACCTCTTGACAAGTGCTTCAAGGTGCCTCTCTGATACACAGATAAGCTCACGACAAAGTTAACAAGGATAACATCCTCCTGTCAACGTGACGAGAGACGACACACGCCAGACAAGAGGAAGCAAAAAAAAAGAAGAAAGATTAATGACAACAATGACAACAATGTGTTGTACGTCGCGTCGTCGGCCGTCGCATCGCGGGTGATGATGACAATTATATTCCTCCTCGGCATGGTGTCGCGAGTCATGTCATATATCAGGCAAACTTTTAAAAACCTTGCCAGGAGCCAACAACACTCAAGCTGGAGAACATCACTCACCGAGGAGAGGGTTTTGCAGCACGCACAGTTTAGGGCGCACGCAACATTTGACGGGAGGAAGTTCGCCTTCAGTGGGGAGAGGATATTTTTGCCAACTTGACAAGTGAATGTGGAAATGATGTGGCTGCGATGCACTTAACATTTTTTTTTTGCACTCAAACGTGTTTGTGGTTCTCGGATGGTGCAGTTGCCGAGTGTGGGTTCATCCATTAATTCAAAATCATCAAGCATCGAGTGTAGAGTGTTAAGTTGAGTTGCCTTGAAGGCTGAATTGTGGATTGAAGGGGTTGAAGGTGAATCTGAGTCTGCGGTCAGGGATTTCCGCAAGCACTTCAGAACACGAAAATTCAATTAACCCTTCAGCACCGGATGTGCTGTGCCATTCGAAAACGAGACACCATGCCGATCACCTTAAATTAAAATGGATTCCAACAAGGATACACTTTCGAATGTGTGCACATTCGTGAGCGCGATTAATTGGTAGAATTGATAAATACACACGATGACAACGAGGACGGCTCGGCATTAATTACACTCGCAAATCTCATTCCATCTAAGAGGCAAGAAGTGCTGAATAAACAATTCGTGTGCTTGGCAGTGGCAAATCATGTGACATGACTTGTCCTCCGCCGAGAAATCAGTTAATGAATGACATTCGAACTCAATGCCCTTGTGGAGATTTTTGCGAGCGTGTGCACCCGAAACAACGTCTCACTGGGATCTCTTCTGACAGCCTGGAAAGCTGGAGCGCTCCGTTTAGAATCAAGTTATGCAACTATGCAATGTAATCAACCAAGTTCGATTCCCTGCTCTGGTCGAAGAGGTAGAATTTAGAACACACTTTGAAGCGCTGATGTCACGTTATTGGCCTTGACCATTATTTGCTTTGTGTGTCACGGCGGATATTGAAAGGCAAGGTTCAGCAAGCTCTACCCACTTGAATTCTGAGAAACATCTCAAATTTCATTCCCTCGGACGTACGCAGAACGGAGGCATCAGTCGTGCTCATCTGCCAAGTGTACCCTGCGTTGGCTTTCAACTTAATTGATTCATAAATCACGTTATGGTTACCGAAAACCGTAAACAACATGTAGACCAAATCATGCATTATTTACAGAGCCAGTGTGCCAGCAGCAGCAGCAACAGCAGCATCACTATCTACTCGTCGCCATCAACGTCGTCGTCGTCGTTGGTAGCGGCGGGGGAGGTAGGAACATTTTGAGTGTTCGGTCCCAAAAGAATCTGCTCATGAATAGATTTAATGGCGGAATTTTATAGGCAATTCCCTTGGCGGTGGCACTATGTGCCTCGGCCTAGACCACAGGAGTCCTCCTGCCCACCCCCAGTCCACAGTCAGAGTTTAAGGATCTCTCGCCGCTGTGATGTTTATGATTTTGGGGTCTCCTTGCTCCTTACGTGCATTCAACTTGATGCACGAAGGAAATTCACCTGGCGAACGAACATTTTACCGCTTTTGTTTTAATAATTAATTATCCTCGTACTTCTGGTGCGGATGGTAACGCAGTCGTGTACACAGACAAACACACGCCACACACATTTCCACCGGAAGGAACGGCAAGACGGTCACAAGCGTCTGAATATCCTAGGGGATAGCTGCGTGTCAGCAACGAAAACTTTGCGTGTCATAACGAAATGTTCATTAGATTCAGTTTACGTTACGTTCTTCCTCCTTTTCTCTCATTTTTTTTTTATTTGGTTTTTGGGATAAGGATTTCTATTCTGGCTTTCCGCCCCCGCCTGCCACGACTCACTCAGCCACCACACCATTCAAGTGTAATTCTATTAGAAAACGGATGGAAGTGGGCAGAGTACGCCTCATTGAAAATTTATGCGATTGCGTTAACTTTCTGTCAGAGGGTACAAATCCTACTGCTCCAATGGAACGTGCACACTCATGCCTTTGACTGGGTGAACAGCCACATCCTCTTTTGAATGATGGCTCAAATGAGTTCATTAATCATCTGAGGTTTGTGTCTACAGTTGGCAGTTGGATATACCAGCTCAAAATGTAAAATCTGTAAAGGGTGCTCTTTGGTTGGGGAAAGGGGGTTGGCAAACGGGTGTTAGGTGTATTCACTTACATCACATCCTGACGCAGAGATGTTCTTCAGGCTCAGGCGGAAAACGTGATCCCTGTGGGGTACAGAAATAAGAGAGTGAAATGAGTTTGGTGTTGAATTTGTTTTTTTTTTTGGTTTTTTGTGTTTCACTTCAAAATCTGATTTTAACTTACATTGCACCGACGAAAAGGGAATCGCGATCCTCGTCCAAATGAAACGTCCTATAATACAATTTGCCACAGTTGAATTCACGAACATGATCTGAAAAAATAGAGAAAAAAAAACACATACAAATTATATATATTGTGCGACATTTTAGATTTTTTTTATTTTTAAGACTAGGTGTGAGTATGGAAACTAGGGTGATGTACACATGAACCGTGCCTTGTGAACTTCATAGACTTTGTGATCTCTGAGAACACATTCACATGGAATTTTGTTTCATCGCAGACAGTTAACGGTAGGCTTTACGAATCCTTTTGGAGTTTTTAGGTAGTCCATCCTTAATGGATAGCATTCTTAATTTGAGAATCAATTAGCAAGGGTTTCATAGGTACAAAAGAATAAGACAACCTCACGGTAGATATACATTACCAAACGCTTTTTTTTTTTATCTAACAAATTCAAAATAATAAGTTTACATAAGTTTATAATTTAATATATAATATAATATGGGTGGCGCTACAGCCTGTAGAGGGCCAGGACCTAGCTTCTCAGCAACCACTCGTGTTATGCGTGCTATTGTTCTCTCACGTGTGGAAGGGACCTACAGTTTAATGCCGAATCCGAACGGCGTAGTTGAGAAGACAGAAATACTCTTTGAGCATTTTCAGTGACTCGAAAGAGGTGGAGCCGTGAAATATGAAAGGTGGTAAAAATTCGGGACCCTATGCGAGTACTCTAAGCTATTCTAATTTATAATTATTTGTGCCTTTTGGCTTAAACAACGTTTTTTTAGTCTTTAGAGACAATATTTTATTAATTTTAATTACCAAGAAAACTTGAAAATCTTGGTTTAACCTATCTAAGCTATGAAAAAAATAACTTAAAACTAACTTAATAATACCTTAACCTAACTTAACCTAACATAACCTTAAAATTACCTTAAATATGTCCGTAAGAGACAGACGTGTGCACCTAGGCGTGTATGTTCTGTATATGCATAACATATACATCTATACGCCGTGTAAGTCGACGCACTAACCCACTACGCCACGGCGTATAGTAAATGAGGGACGACGCTCTGAGCTTCTTTCTTGTGAAGTCATTATTTTCCGATTCGCAAGCTATCATGCCAAGATTCTCTCCTGTACTAATGCTACCACCGACTGCTTACATTTTCGACTGACAATAAACAGATAACGAATAAAAATGTATTCGAAATGACTAAAATACAATAAGATAACAATGCTTGCATCCTTTACAATAAAAAGCGGTACTTTTATATATGTCTGATAAGGGCTGTCTGCAATTTTTTCATTTGAACATTAATTCCTCGCAGGTTTAAATATATATACTGGTGGCGTGAGCCGGACCTTGGCCTAGCCGCTCAGCAACCACTCGTGTTATGCGTGCTATTGTTCTTTCACGAGTGGAAGGGACCTACAGTGTAATGCCGACTCCGAACGGCGAAGTTGAAAAGCTATTTCTAGACCGGAATACTCTTTGAGCATTGTCAGTGACTCGAAAGAGGTGGAAGCCACCTTGCGGGTTTGCGTTGATAAAAATGTAGGACAAAATGTTTGATTTTTGATGCAAATAATTCAATTTCAATTCAATTCAATTTATTTATATAATTCGGTAAAGTACATTAAGACTTAGTTTTTTATTCTACTAAGTTACAATTCAGTAATTAATACTTATTTAATGGCTTAGTGTTTAATCATAATGACTATGAATAGTACGGTTAAAAAAGATGGTGAATGTTAGGAAAACAAAAGAAAAAAATTACAATTACAAAAATTATAAAGAAAAGCCTTAGGTTAGGCTAGGTTAGGTTGAAGTTGCTAACTGCCGCTCTCACAAGCAGCAGACACACTTAAGCCGAACATAGGGCAATTGTGTTAGTACGCGGATCTTAGGCTACCTATTCCGCAAGCTAGTCTTTGCTTTTAATAAAGCGAAAAAGAGGGCTGATTTTAATACTGCTCAGTTCAGCCAGATTAACAAAGAAAAGGGCCCCCAGAAGACTGAATCTGCGGGATGAAGGAAACTAAGGCAAAGCCTTACTGTTGTATTGTTTGATAGTAGTTAAAAATTGCTGTTTGAAGCTTACAATATTTGAAATTCCTTTTTTTTATATAAATTGATAATGAGTATCATAGTCCAATAGCATGTATGAAAGACAACCGAGATGAATTCAAATAGTTAAGGTGAGGGATATTTATGTTGAAAGTTCTTTGGGAACGGGAAAAATACTAGTTTTGAAAATAGGATTGTTGGGATTTTATTTATTACTAGCGTATGCAGGAAAATACAATTTCGTACTGTTATAGTGAACACCCACACAGAATACAGAATGCACAAATTCTAAATGTATCGTAGTACGTAATCCTAAACAACTAGTTTTGAAGTGAGAGAGAGAGACCACGGAGCTGTATACTACTTCAGTGTAAGAGATGATAGGCATTAGAAGTACTTGAACAAGTCTTCGAGGTGTCTCAAGAGGAGTAAAGTTAGCAGACATCCATAGTTTACGCAGATAGGCATAAACGCAACCAATTACAATACGTGTATGGTTATAGCCTATAAGTTTCGAAAGACAAGATAGAGGCTGGTGACAGATTCTACCAACCGAAGTTTTGTCCCAGAAAACCAGATATCAGCAACAACTTCAAACTCGAAAAACCTCTTAGTGACAGGAATCGCCTTGTACTTTTTAAGAATGATAGAAGCCCATTTCTTGGTGCCCATTCAAATATATGGAGCAGAGGTCAACATTAATGCAACAGGTTATGGTTCTCGACATTCTCGAAGCATTGCGGTAACTAAAGTTGAACATCATCAGTGGAGAGGTGAACCTTAACATGTTTACATATGGATGGGTAGTCATTATTGTACATACAGAATACCAAAGAGCCCAAGATTGAATCCTGAGGAACAGCATGCGTTATTGCCCTCTAAATGAAACTTGAGTTTCCAACTGCTACACTTTGTGACCTAAAAAAATTTTTTTTTGGTTTAGTAGCAGAACAGAATTGTTTTCAATCGGTAACTACAGTCAGTTTTAAAAATACATTTTGTTTAATAATGATTTAATATGGGTGGCGCGACAGTCCGCGGCGGACCTGGGCCTAGCTTCTCAGCAACCACTCGTGTTGCGTGTGCTATTGTTCTTTCACGAGTGGAAGGGAACGACAGTTTACTGCCGACTCCGAACGGCGAAGTTGAGAAGCTAATTCTAGATAGGACTACTCTTTGAGCATTGTCAGTGACTCGAAAGAGGTGGAGCCGTGAATTATCAAAGGTGGTAAATTTGGGTATCGAACCTGGCACCCTCTGCGTAGGAGCCGACGCACTAACCCACTACGCCACGGCAACCCACATACGTTTTGTTTACATTACTTTATTTCTTATATAATTTATTTAAACATGTTAATATGCATTTTTTTAATTTTTTTTTATTTAACTAATTATTTTGTACTTTGCTTAGTAAATAAATAATAAATACCGTTAAGAATATTCAAAAGAAGCTATTTCAACGGTTTTTAACTTTTTCACTGCATACACAAAAATTCATGTTGGGTCGGGTTAGAAGTTGTCTTTTTGACAGCAGAAATTCTTTTCTTGACCTCATGAGTGCATGCAATTCTCATCAAACTTTCTCGCATCTCATCTTTACACCAAAGGTGCCAAAGCATTAGCGAGATCCCCAGGTCACTTGATACACCGACAGGAGTAATGTCCAAGTGCAACTCGCCGCATTTTTGAACGTCCTTGGTTTTTCAAGAGGTCGCCTACTCGATGTACTCGCATTCGTCATGATGGGGACATTCTTGAACAAATCATCGAAGGATAGCTCTTTCCATTTAAAGAGGCAGCTGCTCAACATTGGGTTATTCGCGTACTATCGTACGTACCCTATCACGGCGAGTAACTTCCCCAACAGCACAAATAAATCTCATCTAGGCAGATTGCATGTATGTAGAACCCCGATATACTTCGCGAAGCTAAATGCCCACAGTGAAAGGCGTATATTTAGAGCCAATTAAAATTTCTTTAAAACATTTTTCTATTTTATTTGGAAAAAAGCGTTTCTTAAGCGTATTTCATTTTATAAATTAATACACTAATTTATTATATTTTTTTCTTAAATTTCAGTAAAATTAAATTTAATTTAAATGAAAAGAAATGTGTACCTATATTCCTATAACCCCGATGAAATCCCTAATTGTGTTGCATCCTCGAATTAAACCTATCTTTTCACTTAACTTCAATCTACATTACATTTGCCTCCACGCACTCTACGAATAAATCCGCCCAAATGCAAAATGGTAACTGGATTACCTGGACACTCATAAAAAGAAAACATCGATCCTTTAACAACTGTTTTCAATTAACATTCCTTTTTATTAGTGAGTGCCCTGTTGGAGAAATCCGGTAAATCCCCAAAAAAAGGCAACGACATGCATCAACACAAAAAAAAAAGAAGAAAACGAGAAAATAAGCAAACCGAACACCACATCCTCGTTCTAATTTACATTCGCAAATCGTTTCACAGTAAACAAAGAGCACGTACAGGATCCAATCGGGTAAACAGTGAGAGGCTTATGTTATTTTCCCCAGAGAAGCACGCTAATGACGACTGTCCAGTGTATCGAGTTTCACTCCCACTGTACCCGAGCTGGCAAAACGCAAAAAAAAAAAGAAGGAGTTTATTTGCTGTAATTTTATGCGCCTATTCAGACTTTGAATGCGAGACAAACCGAAAGGCGATTCCTTTTCTGTTCGTCCTTTTGAGGGTCGTAGCTCATATATTTTTCTTTTATTTTCCATGCCTTTGCCACCACTTACACACGAATCGAATGAAAGGTCCAACAACAAATTCCCAATCCATCACACATAGGAAAAAGAAAATAGATTTTGTAAATAAAGCATCCATTAGAGGCATGCCAATAAAGCCGCCTTCGCTCACCAATGACGACTGACCGAATGGAGGGACGACATCACTGACAGCGGCATTCTCCATACTCACACATGTACGTGTCCACAAACCGCTGAGAATAGAGCGATCTACTAAAATGTTCAATAAACGAGAAACGAATTGACAACAAAACAGAAAAAAAAAACACTGAAGGGTATTTCTTTGTAAGTGACGCCACGGCCGATCTAATGTCTGTCGGCGGACTGTGTGTGGCTCCACAAAGGTTCCATCAATTGTACCCAAATGTCCACGACGACATGTGATTTTTCTCGTACGACGTAATAAATATGATTGGCAAAGAGGGTTTTTCTGTCACCACCCGCCCCCAGTCCCGTTCACCACATCAGACAACTCCTGTACATCTTCCGAGCAGACATGTACATCGGCTTAAGTACAATTCAAAAAAGAGGAGGCGGAAGGGCTGTGAAATGGATGCCGTCGAAGGACGACAATTTGGCAACGGTCAACAAATGTCGAATTGATTCGATACACACACGTACACGTGTGTAATGTGCAAGGCACTCGTTAGCGGGCAGACACACGTGATTTTAAACCCGAGCGGGTTTTTGTGCCCGGCCAAAGGAAGTGAGGTTGCGCCCGTGAAAAAATGGGAAACCTAAGAGGTTATCAAATATTTGCGCAATCAAAGATTAAACTTGACAAGCCTGATTAAGGTTAACGTCAGTCATCGAAGCGTCATCAATACAAAAACCACAGAAAGGACAGCTGCAGGTGGGGGGCGGTCGTGAGGGAGGAATATAAAATCAATTGAGGAAACCATTCATGGACTCAGACTTCAAACTGCCTGATTGAAATAAAGTTAGTCGCTGTCCCCATTTCGTCCCTTCGTTCGTCTCACTTTTTTTTTTGTTCCTTTTGCTCGGCCTTTAAGTGGTCCTCGTCATCGTCCTCGTCCTTGTTGTGTTCGTCCGTTCTCTCATTCTCCTTGTTGATGTGTTGGATGTGGCATTTCGAATATTCGAGAAGTTGGTTTCGAGTTTCTTTTGTTTTGACAGGAACAGGAAATGAACATCGAAAGTTTATTTGAAATTAGATTTCCGATACTTTTCTGTGCTCCTGTGGTTGTGTGGGTACGACGCGGTTGATGTCGAAGAAAAGCTCGAAGAAAGGATATTAAGTGTTTTAATGCTGTATCCTGGTGACTGCTAGTCGGACTAAGTCGTATAAAAACGGATGTGAGCGTCAGATGATTCCGAATTTCAGATTATTTCTGACGCATGACATGGGTATCGTGGGGGTTCTCTTTTGCTTCTTAGTTCGTTGTAATCCAGGAAAGGCGTTGAGTTTGACGAAACTGTAAGTTTGTCGGTTGGTCAGGCATTTCCGTTTCTTAAATCTTACCAACCTGCAAACCAAAAGCGACGAAACGACTAAAGCAAGTCGCATGCTTGGTCTTCTCTCACTTAGCGCCAAATCCCCTGCATCTGTTCGTAGCCCCAATTCACTGAGCAACATCCTCATCGCCCACCCTTCCATCACAACGATGAAGCCCGATTGCAGCACTTACTCCTTAGCCAGCGCTAGTCTCCCTCCAGACAGCTACTACTGGTAATTGTTGACAAACAATGGACAATGAAGATTATCAATCAAAACCGAATGCGTCCTCAATGTCGTAGCAAAGTCGTGCATTGTTTTGCAACAAAAACACGCATCCACAGCCGTACCAAACCTCCCACAATACACTAAAGACAAAATTCCATTGCGTTGCATTATTCAAAACTCTGCCGCCGCACGCCCGTCGCTCACACAGAACGAGAACTCCCACAAGACACGCACCGAATGTAGGAGTATTTCGAAAATTCCTTGGCGTCAAATGAATGACTTTCCGGACACATAGCCAGCAAAACCCACATAATCAAGGACCGTGTAGGACACGACTAACCAAACAAAAAGCCCAAGAGCCACCAGCCACCAACATTACCACATCCAGAGCAGTGGCATAAAAAGAAAGGATACAATCGAAATTCCCCAATGCATAGGCCTAGGGCCCCGTTCGACGTTAAATACGAAATTGGTATGCCATGGCAATGCAGGCACAGATCTCGGTGCCCACCCACACATCGGTGGTAGCTGTCACTATCATCATTGTCAGTAACACATCACGTCCGTTCGTCAAGTCTAATGGATTACCTAACGAAATCCTTGCAAAAAACACAACGTCAACCGAAGGACGAGAAGCAGGCAAAATGGGAGTTTAGCAAAACAAAACAAAACGAAACATAACCATCAGCACTTCCTGCTGACATTGTAATGCATGTCAAGGATCTCTACCACACAAGCACAGCATAGCACAAGCACAGCACCCACCTATGTCCTCGTAGGTTGCATAGAAAGACGAAGTTATTCAGACATTAGCCGCGTTGTTGTCGTTATGCGTCCAAAGGGCATGTTGTGTGAATGAACTTGTGAATGCTGTCTGGCGCTGTACACAGGACGACCGACGACGAATGTTGTTTTCTCGTATCTGCCGCCACTACGGCATGACAAACTCTCTACATTCGTATGCAAATGAAAGTCCTGTTTCTGGTTGTTTCTTCTTTGGGACGGCAAAAAAAAAAAAAAATAACACCCACCCACCCACACGTGCGCCCAACAATGGTGGGTGAATGGCTGCTTAGCAGTCAGACCAAGTGGAAAAACGTTTGTACACATTTCCAATGGCACACGATGGGGTAATGGAAACATATTCAATCCACACTTTATTCCAATGTACAAAGTCATATCCACGTATGCAGTGTAATGTAGGGAACCTCCTAAATAACCCGACTGCTGCTGTAGCTATCAGGGGGACCGGTGGCAGAAGGAAGTCTTATCACAAAAGAAGCTCCGAGCCGAGAGAGGATGCAGTAAGGATCAGACAGGAAAATAACGTGACACATGTATACAATATTTTGTGCTCCCCTGCCCCCACCAGGGCTGCCTATCACAGCCGTTGCAGGGTGTCGGGATGTCATGGTCTCTGGCACGGGATAAGTTCGCAGAGAGAATCCCCGGATGATGTCTTACGTGCATATGTGCTCTGATGCATACGATTTGAATGTTGTTTGGAGGCACAACAATGAGCTCACCCAACTCCTGGTGGACACAAACTATGTAGCCCCAATGATCAGCCGCTCAAACGCACTTGAGAACAAATTTCATCCGAATTTCTACGAAAAACCCATCTCCACAGACAGACATCCCAACAGCTAGTGACCTGACGATACACCTTCTGAACCGTGAATTTGAGAGCCAAAAAAAAAAAATAAACTACTCTTCAATTTAGACTCAAACATCCGTAAACAACCCTCCAGCGGCGGCGACGGTAGTCGGCAAAGAGGATGCATTTAAATAAATACAAACACTTTTGATGGGTCAACTCTCGCCGAGGGTCCTTCCATAGCCATCCGCAAACATTCGTTTCTGCATGTGACCTCATAAAGACATAGGGCAACTGGTTTAATGCCGACTTCCAGCAGCAGGTTAAGCAGTTTTTATTTATACTTGTGGTGCACTTTCAAGCACTGGTGGGAGGTGGTGATGCTATAAAATTCGAACTTAATGGCTTGAGACACAGTACATTCGCAAACATCTGTATTCCGTGCCGGCGAGCAAAAGGAGGAAGGATGTATTTCAGTTTGGGATGACCTAAGGAATCGAAACTGAGGAACACTTAAGATGGGAAGAGAGGGATGACAATTATAACGTACTCTTTGATCTTGCACTTTGTTGAGTGTTAATAGGCGGCTGTATGTACATTGAGCGACTGTGTCGACCGTGTCGCTCAATGAAGATATAAAATTGTTCTTGTGTATCTTGAATGACATGAAGCGTCATTTGGTGGATTATGATGATCTCTGGAGCGCCATCAGGGTTGTTTGCTCTGCTCTCAGGGAACGTGATTGTTTTCCAGATCAATTTTGGTTTTTGCATATGCCAGTCATAGAGAGTGGTCGATAACAAGTGATAACACATGCCCCTAAAATGTAACCAAAATAGTTCAGCTTTGTTTTGTTATATTTTCTATAAAGCTAGTAGATGCGTACAATATACAGAAGAACAAGCTATTCGATCTGTCAGCTAAAGGCGTAACATTTGAATGTTTCAAATAAATTGTTAGCCATACGAGAGCTGTCCACACGATAGCGGGCTTTAAAATTGAATACGCCATTTTTTTTTTTTATTTTCTTGTGTTATTGTAAATACTTTCCTTTAACCCTAAATAGTTATTCTACGTCGAATCGAAAAGCAGAAGTTTTATTTTCTGCGGTTATATAAGTTATTAAGTGGCCCATACACAGCAACCTTGTACATGCACTTGTGTCCGTGTACTGAAGTGTGCCCTCTGTGTGAGCTCACCGATATTTGGTTTTCCACACTGTTTGAGTAAAATTTAAATGTTTTCATTTTAGTGTCTCTGATCCGCGAAGGGTGATGTGTTCGCAAAATTGTGTGACGTGTATGGCGGAAAGCGACAACGATGTGCCCACAAGATTGTTGTGTATAAGAAGCTATATGGCTCACTCTTCGTACAACAATACTGGGAATAAATTTAGTTTTTTATTTTAAAGATATGTATGACATTAAATTAAAAATAATTAGACTCATAGCAAACGAAGTAGTTAGATTGGATGAGTTTGAAGTCGTCAATTTGATGCACCAAAACTTCAGTCTTTAGAAAACATGCTTATTACTTATCTAGGTTTAAGCGAGATGAATTTTTTCACATAGACAACCCATCGTTATTAATCCTACAAAAAAAAATAATGATTTCTAAAATTTTGCAAAATAGACATTTGTTGCACCCCTTTTTTTTAATTTTTCGAGAACGTTTGCCGGCGAATGTCCGCTGTTTGGATAGTTGTCCTCATTTCTGGTGGTGATTTATCCAGTGTTCATCAACAATATGTGTGTTTTTTTGCAAGCGCATGTAAAATAC
Source organism: Eristalis intricaria (assembly GCA_964034865.1). Lineage (NCBI taxonomy): Eukaryota > Metazoa > Arthropoda > Insecta > Diptera > Syrphidae > Eristalis > Eristalis intricaria. Next base: position 61,046,443 of record OZ035877.1, on the reverse strand, counting down.
ACTAACAACAAGTCCTATATCCGCTTAAGTTAGTCATCATATCCATCGCCGCTTAAGAAATAAGCGCGGATAAAAACAATGCTTCCAATCATTATTTTCTGTGTGTTCATTGCTGAATTTATTCACTCATTGTTAAGGTTGCTGCATGTGGCTTACATTTGCAGGTGTGGTTGATGTATTAGATCATTTTCAATTGTTTTGGCATCCATAAGTATGCAACTTTTGGTATACCCACAGTGTCTCTGCTATACATTCCGTTTAGGTTTCGTAAACGGTGCTTTTCATTTGATGAACATTTTGTTTTTGCTTTTAAAGTGATGGTCACGCTACACAGTCACAAAACGAAGATTGTGACCGTCAAAGATCAACCATCACCTTCCACGACTACACCCCTGACTGCTTAGCAAATGTCATAAATGTTGTCGGTGCTGCCAAGATTTTATGATGTTATTAAGCGCCTAAGATCGTTTTTTCTGAACTTATTATTTAAGCGTATATACGTCCTTCAGTATTCAAAGGAAGGTAGGTAGTGTGACTGGCAATTAATCCCAAGAAATGTTATGCTTCACTTAGACCTGATAGGTTCTGCTGTCTACTTACTTCTGATGTTCGTTGACCCACTTGGGTCGTTCGTTTGGAAGTATTTTTCAATATTAATTAGTAACCAGTTGGTGGTTTTGAGAAATTTTAGGACTTACTCTACAAGATGTTCAAGGCTGTATAAATAGGTACCCATTAGATTTCTTCTTATCTCTGCAAGATCGAGGCTGTTTCCGAGTGTAAATCTGTTTCCTCCTACTCCTCATCGCTGCAGATACTGTGAAAGTCATTCTAGACCAGTAGCCTTCTGGCTTGATTGTCAACTAGGCAATGTCCTAGTTAGTTTACTAATTTGCCTCCTCTCTAGTTCTAGGAGGCCTTTGATTTTCGATAAATCTAGTGTAGGGTGGTGTTAATTCAGGTGTTAACTTCCTCCCACCTAGGATTGGTGTTGTCTATGGTGGTTGTCAGTAACCTAGTTTTCTTACTAGCAGTGGATGGTGATTCGAATGAAGGTACCTATCTTTTGAAATTGTGTCAATTTCAGTTATTGCGAGAACCTTGATCCGACACAGTGTCGTGGATTTGGTTGCCCATTTATTCCGTTGTTTGATTTCTAGAATGTCCTGTACCCTCGGCATCATTTGGGCCCGTAGGACTGTAACGAAATTCAATGAATCACTTGTAATCCCTTCCATGTGAGGTATCAGAGTCCCAATAAAACTCTGTCTGTATTCAGTACTTAATGGTTTTACCGCTTAAAAAACTGCTGTTCTAATAAAATACGAAACCTACCTTTTCCATTTTGCTCAAAACCCACGAAGTTATTTCGATCACTGTAAAAAGCCAAGTGTTTGATAGATATTTTTAGTTTTTCTGTCTACATTCCGAAAAAACCAAAGATGTCAGAAAAAGCCTCCCCCATGCAAACCAATCATCATCTTGTATCAGAGTTTTACTATTACTTTTAATTATGGTAAGTTAAATATGACGGGGACAACATCAAGACGAGCACGAGTGAAGCCAAAACGAAAAAGGGCAGAACGTCAGGCAGCTTAAACAGGGAAAAGCCCAGACAAAGGAACAGCCCGGTGAAAATACTGATTTAACTGGCCACCAGGCGGCGACTGGAAGCACATTTGGTTGAGTGCCCGCCCCTAGTTAGCGGGGTCCCCGGTTCGAATCCCAGTAAAAGCAGTTACCATTTGGCGTTGGGATCAATCTAACGGCACTGTCACTGGAGTGGTCAATCAGTGGTTGTAGTCTGACTGTGGGTATTACAATGGACCAACATGGTCTAAGTGTTCTGACGAAGTCACTAACAGCCCCTCCACCTAACCTAACTGGCCATTAGAGCGGACAAACTGCTCCAGCCCGAAGTGTCTTAAACTTCGAACCAGTGGGTCCACGCATTAGAGGATGACCACGGAACCGATGGCGAACCCAGCTGGAGAAGGAACTCAATCAACTTAGCGTGCGCAGTTGGAGCCGGCTGGATAAAGATCGACTGGAGAGGCTATTCTTCTTGTTCGTTGAGGCCCAGGTCCACCCCGAAGAAGAAGAAGAGTGGACCACTAATCGCTTCGAATTTTCTTATGATCATATCACAAACACACCATCAGACCTTCATAACCACTTCCAAATTCCTCATCCTCCGACAAAGGCAATAATCCAAGCATAACATTTATAACCTCATTCAGATAACTATCTTCGTTTCAACGAATCACCACTCGCCCACTGCTCCTGTTACTCTGTTTCGCCATAAAGAACAATAAATAGATAAGCAACTAACGGTATGACAATTCGAAAATAAGGATAATAAGTACACAAATGTGTGTGCATCTCTCGCAGTCCGTTCTTAGAAAGGGGATTACTACAAGAAGCAGCATAACTCCTCTCAAGTTCCGCACGAAAGGATTCACCACTGTATCACCGGCGACGACGATGACGCCTCGCACACCACCCCCGGTCTGAGCGATTTTTCTTTGAAATAATTCCCTGCCATATGCTCGGACTATCTCCGTTCCGATTGTGATGACAGTCTAGTGTAGTTTGCTTATCGTGCGCACGGTATTTTAATATTTTTTCCTTCAAATATCGCACCCCTTTGCCGGGTGCTACGCGTGGGTAAGTGCAAACATATGATGACATATATCATCCCTTCTATCAGTGTTTTGTTATGTTTCCAAGTGACTAACAAACAGACGAACGAACGAACGAACGGAACGGAGGACAATGAGCGGGAACGTAAACTGAAATGGGTATCCTTGTGTGTGTGGGTGCGTAGATACTGTCAAAAGGGGTGCTGACGACGGCGACGACGCCTGGTCGTTCGTATTTGGTTCTTGTTGGGGCACTTTTTTAACGTTGACAAAAGTCTTAAATCAATTTTCAATTTTGACTTGATTCATATGCTTCGGGGGCGCTTACAAGATGGGTCTGAGTTATTGTAGGTATATCTTGTTTTTTTTCCTGCCTGGCCATGGGCTTGGAGTGTGACTAACATTTGCGTCTGCTGAAAGGCGTGCGTGGGTGTGGATGACATTATGTCAAAAGAATGACAGTCTTGACAGAACCAATTGTTTGGTTTTGTTTTTCCACTTTGAATATTTTATTTTGCTTTTATTAAAGCTATGAAATGATGTAATTTCAGGCCATGAATTGTGTCAATAAAGATTGACAGTGGGGAGGCGGTCTATTTCGGTGGACTGAATGTGTCAGCTTGTACGGAAGATAAGGTTATTTACCGTGTTATTCAGTTAAGTGCTTTATTTCGTTTTCGTCCCTTCAGAGGATCACAAGCAAAGCATAAGGTCAAATTTGATTTTTAAAATACACCAACTATTTTGGTTTGGTTGACACATGGTGTAAGGAAATCGGGGTGTGCTGGGCAGCGTTTGTCAGGACGATGAGTGACGTCATCGCGGGAAAGACGTGAGGAATTTTAGTTAAAGGCAGAAGGAAAGGAAGATTTTTCACTTAACACTTTACACCAACAAATGATGATTGAAAATTAACAATATTACAAGATGGTGGTATTGACAAGCTGCCCACGACAAATTCTGGTTCACAGTACTTTCGTTTAAATATAAGTTAAGTCGCGAAATATTTCCCTCCCTTACATGTGTTTCACGATGGCATCAAATCACCAGCAACGTTCCCACAAGCGGCAAAACGCTGACCTAGCGTCTGGCGAACCAGCGACAGCATTGCAATCAGCCACATTCCATCACGTGCGGCATCCGGAAACCCGAGCGCACCTGTGGGAACGATCCATCAACTCGGTGCATGCGATTTGTATTTAAGGTAGTTGTAAGCAAAATTGTATTTCAGTCTTAAGCTAGCGTGTAAGGGGTTACTATGCCCATAAAGTAAAAATAAAATTTCTTTTAATAATAAAACACAGAAGTGTTTAATTTATATGTCAAATTTTATGTCAAAATTCGTATTTGTTCAGATAAGTGAGTGGAACGATTTTTTAAGGGGTGTTTTTTAAGCCTTTTGTTTAAACTATCAAAAAAGGAAGCGAATTTGGTTACAATTTTTATTTCAGCTGATCACATTTTAAATATTATATCATGTCCGTTTTGGAATTTTCACAAAAATGAGGGAGTTACACACTCAGGCTGGCAACAACACATAACAAGCCATATATCATGCATGGGTGTGACAAAGAACGTCTCTCGCTGCAGGAGACCTATACACATTTTCTCTCTCTAGATCACGTAAGGAATTAACAAAAGCCAAAACAACGCCTCTTTCTAGAAAGCATGCAGATCACGTGAGGAACGACCAACAAAAACAACTCCCTTTGTCTGCAAAGCTTGCAGAATCACGCCATCAGCAACCAATGAGGTTAATGGTGGACAAGTGTAACCGAGGTACCGAGGAGAAGAGAAGAGTAGAACAGAGGTTAGTCCATAGCAGAAAATGCAAAAAACCACAATTTGAATTTGTAAAACCCAAATTGTGTTTAAACAAAAGAAATAAATAAAATCTACCGGTTGTTAAACAAAAATAAGCAAAATTAGTTTTTATGAACTACTAACTATAATTCCCGACTGGTTTTCTCACTAATAACGCTTAATGCTGCCGCCCACAACAATAATTGAAGCTGGCTTGTCAGCATATTTTAGTGATTGTCGATACATGATATTAGGAGTAAAATAAATACCTCCTCAACCTCAAATAAGGGGAGCATTTCCAGTTGCACGAGATTAAAAGCATGGGTGTCCTGACGCCTTATGACCGTTGCTCGCTGTGACCAACGTGTTTGGTCCATTGCATTCATTGTCCTAACAGACTGCCACATTTTCTTTTATCGGACTAGGGCTAGGTGTTCCCAGAGCTCATGTTTGATAGATTCAATGTCTTCCTCATCAATGCAGCTTCTGCATGTCATTATGCGATATGTTGAGACGCATTAGTTATGTACCAATCGCACACTACTCGGCAAATACTCCAAATGATGGGCGCACTTACTTTACTTACATACGTACTTACTACTACTTACTAGGACGTCCCAAGAGCTATTTTTGTTGCTCCAACACCCACATCAAACCTTCAAGTTCTTGCTCTTTGCCTTCCAGTTTTTGTCGTTCGATGTAAGTAAGTATTGATGAAATGACAATCCTAACTGAGTGTGTTTGACTTTGACACACGTCACGAATAAAATACTGACCACTGAAAAAATATAACACTGAATAACCAACCAGAAAAAAATTACGTTTGATATTTTTTGACGAAATCTCTGTTGCAGAAAAAAAGTGTGAGTGTTGTTGAAGGCTATGTCACAAGAGACACAAGCGATTCTGAATGTGTTAAAGACAAAAATAGCGGTGGACGCTCTGTCAATATAAACTAATTAGCAATGTGAAAAAAAATCAAAGGCTTAGTGCTCAAAAGTCGTTTGACCATTAAACACCTCACTATACTGTCGACGTTTCATGTCATCAATCCAGATCATTTTCATAGACAGACTGACCACATTTCACTGCATTAGCTCATTCCCCAAAGATCGATGTCCCCTAGGTGAAAAGTTGAATAGGTTGAGGTGGCTGACTGCCGCGCATACGGACAGCAGACACACTTAGGCCAAGCGAAGGCCCATTGTGTTACCACGCGGATCAAGACTTCCTATTCCGCAAACCAATTTGTGCTTATGATAAAGCGAAGAAGAGGGCTGATTCTGATGCAGCTCAGTTCAGCCGGGCCCCAGAAATCTGAATCTACGGGATGAGAGAGCGCTGCAGTTACATAGCAAATGTTCGATGGTTTCTTCCTCAGCCTCGTCCATGCAGCTGAGTTCCGATGGCGCAATGCACTGTTAAAAGGCAAAAGAAATCTGAGGTTTGGACTGCTTAATCTGCTCCTGCTATGCAATCGCTTGGGATCGATCACACGCCATAGTTGTTTGGTAATGAGGCATCCTGTGCCAGATATCCACCCGCGGTTTGTTTGAGCAAGCGTTTCAAGCTTTAGCAGCTGTTTTATAGTGGAACCCCGGAAAGAGTACGGAGTTTGTGCCCTTCCTAGCGAGTTCGTCCGCTTCGCAATTCTCTGCAATGTCACAGCGTTCCGGCACCCGCATAAGTTCGATGTTAAAGTACATCTCGTTAACAGATAGGCGGCAATTAAATGAAGTCGTGGAATTAAAAGTGACTGAATGTAGAGATTTTATCACTGCCTGGGCATGGGAACAGATGATGATATCTGTGCGCGATATTACATTGATTTTTAACCCAGGATTTCGCTATAGTTTCAGCCTGAAAGACGGTACAGTGATTAGGTAGTCGGAAAGATATCCTTGGAATAGACGCCAGCACGCATACCTGCATCCATCTTCGATCCATCCGTGTAGATTCGCAGTGGACCTTCCAGCGTCTGATGCTCAGACTCCCAATAGATCTGGGTGGTATGATGGTTGAGAAATTCTTCTCGAAGAGGAGTTTAGGTAGAATGAAGTCTGTGTCTATGGGTATAGAGGCATACCTTCGTAGGATCGTTGAATGTCCAGACTGCAGTTCTTGCCAGCTGCTCAGCGATCTTAATCTGATCGCCATATTAGCTGCTGTCTGTTGCCAATTTTGTTCCATCGGTTGCAGATTGAGGAGTATATTTAGTGCTTCGGTTGAGGTAATTTGTACTCTCCGCTTATGCATACGCAAGCCATCCTCTGCACTCTAGCGAGTGGGGTGATGTTGATTCTCTTGTCGATTGCAGTCCACCAAATTGCGACACCATATAGCAGTATTTGTCTGACTGCCGATATAAATAGCCAGTGAGCCATTTGGGGTTACATTCCCCATTTGCACCCAATGACCCTTTTGCAGCATTAAAGAACCGTGGAAGCCTTCTTGACACGTTCCTGGATATTCAGCTTCCAGCTTTATTTCGTGCCTAATTTAAGAACTAAGAATTTAGCGCTGTGTGGTAGGGTCAAAGTTAGGAATTTTATACTTCCTAGTAAAGAGGACTAGATCTGTTATAGCAGTCGCCTAATTTAAGACCATCTGACTCTGACATAAGACTCCACCGAAGTCGATAATTTAACGCAGTTGAGGATATAAACGGTTTGGGGTGGTCGTGGCGTTGCATATGCATCGACCACTAGTCAACTTAGCTTCGCTGTCTGGGTTCAATCCCCGTCTGGTACTACCAAAAATAATTTGTACTACCCCACCTCTTTCGACACGGCTTAAAGAGGATGAACCGTCTAGAAAAAGCTTCTCAAACTTGGCCGTTCGGAGTCGGCATAAAACTGTAGGTCCCTTCCACTCGTGAGAGAACAGTAGGGCGCACAACAGGAGTAGTTGCTAATAAGCAAGACCCTGGCGCTTCATAGGCTGTAGAGCCACTCATATTTTTAAAGGAGTTTATCTACCTCGGGACAAAATTTAACGCCACAAACGACATCCAACGTGAAATCGAAATTGCTAACCGCTGCCACTTCGGCTTGTCTAAAGAACTTACCAAGTAGAGCTTACAACTCCAAATGACCAAAATCATGTTCTCGCAAACTCTTATTTGACATATTTTTTGGAGCCGAAATTTCCACTGTATGCAAAACTGCAGAGCTGATTCTTGGTGCCTTCTACGTTGGATATATGGTCCTGAACGATAGGAAGGTGCATGGAGGAAAAGACAAGATGTGAATTTAGTCTGGAAGGTTAAAATTCGTCGACTGCACTGGCTTGTCCACATCGAGCCAATCTAAAATGATCTTCGTATGCGAGCGTCCTATTAAGAGAAGAAGAGGAAGACCGAAGTCCCGGTGTAAGGACCAAATCATCGAGGCCATAGTACAGCTTCTTCAGCAACTACTCGTGTTGAGGGTGCTCTTGTTCTTTCACGAATGGATGAGGCCTTTGTAGACAGTTGTACTCCAGCCCCGTGAAAATTGTTTGTTCGCTTTTTTTCACGTGCACTACACAATACTTCTCGTCGACCACAAAACAATTTTAAAAAGTGCAAAATAAGAGTTTTCAACAAAGTATAATATAATATGGGTGGCGCGACAGTCCGGGACGGACCTGGGCCCAGCTTCTACAGCAACCACTCGTGTTGTGCGTGCTATTGTTCTTTCACGAGTGGATGGGATCTACAGTTTAATCCCGACTCCGAACGGCGAAGTGGAGAAGCTTTTTCTAGACAGGAATACTCTTTAAGCATTGTCAGTGACTGGAAAGAGGTGGAGCCGTCAATTATGGTGATAAAGGAGGGTGGTAAATTCGGGTATCGAACCAGGCACGCTTTGCGTAGCAGTCGACGCACTAACCCATGGCGACCCCCAAACAAAGTACTACCCGTTAAATCCAAATTCACGCGAATGATGTTCACTGTTCTTAAAGTCCAAATTTAAATTTATTTCAGTGACAATACTGCGTTTGTTTTTTTTTAAATAGGTGCCGACTAAAAGTGCCCAGATGTCCATAAACATTGTTTGTTCACACCACACATCAGTAGATCACTCCGCGTGCCAATCCATAATTCTTTCACTTAAGCCGCCGCAGTCCATAGTTCTTTAAAAGCCGCGCACTCATAACCAAACCTTTGATTCTCTGTTCGAATGGTAATCCAATTGTCCCCACGATTGCATTTGAATCATCGCTAATGCGCCAACGAGAGCACTGCCTCCGTCCTCATTCAATTTGAAGTTTGTGAAATTTCATTAAAATATAAACATAACCCTTTTCAATGCGCGCCAGTATTAAGCTAATCTCTTACCCCCCACACACGCCCCCCATACCTGGTCAGTATCACCAGAGGACACATAAATCAACAAACAATGGCCGCACAATGGACGAATGACAACCCCCCCACGGTTGCAGCGACTATTTGTGCATTTTTTTGTTTGTTTGTTCATGTGTCTCCATGAATTTTAAAAACGAATACAATTGCAATTCGTGGGAGCAGGGAAAAAAATATCGCTCGAGAGACAGTAGCAACAACAGCCACCGCGCCGCCGTCGCCGTCGCTTCTGAAGTGAAGCGTGAGAGTATCCCCCATTTTAATCTCTACACGATTTTCGGATTATGATTAAAACAAACAAAAAAGACTGACGCTCCTCTGTCCCTGTGTACCACTTCTGCCCGGTGGTCCAATGGTGGGGGTGTTTGCAGGGAATTTTTGCCACCCAATTACATCAGAGCGCTCTACTGACTCGTACTCTCAATCAACACTAGTCCCATATGAGTTTTGGTTTGGTTCGGTGTGGTGCAGTGTGGTGTGGTCCTCGTTTTCGCCGTGTCGTTCGCGGGCATGTGGGTTAATATTTACTCCACACGGAATGTTTTCCGTTCACCTGGGTCCCACAAATAATCCCCCATCACAGTCCCTCTCCTTCGGTGGTCGTGTCTAGGGATGGAATTATTATTAAATGGGCATCTATAGATATGTCCTTGGAAAACAGTGCGCGTCCCACACTCCAAAATGAATTAATGAAGCATTGTTCTCTAGATCGTAGGGGGGGTGGGTTGGGATAAAAACAAAATACATTTTAACCACAGAAACCTACTTCACAGACACTAAAAGAAGTGCGGAGAGCAAAGCAAAAATGGGAAGGATCCCTGTTCGAGGGTGTAATTCCCGGTTACAGCGAATCGATGGCCATTGGAGTTTTTCGGAGGTTTTTTTTTCGGTTTTATTTAACGAAAGGATAGGATAAACCAAACTGGAGTGGGTTTTCGTGTTTTATTTCAGGACTTTCAGGAATGAATGTGAATATACGAAATTGCATGTGGGAATTAAATTGTATTCCTTTGTTTATGCTGGCATTTTCTCGTATTGATTTAATGGCAACAACAGTGAAAAGAATAGGATTTTTGGTTATTGTTCGGCGAGAGAATTTATCTATTGTGTATTGTGTTCCGCAATTTTGCTGTTTAGATTGTTTCACGTGCGGTAGATATAATATGCGGACAAACATGACAAATGTTTATTGCCTAAATTGCCAAACTATTGCTCGATTAATGAACTCACTTGTGAATGGTGTTCGGTTTTTCTATATGCCATATTTCAGGATCACGAGATCAAGGGGATTTAGTAAAAAAAGTTTAATTAAATTTAAATGCCGGAAAAAACACTCTGAAGTGGTCCTTTGATGTGAAGAGATTATAGAAAGTGGACGATTCACGATGAAGCGCTTAACATTCGAATTGTACACTTGTGAACTCGAAGCAGGAGTAGTGTAGTTGAGTAAGCCCTAGTACACTCCTATGGACGTTCCGCCATTATGTTGAATGATATTATATTTCGAGGCGTTTTGAAAGCAGTTTGAGGTGGCTAGACGGATTGATTTAGACCTGCTCGTCCATCAAACCGTCGTTCGGATTAAAATAAGTCAACCCATTATCTCAGTCGGGCGAAGGAGAGACATTTTGGAAAAACGTACAGCTTTTTAAAAAGCTACATTTGAAGGTGGTAAGGTCAAGCCTAAGACAGTGGTACGTTGTCTGAGGAGTTTGAGGTCCACAGTGGAGTTCGTCAAGGTTGCATACTGTCACCACTATTGTTTCAGCGATGTACTCCGTGACGTAAGAAAATTGTGGGATGCGATGGACTGGATGTTATTTTATCATAAGCACCTTGACTACGCTGACGAATTTTTGTCCACTTTCACATCGGATGATGGTTGATGATGACAAAGTAGAAGCTGAGGCAAAGTGGGGCTCAAAACAAATATTATACAGCAAAAAACTAAAGCCTTTAATATTTCTGACACCCGCTGACAGGAAGGGTGTGAGAGATAAATCAACAGGTTTCTCAATCTTGGGCTTCTGGCTAACAGCGGTGGCATCGTGCGTTCGGAATTACATCCACGATATGGGAAAGTTATGTCATCAGCTTGAGAAGCGAATAGATACACATGGAAAGTGGACCCATTGCCACAAGTAAGCTGCAATGTTACAAATGGAAACTTATGTTTAAGAAACGCGTTGCAGGGCTCTGAGCGAGATGGCGAGGTGTGGTTGACGCCCTACCCCCTGAGAGGGTTAAAGGACATCAGTGATCAACTTTCAAATGGTGTGAAATCATCTGGAGCTAAGGATGAAGCGAAAATCACTTGTGTTGGTCAGATGAAATATCATCAAAAATAGCCCGCAATCATTATTTGTCTTAACGACGTCAAAGCGGAGCAGGTGGAAGGAAGATGATGTATTCTGGCTTTCTCCACCTCATACATCCTGCCCTGTCCCTGTGAGGGCATATCTTCCCTAAAGACAGTGTGACACATAACACATAATTTAAATTTAATCCATTCACTGATAGCAGCAGTTTAGAGCGTTTGGGAACCGTTCAATGCCAGATCATCTTGAAGGTTTGACCTCCGATAACTAGTATAGGACCATCGATGTCCTGCAGAGCACTCGTTGCGTTCATGCGAGAGTGGGGAGGTAAAGCTATTGTCTGGCTAGCTCTGTGGTTAACTTGTACTTCCTTTTGTTTGGAACCCAGCACAGGGGAATATTACAGCTGTGTTTTTTTGCAAGCGTATATACGCTTAATTTATAGGTGCACAAAAAACGATCATCGGCGCTTAATGATTCATCATAAAATCTTGGCAGCACCGACGACATTTAGCAGTCAGGGGTGTAGTCGTGGAAGGTGATGGTTGATCTTTGGTGGTCACAATCTTCGTTTTGTGACTGTGTAGCGTGACCATCACTTTAAAAGCAAAAACAAAATGTTCATCAAATGAAAAGCACCGTTTACGAAACCTAAACGGAATGTATAACAGAGACACTGGCTATACCAAAAGTTGCATACTTATGGATGCCAAAATAATTGAAAATTATCTAATACATCAACCACACCTGCAAATGTAAGCCACATACAGCAACCTAAACAATGAAACAATATATTCAGGAATGAACTCATAGAAAATAATGTTTGGAAGCATTGTTTAAATACGCGCTTATTTCTTAAGCGGCGATAGATATGATGAGTAACTTAAGCAGATATAAGATTTGTTGATAGTGTATTTTACATGGAAATTGAAATTTAAGCGTACATACGCTTGAAAAAAAAACACACTTAACATAGTTTAAACATCCCATTCAGCGATGAATGACAGCTTCCAAAGAAAATGCAGATATCGAGAGTTCCTACATGTTATTTAGCTGTCTTCATTCAGTGGACTCTGATTTACAAGTGATTTGCTTACACGAACATCTTTGGCCCGCACGAACGCTGTCTAAAACTTTCCAATAATGAAAGCATATCTTCTCTTATTAGTCAACATCACCAATGAAGAATTTTCTGGGTAACGCTGTTCTCCAATCAAAATGGTGATGTTTTGATCGGTAGTTCCCAAGGCATTCTGTATTCCTTGAACGCGTGAGTGTCATATCTGTTGTCTTACTGTTGCTGCTCTTGTGTGATCATCAACTCGTGTTGCGCCATCAACTCGTGCGGATACACCTCAAGGCTAAATTATCATGTAGTAATCAGAGAGCCTTTTGGAATGACGGCTATAAAAATGTGTACCCCTTCCATTTAACAGTCCATGCAGACATGTGAAAAGTTTTAGAATTACTTGAATTACAGAAAACACTATCGGGTATAATGGTATTGAAATTGTTGACAGGGACAACGCAGGGGTTTTGTGATCAATGCCTTAGGATATAATTAAGTATTGTATTTAAAAGAAAAAACACGTTATATTATTTAAGCTAATAATCGTTTATTCATCAGTCTTCTTATGACGCAATATTACCACTGACACCGATGCGTAGATCGATCTACCCAACATCTTCTCAGAAAGGAGATATGGGAGACCGGTATTGTGCTGATTAATTTGAATAGCTCAAGCAATTGAGCGTCGCGAGAGAACTCGCACTTGCATCGCTGTGGGGGCGAGTATCAGACTTACGCCTCTGGGGGTATTCATCACTTATGTAACAATATGATTCCAGGATCCAGGGTCCATTTTTCAACGAAAACGGGTTTGCAATCAAATCCGCGTGGTTTATAATACCCTTCAGACAGTTAGTTCGGCAATGACACATTCCGAATTAAGCCAAGAAATTTGGCTTATCATACAGTGTACAGTACTATCCACTTCGAAAAATCAAAGCCACTAAAAGTGAGTACCACATTTCAAGAAATTACCACTGTATACATTCGATCAACTGACACCGAAATTAATACACTGCTTAATTTCTGTTTATTTTCCCCGGGTGCTATATTTATTCAAATGATAAAATTTCGCACTCTACTGTTAAAAATACAACGAGTCCACCAAATATTCGGTCTACATAGTTAGCCGTGCTTTTCGAGTACGCCGAACCATGGCCACCAATGCTTGAAGTAATCGCTCAAGAGTCAAATATCCGCTGATTCATACAATTTTGTTTTCTAGAAATGAGTGCAAGGAATAAGGTATTAAAAAGAATATGAATGCAACACACTCATTATGGGTCGCTGTAGAGTAGTGGGGTAGTGCGTCGACTCCTACACAGAGGGTGCCAGGTTCGATACCCGAATTTACCACCTTTTCACGGCTCCAGCTCGAGTCACTGTCAATTCTCAAAGAGTGTTCCTGTCTAGAAAAAGCTTCTCAAATGCGCCGTTCGGAGTCGGCATTAAACTGTAGGTACCATCTATTCATGAAAGAAAAATAGCACGCACAACACGAGTGGTTGCTGTAGAAACTACGCCCAGTTCTGTCTCGGACTATCGCGCCACCCATATTATTATTATTATTAATAACACACTCATTGCAATATTGCAAATATTAAAACTAAAATTAATGCAATGTTACTAGTAACACCTTTTAGTGTATTATAAGTTTCCGATACGAGCTTTTTATTAGCGAACGTAAAAACAAGACGGGGAGACAAGGCGGAACCCTGCGACACACCACCATTTATTGCCTGGATGGGAATGGGATCCATTCTCGCTCAATCAAGAGAATACAGTGAAACCGTGGTAGTCCGAGGAAAGTTTTGCAAGAGCGAATTTTTTGGAATAAAGAGCACTCGTCCTGTGATTCAGAAGGAGTGTATTGGCAACACTACGGTAGAGCGTGGGAGGTGCTCCTCGATATGTCATAAAACCCATGACATGCATCTTAGCACTTATCTTTGTTGTCTTGTGTGGAAGGTCCAATCTTGTGCCAGCCAGTTGTGAGCTGATTACCGACAAACGCGAATTTACCAGTGAGTTGTCACTACACTGACTTCCTTCAGAAGAAAGAGTGCTAAGAGGTGAATGTCCTGGCTTCCTTTTCACTTTTCCTTTTCACATCACCAAATTCCTCCACTTCGTACTGCTTTACACCTTCAACGCAACCGAATATATGCTTAGGCATCTATCCACTCCTATAACATCAATCATCTTGTAGCTCCCTACCTGAAACCGTCTAATTCTTAGCCACCTGTGTGGTAAATCACATCATACGTGTACCAAATCATTCCAAAGATCGATAGCCGATTATGTCATTTAGTCAAGTTCACTTAAGTATACTAATGCCCAGCGCATCAAACCAGCATACATTAAATTGCTGTGTACAGAGTACTTCACCGAGTGCCCTCAAAGTTCTTTGTCAACATTCTGCGGCACGCACTTATTGTATACGCATCAATCGATTATCAATCAACTGACCGACAAACCGTGATTGGCTGAACGCTTTGCCTTCGACATTCGATTTAGCACTTCACTTCCCATCGCCAGTCCGCCCGATAATTCCGTCTTTTATCGTCGTTCGTTTTACTCATTCAGTCTGATCGGATGATTTTTGTGCATAATTTTCCTCGGGCGCGTCAGAACAATTGAGATTCACATTATAGATGGCTGCTTTTTATAGTGGACACTTTAAGTCTGGCCCACTTTTCAGTGCAATCATAATGGATTTCATCCTTTCACTCCTGCCACCGTGCCCCTAGCCGGCAGCCTACTTATCCACACCCGCAGAGATGTGGCAGATGGGAAATGCGATTGGCGAATGCAGACTCCCAGTGAATCACGGCGACAATGAGTGATGGCAGGGGGCGGCGTTATGTCCTGACCCAATCCGATCCGCACCCAGCGGCGCACTGACAGTCACCGCACTTGCACTCGCCCTCGGGGGAACACTTAAGCTCGGACATTGCATTCGGTTTTAATGCAATCGAAATGCAGAACTAAAAGTGCATGAATAATTTATTTATTCATTCGAATTTTATTTTAAAGTACGACCGGCGCATTGTTGTCCTACTGCTGCTGATATCTCTGTACACAACGTCACCGATGCATTCCCTGATTGTGTTTGGTCAGAATTTTCTTGGCCTAGTTTCCGGTATGGTAGCGACTAGCGATGATGATAAAGTGCTTCTGTTTTTTTTTCGTCTCCACAAGTCCTACTCTCTAAGTGGGCTGTGGGTGGGGTGGGGATTCGACTGACCGTCTCTGAGTGAGTCAATAAATGGCTTTTGGAAAATTATTTATGAAAAGATAAATTGATGGGCAAATTGAAACGCCGGGGGGAAGAAGAGACTGAGAGGGCCAATGTTCATTCCATTCCATGGCGTCATTTACATGATCGATTAGAGGCTAAGAACCAATTAGACTTATTATGATTAAACCGTAATGTTCCATCTTCTGGCCGAATAGCTAATAGATACATATTTGTCTGTTGGTGGAAGAAATCTTTTTGGTAATGAGGATAATTGATTGGTTATCCTATTTTGTGAAGCGGGATTATAATTGCCGGGGGAGGAAGTGGTGGACAGTGTTTGCGCGTCCAATCTTATTGTGACGCATTCTGTTTGGAGTTCTTAAGCAATTTGATGGGATTGCTTGAAGCTGAGACAGAAAGGAGTAGGAATTTGGCATTTCAAGCAGCAACTGAAGGAAGTCTGTTCTGTAGAAGCTAGGCCTAGGTCCACCTTGGTCTTCCCATTTTCAACAGAAGGAAGTGAATGCTTGATGAGAGAGGCACAAGAGAACAAGTGTTTGCTACTTAGTTTGCCTAAAACTGAAGCAAAATTGGGGTTTGGACGAAGTAACACTTGACTAAGAAGTCAAGATGCGTGTGTGTTTCAAATAAGAGGTCATTGCGACGTAGAGAAAAAAAAGTATACATCAAAGACCCATTGAATTATTCATAACAAAAGAAGTGCCCACACTCAAAACAAGCAGGCACAGAATCAGGATGAGTTTTCCATTTTTACAGGGATCTGAACAGCAGGCGTATGCTTGTGTTGAGTTGTGTGGATTACCTGCTGTGCTTTGATTCATTTGTTGCGCAATGATGTGGATGTAATCCAGAAAGTCAAACACGTCCATAACATCGATTCCGACTTGATTGGGTATAAAGGCGATTGTACGGATTACATTTTTAACGCAGTGTCATGTAATCTTTAAAGCTGTCAAGACCACTGTCAGATTACAAACTGTCAGAGTAATGCTTATTCAATTTAAGCGCATCCGTCTATAAAGTTAACAAATTAGAGGAACAAGAGTGACAATCGGTTGAATCAATTTTTTAAAATGTTATTTAATTTAAACACAACTTCCTGGGGAATACAAAAATAAAGTATCTACGGTGGATTCCGCTTTATCGGGACAGGCCGTTAACTGGGACATATTAAAACAGAACAGAAACGAAAAGGGGTGAATTTCTTCTTCGTAATATTGTTACTGCTGCCTAATTAGGACGAACGAATTCATCTGGAAGTGTCCCACTTAAACGGAGTTCACTGGATTTACTTTGAAAGAAATTTTAAAAACTTGTTCAAGGCGTTCAAAAATCAATTTGTTTTAAAAAAAAAATAAGTTTTGAGTCCCCCGGATTTTTCCAAGCTCCATTAAAGATTTTGATGTCATCATCACAATCCCAATAGTCCGCTCCTACTAAAGATTGCTCAGACGAAAGATTTTAATAGAAGGCCATATCTGTTGAAGCAACACCTGCCAATGCTATCACATCATAATTTCCTTGCTCTTTTGCTTTTGTTTCCATGGACAATGTCACCAATGAACCATAGTCACTGCTCGCAGCAGAAATAACCATCTATATAAAAAAAAAAGAACAAAGTTGTTATCTTGTGTGTTTACGTATAACTCACGTGAATTTCAACCAAATTAATTGGTTTTTCTTTTTAACTATTCAGAGGAACAATGAGAAGAACATAGGCCATTCCATTTTATTGTATTTTTTCGTTCAAGAAAATGCTAAATGTGTCAATCAAGGGAAAAGACGTCTTAATTTTATGTATACCGACGATACCAAAAGGCATGCCATTCGGCCTTTGGAATAATCACAACTATAACGCAGGGACAATCTTTGTAAGAGTTTAGTTTGAGCTTGGAAAATAATTGCTTGGCACATGGTACGTGACGATGTTAACGTGTAGGGAAACCTGCTGATTTATTTGTGTTCGCAAACGAAGGAAAAACCAAAAACATTGTTTATCATAGAAGGACGAACAAATTTTGCCAAAAAATAAATGAAACGTCTGGTAAAGCGGAGGGGGTAACGCTTGTAATCAGTCAATCAACACTAACGAATTTTCCGACTGATCATCAAAGAAGTATGTGGGCAGAAGATATCAATGTGAACGACTAAACATTGCCCTGCACTTAATTTCTTGACCTATCCACAACATAGTGCGGTTGATGATGCATGTAAAATGCTGTCTCTTGTTTCTTGTGTACTGCCTGAAACACAATAGTGCACAGAATTCAATGGCCAAGATATACAGCGTCGACCTGCTGCCTGAAACACAATAGTGCGTTTGCGCTGGCGTTGGCTTTCAATGCACACAATTCAATAGCCAAGCCTTCACAAACTCTTTCTTTTGATAAGTTCACGTCTGTGACAATTTGTAAAAAATGTTCACAAAATAAATCCTAGCCATGGTGCGTATGAACGTATTAGCTGATGCCCTTAAATGCATTAACAATACCGAAAAGCGCGGCACGCGTCAGGTACTTTTGCGTCCATGCTCAGAAGTCATCGTCAAGCTCCTCACTGTGATGATGAGGCATGGATACATCGGCGAATTTGAAATTTTCGATGATCACAGATCGGGATAAATCAAAGATAGTCGACCTCACTGGCAGGCTGGACAAATGTGGCGTCTTTTCACCGCCGTTCGGTGTCCCCATAAATAACATCGAGAAATCTGGTGGTATCATGGACCACGAAGAAGCCAGGCGAAAACACTTGGAAATGAAAGATCCTTAGATTCTTCTTTAAAGTAATTTACTGATTTTTTTCTTCCTTCAAAAACTGATTCAATTTCAAACATATTCTAATTAACTTTCCAACAAATTAAAAAACAAACGACGCTAAAATGTTGTATGTTCTTCTTCGAGCGTTTCAAACTGCAAATGTAACCTAAATGAAACATTGAACTTTCCAATCTCGTCTTGACCAATTAGTTTGACACATCGACCTGTTGTTGTGTTTTTCTGATACCTTCGGCATTTTTATGAACACACAGAGCTCTCAGACTTAACTATTTTCGCTCTACACTTTCCGACAACTTCTGATAGTGAACTCTATCACAGACTTGCGCTACATTTATCTTAAAGCATTATTAATGTTTATCATTTCCAAAAGCGATACATGTAGAAAAACTGCATTTAATGACGATGCCATAGGCTGCTGTTAAATCGCAAATAGGCTACCCCACTTCACCAATGAGCCCACTTCACTAACTAACCTTGAGCAAGCTAGAGAACATTCTTCTTCTTCTTCTTCTTCTGGTGGCGCTACAGTCCGGGGTGGAGCTGGGCCTCAACCAGTGAGCCTCTCCAGCCGGCACGATATTTAGCCAGCTGTCTCCATATGCGCACACCTAGTCGATTGAGGTCCTTCTCCACCTGGGTGCGCCATGGGTTCCTTGGGCGTCCTCTATTGCGTTGTCTCACTGGTTTGGAGTCGAAGACTCTTAAGGCTGGAGCAGTGTCATCCATGCGCTCTACATGGCCCAGCCATTTTAGGCGTTTAATCCGTAGACGCCTAATCAAGCTCATGCCACTGTACAGCCCGTACAGTTCGTGGTTGAATCTTCTTCTCCAATAACCATCAACGCAGACAAGACCAAAGATTGAACGCAGAACTTTTCTCTCGAAAAGACCAAGTGCTTCTTCATCCGCTTTTGTGATTGTCCATGCCTCCGTTAGAGAACTTTCAGTAGTTCGATTTATAACAACCTCCGGAGGCATAGACGAATATTGAATGACTTCTTCTGAGTCCAGTTCCAGGAAGTTGCTTTACAAGGTGGCGCAAAGTTAATCATCCTATCGAAAAATGCGAAAAAAGGCACAAGTGTGTATCTACATTGGCTTAATTTAAAGTTGTACATTCAACTTGATTTTCATTTCGTTAAACAGCATTGGTAGGTTAAGTCGAAAGACATAGTTTAATATTAAGTTTAGCTAGAGAGCCCGCCGGGGGCCAGTAAGTTAAAATAGAATCTTTATTCGTCCAACTAGTTTAAGCATTTTTGTCTAGAATGTAAGCATATACGTTATGAATTGATAAGTAAAAATGAATTAAAAAAAAACATTGGCAGCAGTCACTTGACGGATATCAGAAAAAAAAATTAATAGTTTTTACCATAAATGCCGTAGAAAGCACTCAGAACAGAATATTAAAAAATGATTACATTTCACATATCTTGTTATCCACTAATATGTGCTGCATGCGATGGTGAGTCCCTTCCCTAGAGTGGTGGCTTAAGGAAATTTGCTGGTAACCGTTTTACGAAGCTAACCGCAAAGAAATTCCCCTAGCATGCGATACATTCAGGCTATCAGTGCTCGAGGAGACTAAACTTTTTTCCACATGCTTTCACATTCCTGAATTTGTGTATGATCCGCTTTTCAGTGAAACATTTTTCCACAAGTTTTCTGTTCGCCTTTGCATAAAAGTTTTCCAAATAAAGGATAAACAGACCGCATGTAATGAAATTAATCCTTTGGCGGGAGGACTGGGCACTGGAAGGAACAGTGAACGAAAAAAGTCATTTAAATATAATCAACTTAATGGGGTTTCATCCGGGAGTCCTCTTTCTCTGTCATTCGCATTTCGCTGCGCTGTGTAACATATTTTAAGCATCTCTTTTCTGCTTCAATTTTTGCTCTTTATGCAGTGAATTATTTTTTCATTTCTTTCTTCTTTTTTTTGCCTTTGTCCAGCAACCATCGCAGCCATCCCTGTGTTAATGCAGTCTCTGCATTTCATTACTCCGCCAGTCAATGAAATATTTGTCCCTTTTTCCGTTGCGACCGATAGAGAACAGGGAAAAGAAAGGAGATATTTAAAAGTAATGAGAAAATCATTAACACACAAAAAAGGATTGAGACAAAATAATTTTCTTTAATTAGGAGAGGAAGCAGCAGAGGGCGAAGAAGCCGGAAACGAACGAAGCAACGAACGACGGACTGAATGCGCAATAAATTATTATCCAAGAAATTTTTAACTCCCAAAGAGATCTTTGACACGACGACGTAGGGGGAAAGGATTGTGTAGACGCAGTGGTTTTGATATTCCCGACGATATGATGGTGGCGTTGGTGGCAGGACTAAGCGAGGACGCGCACACAAACAAACACAAAAAAAAAAAAAGAAACTCAGAGAAGAAATCTTAACAAGATAAGTTAATTAAGAAATTTCTTTTGAGCGAAAATAAGGATAATCATTGGAACAGCGGGCTGCAGAGAGAAAGAAGCCTCGGAGGTACATTTGACTCAACTTGAACTTTCCAATCGGAAATAAGTAAAACCAAAAAGAAAACTTTTATAATTTCAGTTCCGAATAAATTTGCTCGATTTTTTCGCCCCCCAAAAGTTGTGGATGTTTTTATTTGCTCGTTCTCGAATTAATGAATATTCTTCACGGATTTTGGATGGGATTGCGTTCGAAACACTCTTGAACAAGAAAAAGAGGAAATAGACCAGTCCACCCTTGTGGAAGGAGTTGGATTGAGGAGTTGAGTTTAACGAGAGTGAGGACGAATGGCAGACAATGCGGTTGTGTTTATAATTGACAGCACATCAATGGATTTGACAGGAAACGAAATACAATGGTGGTGAATTTCAACTCAGGCAGTAGGCTAGGTTAAGTAGAGAAGCTGCTAAGGCACCAGTACACTTAGACCATATTGGCCCATTGCGATACCCATAGTCAGACTACAACCACTCATTGACTTCTACAGTGTAAATGACTGGAACAGATTTGAAAACCAGATAAAAGCGTATTAACTTTGTTTTCACTGGGATTCGAACCGTGGACTACGATAACCAGGCGCAGGCACTCTTTTTCTTTGCAATTTTGTTTATTTAACACATTTTAACCTACATGCTAGACAAAGGTACTTCAAACTAGCCCAACTATCTTACGAATTTACAAACGTTCTCAGGCAGGCACTCTACCAACTGACCTATAATATAATATATAGTATAATATTAATTTATAAAAATAAAAAATTAAGAGAAGATTTTGTTTATTTTTGCATTTTTTTTGCTAGGAAACTCAAAAAATCAAAAAAGGGTGTGTGTGATAATGTTTATTGCTGTATGATGTATGATGACACGAAAAGCTTTGAAGCTTAATGCATATTGCATGCTTTGCTTAATGCAACGCCACACTCTACAGAGCCGATTCGTAGCTTACTTAGCTATTACATTTTTTTTGTTGATTTTTACAAAGTAACAGCAACTGGCCTTAGTGCAACTCTTGAAACGCGTAACCCAACTAGTACAGTGCAACTTATCTATAGCGGACAGCAGCTATACCATAATGATTGTGCGTTATGAAGGGTTGACGAATGGTAAACGAATAACTTCATGGTCGGACCACGACGAATAGTCCGTAAGGAACATTTCAATGTGTGGACAAAATTTACGAAAATGCATCCAACGATCTGTACCGTAATGGGACATTGGCTTAAAATGGATTTAAGAACTAGTTCGGACTTTTGCGAGGAATTAGTTGGTTTGTTACAGATGGCGATACAATGAGTTAAGGTTTGTCGACCATCTAAACGCAGGCTGTGCAGAATATACAGTTGATTTTAGTACAAAATATAGCAGGAGATAGAATTCCTTTCATCATTTACGGTTGTTTCACAACAACAAACACTTTATGGAGTAGTTTACATTTTCGTTTACGAATACTCCACATGTTATTTTTTAGTTTCTATATTACGCTTCAGTCGTAATATAAAAAAAAAATGGTCGCCGTGGGGTAGTGGGTAAGTAGGTCGACTCCTATGCAGATGGTGCCAGGTCCGATACCAGAATTTACCGAATAACACTGTAGGTCCCTTCCACGCGTGAAAGAACAATAGCACGCACAACACACGTGGTTGCTGAGAAGCTAGGCCCAGGTCCACCACGGACTGTCGCGCCACCCATATTATTAGTGTTATTATTACGCTTCAGTCCACTCTCTAGATGATTCGAAACTCTTTGAAATTCGAACTGATTTTAGCTCCCTTGAAAAAAAACCTTGATTAATTGAACAAAACCAATATGTTTTGGTGCGCTCGGTGATTCGAAGTAAGGAAGGAGGAGGCCTTGCAATTCGAAAACAGTGAATAGTTTCCTCTTAGTAATTCGGATTTTTTTATAAAGTGTATTATTTCGATTTCGTCCTTCGTTCCAACGCGACAGGTTTTTGTTAATTGCAAGCCTCGTTAATTAAGTTTTTTGTAAAGAATAAGAGTTACGAATTCACGAGAGGCGACTGATTTATTTGAAATTATTTAAAACTATTTTTTATTTAATTTTGTTTTTAAATAAGATTTTACTGTAACGCAAGATGAAGCAAGTGGCAACACTGAAGAAGAGACAGAGAATTAAAAAGAGTAAACGAAGAAGAGTCAGCATTCTGATCGTGACTCTGTATCAGGATAGTCGAAGTGAAGGAGTAATAAAATTTAAAGTAAAACAGTTGGGTTATAGGTTTCAGAGTGAATAAAGATAATAATAACTATTTTAAATGACATTTAATAATTTACATTATTAAATACAGTACCCACAGAAAACAGTATAAAATATAAATCATTTAAGTGGCCAATGGCGTTGCCGTCTGCCTGAACGAGAGTCGACTGTGGTATACTTTATTGAATAACATCAACAGTGATCGTTCATGACTGATGACCGAGAGTCAGCGGTTTTTACGCAGATCTCTCGCTCTCTATCTCTTTATCTCTTTACCTCTCTCTCTCTCTCTCTCTCTCTATCTCCCTCTCTCTCTATCTCTTTCCCCCTCTCTCTCTCTATCTCTTTCCCCCTCTCTCTCTCTATCTCTTTCCCCCTCTCTTTCCCTCTCTCTCTCTATCTCCCCCCCTCTCTCTCTCTCGCTCTCTTTCCCTCTCTCTCTCTCTCTCTCTCTCTCCCCCCCCCCCCCACCCCGCTCTCTCTCACTCTTTCTCTCTCTTTCTCTCTCTATCTACCTCTCTCTATCCTTAGATATTATTTTACGGTATTGCCACAAAGTTGTCTTAATTTCGTTTCATCCTAATTTTTCTCATATTTGGTAAAGTATTAGAATTTTATTTTGCGTTATTTCTGCGACGAAAAAGGCCATTATTCAACCATTAACACTGATATTTAAACTGAAAGTTTTTACTCAAAAAACATTAAGCGGACAGACCTACCATGTCGCATTATTGTTTCCAATTAAATTCAAAGTCAATCTTCTGCTTAATGCAAGAACAGTCAAAAATTTTGAATTAAAATCCATCGCTATTCAAATTCATTGATTATCTTATCTGTGATGAACCCATTTTGAGCAAGCATCGTGAATGCATCTCATCAGGATAAATGCCAAAATAACACGTGTAATCAAATTTAGATTAGTCGACGATACACATGTCATACAGCGACAGGGGTTGATATTGAACCGGATGAGCCATGCTTAAATCATTTCTAGGAAGCACAGCCACCCCCAGAAAATCTCACATCGCCTGTCACCAATGCCCACGCACTCAGTACAAAGCAAATCTAATTTCCTTTCATATACGAGTAATAAAACGAAATATCCCATTTTCGAAGAAAAACACTTGTGTGTGCTGCCTCCTGCGTGAGCATATGGTTCAAACTGAAGAAATGCGTCTTAATCCCGACATTCGAAAACTCATCTAATGGAACTGATAATTTTACGATCCACACCCGAGGTGTGTGGGGGGCTGTGCGCCAGATAACGATGTGCTGCCAATGGCCCGTGGAAGGTTAACTCAATAAAAATATGCTAGACCAAGAGAAATCAACCCCAAAGAATGATGCGGAGGGGATATGTGCCACTCGGGTGGATATGATGAAGAGCCTTCGGAAGTCACCACTCTTTGCTGCGGCGCGGCGCTGCGGCACATCTGATGATGGGGATATGTAAAGTGAGTGAGGTATTGCTGCCAAACCAAGAAAATCCTCGATCCCATTACCAGTGTCAAAACAGTCGATGATTTATCGTCGCAAGGATGTTGCCACAATAGGGAGGAATCCGAGTGACAGGGAGCGACGATCTCAAATTCTTGCGAAACAGCTACGAGGAGAGTGGGCAGAAGAAAGTATAAAGAAAATATTTTCATACACATACACACCCCATCTGTGGTGATGAACAAGGCCACCACCGAACCGACGTCGATAACGATTATTAACATAATGACGACTACGACAACGGCACAACGACAACTACGACGATGAGGATGAATCCTTCCATGACGAGGTCGACTTTTGCAGACAATTGCGCCATTAAAATTGCTCAAGTGGAAAACATACAAACGGGCAGAGAGGCCGGGAAGAACGCATGGAACTCCACGCGAATGGAGTTAATTTAATCGAAAACGCGAGGACATAATCCAAATATTTGCGCAAGACAAACTTTTCCAAAATCGAGAAACTCCCCCCCACACGCACACACGTCTTTATGAGCATCAGCAGTTGCGGGCACACCAAGACTGCTCTTAAACTACGGAAACAGACAAAATGTATCGCCGGCTCAGAGCGACAGCAACATCGCATCTCGGCGAATGAATACATTTTTGCGGAAGAAAAACGATGTACGATAAATAGTTTCGCAGCGGCACGAAATAATGGCGACACACCACAATTTTGAGGGTGTCTCTCTTTCAAGGAATTCAATTAAGCCCCCCGAATGTGAACAGCCATTGCATGGGAAGCCAGTGTTAGTTGAGCATTTCTTGTCAGTGTGTGTCGAATATGATTTTCGGATAATGAGCGGAAATATTTTCAAATTTGGATTAGCATCAATTATTCGACATTGAAATTTAATTAATTCAATTGGAATTTTATGAAATGGAATTTCAAGGGATTTCGCAATGTGTGGCTAAGTCTGAGAGTTTTTGAAAACACGCTACAGTGAATGGGGGGTTTTGAAAGTAGTAACCAACCGCGCCTTGCGTTGGTTGCAGTGTTGGATGTGTGGTCTGCTTGGTTTAAATGTGTCGTTTCGAAGAGTATTTAAAGTAACCAGAACCGAACCAAAGGAATACAGTGGATCCCCTAAGCCGAATTGTCACGAGATACCATAATTTATTCGAGTTAGAGAGAGTTTCGACTTAAGGAGAGTTCGACTTAAGGACAGTCCACTGTATGTCTCCAAAAGTAAGACCAATCAACATAAAATGGTGATTTAGCTACTAGCGACATCGTCTGGTATTGTTGATATAATATTAGATATTAAAATTTAAATTTCAAATTAAATGGCGCCCGGTACCGGACAATGGAAAATACTCGCTGCTCCATCATGGTTGGCAACGAACTCAACGAGTACATCAATACCAAAAACGGATTTTGACAAGACAATGCCCTGTTTTTGACTTCTTCGACCCCATTCTAGAGAAGATCGTGTAAGAGTCACGTGTTAACACTAGAGACACCATCCTCCAGAACTACTGCTGTTAGCATGCGCTGATGACATTGACGTGATTAGCAGAAAATGATAAGCCTTCAATGAGCGGTTGCTGGCATTGAGACGAAAGCGACTGAATTCAGGCTGATTGTGATTGAGGGCTAAACAAAATATAGGCTGAACATGCAAATTCGATGCCTCGGCCGGATGGTCACAATGGAAAGCTATAACTTCGAGATACCAAGAGGTAGCTGAATAAGAATGCCGTCTCTCGAAGAACAAAGCTAGTTTATGACCTAGCCCGAATCCTTGGAAAACAGGACCAAAGATTGAACGCAGAACTTTTTTCAAGAAAATGAGAACAAGGGTCCCTCAGAGCCATCATCAGAGTTCTCATTTTCTTGAAAAAAGTTCTGTGTTCAGTGTTTGGTCCTGTTTGCGTTGATGGTTTTTAGAGAAGACGAATAACCCACGAACTGTATGGGCTGTACAGCGACATGAGCCCATTCAGACATCTACGGATTCAACTCCTAGGTCGACCATGCAGAGTGTATAGACAACTCAGCTCGGGTTCAAAGAGTTTTCGATTCCGAATCATGGGGACGACGCAACAGAGACAGCTGTTTCGAGATTACGCCAGTTAAAGACGCTTATCGGTTACTTTTCCTCAATCTACAAGCTACTACACCGAAGCAGCCTCTTTGCATATAAAGACCAAGTAATAGATCATTGTACGATAAGCAAGGGCTTTACATTAATCTCAAATCCCACAAATTATTCGATTCCACAGGAAAACAAAGATATTCCTAAAGCTTCACTACGGATTGCCATGCAATCTTGTACTTTTGTAATCCGGTCGGACACGATGAATTCTGTCCCTCAATTCACAGCCTTATTGATAAACAGGTGAGGATCATCTTGAATCTTCTTATCTCATTTTTCGGCTCATCTGACGACGGTAGTAGCTTATGAATGCTAAGTCTTCTTTTATTATATATTCACGACTCCAGTATTATTGGTCGCCCGTGGAAGAATGCGGAGCAAGATGTGCGCAGATCAATGTCATTCACGTCTTCGGTGAGAATGCCTCTCTAGACCACCTTCTTAGGAATGCCTGTCATCTCTTCAATAAATCTCACGGGCCAAAACATATTAAGACACAGACTACCTGGCAAAGTCTAGAGTGTTTGACGGAGACTAGGAAGTTCGTTGTAAAGTTATTTCAACAATTTTTCTTTTTTAAAAATCCCTATTTATTTTATTTTTTTTCCAGATTTTATTCATTTATTCAAAGCTGACAACAGAGGTGATCCATTTGTTTAGTGAACTGAATTTGACATCTAATAAGTCTCTATTATCAAGTCAGGGACGATCTGAAGTCGGGGATAGTAACCCGAGACTTAGACACTCCATTCCATGGGTTAGAATCTGTCTTAATGATGTCCTAAATGAAGTAAAACAGGTAACAAAGAGCTCACATAAACACATGTGTGTTATCTTTGGACTTGGTAACAAAAATGTTATGTTTTGTTAATTTTGCTGCAATTTAGGTACATATACTCTTATTCTCTGGCCGAGGTGGACCTGGCCCTCAGACAACATGCCTCTCCAACTAGTGTGGTCTTCTTCTATTTGCTTCCAGCTAGTTGGTGATTGAGATCCGTTTCCAGCTGTGTACCCCACAGAATACGTGGTGATCACCTTGGCAATCGTGGTTGGTGTCTAAGACTTTTCAAGCCGGAGCTTTGCTGTCCATTCGCTCTACATGACCTAACCATCTAAGACGAGAGCCCATACAGTTCGTCCTTCGGTCTCTGATTATACGAAGCACATTTCGAAACGACCATGAATGTCTTCATACGCTTTAGCAGCAGCTGAACTAGAACTTCTTCTTCTTTTTTTGGCGCAAAAGTCAAGGTTGGACCTTGGCCTCAACCAACAAGCCTCTCCAGCTACCAAGGTCCCTGGCTAGCTGTCTTTAGTGTCGCACGCCAAGTTGGTTGAGGTCCACCTGGGTGCGCCACCTTAAACGCGAGCGTCCTCTGTTACGTTGTCCCACGGGTACGGAGTCGAAGACTCTTCGGGCCGGAGCTGAGTTGTCCATACGCTCTACATGGCCTAGTCATCTTAGGAGTTGGATCCGAAGAGGCCTGACTAGATTCATGTCGCTGTACAGCCCGTACGGGTCGTGATTGAATCTTCTCCTCCAGGAACCTTTAACGGTTCTACACCCTCTGGTACAACGTTCGTTCCAGCGTTGCTTTGTAGGCTTCCAGCTTCGCCGTAAAACCCAGCACATCAGTGGCACCATCTTTGATGGCTTCTTGACAACGCCTTCAATCTTCTTCGATTGTTTACGCAGGTGGCGACGAACTTAGAGAGAGATTCCGGGAGACTCGATCGGCAAAGATCCTAGCAGTCCGTTGCGATTGTATCTTTCCGACGTCAAACCGTGGTGTTCCTTCTCGACTTCGTAGACCTCTTGATATCCGAGTTCTTACCTTTGCTACAGCAAAGAAATGGTCCGAATCGATGTTGGCTCCTCGGAACGTTCGGACATCAAGAATACTGGAAGAGTGACTGATGTCGATCACAACATGATCAATCTGGTATACGGTTGATTGATCAGGGGATCGCCAAGTCCCTTTATGGATGTTGAGGTGTGAGAACCGCGTATGGCTAGCACGAGAGATTACGTCCTGCGACAAGGTCCACCAGCCTGAGTTTGTTATCGGATGTGGTCTTGTGCAAGCAGAGTTTCCCGATGAGCTGAACTAAAGTCCGTATGAGATTTACATTTTTTATGTATTTTTCAGGGACAGAAAATGAAATTAGTGTAGTACGAACAACTCACTATTGAAATTGGCATGAAATATGAGGCTCATAAACGTGAAATATATTGTAACTCATCAAGCTGTCAAAAACTGACATTGCTTCTTCCCAAGAAAGAAGCGCACCATGATGCTTCTTCCCAAGAAAATCTTGGAATTTCTTTTATGTCAAGCTGCAGTCAAAATGCGATGGGTAGTGTCAAACGGGCTTTTCATCGAGATGGGCATTTATTCCTCATTTGTGTAAATACAGTCAAACCTCGGTAAGTCGAACATCCGTAACTCGAATTTTCTATAAGTCGAACGCGTTTTCCAGAACTTAGGAGCAGGACGTACATTTTCCTATATTTTGCACTATTTTTCTATATCTCCTATAATTACACTAAGACGACTCACTAAAAGTCATAAACCTCCTCCAATCGAACTAGGGACACGTATATTCGCGATACTTTTCGTAGAAAATTCCCTCCATATCTGAAAAACTCCCATTCAAAGTTTACACAGACCGAAGAGAAAAGAAGCAAAATAAACGAATAAGCGTAAGTTGGTTGCAAGTACACAGGCGTAACTTTGGGTTTGTAGGTAAATACAAAACATTGTAAATGCATGGAGGGGTTGCTTCGTTCAGTTAAATGTCTTCGAGAAAATTAAAAAAAAAAAACTAGATTTAAATAAATAAATAATTTTTATAATAGACGAAATGGAAAAGGAGAGAAGTTGCCAAGAAATTTGGTATTCTTCGAAGTGGTACTGAGCATGTGTCGTCTGTTTTTTTGATTCTCGGATGTTCCATTTCTCGAACATTACTTAAGTCGAATACAATATTTGTCCCCGAGACTATTCGACTTATGGTGGTATGACGAGAAATACAAGTAAATCGAATACAATTGTTGAGTAGACACAATCAATCACGAGTAGAGTCATAGAATCGAGACTCTATTCGTGATAGATCGTGTCTATTCCACGATTATATTAGATTCATCCGATTATATGAACTACTCGAGTATATGAACTACTAATTAGATATTTAGATAGATATTTATTTCTTCGTTTCAAAAAAATTTTACATGGTTTGCCAACACAAAATTTACATACAGTGATATGATGATATTTAATACATCTTTCAACTGAGAAAGTAGTTTTTTATTGTTAAGAACTATTTATCAAATTTTGAGTGAGGTAAACAACGGGAAAAAAACCCTCATATAAAAAAAAAAAGCAAACTATGAACTGCCAGTTACATTTACTGAAATTTGTCTATATGAACTCGTACTCACAACTGGACTGGACTATATTAATTCATAAGGCGTACATCCGCCGCAAGCTTGAGTATAACGCTCATATCTGGTCTGGTCCACACTGCGCCTAATTGATAGAATCCAAAAGCGAGCGATAAAACTTATGGGGGACAACAATATCGCAGAGTCTCGATAGACTCGCTCGAACATCGACGTACCGTCTCTTCTTTTATCGTTATTTCAACAAACGATGTTCAAGTGAGCTTCTACTACTCGTCTCGCCAGGAATGCCCATCAGTATACCCTTAAGCCTACTTTCGGGCGCACAGTTAAATTCAGAGACCCGTTTTTCAGCCGCACTGCACGAATATGGAATGCTCTTCCCAACCTAATAGAAGAAAACACAGGTACTTCTCCTCTTGACTTTTTTTTGGTGGTCAAGCTTTGGTGGACCCAAACGTTAATGGACGAGTAAGATGGTGCATTTTACGTACTTGATTATTGAACAAAAAGGACAATTTAAGTTCGCGTTACAAAAGGGTTCATCTACCAGTAATTGGAATGTAGAAATGGTTTCTCAACCAAAGAGATTAGTTCATCTGGCGAAGTCTTGAAAATGCATGCTAAGTCGTCGTTTGAGCTAAAATACGCCGACAACGGCTGGTAAGCAAACTTCAAGAAGAAATTTGGGGTCCGTCTGCTGTTAGCTGTCAGCCAAGCCCGCACTTATTTTCAATTGTGTTTTTTTTTTTTGTTACCAAGAACTAAATAAAAGCTTAATCTTTACATATTGCATTTACAAACTTATAAATTGAAGGAAAACTTCATTATTCGGATATGTGAATTTTTCGATTACATGAACATTAATTTATTCATATAACCGAGACTCTACTGCATTTGTCTCCATACGAAAATGAGATTGACGTAATAGACCACTACACTGATCGGTATCAATGATTAAAGCAAATTGGAACTACCGTCAGCTCTGTTATTCAACCGACGACGCATGTAAAAAATCTGAATTGCACCAAAAACATAGTTTCAATGTGTGGAAATCAGAAACATTTTTTTTTTCTATATACTCGGAATTTAAAATGTTTACCTATTTCGGGATTATGACCAATTCAGCTGATACGACTCATTTAATAATTGAAAAATCCACACCGCACAAAAATCTGGTACATAGTTCCGATTTGAAATCCACCTAAAATCAGCACTCGTCTGAGCGCAAACACGCAAACGACCAGCCCCCGAGATTCGCTAATTTATCAGTTTTCAAAATCAAATTGAAATTAATTTTTCATGGATAAATCTCAATTTAAATTCCCATGCATTCCTGAAATATTCAAATTTCGATTTGTGTGCACTGATGCGAACGAACTGATAACGCCGCCGCCTCGTTCCATATTCATACAATTCTTCCACTTTTTTTTTCGCCATTGTTTCCCACGTATATGTTTAATGTTTATAAATATTTCAACTTCATTCGGTTCAGCAAGCTCCGGCAGCCTTGACCCGGTGCAAATGACAAATACGACCACACGGTGCATCCTGAAGCGCGCGTACTTAGGCATACGTAAGTGCAGGTGGGGGAAAAAAAGATACCCGAGCGACAGAAAAATCACAATCTCTGTTCGTGGAGGATGTAGGCATTTTTGAAAAGTTCAATTTACAGTGGAACTCCAATCGGTCGTTGTAGAGGAAGTGCACGTGATAAAACGTATCACACGTGCTCCGCCACAAACCATAATCCTTTACCGAGGTACAATTTGAGGATGTCAAATGTTAAAGGATGGATCGACAAAGGTTTATGGCAATTGACATTTTTTATGTGCTCCAAAGGGAGGGCGCACGCGGGGTGGTCGCTGATGTGCTCCTGCTGACATAGTGACATACGCGCGCCCAGGAACCATTTTTTCGTTCCATTTGATTTTTTATTGCAATCAAGGATGCGTTACTTTTTATCGTCCTCTCAAGCATCGACATCGGCAGCGGCAAGTCGTGTACTCTTTGTGAGATTTTTTTTGTGTGTGGCTCTTTCTTTGCTTTCCATTTATTGCCTGGAGTTATTAAAAAGGATTCTCTTCCTTTTGGGTTTTCTCCTTCAAGAAAATCGTCGTTCTCATCATTGAAAGGTGGAATCGTCATAAAAATCGTAAAGAGAAACGTAAAAACCTAAAAAAAAAAACGTAAAAAGAAAGCGTGTCCTCCTTCAGGGGAGCGTTGATTTCGGTCGTATGAGTAGGTATGAATCTTTAGGGGTTTTTTTTCGCTCTCTATTGGATGATTTAATGGTCCTTTCGAGGGGCGGAGGCGAAGTATGGCTTCTGTTGGGGCTTCACTTGTTCTTTTTTTTTTGCTTTTTGGTTGCAATTTTTCGTTTACAACTCCGTGGCAATAAAATTGACTTTATTTTGAAAAGGATTTTTTTTCTCATCTGATTGATGACAGATTAAAAATATATAAAAGTTTTTGAATGGGGAAATTCAAGAATAGAATCATGATATTATGGTTTTATTATATTTATGGTTTTATTGTTGCAATTGCGGGCGGGTCGAGTGCTGTGTGCATGGGGTTACAGAGTCACAGGTATAAAGGATGAACTGCTTCACGGGGTGAAGGAGGGCATTTGGAGATGCATCCTTTGTTCCTTCGAACTTTATAGGAATATGATCATCAAATTAAGCTGATGTATACGACTTCAGTGAAACGTAGCACGACAAAATGGACGACCACAGGGTTGTATGGGGAAATAAGGAGTTGATGACCTTATTGAGTGGCTTTACGACCTCTCGGTGACGGAACAAATTGAAAAATCTGCTTTTATAGATTTTTTTCTTTCAGGTAGGTGGATGATTTGAGTAGTCAAATATGTTCTCAAAACACGTGCAAAGACGTTCTTTTGAAGTGCAGAGGGGTAGCGGTTGCACAGGACGGCACTTCTAAAGTGGGCATATCTGTCCACTTTACTCACAAGGAGGGTTTAATTGTTTAATCCAGTCGCCAGTGGAGAAAATTCACGATGCATTCATCGTCATCAGTGACTTCGAAAGTAAATTTAAAAATAACACAATTGTGGTTCAGTTTTTGATCAAATTTACGGGTGTATTGATTTTACCTTCTTGTGACTTTGTTTTTCTAGAGATTTACTAAGGATTGTTGGTCTGTCACGCTCACCGATTTCCAGTGAGCGTGAAACAAGCATGGGTGATGGAACAGTGCGGGCTACTCATGTAACGCAAGCTGTTTCTAGCTCATTTGAATTTCGGTCATTGCATGGAGCCGGACAACTAGGATAAGTAACCTCAAACCGTTTATACAATAAACCATATTTGTTAACATTCAAATAAAATAAATAAATTTTTTTCTTAAGTCGAATGATAGCGGAGACCGAGGCATCATAAAGGCTTTTCCAATAGGGACTTGCCAGTTTGGAATTTAATTTATGAACGCACTCTTTGACTAATCATCAAAATGTCACTGTCAGTTTATTCAGTAAACTCAACATTTTTATCATGGTAAGGTACAGGAACGGCAAGAGGGTCACCGTGGCGTAGTGGGTAAGTGCGTCGACTCCTACGCAGAGGGTGCCAGGTTCTATACCCGAATTTACCCGAATTTACACCTTTGAGAATTCACGGCTCCTCCTCTTTCGAGTCACTGACAATGCGGAAAGAGTATTCCTGCCTAAAAAAAGCTGCTCAATGTCGCCGTTCGGAGTCGGCATTAAACTGTAGGTCCCTTCCACGAGTGAAAGACCAATAGCACGCACAATACGAGTGGTTGCTGAGAAGCGAGGCCCAAGTCCACCTCGGACTGTCGCGCCACCCATATTATTATTAAAAAGTACACGAACGAGCAACGAGTCTGCAAATTATAACATTTTCAACTCAAATTCGGAGTCGGTGACCGGAACTTTAACAGCGTTAACTAAAATTTTCGACGAAGCTCATTTTTGGCTCAGTGGGTTTGATAGTAAGCAAAATATGCGTTATTGGTCGGGTGAAAATCGACATGTCTTTCATGAATCAGCACTTAATCCACATAAAAACATCTTTTTGGTGCGGTTTCGGTGTCGGCAGCGTTATTGGGCCATATATTTTCGTCGACGGTAACGATCGTCAAGTTACTGGGCCAGTCGATTGGCCGCCACTTTCGTGCGATTCAACGCATCTTGACTATTTTCTGTGGGGCTACGTTAAATCATTGGTTTATGCCAATAAGCCGACGACTTTGGAAGAATTCAGAGCCAACATTGAACACAACATTGAATAGTGGTCGTTTCGGCCGAAATGTGTGACCGAGTCGTCGAAGTCGAATTTCGTTCATAAATGTTTTGATTGTTCTTCAAGCCGAAATTAAAGATTTTGAAATATCTCAAATGGCTTGCGTTTTATTAAAAAAAAAATTGTCGAGTCCTTGTTGGAAGACATTTTAAAATTTTGGAAACTTCTTCTATGGATTAGAAATTACCTTTCGAACCGTTCAATTCAAGTTGTTTTGGATGGGTTCAAGTCTGATATCCACCAAATAAATGCTGGTGTACCCCAGGGCTCAGTTCTGTCTCCGGCACTCTTTCTCATATTTATAAATGATCTCTTGTCTGCTACTTCTAATCCAATCCATTCCTTCGCTGACGACAGTACCCTTAGCTTTTCATATTCGTTCCAAGACCCACGACCCCGCCCTTCGGCCGTAGAATTGGAAAGGCAGCGTATGTTAAGCACATTGAATTCCGATCTTGACAGCATCATTAACTGGGGAAAAAACAATAGAGTGGAATTCAATGCTTCAAAAACTCAATGTTGTCTGCTGTCACTCAAGCGAACCCTTGATAATCAGCCATTATCCATGAATGGCGCTTGTGTCGATGAAACCAGAGAACCTTCCATCCTTGGTATGTGTATCAACACAATACTTAGTTGGAACGATCACATATTTGAGGTCGCCAAAAATGCTGCGAAATGTTTAGGTTTTCTTAATCGATGCAAGAAATATTTCACCCCTTCTGATTTGGCTTTAATTTATAAGGCGTACATCCGCCCCAAGCTTGAGTATAACGCTCATATCTGGTCTGGTGCCCCCAAGACCACACTGCACCTACTTGATAGAATGCAAAAGCGAGCGATAAAACCTATAGGAGACAGCAATATCGCAGAGTCAATAGAATCGCTCGAACATCGACGTAGCGTCTCTTCTTTGTCCGTGATTTATGGATGCTCAAGTGAGCTAGCCAACTGCATTCCTCCTCTCCATGAATTCACCCGCAATACTCGTCTTGCCAGGAATGCCCATCAGTATAC
Source organism: Eristalis intricaria (assembly GCA_964034865.1). Taxonomy (NCBI): domain Eukaryota; kingdom Metazoa; phylum Arthropoda; class Insecta; order Diptera; family Syrphidae; genus Eristalis; species Eristalis intricaria. The sequence goes on along the minus strand of OZ035877.1, from coordinate 61,011,220 downwards.
GCTTAAGCCTACTTTCGTACGCACAGTTAAATTCAGAGACTCGTTCTTCAGCCGCACTGCACGAATGTGGAATGCTCTTCCCAACCTTGCCATCAAGAGCTTCGGGTTGTCAGCAGTTTGGACTCGATCCCGGGCCATAGGGGCATAATCGACAAAGAAGCAACTGCTGAACTTGACAGGAAAGGGACCGAAACTGACCCATCCCAGGCAATCCTATAGATCAAATCCCATCTTGTTGGATGACACGGTCATAGGGACAGCAAAACGAAGGTTGAAGACCCTTACAATTCCTCACAATTCCGCGAGATCACTCGAAAGTTTTGATCCAGTCTCCTTCCGTGTAACAAATTGTTGCTAGCTATGGCAGTTGTAGAACTAAGTGACCGTAATCATCTGAAGTACCTCTAAATAAAAATGAGACTGGCTAACGACTTCATATGCAGAAGCCGCGGCGACGAAGAGAAAAAACACGATACCTATATGACCTAGTCAGCGACTGGATGGCGCAGTTGGTGAAGACCCAGCCCCTGGTTGGCGGAGTTCCCGGTTCGAGCCCCAGTGAAAGCAATGTTAGTACGCTCTTAACCGGTTTTCAAATCTGGTCCAGTCACCATTTGTCGTTGGGATAAAATTAACGATACTGTCACTGAAGTGGTTAATCAGTGTCAGCAGTCTGACTGTGTGTGTCAGAATGAAATGGTAGTGTGCTGGTGAATTCACTAGCAGCCTCGCCTAGTTACCTATATTCCCTAGTCTCTGCCAGTTAAGACATAGAACACTGCACACTTTTCCTAGATTTCCAGGATCTAACAGAAATACCACTAAGATCTATTTTTAGGTTCTAAGGGTATCAGGAAGTCTGAGCAACCCGTAAAATTGACGGGTGTGAGAAAAGAGTAAAGAGGAACGTTCCCCAAATCAGAATCACAATGGGTTCAACAGGTTCACGTGTCTGTTACGCCCGTCTGCCCATCTACTTAGCACGCACGTTCGGCGATTGTCAAACGATTAACTACGTAATAGGGTGGCCTTTAAACAGGGCACGTGCACTCGAAGCAGGGAAATAAGTCCCCGGGTACTAAGTCCAACGAGGCACTCAGGATTTATTGAATGGGAATTAAATCCAGTTTGCTAAAGTCGGCTTCGAAATACATTCCCGCTCTTAAGAGTCCATGCTAACTAGTTGCATTGTCAAGGTCTTTCTTCTTGATCATTTCATTGTTGACAGTTAATTCTGTTTTCTGACTTTTGAGTGTTTGGTAAACCGAGTGGCAGTTCAGTTTTATCCACATGAACAGCGATGTCAAAGCCGGGTCATGAATTGGCAGACCCCATCGAATTTTAGTTAACCTACAATACGACTAAGACTGAGTTCCATGAGTCCTTCGGAATTCAGTTCATTTCCCGGGTCATTGGCACTCGCGCAAGGAGTAAGTACCGCATAAACGTGACCAACGAACTCCTAAATAACGACCTCCACCTGAGACCGCAACATCAAAGAACCCCGGGATTTTTTTTGTGTATTGACTATAATTGCAGAAATGTAGTAAATCTTATATCCTGCTCAACGAAACATGAAAAGTTTCACTACAAACGTTGCGCGGTTGAAAAACTCTTGCGAACCCCTAAATAAATCCAACACGTATCCTTGGCTCTCAATAAATTGCAGCGCACATCCCTACAACTGCACAGGGCAGGATCTACAAATTTTCTATTATCTCTCCTCATTTTGACATCCTTCCTTTGGTAATTTCCACGAAACCAACTCCGCTGCCATCAGCCACGACACCAAATCTTCACCAGGGCACATCTTATTAATCCTCTGCTCCTTGTATCTAGGTGCACCATCGCCGAATCTACCGTGAAATTTACAGCCACCATAAAATTCCATACACATAAAGTAAATTTTATGCCACCGCTCCCGTCCTTCTACCCATCGCGTCATACGGCCAATGTCGGAATACATATGTGAAACAGGACAAGGCCCGTGTCAAGCATTTCTGCTGCCGTAACTGCAGCGTATCCTTGTCGAAAAATTGACAAAATAACGAAATTTTACGTTTTCACAAAATAAACCGCAAGCACCAGCCCTGACAACCCTCACAGCAACCACGCCAACGGTAATAAGCAGACAATATGAACCGCCACAGCAGAGCACATCCTTTCGACAGGAAACAGCAGTTTTACGGTTCTTACCAAAACAACTTTACGATGCGGATGCAGTCCTTTCTGTCGAAAGCACTGTAGTAAAATGACTTTCATGGGACCAAGTTCGAACTATCAACTGCGCCTTATGAGCGGCCACACCGCACCGTTGCCGCGGTGGGCTTTACGTTTGATGAAATTTAATTTTTAATAACTTTTCAGTGAATTCATATTTTAGTCCGGAACGTGGGTGGCGGGGGCACACTGCCAGCAACAATGTCAATTGTTGCGTTCAACATGTTTTACATGCGACCCCTTTTGAAATGGGTTTTGGATGGCACAGCAAATCTTGTTTAATATGCCATGTGAAACTGAAATGCTTGAGATGTGGGCTTGTAGACCTTTGTTTGATTGTTTGGCAGTTTCACTTTTGTTGCTCTTGCTGTGGCTGTTATTTACTTGATGGGCAGTTTTAAGGGCCATCACTGGCACAGGTGCTAGCATCTGTTGCATCGAGGACTCTGTGCTCATAAAAGGGGGAGTCTATAAAAGTGATGTGATTACATGGGAAATATTATTTTCTCTCCAGTCATGTTTGCTTGATGATGGAAAAGCGGTTAAGCATGATTAACCATGAAGACAAAGGTAACCTTACGAGTTGTGGGAGAGGGTAGTAGGGATGTTAAGCTTATGAACGCATGAAAATGTAAAGACTCACTGTAACATGGTAAAGGATGGATGCTTGTCGTGGAATTCGACTGGACTTAAGACCTTCATGCTAGAGCCAATGGATTGGGAGGTCTGTCAATGTTGACATCGTTCATTGGGAGTCTTTGCAGACGAGGCTACCATCCTTAAAGCAAGGCTTTCGTGTGCCGGACTTATACGTGAAACCGATTAGTCACACGAATGTTGGTTGGTTGGTTTAAATGGCTACCCGATTGGGCTGCCGTTTTGATGCCACAGCTCGTAGACCTGTGTTGTTTCGGATTGGCTAAATCTAACCTGGGGAGTTTAGGATCGACAAACTTTGGTTAGCCATCTCGGAGAGGTCACTAAGGAAAGCTTTGCCGAACGCGATATGTCTTTGTTCGGCTATTGCCGGACAATCCTAGAGGAAGTGAGGCAGACTTTCCTCTAAGCGAGTGTTGAGGCAACTGCGACAGAGTGGGTTGAACAGTATGCCGAGTCTAGCAGTGTGGATAAGCCAGTATGGGCCAGTGCCATGTGCCTATCTAAAGCCACGACTTAAGCTATTTCGGAGCGATTTCTTTCGTCTAGGAGGGCCAGGTTTTCCTAGAGAATTTATTCATGGATGTCATAGTCCACCTTCTACTAGCTAAGCACAGGAAGTATTGATGATGTTTTTGGGGTGGTTAATTGGGGGGCCCACCATTTCCGTGGGGGCGTTAAAGGAAGCTTCTTGGTTGGCCAGTTCGTCGGCAATCTTGTTTCCCTCTATGTTGCTGTAGCCTGGAACCCATAGGAATGTGGTTTTGCTCCTGCTACTGGCCTGATTGCGTTCTTCCTTGCACTGTTGCGCCAATTTAGAAAAAGTGATTACAGAGAAGATAGCCCTTATGGCTGCCTGGCTGTCATTGCAGTTAGTTGCGACTGATGGAATGCTAGAAGGTGACCAAATCTCGAGTAGTGCTAAGCTTACACGCGTCTCTGATCGCTAGCATTTCAGCCTGGAAGATACTCGAGTGATCTGGAAGGCTATAAGATTTGGCGATGTTGAAAATCATTGAAAAGACCGCTGAACCTACACTCGAATGTTGATCGACAATAGTTTTGGATTTATTACAAGACAAACTTCCTAGACACTCTGGCGAAGTGCACGGGTGACAAGCTTTTGTTATGGGGACGTGCTTTTTTATGCATACATTCCACAAACTCTTCCCGTTTTGACGATGATGTGAAAATCGAGCCCAGTAAGAAGAGATAAAGTGATCCATTCATCATGGCAAGATCGGAAGAGTATACTGAAATAACATTTTTATCGAAACCCAAATAAAAAATGACTTTTATTTAAATTCCCATTCAAACCCAACCTAAAACGGCTGACACCATACAAACGTCTCTAGTGCAACAATCAACTGATCAGCATCAAGGATTAACGTCCACTTGAATCCTTAACGAAGCTATATTGTACTCCCTTCACGTTATTTTCATGAATTTGTTTTCATTTTGAAAACAAAATTATTTTCCCTTTTCACAGAAAGTGGGGCAATAATGCGAAACAAACTCAAAACAAAAATAATGAAAACAATGTGACAACTCCCTTTTTGTTCCTTCCGCACATAAATTTACATTGCATTGCGTTTTTTAATTCACTTCCCCTCATTATTTCATCAAGGATACCGCGATGTGGAAGCCAATTGCACAGAACTCCTATTGTTCTCATATTTTTCTGATGCTTCATAATGCAAATGTAATCGGATTAAATTCAGGGAAAAGGGAAAACTATGTCAGCAGAAACTAGGTCGACGTGTTTATTTGTGTCATTTAGTGTCACTCATCAAGATTTTTCTTTCGAAACTTAATTTATACGTCGTTGTCAGAGGGAAGATTACTTTATTTTTTGCAAAAAAATGCGCACCAATCAGTCGGGTAGGGTTCTACCGTTTTTACGTGAATGAACTATGATAATGTGACTTTAATAGAAATTTAGTTCAGTTTCGTCCAATTTTCTTTACTTGAATACCAATCGCTTTCTACATCCGTGATCTAAGGACAGTGGACTCTCCCTTGAGCTAAGCTTAAGCTGTTCCAATTGCGAATTCCAGGCTTTGAGACGAAGAAATAACATTTTGCAGACAGAAAAGCCAAATCTAGTTTGAAAGAAAAACCGTTTGAAATACCATGGACTCTCCCTGAGTAGAAACTCTCTCTATCTCGAACCTTTTTCGCCATATTTTACATACATTTATCTGAATTTTCCATACAAAACCACTCTAAGTCAAACTCTCCCTAAGTGGAACAAATTCTGGTATCTCGTCAATTCGACTTCCACTGTATTTACCATTTCGTTGGGTTTCGTTAAGTTTTGGCCACTTTTATTTTCTTAAACAGGAACGAGAACAATCGATTATTACAATTTCGTTGATTTTTGCTGTTTCGTCCAATTTTTTCTTTCGTACGTGTATACACATTTCAGTTTCGTTAAGTTTCCTTAAATTTTGATCACTTAAATGGCAGCGAGATCAATCGCTTTCTATTTCATACATATGTGATATGATTTAGTTACCACTTCATTCAGTTTCGTCACATTTTATTGTTCTTACGTGTTGATAGCCATTTTATTCAATTTCGTTAAGTTTCGTAAAATTTTGTTTATGCACTCAAAGCAATCTTTTAATTGTGAAATCTTATGTCCCTATATGATATACGCTTTAGTTTGCTGAAGTTACTAATGATTTAGTCTTATTGAAAGCACTGCTGCGTGATCCCGTTGGGCGACATAAAACCATAGGCAGTATAATTTAATCGTGGGCACTTAAAATACTTTAAATATCGCTTTAAAGGGTTGGGCAATTTTCAAAATCCACGTAAATGACCGAAGAGTATTGGCTAACGAGCAAAAGATGGATTGGTAGCAGGGGGTTTGTCAGACAAAACCCCTTAGGTGGACAGAAGCCTAACACACATTTTTCAAAAATTCCCAATCATTCGCTTCAGTCTATGAATGTGGAAGGTTGTAAAGCTTAAGACGGTGTTTCTACAAAACTTTGATAATATGGCTATGGTGGGCCAATGTTCACCTTCGCCAGTTTGCCCACATCTCCATTACCTCGTGGACAGACACCGATTCGATGTCACCTTAGGATTAGGCAAAGTAGGTGATTTGTTGTTCGCACCTCCTCTTCATGAATGTAGCTTCTACAAAAATCATTGTCTATTATTGCCTATCTGCCTGCTGGCAGATGTAAGCCAGTTGTGTAGTGTGAAGTTATAAAGCCGATCAGCGTCCTGAGTGAAGGTCTGCTCAGTCTAAGCTGACTCAGCAATCGTTTGAGATTAAGTGCTGGCCATATTCCATTGTTTTGAGGCAGGTGGTGCCTTGTAGCCACTTGTGATTTGTTGCCTTAATTGTCTATCTTAAGATGTTAGGCTGTACCGACGGGCATGAAAGGTAGTAATCCACTTAGTGTGATGTAAGAGGTTGCACCAAACTGAGCAACTTAATCGGGTTTGCAATTTCTCGTTATTGTCTTGTGGGTCGCCGTGGCGTAGTGGGTAAGTGCGTCGACTCCTACGCAGAGGGTGCCAGGTTCGATACCCGAATTTTTACCACCTATCATAATTCACGGCTCCACCTCTTTCGAGTCACTGACAATGCTCAAAGAGTATTTCTGTCTTCTCAACTACGCCGTTCGGATTCGGCATTAAACTGTAGGCCCCTTCCACTCGTGAAAGAACAATAGCACGCACAACACAAGTGGTTGCTGAGAAGCTAGGCCCAGGTCCGCTCGGACTGTCGCGCCACCCATATATATATATATATAAAATTTCTCGTTATGTCACAATCTCCCTGCGCGCAAATAAGACTAAGCCACTTTGTTCATAGACAGTCTGCTAATTTTTGAATTCAACATGTCATTATCAAGGGACTTCGTTGCCCCCTGACAGTCCCAACGAATGCTTTCTCGCAATGGTTCCGGCCTGGAAGACGCTAAGGTTATCAGGGAGTTTCAGGGAGCTAGCAATATTAAGATCTTTGGAATAGACATCTACGTACATCTTCGATTCATCTGTGAAGATACGTAAGGGATCAGTCAGCGCCTGCTTAGCAGACATTCAGTTCGAACTGGAAGGAATGCTGGTGGAGTATTTCTTCACAAAGATAGCTTGGGGTACTATGCGGTCGGCGTAGTTAGGGATGAAGTTATATTCATTAAGAGTGGTTGAGTGACCGAGTTTGTTCCAGATTTGGAGTCTTTAGACCCTTAAGGCTCTGTTGGCTGCCACTTGTTAGCGAAAAATTCGCAATGGTGGGAGGTGTCATTGACAGAGTGCGACAGCGCTCTATTGATGCACACGCAGGCTAGTCTCATTACTCGATTGAGTATCTTGCAGTTGACAGCTTTGTGTAGTGCGGTCCACTATACAAGTGTCGGTCTGATAATCGAGATAAAAATCCAGAGTAAGCGATGCGTGTTTGTAGTTCCCATTTGCATCCTATGGCTTCCCTACAGATGGGCAGAAGAAGCCTTCCTGACCCCATACTGGGTGTTGAGCTTTTAGCTTAGCTTGTTGCTGATGATGAGAGCCAGAACTTTTACACTGGCGGTTAGTTGTGGCTTGCTGTCGCCCAGCATGAGGAGATCAAATTGAGGGATTTTTTACCATCTGATGAATAGTACCAGATCCGTTTTTGGGGGTTTACCGCTAAGGTCGTAATGCCTGTGTCCATGCTTTCAGCTTATTTGCATTATGTGCCTTAAAGTCACACGCATTCTAAGCGGACACTCATTTTGTCGGCTTTTCTGTCCACTTCCTTAAGCCAAATATCACTGTAGAAGGAATGGACCTATTACAAATTAGAAGCGTAACATATCCGGCCGATGGCTATTGCACTGGTCACGTTGGATAAAAAATCAAGTCTCTACTCCAACCAACCTTATTGCATGCGGCTTTGTTTACTCAAAAGGGCCGCAGACGTACTCTGTTATGCCGTCAGTGGTTGACCTGGCCTTCAACCAACAATCCTCTTGAGTTGGCGTGATCTTTGGCTGCGTTTAGGCAGATGAGTTCCTTAGCAACTTGTGTGAAGCACTTTAGACATGAATGTTGGCATGCTTAGACTGGACACATAAAATGCAGCATCGAGAAGATTCCTGGGTTTATAAAAACGTGGATGAACTTCAAACGAAATTGGATTCAAAAGTAGTTATTCTATTGTTCTGCTCCTTTGGATGGGACTTACTTGCATCTCAGCCATCATGTCTACCGAGTCAGGTAAAGTTATCTTTTTTTAAATGCCGCAGCTCTTCAGTTCTGTCCATTTTCTTATTAATGGACTTGATCGATTTCATCGACATGCTTCCAGGCAAAATTGTCGCTTCCAGTCACTTTTCAGACTAGAGCTCGGGAGTGAAACACAGCCACCCACAGTCTATCTTGGTATCGTTTCCCGGTGCAGAGAACAATGCTGCACAATGAACGCGAACAGGATGAAAGTAAGAAGAACAATACAAGAAGGCTTAACAATATAGCAAAGCCGATGCTAATTTAAAGAAATTTTAAGCCCTGACATTGATTGCTGTTCAACTCCTTTTTCAAAAATTACCGAAAAATTAAACGCTTGTTATTCACCACCAGCTTTAAATGCGATTTTCATCACTCCACCAAGCAATAAGCGCTTAAATAAACTCTTATCCGTAACTTAAATAATGCAAAACAAAATATACATCACGTCCAAAGTATTAATTTTAATTATCCCCGCATATTCAGGATTACCGAGTGAGCATGTGTATATTTTAAGCAGATAATAATGTGGATTGCAATATTATGTATTATTTTAATTTTCTGTTCGCGTCATGTTTTATTTCCAAAAACACGAACACTACATTTGTACGCGCATTTGAACGCTTTACCCACATGTCACGTCACTTCATAAAGAGCACATCTAGCGATGTTGACAGACAGTGGCCCTTTCGGACACGTCCATAAGTTTGTTTGCACATACACGAGTTTTTTTAGCATATGCAGTGTACAAAGCTGCCGTTTCAGCCCGCATCAGAAGCACAGAAACTTCATGACATTATCCTTGTGCGTTTCTAGATGAAAACTCACCGATGCAGCCATGCGAAAACCAAACTACACATGTACTCGTATGTACGCTGCGCTGGATCATGACATCAGTAATGTCCCCATTCCACGAGGACTAGCGCATAGCTGACCGTCGTCGTTGCCCGACTGACAAGTTGTTGGAAAGTTAATTTCGGATTATTATTAGCTCATCATGAAGTCTACGAAGGTTCTTCTTCACCACTACTCGACCGTCTCTCGTAATGATGGCTATCTGGAAAATATGCTGCGTTAACTTTACTACCAACTTTTTGCAGGCAATGGTTGGGTTTTTTTCCAATTTATTTGTGGGAACCTTTCTCTGTCGTCTGTAAGCAGCGCGTAAGCATATGTTGAGTGTAAAGTTTTGGTCTGATAAGGTTGATGCCATTCATCCACTTGTCGTCCGTGTAACGATGTGCACGGACCAGACCGGTGGACATTGATTTTATATTAATATGCATTATTCAAAATGAAAATCTAAGCCACGTCACTTACAACAACCGTTCGCTGTCAATAGGGTCTGTCGACGTAATGACGTTGTTAATGTCCAGTAAAGTGCAGATAAAAGGTCCCGTCGTGGTCAGTGACACGGCGACAGGAAACTTTGTCTAGTCAAAGGGGAGGTGCAGACAGATGGTCATGGACAATTGATTTTATTTCTCTTCGGGACATTGCTTAAGAATTTATTTTTATTTATAATTAGCTGTACCTAATAATGGTACCACACGCACAGAGATAAGTCAGCAACTATGATCAATACCAGGAAGAAGACAGCCCAGACGATCATGCTACTGTCGCCGAAACAATAACAATTCAGTTGGGAACACAATGAGTATCGAGGCGAGAAAGGTAGAATTTAAATTTTAGTCTTAAGACACGACTCATTCAATAAAGTTTGTTCGTTTTTAAAAACTCGATCCGCTTCAATCCTCACTTAACTCGCGTTGCTAAGCATTTTCGATTTTAACTCATCAATCCTGTGTCTGATCAATATAAATACAGTTTTGCATGAAAAGAAATTAAAATTTAGTACCAAAACCTTTTTCACAGAATTCTGAACAAAGTTGGCAAAGACGTCGGTGCTCTATCTCTTTTAAGAGTCTAGAACAAACAAACATTTATTTGTTTATAAAGAGAAAGAAGATTAGTTCCAGTTTATGGAGAGTTACCTAAAAGTGGACACATGAATAAAAACACATGAAAAACATAAACACATAACAAACATATATAACGTATCATAAACACATAAAACAACTAAGATTATTCTAAAATTTAAAAAAATAATCGTTCTTAATGACATGAAATACAAAAAATAACACACGCTTTAACACTAATTGCGTGGGACAATTATTAAAGAAAGAAAATATACATTTTTAATTATAATTGCTACTTAAGTGGTTGGAAATGTCCGAATTCAACGATCCCTCACCTGAAAGTAAGTAAAAATATACCGAGTTATTGAAATGAAAATATTAGTGTTTAGAAAAATGTATTGTAATTTTCATGAATTTCTAAATTTGCTAAGATTAAAGTATGTCTGTTAGGAAGCCTGCGTTTTAATTAGACAAGACCCCAACAGGAATTGGTCTGGGAAGGCTGGCCAAATGCAGGTTGGGAGAAAGTAAAATGTGGACAAACATTCGGCTTGGAAGATAATACCATTTTTGTGTAAAAATAATAACATGGGTGGCGCGACAGTCCGAGGCGGACCTGGACATAGCTCCTACAGCAACCACTCGTGTTGTGCGGGTTATTGTTCTTTCACGAGTAGACAAGACCTACAGTTTTATGCTGACTCTGAACGTCGAAGTTTGAGATTTTTCTAGACAGGAATACTCTTTGAATATTGTGAGGGACTCGAAAGTGGCGGAGCCGTGAATTGTGAAAATAGGCAATCTCTGGTATCGAACATGGCACTCTTTGGATATGAGTCGACGCACTAACCCACTACGCCACGGTGGTCCACATTTTCATATGCTGCGTGTGAAAACAGAGCCTCCGAACGTAATTGTGCTTCCTAAGGGGTAAACTGATGAGATCATAGACTTAATACTCATGTTAAGATTTAAATACGAATTGTGATGTACAATAATGGAGCTGTTCGTAGCCTGGTTTCATAAATTCACATACCAACTTTCGAAACAAAGGTACAACATATTCAAAAGCCTTCTTCGTGACACAACCATTGTCCTTAACAGGTGGGCCATTCAGTAGTTTCTTTTAAACCATAGGTTATTTTGACAATGAGTCACTTTTTTTTATTACTGAAATTGAAAACATGGGCTTGGAAGAGTTCCGGTTAAAGGACAGCGCGCCATGCCACACAGCTTAGGCAATCGATTTTTTGTGCACCAAATTCTTTGACCAAAATGTTGTCAGCCGTCTTGGCGAGTCAATTGGCCCTTTCGGAGCTGCGACTTTTTTTGTGGGGAACCGCGATGAACCGATGTTATGCTAACAATGCGGAAACGATTCAAGCACTTAAGACCAAGAACCTTGTCAAGGCAGGCACATGAACGACGTTGTATTTCATAATGAGTGGGATTGTTTGTTCTTACTAATAGGGCAATAATATTTGGAAAAAAATTAATTTTGTTCATTTTATTGTATTTTTAAAAAGAAACTTGTATTTGGCCCCCCCTGTATATATACTCAATTTTTTAGGACTAATTACACGGAACGCTAAATATATAGAGTATAATTGTATTTAGCTTTAAACAGTTGATCCCTGAAAGAAATAGGAAACTGAGAAGTTCACAAGCACACCGCAAGCCAGGACCGGCATAACCCGACTCCCGACTGAATTCTAAGTTTGAGCAATTTTAAAAATCTTGCTGTAAATGTGTCCCCAGACAATCTGAGATTCCTGGGTTCCTCACCATGCAGTTGCCTATCTACAATTTTTCAAAAGCTTTATTTTTCCAAATAGAAGCCATCACGTCTCAGATGCAAGGAAATTGGAAAATTCAGAAAGTCTTTTATGATCCTTTTTAGCTCGAGAAGAACCCCAACTCTCCTATTGATGAAAAGGAATTATATCTAGACATCATGTAAGTCTCTGAATGTTGTCTTGTAAACAACCAGGCGACGAGAGTGGGAGCCGAAGGTAAAAATTCAGAAAATACCAACTTACTAAATCTAAATAAAACAGGGACGACTCTAAGTTTTACTAAATCTTAATAAAACAGGGACGACTCTAAGTTTTACTAAATCTTAATAAAACAGGGACGACTCTAAGTTTTACTAAATCTTAATAAAACAGGGACGACTCTAAGTCTTACGTGCTTACTTTATCCTTAACTCGAAATTTCGCATTGATATTTCATGAACATATATCTGGAAGTTGTTCTTTCTTTTTTTTATTAAAAATGTCTAACATCAGGGATTTTTACTGTCTAACAGTCACACTTAGCTACCGAGGTTACACCTCTTGATGACTCCTTAATCTCATCTTCAGTGGTCAGCTTCATTATGGCAGTGGTGGGTGCAGAGCATGCACAGCTGTGTTAAACACGAACAGAAGGGATAGATTGATGGCTACGTTGGTATGGATGTAAATACATGTATGGCCGTATGATACATGATAGTACCGACTCAGGTATGCCCAAATGTGTGTGTACCATTTTGTGTGCCATGTGCCATATTGGATGTACCATCTCTTTGCTAGTCTAGAATTTTTGTATACAAATTGTGGACATGTTGGGTGGACACAACCTTGTTTAGGTTGAGTTTACGGAACGATAGCAAATGGTGAGATAGTTTATTCTTTCTTTGTATTGCAAATACATTTGATTTAACATCGCAAATTGTTCATTGCAGAGATTTGATAAAAATGATTCTTACTACTGACTGCGCCCTTCCGCCCCTTCCACATCCGCGTGGATTTTTTCTTTTTTTTTTTTAATTCGAACCTGTAACTATTCAAGAATGTTCGTTTCAAGTGAAAATTTCAAAAACTCTTGAAGATATAGCAGATTTATGATTGGACATAGATATGTTTTATAGCCAAGAATTTGGTTCTCAAAACTTTTAAAGCGTTCTTCTCGAAACAGTGTTTTTACGACTGGCGCATGAGGTTACACAAAAACTATTAATCCAACCGCTTCCAAATTGTAATACTCGGGTCGTCGTGGCTTAGTGGGATAGTGCGTCGACTCTTACGCAGAGGGTGCCAGGTTCGATACCCGAATTTACCACCTTTCATATTTCATGGCTCCACCTCTTTCGAGTCACTGACAATGCTCAAAGAGTATTTCTAAGATAAATCAAGTGAAGATCTTCTTTACTTTTGAACTTGATTAGTGGCTGAACAAAATTTCGAGGTCCGCCATTTTGTTAATTTTTGTGTGAAATCAATAATCGTAGTTCATAACAGAGGCAAACACGTACTCTTTCTAATCCCGTTGGAATTTTTGGTTTCAGATGTGCCAGTGAGCGGAAGCCAAATGCCCCGCCGAAAATAAGGTCTTTTGTTTGATCACAAAAAACAACAAAAAAAAAGAATATGTAAAATTGTTTTTTTCTTTTTTAAGTCTTCAAATAAATGTATGCAAAGTTACAAGCTTAAAAATAATTTATGTTCCACCAGCAGATTGAAAATCGTCAAAATTTGACATCAAGAATGGGGGGGTCGCCTTAATATAAACCAATTTGGAGGGAAATACAGACATAATAAATGTTTCCGAAAGAGGACATAGTTCCGGGAGAAGGACATAGTTCCGAGGAGGACATAGTTCCGAGAGGAGGACATAGTTCCGGGAGGAGGACATAGTTCCGGGAGGAGGACATAGTTCCAAGGAGGGCATAGTTCCGAGGAGGACATAGTTCCGAGGAGGACATAGTTCCGAGGAGGACATAGTTCCGAGGAGGACATAGTTCCGAGATAACAAATGTTTCCGAAAGAGGACATAGTTCCGGAACGACACAACTCTATCACAAACTTATTTATTAATTTATTCTTCCGTCTTTCAAGTACAAAGCTTTTTTATTCTTTCGGTACCTAAATTTCATGACCATAATTGAGAGTTAATTGACTCGAAAACAGCTAACTTGGCACAAATCTCGGACTGAGGGTAGGGGGTTGCTACCGAATTTACCAGCACGCTTGCTTATGACCATGTAGGTCCATTGTGACACCCATAATCCGACTACTACCACTGATTGACTACTCCAGTGATAGTGTCGTTAATTTGATCCCAACGGCAAATGGTGACTGGATCAGGTTTGAAAACCGGATAAAGCGTATTTACTTTGCTTCCACTAGGATTCGAACTGGGGACCCCGCTCTGGCTTCCTGATTACAGATCTTGCTAGTCGTTTCAAAATTGACCAGTTTTGTTAAAGCTCAGTATTACTCCTCTTACCACTCGTGAAAAGGACCCCGATCTACTTAACCATCTCCGCCTGCTTTAATACGACTCCAGTAACATGTAGACTGCATTGAACAGCCATTCTCTAACCATAAACTCGGATTTGTCCACTTTATCCTTCACGTAGGAAGTGAAGCCTATTACAAAATTACGAATATCTGGAAGTGGAAACTAAAAAGTATCAAATAAATGATTCCAAAACAACAGTCACTGCCGCCTCTGTCTGCGCCGGCATGCCAAGCGAAATGGAACAACAAACTCACAAGGAAGAAAAACGTTTGCTTTAAATTTGAGCTACAATAACTCACTCTTCAGTTCAATGCTTCGTGAATAAACACACAACTCCGGTTGAAATAACAAACAAGCGTCCCCGCAAAAAGAAGTAGGCTAATCCACAAGCCCAACGTAAAATATTGCCAGCAGAAGAAAAAAGCCGGCGCGGCACATGCTACAAAAAGAGCTACAACGCTTTGCATTCATCATACATGGGCTTTGCATTCATTAAAGTTTTCAAAACAACTCGACCATCCAAATCTGGAACAAGTGCAAGTTCGAAGCCAGACATAACTTTGCAGGCACTCAGCACGTTGTCCTGCCGTTGCTCGTTTGCATATCAGCTCTGGGATATTTCAGTCAACGGCATTACGTCAGGCAATGACCTTGACTGGGGGAAGCGAGAAATTGCACAACACGCCGATAAAAATGGTTTATTCAATGACTAATAAGTAAAGTGCCACAGCGCTGATAAAATGATTATTTCCCATATTTTCGCCAACATCCGCAGCAGCTCTTGAATATGTTAAGTGAAACAGACTTGATCGCTTGCTCAGCTGGCCGATTCTCAAAGGAGACATCCGAACCATTTTGCAGCCGCCAAGCGCAGGCACTTCAGGAGGAAAAAACGACACATTTCAATCAGACAGCAGAAAAAAGAAGCCCTAAAGGCCATTGTTTCGACTTTCCCGTGTCTCTTTTGTTGAAATTTCCCACACTTCTCGACACACAGCCGGGGCGCGCAACCGTTGTACACCAAACAATCGAACACCATCCAATAATGGCCTAAAGAGCGTCCGAGCGCACAGCGACGAGGAAAGCACATACCCCAAGGCTCCACCTCCTGGTGACGTCCACCACCTCTTCACTTGACACAAAATCCACTTTACTTCGCTCCAATTCACATCCCGACATGACACACAATCCCGATATTGATTTCCCACGCGATATAAGGAGAGACACTTCTCTTCGCTTTTGTCTACTGCTCTCGTGTAGCACCCAAAATGTATACACTGTGTCCGCCACTGCCGCGCCGCCGTCTGTCTCTGCAAATTAGTAGAATTTGTCGAATTTGTCGAATTTGTCCTCCCCAAACCACAATTCATCGTGGCATCCTTTTATTTAGACATTATCCTCAATTCAGCACCGATATCGACATTGTGTGATATTCCTATTACTGCTAATGATTTTATTTGGTTTAACTTTGAGGCAGAAACCTAAGCCGAGGGGTGTCGAGTGTGAGGTTACAGCATGAGCGACGCGCGGTCTGTAACAAGGACACGACAAAAAACAAAAACAAAAAAAAAAGCGGACATCACATGACAACAATCCCT
Organism: Eristalis intricaria; assembly: GCA_964034865.1. Taxonomy (NCBI): domain Eukaryota; kingdom Metazoa; phylum Arthropoda; class Insecta; order Diptera; family Syrphidae; genus Eristalis; species Eristalis intricaria. The sequence goes on along the minus strand of OZ035877.1, from coordinate 60,995,304 downwards.
GAAAATAAAAGGCCCCGACCAAAGGACCGTGAACGTGTTTCAACATCGAAGAGGCGGAGAACTTTGGTTAAGTGGTTCCAATCATGTCCTTGTGTTATAATAGGACATGAGAACGCATTAAATGAATGTGTGTACGGCAGTACGTTGTGTGTGAAGTGTCCTACTTTGTCTCTTTCACTTGGGGTTGGTTAGTGTGGCATGGTGGAACGAGAATGACGACCCATCGACCCTGTCATCGTCATCATCATCGATTCATGGATGGCTCTTATGAATGGAATAAGTGCACAAAAAATGGGATATCATCAAGGATTTGGAACGATTTATAGTACGCATTGTGCGCTGAGGGCCAGGCCAGTGCCCATAATATGCGTCACAATGTGAACGAGACACATGTTGATGGGATAAATATTTGCGATAGGATAATTGAATACTGCTGTTATCTGATGTGTCTCTTGATTCATTGGAGGTGTGTTGAGATTTTTTGTATTTTCGCTGCAGCTGTGTTGATGAGTGCATTTGAAGCATCATAGGGGAGTGCAACAGAAGTGATTTTCTCTTAAGTCCAGGCAACAATTCTGTGTACCTCTTGTGATACGAAATACGGCAATGGTGTCAAGGATTTGCGATGTTCTCTTCTATTTATTGATAAGCATGTGTGAGGAAATGTATACCTCTCAATGGACGTAGCCATCCATCGTGCAGTTCATGTAGACAAGAGTTGAAACATGATCATACCTCAAAGACTAGATTGAGGCTTGTCCAGGCGTTTGGGCCGATAAATTCCAACAGGAGATGAAGATTCACCATATGCCTATGAAAAACATCTGAAAATGGTGTGGTCTCACACCCAGGAGAGACGGTGCACATTTTCTTGCCGATGGAACTAGGACAAGACCCTTAATCCTATGTTTGTGCAGAATGGAGAAATGATCAAGTTTTGAACATCCACTTAAGAGTATCGCCCCTCATTTCTTAATTTCCATTCCTTTTCAGATCATAGCAAGAGAGCGTGTTTTTCGAAACAAAAGATCAGCAATTGGAATTAGGAGTTATTCCCAAGTCAATAGAGTTCAATAAAGATTCGGCTTCGCTGTGGTAGATTAAGCAAGTCAGCGATCACAAACAATAATCCACAGTCCGGCTATTAATCTGATTGAGACTTTGTGGGATCACAACAAAAGAAAACGTAGCCGTCCTTCAGTTCCCAAAAAACTCTTCTTAATTGCTATCGGATGTGGAATATCAGCCCGGAATACGTACTGTAAAAGAGTAGTCTAAGTAATAGCCCCCAACAACGTTGGTAATAGCTGTAACCAATAAGAGTTTGTAGCATGTGTCGCTTCTGCCTATTGATTCGTTCCGAGAGTCGTTTGATAAGTGTGTGACTTTTTAAATAAAAGTGTTTGAACATAGGCTCCTTTTACTTCGTCCTCGAGACTCTCTTACGTCCTCTCCTTAGTCCATTGTTTTTCCAATTTCCAATAGTGGTCCACCGAGGCGAATTTACCAACGTTCATTATTCACGGCTCCCCCTCTTTTGAGTCTTCGACAGTGCTAATTTCCTGTCTAGAAGAAGCTTCTCGAATAGTCAAACTTCGCCGTTCAGAGTCGGCGTAATACTGTGGAGTAGCACTATTGGCAGTTGTAGTAGCTCACGTCCGCCTCGAACTGTCGGGTTACCCTTAATATTATTATTATTAGAGGAATTTAGTAAAATGTAAATATTTTTTTTGGGATGCCTGCAGTCCCTGCCACCTCACGCACTTAAGACGAACTGATGGGGTGTGGGAGACCCAGGCGCTGGTTGTGAATTTGTCTCGTGCAGTGAAGTATAAAAAACACGTTGTGTGGGTTAATGGAGTTATATTTTGGTTTCCACGTCTTACCTCGATGAAGTCTGGTTCCAGAAGAAGGACCAAGAAAACATGAGGGTTATAAAAATGACTGAGTGGGTGCCGATTTTAGCAATTAAGCGACACGAGAGACCTCTAGTTGTTGAACTTAAAAATACAAAGCTTTTTAGCAATCAGACCGATGTTAAGCTACGTTTACACCTAAACATTGCCGGCCGCCTTGCAGCATTGGCTGTAAAAGTTACAAATCTATTATTCAGATACATTAAGTACAAAACTCAATAAAGGAATTTACTTTTCGGACACCCCACTTCAGTGACTAGAATACAATAATATAATATAACAATATGATAATAATGTAACAATCATTTTATAAAAATTCATACAATAGAAACTTCAGTAAATAATAAGCGAGCATAACTTCAAGAACAGTGCAATGAGTGTATAAGTTGGGGTTTTTTTTTGTATTTATCGGTTTTCAGTCTATGTGAAAGTAAGTTATTTAGAATGAAGATTATGGATTCAATTGTGAATGAGTACGCAAAGTTTAACTATTGGTCGCGTTACGACACCATTTTGTGTCCTAATGTCTACGACTCTTACTCTGCTATCAAGGCCAGGATAGACTTTGATAACACGACCTAACCGCCATTCATTTTGGGGGAGGTTCTCTTCCTTTATGATTACCAAATCGTTGAGCGCGATATCTCTTTGAGGATGTTTCCATTTGTAGCGTTTGTGTAATTCCTTCAGATATTCCTCCTTCCATCGGCGACAAAATTGATGATATAAAATCTTGACCCGTTCCCATCTTTGAATGCAACTTATAGATTTTTCATCGTCGGCGTGTTCTAGTGGTGCGAGCAGAGGCCCACCTCGGAGGAAGTGACCTGGAGTCAACGGGGGAATGTCTGAGGAATTTTCCGAAATGGGAGAAATCAGCCGGGAATTAAGGCAAGCATCGATTTTGGAGAGGAGCGTTGAAAATTCTTCGAAAGTAAACTTATTAGTGCCTGCTACTTTTCGGAAATGCTGTTTAAAACTCCTTACTCCGGCTTCCCAAAGTCCACCCATATGGGGTGCGCCGGGAGGAATAAATTTCCATTCAAGATTATGGTCTTTGTATCTCTCAGCTACGTCTGCTGACAAGGTTTTTAGAAATTGTTGGAAATTTTTGGTAATTACTTTGCTAGCGCCTACCAAGTTAGTGCCATTATCACAAAACAGTTTTTTAGGCATACCTCTTCGCGCAATAAATCTGCTTAAAGCGGCTAAAAACGATTGTGTTGTCAAGTCACTGGTAGCTTCTAGATGAATCGCCCGTGTGGCAAAACATACAAAGAGACATACGTATCCCTTTGATATTCGACAATTTCGTCCAGCAAAACTTTTTAAGGCAAAGGGACCAGCGAAGTCTAGGCCAGTATGAGTGAACGGTGAGGATATAATAGTTCTTTCTAAAGGTAAGGCTGCCATAAGTTGAGTTTGTGTTTTCTTTTTGTAAATCACACATTTCTTACACAAGCGATTACATTTTTTCACCAGATTCTTCACTTTAGGAATCCAGAATTCGCACCGAATCAAACGGATTACCAATTGGTTTCCACCATGAAGTGTGATATCGTGTACAAACTTGACATAAAGGGTAGATATATAAGCTCGATAAGGTAGTATTATGGGATACCTTTCGTTAAAGGAAAGAGTAGAAGACGTGAGTCTCCCGTTAGAGCGAATGATTTGATGGGGATCCATCATTGGATTTAAATTCAACAAAAGGCTATTTTTTTGAAGATTCTCATTTTTGGATAGGAGTAAATATTCGTTAGCGAAATGAAGCGATTGAGTCATACGAATAACTAAGAGTTTAGCATCCGATACCTCATGCTGAGTTAAAGAACAAGATGGGAAAGAAACTTGATTTTTAAAACGGGGATGGGTTCTGTGAAAAAACCGCATAATGTAGCAAATTACATGCAACATTTTTGGCCAGGACGAAAATCTCTCTATCACCGTCTCAATATTGGGAGGTATAGCGGTGTGATTAGCTTTAAGAGGTCTCCGTTCCATATCAGTTTGAGCAAATGGTTGTAACGATGCTTGAGGCCAGGATGAATCAGCTTGACAAAGCCAGGAAGGACCACTCCACCACAAACTATTTGATTGAAGATCCTTTGGTGACAGACCCCTGGTAGCTAAATCGGCTGGGTTGTCCACGGATCGAACGTGCCTCCACTTCGTATTGGGCACGTACGTTTGTATTTTAGAGACGCGATTTCCTACGAAGGTTTTCCATGTGCATGGTGGTTTATCTAACCAAGCCAAAACTATGGAACTATCGGTCCAAAGAAAGAGTTCCTTGTTCGAGCACGGGAGCTTTGTGATGACTTTATGGAATAATCTTGCTAACAATAACGCACCGCAAAGTTCAAGCCTCGGTAAGGGAAGCACTTTAACAGGGGCTACTTTGCTTTTTGCACATAGGAGATGCGATGACCAATCATCTCCACTGTGCTGAACACGCAAGTAGAAAGTAGCCGCGTAGGCTCTTTCAGATGCGTCGCAAAACCCATGAATTTGTATGGAGTTTTGCGGTTTATATCGGACCCATCGGTGCACGTTAATCGTCTGGAGATCTGGAAGAGTAGCAAAGAAAGATTTCCAACGTTGACACGTTAGGGGGTGAATTGGTTTGTCCCAGGATGTCCCATCACGCCAGATCTGCTGCATTAAGATTTTGGCTGTAATAAGTACAGGGGCCAACCAACCTGTGGGATCAAATAATTGAGATATGATCGATAAGACCGCTCGCTTGGTAACTACAGCATCTACGTCCGGGGACTTAAATAGAAAATGAAAGGAGTCTTGCTTTGCATTCCACTGAATACCAAGTGTTTTTGTGATACTTCTATCTTCGATCTTTAAGAAGTCTTGATCGTAAAGCTGAGAGGGGGAAAATCCTTTAAGTAGGTCGAAGCAATTGGACGTCCACTTTCGCAAGGAGAATCCTGCAGAGCTCAAAGCTTCGTTCAATTCCTTTTGAGCCCTTAATGCTGTTTTAAGATCGTGGGCTCCAGAAAGGACATCATCGACGTAGAAGTCGTTTTTTAGGATAGCCGCAGCGAACGGAAAGGTGCACTGGACATCATCAGCTAACTGTAATAGGGTACGGATAGCCAGATAAGGGGCACAATTGACACCAAATGTAACCGTCTGTAGTTCATAGTCTTGACAATCACTATTGGCGAGTTTACGGTACAATATCCTCTGATAAGGTACATGATCGGGATGGACCAAGATTTGTCGGTACATTTTTTCGATATCGGCATTAAACACGAATCGATAAAACCGCCATTTTAAAATCAAAGTTGTTAGGTCGGTTTGTAAAACGGGACCAGTATATAATACGTCATTTAGACTGACTCCATTGCTTGATGGATTGGATGCGTTGAAAACCACTCGAGTTTTGGTTGTGATACTATCAGGCTTTGTAACCGCATGGTGAGGTAGATAGTATGAACATATATTCTGATCTCGGATTAATTCCTTTGGTGAAACTACCTCCATGTGGCCAAGGACAGAATACTCTTCAAGTACTTGAGTGTACTTAGAATGTAACTCAGGATCTCTCTGTAATGATCTTTCTAAACGGTTAAATTGCTTAAGTGCTATATCCCTTGAGTAGCCCAGAGTGGGCATAGTATTTTTAAACGGAAGACATACTACATAACGACCATTGGAATCTCGAGACGTTGTTTTTTGATAAAGCTCTTCGCAGGCTTCGTCTTCATGCGAGAGCGGCTTGGTTTCTACAATCTCCTCAATTTCCCAAAATTTAGCAATTTGTTGATCCAATGAGACTTCACTAAAGTGCGACAAGACTGTTGAAAATGAGCTAAAACTACCTGGAGGTAGCGGACCGGATAATACCCAGCCAAACACTGTATTCTGAGCCACTAGAGAACCGAAGACATTCGATTTGATTCCGTCCTTAATGATTGAGGGGTATAAATCTGAACCAATAACAAGATCTATTTTTGAGGTTTCATAGAAGCAGGGATCCGCTAGCTCAAAATCTATTGGTTGTGAAATCTCATTCTGCCGTATAGTGCATGATGGCAAATCGCTGGTGAGACGCTTTAAAACAATTGCGGTAGCTACAATTGAGAAGGTTGGAATGTATTTCGAGCCCAGGGTTAAAGTACATAGTTTTGAGGCAGTTGCTGTTACTACCGAACTCATACCACATATCTGAGCCTGAATTGGTTTCACAGGAAGGTTCAACTTTCTCTGCAAAACTTCCGAAATGAAGGTAACCTCCGATCCCGGGTCTAATAATGCTCGAAGTGTAAAAGTATTTCCTTGGTGATGGACATCTATCAAGGCCGTAGCTAAAAGAACTCGCTTGTTGTTTCTAGAGAAGTATGATTGAACTTGTAAAGGATCTGGATTTTCAGCGGACTGTATGTTTTGATCGTTCTTGGAGTTGGGGCTTGAAATGGATTGGGACACTCTTTGACTCGGAATATAAGGGGCGTTGCGAGTTTCAGAATTATCGGACTTGTGTAGCAGCGAATGATGTCTCTGATTACATTGCATGCACGTATGGGTACTTTGGCAATCTGGCAATAAATGAGTAGAAGATAGACAATTCGTGCAATATTTGAAAGAATTCACTTTTGCAATTCTCTCACGGACCGACATTTGGACAAACTTTGGACAAAGTCGGAGTGGGTGGCAACTTTTGCAAAGCTTACAACTGAATGTGTTGGGTTTTGCATGGAAAGCTTTATGTTGGTTTTCCCTTTTAGAGCTGTGACCTAAGTTTTTTGATGACTGACCCTTTTGTTTGGAAGAATACTTTATATCTGAGACGGTTTCTAGGAGTCTGTATCTTTCGCTTAAGAACAGATCCATTTCTGTCCATGATGGAATATCGCGAGGGCTTTTAATTGATTGTTCCCATAAAGAGAGAGTTCGTTCAGGTAATCGGTTTGAACACAAGTATACAAGGATGGGATCCCAAGAGTTGGTATCCACGTTATGAGCCTTTAAAATGGATAAGCAGTCATTGATCTCCCGTTGGAGTTCTTTGATATTTTTTCCGGACTCAAATGAAACCAACGACAGGTTAAAAAGATTCTTTAACTGATTGTTAACTAAAATTCTCTTGTTCTCATATTGCTCTGACAGTGCTTTCCACGCTAACTCAAAATTCGCAGCAGTTAGGGGAAACTTGGCAACTATGTTGTTCGCTTCTTCCTTCGTTTTCGCACGTAGATGAAACAACTTTTGCACGGAACACAACTTCGGGTGGTTTATATAAACTGCTGTGAACATATCCCGAAATGACGGCCATGTTAAATAATCGCCATGAAAGGTTTCTGTGTCACACGGTGGAACTTTTATACCTACAGCAGAACTGGGTATCTCAACCAGAGTGGAGTGAGCGATACCTGGTGTATGCATCGAACCCTTTGGAGGACCCGGAGAAGAAATGCCGCATGGAGTGTTCTGAACCTCATCCTGTTCAATAGACTTTAATTTCTTAGCACGGTCTATAATTTCACTGAGGCAGTTGATATAAGTGTTAGAGGATAACCTATATTTCGTTTTTATAGCATCTAGGTCTTCTTGAGCAGAAGCATCATCCGCGCGCACACAGAGAGAATAACACCTTTTAATATTACACCACAGATTTTTTACTTCTATTTTGGACGCTTCCAATGAACTAGAAGTTTGATCTACTATAGGAATTTCTTGAAAATTTGTATAAAATTCTATCAGCTGATCGGCAGCGATAATGAAATCATCCAACGCACTCATTTCGATATTGAAAACACTTGAAGAATTACCCCAAAGGAAGAACTAATTAGGTACTTTCACGATAAACCGTATATCCTTCTACTTGAAATTGAATGAAACCATAAACTTTGCAATACTTAATCACTTTCGGTACTAATTATTACAAATGTAGCGTATACATAAGAGGGTACAAATAGGAAGCAAAACTAATGCACTGTTCTTAAAGCTAGGCACGCACCTGAAAGCCAATTGAATTGGTGTGCTGGTATACTGCTGCTCCTGTTTCGGGTGATTGTTGGTCTTCGTACGCTGATGATGATGCTGACGATGATGATGATGATGATGTGATGATGATGAGGATGATGATGATGATGTTGATGATGATGATGTTGATATGAGGATGATGATGATGATGATGTTGATGGCAGGGCAAATGGTACCCTGTTCACTGCTATGCGACTGATGGTCTACTGGAGAATCCAGTGAGATGATTGTGATGGTGTAAATGTCGTACGATGTTCGTGTAGCGGGAACCAGGAGGAAGACGTGATAATATTTTTGTTCCGTTGAGTGAGGAACAAATCAATGTGATGGGATGATCGATGGATGAATGAAGTCGGCCAGATTTACATACATGGATGCACCCATGTAGGTTAGATCTGTGCGAATTCCGGACTTCGTGGTGATACTGGATGACTATGATGACCTCGTGATGGGTAGGGCAAGATTTGCGGGATCTTGATGATGCGATCTGATCCAGCTCGTTGGTGAATCAGGTGGACGCCTCGCGCTGCTTGATGATTGGAAATCTGGCGGACGCCACACTTTGCTTGACGATAATAACAACAATATTTATTGATCTGGCTCGTTTGGACCAAATGATGGGGTGTGGGAGACCCAGGCGCTGGTTGTGAATTTGTCTCGTGCAGTGAAGTATAAAAAACACGTTGTGTGGGTTAATGGAGTTATATTTTGGTTTCCACGTCTTACCTCGATGAAGTCTGGTTCCAGAAGAAGGACCAAGAAAACATGAGGGTTATAAAAATGACTGAGTGGGTGCCGATTTTAGCAATTAAGCGACACGAGAGACCTCTAGTTGTTGAACTTAAAAATACAAAGCTTTTTAGCAATCAGACCGATGTTAAGCTACGTTTACACCTAAACACGAACCGTTCCCTGGATATTATCGACGATTTCTGGCGTAATGAAGTCTGTTGAACAACCTGAATGTTTAGCGTCACTTGTGCTATTACGACCACCTTTTAGCAGGTCTCCTTGGGAAGTATCGAGAACTTGGGAAGTACCAGGAACAAAGTACAGTTGTATGACTTCAAGAAACAAAAGCGGTAGCATTTTAATTTTTACTGTTTGTAACTTCACTTTCCATGCGTTCACTCTCGCACCATCTACGACCGTCACTCCATTCAATCCCATATCCACTACACCGTGAGGACGTGAAGGCAATGCATAGCCCCGAATGGTCAAAAACGGTGAGCCCTTTCGAATTGAAGATGTAAAGGAAATGCTTTTGTATGATGTTAGCAATCTTCAAGCATAAAGCAGACTGATATAGAAACGTAAGCCGCCCAATGATTCCCCCTCAATATATTTGTTCAATCCTTAAAATCGACCTACACTACTGATTTCCCCTATTTTTTTTTAAATTCATTTAAGGGCCGATTTTTCAATAGTCAGACAAACCGTCGGATAGGAGTTAACTGTCAGTTAAGACATAAATGCATTTTTCAACAGTCGTTTAGAAGCTATTTGAAGAATATATCATTTAAATGTCCAATTAAGTAATCTGCCCGATTCAAAGGCAGAAAAAATGTAATTCTCCAGTTAAAGTTATCGAACTGTCAAATTTACAAAGTTTGTTTACGAAGTTGTCTTGCGAAATATTGTTCTAATGGATTTTTTCGATATTATTCAAGATATTCTTATTGAGGAAGAAGAATTAGTGCATAATTACTTAAATCCATATTCAAGAAAGGAAAGAGTAGTGAGACGGAAAGCTGACCATTATACGGAATGGGAAAACGCAGTTTTTAAACGAAGATTCAGGTTGGTGGTGATTGGCATTTTATAGCACTGCCAAATGTATTTTTAGAGACATACCTGTGATTGAGTCACTGTCGTTGCGAGCTTCCAAGTCATCAATGTTTGAACACATAGCCAGTACTTTTTCTTTCGCGCTTGAAAATATTTGCTATGTTGCTTCTCCGCCACCTGTTTTATACAGTTCTTGGCGATTGGGTGCTGCTTTCTTTTTTGTATTTTTTTTAATGCTCTCATATTTGAGTTTTAAATTTTTTGAAGACCGTATATTCACACCACTTGCGCTGTTAAATAAATCTACTTCTTTGTCTCTATTCGTGAACACCAAATCAGTTAATAACTTTGTTTCACTGGAAATAAAATTAACAGCTCTCTCGCTTTTTCACAACGTTTTCCATTCCAACAATTTTATTCAGACTTTGAAATCGAAACGACAAATCAAGGACTAATTCTTAACTATGAGTATAACCAGCTTCTATGCCCTAACACGAAAAACCGTCGATCAAGCTGTTTCACACCCGAGTCATGTGAAGTTAGACATAGTTCAAATATGTAGTTCTGCAAAAACCGTCAAATAACTATCCAGCTGTTATTTTTTGATTGAAAAACTCAAACTCCTTATCTAGCAGATAAAGAGTAGAATACATTTATTCATTAGTTGGCAATCTGACTGTTTATCTGACTAAGAATAGTTGGCATTAGTTAGCAATCTGACTGTTTATCTGACTAAGAATATAAAAAGATAAGAATATAAGAAATAACAAATAACATCCGTCGAATTAAGATCCTTTAATTAACGAAACAAAATAATACGTTTTTATTTCCCCAGTTATAGTTTTCCTATTGTTAGCATTAATCAGTTCAAATATTACGATTTTTGTTCAGTTCAAATATTTTGATTTAAATTATGGCTAATTTTAAAATCCTAAATCCAAGCTATCTTTTATCATTAACCCTTTCGACCCGGAATGCAGCTAGTGAACTTATTCTTCTTCTTCAATTGGCGCTACAGTCCGGGGTGGACCTGGGCCTCAACCAACAAGCCTCTCCAGCTAGCACGGTCTCTGGCTAGCTGTCTCCAGTGTCGCACGCCAAGTTGGTTGAGGTCCTTCTCCACCTGGGTGCGCCACCTTAAACGCGGGCGTCCTCTGTTGCGTTGTTCCACGGGTTCGGAGTCGAAGACTCTCCGGGCCGGAGCTGCGTTGTCCATACGCTCTACATGGCCTAGCCATCTTAGGCGTTGGATCCGAAGACGCCTGACTAGGCTCATGCCGCTGTACATCCCGTACAGTTCGTGGTTGGATTTTCTTCTCCTATAGCCAGCAACGCAGACAGGTCCAACGATTGAACGCAGAACTTTTCTCTCGAGAAGACCAAGTGCTTCTTCATCCGCTTTTGTCATTGTCCATCCCTCCGCGCCGTACAGCAGGACAGGGATGATCAAGGTGTTATATAATGTTAGCTTGGTCCTTCGCGAGAGGACTCTACTACTCAATTGCCTCTTGAGCCCAAAGAATCAGCGATTGGCAAGAGTAATTCTGCGTTCAATCTCGGTACTGGTGTTGTTCGTACTGTCCCCTTGCGAGCCGAGGTAGACGAAGTCCTTGACTACCTCGAAGTTATAGCTGCCCATTGTGACGCTCTGTCCAAAACGTCGATGTTGTGTGTCCTTTCTTGATGACAGCATATACTTTGTTTTGCCCTCATTCACCGCTAGACCCATTTTAGCCGCCTCCGCCTCAATGCCAGCAAACGCCTCATTGACGGCTCGCTGTGTTCTGCCAATCACGTCAATGTCATCCGCGTATGCTAGCAGTTGTACGGACTTCTGGAAGAACGTGCCTCTAGTGTTGGCGTGTGAGTCTTGCATGATCTTGTCCAGGATGATGTTAAAGAAATCACATGACAGCGCGTCACCTTGTCTTAAACCTTTTTTTTGATATTGAAGGTCTCGGTGAGTTCGTTACCGACCCTGATGGAGCAGCGAGAATTCTCCATCGTCAACCTGCACAACCTGACGAGTTTGGCAGCTAGTGAACTTACACCAATAATTGTGTGTTAATCTCTTTGGCATTTTACGAACATTGAGTGGTGTGTGCCAACAGCTTCGAAAGGGTTCACTAAGTCGCGGTATACGCCAGCACTATTTTTGTAATAGAATCCTCGTGTCTGCTAGGATATCAAAGAATACATTTTAATTCAGGTATTCTAGATGTAGTCGAACAAAGACCTAATGATACTCCCTGAAACATTAGCTCTGGCACTTGTAACAGCTTCCTATAACCCAAGGGTCAGCTCTGGATGTCGCCGCATAAGCAAAGAATACGAAAAGGGTTAGGTATTTTGTTTTTTTTTATTGCACACTAGCTGAACCGGATACTAACTGAACCAGATACACGTGAACCAGCCATGCTGTGGCTCCGTAAATACAGTTTGCTGAATCAAATCAACGATTGCAGTGATAACTTGGCGATCCTTCCATAGGTGGATTACACATGAACCAAATATAAAGATCTGGTCTGACATAACGATCAACATGTGACGTCTGAGCATCCTCGCATATGTATCGGACTGTCGACGCCCATTATGTTGCATTCTGAAGATATTCTATGAATTTCTGTCAACATCGCATAGCATATTGTATGTATTCTTGGAACGGAGTATCAATCGCTCACTTCAAACTTTGAGTTTGACATTGCAAAGGCAACTCAAACTGGAATCATAGATATGCTTGGGATCAAAATGCTTTGCCTTTGTATTTCCCTCTCAAAATTATTTCAAAATTAATTAATTTAGTCGCGCAAGCTGCCAAACATTATGAGTGTCAATCTAACTGACATCTGTCAATGCTTCCACAAAATGTACATTCATCAAACTCAAGAAGTTTAGATAATCGTTGCTGAAATTATCCGTTTTATATAAAGATTTCCATAAAATATAAAAAAAAAATATAAAAATAATAATGAAGGTGAGAAAGTCGTTCTCAAGTTACAGGGTAAATTGGAGATTCATTCATTTTTATAAACACTGATGGAAAAAAATAATCGCCTTTAAGCGTAAATAAAACAAAAAACAATAAAAATGTAATGTTTTGTTGTTGTTCATTTAAAGCTATGCTTTTGCTTAACCCCTTCACACCTGTTGGACGCATGTATGTCTTAATTGTAAATTGTTCGAAAAGTAACGAAATCTTTTAGCTATTTATTTATTTATTTATTTACTTAAAAAATCGTACAAACAATTGTAGAAGATTATAAGTTAGCTGTAAAGCCAGAGCGATGAAGCATGTAGGACTAGACGAGTCACACAGTTTAGTTAATATATAATAATAATATATATATAATATAGATGGCGTGACAGTCTGAGGTGGAGACCTGGGCCTAGCTTCTCAGCAAACACTTGTGTTGTGCGTGCTTTTATTCTTTCACGAGTGGAAGGGACCTACAGTTGAATGCCGACTCCGAACGGCGAAGTTGAGGAAGCTTTTTCTAGACAAGAATACTCTTTAAGCATTGTCAGTGATCGAAAGATGTGGAGCCGTGAATTATGATAGGTGGTAAATTCGGGTATCGAACCTGGCACCCTCTGCATAGGAGTCGACGAACTTACCCACAACGCTACGGCGTCCCACATTAGTTAATATATCCTCTCCCTTTATATAATACTTCTTTCTTGTGACATTTTATAAATTAAAGTTTGAGGATGTTTTATTTGTTCCCCATGTCCTTCAAATATGAAGAAAGTGAAGAATGGCTAGTTCAATTTTTCTATCTTTAAGAACAAAAGAGCAAAAAATAATAACTCTCATGTTTTATCAAGACGGTCAAAGTTTGGTTGACACAATGTTCCAACTTCTGAAGTCTGCCAGTGCCACTGACAAAAAATTTATGTTATGTTTTCTTCAACAACTTCTCATAAGAACGTTGGGTCATCAAACACAGGCAAAAAACGAAACATTTGTTTTTTTTGATGATTGTCCGGGCTTACCCCACTGTTAGCGACGTGTCGTAGGGGATAAGTGCTTCGTTCCTTCTCTGAGTCTCTATAATCGATCCCAGATAAAAACAAAAGGTGGCATAAGTCTTTGTACGAGAAATAAGAACTTGGTTATGCTGGTCACTTTGAGTAGACCTAGATAGACTACCCAGATAGTAGCGCCAAAGTACATTGTTGCGCAGAGAAAAAGAAACATCCCAAAATCTCTCGCATCATTCTCCACTGCCTTTGCGGCTAAATTTCGGCACGAAGGGAGTTTTCCCACGTATGCCCCCTTTAAAAGAGTTACTAAATGAAGACATTGTCTTTCTTGCGACCACAATGGAAAATCCATTTTAATCTCATTAATTAGCACAAGATGTTTACAGTTGCAGCCACCTCTGGATTGCATCTCTTTAAGAATACAACGTAACATCTATGGTCTATTTTTCATCGCCTATTAACAGCTTCTGGCCATCCTTTGATCATCCGCCACACTCTGTTTACATCTGTCATCGGCAGGTAGACACAGACGCATTGTCTGTGAACGCATGTTGCACGCAGGTGAAAACAAAACAAATCGTCGGACGTCGCCAGAGGCAGCAACTTTCCAATACCCCGTCAACACCATCTGCTGTTGTTCTTGGAAAGACATCATCGTCCTCTTCTACGATACCCTATCGCTTTGTCTCAATTTAATGACATCCGTTGAATGATTTACTGAGAGCACCCCAGTCCATCTTCACCGGCGACTACCTGCCTTTGCAACCGAATAAAGACATCTCGTCCTTCGAACATTTCAGCATTTAAATGCAGCTTCAACTGAGCAGCACTTACTTATCAGAAATCGCACATTTCCTCCGATCCGATGCGAGTTACAACTGAGAGGCAGCATTCAGGGTTCTGCAGCGTGCCGGTGTTTCTAGACAAATTAAATTTCCGATTATCACCGATGTGAGTGCACACATTTACGAGCAAGTATCCTGCTTTACATAGACAAGGTGGCTGCTGGCTGATGGCTGTTTGGACGATTTTTTATGTGTCGTCCGGATGTCGCAATTTGGGTGCATATCCTTTCCGGGAGATTTGCGGCAGTAAAATTCCTTCTCCGGATGAATAAGGGAAAAAGGCGCCATAAAGTCGCATGACTTGGAAATTTATTCCCTCACCTATGCATGACGGGCTAGGGATTCGGGGATCTCGCCTGATCTCGTAGGACTTGACATTATCAGTACCGTGACTCTGCACTGTTGTGTGGCCGTCCATCCTGTGGCCCATGTCCTGTGTGTCCCTCCATTTTTTGTAGTTTTCTTCTTCAAATCGAGTCACGTAATGCAAAGTGCTATACTATGTCTGAATTATAAGTGCTAAATGTTTGGGATACGTTGTAGAGGACCTGCACATAGTCGTTCGTTTCTCTCGGTGTGCCTGCCCATTTTGTCTTCAATTTGATGCCGTTCACTGTTTTAGGTATTTCTGCCTCTTCATCTGTTGTCGTACTGCGAGGACAACGAATCGACATTTTCCAGTTTCGACCGTTCAAGCCGAAAGGACACTGGCATGCAGAGACAAAAAAAAAATTACCTCAGCTCTTAGCTACTTGTGCTTCGGATGGATTTTCGAATCGTGAGAGCATGTTTACATGAATTTTATATCCTTGGTCTTGTCCGTCAGCTACTGCCTTCCTAGGAATACATTATTCAAGGATAACGAAAATACACAGGCGAACAAGTAAATGGAATCAGCAAACATGGCAAGGGGTGGAGCTGGCTGCGACACCCAGCACCAAAAAGGGGTTGAAAATGAAGAAAATGACATTTTCCTTTTGGAATTCCAGCCCGAGACATCATTACACACGTATTGTCGTGACACTTTTTCATGTTCGAATTTTCGATTTAAGTTATTTGGCCACGTAAAGTTCCTGGCTGTCGTCGTCCTTCTTCCTTGGCCTGGTGTCTGTCGTGCGGCAGAGGATTTTAAATTTAACATCACCGGTGTGGGTGAAACACTCAATTGAATGTTAATTTTAGATGTTCTTCCTTGTTTTATTCTTCTGCTGATGCTTTGCTTGTACACATGTGCACAAATGTCGCTGCTTGTAATTTATTACAATGTCTTGAGTCTGTGAGCGGATGGAGTCTTGAATATTGGAGTAGGTCGGGACATACTTTATTCAATGCATGGGGCTGTAAAAAGATTGGTGTGATAATCAGCCCTTGGAGGTCAGACAGGAGACTACTCTGCTTAAAAGAGTGGTTCAATAGCTTGTCTCTCTTTTCGCAGCAACAACATGTATTATTATACACATGTTATAAAGAGCTACCCATTTTTCGGTTTCGAAAGGCCATTTTAATTAAGTAAATTTATAATTAAGATTTCGACCGAATTTTTATATCAATTCTATTTCTACGCAACTGTTATTAAACAGGGCCCAAATAAAATTAAGAAACGATTAAAGATTAAAAAAAGCTTTTTGATTGACATTTTAAAGAAGAATATTTTTAGTAACCTGAATTGCTATAATTTTATAGTTATGTTGCTTTTACTTTAAGATTTGAATTAACTTTTGTTTTTATACAAGGGCTGTGCTTTATTTTTATTACATATACAGTCAAAACCGGTTATAAGAGACTGACAAATTAATTCATTATAACCGAAGTGTCGTTTTAACCGATGTCGTTATAGCGGTCTTGACTGTACATATTTAATGTTTTTTTATAAATACAGTTGTGATCAATGTCCAATGAAAATGTACGAATATTTTTTGACCTCATAATTTTTAAATGTTTCATTCATTTATTTAATTCATTAAAAACGTTAACAGGCAGCTGGAGATAAGCTGGTAAGGTAGATGCACCAACTCATCTCTAAGATATGGTCGAAGGAAAGCATGCCCGACGAGTGGAACCTCAGTATGGTTTGCCCGATCCACAAGACAGGGGACCCCTTCAACTGCGCCAACTACCGAAGGATAAGTCTCCTTAACATCGCCTATAAGATCCTCTCTGCCGTTGTGTCTGAGCGCCTGAAACCATTCGTCAACAACCTGATAGGTCCTAATTAGTGCGGTTTCAGGCCGGGGAAGTCCACCATCGACCAAATCTTCACATTACGGCAGATCCTGGAAAAACATAAGAAATGGAGATCGACACCCACCACCTATTCGTCGATTTCAAGGTCGCACATGACAGCTTGCATAGGGACGAGCTATACAACGCCATGTCTAGTTTTGACATTCCTGCCAGACTCGTCAGGTTGTGCAGGAGAACTCTCGCTACTCCATCAAGGTCGGTAAGGAACTCACTGAGACCTTCAATGTCAAACAAAAGGTTTTAGACAAGGCGACGTGCTGTCATATGATTTCTTGAACATCATCCTGGAAAAGATCGTGCGAGACTCACACGCCAGCACTAGAGGCACGATCTTCCAGAAGTCCGTACAACTGCTAGCATACGCGGATGACATTGACGTGATTGGCAGAACACAGCGAGCCGTCAATGAAGCGTTTGCTGGTATTGAAGCGGAGGCGGCCAAAATGGGTTTAGCGATGAACGACGGCAAAACGAAGGATATGTTGTCATTGAGAAAGGACGCACAACATCGACGACTTGGCCAAAATGTCACCATAGGCAGCTATAACTTCGAGGTAGTCAAGGACTTCGTCTACCTCGGCTCGCAAGTGAACAGTACGAACAACACTAGTACCGAGATTAAGCGCAGAACTACTCTCGCCAATCGCTGTTTCTTTGGGCTCAAGAGGCAATTGAGTAGTAGAGTCCTCTCTCGAAGGACCAAGCTAACATTATATAACACCTTGATCATCCCTGTCCTGCTGTACGGCGCGGAGGGATGGACAATCACAAAAGCGGATGAAGAAGCACTTGGTCTTCTCGAGAGAAAAGTTCTGCGTTCAATCGTTGGTCCTGCCTGCGTTGATGGTCTGCGAGAGGAGAAGAAAGTTCAACCACGAACTGTACGGGCTGCACAGCGGTATGAGCCTAGTCAGGCTGGGGCATGTATAGCACATGGACAACACTGCTCCAGCCCGAAGAGTCTTCGACTCCGAACCAGTGGGACAACGCAATAGAGGACGCCCACGGAACCGCTGGCGCACCCAGGTGGAGAAGGACCTCAATCAACTTGGTGTGCGCAGTTGGAGACAGCTGGCTAAAGATCGTGCCGGCAGGAGAGACTTACTGGTTGAGGCCCAGGTCCATCCCGGACTGTAGCGCCACCAGAAGAAGAAGAAGAAAAACGTTAACAGAATACTATTCAAAGTAAAAACATGAACAATACATCTTTAGATTCATTTTTCAAAAATAAACCGCCAATAAGCGTTTGCCGTCGTAAAGTTCCAAACCAGCAATTTACAACTTTCTCCTCTTAGGACAAATATCTTCACATCGCCATGAATACAACTGCAGTTACAGGAGTTGCATTGTATTTCTCTACGGTAAGAAAACATTCGTTATATCGACTTTATATAGAGACGTTATATCAATCTTTCGTTGTGTAGACATTCATTATACTGGACCACCGCTGTATTCTCATTTTAGCTTTATTTAAGAACCATTTCATCCAGGGTTGCAGGATGACAAATGACTTAGTTATTCTCACATCTTTCCAATTTGAACACTAACGTACACTCGATCAGTTTGTGGCCGTATGTACTGATGCTGGGATGAAAGTTAACGTGGACAAATCAGAGGTTATGGTAATTTCCAGAACGCCTGATCAATGCAGTATACATGTTAGTAGAGTCCCATTAAAGGTGGTGGATGTCTCGGAATATATCGGGATCTTTTTCACGAGTGATCGGAAGAGTAATGCTGAGGTTTCCTGAAGGATCGGCTAGTCCGGACAGTTAAGAAATAGATTGGAAGATCTGTAATCAGGAAGGCCAAGCTTGGAGTAAGAGCCAAGTTTGCGGTTTTCAATTCAGTATTTGTTCCAACTCGTGGCTTGCCGTGGCGTAGTAGGTAAGTGCGTCGACTCCTATGCAGAGGGTGCCATGTTCGATACCTGAATATACCACTCTTTCGAGTCAAAGAGTATTCCTGTCTAGAAAAAGCTTCTCAACTTCGCCGTTCGGAGTCGGCATTAAACTGTAGGTCGCTTCTTCGGGTGAAAGAACAAAAGTACGCACAACACAAGTGGTTGCTGAGAAGCTAGGCCCAGGACCACCTCGAACTGTCGCGCCACCCATATTATTATTATTATTTCTTCCAATCTCACCTATGGTCGTTTGATTTGGACAATGACCGAAGGGATAAGATCGCGAATACAAACTGTTTAGATGAGTGTTATTCGTGCTGTTTCGGGAATTACTCGCCGGGAAAGAGTGAGAAACACTACAGTGCATGGAAAACTTAACATAGAGCAGCTGCTTCTTCGAACGGAAATGTCTACGCATCGATGGTTAGGTCACGAATGCCCTTATCATCACAACTTCCGAGGCATGCCTTGAATGCGATTCCATCAGGATGGCGACAGCTTGGTAGCCCTAGGATGTGGTCTTTCCGACCAAGTCCAAAAACTCGCCTGGTTACGCATAACTCCTGATGAGTTAGATGCGATGGCAGAGGATCGAGTTGCCTGGAAATCTCTCGTGAGTGCTTTTTCTCCGCAACGCCTTTTGTGGATCAGAAGATGATGATTCCCAGTCGATGATGGCAACTTTAAGAGTGCTAAAATTACATTTTTGAAAACATTAATGGTCTATAGAACAAATTTTTTGCTGCTGGATGTTCCCGTGGCACTAAGTAAAGAGAATATTGCCGCCGTCACAAACCAACCGCAACATTGCGAAACCGATTACATAACGTTCTCAGAATTGGGCATCAGTAAGACCACACAAAAGGATCCACATCCTTATAAGATGAGCTAAGGAACTAAAGTCACCGGATCATATGAAGCGACGTACATTCTCGGATTGGCCTCTAGACTTTTTTTTATGGAGCCCCCGTGAATCATGTCATGGTCAATACCACGAAGAGGGCGTAGTTAAAAGGGCACATAATCAATACTCAAAGAGAGATAGCGAGTGATTGATTCGTGGGCATGGCATGGAAAAGGGGGGGTCTACGAATCAAGGTTACCATGGTTGACAAATGAACGACGTCGAATATCGTACAAAAACGGTTCGACTGTACCTCTAATCAACAATAACATTTTCGAGATATCTCAAATGATTTGCCTTTAAAAGGAAACGCCGATGTTAAACTTCACGAACGATTGATTTAAAGACCGTTGTTGGGTGGGACGATACGTGGGCCGCACTCCTTGAAAGCAAGACAGCCAGAGTGAGCTATCTTTTGGTTTTTTCCCGCTCGAAATCTTGACAGAAGGTCAGTATAATACCTCTGCTAAACGAAATGAGTCCCTTTATGCTTGAACAACGGGAAAATCGTGAAAACGTATTTCCAAAGTGTGTGCTGTATAGCCCAAACTGTGATTTTTTTGAAAAGCTTGAGTAAAACAAAATGTTTGACCAAAATCAAACACTCACCGCGACTAGTGCTCGCAAAGTGTGTGCAAAGAGTCCGTGAGACTGGTATGCTAATGGATAAGATTCATAGTCCACGTCGTCGGACAAGTGAGAATATGGCTGATATGGCCGAGACCATCACTTCGAAAATGAAGCTGGGAGCAACGATTCGGTCAACACGATTGGATGGCACCTACCGTTTTATATCGACTCCGAACGGCGAAGTTTAAGACGCTTTTTCTAGACAGCAGAACTCTTTGAGCATTGTCGGTGCCTCGAAAGTGCCGTGAATTATGAAAGTTGAATTTTGACCAGAACAGAGATAGCCGACTTCACATGTGATTGCCCCCTAGTTCATCGACGAACTTGAGTGCCTTTTTGACAGATATTCATGAATTTTTGACGGTTATTTACGAGATAACGTAAATGCCGTCCTCTGATTGGTCAATTTGTTTTATGAACATGTTATAAAAAATAGTTGTCAAAAATCTTAAGGAGAAAGAGAGGTAGAAGTCGGGCATCTCTGTAATACTTCTTTTCTGATTTGGACATCCAACCTGTCACCCACGGCGTTGTCAAATTCGAAAATGATCAAATGATCTTGCAAAATTGGGGTGACAGAATACGCTGTTGCGAAACCAGCCTATGCGGCCCTACATTGATGGGAATGTTTGATCTCAGAAATAAAGCCATAAAAAATGGACAAAATTAAATTTTGTATATTTTATTGCATCATTCAAAAATAAACTTGTATTCGGTCCACCCTATATGCCTTTGTATTCGAATTTTCATGAATCTCTTCATTGTATCTAGAAGGAAATTCCCCATAAAAGACTGAACCTCATAATCGACCTTGACAGCTTGAGACTGAACCTCCTCTGCAAAATGCACCCGTCCTGAATTAACTAAGCGTACGAGAACCATAAACAGCAAACATAAAGGCGGCTTTGATCATCAGAACACCTTTGACAGACAGAGGAACTTATTGAAGTCAAAACTTCACATCATCACAGAGGTAGTTGCATGCAGTTGAAATTCAAAGCTCCTTTATTCGAAATCCTTTGATGACTTTCAGAATAGGTGACGTTCACAAGCGATTCCTTTGGTTAAAGTGTATCGGAAAAAAAAAACCAATGCAAGCTAACATGCATCCAAGGACTTCCACATTAACCACCCCGCCGTCAAAATCCCACTGACCTTAACCTGCATTCTAAGAGGTTCTTATCTCGAGTTTTTACTTCAAACTAAAATCATAGCTCAGGCTGCAGCAGTCATTGTAGCGGCACAGAGCCTGCTGCCACCGATAACGAGTGCCAATTACTAATTTGCTCGCTGTGATTCTAAGCAAAAAGCGATAAAGTGGAAAAGCGTACAAAAAAAGATATTTGCATGATTGTTACTTATTTCCGCCAGCACCCAGTTCAACGATGCCAACAAAGTGCGATACGTAAGTAGTCTTATTAAAAGAATGCATACAAAAATAAAAAAAACACAACAAATCAAATTGTTGCCGCTAATTCGGTTCACTCTCAAGAACTAAAACAAGAACCAAACAATCAGAGGCACCCAGATAGGTGGGCTATGCCCGAGCAGCGCCCCTCAGACGGATTTGCAGGAATTGTTCCATTTTCGGAGAAATGCCGAAGGCAAGATTGTACACACAGGAAGCAAGTGTGCATGAGAATAAGATGTTATTTATGACTCTTAGTGCTGACTGGTGACACTCGGTTGGGGAGTATCTGCTTGCGATGGAGATTGATGTGTTATTTGGAATTTTGTGAATGTACACATGTACTTCGAAGGCACAAGATGCGATTCAATTTTGATAAAGCAGAAGCTTGCACATTTTGTGCGTTTTGAAAGACATCTGAAGTCGGATTTGTGAATGAAAATTTGGAGGAGACGGAAGTGCAGGGAAACAATGCAAGTAATGGGCTCTTGTGACATATCTTATCTTGTCGATGTGTGTGAAGAAGGTGATTGTGGAATAAAATAGTGTAATTGTTTATGCATCGGTTGAGTGGATAGCATCGACAGAGCTTAGAGCACATTTAATGTCCAGACAGTTGGTTAAAAATGCCAAGATACCAAGCATTCCTGTGATATGTGCATACGTTGGTATGTCGAATTCCAATTCAGCGAAACTTGCCAACAGCGGACAGCAGCGGGACCATCATGATTTTACGTTACGTAGGGGTGTCCGTTCTGCAGGAGTTGAAATACGCGGATACCTTCTTATCGGGACTATGACGAATTGTCTGTAAAGAAAGGTGTCCGTTATAGAGGGGTGACCGTAAAGAGAAGTTGAAGATGCAGAATGTGGGGGGGAATACGAAGAAATAAGTAGTTGGATAACTCAATACGAGGGTGAAGCCTGGCTTCTGAAGCTACCACATAACGACGAACTTATGAATGTGTGTGTCCGTTATAGAGGGGTGGCCGTAATGAGAAGTTTGACTGTACAGAGATGAAGATGTAAAAAGTGCGGGGGAGGAGGGGAGGGAATACGAATAAATAAATATTTAGATAAGTCAATACGTATATGTGAAGCATGGCTTCTGAGGCTACCACATACCGACGAACCTATGAATCTGTCTGAAACGGGGGTCGTCTGAGGGGGAATCTTGAACCCAAGATGGGAAAAAACATGTTGTTCAGAAAGGAACGTAAACCCGTGAATCGAACCCGTGCTGAATACGAGTTGGTAAGTAAAAGTTATTTATTGGTTTAATTTTTGACGATACCCGATTCCTTTCAAATTGTACGAGTCTACTTCATTGAACATGATAATGCTGAAGTTTACTCAGTTAGTTGGAATCAAATGATTCAAGTTTTGTGTTTTAATGATTTGCTCTGAATTCCTAAGTGATGATTAAAGTGTTCAAAGCCTTAAACATAACTTTATCTTATGGCAAAATTTAATTATATTTTGTAGCAAAGTGTTAAAAGTTCTAAACATAATTATATATTATAGCAAAATTTAATTATATATTATAGAAAAGTTTTAAAAGTCCTAAACGCAATTACATTTTATAGCAAAATTTAATTATATTTTATAGCAGTGTTCAAAGTCATAAAAATAATTATATTTTATAGCAAAACTTTTGGCAAATGTCTTAATAATCCCGACAATTTTTGTTATATTTGTGGTAAAGTGGCTATTTCAGTAGTCAGTCCCATACTGTTATATGGTGTCGCAATTTGGTGGAATGCACTCGAAAAGAAAATCAACCTCGTACCACTCGAACGAGTGCAGAGGGTGGCATGCACAGGTATCATCAGAGCACTAAGGACAACCTCCGGCGAAGCTTTACACATACTCCTCAACATACCACAGATATAACTATTTGGTAGGCAGACAGCAGCTAATACGGTGATCAGACTAAAATCGCTGCACAACTGGAAATGGACACTTGTCGATCCTCAGCAGGTATAGTCCATTACCCATAGATACAGACCTCACTGTACCTAAACTCCTCTTCGAGAAGAACTTTAACCAACCAACAGCACAGTATTTTAGAACCATAGATGGTGAGTGAAGATGGAGATATAATGACGAACTGTTGCCAATCGCTGCTTCTCGACTTTGTCAGAAGGGTGAGGACGAACGATTGAGATGGGAAGGTCATGTAGAGCGGATGGAAACCAATGTTCCGGCCCGGAAAGTCTTCGAATCCACCCCAGAGGGACGGCGCAGTAGAGGAAGACCGCGACTCAGGTGGTGCACGCAATTGGAAAGGGACCTCAACCAACTTTGTGTTCGAAACTGGAGGCAGCTAGCTAAAGATCGAACGAGCTGGAGACGCTGGTTGGTGGAGCCCGGGTCCGCCCTGGATTGTGAAGCCACCTTAAGTAAATAAGTAATTGGTTTGCAGAATAGGTACCCTTAGATCCTCGTGGTAACTCAATGCGCCTATGCTTGGCATAAGTGTGTCAGCTGTCCTTCTGCGTAGCAGTCAGCCACTTCAACGTAGCCTGTGATAAAGTGGTATTGAGTAAACGAAGGTGCTCTCTTACGACTAAAATTTAAAAAGCCTTGTAAAACCTTGTAATTTCTTTCCTTAAAAAATAAAAACAAATTTTAAGTCTTCATTATAATTTTTTTAACCAACGTACGAACACAATAATTTTTTTTAAAGTAAAAATTTGTTAAACGGTGTTACCTAAGATTGTGGGGTATTGACACTAAGAGAGAACAATTCGAGAAGCGCAGGCAGTCTGGATCACTTGTAATAAGTTGCTGGAGGAAGAGCAGATAAGCGGTTTTCTGACTGCTTTTGGGGACTCGAGGTAAATAAGTTTAATTTAAGCCGTTAAGAGTATGACGTCAAATTCGTTTTACCAATCCAGGCAACACAACAACCAGGTAAATGAAAGAACACCACATTTAAAAAATAATCCAAAGCTTCCTAGGCGGGGCCAAGCATTTAAATGCAGTTTCAGTTCTGTTACAAGTATTCCCAATTCTTGTATATAGTCAGTAAAGCATGAATTTCCCTACAACTTCGCACGCAGCATTTATTTTGATCAATTTAATATCGACACCATTTCGTTTTACACTCGCAATGCGAGGGCTCATTAACGTCATACAATAAGAATAACAATAAATACAAATGAAAATAATCATTGATATTAATTACCTCCTTTTAAATTACAGCACGGTTGCTCATAATAGGAACTCCATGTATTTTCATAGGAACAAGATACGTTGGCTGCATACGCCACCAATGCAATCAATAGTAGGCGTAACATTTTGTAACCAAAATAAAATTTATCGAACACAAGAGACACTTTTTATCACACTTTTTACACAATTTAGGTTACACTTTTTTTTCCGTTGTCCTTTACATTAAAGCAATTAATTCGTATGCCTTCTGGACAATCAGGCCGATATATATTTATTTATTTATTTTTTGTACTCTTTTTTGTATTTATTCCCACTTTGTGAGTGTATTTAATTATTAATTTTGTGAAATCATAAAAAAAGAAAGCTGTGAATATTAAGTGATAAAAGAATAATGCCCATCATTTAATTTTATCCTCTTCTCATTAAATCTTCCCGCGGATTGTTTTATTTTTTCTGATGTTGGATGTGGATGTTTTTTCGTGTTTGTGATGAACTTAATTTTATCTATGATACATAGTAGAGTTAAACAATTAAATAAATTTCGGTTGAATTTATTGCCGACACACGATTGATCAAGGACTTAGAGAGGAATTTATTGCTGTGAAATCAAACACGAAAGAAGATATTCACTCTCGTTTATCTCTTATTTGTGCCTGAGTACCGCGTATCAGTGAAATGCGGGGTCCTAAATGTATGCTGCTTATCGGGCTAACCACTTAAAGTGGGCTAGGCTGCGACTGTGGACGGACTGACGTCATATCGATGAAAATGTGTTTGATGAATAAAAGAACATATTTTTCTCTTTTCATTTTCATCCACTGCTATTGAAATACTTTCAGACTTCTCTGAGTGCACATGCCTCTGGGCGGACTTATTGGAACGGATGTGTTACTGTGCGGCAGCAGAAAAGACGAGGCAGCGGTCGGTTCGTGGCAGGCGCACAATGAACAAGATGTTATGCATTTGAACTGATAATGTTTATGCTTTGAAATGCCGATGAAAATTTCGATAGGAAAGTCAATGTGTATTTTTGTGCGAATGCGAACGAACGAGTGGGCAGCGATGAATGCAGAACGAATGCAATGACTGTCATCGGAATTTTCAAAACAAAACATTTCAATTTATTTATGCGAAAAAAGAACGAATGTGGGCTGAAGGAATATTAAATATAAACATTCAATTCTATTATACGTGGACATATTTAAGACGAGAGAGGGAACAGGTCTCAATGTTTATACACACACACTGTCCATCGAACCGAGAGCTAACCCAGTCAAGCAACAATCAATTTTTGACTGCCATTATGCGATTATGCGAATTCATATGAATCATATCTCGCGTCTTAATTGGCAAACGTTTTTATTCAAGCCGCCGAAGCAGCCGCGAAATCATTTGTCTTCGAAGATTACGTCATCCACTCCGAGGGATTAAAAAATAAGCTAGAGCATTGCTTGGTCACTTTGATTTGAAGGGGCGAAAGACGAGGAATTCATTTGGCAGCTCAAGGCGGGTGGTGATGTTAGTAGGGGGATATTGAATTGAGACCAGAATAATACATCGGTAAAAGAGAAATTGCAGATGAAAAATAGAGATATTATTTGCTTCTGTAGATGTGACTCGAAAGCCAAGATTCATTCTGTCCACACAACCCGTGAGGGTCGCCACTCCTGGAAGTCTTTAGATGAATATCCAGACTCATCTGACGTCCGCGTTGGCTTTGTGGGAGGTAAGGGTGCTGTGGATGTCACTTTAACCCAAAGATCTACTGAAGATCCACGACCACGTTGGACATGTTTTGTTGCTATAAACTCTAAAGTCACACATCTTTTGACGAATTATCCGAACAGTTCTACATTCGCCTCAGGATACCAGGCTTTAGAGACTTATATGAAAGCTGACACTCTCGCAAAAATCACCACTAAACTGACAGATGATGGAACCACTTCTAAGATAGGTACCCCCATAGCCGCAAGTGACAAGTGACAAGCTCGACTATCTAAGTGAACAAAAAGTCAATGCCAGATGGAAGAGAGGGAACCCCATTCCAAACCTCCAAGCGTAAATCTGGCCTTGTCTCGATCAAGAAAGATTAGATAGCTTCACAGGTCCAAATCCAGGACTGGGAATAATCACCGGACACTGTCTATAAGATCTACACCCCCAAAAGGTTAGGACTGTTTTCCAATAATTTATGCAGAAGCTGCCTCGACGAAGAGGAGGAGGAAAGTGAACAACACCTTCTCTGGAGCTGCCCTGCACTCGCATCGATCAGGAAAGTCATAGTGGGCTCCTATTTCTTTGACAATCGAAGTCATCTTAGTAAATCACCGGTCAAATCTAGAATTCACTGACAAAACTAGCTGGCTGTCATGATAACCACGCCCACGTGGTAGTACGATGGGCCTACTTTGGCCTAAGTGCATCTTTTTAAAGCCTTAGTGGCTACCTACCTACTTAACTATGCTATGTTTCCCAACCGAGATTTGGAAGGACTTTTAGTGACGGCTCAGCACGCCGTTCCCAGCGAGTTTGAAATATCTCAAATGTCATTAGCTCTCAATTTTGAAGTGGCCAACAAGACAGATGTTTGTGGGCAGGAAATAATAGGGTTAAGAACACTTGAAAAGAAACCGAGCAAATGAACATCAAACCGAGAAAAATAAACTGAAATACACGCTATATGATTCTTGGATTTGACTATCTCTCACGGGTGGATAAACTTAAACCTCCAATGTAAGTATGGGTCTGGCCAGACCAAATCGGTTTTGAAAGCTTTCTTCTTGGGAATTCTGAGTACCAGCAATCCATGACATTGGTACGTTCTCTAAATATTTATAATGGAAATAATTTATTTCAAGCGACTTTCCCGAATCATGCACGCATGGGTCTGAGTAGACCCACATGCGAATGTCGCCAGAAAACTGACTGGTGAATTGAAATAAGATTTTATTTGGCTCGTATCATATTATTTTTTTTTTATTAAGTTTTTCGTTTGAAGTGGAGCGGGAGGGCAGTGAGGGTGATAATAGGTCTGTTCCTCTACCAAAAATAAACAACACAAAACAGTACAAAACAACACAAATTTACGAAAGTCTGTTCCCGTACGCCAAAAATTTGGGTTTTATGTCAAATGGGCGCTCTCTCGAGCGAGTAAAAAAACTTCCCCACCCTGCCCACTCTAACACAAGAAATTTCTGTGGGCAGATTGTTGGTTTTATATCAAATGAATTGATGTGTCAAATACTCAAATAGTTTGCTGTGCATTTGGTTTTGTTTTCGTATGTATGTGATATTTTCAGTAATTTACACATTTGGTAAAACTGCGTTCCCGTACTTTCTTGAGATTTTGCTTCTCTCTAAGAGATTTTTCCCCCACTCCTTGAAAAAATGACAGTCTTCACAATTTTGTGCAGAAAGTACGGGAACAGACCTAATATTAGAAGTATGGGACGTGAAAACTCATTTAGTACATCTCTCGTTATCTCCTGTTTTCTGTCCAGAAATATGCGTTTTGATATTTATGGGGCTGAGTAAACTGTTACGCTCCATTTACCGCCTAATATGTTAGGACTCATCGGAGGGTTAAAGAGGTTTAAACTAGCTTTCGCCGAAAGCACGAGGTTTCAAAACCTCGAAGATGTAGTTGAGAGAGGGGCACATTTGAACCTCTGGCACCTTTGAACAGCAGTAGTAAAATTAAAATTGCATGTGCTGTTCAAAGATACCCAAGTTACAATATGCCCCCTCTCTCCTCTCTGATATGGCTTAGCGTAGGAGGCTTTGAAAAATTGGTCATAACCTCGAGATTGTGTTTTTTAGGAACATATCATAAAGGCTTCGATTGGGTTTTAGTTGTTTTTGATTTTTGGTTGTCTGCTCTGCTGGGGCTCCCTGAGATGGATAATTAAGACAGATTCGAACTGGCATCTTGTTGATCTAATATGACCGGGTGAGTGGAAGGAAGTGCTTTAAAACATGACTGTGTGGAGTCACAGCAGTAACTGGGTGGCGCTATAAGCTGTAGTGTGTTATCGCCTAGCCTGTGCAGAAACCACCCGCGTTGGGGTGCTATTGTTCTCTCACAAGCAGAAGAGACCTACAGTTCTATGACGGCTCCGAACGTGATTCGAAAGAGGAGGTACCGCGAAAATTGTATTTTTCGTACCGAGAATCGAAACCAGGCAACTAGGCTCAAGTGCAAGGGAGTACACGCACAAATCCATAAAGGCAAGGCCGCAAGCATAAGCCAATTTTTTTAATAAAGGACTTGAACAATGCATTCAAAAGAGAGTACATTCTGCATGGCATGGGTACTAGAAAGTGTTTGGAGATGGATCTGGAGTAACTTCTGCAGCAACCACTAGAGCTCGAGCCACTTCTACAGGAACCACAAGGTTTGTACCAACTAGTCAACGAAAGTTACAGTTGTCTGCGACTCGAAAAAAGCGGTGCCGTGAATTATGAATCAAGACTTTATGAAACATTGCACTTGTCCATGTCAGGAATTGAATTTAGTCAACCAGCGTAGGAAGCGTCACGCGCTCGCATAATGTCACTCGCGGCACGAGAGCCACACCACAAGCAAAGGCATCTAAGGCATATTCCGTCGATCCAGCTGTACTTGCAATTTTTGGAACATTATCTGGCTATGTACGTTTGCCCGTAACAAGGCAGCTTTATTTGAGTTAAACGCCCCTCCAGTTTCTAAATAGGTTGAGTCACAGTGGCAAGTATGTTCAGAGGTCTCCTTTCTCTGGACACTTGTATCCTCTTGCGACAGAAGAGTTGATGCTTCGAGTTCTCTTAACCTTAGATTGGTCGTCTTGTTAAATAACAAAAAAAGGGAAAATATGGTAATTCGGTGGCAGGCGTGTTTTCAATCTCAGCTGATTCTCCCACCAGTAAAGTTACTTGGACCTGGTACTGATTGCGAACTCATCTAATCATGCTAATGCCAGATGGTAATGGTCATAGCTATTGAAACATCCGTTCAAATGAACGTGGAAAAATTCTCATAATCTCTACATCGCAAAATAAATATGAACGACCGCTTAAGCACTGGTGTGAGATGTTCACAGTGACACAGAATAATATGAATAATTTCGTGTATTGAATAATAAGCGCCTCCAAAATTCCACCACGAAAAGAAGAAACCGATAAGACATCAAAATGTCTAAGACCTCCAAAGGAGAACATGGTTACATGGTGACGGCACGTGAGTGCTAGCATTAGTCAGGAACAATCTGAGGTGCAGAATTTGTCTAGAAGTGGGGGAATCCAAGACATGTCAAGGTCGTTTATTTAAGAGATCCCTGAATAGAGACAACTGATCATCACACTTATGGCACTTCGATTTCAAAACGGTACAAAAATCGAACGGAAAACTGCTGAGATAACCTCAAATGCGAGTGATTTCCGTATATTTGAGTGTCAACCCAAACAAATGTCATCAAATGTAATGTAGAAGAAAGCGTTAGCAGAGCACTATTCAGTCTGGTTAGATTTTCGATCACTGGGAAGATTTCTTCAAGTAAAAAAAGAGAGTTGTATTTCTAAATGGAATCATCGCTGTGAAGGTACACCTTCGAAACCAAGCAGCTTGAGCTTTAATGTCTCATGTAAAAGTGAGAGTAGAGTGCGTGAGTTCACCATTCATTGCCTCCGAACCGGATTCAGGCAGGTTTTTTTCACTCCTTAATGCAAAGCCGCTTTAACACATGTGTCCTCAAAATCACTCACAAAGATCCTCATACGTAAACGACTGGCAACACCGCAACAACAATCAACAACAAACCAAGGGGAGACTAAATGTGCTGCATACGCACGGACACACAATGAACCCGTCTTTGGATCTAAATACCGTATTCGAGGAATCAATTAGAAAACAAAAATCAATCGCATAATGATCAGAATCAGATCACATATGTGTGTCCAGGCGAAAAATAGAATACTTCAATATTTCACATTATTTCCCAAAATAAATTCATTTCAGCGCCACACACTGTCGGACATTTTACAAAGGGAACGCATCAAAACGAAATAAACTCAATCACTGGGAAGATTCAAAGCAGATCCACACAAATTCCGAGGGTTGAGAGCATAAAATACATTAAAAATATATCACACCATTGAAACAACTTAACAATGAACAACAAATCAAGAAAAAATTATTTCGAAACCTATCTATTCACGGCGAACACCATCGATCACTGGCAACATCGCGATATTCACTGACTCTCCCATTCCCGTCTCACTCTTGCACGTTTTGTTGATGTTTGAGAGCTCCCTGGCTTTCCACTCGAACTGCCACTTCCAGGGGAAATGGAATTATGTACACAAGTGCAGTGGCAAGAGCGAGCGTGATCACTGATCGCTGCTAGTGCGAGCAGGAGAGCAGATGGGCCGCACTAGAGAGAGCGAGTTTTGAGTGTGGGTGGGTTAGTTTGTTGTTATTCCAAATATATGCACACACACTCGCCTATAGACACTCTGGTCATCTCTGGTCATATTTGTCTCGGGCGACCGGTGGAGTGAATTGTAAATGTCCAGCGTGGTTTACAGATGGGAAGAGAAGTTTTTGTTTACAATGGGAATATCCACTGTTGATAGTTGAACTGAACCCGTCGGCTAAATATTGGGAAATTATTGTTTCTCTGAACGATGCGCCGGAGTTGCCAAGTGCACGTGCTTATGGGGGATAAAGTCGAAGATATTTATAAAAATAAATGTGCGGTGTTCATGAATTTATAAAACAAAATTGAGGCGACGATGTGTGCACACAAGTTTACATATATTTTAAGAGCCAAAAAGATGTTTGTTCATATTTTTAGAATTTTTAGAGAATAAGAAAATGTAAATGATTGGAACCATGAAAACACGCTTTTGGAATTCGTTTAATTCGTCAGCTGCGGGCAGAATCACGAATTGTTCAAGTTCTTCTAGCGGCGTTCACACTCAACAATTTGTCGAGACAATTTGTTTGAAAGCCGTGGTTGATATGCCAAATCGTCAATGCGAAAGCTCGTTACAACAAAACGTCACACTTGTTTGTGGTAGGCAAAGCATTTTGAGTTCTGAGCTTCCTATCCTAATCGTCACGACAAATTGTTGCGTCTGAACGCCGCTATTCACATGAGTCACTAACTGCTAACGTGAAAAAACCATATTTGAACAAATATTTACGAAAAGTTAATCTTCCTGGTATGCAAAAAGAAGTGCAGTTAATCATCGACCATTTTCTTAACATAAATATCAACAAAAATTAGTTTAAGTTTACAATTAAATATTTTAAATAATTTCTCTGCTAATCAATCATTAAATTTGCATCCTATCGAGCAGAGAACGTAATACACAAAGTGACACACAATACACACGATCCACTAATTCAAGTCACTTGTTGTATACGGAGTTTTCTCAGAGTTTTCGCAGAGAGCAATGGGCACAATTTGAGCAGGCACACATTTCACCGCGAATTTCCTAAGACCCAAGCCCATAGAATACGTTGCGTACGTTGCGTCTTGTCAAAAAATTGACAGCTCATAAGGTCTTATGAAAGGGAGAGAGACACAGACAGCAAATGCAGCCCATAAGTGGAATTAATGACAACGGATGGAATTGGTCAACTTTTAATTTTCTGTGCGTTTGACAGATGTTTTCATGGAAATTCATTCGGTTGCTCCTTATATGATTGTTTTTACAATATTGTATGGACGAAAGAATACGTTTCGCTTCGTTTAAGATAGTTTTTGAGTCCTTTTTGAATAATTCATGAACTTCAAAATGTCGAACTTCATAGATTTATACAAAAGTGGATTGCGCACGCAGCGTACGACATTGGGCACCTCTTCGCAATCCGGCAACTACGATTTTTGTGGATTACATTCGCTACGTACGCAACAGATTATATGGGCTTGGGCCTTTATGGCTGAAACATAATAGTGCGCTGCGCTAGCCGACTTCATGTTGCGAACAGAGTGCGATAACGCACTGCGCCAGCCGACTTCATGTTACGGAGCGAGTGCGATGACACACTGCGTTGAAATACTTACTCAATTTATCAGCTGTTCGCTCTCTCATCTGCGAGATGAAAAATAAAGCCGCATTTCTGCATACACGCATTTGAAATGACTTTTGTCGTTAAATTATTTTTAATCATCTCTCATTTCATTTCTCAAATGACAGTTGACACAAAATACTCTCAATTTGGAAAAAAACTGTCAATCTGGGAGAAAATCTCTTTCACAGAGCACCCCTCTGTAAAAAAATATTCAACATGTTGAATAATGACGTGCGATGGGCTACGTTTTACGTTTTATTACGATCCTCTCATCTCTCTCATTTTTCACTAAAGCAGGTCGACTTTGTAGTTGAAAGCCAACGCACTATTGTGTTTCAGACATTCGTCGTGAATGTGTGTGGCGCATTTGCCTCTCTTGAGTATTGCGAACTCAGGTTGACAGTTTGCAAAGACAATGATTGATTCGTTGAGAAAACATTTAAGAACGTTAATATGGATACTTTAACTTGCCACTGTTGAGATTTTAGTCGATAACAAAACTCGATAATTCAATCCTTTTAAACTAGCTGTTGTTGAGATTTTAGTCATAAGATATACAGCGAAATTTCCTACTCGGGACATCTCCCTTAAATGGGCATCTTCCATATAAGTTGCATATCATTCATTATCCCTGGGGCGGACAATCTCTTGATCCGACAGAAACAGCAATATACATGATAAAATATTTTCTCTTAGGCGGACACCAAAGGGAAATTCAACGTGCCATCAGACGGATATTCTAGCAATGGCGTTTCTTTAGACTTATCTGTTGGATCAGTTTTCATTTGTTTTTCTCTCATTCGTGTGGTGGCAGCATTTTTATTTTGCTCGGCAATGGAAGTTTTGTTCTCTTGTTCAACTACAGACCAGACTTCAACACATATCATCTATCCAACACGGCAGTAAGTTTAAATTATACGAAGCTGTATCCGAGACGATAATGCTATACGCAGCACAGGTTTGGGGGTATAAGGCTTATGAAGAGGTGGAGAAATTGCAGCGCTTTTTTATTAAAAAAATGTTTAAGCTCCCGCCGAAGACTCCGAACTACATGCCCATGGTTTAAACAGGCATATCTCCACTAAATATAAAAACACTAAAGATGCAAATGAACTACATACTCCGAGTAAAGAAACTTGGCAGACAACAGATTCCGGCGATGCAAGTCGTTCGAAATAAAACTGCATGGTTCAAATAGTGGATTAAATTAGCTGGTGCTGGTTAGAAGGTAGTACTGAACGCGGATGGTAGTAATTGGGGTAACTCACTATGCCAATTAATAAAGCAGGTCGACGAGCAGGCAAGAATACAGTTCTTAAAAAAACCGGCGGGTTCAATACATCGCATTACATAAAGCTGGCTCAACCACAACCTGGGGAGTTGCAATTACTTTAAAGATATCCATAGCATTCAGGAAATGTCGTTTATGTTCAAACTTAGAGGCGAACTTCTAAAGCTGAATTGTGTACCGCATAGAGAGAAGATCTCCCTATACTCTGCGGTATGTGTAATTTGGAAGAGAGAGAGAAGATATCATGCATTTCCTAGGCAAGTGTCCGATCCTAAGGGAAACTAGGGGATCCCTTTTTGGAAAGAACGACTTATCGGAACAAGAAATCCTATCACTCCTAAACCAGAGATAACCTATGATAGAGATATCCAACTTCTACCTCACTTGCCCCTTGATTTCATTTGACAGCGTTTTTTATACGCCTTTTGTCCCCTGTCTGTGAATACCTGGGAGCTCTTGAGAACAGCTGTGGAACAGCTGATACCCTTCCCCACCTTAGTAATGGGGTGAATTAGAGTTCTTATTTGAAAACTCGGTAGTTATTTGAACGTTTTTTCAAATTTCGGTGTTAAATTTTCAACACAGTATGAAGGGGTAAACAAACGAACATAGCTTATGTTCATGAAGTCGATTCATTAAAACTTTGAGAAAGTTACAATCTGAGATACTAGGACATAATTAATGAATGTACAACATAGTGTGAATTTTTGCATTTAAGAAAAATTAATAATACATTCACACGTTCAGTTACATTTTTTTTCCCAACCATTTTTTAGCATTAGTAAAAGTTGCAATATCTTACCATTGTTCTTATCAAATTGTTTAAATTGAATTCATGAGATTTTCAGAATTCATGATTTAAGCGTATAAAGCGGGCTTCACTTTTTGAGTTGATTTGTCAGGTATGGCTTATGAAAAGGCTATATATACACTTAAGAATTAATTTTAGGTCAAATAGTTCAAGTTAAATGGACATTGCAATACATTGTTATTCACGAAAGTCCATATAACAATGTAAGAAAATTCCCTTAAAAATACTAGTCAACTTTTGAACACCCTCCGAACAACATACCCATGTACGTTACATGGAAAGTACATGGATTCCCACTAAATTCATGAATCTGCTGCTTTTTTCCCACAAAATTCACGAATCGGCCGCCATATTGTGGTGAATTGACGAGCGTTGTAAATGGATAAGTGAAATACAAGGGATTACCACTACATCTATGTTGTGGGCTAGGGGTAAAAATGGCCGAAGTTGGATATCTCTATCATCCATTATCTCTGTCCTAAACGAAATGGACGTAAGCAAGTTGCTTAAATACTGCAAAATATCACTAAAATACAGAGATAATATCTTAACAGGGAACTTTTGAAATTAGCATTTTTCTACATGGAGAGTTAATAATTATTACTTGTACATAATAAATTATAGTTAATAAGGCAGACGGCAATGCCATGCTAATTTTGATTTTGTTAAATTTTTTAAAAATTAACATTATTCAAATCTAAATCTAAAATCATCCTTCTCTAAGACTGAACAAAAGTACACTGAGGAATGTTTTGAAAAGTAATTGAATATTTATTTACTTATTTTTATATAGAATCTCATAATTCGCTACCGAATCTATCAATTTTCGGAAGAAAGTTATGTAAATATATGCAAAAACACCTTAAGTTTATTTGTCTTTTTGTGCATTTTTTTTCACTTTCTATTAATAAATGAAAACAGTACAAACTCGATTTGCGCAACCCTCGATTCGCACAACTCCTCGATTTTCGCAACTCTAAAATATCGATTTTTGATTTACGACAAACGGCAACTTTTCTACATTGGTTTTGGAAAATACTGTTTTTTATTATTTGAATTCCCTTTAACGGACAACTCTCTTAGGTGGACAAATAATGGTGCACAATTGCTGTCCGTTCACTGTGCATAAAGGCAACATATGGAAGATAAGTTCCAATTACTCCACTCTGAGAACACGTAAGTTATGCTGTTAACTGGATATTCAAGATCAAATGGATAACATTATAATAATAATAATATGGGTGGCGCGACAGTCCGAGCTGGACCTGGACCTAGCTTCTCAGCAACCACTTGTGTTGTGCGTGTTATTGTTCTGAGTGAAAGGGACCTACAGCTTAATGCCGACTCCGAACGGCGAATTTGAGAAGCTTTTTCTAGACAGGAATACTCTTTGAGCATTGTCAGCGACTCGAAAGAGTGGTATATTCGGGTATCGAACATGGCACCCTATGCATAGGAGTCGACGCACTTACCCACTACGGCACGGTGACCACAAAACCACTTTTGAAAAATGGATAACATTAGAGTGATAAAAATGCAGACAAACAATCCAAAAATCTTGCAGATTGAACCTTGCTCCATCAACAGATTCACGAGCGCGAAAACATATAAAGGCCTTAAAAGCTGGTTTCCGATATGTTAAATTCTCTACAATGTAAATAAAGTTTAAGCCCAAAGAACCAACCAAATTCCAAAGAGCCAACTCTCGATTAACCTTATTTTAGGTTATACCGTGGAACTCTTAATGGCCACCACAACAACAAACAAAAATGCGCAACGCTGCACATTTAATTGCAGACACTACTGGATTGGCTAAACAAATTAACAAAGGTTACCTATTTATTAAATGTCTAAATCTAGACAGACTTAAGATAAAAACCAGAGATGAAGTATCACAGAGATGTCCGACTTCTACCTCTCTTTCCCCTTAAGATCTGTTTTTTATAACGTGTTCATAAGCCAAATTAACCAATCAGAGAATGGCATTTTCGTTACTTCGTGAATAACCATCAAAAATTCATGAATATCCGTCAAAAAGGCACTCAAATTCGTCGATGGACTAGGGAGGAATCAGTTGTGAAGTCGGATATCTCTATAATACTTCATTTCTGATAAAAACAACACAACTTTGACTGGGGCTGGTTGCCAAAATGTTATAAATTGGAGGGGGTATACATTTTCTACGAATTGCAATAAGGTGACGGGTGTACAATATTTCTTTAAACACCATCTCCACTGGACATATTGCTGCCCATCATCAGCACCGCAATCTGAACAGCCACCCGTACTCTTTTTTATCGTGGGCATGACAGGCCATGTGGTTTTAATACAACCTTGACTGCCTGAGAGTCAGCGTCAAGAACCAGGCAACAGACCACCAATCCAGGAAAAGAGGTCGCACAAAAAATAGTACCAAAAGAATTGCATTCACTAACCCCTCACCCATAAGAACGACTGGATGGCGCAGTCGGTAGAGTGCCGGTCCTTGGTTAGCGGGGTCCCCGGTTAGAATCCCAGTGAAAGCAAAGTTAATACGCTTTTATCTGTTTTTCAAATCTGGTCCAGTCACCATTTGTCTTTGGGATCAAATTAACGGCACTATCACTGGAGTAGTCAATCAGTGTTAGGACTAGGCGTATCATAATGAACCAATATGGTCTAAGTGTGCTAGCAGTCCCCCTACGTAACTACCTACCTAACCCCTCACGTATACGAAAACGTCAAGTCCCACGTCCAACTTTTGAACATAGCTCATGCCGTGTCGTCCCATCGAGACATGTCCTTTTTTGTCTCGACTAGATTTGCTTGCATCATGTTCATGAACCCGGCATGGTTCAAGTCCAGAGGAGGCACCGTGTTACTGTCGCACCGCATGTGATTTAATCACACCCCACTGGCTTCACTCCAAATCAATTCGTCAATAGAGGAGGTCTCAAACACACAGCTTGATATCACAACACTTCACTATTCAATTGTTAAATAGAAGCTTTCCTAATTTCAACCCGGTTCTGAAGCATCCCTGCAATGTTTTTTTTTTCGCACAAGCACCCCTGCAATTATCTCAAGGCCAATCGAATCCACACCCATCTCAAGCCAACCGCTGCCAACTCAACAACCCAACGAACGGCAATGAAAAGTATTTAAAAATGTCTTTTAAGGGTCTAACGTGATGTATCAAGGAAATAAGATAAAGCAATAAGAAAATCTTTAAGGCTTATGAGGAGATAAAAATAATAAATGTGAAACGAAATTTCAAAGAACAAACACCGGAAATGGGTCATGAAATAAATTTCGAGTAATTTGTTAATTTGCATATTTATTTGAACATTTGTTTGAGTCCCAACGTGAAAGGAAGGTTGGTTCTGGTCATTGTCTTCAGCTGTGGTTATTTACTCAGCAGGTAGGCGCGCACAGACCTTTTTTCTCTGAGGGGCAAAAAAAGAAGATGTAATTAACAAACACAGACGGACAAGATTAGGTTTACAGTTTACTTTTTCTTGTTGCTTTTCGCTTTGGTTTTTCTTTTATTCATGAGGATGTTTATGAGAGGTCAGCCGCGGGCGAATATAACAGCTTGCCAATTATTCTCTTTGCAATTAAATACCGAAATGAATTTCTTATTTTACTTTAGTTTGCTCAAATTTAAGGTTTCTTTGGCATGTCGTAAATGAAGATGTGGGATGAAGGATTCAATGGCATGTTGCAGGGGTGGAGGTAATTCTTTAAGCCTTACTAGCTTAAGTAGAACGTTGAATGCGGTGTTTGGATTTCAACGCGCATTCCTGGAATAACTCATATGCTCTGCCGATGGCGCTACAGGTCGTTGAGAAATTGGACATTGCCTTCCCTAGTAGTTAACGGGAGCTATTTTTGATCAGTGGAAGGAAACTAGCTTAGCTTTTCCTTGAAATTTATAGTCTCTGAACATCCTTATAGAGTCCTGGCGAATCGAAGTATTCAGCCTCAGTCCAAGGTTCATGGAATTCGAAAGTGGTTAAAAGCAATGGCTGTTCTTTCGATGGAAAAGTGAAACACTCAACAGACTGCTAGGAAATAAGAGTCAACTATAATAAACATAAGGCAAGATAACTTGAGCAAACGGGCTGATGTAGAGAAATAATAGCCACACATTGACCGGGCAACTGAGGCTTGCTTCAGGTTCATTCAATTTTACTAACATGAATGACTGAGTCTTCGTTCAGTTTCGTTCACTTTTGCTACCATGAATGGGAGCGTTATAAATAGGGCCAGTATACAGAAATGACACACCGTGACCGTATGACTGAGCCTTTGTTCAGTTTCGTTAAGTCTCGTAAAAATTTGCTAACATGAATGGGAGCGTTGTAAAACAAGCGAGTATGGACAGAAATGATATCTTCCCGCTTACCGTATGACTGAGTCTTCGTTCAGTTTCGTCTACTTTTGCTACCATGAATGGGAGCGTTATAAATAGGGCCAGTATACAGAAATGACACACCGTAACCTTATGACTGAGTCTTCGTTCAGTTTCGTTAAGTTTTATTCAAGTTTACTAACTTTAGTGGGAGCGTTGTAAAACGAGCGAGTGTGGACAGAAATTATATCTTCCTGTTTACCGTATGACTGAGCCTTCGTTCAGTTTCGTTCACTTTCGCTACCATGAATGGGAGCGTTATAAATAGGGCCAGTATACAGAAATGACACACCGTGACCGTATGACTTAGCCTTCGTTCAGTTTCGTTAAGTTTCGTTCAATTTTGCAAACATGAATGGGAACGTTAAAAATCGGGTTAGTATACTGAAATGATATCTAAATCGTGACCGTGTGAATGAGTCTTTGTTCAGTTTTGTTAAGTTTCTTTCAATTTTGGATACCAAAAGTGGGAGCGTAATAAATGGGGCCAGTGCACATTTATTTGCTTTATAAATCGGGTCGGAATACAGAAATGGTATCTAAATCGTTAAGTTTCGTTCAATTTTTCTAACATCAATGGGAGCTTTATAAATCATTTCGAGTGTACAGAAATGTAACCCCGTGACGGTGTGGCTGACTATTGGCTCACTTTCGTTAAGCTTCGTTCAATTTTGCTCAATAGGAGCAACATAAGACGGACGAATGTACGAAATGGTGCACCGTGACCTTGTGACTGAGTCTTCGCTCAGTTTCATTATGTCTCGTTTACTCTTACGCAAGTGGAAGTCTCATACCTTCCTCTCAACGGATGTAAGTTGGAAGCTGGCGCTGGAATTTTGCACAAGTTACCTGCAACCCTTGCGAGACATTGAAATTTTGCAATGTGCATGGATACTTTTCTCTGATACAAGCTTAAGTTAATTATGCTTGGGCTTGGTCTTTATTCCAAGCAAGTGTAGAGATGGACCTGTCACGCTTATCACCATTCTGTCAACAAAAAATAAAATAGCTTGAGTATGCCTTTAGTTAATTGCAAGCGCTGGCTTCGAGAAGTCTTACTCAAACCAATAGATTGGAGATTGGCACCATTTGCGACAATGAATGACATAGCCAAAGCTAGAAGTGCAAAAACTGTGGTCACGCATCACTACCGAATTGAATGAATCAAGATTTTTCAAATTACTTTTGCTGCTCAAACCAAATAAGACGAGGTTCTCTTTCCATGCACATGCCCATGTTGTCCTTGGAAGCATCCTTCTTCAGCTGCCTCTCTAACTATTTGACCGACTCACACGCTACTGGGTCTTTGCCACAAAGTCGGTATGCCAACAAAGGTTAGCTTAGTTAGATCGGGCTGACTGCACAGAGCAGTCATGCTTAAACTAGCATGGGCCCCTTAGAAGCCTTGTTTCGGAGCCTGTTTTCACACATCTCATACATTATTCAAAAAAGTAGCTCTTATAGCTTATTAGCAAGGACGTCTCTCACAGTCCTTGTAACGATTACAGAAGTCACCCCACCATTCTCGGAGAGCCATTCAGCAGGCAGTAATCTTCCAGTAAGATCTGCAGGGAATGCTGTCTCAGTTCTCCACGAAGACAGATGTAAGTTGTGGGAGATCGGTTTCCTGAGAAAGGAATCAACATTTCGAACCAACCAAAAATATGCAAATCTTCCTCCTCCTCCCCCCCCCCCCCCCCCCCCCAAACTGCACTATGCGTTGATTTTGTTTGCAGTCTGCGGGGAAATTCCCAATTAAAACCACTTGAAGTAATGAAAATGCAAAAAAGGAAGAAGCGCACACATTGCTCCCTCGATGCACGTCAAAAGCCCCCGTAATGAAAATTGAAATTCACTCCTGTGACAGCATCATCTCTTCAATTCTAATTATGAGTTTCCTTTTCACTCTGCGAAATCGTGATGATGCCAGCGCTGAAGTGCTGCAGCACGATCTACTCGTCTCGACGGCATCCTTTCCACGGTCGTGCGTGTGTGTGTGCATGCATTCTCTAATGCACAAAGGGGTATAAGTGGTGTATGCTTATAGTTTGTCATTATTAAAACTTCACATACCGCCATGATGATACTGGGTAATCATAACAACTACTAGTGAAAAGTTTTCGCAAAGATTTTGCCTTGTGCGTGTCTCACAGGTACTCGTACCTAACCGAAGGGATTCCTGCCAAGGTGAAGACGAAAACGAGCAAAATGGTTCGCGTATCACGCACACCCGAAAGTGTGCTTCTAATTACACCGATTTTCATCAACTTCAGCAAAGCGACCGACGACGACGACGACGGGGAGACAACGCTGCCACGAGGGTCCTCTTTTAGCACACACTCTCCCGCCCTCCCCGTGGGGTACTAATTTTATATTTCAATTTTGTACAGTCGAAAAAGTGGTGGCCTTTGAGCATTCGCAGCACATATCAACTCCGGTGCGAGCACCACACGCGCACACACTCGGTACATAAATTGAAACGCTTAAGCGATCCTGCGGTGACATGTGCATTTAATCATGAATACCGGCGTGTGACGATGGGGGAGGTGCTGGGGGAGGCCCTAACCTGCTGTTAGCATTTTACGGGAAGAAGACAATGAGAAAGAATCTCTTCTGTCTTTTCGTCTTTTCCCATTCCAGCCGTTTGCTACGCTCGGTCGCCTGAAGTTCAGGCGCTGTAATTACTGCTGTGTCTGTGCATCCCGGCTGTGTTGTCATCGCCATCATCATCATCATCATAAGCAACGACCGAGGTATTATGGCGGACGGGCTAAATGCCCCTTTAAGTGAACTGGTTCAGAGGGAGAGAGAGAGAGCGAGTGTACCCTTTTTCGGCAACGAAAAAGTAAAATCGAGGAAATGGGAAACAGGGGTGGCTTTTCAGACTTCAGAGTGGTTTTGAGGTAATGACTATGGTGATGGTAACTACAACGTATGGTGAGTTCTACCTCCTCGGTGTCGCATTGTGCACTGTGTGCCGAGTGCCGACACGTTTGGAAGGTGTAGACAGGCAAAGAAATGGCAGCCGCACATAAAGGGTGACCAAAGGAGCAGCGACACTGGCAACCGAAAAAAGGGACAAAACACTTTCACATAATGGTCATAACTATACCATCATTATGTAGCTTAATTAAGTGCTTTTAAGTCCTGAGACACGGGTTATGTCTCATGTATTGCCGGCAGTGTGGATCCCTGCACATTTTTCCTGAC
Organism: Eristalis intricaria; assembly: GCA_964034865.1. Lineage (NCBI taxonomy): Eukaryota > Metazoa > Arthropoda > Insecta > Diptera > Syrphidae > Eristalis > Eristalis intricaria. The sequence continues at coordinate 60,952,741 of OZ035877.1, read as the reverse complement.
AATGGTAATGGTGGCTATTTTGCGGAGCACACTCGACGGAAGGATTTCCGCAAAATGTGACGAGGATTGGTTGTGTAATTCTTTTGATGGCTGATATATGGTGGCCAGTCATATTTTGATGGGACTTAACACTGAAAGGTTTTCAGTGCATGTGACTCGTTTCATGTTGGTCAGTTTTAATGAAATGAAATGTGTGTCTATGTGTGCGTTCACTTAATCACATGGATGCTGTGGCGAGTGCATGGGTGGCTTTTGATTTAATTGAGAAGATCACAACGGAAGCTGTGGTTCACCTTAAAAATCACTCTTATGATAGAAGGTCTTGCTTACTCGTACAAGGTCGAGTAGGAGCGCTGTCTACCTGTCGCAGGGATCACCAGTGAACTGGAACATTTTGTCGGAAATTTAATACCACATGTAATTTGAAACATTTGTGAACGTCTTAATAAATACCAGGAATGCTGCATTCCGCCCATCGAAAATATAAACTTTCCTACATCTCAAAACACATGATGTAGCACTTCACACACTGTGGTACCAAACCATACTGCCATACGCCGTTCCGCGCCTGTATACCCACAAAACGATTTGGATTACAATGCGTAGAGAAAGAGTAAAAACAAAAGTTGGTAGGAATTATTTCAGTTCGAGGATGAGAGAGAAGTAGGAGAAGCAAGCTTCGCAAAATTGTATATACTCGGTCTTGGACCGCACCTGTGAAGGTAGGTGATTCCAGCGAGGAACAGCATGAATAAAGAAGTGCCTGCGTGACATTAAGCCAGTATGAATGGAGGGTTTTGAGGTAATGCTACGACTCGATCGACAGAAGAAGATCTCTTCATGTAAATAATTTGCCTGTGTGGACAATTATAAAAAAAAAATGTTTGTTGACTTTTAAACACAAGTGTGTACACCAGTCTAAATTATGTGCATAGCCATCCGATCGTGTGATCTATTCGAAACGGTGATATTCCAATGGATTAAACATATAAAAGGCATTGTGTTGTTTATACTCATCATCAGTTCAGTACGGTCAATAAAAGCGGTAAAGCCAAAATTCTCTGACTCTTCTCTTTTTCTTCTTAAATAATCCCACACCTGATTCTTGTGAATAACTTTGAAGAGTAATCTGTAGTCCCATCCACAAAACAGGCGATCCTTCCTCTTGCAACAACTATAGATGTATATTCCTGCTCAACGTCGTCTACAAGATCCTGTCCAGCGTACTGTGTGAATGTCTAAAGCTGTTTTGAACCGCATTAATCCGTACGCACCAGTGCGGCTTCCGGCCCGACAAATCGACTATAGACCAAATCTTTACACTAAGGCAAATCCTGGAGAAGACCAGCGAGCTCCAATTCAATACGTACCATCTTTTTATCGATTTTAAGTCCGCCTACAACAGCATTCACCACAGGGAGCCTTTCCAGCCCGAATTCGGGGTCCCGGGAAAATTGATACGGTTGCGTCGCCACCTAGGCGATACACCGTGCAGATCGGCTCGAGGACTTCGGAGCCGTTTGAAACCTGCACTGGATTTCGGCAAGGAGATGCGCTATCGTATGATTGCTTCCATTGGGTACTGGAGAAGATAGTGCGGAGGGTCGCTGTGAACACGGAAGGCACTATTTTCTACAAGTCAGTCCAACGGTTGGGATACGCAGATGACATTGACATCGTCGAGCAATCCCAACGTACCGTAGTGGAAGTTTCCACGGCGATTGAGGAACAGGCAAAACGAGCTAGTCTTAAGGTCAATGAGAATGAGATAAAATTTATGCTATCGAGCAAGAATCAATCTGCCGCACACCAGTTAGGGCAAAACAACGCAATCGACAGCTACAGTTTTGGGGTAGTAAAGGAGCTTGTCTACCTCGGGCAAACGGGAACTCCACGAAGGACATCTTACTGGAGATACGACGTAGAATCACGCTTGGTAACCAATGTTAATTCGGTTTATCGAAACAACTGGGCTTAAAACTCCTAACTCGAAGGACCAAAATCATACACTTCAAAACTCTTATTTTGCCAGTCCTGCTACATGGAGCCGAAAGCTGGAGGCTAAGCCTAGCTTTAGAGTTGATTCTTGGTACCTTCGCAAGAAAAATTCTGCGTCGGATAGAGAGAGGAAGGCGAATGGAGGAGAAGACACAACCGCGAACTCTACGAGCTGTACCAGGACGTGTGTGTAGTCCGGAAGGGAAGAATTCGTGGACTACACTGACTCGGTCACATCGAACGCATGGACAACAATGCTCCAGCAAAGAGGGTCTTCGAATCCGATCCTCCTGGTTCGAGAAGGAGAGGAAGACCGAACCTCCGGTATAAGGACCAACTAATCGTGGATGCAAGACAACTTGGCCTTGATGACTGAAAGCAGAGTGCCCGTTAACGGTGAAAGGCAGCGATATCTCAGGCTCGAACGCTCCACTGGTCGTATGCCTGATAAGTATGTAAGTAAGTAGTTTAAAAATGTTTCCAATTCGCATCCCAGGAGAATACGTCGTGGTTCCGAGACAACAAATCTGCAATGGTTTAAAATATACCGTACAGCCACGTTGATGGCTTTTATCAATTTTGGTGAGGAAGATTAATCACCGTCAGAGAACAACTCACATGCACACATATGTCAAGATTGGCACTATGAGTGCTCTGACAAGTTTTAACTTAAAATTCATACTGGGGATATTATTTCTTGATAAACCTTCTAAAATGGTTTTCCAATAAGGACATCACAATTTTGAATTTAATTTGTCAACATACTCTTTCACTAATCATCAAATTGTTACCGTCAATTTAGATATATTGTGGTAGCTATTTAACTGTTAAGGGTGGGCCAAATACAAGTGCGTGAATAGTTTCCGCATTGTTGGAATAACATCGACCCTTCACGTTCAGGTCAAATCGCAGCTCCGAGGTGATCGATTGACATTGTCACACAATTTGGGAATTTGGTGCGTAAATTCTGGTTAGTAGCTTGGGATATGTGGCATGGCGCCCCATCCAGAGGTCGCCCAAATCTAAGTCTTTTATTACATTAAAAACGGTTAATATGGTTCCGTAACGTCCACCGTTTACCGCAACGATTTTCCCAGTTTCTTTTACTAATAAAAATGGTCCAATGATGCTCTTGGCCGCAACAGCCACATTCTAATCTGTGCGCGCCGCAGGACGACGGGAAGGCTAGAAGGCATTCTTAAGAGGTGCCCAGTAAGGCCATGGGGCGTATACGTAACATTTTACATCGAACCACTCACGAACTTTTTGCACAAACAGCAGTCGCGGTGGGTGTTTCATTTCAAAAAACGCAATGTTTGGGCTACACAGCGCTCACTTTGGAAATGAGTTTTCAATATTTCCCAAAGTTGTTCATGCGTAAAGCCACTCATTTGGTTCACGCGAGTCATGACACCGACTGTCTGTCAACATTTCGAGTGGGAAACAGCTGACAGTGTCAAAATACTACGATTTAAAAAAATAATCACTAGATGGGCCACCCTGTACATACTATTATCCACTATGCCACGGCGGCCACGAGGCAATATTGTGATGTTAAAATTAAAAGTTGGTAGAGTGCCTTCTCCTGCGGGGTCCTCGGTTCGAATACCAGTGAGGACAAAGTTAATACGCTTATATCTAGTTTTTAAATCTGGCCAAGACACCATTTTCCGTTGGGATCAAATTAATGAAGTGTGACTAGGTATCACAATGGACCAACATGGTCTAGCACTAGCAGCCTAATGTACACTAACAAGCAACGACTGCAAATCATGAAAATTTTCTACCGAAATTCGGAGTCGGTGACCTCAACTCTCTCTCGGCCTAAATTTGAGTCTACATATTCGTTGTGTGATATTGCCGTGTCAGTGAGACTGCCTTTCAGGCGTCCGTTACAAACGATCCAAATCAGTCAATTCCACGGCGTTCTCAAGAACTGGGCATCGCTCAGACCACATTATAGCGTATTATAGCGTATAAAGATCTTGGTTTATACCCACACGAGGTCAAGATATGGACTTGGGTGACATGTGGTTTCAACAGGATGGTGCCACAAGCACACATTACAATCGATTTATTGAAGAGCAAGTATCGTGAGCGTGTTATCTTAAGAAATGTGATAGCCGATCAGCCGCCTTGTTCGTGCGATTTAACGCTGCTTGACTATTTTTGTGAGGCTCATGCAGCAGTCATTGATTTTTGTCAACAAGCCGACGACGTTGGAAGTACTCAGAGCCAACATTGAACGCGAAATAGCGGCCGTTTCGGCCGAAATGTGTGGCCGAGTAGTTGAAAATTCGGTACAACGAATCCGCTTCAAACGTGCCCGCGGTGACCATAAGAACGAAGACGAGTTCCATTCATAAATGTTTTGATTGTACTTCAAGCCGATTATAAAGTTTTTTCAAATGGCTCATCTCAAATGGCTTGCGTTTTATTTAAAAAAAAAGTTGAAAAGTCCTTATTTCGAAACCTTTTATATAACATTGATACTACGCCATCGATTTTCCAAGGTCCAAGGTCAGAATTAAATTCTATTGGCGGGAAATGAGGCAAGGAAGGCGATTGCTTCGAAAAGCGGATGGCTTTCATTTTGTCTTGATTGAGCATTAGACTTTTGTGTAGCAAAAGGCAAAAGGGTCCAAGTCCTCGTTTATTTTAGCCACTGAGTCTTCAACTGTACCAACATGGAATCTTTAGTTGATTTGGACATCGACTGGTTGTATATGGAAATTTTATTAAATAGGAAAAAACCATTGGAAGGTCAGTGATAAACATTGAAACTTATAACGGACCGAGAATGGAATCTTGAGAAACACCACAGAATGATGACAGTTGTGAATTGTAGAAAACTTCTTGGACTCAGTTAGTAGAATACGAGAGAATTAATTACAAAACGTTGACAAACATGCAATCCGGCGTACAGTTGAGAGAAATTAAATTCTAGCCGGTGTGAAGTTCTTGTGCCTCTGCAGAAAAACACCGAATGTCAACAGAATGAAGCAAATCTGGAATGGAAATCCTGAGAGACGTTAATCTTAAGGAGAAACAAGCACTTAGTCTCGACTAACAAACCCCTATTCTCACCTTCCCGTCTGGAAACCGAACTCCTTCGACCGGTGTAGATTGAGTCTGAAGTAGGGCTTACAAATATTTCTTTTGATGACGTCCGCATTCAGGGAGAGTAATGTAACTGGTCTGCACACTATTCTGCTGGCAATATTCGAAGCTTAGCTCTAAGACGTTGCTTCCAAGGTTGGATTGGAGCCTGCTTAGCCAAGTCTCAGTGCACTCAGCCCGCCGGTGCTCACAACAGCACCGGATTTATCTCATCGCTCGGTTAGCTTTTACGGGCCTGATCTTCAATTCCAGAGCAGTGCATGAATTGAATTCTCTCACGAAAGGACAGTACACGATAGGAGCAGATAGATTAAACGATTTCCGTTTCGTTTAGCAGCCCACTCGCAGTCGACTAAACTGCGGAAGCCACAGACTGCTACAAAACAGACACTAGCAATCCAGTGGTGGACCATTAAAAAAAAGGGTGAACCATTCGATGATTGCAACAGAGAAAGGTACGTATAAAGATGCGGACTTCAGGGCTGGCCCACCATATGTACAGGATATGCAAATTCTCGGGGCGTCAAGCTCTTGGGGGCTCATTCTGAAGCCTTTATAAAGAAACGAAAACTTGTGTAAGCGCATTTCCCTCAAAAAACTCCATGGGCATAAGACCTGAAAGCAATAGACTCAGTTCTCTATTCATATGGAATCATTTGAGCGAAACGCGCAGAATTTAATTTTTGACATTTGCTCATTTGACACATTTGTGACACGCATTAAAAGTTGGGTAATCTGGAAACGACTTATGCTACAAAAAATTAAAGAGCGCCAAACGTAGGGCTTGTACAAGGCTATGATATGGCTTAACCCGTCCCTGGTGGACTTGTGTCTTGAGGCAGACATAGGCAAAAAGTCTTATCATTTTGTTATAAAAGCTGATCGGTTTCAAGGGTATATTCGCCAACATCAGCGCGATTTACGCCCACATCTCTACCGAGAAGAAGGATGACTTCGAGAAGAAGAAACGTCTAGAAGATAAAAATTAAACCATATCCGACGACGACCTCAGACTGATGAACTATGTCACGGGGCGGCTCCTCTTGCGAGCCCGCCTTTTCTTCGCTTCAACATGTCCACACGGACAGCGATAAATCAACGGTCAGCCAGATTGATCGACGCGCCTTAGACACTTCCCCGGTGTCCGACTCTTTGGAGAATCCAAGACAAACTTGGGTTGAGCGAGTGTACCCAACAAATCGTTGGACATGCAACCACGGATTTCCCAAGTCAGACTGTAACTGCTTGTGGGGAACAAAATTTGATTTTTAACCACTTGTACATAATTCAACTGCACACATTACCGACGGACAAGGAGCTTACCTTCGCCCTAACAGCGAATTGTATGCAAAGTGGGACGATGTGGACTGACATTGTCGTGAACAATGATTCACTGCTAACTGAACCTGTCTCTAACTTGATGCCACACAAATCGAGCGAACTTAAACAAGATTAATGCTACGCGTCTCGTTTTCCCATTTCCGGAGAACTGATCAGGTCATAAAGAATGTCCTACTCAGTGTCATAATCAAAGCACAAGATGTCCCTCTGTCCAATACAATTCTCAAGCCCCCGGCATAAAGTCCGCGCTTTAGTCCTTTCAATGACCACCATTCACATTTCGTGCAAACATCAAATTAATGGAAATTAATGGTCACAGATTTCCCGGCAAAATTCATACATAAAAATCATTTAAACAGGAAAACGGCTCTCTCACAAAGCTTACCACAGTTACAAGGACTCACAACAAACAGACGACCCCCGCAGATAAGCAGCAGGACCAGCAGAAGCAAAAACAAACACTTGCCGTTCCCATTCCCAAGGCAGATACAAAAATGAAAACAGAAAAAAAAAATATATAGAAGTGGACACAAAAAGCAGAACAAAAACATTAATTTCACTTTAAAAAGACGAAAGTTTACTCCGGCAAAGGAACCAGATACACGGCATATACCAATGGGATGGCAAAAGGAAAGGAAATACAATCAGAGGAAATAAAAGGAAAACAAATGATGTCCCTACACAATGGCCGTCGCCGGTTGATGTTGCCATGGGTGGAGTGCGCGCCTCAGTTGTCCCGACGAAGATCGCCGACTTGCTTGCGACAATGTGCTTCCTGTTCGGGGGACAACAGCGATGCTATCGGTCGTGTGTACATGTTTTAAAATGAAAAAGAGCAAAATTCGTCGTTATAGAGGGACAATTTATTTGAACATTCCATTGTTCTGAAGTTGCGCCGCGCCGTAACGTTATTTGCCGAGCTTTCACTTTCCCGATGCGGCATTTAAATGAGCTGAGCTGATGAGACGTTCTATTGGCGAGCGTCCTCTCAGACAACTGGCAGACAAAGTGTCGAATGGGATACGTTTTCTGGATGAATATTTTCAAATGGTCAATTGGAGTCCAAGTAATTTGCTTGGCCAGAGGCTGCGTCAATGACATTGACTTGATGAAGCAAAATTTTGTGACATTTTAGTTGTTCAATGCGCTTTTGACAATATGTGTGAAGTCTAGTAGGAGCCTAGTAGGTGTTTTTTTTTGCAAGCGTATATACGCTTAAATTTCAATTTACATGTAAATTACACTAACAACAAATATTATATCCGCTTAAGTTACTCATCATATCCATCGCCGCTTAAGAAATAAGCGCGGATAAAAACAATGCTTCCAACCGATATTTTCTGTGTATTATCGATGTCATTCCTGAATTTTTTTATTCATTCATTGGGTTGATGTACATATTCACAATAATATGCGCCTAAAAGCATATTTTCCTGTATTTTTGAAAATTTCTAGGGGTGGTTGATGTATTAAATAATTTTGGAATGATTTTGCACCCATAAGTATGCAACATTGGTATACCTGTGCGTGTCTGGGATATACCTTCTATTTATGTTTAGTAATCGATTCTTTGCATTGTTTCAAAATGTTTTTAAATTGATAATAATTAAGTATTTTTTCATTTAAAGATATGGTCTCGCTACACAATCGCAAACTGAAGATTGTGACCATTCACGATCAAGCATCACCTTAAACGATTCCACCCTTGACTGGCACAAATGTCATTAATATCGTCGGTGGTGCCAAGTTTTTATGATGAATTATTAAGCGCCGATGATAATTTTTTGTGTGCACTTATAATTTAAGTGTATATACGCTTGCAAAAAAAAAACAAATTAAATAAATGGTTTTCTAATACAGATGGGTTCTGTTTCATTGCTTAGTCACTAAGGCCGTGGCATAATGGGAAGGTACACTCTGACGGTATATCATTTGCCGATTTGATTGGCATTACCATTACTTTCATAATTCGTCTTTCTATGAGTCACAGACAGCGCCATAAACTTCGACGTTAGGAGTCCACAAAAGGCTGTGTTATATTTCCTCGTGATAGAACAAAAGCAAGATGACTGGACCAAGCATATAATAATAAATAAACCCACTAGGCCAAGGCAGGCTTCATTTATAAATTAAGTCATCAGAAAAGAAAGGCCAAATTGGTGCAGTGGGTGGTTGCGACGGAGGTTCTTTGTCAAATGCCAGTCTCAGTCGATACCATTTTCAATGAGACTGCTGTGTAAACATCGTTTGCAACAAGGGGCAGTTGACTGGCTTGCACAGTTTCCATGCAGCATTGAATAGACGTACAATCCAAATGTCGAGGCAAGCAGTCATTTTTTACAGCGAGACTACATTGAACTTCAAAGATTCTGCGATGATTGGTTACAGTTTTGGAACCTCACCACAATTGTGGTAAGAGTGGGAAGGGGAGAGGGGCGGAGGGTTGATCTCACAACTTTATAAATTTTGTAGACATTGATAGGTAAACTAGATCAACCACCATTTTTTCAAATCCAACACGCATTATCTTCGGGATCTACCACACATTCAAAAATGTAAGTCCCAAGACTGGTTGGGAGTTGAACTTCAGTGATCCGACATGAAGGTCTTGAAACCAATTTCAGTTTCCACTACATTCTATTTTACTTGCTTATGAATTATTGTTTATTCAATTAGTCAATTATGTATTTAATTATTTGTTCAAAAACGACTGTAGTCTTAAAATTATATTATACAGTACATACGGTTCGGTGAGTGTTGCGTTAATAGAGAACGTACTGTATACCAAACTGATGCTCATTTACCATAAACTAATTATCATTTTAATCAGTTGTATTCATTATGATATACTTGCATTGTACCGCGTTCACACATGCTGTTATTAAATTGTATGATCACGTACCGCTTCGCATGCGAGTAGTGTATTGAGTGTATGCCAATGAGTGGTTCACTCTCTTGCCTATCGATCACCGAGCAGACAACCACTCCAGCAATTACAAATTATATTATAATGTGCTTGTTTTCTGTTTTTAGACAATTTCGTTTTACTTCACTAGAAGTACTCATAATTTGAAAACTAAAATGGATGAATATCAAAGTATTTGAATACTCGTAGAGTACTGAACGCAGACAAGGGTATATAAGTGAATGCGTCCATACGGACTTTTATTGAGCAACACCCATCGGAATCACGAAAGTGTCCTTGTCAGAATCCGGCTGTGCATGGCATCAAGGGACATCATCAGTAGCTTCAGCAGAGTTCACCAGCAAGGACTGGCTTTAGACGTGAAAAGTAAATTAAGGCATCATGAGAATTGCAAAATCTAAGAATGGCCTTCCTCTGACAATAAGGTTGTTTTGCAGAAGCGAAATTGATACCATGGTGAAGGTAATCTGACATGACGTAATGCTGTTCGGTACAGACGCAATAACTTCCACAGTGTACGGGGCACCACCTGTCTCAAGGAACAGTGCATTGGCTAGAGAGAATAAATGTCAAGTAAATGGTTCTTAAATTCTTCCATCGTGCTCGGCATAAACTTCTAGGTCCCCTGTTCTTGTGAAAACATACTGAGTTGTTAATGTAACCAGACTGAAGTTTAACTCCAACCTAAACTCACGTAGAGGGACGTGAGCAATTGCAGACGGGGAAGCTCTTGATAACTTCGTATGATTAACCAAGACTTGGAGAAAATCTAATGAATGTATTGATCCGAAAAGCTGCACAGCAAGCCTGCCGAATGAATGCATTCCTTCCGATCGTAGTATGGCCACTTTCGTTATGAATTTTTTCTAGGATCCTTGTGAGATTTTCCAAAAATTTGTTGTAATTTGCACAAGTTTGCCATTGTGCCTGAGGTAAGAATTCGTGCTCTTTATTTTAACCGTGTAATACCCATTTCGAAAGTTATCCGAGTATCCGGGTGCCCGGGTCATGCGGGTAGTACCTACTTCAGCGAGTTCGCGGCATTGTTGGGTTATGTGTACCCGTGGCAACAAGAACTCTGATTCAATACAAAAAATAATCAAGAACGGGCTTATTGGTTGATGTTATACCACAGCGAAGAAAAGGAAACCAGCGATGAAGAGTGGAGTGGCCCCCAAAAGTAATAGAATAGCCTTTGAATTCACACTAAGTTTTTAATTAATTTTGTCTAAATGTACGGGCTCCTGAAATATTGCTGGTACTCACAACCACAAGGGTATCTGATAACTTGGCACCCGAGTGATAAAACCCAAATTGCGCGTACCCGTGTACCAGTGTATGATGGTATCATGAGCTCTATTTATTTTAGAATCAGTAAAAGCAATAAGGATCTTTACAGGCTGCTAATCCAGGCACGTGTGGGTCGCCGTGGCGTAGTGGGTAAGTGCGTCGACTTCTACACAGAGGGTGCCAGGTTCGATACCCGAATTTACCACCTTTGATAATTCACGGCTCCACCTCTTTCGAGTGTCTGACAATGTTCAAAGAGTATATCTGTCTAGAAAAAGCTTCTCAACTTCGCCGTTCGGAGTCGGCATTAAACTGTAGGTCCCTTCCACTCGTGAAGGAACAATAGCACGCACAACACAAGTGGTTGCTGAGAAGCTAGGCCCAGGTCCACCTCGGACTGTCGCGGACGAACGTATGAACCTATGCATCCAAAATTTCATGTGGATCACTAAACAAGATGGCAGTGACATATTTTGCTTTCTAAAGACTAATAATAGGAATAATACTTAAGCTACAGAACGGCCCTAAGAATTCTAACACACCACAAGTCAAACATATTCACATCATGACATCACTTAATCAACAAAGCCTATTAATGTGGGTCTTATTGCTGAAACCCATGGCCAAAGAGTATTTCGATTAAGAACTGCTGTGTGTCTCAGAATGTTTTATTAGAAACGACGGTGCACGCTGAATGGATCTTCATTCGCCAAGTTTCTCATATAAGCTAGTCATTGTGCATCAGACTGCAATGCTTTATCGGTATATTTACGTCTTTCCTTTGAGCCTGACTGTTCAACACTCATCGTTATCATAAGAAAGCATTTCTTGATAAGAACGAAGCATATACACAATCCCCTCACTGTACAAACAATGGGATACTGTGTTTGGAGAAATGAAGCATGGAACATTATTTTGAGAGACCTGTGGTTTCTTTTAGGATCCCATGAGCGCCTCTATGTATTTGACACAGTCTGCGTTTCAGTATACTGCCGGTATAAAAAGAAAACCAGAAGATTAAACTAAACAGTAGGCACATCCGTTTTAAAAATAAGATCTCAGTAAAAATTCAATAAATGCCTTCAACGCGTCGTGGTTCTTTACCAGAATAAGATTTTTGAGACACTGAGGCGTATGTGTAACCTCCAAAATTCAACCAAAATTCTTTAACTTCCTGAATTAAATTTACATTTTTCTTAAAACATACGGAAACTAACACCATAAACAATGTAGTTCACATATTATATCGCATAAGCAAGGAGAGTTGCTGGCAAGAATTTGCCGTCGCTATTAATTCCTTTTCTCTCCATTTCGGATTTATCCGAGCAACTGACTACACGACAAACTCACATTAACGAACACAAAAATGGGAGAGACACAACAAAACGAGCGACAACACAAAATAGAGAACACCACGAGAGACCAAACGTAAGGTATGACTTCCCGTCGCATACACAAACACACACACACAAACACAAACTCGCGCGGGAATCCTTTGTACGCATGCACCCGAGAAAAGAACGAAAACGAGATGTACACCGGTCTAACGCCACTTGTGATGAAAACCGAACTGAGTCGGCAAAATCGCATTCGATAAATGTTGTCCTTGATTTTCCAGGATAATGGCTAGTAGTTCTGCCGATTAGTACGGACGGTGTGTGCGGTGTGCAACATGGGGAAAACTCACTGAGAAATGAAAATGCGAAAATACTCTCAGAGAAAACCCCATCGGCGATGGTGGCGCGACGACGAGACCATGGCGAGAGAATATAGTGGTTTGCATATTCCAGCGGCCAAGAGGCCACGAGAGAGAGAGAGAGTACTGGCGACTGCGAGAAAATTCTTGCAGTTGAGAAATGAGCACTTTCCATTTGATATTTCCCGGCACAATGACCATGACTTGGAATGAACCAGGAAGTTGATTGCGATATTGTGACAGCTTGTGTACACAAATAATGTGAAGAACCTGTGTATTAGTTTAAAAAAAATTCACCTTTGTCTTTAGTCCTTTCTGGCCTTTGTGAAAGATGCGCGAAGAGATTCAAATGGGACTTCATTAAATGGGAAAGAAATTATGTTAGTTCTTATGAAGAACCGAATATTGGGAGAGTTTTAAAGTATACAGGAGTCACCGGAGTAGTTTTGAAGAAAAGCCTTATCCATTAAGAGATGTATAAAAAAATGGCAATACCCGTCTCTCCAGGTATGCCCATCAGTTTACAACTAAGCCCACTTTAAGACTCGTTCTTCAGCCGCACGATCCACGAATATGGAATGATCTTCTCAGCCCGATATTTCCCATTGACTACCATCCGCAGATATTTAAGACCGATGTGCATAGGCACCTCCTCCCCCTTTCCCCTTTCAGCCTCTATACCTTCGGTCAGTTCTGTGTCTTGACCCCGGAGAGCATTTTCTTTCACTGTATGGATCGTTTCTTGACACTTATGTGTCTTTAAGTCAAACAGGGGTATTTCGTCCGCCTTCGATCCGTCTATGTGAAGAACAGGTGATCAGCGTTTGGTTATCCGACAATCGCACCTATTCGAAAGGAATGCTGGTGGAAAACTTTTTCTTGAAGATAGCTTGGGGTAGTGGGCCGTCGGTGTCGTTCGGAAAAAAATTGAGTTAATTAAGGGTCGTTGAGTAACCTGTGGTGAGGTCGGACCACAGTCCGAGTGTTTGACGTCTCAGTCCTGTGCTGGCTGCTACTTGCTTGATTTGGAGGAGTATGTAAAGTACTTCAGACGGTGTGGTACTCAATGCTACGCTGATGCAGACCTACTTTAGGCTTAAGTGTTACACCCTTCTGCAGTCAGCCACTACTTACACTTTGTGGTTATCCAAAACACAAAAAAAAACAAATTACTCATTTTATATTGCAACAACGACTTTTGCAGTAGTGCACAATGTATGATATGATTCTAGCCACGTTCAAGATGGTCCACGCTCCTTCCAAACTCCGTCATTAGTACAAAGATACTGCGGGGGTTACAGAACAATAGAAAATATCACTTGATTTATAGTTTTTACATTTTTCAAATTAATTTTAACCACTGAATTGCACAACTTCGCTTGTTGTTCTAAGGTCTACTACTTGCAACCTTTCCCCCTGCATAGCTATTAGGTGAGAACGGGATGGAGAAATGTAGACATCCATTTCAACAAGGCTCTCGCAACATGATCTTACCAACAGCTCTTGAGTGGTGATTGATATTTAGGGCAGAGCACGCAAGGCTTGGCTTGTATCAACCAGAACCGTACTCTCGAGTTATTAATGAAACCATTCGTTTTGGTGTCAACACGTCGTCAAGAATTTTGAGTGAAGTTTCATGTGCTTATTTGTGTTTTGAAAACATATTGGGTACTGGGCTGTTGTGCTATTATCAGTACACGTAGCTCGGGTGCAAGACGTCTAGCAAACATGACTGGAATGGTGGAAGCAGTGTGCCCAGGACCATAAGGAAAAAAGCAACGATTTCTCAGGCTCGGGTCGTAGCCCTGCTAAGTAAGTAATAAGAACATGGGTTAAATGAGTCATAGTGCACGATCTAGCCTGCCAATCCATCCTTCTCTCCCTTTCTCCCTCTATACCTTCGGCCCGTGATGGGTCTTGACCCCGGATACATAATCCCTTCAGCACGGACAAATTATAAAAAAAAAAAAACAAAAAACTTAAAACTAGAGATAAATTGCTCGCTCAACTCAACCAACGATTTACCTGCTTTACGAATTTTTATGATAAATTTCAATAATTTCCAAGAATTTTTCTGCGATCAAATTGAAATACATGTTTGAACTTGTGTCATGACCAGACTCACGTCAAGCAAACAGCGAAGAAAAATCACCTATTATATACATTTCATACTAGATACACGGCCACGGTCACTAGATACAGTACGCTGACCCAATGTTTCTTATGTACCATAAGTTTGATTTGAGTGTAGTGGGGTGCGCATCCTTTAAATCGCAAAAGGAATAGTTCAGATTGTGTTGTGTTTTGTTGTCAAAAAATTGACCGTAATTGTGACACAAAGATAAACTGCAGGGATTGAAAACATTTTTTCCAATATGCATGTGTTAACTTCACTGTTGAAGACGCTGAGTGTTACAAATCAATTTAGATGTGAAAAGGTGCAATTGCGAGACGCCATTCTCGACTCTTGCCTTTGCCGGTTGTTCCTGCAAACAAAAACAATAAGCAGTCAACACAGTGCAGCCGGTTGCTGAAAGAACAGCTGACAGGTCTCAGGCAACTAAATTAATGGAGGAAGATCAATGTACTCTCCAAATGTCAAGCTCGCTAATCTGGAGGAAGCAAACCATCGTTTTCTGAAAGATTAAATGAACTCCGAACGGAGAATGTTGAATTGAAATCAGAAGTGAATAATTTGGAGAGCAAGCTTAACTGGCATCAACAACGCCTGCTTAGCAATTATATTGAAATTGTTGGTGTGCCAAGTGTTAATGGCACAAATGCAATCTCCAAAGCTAAGCAAATCTTCCAGAAAGCTCTATAGCGGTGTTTTTTTTTTGCAAGCGTATACGCACTTAATTTATAAGTGCACAAAATAACGATCATCATAAAATCTTGGCAGCACCAACGACATCTATGACTTTTGCTAAGCAGTCAGGGGTATAGTCGTGGAATGTGATGGTTGATCTTTTATGGTCACAATCTTAGTTTGGTGACTGTGTAGCGTGACCATCACGTTAAAAGCAAAAGCACTTAATAATTATAAAATAAAAACAATTTTTATCAAATGAAAAGAAACGATTACGAAACCTAAACGGAATGTATAGCAGAAACTCTGGGTATACCAAAAATTGCATACTTATGGATGCCAAAACAATTAAAAATGATCTAATACAACAACCACACCTGCAAATGCAAGCCACATACAGCAACCTAAAGAATGAATGAATAAATTCAGGAATGAACTCATAGAAAATAATGTTTGGAAGCATTGTTTTTATCCGCGCTTATTTCCTAAGCGGCGATAGATATAATGAGTAACTTAAGCGGATATGCTCATACGAACTTTTGCAGTGATCGCTGCTAATATCCCCCCGAATAGTCACTGCTGCACGAACACGGGCAGTGGTTCCTTGCTTTTAGTGAATTGATTCACAAATATTGTTACTTCACATTAAAAAGTGTTATTAATCACAATCAATTAAAGTCTATTGCACGGAAAAATAATATAGCTTTCTACTTGGGAAAGAATGTTCAAAATTGGTTGAGTAGTCATAGAGATTACTTCTCACAAACAGGCAAATTTACATACTTTACCTATTTATATTTTCGTGTGATGTAATGGGCTTAAATTTATTTACACATTAATTAAAATCTTAAAATTACAAATTAAATAAAAATGTAAAAAAATATGTCTAATTGTCTGTAATTAAATTTAGAGTTATTGTTTAAGATAAAGCTGTCCCAAAATTATTCGAATTCCCACACGGACAAGGACAGTGCTGTTAATTGCACATGCAACAAAGAATTCAGCAAGATGAACTCATCACAATTCAATTCCGATTGCAAATCAATAACTCTGTATTTTCGCTTAGGACACCCTGCACATCCTACCCATCCGGAACATCCTCTGTGCAGACTTATGAAGAGCATCAGCTCAGCAATCATTAATGCTCCTCCATTACGCATCAGAGTCCAGTTGTAGGAATTCAATTTTGAGATTCCGATAATCTTGACAGAAAATAAGAAACAAATCCAATTTACCCAGAAATCAATCAGAAAATTGCAACTTGATTGAAAATGTATTTTCTAAATCAAATCACCTGGATTTCAATCAATTCCATTCCAGAAATAGAGTGACACAGCTCCCACACACACACACACGCAAAAAAAAGGAAGTGAAAACGAAAAAATTGATTCAAATGCATTCAAGACAATTCCATTAAGCGTGTGCAGCAGTTTGAAAAGTACTTTTGAAATCCGTTCATACGTTGGGTAACTGCGTACGAAAAATGAAAAACGAAAAACGAGAAACACTCTCTCGAACGGATATACATAATCACCTAAGAGTCCAACTGACAGATACATTGGCTTATCTGCTTTGCTCGTTTCAAATTGCATCTCTTCTTGTTATTGCATTACCGACCTGTATGCACATTGTTGGCATCTCTGACGGAATGAAACCCTCCCTCCCTCATCCTGCCTCAGCGCCATTGCCATCTGAGTTTCATTCCTGAATCGACCGACCCTCCCAGTCGTCCATATTCAGATGTAGACGAAAGGTAATACGTTCCATATATACTCGAACTCTTACCTACTCGTACCTACTCGTACACCAGTCGTATCTCATAATTTGGCCCGGTGAAGAGCAGTTTTCGTATCGTTGCATTATTTTGGATCGGATTCGTTTCATCTGACAAGGATTGATATCATAAACGTATTTGCTCTCTCATCGTTTTCCGGAGCCACGACCGTGGATACGGTAACCACTATGCTCCTGACCACTGAATTGAAATCTCAGTTTTCAGTAGCATGTCCTGCCAAAAACGAGCAAATTGAGATTGAGTTTATTCTGTTGATTGATACCCCGCCTGGACGTGTGCATCAGTTTGTTTTCTGGAATTTTGTCTACTGGTCGGGTCGGGAAGTCGGGGAATATATTTGACAGCTGAACGACAACTGTGTTTAATTGATATTCCTCCGGTGCGGGAGCTCAAAGTGTGTGAGCGAAGGGGAGAAAATGCACTGCTACTGTCCTTGACATAGCAATGATTATGACTTGACAGAATTGGCGAAAGGGTCACTGCCGAAAAGCTATGCACGGCACTCGTTTGATGACGTTTTGGTGCTTATGCTCAGATTTAAGGACGAGATTAGGATGCTAATGTATGAATGGTACTTGCATTTGGCAATTAACCTGTACCTGGCAGGTTGATGGGTAAGGAATTCGCCCTGTGTCTCTGCGAATGGGAGGCACACCAACAAAGGGTTTCACATTTCTCTGAGTGGGATGTGTGCGGCTGACATTTGCAATCAAATGAACAGACGTCGTCGTAGCCAATTTTCAACTGAGAGTGCCTATTGATGGCGCAGAGATCAGCAGTCAGTTTGAGTCAAAGTATCTGAAATATCTATTCGTGTACATACCGAGCGAGTCCTTTGAGCCGAGAAGTTACTTGCGACTTACCTGAAATTAATCAAAGAAAAGTAGTTGCATGTTAGATTTCAATTATTTTAAATTATTTAAATTAAAAGCTAGGGAGACATCGTACACAATACAATGTACCAAGAAGATGTAAATGGGTTTTCAAGCAAGATAGGGTCACTGGGCACGTCAAACACATTACAGCAGCAGGAGGCTTTACGCTCCATCCCTTTCCAACGTAGGCACTGTACAAAACAAGCCTTAAGACATCCATCCTAACGAGGCAATCACGAACCTGAGAAACACAGGCCATGTAATTATAGCCATAGTCCCTGGATACCGTGATCTCAACACGTTAAATTGGCCTACAGACCAAAACTTCACGGCCTCATCGAGCCACGAGCCGTATAACTTCGACCAGAAGAGCTATAGCACTCACTATCGAGGCAGCCGATTTACCACAACACTCCACCATCCCAAAAGGCTCAGCATGGACACAAGGATGTGAACAACCCGATGTAGGCCATGGACATGGTAGAATGTTTGAAAAACACCAAATCGATACTTTAAGTGATAAATGTTAAATTGTACAATGTAATGCAAGTGGGTCACCGTGGTGGAGTGTGTTGGTGGCTCAATTACAAGGGAGCTGCGGAAAAAACCAGTGTACCATTTTAATGAAATTTAGTGTACCATAGTACGAGTGGGAGGACCCCGATCCGATGCTTTAAAAATTGTGCAGGTAGCTCAAAGCATAAAGCATATAAAAAAATACATAAATACAATAATGGAATGAAACAAAATACCGAATCCTGACCAGGAATGTGGAATGATTTAAGGAGCACTGAACTGTATGCACTTTTTGGAATACTTTTGGCCACTGGGGCATCTTACGCATCTTCGTCAGAGTTGTAAGAAATTCATAAAACTTACCTGCATCTAATAAACATGGTTTCTAAGTGACACATGGGTCACGTGGGTCGCCGTGGCGTAGTGGTAAGTGCGTCGACTCCTACGCAGAGGTTGCCAGGTTCGATAAATGTTATTTCCTGTGTAGTCCAAACTGATCGTTTTTTGAAAAGAAGTTTTGACCGAAATGAAGCACCCACCGCGACACGTAAGTTTGTGCAAACAGGTCGTGAGACTGGAATGCGAGTGGGCAACACTCATGGTCCCTATCGTCGTACGGTGCGTACAAATGAGAACGTGGCTGCTGCGGCTGAGAGCATCATTGGACTATTTTCGAAAATAAAGCTGGGAACAACATATCGATCAACGGTGGGCTTTACAGAGGTATGTTAACCGACTGAAATTAAGGACATGCATTTGGACGACCTCTTGTTCATGCAGAATGGCGCGCCATCCCCCACAGCCACATGTAATCAGCTGTCTTGGCGATGTCAATTGGCCGCCTCGGAGCTGCGATTTGATCTCATTGGATTTTTTTTTTTTGGGAAAACCTGAACGTTGTTACGCCAACAATCCGGAAAAGATTCAAGCATTTAATGGCAACATCATCTAAGCAATCCATGAGCTACAGCTCGAAACCATCAAAAGGCCTTCGAAAATTGGGGTGAACTGCGAACCAGACGATGCAGCCACTTAAAGGACGTTGTATTTTATAATTAATGGAAATGTTTATCTTACTAATAATGGAATGGAACAATTAAATAAAATATTTTTCATTTTATTGCATTTTAAAAAACAAACCTGTATTTTGTTTACCCTGTATGTGTATAAATGCGATGTCGAACATTTTCCTACACATTTTCACGTGTCAGAGCATTGTCAGTTATTATTTTTCTTTGTTTAGCGTTTCATCCCAGGATGGGCGCAGGCTTAAACTCAGAATCTCCAGCTAGTCTCTCTAGTCTCTAGTCTCTACAAAAAGGACCCTTTTTCCGTGTTGTCTCTAACCTTATCTGATAGGTCCTCTGCTACGTTATTCTGGCGACTACCAATCCAAGACCTTTCGAAACCAGAACCAACTCGTCATGTCAACATCAACGTCTGTATGGTTCACCCATCTTATAACTAGTTGGCTCCATTGATGTTTGGTTATAATCATGTCGCAGTATTGCCTGAAGAATTCGTGGTTGAATCTTCTCCCCCAGGCGACTTCAACGCAAACAGCAAAAATAAACCAAGAAATCCTTTATCCGCTTACGGATTTGTTTTTGTCTCGTAGAGCAGGACTGAAATTATCCACGCCTTGCATAAAGTCAACATAATTCCTCCAGAGAGCTCTCATCAAGACACCTATCTTTCGAGTCACGAACAAGGCTCATGGTTCTCAAACTTTGCCTTTTTGAGTCGGCATAAATCTATAGGTTCCTCGTACTCGTGAGAGACCTCGACACAAGTCCACCTAGCACATAGTCAAACTCAATCAACAAATATTTGAACACCCTGTAGTCCACTAATTTCCCTCACAATTTCATTTCGCTAGTGACAAAATTTGATTAATAAGCATTAAAAAACTAAATCACTGTCCGGGCATCCCGTCAAGCGATTGACCCGAAAACCTCAGTTGTAATAAAGACCAGAATAAAGACAACACCGAGTCCGCAACCTGTTCCCCTGTGAGTGTGAAAAATTCCTACAGTTCCTTGTCTTAACACAGTATACACCAGCATTCCCTGCGTCGAAAACTCACTTCCAGTACCATCCCATCCAATTATCCTCCTGCCAAGAAGATGCACTCACTTTTCATTACTTACACTCTCACACTGGAAATCCTGAAGGACTTAGCAGTAATCCATATTCACTACCCGTCCATAACCCCGAAGCGCTCACTCACTTCAGTGGACTTCATTCAATGGATTCGCATGCGGTAGACACCGAGTCGATGGCTAACCAACAGGGAGTGCCATGCGAACGCAGTGGCCCACAAAAAAACCAAACCAAAATCCAGATTTACCCAACACGGGGATACCCCATCAATCAACTGCAAATTTACCTTCGGAATTAGGCACGTCCTTCGTCAACTCCTGGTGTGCTGTGCCACTGCTCCTACCGAAATGTAACCGATGCTGCTTGCTACGTGTGTAACTCTTGCAAAATGCAAAAGAGCAATGAAGCAAAAGAAAAAGAAAAACAACGAAAAAAAGAGTAATAGAAAGAGTTGCATCCCCGTACACAGCCCCAAGGGTGTACACGCACGACAGGCACACAAGCACCATATGATGACCGATGGAAGTTGCAGGACCAAACAAATGTAAATGGAATTCGTGTTTGTTACAACGAATGGGCAACAGTCACAAGGCTGAACTGGAACCAGACGTATACCTGACGCAAGGTGAACAGAAGGCAAAGCAAAAAACAACTCTTCAAGCAAGCAAAAAATGAAACAAAAAAAATAATCACGGAAAAGGGAAATGTGTGCTGCCAACGAAACGAAACGAAACGAAACGACCTCAGGCCCACGTCACATGCACACGAGTCAAGAGCACAGACGAAAAAGGGATATCATTTCCACCTATCTGCGTTTTTTCTGCGTCTGGCCGTTCTGAAAATTATTTATGAATTTCATTTTCCACTTTTGTCAGCGTCAGCAAGAGATCTACGAGGACAACTCGCCGCTGGTCACTTCGCCCGAAGAAGGATCATCACAATTGTGGAGTACTCTGTGTGAACTGGCGGCAAGGGTGCATGGAGAATACTGAATACTGAATACCCGAAACGCGCCGCTATCGCGATCTGTCTCAAGAGTTGCCGACTTCTCGATTTCAATATCCCTGCAATAAATAATGTAACTTCAGTGTTTTCGCTTTCATGGGCGCTGTGTGGACGGGGGTGGCGCATGGGGGTTAATGGCAAACTCAAATAACGCCGCCGGCGGACGTCACAAGTGCCCGAGCAGAGATTTTACGTCTGGACTTTGAATTAGTCTTGTGGGTGCAGTGACTGGTGCAAGTAGTGTAACGGATGGAAATGAGGTTCATCTCACAGAGAAGACTCAAATTCGCGTAAGCCTTCGGCATATGTCAAAGAGAGGACCTTAATTCACAATTCACATGGTCTCTTAAAGCTTCAGCCACATGGCCTTTTGACAAAGCAAAGTGTTCTTGAACGGAACCAAGGAAACCGGCAAGTCTATGTCACAATTCAATTTAAAGGCACCGGAGCACCGGATATTCTCTCAGCTTGCAGTTAACAGGCGATATTGTCTTTGCGTCCATGCGATGAGCACAAAAAAGCCGCTGTCAGGCAGAATTGGCCACTCAATCTGGACGATGAGAGACGAGAATTCCGCCAGCCAAGACAGACGAAGTGCAGATAGCAGCATAGAGACTGCAGCTGGTGCGAGCGGGCTTAAGTGACAGCTTTGATTGATCTTGTTGGTCGCAAGGACTTGGCCAGCATTAAAATAATTTCCAAGAAAAGCCGAGGGGATAAGAATTGCAGTATCATGTGCCAGGAGACACCTCTGACTGCTCCAAATATCAAGAGAGAAATAAGATTTCCGTCACATCGCGTACGAGATCTTCTCTACCGTTTTGTGTGGTTACCAACCTAAACATGGGATCTGGTAAGGACCAGAGTGACCTCCGGGCAGACAGTCCACAGTTGACTAGATCCTCACACTTCGACAACGAAATACTTAATTTATGAGAATCAGCACGATGAGTTAGTACTCATCGATTTCAAAGTGGAATATAGCTCCTTAATTAAAGCCTATATCAAGTTTTGAAGTTCCGGCCAAACTCGCCAAGGGTCACAAGAAAAATGTGTAACGAATAAGGCGTGCTTCCTAGCACCCAGCGGGGCTAGTTGGGCCACAGGGTAAGTTGGGCCGTGGGGCAAATTGGGCCACGGGGCAAGTTGGGCCACGGGGCAAATTGGGCCACGGGGCAAGTTGGGCCACGGGGTAAGTTGGGCCGCGGGGCAAGTTGGGCCACGGAGCAAGTTGGGCCACGGAGCAAGTTGCGCCACGGGGTAAGTTGGGCCACGGGGCAAGTTGGGCCGCGAGGCAATTGGGCCGCGGGGCAAGTTGGGCCACGGGGCAAGTTGGGTCACGGGGCAATTTGGGCCACGGGGCAAGTTGAGCCACGGGGCAAGTTGGGCCACGGGGCAAGTTGGGCCACGGGAATTACTCAAGAACCCCAAGTACCGCACGAACAAGATCAAACACGAATGGTCTTAGTTGCATTGTATCAGCAGATGGGCAACCAACTTTTTATTTGTGAAGTGAAAAAGTAAAAACAATGTTTTCCTTATTTTTTTTCCAAGTGGCAAAAAACTCCAAATTATACACTTTACATGCATTATACAAATTTGACTGTTTTGAGTATTTTTTTTTTTTAATTATGACACGATGTGTTCAGCAAACTAGATGTGTGGTAAGTTGGGCCAGGTGAACCAAGAGGAACAAAAACACACCTACTTCTTCAAGTGCAGAAGAAGTATTGTGCTACGGTTACCCTAGATATTAAGAATGCTCTTGACCCTGCTAGCTGGACGCAAATACGAAGGTTTCTGTAATTGCTATACCTGTTCCTATCGATTGAAGATAGTTATGCATTACTTCAATAATAGGATGCTAAAATAAATCACCGACGTCGCACTGATGTACTACGTTTAACGGCGAGAGTTCCACAAGGGTCTGTCTTAGGACCAGTATTGGGGAATGTAATGTATAACGGCGTTCTACTACTTGTGCTTCCCGAAGGTGTACAAACCATTGACTTTGCCGACTACATTGCAATTGTCAGAGTAGCAAAAGACGTACGTATAGAAAGTGGATTATGCTACAAACACAACTATTTCTATAAGGAAAGACCATCAGTTTGGAACCAGCGACAAAACCCAAAATGGCGGCTGTAATCACTCCAAGCTGGAAGAAGGCTACATACCTAAGCTTCCTAGTTGGGGAACAGACGCTTATCAGTGAAGTACCTCGAGGTTATGCCTTTTTTTAGGGAGCACATAAGTTATGCCAGCGAAAAGACTTTACTCGCGCAATGAGCGATCTCTCGAATGCCCCTTGAACATAGGCGGTCCGGATATGCACGTATAATCCCACGCACATGAGTAGTCAGTTCAGTCATCCTGTACGCTTCTCCAATTTGCTCTGCGGCACTATCGGTAGGACGACAGAAAGTGATTATGACGTCACTCTATAAACTATGCGCAATAAAAGCAATCAATGGGTTCAGGACAATCTCCGATGATGCAGCGTTCCATTGACATTCTAGCTGACGAGCTCAAGAAAGTGCATCGCAGGCGAACCTCTGACCGCCAGCAGACTAAACTGATAAAGGCAGAAGAGAGCGAAGAGTTCACAGTGATTTCGCAAGCCAGATGAGATGTCTGCATAAAGAGAAGATGGACCTATAAACTCATGCCCGTTATCGAGTGATAATGAATTTTTGCATTACTCCCATCTCTGATAGTCTCAGTGGCACCAATTGCCTGCAACGACAAAATTCTCCGCACATTGAGATATGATCCATAATCGAGGAATAAACCTATTTCTTAAGGTGGCGCTACAGTCCAGGAGGGACCTAGGCCTCAACCAGCAACCGTCTCCCTCCAGCTCGATATTTAGCTAGCTGCCTCCAATTTCGCATCCAAATTTGGTTGAGGTCCCTTTCCACTTGCGTGAGTGGCGCACACTTCCTCTACTGCGTCGTCCCTCTGGGGTGGATGCGAAGACTTTCAAGCCCGGATCATTGGTTCCTCTTAAAGCAACCAAGAGTACCTTCGTCCGCTATTGACAAAGTCCATGCCTTTGCGCTATATAGCATAACTGGGACGATCAAGGTCTTATAGAGGGTTATTTTGGTTGATCGAGAAAGGGCTTTGTTTATCAATTGCTTTCTTAGCCCAAAGAAGCGAGATATTCTTCGTATAATACTCGGAATAAGCCTTAAATATCTGAAATATAGAAGATAGTCGACAGAAACTGAACGAAGTTGAATCACAAGTCTACAAATGTACTGAATACTGACCAGAAACTGTTGTAATATGTAAAAACTGTTCAAAGTAGTCAGCACTCAGTAAAGGACGCATCTTGTCAGCCAGACTGTTACGCATTTCAGAAGGGCGTACTTAGTTCGCCTGTCATTTGTTTGCAAACTTCAAATGAAATATCCTTTTATCGATAATGACTCAAGGAATCATTATACACCCGTGGCGCAGGGGACACCCACCCACCATGCCGCGCCATGTGGAAATGTAGAGACGAAAGGTAAACAAGAGCAAGCTTTTGAACTATCGCCGTCGCTCGTCGTCTGTAGTTGGCAGACAAAGGAAAATTTATTATTAGGATATAAAATCATTTAATCTCCTGTGTGCGCGCCTTTGTTACCATCGTGATCAACATCACGAATAAGACAGACGCCCGTGCTCCATTCCTTTCGGCACTTTTAACAGTTGCGTCTTTGGCTCTAGGTAGTCCTCCCGCACCGGCTGAAGTTGTAAAAGCACGACTGATGCCGAACGTTTCATGGAAATGAAAGTGGAATGCAATATAAAAATTCTACAACCGGGAAACGAGTTAACGCAGCACGCGGAAAAGACCAAGAAAGGGAGAGTTGCGAAGCAGTAGGGCGCACAGTCCAAACGTAAACATTATCATTTCGCTTTTCTTCAGGTGTACTCCGGTAAGACAAGGTGAGGGAATTTTTTATTCCCTCCCTGCTGCCCTTAGCACCGCCGCCAGCAGGGTGGAGTGTCTGCAGAGCATTCCTACTCATCCTCCAGGATCAACTGGATTCGCTCTGCCTCTGCTAAATACTTAGCAATTATTCAAGTGGAAATTTGTGTGTCTGGCAAAAATGAACAGCAACTAGGTACGAGTACATAGGCTAAGAGAAAAGCACGAAAACGAAAGAAAAAAAATAATAATAATGAAAAGGAAATAATTCGTTGCAAAGCGAACGCCGAGAGAGTAAAGGAAGATTCTAGTGAAACCACAAAACGAAGAGACCGCCACCACCACGGCTGGTGGAAGACGTCAAATGGTTAAGATGGGATTTGGTGTGAGGGTCGCCGGCTCTGACACGAGGAGGTTTAACTCTTTTTAGTTAAACGTATGGCTGCTGGCAATGCAAGGAGCAAGCGATAAAAGGAAATTTGTGTAGCCAATGGCAGAAAATAAGATGAAAGTGTTTTATGCTCTTTCCTCCTGAAAGGTTGCGCCGAGGCGTACTGATGAGAGCGTCGATACTCCCGCAGAACACACGCAAAAGAAACGACTTAATCTGTGCAAAAGATTTTGTATTCTATGGTGTAGAAAATGAAATTTCGCATCGAATATTTCGCTTCCTCTTTCTTTCTTTATGGCAACTTGAGTGTTTGCAATTGATAATTGTGCTCAAGAAAAGAGCTGTGCTTCAGGAAATAAATGCTGGACTTTAATGTTTTGTCATGGGGAGGGAGAGGATGAACTTTAAGTTTGATGACCATCCGCAGCCGATTGGGAGTTTTTAAGGGGCAACTTTGAATTTTTGAGGGGCTAGCAGAGTTCGCCTATGCAGAGACTATCAGTCTTTTATTATTTTCTTCGTTTCAGCCTATTCATGCATTTTGTAGACTTTCTCCACATGACCTTCATTCAAGCAGTTAAATGGGTCGTTAAAGGGAAACTCAATATGGGGTGAATGGAAAATTGACTTACGGTAGGTTCCTTCCCTCAAGCTCACGTTTGAAATCTAGAGTGGAGAGCTGTCAAATTTATTTGTAAACATTCCTTTAAATTAAAGGGAATAATAATTCAACGATTTGCCAGGTGTTCAAATTAATATGGGTGAATTTACGTGGATGTTCCAACACCACATGTTCTATTTCTTTAATTTTTTTATATCTTGAAGTTTCCTCCAATGCACACTCAAATTCTTGAAGTGTTCAATGCATTCCGTTGTTATTCACACCAAAATGGATATAATACTCAAGTGTCACAATACGTCAATAGAGGGACTTCGTTAAAGCTTAACCACTTTCATTCCAACCAGATTGTGTTTCATCCAGTGCTTCATCCCCAAAATGGTGAGGGAACACTCACACTAAATTATTATTCACACCAATGCTATATAACCCTATTCTTATATCTCCTTATAGGTTTCAAAGTAATGTTTGATATCGTTTCGAGACAAATCACGCAACAACTGGACATTACTTGACCATAATTTGACGTATTTAAAGTGTCAACAATTTGCGGAACATTTGAACGACGAGAAAACACACGATCTTGATGACTAGTTCACATCGCCACCACAGCTAAGTATTAACTTCATCCAGGAAAGCTGTCTTGCCACAAGGCCAAAAGATGTCGAGCTGTGGAGGATGATCCACCTTGACTGAACCACTTCTCGTCCACATTTATATCCTGTCAACGTCATAACGACAGAAAAGGGTAGTTGGTGTCGCGCAGTCAACGGCAGACGGCCACGGATTGTATTCAGCTATGGGAGGCGGTTTTGAATCGGTCGTAAGTAAGAGCAAACCAGCTCTTGTCTGGCCGACTGAATTGCGCAGTTGGTTAAGTGCCTGTTTAGAGGGGTCCCCGGTTCGAATCATAGTTAACACGCTTTATGCGATTTTCAAATCTTGCCCAGTCACCATTTGCCGTTGGGTTCAAATTGACCGCGCTTTCATTGCAGTTGTCAAGTCAAGTCCCTTATATATTACCTACCTTTGAATTCCTTTTTCTATTATATGTATATGATA
Source organism: Eristalis intricaria (assembly GCA_964034865.1). Lineage (NCBI taxonomy): Eukaryota > Metazoa > Arthropoda > Insecta > Diptera > Syrphidae > Eristalis > Eristalis intricaria. The sequence continues at coordinate 60,925,273 of OZ035877.1, read as the reverse complement.
AAGCTATCTTTGACAATCCTCGACTCGGCTACAGCGATGTGTATTGACGGTTAATTTAACACTTTCCTCATCTTCGAAGAGAGTAACAGAGAGTACCCACTAGACTAAATGGCGCAACACACTCATACTCCATCTTTATAGTTGCCATGGTGTTTCAACAGTTGCATGTGAATTATTACATTTCCATAATACATTTAAGGAAAACGCATCCGTCGAGACAATAACCTCTTGGCTAAGGCAAATCTTGCGTGGGTTGCTCGGTTGCAGTTACGCAAAGTTCTCATCTCCGATTTTCTTGAAATTTTGACTATGCATAGGCTAACCGTAGATCACCGTGGCGTAGTGGGTTAGTACGTCGACTCCAACGCAGAGGGTGCCCAAGTTCGATACCCGAATTTACCACCTTTGATAATTCACGGCTCCACCTCTCTCGAGTCACTGACAATGCTCAAAGAGTGTTCCTGTCTAGAAAAAGCGTCTCCAATTCGCCGTTCGGAGTCGGCATTAAACTGTAGGTCCCTTCCACTCGTGAAAGAACAATAGCACGCACAACACAAGTGGTTGCTGAGATGCTAGGCCCACGTCCGCCTCGGAATGTAGCGCCACCCATATATATAGTAACCAATCCAAATCGGTTAATTTAATTATTTATTGTCCTTTTTTTCAAATATCTTTTCTTCCAAATGCCATTCTTGCCGTTATATCGATAGATTTGGTTTTCTTCAATAATCTTACTTAAGACGGCTATGGGTTATTTAAATGGTGGATTTCGTTGATTGATGAACTTAAGACATTTTTGAGGTGAGCACACACAACGGCCGAGAAGATTTTTGACGGTTATGGAGACTTATCCATTCATATTGGACGAGAGCAAGACATTTCCTAGGTATTGAGCAAATCATTCCGATATTTCATACCGGGCATGCTTTTCTCCGATTATATCCCATGACTCAGCTGGTGCAAGCGCCCAATGAGATTATCTGCAGCTGTAAGGAGATAGTTTTGTCTCACGCGGCAAAATTTAAGATTTCAATCCGGACCAAGATTTGGATGACCTGTTTATGATCGAATTTTGCAATTCGGCGTTATTTCACTTAAGTAAAGGGAAATAAGACCGAACATGGAAATTCGTCGTCATTTCGCTTGCATAAAATGAAAAAACATTGAATTGTGTACACTGTGTGATTGAACCCGTTTCAACTTGAGTGAGTGAAGTTTTCTTAATTTGACATTGAAGCGCTCAAACGAAGACGTCATGACAACATAACACCTGCAACAAAAAAAAGGAAAATAATAAAAATAAGCTCAACGAAAACTATGCTCAAACCGTCTGATCATTGACTAGAAGTTCAGCTTCATCATAAATATATGCAGACTTGTTTTCGATGGTCGTAGTTGGTATCTGCGTCGACTCCTACTCTGCGCTAACATAGGTTTGATACCCGATACTAAATAAATTTCACTGAGCCAACATTTTCAAGTCTTTGGCAATACACAAAGTCTTTAACATGTATTAAACTCAAGCCACTTGGAGACGACATAGGCAACTGCACTCGAGAGAGAACAACAGCAAACACAAAACAAGCGGACCCCTACGGGCAGTAGTACTACCCAGATAAGAAATAATTTCGCTGTCACCAGTTCACTAAGGCACACTTAGGCACCACTACACTTAGACCATTGTCAACCGATGAACTCTTCTTCGCTAAGGGGCTATCTCCCATAAAATTCGCCAAGGGAGGTAGCAAAGGTCATGTCGACTGACATCAGGAGTGGGCTGGCGGATTAGTGCCAACAACAGCAGGCACCCTCGGGTTCTTTACGAACCTTGATCGCCAAACGACGCTGGAAGGGCGATGACTCGGTTTAGGGCTGAGATGGGTAGTTTTAAGTTAGACTAGGCTTACGTTAGTTTTAGATTTAAGTTTAGGTAGGTTAGTGTAGGCATAGGCTAGGATAGGTAGCTTAGCTCCGCGTGCCCTCTTACGGTCTCTTTTGACGGTAGAGGCATATGCTTTGAACACACTTTTCTCTTCCACTTTCCTATCTCTTCTACTTCTTCTCTTTCCTATTTTAAGTCGTCCGTCCTTGGTCTGCTTTAGGGTATTATTCTTTCTCTCTCTTTCCATGTTTTCCTCTCTTCTATCGTAGCTAGTTACAGGCACGAGATTTTTTTGTTTGCAAATGGGTGGTGTACGAGGCAGGGGACAAGAACCATCCCGTCCGACGAACTTAGCCGTGCAACCGCAAGCGTGCCGACGCCCTCCTCCTCGACACTGAAGCTACCCGCTTAGTCTGCTGCAACAAAATGGCATAATATAAATTAAAGATATACATTATTACATCAGAGACGTTGTACGAAATATTTTTTTGATTCGAACCGGGGACCTCTCTAAACAGGCACTTAACCAACTGCGCAATTCAGTCAGCCAGACAAGAGGTGGTCTGCTCTTATTTACGACCACATCAAAACCACCTCCCATAGCTTGATCAACATATTTGCCAAAGTCATCGCAAATGAGACTTGCCGGATGTGTGAGTTACGCATCGCAACAAGTTCCAGCTTCAGCAACATAATATCCTGCCCATATTATATCCATTACATTTGACATCTTGTCTCTATCCGACTTCACAGCTGACTTCCCCCTAGTCCATCGACGAATTTGAGTGTCTTTTTGACGGATATTCATGAATTTTTGACGGTTATTCATGAAATAACGTAAATGCCGTTCTCTGATTGGTCAATTTGGTTTATTAACACGTTATAAAAAACAATTGTCAAAAATCTTAAGGGGTCAAGAGAGGCAGAAGTCGGGCATCTCTGTAATACTTCATTTCTGCTATTTATTATGAGCGTATTTTCCAAATTAGTCACGTCTCCAATTTGTTTCGTGTCGTCGTGTTTTGTTTATATCTATTTATTTTGGGTGATCTAGCTGAGTTGCTGATAATGTGTACAGGCAGGCAATCTCAAAGGAATGAGGAGCTTTGGTTTAGCATCTAGGTTAGGTTAGGTTTAGGCTATTGCCAACACCGTAGCAGTTGTGGGCCACTTCGATCCTGGTTGAATTCATTGTGCTATCGCTACCAGGTGCTTTCCACCGGCTCCTTTTAAAAAGGGACTACACTATCGGAAATGAAATAAACCTAGACACTGCCTTTTAGTATTCTAGTGTCCTATTTTGAAAAGTCCACTCCTGTGCTGATTTACACCCAATTAGTTTTCCTGATAAACTTAGCTATGTCTTGTATTTTTAAGTGTGACATTTCCTCTAGGTTTCTGAAAAAATAGTTGCCTAGTATATCTTTTCTAGTTTTTGCAAGGGCTGGACAAGTGCCAAGAGGATGACGTATTCTTCCTCCTCGTCTCTACAGCTTCAGCAGTAGTCATTGTGGAGGGCTCCCACTCTTCTGACATGGATACCGAGAAGACAGTGGCCAGTGATAATGCCCACTACGTTCCTTATTACATTCCTGTTTAGTTTTAGGATTGTATTTGTTTTGTTTGGACTTAGTAAGGGCCAAATAAGCCTCGAAGTCCTACAAGTATCTAATACCATCCAACTCCGATTAGTGGAGTCGAAGGCATCTGTAAGTAACATGGTGGTTTAATGGGGGATATCGGGTGTCCTGATTATTTGCAAGTGGCAGTCCCACACCTAACCATTCTAACTCGTCGACCCTTTCGTTGCCTGGAAAACCACTATGCCCAGGTACCCAGCATAGGGTTAGGTTTGCATCTAAACGCTACCGCCTTAAGAGATAGACGGCAAAGTTGTACCATCTTCGATTTAATTGATGGTGAATCCAGAGCCTTTATGGCCGCCTGACTATCTATGTAAATGGCGACAGATAGCCCGTCTATCGGGTTCGACAGTAAGCGGGCAGCTTTAACTTCCGCCTGGAATGCAGTACAGTGGTTGAGCTGTCGAAGCGACAGGGAAAAGGATATGTCCGGTGGCCTCCTCTATTTTTGAGCCATCTCCAGGATCTCTAGGTAGCCTTGTTTTGTTACCAGATCTTTTTCAAAATCTTCTGTCTGGGTTGAGTGTTTTGAACCCAAACTCGAAGCTTTAAGCGGGTGTTGAATTATCTGTATGCGTTGGTAGTCGCGCATTTCTGATTATCTCTGTATGATCTAACTGCTCCAACGGTTGCACTCCCCTAGCCTTAACGCTGCCTTGGTTCCCATAGATGTCCATGGGAAGAAGATGTAGCAATGTCCTGTGATGCTGTATCTGCATGCTGCTGCTCTTTGAATACTGTTTCTCAATTTAAGATTTAATTTTTTATTCAGTGCTGGCCACCAAACAACTATACCGTATGTTAAGATGGATCTAACAACAGCCGTATACATCTAGTGAGCCATTCTTGGCTTCATTCCCCATGTGGGGCCAAGGATTCTCTTACATGTGTAAATAGCTGCCGCCGCTTTCTTAATACGTCCCTAATGTTTGGTTTCCAGCTTAACTTGCTGTCTAAGATTACTCCTAAATACGTGGCACGATTAGTGAGGTTTAGCATCTAACTTTTAGTCTTAAACAAAAACACAAGTTTCTTTGTAAATGAGTCTCTATTTGTTGCCCCTCGTACGACGCGTAACCCGCGCCACACATGAAAATCGTGATAGCCATCCGAGTGATAACAGAGCGAACGAAAAAAAAAACTGTTCTTAAGCACAAGTTGAAATAACTCAGCATTTTTTTTTTAAATTATATATTAAAACTAAATAATTTGCAAATTAAATTATATTCTTATTCGATTTAAGTTCACTTTTTTTATAAATTTAAGAACAAAAATTAAAACCAAATGTATCACAAACTCATCGCTCAAAAAACACGATATTTCCACCCACCATGCCATTGATAGGTTCTTCGAATAAAATAAATAATTCGTTGACATCCGATACAACTGATTTTATGTAGTTTTAACATCCACCCATCTCTACGACTACCCCAGCCGCTCTACAACCGAAGCATTCCCCTTAGCTTTACTCTCAGCCGGGTTCCCATTAAATTACTTGAGCGATTATCATCGCCACTTCGAACCGTACAAAGCGGGGACTCACACATTTCTGCATGGCAAATTAATTGCGTTCAAAATTGTTAACGCCCTCATCAAATCAGCGCTGCACCAACAGCCAGTGTTTGGATTGCCCATGCAAATGATGTCCCCCAATAGACCGTATCTGTCCGTTTGTATTCAGATGTTTCTGTTATCCGTTATTATATCAATTATTAGCACATAAACGTTCAGGAATATTTCCTCAATTTGTTTTCTTTTAATTTTGTTGGCACTTCTTCCGTCTCTGTCCCTCTCAAGGAACAGCATTTTTTTTTCTTTTTTGGGCCGTCTCCTTGCTCCGTTTCAAAGTTAATTTTACTGGCATATCCTCATCAACCCGCAAAATAACAACAAAGAAGTCCTTCTTCATTTGTGCTCGGTACGATAATCAAACTTCATCCGTGCGAAAAATGCCTTGATAAATAATTTTTCTGTCTTATCTTTGTCTGGCAGGAAAGAACGAACAGCGAGGGGGGAAAAAAACGAATGATACGGGACGAGAGAACGAAACGCGAAAAAATTACAATGAGACTCTATCAATTCCCCCGCATGTCTCTCGCTCTCTCGCCCGTCCACCCACGATTGCCGTCTGGTCTGACTGCCTGGAATTTTTGACGATTTAAAAAAAAAAAACGAGGAAAATTAGGGGTTGAAGCCCCACCACCATGCTCCCCACAAGCTGTCTAAATCCTTCCCGTTTCATTTTTGCTCTCCCAACACCGCTCATGATTGTATTCATGCAAAGTCTTTCCTTTGATATTGGTTCGTCTCGTTAAGCTCCCCTACATACATACAGCCCCGGGAGTGGGAACTAAAATTACCCTCACCTTTCCCCTTGCAACCCCTCGGTCTGAGCCTAAATTGATTATTATTTTTATTCGAAGGAAGAGACTAGCAGCAGAGCCCGAAGGCCGAAGGGGCCACGGTGAGGTTATAATCGTTGATATTGACGTTGGCATACCAAGGAATTAAGGACATGCTTCCCCATGGCGTCCCTGCATCCCTGCAGCAGCGTGGCGGCGGAGTTCACGTTGGACGTGGCCTTTCATCTGGAAGAAAGTGAAGAAGACGCCTAATCGTTGTTAGGTGTAACGTCTTTGTGCGGGGCACGTACAGAATCCCGTGTAGGTGTGGCAGATCTTATCGTTATGCCGTTCATGTAATGTGGGTAAACATAAAAAGGAGACAATCTCATACTTAATTGATTTTTTTTCTGCCCCTCTTTTCTCTCTTTAACTGTCCCTCCTCGGGGTTAATTAAACTTTTTCTCTCTCGCTCGTCGAAGACACGAAGTCTCCTTCTTAGGCAACGTCCTTTCAGTCCTGTGGTGGGTGGGCATGATGTCATTGTGATCCCTGCGACCCTACTATGTCATACATTGGTTTTAAATGAACTTAGTCTGCCTGGATGGGGTCCTTTGTGCGGATAATAGGATATAAGTTTTCTGCTCGGCCATATGTACGAAGGTTATGCGGAGAATTCCTTGTGGACATTGGTTATAAAATATGGTGGACAAATAAGGGCTTTATGGCATTGAATATGTTTAAGCTGGATTTTCTGCTGAGTACGATGCCATGAATTGAGTGGACAATTACAATTATATTGTTGTTTTATGTTCGTTGTGTACATTTTAGCATATGATTTAGGTTTTTGTTTACAGCAATGGAATTTGTTTTCCCCCAATGGCGCGGAGGCGGCCTTGGTTGTCGGGGTGGAGTGTGTGCTTTTTCTTGTTTGGCTGGCTGGTCAATCTTGATATGGGATATGGTAATGTCGTCAAGAAGAATCCTTCAAATGGTAGGTTTCAAAAAGAGAGCCATAGAAAATGCTGTCGTTTTGTTTTCAATTTAACAGTGACATAAATTTAGATGAAGACGTAGACATGGCGAGTCCTGAGGTGTTCAGGAGATTGATGAATGAGGAATTCAAATCAAAATAGAAAGTTTTTTCGAGCGATTTAAAGAGATTGGTACAACTATAGTGAAACATCCCTCTTAATGAGAAATTCATCTTGGTCCTGACATGAAGATGGGGCTATTTCAACCTCGATTTCAATCCCCTTACAACGGACCCCCTCTATACCGGACACGGGATTGAATTTCAACACTTATTGAGCTGTTGTACCAATACTCACGGACAATCGAACGCTTTAAAACAAAAAGTAGAAGCGAATTTTGTGTGAGTCGTCGTGGCGTAGTGGGTTAGTGCGTTGACTTCTACACAGAAGGTTCCAGGTTCGAATCCCGAATCTACCAACTTTCATATTTCACGGCTTCCACCTCTTCCGAGTCTCTGACAATGCTCAAAGAGTATTCCTGTCAAGAAAAGGTTTCTCAACCTTTGCCGTTCGGAGTCGTGTCCTCTATACCGGACACGGGATTGAATTTCAACACTTATTGAGCTGTTGTACCAATACTCACGGACAATCGAACGCTTTAAAACAAAAAGTAGAAGCGAATTTTGTGTGAGTCGTCGTGGCGTAGTGGGTTAGTGCGTTGACTTCTACACAGAAGGTTCCAGGTTCGAATCCCGAATCTACCAACTTTCATATTTCACGGCTTCCACCTCTTCCGAGTCTCTGACAATGCTCAAAGAGTATTCCTGTCAAGAAAAGGTTTCTCAACCTTTGCCGTTCGGAGTCGGCATAAAACTGTGGGTCCCTTCCACTTTTCCATTATTAGCTGTGTTTTTTTGTAAGCGTATATACGCTTAATTTTGAAGTGCACAAAAAAACGATCATCGGCGCTTATTGATTCATCATAAAATCTTGGCAGCACCGACGACATTTATGACATTTGCTAAGCAGTCAGGGTGTAGTCTTGGAAGGTGATGGCTGATCTTTGATAGTCACAATCTTCGTTTTGTGACTGTGTAGCGTGACCATTACTTTAAAAGTAAAAACATTTAATAATTATAAAATAAAAACAATTTTATTCAAATAAAAAGAATCGTTTAAGAAGCCAAAACAGAATGTATATCAGATACACTCTGATTATACCAAAAATTGCATACTTATGGATGCCAACAAAATTAAAAATGATCTAATACATTAACCAAACCTGCAGGTGTAAGTCACATACAGCAACCTAAACAATGAATGAATGAATTCAGGAATGAACACACAGAAAATAACGCTTGGAAGCATTGTTTTTAACCGCGCTTATTCCTTAAGTGGCGATGGATATGATGAGTAAGTTAAGCGGATATAGGACTCGTTGTTAGTGTATTTTACATGCAAAGTGAAATCTAGGCGTATATACGCTTGCAAAAAAACGCAGCTATTATCAGAAGAGAATTTTATTTTGTCGATTTCCATTTATAATTTTGGTTACTGCCCTAGAACGGACACCCCTTCATAAAGGACAATCATGATGGTGACGCGGCTAAAGATCTATGTTAGGTTAGGAAAATGGGGAAGACGGACGAACTGCACCTATCACTTAGGTCGCGCTGAACTTTTTGTGATGCTCATTGGAGCAATGTCTCCTCTTTATTCATTTCATTTCATTTATTTAATTTAGTTATTTTTAACATCTATCGCTGTACTTTAAGAATCATGTTCTTTTACTAGTAAAGGAACATTATAACATAAAATATTATTTTGCGTGACTTGATTGAAATTAGTGATTTCAATTAACTTCAATTATAATTTAAAATTGAATGCTATTAGAATACAAATAGAAAGAGGTAAGACTGAAGTTAGTAGGAATTATTTCAGTTCGATCGGGAGAAATAGGAGAAATATCCTTCCCCGTGTCAGTCATGTTTAAGCGGTGCTCAGTCATCATGATACGCTTGAGATACTGAAATGACAGTTTAGTGGGATTTTTCAAGATGTGTTGGAAGAAGTACTGTCGTATTGTTATGTGTCTCAACTAGCAGAGAGTAGGGTAGTGGCAATGTTAGTGACGAGTATCGCCCTGAAGGAGACTTCATCGGTGCAGTTTCTGCGTATGAAGTCTTTAGCAGATGTTTATGGTAAGTTAGTGATCCAACTACATCCCTAGAAACTTTTGTTCGCAATAAAGAGGCTCCTGGTTTGAATATTGGTCAACTTGGGGTAAAGAAGTGGTCAGAGAGTTCCACCTTCTATTTGCCATCTCTCATTTTTGTCGTAATCTCCAATAGATGTGATTCAGAGGACTCCTGGGTATGGGTCTTTTCGGCCCCGTCACGATCATCTCGTTCCTCATTGCCGATGACAAGGACCCGGCAACAGTGCTGGGGGAGAGAGAGGCCTAGAACCTTAAGCTCTTCGCGATATGCGACCAGCTTGGGTTTGAACTCTGTTGCCGAAATTTCTTTGTTAGTCGATTGACTGTCTATAAATGTGGTAATATCAGGCTGTAGTATTTCCAACATGATTGATGAACCGAACAATTAATCATCAAATTACCATTTCGATAGCTGAACCATTGAAGCACCATTCAGCCAAACATTTTAGCGATCAAGTAAGTCGTGGCGACATCAAACACAAATATATATTATAGCGATCAAGGCTCTGGATGCAGTCACATTTAGCTCGAAATATTCCCTGAAATGAGGCCTATAGTTTAAAGAGTATTTTATCATCCATCATATGGGGATGCCGGAATACTGTGCCATTCCAGAAAATAGCGAAGCTGACGAACTCGTTTTAACTCACTTCTTTGCGGGTGGAGATTAGCCATGTATGCCAATCCATGCATTGGCCACACCAATCGTCGATTTTCGAATGTCAGCGGGTGCTTGACTGCGAAACGGTTATGAGGTACTCTCAGTTCTAAGCGACCATCAGACTGAGGTGAATGACTCAGCTCATCAGAACACTCTTCGGCCTATTCACTGGGCATTGCGCGATTGGAACTCGCGCCATTAAAATGGGTGCACCGACTTCTATGTATAACAACTTCTGCAGGAAGTGGAGGACACAATTGTTCACCTTCTCTGCAATTGTAGCGCCCTCTCCTTCCAAAGGTAAGTCGCCTGGTATAACAATAACGTGGGTGGCTCTACAACTGGTAGAGGGTCAGTGCCTAGCTTCTACAGCAACCATTCGTGTTGCGCCTGCTATATATTATTATTTTCTCACAAGGGACCAATAGTCATTAGCCGATTCCGAACGGCCAAGTTAGGTTAGGTAGTTGGGCTGCTAGTGAATTCACCAGCACACTTAGACCATGTTGGTCCATTGTGATACTCCTAGTCAGACTACTACCACTGATTGACTACTCCGGTGACAGTGACGTTAATTTGATCCCAACGGCAAATGATGACTGGACCAGATTTGAAAACCAGATAAAAGCGTATTAACTTTGCTTTCACTGGAATTCGAAACGGGGACCCCGCTAACCAGGGGCAGGCACTCTACCAGTGATCCAGTCGTTATGAACGGCCAAGTTAGAGAGGCTTTTTCTTACGGTTATAACTCCTTGAGCATTGTCGGTTACTAGAAAGAGGTGGGGCCGTTGATATTATTTTGGTCGTCCCGGGAATCAAGCCCAGGCAGGGAGCGTAGGGTCGACGTTCAGTTCACGTCACCACCACACCTACTTGCTTAGGTTACGTTAGGTAGGTGGGCTGCTAGTGCATTCACACTTAGACCACCCTACGAGCTGACTTCTTCAATAACCCGGCCGATCTAAGCAACATCCGCCCAGCCCTCTTCATCGGTTTATTGAAAGGACTAATTGGTGTGCCGCAAACGATATCCCTAGGGACTACTACTGCATGCTGGCAGTCAGCTCACATAACCTAACCTTTCTCCAATTTGATCCACTGTTACCCAGTACCCAACAAAAATCAATGAATACTCGTTAAACATTCGTTTTATTGCATTTTCGTAAAATTTCAATTTACAAAAAAACCTCCATAATAAATGCCAAACAAATAGGAAGCAAATGGAAAAACATCCATTCGAACTAAATGCATTCCGACTGTTATTAACAACAAAGTAAGGACCAATAAAACTGGCGAAAAAAAAACCCTTGAAACAAAATAAAACATTGCACAGTAACATGAAACTACTATTTCAAGGAAATCGATTGAAGCCGCAAACGAAATGTCAGTTATATAAATTCCGTGCATTTTAACTACGTGGAAATAAAATATTTCAAAAATGAACTACACAAAAAAAAGAGGGGAGAATACGGTGAAAAATCGTTGCATTCGAGAGTAATAGACCAGTGCAGTAATTTTTTTTGGTTTTGTTTTCATTCACGTGCTTCTGTTATGATGGACCCTTTTGAATTTTGCTGACCTTTCGGTATTTTTGTTTTGTTTTGATTCTATTTTATTGGAATGCAGAAATAATGTTCATAGGAGGACGCAAATGGGATGTGAAACGTCTGATTTCTAAACTATATGGTGGCTCAAATTAATCATCGTGTATTTTTTTTGAATTAATTTTTACTAAGTAAAGCGATGGAAATCTTTGTTTCTACCTTTTTTCCGTTAAGTGGAAAGGATGATATCCGTCAAGAGGCTGCTGCCAGTATTGGTAGACACATATGTGCGCATTTTATCGCCTTTCGTGACTCCTCTCAATATCTGCTGATAACTGTACGCATACCTGGCGCATATTCTCCTTATGAGCAGCGATTGTATGAGCACCGGAATGTTTGCCCAGTTGACGCGACACGATTAGGAAATCGATGTCGAGCTGCGCTTACGAGAATCTAACTATTAGAAATTCAACTTCATCTGAGACTATGAGTCACAGTACAGGGTGACCAGATAGGCCGCTTTCACACAGAAAAATTTTGTCAGCGATTTTTCCATCCACAAGAAAGGAGACCCTTTCAACTGCCCAGCGATAAGTCACCTAAACATCGCCTATAAGATCCTCGCTGCCGTTTTGTGTGAGCGCCTGAAACCATTCGTCAACAACCTGATAGTTCCTTATCAGTGCGGTTTCAGGCCGGGGAAGTCCACCATCGACCAAATCTTCACATTACGGCAGATCCTGGAATAAACCCAAGAAATGCAGATCGACACCCGACACCCCAGATCGTCGATTTCAAGGCCGCATATGACAGCGTGCTTAGGGACGAGCTATACAACGCCATGTCTAGTTTTGACATTCCTGCCAAGTTCATCAGGTTGTGCAGGAGGACCATGGAGAATTCTCGCTGCTCCATCAAGGTCGGCAGCGAACTCACTGAGACATTCAATGTCAAAAAAGGTTTCAGACAAGGCGACGCGCAATCATGTGATTTCTTCATCATCCTGGAAAAGATCGTGCAAGACTCACACGCCAACACTCGAGGCACGATCTTCGCTAGCATACATTGACGTGATTGGCAGAACACAGCGAGACGTCAATGAAGCGTTTGCTGGTATTGAAGGCGGCCAAAATGGGTTTAGCGATGAACGAGCGCAAAACGAAGAATATGCTGTCATCGAGAAAGGACGCACAAAACGACGACTTGGCCAAAACGTCACCATAGGCAGCTATAACTTCGAGGTAGTGAAGGACTTCGTCTTCCTCGGCTCGCAAGTGAACAGTACGAACAACACCAGTACCGGGATTAAACGCAGACTTACTCTTGCCAATCGCTGTTTCTTTGGGCTCAAGAGGCAATTGAATAGTAGAGCCATCTCTCGAAGGACCAAGCTAAGTACATTATATAACACCTTGATCATCCCTGTCCTGCTCTATGGTGCGGAGGCATGGACAATCTTAAAAGCGAATGAAGAAGCAATTGGTTTTTTCAAGAGAAAAGTTCTGCGTTCAATCTTTGGTCCGGTCTTTGGTCCGGATGGTTATTGGAGAAGAAGATTCAACCACGAACTGTACGTGCTGTACAGCGGCAGCCTAGTTAGGCGTCTACGGATTCAACGCCTAAGTAGGCTGAGCCACGTAGAGCGCATGGGCAACCCTGCTCCAGCCCGAAGAGTCTTCGACTCCGAACGAGTGGGACAACGCAATAGAGGACGCCCACGGAACCGATGGCGCACCCAGGTGGAGAAGGACCTCAATCAACTTGGTGTGCTCAGTTGGAGACAGCTGGCTAAAGATCGTGCCAGCTGGAGAGGCTTACTGGTTGAGGCCCAGGTCCACCCCGGACTGTAGCGCCACCAGAAGAAGAAGAAGTTTGGTATTGATATAAGGTTTTGTAGGACTGGCTGAAGTCACACAGTTCACTCAGTCTTCCCAACTTTTGAGTGTGAAAGTGTAAGGAAGATGTAAGGAAAAAAAAAACGAACGAAACCAACGAGAAAGCAAAACTGTGACTACAGCAACCTGTCTAGACACGGTGGCTATCACAAGAATCTACCCAAATTTGGACGCTAAAATTCGGCCCCTTGGTTTGAATACGCAAATGTTGATGAAGACACAGAACAGTTCGTGATTGTGGTCGTTTTGCAGAAGATAGACAATTAGTTCCCGAAGTCTACAAAAACTGAGTTAATTCAGTGAGACCTGCTTGTAGTACCTCGACAGAGAGCAGAAGCACTGAAAAGGGCTCAAGTGGTTGTCCCGTGTAAACAACGAGCCATCAAACACGCTCAAGCACACGGGTTGCCCCTCTGAATGTGTGCCGTCTTGAATGATGGTCTCAAGCTCAAAAGAGTCTGGCTTGTCAGCGAAGTCGAAGGACCAGCAAAAATAATCGAGTGGTAACTAGTCGCATCATCGCGGTAACAAACTGATAAACACTCGCCAAGGTATGGCCCTGTCGCCAGATTTTCCGTCACAACTATGAGTGTTGCGTTGTATTGTATGGCATGTAGCACAGTCTTGTTGGAACCGGAGCTCGGATATACCGATGTTGTGAGAAAGTCGGATAACATTGGTCTATACTTGAAATCAGTGACAATAACGGTGTATCCTGCCTTAATTAAAAAGGTCCAATGATGCTGCCTATACTTTAAAATCAGTGACGATAACGGTGTACCCTCCCACAATTTAAAAGGTCCGATGATGCTGCCAAAAGCCACAGCAAATAGTTAATATTTGTAGATACATTGATGCTTGGTCGATTACTTGCTAGAATAATGGATATTTTGATTTTTTTAACATAGGCGCTGAGCATAAAATGGCTCTCGTCCGAGAATTTGAAGTACAGACCTCCGGTCAACGCTTCCATCGCCTAGTTAGTGAACCACTGTCGTCATGTGGCTTCAATTATTGCGTCAGCATTGGGATGTAGCCCGAGATCCAACCGAGAAACAAGACGGGTCTATGCCGATGTCCACTTTAGATGAATTGACATTTCTAGATTTCCTTCGATAGTGGCCGCTATGTTTTCTTCCCTTCGAAACTAATCTCTGCCTGCTTCGTGGCTTGAGGTCGAAAGGAGTGTATACAAACTCTGCCAAGGTGCGACTAATTGCCAATACTCTGAATCCAGGATGACAAACTGCCGACGAATTTTACCAAGGAGTAAGAATTTCCAGCAAGCCGGGAACCGTGAAAACAACGCATGATAACAAATCCTACTGAACATTTCGACAATGACTGCCATTGACAGCTGCTGAAACATAACCATTGGAAAAGTGATCACTGCTTATTATCGTCGAGCAAGACCGTCTGGTTGATCCCTGGAGAGCTCTATTGCCGAATTTTGAGTCAAAGGAAAACAGCAGCGGCTGAAAAGAGTTGTTCTGCTGTTTGTGCTAGAAGCCGAGACAGACCAAGCCCCTGGCCACTTTAAAATTATGCGAGGATTTACCCATTGTTGTCCAAAACGTTAATGTTGAAACCATTCCTAAAGCAGTGAAATTAAAATGGTGTCCGTTGCAAAGCCCGAGGCAATCAACATCCAAAGTTCCACCGTCCTTGAACCACCGTCTATGTACATGCACAAGTCTAAACCGACCTTCATAAGGGGTGTACATGTGCGATCTACGGATGAACAAAAATGAATGCTAGTGAATAAATCACATTCCTGGCGCTGGCATCCCCGAATTCTTGAGTAATTAAACAAAACAATTGCGCATTTTAGATCCCTCTGGCCCGTCTGCCAAGCAACCGCCTCCTTCGCAAAACTATTTCCTATATTATTCGTATTCGATATAACTGATGTGTCTCGTTAGGTCTGAAACGCAATACTCCAGCACAGAAATACGGAACAACAGAGTCGGCAGCCGACCACAAATCCCAACACAGACAGGTTGGGAACTTCATGTATTCCCAAGAGACGCCAGCAACCGGGTCTCACTCCACGCAGCAGCAATCCACCCCAGAACAAAGGATTGAAATTGAAAATTATTTTAATCCTGCATTTATGAAATATCTTCCACCGGGAAGGTGTAGCTGAGGGTTATTGCCACCTCGTGGCGCACGAATTGGTATAACACAGGGACAACGTTACTCATGCAAATATTTTCCCTATGACATGACGAGAATGATGAATTTTAATGCAATTCCCTCCTACCTGTGGATTCGAGGGGGCTTGGAGCACCGTCTGTGCGGTTCATCACAGGGAGATTGGTTTCCCGGGGCCGTAATGAAGGGGTTATTCGCATTTTAAGTGCTACGCTCTTAAGTGCCATTTGCTGTTGTGCGGGGTACTTGTTGTATGCATTTTCGGTTACTACGAGTATTCTTTTTTGTTTGACTTACATAAGTATTCTCCCATTACCATGAGTAATCTGCGCCGCAGAACCTGCACCGAGTTGAAGATGAATTTCAAGTATGCTCTATTTGGAGTTAATTAGTTGAATAAATTTGTTTAGAAATATCTATACGTGCGCACACAGTGCATTCACCGCAGCTTCTCTTTTGATTTATTTTTGATTTACTTTCCGAGCTCTGATGAAGGAATCCGTAAGTTCTGACGGAATTGCTGGAATGATCGCACGAAGCAAAGGGACTGAGGAATGTAAAGAAAACCAGTTTTTATTAAATTTTAGTCTAAACGTTTTGACTATATTTAAGTATTTTGTATCATCTGCAATTAGAGGTGTCCATCACAATCAGCTACGTAAGGTGCAGATGGTGATACAGTGAATTACGCTTGATTGATACGCTTCGAATTAAATTGGTTTGTTTCATTTAGGCGTCTGTTCCACTTAGGCGTCTGTCCCAATAATACGAAGTGTGGCAAAAATCAAGTGATCGGCAACGTAATTTCCTGTCAATTTTCCTTTCTTCCAGTTAAGCGGTTGACCCGATAAATCGATGTTCGATTTCCAGAAGGATGCTTCCAAGAAGACATAAGTCAGACACAAAAGTTACTGAAAAAAATCGTCCACAACAATTTCGACTTGAACAGTCGAAGGTCATTACAACCAAATGGTCAATATTAGAGATCCAAGATATACCAATCGATACAATGTTCCCATCCTCGTTTTGAACAGACGTCTCGGACTGGGACAGTGTGAATATAGACAAGCTACACAGCACCGCATCATAGTAATGTGGAATTTAGATAAAAAGATGGAAAGAATGGAAAGAACAAATAAGAAGACGAGATGTGGAGAACTGCAGTCCGTGGCGCAGAAAATCATGTTCATTTGGCTTGGATAAAAAGACAGGATCAATGACTACTTTTCTTTTTTTTTTATAATTTGCGCGTGCTCAAGGGATTGCTAATACCCTTATGTGTCCGGGGTCAAGACACAGCACGGGCCGAAGGTATAGAGGGAGAAAGGGAGAGGAGGTACCTGTGCACATTGGTCTTAAATATCTGCGGGTTGTAGTCTGTGGGAAATATTAGGTTGAGAAGAGCATTCCACATTCGTGCAGTGCGGCTGAAGAACGAGTCTCTGAATTTAACTGTGCGTCCAAAAGTAGGCTTAAGGGTATACTGATGGGCATTCCTGGCGAGACGAGTATTGCGGGTGAATTCATGGAGGGGAGGAATGCGGTTGGCTAGCTCACTTGAGCAGCGTTTGTTGAAATAACGATAAAACACGGACAAAGAAGAGACGGTACGTCGATGTTCGAGCGAGTCTAATGACTCTGCGATATTGTTGCCTTCTATAAGTTTTATCGCTCGCTTTTTGATTCTATCAAGTAGGTGCAGTGTGGTCTTGGGGGCACCAGACCAGATATGAGCGTTATACTCAAGCTTGGGGCGGATGTGCGCCTTATGAATTAAAGCCAAATCAGAAGGGGTGAAATATTTCTTGCATCGATTAAGAAAACCTAAACATTTCGCAGCATTTTTGGCGACCTCAAATATGTGATCGTTCCAACTAAGTATTGTGTTGATACACATACCAAGGATGGAAGGTTCTCTGGTTTCATCGACACAAGCGCCATTCATGGATAATGGCTGATTATGAAGGGTTCGCTTGAGTGACAGCAGACAGCATTGAGTTTTTGAAGCATTGAATTCCACTCTATTGTTTTTTCCCCAGTTAATTATGCTGTCAAGATCGGAATTCAATGTGCTTAACATACGCTGCCGTTCCAATTCTACGGCCGAAGGACGGGGTCGTGGGTCTTGGAACGAATATGAAAAGCTAAGGGTGCTGTCATCAGCGAAGGAATGGATTGGATTAGAAGTAGCAGACAAGAGATCATTTATAAAAATGAGAAAGAGTGTCGGAGACAGAACTGAGCCTTGGGGAACACCAGCATTAATTTGGACGCTATCAGACTTGAACCCATCTTACTAGTATGTAAGGACCGATGAAGATATGTTCTTTAACCCAGATATACCTTATGTCCTACATGTAGGTCGGTCGAAGGCAGACGTGAGTTCTTACGCCCAACTTACGCCCTACTTATGAGACGCTCCCTTTTTCGTAAATATATAAAAATATACAGTGGGCTCCCCCTAAGTCGAATTATCACGGGATACTATAATTTGTTCGATTTAGACAGAGTTTAACTTACAGAGAGGCTTTAGTATGAAACTATTATTATATATTTGTAATTTATTTGGACAAAGTACAGTTGGTTGGAAAAGTTTCGTGTCGAGTCATTTTTAGATTTGATTTTTACTTTTTGCTGCATTTATTATCACACATTATCCAGGTCCATCTTTCGGAGTGCTTTTACAAAATTCTTTATCAACCAAAGTTTGATGTGAGAATGGTTAATATTGTATATTTTACTCTCTAACCACCAAACCGGATCTCAAAGCCTAGTTTTATTTTATGAAGTGATTTTACGCGTCATTCTATCCCATTCACAGAAAAAAGAAGAAAGAAACCACATAAATTAGAGCCACTACCTTTAAATCTCCAAATATGTACATGCCATTTGTGTTCTCCATAATTGATCTCCCCCAGATTTCGGTTTAAGATATCGTAAGTTTATGTTAAGTGACCGTATGCAATTATATACGTATAACGATTGCAAAACGAAATATATGCTGTCAGCGAGAAAGGACGCACAACATCGACGACTTGGCCAAAACGTCACCATAGGCAGCTATAACTCCGAGGTAGTCAAGGACGTCATCTAAATCGGCTCGCAAGTGAACAGTACGAACAACACCAGTACCGAGGTTAAACGCAGAGTTACTCTTGCTAATCGCTGTTTCTTTGGGCTCAAGAGGCAATTGAGTAATTGAGTCTTCTCTCGAAGGACCAAGCTAACATTATATAACACCTTGAACATCCCTGTCCTGCTCTATGGTGCGGAGGCATGGACAATCTCAAAAGCGGATGAAGAAGCACTTGGTTTTTTCGAGAGAAAAGTTCTGTGTTCAATCTTTGGTCCGGTCTGCGTTGATGGTTATTGGAGAAGAAGAATCAAACACAAACTGTAGGTGCTGTACAGCGGCATGAGCCTAGTCAGGCGTCTACGGATTCAATGCATAAGATGGCTGGGCCATGTAGGGCACATGGACAAGAATGCTCCAGTCCGAAGAGTCTTCGACTCCGAACCAGTGGGACAACGCAATAGAGGACGCCCACGGAACCGATGGCGCACCCAGGTGGAGAAGGACCTCAACCAACTTGGTGTGCTCAGTTGGAGACAGCTGGCTAAAGTTCGTCCCAGCTGGAGAGGCTTACTGGTTGAGGACCAGGTCCACCCCGGACTGTAGCGCCACCAGAAGAAGAAGAAGTATGCAATTATCGACTATTTTACTTTTATGAGTATTTATAACTAGGAACTAACTAGGAAAAAATACCATAAGATCCAAATTAAATTTAATTTCAAATACAAAAGGCACGCTCTTTGACAAATAAGCAGCACAGCACAGTGCCGGAAATTCAGTAAAAAACCCGTGATATAATATAAAACAGAGAATGAAAAAATGGCGCCCGGTAGTTGACCGCGACCTCACTCAAATTGGCGTTAAAAACTGGAGACGATTGCATACAGATTTGGGTGATGCTTAGGTCCACGCCGACTTGCAAAGCATTTTAAGTCCATTAATTGTGATGAAAATTGATAATGATAATTGTGTTCCACTCGTGAAAGAACAATAGCACGCACAACACGAGTGGTTGCTGAGAAGCTAGGCCCAGGTCAACCTCGGACTGTAGCGAAACCCATAATAATAATAATAATTGTGATGCTATCTCTTTTTTGCTGCAGGGTGTGCCAAGGTCCGTGTTAGCCTGTTTTCAATCCACTCACTTGTGAATGAAAACCAACAGAAGGGAAATAGTTAATTGGACTTTAGTAAATCCAAGAAGAAAAGCAAATCTCCCTTGCAATGCATTACTTCTCAACACCGACACCTCGGTTCTTCCCTCCAGAGGATTCGCATACAACAACTGTAATCAATTTGCATGTCAACCCATCCCCAGTGCATTCACAAATGTGACATGCTGCAGTCCTCAACGTGGTTTCCGAAATATTCAATTTGCGTTCGAAACAACAGAATTGTGAATTTATTACCTGGACCCTCAAATATTTGTCAAAATTCTGGCAAAAACAATGAACTGTCTGAATGCCTAGAGTCTCCCTCTTGGCCAGCCAGACAGTGTTTCCTGAAAATTCAATATTCTTCCAGTCAACTTATCCTCATTGTGCACGGACCTTTCACAGACCCCCTCCGCCCCGTCGTCGTATGCATTTAGGTGCAAATATCATGATTATTCCAGACAAACAAAAGAGACACAACGTTTATGCCATGATGGACATTAATCATAAATTCTGCCTTTTATTGTGTTATTTCTGAAAGCACACACACACACACACACACATCTGCACACATGTATGAATAGAAATTATGCTAACTTGTGCCTCATATGCATACAGTATAAGCGATAACCTAAGTGAATTGCTCGGGTATGAGACTTTGCAGCCCCCAAAAGGAATTCGATATGGTTCGACGGGTCTCGAATGTCTCGCTTGGAGAAAGGTATTCATGTCGCCTACAGGAAGGATACGTGTGCATGCAGCAATGCTGGCAAATGAATTGAATTCGAACTGAGCATTCGGGAAGTATTTCATTTTGGGAAAGTTTGCTTTTGCACCTTGTGCATGTATTTGTTGTCTGTGGAACTGCCTGATACCAATGTGGGCGGCCGATAGGTTTTATTGTTTTCTATCGGCCCAGGGATCGTTAAAGCGTGATTAAGGTTGTCCTTAAGCTTACATTTAAACATGATTGGTTTTTATGAATTTCTTCTGCGTGAAATATTTTTCAGTTTGTAAACTGTTTTTTACTGGCAAATAATTATGCTCAGCTTGACGGAACGAGTGAGAGCTGCGTTGGTAAGCCGGACATTGTGTGCTCAATTTGTCACATATGAATGAACGCTTCCAAGGGAAGCTTCAAATAAGAAGTGATTTCGTTTTCATGCCTCATTTTTTTGTTTTTCATTCACTCACAAAAACAGTTGACAGTTAAGTCTTAAAAGTTAGTTAATTATTTAATGATGTGTATCATTTGAGAAGGCGGTCGACTCTTCCTAATTTAATAACTTTCATAATTCACAGTTCCACCCATTTCGATTCACTGACATTTAGTGCTCTTAATTTTAGCCGGGTAATACCCGTTTCCACAAATACCTTAATACACGAGTACCCGGGTAATACCCATGTAGGCGGGTACCTGACATTGTTCGGCTGCCGGGTACCAGTCATCAAATACTCTAATCCAGTTGTCTTGATGGCGCTAATGCAGGGAAACTCGTCCATTAAACGTATATCTTGAAAAGTGGTTTAATACTCTGTAATAATCTTACAACGAACTGATTACAAGCAAGGGATATGTAAACTTACAATTTTGTGTCCCTTCGGCACGAGCTCGCTCCATCAAGTGAATATAATCAACGAGAGAATAGTTTTTGGACAATTCAGTGAGTGTACATGGCTACCCAAAGACTGCTAAATTTATATTCGTTCAGTGCATTCATCTGACGTGCGTTTACATGACTACGAAAAGCCTACTAGGAGCATTTAAGTTTGTGTTAAAATTCAAATGGAATTCAAATGCATGATTTAAGGAACACAATACTCCTAGATTTAAAATTATAAAAAATTAAACAAATTTATAATTTTTGGGGCACAACATCAGTACTAAAATTAATAAAGTACAGCTATAGTTGTGAATATAACACCACAGCGAAGTAAGGAAAAATACTTAGACACCATAATCATTGGAGTGTCCACCAAAAGTAGTTCAAGTCTAGTATCTTTATTCCATTTCATTCATTTATTGCTTAAATATTATCGGTGTACATTAAAAATATTCCATTTTCTTGGAAGAAAAGGACTTAGAACATAAAATTTTTTAATTTGTGATAGTGTTGATAGATAGATTTTCATTTAACAAATTTTAGCCGTTGAACATATAAATGTTGAGATTAATTCTACAATATTAAAATTAAATTTACATGCAACCAAACTAAATTTTAGATTTAGGCAATTATTTCAGCTTATGTTGGACAGATAAGAGCAACATGCTGAACAAAATTGTCTGTACACCGTCTTGAACCCCTGTGAAGGTAGATGATTCCACAGGTGTATGTTAACACCACAAAGTTACAAGTGGCATTCCACCAGCCGTGTACAATACTCTCACTTGACTTACATCTCTCACACTCCAAGCACAACAATTAAAGTAAGCCCACATCCGATGTACTTGTGCACCCAAAGGGTCATACGCTCCAGACACTCCAGCAAATTTCGAGAAGCTCGATCAGCAATATTGCAAAATCATTATTTTGAGAATAAAAATGCTGATCCATGCATCATCACATCGATGGTAGACGTAGATATAAAGTAAGTTAGATTTAAGTCCAGTTCGATTGAGCACAATAAAGCGGACATTATTAGTCCTAAAAGCAAAACGTAAGGTTTTTTTTTCGACTTCACCGCGAAGGAAACTATAACTTGTACAACTTGAATGAAGAAATGCCTGCACGATGTTAGCCATGTATGAACAGAAGGTTTCAAAGTAATATTACGACTCGATCGACAAAAAGTAACTTATTTCATAAATATAGTTAGGTTGTTTACACAGAATGATTTTGGAGTGGAGCTGCACGTTCTATAGTTTAAAAATACCTCCAATTCACGTCCAAGGAGAATGCCACGTTGTTCCGAGACATGATCAAATTGTCGGGGTTTGAAGACATAGCGTGCAGTCGCATTGGTTGCTTTTAACAACTTTTGCAGAGAGGGATGATCACTATCAGAAAACAGTTCACAGTCGTACGTTAAGATGGGGACTATGAGTTATTTTGCCTTGGTTTTCATTTTACATTGCTTGGGAGTATAAGTTTGCTAATTGGCAAACCTCTAAGAGACCCATATAACTTTGATATTACACTGTCTATATGATCAGTCCATGTTAGTTCACTGTTGCACATTAGCTGAGTTTTTTTGCAAGCATATATACGCTTATTTTATAAGAGCACAAAAAAAAACGATCATCCGCGCTTAATGATTCATCATAATTTCTTGGCAACACCGACGACATTTATGACATTTGCTAAGCAGTCAGGGGTGTAGTTCTGGAAGGTGATGGTTGATCTTTGATGGTCAAACTCTTCGTTTTGTGACTGTATAGCGTGACCATCTCTTTAAAAGCAAAAACACTTAATAATCATAAAATAAAAAAAAATGTTCATTACATGAAAGAATCGATTACGAAACCTAAGCGGAATGTATAGCAGAGACACTCTGGGTATACCAAAAATTGCATACTTATGGATGCCAAAACAATTAAAAATGATCTAATACAACAACCACACCTGCAAATGCAAGCCACATACAGCAACCTAAAGAATGAATAAATAAATTCAGGAATGAACACACAGAAAATAATGTTTGGAAACATCGTTTTTATCCGCGCTTACTTTCTTAGCGGCAATAGATATGATGAGTAACTTAAACGGATATAGGATTTGTTGTAAGTGTATTTTACATGCAAATTGAAATTTAAGCGTATATACGCCTGCAAAAAAACACAGCTATTATAACAAGATTTTAAACACAGGTTACATATTCGACTGGAAGAGAGTTTAGTTTCAAGGAGGGAAAGTTTGAAAGGTAGCGATGGTGTTCTGAAAATGGAATGACATTGGTTTTGTCAGGACTGAGCTTGAGACCATTTTCTTCAGCCCACTTCGTAATTGAGCAAAAATCCTCATTTAATTTTGCAATTGAATCTTCAACTTAAGTAAATTTGAAGTAAATTTAAACAAGCTCAAGAAGATCATTTATATATTTTATGCCGGCTCTAAACAGATAATTTGAGAAACTTTGTCTAGACAGTTATTACTTTTTGAGCATTGTCAGTGACTCGAAATACGTGAGTGAGCATTATTTTTGGCGGAACCGGTCGGGAATTGAACCCAGGCATCGAGGTAAGGTTGTGTAGGGTCGAAGCACATACCCACAACGCCACGAACACCACTAAATAAATATACACTTAAATTAAAATATAATATTAAAAATAGTGAAAATAAATATGAAAACTAAAAATCTCAAATCGATGGTTGTATCAATCACAAATAAATATTTCTATGACCGTTATAGACCATCCCACTGATTTGCCACAAAGCCACAAATGCAATAATGCGAACATGGTTTTAGACCATTTCGGTCCATTCAAGATGGCGATTTTAGACTCGAAGGCCAATTGTTAAGTATTGCTGGTTTCAACTGGGAAAATCCCTGTTTTTCACATGGCCAATTATATGCTGTATGCTCAAGAGATGTGTATGTTGTGTTGTGTTGTCAAGAGAGTGTATGTTTACACCGAAAAAACTCAAAATATTTCTTATCACCTAGCACTAAGATCAAAAGTTTAATGAATTGACAAAATTTCCTTTTTTCAAACAAATAAGCAAAATGTATTTGTTTTCTTAGCATAGTAGAACACGTAGGTTGATAGTAGACTAATAAAATAGGACTCAATACTGAACCATGTTAGTCCCCTACTTGAATGTAATTGCATTCATTGAAGGTTTCACCAATATTGACCATTTGTCTCCTGTCTTAAGATGTGAAGCATGATAAAACTTCTACTGACAGCCTTTTCTGTTGAAAATCAATTGTTATTTAAACTATCATGCAAGTGATCTTAAAAGTTAAAATGCTTATTCTCTGCAAACATAATCCTAATAATAATGTAATGATAAAGTGTTGCTACAGCCCGTAGAG
Organism: Eristalis intricaria; assembly: GCA_964034865.1. Lineage (NCBI taxonomy): Eukaryota > Metazoa > Arthropoda > Insecta > Diptera > Syrphidae > Eristalis > Eristalis intricaria. The sequence goes on along the minus strand of OZ035877.1, from coordinate 60,900,753 downwards.
GGCCAGAGTCTAGCTTCTACAGCAAACATTCGTGTTGTTCTACAGTTTTATGCCGACCGTCGAAGTTTGAGAAGGTTTTTCTAGCCAGTAATAACTCCTTGAGCATTGTTATTGACTCGAAAGAGGTGGGAGCGTGAGGATTATTTTGGTCGTACTGGGAAGTGAAATCGACACAGACTCACAACCACAACTCCACGGTCGCCCCTGAAGACTCACTGCAGATACTTTTATTAAAAATATATGCCAAAGTGGTTCGGTCGGCCAACAAGCATATGGTCACGCTATACCGCAGCCACTATTAATTAGAAAATGGAAAAGGATCAACCGCAAATATTATTCAGAGTTGCGAGTGCGCAGTGTTAACTTATCATGACAAAAATTAAAGAGGGCTACGAACTGCTACTCCGACCAGAATATTCTCAAGATTCAGCTTCTAAAAATATCGGGCTGTAAGAGATTTGTGTGGGCCTTGAGAAAGCCTATCATTTGGAGGAATTAAAGAAATGGAAAGGTTTACTACATCTAGGTTTAACACATCGATCTAAAATGACTCTTTGTTGAGGAATAAAGCGTGCAATTGCAGAAAAACCTTTTATTTAAACTTCTCGTGGGTCGCCGTCGCGTAGTGGGTTAGTACGTCGACTCCTACGCAAAGGGTGTCAGGTTCGAATCTCCTATTTACCAACTTTCATAATTCACGGCTGCACATCTTTCAAGTTCACTCGACCCTCTTTGAGTCAATGACTCAAAGAGTATTCCTGTCTAGAAAAAATGTTCTGAGCTTCGCCGTTCGGAGTCGGCATTAAACAGTATGTCCCTTCCACCCGTAAAAGAATAATAGTACGCACAACACGAGTGGTTGCTGAGGCTAGGCCCAGGTCCACCTCAGACTGGCCCGTGACCCATATATCTCTGACTTCACAAACGTCCTGTTCATTTTTGTAGGAAATGTCCACCAAATTGAGATATTCCACCGAAAATCAACCGAAATGTATAGTTTTGAAGTAAATTGCAACAAAAATGCAACACAATTCATGGATCATGGCAATGCATTGAACTATAGTACCACGGGGCGTGTAGATACAATTGCAATGAACTCGTATGCGCCATGGTTTCGTTCATCAGTTTCGAATTATAACGCCGAGGGCATCTGCAGAAACAATTGTCAAAAGTTTATTCTCCCCCATTATTCTTTAAATATCTTCATAAACCCTTAGGCTGCCATCATCACACAGCATCACATACTTATTGCCAGCGCATGTACACCCCGAACGATAACCGAAAAAAAGGATTCATCACAGGTGGGCATGCACCACCCACTCACACACATGCAGCGGCAATTCCATAAGTAGCAGTGTCACCCCCTTAAGGTACGTCCATAGTCCATTATTTTATGCAATGCACAACGAATTCTCGCTCCCGGCATAACTCAGAAACACGCGAATTCCTAACAATAGCTTGGAGTGGGCGATTGTGTTTGACGGGCTCGCTTATGCAGCCCGACTTGTCATCCTCCTCTCCGATGCAGTCCAATGATGTGGCAACAACGTCGATTGGTGAATTAATGCGAAATAGCCAAAAGGCTGAACGTCCGTCATTGAAACAGAGACCATCAGCATTTGACCTGTGGATATTGGTACGTCACCGGCAGGACAAGTCAACGTCGTTGCTGACAGTGGACACTTGTGTATCAATGAAAACCTAATAAGCTTATGGAAATTGGAAGAGCTTTGCTTTTCCCATCATCCTGCTTGAACTATGGTCTATTTCCCATTTGCGACTCACCGGCTTTTGACAGGGGCTGCGCATTTGAGAAAAAATGCATGGATTATGTGTTTGTAGGGCGCAAACTGATTGCGGAGCAATGGCAAACATTGCGCAAGGTGTTGCAACGTCTCACGGCGGTGTTAATTTATCCTCGAGGGGAAGGCGCCCAAACAGCTTAAGGCCAAGCTAAGCAACTCTAAGATATAATAAATAATTAATGCGACGTGCAGACACGGGCAACCTGTCGTCGCCGTGACTGAGCAATTCAAATCCGGAACATGTCCGAGGGGCATAAAATACGCAGATTCAACTTAACTAGATAAGCGTCCTCAATCTGCTAAGAAATCGTTCCAATTTATTTCTGTCCCGAAACCGCCACCATTTTTTACGTCTCCCCACACATTGCCTCTGCAAATCTAATTTCCACAGAAACAATTATTTATTTAATCCCGAAAAGAAAACCAAAAACAATTAGGAGAATTTTCAAAAACGCGACACGAGCCACGCGCTCTTCGTGGCTTAAAGCACCTTAAAGCCCACAGGCTATTTGTTATTAAAAACCAGTGATACCTTGCTAAGTCCGAAAAGCACCCCCCGTCCGCCTAAATCCTCACACTCGGGCAACATCACGGGAGGGTACACAGAGCAGATTGTCAATTTATTCCATTAAAACCCTGCCACAGCCCTCTAGCGTCTTAATTTTTTTGTTGAAAAGAAAAGAAGAAAAAAGAATACACCACCAACAAGGTTTAGCTTCAAAAGAAAATCCCGTGGTGCGCCACCATCATATCACAACACTGACAGCGCTGGCCCCCCCAAAAGGTCCGTCAAAGAATATATTTTCGTAACAGGTGTGGTTTATTACGTCTCTTTACGTCAGTTTCTGTGAAGCCCGTCGAGACTAAAACGAAACAATTTGCAACTCCCTATGGCATAACGACCTGCATTAAAAAATTCAAAAAACAAATTTTAAAAGGAGGATACCCTCTTAAGGCTGGAACAAAAAACAAAAACAAAATGCAAATGGACACATTTCAAGGGACCGTATTTTTACCCGTTCGTTCGTACGCTGGACTTTCGTGAGAGAATAAATGGCAAAATGAGAAAATGAGCCCACGGAGGGAAAGGGTTAAAGACCAGGTCCTTTGTGTGTAATTTAGGGTTTCTGATTGTGTGTGTGTGTGTGTAAGTGCTCGAAGCAAAGTCAAGTTTAAGGTGTCCACAAAACGCGAACGCGCCCTGTTGAGTGAAAAGGAATTCATAAATATCCATTGCCCCCTTGCCCATTGTTGGTAATTTATTTTGCCTCTAAGTAGGGGGCAATTACATTGTCAGGGAAGTGCCATAGAGTCACTAGACAAAGGGGGCGAGCACAAGAAGATCGAGTATGAGATGATACTCAAACTCAGCGAGACAAGCGCATGAAGTGAAGAGCAGCGACCTGCTGAAAGAAAAGCATCGGGGTGACATTTTGTTGAAGTTGTCGAATTAATCTCGTGCACACCCTATGTGAGAGTGGGTGGTTCAGGGTTTCATGGTTTCATGCTGTTCAACGATGTATTAGGGTAGTTTTCTCCCCATCGCCGATTCATCAGAGGATGAAGAGCCGTTGGGCGCGAGCGGTGCTCTGGTCTGGTCTGGTCTGTCTGGCGGTGGTCTGCTTCTGTGCTGTGCTAATGCGTTTTCACAGGGGACGTCCGTCGATTTTTTGCTTCTGTTTTCTGTACATTTTGGATGGGTATACATATAACTGTGCAACATGTTGCTTAATGGGGAGTTATGGGACATTTTAAAATTCAACGATGTCACAGATGGATGAAGATAGGTCGGTGCACGAACGGACGGACTGGATTTGTGTTACTAAACGAGCGCTTGATGGATGTGGCCATAAAAGTTGGTCCGTCACACCGTGTATTGAGACATAAAGTGAATTTTCAATGAGGAACCATGGGCAGAGGAAACCGAAACCGATTTTTGGAGAAGTGCATGACATACGGGATTTATTTTCGGTTAAGCAAATCACTGCGCTGCGCCGCGCCGTGTGTGCATTTCTGAGTCCATTAAGTCCGATGAAAGCGCACGAAGAAAATAATTTTATTAAAGACGGTCGTTGCTTCGAATGTCGTTATGATTTATTTGGAGTCTCAAACGGCTAAAAGCGGCAGTTAAAAATGTTCCACAAATGAATTAATGGGCTATGGATGAAATGGGAGAGACTTACTCCCAAATGGTAAGAAGCCCACAATTGATGTTCGGGGTAGGAAATTACGAAGTATCATCTTCATTCCGACAGAAGCATTGAATTCAAATCTTTTGTTACTGGACAATGCAATTAGTTTCGCATTGCAAATAACCTGTTCGCAAAGTAAGAGGATTGATGTGCTTGCAACAAGTCTAAGTCCTCGCCAAACAATGCGCAACAACAGGGGCTTGTTCACGGCGTAAATCCTTGGGAGTTGCGCCGCGCTTTTTGATTCAGTCTATTGTTATATCTCATGTTTTATGTTGTTTCTGAGTCATTCTCTTTGATGACTTGAAGAGAGAAAACCTACCAAGGTATCGATACATTTCGAATATGTATGTGAACATTAAAATAAGTCTTACCGTGAATAGTGCTCGATGAATGTTTCATCCCGAACGCCCATCGTGCATCTCTCCCTCAGGCAACTCGTTCAAATACAAATAATCTTGGCCTTTCTAGGATTCAAGTCGGAATTTTATTATGCGAAAACTCCAAGATTACAGTGAGTGGCATGGACCTGGGCCTAGCTTCTCAGCAACCACTCGTGTTGTGCGTGCTATTGTTCTTTCACTAGTGGAAGCGACCTACAGTTTTATGCCGACTCCGAACGGCTAAGTTGAGAAGCTTTTTCTAGACAGGAATACTCTTTGAGTATTGTCAGTGACTCGAAAGAGGTGGAAGCCGTGAATTATGAAAGTTGGTAGATTGGGGATTCGAACCTGGCACCCTCTGCGTAGGAGGCGACGCACTAACTCACTACGCCACGGCGACTCACTCAGCTTCTCAACTCGCTGTCATGGCACGTCTTAAAAATCGTTTCTGCGAAATTGTGCAAAATGTAGAGGCTCATAATATAGGTACGGTACACCAAAAGTTCATACGACTCAAGTTGCGGAACTCAGAGAGCCGCTAACATTTGGACGAAAGCGTTTAAACTGCGCCTGTCCGCCAACGAAGTCTATGCCTTCCACAAGAAAAGTCTTACATCATCTGCGACTTGAGCAGAACTTCATCCATGACCTAGTAATAATGGTGGAATTCCCCTACCTCAACTCGACAGTAAGGCTGTATAGCCCAGCCAACCATCTACGGTACCAACGCCTAAGGTGGACAAACAAATCTCGGCACCGAAGAACATTTGAATATATCGTGAGTCCAAGTTTCCTCTTTGAACCATTATATACTTACTTACTTATCAGGCTGACGACCCCTGCAGGGTCCGAGCATGTGCGATAGCTGCTTTCCATTCTTGATGGTCCTGGGCACGCTGCTTCCAGTCATCAAGACCAAGCTGCCTTGCATCCGCGATTACTTGGTCTTTATACCGGAGATTCGGTCTTCCTCTTCTTCTCGGACCAGGAGACTGGGATTCGGAAGACCCTCTTAGCTGGAGCATTATATGCACACACATATAATGGTGGAAACATTGTAGAGTCAAATAAGACAGAACGACAACTTGCGTCATTGCAACCGGAATAGTTCAACATTTCATGTGGACTTAAAAGGAAATCAGAAACCGCTCGTGATAAACGTGGAGGGCCTTTCGTTTTCTAACAAATCCGTGCGAGGGACCTCATCTACCTCTTGTCGAGACTGTCAGCCAAGGAGGATCGATAACAATCTGTAAAAATAATTTCAGCAAACAGACGGGAGCACAATAATCACCAAAAAAATCAGTCCCCTCGGATGGACATCTAATTTTAAAATCACATTCATCCGGTCCAGCTGTATACGGAGTCCAAAGTGAGTTATTTCCCCAGATTTTTTGTAATTAAGATGTCACATCTGACATCTTCCCGTCATTCAGTTCCGCAACACACTGAATTTATCATAATCATTGGATAAAAATAATTCGCTTTGATTGTCGCCAAATAAACAGTCCACCTTGGTTCCTTAAATATTTTCTTTGCGGCCCTTGGTCTTTCCAAATTAAATTCTGAATGCCTGGGTGGACTCGAAACTCGAATAATTCAATGTAATTACAGATGTGTCCCCCAAAGGCCACTCAAGACTTGTTTAATTGTCTGATGAGTACATGTGCGCTTTCGTGGGGACATTTCATTTAACTTTGAATAAACAGGAGGAAACGCGCGATAAGAAACTGCAAGGAGCACAAGTTGAACGAGGCTGGCAATTCAATGTGTTCCTTAAAGCTTTCAAAAACACGACCACACCATTAGGGGTGAGATTAACATTTCCTTTCTTATTTCAATTTGATCCCCAGAAACATAGCTTGGCTGTCCTACTTTTCAGAGTGCACTTTATTTCCATATAGTTGGACTCAAAGTTCCTTCCGAAATCGTTTTGAGGTTATCTCAAAATGCATTCAAGGAGTTCAACGCTTCTGCCAAATAATAAGATCCTTGCCTTGTCTGCCAATTCATATCGCAAAACGTTCTTCACATTTGAATGAGAATAAAATATAAGCTTCCATTTGTAGGACAGGATGTCCAAGTACTTCCATTTGCAATCGCACAGACAGCGCTCACTATCGGGAATACGTCGATACTCGGAGTTCGCACTCGCCACACATTAAAATTCTGTCTGCGCTGCTGTGCAATCGCAACACTTTCTGTCAGTTAAACGGTTGGCGTAAAGCAAATGCAAATCGAGGAAATGTGTTTCACGATGGGAACTTTTTCTTTTGGAATTTCCATTCATAAGAAGCCGGGAAATACACCCCGCAGATGCACATATTCCTTGGCGAACATTCAACGATGATGCTCTCTCAGTCGAATTTATGCACAGCTCCTGTCAACTTTAAATATTCATTCTCTGTGTACTTTGAATGCCGGGGCTTTCGCATAAATACACGCGAGCACAAATAAAAATCAATAAAATAAGAACTCGCAGAATAAATGAATCGAATGAAGGACCAGCAAAACAATGAAATCCCAACCGACTGCTGAAGCTGCTGCCGACCAAGGGGCAGGGCCTTTCCTTCTGGCTCACGGACATATGGATATTTATGTGCCAGTGTTGTTGCGTCGAGTTTTGAAACTTTTGTGGAAATTCTTAATTATAAATCCACCACAACGTAACGACGAGGGACAAAGAAAGAGGAAGATAAGATAAGTTTGGCCACACTGACTTCTGATTTCATACCATATAAACTGTTTTCGGTTCATCCCAACGTTTCGCGTTAGTAAAATTTCACGAAACTTATCACGACGATCCGTGAGCAGAAAGTGTAATGTTGCGGAGTGTCCAAGTCTGAACTAGATCTGCTGTTCTTGACGGTCTCAGACAGCTTCCAGCGCTCAGACCAGGTTGTTTTGCTTTCATTTGTAAGAGTCAACGATTTCAGGTGCGTGCGGGATATGTCGGAGTTGGAGACCATTAGCAGATGAAATGACATACACTCATTCGTCCAAGGAAACGAGTCAGCAGTAATAAGCACCAAACGTTCATCCATCCAAGGAAACGACTCAGCAGTAATAGATACCACACACTCATTCCCCAATAGAGATAAGTCAGCAGCTATGATCAATACCAGGAAGAAGACAGCCCAGACGACCATGCTACTGTCGCCGAAACAATAACAATTCAGTTAGGAACACAATGAGTATCGAGGCGAGAAAAGTAGGATTAAGATTTTAGTCTTAAGCCACGATTCATTCAATAAAGTTCGTTCGTTTTTAAAAACTCGATCCGCTTCAATCCTCACTAGGAAAAGTCATCACACTTTGCTGAATTGTTTTCAAGAGTACCCCAGGGGTCAATTCTAGGACCACTGTTGTTCTGTATGTTCATCAATGATCCTCCCAACGTCATTAAAAGCTTGTCGGTACATATGTATGCCGACGATGGTTAAATCTATACAGACCACAAGTTGGGAATGATTGAAGATGCAGCAGAATGACTTAACAGTGACCTAACAAATATCATGAACATCTTCTTCTTCTTTATTTGGTGCTACAGCCCGGGGTGGACCTGGGCCTCAACCAACAAACCTCTCCAGCTAGCGCGATTTCTGGCTAGCTGTATCCAGTGTGGCACGCCAAATTGGTTGAGGTCCTTCTCCACCTAGGTGCGCCACCTTAAACGCGGGCGTCCTCTGTTGCGTTGTCCCATGGGTTCGGAGTCGAAGACTCTCCGGGCCGGAGCTGAGTTGTCCATACGCTCTACATGGCCTAGCCATCTTAGGCGTTGGATCCGAAGACGCCTGACTAGACTCATGGCGCTGTTCAGCCCGTACAGTTCGTGGTTGAATCATCTCCTCCAGAAACAGTCAACGCAAACAGAACCAAAGATCGCACGCGGGGTTTTTTCTCGAAGAGACCAAGTACTTCCTCATCCGCTTTTGAGATTGTCCATGCCTCCGCGCCGTACAGCAGGACTGGGATCAAGGTCTTGTATAAAATCAGCTTGGTCCTTCGAGAGATGGCTCTACTACTCAATTGCCTCTTGAGCCCATAGAAACAGCGGTTGGCAAGAGTTACTCTGCGTTTGATCTCGGTACTGATGTTGTTTGTACTGTTTACTGCGGAGCCGAGGTAGACGAAGTCCTTGACTACCTCGAAGTTATAGCTGCCCATTGTGACGCTCTGTCTAAGATGTCGATGTTGTGTGTCACACTTCGTTCAGTTCTAGTCTTGAATGGGGCTATCACAAAATTATAAGCCTACTTAAGGACTTCATCCAAAAGCTTACCAAAAGCTTGGCACCACAACCTACTAAACTTAGACTCGCTAAAATAATAATTATACAAATTATTACATATGGTTGTCAAATCTCCAGTTGCCACAGTTCCTACAGTAAGAGACGACTAGATGTTGCATTCGACAATGTGGTTTTGTATGTATATAACTTGAAGTACTTTGATTCTATCTGACGTTACAAATTTAGAATCTTAGGGCGTGACTTATATTAGGTTAGGTTAGGTTATGTGGCTTCTATCGAAAGTGAGTGTGTTCCCACACTGAGCCTGTTACCGTCCGTTACTCCTGGAACCATTTTGTGTTTAGAACGAATGACCAGATTGATTTAACTCCTTTTCGGATATATTAGTTAGTTTATTTATATGTAGGTCCCAGGGTTTCTTTCCTATTGAAAAACCACGAATTGTCGCGAATGCAAAACCACACTATGCATTCACACGTACATGTATTGAGAGAGGCTGTGATTGCCGGATTTCGAAGTTTCATATTCATTCGTTGTCAGGTGTTCAAAGCAGAGATAACCTTTAATAGAGATATCCAATTTCTACCTCCCCTGCCCCTTGATTTCATATGACAACGTTTTTTATACGCTTTTTGTCCCGTGTCTGTGAATACGTGTGAGCTCTTGAGAAAAGCTGTGGAACAGCTGATATCCTTCCCCACCTTAGTAATGGGGTGAATCCGAATTCGAATTTGAAAACTCGCTCGATATTTTGAACGTTTTTTCAAATTTCGGTTTTCAATTTTCATCACGGTATACCCCTCCATACTAACGAACGAACAAAGCTTATGTTCATGAAGTCGATTCATTAAAACTTTGAACAAATTGCAATCTGAGATACTAGGATATAATTAATGAATGCACAACATATTGTGAATTTTTGCATATGAATAAAAATTAATAATACATTCACAAGTTCAGTTAACCAATAATAAAATTCTATTGAAGCGTGTATCACAAGTAGGAAGTTTTGACAACCATTTTTATGCATTAGGAATAGTTGCAATATTTTGCCATTGTTCTTATCAGATTGTTTAAATTGAATTCATGAGTTTTTCAGAATTCATGAATTAAGCGTATAAAGCAGACTTAATTTTTTGAGTTAATTTGTCAGGTATGTTTCATGAACACGCTGCATATAGACTTAAGAATTTAATTTGATATAAGTTGGATATCTCTATTATAACTTATCTCTGGTTCAAAGTGGCAAGTTGGTCGTGAAGACAATAATAATAAGTTAAAATAATATTAAAAAAGGTAACTGTGTATATTTAAATTATTTCTGTTGAGCTGTGTTTTCTGACGCCACATTTTGGGATTTTCAACATTTCCTAATGGCGGCAGTTGCAGAGTAGATGTGAGGGGTTTTCGTCTTTTTCCTCATCCATGCATCTGCTAGAGAAATCATTGTATGGTAATCCTAGTCTTGCGGTGTGTCTACATATTGCGCAGTGTCCTGTGAGGACACTGTGAATTAGGTTACTGCCTAGACTGAGTTGTGGGGAGCCGTGGCCCCGGTTTGGCCATATTTGTTTCGCATGTAGGCAGGTATTAAGGTTATTCCATCTTTCACGGGCACTGCCGATCGCTAGCTCTGTGATTTTTGGTTTTTGGATGTTTACAACCTTAGGTCCAATGATTGTTGCTCCGTTTCTGGCTAGCTCGTCTGCTTTGCAGTTTCCTGGGATATCTACATGTCCAGAAGCATGCAATGTCTTAAAATCTCGTTAAGAGACATACAATAGAGTCTTACCAATTTTGATCTTAAAAATAGTGATTCGAGGGCCATAGAACTCTTAAAAACCGACTAAATGATCAAAAAACCCGATTATTTATATAGTAAAATCAAATTTGCTTCATCTAATGGATCATTTGTACTTTTGCTACTTAGATTTACATGCACATATTCTGAGTGTACTTCTTCTTTCAGAGAGTTCAATGCTTTGGCATTAGCCTAGGTTAGTTTAGGTAGGCGAGCTGATAGTACATTCACCAGCACACTTAAACCATATTGGTCTTGTTGTGATACCAGACTACTACCACTGATTGACTACTCCAGTGATACTGCCCTTAATTTGATCCCAACGGCAAATGATGACTGGATCAGATGTGAAAACCAGTTAAAAGCGTATTACCTTTGCTTTCACTGGGATTCTAACCGGGGACCCTGCTTATTAGGGGCAGGCACTCTACCAACTGCGCCATCCAGTCGTCCTTACGTTTTGGCACTTTTTAAGAAGGTTGTGACAATCATAATAACTATTAACTTGTCATCTGAAAATCTTAAATAATGAAAATTATTAATTTATTGTTTATCTGAAAAATTAAATCTAATAGTAAAAATTAAATTTAATATTTAGCATAGACTGTGATTCTATTGTAAAGAGTAAATATTGAACTAATAAAGGAACAAAAATCTGCGTGAAATGGGATATGGCACGTACTATTACGTGAATTAACCATTTTTCATTTGTTTAGTAATTTCTCTTCTAGATGAGTTGCAACCATTTTAATTGCTATCAAATGCAATCATTTCCAGCATAATGGCTGAAACACAATAGCACGTTTCCGTTAGCGATGTCTTTTAACGCACACAATTCAACTGCTATCCAAAAAATACAAAACCTGCGTTAGTGCAAAATAATAGAGTTTTAAAGCGTAAAACTTGAGGCCATCGCACGTCATTATCGAACATGATATTTTTTAATAGAGTTGGACTGTGAGAAGGTTTTTCTTCCAAATTGAGAATATTTTGTGTCAACTGTCATTTCAGAAACGAACAGTTGATGAAATTTATTTTCATTTGAAATAACTGTAGGCGGGGAGGAAGCAATCTTTTTCAGAACAGAGCGAGAGAGAGCGGGAACAGCTGATAAATTGAGTAATCATTTCAACGCAGCGCGTCATCGCATTCGCTCCGTAACATGAAGTCGGCTGGCGCAACGCACTATTGTGTTTCAATTATAAAGTACATGAACTTATGTGATTTCGTGCCAGTTCATTTTCACATTCAGTATGTTGACATGATCAAATGTATTGATATCACCTATTTCATACGTGATGACGTGCATTTTGGCATATTGTGGCACGTCCTATTTTCACGTGAATTTAATTACATGTGAATTCAGCATTTCACCAGACTTTAAGTTAATAGATACTCCTCTTTTTAACTCTGTTTTAAATAGACACACGTCATGGCTTGAATTTTGTTTACTGTAGCGCGTCTTATTGTCCACGTGAATGCAGCATTTCACCAAACTTTAAGTTAATACATACTCCACTTTTTAGCTTTATTTTTGATAGACCCATGTCATGGCTTGAATTTTGTGTAGTGTGGCGCGTCCTATTTTCACGTGAATTTAGTTGCACGTGAATTCAGCTTTTCACCAAACTTTAAGTTAATACATACTCCACTTTTTAGCTTTATTTTTGATAGACTCACGTCATGGCTTGAATTTTGTGTAGTGTGGCGCGTCCTATTTTCACGTGAATTCACCATTTCAGCAAACTTAGAATTGTTCCTTAAAGTTAGCGCGTATTCCACTTTTGAACTCTATTTTGGATAAACACACGTGATGGCGTGAAATTTGTGCTCCCCCTTCGTTATCACGTGTGCGTCCTTAATATATGTAATCTGCGTGGTTTTAGTGTGCCCTTCCAGAAAAGGGTCCTAACCAAGAGCAAGCAAGTTGTGTTTGAATCTATTTCCACGACAAGCAGTCGCTGTAAATAGTTCTGGCTGTATTTCTGCCCCATATGTATGTACATCGCAAAAACGAATACAAAACAAAATGTTGAGTGTACCTATGTACAGAGCCGAAATGAATTGTATTGCCACAGAAAATTAATAACAATTTTCCAGAACTTGCATCACCCCGTCAAACAATGTTTCCACAACAGTCCAACTGGGAAGGATGCTCAAAGCAGGATGCCCGAAAATAGTTTGCAAGTCGAACACAACGCTGCTTGAGTGCAACCAGAACTCCAGCGCCACTCACACGGGACCACGACATGGGTAACGAGATGTGAAATTCTGCACGGATTTCACTTAAAGTAATAAATTCTGGTTACACAAATATAAATAAAGTAACAAAAAAAAAAGCGCACGTTAATAAACAAAACACTTATTTCGTCCATAGTTGCGAGCGACCATTGCACGGACACAAAGTTTCTTTAACGATGGTTCTGTTTCGTTTTTTGTTGTCTTTCTTTTCCGATCTGAATTGCGAGTTTGCTTTCAGTGATTCGGGTGATTCGATTTCGTTTTGTATTCATTTTTGAAAGCGGTGTACGAATGAATACTCGATGTTTTTCTGATGTCGACTGGTAGTCAATATGTTGCAGATAGCTCTTGTTTGTATTCGAGAAGCAGCATCATCGTTTTTGGACCAAGTCGAGTGCTGAAAAGCTTCCAATTTCAGTGACCAATTCGACTCTTAATTTGAATATTTGATGACTTTTCCAGTGAAACCTACGTTGTGTGTACTGTGTGCCCAGTGCAGAGCACATGTACGCCCGTAGGTACGTATGAGAGGGTGCTGTGCTGCAGATTTGAATAAATAAACTCATGCAGTGGCATAATGAAATATTCTGTAGCGATGCAGCAGGCAAATTAATATTGTGAGCTTGTGTGTACCATGCGATGGCCGCAATGTGGATCTGCTGCAAGTTCACTTTTGTCGGACGAAGAAAAAAAATTCTGAATCGATAATTTTGCGTGTACCTCTGCTATGTTAACTATTAAATTATTTCAAACGGGTGTCTTTATGAGAAGAAACTTATATAACTTGGCAATTAGTTATTTCACTTGTGGACAAAACGGTCAGAAATGGCAGAAAGATGTTGTTGTGGGTTCAAGGAAAATATTCGTTGTATATACATATCTTTTTGGCTCAGTTTATGTACCATGCTGCCGAAAACCAAACCATCCCTCCGTTTCAATTCGGCTTCACACCACAATATTCCAACTGCCATGCCCTCTTGAAACTAAGAGAGGACGTCACTTCTAGCCTCAATCATAAACACCCGACCCTATGCTTATTCCTCGACATTTCTAAAGCATTCTGCCTGTAGATAGCAGGGCTTATCTATAAACTCCACCACACTCAGAATGTGGGCCGGAACACCTGCTTGCTAATACAGGCTTACCTTACCAACAGGAGATTCAGGGTAAACGTCAACAGCTCCAAATCCTCAACGTTTTTAATAAAAGCCGGAGTACCGCAAGGCTACATAGTAGGACCTCTTTTATATCTTTTATTTACAGCAGACATCCCTCAACCCATCAACCCAGGAGTGAAGATCATCACCCACGCCCCATTCATTCTAAATAGCGAGATACGCATCAACATGTACCTGTCGACAGGTACCTCGACAAGTGGAAAATACGACCCAATGGAAGGAAAACCCAAGTACTGGTAATCAAAGGCCCCAACAACCACTTTCGAGTCACTGACAATCCTCAAAGAGTATTCCTGTCTAGAAAAAGCTAAACTGTAGGTCCCTTCCATTCGTGAAAGAAGAATAGCACGCACAACACGAGTGGTTGCTGAGAAGCTAGGCCCAGGTCCGCCTCGGACTGGAGCGCCACCCATATTATTATTATAACAACCACTGTACAAGGAACACCCTGAAGCACCACACTACATTCCGGATACACATCAACAACGAATCTTTACAGCCAGGCAAAGAGATGAATAACCTAGGAGTTACTTTCACCAGAAATTGTTCCTTCGGAAAGAACCATATCCAGAAGGCCAAGATTCAACTCAACTATTGCAGAAAAGTCATGTGGAAACCCAACAGACTTTCCAGCAAGCTAAAGAAGATCTTGTATAAACAGATCATAAGACCATCACTAACCTATGGCCGCCCAGTAAGGTTCCATCTAACACTATACAAATGGAGAAACTCTGACTCTTCGAACGTAGATGCCTCAGGACCATCACCAACCGCCACCGTTAACAAAACTCTTACAAGTACATAATGATGTCCACCCTCTATAACAGCGCCGAGATAGACCGTATCGACAGACACATCCTCAAGCACACCGTTAACTTCTGCAACAACCTCCAGAACATCCCGAACAACCTCATAGCCGAACTATCTGGAATACGATTAAATCCCAGCGACATCTTCCTCACTACAAGCCACATCAGAAGCCTGTACGAGATGGGCAGAATTGTAGACGACCGGAACAATATCACATACCATAACATAAGAACGGAAAGCGGCACTTTCAAGTTCAACAACACTGAATACAGTGAGAGGGAGCGAGCTGAGCTTCTAGACGTCCCCCTCATATTATTCTTTTAATTGTCTATAAATAGGTTTAGCTATTTTTAAGTTAAGTTAAGTATAAAATAAAACAACCAGGTTTTATGAACCTTTTTCCTGCAGTTCTATTCCAAAAACACCAATTTCCAAGAAATCCCCATCCATCTATAAAACTTAGATAATATCTGGAAAAATGTAAACCAATACATGTTAGATATAAAGCTCTATTCTTAAGATGTCATACAAACTTTAAATAATTTGGTTCAATAAAGCAAATACATTTAAAAAAAAAGTATATATACATTCAAATACTTGTCTATACGAATGTACTGTGTGTGAATATGTGTCCTTTGTAGAGGGAAAACCAATTCCAGTGACCACTTAAAAATTATTCTCATGCTGTCAAGCTTACTGCTTCAAAAAAAAAACACCTTCTTACCAGAAAAGTGAGTGGCAACAAAGCTGCTCTGCAAGTCTTTTTGCACGTCGTACGCATCGATAAAGAGCACTACTCGAAAACACTTTCAATAAGTTTCACAGATCGGATTCAAAGTACCATAAGAACCTCTTCAACTTACAAAAATATACAAACTTGTATAAACTAACCAAGTTCCTTGTAGGGCACACATATGCATGTAAATTGTGGGTACATTGCACCAAACCATTCCTCGAGTTAAACGAAAAAAAAACCCCTCACATATTGTATCAGAAAGGAAAACTTTAAACGACCAGGAGAAGTGGACTCTCTGGAATGTTTCGTGCTCCTTTCGTTTTGCAATCCATTCTTTGTCCTCACGGTGAAATCGTTTCCCATTCACAAGGTGTCCTGAGAAATTGTCTTTCACTTCAATAACCTTTTGCTGCCTTTGGATGGCCGTAAATGAAGAAGCACCCAAAAATATCCAGCTCCCTGTTTTGAATGATAAATTGACAAATTTATTTGGGTCACAGCCCATAGGCATTCATCATGCAAAAGTTCTATCCATTTGCCATTTGCCACTTGGAAATGCCAAATGTGCGTTCCTTACAGATGGCTGTGGTGTGTAGTGGCGGCAGAATTAATGTCCTGTATATGAGCGAGTCTATGGCTTCATATATTTTCCATTTGCATTCATAATCGCAATAATAAGAGATTGAGAGTTCATGAGGTTGTCCTTTTACTTAACACACTTCGCTTCGACCTCCCGTCCCATCTATCTTGTGCGTCCTCTTCGGCGGGGATCTTCGTAATTTAACTTGAGAAATGTGATTTGCTCTTCTTTTAAAACATTTAGGGTGACACTTTCCGCTGCGAGTGGGAAGGTGGCTCGTTTGGAAGTACCAAATCACAACCATCGAATTAGGATTTAACGAACCGTTTGCGTAGGCTAAATTAACTGAATCAAGGAGGAGGCTTTTGCGCGTGCAAGGACACCACACCACTCTCGACTCATTATTAATGACCCCTCAACAGGGGCCCCCCGGTTTTTAACATTCCTTCTTAGGGAGTTTTGTATGCGAGCGGGGTTGCTGCAAGGCAAGAAATTAAAGTGTCTGGGGCCAAGAACCATCGACCTTTCCGCAAATGCAATGTTGATGATGATGAATTCCTTGGTTTTGGGCCTTGAGAAAGACCGCAAATAGAAAGTGGGAAACGATGTTTTTGTGTGATTGGATGGGGATGGGGGCGTCGTGATAAATGAGGTATTGAAACGTGAGATCACGTTTTCTATGAATCACACATATTCTAAGAATCTTTGGCAACCATTAGCACAGTTATTGTGGAACGAATTTTAAGTCGCTTCGAAGAAATTTATTTGAAAAACTACTGCTTCTTGTTTGGGGATTTGAAAAATTTATTAAAATTCTATTTGAAAAATTGTTTTAATAATTTATTAAATAATCCAGTTTGTGTGGGTCGCCGTGGTGTAGTGGGTAAGTGCGTCGACTCCTACGCAAAGGGTGCCAGGTTCGATACCCGAATTTACCACCTTTGAAAGTTCACGGCTCCGCCTCTTTCGTGTCACTAACAATGCTCAAAGAGTATTCCTGTCTAGAAAAAGTCTCTCAAATTCGCCGGCATTAAACTGGCCCCTTCTAGGCCCCTTCTACGCGTGAGAGAACAATAGCACGCACAACACGAGTGGTTACTGAGAAGCTAGGCCCAGGTCCACCTCGGACTGTCGCGCCACCCATATTATATATTATTATTATAACGCGACGACACATTGCAACGATTATGATATCTACCAACAGTCTGACCTTCGGGGCTTATTACCCGTATCATGAGGGGGCGCGCTACACCGGCTTTATTCCACCTGAGGCTGCTCTCTTGTTAGATTCGTTAAATCTGATTCAGGACATGAGTGGATGTCCTATAATCTTCCACGCTGCACGCCGAACAGTTGACAGGCGACTCCACTATGAATCGGATATCGATCGCGAACACGAGGAATCAACTCCGGTTCAGTAGAGCGATCCCCGATCGAGATAGGAGAGAGAGTGCAAAGGAGCGGCACTCCGGCCATTTCCCGCTATCGCCCGCCAGCGCCTGATCTGATAGTCGGTCTCTTGGGCAACATACATACACTTACATAGATTGTAGTTAGGTTAAGTTGGATTAGGAAAAAAAAAAGGGTATACAAAGGCATGTAGATAATATATGTCAAGCATATAAATAACGTACACGCCCTTGTACACACGTCCTCAATGTCACGGACATAGTGTAACGGAGTTTAAGTTTTATTAGGGTTAGGGTTAGTGCTAGAGCTTAGGTTTAGTTAGTTTTAAGAAATTTAAAAAGAAATGTTTAAAGCGCCAAGTTTTCTTGGCCAGTAAGCACAACCAATAAAGATTGTCCATATGGACTGCAAAAAAATAGATATTAGTAGTAGACGCCAAAAGGCAAATAGATATTATATTTTTATTAGCAACAATTTACAATTTAACAGTTGAGAAGTACATAGATATGGTTATATCTTACCTAACTTATGAAAAATTTAAATACGAGCACAAAATCAATTTTACCAAAGAAAAGGAAAAGCTAATTAAAAACCATCATGCAAAATATCACAGTTTTGTAGATTAGTCTATCCTTAGTGGACACATGAAGTTTTAATAGAATTTAATAAATAAATGCAATAACTTTATATATTGATTAATAAATAAAACGTATAATATCAAAGAACATTTGCAAGATTAGAAACGAGAGGGTTATCTGATATGTTACATGAAAATACAAATTTTTCACAAACTCGGACTATTCGTCCGACTTACCGTTTCAATTTTGGCTAATTCGTGAAGTTCGTGAAAGTTGAAAAATACCATGGTAGTTTTAGGATCAATTTTAATACCTTATTTCGAAGAACTTGCAACTTTTTAATGTGACAGTTTGCGCAGTTCCCTCATACAGGAGCTGCGTAGAACAAAATGGCTTGGAAGATAGATTTGTATATTATGAGCTTGTTTTCTTTGCTTAGTTCAGACTAGCGGACAAATGAATGGGTATAGTACTTAAATGGTTTTGTTGACTTTACTAACGACATCACTTGTATGTTGGCCAAAAGTCAGTCTTTTATCCGTAATGACTAGTAGATATTTAACAAATGGTACCCAGTCAATCTGATTTCCGCAAACTATTAAATTTCCTGCAGGCACAAAACAAGATTTTCTTTTTCGAGAAAAAAAGATTGCTGAAAGATATTTAAGCAACCTATCCAACCGTGATTGCAAGTTAGACTCAATTATTGAGCCTACCGAATCGGACGAATAAATACATGTATCATCTGCAAAAATTGCAGAATGGCATCTAGGAAGTGTAGGGAAATCAGATGTAAAGATGTTGTAAAGAATGGGGCCAATACGGAACCCTGAGGAACACCGGCAGGGATCCATTGGACGTCAGATGGAGTTTGGTTCACAAATACTTTAAAACTTCTTGCAGTTAAGAAAGACTGTATAGTTTTTATGAGGTACATAGGAAAGTTAAATTGTAAGAGTTTGTGGACAAGGCCATTGTGCCATACAGTGTCAAACGCTTTTTCAACACCCTAGAGAACCATGCCAGTGCTTTTGCCTAATGAAAAAGATTCAAGTACATGTTTTTTGATTCTGTAAACTTGGTGTGAAGTATTGTGATGTGGGCGAAAGCCCAATTGTCGTCGTGGTAAAATAGGCAGATAGATAAGTAAATTTAGATTATTTCAGAGTACCTGCGAAGGGTCAGTAGGATAGATTTTAGGAACATGAATTGTTTAGATATTAAGATAGATTCAATCATTTTTGTCTATGATCCAGAACGGGAACAGGACACAGGACAAAAGTTCGCAGTAACTCCATGAACATGCTGATATAGCTTAGTGGCACTTCCTCTATAAATTATGGTTTGGGGCGGTAAATATTCGGCGAAAAGAATTTTCCACGTTTGTCCTCGTGGCATGGTGTGGTGGGTGCTCAGTGCTGAGAGAGGTTCAATATCGCCGAGTTTTAGTGTGATGTGCTCGATCGTCACCAAAATGGGTGGGTAGAGCTGCGGGGAAAGGTGTAGGAGCATCGTTGTTGGCAATAAATTTCACTGTCAGATGATAGTTTTCTTTTGTGTCACTGCACATTGTGGCATCGGGGGAGGTGCTCTCACGGATGTTTGTACATACGTGTGTAGGAAGCGGCTACCATTTCTTAAATTGGATTTACTTACCGTTTTAAGGATCACGAATTTAAAAATAAAAATGTAGACAAAGATAGAACTTCTGATGGCGACCAATAAAATGTTGTGACCGACCACTAGCGCAATGACCTTTCCCATTATTCTCGAATTAAATTAAAAATTCTCTTACTAATCTATTGCGATTTTGTTCTAACATTCAATGACATTTTTTCAACTTTTTCTCATAAAATACTTTAGCAACGGGACAAGAGCAAAGTGAAAAAGAAGTTCGATGTCCGAGAGCACTAGTGTCGTTATAATGAATGCCGTATGTAATGAAAAAGATATGTGACAAGACGCACCAATGGCGCAGGCCGACGACGACGACAGCTGCCACGATTTGTGTGTAGAGACTGAATGGCTCTCAAGAGATACCAATCAATCCAATAGTCTTACAGAGCACCCCAGTGTTTACTTCAAGGACCTCGGTGATATAAAAATAAAATAATTAAAAAAAGGAGCACATTTTTCAGCCACTAATCTGAATCCATTGCAGAGCAACAACCTCATCATGTATGATTTACTATGTGTCCACATGTAACCTAAGCTTGGGGTTGAAAATGCAAGTCCATTTCGTACAAAACTCATCTGTTTTCCGCTCTCTAATCAAATGTGAGTGTACTCGTGGCCACCACATAACTCAACAGAAAGGAATCCTTTGGGTCATTTCGCTAGTGATTCTACAAATACCCTCAAATTGGTTTCAATTTTTCATTTCTCCTTTTTTTTCCTGTTGCTGGCCCATAAACTTTTCATATCTTTCCTTCGTGCTGGCGACAATTCAATAAACTTCCACCACATCCGCCATCATCATCACTAAACACCCCTTCCCCCGCTCGCCCGATGGCAATCGAAGTTGATGAATTTCAAGCTCAAAATTGAAAAACTACTCCCGCCCAGGCATTGCCGTATCGGAATCAGGCCAATTTCCAACTGTCATCGGTGGCATTACGTTGGTGCACAGTGCTGTAAATTCTTCCCGCTTTCCTTCAGCGAAATAAAATTTATTGCCAATTGGAACTGTTTATCACCTTTTGCTCGCCTCAGCGATTCCAGTTCGCGTAAAGAATTTCTCAATACTTTGAGGGAACAGTTTTATGTTGCTCCAAATCGCGTACACCTGAAGGCATACGACAACGACAACGACAACGGCTACAACACAGCAAGCACCACCTGGCTTCGCTTGGCTGTGTGAAATGAAATCGGTTCATATAACTCATTCACTCAGAGGCGCATTCAGAATTTTGTCCCAAAATACGAGTATAAGTAAGAAACACAGAAACTATGCAGTTCGCTGTGGCTGCGACTGTAACTGTGACTGTGACTGGAACTGCTGGAGGACGAATCGATAAAAATTACAAAAACCCACTAGAAAAGGACGAAATCCCAAAATAAATCGTCGCCAAAAAAGGAGAACTTGCACCCAGGCAGGCGGAAGGGGAAATCTTTGCGAGATTTTCAACACACATGTTCCAGAACGGGAACAGGACGCAGGACAAAAGTTCGCAGTAACTCCATGAACATACCGATATAGCTTAGTGGCACTTCCTCTATAAATTATGGTTTGGGGCGGTAAATATTCGGCGAAAAGAATTTTCCACGTTTGTCCTCGTGGCATGGTACAGTGGGTGCTCAGTGCTGAGAGAGGTTCAATATCGCCGAGTTTTAGTGTGATGTGCTCGATCGTCACCAGAATGGGTGGGTAGAGCTGCGGGGAAAGGTGTAGGAGCATCGTTGTTGGCAATAAATTTCACTGCCAGATGATAGTTTTCTTTTGTGTCACTGCACATTGTGGCATCGGGGGAGGTGCTCTCAAGGATGTTTGTACATACGTGTGTAGGAAGCGGCTACCATTTCTTAAATTGGATTTACAGCCGATTGAATTTATTCACCGGACTGGGGTAAGGAGATGGGGGGATGTTCCTTCTCGAACGAGACCACCATCGCTGAAGACAATAAAATCGTCTTGTCCATTTATGGAGGTATACCATAAGAGGAAGGAGGAACTGATGTCTTGCAATTGTTTGCTTGAATGGACGATTGCGATGCAACATTAAAATGGATACACTTTCGTGGAATTTTATTGCGAGGTTACTCGACGGTCTCACGGTGTCAATTGAAAGGTGTACGAGTACTTTACTGATTTATGTGTCGCTACGGGAACGGCAGCTAATGCTGTCATTGTAGCGCGGTTGATCGAAGTCTAAAAGTCAAAAGATACGAGCGTGACACTGCCCTTGTTGCGGAAGGCCAATCCTCTTCAATTGGTTAGAGTGAGTGCACTTCAGCACAACTGTACACTCAGCTAGATTTATGCAGCGTAGATTATGCATCAGAACTGGATATTCTTGCACAATTTATTGCACATCTTAGAAGGTGACGTTTGAGAGCCTTAACATGTCCGTAACTCGGTACCTATTTGATCTCGAAAAAGGATCATGATATGGAATCAAATGGGATTAAATGCTCTAACTCACTACCATTATTCATGGCATGGCATTAACACTGTGAATCATTCAAGCTGAGTGAGTACACCTCTCGGACAGGGGGGATTGACACTAGTAGGTAATATAATAATATGGCTGGCGCTACAGCCCGTAGGAGGGTCAAGGTGTAGCTTCTCAGCAACCACTCTTATTGTGTGTTCTTTTCCCACGAGGGGAAGGTACAATTTCATGACTACTCCGAACGGCCAAGTTTGGAAACCTTCCTCATTTTTTACTCTTACATTGTCAGTGATGCAAAAGATTTGGGTGCATGAAAATAATTGTATTGCTAAACTATTCCAAGCCACTGTTCACTATGAAGATACAACAAGGAATGTCATCTGCTCTCCTTTATCCGCATTCACTTTTTAGAAAGCCTCCCTAGCGGTGCCACGTCTCACCAGATGTAAGCGTTACATTTGCTCTATTACACATACGCGTACTCACATGGAGTCAAGGTCATTGGTTTTGCTGACGACATCGCGGTCGTGACAGTGGCCAAGCACATCCGCGAGGTGGAAGCAGCCACAAACGAAGCTGGATTCCATCCAGGATCAAGGATTGGATGGAATCCGCCGACCATAAGACTGAGGCTGTCTTAATAACCAGCCGAAAGATTGTGAAATACGTGAACTTCCGGTCTGGTTCCCAGATACTTGGATCGAATGAGTCCCTAAAAGACCTAGGGGTAATGCTCGACAGCCGGTTGAACTTTAAAACCTTCGAGTATTGCAGCAAAAAAAAACATCAAGGATGCAAGCAGCGGAATGCTTCCCAACATTGGAGGACCTGTATATTCGAGAAGGATTCTGCTTTCCAGAGTGGTAAGCTCAATCCTTCTTTACGCTGCACCAGTATGGGCGGGAGCCCTGGCGAGCACGGAAGCAGCAAAAAAGCTCTCGGCATCATAAAGGCTCTGCGCGATAAGAGCAATCAGTAGTTTCCGAACAATTTCGTATGAAGCAGCCTGCGTTATTGCGGGTATGGACCCGATCGACATTCTCGCCACAGAAATGTAAATCACGATGAGACTAGCGCTAGAAGTCTGTAGAACGAAGAAAGGGCAACACCAATGGCACTGTGAAAAAGCCAGATGGGACACCACAACCAAAGGCACACAATAGAAGCTTGGACAACGATAGCTTACGGTAACTGCAACTACCACCTCACGAAGTTCTTGTCGAGCCGTGAAGGTTACCGGGAATACCTCCAAAGATTCGGTCACAACAGCTCACCCATCTGTCTAGAATGCGCGGGCGAAGATGAAAACGCAGAGCACGCAATATTCCATTGGAGACGCTTTGCCGTGGCGAGAGTAAGTCTACCAACTCATGTTTGCCATATGATGGAGTCAGCTGACAAATTTGCTTGTGGCCAGTTCCTTTATAACAAGCGTGCAGATCGAGCCAAGAAGGCTCAAAAGAGAAAGGATCCCGAATTGGCAAATATAGATCACATAGAGTGATATGCTAACCAGCTCGGCGAAGTGACCCCTAACAGCAGTTCCGCGGGGAGAGTGATAGAAGTGTGCAGAGGTGTGGTTTAGGACGTAGGCGCCAGGAAAAAAGGACAACAATATCCCTTGAATCATTCATACTGGTAGCACGGGTAGCCAGTATTTTGAAGAAGATTCCACATCCATTGGCGGAAACCATAAAAAAAAAACATACGCGTACTCAATAACATTTTTTTAAGGATGAATAGCTGGCCCAAAATCGTTTTAAGAGATAGTGCAACGCAGTCACTTGTAAAATCTTATAAGCGAAGTCGACAAGCTCTCTTTCCGTCTCTCGGAACCACATATTTTCTGCCGTTGCGGATAGGTGTGACAAATTTCAAAACCATACATAGTGAACGCACTCCTAACGGACACCGTATTAAGTGAACGATTGCAGGATGTACTGTAATGGTGGCTTGTTTGAATTTACCCGTGTTTTTGTTTCTCTAAGGCAGACTTATGGCAGACGCCACTAACAACTCACCAAAGATGGGAGGAACTCGGCATCTGTAACTATTCGAAAACGAGAGTGTCCACTTCACCGTGCCAAAACTAACGAGTACATAAGCAAGGTTACACATCCTTAAGCGTTGAATAATTAATTACTCAAGTCCTGCATGCGTGCGGGAAGTGAGCGCTTAAGATGTTATGTAAATTTCGAGTTACAGCAACGAACATCCGATAGAAGTCATAAATTATTTAAATCGTGATCATTCCACAAACTACTGGCATCAATCGCCATCCGCAGCAATTCGACGCTTGCACAAAGCCATCTGCATCAGCGCAAAGTCAAATTCATGTCAAATGCAAAATCATATTATACGACTAGAAGGACACTTGTGCCTCTCTCTTAGTTCTTCATCCTTAAACATACTTCACATCATGAATAATTCATCGGGTACATGCTTCAAACTGCGAAAGTATTTTGCAGTGGAACAACCTATCTAGGATGCACCTACGAGTCATCGAAATTGATCGAATGCCATTCAAATGTCACCCCCAAGGCGACTGCGGGTGGATGTGTCAATACGGAGAGACACACCAATGGGATTTCATCAAAAGGATACACTTGACTAAGTTACAAAACTGGAACACGCACTTACCTGGTGACAGTTCTTCAGTAATCGCTTGAATAGAGGACATCACCGCTAACAGGACAGCAGCAATGGTGATGTACCTGCTGTAGCCAAGGGCAAAGGGAACTGCAACGCTCTTTGTATTTCTCACTCGTGTTACTGTTGCTGCAGCCATTGTATCCAGGGCTGTCATGTAAAGTAAGTGTTTTAATTTTCCTTTCAGATAGCGAATGGTGTGGTGGAGGTGTGTGGACAAGGACGACTTGTACAAGAGCTGCCTTGCCTTGTCGGTGTATATTTTTTCGTCTATTGCTTCACTCTGTAGCTGGTTGCAACGGGCAACGGGCAACGGTGGTGGTTCGTTTGATCCTTGGCCACTTGGGGTAGTGCACTTGAAGTTGCTGCGGCTACTCTGGTGTGGACGCCTTCTCCGACCGGGAATCCCCTTGGATAATTTTATTTTTGTATACCCTTTAGAGTTTCGCTTCAAATGGTTGTTGCAGTGACAGCAGTACGAAATTGCACTTCAAATGCATACAGCACCGGCAAGAGAGTATTTTTTGGCTGACAGCTTTCTGAAAAATAAAAAAAAAAAAATTAACAATGAAACAAGATCTTATTTTTTTATAATCTTGATGGAGTTACTAAATTTGAATTGTGAATGGGAGATGAGCGGGAGAGTAGAGAAGGCCGAGGGAAGGAACAACCATTTAACTTCCCTCACAAGGTGTACAATTCCATACGGGTATTATAACTACCGACGGAAGTGAAGAATGTTTATCCACCCAACTCTCATTGGCCACGGTGGGTCTCCCAAACGATTGCAACTGTCAAAGGGGATGAGTGCAGTCGTAGGCAAGGAAATGTCAATTTAATTACTGTTAAGAGCAGGTTTTTAAAAGAAAAACAAGAGGGACTTGGAGCATTTTTCTTGTATATCTTCTTCTGGTGGCGCTACAGTCCGCGGTGGACCTGAGCCTTTCTTGTATATGTTCGATTTTAAAACATAAAAGTTGAACGGAGTTAAAAAAATAAAAAAAATAAACAGTAACGTCAAAAGCTGGCGTCAAATCAAGCTACAGTCTTGTTAAGACATATATGAGTTCGGAAAGAAAGTTGGCCACAAGCACTTGTAATTGCCCACCCCATGCAGTCACATAGCTACCACAATATATCTATTGTGCCCCCTTTCTTCATCTAGGACTTCACTGCTACTTGATTATTTCTCGATATGGAATATCCTGATAGTCTGGTCCTGTTAAGTTGACTCTGGCCGTTATCTCGGATCTGAAGAACTTTGTTACTTACATACTTATCAAGCTGACGACCCATACAGGGTCCAACCCTGAGCGATAGCTGCCTTCCATTATTGACAGTCCTGGACACGCTGCTTCCACCGCGATTACTTGGTCTTTATACCGGAGATTCGGTTTTTCTCTCCTTCTCGAACCAGATGGATTGGATTCGAAGACCATCTTAGCTGGAGCATTGTTGTCCACGCGCTCGATGTGGCCGGCCCAGTGCAGTCGACGGATCTTTGCTCTCCGGACTACATCCACATCCTGGTACAGCTCGTACAGCTCCTCCATCCGCCTTCCTCGCAGACGGGACTATATATAATATATATAATTTTTTAGGACGTGTTCCAATCGTCGGGCATGCTTTCGTCCTCCCAAATTCTGCAGATGATCTGGTGCATGCTCCCTACCAGAAAATCGCCATCAGCATTGAAGAGCTCTGATGGTAAGCCATCTGAGCCTGCGGCTTTGTTGTTTTTCAGCCGTTTAATGGCTGTGCCGACTTCTTCAAAGATAGGTGGGAGGACTACTTCATCGACTCGAGTTTGGATTTCTTGATTCCCTACCACTCTCGCCTGGTCAGGCCCGTTAATCAGATAAGGTGAAGCATGATAACCCAATCGCTCCAAAACCATAATCCTTTCAATCAACGAACTCCATTTTTTGATAACCCACAAATGTAAAAGTGAGTATACCTCATCTATATGCGCAGAGAAACGCCGAAAGTGCTGTATCCTTTTACACATCCTTTAATGGCCATAAAACAACACACCACATACATAACCAGGCAAATATGAAAACAAATCACATATGGAAAGCTTGCACACGCCGTTGAAGAGCAGAGTATGCACTCGAACCCCCTTATTACGATGATTATGGTGAAGACGGAGTGTAAATGCAAACTTTTCGTTCGCTTACTCTTGCGAAAGGGAAAACTACAGATTTTCAAGAATAACAGCTTCAAAAACTACTTAAGTGCGAGAGAATCTTTTTCTGTTATCTCAGCATTTTGTTTCTGATTCCCAGCCATCAACTCAATGAAAAAGGGTCAATATGAAATCCTCAGCATCCAGCCATGCATTCGACAGCACCCTTAAGATGGTATACCTACATCGAAATGGCTGTAATAGATATATGAATGTTTTGGTTTTTGTTTGTCCACAGTAATTGTGGGAGCTGTGGGGTGGATTCGGTGCGGATTGAGTGAATCAATAGTGCTCACAGTTGGACGTTTCATGTCTGGAGCGAAGGCAATTTGAGCTTAGTGAGGGGCATTGTTGTGAATTAACATTAAACGTAAGCAAAAATTCCCAATTATAATTGGTCTGGTAGAACTTTCGATTTGGCAGACAGCGGTCTGAGTGCCCTCGTTAGCAAATCAAATCAAGCAACTGTTGTGGCTGAGACAAGGATTTGCCTATTTTTGGCGTCGGGAGTGAGATGATATTTTTTTTTTGTTGGTTATCTAAGCCAATTACTGATACTCAGAAGGAATCGATGTAGCCCCAGAACTTACACGTCAAACAATAATTTGTTCCTGTGTCGCAAAGGACAAATATTTCGGAAGCGTTGGCGCTGTTGAGTGTTCAACTGAGTAGATAATTGACTGTGTGATGGCGAAATGCGAAGTCTCTATTTCCTTGTAATCGTACTCCTCCTTAAAGCTTCAGATTGAAGATCTAAGAATAAGAAAACTCCTCTGGGGAAGTCGTTATGGGCTGGTGAAGATAGGAGATAGGTAAGGTTAATTTATGTAGGGGGGCTGCTAGTGCATTCACCAGCACACTTAGACCACATTGGTCCATTGCGATACCCTAGTCAGACTACTACCACTGGTTGACTTCTCCAGTGATAGTGCCACTAATTTGAACCGAACAGCAAATGGTGACTGGACCAGATTTGAAAACCATATAAAAGCGTATTCACTTTGATTTCACTGGGATTCGAACCGGAGGCTCCACTAACCAGGGACCGGCACTTCACCAACTGCGCCATCCAGTCGTTAAAATGAAGATAGGAGGTAAGGGGGACGACAGACGAAATTTGGTCCGGATAGTGTGTATGATAAGCTTCTATGCTATTTGACCGATCGATTTCAAATTTTAACAATGTGCTGATGTCGGTAAGAGGTCGGCCATAGCCATACCAGATTTCGCCATACCAATTTGCAAGGAGCAATGTCAATCATTCTGCACTAAGATCCCCGATACAAGCAACTTTCAGTTCTCATGGATAAACCTCTTTATAATAATAATATGGGTGGAGCGACAGTCCGAGGCGGACCTGGGCCTTGCTTCTCAGCATCCACTCGTGTTGTGCGTGCTATTGTCCTTTCACGTGTGGAAGGGACATACAGTTTAACGCCGACTCCGAACGGCGAAGCCGACACGCTTTTTCTAGACAGGAATACTTTTTCAGCATTGTCAGTGACTCGAAAGACGTGGAGCCGTGAATTATCAAAGGTGGTAAAATCACATGGCACCATCTGGGTAGGAGTCGACGCACTTATCCACTACGCCACGGCGACCCACACTAAAACCTCTATCGAGTCATTGATAATTTAGCATCAACCTGCGAGCGATCTTTTTAGGAGTTCTGCAACGCGATTGAACTCCCTTTAACTCATTCCTAAGGTCGGTTAAATTTCTTCAGATTCCTTAGGGTTCACTGCGTGGTATGTGAGAAAAGTGCGGGAAGCTACGTGTCACATGGGTGCAGAAATCTCATCATTTCTCGCATTTTTCTCTTCTCTTTTGTATTGTTATTCTCAGCCTTGTTGGCTAATAGCGGACCTTTGTGTGGAAAAAAATTGGATACTTTGACCGTGCAAAAGCATAGTATTAGAGTAAGTTGGGCAAAAAAATTGCCCACCGTTAACATTTTAACCATCAATTTATATCGGATTCTACTAATTATGCTTTTAATATTCATTAAAATCAATTTACCTTCACTCTTAAGTAACATAAACATTCACAAAAAAATCATAAAAAATGATATACTGAAAAAACTAATGTAACCTCATTGTTCGAAAAGGGCATGTATTCTGCCTCACTTACAATTGTGAACTGATTGCAGTTACTGGGGAATGCCCAAGCTAACAAGAAATCAAAACAGACACTCGTTGTACACGTCGTAAGCTAAATGCACGTCAAAATAAAAGATAATTTCCCGTTTCAACACCTACCGCCTCGCTTCTGTTTTTACGAGATGGCATCACAACCGATCATGTCTCAAAGTACCAGTATCGCATTTCGATCAACACTTCCAGAGCTCCCCTGCGAATGCCTTCAAAATACAAATAATATCAAATTTCGCCTCAACCCATAGCAAGATGAATGGACTTTCTTGAAGTCACCAGGGCATTCGAGAAAATTATACAAAAAGGAATGAACATCAACAGCACCCGCACATCATCTATTAAAAAAGGAAACACAATCGTTGGTCTTAAATTCGACGGGTATCCCACCCTTGCCATGGCACTCCTATAGGGATGGTGAGCTTTCTGTTTTTTTTTTTTTTTGTATGCAATACTTTAAAACGCCAGTCGTGGTCGTCAGTATCGTCATCGCAGGAACACAAGGGCAAGCATCCTTAATCATCGGTAATATGAACCCGTGTCAAGAACATCCATCACCGTCAGTGCCCGATTGTTCACAATTTCACATACCAATTATTATCAATTGAGTTTTAAATTGAAAGTAATTTTTCATTCCTTTCCATTTCGTTCCGTGCGTTGCGTCCGTCGTATCCGTAGCCGTACAGAACGATTCCCCTTGGTTTGTCAGTTGTTGTCGCGCCCTTTTGACTGAATCGCACACCATGGTCCGTACAATTTTATTTTGTACGTTCATACATATGGATGTATCTCAAAGCGAATACTGAGTAAAATTGGTAACATTGCAACTGAATAATACACAAAATCATTTGTCGTCGTAATGACGGAATGAAAAATTGCTATACTATGACTTGGTGCTTGGTGGGGGGCGGAGGGTTGAAAATAGAAAGCATGGCGGAGTGACTGACTGATAATAAAAAAACAAAAATTGTGAAACCAAAAAAATTAATACAAGCCAATACATCAAAGTGAGATGTGAGAATGCTTGTAGCGGCGTACATGCGTACCGTACATGTGTGCATGTATCAACTGTCGAAAAGTGTTCACAGGATGTAGGGACAGGGCCGGGAAAACCATATGTCATTGGAAATCGATGAGAATTCTCCCCCTTTTTTTCGGAATTTAAACGTATAATTTATATAATTTTTCACGTCAATGCAAAATGAAATCTGATAGCGACGCGACGCTTCGCTGCGCGGAAGGAGCTGTGAAAGTGATGTGGTTTCGATCGAAGTCTGGAGTGTGCAATGAATGACTGTGATGAGATTATCATCAATTCTATAGGAAGCTCTGGAAACTCACCCGACCTCGGAAAGCATGGAGGTCGACTGCGTTGCAACTAGTCATATCGATTGTTTGATCTTCGATCTGATCTGTTACCGGACTGTTCTGAGTCCTCTTACGGATTACGCCGACGACTGGATGGCGCAGTTGGTAGAGTGCCTGCTCCTGGTTAGCGGGGTCCTTGGTTCGAATCCCGGTGGAAGCAAAGTTAATACACTTCTATCTGGTTTTCACATCTGGTCCAGTCACCATTTGCTGTTCGGTTCAAATTAATGGCCCTATCACTGGAGTAGTCAATCAGTGGTAGTAGTCTGACTAGGAGTATCGCAATGGACCAATATGGTCTAAGTTTGCTGGTGAATGCACTAGCAGCCCCCCTACCTAACCTAACCCCTAGGGGAATATTCTACAGATTTAAGTGTAGCCATGTCCTTCTTCTGATTATAAATCAGTTTGTCAAATTATGGGTGAATTAAAAATTATGTTAAACTCGAGGCATTTCCCAAGAAAAGAATTTTGTAAAACGCTCTGTCTTTTTGGCGAAGGGCAAAAAAACACGACCGATACATTGTGATTGATTTAGTGGATTTACATGTATGCTACTTAAAATGTCAATGCCCGACCACGCGAACGAGCTATTGTGATTTGGGTATTAA
Organism: Eristalis intricaria; assembly: GCA_964034865.1. Taxonomy (NCBI): domain Eukaryota; kingdom Metazoa; phylum Arthropoda; class Insecta; order Diptera; family Syrphidae; genus Eristalis; species Eristalis intricaria. Next base: position 60,869,709 of record OZ035877.1, on the reverse strand, counting down.
GGATCCGGCACATTGAATACTTTACATGCGTTACTTTGACAGGTACATAAAATACATGTGTTATTATGGGAGGTGATACTTAGACCAACGCTGACGCTCACGCGACGGATATAGTTACTCAACTTTTAACGTTTCTCTCTCCGCCAGCGTTGACAATCCTGACATTGTGACATTTCAAGAGAATTGGAATGTTATGTCAAGGTTTTTGAGTTGGTTCTCGTTGCAGCAACGTTCAAAATAGATAAAAATATAAATGAATGTTTATAATTGAGTATTTATATTAAAATACTCAATGTGCGTTGAAGTATTCATTCAGTCATCCCCTTCCATCAGAAAGTACTTCAGCGTGTACGTATGCTCACGCTCATATCCGGTCTGGAGCCCCCAAGACCACACTGCACCTACTTGATAGAATCCAAAAGCGAGCGATAAAACTTATAGGAGACAACAATATCGCAGAGTCATTAGACTCGCTCGAACATCGACGTACCGTCTCTTCTTTGTCCGTGTTTTATCGTTATTTCAACAAACGATGCTCAAGTGAGCTAGCCAACTGCATTCCTCCTCTCCATGAATTCACCCGCAAATACTCGTCTCGCCAGGAATGCCCATCAGTATACCCTTAAGCCTACTTTCGGACGCACAGTTAAATTCAGAGACTCGTTCTTCAGCCGCACTGCTCGAATATGGAATGCTCTTCCCAACCTAATATTTCCCACAGACTACAACCCGCAGATATTTAAGACCAATGTGCACAGGTACCTCCTCTCCCTTTCTCCCTCTATACCTTCGGCCCGTACTGTGTCTTGACCCCAGACACATAAGGGTATTAGCAATCCCTTGAGCCCGCAAAAAATGCTCTGACGCTACGCAAGTAAAGTATTCTATGTGCCGGAGCCTTTGCCGTTGTGTACTAATAAAAGCAAATTCTGATAAGACAAACAACAGTGTTTAAAAGAACGCCTAATGAATTGAACATTTAATGAATTGTAATCTGAATCTGAAATGTGAAATCCGATCCAACGAAGTCATATTTAAACATACTTATGTTATATCAGAGCCAACTCGTGTACCCCCACAAGAACTCGGATTCAAATTCAATCGAAATTAAAATGAAACATTAACAAATCGATGAAAGAAACACTCTTTTTCAGCCATTTGTAACAAAAATACCTATCAGCACCTTTGTCTTCAGCGACTCTCACACACACATATTATATTTCATCACTAAAGAGATAATTGTACGATCCGCAGCAAAACATAGATTTGCTGCGTTAGCATTAATTACCAACTACCGATTACAGCCAATGATTGTTAAACATTTGTCTACTTTTAAATAAACATTTAAAAAACAGTATGCTATTGTTTGTAACAAATTATAGTTTGCAGTCTTAATAAATTCAGGGAAGTGGTTTTCGCACACTTCTATGTGCGAACCAAACCATATGTAAGATTTACACATAGCCTCGGAAAAAAAATTAGATCTCAATTCGTAAGCGATCGCCAAAACTAATGTCACTTGCTCTGAGTTTTTAAATGACCGCCAAAAGAGCTTTCTTTTGACAAAAATAGTTTGAGAACAGCAGAGAATCGAGAGAGATAAAATGAGAAAATTAACATCAAAATTAGCAAAATAAACTTAAGTTCACTCTGCAGGCTTGTTCGGCGTGATAAACTCCCAGGGTCTGAACTCCCGATGCATGAACTCAAGGGGGGGCTGTAACTCGGTTTCGCGGAAAACCCTGAAAATGCATAGGGTAACCTGTTATGTTTGGAGAAGTTTGTCGAAACCTTTCTCTTTCGTGCGGTGGGAACGTACCATTGGATTAACGTTCTACAACATTGTTGACAGACTTCATTCGTTAGAGTTATTTCAAAGTATGGACATGGAAACGTGTGTTATTTTTGCACTGAATATAATCTATGATTTTGATATTTGAGGGTGGACGCAATCCCGTTAAAAAATTGTTAAACAAACAATACCTCATATAAAAAGACAAAATGCAAAACGCCTCAAATTTTTTTGTTACGCGTTGATGGCCATAACATTAGTTTAGTTTGACGTTTAGTTGCAACAAATATTTTACCATGTCAAGTTTAATCTGGGTAGATAGGTTGTGGGACACCGTGGCGTAGTGGGTAAGTGCGTCTACTCCTACGCAGAGGGTGCCAGGTTCGATACCCGAATTTACCACCTTTGATAATTCACGGCTCCACCTCTTTCGAGTCACTGACAATGCTCAAAGAGTGTTCCTGTCTAGAAAAAGCTTCTCAACTTCGCCGTTCGGAGTCGGCATTAAACTGTAGGTCCCTCCCACGCGTGGGAGAACAATAGCACGCACAACACGAGTGGTTGCTGAGAAGCTAGGCCCAGGCCTCGGACTGTGTCGCGCCACCCATATTATTATGATATTATTATTATTATTAGATAGATAGTTGAGAATCTGTATTGCTTTCTTTGGAAAATAATGAAGCTGGGTTGACCCGAGGCAACATCGTTAGCAAACACCGATAGTTCGTTCTACAATGTTACCAACTTTGCTTTGACTTTGGCTTTTTTAAATGTTGTAATAAGTAGGGATACAATATGTACATCGATGTTTGCAAGCTATCGGTTTTTCCATACGCGTGTGCGTAAGTATGAGACGACTTGTGTCAACTGAATGCACTCATCCCGCAGGACAGCCCGAACACACCCCAAAGAGCGCTGTCAAAATTTAAAACTACGCCACTCGAACGGCTAACGATAAAACGAACGGTCGACAACGCTTCGCCTTCGTCGGTAGAGATACTTCAATTTTCCTTGTTTTTTTTTAAATAAATTAATTAGTTTATGTGTGATTGTTTGTCTTGTTTTCTTTTCTGAACAAAAACCCTGGCAACGAAAATCGTTTATCACACTTGTAAGTGAATGTCGTAAATTCATGAATAACCTTCAAAAATGTCGTGATTATCAGTCAAATCCGTCGATGGACTGGGGGGAAATCAGCTGTGAAGTTGGCCACGTCCATAGTACTTTAGACTGTGAAGTTTGAAACGTCAAAAACAATGCATTAAAAATGTTAGTTTTTTTTTACATTTCTACAGTCTTAGCTGTTGGTAATCACATATTGCAGACAGTGTATGAACCCTTGCAAAATAATTACTGGCTCTTTCCACAAAAAAAATATGTGTTATGGTCCGATGCTATTACCTTTATTAGCCGTGTTTTTTTCAAAAATCTAAAAAAAAAAAAATGAAGCACATACAAGAACCCACTGCCTATAACTGCCTATAATATTGACCTATCATCATTTGACTTCAGCACCCCCTGGTGGCATTTTTTATTACCTCATTTGCGAACCCGATTTCCGTCAGTCCATTCGCTCGGAGCAATTTGTATGAGAATTTTAAATTCGGTGCAGATCTATATTTGGTAAAACTTATATAAAATAATTGATTTTAAATAATATTAATGGTGAAATACTGGGAAAAAGTGTGCCACTTTTGTTATTAGTGCTTGTCAAGTTCTTGAAAGTGATATTTGACTTGGAATCGCCTAATGAAGAATGAAAACAAACCACTTATTTAACAGTAACTATTCATTGTGCATTTTATCATTATCTTCATAATATTAAGTGTTGATTTACTGCATATTCATTGTATTATAATAGAACAATGTCTGAAGGAGTGAAATACAGCTGAAATTCGCACATAACATACATTATTCCACAATACGTCCTACTAATATAGCAACAATTCCAAGGCGCTTTCTTTGTGTAATGCAAGGGAAGAGTTCAGAAATTGGTTTCCGTTTAGAGCAATAAGTTAATTATATGATATAAACAATTTCTTATAATTAATTCAAACAATAAAGGCAGCCAACATAATGTATTATTCTTTCATTTTGCACAAAGCAAATGAAATATTGTGCTATATTGGAGGATATGTACATACATACATACATATGTATGAATGAGTGAATTTTCAGCAGATTAAACAGCACTGAATAAGTTTAAATTAATTTGTTTAACAAACTATGACAAAATAACACTTAATATTGTTCACCATTCAGTGTATGTTGTGTTGAAGAATGATAAAACAACAACAATTTCATGTCAAACTGTTGCTTTGTTTACAATTGTCAAAGCAGCATTCCTCAAAAACTATCACATATAGACACTTGCCAACAGCTTAAATCAAACCTTCTGCATTTTAACTCGGCATTAAAACATTTATTAGAATAAAATATAATTATTTAATATTATTTCTAATTTTTTAAATTTCTCACTACATTTCACCATTTGTACGTAAATAAGTATCCCAGTTCTGACAGCTCAGAATCCATCACGCATACAAGGTACCAAAATTATCCGCAAGAGGTATAGGTCGATCGATCAATCGGCAGTGAAAAGTGGCAGCCGAAGAAGTTTTTGTATACATTTTGACAGCAACTTCGAGCAAATAAATTTATTTTTCATATATTTTCACAGATAAAAATCAAATCCACTGCGAATCGTTTTTTTTTAATCTTACTTCACTTCACTGTCGACAGCGATGAAAAAAACACGGCTATTGTCAGCTTGGCTATCAGAAAAAAATATGGTAATCGACTTGCAGGTCTTATTGTTGTCTCCCAATTCAGTGCAGCCTCTTGGATCGGAGCCACTTCTTTGCCAGATAGTCAAAGGGGATCGAAAGATGAGAGAGGTCCACTAAAATGAGAGTGGCCCGCTGAATCCATAAGCCAACACTCTTATTACAGTCAAACCAATCGTGTCGCTTTTCATTTTTATTATAACTGAATGGATTTCAACATAAAACCGGTTTTCATGTAGTGTTTTATTCGCCTACCTAAAAATGAAACAGCAAACCCTCTCATCTATTAACCACCATTCAAACCTCAGCATTCAATTTCCATAGCAATGAATGTTCATGTGATCTATTCAATTAATGAGTTTATGTCCTTGTTTAGCATCGCAATGCGATTATGATAAACCAACAACTGAGGCATAAACATGAAATACAATCCTTTCATTGCCAAATGCTCATAAACTAAGTAAGAAAAACTTGAACCAAGGAGTCTCCTTGTACTGTAAGCACCATTCATTGCATTCAGTCCAAGGATACATTCGGCTGAAAAGAAAAGACGAAACATGAAGGTTACAGTTCTTTTATTCATCCCCAGCACAAATAACATGATTTAATGACCTAAACAACATAAAAAGAACGTCAGGTATCCTAGTTAGGTGGATCCCAGCATGTGCACATATCGATGGGGATCCTTTTATGACTTCGCCTGGCATAAATACCAATGAACGGCAAGATATAGTCCATAAAAATGGGCCGCAAATTCAATTTAACCTATGCGACCTCTGGCGAGGTTCGGCCGACTACGACGTCGACGACGACGACGACGACGACGAGAATCCATTTCGTTATTACCGCTAAATGCAAATTCACCTGGCCAACAAGAACATGTTCCAAGTCTCACAGTTGAGCCCATAAAATCCTTACGATAATGAGGACTAACCTACATTTACAACAGACTTGCTGCTTTTTTTTCTTCTTCTTTGTTGTTCTTTAATTTTTTTTTCGTTTTGTTTCCTCCTTGCACCGCCGTCCATCGTCAGTCGAACGGAATCAGCATCGTAAGTTAGTAGCACTCTTCGTGTAATTAAATGAAATTTCCTATAAACTTCCTATAAAAGATTTACTGCCTACACTTCTGCCTGAATCTAAGAGTCTGCCCTAGGAAGGCGCTTTCGCGCTAATCGATTAAGCGATGATCAAATAAAATTCACCCCTTTCACGAATTAAAACGTTGAAATTATGTTACAGCCTTGCCTTGAAATTGAATTGATAAAATTTAATTAAAAACAAAGAAAAAAAAAGAAAGAAAAAGAATCCTTGAACAGGAAGAAAATTCCCGTTTTATTTCTCTTGCAGATGGGGAATTTTACGACCGTCCTACAATCTACTTAACGCTCATCTTCGATTTGAAATGAGGTGGGCCTGAAGGGACGAACACAAAATATGTGTATATGCAACCAGGACAGGCATGGCACGGAATAAGGAAAGAGTATACAGTTTAGGAGGCGATTAAAATTCAAACCACTCCTTTCGGTTGGCTTGTAACAGCATTATCCTTGGAGCCAATTAGAATATTTGTTCGTTTTATTCCCGCTTAGGCGTTTGGAATTTTAATGCCACGAATGGGTACACAGTCGATTGGGGATACATTCCTTGGCAGGATTCCTTCGACCGAAATGAGCATGTTACAGGGGCAATTTGGGGCCAAGCGATACCCAAAGATATAATAAGGTAAGACAATTTTTGAATCGACCTTCATTTTTCAGTGTTTACCGAAAGTAAGAACGGTGTCTTGCAAAGGGTCACCAGCAGAAATTGATTTTATTTCACAGTGCATTGTAAATTCGCAAAGTTGCGTCCTTAGTCTGCACTTGGTAGTGTTTGACAGCGTCAGGATTTCCGGTAAGTAATTCAATGTTTTTTACAAAATTCAGTCCTTCCTCACGTTTTTAGGTTAGAACTATTTCGAGTGTGGAATTTTTACGCAAGCTATGGTAGGTTTTGCCCCACCACTGTTGATTCTCCGAGTTTGGGCGACATGATAGTACTTACATAGATTGCAAGATCACTTGACTTTCTTTCAGAATTTATGAAGTCCAGGAACAGCCTTCAACCCCGGACCTGTGGGACAACGTAACAGAGGACGTCCGAGTTTAAAATGGGGCACATAAGTTGAGAAGGGACCTCAACCAACTTGGCGTGCGGCACTGGAGGCATCTAACCAGAGACCTAGTTGGAGACTTGTTTGGTTGAGCCAAGAGTCCACCCTGGCCTCCAGTTAAATAAAGAAGAATATTTCTATTTATTCAGTCGATTGCGTGAGTTGAATTAAGGTACGGTACGTAGGTTATCAATCGCAGCTTAGCACTTAGATCCACCAAAGAAAATACTCTTCACACCTCATTTATCCGTAGCTGTTGGTCCCAGTTTTTTTGCCGTGAATTTGTGAACTTCAACTGACACTTCGCGCACCGCGTAAATTTTTGTTTGCGAGCGTAGGTGAAAATCTTCAAAAGACACTATGGGGACCGTTCCAACATAGCGCAAAGGATTTTTACCTAGTAAAAACACCTCCCAAAAGCTCTGCGTGCGATCTTTGGTTCTGTTGGCGTTGACGGTTTCTGGAGGAGAAGATTCAACCACGAACTGTACGGGCTGTACAGCGACATGAGTCTAGTCAGGCGTCTTCGGATCCAACGCCTACGATGGCTAGGCCATGTAGAGCGTATGGACAACTCAGCTCCCACCCGGAGAGTCTTCGACTCCGAACACGTGGGACAACGCAACAGAGGACGCCCGCGTTTAAGGTGGCGTGCGACACTGGAGACAGCTAGCCAAGGACCGTGCTAGCTGGAGAGGCTTGTTGGTTGAGGCCCAGGTCCACCCCGGACTGTAGCGCCAAATAAAGAAGAAGAAACACCTCCCTTCAAATAAAATATATTTCCACTACAACTTTTTTACACTTATCCAGCAGTTTTTCATTCATGGTTTAGACGCATTTGGCAAGAGATTCTCCATTGAGAGTTCTTGCTAACACCGCAGCTAAGTGCGGGTTGAATTCACCGTGCTAGGTTAAGGGGCTTAGTCCTTTGAAGACGGCGAAGAGAGTTTCTCTCGTCGAGAATTGGAAGGATAGCAGAGTTTATGTTCTCTTCCAGGCGACGCTTATGCTTACGAGCAAAATTCGTAACTTCATCTTGGACTGATGAAATTCCAAGATCTCTGGAGATGTCGTTGTTGCATATGACCATAGCCCTTAGCACTATATTTTGAAAAGTTGGTAGTATGTTTCTATTACTTTCTTTGGTACAACCCCATAGTTGTATACCATACGTCCAGACGGGTTTTAGCACTTGCTTGTATATAAGCAATTTGTTGTCAGTACTTATAATTTAGCTTCTTCAACTTATAATTTAGCTTCTCAGCAACCACTCGTGTTGTGCGTGCTATTGTTCTTTCACGAGTGGAAGGGACCTACAGTTTAATGCCGACTCCGAACGGCGAATTTGAGAAGCTTTTTCTAGACAGGAGTACTCTTTGAGCATTGTCAGTGACTCGAAAGAGGTGGAGCCGTGAATTATGAAAGGTGGTAAATTCGGGTATCGAACCTGGCACCCTCTGCGTAGGAGTAGACGCAATTACCCACTTCCCCTCGGCGACCCACAAATTTTGGAAATATTCCAAGCTTAGTTGTCAGTACTTAGCTTGGAATATTTTGCAATAAGCCAGTACATGTCTTTGATTCTTAATTGGAGCTCCTCACGTTTCTTTTTTGACGTGCTCCTTCCATTTAAGCTTTACATCGAGAGTCATTCCGAGGTATTTCGCTTCATTGCCGAAGGGTATTTTAACATTATTTATAAAAAGGGGCAAGTTATTCACGTTCTTATACGTAAAATGTTTATGAACGGATTTAGCTTCGTTAAGCTCAATTCGCTGAGTGTTCGTCCATTTGTGTATCCGGTCTAAAGGACATTGCAATTTTCTATTTGATTCTTCGACCATTTTGGCAGTTGCCAAAATGGCGGTGTCGTCAGCAAATGTGCCTACGTGCAAATGTGCTGCTGTATATCGCTGCTATACAATAAGTAAAGGAGGGGACCAAGAACACTTCCTTGTGGTACGCCTACTTGTATTGATTTAAATAGGGAGTACTCTTTCACATATTTCACACGGAAGATTATACATAGTTCGATAAAATAACTAATAATAAATAGTTCGTGAAGTAAATAACTGAATCACAGAAATATATATAAAATCGATAAGTATGACATTTAAACTATTTTCTGCGCCGACTTTTTCTCGAACATCGAATCTCTCGAGCCAATTTGGTATTTTTTTCAATTTTATTGCATCGACTTTTTTCTAATCTTCCCACCACGTTGACTTCCACGTCCTCTCCCAATTATGTGTGGCACCTGGGAAAAAAACGTGTCATTTTGTTCCAAAGCTGTGTTGACTCACTCACGTTGTCAATTGTTATTTGAAACATTGAAGATACAATCGCTTTTTTCATTCGAGGTCTAATAGGAAAGCTGTGTGTGTTCTCAATAGCCAAGTAAATAAATGACGATTTCGACTAATTTTCTGTCGAATTTGTAGCCAAGATAAGTTCCCTAGATCATCACACACTTGTTCCCCTTTACATTCCACATTCGTCAACCAGTTAAATATTTTCCCGGAAAATCGATTGCGCTCAATTTAATCATTTCACTCAGTCTCCTCCCGAGTAAAACTGTTGACATATTTCATTTTATTACACAATTTTATTGTCGAACTCCGAATTCGAACCCAATGGGGATATTCTCGGATGGAAAATTAATTTCTCCAATTTCATTAACGTCCAAAGTACACTAATTAGGGGGCATTAATATTTTACGATGTGCTAATATGCACTACCCTCGAAAAATCCCTGCCGAGTCCGTTAACACTCGGATATGAGTGTAAAGGATTTCTTTCCTGTCCTCAGTCAGACTGTAGCCATTCGCTGGCATCCGGTGTTGCTGTCATATGCTTTTCCAGCGATTTGTTATGCTTAAATGAGTAGTGGTATGCGTGCGAGAGTGTGTGGGTGGGTTGGCGAGACTTTTTTGATTAATCAAATGACGTTTATTGTGTTTGGCTGTGTGGTTGTTTTAGGGGCCTTTGAAAGCGAAAATGACGACGGAAGAGGATATAGCTTTTCGAGCTAAGGGCCATGCAATAAAACTGTTTACACTGGTTATTGTTGTCCCACGACAAATGTTAGTACACAATTGATTAAAGGGATTAGAAGCGTTCTCTTGGGCACTGGAATTAAATGGGCATTATGTCATAGTTAGGTGAAAAATGATTTCTGTTTTCGCTTTGTTCCGTAGGATGGTTAGGAGCTCAGGAAATGGGAAAGTAATGTGCTAGGGGGTGTCTTGATTTGAAAAGTTTGGAACTCTCCGATACTCCGATATGCTTGCACAGGGGACAACTGTGGTCATTGATATTGATGCGGTGGCGATTGGATTTAACGCGTGAATAACTATAGTTAGGTGCACGCATTGTCAAGGGAAGTAGTTCTTAGAATTCATGGTGCATGGACGTTGTCAATGGCAGATGAGGTTGCCCTTGACTTTGAGAGATGAGAAAATGATGTCTGCATAGATGGCCAGTGAAGGAGAAGATATTACATCGACCTGTACGAGATTTTCAGCAGAATCTGTTTCAATAGGTCATATAAAGCGAATGGAAATCAATGATCTCGTCCAGAAAGTCTTAGAATCCACGGCGCAGTAGAGAAAGGCCGCGACTCAGGTGGCGCACGCAAGTGTAAAGGGACCTTAACCAACTTTGCGTGCGAAACAGGAGGTAGCTAGCTAAAGATCAAGCCGGCTCGAGAAGCTCATTGGTTGAGGCCCAGCCTCAACCGGCACCACCTTGAGTAATTTATTAACATCCAATATCATTAAGTGCTGAATCACAAGTTCTCAGTTGACACTGTAGAATGAGGGCCAACTTCTCACCCTCTGAATCAGAAATGAAGTCTCACAGAGACAGCCGACTTCGCAGCTGATTGCCCCTAGTCCATCGACGAATTCTTAGTGCTTTTTTGACAGATATTCATGCATTTTTGACGGTTATTCACGAGATAACGTGAATGCCGTAATCTGATTGGTCAATTCGGTTTAGGAAAACGTTATAAGAAACAGTTGTCAAACATTTACGTAGCAAGAGAGGTATAAGTCGGCCGTTTCTGTAATACTTCATTTCTGCTCTGTATCTTTATTCCGGGGATGAGTTCTTGGATCCCTGTTATTCAGAATGCACAAATTGCCAACTTGGGCCACTTCCGATCATTCCAGCTGCAGGCTTAGAATGAAAACTCGAACAGCTCAAGTACAAGTATGTTGATAAAATTAAGAATGTAGGTATGCTTTTTAATTCTACCTTGAGTTGGGAAGATCTCATGTATGGATTAATACGCAGTCTTTCCGTATCGAAACATTTTGCCCTCAACATGTGCGCCATAGACTAACAAAAAGTCTGATTTAATGACCTATGGATGTCAAATCCTTACCAGTCATAGCTATATGATAGATATATACAATCTGGGTCGCCGTGGCGTAGTGGGTAAGTGCGTCGACTCCTTTGCAGAGGGTGCCAAGTTCGATACCCGAATTTACCAACTGTGATAATTCACGGCTCCACCTCTTTCGAGTCACTGAGAATGCTCAGAGAGTGTTTCTGTCTAGAAAAAGCTTCTCAACTTCGCCGTTCGGAGTCGGCATTAAACTGTAGGTCCCTTCCACTTGTGAAAGAACAATTGCACAGCACGAGTGGTTGCTGAGAAGCTAGACCCAGGTCCGCCTCAGACTGTAGCGCCACCCATGTTATTATTATTAAACTTAAGCTTACATCAGAAACGGGCAAAAAGGAGACTGAAGAATGGTGGAACTTTTAGAATTACTTCCGAAAATTGCCAACACCTCGACTGACTTTGTCGAATCGGGAACAAGATTAATTTTGTCTTCCCAGTTAAGTAAGCAGAACTGAACGAAACTCAACGAAACGTAGAAAGGTTTATAGTTTAACCACAATATATCACAATCAGGGTTGGGTTGACATAGAGTTCTTTCTACATGAGCTGCGACTTGCGATTTCGCAAACCCTTCATTCGTGAGTCGCAGATAGCCACGATATATGTATATTCAGCTCCGTGGATGGTGATCACGATTTTTTAGGAGTGAATTTGTGGATTGGAGGCCGTACTTTGCTCATCGCGAATTCAGAAATAATTGAATCGCGGAAATAATTAAAAATCGTTTTGTAGGGCGATTCAAATACAAAATTTATCGGTCGTGTCACGATTAAAATTTGGATAGTAGAGATAATAGAAAAATTTAATAATAGATAGAGTTGAGCAGATAACTCTTTGCTTACAAAGAAATATACATTTTTTTCTAGTTTCTGATAATTCGTGATAGCAATTCCCGCCTCAGCCATGCTTACAGCACCGATCAACTTACTTCCATTATGGTAGGGCCTTAAGTCTGGAGTAATATAGAAACTGGGCCTTCGTTCAACACGGGATGTAGTAAATGAAGTTGCAACAACCACACGGGTTTCCTTGGCAATCAACGGAAGCAATAATGGATAAGCCCACATACACTGAGCTCCATCCTCCATCCATTCTTCGAGTCATTGACCTCAAAGCATTAACCAAACACTGGAAATATGGAACACAGTCTGTCAGAAAACGTGTATGACAAGGCGAAACGTACAGAACAGGTCAATGACCACAGAAAAAAAACGCAACGAAGAGCATCTGATAAGCGGCCAGGAAACTCTTTAACACACCAGCCCAAAGCGAAGCGTAAAGTATCGAAGGAGAAAAAACAATCACAGGACAAAGCTGTACGAACCCCATGCCTACGGCTCGGTAATACAAACCGATGACAAATTTGATATTTTCCTGCCTACTTCACACCAGACAGGCAATGCCCCGTGCGAAGGTGAGCGCGAACAAAAGGCAAGTACACCAAGTCTATACGAACGAGGCTACAGGAATAAACTAATAAATCAAGACCCAAGCAGTAACCCCGCCGCATGTAGCGAAATCAATGAAAACACCGTCCCTCAGATCCAGTCATTGATATTTTCTTTCCGCCATGTGTCGAACTGGAGCGGAAAAAGGGGGGCCAGCCCCAAGGCGAATAGATACGTTTGTCTTCCTTGACAGCTATTAAAAAGTTAGGTTATGTATGCCAGCTGTCAATAAAATTGCAAAAAAAAACACACACTTAACCGCACTTCTATGACATCGTCTGTTCACAATTGCTTGCAACATTCCACTGTATAGTTACCTGAATTATTGACGACGATGCATGATTTAGTGTCGCTGTTCTGCACTCCCCACCCGAGAGATAAATGTCAACAACAACGCACACACGGGTACATACGAATTTGTGAGACTCTTAAATGGTTTTATAACATTCTATGGCAAAAAATATTCAATCGAACACGACAATTGATGAGACTAGTGATAAAATCCAGGAGGAAATATGTTTAGAAAGGTTAGATTTTCAGCTTGTAAATATACACAAACACACCGCGCTGGCAGACACATACACGCGCACGCAATCGATGATGGTAGGAAAAATAAAATATGAACGAAACCAGGGAGTCCTTGCTATTGGGTCACAATATGTGTACTTGATGGATATGGAAAATTGCAAATATCACCGCAATTACAGGCGTTTTGCAATGGCAAACAGTCACAGTGCGGAGGGGGCCCTTAAAGGATCCACGTGTTAATTAGTTTTCACCTAAAAATGCACACTTTAAAGGCGAATTAAATAAAAACTCGAACAAGATTAAGGTAATCACGAAAACCGAACCGACACACAAATCCCAACTGAGGAATCCTGAAAGAGAGTGCAACGAATCGGAATGAAACGTGCGGGCATATTTGTTTGGGTGTAGCTGGCGTTTACGCCTTTAATTTTCACAGACCATTTTCTGCCCTTCCACAGATGGTGGTCCATAATCAAGGTGGCTTGTGGATTTCGAGAAAATAAGCTCGATGAACATTGCCTTTGAGGATACAATTCAGTAAGTGGCAATTAAAGAATTCAAGGATATATGAAATAAGGAGATGGTCTCTTAGATTTCATTTCCGGATCGTTTCTCTTCGTTCTTCCTTTCCATTCGACGAAGGACGACATCTGACAGCTTGTCATTTTTGTGTGAATGTCACAAACTGCGCATGCCCCTGAATTTCGGTTCTCTTTTCCCAGAGAGAGAGCAATTGTGTCGGGGGTAGTTGTTGTTGCCTCCTGAGCATGTGAGCATTGCTTGGGATCGTTGCCTTTACATCGAGTGAGGGTTAGAATTGCCTGTTCTTGTTCGAGGTAGGGGTTGCTTTTATTCGCACCTTAATGCAAACCCAAGCGTAAGTGGCTCGCAGCGGTGTACAAAATTGATTAAATGCATTAGGCTGTTGTATTAGATAATTTAACACTGTACGTGTCTTAGATGGTGGATAATGCTTTGATACACCAGCAGCATGATGTGGCGAGGTTGAATGCTTCTCGAGAGGAGTCTTTGTAAATTTTAGGGAAGGGTATCTATATTTACAGGGATTTATTCTATAAAAAATTACGTACAACAATAATTATTGCTATTTGTAAGAAAAGGGATGATTCACTCCGGAAAAAGGTGCGAACACTTTTGTAGCTAAATAGTTTTTCTGATTTCTATTTGTTTTATTTGGAAAAAACGAATGTACCATGAATTCTAATAGTGATGCTGACTATAATGAAAATCAAATAGACTGCTATCTTTAGAATCTAAGGTCCTTATTTCGTTGTCCATTGTGGTCAGCAGGAGGGTCTTCCCTATCAGAGGCTTGTATTTGTTTCGGAACTATATATATTGTTATATAATAATATGTGCCTCCACAGTTCCCCCAATCAGACTTGCCGACTGGGCAGGCTTAGTATTCGAAAAAGCTCGTTTTTTAACTTTATCTTGGAGAGCAGCTTTTCAGCTTGAATGCTGCTTAGCAACCGGGCCACGCTTGGGCGATTAGACATTAAGCTTTAAGTACCGTATGATAGCTAGCTTGGTTTCGAGCTTGGTATTTGTTTTTCTGAAGACGCTCGATCTCTTCCGCTTGTACTAGCAGTTGGTAAGGACGTGTTTCGCCTAGATTAAGTGAGAATTATATAGTGTTTGGACAATAAGCAATTAATAAGTGAAGACAATAGTTGTTAAATAATAAAAAATAAAATATAAATAAAAATAAAAAATAAAAAAAAAATAATAAAATTTAACAATATTTAAAAGTAGATTGTTTTAATTTATCCGATAAAGTTCGCCTGAACCTTACCATTACTATGTATATTTTTTTCATCGTTGGGAAGCTATCCCCACGTGCAAACCCCGAGCCTAGAGTACCGTTTCCTGGCTTAGGCTCCTGCTATAGAGCCTTGCCAGAGGGCACAGGTATCGTTGCTGGCATCTTTCCAAGTTGAGAACAATCAACACTGCAGTGGGTGCACAGGTTCACGATGGCATGTCTTTGTCATGATTTTTCAACATTATTTGAAGATCTTCCAAAAGTCCAACCAACTGTTAGCTTACGCAAAATGACATTAACGTGATTGGTCAAACGCAGCGAGCCGTCAATGCAGCGTTAGCTGGCATTGAAACGGATGCGGCCAAAAATGGGTTTAGCGGTGAACGAGGGCAAAAGGAAGTACAATGAACTCTCCCTAAGTCGAACTCTCCATAAGTCAAAACTCTCTCTCGTTCACTCGAAATTTTTGGCCATATTTTTATAAACATTTCACTAAATTTTCCATACAAAAACCTTTTTCTAAGTCCAACTCTCTAACTCGAATAAAGTATGGTATCCCGTGACAATTTGACTTAGTACACTATATATAGTACTAAGTACAATGCATATAGTAGACCTTATTTGAAAATGGATATTTTTTCAACGAGCATTTTTTCAGGTTATTAATTTAAATTAATTGAATTATTGGCATCCAACAATTGATTGTGTGCTTTCTGGAGGACTAACTAAAAATTAACCTTAGGCCCATCATTCTCATCAGTCTAATCTTCTGCAAGATCAGGCGTTTTCATAGCAGACTCTCAGTGTCAAGAGAAAATGTTGTTGACGGGAGAGAAATTACATTTACGAGTAAGAGTAATAGCTTAATATTATTATCTTACAATATGCTGTGATCGAGAAAGGACGCACAAAATCGTCGACTCAGCAAGAACGTAGCTTTTATTTCGAGGTAGTGAAGGACATCGTCTTTCTCGACTCACAAGTAAACAGTACGTATACCATCAGTGCTGAGATCAAACGCAGAGTTACTCTTGCCTGACGCTGTTTTATTCGGATCCAGAGGCAAATGAGTAGTAGAGCAATCTCTAAGGACCAAGCTAACACTCTATAAGACCTTGATCATAAATGTCCTGCTCTATGGCGGGAAATCCTGAACAATCTCAATGGGAGATGAAGAAGTCTTTGATATTTCCGAGAGAAAAGTTTTGCGGTCAATCTTTGGTCCTGTTTGCTTTGATGGTTTTTGTGGGGCTGTACAGCGACATGAGCATAGCCAGGCGTCTACGGATCCAACGCTTAAGGTGGCTAAGCCATGTAGAGCGTACGGACAACTCCGGGCCGAAGAGTTTTCGACTACGAATCTGTCGAAACTCACGTCACGCAACAGATGATACCAGAGTCGAAGGTGGCGCACACAAGTGGAGAAGGACAACATTGAGTGCGAAACTGGAGACAGTTAGCCAGAGACGATAGCTTAAGAGACTTGTTGGTTGAAACCCACGTCTAATTCAGACTTTGGTCCCACACAAAGAATAAAAACAAAAATGAGAACAACTGGAATAGTTAATAAATTTGAAACATTTCTTGAAAACGTTTGTTCACTAAAAATTTGCGTTAGCCAGATGAATCACTAAAAACCGTGTTTTGTTGAATGTCATATGGTCACAACCAACAATCATAGTTATTGGTTATGTCCTTGGTCTGCTGGAAACGTTTATATAAGTTAGCACAGAAAGTTCGTCAAAACTATACAAACAGTGAATCCGTTGACAAGGAACTACGACTTCTAAAATTTCTACCACTTCCAAATTATCTTGAAATAAATCAAAAAATTTCCACATTCACAATTTTTATTCACAAAATTCTCTACGATCTTACGTCACTTTCAGGATTAAAGTACAACTTAAAGTCTCATAATCCACTACTTCGTTATCTAAGTTATGTCCATCCAACTTTACTTTTCAAATCTTGCAAAGTTAAGATGGAAGTCCATCTTAACTTCATAAGTAAAACTTAAATCGCTTAGATAAGTTTAGTAGTTTTAGTCCATTTTATTTATTGCAGCGAGATGTTGATTGAGGCCCAAGTCCACCTCGAACTGTAGTGCCAAATTAATAATAAGAAGAAGAAGCGACGTTTCCTTGCTTTGCACGGAGGCAATTTAATTAATAATGTGGTATCAGTGTGGACAGATTATTAATATCTTAAGTGCAACTTTTCTACAACGGCCATTTGCAGGGCCTACATAATTGCCCGTTGTGTAGGGGTGTCCGTTCTAGAGGGGTGACGTATGTTATTTCTCAAAACCTCGACCCGCACGTCCACACGACCGCGAAAACATGATTTCTTAACGGCCCACGGTGGACGGACAACAGTTGGGACATCGAAGCGAACACCAATACCCTAGCTTGGATCTGTTTTTCTGAAGTGTAAGAACTTCAAGCAAATTAATCTGGAATGTTTTGAGATATGCGGATCTTTAAAAACCAACGTAAGATGTTTATTTATATACCTAGAAGCAGAGATGCCGCTGAAAAATTTGAGAAAGTCGCAAAAAAGTGTCAAGAAGCCAAAAATTCAACCCGTGCTTAGCTGCGGTGTAAGCAAGAACTCTCAATGGAGAGTCTCTAGCCAAATGCGTCCAAGCCATGAAAGAAAAACTGCTGGATAAGTGTAAAACTTAGTTGTAGTGGAAATATAATTTATTTGAAGGGAGGTGTTTTTACTCATCTGTCCTCGCACAAAAAAAAGGGAGCCACGGTTACCTAAAGCAAGAAAAAAAAACTTCCGGCTAGATCCTCTTAAACTTAAGTTGCTAATGAAGAGTTATAGAAATCTAACCCCATCAAGGAAATGTTTGAAGTATAAATCAACCATACGAACAGGTTGAGCAATTTTCTAGTCCGGATATATAATTGCATGTGGCTTTGCCAGCTTCGACATCCAACTAAAGAATTGGTTTTTTTTCAGAGCAACCAAAGACCAGTTTGACTTTCGCATTCTCTTCGTTTCATCATGCTTAGGAGGAGTGCAGTGTTTTAGTAGCATCTTCACATTTTCTTGGATACATTTAATTTTTTACAAATGTTTTCTGTGCTTTAAATGTTTCTTTATATAATAATATAATATGGGTGGCGCGACGGTCCGAGGCGGACCTGGGCCTAGCTTCTCAGCAACCACTCGTGTTATGCGTGCTATTGTTCTTACACGAGTAGAAGGGACCTACATTTAATGCCGACTCCGAGCGGCGAAGTTGAGAAGCTTTTTCTACACAGAATACTCTTTGAGCATTGTCAGTGAATCGAAAGAGGTGGAGCCGTGAATTATCAAAGTTCGGGTATCGAACCTGGCACCCTCTGCGTAGGAGTCGACGCACTTACCCACTACGCCACAGCGACCACTCTGTTTCCTTAGGCCTTAGCCTCGAAAATAATATTTTTCATACATTACAGAATGGTCGCTTTGTGGCCAGATCTTGACTTATCCATCGAAATCACATCTCCCATCCTCTTAAGTAAATCATTTTCAATATAATTTCAAATATTGTGGGTCTTCATCAGAATCCACAAGGGATACCGATTTGGTTTGGACCCGATTCCGAATCCGTTAGATGGAAAAAAAGTCTCTCTTATAAAAAAGTTTCTAGAAGTCGCAAGAATATATAAATAGTGTCAAAATGGAGTAATTTGGAAGAAGTCGTGTTATGGTCTCTGTCCGTCAAAAAAGGGTCAAATTGCAACTAATGTCGCAAAGCGGCAACCCTGCCTGGTTGTTTCCCGCGGTTTCATCCGAACTGTAGGCGTGTGCTCTCTTGCGCTTACTCTCTTCCTGTTTAGCTTTGTGTCCCATTCTCAAACGTTATGATCGCAGCGCTGGTTTGCTTAAAATCGAAATAGGACATGCCTGTTGAATTAATTTCGTTAAAATACGAGATGAATCTCCAAAAACTAACATCCGAACATCACATGCTTAGGAGTAATCTTAGACAGCAATTTAAGCTGGAAACCAAACATGGGACGTATTAAGAAGGCATCTGGCATCTGTTTACAAATGTGAAAGAATCCTTGGCTCCACATGGGAAATTAAACCAAGAATGGCTCACTGGACGTACACGGCTGTTGTTAGACCCATCTTAACATACCTTCTTATCCTTGTATCCTTGTTTGGCAGCCCTCACTGAATAACAAATCCAATCTTAAATTGATAAACAGTATTCAAAGATCAGCGTGTATCTGCATCACAGGGGCATTGCGATCCACTCCCACAGCCGCCATGGAAACATTGCTACAGCTTCTATGGAAAGCTGGTACGCACCAAGGCAGCGTTAAGGCTGCGGGAGTGCAACCGCTGGAGCACTTCACAAAGCTTAGTCATACAGAAATAATCACAAACGCGAGGCTACCAAAACATACAGATTATACAACACCCGCTTAAGGCTTCGAGCTTGGGTTCAAAACACTCATCTCAGACAGAGAAGATTGGGAAAAAGATCTAGTAAGAAAACCAGGCTACCTGGAGATCTACACAGATGGCTCTAAAACAGACGAGGGCACCGGACTAGGAGTATTCGCGATGTCACCGGACATATCCTTTTCCCTGTCTCTTCGACAGCTCAACTATTGTAGTGTATTCCAGGCAGAAGTTAAAGCTATCCAAGAAGCTGCCCGCTTACTGTCGATAAACCCGATAGATGGGCTATCTATCGCCATTTACATAGATAGTCAGGCGGCCATAAAGGCTCTGGATACACCATCAATTAAATCGAAGATGGCAAGACTTCGCCGTCTATCTCTTAGGGAGATAGAGGTTAGATGCAACCTAACCCTACGCTGGGTACCTGGGCATAGTGGTTTTCCAGGCAACGAAAGGGTCGACGAGTTAGAAAGATTAGTGAGTGGGGAGTAGGAGGGAGGGAGGAGTGTGAGGGAGGAGGGAGTGGGAGGAAGGGGGGGGAGTGGGACTGCCACTGGCAAATAATCAAGATACCTCATATCCCTCACTAAACCACCATGTTACTTACAGATGTATTCGACTCCGTTAATCTAAGATGGATGGAATTAGATATTTGTAATCTAGGCTTATTTGGCCCTCACTAAATCCAAACTAAGCAGGAATGTAATAAGGAACGTAGTGGGCATTATCACCGGCAACTGCCTTCTCGGTATCCATGCCAGAAGAACGGGACACCCAATGACTACTGCAGAAGCTGTAGAGACGAGGAGGAGGAAGAAATTAAGCTTCATCTCCTTGGCACTTGTCCAGCCCTTGCAAAAACTAGAAAAGATATACTAGGCAACTACTTTTTCAGTATCCTAGAATAAATCACACTTAAAGATACAAGACATAGCCAAGTTCATCAGAAAACAAATTGGCTGTAAATCAGCACAGGAGTGGACTTGTCAAAATGGGCCACCAGAATACCATGAGATAGTCTTTTGGCTTATTTAATTTTCTTTAGTGTAGTCCCTTTAAGAGGAGCCGGGTGATAGCACAAAAGATCCAACCAGGATCGAAGTGGGTCACATCTGCTAGTGGTGGCAATCACCCTAGCCCAACCTAACCTAACATCCGATGAACTCATTGGATCTTGATTGAATTTCAACAGAAAAAATGATCATCCTGTTGTAAGCAAGCTGTTCCGATTCTCCGATTGGTGATAAAATGAATTGGGTCGCCGTGGCGTAGTGGGTTAGTGCGTCGACTCCTACGCAAATGGTGCCAGGTTCGATACCCGAATTGACCACCATTCATATTTCACGGTTCCACCTCTTTCGAGTCACTGACAATGCTCAAAGAGTATTTCCTGTCTAAAAAAAGCTTCTCAACTACGCCGTTCGGAGTCGGCATTAAAGTGTAGGTCCCTTCCACGCGTTAGAGAACAATAGCACGCACAACACGAGTGGTTGCTGAGAAGCTAGGCCCTGGCCCTCTATGGGCTGTAGCGCCACCCATGTTATTATTATTATTATGATAAAATGAATGACTCATCTCCGAACATTTTCGAAATCTGTTGAAATCAAGTCAAGAATCCAAGTGTATTCGACTCCCACCTGACTGAAACTAAATAAGCTGTAACTTCTGAAGGCTCTCCCCCCAAAGCGATTGAATTCAGACTCAATAAATTCCTTTCAATTGGTAAATTTGATTTCCATTAAGCAAATGCGTGAGCAAATACGGTCCTGGAAGCAGTTCACTGACTCCAGTCGGTCCGAGTTTCCGAATTTCCGAGTCCACATTCTCAAATCGTCAATTTCAACACAAAAACCCATCTCACCACTATCATTTCAAATTCAATTCCATTCAAAACCAGAATAAAGTGCTGTTTTCCCACAAACTCTAAGCCACAAAATTTGATTATTGCACATTTCCCTTTCCTCCTGCCACAAGCGCACATTCAGTTCAGACACACAGACAGACAGTCAGAGAGACCCTGGCAAGACCATAAAATCATACCAGGCATTGAAAAGCATCATAAAGAGTTCCCATACCATCGTACGTACCGCGCCACCAGATGTGAGCATAAGAATAGCACTAGATTCAATACGCACGATGGGAGCTGCAGGCCGACAAGTGGGTGTCGGATGTCGAGTTATCAAGAATTAATTAAGAAAACTTTGTTTTTTCCAAGTGCAAAGTTTTCAATTTGTACTCGCTCGCTCTCTCTCTCTCTCTCTGTCTCTGTGCACAAATATCTGTCGGTGTACAGGCAGGAAGACTTAGCAATCTTCTGCCAACACAGCGAACACACATGAAGGTACTCCATTCGCTCGTATATGGAAATGTATGCGGCTGTGTCATCGGTGTTCCTTTTGAACTTGGCTCGACAGAGTGGAAACTTTTTTGGGTTTTCATTTTCAATTATATCGAGGATTTGTTTCTCCATTTTACTTCGTCTTCTTCTTTTCTACAAAAGAACCAACGAACATTCAACGTTCAACGTTCTGCATGAATCTAGAGACGAACAACGTGCATAAAGCATACAGCATATTCTTGAAAAGAGCGAATGCCTTGAGAGATAGCGTCGCTTTCCAATAACAACGAAGATGTACGCCAGTACATGGGACGGTGAAGGGATCGTGGAACCGTCACACATGCAAATCACAAGGAGTTTTCGAATTTAATTAGCAAACTTGGCCTATTTGTATCCCAACATTCTGAAAGCCTATCCATTACGTAGGAAAACTGAAAACTATTACGCCCAAAAACACGGAAGGGGCGTAAAGGTATTCCTCCCCCCCCCCCCTCCCTGCTGGAAAGGTAATTTCGAATCTTAATGAAGGACTCTCGAGGAAGTTCCTTTGTTCTAATCTACTCGAGTTCAGGAGCGATATTAAAAAGGGATTTGCTACATAACCTAATTTCACCCAATCACCCACTCACCCAAAGCATTGTGAGATTAACACCTCCAAAGCCGGCAAACATTTTCCATTAAACAGGGAACCAGTGCGACGATGCCATTTTTATCATCGTCACCATCACCATCACCATCACCGTCCTCGTCATCCTGCTCGATTCATTTTGCAATCCCT
The DNA here is from genome assembly GCA_964034865.1 of Eristalis intricaria. Classification (NCBI taxonomy): domain Eukaryota; kingdom Metazoa; phylum Arthropoda; class Insecta; order Diptera; family Syrphidae; genus Eristalis; species Eristalis intricaria. The sequence goes on along the minus strand of OZ035877.1, from coordinate 60,847,278 downwards.
CAATGTTTAACAAAATAAACAATTGATTGAATAATTATGCAAATTTCGCCAACAAAAGCTTACAGAGGATGTGCGAAGACGACATGAGTGGAGTCGTCGTCACATCATTCCCTTTGTGGGGGATTTGTGTTTACGCGACTCCGTGCTCTGCTTCGCCGTGCCGTGCCGTGCCGTCCTGTGTATGTATGCACACGCATACGTGTGTACATCGTTTAGCGGATATCCCTTTTCGACCCGTTAAGGGGCTTTCAAAATTCAGATTCAATCAACTGTTGTCGCCCGGAACTCCGTATCCCATTCCAATCATATTGTTGCATATTATTCGCAGGGAAACACGATCCTAGAGTCACGATAGAGGATGGGTTCGGTGGCGTCTTTGTAAAGGACTCGACGTGCTTTTTATCCAGTGTTTATCTCTTAATCGATTGTGCGACAAGGTGAAGAGTTTCTTTTCACCATTTGACGATTGTCTGGATGCGGGTGAATGGCGCGGCGTGGCGACGGGATGGGCACGGTGAAATAGTCAACAATTTTCACGTTGATCCAAGATGGATTGACACTTTATGGTTGTATTCTGCTTTCGACTTCAAAGGATCTGCACAGCGTGCCAGCGGGCGAAGTTTACTTTGTAAATTCGCTTTTAATACATTTTGTAGCGGTAAATCAGGATTTTGATTAGCATAAAGGAATGACGGAAGAAGGACGCAGGCGAAATGGTTTCACTTTGTTCGTCAAGGAAGCGAGCGTAAAGTGATTATGTTGGAAAATGCGAAGATTGATGGATGAATAAGATGGGATTTTCTAGATTCCCCAGAAGTGTTACAGGCGGGTGAGCGGCCCGACGGGGTGGAGCATTGATATTTTTATCCTGATGGGATGATGATTACCAGTGTGAATATGATTTACATACTATGAATGGGAAATCTTCTTATGAGATTAGCGTGTTTTCGCACTGAAATGTGTGGACGTACGAGCATATTCAATTTGCATTCACCTAACGGTGGGCTCATTAGAAAAGGAGATTTGTCCTTAGCCAGATTAAGGGATAGGAAAGCGGAGCGGAGCAGTCTTACTACTTTGCCATTCATTAGGTTTTCTTTCTGCTCTTCGTTCTGTGGTCTTATTTTGATTGTCTGACGAAGTTTTCCCATATTCAGACACATTATGGTTGAAAATGAAATTGCACGGTTTTTCTCGAAGGGGAGCATTATTCACTCTGAAGGGCGTCTTTGCATCTTAAGCACCGGGGATGTTACATGGGGACCAATATTCCTCCACGGAAGATCCTGGAAAATTCACAGGAGATACACACCGGATTCGAAGACCCTCTTAGATGGAACATTGATGTCCATGCGCTCCGGACTGCTGCCTATGGAGCCGAAAGTAGTGAAACTGAAGAAATAAAATCTTTATAAGGCAAGCAGATGTAGAGAATTAAAATTAGAATACCCGGATGGGCCGATTCGCGGGATTAAGGGACTTACAACTTCTTTCCGCAGGTGGCAGGTCCCACTCACGCGACCTGGTTGTTCCTCTCAGGGTATCTGCTTTTCGTCTGGCAGGCACCTATATCAACAGTTTTTCTAACAAGTACAGTTGGCTTTGCAAAATTCTATTGCCTTCTCTCTGAATTCGGCGTTAGGTTAGGTTGAGGAGGCTGACTGCCGCGCATACGGACAGCAGACACACTTAGGCTAAGCGAAGGCCCATTGTGCCACCACGCGGATCAAGAGTACCTATTCCGCAAACCAATTTGTGCCTTTGAAAAAGCGAAGAAGAGGGCTGATTCTGATGCTGCTCAGTTCAGCCAGGTTAACGAAGAAATGGGCCCGCAGAAGTCTGAATCTGCGGGATGAGAGAGCACTGCAGCTACATACCAAGTGTTCAATGGTTTCTTCCTCATTCTCGTCCAAGCAGCTTCTACAGAAATCATTATAGGGAAGGCCTAGTCTAGAGGCGTGAGTTCCGATGGCACAATGCTCTGTTAAAACGCCAATAAGAGATATGAGGTTTGGCCTGCTTAATCTGATCAAGCTAAGCGATCGTTTGGAATCGATCATAGGCCATAGTTGTTTTTCGGCTTTATATCACAAGCAATTCTCGGCGTTATTTCGCATTCAGCCTTATCGTGAGTTTCCCCCCGAACTGCATTCCACGTGAAAAAATCCCTTTTCACTTTTCCCCTATCATGAGTTTCGGTCGAATCATCTTCGACAAAATTCCCTTACTGTGAATTTTTATTTCGTGTGGAATATCACGCTTTCCGCGCGAACAATTTTCACTTTGTTTTTGTAGGCGGAGAGAACAACAGAGTGGAAAGCGTAAGTTGTTTGTGTATTTGAAAGCAGTAAAGTTCAATTATACACAATTTTATTTCAGAAGCAAGAGATTAAATCAGCAACGAAACGATATTTAAAATAACAAAATTGATAGATTGGATATTGATATGTTTTTTGTAAAAGAAAATAGGGAGAAAGTGGCAGAGCTCTGCAGACTTCTTAGCTCGGCTCTTAAAAGCGAGAGTCCACCAAGCAAAAACGGAGCTGAATGGAAAAAAGGGAGGATTAAATGCCCTCATCCGGCCAATGCTCACCTATGGCTGTCCCGTGTGGTTCAACGTGAGTGCAAGCTTGATGGAAAAGATTCGGTTGTTTGAGAGGGCTTGTCTTAGGGCTTGCCTTCGCCTTTATCGAACTCCAGAGTCCGAGTACATAAAATTCTATTCCAATGAGGTTTTATACAACAGGGCAAACCTGATAAGAGTGGACAATTTCCTGTTGAAGTTGATTCGAGGTCATACTGTTAGAGCGATGAACTCGGTCAATAACTTGATCTCGGGGGCTTACTACCCCAATCCAGAATACCACGAAAAGGTACGCCACAGTGGCTTCGTTCCCCCAGAAGCTTTTCTCCATTTAGATAAGCACGGCCTGCTACAAGATATAAATGCGGTACCGCTCATCTACCACATCGCCAGATCAATTGTGGATGGGCGACTCAACCACGACCGTTCTGTCGCACAACGAGCTGAGGAGGGTCTCCTCCGGTTCAGTACGGTGGTATCCAGCCGAGACATTCGGGATGTTGCTAGGCAGCACCAAAATTTCTGGTGGCTGGGGAGCGAGGGAACTCCAGCGTCGAACCCTTTAGACCCGGGGTAGAAAGGGTAGTGCGTTCCCCCTTAAGGGGCGCAGTCGGTCTCTGTCTTGCAGCGGATTAGATGGAAATCCATCAGCCGCAACCTATGGCCGACTTATATATCTTAGGGTAGTTTTAAGGTAGTTTTTTAAGTTGTATATATGTGAAAAAAAAAAAAAGCAAGAATGTATATGTGTATACATGACGATACATGTATACATTGTGTATATTAAGGATATATGCGTATACACATGTGTATAGGGGTATAGACAGGTGTATATGCATATATACGTAGGTTAGCTTAAGTTAGTTTGTAAGTGTTATTTTAAGGTAGATTGTAAGTTAGCTTGTAAGTTTTAATATAAACCGTTCAGTCATTAAGTTTTCAAATTTTTTCTTAATAGTAAGTTGTTCTTTTTAAATTCTCATTTATATTTCACTCCGTAAGATTAGGTCGAAAGATATAGAATAAGGTTAAGTTTAGCTTAGAGTGCCCGCCTAGGGCCAGTAAGTTAGAAGTAGTAACAATGTACATACAACTAGTTTTAAGCATTTTTGTCTAGTATATAAGTTGTTGTGAATTCCACAATAAAAATGAATTAAAATGAAAACTGAGGGAGGATTAAATGTTTCTTTTCTTCTTTAAAGTTTTAAGTGGTCGCCGTGGCGTAGTGGGTAAGTACGTCCACTCCTACGCAGAGGGTGCCAGGTTCGACACCCGAATTTACCACCTATCATAATTCACGGCTCCACCTCTTTCAAGTCACTGACAATGCTCAAAGAGTACTCCTGTCTAGAAAAAGCTTCTCAAATTCGCCGTTCGGAGTCGGCATTAAACTGTAGGTCCCTTCCACTCGTGAAAGAACAATAGCACGCACAACACAAGTGGTTGCTGAGAAGCTAGGCCCAGGTCCACCTCGGACTGTCGCGCCACCCATATTATTATTATTATTATTATTTCTACTGAAGGGGACACAATATTTACATGTGTTCCATCAATGCAACTTAAAAAGCCAGATGGATTGCATTTGAATTGAAAATCGTGAGCAATTCTTCGTTGTTCCTCTTGCGTTAGCCACATTATCAAGTGCACGAGTTATATTAAAGAAGAGAAGGACACAATTGAAAAGGAATGTGTTTAATCTTTAACACAATTTTTATTGGAATCTTAATAGTTGACTGCTTTCGTGAAATGTCTACAATTGAATAATCTGTGCAAACTAGAATAATACAAGAATACAAAAAGACGCCTACTAGAAACAATTAAGTGATATATATATGTACAGTGAACAATGACAAGTGTTTCTGATACACTGTTGCTAAGGATACAGGTTGTTAAGGTGGAAGGTGCAGCGACATGCTGCGACATGTAACTCACGCAAAGCTCCTGTTCAAAAACGTCTACAACTCGAGCAAGCACTTTGTTAAAAGACGCCAAACCAAATTAGTAGTTCTTGAACAACTGCATGTTGGTATCCACCCTCCGCAAGAAAAAAATACGCAAATCAGCAGCCAGCTTTACAATTGCAACTTTTTTTATTTCAAACTTTTGTAAGCACTAGAAATTGAACTCATTTTTATGATTTTTTAAATAATAAGTATTTTATTTGTTGACAGTTTCGTTCGTGCTCCTGACGTCGAAAGATTAGTAATTCTTGGCGATGACAATTTTAAAGAGGTACTTTTAAAGTGATCACCGGCAGCTCTTACATTGTAAATTAGTTCTTAGAATTATATTCGTTTTTTCTTGACTTATTTTTCTTTTTGCTGATACACATTTGTTTTGATGGGGGCAAGGAGTGTTGAAATCTGAAAAATAAATGCGTTAATAATTTTTTTATCAGTCAAGTCAGAAGACGAATATGCAATGTCACCTTTTGCATTTCGAGTCTCTTCTTTATTTTCCTACTGTCAAAGCACCAGAATCTAAAATCGAAATGTCACAGTTGATTCGAAGTGAAATTTTATTCAAGTGAAACTCACAAAAGCTAAAAAATTTCCGGGCGATCAAAAATTTCCATGCGAAATATTTTTCGGGCGAAACTCACCATAAGTCTGATTAGCAAAGTGAAATAGGACCGAACATGTAAATTCGGCTTTATGTCGCTTTCCTAAAATGAATTCGATGTTATATCACGGCACCAGTTCGTTTTGGTCCTTCGAGCCAGACGTTTTGAGCTTAGTAGTTTCCATAAACCTAACTAGAACCCATTTCCATGACACAGAATTCTTCGTGGGTTTCACGTTTGTTCAGCCCAAGGTGAGCAATCTCCTTTTCCTTCCACTGGTGCTACAGTCTGGGGTGAACCTAGGCTTCAGCCAACAAACCTCTCCGGTTGACAAATTCTTAGCCAGCTGCCTCAAATTTTGCACGCCAAGTTAGCTAAGGTCCTTCTCCACTTTTGTGTCTCTTACTGGAATCCAAATGCAAAAAAAATGACGCGACTATGTTGAATGGCAGCTACACACATGGTTACATTCAAGGTATCTAAAGGGGCCCATACACAGGAAGCCCACACTTGTACATCGCGTCGGTGTGCTGAAAAGTGTTCTGTGTGTGGGCTAGTCCACGCCTCGATAGTTGATGCGCCGTGTGCCAGACTGTGTGAGTAAAATGAAAATGTTTTCAGTTTTATTGTCACCTCTCCGCGTAGTGTGATGTGTGCGCGAGATTTCGTGCCAAATGTGACGGAATCTTTTCCAAATGCTGTTAACGCAAACCGGACCATGTAAAGATTTTTTGAGGAGCGCAAGGATTACTTCTTCCCATTCTGAATTTGTCCATGCCTCCGCGCCGTAAAGTATGACTGGAATGATCAATGTGTTAAATAAAATTAGCTTGATCCTTCGAAGGACGGCCCTATATAAACAGCCCCTCGATCCCATAGAAACAAGTTTTGATTTAATATCGGCACTAATGTTGTTCTTTGTACCGAACTCCGTGCACAAGTGTTCTGTGTATGGGCAGCTTAACAGATAGTTTTCAAATCAATAAACTAGAATTTGTTTAACAGGGAGGCCAAGATACATTTCTATTATCAAAGCGTAATTTTTACATCTCATTCCAGAGTTCCAAGTTCGCGACAGCGATATTTCCCGTCTTCAAAACCAAGTGGTCTTGCGGTCTTGAACACTCGGAATTCGCATCATTCGTGAAACAGGAAGCTCGTACTCGAAAATGAAAACTCTTATCTGTCCTCGAAGTGGCCGATTCAACCCATCGACTATACGATGGATTTTGCCTTCCGGACAACGTACACATTATACTCCTACACTCACCTTCCCCGCAGAGAGGACCCAATTCATTTGTGGCATGAATTTATGCATGGAATTAATGAATCTCAATCTGCCAAGGAAAATATTGAAAACTGAATAAACGAGGGCGGCTATGAGGCCGATAATCAAGGAGACACACACGAAACGGCACAATTTGTGGCTGAAAGGAGTGGTTATCTCAATTATCATGGCAATTCCTTCTTATTGCTCCGCTCAACCACGAAACACAATGACTACTTAAGTATTCAACCCGCTTACTACAGGACACTAACAACTCATCGCTGTGTTGTGGATAAATGACCTCCGGTATGTTTAACTTGTACAGTGACACACTTATCTATTATTGTTGTCACAGCAATTGCAATTTAAGGCCTTTGAAGAGCACTTGAAATCGATAATGCTTTGGCAACATGACCCCAAATCGGGGTTAAGGGAATACCTCTTATAGTTCGTATGCATTTATGTTTGTTTATCTATTTAGATGCGTTACCTACATATTGTAGGTAAGTTTGCACGTATTATCACCATAAGAAGGCGTATACTTATGGGCACTTTTATAATAATAATAATAATATGGGTGGCGCTACAGCCCGTAGAGGGCCAGGGCCTTGCTTCTCAGCAACCACTCGTGTTGTGCGTGCTATTGTTCTCTCACGCGTGGAAGGGACCTACAGTTTAATGCCGACTCCGGGTATCGAACCTGGCACCCTCTGCGTAGGAGTCGACGCACTAACCCACTACGCCACGACGACCCACGGGCACTTTTACGTTAAAGAAATAAGGAAGTGTCTGGGTAAAAGTATGTTTATATATATACTAGATTTCTAACCCGGGTTTGTTTCTTCAACCGGTACTTAACCTGCATTATTACCGCACTTTTTAATTTAAAACAATAATAAGACTGCTCGTAACAGAACTCAGAGAAGAATTTGAATTTTCTTTTGTCATTGATGCCTATCCCAATCTTCCATTCACATCCCTACTCATAATGAGTACAATTCGTTGGGTGTCTGCATACATGTTGAAGTTTGAATTATCAATGTGTGCTGCAGCAAAACGGACGGAAATCACGGTTTTTTCTCAACCATTTACACACCACGTGGAAGGATATCAAGCGATTCATAAAACAAAAAGTTCTTGGACATCCCATCTATGTACCTGAGCGCGATGTTCACTTGTTGTGCAAATTGAAGTCAAACTTCATGAAGCATGAAAAAAATTAGCCCCTCTCGTAACACATTATGTAATTAGTCTAGCTCTGAAATTTTATATTAATCGGCTAATCCGTTCAGAAGTTCAATATTTACAATTTCAGCAAAATTGAATGATTTGTGTGGAGCTGTGTATATGTACATGCATAGATAGTTTGGGTATGACAAAATAAGAAAAGTGCGAAAATGTTTATTGTTTCCTTTTCGTTTGGTGACTCAGGCAGTCGTTCGTATATGTTCGATTGAGACGTAGAAAAAGATGAATGGTTGCACCAAAGCACAACATGAAAAATGTGTGTGTATATATGGAAGTTACAACACACTGGGGGATGGGTTGATATCCACGACCTAGCAACTTGAAATGGTTTCATACCGGATTGATGCAACCACCCGTTTAAAAAGTGCTCGTAACTTCCGAACCGTATGTCGTGCCGACTTAAAAATTGTCACATTCAGCATCTAAATTAGAATGATTTTTGTTGAAAATTTCAGAGCTCTGCGACGTGTAGTTTCGAAGTCTTCGTCGGTCAGACACAAAAACTTTCTGCTTTATAGTTAAGATAAGGCGTGTTTCGTTTTTTTTGTGGCCCTACAGCCCATTGAAGTCCAGGGCCTAGCTTGTACAGCAACAACACGTGTTATATCTTCTAAAATTATCAATGTTTTGAAGGCAATGCATAAGGTCATTAAAGCATGTGTATGGGACAGAACAAATATCTCAGAAGAATTTGTAACAACAGTGGGTGTAAAATAAGGATGTATTCTGAGTGCATTACTTTATCCTACACATCAATGGATATTGCAGACACCGTTGGTGGAGGAATCGAAATAGGGGGAACGAAAATTTCAGCACTAATGTATGCAGACGAGATTGTCTTTCTCGCGGACTCGGTGAATGCGATGCAGCTCATGATTAATAAGATGGGCGGGTATTGTGATACATGGAACCTAACTCTCAATCTTTCGAAGTCGAAGATGATGATAATGAGAGATGAAGGAGGAAAATACTATCACAATGGAAAGTGGAAATTTCCATCATATCATTAAATACACAAAAAAAAACGCACGCAAAACCGTTTTAGTGTGCATTAGTTACTGCTTATCACTTATCTCGGTAGTTCTGTGCAATAAAACGCAGCTGTCAAAACAAAAGGAAAAACAATACTGTTATCTTAGCAGTTTTGAACTGATCATTCCTCTGTATCTTGTGTTTGGGTAAACGTGCAAACTCTTTGGTGCTCTAAGTAAAGTAACTTGTATTTTTGATATACATATAAAAGTGATAATAAGTGAAATAAAGGTTTGTTTTAATTGTTGTATTTATTTCATTTGCAAGCGAAATCTAACAAATTTTTTTAGCCCGCAAAACTATTTGATGGAAATTTACATCACTATGCAGTAACTCACTTTGTGCACTTGTGGCAAAATTAAATTTGCAATAAATTTTTATCTTATTATATTTTTAGAAAATATGGACAATAGAAACATAAAAGCTTATTTGGCTCAATTAGAAAACGGTTATCTATCAGAAGATGATTTTGATACCGAAAATTCTGACGACGAGAACCATGATGCAAAAGAAATTGCAAGAATATTGCAAGAGGAAACTGACGATGACGAGGAGGTGGATAAAACTGCTCAATCTGATCTTTCTCATATAGAAGAGGATACAACGGAAAACCAGGGACTTTCTTCGTTTTTGAAAAAAGAAAATGAATATGGAAAAAAGGAAATATTGTGTATGATGAAAACAAAATTGTATTCTTGGGAAATTCTTCGGCTTCAGATGAGATATCAAATCTAGAAACCCCATATCAGTGTTTCTCTCACTTTTTTACAAAAGATTTTATAAGCCAAATAGTTGAGCAAACCAATTTATACATAATCCAAAGCAATCCCAATTCATCTACAAGTTTCACGGAATGTGATTTGAACAAGTTCTTTGGTATCCTTTCGTAGATCGTACTGGTCGTCAATGTTTGGATATGATCCGATTTCATCTACAATGCCGCTTAATAAGTTTGAAAAAAAAAATTATCTTTGCATTTCAACAACAGTGAAGATTATATGCCGGTAGGCCATCGAAAACACGACAGGCTTCATATAATCCGTCCTGTAATTGAGCATCTAAATGAGAGGTTTGCCACAGTGCAAATGGACCAACAGCTTTCCGTATATGAACAGATAGGGCACTATTTAAAGCATTATTTGCCCAATAAGCCCCACAAGTGGGGATTTAAGTTGTATGTTCGATCCACAAGAAAAGGAGACCCCTTTGACTGCACCAACTATAGAGGGATAAGTCTCCTTAACATCGCCTATAAGATCCTCTCTGCCGTTTTGTGTGAGCGCCTGAAACCATTCGTCAACAACCTGATAGCTCCTTATCAGTGCGGTTTCAGGCCGGGGAAGTCCACCATCGACCAAATCTTCACACTACGGCAGATCCTGGAAAAAACCCAAAAAATGCAGATCGACACCCACCACCTATTCCTTCGATTTCAAGGCCGCATATGACAGCGTGCATAGGGACGAGGTATACAACGCCATGTCTAGTTTTGACATTCCTGCCAAACTCGTTAGGTTGTGCAGGACGACGATGGAGAACTCTCGCTGCTCCATCAAGGTCAGTAACGAACTCACCGAGACCTTCAATGTCAAAAAAGGTTTTAGACAAGGCGACGCGCTGTCATGTGATTTCTTTAACATCATCCTGGAAAAGATCGTTCAAGACTCACACGCCAACACTAGAGGCACGATCTTCCAGAAGTCCGTACAACTACTAGCATACGCGGATGACATTGACGTGACTGGCAGAACACAGCGAGCCGTCAATGAAGCGTTTGCTGGCATTGAGGCGGAAGCGGCTAAAATGGGTTTAGCGGTGAACGAGGGCAAAACGAAGTATATGCTGTCATCGAGAAAGGACGCACAACATCGACGTCTTGGCCAAAACCTCACCATAGGCAGCTATAACTTCGAGGTAGTGAAGGACTTCGTCTACCTCGGCTCGCAAGTGAACAGTACGAACAACACCAGTACCGAGGTTAAACGCAGAATTACTCTTGCCAATCGCTGTTTCTTTGGGCTCAAGAGGCAATTGAGTGGTAGAGTCCTCTCTCGAAGGACCAAGCTAACATTATATAACACCTTGATCATCCTTGTCCTGCTCTATGGTGCGGAGGCATGGACAATATCAAAAGCGGATGAAGAAGCACTTGGTCTTTTCGAGAGAAAAGTTCTGCGTTCAATCTTTGGTCCTGTTTGCGTTGATGGTTATTGGAGAGTACAGCGGCATGAGCCTAGTCAGGCGTTCCAACGCCTAAGATGGCTGGGCCATGTAGAGCGCATGGACAACACTGCTCCAGCCCGAAGAGTCTTCCACTCCGAACCAGTGGGACAACGCAATAGAGGACGCCCACGGAACCGATGGCGCACCCAGGTGGGGAAGGACCTCAACCAACTTGGTGTGCGCAGTTGGAGACAGCTGGCAAAAGATCGTGCCGGCTGGAGAGGCTTACTGGTTGAGGCCCAGGTCCACCCCGGACTGTAGCGCCACCTGAAGAAGAAGAAGAAGTTCTATGCAATTTGATGGGATATGCCTATAAGTTTGAGATTTACTCTGGACAAGAGACTTCGGAAAGACTTACAGATGAACCAAATCTTGGTGCGACAGGAAATGTTGTAGTTCGCTGGCTTCGTGAAGTACCAAAAATGCAGAACCATATCATATATTTTGATAATTTTTATACTTCCCTACAATTAGTATATTTTTTGGATAAGCAAGGCGTTCATACTGTGGGAACTGTGCCTAAATTGCCAGAAAAAAAAAGAATTCATGAAGAAATGTGTACCAAGGCGAAGCTATGAAGAGAGAGTTTCTACGCATGATGGCATAGATGAGAGTTGTGTAGCTAGACAATAAGGTAGTAACCCTGTTATCTACGTATGCTGGAGCACTTCCTGTGGCTGAAATTAAGAGATGTGACAAAACCAAAAAAGAAAAAATTGGTATAACTTGCCCTTTTACTGTCCAAGAATACAATAAACACATGGGGGGAGTAGACCTCATGGACAGTTTTTTGGGAAGAAACCACATAATAATGAGGTCGAAAAAATGGTACTTGCGTATTTTTTTTTCATTTGTTTGATTTAGCAGTTATCAATTCTTGGATTATCTACAAAAAAATGCTCGGGAGTGAAATCAAACAACAAAGAGTGTGCTTACATTAAGCCAATTCAGAAAGGAACTGCAACTGGAAGCATAACAGATGCAAAAAGGGGTCGTCCAAGCAGCAGTACCATTGAACAAAAATTAGAAGCAAAAAGAAGAAAAGCTTCTGCAGCTCCTTCACCTCCTAAGGACATAAGAAAAGGTGGTTTCGAATATTGGCCTCAAGTTGGCGGAGCACTCAGGTGCAAGTACCCAGCATGCAAAGGATATTCCACAATTTCATGCAGTAAATGCGGAATTAATCTGTGCCTTAATAAAAATAATAATTGTTTTTTGAACTACCATCAGAAATAAAAGTGATACAAAGATGTTTTATTTTTTATTTATTTAGTCTTGAGCTAAGCATCCATATTTGCATGATGATGGAAATTTCCATCATACTGTTTTTACTTGTTTTATACTATTCATTTATATATATATGATATTTACTATTCATTTCATTAATCTGGAGCTCAATTTATATCACTGAGATTTTTTTCAGAGAAAAAGAAAAAAAGGGTTAAAAGGAGAAGCTATAGATATCGTACGTGAGTATAAATACCTGGGAGTTACATCTACGCCCAATCTCAGCATGAATAGGCATCTTCAAAACAAATTAACGGAAGCGATACGCGCCATTTCTTCAATTTGGAGTACCTGTCTTAATAGTAGACACATTGATCATGCATCCAAACAAAAAATATTCAACACGTCATCAGCCGCAATACTACTATAGGGAGCGCAAGTATGGGGTACTTGTCTTTATGAGATTGTAGAAAAATTAGTTCGTTACTTTATCAAAATCTTCAGACTACCTAATAGTACCCTAACCATCTAGAAAACTGGAGTACCACCACCGTTTCTCAACACACAAAGTTCCATTTAGATTACATATGTAGTACGAGTTATGGCAGTGGAGCAGAAAAGAATTCCAAAACTAACTCTCACTCATATACTGACGACTAAAGGAAAGTATGTTGAATGGAATAGGCTGGCAGCGGATTGTGGTTTGAGTTTACAGATTACACCAAGTGAACACTTTAACTTTAACTTTAAGGTTCATTTTTATTTTTTAAATTCATGATTCTTAAAACTAGACAAAAATGATTAAATCTATCTTAATATCTGAACAATTCATGTTCTTAAAATGTATCTTACTGACCCTTCGCAGGTGCTCTAAAATAACCTAAACTTATCTATTTGCCTTTCGGCGTCTACTACTAATATTGTTTTTTTGCAGTCCATATGGACAATCTTTATTGTTTTTGCTTACTGGCCATGAAAACTTAGGAAAAACTTGGCGCTCTTAACATTTTTTTTAAAATTTTCTTAAAACTAACTAACCCTAACTCTAATTAACTTAAACTATGTCCGTGACATTGCGGACGTGTGTACAAGGGCGTGTACGTTATTTATATGCTGGACATCTATAATCTACACGCCTTTGTACACCTTTTTTTTTGTTTTTTGTTGTTTTTTTGTTGTTTATTTATTTATTTTTTTTTCTTAGTCTAACTTAACCTAACTTAAATCTATGTAAGTGGGCTGTTGTCCAACAGACCGACTATCCGATCAGGCGTTGGCGATGGCGGAGACTGGTTCTGGTGTAACCACCAAAAGAAGTGCCGCTCCTTTGCACTCGCTCTCCTATCTCGAGCGGGGATCGCTCTACTGAACCGGAGTTGATCCTCGTGTTCCCGAGCGATATCCGATTCATAGTGGAGTCGCCTGTCAACTGTTCGGCGTAAAGCGTGGAAGATTAATGGACATCCACTCATGTCCTCAATCAAATTTAACGAATCTAAATAGAGGAAGGCCTCAGGTGGAATAAACCCGGTGTAGCGCGCCCTCTCATGATACATAAAGTTCGGGTAATAAGCCCCGAAGATCAGACTGTTGGTAGACATTATACTCCTTGCAATGTGTCGTCGCGTTAGTGAAATTATAAAATTGTCTACTCTTACTTATCTACTCTTACGTGAAGTAAGCCCTGTTGTACAAGACCTCCTTGCGATAGTAACCAAGTGAACACTGATGTATAATACATCAGTCACAGTTTTTGGTAGTATCTGTGACTCAATAATAACGTATGTACATTGTATGTATTGTTGTCCTTTGCAATTAATGCTGGCTTATCGGCATAGATTTGATTCTTTAGTTCGCTCCCCATTACACCAGAAATTTGCTTCGCTTTTTTAGACAATTTTATAAACATTATAACACTTTATAATTTTACAATCTTTGCAATGCTCACTGAACGTTCTTGACTTTTGCATACTTTGTCGTGAATCAACCGTGAGCTATCAAAAATAGAACACCGTATAGTAAAAAGCTCAATATTTTACTATCAGGAGTATTACTTTAATGTACAACTGTTAATGATTATAATTTTCAAATGATAAAAACAGAAATGAAGTATTACAGAGATAGCCGACTTCACAGCTGATTGACCCCTAGTCCATCGACGAATTTAAGTGCCTTTTTGACGGATATTCATGAATTTTTGACGGTTATTCACAAAATAACGTAAATGCCGTCCTCTGATTGGTCAATTTGGTTTATGACCACGGTATAAGAAACAGTTGTCAAAAATCTTAAGGGGCAAGAGAGGTAGAAGTCGGGCATCTCTGTGATACGTCATTTCTGGATAAAAATATCACATTTTCAGTTTTTCATTTAAGAAGATTTTTTTATATTATTTTTCCAACGATAGCTTTTTTCTTTTGGCAGGCTATGAAACTTTGAAACTTGTTTAAGACCATCGATACAATAATCGATCTTCGCCCTTAATCGTTCCAAAAACTCGGAATAGTTGCCGTCTGATATAGATCACCGTCTTTTGTATCTGGGTTCTGAGAGTGTTTTTTGCAAGGTGAAAGATGATGTAGCAACTTTCCTGAGCAGAGAACATTGAACTAAATGAACTACTAAAAGGAACTAGTTCAAAAAAAGATTTGAACTAGGCTGAGCGCTCTGCATTTGTCTAAACTAAAATGCACAAGCCTAGTCTGCGCCGATTGCAGATTTTCTTCTTCTAGTGGCGCTACGACCCGACTGCAGTTGCTGAATCTTTATTATTTTCAAAATGTGTCAATTATTATAAACGCTTGCATCCAGTCGTCCATCTTTAATAAACCTGAAACACTGACTAGTTTATAACGTTCGTCGTCACAACTCTTCAACGCTCAAAAAATCGCAAGTCTGCTCGAATTTTAAGACGCTCTTTAGCTGCATATTTGCACACACCACACCCCAGAGAAGCCGAAGAACCGCATTTGGTGTTTAAGATGCAAATGTTTCTTTTTGCAAATAAACAGACTTAAATTAAACTGTCGATTGTATTTATCTCGTGATTCTGTCGCACTCGCAGCCATTGTTGGCATCAGCATGAGATTACCATGCCAATCGATTGCAACCACACACAGCCATGGCAAGTAACATCAATCGCAATGATCCTTCCATCCACCGAACCATGGATCCATTCAACCATCCATCTATCCAGTCATCCATTCAGTCATCTAGTACGTGGCCTTATCTCTTAGATCGTAAAATTGAATTCATTTACAAGGATTTACATATTCAATCAAAGTGTGAAATAATATGCAAATTCTCCCTTGGCGCTGTGGTGCGTGCGAAGTGTGTATCTGGCTGCACACACTAGTTGTGCAGAAAGTTTCCGCACACAGACGACGGCAGCAGCACATCAGGAAAGGAAGGAAAGTAACCCAACTATGCGGAGATCCATGTTCACACTTGAAAGCGCACACACAACGTACGTCGCGTCGTATACCTGAAACTCAATTTTTGCTGTCTGGCTGTGACAGCCAAGCCAGGATGGATGGGGCGGATGGAGGGTCATGATTTGGTTGCCCTTTGGGAATGGGCAATCACGGGTGGACTCATCATGGACTTTCTGTATTCGCGACAAAAGGATCCTTAGATCCAAAATAATTACCTCGCTGTGAGCTGTGACCCAGAATGAAAGGACGCATCGTATGTGTGCCCGCTTGGGGGGTGGGAAGGGGTGAGAGATTTTTGAATTTCTGATGGATGGCGATGTGTTTCCCCAGAGTTGAAATGACAGAAAAACGAATGAAAATGCTAACGTGGGTTAAACCGTCGGGAGGTTGCCTTTTCCGGGAGAACTTAATTCAATCACGCTGATTTACGGCTGTCAGATAATGTTAGCTACCGTGCAGATGCCCTCACCTTGGCTCACCTTCTCGTGGCGGATAATTTGAGCTTTGGGAGACTCCGTCCCTTTGAGCTGACACGTGGAATGCGATGATCTTGTTTGAATTCAGTCGCAGAGTGTGTAGAATGAGTGTCCTTTGAGCCTTCTCCCGTTCACGCTCAAACCCCATTCGGATTTGCATTTAATTCGCCTAAGCATGCACCAATAAGAAAATAAGAAATACTCACTTGTGTACGTAAGTGGATAACGAATCAGATAAACTAGAAAAGGCACCAGTACAAAAATCTGTTCAATTTATACAGATCAAAATAAAAGCAAAAATATTCAGAAATTCCATTTCCATTATCCCTTTGCATATTCGATGGAGTCTGGGCGGCCGTGAGGATTCCGAGTTCAATCTTTTACTTGGCGGACGATTCGCCACCCAAAAACCCCGCCACTCCGCTGCCCACATTCGGATGGCCACCGCCAGTATTTGGTTTAGGGGCCATTTAGAGTGCTCCTATCCCCAGCAGGGTTCAAGTATTTCTTCGGGATTATTTAAATTACTCGGGCATCGAAATGAATTGTAAACGAGCCTGCAGTACAAAATGTTTTTTGATGTGTCCTTTTTCTGTTTTTGGTTTTCTCTCTCTCTCTCTTCGTCTCTTCCCTTTCTTTTTTTTTTTTGGTCTTGTTTCTGGTTAAAAGGATGAAAATACTTTTCGCTTGGGTGGCAACGTAGCTGCAGGGTGGTATGCGGTATGAAAGGACACTCGGCATAGGAATGCTCTATAAGGCGGTGAATGGTGTATGATTTGAAGCCCACTCCACATACTGTTCATTTCTGCGCTTTCGATTTTCTAATGCCGGCTGAATTCAAATAGAATTCCCCGTTTCGTCTTTTTGGTTTTCATGGTGGTCGGTGGTAGACCCAGTTTGGGTTTCAGTGTTACTTGGGGCAATTGATCGGCAGATTGTTTGGTTAACTGAGATAATTCTTTTAATTTTTAAACATGTGTGTGATTCCACGTTTCTAAAGGCAAATGTGGGACAAGGGGGAATGGTAATCCAAGCAAATTGATTTACTCGTATGTTTATTTCAATTAGTACATATTTGAAATTCTGCTTGAGTATTCTCATTGGATAGGCCTCTGAAGGGCACGAGGGATATCAAGAAGTTTCTGCTCAATTCTACGATATCTAAGGTCTTGATTGGATCCATTGTGATATCACTGGCCGGCAATTTATGAACCGGTTTACCAAGTACGAATAAGAAATGACCGGTAATTACGCCTACTAGATTTCTGAAGTCATTTCTGCAAAATTTTATGAGTGTAGGCTAAGCAACCCTAATTCGAGCCCTCTCACAATAGCGAGCCCCCTTCATGAATTTTGTCCAAAAGCTAAGTCCCTGCTTTTCAGACATTAACGGTATTTTAACATTCTATTCTTTATATAGTATGATTAAATTTAATGGTAAGGCAAATTCATTTCCACTCAACGCAATTGAGGATGATGATCGAGGAAAATTCCGTCCTCCCGACCTAGACGAAGTCAAGATAGCGATATTGAGACTAAAGTCGAATAAAGCTGCTGGTGCAGACGGACTGCCTGCGGAACTGTTTAAGGCAGCTGGAGATGAGCTGGTAAGGTACATGCACCAACTCATCTGTAAGATATGGTCGGAGGAAAGCATGCTCGACGAGTGGAATCTCAGTATCGTTTGCCCGATCCACAAGAAAGGAGACCCCTTTGACTGCGCCAACTATAGAGGGATAAGCCTCCTCAACATCGCCTATAAGATCTTCTCTGCCGTTTTGTGTTCTCGCCTGAAACCATTCGTCAACAACCTGATAGGTCCTTATCAGTGTGGCTTCAGGCCTGGGAAGTCCACCATCGACCAGATTTTCACATTACGGCAGATCCTGGAAAAGACCCAAGAAATGCAGATCGACACCCACCACCTATTCGTCCATTTCAAGGCCGCATATGACAACGTGCATAGGGACGAGCTATACAACGCCATGTCTAGTTTTGACATTCCTGTAAAACTCGTAAGGTTGTGCAGGATGACGATGGAGAACTTTCGCTGCTCCATCAAGTTCGGTAACGAACTCACCGAGACCTTCAATGTCAAAAAAGGTTTTAGACAAGGCGACGCGTTGTCATGTGATTTCTTCATAATCCTGGAAAAGATCGTTCAAGACTCACACGCCAATACTAGAGGCACGATATTCCAGAAGTCCGTACAACTGCTAGCATACGCGGATGGCATTGACGTGACTGGCAGAGCACAGCAAGCGTCAATGAGGCGTTTGCTGGCATTGAGGCGGAAGCGGCTAAAATGGGTCTAGTGGTGAATGAGGGCAAAACGAATTATATGCTGTCATCAAGAAAGGACACACAGCAGCGACGTCTTGGACAGAGCGTTACAATGGGAAGCTATAACTTCGAGGTAGTCAAAGACTTCGTCTACCTCGGCTCCTCAGTAAAGAGTACAAACAACATCAGTACCGAGATCAAACGCAGAGTAACTCTTGCCAACCGCTGTTTCTATGGGCTCAAGAGGCAATTGAGTAGTAGAGCCATCTCTCGAAGGACCAAGCTGACTTTATACAAGACCTTGATGATTCCAGTCCTGCTGTACGGCGCGGAGGCATGGACAATCTCAAAAGCGGATGAGGAAGTCCTTGGGCTCTTCGAGAGAAAAGCTCTGCGTGCGATCTTTGGTCCTGTGGCGCTGACGGTTTCTGGAGGAGAAGATTCAACCACGAACTGTACGGGCTGTACAGCGACATGAGTCTAGTCAGGAGTCTTCGGATCAAACGCCTAAAATGGCAAGGCCATGTAGAGCGTATGGACAACTCAGCTCCAACCCTGTCCGACGACGCAACAGAGGACGCCCGCGTTTAAGGTGGCGCACCCAGGCGACGGAGGACTTCAACCAACTTGGCGTACGACACTAGAGACAGCTGGCCAAAGACCGTGCTAGCTGGAGAGGCTTGTTGGTTGAGGCCCAGTTCCACCCTGGACTGTAGCGCCAAATAAAGAAGGAAAAGAAAGCTGTCTATGTACGTATATAGAGAAGGGCCGTCTATCGGGTTCATTGACAATAAGTGGGCAGCCTATTGGATAACGTTTACCCCTGCCTGAAATACGCTGCAGTTATTCAATCGATTGGACAAGGAGAAGGAGATTTTCTGCTATAATGCGAATGCTTCTAGCCTGGTGCTTTCTTTCGTTTTGGATCCGTCTGTGTAGACTTCCATAGTGGTAGATTTCTAAGTTCGAAGTCTACGAAGGTATAATACGTATTATTATTGCATTTTCGCATTCTTGATTATTTCCATGTATCCTAAGATGTGTGTTTTGCTCCAACGGTTGCATTCTCTTAGCCTAACCGCTGCCTTGGTGGCTATCAACTTCCCGTGAATGTGCATGTCAAGCAGCTCTAGCATTATTTCCATGGCGGCCGAAGTTCTGGAACGAAGTGCCTTTTAAGATTAGCTTCATCCAGTGTTTTATTGCTGCCCTGAATATTTGGTTTCCAGCTTAGCTTATACTGTCTATTATTACGCCTACGATTTTGGCCTGACTAGGGAAAATTTGTTCCTTGTTCTTAAGCTTTTGTGGGATTATTCGAGGTATTTTGTACGTTTTTGTGAATAGTGCGAGTACTGTTTTAGATGCGTTAATGTCTAGACTAGATCTTCCTCTCAGTCCTTCTAATTTAGTGATGTTTCCATTGTACATATCTCTAATACATTAACAATAAATTTGCCTGTTACGACTAAGACTATGTCGTCTGCGTAGGCTATTAGCTTGAAACCGCCATAACTGAGTTCTCTCAGAATTTTGTCTACCACTTGTATCCAAAGAAGTACGCCCGCTTGCGGTGAGCCCCTGAAAACTCTTCTGGTTATACTGTGGTGTCCTAGTTCTGATTAGATCATTCTGCGGAATAAGACATTCTTTATCCAGTCCCGAATACTTCATATTGCCCTTATTCCAGTTAAGGCATTATTTTCGATTCAAATTTGACATTATTAGAAGCCCCCTCTATGATATTCCAATGGTGGTGACTGAGGAGTGAAGTGCCGTACATTTCTCAAGAACCCAGTTGAACTTACATAAGCCTTCAAGTCGGAAATATGTAATTCCTCTTCCTCCATTATTTTTCAATTCAATAGCAACTAGGTGACGTTTCAAATAAGATTTCAAGATAATTATACCTGGTATCATTCACTTAGACAGCGATTCATTCTTTCACATAATTGAATTGAAACATGAGTAAACTGAGAGAGAGAGAAAGCATATTTTAATACAAAAATATATCAATGCCATCCTAGGTACAGCATTCCTTCCCACATATGTAAATTAAGATTATGCAAAAGTCCCGCACAACTTGCGTACGCGACTGTATATAATCAGACACCTTCTTCCACATTACGTTCCACAACAATCAGCTGTCAGTTTCAAATGATATGGTACCTGTTCGACTTCGTTTGTATTTATTTAATTTGTTCAACCAACTATTATTCATAGTCAATTGGTCGTATGTAAACGCATTCTTCAAAAGAAACAAATAAATATTTCTAAAGGAAATAAAGGATAAATTCGATTGACAAAAAAACAATGACGAAGCTCCCACAATACTCACAGACTACAATACTTGTGCAAAAAATATGCCTTTTATTAAATTAGTCTTGTGAACTGAAGGGGGAACAAGGAATTTTGGAATTTGGATTCATTGTTTATAGATTTGAGTAAATGCGGACGTATTTTTGTGGCAGCAATTGATACTTGTCATCAGGCAAAATGCGATTACGAATAATATGAGTAATCAAAGAAACCTTAGTGGCCTTTAACGAAATTATCCGTAAAAGCACAAAGACACGATTATGATATAACCGTCTCATTTCATAATTTTCTTCATCTAAATTTACTTCAATGAGAGTTGCTTCTCATAATCAATGCGCATGTGTTTCATTTCTTCTGTTCCCTACTATCTTCTTGTCACACAGAGTGGAATGGATTCCACAATCACCTGCCTGTCAAAACCCAACGAAATGTCAAGTTTTGTTTACGTCAATATTTGCATTGTTTTGTATTCTGAATTGTTTATTGTTTATTTAATATTGTTGCAATACGTTAATGAGTGAATTTAATACCAATCAAACGAACAACAAACATTGATGAACTGATAAATTGTTTGGGAGTGTGTTGAAAACAGCAAATAAGTGAATCCAATAATCTTTTCCGGCACATACTTGCTCGCCAGATGCTTACTGCGCTTTTCATCTTACCTAACGAGAAATTTAAACATCAGTTTCCTTTCTGAGATCAAGAAACAAAAACCAAAGTGTAAGAATCATCAACAATGGGAGATATATCCAGTGTAGATGAGCCAGAAGCACCAGAGAATGCCAATGAAGCGGATGAAACAACGTCGCTGGATGATGATGAGACCAATCCCCACTGGGACGTGGGTTCTGGAGATTTTGTCATCCACAATGAGATATCAACAGACCGAAATCTGTCCAGATTCCTGCAAAGAACTAAACCGGAAATAATAAATTTTATCAAAAGCGTTCACTTGCGAAGGGGAAAACTCAAATACAATATTGTTCTTCAAGTGAGATGTACCAGGGACTTGCTCCAGCAGTCTCCGCTCAAGACGCCATACATTTCACTGGAGAATCCGTCTGATATCGAGGACACGTTCGATGTATTGACGGCTCTGGTTGATTTGAAATCGAAAAAGTTCGCACATGTGCGTGAAATTTTAAGAATTGAAATTAATATTAGGAAGGCCGTACGTCAATGTGGGTCTTTCCTTGAATTGCCGCCAGAAATTTCCTCTCTAGAAGCAGTTATCAATTTTCCAAACAACAATAATTTTTGCTTCAAGTATGCAATATTAGTTGGCGCTAAGCATTTATCGGAAGCGAAAACAGAGCCCGTAGAAGAGCTTGATGTCGGTGGCGATGTGATATCGTACGGTGGGTTATCTTTGAATTTCTCCGGCCTAACGTATCCCTTAAGGACCATGGATGTGCGAATATTTGAGGAACACAATCCCATGGTTAGTGTGTCGGTTTTTGAAATTCAAAAGTCTCGAACGATGTACCGTGTTCAGCCGATCTATCAGACGAGGCACCAAGAGAGTACACATTTCAATTTGCTTTACTTGGAGAATCTAAAGAAGAGTATCACTCACTATGCGTTCATATCTAATCTTGAGATACTGACTCGCGGGGTGCTTAAAAGAAGGTTGTCATCTCGATCAGCTGAGATTGTTGAGGGAGAATCCACTGCGTTACCTCAATAAGATGTTAATTCTTGAAGTTTTTAAGTGGTAAAAAGTGAAAGTGAGCTCGACAGTTATCCAGGGGGACTGCGACACTCACAGCAAGTACTGGGGTTGGGAGTAGATGAATGTTTTTTTTTTTCACTTTCATCTAAAAGAAATTAAATTTTGGCTATAACTTGCTTGGAATGTCCATGTGAAAACTGTCAAGTGTGGAGAACTAAACTGTAGATAGCGGCGTTCACACTCAACAATTTGTCGCGACAATTTGTTTGAAAACCGTGGTTGATGTCGTCAATATGAACACTCGTTACAATAAAACGGCACACTTCTATTGTGCTACACAAAGCATTTTGACTTTTAAGCTTCAACAAATTGTTGTGTGTGTCTGAACGCCGCTAATGATAAATGTAAAGATTGCGTATTTGACAAACTTTCAGCCAAATGCGAGAGAGTATCCCCTTTTGCGGCAATTGGCTTTGTAATACATTTCCTTCAGATGAGACATTTCTGAAGCACATTTATTAAATGTACATATGAGTGTTTTATGAGAAGTGAGGTATAGTTCTCGTTCTCCGCTGGACGAGTAATCTTGGAAAGCTGTGATAAAAAATAATATCTTTGTTAATAAATTTATTTAATAGTTTATAAAAGATAAATTGTGCTTGAAACATCCTTGCTTGGCAAGTAACTGTGTATTTAATTAGTGTTTGAAACACAAAAGTCGACTCAAACAATAAATAAAATTATTTATATCATATAACACATATTTTATGAACATATAAAGTTTTAAAATTGTAAATAAAAATTAGAGAGCAGGGAGAACATTTCTCGGGATATATGTACTTATGTTGTACATCCATATTACCTGTGCTAATATGTATTTATTTATTTAAAAATATAATAAAATTAGTGTGACAAAAGATCTTCTGGATTGATTTTGTATTTACAACATGTGTGTTCACAACATTTTACAAGTGTAAAATCTAAGAGATAATTTGTTCTGGGGTTGGCATAGGTGCAGACAACCCTCAGAGAATAAATTTGCACTGCACCCAGCAGGAGGTAAGAGCGTAAATCACTGGATGTTTCAAGTGGAATAGGGGCTATAACATCTGATAAGGATATGTCCAATTCAATTTCATTTTAAGTTGAATATCTTATTCTCTCAGCCGATTGGAACAGAGAAATTAATAGGAGTTGTAAAATAAATTCACAGTGTACAATATGCAAAATGTGGGGAAACTAAGCTGTTCTGGACAATTGTATTGAGGCCCTGCAATTATTTGTATGTCAACAGAAAGATAAAGACTGGAACAAGTAAACATTTTTTCACGCACGTAAAAACAAAAATGGATGCTGAGCGATGTCACAAAACAAAAACAATTGCAATATCTTTTGACAAGTCAGGTGACTTTAAGCCGACAGCTTAAGATCACTTCAGGTACAGAGCCAGAGATAATGGATGACAGTGGGGCAGAATGAGCTAAAACCTGGCAACAAATCAACCGTACAAGCTAGCAAATTGGAATTCGGCATGGTTACTCCCGACACCATAATATAACCATAATTTAATTAACGTAAGGACACTCCCACTAAAACCCCCTGGGGAGCTTGCCAACCATATATTTTGCAGCAGAAATGAAGTATTACAGAGATAGCCGACTTCACAGCTGATTGCCTCCTAGTCCATCGACGAATTTGAGTGCCTTTTTGACGGTTATTCACGAAATAACGTAAATGCCGTCCTCTGATTGGTCAAATAACGTAAATGCCGTCCTCTGATTGGTCAATTTGGTTTATGAACACTTTATAAGAAACAGTTGTCATAAATCTTAAGGGGAAAGAGAGGCAGAAATCGGACATATCTGTGATACTTCATTTCTGATGAACACGTTATAAAAAACAGTTATCAAACATTTTAGGGGGCAAGAGAGGTAGAAGTCAGACCTCCTTGCAATATTTCATTTCTGGTGCAAACGGTTCGGAAATCCTTGAACCCAATTGCGAGGTACTTGGTGTGAGGGTGTTTAGGCGTAATGAGACAACCGAAACAATTGTGCGTCTTATCTTAAAATTTCATAAGCAAAAAGTAATTCGATTGTAAGTTTCCTAGGAACAGACTGCAAAATGTAGACGTCTCCACATCCATCTGTCGGACCTGCCTATAAGACAGACGGTAACGGTAAGATAAAGGTGAACTAGTTGTGAGATTAAACACTGTTATTGCTAAAGAACTAGATTTCACACTACGCACTTCTTAATTTTTCTTTCAAATTGGTTTTCCTTCATTTTGGTTAATAATAATAATAATATGGGTGGCGCTACAGTCCGAGGCGGACCTGGGCCTAGCTTCTCAGCAACCACTTGTGTTGTGCGTGCTATTGTTCACTCACGAGTGGAAGGGACCTACAGTTTAATGCCGACTCCGAACGGCCAAGTTTGAGAAGCTTTTTCTAGACAGGAATACTCTTTGAGCATTGTCAGTGACTCGAAAGAGGTGGAGCCGTGAATTATCAAATGTAGTAAATGCGGGTATCGAACCTGGCACCCTCTGCGTAGGAGTCGACGCACATACCCATTACACCACAGCGACTCTTCATTTTGGTTATGTTCCTAATTTCTCGACGAGAAACATTTGTTACTTGTTCTCGCGCTGAGGTGAAACATTTATCGATTTGTC
The DNA here is from genome assembly GCA_964034865.1 of Eristalis intricaria. NCBI lineage: Eukaryota > Metazoa > Arthropoda > Insecta > Diptera > Syrphidae > Eristalis > Eristalis intricaria. The sequence goes on along the minus strand of OZ035877.1, from coordinate 60,822,270 downwards.
TTGTGCTAGTATTTAGTAATTTATTCGAATGATTTTGGGAATCGATATGTTGTACAGAACATTACGCTTATAAACTTTACGCTAGAAACTTCAAATTGCCCGAACTTTTTTTTTTCGGATTTAAGAAAAATGTTTCTTTCAAGAAAAAAGGAATACAAGAGAAATGGTTCTTACACTAAAGCAAGCTATGTTTATTTTCCAGTTACAGATGTATGTTTCACTTTTTATTTAAGAGGTTGCATTTACTATCCTCTTCTTGGTTTTTTTTTATATTTTTTTTAATCACACAACTCCCTTTGTGCATTTTTTTATTTTTCATTTATACTTTTCTCCTTTTTCCACATTTTATTTCTCTAATATTTCTAGTTTCGATTTTAAACTTGTTATTCCTCATTCCTTCACATTTTCCAGACAACTTTGGTATTTTCTCAAATCGCCTATCTTACCTACCTTATACTTTAAGGGGTCGTTTACACAACATACATTTACTGATTTGGCAAATTTTTCATTTTTCTTTTATCCATCCATTTACATGAAATATCGAATATTGGTGATACAAAAGCAGTTTCTTTTATTCGTTTTTATCTAATCATCGTTTATTTTACATAGGTATATGTATATTGGAAGGGACATGGTGTTTTTATTAGTTTCCTTTTTACGAGTATTTCCTATACGTGTGTTTCTTATAAGCGTATAGTAATGTAGTAAGCGGTTATCACTCGAATAATCATTCGAATGCACCCATCTCGACTGGCCATCCGAGAGTTGTCCGATAAGTACTTAGGCGAGTGACTTATTCAAGTTTCGAAACAAAAATAAGTCGCACGTGGCCAAATCTGGAGAATACGGTGGATGGGCGTAGAATTCGTAGCGTATTCCAATAAATTTCAACGTGGCGACGACGAAGTATAAGCCGGTGCGCTGTCATGGAGGAAGAGAAAATTCGTGGAACCGCCCGCTTCCATACGAGTCTAACCAAAGCAACGAGTCCGTGTTCGACACGGCAGAAATGTTGACAGTACCAGTCTACGAGATTGTACTGCACGATAGTAATTTTCTCTTGCAATAGTGGCGACATCGGACGGTGCGGATTAGTACTTATCGAACCACTCATGAATCACGATTATTAAAGTGTCGATTTTTAAAATCATTCCATTATGCCCATCACTAGTTACTATCACCTTACACCAGGAGCACATTTGGTCTCGGAGTTAGCAGCGGTAGCGTAGTAACGTCCACAATTCTGGACATGGTTTGCAATTGCAATTTGAGTCAGTACTATAAGTGGCGCTACAGTTCGGGGTGGACCTGGACCTCAACCAACAAGCGTCTCCAGCCAGCTCGATCTTTAGCTAGCTGCCTCCATTTCCGCACTCATAGTTGGTTGAGGTCCCAAGTGGAAATTGCGTGCGCCACTTGAGTCGCGATCTTGTTCTACTGCGCCAACTCCGGTTTGGATTCGAAAACTTTCCGGGCCGGAGTATTGGTTTCCATCCGCTCTGCATGACATCTCAATCGTTGGATCTTCAGTCTTCTATCTCCTCGTCCACTCACCGTCTATGCAGAAGAGCAACTTCGTCGGTTATTGACAAAGTCCATGCCTCTGCCTCATATACAGTGGGCTCCTCCTAAGTCGAATTGTCACGGGATATCATAATCTGTTCGAGTTAGGGAGAGTTTGACTTAGAGAGAGGTTTTTGTAGGGAAAATTGAGCGAAAAGTTTATAAAATATGGCGAAAAAGTTCGAGTTAGGGAGAGTTTCGACTTAGGGAGAGTCCACTGCATTAGGACTGGGACGATTAAGGTCTCATAGAGGGTTAATTTGGTTGTTCCAAAGAGGGATTTCATTAGCAATTGCTTTCTTAGCCCAAAGAAGCAGCGATTGAACGCAGAAATTCAGAATATGAAACGCACCACAACTTGCTGCTAAGAGAGCAATTTTATGTATGTATAATGATTTCTTCACCATCCTCGTCTTTGCAGCTTCTGCAGAAGTCGTTGTAGGGGAGGCCAAGTCTAGAGGCAATGAGAGTTCTAAGATTCGGCCTGATCAATATAACCAGACTAAGCGATCGCTTAGGATCCATCGAACTCCACATATGTTTGGTAATGAGGCATCGTCTGAAAGTTGACCATCTACGATTCATTTTAGCAAGTGTTGATGAGCTTTGGTAGATGTTTTATATGAGCATTAGGCATGGAGGGTGGACCACCATCCGGAAAAAGCACATAGCTTGTACCCTTTCTAGCGAGTTCGTCCGCTTCACAATTCTCTGGAATATCACAGTGTCCCACAGAAGACGGATGGAGATGAAAAAGAGGAGAAAGCAATTCTTCACCTGTTCGGCTTGTCTATCTCCCTCATTTGCACGTACGTAGAATCACACTTTTTAAAAGCTTGCGAAGGTTAAGAAACATTGAACACAATCGCATTTCAATTAGTAGTTAGGAAAAGGTTTTATCCACGTGGCCAAAGGGCGTCTGTTTCTAACACAACGTGATCTACCTTAAGGTTGCTATTTATCTAAAACCATGTACACAAAGTTGCATTTAAATCTCTAAATTTCCCTTTCGCACGGCGAAAGTCATAACCGCATGCTAACGCTCACATGTATTAAAATTCATCTTCTACATCCTTCACAAATGATTATCCATTAATACGCACTTATCCCATCATGAATACATATTTTTGATGCGCACGTAAGCATGTGAACCTGTGCTAAATTACATCGCAGATAAGTGACGCTCTGAGGAGGACTCACACAAGAGACGCGAGTAATTATTTTAATGACACCCTGTTCGAGGTGATCCCTTTGAAATGCTCGCACCTCCAAATCAATGTTCACATTTCATTAGAGCCTCATAAATACGAAACCACACGCCCGAGCCGAGCCGTACTGTGGAAAACAATCAGTAAATGGCGCGCAATAAAATCAAATTTCATATTCAATTAATATTCAAATGAGCGACGTAATCTCTGGCTCGCAATGGAATTCAGCTGGTTAGGTGCTGAGGGGGCCGCACGAAAACAAAAAAGGGTTCATAAAGCAAGGACCCGTCAACACACATGATTTACGATTTCGGATAAATACCACGAATTTATTACCATCACAGCGAACCGAACAGCCACCATAAAGCTGCTAAAAATTACCTATTCACGAAATAAATACCACCTCCCCGGCCACTGAGTGCTGGTGTGCCGATTAACTCCTTTCTGGGAATGATTTTTGAGGCCCACAAGCCCACAAGCAGTGGGTGGCAGCAGCGGTGGTGGCGGCTGCGGCGCGGCGTCGTCGGCGGTGGGGTGAACTCATTAGAATTCTCATTCATTAATAGTCGACCTGATTAACAAGGACATTCGCAAACATGAAGATTCACAACACAGAAATATTTTCTTGAGCAAATGGATTGTACATGGGATCCTATACATCACTTGGAGAGCGGTGTGCGCCTTTCCTTGTCGTTGTGGTAGTCCTGTCGTAACCCCATTCCTCTTGGTGGCTGTTATCACGTATTTCGTGTTTATTATGCCCGTTGTGTGTTTTTATCGCAAAATGTTAAAAATTAGCAAAATACAACGAGTGTAGTTTTCGTCTCGTCCGCGTCGTAGTGGGCGCCCTTCGGCTGGCTTTCTGTGTTGTGCTGCGGGTGTGCGCCTTGTTAGGGAGCCTAAATACCTTGTTATGCTGTTATTATGAGTTAACTAGTCAGCAGTCGGTGTACGTGATACCATCACGACCCACTGAAATGGAAATAAGCACTAAACGAACGAGGAAAGGAAACAGCAACAAATGGAAGAGGAGAAAAAAGAAAATGCTCGTGTCAGGAACTGTTGACCAGTTAGTTTGGACTTGCCACCTATGAGCGAACTATTGGGTTGGAATTTATGTCTACGTGGTTGCCTTCAACACAAAGCGTGGGTTGTCGATAACTCCTTCGGTCTGACTACAGTGGTGACCGTGGCAAAGGACTCACTTCGCGTTTGTTTAACTCTCGAGACAGTCACAATTCGGAAACAAACTAGGCCTCAGTCGGGTCCTCCGACTGGCAGACAAAAGAGATCCTTACTCGGTTCGAGAGTGGTGTGGGCGGAGCTCGTAAAGCTTTATTTCCATTTTATATTCAAGTGATCATAAAATCATGCCGCTCACTGTACCCAACCACTGCATGTGTACACTAACCAACAAAAAACAAAAAAAAAAATAACCAATGTTTTAATGACAGTAGTCATGTTTAATTTATGCGCCGCCATAAAGCGCTGCCAATATCCTTGCCTAAATCAAAATATTTATACGTTGCGTTGTTTGGCGTACTTTAATTGCGGCTCCCTGTGTATTATGAATGGCAATTAATTAGCGCACATTTTCCATTTCATTCCATGACTGCGGACGGCTGCTTTGCGTTGCTTTATCTCAATTTTAGTTTATCGCTATAATTTCAATTCCGCAAGGATCTTTGGCTTGTTAATGAGCTTGTTCTCTGGATTAGATAAAAGTTTCCTTGGACTTTCTCGAATCCGGTCAAAGATTTATCACCCCGAGTCCCGGGTGGATGCGTGTGAATAGAATATTTCGTTCGAAATACACACAGGTGCGTAGGAAAGTCCGAAAAATGGATTTCCGCGAAAAGTTTTCCATGCAGTCGGTACAGTCTTGCCTGTAAAGTTTTCAACTTGATGATTAGTTGAAAATAAATGAATGGATTAGACCCATGGCATGTGACTGCGAGCCCATTAAGTGACTAATTAAACATGGCCCAATGGGATAAATCGTAAGTGGGGAGATAATGGAGCATTCAGGATCTAAACCGGTGCCGGTAGGTAGGCTCAGTGCGCGGTACGTGCGATTTGAGATAATGGAATATTTAATTGCAGGTGGAAGTTGTAATTGCCACTGGCAACAAGCGACAGAAGTCATAAAGAGCGCTGTTAGTTTTGGATAATATTTACTGCTGTCAGATAAAACTGTGAAAGATTTATTTTTGATGCTTTAGTTTAGTTTAGTTTATTTTCATTTGAGATTGTTTTGCAGTTGGACAACATGTTTATTTTAGCTCTCGAAAGTTTTTCATGAGGTGTTTTTGGAATTTTATGGAGCGCCGAGTACGCTTTTATTGAGTTTACAGTGGCGCTTGGCTCTCTGATTCGGGTGTTAAGTTAAGGTTTTTATGAACCATTGCCGCAATTTATCACTGGGATCTGGGTCGAAGGACATCGCGCCGTACATGACGGGATTTACGAGAACGCGCTCTCTAATGTGGATTTACAACTTTTTAGTTGTATTACTTCGAAACATCACGGTATTTAAGTGCGATTGGGGCACATTTCTTGTGTCTCAATTAAACTTTTTCCGAAACTAAGCCTGTGAATTTAATTTTACTACCCGGAGTGTTAGGGAATCGGGAGATGGCGGAAGTAGGTTTGGAAGTAGGTCCCCGCTGCTAGGGATTAAATGGTGGGAATTAAAAACCTCACATGTACGTGGGGAATAAAAAGGGAACGTTTCTCATTAAATGACGACATTAATTAGTCAATGGAAACTGTTAGAAGTTTGATTAGTTGAAGCGTAATAGAACCTAGACTTTCAGTGTAAAAGTATGCCTTACTTCGCTTTGTAATCGCTTAAGTTATGATGTTAATATGGGTGGCGCTACAGTCGGTGGTGGAGCAGGGTCTAGCTTCTGGAGGAAACATAAGTACTATTGGTCTCACAGACTTATGCAGGCGCTGAACGGCGAGAAGCTCTTTCTGAACAGGAATACCGTTTAAGATTTGTCAGTGATTTGGAACCATGATTTATGAACGTCTAGATTTTAACCTAGATCGTATTAGTTGAGGAACACGTCCACTATACCACGGCAGGCACTCCTACATTCATTTCCCTACAGTTTTAAATTCATTTTCTAAAGCCTTTCATGACTCCAGTTTGTGAGCTGTTAACTTAAGCTTTTTCTACCATTCATTAATTTGGGGCATTATAACTACATTGTACTCTTACATTTATGCAGATTCAAAACAAAGGAGTTGGTCGTCGGATCCACATACCGTGTTTTAGGCTAGCAGATGGCATCGCCATTCTAACATCTGCTAAAACCCTTTCCTAGCTCCTCGGGCCTCAATATATCGGCCACGAAAAGCAGAGTCCCCCAAGTTAATCCATTCCCTACAGGTCTTCTTCTCTCTAGTGAAACGGGCGTTTTAAACCCCCTATTTCTATTCTTAGCCAGCTAAGCCGCTTCACTCTACAAATATGATGTGCATAGGTAATGCCAGCGGTTGAATGTAGTTCAGTCACTAATCGTCCTCAACATTTGATGGAATTCCCTCAAAGCTCTTCCATATGTGCCGTGTACAATTTTGTCGAATCCCTTTGTGTGGAAAGATGGTGTTCATTATGGGGACAATATTTTCAAAGCAAAAGTCCAACAACCTCTATCCATTCGCGATCACCATTCATAAAATCACTATTTCTCCCAAAAACACTCCACCACACCCATGCGAACATTGAATCGTCCATAAGGATACCTATAGGAATCCATTTCAGCTTCCTGTCCATTCATCGACCTCATCCAGGAAAGCCACGTACTCTTATATTTGGTGCCCGCATATGCACCAGACGGAAGTAGACCGATCAAGCTTGAGCCTTAACATTATTTACCATCGTGACGGTATCCACCAATACCCTGCTAGGACAGAGTATACCCATTCCCTCCGCGCAAACATTTGAGGAGCAACACCCGTCAGGAAGGGCTTACGCCAATCCGAAAGGTGTAACATAAATAAATAAAAATAAATAAATTAATTTCAGCGACATCTTTATTTTTGCCAGCCAATATAGCTCTTTCACTTAACCAAGTACATAGGTACATATGATTCTTATAGTTCTCCACTATACTTAGAAATTCACTTTAAAGCAATTCTTTCTTTGAATTCCTTTTACGATAGAAATTTCTAAATCGAGCGGCATTTTTCCGGACAAAATCCACCTGAAACAAAAAGTTTCGCAAATGTTAATACTAACCGTGAATGATGTTGGCCAAAAAAATACAAAATTTAGATTTACACATAAGAAAAATTACTAGAATTGTATCCATCAAGCAGATAGCAGAAACTATGTTCATTCTCTGTTCACTCACTTTGTTGACGCAACTGATCTACCTTCAGAGTATATGGCATACGCTACTCGACATCCCTCTTAAAATTTCTGTTTTTTTTTACATATGTATAAGAGAACAGATATACATATTAAACTTTTTTTTTTGATATATACAGGTTAATAGATTCCATGCAAATATGGACCATGATCTTTTATGCTACGCTTTATCGAGACTGTTTAGCTAACACTTGTAATGTTGCCTTTCGAACTACAAATATCGCAATAGACGAATTATTTGACGTATCCTTATTCAGTAAAACCTAAACTACTCTGGTCAATTCACAGGTCCAAAACGTGACATAAATTGCTCAGCGAGCTCATTGCTCATTTGGCCCAGCGATTCACGTTCTGGTTGGCATGTGTTTTCGTTGTTCTGGAACCACACACCGACCATGTCCAGCTCGTGTATTTCGGGCAAAGACATGTTGTTTCTCAGGACCATCTTTGAAAAAATAATTACCTCCAAGCACTGCAGTTTCCCAGATCAAATGGCCCAGATCAAAGGTCCTGTATTGTCTCATGTTTCTCGTAGCACAGAGCACGGATTTTGATGAAATCACTTGCAGACTTTGTTTTTGTGTACATACGTCTTCCCACTATGAAACGGGATGGTAACTGAGCATATTCGATGGTGATAGACATGTCAGGAATTAGTGAGCGAGCTATCAGAATTGAAATAATGAAAAAGCTTATTGGAGTAGGGGAGACAGGGTACGGTTGAAACAATTTTTCTTCTATGGTCCACAGCATTGACCATTTCGGAATGAGGTGAAATGTAAGATCAATATTCTTTCTGTTAATGCACAAATGTTTTTTTTTAGGTTAGGTAAGGTAGTTGGGCTGCTAGTGAATTCATCAGCACACTTAGATCATAATGGTCCATTGTGATTCCCACAGTCAGACTACTACCACTGATTGACCACTGCAGTGCCAGTGCCGTTAATTTGATCCCAACGGCAAACGGTGACTATATCAGATTTGAAAACCAGAAAAAAGCATATTAACTTCGCTGAGATTCGAACTCGCTAACCAGAGGCAGGTACTCTATCAACTGCGCCATCCAGTGTCTGTATTTGTTTTTTAAGCAATATTAATTTTTATGAAAAAAAGTCAATTTGTTTCAAAAATTCCAATGCCAGGGTAGGTAGAAACAATTCTGGGGTCAATTGAAACACGTTGAATTCTTGGCTAGTTTATTCGTCGAACGGTCAAGAGGCTAAAGTTTTTGCGAACAAAAGGGTTGAAAAGAGACGAGATTAAAAGAATAACATATTAAATCTGTAATTCTAAAACCTTAAAATAAATCAATTTGGTTAAACTCTTTTTAAATTTACTAAAATAAATGACTATTCACGGCCACACACAGTGTGACGAACCGCTGACTAAGCGGGATTAAATTAATAATAATAATAATAATATGGGTGGCGCGACAGTCCGATGTGGACCTGGGCCTAGCTTCTCAGCAACCACTTGTGTTGTGCGTGCTATTGTTCTCTCACGAGTGGAAGGGACCTACAGTTTAATGCCGACTCCGAACGGCCAAGTTTGAGAAGCTTTTTCTAGACAGGAATACTCTTTGAGCATTGTCAGTGACTCGAAAGAGGTGGAGCCGTGAATTATGATAGGTGGTAAGTTCGGGTATCGAACCTGGCACCCTCTGCGTAGGAGTCGACGCACTTACCCACTACGCTACGGCGGATTAAATTAATAGCGCTCGCAAATAAATGTTTTTGTTCATGGTTGTTGGTTTTTTTTTATTGAAATTATTCACAGAATACAATGTTTGAACATATGAGCACAAATTTCTACACAAAATAGCACATAAACACATGCAACTTTCAGCTTCCTTGGTCTTTTGGTATAACCAAAAGTTGCAAGACTTCATGTTCAACAACACTTTTTTTTCTTTTGGGAAGGCATCTTAAACTTGCTAAAAATGGATCAGAGGTCAAAAGCAATCTGCTTAGAAGGTCAATGTTTTAAATAGTTCCCTAAACTTCCTACTTTCCTTGTTTCTTGCTTCTTAAGCTTCTTCCGAAAGTTGTCCGATTGGAAGTATACAAGAAGAAATTATTTGTTTTCCATGAAACAAGACTTTATGTACACTTACCGGCATATGATACCAGGCATAATTTTTAAGGTACAGTTCCCTTGTTTCCCTTGCATAGCTTTCAGAAGCAGTTGTATCAATTGGGAACCCAGACCCAGGAGCTTCTAAGATGACATGAAACTTTTTGATCATTTCCCTATCAATTCCTGTAATTTGTGCAGTTTTTTCTTCATCGGTTTGAAGAACTTATTGATAATTCTTTGAATGCGATAGCAGTATTTCTTTTTCCGTCTTTTCTAAGTTTAATTTCATGAGCCATTGCAATTTCTTCGGCGCTATAAGAATCTAAAATGGTTTGTACTTTTCTTTTCTTGTTTTTTTCACAGCACTCATTAAAGCTTTTTCTCGGCCTTCCTACTCTAGTAGAATTAGATGAAGAAGGTGATGTTGTGATAGTACCAGGGTTTCATTTAGCCATGCGAAATTTGTATTTTCGAAGCGCCCATCTTTCGTCAAATCTCATACAAAAAGTTTTTAGGTTGGTTTAATTGATTTCATTGCTGCCTCGGAAAATGATATATTACTAAAAAAACCCATAACGAAAGAAAAAACAGCATCTAAGCGCTTGATTTTGACTTTAGAAATCAATACATCAAAAACCTGTTTTTTCGTAATTTTGGTTCCATCCTAAATAATGAAAAATTTAGCATGGATGTCGCACCTGTGCGCAAAAAGTGAAAACGCAGTTTTGTTGCTAACAATCACAGCTTTACAACAAATATGACCTTCAATTTGAACAACAGTAAACAATTCTACTTTTCGTCCAATGAACACAAAATACACACATTTATCTCTAATTTCTCATTACATTCTCCCCTAATATGGACAAAAAACACTTTATATATTGAAACAACATATTTTTATATTCAGTAAGAATTCACTTACTCCAAAAGAAAAAAAAATTAAAAAATCGGTACACGAACAACCACTGCACTAGCTGTACCAAAAAAAAAATTGCACAGTCATTACGTGGGAGATTTAAGCCGTTTGTTTACTTTTGAGCATTTGCCCAATTTAACGGACCACTCTTTTCTCTCATTCAAATTCGCAGCTCCAGCTTGTCCAATGGGCGAATCTCTTAAAAAGTTGTCTTGACATATTTTGACAGCAGCTTTTCTTGGTCTTGAAAAGATTATTCATTTTATGCTTTGTATCCAATGGTACAGTGATGTTTTCTTTCGGACACATCTCGCTTTCGAATGAACCTTAACAGAGAACTGTAATTAATTCCTTGGTTCTAAGTCCCATTCCGTAATGTGCTTCAATCGTAACCAGTTTACCTTACTTACTTTTCAGGTCTACGACTGGCCCATGGAGAATGTAAGCCTAAGCCCGAAAGCCGAACAATCAATCAAAATCAGTCGTTATCTGAAGGCGCTGCGAGGGAAGGGATGACTGGAACATGAGGCGTTTATCAAATAAAGATAAAAAAAGGCAGAGGGACAGGTCTCAGTTCGAGGAGAGTTATCAGTAGAATCAGCCGATCAGATAGCGAATAACACGCAAGACTATGTTATTCACGTATACAACATAAGAATGTGACTTTTATGGGTACTAAAAGTAACGTACCCGCAAAAAGTCTTAAGCTTTGTCTGTAAAAGCGAACGCCTCATAACAATCCGCATCAAGGCTAAATTCGGGAACATCAGCCTGATTTGCGCCACGCCCCGACAGAGGACAAAGATGACAACAGCAAGGATGACTTCTATGATCTCCTAGAAAGGACCTACGATCAGTGCCCCAGCTTCGACACCAAGATCGTTCTAGGAGATTTCAATGCAAAACTGGGTAAGGAAGACATCTTTGCCAAATTCATCGGGAAACACAGCCTGCACGACACTACATCCGATAACGGACTCAGGCTGGTGGACTTTGTCACGGGACGTATCCTCTCTGTAGCTAGCACGCGGTTCCCACACCTCAACATCCATAAAGGGACCTGGCGGTCCCCCGATCAATCAACCGTCCACCAGATTGATCATGTTGCTATCGACGACAGACACAGCATTCTTGATGTCCGAACGTTCCGAGGAGCCAACATCGACTCGGACCGTTTCCTTGTTGTAGCCAAGGTAAGAACTCGGATATAAAGAGATCAACGGAGTCAAGAAAGGACACCCCGGTTTGATGTCGGAAAGCTACAATCGCAACGGACTGCTAGGATCTTTGCCGATCGAGTCTCGCGGAATCTCTCTCTAAGTTCGTCGCAACCTGCGCAAACAATCGAAGAAGATTGGAGGCGTTGTCAAGAAGCCATCAAAGATGCTGCCACTGATGTGCTGGGTTTTACGGCACCACCTAGAAAAAACCCATGGATTGACAACGAGTGTGGGCTGGAAGCCTACAAGGCAACGCTGCAACGAAAGACGAGAGACGAAGGGATGAGACCCGGCTTCTAAGGAGAAAGAAGAAAGAGCACGAGAAGCGCGCGAGGAGATGGAGAGGTACTACGGTAGGAACGATGTCCGAAAGTTTTACCAGAGGGTGAAACAGTTATCCAGTGGATATAAGGTTCGGACAGAAGCCTGCCGGGACGAGAATAAACAACTAGTAGTAGAGTCGGAGTCGATACTGAGAATTTGGAAGAACCACTTCTGCAGACTGCTAAACGGCGATGATGACACCAATACCGCTGTCAGGCAGAATGTTCCACTCAATATGGACGATGATCGACGAGAATTCCGTCCCCCCGACTAAGACGAGGTCAAGATAGCAATATCAAGACTGAAGTCTAACAAAGCTGCCGGTGCGGACGGACTGTCCGCTGAAATCTTTAAGGCAGCTGGAGATGATCTGGTTGGGCGTATGCACCAGCTCATCTGTAAGATATGGTCGGAGGAGAGCATGCCCTATGAGTGGAATCTCAGTATCGTTTGCCCGATCCATAAGAAAGGAGACCCCTTTGACTGCGCCAACTATAGAGGGATAAGTCTCCTGAACATCGCCTACAAGATCTTCTCTGCCGTTTTGTGTACTCGCCTGAAGCCGTTTAAAAAAACCTGATAGGTCCTGATAGGTCAGTGTGGCTTCAGGCCAGGGAAGTCCACCATCGACCAGATTTTCACACTATGGCAGATCCAGGAAAAGACCCAAGAAATGCAAATCGACACCCACCACCTTTTTGTCGATTTCAAGGCCACATATGACAGCGTGCATAGGGAGAAGCTATACAACGCCATGTCTAGTTTTGACATTCCTGCCAAACTTGTCAGATTGTGCAGGATGACGATGGAGAACTCTCGCTGCTCCATCAAGGTCGGTAACGAACTCATCAAGACCTTCAATGTCAAAAAAGGTTTTAGACAAGGCGACGCGCTGTCATGTGATTTCTTTAACATCATCCTGGAGAAGATCGTACAAGACTCACACGCCAACACTAGAGGCACGATCTTCCAGAAGTCCGTACAACTGCTAGCATACGCGGATGACATTGACGTGAACACAACGAGCCGTGGCAATGAGGCGTTTGCTGGCATTGAGGCGGAGGTGGCTAAAATGGGTCTAGTGGTGAATGAGGGCAAAACGAAGTATATGCTGTCATCAAGAAAGGACACACACACCTCGGCTCCTCAGTAAAGAGTACAAACAACATCAGTACCGAGATCAAACGCAGAGTAACTCTTGCCAACCGCTGTTTCTATGGGCTCAAGAGGCAATTGAGAAGTAGAGCCATCTCTCGACGGACCAAGCTGACCTTATACAAGACCTTGATCATCCCAGTCCTTCTATACGGCATGGAGGTATGGACAATCTCAAAAGCCGATGAGGAAGTCCTTGGTATTTTCGAGAGAAAAGCTCTGCGTGCGATCTTTGATCCTGTTTGCGTTGACGGTTTCTGGAGGAGAAGATTCAACCACGAACTGTACGGGCTGTACAGCGAAATGAGTCTAGTCAGGCGTCTTCGGATCCAACGCCTAAGATGGTTAGGCCATGTAGAGCGTATGGACAACTCAGCTCCGGCCCGGAGAGTCTTCGACTCCGATTCCGTGGGACAACGCAACAGAGTACGCCCGCGTTTAAGGTGGCGCACCCAGGTGGAGGAGGACCTCAACCAACTTGGCGTGCGACACTGGAGACAGCTACCCAGAGACCGTGCTAGCTGGAGAGGCTTGTTGGTTGAGGCCCAGGTCCACCCCGGACTGTAGCGCCAAATGAAGAAGAAGAAGAACAGTAACGTACAAAAGTAATTTTTTTTTGTCAACACTGCATAAATACTATTGGACTCGGTTGAGTATGTGACAGAATAGTTATCCAATCAAGTGTGCCTAGGTTTGACACAAATCTTTTAAGCATGTGACAGAATAGTGATAGAATCAAATATGGCTAGGTTTGACACAAATGCTGCTTTCAACCAACCAAGACATGATATACCGAAAACTCCGTTTGTCCCAATTAATTTGCACAAGGCTGTACACAATTAATAAGCTCGCCCAACTTTCAAATTCTGTCCAAAGGTCAGTTATGGCCAAGCAGCCTACATATATGTACACATATAAACAGTTTTATATTTTTCAGAGATGTTGTGTTAACGCTAAGTTTTTCTGTATGCGGTCCCGACCTCCTCTCTAACCCATGTCTTCTTCATGGGTTAACCTTTGAACGTCAACAGTAATCGGTACGCCCTTGTACGAATACCCTCAATTAAACTGTCTGGCGTCTGGTAGCATCTAATTACGTCTCACATTACATTAATTGATGCGCAAACTTTTCTATGATGGGTATCACTGTCAGATAATTAGTTGTCCTGTGAAATTCAACGCCTTTTAAGGAGATATGCAGCAGCAATACACACATTCCATAGAATTAAAGAAAAAATAAATTTCCCATCTTAAACAGGGTATGGGAAAAAAAAACTCCCGAAGCAGTTTCAATAAGTTATTGCTGCATGCGCTACATTTCTGCCATACACCCGAGCAATATTTCATACAAAACACAAGTCGGAAACGTTTCGCATGGTCATTAATTTGTGCAAAGCTGCTTCCTTCTAAAAAGGTTTCTATTCATTCTCAGTCAACTGTTGCCAAAACTCATCCTACAACAAGACAACCAACGACGACGGCGACGACGGGGGCTCTCAAACTCGAAGCGTTGCGCTGTTCCACTGCAACTATCAACGATACAAAATAAATAAAATGCAAAGATGCCCCCAAGGGATACAGATACGCTCCCCGTTGCCCCACCCGAAAGAAACAAATGCAAAAATAAGCAAAAAAAAAAAATCATCTGTATTATGACTGCCTGCCCAAGGCTGTTCTTTATCCGAGAGAGTACAGCACAACAAAAAAACTGCTACAAATCGTCTTGCCATTATTGTTGCACTTCGCTCCGCCTTGGTCGTTTGCTTGTCGCAGTTGGCAATCCTTTGCGATTCCCAGCTAAAGAAAGCCAATATTTGTCCTTTAACCATTCAATTGAAATATCTCTCTCGCAGCCTGTGTGGGCCGAGGAGCGATGAACATTATCGTTATGCATAATGATCGCCCATAATCGTTCTTTTGAATGCGAGCTCCTCTTCAGAGGGATTTGTTCGACGATTTATAATCAATTGATGATGTCCCCGGGGAGATGTGCCCATAATGACCTCGAACAGCATAAATTGTCACCCTGAATTACGGCCGGGCAACTCACAAAAAGAAATAAGCCAAGCACGTGATGAAATGGAAAAAAGGATACAAAAAAGAAAGTCCCACACTGCCGGGGTAAGCGTGTCAAAACCACATTCGGCATCGTACCTAATTAAATTCCAGAAAATAACACAGCGGAAGGATGTGTATCATACTATTCACCACGTCTGCCATGCTCCCTCAAAGGTATTTGGTTTCATTTTAAGGACTAATTAAGAAGGAGGCATACTTCTCGTCCGTGTCTTACAAGTGGAATGCGAAACATGTTGTTAGGTGCTGCGCTCTGCTGTGCCGACTGTTTATCATCCCGAGGCGGTTTTTCATATGTGAATTGAATTTTTATTATAAGCCCCACCACTCACTACGTAGTGCATGAATTAATCCAGGTTTTTTTTTCTCCTCTTTTCTCATTAATTATTTGTGGGACTGGGAAGTTAACTCTTGCAGGACGGACTGCAATTCCGCAAGGGAAAAGTTTCGCCATTTCAACTGGGGACACAACTACCCATACACATGGCCTTTGATGTGTGTATGCATGTGTATGCGTGTATATGCACATTCGCACAGGCATGCAGAAAAGTTTTCCACTGACTATTGCAATTAGTCCTGTTCGTCGTGTATGAACATAAATTACCGATGCCAGGACTTTATTTATGGGCGGTCGGGCTCTTAGGACGAACTTTTCAGAAAACTTCAACTGGAGAGACGTCGTCGGCTAGTGAGTGTAGTGAATCACTTCTGGTTTTCAGGATCCCATTGTTGTTTTTCCTTCAATCAGAGATTGGGTGGAAAAAGGATTGATTTTTGTTTCTTGTTTTGTTATGTCGGGGGCTTATATATTTTGTCGGTTGCCAATCGATAGGAAAAACTATTTTTGGACCCATTAACCCTGGCTTCCTAGTAATCTTTGCCTGTGCAGCATGAGAACTATTACAATTAAGAAGTATTGTGGGTTCCAAAAATTTTAATGAAAGACCATCTTTAAGGAGAAATGTTGTTTGGTAAATTCTTGAGTGGAGGGACTGGAATACTATTCTGGAAATTGTATATTTCCAGTAATCGGATGCGCTGTCATGTGCTCTTTTCAATCCTATACTTTATTAGGTGGAAGAAGAAGCTGAGGGCAGCTGTAAGCAGGGAAGGCACTATCCTCTAAAGAGCAATTCATTAAGCGCCGCCTATCCTTAAATTCAATTAAAGCAAAGTATGTGTTAGGTATCATTGAATTATTTTATTCGTGTGAATGGCTTATCGACGAACATCGTCCAACTTTACGTTGCGACTTCCCTGGCTGGCGCGCATCTGAAATGTCAAATTTTACATGACTCTGGTCACTTTGGAAAAGTGGCGATTTATTTCTCAACATAGTCCCCTTTTGAGCTACAATAGACTTGATTCAGCGATGCTCCAATTTCTTCTCTTCAAAATACGTTTTCTGGTGTTCTTCAAAGTTGGTGTCCGCTACGGCGATAACTTCCTCATTCGATGTAAAAAAAATCTGCACAACGAGTGACTTTTTGAAGTTTGGAAACAAAAATAGTCGCACGGGTCCAAATCTTGAGAATACGGTGGATGGGCCGTAGTTTGTAGCCTTATTCGATCAATTTGCCAGTGGCGACGGGAGAAGTGTGAGTTTTCTAATTCGACCAAACGCGGCACCCATCCGAGAAACAGTTTTCTTATGCCCATAATTTAATAGTGGATATGACCCTAGCGGTCTTTTGAGATGCCTACTGTCTCAGCTAACTCGTGTACCTTTAATCGGCGGTTTGTCAATACGAGGCCGTGCATTTATATCACGTTGTCCTACATGGTAGCAATTTTCTGGGCATTTGGACGTGATTCAACAAAAATCGACGAGCGACCACGTTAAAACCAATTTTTGACAGTCGCCATCGAAGAATAACGGTCTCCGGAGAGCTCTCTTTGGTTATGCTGCTCGATAACCCGTCCAATAACAATACTCGAATCATCGACGGACATTACTCTTTTTCCATGTTTCTAAAATCCGCGACCTACGACGACCTCCTACGACTGCACGGTAATAAATTTCTCTTGCGATAGTGGCGACATCGGGTGGTGAGGCTAAGTACTAATCGTGTCACCGTCGTAAATCAGGCTGAATTTGACCGACGGCATGGGCTATGATGGCTCCGAAGGCCTCTGTAGCTTGTAGCTTATTTACATAGCCCTGTGACTTTAGAAAAGCCAAAAAGAAAAGGTCTAAAAGGGTAAAATCACACGATGTCGGTGGCCAGTTCACATCACCTCCACGTGCGACGACCTTGTTCTCGAATTGCTCGTGCTGAACTTCCAATGTGGCGTGAGCTGTGTGGCATGTAGCGTGGTCCTGTTGAAACTACATGTCGTTGGTGTACATTTGGTAATCATCGACTTACAGTGCTCGTCGTTAACAATGATGGCCAGGCCAATGTCGTTCTCAAAGAAATATGGACCGATGACGCCGTCATCCACACTAAAGAAGAGTGACTTCTTCGGGGTTCATTGAACGGACTTGGAACTCATGTCGATTGGTATAGTCCCAAAATTTGACAGTTTTGTTTGTTGACTTCCCTTTCATCCAGAATTGGGCCTCATCTTATGGCAACCCTTATCTTGCGGACGAAGCCCGCTGTGAATTGCCCGAATAGAGCACCCATTTTGATTAAACAATTTTATTACATTTTCGTCTTGTTGAACGCTATGCCAGTTGTTTTGAAGAGACTCAATGACAGCCAATTCGATAGCTTCAACAATATGGACGCTATCAACTGTCAGTGTTCGGAAGTCCCTATTGGAATACCATTTACAAGTGTAATGCCTGCATACGGCACTACATAGTACGCCACAACCGACAATAAAAATACGGCGAATTTATTCATTGACATCCGAATACCGTACTACAAAATACGCTTCAACTCACAGCCAAAATCAAGCGAGCTCATTCATTGAAATCCGAGTGCCACACTTCATGTATGCTTCCACACTTCGTGCACGCATCGGAGAGAAGAAACCACTAGACATTAATGACGCGACAGTGTGCCGTATAAACAAACGTTGCAGCTGAAGTCCATCGACACTGTATTATATTTCTCTTTGGCTTGCTTACGATTCTGCATTTGAATGATTTTGTATTGCATTGAACACACACTTATTATTTGATTACTCGACATATTTACTATCTTTAAGTTAGGCATAAGCTAGCATTTAAGAATTATTGTATAAAAGGGACACGGCAAATATATATATCGGCTTGAGATATAATAATAATATGGGTGGCGCGACAGTCCGAGGTGGACCTGGGCCTAGCTTCTCAGCAACCACTCGTATTGTGCGTGCTATTGCTTTTCACGCGTGGAAGGAACCTACAGTTTAATGCCGACTCCGAATGGCGAATTTGAGAAGCTTTTTCGAGACAGGAATACTCTTTCAGCATTGTCAGTGACTCGAAAGAGGCGAAGCCGTGAATTTCCAAAAGTGGTAAATTTGGGTATCGAACCTGGCACCCTTTGCTCACTACCCCACGGCGACCCACGGCTTGAGATAGCCTTTACAATAATCCCACCGCTAGGGAAAAAATTAGACAGTCGTCTATAGAAGCATTACACAAGTAGATCTAACTTATGGGTTTCGCAGATGACACACATATCGTCGCGCTTTTCTATCGACTTATAGACATACCGTGGGGGTAACTATTACGGCGAATAAAGAACAGGTAAAACGAACTGGTTTTAAGCTCAATGACGACAAAGCTTAATATATCCTGGCGAGCAGGTATCGTTCCGTCACACTGCGCAAACACCACGGTCGCCAGTTGGAATTCTGAAGGTGTGAAGAAGTGTATATAAGTCGTGCCGAACGTGAATTCCTCAAACGATCTACTAGTGGGGATCCGACATGATGCAACAGAACAATTACAAATAGTTTAAGTTGGGGTACAAAAACGCATGAATAACAATATAAATGAATAAATTCTGTAATAAATAAGTAACACAAAAATAAATAATAAATTATAAACAATAAATAAATAAATAATAAAAAAGCAATAAATAAATATATATATATTTTATTTTAAAATTTTTTGTATATTATTTATTTTATAATATTTTTATTATTCATTTTAAATATCAACTTGATATAAAAACAAAGTTATCGCGGATGCAAGGCAACTTGATCCTTATGACATTAGCTATCCCTCGGGCTCAGACCTTCCATGGGTTGCAGGCCCGATAAGTAGGTAAGTATAGTAAATATTTCTTATCAGTAGAGCGTGGGAACGTGAGATGTGCTTTTCGATATGCAATAATACACATGAGTCATGACCACGATCAGAAATGAAGTATTGCAGAGATAGCCCACTTCACAGCTGATTGCCCCCTAGTACATAAACGAATTTGAGTTCTTTTTTGACAGATATTCATGAACTTTTGACGTTTATTCACGAAATAACTAAAATGCCATCCTCTGATTGGTAAATTTGGTTCAAGAACACGTTATAAAAAACAGTTGTCAAACATTTTAAGAGGCAAGAGAGGTAGAAGTCAGACGTCTCTGTAATACTTCATTTCTGACCACGATGATGCACGTCTTTGCTTTTATCTTTGTTGTCTTGTTTGCATGTACATTCTTGTCTCAGTGCAGTTGGGATCTGACTAGAGATAAGCGCGAATAGATACTACATTCGTATTCAACTTCAAACTGCATAAGTTCTGATGTAAGTCTCTCTTGTTATATTTTTGAAAACGCTTTCACCATTCAAGAAGTTGTTGTGCCACACCAATTCTTGCCGACAGCATTTTGACAATGTTCTTATAATTTTTTACACATTTATCCGCGCCTAACGAACCGAGAATGCATTCTGAAAATTGTTCAAATTCCAAGTAACTCAGGTCACAAAAAGCCTTTAAAACTTTACCCTCCATATATGAACAATTTTTCAACTCGCTTTTGAAGCTGCAGCTCATTAGAATTACCTCGATGCGATGAGGGTGAGTGAGAATAAAAGGAAAAAAATCCAATTAAGGGAAACAGGAGTAGGTTTTCACATTTGAGTTTTGACTGGCAGGGTAACACAATTTACATAAGCACAATTCATAAAGGGGAACAAGTTACTTAACAACCTTCTTGCTTATGCGATCACAATTACACGAAATGAGAGATCTATCTATCCATCTATCTACCTTTGTCATCCACACACAGTTCCATATTCGTTTTTGTGAAACTTACCTTTTGAGGGGACACAATTTAACATAATTTGGGGCGTTCAACTCGATCACGCTCGAATTCCTCCCAACTTTGCATTCATGCATGAAAGTGGTCGAACGGCTAAAATATGCAAAGTGGATGATTCTTTTATTCCTAGGAGAAATTATTTTAATTTGGAGTCTGTCATATTCACGCAAGGATCAAGCCATGTAAAAAGGTAAATAATTAGCTTAAGTTAGGTTGGGTTAGAGTGGCAGTCGTGGGGCAAGTGTCGCCACAGACTCTGTCAACAGGAAGCCTGGTACATGGGTTGTTTGACCATTGCTGTCCTTTAAACAGTATGAATTTTGAGGCATGGACAAAACTTAATCATGTATCTACATACGGGCGTTAAGCTTCAAAAAAGTATCCAGTAGTAAGAGAAGTTTAATAGAGGTTGCTCCAGTGTTCGATCTACTCCGACATTCCTGCACATATTTCCCAGGAACAGCCCTAGTTTGCGCAACGGTTACACTAAAATATGTTGAAACAAATATACAATGGTTTCGAAGTTCGAACAGAAGCCTGTCCGGACGAAAATGGGCAACCGGTGGTAGAGCTGCATTCGATACTGGCAACTTGAAGGAATCAGTAATGTCGAACGATGCCGAGCACCCAATACCGCTGTAAGACATTATACTCAATCTGGATGATAATCGACGAGAATTCCATCCTCTAGACCAGATCAAGATAGCAGTATTTGTGTCGAAACTGCTGGTGCAGCAAGACGCCTCGGGGCTATATGGCTATGATAAAAATGAATTTTTCCAATCCGCGAGTGAAATGGCTGTCCATTAAAATCTTTAAGTGATCTGGATATGAACTAGTTGAGCGCATGTACCATCTGATCTGTTAGCTAGTACGGTCGTAAGAAAGCTCAGGTCTCAAGATCGTTTCCCCGGTCCATAAAAATGGAGAGAACTTTGATTGGGCCAATTGTCGAGCGATAAGTCTTCTTACTCAGGAGGTCACAATTTTGTCTGCCGTCTTATGTGCCTACCTGTGTGAAGTCCAAAATACAGAAGTTTCTGAACACGAGGTGCAAATCGACACTCACCACCTCTTCCTCGATTTCAAAGCCGAAATGACAACGTACAAAGAGGCTCAAACAGCAGCGCACATAGAGACGAACTGTAGACCACCATGCTTCTTTTTGGAACCTCTGCCCAAGTTTGTAAATAATGACGATGAGGAATTCTCGCAAGTTCGGTAAACAATTCACTTTACAATATTCATGTCCATTTTCATAGAGCGATCTTAAGTGTGTATCCAAGGATAAAGTCTGAATCAATACGAATTTCGTTTGCACAGTGGTGTTTTAAAGATAAATTCCACTTAAGTAGTGGCTTAACTTAAGCCACTGATTGCCATGTGTTAAGTATCAATACAGGGAGTATATAATTGCGTCATCATCATCATATTCTTCAGTCCCGCATGATCCACTAAAGGGGCCGCGAGGGTAAGCCACGGGAGATCTCTAAGCAACTCGACCCTCCGGCATCGACTCTAACTCTTCTTGGGTTATGCCCAAACTGCTGACTTAATGGGACTCCACTAAAATGTGCATTAAACGGGAATTGCCAAACCCTCTGATTTATTCATCCCAGCATCAGCACATACGGCCACAAACCCATCGAGTGCGCTCTGGAGTTCCATCTGGGAAGATCTGAGGATAACTAAGTCGTCCGCAAAGTTATGATGACTTACCCTCAACTCTGCCAATGTGAAACATTCCTCGGCTTGGCTGCGCTGCAACATCTAGTCCATATAAACAATGAAAAGCAGAGTTGACAAGACTCTTGGCGAAGTCCAGCGACCACTGTGAAAGGTGTTGATTTAGCACAGTTAACCCGAACACAGCTGCTAAAGTTTGTGTTTAGAGACTTAGAGATTTTACCTAAATCTACAAAACAGCTGTAGAAGGCTTTGACATACTCCGAAGCCTTGTCAAGTATCATTCTAAGAGTGAAAAGATGGTCGTTTGTACTTCTGCCGGGACGGAAGCCGCACTATTCATCCCCCATACTCGGCTCGACAATATCTCTAGAAGGCGCTTCCAAAACCTTAGCGTAGACTTTCCCGGGGAGACTTAAGAGAGATATGCCCGCAGTCTCTATTATCCCCCTTCTTAAAGAGAGGCAATTCAGAGAAAACCACATGAGCAACCAAATTTTTTTTTCTAGCAATGTTTAAAGTTTCAACCTTCCGTGAGTTGGAGGAAATTTGGGCAAAATATTGCTCGGTTTCTACTAACACTCGCAGTTTACACACACTTCGTGTTCAATCATGGTGACTATTTTTCGTAAATAGTTCACAATGCCGCTCAATCTTCATCTTGGGTAGCCAGATGCGAGCCCTAGGTTTTCTTGGGATATCCTTAGCAGGGATGAATTTAAGTTTGAAGCCCTCCTAGCCGTTGCTGATCTCAGCCACGCACGAGCTAAGGAAACCTTTTGAAAACTGGTCAACGCACTTGATCACCCTGTAACCTCACCGGGAATATCAACACTGGGTGTGGGGCTACTTGGTTCTTGAGAATGTGGTCCACGACCATCTCAGATAGGCTGGCTTCGATACTGCTTCATTCCGCTGCCATGGATGTTGTGGTTGACGGTTTTCCGTCTACTAGCGCTAGCTGAAGATGGTATCTGGCAACCTCTGTGAAGGTGAGTTTGTTGGAAGGGTATTTTGAAGTTGGCGGCCATGATTTTCTTGGCCGGATTGGCAGTCTCTTCCTGCTTCTTGTGTATTCCGTAATAACAACCTGATATATAACTTTGCCTCCGAGATCCTTCTCGTGAGAAGTTGCTGAGAACGAATTTGTCCTTATTGTGTA
The DNA here is from genome assembly GCA_964034865.1 of Eristalis intricaria. Taxonomy (NCBI): domain Eukaryota; kingdom Metazoa; phylum Arthropoda; class Insecta; order Diptera; family Syrphidae; genus Eristalis; species Eristalis intricaria. The sequence continues at coordinate 60,799,301 of OZ035877.1, read as the reverse complement.
TTCCCTTAAGGATGGCGCTCTCGGACTTGTGTTTCTGCTTGGCTGCTGGTCACTATGGCTGGTGACCTTGGCCGCAGGATTGGGGGTTGGAAGAGAGGGGGTTGATTGTTGATCAGGAGTGGTATGTCTGGCACTCTGCGATGTGGACGCTGTTTCCTGACTGGAAATTATTTCGAGGGTTACCTATGTTCCGTAGTGTAAATTGTTTCTTATCTGTTTTTATGTTTTTTTATATAATAATAATAATAATAATAATATGGGTGGCGCGACAGTCCGAGGTGGACCTGGGCCTAGCTTCTCAGCAACCACGAGTGGAAGGGACCTACAGTTAAATGCCGGCTCCGGACGGCGAATTTGAGATGCTTTTTCTAGACAGGAATACTCTTTAAGCATTGTCAGTGACTCGAAAGAGGAGGAGCCGTGAATTATGATAGGTGGTAAATTCGGGTATCGAACCTGACAGCCTCTGCGTAGGAGTCGACGCACTTACCCACTACACCACGACCATCCAGGTTGTTGTTATTTTCTTGTTAGTTTGGTCGGGCAAGAGAGTGTCCGTCTCAACAGTGATTATACAACCGACCTCGCCTGTGCATCGGGAGGGACCGTTCGCGACCACTAGCTGGCCATGCAGTCATCAGCACGTATACCTTAACACCTTATCTTTAGTAGAAGTTTGGTGCGCACTATAGTTTCGCCCTACTACGAGGCTCACAGCCGACGGGCCTTAGATTGAGACTGAAACCTCTCTCTATCCGCCACATGGGGATGGGTTCGATGGGAGTTTCTCCTGTCAAAACTATGCTGGTTGCATTTAGTAATTCAAACAACACAGGTCTACAAGGTGTGGTATCAAAATCAAAACAGCGCACAATGCCCAACTTTTACCCTGATTGTTCGCAATCGGATAGCCACTCAATCCATAGCTTATCTCAACCAGCCTTAATATTCAGTGTGAAAACGAAATCTTCTTGAGTAAGTTCGATCCTACACTTAAGCTAACCCAGCAGATAAGCTTCCACTGTGAGTGTGACTTCTTCAATTTCATTCTTGGGATGGATTGGATCGTGCAAGACTCACACACCAAAACTCGAGACATGATCTCCCAGAAGTTCATCTAAACACCGGGCATTCAACAATGACAACCTAGATATTGACAGAATATGTAAATGGAGTATTTAGTTGTTGGTCCAGAAGAGTATGAAGTTCTGATTATTACACATACATTTGGACCGTTCTCAAGCTCTGTTCGCAAATTCGTCTAAGCCTCCCTATTTAAGCCTTCAAGGAATTTTGTGTCTAAGATGTCAAATGCTTTCTGGTGATCTGATATAATATTTGTAAAGTGGAACAGTGGTAGACATTTTGACCAGACTTTAAGTTCGATTTGTCTAAACCTGAAGATATTCTGTAGCATCAGAGTCGTTTTGAGGCAAGGCCAAGGTTCTAGACAATTTGTCTAGGATCAGGTTAAAAGTGCAGCTAATGTCGTTTTTATTGTTGTATTGCTACTAACAGAGGACGGATGTGTGACACATAAAGTGCCTCATCCATCTTGGTGCGCGTAACTGCCAATAACTAGGAAAAGTTCTGTCTTGCGAGACTTGTTGGCTGAAGCGGAAGGACTCCATTTGTGAGTCTACGTTACTTTGTTGCATGGTAGTCCCCGCCGACGACATTGGCGCTATTTGGTCTTGATCTGAATCCATAATAATATCCGCAGTATTTTTTCCATTTAATGAATTTTCATGGGAATGGAATTTCCTAACGAAACATACAGCCATTGTGCTCCTTTGAGCGCGTGTAAAGCTCAAGTAGTTCAGTGCCATACAAATGCTGGGGCATGCACGGCAAGCCCCCCCAGATACACCCCCCAATTCGAACTCATCTGAGTGTGGCGTGGCTGCCAAAAAGGCATTTCATTGATGGCCCCACAGTTGAGGGATACACAAGGAGTCCATACAATAATGGGGCGATACCAGTAACACGGCGTGTAAGTTTGGCATATGCTTGAGCATTCGAACGTAGAATACTGCATCCGTTTCGTTTGTGAATTCTGGTCCATGGATGATGCGCCGTCCAAGGAGCTGTGTATTTTTTTCCGAAACCGAACAGGGCATGAGAGAGGAACAAAACTTCAGCTTAGGATATCCGATACGATATTAAAGCGAGGGGATTTTTGATGATGTTGCATTGGGCTCGCCTTAGTAACGTGAAGACGAATGATTCGATATTTCGAGAGTCGTTGAAACTTTTAAGGACTGGGTAATGTTGTGTGATGTTCGTATCGTATTGTTTTTTGGGAGTTTCCTGTGAATAGGGATGCAATTTTGAGGATGTGCCAAAGAGGAAACTGACATGGATACAGAGAGTATTTTTTGCCGTTTTGCATGGGTGTTGGGGCTCTTGTGCTATTTGCTTGCAATTCAACTCTTATGAAGTATTATTGTTGCTGAAATTTCGAACGGGCAAACACATGCAGTGGTTCTGTTGTGACTGAAGTTGGCCGTTGTGGTGGTTATTCAAACGATTTCTTTGTGCTTGCTTAACTTTTATTTTTCCTCTTCAATTTTGAATTCATGTGGTTGCTTGGTGGATACAAATTGATGAGATAAGGATGTGTTGGAAGAGATACATTTTACTAGAAAAAAAAAGCTCTTGCATTTCTTGTAAAGGGTTTTCCAATTAGGACTTGACAACAATTTTTTTGAAATAAAACGCAAGCCAGTTGGGATATTTCAAAAGCTTTATTATCGGCTCGAAGTACAATCGATTCGTTGGCCCCAATTTTCAACGACTCGGCCACACGTTTCGGCCGATACGGCCGCTATTTCGTGTTCAATGTTGGCTCGGAGTTCTTCCAACGTCGTTGGCTTGATCGCATAAGCCAATGACTTAACGTAGCCTCACAGAAAATAGTCAAGCGGCTTTGAATCGCACGAATGAGGCGGCCAATCGTCAGGTCCATTTCTTGAAATAACACGCTCACCAGTATGCTGGGTGACTCGTGGCACCATCCTGTTGAAACCATATGTCGTCCAAGTCCATATCATCCAATTCGATGGTGTGTTAATGCTGACCATTCACAGAAACGTGACGTGGTTATCGTCGACGAAAAGATATGGCTCAATGACTAAGCCAGCATGTAAATCGCACCAAATAGTTTATTCTTGTAGATAAAGTGGTGGTTCATGAAGTACACGTGAATTTTTACCCGACGCATATTTTGCTTATTGACGAAATGAGCCAAAATGAGCTTCGCCGAAAATTGGAGTTAACGCTCTTAAAGTTGTTGTCACCGACTCCGAACTTCTGTAGAAAATTTTTATAATTTGCAGACGTTGGTCGTTCGTGTACTTCAGGTGGGGTAGGTGGGCTGCTAGTGCATTCACCAGCACACTTAGACCATGTTGGTAGATTGTAATACCCCTAGTCAGCCTACTACCACTGATTGACCATTCCAGTGATAGTGCCGTTAAATTGATCCCAACTGCAAATGGTGACTTGGCCAGATTTCAAAACTGGATATAAGCGTATTAACTTTGCCCTCACTGGGATTCGAACCGGGGACCCTGCTTACCAGGAGCAGGCACTCTACCAACTACGTCGTGTACTTTATGGCTGAAACACAATAGTGCGTTTGCACTGGCGTTGGCTTTCAACACACACAATTCAATGGCCAAGCACAAAATACAGCGTCGACCTGCGTTAGTTAAAATTGAGAGAGATGAGAGGATCGTAATTAAACGTAAAACGTATTCCATCGCATGTCATTATTCAATATGTTGGATATTTTTTGACAGAGGCGTGCGCTGTGAGAGAGATTTTCTCCCGGATTGAGAGTTTTCTTCCAAATTGAGAGCATTTTGTGTCAACTGTCAACAACATTTGAGAAATGAAAGCAGCTGATTAAAAATAATTAAACGACAAAAGTCGTTTTAAATGAGTGAACGCAGTGCGTCATCGTACTCTCTCCGTAACATGAAGTCGGCTAGCGCAGCGCACTATTGTGTTTCAGGAATTACGATGATGAACATGATACTTTTACTGAATAAATTGACAGTGACAGTTTGATGATAAGGGAAAGAATTAGATTCACGAACTAAATTCAAAGTTGTCAAGTCCCTTTTGGAAACCCTTTATATAAAAATAACATGGGCTTTACGTTTAGTTTTTGGTTAATTTTAACATCACAATATTGCTTCGTAGGTGCCGTGGCATAGTGGATAAATAGTATGCACAGGGTGGCCCATCTAGTGGTTATTTTTTAAATCGTAGGTTACTTTGACAATGCCAGCTGTTTTCCATCCGAAATACTGACAGATAGTCGGTAATATGCCTCGCGTGAACCAAATGAGTGGCTTTACGCATGAAAAACGTTGGGAAATATTGAGAACTCGTTTCGAAAGTGAGCGCTGTGTATCCCAAACATTGCGTTTTTCTTTAAATACGTTATAAACAACATATCAAATTATACATAAATTTATAACAAATAAATGATTATAAAGAAATGTAACTACGTTACCGACATCAACATCAAAAAATGTCAAAGAAAAAGCATAAACAATCATTTTGAAATAAACATTCTGAATAGCCCTTGGTTGGCGATTAATAATAATAATAATAATATGGTAGGCGCTACAGCCCGCAGAGGGCCAGGGCCTAGCTTCTCAGCAACCACTTGTGTTGTGCGTGCTATTGTTCTCTCACGCGTGGAAGGGACCTACAGTTTAATGCCGACTCCGAACGGCGAAGTTTGAGAAGCTTTTTCTAGACAGGAATTACTCTTTGAGCATTGTCAGTGACTCGAAAGAGGTGGAGCCGTGAAATATGAAAGGTGGTAAATTCGGGTATCGAACCTGGCACCCTCTGCGTAGGAGTCGACGCACTAACCCTCTACGCCACGGCGACCCACCCACTGGTTGGCGATTAGATTTATATTTCGCAAGGTGCTACTAGTGCGTTTTATTCATACACATAAATTTAGTCCATTTGGAATAAAACTCAGTTCTTATAATCCTTGCTTTTTAGCAATATTTTTCAATAAACTTCGTACGTTTTGGCTCAAATGAAGCACCCACCGTGACTGTGTACTCATGTTTGTGCAAAAAGTTCGTGAATGGTTCGATGTTAAATGTTACGTATACGCCCCCGTGGCCTTACTGGTCAACTCTTAAGAATGCCTTCTGGTCTTTCCGTCGTCCTGCGGTGCGCACAGGTGAGAATGTGGCTGCTGCGAACTAGGGCATCAATGGACCATTTTTATTCGTAAATGAGGCTGGGAACATCGTTACGGTAAGCGGTGATAGTTACTGAGCCATGTTAACCGTTTTTACTGAAATAGATGACAAAGATTTGGACGACCTCTGGATGGAGCTCCATGCCATCATTTACTCAATAAATTTCCATATTGTGTGACTTTTTTTGTGGGAACCGTGAAGAGTCGATGTTATTCCAACAACGCGGAAACGATTTAAGAATTTGGCCCACCCTTTACAGTTACATAGCTACCACAATATATCTATTGGGCCCCCATTACTTATGTATGACTTCAGAGTTGCCTTGAGAGATGTGATAACTTCTCGAGACGGAATTTTCCGATAGTCAGTTCTTCCTGGTGTTCTGTGCCTGGTAAGCACCTTCCATTGTTCTTGGTTTTCAGCTGAGTTTCCTGTCGAATGTTACTCCGAAATATTTACCTTACTCAATGACCATCACATTCATACTTTTGATTTGAATGAAGGACTTAATGATTTTGTGTGTAAGTCGTTTGTTGTGAGATGATACTGATAGGTCTTCAACAGTGGTCTTGATCTTACCCGGGTTTTACCCGATCCGATAATTACCCGCGTATCCTCGCAGTACGGGTAAGACCCAAGTTGCCGGGTAACGGGTAACTGCGGCAACAAATCCACTAATTCAATACAGAAATTTATTTTTATACCTTAGTTATGTTATACTGCGAATTAAGAGAAAATGTTTTTAACACTACACTAGTGCACTTAGGGCCGTTTGTTGATTCCCAACTGAACGATTTAAGTTTCACTTGAAAAGTTAAGAGGGACTTATCGGTTTGCACAAATAGAAAAGTAAATCATAAAATCGACTAAGTATAACTTAAACTAAGTGTAAGAAATAGTAGATCATGGGACTTTAAGTTGGACTTTAATACGGACAATGACATAAAATCGTGGAGAAATTAAATATTGAATTTGATAAATTATAGTATGTGGTACGAAATTTGAGCATAGTCTGTAAATGTTAGATCTTTTTATGAAATGAAAGTTTTTGAGAAACTTTCCGGCTATCCAAAGACATAACTATGATTGTCTTAGAGTAGACATTATTAATGAATATACATTTTCAAGAAATAATACGATTGCATCCATAAATCAACTGTTGTAACATTAATGTTTTATGTGATAAGAGTTTATTTACAAGGGATTGCACTTCGGAGGAATGCACAGAGTGAATCCAGGATCGTTTTGATATAAACATACAACATTACCGAAGAGAGCTATGGCAAATGCCAAGAAATATTTCTTTCGAATAGCCGCGTTTCCATTAGAGATCGGCGCCATCTATGGAACCGACAATAATATTCTCATTTACACACTCAATTACTTACAAAAATAACGAATTTGACATTTGAAATCGAAGTGAAGTTGGTTGCATTTAAAAAAGAAACCGTATCTTAGCTAAGCCCGACTTAAATCTTTACGAGCAACGCATAATAGGAAAATTTGAATTTACGGCTTAGGTGTAACCTAGTTATGAAGTAAATTTAAGTGTAGTATTAGCAACCGGCCCTTTGACTCAAAACCTGGTCATTTGAGTGGCTTGGCCTTCCGGTGAAAGACCAGAAGACGCTTCTGCGATGAGGAGTGATGTGAGTGGCGTAAGTGTAGTGCCCCGTTAGTACGCCGCCGGTATGTCGCATGTAGTCATTTATTCACTTAGTCCAAGATGTCATCGAGCGGTCCAATCGTGGAAGGCAGTCCCAGCGTGGGAGCAGATTCTGAGAGTACCCCTCCTGATCGCTGCCTATCAAGTTAATCGGCGATCTACTTTCCCCCGTTCCCGCGGTGGCCGGGAAGTCTCCTCTCTCCTGATTACCGACGAATTGTTCAAATCCAAAATTAATACAAAAACAGGAGAAAATAAATCGGATCCACACACAAGATCATTTCAATTTGGCGACCTTCAATGTATAATCCTAAGCCAGACTCAAAAGCAATTCCTTACCCAGGACCACACTACCCATGCAATTCGCCATCGTGACCAACCACGAGCAGATATAAATTAACGTCAACGCAGTCGGTAAGACATCTAATGCACCCCACGGAGTTGCGTGATAGATTTCTTTATTACCTCCGTCTGTGTGATATAAATTTTAATCTGGTATGCAATAGCAATTTGAAATTCCACCACAATCTGTTACCCATGCAAAAGGAATTATTCCGCACGAAAATACTTTGCTCACGATTCTGTCAAAGGGCGAAGCAATAAAATCGCCAATGGTCCTGCATCCCAGCGGCAGCAGCGGCGGCGTTGTATGAATGTATCACTCTTCTATCAGCGAGAGCACAAGCTAAATTATTGCACACTAGTGGTTCGTTCACTTGATAGATGATCTCCCCTTGCCCCTCCGGTGGCTTGCATTGATGGCCGTTAACGCCACAATTGCGCCGCATGCTGTGTCCTTTTTGGCAAACCAAAATTACAACACTCACTGCAGAGAACAGAGACCAGTGCCTCCCCCCAAATTCCTTGCAGCATCTGTGCGTCTGTTTACGTCAATGGAAAGTCCATAATTGCGAATCGGTTTGCGTATAAATGTACTTTTGTACCCTGTTGAGATGGGGAGTGGGTGGGACAACCGCAAAGTCCTGTAACAGACAACAGACATGTCCAGCACCAGGGAGGACCAAGCAAACGCGGGAAAAAAAACTGTAAAATTCATTCCACGCACATCTATGCGGGGATGAAGTATCAATGCAAAGCCTTGGAATGGTGACCCACGGTGCCTGTGAAATGTTCGTTCGTTGGCAGAAAAAGCTAACGACTTCCGTGTTCGTTGGTATCCTTGCGTTTTGTGAACACAATTGTCACTAAAATTGTAAGTACCACCATCTGGGCAATTCACCTCATCCTATTTGCGGTCCGGTTGGGATGTAGTCCGTAAGGGCTGGCCAGTCAAATTGGTTGCGAATAGGGCTTTGGTTGCGTTCGGTGTCGGTTGGTAGCAACGTTTGATGGCTTAGGATATGATTCGGACGAGCCTTAGTAACTGACTTTTCAACTTGTACCTCTTGCATGGATTGGATTGGATTGGTGTAGGATTGATTATTAGTGGCAGCGGAGAAAGGCCTTCAATTTGTTCAGGGAACTTTAAAATGTTTGTGGATTCGTCACCACAATCGAAGAGTTTTCTACACCGAACTTGTGGGAAAACGCTAGAGAGGATGCCTCGTATTTAAGGTGATGGAGAAGGACCTCAACCAACTTGGCGTGCGAAGTTGGATGCAGCTAGCCAGAGATTGTGCTAGTTGGAGAGGCAGGTTCACGGACTGTAGCGCCAAATAAAGCATAAAGCAAGCATTCGTTGTAACACCGATTTTCCCCTCTAAGCGAGACTTCATTCGCGAGGGTGCCTCCTAGAGTAATCTCGTATCCGCCTCACCAGCCGTGGAGAAAGGCCGCGATTGACCTCTCGTACGTTCAACAGCGACAAAAAGATGGTAGTCCGCATCTAATACTTAACTACCGCTACTATAACTAACTACTACCGCTTAAATAAAATTGAAACTAACATCCAATTAAAAAAAAAATAATAGTCAGAGAAAAGAAAAGAACAAACCCGAAACCAAAAAAACAAAACAGAAAGCGTTGTCTTTTTCGGGATTCGAACCATACCCCGTGCATTAGCACGATTCGCAAGCCCAAGTAATCGATTTTGGGAATACGCCTAAGTACCAAGCCACACCCTGCACTCTTCTACCACTCTCCCCGCGGAACTGCCGCTAGGTACAGCTTCGCGGGGCTGGTAGGCAATTACGCTATAGCCTGTATGGCTGCGCCTTGGGTTCTTCATAGAGTACTCAATGTGGGTTTTGAAGCGAAGTCTGTTGTCGACCATGAAACCGAGATACTTCAATGCTTTCTTCGATCTTATTGTCTAATTTCCGATCCTGAAGATTGCGTACTTCACCTTCTTGAAACCGAGATACTTCAATGATTTCTTCTATCTCATTGTCTGATTTCCGATCCGGAAGATTGCGTACTTCGCCTTCTTGTGGCTGGGACTTGAGACAGCCTCAGTCTCGGTCTTCAGCTAGTTCTACACTTGCAGACTTCAGCCAATCCTTTATTTTTTGAATCGCCTTGTCAGTAGCAGAATTCACCTTTTTTTTTTTCGTGGGTAGATGGAAACCTTGCATAGGCACCAATGGTCCGACGTCCACTGACTAAAACCACCTCCCGTGGAAACTTTCCGTTTATTCCCTCGCGGAACTACCGCTAGGTAATACTTCGCGAGGGACGGACTCGAGGTTTTTGCTTCGTCACGTATCGTTTAGCGAATTCGCTTTCCGCTGTCGTTCTAAATTCCTTAAATCGCATATTATTCGTACTGCTGACCAAAGGTTTTCAGAGCTCAACATATGTTGGACAATGTTTTCTGGTCTTGGCGGTTCACCAAATGCGTCCCGCAATACAGCTCGTTCGTTTGCATATCGAGCACATTCGAAGAAGACGTGTTCCATGTTCTCTGCCGCGTTTTCGCAGTTTGGACAAGCCGCACTCGAGTCACGGTTTTGCTTGAATAAATATTCCCGGAAACCACCGTGACCAGTCAAGAACTGAGTAAGATAATAGTTCAGTTCGCCGTGTTTTCGATTTACCCAACTTTCTATCCGTTACGTCCATCTGCCTTTTTGGGACTCGTTCCATTGCCACGCTTCAATACTGCGGCTTCTTACGAATTTCTTCGCATGATTTGTGTTTGGCCGGCCTTGCGCGCGATTTGCCATAGAGCCGTCTAGCTTCTAAAGTTAGGATATCGATTGGTACCATAGAGGACAGTACCAATATCGCGTCGTGGGATATCGTCGTGGGATAGCAGACTCCGCCTCGTAGACGTTCTTAGCAACTGTGACCACTGCGATGTCGTCATTGACTCCATTGGTAGCGACGGACGTATGATCTCGTTATACATGATATTCTATAAGAGAGGTCCAACGACAAACCCTTGCGGGACTCCCGCGGTAATGCTCTTTACCTTATTTAGTTACCTCGTTAGAGTGGTGTCTTAGTTTCCTCTCGCTGAGGTATTCTTTGAATATCCTCCGTAGATAGTATGGTGTATCCATTCTTGCCAAGGCTTCTCTAATAAAGGTCTAGTTCTCAGAGTTGAATGCGAATTTTTTCATATTATGCGTCACCACTGCGCAGTACTTAATCCTCCCCTATCTCCACATTTCCCCCGGTATGGCTTCAGCTGCTGTATCTACTACCGCCTTTATGGCATCGACGGTAGAATGCGATTTTCTGAAGCCGTACTGGTGTAGGGCTCCGCTTTGCTCAGCTACCGCTAATAGCCTACTGTATATGTCCCAGCGTGTCAAGCTGGCATATTGGACGATATTATGATGGTTCTCCTGGTGGTTTGTTTCCCTTTCGATTTAGATCTCTCCCAACGTGTCAAGCTGGCATATTGGGCGCCATGATGTTGGTTCTCCTGGTGGTTTGTTTCCCTTTCGAATTCGTACCAGGTGTCGGAAACACTCCCTCCTCAAGAAATATTTGCATTCCTATTATAAAAATGTCCGCTCTCATCCTCACAGCAGCTTTAACTGTCCTATTCGGGATGACATACGGCCCTGGTGCTTTGCTGTCACCGATCTTTTTTGTTGCTTCGATTAGCTCATCGTCTCCATCGTGATGGGAACGATAGTAGTTGGTCTGTGGGGGAATAGGTGCTCTACTATGGTCTTCAACATTATTGGGCAGGTTAGGGATTCGAACTATGTTCCCATCGATATGCGCGAATACGATGATTGCGCGAACACCGCGCACAGCCACCGCTTGAACTGAATGTGCCCCTTTTTTTTTCCTTAGATGAATCGATTTAGCATTACCAACCGTTTCGATTTGCACCGTACATTCGGTTAACCACATATGTACATACAGAGATCGATTCCCTTGTCTTAGACTGTTTTACTCTTGGGTTATTAAGTTATGTACTAATCCGCGATCTCATGCCGGGTTCATGAATTACTTATCGGGTGTCTCGTGTTTTGGCGCTCCTCCCTCGGTAATGTTCCTCTGGGTTGCTGCCTTAATGACTTGGTGGGACGCGAAGACGTTCAACTGCCTCTTTAACGCAACAAGAATACGTGGGAACCAAAACCCTCGGAGCACTGTAAGTCAAAAAAACTCGAGCCCCAAATAAAATAACCTGTTATGCCCTTCTTCTTTATTTGGAGCTACAGTCCGGGGTTGACCTGGGCCTCAAGCAACAAGCCTCTCCAGTTAGCACGGTCTCTGGCTAGCTGTCTCCAGTGTCGCACGCCAAGTTGGTTGAGGTCCTTCTCCACCTGGGTGCGCCACCTTAAACGCGGGCGTCCTTTGTTGCGTTGTCCCACGGGTTCGGAGACGAAGACTCTCCGGGCCGGAGCTGACTTGTCAATACGCTCTACATGCCCTAGCCATCATAGGCGTTGGATCCGAAGACGCCTGACTAGACTCATGTCGCTGTACAGCCCGTACAGTTCGTGGTTGAATCTTCTCCTCCAGAAACCGTCAGCGCAAACAGAACCGAAGATCGCACGCAGAGCTTTTCTCTCGAAGAGACCAAGGACTTCCTCATCCGCTTTTGAGATTGTCCATGCCTCCACGCCGTACAGCAGAACTGGGTTGATCAAGGTCTTCTAGAAAGTCAGCTTGATCCTTCGAGAGATGGCTGTACTAATCAATTGCCTCTTGAGCCCATAGAAACAGCGGTTGGCAAGAGTTATTCTGCGTTTGATCTCGGTACTGATGTTGCTTGAACTGTTTACTGAGGAGCCGAGGTAGATGAAGTCCTTGAATACCTCGAAGTTATAGCTGCCCATTGTAACGCTCTGTCCAAGACGTCGATGCTGTGTGTCCTTTCTTGATGACAGCATATACTTCGTTTTGCCGTCATTCACCGCTAGACCCATTTTAGCCGCTTCAGCCGCAATGCCAGCAAACGCCTCATTGCCACGGCTCGCTGTGTTCACGTCAATTTCATCCGCGTATGCTAGCAGTTGTACGGACTTCTGGAAGATCGTGCCTCTAGGTGAGTCTTGCACTATCATCTCCAGGATGATGTTAAAGAAATCATGACAGCGCGTCGCCTTGTCTAAATCCTTTTTTGACATTGAAGGTCTCGGTGAGTTCTTTCCCGGACTTTGATGGAGCAGCGAGAGTTCTCCATCGTCATCCTGCACAACCTGACGAGTTTGGCAGGAATGTCAAAACTAGACATGGCGCTGTATAGCTCGTCCCTATGCACGCTATCATATGCGGCCTTGAAATCGACAAAAAGGTGGTGGATGTCGATTTGCATTTCTTGTTTTGCCCGGAGACGAGAAATCCTTCCTTCACTCGTTCTACGTGTTAGATGTGATCACTGCCATTTTTTTTGATGTACCACGTTCCATCCAGGATGTCAGAATGCGACTAAAGTGGATGGGTCCAGATTTCCTCTGCATCGGCTGTACTTTGGAGAGTTTGGGGTCTCCGCTCATGCCATTTTCAGAGTCGCTACTTTCCAATTTACCGCATCAGCCAATTCAAGGTCATGGAACCATAATTGGAAGAACTAGGGCAACCGGTGATGCTTCTTCTTAAGGAGAGATTCGAACCTGATTCTCAATGATCCGAGCAAGCGCTGGAACCACAAATCTACGAACACCGAACAGCATCGGACGATTTAAGATTAGTGACCTAATGTAACGTCACCCAATACACCCTAAACATGAATAAGTAAATCGTATTCTAAAACTGGGCCTTTATAGCCTTTGTGCCAAAGATTGTCAGCAACGGGAAGGCAAACTATGACAAATTTCACAATAAGAGTAAGCGATCACGACTTCCGAGGTGCGCCTTAAAAGCGATTCCATCAGGCAGGATATCCAGGGTGAGGTGGTTTGACCAAGTCCATATACTCACCTGGTTACGCTTGGGCATAACCCGTGATGCCTTGGAGTCGATGGGGGTGGATCGATATGCCTGGAGATCTCTCTCTCTCTCTCTCGCGTGCTTCACCCCCGCTACCCCTTAAGTGGATCATGCGGGTCAAAATGGTGAAGAGAGTTAACGAAATTTGAGAAGAGGCTGACCTCTCGGCACCCTTGCAGGAAAAGGCACTTGAAGGCGTGACAGCGTCATGCCATTTCCCGTCACGGCATACGAGTCGGTGTTACTCCCAAGGCGCCCCAATAGATGTTTCACATCAAAAGCAACATAAATATAGGAGAAGACACAATTGGGTCATCCGTATCCCCGCAGACGCACACATCTTTCGATTTTTCCATTATCGAAATTATGTGTCATTTTTATTGCATAATTTTCACCCTCCACAATGGTGTTCCCTTTGATGCTCCCTTACACTAGACTCCCCTATTTGTGTTGCCTAGTTGTCTTAGACATTCATCTCCTCTCCATTTCAGTCTCATTTTGCTGCATATATATTTAATGTCTGGATGATTCCCCTAAGCACTACTCCACCGGAGCTCGGAGTCCCGAGTCCGGATAGAGACAGAGAGTTGTAAATGGATGATGATAGAAATCTCGTATCTGAAATTGTCATCACATTGAACACTCTGAATAAAAATCACATTTTTTATCATCAACTTTTTTCTGTTTTCCTCGTGTCCCCGGCTTTCCTCGGTTTGTTTGTCTCTCACTTTTCGCTGTTGCATGTCGCCGGAGTTTTCTCATTTTTTCGTATTCATATCCACTTGGGTACATAAATGTTTGTGGCAAAAAGGAAGAGGGTCATGTTGGCCAGGAGCACTCCTCCTTCGCCATGCGAACGGTGAGTCGGTGCGACGGTGAGACGGTGAGGATGGCATGGCGTTCTATAAATACATAGCGAAAGCGATTTCCTTTATGGATTTTTAAGACGCTTCAAGTATGATTCTGATTTCAGAAAATTGATAAGAGCGACTGTGTCTACGGAAATCGAGTCGATGAAAAGCGGGCAGGATACTTTTCTTGGATAAACGTGAAGTTTTTCTTTCTTTCTTTTTTTCTTTCTCTCCTTTCTCAACGACACTCTGCGGATGTCTGGGGAGCTGACGGTGAGTGGGGTGTTATATTGCTACGTAAGCCTCTGTCATCGATAAGATAAAATGGAAGTTGGAAGGAGAGCCAAACAGCCACAGACGTAGGACGCTCTGAGTCAGTTATTCGACGATAAACATGTACTTAAATACTTTTCACAAGGCGAGGTGGGTGTTTGGGTGCTGAGAAGAGACGCAACTGGATGTCTTGAAACTGGCGCAGTTCAGGATAATGGTGTTGTCGCTTCCTTGTGTCTCCTAGCGATGTGTTTTTTCCCACACGCGCCCAGGCCGTCGGTTAAAGGAAGATGTACAATTAAAATAAGAATACGACAGCGTATGCAGAATGAATTTCCTGTTTGCAGAGTGAACTGAATTTCGTAAATTAGACATGGTCGATGACATGGCAAACAACCCGACGAATTGTTGATGCACGCATCGTTTAAGTCGGTGCCTTCAAGTGTGCGAAACAGTGGCGAACACATGGATTCGGGCAGATTGGCAAGAGTCACGGAACGTAGTGCTTCGGGGTGCGGTGTCCATTCCCAATGAGCATAATAGAATTTCAATGACTGATGCAGGGTTGCGAGAGTGCTTTTTGGTGGTCGGTGAAGGGGTCATGGTGGCTGGAATGCATTAAAGCTAACTGCTTTCTCATCTATATTTGCATTGAGACCAACAAATTTCGATTGAATATGCAAAACCTATTCCCATTTTGAATGTAATATTCTCGCAGGAATGCCAGTTCTCCACTGGAGTGGACTGATGCTGATTCCTCTGCATAATTTTACAACTACATCTTCATCACCATCACCTCCGTCGCACGCACACAGCCATATGTGCATGCCAAGGCACAAATCAATCGGTCGGCGGCTTAGGTGAATTGTCAGGACGGACGGGAGAAACCTTATGCCATGCAGCTTACTCTGGCATAAATGCATTTGCAATTCATTCGGTTAGGGTTACAAATTCAAAGATGTGTGCAGTGCAGTGCAGTGCATCAGCCATCAAGTGATAAAAGCCATCCTCAGTGGTCTGGAAATGGTGAGGTGGATTGATGGTAATCACTGGGATTGGAAGGGTACCACTTATTTGCTGCATCGAGGTAAGAAGTCATCGTGCGGATTCAGCATTAAAGAGACACAAAATGAATAAATTGGTCTAATTTCTCGACGCCCTGCCAGCTCGTTCACTCACGTCCTGGCATACCCAAAGTTTGAAACTGAATAATTGGTTTTTGGCACTCACTTCTGAGGTGGCTGCTCGAAATTTGGCGATTTTAGAGGACATCTGTGGTGGTGTGTGTGTTCGTTCGTCTTCATCTGAGTTGCTAAGTAATGCAATAGATCTTTAATGACTTGACGATGATAAGGACGAGATGTTAATGGATGGAAGAGAATTTAGTTTGGATAAGTTTTGAATGAGTTAAACCAGTTACGACCATTGCTGACACTTGGGTGCTTTAAAATTAGCTGATTTAATATTTTGTGCGGTTAAATGGAAGTGGACTCCGGCTTAGGTTTTGGGAATCCACACGAATTGGGGTATAGACCACATCACTAGGCACGCGATGAAAGTGACTGTGGATTGGTCACACTCTCCGAAAGGGTAACATGTTCATAACTCATAGCTGGCGCCCGCTTACTCAAGATGGCAGGCTGAGCGGCGGTCCTAGGAGTACGTGGCGCAGAACAGGCGAGAAGGAGTCACGGCAGCTGGGAAAAAGTTGGGGAGAACTGAGGCACATTTCTTGAAACCGCACTCGATGGCGCGTAGGCATTGCAGAGGCCCTAGGACCCACAAGGAGACACAGGAAATAAGTAAAAAGGAAGTAGCCACGTGACACAAACATGGCTAGAGGAATACTCCCCCAAACATAATTTCTATGGCTGAATGGCCATCGGGTACCACAGGCTCCATTTTAGAGACAGTGAATTGTGCGCGAGTCACCCTAGCAACATTGTTTCCGTACTCGTTTTCTTGATCTCTCTTATCCCCCATTTGTTAACTTATTGCTGTAGAGTCCTTTCACAATTCTCTCTCCTCCTATTTCGCTTTCGTCAAGTGTTAACTGTATAGTTGTTGCTAGGAAGAGTGTTGTTACAGTGAGTCTATGAAAGACCACCGACTATGTCGGTACTATCGAGTCTTGTTTAATCTAAAGTCTTCATATGAATTCAATAAATGTAATTTCTTAATGAGTATAATGAGTTTTATTTGTATTCACCTCGGGACATTTCATACCTCGCGCTGGAGTTCGGTCAATCATATTATAATAATACTATGGGTGGCGCGACATTCCGAGGTGGACCTGGGCCTAGTTTCTCAGCAACCACTTGTGTTCTGCGTGCTATTGTTCTTTCACGCGTGGAATGGACCTACAAATTAATGCCGACTCTGAACGGCGAATTTGAGAAGCTTTTTCTAGACAGGAATACTCTGAGCTTTGTCAGTGACTCGAAAGAGGAGGAGCCGTGAATTATGAAAGGTGGTAAATTCGGGTATCGAACCTGGCACCCTCTGCGTAGGAGTCGACGCACTTACCCACTACGCCACGGCCCACACCCCAATCGTACTCATTTTCATTAAAAAGCGTGCACCTGCTATACAGCCCTGCCAAATTAGAGGCAAAAATAAATCTAAGAAAAAGAAAAAAAACGAAACAGAATGGAAATCAGGAATGTCCTTGGCATGATTACCGGTCACTGCCTGTTAGTGCGAGTTTACCACAAAAGAAGAAGAATGGACCACACACTACCTCGACACTTGTGCAGCCCTTACAAGAGCAAGTAAGTACGCTAAGCTGTTATTCACTCAGCAGCCTAGAAGCAAAGTCAAAAAACTCCATTAAGAAAACAAATTGGCTGTAATCCTGCAATGGAGTTGACCATCGCAAGATGAACTACTGGGATACCAGCAGGTACAGGTTCTAATGAGGTCTGGGTGTATCAATTTTCTGACAGTGACGGCACAAAATTGATTAAATCATTATCTATTTGGGTCCCAAACTCACAACTGATTCTGCAGTGACAGGCACTTAAACCTAATCTTAACCTGATCCTGTCGAATAGCTTGCGTCGGTAATGGGAAGCAATTTTTTTTTTTACGAGAGTAGGTGAAAATCTTCAAAAGACACTATGGGGACCGTTCCCACATATCGAAAGGGATTTTTACCCAGTAAAAACACCTCCCTTCAAAAAAAATATAGTTCCACTACAAGTAAGTTTTACACTTATCCAGCAGTTTTAGTTTCTTGGTCTAGACGCATTTGGCAAGAAATTCTCCATTGAGAGTTCTTGCTAACACTGCAGCTAAGCGCGGGTTGAATTCACCGTGCTAGGGCAAGGGGTTTAGTCCTCTGAAGACGGCGAAAAGAGTTTCTTCCGTCGAGAATTGGAAGGACAGCAGAGTTTATGTGCTCTTCCAGGCGACGCTTATGCTTACGAGCAAAATTCTTAACTTCATCTTGGACTGATGAAATTCCAAGATCTCTGTGGATATCGTTGTTTCGTATAACGATGGCCCTTAGCACTTTATTTTGAAAAGTAGTATGTTTCTATTACATTCTATGGTACAGCTCCATAGTTGTATACCATACGCCCAGACGGGTTTTTGCACTTGCTTGCAATTTGTTGTCAGTACATAGCTTGGAATATTTTCCAACAAGCCAGTACATGTCTTTGTACCTTAATTGGAGCTCCTCACGTTCCTTTTTGACGTGCTCCTTCCATTTAAGCTTTACATCGAGAGTCATTCCGAGGTATTTCGCCTCATTGCCGTGTATTTGGAAATTATTTATAAAAACGGACAAGTTATTCACGTTCTTATACGTAAGATTTATATGAACGGATTTAGCTTCGTTAAGCTCAATTCGCTGAGTGTTCGTACATTCGTGTATCCGGTGTAGAGCGCATTGCAATTTCCTGGTTGATTCTTCGACCGTTTTGGCAGTTATCAAAATAGATATGGGAAACATGAAGACCCCTCCCTTGTAAATTCATTGACAACGAGTTAAAAATTATATACATATTCATTATAAGTTAACACGAGTGACTTAGCCCCCAAAAGAAGAGGTCGTGTTTGAATAATTAACTTACATACACATGCAATTATATAATTATGTATATTATATATATTTTTAAAACCAGACCAGACCAGTCCATACACAAGTTATGTATACTCCGCGGATAATATCACATACATATGGACATAAAATTGTGTTCCTTATAAGCGCGTTTTCAGTGATATTCCTACTAAGCTGGCACCTTAGGCAGACTTTGGATGGCGCTGGTGAATCTCAGCTGAATATAATTGGTTGCTATTAAAAGGGATTGGCTATTAATGGGGTTGCTTATACCAAGGGGGTACTAAGGACTTGCGACGTCATTTAAAAAATATCCAAAATTAAATCCAAATCAAAATAGAAATAAGGCGTTTGGCATGACACATAATCAGACATGATTTAAAAGAATTGTTTGACTGAGAATCGCGTTGTATCCTCCATGAAGGATAAATTCATGGAGGGTACAACACGATTCTCAGTCAGACCAAGACTTTTTCAAAGCCTCGTCAAAAAATCTTAATGCACCCAGAGTGCAGACGAAACAAGGGAGGTCGTAAGGGATTAGGCCAACTAGAGGCCGAAAGAATAGGCTTTTCAGGGTTTCCGTTTTCATAAGTAGATACTACAAAATAAATCGAGATTCCGATAAGGGGTATCTTTTTATTACTGATATCAGTTGAACAGATTAATTTCCAAATTGAGTGTTTTTCCGATGACGTCTCCATTTTTTTAAGGGGAACACCATCGGCCAAACAGATCCTAATTAATAATATAATATAATTGTTAATAAAAAATTAACTATGCAATTTAAACAATCGGACTTACTTCCATAAATAATTTTTAATTTTTCCATTAGCGAAATTATGTGTCATTTTTATTGCATAATTTTCACCCTTCACAATGGTGTTCCCTTTGGTGATCTCCTACACTAGACTCCCCTATTTGTGTTGCCTAGTTGTTTAAGACATGCATCTCCTGTATTTTTCATGATGTACACTATACTAGTGGTTACCCCGTCAGCTTCGCTAGACGTTTCCTTTATTTGCTTGATTAATTAGAAAACTTTTTTTGTTCAGATGAATTTAATATAAGGCTCTCATAAACAATATTTTTGGTTTTTCCTTTTTCCTTCATGTGGGAACACAAAGAAAATCAGCAGGTTTCCTTACATGTGAACAGGCTATGTACACACAATTGCCCATGTAAGAAACAATTATTTTCTAAATTCAAACCACTAGCTCACTAAGATTTTTCCCGCTGATGGTCATGCCGAAAGCCAGTCTCACTGGAAACTGCAAACCTTTGACATGAAAATATCAATCTGTTTTGAGAAGGGCCTATGTCCTTTTCATTGTTTTTCTGAATTGTTTAAAAGAAAGACCATGTAAGTTGGCTTAAAATTACTTGAGTTGAACGTAAACGCACAAAATAACAATTTAGTTTCTTTTTACGTAAATGTAGATAGATTTCAAGTAAATCGGTTAAAAATTGTCTGAGTTATTTTTCCGGCCAATTTAAAAATGCAGTTTTGAGAAACACGTGTATTAAAAAATAATAATAAAATCTGTTTGCACATAATTTTTAAGGTCTTAGTGGCTAATTTTAGAGACCCTTAAGATAATTTAGTTTATCTTGCCAGTGAATTCGATAGAGAGAACGTCAATGCTGGCTTGGATGGCAAGCTGTTGAAAAAGACTAAGAACTTTTGAGTTTAATGAAAATATTACAGCATAAATATAAAAAGTACGAATAGAGGCAAGTTACACAGCGCATTGCAAAATTTGAAAGGTTTTTAGACAAGTGCCTAAAGATCGGTGCAACGGGTGCTATAGATACGACGAATGACTTTTCCTTTGCCGCTTGATCAGAAGTATTGATCCTCAGTACAAGCTTACCTATAGGCTAGAAAAGACGAAAACATTTGTCAGCGAAAAGGTAGGCTCGATGGCTACGTTTCTCCAGGGCTTTATCCACTGAAATCCGTTCGAGTACGATCAATCCACCAACGAATAGAAGCCTTACAAACGAAGACGTTGACGGGTACCTGGCCAACACCATAATACGTACAATGGACAAGACAATACCGAAGGTAGCGCACCCCGATGACTCTGATGATTATCGGAATGCCATCATCGATGCACCTCACGTGCAAAAAAGTAGACTGCTGTCAAGACTAAAACTCTTGCACAGACAGTTTACAGATCCAAGAAGTCCGGAAGTCAGATCCCTGAAGTCAGAGATCAAAAACCTCCAACAACTAATTAAAATCAATTACAATTTAGCTATAAGCTTGCACTGGGCCAATAAAATCCGACCTGTACGATCCAGCAACCCGGGTATGTTCCCGCAAGTAAATTAAATATTCAGAAGGAAATATCAAAATGACATTCAGATCGTTTGACTTCCCAGAACAACTGACAACGAACAACTACTCACCTCAATCAATGTTGATCCAGATGAGGCTGTGCTAGACAACTATTTTTTCGTGGTCGAAGATCCCCAGGAGAAGGTTAAAACAATTGGTGCTGTTTTCCAGATAATGTATACGGTCAACGAGGCTCGCAGGCCGAACCACGACCTGGAGAACAGAGACTGGTTAAACCACCTTTATATCCGTAACGAGATAAGTCAATGGCGTTCGGAGAATTGGTGCTGTTTTCCAGAGAGTGTATACGGTCAACGAGGTTCGTAGGCCAAACAACGATCTGGAGAGCAGAGCCTGGTTAAACCACTTCTATCTCCGTAACGAGATAAGTCAATGGCGTTCGGAGAATCACGGTTTTACCAGATTGAATGACGAAAATATTGCAAACAATGCTGATGCCAATGACGGAAACCAGATAGTGATTTCCCAAGAAGATCTCCAGGGGATCCTTAAATCTACGAAGAACAAGAAATCAACTGGGATGGATGGTATCCCGAACATCGAGCTTAGTCATCTCCCTCCGGCGGCAGTCGAAATTTACACTACACTGTTCAACAACGCACTAAGTAATGCATATTACCCGGAACGTTGGCAGACAGCTGTGGTGCAACCAATCCCTAAGGGGGACATAGACAAAAGCATCCCGTCAAACCTCCTATCGATAAGTCTTCTTCCTTGCATCAGGAAGGTCTTCGAAAAGATTGCTTAATCCAGCCCTGAAAACGTGGGTCGAGGACAACAATATTATACCGGACAACCACTTTGGATTTAGGGCGGGGCATGACACCACACATGGCGTGTCAAAGCTGGTATCCGACATTAAATGGAATAAAAATAAAAAAAACACTGTACGGGTGCCTGTCTGATCGACTTAGTGAAGGCGTTTGACACCGTTTGGATGGATGGCCTTTTCCTTAAGCTCGTCAGACTTGGCTTACATAAAACATTGCTATACATGATATATGACATGATAACAGGTAGAAAGTTCGTCGTAAAAAGTGGCGGCGTTACTTCTACTACAGTTTTTAATATCAATAATGGTCTGCAGCAGGGGGCTGTTAGTTCCCCAATATTGTTTGCTATATTCACTGCAGATCTTCTAATGTCTATGCCGCACCTAATCGCGTACGCCGATGACGTACTGGCGTACAGATCAGGTCCGACGGTAGAAGTCATTAAAACCTTGTTGCAACGTGACTTTGACAATACTTTGACAAATTGCGATGACTGGAAGCTTCGTATCAACTTCCAGAAGTGTGAAACTGCCCTTTTCCGACCCCCTGGCCATGGCCTCAAGGGATAGAAGAAGTCGGCCATAGTTGACACCCAGGGTCAGCCGTTAGCCGTGAAAACTGTAGTTATATATCTTGACATTTGGTTGGATCATTTTCTGTATTTTAACAGACATATAGAGAAGGCTTTGACCAATTCTAGAAAAGCCTTTGATGTGGCAAGTAAGCTGTTTTACAGCAGCCAACTTGATACCAGGGTGAAGGTAATCTGTGTTAGGACTTGTCTCCGGTTGTATCGAACACCCGAGTCTGAGTACAAGAAGTATTATCCTAACGAGGTCCTGTACAACAGGGCAAACGTGAAGAGGATAGAAAATTTTATCATTAAATTAATAAGAAGCCACATAGCAAGAAGTATGGCTGCTACTAACAGTCTGATCTTCGGGGCTTAATATAATAATATGGGTGGCGCTTTCACAAGTGTTCTTTCACAAGTGGAAGGGACCTACAGTTTAATGCCGACTCCGAACGGCAAAGTTGAGAAGCTTTTTCCAGACAGGAATACTCTTTGAGCATTGTGCCACAACGGCTTTGTCCCACTTGAAGCGTTCCTCTATTTTGATTCGATCGGCCTGATCCAGGACATGGAAGGATGTCCTGTAATCCACCACGCGATGCGCCGAACAGTTGACAGGCGACTCCTCTACGAATCGGATGTCGTCCGCGAACACGAAGATCTTCTCCGGTACAGCATCGGAGAGCATAGCGATCCCTGCTCGAGACAGGAGAGAGAGAGTGATAAGGAGCGGCACTTCTTTTGGTGGTTACACCAGAACCAGTCTCCGCCTTCACCGCCCCTGCCTATTTGATATTGGACGTTCATTTATTTGGTATAATGGCCCACTTACCTAGTTGTAAGGTAGATAAGAACAAAAAAAAAAGGTAGGAACTAAAAGACCTGTTGACTGTTTTTTAAAAGACAACAGACCATGCACTATAGACGTTTTGAAATGTTAAGCATTTGCTTTTTAACTGTGATAAAGCACAGTGTCGTCCTTTCAAATAGATTTTAAGAGATGTCAAATTAGGGATTTCGTAAGAAGCAGCCTGCGTCATTGCGGGTATGGTCCCGATCGACATTCTCGCCACCGAAATGCTAAAGATCTACCTACGGAGATCTGCAAATCACTCGGAGACTAGCGCAAGAGGTCTAAAAAAGGAAGAAAGGGCAACATCAATGGCACTGTGGCAAACCAGGTGGGACACCACAACCAACGGCAGAGGGACCCATAAATTGATACCCAGACTAGAAGCCTGGACAACGAGAACTGCAACTACCACATCACGCAGTTCTTGTCGGGCCATGGGGGTTACCGAAAATACCTCCACAGATTCGGTCACGACAGCTCACCCATCTGTCCAGAATGCGCGCGCGAAGATGAAGACGCAGAGCACGCAATATTCCATTGCAGACGCTTTGCCGTGGCGAGAGGAAGTCTACCAACTCCCGAGCTCCTAGTTAGCCATATGATGGAGTATGGCACAAGGGTGCAGATCGAGCTAAGAAGGCTGGAAAAAGAAAGAAAGGCCGAATTGGCAAATATAGATCACATAGCGTGATATGCTAACCAGCCCCGCGAAGTGATACCTAACGGCAGTTCCGCGGGGAGAGTGGTAGAAGTGTGCAGAGGTGTGGTTTAGGACGTAGGCACGAGGAAAAAGGAGAATAATATTCCGTGAATCGTTCATGCTGGTAACACGGGCTACCAGTATCTTGAAGAAGATTCCACATCCATTGGCGCAAACCATAAAAAAAAAAAAAAATGTCAAATTAGGGACATTTATCCAGTCACATGATGATCTGAACAATGGGCTCCAGCTGCCTGCTTATCCCCATCAAGACCAAACTGTGTTGCGCCCCCGACTACCTTTCGAATGAGATGACCGTTTCCAAATAGGACACTCGGATGCGAAGACACTCTTACCTGGTCCATGAGCTTCAATTATTTAAATTCGTATAAAAAGTGAGCAAAACTTTTAATTTGAAATACAATTGAATTTAATTAATTTAATTTTTTCTGCATTTTCGCGATTATGTGATTCAGTTTTCACGTGATAACTTTTCAATTAGTCGGCAGAGAGGGTGATGAAAATTGCAGAATGACTGCCCCATTTCGCAACCCAATTACACGTGCATTTGGATAACCCGGATAACTAAAACAGCAAACATGCAAAATAAGCAACAATGAGCCCAGTCTGCGGGAAGGTGCCGTTTCCCAATTTCTTTCTCATTATTTAAAGAAAATAATGAAATCATGAAAGATACACTTCCATGTATTAGCATCCTTGCACACTCCTTAATGCACTACAACGAAGGACACTCGAAATTTGTAATGTTTATCCCCTCCTCCCAACAGCCTACTTATTCAATATGAGTTTCGAAATAACCAAACACTAAAAAAAGAACGAGAACAAAACAAAAGTGTGTACAGAGCAGATAGAGAGAGAGAGAGAGATAGGAAACACTCAAAGTCAATTGAAGGGGGGGATGATGTTCGGGGACCTTTACGCGTATTGCATCTGTGCAAGGACTTCCCATCCAATAACGACCTCTCGGATGCTGTCGAGATTAATTTATGCGAAGTAAGGCACCCCTCAGTTTGCGCTTAAAAATATGAAAGAAATGCTTAGGATAAAAGTGTTTTGACAAATATCCCATGGAAAATGAAGGGCGAATTATGGAAGCTTGTCCAGGGAAAATTTAAAGTGCCATGGGCTGGCTGACTAAGTGACACTTGCCCTGGGGCTGCATCCTCTTGAGAGCTCGGATTCAGCGCCACATTGACGCACGAAAATATATCACAAATGACAGGATCATAAATTTCAATCCATTTAGTTTTGCTCAAATGGAAGTTGTAGTTTGATTAAGTCTGCTCCGAAATGCGTTCTACTCAACAAAGGAAAACAAGGAAAATATGACACAAGGGGAGTTGAGAATTTTTCAAATTAAAGGCAATTTATGAAAGTAACACTTGCGTGTCAATTATTCATCAGTTTTGACTTCTGCCATTTATTTTGATGCGGACATGGGGCGGTTGTCCTTCCGTCAATGGAAAGGGGGTGGAATGAAGATTTCTTAATTTTGGGTAGGTTTTGGGAAAATTCGATTCGCTCAGGTTTTTCTGATGACTTTCCACATCGAGAGTAGCCAGCATAAGCAACAGTCGAGCTAATTAAGTGCGGAATGGAAAGTGGCACACGCACACCACTTCACTGGTTATCCAATAGTCCACAATTTTGATTAGTTGACCGACTAAATACACACTCCATGGCAGAGCTAATTTTTGAACCCACAAAAAATGCACACATTTATGGTACACATGAATGACGAGAGCAAAGTTAGAATTTTAAATTAAATATTCCTCAAAAAAAAGGAGGCACTTTCCGCACACAGTTGCACGGTTCGGTGCTGACTACTGCAGCTAATTGCATTCAACCCCGATGCATGCAGAGTCCAAAGTAAGTGGACAGGGTGGGGAATCTATTTACATAACTTGGACCGCTGTTACATTGATGGCTGGATAATGGAGGGACATTAAGCCAGGGTGGGCAGTCTCTAACCCTGTGCTGCTGTCATGATCAGTACCACAATTAAGGCATGTCCGACACAATGTTTGTGGTATTTGGACATTTGCAATGAACGTAGCTGCAGATTTTTGGAATGGACAACTATGTAATATTTTTGCGAGAACACTTTGCAATTAGAGAGAGGGATTGTACTCTTACAGTAAGCCCTTACGGAGTGAATAGATGTGAAAATTGGTTCCTGGGGGGATGACACTTAGGCATTGTTTGGAGCAGAGTTCCACTATTACTTGTTTCGTTTGGGTCCAGTGTGTGGTGTAGAGAGCATACGGTTGGATACATTTTGCAAAGGATCGGCGGTGGGGGCAAACCCCTTTCGAACCTCGTCGCATGGGTGTTGTTTGTTAGCGCCAGACAGGTATTCAAAGTCTGTTCGAGGTACTGGTATATTGGTTTTCTTGTTCGGCTGGTGGCCGGCTTTGTACAGCTTGTAAAGTTGTGAGGATGTTAAGTGAGTAATTGAACATGGTAGGATGGTACTCCTGACATGGCTACATGCTCACAATGTGGTAGGGGTAATGAGAAAAATATGTGCACTTAGCTTGTTAATTTGGTTTTGCGGACGAAATGGAAAGAGGTTGGTGCTCTTTAGAGCTCTTTAGAGTGGCCATTGTTATCAACCAGGAGAGGAGACTTTAAGGCTCTTTGAGAGTTCATAAAATATGCTGCACCTCTTAGCTACCTGTCCAGTGAGAAATAAAACCCTGTGAATCCCTCTCAAGGTACTCGCCAGGGTTAAATTGAATGATTATAACCAGAAATCAAGTGCTAGAGAGATTGCCGAGTTCACAGGTGATTCTCCCTTGTCCACAGACGATTTTGACTTTTGACAGTAATTCAGGAATTCTTTGAAATTACATTACATTATACATTTCGAAATGTATAATGGCATTCTCTGACAGGTCAGTTTGGTGAAACACGATATAAAAAACGCTGTCAAAAAATGCTAAAAAGCAGGAGAGGTAGAAGCCGGATGTCTCTATACTACTTTATAGAATCTGGACCTATTATCCGATATCTCTATACTGCCCTTAGAGTGGCGTTTGAACGCAACGCAGAAAGGCGTTCCAGGAAAGCTGATTTTTTAAATTGGCATTCTGACATTTCGGGAATTACTCTGAGGTAGGTAGATGGATTGCTTTCGTTAATAAGGTCAAAGAAAAACGATGACAGCATAAAATATCATCTTCTGCAACGCGGGTAAGTGTTAATTTTGATTTATGTGTCACTTGTCAGATTTCGTCCAATTCTAGGATTCAGGAATGCACAAGTAGATCTCGAGACGCAAGTGGATTGAAAAATGGTTGACATCATTGGACCTTTTGGAAAGAGTTTTTGAAAATGTGGCTGTTAGTGTATACAGTTAATGGCTTACGCTGTAGCGACACAATTTCAAGACGTTAGTTAAAAACCATATTCTTTTTAACAGAAAACTCGCGATTGCTTATAAAGGCGCCGTCAAAAGAGGAAGAAAAAAAGATTCAACAGTCTGAGCGTTTCTTTTTCCAATCCAATCCGGTGCAACATGGCTTTTAAATTGAGGAAACCACTTGTACGAACCTAAGGTAGTGGCCGACATGGTCTAGTCGTTTCTTGGGAACTGGAAAGCGCGAGACAAATCAAATCTCTACTCTCGTGATTTTGCTAAAGGTATTAACGAAATAGAATCGGTTCAATGGACGTTGGCACAAATCCGCGTAGGTTATGTAAGGCAAGGGTTGCATATGCATTTCCAATCTCACGACTATTCAGTCCCAAGAAATAGAACACCTTACATTCAATGTGAACGGACTGACATGACCACGGACAATTGCAATGATAAATGTATGCAATTTGTCTCACATTTCTGGCGATGCGATTTTCGAAAATAAAACGAATCATAACTCCTGGCAAGAGTCTCCACACACTTGTATTGTCGTAACAACATGGGCGTATCACGCACTTGTGATTTTCTATCAGATCAGATGCGACGTATTGTGTAATTCATGATTGCACACACTTGCGACTAAGTAATCGCAGCAATTAAAAAAATGCAACGAGCCCCAGACGATTTTTCTGCCGCAAATTAAACACATGAATTAGCATGAATCATAGCACATTTGCAACTTTTATTTAGAAGATTGTTCATATAAAAATGGATTAGACGGGGATGTGTAGTGTTGTAGTTCTTTTGTTGCGCTTGAAATATAAAAATTGGGGTACAAAAATATTGTTTTCATGCCGTTATAAGTGAAAGAATAGTTAAGGGCTGGTTTCATAGGAATCTCCATAAATCACGGACAATCATGCCGGTCAGTTCCACTCGTGAAAGAATCATAGCACTCACAACACAAATGGTTGCTGTAGAAGCTATGCCCCAGGTTCACCCTGGACCCCCCATATTATAATTATATTAAATTAAATAAATAAGTTAAGAGCATATATTTGCACCTATTGTAAAACCTAAAATAAAATACTTGTCAAAAGTTAAATAATATAATTAAATAAATAAAAAATTAAACATAAATTTGTCTTAATTTTTAAGAAAAAGAAAAAACATTTAACTTGCAAAGTTTCTACCCCACGACCATGACATTTCAGGCCTTCAGTGAAAAGTGCAATTATCCTCTTACGTATCCTCTGGAGATACAAGGATAGGCTTTTTGGCCAATGTGGTCCATCTATAGGAGTTTTTTCGTAGAACTTATTACAAGCATATTGAATGTCACCATGGTGACCTGTTGAGACTCCGAATTGGTTTTCTGAAATTTTTTGGGTTTTTATGTTAGACCACCAGTAACAGTCTCACTTGCATTTTAAACAGAATCCATTGAACATATAAACCAGCACTCAGCACTTAAGGCCCTTCTGATTTGGCTTTAATTTATAAGGCGTACATCCGTCCCAAGCTTGAGTATAACGCTCATATCTGGTCTGGTGCCCCCAAGACCACACTGCACCTACTTGATAGAATCCAAAAGCGAACGATAAAACTTATAGGAGACAACAATATCGCAGAGTCATTAGACTCGCTCGAACATCGACGTACCGTCTCTTCTTTGTCCGTGTTTTATCGTTATTTCAACAAACGATGCTCAAGTGAGCTAGCCAACTGCATTCCTCCTCTCCATGAATTCACCCGCAAATACTCGTCTCGCCAGGAATGCCCATCAGTATAGCCTTAAGCCTACTATCGGACGCACAGTTAAATTCAGAGACTCGTTCTTCAGCCGCAATGCACGAATATGGAATGCTCTTCCCAACCTAATATTTCCCACAGACTACAACCCGCAGATATTTAAGACCAATGTGCACAGGTACCTCCTCTCCCTTTCTCCCTCTATACCTTCGGCCCGTGCTGTGTCTTAACCCCTGACACATAAGGGTATTAGCAATCCCTTGGGCACGCGCAAATTATAAAAAAAAAGGCACCATCGCCTAATCTAATGGATCCAAAACGGTCAAATTTTGCTATGACGCATTACAATTCCTTGCCCGACACAACAAAAACTCGGTAGAGTCTATGCGCATAGGGCCAACGAATCCGTAGAGTTGGCTCTGGAATCTCCGTTCCTAGGCCCCGACCCATACTGCTACGCCAATTGGACAACAAGTACAACGCTGATTAAGGGATGAGAAAACAAACTTCGCCTAGACCAACGATGATGGTCTTAGGCAATCCAAGCGAATTATCAGGGCTTATTTCTAGCACACCGGCTTCACACATGCAAATAGCCAAATTCACAACCACAATCTGAACAGCCATCTACACTCTTTTCTTTCGTGGGCAAGATATGCCATGTCGCTCCATTTCAACGTTGGGTGCGAGAAAGTCAATATCAAGCAGTGGGAACCAACCACCAATCAACGAAGTATCAACTCACTGAAATGGGTAACAAAAAACGCCATTCACTTACACTCCTATTTTTACTCTATTTTCCCCTCACTTCCGCCATTAAAAAAAATCTTGCACGTACACGAAAACTCAAAATCTCATATCTAACTTTGAAACAGCGCTCATGAAGTGTCATAAAATCGAGATCTTCCGACACGATGCTTGTGTGGTCATGGTTTGTGTGCCTCCACTAGATTTCTTCACATCATGTTCATGCACCGGGCATGGTTTCAGTGGAGACTACGTGATAAGGAAATACTCCGCCTTAACAAGGAGAGCCTGAATTACCATCTGAACAAGGTATACCTGAGCCGAGACAAGCTACGCCGGCTTTGCCTGGAAAGGGGGCAGACATCGGAACACATTTTCATTGAATGTCCGGCACCTCTCTGTTCTAGGAAACGTATTTTCTAAACGTAGATAATACCTTCAGTGTTAATAAGGAATTCCACTACAAGGACATACTACCTTCCAAAAAGGAAGCAGTACGTCTTTTGGATTAACTCCAAGCCTTCTGTACAATAGATCTTATTCGGGGTGTAGTTCGATGAAGTAACTTTCAGTAGTTCAGTGCGAATTTAAGTTCAAATTGAAGTCAACTGTCAGTCAGGCGCATAACTGTCAGAGTGAGAACGTGTCATTCGTGCAACCAAAATATCCCCACGCAGATTTTTTTTTTTTCATAAAATTGAATTACCTCGAATAATCAGTGCACTCATTTGTCTGCTTTTTTTTTACTGCCACCAAATGTCGATTCAACGAATGTATCATTCATCCGTTAATCCTCTTCTTTAAAATGTCCTCTCGTCAACTGTCCCAATTGTGTCACACTCAACTATGCGCACAACTCCATTAATTCACTAAATTGAAAGCAATTCGCATTTCAAATGGGATAACTCCGCAGCCAAATTGAACGCGAATGAATAAAAAGGAGGAAAAAAAAACACACACACACAGAACGTCCTGCAATTGACACCGCACAAATTGAAATCACTAGTTGTCGGAAATCTCATTTTGAGCAGTCATTTTCAAAATCTCCAGTGCGAAAGCCACTCCCACTCAGTATGCCGCTACGGTACATGTGTATGTACGTGTCTACCTATGATCTAGAACACGAGAATCCATTAGCATTGAATGAGCCCCGAGCAGCACCTACCGGGGGCCGGGACATCTAGAGGAAATCAGCAAGTCTTGCACGAAGGAGGACATTTATACTCCTCATAATGTCTCACCTCACGGCAGCAAACTGAAGTTACTAATTCAAAATTTGATGGGCGACAGGAATGAACCGCCGAAAAAAAAGGGAGATGTTAATATTTCGATTTGCATCAGCCACGGTTCCCTGCTGCGTTGTGCCGTGTGACACTCATGGTCACATGTCAATTTTACGCCTTATGAGTAGCTGGCACTCGCGGAACGGTTCCTCTGCTCAGCCAATTAGTGGCCATTATTCAACAGATTTAAATTGCTGCACCGCCGAATGGAAAAATTGCTCCGATTTGCATCTTTAATTGTATGGAAGTGAGAAAAATCACAGCTCTTGGTTGGGAGGGATGCGTTAACAGGTTGCTTTCTGTGCCAGTGGAGGGGCGTTTTTTTTTTTTTCTCTGAATGACAGGTAGCCAGCAGAGGAGTGAACTCTGTGTGTGAGCTTATTTAATGATGCCCTTAATGTGTATGCACATGCGGAATATCAGCGGATACGTATTCGAAAACGCTATTTCATGGAATGACAAATTACGTTTGCCAGTTCAATGAAGTGAATTGGTTGAAAAAAAAAAAAATTGCCAGAAAGAGAATCGCTATCTGGTAGGATAATTTAAACCGCGTATCCTCTCGGAAATGCTTGAATCAGAAATGGTAAATGACGGTATTTTCCTGTCCGAACACATCCCAATTACATTATCTGCATTTATTGATATCGTCTACTGCATTGACCTGTTATAGAGAAGACCGTGGCTGAGAGAAACTCTAATGGCGGTCTGATGGTGACAGGAATGCACAGAGATAGTGAACGCAGCAGCATGTGAAAAGAATAGCTTATGTCCTTTTATTTGTACTCGGCTAATAACGAGCTTAAGTTCGTACAATATTCGGTAAGACTAATATTGTACATACACGTACCCATGAAGCTATGTGTTTGATTTTTTTTTTAATTTCATCAACAAGCTTAGCTTACAGATTACGAATATGTACAATAATATTTTAAAGGATAAATAGGAACTAAATTACTACATTAGCTTGACAGCAAACTGAATAATGTGCTTTTGAAGCGGTCTCTCGAAAAATGAAAATCTATGTTACTACTAATTCCATTGAATGAATTCAGATATCTGGAGATTGGCTCATTTCGATCATAGTTTGTTCTATGTCTCGTTTGGTAAAAGGAATGACGATCCCTTAGCACCATTTCTGGGGCATAGATTGGAAGCATAGACAACAATATAGGACTGTTAATATGTGAACACAGGACGTCTCTCACAGACATGATGTCATGTTCATGCCTTCTTACACTAAGTGACATTATGCCTAATAGTTGGCATCTAGCCAATCTAAAGAAGATATATTTAGTAAAGCGCCTCTGTACTCTTTCAATACGGTCTGAATGGGTCAAATAGTTTGGATTCCAAACAACAACGGCGTATTCGAGGACTGGCCTGACTAGAGCAACAAAAAAGGATAAAAAAGTATAAGGATCAGAAAAATCTTTCGAGTTTCTTTTAATAAATCCAACAAGTGAATTAGCCTTCGCTACTATATATTCCACATGAGGAACAAAGGTTAATTTAGTGTCAATAAATACACCGAGATCTTTAATCTTGTTAACTCTTTTTAAGGGCAGTTGTTCAATACAATAATTGAACGAATATTAGACAAGAGATCTTATAAAAGAAATAGCAAAACATTTTCTTACATTTAACGATAAACCATTATTAACGAACCATGTCGATAAATTATTAAGGTCCGTCAGGACCTTTATGCAATCATTTAGGCATTTAATTTTTAAAAATATTTTCAAATCGTCTGCATACATAAAGCAGTGACAAAATTTGAGCTGTTGAATAATATCATCAATAAACATAATGAAAAGGAGGGGCCCTAGATGACTCCCTTGTGGAACCCTAGAAGTGACGAATTAATCTGGAATAGTTGTTATCAACGCAGAGTTTCTGAGATCTACCGATTTAAAATGAAGAAATCCACTTCAACATTGCTAAATGAAATCCAAACCTTTCTAGCTTCTTTACAAGCAACACATGGTTCAACAGAATCAAAGGCCTTGCTAAAGTCCGTATAACCAGCATCAACCTGGCATCCACTTTCAACAGCATTAAGAGCAGATTAGATGTTGTAGAACGACCTGAAACAAAACCGTGTTGAAACTCTGATATATGCTCTTTAATATGAAAATATATTTTGGATTTCACGATGCATTCAAAAAGCTTTGAGATGTAAAGGGAAACGCATAGTTTTCAACGTCATTTCTGGAGCCAGATTTAAAGATAGGGACCAGAAAGGATATCTTCCAAGCCTCGTGGAATAAACCCGACGCTGGCGATAGTTTGAAAATTATAAGTAAAGGTTTACTGATAGAGCTGCAACAGTTCTTTAGTATGATTGCAGGAATACCATCAGCACCAGGTTTAGGAATTGGTTTGAAGGTACTGATAGCAGACTCTATGTCCTGAAGCTCCAGAACTAAGTGCCCAACATCAATTTAAGGCATTGAAAATGTTTCCGGCAAAGAAGGAGTTACAGAAGGAGAAAAAACAGATTCAAAAAACTGTGCAAATGTGTTTGTTTGTTTGCACGATAAAATGTTCCAAGAAAGAATTTAGGCTATAATCTGCATTAGTAATTGGCGCAATGGTATGACAAACGAAAAAGTCCACCAACACCGAAGTCTTGGACAAAATGTTACTATAGACAGTTATAACTTCGAAGTCAATCGAGTCAATTCGAACAATCGACAGTTACAATTTCGAGGTAGTAAAGGAGTTTGTCTACCTTGGGGCAAATGTTAACTCCACGAATGTTAACTCCACGAATGTAAAAATGACATCACTGTGGAGATCCGACGTAGAACCGCCTTTGGCAACCGGTGTTACTTTGGTTTGTCAAAACAACTGGCGTCAAAACTCCTGACTCGAAGGACTAAGATCATGCTCTATAAAACCCTTATTTTGCCAGTCCTGCTTTATGGAGCCGAAAGCTGAACGATAAGTAAAACTGAGGAGCTGATTCTTGGTGCCTTAAAAGGAAAAAAGAAGACACAACCGCGAACTCTACGAGCTGTACCAGGATGTGGATGTAGTACGGAAGGCAAGGATCCGTCGACTGTACTGGCTCGGCCACATCGAGCGCATATACAACAATGCTCCAGCAAAGAAATCCGAGCCTCCTGTTTCGAGAAGGAGAGGAAGACCGAATCTACGGTACAAAGACCAAGTAATCGCGAATGCAAGACATTCATGTGTCGCCAGCCTGATAAGTAGAAGTAAGTAGTATAACTTCGAAGTAGTGAAATAAATATTTTGTCTACCTAGGCTCCGACATTAACCGCGCAGTTGCCAATCGCTATGTTTTTGGGCTTGGAAATCAATTGAGGAATAAAATCCTCTCTCGCGGAACCCAGATTTGGCTATATAATACCTTCATACTCCCAGTCCTCCTGTATGGCGCAGAAGCATGTACACGAACTAAGGAAAGTCCATCGTATCCTGTATGTACTGATGTACTGAACGACGAACTGTAGGTATAGCGACATACCTCTCAGATGGGTGGACACCAAATGAAGATCAAATGGAAAAATCGAAATATTTGCACAAAAATAAATATTGACTGAGGTGTGTCCCTTTTCAAGGGGCAGGGTCTGTACACAAAGGGCAAAGGTGTTGATCGCTCCCAACTTGGCGGGATGCCAGCAACAATCCTTGTAGATGCACAGATCAAGTTGACATACAGCCTCCCAGCGGCGCCCCGTGGATAGCCTTCACAGCACCCGTTGTGAGATGTACCAATGTATGCATCGATCCCCTTGGGGTTGTGCGGAGGGATAACAACCCGCCCACATAAAACCAAACAACCGTTATGAGAGAGCAAGCTGCCTCGGATATACGGAC
Organism: Eristalis intricaria; assembly: GCA_964034865.1. NCBI lineage: Eukaryota > Metazoa > Arthropoda > Insecta > Diptera > Syrphidae > Eristalis > Eristalis intricaria. The sequence goes on along the minus strand of OZ035877.1, from coordinate 60,764,627 downwards.
AGACTTACAACGATGACACAGAGCGAAAAATGACAATGATTTGCGAGTGGATTGTAAGAACACTCTACACTCCAGGAGCCGCACATAAACTGGAAAATATCCTCCCGCTGTATAAGGCGAATTTTACTGCGATCCAGGAAATAAGTTACGGAATCAATTTCTTTACGTGTGAGCGATATGCATTTAGCTGCGTAACTAATTAATGTGACACCCTTAAGAGTGATGGACATTAAGTGTGAAGAGAATATTGAGTTGGCTCCGATATTCAAATACAATACGTACATAAAAACACATTGATTTCCATTTGCTAATGGAAACACAAATTTTGTATACTTAATCTTAAGCGATCAGCATGATCCACCCTTGATTGTGTCCACTTTGTATTTTTGCAACTTAGTCTAAAAGAAGACCTCATAGAGAGAAGTCTCTTAATAAAGATAGTCTTTTGACTCAATAGGACAAGGATTTGCTTGATAGGACAAGGGACCATGCGTTGGTATAAGCCGTTTGAAACCTGCATCGGATTTCGGAAATTAGATGCGCTGTCATGTGATTTCTTCAATTTGGTACTGGAGAAGATAGTGCGGCGGGCAGCTGTAAACACGGAAGGCACTACAAGTCAGTCCAACTTCTGCTATATGCAGCCGACACCGACATCATCGCGCGTTCCCAACGTGCCGTAGTGGAAGCATTTACGGCAAATGACAAACAGACGAAGCGAGCTGGTCTTAAGGTCAACGAGGATATAAATAAATGCTGTCGACCACAAAACGATCCGTCACACATCACCTAGGACAAAATATCACAATCGGCAGCTACAATTTTGAAGTAGAAAAGTAAAAGCAGCGCAGCCGAGGCGAGGAATGCTTCACATTGGGAGAGTTGAAAGTAAGTCATCTTCCCAGACAGAACTCCATCGCACACTCGATAGGTTTGTGGCCGTATGTGCTGATTCTGGGATGAAGGTTAACGTGGACAAATCAGAGGTTATGGTAATTTCCAGAACGCTTGTTGAACGCACTCTACATGTTACTGGAGTCCAATTGAAGCAAGTGGAGAAGTTTAAGTATCTCGGGGTCTTTTTCACGAGTGGTGGGAGGAATAATACTGAACTTTTCTGTAAGATTGGTCAAGCTGGGTCAGTTTTGACACAGCTTGGGGGATCTGAAATCAGTGCGAAAGCCAAATTAGCAGTTTTCAACTCAGTATTTGTTCCAACTCTCACCTGTGGTCACGAAATTTGGGTAATGACCGAAAGAATAAGATCGCGAATACAAGCCGCCGAGATGAGATTTCTTCGTGGTGTTGAGGGAATTACTCGCAGGGATAGTGTGAGAAACACGACAGTGCGCGAGGAACTCAACGTTGAGCAGCTGCTTCTCCGAACGGAAAGAGCTATGCTTCGTTGGTTTGGTCACGTATGCGGCCTTGAATGCGATTCCATCAGCTAGGCGACCACTTGGCAGACCCAGGATGAGATGGTTGGACCAAGTCCATAAGCTCGCCTGGTTACGCTTGGGCATTACCCCTGATGAGTTAGAGTCGATGGCGGAGGATCGAGTTGCCTGGAGATCTCTTGTGCGTCGTTTATCCCCACGGCCCCTTTAGTGGATCATGCGGGTCAGAAGATGATGATGATGAATGGAATTTGTCTACCTCGGGGCAAATGTTAACTTCACGAATGACATCACTGTGGAGATCCGACGTAGAACCGCCTTTGGCAACCGTTGTTACTTCGGTTTGTCAAAACAACTGGCGTCAAAACTCCTGACTCGAAGGACTAAGATCATGCTCTATAAAACTCTTATTTTACCAGTCCTGCTTTATGCAGCCGAAAGCTGAACGATAAGCAAAACTGCGGAGCTGATTCTTGGTGCCTTCGAAAGAAAAATCCTACGTCGGATATATGGTTCCGTCTGCGTTGGCTCAAGACCGGCAATGGTCTTACTGATGGCTAGCGGCATTCTGGTAAACACCCAAATGACATCCGCGTATGGTAACATCTCAGTGAACGTCTAAAATATCGTGACTTTAGTGCTGCCCAGTGAGGTTTCATGATCTACTCGAGAATCATCGGCCTTGAGATTGACCAGTTGATGGTTCATGTCCGTATGCATTTGCAAAGTAAAATTGTGTTAGCACTAGAAATTAAACTCAGTTTTATGATTTTTTAAACAATAAGGAATTTAGTTTCATTTTGCGATCGTTTCGTTCGTGCTCCTCACATCGAATGAATGTGAGTTCTATTCAAAATTAATAATTCGCCGCATGCTTGGCGATGACAGTTTTAAAGAGATCACCGGCAGCTCTTGCGTTGTAAATTTGTTCTTAGAATTTTATTCATTCTTTTTGACTTATTTTGCTTTTTGCTGTCTACAGTTCGGCCATCCTGACAATACAATCGCCCCGATTGACCCTGTTCTGCTCTTCACAATGTAAATGTGGTTTTAAATTAGCTACTTCCTATAACCCTGTATATGGTACCTGGCTGCAAATTTCCAACCATCACATAATCTCCTACTCTTTACACTTTACACAGCCTGTTTCTATCTTTCATTCGTTTATTGTAATTTTATTTGTACCGACAATATTTGTTTTACATTGTGACTTCAATAAAAAATAAAATTATTAGGTATACATTTTTTTTGTGAGAATATACTAACTGGGCTGCCGATGCCTCGAAGTGTGCGTAGTCATCTTCGTTGTCGTCGTGGTGATCTAACTGATGTACAGCCCTTGGCTTTCGGTTTAGGCATTCTGCTGTAAAATGGCCCATTTCTGCACATATGTGGCACGCTCCTGGTGGTCGTTTTGTTTTGCGGCATTCGGTTGCTATGTGCCCAAGAGAATTAAAATTGTAGCATCCTGTTGGCTTGAACTCCTGCTTCACCAAAGTATCTGCTCTGCGAGATGTTGACGGTAATAAAGCTGGAACATTATTAATTACCTTTTGTTTTATCATGCAAATATTGTTGAAATGTCTACGTTGTCTTTCAAATTTTTCCTTCGAATCCTTTCTTCTTTATAAGTTGACAAACATTTCACCCATTTCCTTTTCTTAACTGACTCGTTGGGATTTGCTTTAGATCAGACCTTGAGTGGAACCACTTTAATGCATTTCCCTTTAAGCGATGTGAAATGAGGATACGAACGCTTTTGTCATCCATCGTCGAATGCTTCGATTAATTTTGTTAATTGTACTTCCCAATGAGAAAACGATTTTCCGTCAAAATCAGAAAGCAATTCTTTAACACCACTGTCGAAATTGTCGTTTGATTTTAAATTCAACGTCTCGAACAGCTATTTTCTCTCCCTCATTAAATATGGCCTCATGCACTTTCAACGAATCCTTGCTTCCCGCTTACATTCATGGGAGGATGTGCGCATTCTACAAGCAAATAAGGAAGTAGTTTGCAGTGGTTACTCAGAAACTCCAATCAATAGGTCGACTGGATAATCTTCTGGTTGCAGTAAAATTGCCATCATTTATTGCTCGACATTCGGCTCACTTCCGTCACACAAGTGCATTCATGCATATCATGCCATCAAAAGTCGAGTTGTTTTAATTAGCATTTTTCAATAAACAGCTTCCCAGCGAGTGAACAAAGATCAACCAGCACACAGCTTGATGCTCTGCCCCAGCTTAAGCGCTCTCTCTCTCTCTTCCACAATAATCTCATAATTTATCCCGATAAGAACTGCGAAAATCGTTATTTCCAGTACGAAAGAGATTCCTCCGAACACACCACAACGGATGTAATATCCAATTAAAGTCCCCCATTTTACGACTGTTTAATTGCCAGGATAACAACCCAGCCAATGGCATTCGAAAGTATTCCACAGACAGATTTAATAATGACGACGTCGATGGGGACAACGACAACAAGGACGACTGACGGTTATAGTACGAAAATGACTGTACGGTTAAGTCCGCATCGGATTAGGGAAGAAACACTGGAAAAAGGTCGCTTTTTACGATTACCTCCGGTTTTATCTGGAAATCCCGATAATGAGATCGCTTATCAGTGTACCAACCGCATCGGCCTTTTAGCCATTTAACACCGAGCCTGCCGAGCCTTCAACCCTTCATCGCATCGTTGCCTTCGCAAAGGCCATGAAAAATGTACACGCATCCTGTCTGTCGTGGCCATCCCGGCTGCCAGCATCGCAGCCGCCAAAAGTGAATCTGCTCTGCAGGTGGAGACTCTGCTTAGAATAACAAATGAGCTGTCATCGCCGCCACACAGGACACACATGCAGAGCAGCCCACACGCCAACAAACGCATTGTATTTGTTGTTTTTTTTTTTTTTCGCCGTGTCACCGACCTCACTGCTGAGCATATTTTGTGTGTGGGCGGCACACGACCGTCAATATCTAGGATTAAAGCGTCTGAATTGGGAATGGAGCAAAAAAGAAAGTTCAAAATTTATGCGTAGGGGAAATTAAATTTCCTGTTTTAAAAGGCTCAGCGTTTCCTGTGCCCTCTGAATCTGGGCGATAGACATTAGACACCCTTACAGTGGAGTCACCTTTTTTCTCGGTCGCTATTCGCGCCAGAGTGTGAATGAGCATTATCCTAGTTAGTGATGTAATTTATGAAGCTAGGTCGAGCGATCAGAATGAACTTAAAATGCCGGAAGTTTGGATGGGTTTTCGGGTTTGCGCCTGACAGTGAAAATGAATGCCTCCTGATTGCAATCAGTTGACAATTAAGAGATGGTAAGGGCGCTGGCGTAGTTTGAAAGTGAGCTTGAAGCGAATGGACGTACGTGAAAAGAGGTCGAGGCAAGAAACGAGTGCATGCTTGCTACTGACCTTTGTTTTATTGGGTCTAAGCATGAGAGCTTCACTTTCGATTGTTGCCCTCGAATGGTGGGCGAACAAGACTTGGCCTGGACTGGCACTGGGCTGGCACTGTATTCAACTTGTAACAGTTTGCAGTTCGTCCTGTCATCCCCTCCCTCAGTGCCTTACAAACTCCTTACCTTCTACTTAATTTTGCAAACATAACACTTTCCCGTGGCTAGCGTCGACGTCACAACCCCCCTCGCAATCTAGATGCACTGTGAATTTCATACGTCACATGCAGCCGTGTGAATCGACTTTGATAAGTCTTGATTTTCAGCATCTGCTTGATGTTGGCATTTCATTTTGACATCCACATTTCACATCGACAACGACCCGCATTCGCAAGTAAGCTGCAGGGGGGCGGATCCAATGATGTTTTTCATTTCGCGACTTCTGCAATCACCTTTGAACGTCAAACGCCAAGACCCCCATTTGGGTGTTCTTTTTTTTCCTCTGTTTCTGTTGTCCCCCTTCCACGGCTTTGACTGTCTGAGAGTGAAGATAAACATATTCCGAAGGAAAGTTTCTTCCGTCATGTTTGCCCACCGTTCTGTTCTGCTTCGTTGACTGAGCGCAAATACGAATTGGGACTTACGGATAGCAAAAGGGACCTCAGTCGCTTGTTGTGCCAGGGCAAGCCAGCATGTGTGTTTGGCTGTGTATGGATGAAATATGGGCACACGATTGGGAGGTGAGAGGCGAGAGATGCATGAATCCCAGTTTTATGCTTGAAATAATTTCAAATGTCTTAAGATGATGCCAAGAAAAATATATTTATAGTTTCTCTTTTTTTATTTCCGTGTGTGCAGCTTCCTGCCCACAATTCCCATTTCATGTGGCAGACTCCCACACACACGTACACTCGGGCGTATGGTCGTATCGTACACAAGGACCGACCTGGACCATATGCAAACTCTATTATTTTTGGTTAAACGGAATGACAGTTGTACTGTCAAATGAAGATTGCGAAATCTAAAAATTCATATATTTCCGTAGGTCTTTGGGGACTGGTTGCTTTGACATGGATTTCAGGTTGATCCTGGGGAGAAATATGAATATGTGTATCGGGTATCGGTGTGGGTGTGTGTTTTGAGTGACAACATCCTCTGCGACTATTTGTCAGATGTCATTGTTGTTTCCGAGAGTGTTTAACGATAGCTTTGGCTTTTTTGTTAATAAAAACGTCAGGTTTGTGTGAAGTTGGTTGGTACAACACGCCTGCTTGGTTGATGGTACGCTCGAATGGTGATTCTGCGGTATTGCTTGAAGAGGCGTTTGTAAGGAAAAACACGTTTGCTCATGCGACGGAAATGCAACCTCAGAGACTTCACGAAATCACGTCATACGACTGCAAGTAGCGCAAGGTTTCCTAGAGAAAGAATCAACTCAGAAACCTGGTGATCTTCAGACCAGTGGCCATATGTAAAATATCCTGAATTTGCCAACATCCCGGGAAGCAAACGTCGACTCTGATCATTTCCATAGCGTTAGGCTACGATACGCTCTGCCATGAAAGAAGTGGAGGATACCACTTAAAAAAAAAAAACCCGTGGCATGAAGCCGAATAGAAACGTGTAACCGACGAGGCATAACAAAAGAGGCTGCAACGGACATGGCTAAGTGAGTACCGGGATTGAAAACGGGAGAAGAAGAAGCTTCTGCGGCTAAAGAAAAGGTTTCGCGCAACCTCCCACCTCAAGGATATGGAAGAGTCTAGGGACAAGCAAAAAATATGGGAATTTTATAAAAGAGCCAAAACACTGGCCTTCGGAAGTTAAGCCTTTAGCAAGGTTACCCAGCTCTTCGAAATTATGAGGTTAGGGAGTAGTAAATGCATTTAAGCAGTAATTCCAACAGCAACAAAATTTGCCAGGAAAGAGTGATTGGGAACCAAGATATCCCCCCCAGCTTTGAAGAAGTCGTCACCGCCAATGATAAGCTGTAGAACAATCAAAGCTCCAGGCGCTGATGGCTTACCATCAGAGTTTTCCACTCCGGTAGGGAGCATGAACCGTGATCATCTGTAGAATTTGGTAAGACGAAGGCATGCCCGAGTACTGGAATATCAGCTTCATATGCCACATCCACAAATACGGTGGTCCTACCACCGCCAACTATAGAAGTACTAAGGTTATCCCGTCGCTGGACATTTCTTTAACTTGTTTGCCAGGTTAGGTAAGTCTAGAGCGGATGATTGCCTTAGAGGCAGTCACATTTAGGGCCAAGCTGCTGCTGTATAGCGCAGTTGGTTGAGTGCCTGCCCCTGGTTAGCGGTATCCTCGGTTCGAATCCCAGTGAAAGCAAAGTTAATACGCTTTTATCTGGTTTTCACATCTGGTCCAATCACCATTTGCCGTTGAAATGAAATTAACGGCGCTATCACAGGAGTTGTCAATCAGTGGTTGTAGTCTGACAGTGCGTATCACTATGGACCGACATTGTCTAAGTGTGCTGGTAAATTCACTAGCTCTAAATAACTCTAAATAACATAACAGTAGGGCCAAAGGTAGGTCCGTTGTGTTACCCCAAAGATCTATTACATCCTAATCCGCGAAAAACTGGGCCAACAGCAACACGATGAAGTTGACTGATGCTTATATCACTTAGTTATGTCAGGTCATAGAAATATGGGGCGTCCTAGTGACTAAGTCGGCGATATGCGAGGGCATTGCAATTACAAATAAGGTGTGAAATGGTTTCTTCTTCCTCCTCATCGTTGTTTGCTAAATGAGAAAACATTTATCTTCTTCCTTCGAATGAATTTATTGTAAGTCTCTGTGATAAGAGAGTTTTTGGTTTTTGCTTCATGTGCGAACACAAGCAAATCAGCAAGTTTCCCTACACGTGAACAGGCTGCATACAATTGCCAAACTACATGTTTCCAAGGATTATACCTGCGCTTTATTGATGGCCACTACAAAGGCCAGGTGCACTGCAAACGTTTGAATTCGAATGGCATGACTGTTGGTATCATCGGTAAACATGGAATTTAAACGTCTTCACCTTAATTACATGTGTCCGTAGATACCTATAGATTGCACATAAGTCCCCAGGCCTAGACGGTGTTAAGAACACATTTCTCAAGAACCTCCCATCTTGCGGGAAAAAATGTTTGCAACTACTATTTAACAGTTGTTTAAAAATAGGTTACTATCCTCGAGAATGGAAAACATCCAAAATTATACCAATCCAAAAACCTGGTAAAGACCCATCCCTGGCGAGCAGTTACCGTCCTATTAGTTTATTAAGCCCAAAAAGCAAATTGTGGCATAAGGGTTTACTACACAAACTCCACATCTTTAACTTCCCAATCCACTTGGTAAAGATTGTCCAATCCTTCTTAACTGGTCGGAATTTCATGGTTTCCGATCACAAGTTTTCCCAGTTGAGGCAGGTGTACCTCAAGGATCAGTTCTTGCTCCAATACTGTATAATATATTTACTCATGACATTCCATTATCCAACAGTTATGAAGCTGCAATCTTTGCGGACGACACATGCACCTTTGCGTCAGATACGTTGGGTTGCAACATTGTAACGAAATTGCAATCTGGCGCAAATGATGTAGAAACATATCTTAATAAATGGAAAATTAAATTAAATGCTTCAAAGACTCAGACTGTCTTTTTTACTAGAAAAAGAAAAGCCTGTTTCCTGCCAAGCCACAGAGTGTAAACAACATTGAATCAGATTGGAAATCAAGTACTAAATATCTTGGGGTACATCTGGATAAAACACTAAACTTCAGTATTCATGTCCAGGAAACAATTAAAAAAGTCAACTTAGCAATACGAATTCTGTATCCCTTCATAAGTCGTAACTCTAAGATGAGTATAGAAAATAAGCTCACTATTTTTAAAACTATTTTTCAGCCCATCATGTTTTATGGTTCCCCTGTATGGGGCCATTGTGCAAAGACCCACATAAGGAAATTACAAATCGCACAGAATAAGCTGTTAAAATTATGCTTAACTTACGGTAGTATTTTTCGACTGATGAGCTTCATGAAGTCTCTAATATTGAAAGAGTTTCTATAAGACTGATGAAGTTATTCGAACGACATAAATTGTCTTGCAATCAATCTGACAATTACTTGATTTCAAGTTTGTATAATGATGCATAATACGCCTTTATCTATACTTTTATTAATTTATTTATTTAATTATTTATTTACTAACATATATATATATATACTTATTTATCTTTTTTGTTATTTATTTATTAACTTCCTTATTTATTTATTTGTTGATCTGTTTATTTATTTATTTGTTTAATAATTTATTTATTTATTTATTTATTTATTTATTTAATTAATTAAAAATTTATTTATTTTATTGAAAATGTATATATTTATTTTACTAAGTGTGAAAATTGAAAATGAAATCAAGGAAGAACACCACCACCTTCCCATTCTAAGTCCATTTTTAATCGAATTCATATATTTATGTTTTTTTTACTGTATAGAGGTTTTTGTTATCAGGTTTTCATCTGCCATAAACAATTAATTCTTATGTAGATTGTTAATAAATATATAAATTGTCAGTAGCAAGGTTATTTAACCAAATCTCTGTAAATTGTGCAATAGCGACGACAATGTAAAACTAAAAACTCATACTGTATAAAAAAAAAAAAAAAATAGATTGTACATTTCCTTGAATGAAAATGTCAATCTTTTTTGAAAAAGCCCCTATGTCCTTCTCTTTGTTTTTCTGAATAGTTTAAAACAAAAACCAAGTAAATTTGTTGAAAATTGCGTGCGTTAAACGAAAACGCACAAAATATCAACTTCGTTTTATACACAGAGACACACATCTCTGCAAAACGTTGCCTATAGGTAAGGATAGATTGAGGTGGCTGACTGCCGCGCTTACGGACAGCAGACACACTTAGGCAAAGCATAGACTCATTGTGTTACCACGCGGATCTTAGGCTACCTATTCCCCAAACCAATTTGTGCTTCTGATAAAGCGAAGAAGAGGGCTGATTCTGATGCTGCTCAGTTCAGCCAGATTAACAAAGAATTGGTTCAACAGAAGTCTGAATCTACGGGATGAGAGAGCACTGCAGCTACATAGCAAGTGTTCAATGGTTTCTTCCTCATCTTTGTCCATGCAGCTTCTAAAGAAATCATTATAAGGAAGGCCTAGACTAGAGGCGTGATTTTCGATGGCACAATGCCCTGATAAAAAAAAAAAACGTTGCCTATAAGATCCAGTAAAGCGTATTGTGAGAATGCTTAATCAACATACGACAGCATTCATCGCAAGGAACTATTCGAAGCTATGGCCTAATTCGGGACTCCGGAGAAATTTAACCGCTTGGGTAGCGATACATACGCGATACACTGTGAAGTTCGACACAAGGTTTTCCGAGCCATTCGAAACCAAAAGAGATGAGCTGTGGTGTTGTTTCTTCAATCTGGCACTGGACAAGATAGTGCTGAAGGCACTTTAAAACATTGAAGGCACTGTCTTCTACAAGTCTGTCCAACTGCTGGGTTAAGCAAACACCGGTAGTGCTTGTTCCCAACTTGCCACGGTGGAAGCATTCAACGCAATTGAAGCAGAGTCGAAACGAGCTGGTCTTAAGGTCGATGTGGACAAAATAAAATAAATGTGTTTTTCTGCAAGCGTATATAGTGAAAATAAAAAGACGTGTCGTCGCCAGTGAAGATAAGAAACGTGTAGCTGAGTTTTTTTTTATTTTATTAATCTTTTTATTCTTCCGTCAACTCAATCAGCATTTGAACAATGATCTACATTCGCTCTTGGAATGAACAAACACATTGCAAAAAATGCTGATGTAGCTGATGCAGCATTGTGCACAACTATCCATCACGCCGGATCGAGACCATCCCGAATGCAGTGTTGGGGATCTATGGTGAGGGGAATTTATGTAGTTCTGCTTAGGGTGAGGAGGAGTTTATATTTGACTATATACGCTTAAATTTCTTTCTGCATGTAAAATACATTAACAACATATCCTACATCCGCTTAAGTTACTCATCATATTTATCGTCGATTATAAAATAAACGCGGATAAAAACAATGCTTCCATGCAACCACTATTTTCTGTGTTTCATTCCTGAATTTATTCACACATTCATTGGGTTGATGTACATATTCGCAATATTATGCGCCTATAAGCATTTTTTCCTGTTTCTTAGAACATTTGCAGGGGTGGTTGATGTATTAAATCATTGTGAAATAATGTTGCATCTATAAGTATGCAACTTTTGGTATACCCAAAGTGTCTCTGCTATACATTCCGTTTAGGTTTCGTAATCGATTCTTTTCATTGTTTCAAAATGTTTTTAAATTCATTATAATTGAGTATTTTTTCATTTAAAGATATGGTCACGGTACACATACACAACCATCACCTTAAACGATTCCACCCTTATATAATAATAATTTGGGTGGCGCGACAGTCCGAGACGTCCCTGGGCCTAGCTTCTCAGCAACCACTCGTGTTGTGCGTGCTATTGTTCTTTCACGAGTGGAAGGGACCTACAGTTTAATGCCGACTCCGAACGGCGAAGTTGAGAAGCTTTTTCCAGACAGGAATACTCTTTGAGCATTGTCAGTAACTCGAAAGAGGTGGAGCCGTGAATTATCAAAGGTGGTAAATTCGGGTATCGAACCTGGCACCCTCTGCGTAGGAGTCGACGCACTTACCCACTACGCCACGGCGACCACATTCCACCCTTGACTGCCAGAAATGTTATTATTGTCATCGGTGCTGCCAAGTTTTTGTGATGAATTATTAAGCGCCGATGATCGTTTTTTTTTTGTGCACATATTTAAGCTTGTAAAAAAAAGCACCTAATGTTGTCTAGCAAAAACTGTTCCCTCACACACCAATTAAAAAAAACATCACGATATACAGCATCGATTTTTAAGAAGTAAGAGACTGTTGACCGCTGCGCTAACGTGTGCTCCCCAGACGACTTCCTAGCGAAGAAAGGACCAAGAATTGCTCTTGGCAACCGCTGTTACAATGGTTTGTCGAAGTAACTGGGTTCGAAATTCTTGGTTGGAAGAACAAATTCGTGCTTTATAAAAATTTTATTTTGCCTGTCCTGCTGTATCAACCCGAGAGCTAGACGAGAAGCCGCAGAGAAAGTTCTTGTTGCCATCGAAAGAAGAAGAATACTTTCCCTACACGGAAGGACACACAACTGCGAAATCTACGAGCTGCTTCAAGTTCGAAAGTTCCGACGATTGCACTGGCTAGCCCCTAATCGCATGGACACCAATGCTTCATCGAAGCTCGATCGAATCTGAGCTTCCAGGTTTGAAAGGGAGTGGAAGACCAAAGCTGGGTTATAAAGGCGAGTTCGTCGCTTTATCTTCATGACTGGATGAAGCGTGCCCAGACCAGACTCAGGTTCAGACTCTCCATGATTCGCAGGCCCCAAAACATTTGCTCATCCTTCCAGCAATTGTCAGTAAGTCGAAAAATGTAGTAGCATAGATAATCTTCTAACCTTGAATTTAAAATGGATTCATATGAGTTAAATTTAAAATGCAACACACCTGTGAAAGTCCATTGCTTTGATATACTTCCCCATTTATCACCACCCATGTATGAAAAGCAAGTAAACTTCAGCAACAATTCGCACAGTAGAAAGTCAAAAGTAAGTTTCACTTCCCTCGTGAGGTGTGCACTCACCACTTGTTCAAGCTTGCCGAGATAATTGTGAGCAGATTATTTGTGTATTCACCAAGCTAGCATGAACTGCTTTGTACCATTAATTGTAGCCCGTCGTGCATTTTTCGCTATCGCGTTACAACACTCCCCAACAGTGAGATAAATAACTCTTTCTCGCCCCCAGACTAAACTCACAGGACCGCGATTATTTATTACATATGCTTGAATCACGCACTTTTTTATAATGATGCAATTACACCCTGGATAGACAATAAATTCAACAAAGAAAAAAAATAAAGATATTTACTCTCTCGCGCGCACATGCACACACCTCGCTGAACGCGCCCATCCGTCATTCTAGACACGCGCTCATTCATTTGCAAATCTGCAATAAAGTCGGCGCGAAGCTGGGCAAAAAAAAAGTTTGCCTTTAATAAAGCACGCCATTGGGAGTAATTATTTTCTGGCGGTTGTTTTACAAATGATTATGGCTAAATCACTTTTGGGCATATAGGACCCCTCCCCCCTCCAACCAAGGCGTCCTTAATGATGCAGAGAGGAGGGAATGGAAAGAAAAAAACTGAATCCTCGCACAGCCCTTTATCGGCTTTGTACCGAGCTCCCGCTCATAATTAATGAGCAACATTAAGTCTGAATCAGCTGCGAACCGTCGGCGTCTCTTCTTTTATTTTGCAAAGTTTTTCTTGTTCTTGCTCTTGTTGTTGTCCCCCAAACATCCAATGCCGTTCATTCCTAATTAAATTACACATAACCGTACACACATTCATGCCCCCATTGCGAGTGTCACTGAGCGGAGATTACACTTTGTCACTTGATAACAAGACACATTCCATGCATGCGGAGGCAATTGAAAATTCCACTTGTAGTCACATGCAGGATACCTTATTGTGGCATCTAAGGAATGAGACCTCATTCAGATGTTTCCCAATAAAAGAGTCCTTACTGTAATGGTGCGGCGATGGTAGCTCACTCAATGCACTCAGGGAAATGACAAATGAAAGTAGCTCTCCTCTCAAAAAGAGTTACAATGATGAGCAAGTGCCTGTAATTACCGCCCTAATTCCCTTAATTAGAAAATTCTTGTATCGTTCTTTGTACGTTAAGATGTACCATAAACGAGTGCAAAACAAAACCGCATACATAACGACCACACACATACACACACACGGGTGGAAAGATGGAAAACAATAATTATGTCACATCAAAAAGTTATGAGAGTTTTAGTGGCGCCCAACGAACATTGTTTCCATGGAGGACGACGATGGAGAACGTGTTATATGATGGAAGTTAAAGTGATTTGTATGCATGTATGCATGTGTGTGGGGAGCATACAGAGGAGCGGTTTGGCCGGAGAAAGATGTTCTTGTGCTTGTACTCAAAAACGGCGGGCTGTCATTTATGTGGTGATATAAATTCTGAAGTTCATAATTTCTCATAAAGGACGACCGCAAATGATGAAGTAGGTGTTGGTGGCTTTGAGTTGATGATTTCCCAACTTAGTCTTCAAGATTCTTCAACGACGCCCGTGAAGCTTAGATGATTGCGGCGTCAACTTGTTATCCAAAACAGCGTCATCTTTGTGGGCGCTTTTACAGGGTTTTATATGGTATTTTTTAATGAGCGTAACTCTTTATAATCCAACCGCGGAATCACCACGAATGGGACCACTTAAACACTCTATGGTGACTCTCTTCAGCTAACAAGATCATCGACTGATAGCCTTAGGCGGCGCGCTGAATTCCACTGCTTTGCTGAACGCCTAGTTTTGATTTCATGACAACGAGATTACCCCTATCGAGTTGCGGACAATGCTCTGAGAAGTTTCAAACCACATTTAAAGTTGGCATAAATCTGGTGGCTCGCTGGCGTTGTTGGTTGGCTCGACTACTCCTACTCCACCGGGGTTACCAGGTTCAATACCCGAATTTACCACCTTTCACAATTCACGCCAGCAGTTCTTCCGAGGCACTGACAATGCTCAAAGAGTACTCCTGTCTAGAGAGGCTCCTCAAACTTCCCAGTTCAGAGTAAGCATAAAATTGTAGGTCCCATCCACTCGTGTTGGAGCAGCACGTATAACACGAGTGGTTGCTGTAAAAGCTGGGCCCAGATCCGCCTCGGGCAGTTGCTTCATCCATTTATTAAGAAATTAGGTAGGTGGTAATTGGCTGTCCTGATAACCTTATGGCCGGGGCTCTCTTAGACCAACGTGATGGGGCCTTTGTGCCCTTTCTAGGGAATGATTTACTAACGTGAGACGTGCTTTTAATCCAGAACCATCTAGATCCACATATGAATCGTAGAATGTTGATCAGTGCAACACCGCTTTCATATTAACTGCCTCATTGTCTTTGCTAGAACTGCGAATTTGCAGAGTAGATACTTCTTCATCATCTCCACAGCTTCTGTAAAAGTGTTACGTTCGTGCGGTTCTAACGCATTGGACATCTACCTCTTTGTGGTGAAATTTACTTGAACTCTGTGCGTTACCCTTTTACGCAAATATAAGAGTGGGCCATATTACCTACGTGGGCCGTATTTGCCGCACTTACCCTACACTTTCGGAACATAGTGACAGTTTGGACAGTGTTTGGTGTTCTATGGAATATATCACTCTATAGCAATACAAGTCCCTACTGAGTTGTATCATCATAATTATATGCACCTCTGAAAACCAACCACGATCACCGCATGTCTATACTCTAACAAACCTCGCGATTTGGGCTTTACAGCCGACAGTAACACTGAACAAGTAGGTTGGCAATAAGTTTCAAGGCCGGTCGAACTTCGCTTCATGGTTACTAACACTTGCGTTCCTAATGACCACACGTCTTGTATGTTTTATGATTATGTCTACAATAGTTTGCCACTTCTAGGTACAATCATTTCGTTCCGAGGTCTAGTGTGGTAAATGCCTAGCAAATAAGCCAGAAAGATTTTGGAGTCTACAAGCATTCGAGCAAGCATCTATGGCTTCACAAAAAAATCGGCGTCATCGGGCTGTATTTTCTTTGAAATAAGGAAAGAGACACAGTTACAGCTCGATAATGTCAAGATATTCTTGCTGTAGGTCCAACAAGACGGCGCGGTGCTACTTGAGATACAAGCGACAAAACGCAAAGGTCGAGTTTGTGAAGAAGAAACTTCGAGACTGGATCATCACCCGGCAAGCTTTCAGCAACCTGCCGCCATCGTGACGATTTGATACCACTCCATCATTTTCTCTGGAGCTACGTCAAGTCCTTAGTCTACGCAAATATGCCAACAACTGTGGACGAACTCCAGGCCTGCACTTGAGATGCCGCCTGCAGAACAACGCCGCACATATTGCTTCGAGTCAAAAACACCACGCCCGCTTGACGCTTAGCATGAAGCCTTAAATAGCCTTAAAATAAAGTCAGAACCAACTGTATTTATATCTCATGCCATAGTTGTTTTACTTAAATGACTTTTTACCCACCAACAAAATTCTAATAGACTCTTCTGTAATTTGTTTAAAAATGTGGAAGTATGCCATTTTCTATCGACTTACCACAAGAGTTGCCGGTTAGAGGGTTGTTCTTCTCTAGGCTCATTGTACAAAAAAACACAATATTTTTCCTTTTATCTTTTTTGTGAAAGTTTTTGTGTATACCAATATTCTAAGCAAGCTGGGAACCATAGTCAACCGTCACATCCTTATTTTAATAAATGTGTCAACACCCAAAAAATGTTAAGGACAAATCTATACTGCTATGACACCTCTTGAGGAAGAGCAACAAATCATGGTGAACGTGGGGTCAAATATTTGTGTTGTAATCTGTTCCGTGAAAGTATCATACGTCACGACTTTTTTGCAAGCTATAATTTGACTTCTAGTTTGATTTTGGACTACAATTTGTCAATATTGGGAGCTGTAAGCCAAGGGCCCAAATTTGTACCAGTCGAATTTTCTAATCCAAAAGTATGAGCAGTAGAATCATCAATCTTTGGATTCAGCAGCAACATAAAAGTATGTGCTCATATATTTCAAAAAAGAACAAATCAGTTGCGATTCTTTCCACTTCCCACAATAGTATCGAAATGTAAGGCCCAAAAAGTATGTCAAAAATTATACTCGAAAGGAGGTGTTGACGATATGGACAAGTGCCTTGGTGAATACAAGTTAAATTAAAAGAAGTTCTGTTTCGGAAAAAAATATAACTGGGGCAGCATGCCTTTATTGAAGTCACTTACGAACTGAACTTACGATTATTTCCTATACCTATTTATTGCCCTAAATTGCTAACTCAGCACTTAACACCGTGGGACAGCAATCGCCAGTTCGATGTGCCAGACGCTTAGGTCAACATATCCGGCGACAATTGGGCTGCACTTGCCTGGTGTTATTTTTCGGCGTGTGTAAAAATAACTTATACTTACACAGAGAGACGAAAGAAGAGATGGCCTTTGGCTTATTTTTATAACTTTGTTGATGTGGCTGCATTTTCAGCACTCGTGATGTATACACTTTAAGACTTTAACAAACCGTAGAAGGTTTTTGAGTGAACAATTGGCCAGACAGAAATCGAGGATTGTTCACAAAGTACCCAAATCATACGAAATTGTCATCACATCACGTAGTGGAATTAAAAGAAAGCAATCTTTTTCTGCCGGGTGTGTTGGCTGTTGATAATAATATAATAATATGGGTGGCACTTCAGTCCGAGGCGGACCTGGGCCTAGCTTCTACAGCAACCACTCACTCGTGTTGTGCGTGCTATTGTTCGGATGGGGATGGGACCTACAGTTTAATGCCGACTCTGAACGGCGAAGTTGAGAAACTTTTTCTAGACAGGAATACTCTTTGAGCATTGTAAGTGACTCGAAAGAGGCGGAGCCGTAAATATGAAAGGTGGTAAATTCAGGTATCGAACCTGGCACCCTCTGCGTAGGAGTCGACGCACTTACCCTCTACGCCACGAGTTATGATTCAATTAAAAACAACTTCTTAGGTTTTTTTTTGTATATATGTATATATATATTACAAATTATATTTAAACTTAATAAATAAACTTAAGATTTTGTAGCACAGTGAACTTAATTTTTTGTGTAACGATCATTACACGTCCACGATCAAAACTGAAGTGCCGCCAAGAATGCCTACTTGCTTGATGCATCTCTCAAAATAAGCCGTTACAGCTTGGATTTCGTTAGCGTCTTTGAAACTCGCGTGATCTTGACAGCCAATCATTTAATGAAGGTTTTTAGTGGCTTTTCCTTCGAATTGCATATTAATGTGTGATATTATCTTTAATAAAAATTGTACAAATATTTTAGTAGTAAGGTACCAAACCAAATCTCTGTACCCCTAAAATTGTTTCCAAAAATGTAACTTCTTGCCACAATAAAATATCTATCTATCTATCTTGACAGCCAATCATGATTGATGGAAACGCCGCTTTGATGTTTGGAAAGAGACCAAAGAGTTTGCTTGGCTTCTGTAACGGTACTTATGCATGGATGCTGGTATGCATTGAGTTGTCGCGTGATGCTGTTCAAGGCATTGCCAGAAGCAACGAAACGGATGTTTCTGTAGCTAACATATTTTATATAGCATGTTACTCACGGCGATCCTCTGTTGATAGAAGGGTTAAATTCCAAAAACTGCGTTTCCCAAAAGACCTTAAATTCCAAAAACCGCTTGACTCAAGAACATTTAAAATTATTGTTTTTGGATATAATAAAAAAAAACAATATTTTAGGAGACTTTTGAAAATCCCAAGTCCATACGGCACCTAGAACTCGAAATATTTCAATTTGAAAATGAAAAACACACCCGGGTGTGGTTGTTGACACAAGGGTTAATAAATAAGTTATCAGTTGTAAAATTGAATTTTCTTTACAAACCTATTTCCCATCTACTTATCCGGAGATCATTATCATGGCTGCAAGGCGATGATGATACCAATTATTATTATTTTTTTTTCATCACATGGCACACAAACTTAAGTTCTCTAGGTGGGACACTCTGAATCTACGCAGCAGTTGTTTGCTCATCTCATAGATTTCATCAAATAAACAATGTTAATTAAGGAATAGTGAGTGAATAAATCCGTCAAACTCTAAGCGATACAAGCTCAAATCAATTAAGTTCCTTAAAAGTGTTTACACCTTGTGAATTTACACGGTAGTTAATAATGTTGGGGATAAACATTGCTGGAAAACTTATCTACAAGCTTATTATTTTACATCTATTGTCATAGTTAGGAACTTCTTTGAAGAAATATAATTTGCGGAGAGAATATCTCGTGAACTTCTGTGTATCATGTGGGGAATCGGAAATGATGGAACTGCATTCTAAGACTAGAAAGACGTGCAAAACCTATATAGCGTTGGACTTCGCAGTCGTATAATCAATCCTCTGCCATAGATAATTAATTCTTATATAGATTGCTAACAAATATAGAAATTGTCACTAGCAAGGTTATTTAACCAACTCTCTGTAAATTGTGCAATAGCGATGACAACGTAAAACTAAAAACTCATACTGTATTAAAAAAAAAAAAGTATAATCAAAATGTAATGAAAAATGTATCTCAGCATCAAGCATTAAACCAGTGAAAATCTACCAGTTTTCATTAACACTATAGAAATACCGTACGCTAATGAAGCAAAATATCTTGGTATGCCACTCGATGCGAAATACAAGTGGATGGCCCACGTGAAAAAGAAACGGGATCAGATCGAGATCATTACTTAGAAGGCACTCCAAGCTAAGCATGTACAACAAACTGCTATTATACAAGCAAGTACTGAAGCCCATATGGACTTACGACATACACCTATGGGGCTGCAGCAAAGGCAATAACAGAAGACTTATTCAGTTCTTTCAAAATAAAATTATTGCGAAAGCTCCCTGGTATCTCAGGAATTGTGATATACAAAGGGACCCAGAGATAACTACTCCGTTTGAAAGCTAAGAATAATACTTCATGGTCATTGTAACAATGCCATCCTCTAAAGTTTGGACATGAGACGTTTGGTACGTCGTCTCCAACGAACGAGACCCGTCGACAGAGATAATGGATGATAGAGATATCCAACTTCGGCCATTTTTACCCCTAGCCCACAACGAAGATGTAGGGGTAATCCTTTGTATTTCACTTATACATTTACAACGCTTGTCAATTCACCACAATATGGCGGCCGATTCGTGAATTTTGTGGGAAAAAAGCAGCAGATTCATGAATTTAGTGGGAATCCATGTACTTTCCATGTAACGTACATGGGTATGTTGTTCGGAGGGTGTTCAAAAGTTGACTAGTATTTTTAAGGGAATTTTTTTACATTGTTATATGGACTTTCGTGAATAAAAATGTATTGCAATGTCCATTTAACTGGAACTATTTCACCTCGAATTAATTCTTAAGTGTACATACAGCCTATTCATAAACCTTACTTGACAAATTAACTCAAAAAATTAAGCCCGCTTTATACGCTTAAATCATAAATTCTGAAAAACTCATGAATACAATTTAAACAATTTGATAAGAACAATGGCAAGATATTGCAACTTTTACTAATACTAAAAAATGGTTGTCAAAACATCTTATTTGTGATTCACGCTTCAATAATATTTTTATTATTGGTTAACTGAACGTGTGAATGTATTATTAATTTTTATTCATTTGAAAAAATTCACACTATGTTGTGCATTCATTAACTATGTCCAAGTATTTCAGATTGTAAATTGCTCAAAGTTTTAATGAACCGACTTCATGAACATAAGCTTTGTTCGTTCGTTTACCCCTCCATTCTGCGTTGAAAATTGAACACAGAAATTTGAAAAAACGTTCAAATAACCAGCGAATTTTCAAATAAGAACTCTAATTCACCCCATTACTAAGGTGGGGAAGGGTATCAGCTGTCTCCACAGCTGTTCTCAAGAGCTCACAGACGGGGTACAAAAAGCGTATAAAAAACGCTGTCAGATGAAATCAAGGGGCAAGTGAGTTAGGAGTTGGATATCTCTATAATAGCTTATCTCTGCCCGTCGATTTGGCGCAATAATAATAAACAATCCTAACGATGGTCATGGCAGGTGATTTTACTGAAGGTCTACCTGCAGCACGCGAAAATATCCTTAAATGTAAGCTACTAGATAAGGAAACTTAGTTGTAGTAAAGACAAACCAAAAGGGGAGGGTTTTTGTAGTCAGTAAAAATCTGACACTACTATGTGGACACGGATCACATAGTGTCTTGTTAAAGATTTTCACCAACCCAAGTAACAAAAAAAAAAAAAATACACCGAGATCTTTAATTTCTCCTAGGCGAATGAGCCCAAAATCAGTTGTAGAATAATCATAGACTATCTGGAATGCAAATCGTTGTACAGTCAAAACATTAAATTTCTGAATACAATTGACTCCCCAAGTCGAATTGTCGCGGGATACCATAACTTGCCCGAGTTAGAGAGAGAGTTTGAATTATTGTATCGCTGTCACTGTATCGTATATCAGCTCAACGGGAAAAAAAAGCAGGAACTTAATGAAATCTGTCAAACTATGCATACGTCTGCGAATGTTTGAATTTTCCAGTATTTGAAAATTTCATGAGCATAGTTTAAGAACAAAAGAAATAGTAATGGCCCTACATTGCTACCTTGTGGCACGCTCGTTGTATCTTTTATTACCCGAGATGTAGAAAGTAGCAAACCCACTCTTACATTGATGAGCAGGATCCCGGAGACATTAGATTGTTTTAAAGCAAAGTGTGATGTACTGCATCGAAGGCTTTCAAGAAGTAGGTATAAAGCACATCAGCTTGTAAATGATTTTTGCTAGTCGTGCATAAGGCTTATCGGCGCACCGAAGAACATCCTCCCTAAGTCACGTCACGGCTGCGTATGGAGAAACAGAAAGAAAGGTAGGCAAACCTAATCTTAAATGCTAGTTTTGGAACAATCGGTACCATTTGGTCCGAAGACGTCAACTCAGGCATCATTAGATCTGAAACTGCAGCTCTGATACGTCACAAGCTTTCAAGATTTATAGACTTAAAATTAGCATCTCCAGAGAGCCGATTTTCTGTTTCATACTAAGTTCATATTCATCTCCTCACAGAATAAGAATCCCTTGTGGCCGTACGAACTAGATATCATCAATCGTTCGCATTCCAATCACCAGTTCCGACCTTCATGAAGTCACTTTGCATATGGAAGTGTTACACGGAGAAAATAAATAAACAAACAAGCACTGAACACCTCATTTCGGAATGTGTACTAAATTCTAAAGGTTACAATACTGGGTACAGATTTTTCTTTTGCGCATGACTGTGTAATATAATTGTGGGAAAAGTCCAACCCTCACCCGGCCATTCCCCCCGTGCAAGCGCTAAGAATGAGAGTGAAAGTCTGCAAAACGTGTTCGATGGCATCTGCATCATCATTCAACTGCTTAAATACTTTAGCCGGCCTATTATCCGACACTACCAAGTCAGCCAGCCAGCCAGCCAGCCAGCCAGCCGTCCTTCACTTGAATCAGGCCCCGCATACCCATTCCCCCACCATCCACCTGCTGTTTAAGGGTGAACCTTAATGGGGAGGCAAAAATGGAAAAAAAAGGAAGGCTGCAAAAAAAAGGGAAAAAAGGGGGGAAAGCGAATGAGCGTACTTGGTGGTAGAATGTCAGTAATTTCGTTTTCATCCCGTTTTATGCGATTTGAATGGAATCCTAGCGGGGAGCCGGGATTAGAAACATACACCACTCTTGTGCACCCACCAACCCCCATCCGAACGCACACGGCGATAGCGTTAAAACCATGGCCCATGCATATGTGAATGTGAATAAATACGCTGTAGGTGCACACTGCATATGTACGTCCCGTCAATGATGTTGCTTTGCTTTAGAAAGCGCAGTTTATGGATTTCACTTTTCTCCACACGGATGGATGGGCTTTGGTTGTCTGCAACGACCGTGCTGTAGAGGGAGTGCTCTTGATCTGTCTGGGACTCTTTCGGACCCGCACACTCGCTTCTACCCATCTGTCTGTTTGTCTGTCGCGACTGTTTATTTGTCTGCTGGCGGTTGGTTATTTGGTTGACTCTGTGTCTGAGTTACAAATTGTTGAAGTGATGAGAAGGAAGACACAACAAAAAAATTAACAAAACCCTTTTTACTTTTATTTTTCAAGCTGTTTTGTTCTGTCATTCGTTTTGTACGTCCCCAACGTCACTAGCCGTGGAGAGGGTGTTTGGGACATCATTGCACCTGGCTGCAGTTATTTAGATTCTGCATTCGGATGGGTGCATGGGTGGTATGTGGAATACGCAGAGGGTTAATTTTGGTCTTAGCTGTTTCCTGTCTGTGCTGACTAATTGGTTTGCAGCTTAAGTGGGTGCAGAACGACGGACGGTTACTACCGCAGGATGGAGACGGTTTACTATCCGCAGAATAATGCTATGAAAATTCCTTTTGTTATTTCACCTGTGGGATAAGTAGCGGTTCACGCTGAAGACCTCAAACATACTCGTGCCTTGAATTTCGGTTAAGACAGAAGGATTATCAGCTTAATTGCCGGATGAGGGAACTCATGGAAAAAATTAGCGCGTGGAAGTGCTATAGAATGACGTACTCTGAAATAATTTTCCTACACCACAAATTCCACATTCATCACATATTTTACTACTCTTAGGACTTATTTTCACATAGCAGAGCTACACCTTGGCAAACATTTCTGTTCATTCTAATGTTACCTGGTGTGTTCTTGCAGAGGTATGGGACTAGAGAAGAATCAAGGCTATACGGGAGCAGTGGTTTTATTTTGTAAATATTTTATTACTTGCATTCTAGCTAAAGTGCTGGGAAATGGCAATTCTCTCAACCTGCCGACTGTATGACGTACGATGAGGAGGATGATAGGATCTCGGAGAGGAGGAATCCTTCAGAGGAAATAAGGTGTCTGTACCCATGCCAGATTAAAAGGTATTTCCGGCTTGTTTGAAGAAGACTCAAACTGAAACAACAGTCGCTCGAATAAACGGGATAATAAAACGATACACACATTTCTAGCTGGCGAGAACCTAATCCGGTCAAGAACCCAATTAGAATGGAATTTCTTGACCGCAATTTCAGGTGCTGCGTACAGCCACAGACAGATCCAAACACGACGCTGCTGTCTTGTGAACACCCTCACCTTGCTCATGTGAGAGGAACGCTAGTTGATTCATTTGGGCAGTCTATGCAATTTCCCTCTATCACATATTTCCGCAGGATATAATCTCAAATCGTAATGCTAGTTGTGTCTGTAATTGTGACATTCAGCTGACTGTTTACGGCACCCATCCATATCGTGCCACTGAATCCGATAACTTCGTCGACCCCATTGTGCTTGAATTCAAGAGATGGCCTCTCGGAATGATGGAATTTTGTCAACGTTCGCAACATTATTAGTTGCTTGTATTTCTATCCAGGCAGGACTTGACTTAAATCAGGACATTTATCAATATGTATACATTTTAATAATAGTTTAAAGAACACTGAACCATACAGATTGAGCACAGTTTCTCTCGAAATTGGAGTAACTGAATGAGATACATAAGGTTAAGGTCGACAATCCTAATACCAAAGGTGTATTTGAAGCTGCTCTTTTTAAGTTCAAATAGAAGGTAATCACGGTTAAAAAAATTCGAATGGTATCATGCAAAAAAAGTTCATTAATTTAAACAATATTAGACTTAAGAATTGATGGCATTTAAGTGACGTGACGTTTTCTTAAGTATCATTCAACAGAAACGGTCTCACAGCGCTGTAGTTTATATAGGCAAAGAGATATATATGAGATCCTAGAAGTACATGCTTTAGGTTGCAATTACATGCTGAGTGGTGCTAGAGAATTATTTTTTTCACAAATTCACATTGTTGTTTGTTTGTTTATTGTGGCAGCAATTTTACAATGGTTATACATTACATTCTTTGTTTACAGAGATTCGGTATTATCACCTTACTACTAAAATATTAATAAAAGTTCTTATATATATAATATAAGCCTGTCGTGACGCAGTCGATACTGAGAATCTGGAAGGATCATTTCTGTAGACTGTTAAACGGCGAGGAAGACTCCAATACCGCTGTCAGCCAGAATGTTCCACTCAACACAATTGACGATGATCGACGAGAATTCCGTCCCCCCAGGTAGACGAAGTCAAGATAGCGATATCGACACTAAAGTCGAATAAAGCTGCTGGTGCAGACGGGCTGTCTGCGGAACTGTTTGAGGCAGCTGGAGATGAACTGGTAAGGTACATGCACCAACTCATCTGTAAGATATGGTCGGAGGAAAGCATGCCCGATGAGTGGAATCTCAGTATCGTATGCCCGATTCACAAGAAAGGAGACCCCTTTGATTGCACCAACTATAGAGGGATAAGTCTCCTTAACATCGCCTATAAGATCCTCTCTGCCGTTTTGTGTGTGCGCCTGAAACCATTCGCCAACAACCTTATAGGTCCTTATCAGTGCGGTTTGAGGTCGGCGAAGTCCACCATCGACCAAATCTTCACACTACGGCAGATCCTGGAAAAGACCCAAGAGATGCAGATCGACACCCACCACCTATTCGTCGATTTCAAGGCCGCATATGACAGCCTGCATAGGGACGAGCTATACAACGCCATGTCTAGTTTTGACATCCCTGCCAAACTCGTCAGGTTGTGCAGGCTGACGATGGAGAATTCTCTGCTCCATCAAGGTCGGTAACGAACTCACTGATACCTTCAATTTCGGAAAAGGTTTGATTGGTGCTGCCATGCGACGTCTTTAAGATCATCATGGAGAAGATCGTGCAAGACTCACACGCCAACACCAGAGGCACGATCTTCCAGAAGTCCGTACAACTGCAAGCATACGCGGATGACATTGACGTGTTTGGCAGAACAGAACAATGAGAATATGAGGCTGGCATTGAGCCTGGAGCGGCTAAAATGGGTCTAGCGGTGAATGAGGGCAAAACGATTTACATATATGGTGCCACCAAGAAAGGAAATGCAACATCGGCGTTTTGGACAGAGTGTCACAAGGTTCAGCTATAACTTCGAAATAGTCAAGGACTTCATCTACCTCGGCTCCGCAGTAAATAGTACGGAGAACATCAGTACCGAAATCAAACGCAGAGTAACTCTTGCCAACCGCTGTTTCTATGGGCTCCAGAGGCAATTGATTAGTACAGCCATCTCTCGAAGGATCAAGCTGACTTTCGTCCCAGTCCTGCTGTACGGCGCGGAGGCATAGAAAATCTTAAAAGCGGATGGGGAAGTTCTTGGTCTCTTCGAGAGAAAAGCTCTGCGTGCGCTCTTCGCTCCTGTTTGCGGTTTCGGTTTCTGGAGTAGAAGATTCAACCACGAACTGTACAGCGGCATGAGCCTAGTCAGGCGTCTACAAATTCAACACCTAAGATGGCTGGGCTATGTAGAGCGCATGGACTACACTGCTCCAGCTCGAAGAGTCTTCGACTCCGAACCAGTGGGACAACGCATAGAGGACGCCCACGGAACCGATGGCGCACCCAGGTGGAGAAGGACCTGAATCAACTTGGTGTGTGCAGTTGGAGACAGCTGGCTAAAGATCGTGCCGGCTGGAGAGGCTTACTGGTTGAGGCCCAGGCCAACCCCGAACTGTAGTGCGACCAGAAGAAGAAGAAGAAATAATATATCACGTAAATAATTTTAAGGAAAAGCCACTAAACAACCTTCATTCGCTAGAGCGAATTTTGAACTTGATTTAAAAAGTTCACAGCAACTTCGACACCTAATTCAAAGGAGACAAAGTGAATAAATAAATAAATATATGAAAACATAAATAAATAAATAAATAGATAAATACATAAATAAATAAATAAATTAATAAATTAATATAATAAGTAAGTAAATAAATAACTAATAGAATAAGTATAAGTAATAAGAATAAGTAAATAAATAAATAATAAATGTATGAGTACTTAAATAGAGGAATCATCAACAAATAAATAAATATATACATATATAAATAGATAAATTGAATATATAAATAAATAAATTTTGTTGATAAATAAATAAGTATTGAAGTATTGCACTTATAACGAAGCTAGATTTCAAATCAAGTTATTTTCAGATGATAAGCATGAGATGTCATATTTGTGATTTATTTTTTCAATTATAGATGATCAATTCTATTTCAGGAAGTACCTCTGTAGAGAAAAACCTTGATAAGTTAAAAATCATTTCAAAACTTTGTTTTGAGATATTTGAAGACTGCGAAGATGATTCTTTGCGCACTTGCCCCACACTGGAGATCCATAGAATATGATGGCTCGGAAAATAGCTTTAAAAATTAATAACTTGTTGTGAATGTCCAGGTGTGAGTTCCTACAAATGAATAGATGAAGAACCTTTATGATGACATTCACTTTTTTAATGATTTCTTGGACATGTCGATTGAAAGTCAAGCGCTTATCTAAATAGATGCCTAGATACCTTACACTGTACTTCCACTCAATCTAAATTCACATTGAAACTTTCATATAAGGCGAAACCTTCACCAAATTTCTAAATGTTAATGAAATGAACTCAAGAACTAAGGAACTCGGCCCGCAGATATAGCCCCGCACGGGCTATCAGATAGCCCGCCCATGCGGTACAATTTTTGTCAAAGCTTACTGAAAATTAAGGAAGAAAATCTAAGAATATTACGAAAATGGTGTTCATGTTGACGACTTCTAGTTTGGCGTTTCAATTCTTAGGGTCATTCCACATAAATATTTTTATTACTAGAAATATAAATTGCTTGGTTAATATTGCGTTATTTGAAAAAGTTATGAACCCCTACTCACCGCTTACAACACTCACATTACTTATTTTCATTCGTAATTTGAAACCAATATGAACAACATGTCACACAAGGCATGATACAGAATTGGCATAGATCGCTGAGACTGTAGATAACTTCGTCGCAAAGGTTGTATTTTAATATTTTGCTTGCTTTCATTATTTATATTCAAATGAGCAATCCCTCTTCCATGTTTCATACAAGCCAGTGCAGTAGTTTCAGAGATAGAGCTTCTAAAATGTCTATAAGTGTAATTAATATAATATTCATGGACTTGGAGAGCTGTTGGATGGCCCAATTCTCAATATGATGGACTGCACAACATTATGACCGCATAATCAACCAATCACTGTATAGGTGAATTATACTGAGCTATCTATATTCATATATTCAGTGTAGTATTTTATGTGATTTTAAATTTGTTGGTTTTATGCCCAGCTCAAATACATTCATGTTAGGCTTAACTCAAAGCGGTAAGCAAGAGAGGTCAGGGAAATTCACTTTGCGCGCTTTCATTTGTTCATGTCACACGCTTTAGAGCTGAACTGCTTGGTACTTATTAATTCGGATCTAATCAGGACCGCGATAAGTTGACCAACTCCAGAGATGTTCGCATAGGAATGGTGTAAGTGAAAATGATCTATGTTCGTTTCAATAAAAATCAATTGAATATGTTTTAAACTTTATTCCATAGATCTTGGTTTGGAACTGTAGCTGCAAATTGTTTACCTACCTAATGTGGACATTTTTGCTGACTCGACTTAGAGGAGAGGGAAGTCCTATGAACGTGGGAAAAACTTTTGCAGAGCACTAATAAAATCTTTAAAAAATGTTTGAGAGAATAAACCAAACATTTTGTCTTAAAACTTCAAGGGCTTCCGAACTTCTTATCAGCAGGCAATTGAAAGTTGCTGGGTTGGATGGTTTTATGCTGCAATTCCAACGTTTTTTTTATTTTTCGTTGTAAGAGTATACGAATTGTTTGGTGAACATTTTTGTATGTGAAAAATATTTTTTCAGGGTGTAATAAATTATTAAAGCTAATTTGAAAGCAAGATACCATTTTGGCAGGTCTGAACATATTCATTTACACCTAAGACGAAGCCAGGCGCCTACCCTTTTTCAAGAACTGCGTGCACGAACGAAGACTATCATTTGTGGAATAGAATTTTCCATGTTACGTAATATGTAGGTATCTACTTTCATAAATAAAGTGATTTGTTAATTCCAGTTTATTTAGATTAAGTTATTTTATCTCTTATTTAAGAAATGAAACTAATTTAATTCTTTTAAAGAAGTCTTATTTAAGGGAAAATAAAGTTATTATTAGCGGTATTTTTTGCAAGCGTATAAACGCTTAATTTATAAGTGCAAAAAAAAACAATCATCGGCGCTTAATGATTTATCATAAAATCTTAGCATCACTGACGACATTTATGACATTTGCCGTGGAAGGTGATGGTTCTTCTTTGATGGTCACAATCTTCGTTTTGTGACTGTGTAGAGTGGCCATCACTTTAAACGCAAAAACACTTTATAATTATAAAATAAAAACAATTTTCATCAAATGAAAAGAATCGTTTACGAAACCTAAACGGAATGTATAGCCGAGACACTCGGGTAAACCAAAAATTGCATACTTATGGATGCCAAAACAATTAAAAATGATCTAATACATCAACCACACATGCAAATGTAAGCCACATACAGCAACCTAAACAAGAATAAATTCAGGAATGAACACACAGAAAATAATGATTGGAAGCATTGTTTTTATCCGCGCTTATTTCGCGGCGATAGATATGATGAGTAACTTCAGCGGATATAGGATTTGTTGTAAGTGTATTTTACATGCAAATTGAAATTTAAGCGTGTATACGCTTGCAAAAAAACACAGCTATTAAAACTGTCGTTGAAAGGGGAACCAGCATTTTTTACAGCTACCCACATGATGAGGACCGGTTTAATTTAAAACATAATAATAAATCGAAATCTTCATAATATGAATAGTATTATATATTTAAGCTAAAATTTAATCCCCTTTGTAAAAGAAAAATAAGTAAGCATAAATACAGGTTTTGTGAGACTTGGAATCAAAAAGTGTTCAAATGTGGCCGCCTCTCCCTTACTATTTGTAGCCATATACAAACACGATTTTGTGACTCAATAAATACTTGCCATAGTCCGTTTATTGACACAGAAGCAACGACTTGAAACCACTGGACCAATGGAAGTGCTACCCAGCTCATTGGGCACTCACATAAACAAGGACTAAGTAGCCATGACATAATGGTCTCTGTTATATGCCTCTCCCTAATTCATATTGCATTTCAATTTGTTTTGATATTTGTCTTTGAAGAAAAAAATATGCCACTTAGTACAACAATCCTCTAACCAAACTTAAATGTATCCTTATCCCTTACAATCGCTTCAGGATCAACCTTACAAAAGTTTCTTTTTTTTATTCTCCTCTGACAGCACCTACCTTCCTGCAGGACCCTGTACGCAGTTACCTGTCCAAGCGTGCACCCTTACGGGCCATTTTTCGCAGGCAGAAAGATCTTAGTAGGTTCATTTTTGACCCGTCCAATTTACGCTGCTTTCCCTTCTTTTTATGGTGCACACAAATTTCACCGTAAGACAAGGGTTTGGCATTATCCTCAAAGCAAAGGGATAATGATGAATATTTCATTTGTCATTAGACGCAGCTTTTGGGTTGTGTCCTGTCCAGAGCAGGAGGCATTACTTACCCCGTGAGTGTTTTAAAATGAAGTTTAAGACAACATTAAAGACAAAATCCGAAAAAGAAAGACAAGGACGCCAGATGCGGGGAAGTGAAGTGAGGAGAGTGAACACGACGAACAATAGAGATACAATGCTTATGGCATAAAACCATGTTTAGGTGTTAGTTGGGGCTTAATGCCAGATATTACATAATTAGCAGTCAGCTGATGGCGGTGTAGGGTTTATGGTGCGGTGCTGTAGTTGCGGACGAACGGGGGCACGAACACCGACAGTAAATGTCACCGGATAAAAGGGTTTCAGTTTTCAATTACGGCAACGATGTCAAAAACCCATTTCACTTTTGTTGCCATATTGCGATGGCTTGGGATATGATGTTGTTCTTCTCCACTTTACGAGCGGTTTGTTAAACATACCATTAGCGAGTTTATAATTTATATTCCGCAGTGGATATTGAGCAGAAGCCCAGATTATAATTATGAGTTTCCCAGAAATGGTGAATAGAAAGAAAGACACATTTCCCACATAAAAACGACAAGAAAAGAAAACTTCTTGAGGGATTTGTGTTCGTAAAGATAAACCGTGGGTTTGAAGGATTTGACAAGGGGATTATCGAAAACGTGAGTGGGCGGCTTGTTGCTCGCTGCAAGCTTGTCAAGATTGAGCAGATTTCAGCAGAAATTTGTCTGAGGCATTAGTTCGTGTACAATCTGAACGGGTTACTATTGAATCCTTTACTTTGACTAGCGATGGAGAAGCACCACGACCGGTCATTTTATTGACGCAATTACTATACGTTCGGCGGCTTTTGTTGTGTTTTTCAGATCTATGTATCATAAGAACCAACGATGCTTAGATGTTGTAGAAATCAGATATTTAAGTGATTTGAATTTGTTTCTGCTCAACCTTCAACAGATGTAATTGCCATTAGCGCGACTGTTTCATGATTTTAAGTCAGTGGTTCTTAACCGTTGGTCGGCGGACCACTGGCAATCCCTGGCAGCACCCATAAACTAATTGGAACTAGATACACAATCGGTGAGTCTCTAATAAAAGCTTGTATGCTGAAAGCTGTAGAAGAGCTGTTAGGGCTGGAAGCTTAAAAGAAAGCGAGTGATATACCACTTTCATACGACACAGTGCAGTCGGGCAATTAAAAAATGTCAAATGATGTTGAAGTTGTTGACAGGATAAAATGAATGCCCTTAATTTAATTTGCGCTACAATGTGATACCGACGTTCCAAAATATTGATAATTAGTTGAATTCATCGACTTTTGAATGACATTAACAAGTTTGACGAGGACTTACATTCTCTCAAGAACTTAAAACGAAGTTGAAAGGTGAAATATGTTGTGGATCTGAAGAAGAATTTTAGGATTGGAGATTCCAGTCGAGAGGTCCATCAAAAGCAAAGATACAGATAAGAGACCCTGGGTTATCCAGTTAAAAAGTGACAGGGTGTTGGAATATTTATTCTTAGCTCTTACACATATCTTTCTGAGAGTCACGCATTATACCTACGGGACAGTCTAATAGGGACAGTCGTGCATTTTTACAGGCCGTACGAGTTTTTTTTCCTCATACGCTACGAACAAGTGTCCCGTTTTTATTATCTTTTTTCCATTAATAATAAGTTTAATACTAATTAATAAATTGATTTAATAATAAATTTATGAAAATGATTCTTCCCTCTTCTAAAAATGAATCTTAAACGACGCCCAAGGGTATATCGATTAAGAACAAGCCTCATGTAAGTGATTCTGTATATTAACCATATTTAAACACAAAGGTGATATGCTTTCGCCTTAGAATTGAACAACTAATAACTTTATATCAAATACGTTGCGTTTTTATCGCAGCAGTAAGTTTTCTCACCCTTTAAGAGCTAAGGTTGGTAGTTGTTGGCTTTTTGTGTGGTCAGGTCATATTTCAAAATAAATAAATAATACAGTGTATTGTTCTGAAGCAAACCCCTTTCGAGGCCCTAAAAATGCTTAAAGAGTAATAGCTTTTCACACTGGCATTTCGGACGCGGCATAACCAACACGAGTGGTTGCTGTAGAAGCTAGGCTCAAGCGCAGTAGCGGCCATAGGTCCATCCATATTATTATTATATTATTAAGAAAACTTCTATTTTGTTAAACAAATTTAAAATGGAAATAACAATTGCAAAAGGTAACAAAAGCAGGAACAAATTTATTGTTGGTTGTTATCAGTATCATTCCTATCATGTCTTCACGTCAAGAAATGTTGACTTATTTGGCAAAATCATGCAGGGTTTGTACGGACGTGCTCCTGATATACTTGGTTCCCTCTCGGGTCTTCCAACGTTGATGAAAACAAAAAATCCACCTGCAATTGCGCCACACTGCGTTATTCACCGTCAATCACCGCCTTTCGAAACGATCCCTAGATCGTCCAATAGGACAAATTGCAAAAGTCTCTCACTCATATTTTTTGGTGCAATCGCTATCTGTGACAACGGTCCATGGCAACAAAAGTTTAATCACTGAAATGAGGATGATCTTGTTCAGTGGCCTAAGTTGAATGGTTTGTTGCAGTCATTAGCGATTTTCAGTGTAATAGCTGTTTTTTTTTTCTTGTGAGACCTACATAGGCTGTGCAATCGTAGTGATGCATAATGAAGACCGAACTTACTCATCCTCCTCATTGATGTTAGATAAATATTGATTGATAAAACAAATCTGCGGGCCACGCTTCTGGCGTCTGGTCTCTAGGTTCCCTCGACAACAGTACTTAATCGACAACTACGATTGAACTATAAAAACACTCGCAGATCTGGTGGTAGTCGGCTTGGACTCAAACATGCTTGCACTCTAACATTAATATTCGTAATGAGACTACAGTCAGAGGCTCAATTTTGCTTTTTTTAAATTAGTTTTTAAGAGGATATAGCTTTTGATTCGTGAACTTTCGCCTAATATAGCTTGAATAATGAATTGGGTGATTTCCTTCTCTTTAAGACTGTACTTGTTGTGCGAATTTCCTGTACACAGGGTGGTTCATCTATTGTTGTTTTTTTTTTTCTTAAATCACAAGTTATTTTGACGCTGACAGCTGTTTCCCGCTTGAAAATTCGAAAGAAAGTCAGTATCATGCTTCCACTGAATGAAATGAGTCACTTTAGATACGCTTGAACAACGTTGGTAAATACTGAAACTTATTTCTCAAATCAGTGCTGTGTAGCCCAAACAGTGTGTTTTTTGAAGATGGCCCATCTAGTGGTTCTTTTCTAAATCGTAGGTTATTTCGACACTGCCAGCTGTTTCCCACTCGAAATATTGACAGACAGTCGGTATCATGCCTCGCCTGAGAGAGGTGATAGCGACTCTGAACTAATTTCCAAAGTGGGCGCTGTGTAGCCCAAACATTCCTTTTTTGAAAATACGTTTTTACTGAAATGAAGCACCCAACGCGACTGCTGTAAGCGTGTTGGTGCAAGAAATTCGTGAGTTGTTCTATGTAAAATGTTACGTATACGCCTTCGTGGTCTTACTATTCAACTCTTAAGCCTGTATTCCTTCTGCCTTTCGTCGCACGGTGCGCACAGATGAGAATGTGACTACTGTGGCCAAGAGCGTCATTGAACTATTTTTCTTCAAAGATGAGGCTGGCAACAAGGCTTCGGTCAACGGTGGGCGCTATAGAGCCATGTTAACTGATTTTTTTTTCCTGAATTTGAAGATCATCTGGTTCATGCAGGATGACACGGTATGCCACAAAGCCCAGGCCAAATTCCCAAATTGTGTTATCAGTCGTCGCGGCGATATCAATTGCCCGAGTTGTCCCCTTACGACTTTTTTCTGGTGGGGAACCGTGAAGGACCGATGTTGTGCAAACAATCTGTAAACGATTCAAGCACATAAGGTCAGTATCGTCGAGGCAATCCATGACCTACAGCCCGAAACTGTCAACAAGGTCTTGGAAAAATTGGTGTGCAAGAATGCGCTACTGCGATGCCAGCCGACTAAGCCATAAATGATAGGAAATCTCCTTTCAGCAATAAGTAAAATCTTTAAGAAACTAGTTAAAACAAGAATGCTTAGCTATCTTAAAAGGACCGAATATTTCCATCCGACATAGTTCTGTTTTCAAAAAGGCAGGTCAGCAGAAGATGCTCTTCTAGAGTTTTGTGGCTGAATCATGTCGAACCTTGACAAGAAAAATGATTGGATTATTTATCGATATTTCGAAAGCTTTTGACATGGTCGACCATGATATTGAAAAAGCACGCTTTCGTGGATTCATGCTTCAATGGTTTAGGTCTTATCTTCCAAATAGAACACAAAGGGTAAAAATTGATGGAGTAAGTAGTGATCCTCTTCTCCTTAATTTAGGAGTGGCTCAAGGCTCAAGCGCTAGGGCCGATTTTATTCCTTATTTATATATACTCCCTTCTTTCTTTTGCTGATGATGTTGGTTTTTTCTATGGCTCAATTAGGAGCCTTGACCTTTTATGGGAGTTGAAATCCGGCTCTAGTATTTTGAGATTTTGGATTGCTGTTCACAAATTGGTTATAAGCCTGAAGACCAAGATTACTTTTTTCAGTCTTTCTTCTGTTCCTGAGTGTAATTTTTTTGCTTTGTTTAGTTATCCTTTACACTGTGACCTAAAAATTGTTCTTGTCAGACATCTGTATTGTTATAAAGTGTTATAGATATTTTTTATGAATTCTGGTAACCGGAATTTAAGACTAATCTGAAGGTACATGGTAATTATTCTGTCATTCCACACTGCTGCTTATAGTAACTATTGTGTTTTTTCTTTTTATCGACTTTTCAATAAACTGACACTTTCTATTGGAGCTATCAACGCACCTCGAGAATCTTTTAAGCGTGTAAGAACCTGGCTAATTCATCAATCATCAGCAGCAATTTTAATTCTGAAATTATAGAACTCCTGGTTTCTATTAATCTGATGTGATGCAATTATAAAAGTCTATAAATTTAGTGACTAAATCTATATCTTGTTTATTAGTATTGACTTTGTTTATTCTTGCTATTATGAGAAATTATTATAGTTATTTTTATATAGTTATTTTTGATTCAGAATATTGAATTTTTAATTGTTTAAATGGATCACCCTTCTTGAAATTTATTTTATTTTGTTTTAAAAAAACTTATTTAGCACATTATCAACATTATTTTAATACATTGAATGTGAATATCGAGTGCCTTTAAGATTCTTTATTTTGTTTTAACCATAAATGTAAATTATTTAAATTCTTTGAATTTGAATTACTGTTAAAACATATTTATATTATAGTTGAATTCTGTGAGATACCTTTTATATGGAATTTTAATAAAATTCAAATCAACCAATTAATCAAAAAATAAA
This sequence comes from Eristalis intricaria, assembly GCA_964034865.1. NCBI lineage: Eukaryota > Metazoa > Arthropoda > Insecta > Diptera > Syrphidae > Eristalis > Eristalis intricaria. The sequence goes on along the minus strand of OZ035877.1, from coordinate 60,729,180 downwards.
ATATTTGTTCTTACTAATGAAGCCATAATACATGGAAAATATTTAATTTTGTTTATATTATTGCATTTTTAAAAATAAACTTGTATTTGGTCTTTCCTTTATGTAACCTTAAACTTAAAAAAATAAAATAATATTGGCTTTGGACGATTGTATGCATGTTTTATTTATAGATAGAACCACCCTTTATTCATTTACATTCATTTACCTCAGTTGGTTGTCCAGGGCAAGACAGACATTTTGTCAAATGGTTCCATTGTGATATACAAAGGACCTAGGACTACCGTCGACGAAGAAATAACAAACTCCGCTCGAAAGCTAAATATAAGACTCGTGGTCATTATAACAATGCCATCGTCCAAACTTTAGACATGAGACGTTTAGTACGCCGACTCCAGAGTAAGAGACCGCTCGATTTGGCGCAATATTAATAAGCCATCCTAACGATGGTCTACCTGCAAAACGTGAAAATATCCTTAAATGTAAGCTACTAGATAAGGAAACTAGTTGTAGTAAAGAAAAACCCAAAGGGAAGGGTATTTTTAGTCAGTAAAAATCTGTCACTACTATGTGGACACGGGTCACATAGTGTCTTGTTGAAGATTTTAACCAACCCAAGCAAACAAAAAAAAAATGGTTCCAAGTCACAATGAAGTTAAGAACCACTGTTCTAAACTAAGCAATTCAAACGTTTGCAGTTCGACGTAATGGATAAGGGATTCTTTAGCTGAAATTCTAACTTACTGCGACACTGAGTTCAATATTTCACGCATCTTGAGATGCGGACAATGCTCACACTCTTTTACACAGTACAGTTGTCATGGCTGGTAATACTTACCTTAATAAGCAAGTTCACATACAATGACTTGTGTGAGTGGGATGTTATAACTGTCTGATTTTCAAGGAATACATTTAAGGGCAATTTTGTCAAACGTTATTCAGAGGGTGTTTTACCACGATCCTTAGATAATTTTAACTACACTCATTGGAACCATCCATAAACCCATAAGCCATCACTCAGCCAGTCAATTCATGGCACTCAATGATCTGAAGGAACAGCGAATTATTCATTTCTGCAAATAAATTAAAAGTTTATTTCAGTGAGGACTCGAAATCTTGACGTCTTTGTGGTTGAAATACACCCCACCCTACGCGAGATATACGACAGTGATACAACAGCGTGCACGACTAAACAGCACAAGTAATTTAAAATGCCGGTTTTATAAGTTATTTAACAACGTGTCAATCTCTTGTCGCATTTGTATTTTCGGTCTCCGTTGGGGCGCACATGTAATCGCTTCGGATATCTACCAAATGGAGAACATGTGTTCGAGTGTAGCATACAAACATCCGCAATTATGGCATGGCACTGCTCTTTTGTGAGTTTACAGTCTCCAGTCGTTCGGTACGCACTTGTTTTGCAATCACATAATTTAAACAATTCCCGCCCGAGGCGTACATTGTGTACGAACACACGCAGTGAACACCTCAAACGAACAAGAACACACTCCGACCGACGACGCACGGGGTAACAAAAGGATCAGCAAGTACGAGTGCCTCCTACCTCTTACGTATTTCACAATGCCTTGCCACCCCAATCATGCCTGCTACTGAATTTCAAGGAATTCCCACAGCATAAGCAAGTTCAATATACATTTAAGTTGAAAATCAGATTTTCTCCAGTGGAAGCATTTCAAATGAGAACTCTGGTTTCTCCTGGCTGGCAGTTTTCCTTTTTTTTGACGTGTTTCATTAAATTCTCTTTTTATTTTTTTTGCTCCAATCTCCGATAAGGGCGCTCAATTCCTTCAACAGAAGTACCTCTCCGCTTAAGGAGTTTATGATTTCTTCATTGCACTTATTGTTTTCAGCGATTGGCAATTGCAAGCGATGGCGAACGGACGGAATGGCAATCACAATACATATCAGACGAGCAACAATGAATGAAGAAGTGAATTTCGCAGTCCGGGGTTTGGGGGAAAAAATCAATTTCATGCGAGGGAAACTATCAGCACTAAATGTTTTACTTCCTCCTATTGTGTTCAATTGCGCCACTTATACAGGGCTTCCGCAAGAAAATCGTCTTTTGACAATGCAGCACTTACGGAGGAACCTGCAAATTAAGCAGTGGTATTTGAGGACGGCGCAAGGAGGAGTTGTCTCAACCGACAACCTCTCAGCAGTATCAATGATTCATAATGGCTTTTGATGCAGTGAAAATTGTATGAAATCGGCTTCCAGCAGTCGACCGGAAGAAATATAAGCGGCATTGGGCTACAAATTGAATGGTCTCTTATAAAAACTGTGCAGCAATTGCTCCCCCGTATGCTCTGCGTAATTGCGTCCACTGTTACGTTAATGGTTGGTGGTTGGAGCTGGAACTCGTCAGCTTTCATTTTACCGAATCATTGGCAATGCTTAATAAGTACTGAGATAAAAGGTTTAGGTGAAAATTGAATGCTAACAAATGCGGACTCTGTCTATTTTAGGTTGGCTGAACTGTTTCTGATATCTGGACTAAAATGCATTGTTTAATAAGGAGTTGAAGGACTGGGGACTTCCGAACTTCGACAGTTGATAGCGGATTGTGGAAACTACTTTCGTCATTCACTACATTTTGCCGAATCACTATGGACGGCCATAGCGTTCCACAATACGTGCAAATGATAAAACTGTTCTATCAAAATGGGTTGATTTTTAGGCAACGTTTAATGTTCGCCATATTACGGCCCATTTCTGTGTAGGCATGGCAAATTAAAGAACATTTTCTTTTAATTTGGGACTATACCAATCTACTTGATACCCAAGATCGCCCAATGCATCTTGAGAAAGTCTGTGTTTAGTCTGGATTTTAGGCTGGAGGCGTCATCGGTCCATATTTTTTTGAGAACGACGTTGCCCAGGCTATCACCGTCAACGACAAGTCGTTAATAAATACGAACTTCCTATGCGTTGAATTGGATGATACGATACCAACGACATGTATTTCCAACGCTACGTTCCGCACAGTTCACGCTACATTGGCAATTTAGCACGATAGATTCAAGGTCATGGTCATCTCATGTGGAGGTGATGCTAAGCGGCCATCGAGATCGTGCGATTTGAACCCGTTAGACTTTATCCGGTGGTTACTTTTGAAGTTGCAGGTCTATGCGAATAAGCATCAAAAGACAGTGATCCTCTAAGCCAACATAACCCCCCATTTCCCGGTCAGATTCTGATTTATTTATACGTCAGAATACCCTAAGGCAGCCCAAAAGCTACTCTACAATTTTAATTGTATAGTAGCTATCTAATAAATAAATAAATAAATAAATAAATTATACGCCAGATTCATGAAAAATTTGGCATTCCGGATGCGCACCAACCAGATAGTAAACGCTTGAGGACATTTTGGTTGAAAATAATAGCAATTGTAGAGCAAGATTCTAGAGTAGTTGGCAATAATAATATCGGTTTAGCTTCTAAAGTAATCACTCCTGTAGTGTGTGCTATTGTTCTGACTTGGTACAACATAAATTGAGCTTCCAATAAAGAGTATTCACTACACAAGTTAACACCACGCATTTGGCCCTGAACCCCATATAGGGTAGCAGTCTGTATGAGAATTGCTGACTCTGAAGTTTATTCAGGTGCAAACCTGTTCACACGTTTATAAAAGAAGTTGCCTCGCGCTATTCGCACTACCACCGAACATCAAATTGCATCGCACCTGATACACGCGTTGGCATAAAACCGATGAGCCTGCATTCTGGATGGTTGGAGCAGCGGCTTCCTATGGGAATCAAGATAGGTTTGGAGGCAGTCTGATTTTTGTCTTGTATTGACACGGAATAAAATAAATTCGCATTATCGTTATTTGTTTTAATTAACGTAAGTCTCCGTGGCGTAGTGGGTTAGTGCGTTGACTCCTACGCAGAGGGTGCCAGGTTCGATACCCGAATTTACCACCCATCATAACTCACGGCTCCACGAGTGAGAGAACAATAGCACGCACAACCCGAGTGGTTGCTGAGAAGCTAGGCCCAGGTCCGCCTCGGACTGTAGCACCACCCATATTATATTATATTATGAGTCCAACAGTTGGGGGGAGGCGTCGCCTCCCCGTTCGCTATTTTTTTTTGTGGAATCCCGGGACGGATTCCTTAACTTACATGTCAGCGAATGCATGTACAAAAAATTTGAAGCGATTGATTTTCAAAATGGCTGCTCTGGACTCTATTTCTTCCTCGTTTCTACAGCTTCTACAAAAGTCGTTATGTGTATGTTCAGTCACATTGCATGCGAACCTATGACTGTGACTGTGCGAGTAAGGGCTCCTTTTAGCGTACGTGCGTCCTTGCGACTATACCCAATGAATGATGTTGATGAATTTCTCTTCTTGTTCATCAACGGCATTTGCTGTGACTGCAGTATTTAGGCTGAGGCACCCAGCTCCTTAAAAAAAAGTCTAGTTGACGAGGCCATGGATAGGGCCAATGGGTATTGGGCCTCGTCAATTACACTTTTTTTTATGGAGCTGAATGGTGTATGCTCGTACGGGATTGCAAAAGATTCTCCCAGCGCCGATCGCAGCTCCAAATTGCGGCTAGGCAGCGTTTATCCGATGACATCTACGTTTTGTGCTTAGGCTTGTGCTCAAATTCGAAAACCGAGCACTTAGAGACTATAATCTTCTGAGACATAATTCTTGAGGTCTTAAGGGATAGTTTAAAAATGAACGATTTTTAGGAAGTCCTTTAAATGATGAAGTCTGTGATGAAATTTAAATTTGTTCGTACCTTTGTTTGAGACTTCTAATCTACTTCACTTCACGACTTCTCGAGAACGGTATTAGATAGTCCTGGTGACTGGGTGCAGCTCGTCGACCAATTAATGTCTTAAAATTCCATTCTTCCTTTTTCAAAAAAATAATTGACCAACGAATAGTCGATTGACTCCATACATGAATCTTTGCAATTACGCTGATAACAACTCAAATGTACGCCGACTCTAGTGGGAGGGAGTTGCTTTGGATTTATAACCTAGAACCATTTTTCGGAGAATGTTGAGAATATATTCAGAGGCCTTCAGTGACCAGGGTAAACAAACAAAATATTTGCAAGGTCTACAAATAATTCAAAAAAAAGGCAGAAATCGCTTTATTCGAAGAACAATAATTCCAGGAAATCAGTAATTTTGTGCTGAGAATTGTCGACAATTGGAGATCTCGCTGAACCTGCTAACATTAGGATGCACACCACACAGGCTTTTGCACCACGACAGTTTACCATTTCTCACAGCATTGAGTTTTCGAAACCATTTTTCCAAAACTCAGATTTAGGCCATTCTGGAAATTGACTTTGACAAATTGTTTCGAGTATTAGAAACACTTCTGGCGTTTCATCATTGTCGGTTGGGAAGTATTCCAAATGCGATTTTTAGATTTGAAGAGTTCAACTTCATTTTTTGAACACATTATTGGTTCTTTTCGAGCAAACAGGCAGTTTCATGGTGAATAAAGCTGACAAAGAGCGTGACGAAACAAGAAAACAAGTACGACCACCAAAAACAAGAAGTTATCAAATCCCCACTATGACGCAAGAATTTTCAAAACACTGTCAAAAACATACGTGTGCTTCGTACTCCCTCCAGTTGTCGTATTTGGCGAACGGCAAATTAATTAAAATAAAGCAACAATTCAGATTGTATCTGATTGAGTCCATGCGCAACGAGCCCGCATGTGTGAAGTACACAGTCGTAGCCATGTATCTGTGCAATTATAACGATTTTTCAATTTTGAACCCACTACTGCGCCACTGATCGTTCGCAAGGCAGACGCATTAATCAAATGAAAAATTCGAAAAACAAAAACAGTCACAAAAAAAAAATCCGAAATAAATGAAGAAAGAGCGATGAAAAACCGCCAATATACGAGCAGTGACCACCCACTCGCAAGCCATCCACTCGGTCTCCATTGTGCCCCCGACGCTGTGGAACGTTGCGCTACTGAATCTGATTGTTGCATTTATTTTCGGCTTTTGTAAAGCAATTATTGCTGTCATTTCCATCATCTCTTTTGTTAATTAGAGTATTATATGTACGGGTATGTACGTGTGTGTGTGTGTATATTCAAGCCGAGCACAATGGACTCGCGAAAGGATATCCGTCCATTGAAAATGAATCTCTCAGTGAACGGCTAGACTGGGCAGACGTAGCCCGCCAGCATGGACTCATGTCGCAGGATACTCATCGCGATAATTGATTATTTCATTCCGCATGCATGTAACTCTGACGTTCGGCGAGGACTCTTGCCGACTTCTACAGGGGGCGACGCTCATACTTTGCGTGAATGTTGATTTTATTTTATCTGCAACTACAGATTGTGGCTGTGTGAAGAGAGCGGGTGTAAGTTTTTGTGCAATAAATTATGTTTATTATGTGTATTAAGCGGACATTCTCAATGGCGCCAGGCTGAATTACGTGATTAAAATTTGGCGGAGTACTAAATCGGAATTCACTTGCCGACAATTAAAATGCCATTCTCAGGGAGTGAGCTTGGAAATGTTGTTTCACTTTCAGCGGTGCCATTAAGGGTCAAAAACAGTCGCTTCATGGTTTTACCTCTTTGTTGTTTCAGCCCACAGTGGTTGACTCTCGGCAATGAAGCGAAAACTTTCCTAAGGGACTCATTTTCGTATGAAAATGTAAATATTGTTACGGTTTCCACAAATACGTGTGTGCAATCTTAACTGACTTTCCACGCATAAGGTTGCGATCACTCGATTGTAACGAAGATGAAGACAACACTTCAAAACACTATAGCTCCTCGAATTTATTCCCAAAATTGAGTACTTCGGAAAAGTCACTACAAGTTGAATGCAGCACTTCAACTGCTAACTATTACAATACCTCCCATCTCAAAACTCACTGTCACCCCCTTTTAAGAGTACAATATCAACTCTTTTACCGATCTGTGGTAACACTTACACAAAACTGTCTCGCTTTAGGCCCTGCGCTGATACTTACATTTTCTTTATACTCGATTGGGGCTTTGTTCTAACTGGCGGAGCGACCCAAGGGCTGTCAATGCGACATACGTAACTCAACAGTAACACTTATGTACAATTCATAGAACTCCGCTGAAGATGTTTTCTTACCAATTGTGGCATTGAAGTTTCTAGATCCAATTTTCATATTGTAAGTACATCCGCCAAGCTCCGTAACTACAGTCGTCTTTGATGGAGCCTTCAGATTCGTCATTTTGGGCATGTCTGCATATAAGGCTGATGACCAAAGATGGCCAGCTACTTGACTTAGCCGTCTGAGTCGAGACAATCAAATTCGTTTGACTAGGACAATGTCTTTGTGGAGCTAGAGTTTGTCCTTCAATATTCCGAGCTCTTTCCTCTCGAAGCGACCAAGAATCTCTTCGTCCATGATTATATTCGCTGCTGCTCCATACAGCTGGACTGGAGCTAACAAGGTCTTATAAAAATATAGCTTGGTTCTTTGAGACAGATCTTCGTTCTACCTCCGCGGTGATGTCATTCCCGAAGTTTACAGAGAGACAAGGTCCTTAACACCTTAGACTCTTCCTTCTCGATGCTCACAAAAGCCCCACTGACAGTTTAGTTCTTCAGATGATGCCCCACTGACAGTTTAGTTCTTCAGATCATGTCAATGCCATGGGCATATGCGAGCAGTTGCCGAGAAGATTGTGGAAGATCGTGAGTATATTATTGACATCTGAGTTACTCACGATCTTCTCATGAATTATGTTAAAAGAGTTGCATGACAGTGTATCCTTGTCTAAAGACATTCTTGACACCAAGAGTATCGGTAAGATCTTAATAGACCTTGACAGAGCAACAAGCGTTACTCATCGTTATCCTGCAAAGACGGACGAATTTTGCAGGGATGACAAAACTAGACAATGCGCTTTATAGCTTTTATCTGTATAATACTGTCATACGCGGCTTTAAAATCGAAAAATAGGTGGTGGGTATAGATTTGAAACTTTTGGGTCTTTCGAAGACCTGCGGTTGAATTGAATTGAAAATCTTGCGGTGTGCTATAGCAGATAGTACAGTGACCGTCAAGATCTATTGACCTGCCTTCTCTTGATATAGGATTTAAGAGCTGCCTTCAGAAATTTGACAACTTCCCTAGATGGGAAGGCATTCCCTTTTATGGACGTTCTGTTTATCGTTTTCAATGTTTCTCTGGCGAGTGGTGAACAGACCTGCGGTTATGTGAATATCTGGTCAATGGTGCTACAGGTTCGGGGGTTGCGCGCGGAGTTAACTTCCCCACGTGTAAAAAAAAACAAAAACAGTTCAGAAACGACGAGAAGCCTCGGATACGGATACGGATGACCCTACTGCTGACGACCATGGACAACGAAATAACGACAACGATTTTTGGTTCGGGACGTGGCATGTGAGGTCCCTGAACAGACCACGTGCAGCCGATAAACTTGTGGACACCCTCGAAGCTTATAAGGCAGATATCACCGCCATTCAGGTGCGGTGGGATGGGCCGGGCAAAAAGAGGATGAAAAACTGCTTCTTCTTACTTACTTCTACAAAGAGCGAAGGCAGCGCTTCTTCGGATGAGGGTTTGTTGATCGAGGCAGACTTAGGCAAGAAGTCTTAAGATTTAAATACATAAGCGAGCGCCTCATAACAACCCGCACCAAGGATACATTGGGCAACATCAGCCTGATCTGCGTCCATGCCCCAACGGAGATCTGTATCCTCCGACGACGATGAAGATGGCTTTATGATCTTCTAGAAATGATATACGATCAATGCCCCAGCTGCGAGACCAAGACCGTTCTAGGAAATTACAACGCAAAGCTGGGCAAGGAAGACATCTTTGCTAGAGTCATCGGGAAGCACAGCCTGCATGACAACACGTCCGAGAATGGACTCAGGCTGTTGGACTTCGTAACCTTCGTCAACCTAAGTCCGTTGTCAGAGGTGGTGCCATAAGCCATGTAGACTGTGTCTTTCGACTGTACCAAAGATTGGCCCTTCGCATAACTTTGCGTTAAAGTCACCAAGGACGATCTTCTCGATGAAGTTAGGACATTACTCGTGCGTTTTGTCAAGGAGTTCGTAGAAGCAGTCTCTGGCTGCGTCATCCTATTCCTCTGTAGGGATGTGTGCATATATCAGGCTTATGTTGGTGAATCTGGCCTTGATTCGGATCGTCACAAACCACTCGCTTATGCACTTAAAACCCAGGACTTTTTGCCTTAGTCTGCTGCGAATGACAAATCCGAACTTGCACTGTCCTCGTTCTTTGTAACACCGTAATAGATATAACAGATTTGCCGCATTGCTTGGATCGCGGTGATATCCGGCTTTAGTGGCTTAGGGTCTCCGCCAGTAGATCGGCTGCACAGGGTCCGTTTATAGTCTAGACATTCCGCGTTCAGATCCGAAGATCGTTGTCCCTTTTGAATTTGGGTGGGTCGTCAGCAGGAAAATCATCCATCTCTAAGGCTCGTTGCTGCTTCGTTGCACAGTGGAACTGTGGAGAAGTTACACCCACGCGGAACCCGGAGGACCGGATTTGCATCTCACAGATTACTTCATTAAACAATAATACTATCAATCCAAAGACAAAGGAAAACCCAATTTTTAAATTCCAATCGAGATAAGCTTAGATCAATTTCGTTGCAAGGTTTATCAAATGTTTTTATGCACCTAGTCGTAGGTTCATTGCAACCATAAGTTGTCATATGCATTCTATCGAAAAGTATATTTCTAACCCGAAGAGATCCCTGGGGAGCATATATATTTATAAGCAAAACCAATTCTGGTGAATTTATACGATAATTAATTATGTCGCGAATAAACATAACTGAAGATGCCTTCCGCCTGAAACTTAAGGTTTGCAGGCCAATGATCTTGCATCTTTCGTCATAAGGAGGATGTTCGTCAAGCGTGCTTAATTTACGGATGGCATACCTCTTAAAGTTTTTTTGAACTCTTTCGAATCTTTGTTCTTGAACACTATATGGGGGGTCCGAAGTAATGGAAGAATATTCTAAATGAGGCCAGAGGAGCAGTATATAGTTTTAAGGCTATAAACATCTTGGAAGTCTTTACTATTCCGCTTTAGAAATCCTAACAATGAGTTAGATTTAGATATGGCATAATCATAATGTAGTGAAAAATTTAATTTTGAGTCAAATATGACCCCTAGATCTTTAACTTCCTTAAGGCAATGAAGCAAGAAGATCATTGATAAAATAATCATATAAGAATGGCGCAGCAATACGGTGCGCTGTAAATATCTTACATTTAGAAATATTAAGTTTCAATCCATTATGTTTACACCATTCTAATAATTTACATATATTCATTTGGAAACGAATAAAATCATTAAAATGTTTGATGCTTGCAAATATTTTTAAGTTAAAACTCTGCAAAAACTAAATATTTCATAAAGAACATCATAAATAAAATAAACAGCAACGGGCAGAGATGACTACCTTGAGGAACGCCAGAAGTTACCTCTATTACGCGCGATTTGAAATTGTCGATCCTTACCAATTGTTTCCTATTACTTAAATAATTCGTAATCCTCATCAGCATAGATGAGTGGAAACCTAATGATTTAAGCTTAGCTAAAAGTAAAGTATGATGTACTCTATCAAAAGCTTTCGAAAAGTCAGTGTAGAGTATATCAACTTGTAATCGATTTTCAAAACAATCAAATATATAGCTTGCTAATAAATTTAAATTTGTAGAACATGACTTATCGCGAACAAAGCCATGCTGATTACTAGAAGTAATTTCTTTAAGCGATAAAAAAAGGTTATCTTCTCGACGGAGTCGAGAAAGGACACCACGGTTTGATGACGGAAAGCTACAATCGCAACGGACTGCTAGGATCTTTGCCGATCGAGTCTCCCGGAATCTCTCTCTAAGTTCGTCGCCACCTGCGCAAACAATCGAAGAAGATTGGAGGCGTTGTCAAGAAGCCATCAAAGATGCTGCCACTGATGTGCTGGGTTTTACGGCACCACCTAGAAAAAACCCATGGTTTGACAACGAGTGTAGGCTGGCAGCCGAAACTGGAAGCCTACAAGGCAACGCTGCAACGAACAACGAGAGACGAAGGGATGAGACCCGGCTTCTCAGGAGAAAGAAGAAAGAGCACGAGAAGCGCGCGATCGAGGAGATGGAGAGGTGCTACGGTAGGAACGATGTCCGAAAGTTTTACCAGAGGGTGAAATAGTTATCCAGTGGATATAAGGTTCGGACAGAAGCCTGCCGGGACGAGTATGGACAACTAGTAGTAGAGTCGCAGAGGACGCCCGCGTTTAAGGTGACGCACCCAGGTGGAGAAGGAACTCAACCAACTTGGCGTGCGACACTGGAGACAGCTAGCCAGAGACTGTGCTAGCTGGAGAGGCTTGTTGCTTGAGGCCCAGGTCCACCCCGGACTGTAGCGCCAAATGAAGAAGAAGATCTTTAACAATTCTTTCTAACAATTTTGGGATTGCAGAAAGCTTTGATATGAGCCGATAGTTTTCGACATTTTTTCTTAAACCATTCTTAAATATTGGCGTAATAAATTAATATTTCCATTCATTGAGGGTTGTGGCTAAAGCCCTTAGACAAAGGCCACTGCGTACATTGGTTTACAAAGCGGTTGCTATCAATGCTATCCAGAGGACGCCACGAGGAGGCTGTATTTCAACTTGACCCGTGCATTTACAGGGATCGTTGCTGGCATCTCGCCAACTTTACCTGGATATGCAGGCCCATGCAGTCCAAAATGTCCAATAATCACAATTCAATACTCCAATATCCAATATTTCCAATATATGCGAATTATGTATGCGCACGCCTTATTCATTATTGTAGTCTCTCCTGGATTGCAGTAACATCCACCTTGTACTGTGTGAGGATCACTTCCTGATGGTGAGCGGGCCACGAAGTGTAGATTGTTTTACGCTCCAGAAAAGCATTTGAAAATCGTCGTAGTTGTTGTTGCGATTCAGTATCGATTCGCAGATGAAAATTCGGTCCATGGGAATTTTTGGCGTTAACCCTTTTTCCCGCACCATTTTGTCCTCCGTCTGAGGCATTTAGCTTTTTTTATAACGATCCTATTTTCTGTGGTTGGATTGGTAGCCCTCTTAATTACGCCTCACCTGAAGCGATAAAAGCATAAAATACTCCATCTACCAGCGGCGACTGTTGTATTCGCTATCATGTCTGTTTGTTAAATTTACCAGGGCATTCATAAGGATCGTTGTTGGCATCCCTCCCAGCAGAGCAATCGACAACAACTGCCTGCTCTGTGTTTTAAATGTGGCTACCATTTGTAATTGTTCTTTCCAACAAATTGAAGTTTATCAAACATCTAGCGAGCAAGAGTTTTCCAATTTACGAATAATCCCTTTGACTAAAGGAAAAGCAACTACTTAACCTTCCAGTCGAACTTCCATCAGGGCACTTTCCCCATCCATCTATATCTTGAACACAATAGTTAACACTATCCAGACCATTCTATTTCAATGCACAGCTACTTTGACTCAGATTCCGTTCTCTCAATCTCACTCGACCACATGAAGTGCGCTTAAAAGCAAGAAATTCTCTTTGACGGCACTTGCTTGGACCTGCCTTAAATACCCTCGACATGATCGAGTGCCGCATAATTACGCAAACGTTTTCTAAATTAAAACTAATTTATTTTCTGTTCATTCCAGACATGGTGATGTGGCAACGAGAAAAAGGATTCCAGTTACCAATATGTGCGCATCAACGCTCGGTGTCAGTCAATTGGTTCAATTAGCCCTTGTGAACCTAATAGATAATCTCGCAGTAATATATCTACAACTACCTAGCGGGGGTGCATAGTGTTGAAGTGCAGCAGCACTGACTGCTTTGCACATTGCTTCGTTTTAAGAGATTTTGAAGAATGAATTATGCTACACTGAAGTCATGTGGAGTGAAGGAATCGGAATGGAATCCTGCATCTACTCCATTTTCAGTAGTTTTCTCCTTTTGACTGCATTCACAACTAATTGGACGGTACGCTGGGAAATGCTGAACTTGTCCTGACAGACACACTTGTTGACGGTTCCCTGATTTCCTGAAGGATTTGTGTCGGTGCTTGGAGTTTTAATTATTTGATAAGTATGTGTAGTCAATTTCGTCTTTTGGAGAATACATTCTCAAGCATCGGAAAGTCAGTGAAGGCATGGAGAAATGGAAGAGTTTTCGAGAGGAGCCAATTTGGCTGACAGAATATATGCTTAAACCTGAGTCGTCCCTATTTAGACACAAGGGGGGATATGCCGATCGATTTATGAGATAGGTTTCAGTAATATTACAAGAAACTTTCTCATCGACATTTTCTTGACTACGAAAATAAAGAGAGGATAAACCACATATTGAGTGAACAGATATTCACAATTTGGCACGATATTTACGGCTGTATTTATCTTATGGTCAATGAATTATTGCCATTAATGATGGCGTCTCTTGTATAAACCTTAGGGATACTGGCAAGAGTCTTGAGGCGAATTTTCACCAGCAAAATCGATCGGCATGGAAAGGAACAAGTCGTAATCCCTTGGTGGTCCTCACTATAACATGGAGCTCCCAACTAAAGTCCTTGAGCTTGTTACAAGCCGCTATCGATTCTATTTTATCCTTCAGACTAGGGATGTTCTATGTTGGCAAAACATCGATGTCAAGGTTGATGTCAACTTCTTTGGCTGAACATCGCTGCTATAGAATGAATTTATATAATTCCGACTAATAGTGTAAAAAACTACATACATGCATAGTTCGGTACCGCACACTTTACATCAACAACCAAGAATGAAAGAATACAAAAAAAAAAAACAAGAAAGCATTCTGCACAAGCGGAAAATCAAATTTTGTTACCAGACTCAAGTCGAAACATTCCATGAACCAATTCCAAGAACTGGTATTATTACGAAATGCTTACGTCAGTATGATGAAATTGCAGAAAATTAATCAAAATCTACAAGCAATAGTAAGTTTCCTTTTGCTAACATCGAAGGCCGATGTTTTGGGCTTAACATCGATTATGCGATATTTTACGAAATTAAACGTCGATATCAAAACATCGATATATGGTCACTCAACATCGATGTTTTACCAACATCAATGAACATCGAACATCCCTAGAATGCCCAAGAGTTGGCAATACAGGTCCGAATTAAGAGTGTCGCCGTAGGAGATCGGCTGAGAGCGGATAATTCCCTGCCAATCCAACCACGTGACAAGTCAGTGCAAATCGACCACGACTATTTTCGCAGGACGTTACCGTTAGTGATACACAACTCGCTTCAAAAATGGGTCGATGTTGCGATGTTGCGATTCAGCAGTGATTTGCTGATGGTAATTTAATCCAAGAGGTTTTTGGCGTTAACTCACGCCCAGTAATTCATACATCGAGCTTCTTTTAGTACCGGGCGTTATACAAATTGTTACTAACGGTTTTTTATGCAATGTTTGGCTACTGGGCAATCGAGGCAGTGCCTACATGGAGGTCAGACTCTTGTGGGGGATGGGGATCTTGGGCTGGATGCATCAATGCACTGGTATTTATGCCTCCAGCCCAAAATTCCCACCAAACAATGACACATTTTTGAAGCTTCAGTTTTAATAACATTAAAGGGTCTGGCACAGATAATATTTTGCTTGCGTCAGCGTGAGCGATACACAAAATACATGTGTTCTTATGGGTCACATAGACCAACGCTGACGTTGACGCGATGGACGTAGTTGCTAAACTTTCAACTTTTCTCTCTCCTTCAGCGTTGACAATCATCAAATTGTGACATTTCTATTGAATTTGAATATTTTGTTTTTGTTGTGGATCCCGTCGAAACAAAGTTTAAAATAAAAACATATGTAACTTTGTACCCATGGACCAATTTTAATCAAATTTGAAACATGGTACAACTGTCACGTGGTATTTTCGTTGGTTCATCTAATTTAAATGGATTACTCATTAACGGAGCAAAAAAAAAATTCATTATGATCGGTCCGGTTTCAAAAGGTACATATTTATATTATATTATATTATATTACAACAAAATTACCAATTTTTGTGGCTTGGATCAGCTACACTAAAAAATCTCTTGCGGCCAAAGTGGTCGGTAGGCGGATGTGATTATACAGTACTAGATTTCGTACCAGGCTTTGCTCGGGTTTGTTTCTTCAACCGGTACTTTACCTTAAAATATAGTTTTTTAAAAATATCCTGAAGAAATCTGTTTAAAATAGTTAAACGCCAATAAAATTAAGCTTTCTATTATTTTTTATCATAAAAGTTGTTTGTAGACTACATTTTTTGTTTCAGAAATATCATCAGCGACAATGTATAACTGCCCTGGATCCTTTGCCCTCGACATTGCAACGTACAATTGGCCGTGTGAGAAGCATGCATTTGTCAAGTCCAGTCCAGTAACCATTAGCGACTGTCCTTGAGACTTATTAATGGTTATGGAGAACGTCAAGCGAATAGGAACTGTAAACTTTTGAAAGAAAACGGGATGTCAGTTGGTCAAAACGGGACGTCAGTAGTTGCGCAGCAGCATGATCGGTGATCCGATTTTTAATTCGAGTTCATGGCTTGGAATCCCGTTCGGATCAAGGGAGTTTAAAAACTCTACTGGGTAGTTTGTAGATTCATCCTCATTGACGCATTTGTCTATGGAGTAGTAAACATTTCCAACCACTTCAAAAGAATTTTGAACCATGTTGTTGATCATACCGACTCCGACATTTAGTGGTGTCAAAATTGCTCGTTCCTGTAGCCAGTTACGATGGATAATGTTCTCTTTGATACTTGGATATACGTTGTTGATAAGATCATCCAGTGTCGGTAAGATCTTGCTAAATTCTTGAGATAGCTTGATATTTCCCGTTTCATCATTTGTTGCAATTTCTTTATTGCCAATCGCAAGCAGATATTCGGCGAACTTTCCAGAGTCAATGTCGATAGATTGTCGAACGCGTATGTTAACTGTCAATTTAGTCAACTGTCAAGGGGACTAATCAATAAACGGTTGCGTCGAGCCAATCCATTACTTGCGTTCCGTTTTTCTCTTTCATACTGTGTTTCATTACTTCTTCTGGCAGCCTGTGCAATGTTGTCATTTTCACGAACTTGAACTCTTACTTCTTGAGATTGTGCAGAGCTTAGAAGTCGTCGTCTTTTCACACATGCTTGCTGAGGATCAAAAACAGCTTTCTTTTTCCTCGGCATTTTTGTTAAGAAAATTGTGGAGAAAAGTGTTCCGTTGTAGATGCACTGAAGACGATTTTGAATAAATGAAAATTTGAATTTAAAACAATAATACTGCCCGAACCAGAACTCAGAGAAGAATTTGAATTTTCTTCTGTCATTGATGCCTATCCCAATCTCTCATTCACATCCCTACTCATAATGAGTACAATTCGTTGACTGTGTGCATACATGTTGAAGTTTGAATTATCAATGTGTGCTGCAGCAAAACGCTCGGAAATTACGGTTTTTTCTCAACCATTGGCACACAACGATTCATAAAAAAAGGTTTTGGAAATCCTATCTATGTACCTGCCCGCAAGTTACGATACCTAACACCGCCACGGGCAACCAGCAGGTGAGGCACGGCCATCCGCCCAACACACGTGTCCGATAGCTCGGTCAACGGCCTTCCGCCGAACACATTTCGATTAACTTGCAGTTTGATTAACTTGCAATATTTGTAAGGCCTTCCGCCGAAATATTTCCCAACATTGTAATGTTCAGGTGATTTTTTCTGCAAGCTTGCGTCTGGAGCGTTTCCGTCCGAAGCGTTCCGATCACTTCAATGCAAGGCAATAAAAGTCACCTCAGCAAAAATGACCTGAGGAATAACTCAGAATTTGTATAATAAAATTAGTTCTCGACAACCAGTTGAATAGTTCGGATCGTTAAAAATTAATTTTATAACGTACTATAGAATTTGTGTTTTTTTTTCATCCCCTCGGCCCCCCACACGTAATTCGCGATGTTCACTTGTTGTGCAAATTGAAGTCAAACTTCATGAACCATGAAAAAATTAGCCTATCTTGTAACACATAATGTAAATAGTCCAGTACATGCATAGATAGTTTGGGTATGACAAAATAAGAAAAGTGCGAAAATGTTTATTGTTTCCTTTTCGTTTGGTGACTCAGGCAGTCGTTCGTATATGTTCGATTGAGACATTTAAAAAGTGCTCGTAACTTCCGAACCGTATGTCGTACCGACTAAAAAATTGTCACATTCAGAATCTTGATTTTAAAATGATTTTTGTTGGAAATTTCAGAGCTCTGTGACATGTAGTTACGGAGCCTTTGTCGGTCAGACACACAAACTTTCTGCTTTATAGTTAAGATTAAAGTGCCCGTTTTCTGCTTTTAGAGAAACAAGGTCTCCCGTTGGATCCTCATGGAGTTCTTTTTACAGTCTAATAAATATAAAAACAAACGTCCTGGAAAAGCGTGTTTTACTAAGATCTTAGTTTAGGAAATTGAATATCTCCGATTTCCGTCAATGTATTCACTTATTTTTTTTTTATGCGAACTATTTATATTTCTTCTAGAAAATAAATTGTCACCACCATTATCAGTCCAGAAATTTAAATTTTACAACATTACTTAAGTTAAAATCATGTTCTTAAAAACCGACTTACCGAAACAAATGTGTACAAATTTGTTTCCCGTTGGTTTAGAGCGGATACCATTCTTTATAAAATAGTTAGCTGAATACCATAACTTTCTAAAACTATACTCGTTGACGACTTGCGGCTCTAAAACTTTAGCTCAAGGGAAAAAAATATAAGGCGGCCGGGTATTATTCAGAAAAATACAGACTTATTTAAGCTTCGCGCTGAGTGTAATCTGGGTTTTTAAACAAACATCACTTTGCAAGTACAGTGGACTTCCCCTAAGTCGAATTGTCACGGGATACCAAAATTTGTTCGAGTTAGAGAGAGTTTGACTTAGAGAGAGGTTTTTGTATGGAAAGTTGAGGGGAATGTATGTAAAATATGGCGAAAAAGTTCGAGTAAGGGTGAGTTTCGAATTAAGGAGAGTTGGATTGAGGGAGAGTCCGCTGTATTTTTTGAATTTTTGAATTAATCAAGTATTCATTTGGCTCATTGCTACATTTAACTTCAATTCCAGTAACATTTTCGCCAAAAGAAAGTCGATTTTTTTGAAGTAGGTAACCACTCTTTTGTCACTTCACTCCAGCGAGGACGAGAACATGTGCAAACATTTTTTTTTCAAAGAACTAGAATATTTTTCTGCTATAAGGTTGAGAAATTTAAAAATTTAATCAATAACAATCATGAGCAACAACGCTAACATTCTGAAGCAATTGGCAAATATTGTGTCGTTTAGAAGGAAATTCAATTGAGATGAAAGAAGGTGGCTGTTAAGATTGCTTCCCACAAATTTATAAAATATTCACCGTCGAATAAGCCAGATGTCACACAACACCAGATGGCCCGTTTCAGGTAACAGCTTTCGCAACGAATGGGAAAAAATACTTTGCAGATGATGATGCGTCGATTAGTTTCATGCCCAAGCTCCACCATTATTCACATCCCAGTGGAAGAGAGTCTTAATGAACTATCTTGCGGTAGCACTCTTAAAACTAGATCAGCCAGTGGGGTTTGGTAGAGTTGTGATTACATAAGTTTAAGAAGTTACATTCCGTTTGCAACACCATCTTTGTGTGAATCTGGATATTCAGTTGTAGCTGTAATCAAGAGCAAATTTCGCTCAAGGATCAATGTGAACCTAGAAATGGGATTGAAAAACTGTGTGGGGATCACCAGGCTCACCCATAAAATTGGTTAGACTGAGTATCTGTTGAATTTTCGTTTCGTTCTTAAGTCTATCTTGTTGTTTTCTGTTTCAACTCTGAATTCTTAGAAATATAACAAAAAACTCAGTTTCATAATGTGGATGCTTTAGTTTTTATGCCTAGCTATCTATTATTTTATTCGAATGTTGCTTTTTCATTTTTCAATTAGCTCGTGACAAAATACTAAATTTTTAGTTTCGCTGCGGGCTGAATAGATTGGGAACCACTGAACTTTAGACTGTCATCAGTTGTCCACATTCGTCCGCTTTAAATTCGGGCCAATGATCAGAGGATGCTGTCAGAGGTTGCTGCTACATCATGACATGATCTCTCATGAATCCAGAAAGTTCTAGATCCATATTAAGATAAGTAATTCAAGTCTCTTAAGAGATTCTCGAACCTAAGTCCACCTCAATAGTATAGACAGCGGTGAGATCGTTGATGTATCTGCTGTTGTCTCTGAACGAATGGTCCGCATATACGTGACCATCGGGCGGTGGAAGAAATCAGTTGCTGAATGCACCGGAGAACAACAGCATTGTCAATAACGACCGTTTAATGTTGTCAAAATATTGTGCTACCGTTTCCGCTCAGTGGTTTCACTGCTTCGCATGATTTATTAGTGTCTTTGAAAAAATTCACGAAAATCTTCGAATATGAACGAGAAATACGAGTATGACGTGGATCGCGTTTTGCGTCTTGCGTTTTGCGTTTATGCTGCTGTTGCTAACTTGTCGTTCTGGTTCCCTAAGCATTTCACGGTTAAGTAAATTGTATGCAAGAAAAATATTGAATTGCATGCATGACAGCATTGAATAAAGTGCATGCACTCATATAGAGCCAACCAGACTCCGACTAGATCCTTTCCGATGCGGCAGCGTCAGGAAGAGAGTCTGTAAAGAAAATAAATGCAAGATAAAGTGCAGAGTTGCATGAAAGTATTTTCCAGTGACGTCGCCAACGACAACTTGAGTGGCGGCATGGCAGAGAGTGTTGGGCAAAGGAGTTTGTACGCTGTCAGGATTTTCGGTCCTTATAAAAGCAACAACTCAACGCACAGCAGCGTCGACGACGACGTCGAGGAAAACCAGGAAGGATTCAAATCCAAGTTATGAGAATATTACCGGAGAGGATACAAGTCGAATGCAAAAGCGTGTGCAATATTTGCTCGCCATCGTCGTCACTCTAAGGATGCATGCAAGGGAATTTCCGTTTCGTATTTTATACTGATTTCTTTCTTCTTCTTTAGTTTCGTCACTTTTACACACACACACGCACACATTTATGTAGATTTCGAACGTGATTTGATTCAGTCAAGCGTTTTTGATTCGCAGTCGATAGAGTGAGAGAGCGAGAGAAATGGGTGAGGGAGTGGAGGGCGAAAGAAAAAGGAGCCGGAAAGCAGCGGAAGAGATTTTCGCTTTCTTGTCAACGAGAGTGCATTTTCCAGTTGTTGTGTGTGTTCCGCGCGACGACGTTTCCGTCTTGTTAATACGGTTGTGGGACGAAGAGGTGCAAAAGTGCAATGTAAATAATATTGGAAAAATTTTTCCATTTCGATTTATTCTGCATGGATTAATTTGTAGCCCTGGCGACGGGTATTTTCTTGTGCAGCATGCAGCAGGAAATTGATAATGCGAGATCCCTCGGAAGCGGTGGAATTCGGTCTGTGAACTTCTTCGTTCGAGATTCAAATGCAACTTGGATGGAAATCATCGTATGGAAAATTGTTCTGCTGATGGTAAATAAAAACGTATTTAGAAAATAAAATCGAGTAGACATCATGTTGTCCTTTGGCTTTTCAAAGAACGGGGGAGGAAGCAGCACGTCGGGCTATGAACTGAAATGTATTTGCAGTGTAAACTTCAATCACTGGGGAGGAATAAATAACGAAACGAGAGCAACGCATCTCATGCTGGACGTATACATAGCTTCTCTGCGAACAGATGTGTTCTATGAGGCAGAATAAAGGAACTTCTTTGATAAATTGACTGGGAGTTAGTTAACATCGACTGGCGAGCTACCCACGCAGACCTCTGTAGGGTCCAAGGTGATCTGCCCTGACCGGAAGTCCGGCTCGCTAAACCGTCGATGGCCTGAAGACTTTATCTTTAATCAGACAAACACCACGAAACTTTGAAGTTTTCTTGAAGAAATCGTTAGCGACGTGATGTATCTCATCCACTGCAATTCATCAACCGATTGGACACTCCGCTGCTGGATCCTGTAGGCAATTGATTGTCAATAGAAGCTATTTTCTAGTTACTGTTGCAAATGGACAGTGATCGAGATTTGGCACCATTGTAGGGCCCTATCGTTAGTGCCTTTAGTGACAACTAGTGGCGAACACCAATCTGTCAAAGGAAGCTGGCTACAGCCAAGTTGATTTGGAATTAAATTTGTACTTGTGCGATCACATTTTCCTTCTGTTAACCTCAATATGATGTACGTAATGGATTTTTGAATTAAACAATGAGATTATATACATATTTCTTTGAACTCTCGAATTCTTCAGCTGCCAAGGTGGTGGAGAAGGAGACGGTGCCCTGCTTCTCGTTTTTCTTTGCGAGGGAAGCGCATTCTTTTTGTGTCTAGTGGGTAGGGACTAGTATTCGGACTAAGATTAAGACTGCTGTTCTGCAAGCCTTTTCAACTGTCTTTGATAATTCAGATCGCTTCTTGTAGCTTCAAATTGCTTCAGGGCATTGGGATTTGCTTTTTTAGGCTCAGCCTGGAAACCCAGTAGGAATGAGAGTGAATCTAACAGATACATATATCCTGTAGACAATGTTGCATAATCTTGATTTTTTTTTTTATGGTGAAGCCAGGGTCTCTGTGGTCGCCTGACTGTCTATGTACAGAATAATATCGAAGAATAATATTGTCAGTACGCGTGCATTCTCTGGAACTATATAATAATATGGGTGGCGCGACAGTCCGAGGTGGACCTGGGCCTAGCTTCTCAGCAACCACTTGTGTTGTGCGTGCTATTGTTCTCTCACTCGTGGAAGGGACCTACAGTTTAATGTCGACTCCGAACGGCGAAGTTGAGAAGCTCTTTCTAGACAGGAATACTCTTTGAGCATTGTCAGTGACTCGAAAGAGGTGGAGCCGTGAGTTATGATGGGTGGTAAATTCCGGTATCGAACCTGGAATCCTCTGCGTTGGAGTCGGAGCACTAACTCACTACGCCACGGCGACCTACTCTGGAACTACTTTCTTTTATACTTGGAGTAGATTATTAAGTTTAGAGTAGTGATTATTAAGCCCGTGCCATCAACCATCCTGTAGTTGTCTGTGTAAACTTCCAGATCAGACGACTACTGTCCTTTTGATTCATTTCGATGATATCGTCGATGATTTTCTTAATGTAAGGCCAACACTATCGCCTCGCCTATCTTTACAGTTTGAGTGCTCTGAGAGTTATATCTCCCACGTAAAAATTACATCTGTGCTCTAAATCCCCTCAAATTTCACTAACACATTCTCATTTCATTTCAGGTCACAAATGGGACCTATTACTCTAAAATTGTGTAGAGCAAGATACGTATACACAACTTGTTCTCATTTAATAGGAGACGATACTGAAATAGGTGTCGCCAAAAATCAGTCGTTGAGACGATAGTTACTGACAGTTCTTAGCTTACGCGAAGCGGGCAAAACGACATCTCCCAGACGCTATAGTTTTTTATGCTTACATGAAGCGAAACTATGGTTGAAACGCTAGCGCGAGACGATTGTCGCCTTAGGCGTTTAGAGCCCAGCAGTGTTTCTGACTTCGCCAGCTATCTGGTCGTCTCTCTCTATCTCTCTCTTCATCTCCCTCTCTTTCGAAGAAATGCTCATGTTTGTCCCTTGGATGAACTGTGTAGTCTGCTTGAATCGGGACCTTAGTGGTGAAGGGTGGATTATTTTCGAATGAAATCCGTTCTACGAATTGTTCAATAACGAAGTCTAACGGCCACATTTCCAAAGTATCATTATCTGCAGAGACTCTGAAGATGCAGATCAGTAGCTCCGATTGCTCCCGTGATACAAACACTAGTTCATGCACGTCTTTGGATTTTGCTTAGCTTCTTGAAATTTTCTTTGAGCTTTAGTCTCGCCAAATAAAATAAACACTGCAAGTTAGTAAAACAGCCGCGTACACCCAGCGAATCAGCCTAGGTTAACCCATAGAGGTCCAAGAACATTCCTGCATATGTACAGTACAGTAGATGTTCTCCTGATAGGATCTTGTTTAGTCAGTTTTCAGTTTCGTCTCCACGATGTTACTGTGTCGCCTCCTATCCAGAGGGCGCCAGTTTCGAATCTCAAATTTTCTTACTTTCATAATTTACGGCTTCCACGTCTTTTTCAATGCTCAACGAGTATTCCTGTGTAACAAAAAGTCTCTCCACTTCGCCTGTCGGAGTCGATATCAAACTGAAGGTCCCGCCTACTCGTGAAAGTAGGTATTTTGTGCCTTCTAGAGAAGTGTACATGTTCTATCTTAAAAGTGTTCATATTTAGCCCGATGTCTGTCATCCACTTAGGTAACATCTGTAATAGACTGTGATAATTGCCTTGTTACCGCAATGACTATATTGTACACAAAAGCAGCTCGATTTCTTCCAATGTGTCTTAAATATAATATTTATATAAGAAGCACCACAATCCTAGGTAAACTTTTCTACAAAACCAACTCGTGTTCCTCGTGTTGATGTTGTCTCGCAAGTGAAGGGGACACCGATTTTTATGATGATCTTGGTTGTAAATCAAGAAAGCATGCTCTAGAAAAAATGTTTGAGAAGTTTTTTTTTAAGCGCAAGTACACTTTGAGCATTGTCAGTGGATCGAAAGCAATGAGGCTGTGAATTATGAATATTTGTGAATTCGGGGATCAAACCTGACACCCTCTGTGTAGGTACGCTACGGCGACCCACATAATTAACCCTCCGATGAGAATATGGGTCTGGACAGACCAATTTGAATTTGGAATCTGCTTAAGTTTTTTTCTTGGTATTTCTGAGTAGCATCAGTTCATGACATCTTCAAATATGCTGAGGTGAACACAATGGAACGGTACAGAATACGTTTCTACTTTCGTGAAGCGCACACATGGGTCTTAGTAGACCCACCAGATATGAATATCACTGAATATCAAAGTTAAAATGGCTGGCGATGTGATACTAGATTTTTTAAGTGGTAAATAATTTTCTATCTAAATTGGTCCATTTTTACCTTTATTTAAACTGTTTTACCATTATTTTAGGAGATTTCTTGTAGCCGTTTGTGAATGGTGCTTGGCTCGTGTGTCAATTTGTAGGTTGAATTTTTAGTTTCCAGTAAAATTAGGCGGAAAAGAAGTGAGGGTGTTATTATTACAGGTATGTGACCTAAACATAAACGTAAAAATACATTTAGTACATCTCTCGTCATGGTCCGTTCCCTGTGCTGAGAATGGGTCTGGGCTGAAGATTACTCTTTCCATTTACCGCCTAATATTCCATAAAACATAGCAGTGTTAATTGCTTACGTATATTATACACCATCAATATTTATAACAGAGGTGTGAATACAGAGAAACATCTCAATCCCTCACTTCCCTACAATAAAACTTTTCTCTCAGCAGACACCCGCGGGCCATCATATTTGTCCGTATTGTAGAGATGTTCGCTCTCGGGGTTGCATAAGATTTCTATGGAAATTGATAAGTATAACATTTACTTTCTTTTTGTTTCAATGCGAATGATTTTCGCGTTATTTTACTAAATATTTTTTTATAAAAAATCGTATACAGTGAAAGCTCCCATAGGCGGATAGCGATTTGTCCGGTAAAAAAATAATTCTGAAAACTTATTTCATATGCAGTCCAAGAAATTTGCAAGCTAAGCTATGAAGATAGAAGTAAAGAAATACAACAGAAGACAGCTCCAGAAATGAAAGTCTTTATCCATTTGAGTGGAGACAATGATTTGATGACACGTGCACTACACAGTTTTTCGTCCGGGTTAGAGAGTGTCTGCCATATATATAGGGAATATAAAATGTATGGAACTTCAATTCAAGATCCACGGTCGTGAGAAATTGTCCGGTCATGGGGATTGTCCGCCTAAGAGAGTGTCGGTAATATGAGCTTTCACTGTATTCTCAACTTCATGATAATTAACTGAACTGAACACTTAAATAAGTGTCAATTCAATTCCAAAGCATAGAAATCTATTACTCACAATCACTGTCTTGCCTTTTATCGAGTGGTGTATCTAATGAGAAGCTCCACTGTGGTTGGGCTTTTTTTTCTTAAAAATGTGCATCAGTGTACCCTTTAAGACGATCCTCGTACGTACTGTAATTTTAGAAGACTCTTTAGAACGCAGAATACCGTTTTCGAGCAAATTTAAAATTTGCATACCAGCCAAGACTTCTCCTGGTTGTAGCCAATGGAAAGAACACGGATATCGATAGGACAACGGAGTAGAGCAAGACCAAAACAGTTTGACGTCGGAAAGCTACAATCGCAATTGGCCGCTAGCAACTTTGCCGATCGAGTCTCCCTAAAGCTCTCAGAGAATCCAACCCTGCCAGGCGAAACAATCGACTAAAAATGGAACCGTTGTCAAAACGCCATCAGAGAAGCTGCATCTGATGTGCTGGGTTTTAAAACGAAACCCAAGAAAAACCCCTGGTTTGAAAACGAGTGCAGGCAGGCACATTCAGCGAAGCAAGCAGCCTATAAGGCGACGGTGGACAGAAGAACGAGTGCGGTTCGTGAGCTCTACGAACTTAAGAGAAGGGAAGAGCACCGGCTTCTCAAAAAGAAAAAGAAAGAGCATGAGAAGCGCGCGATTGAGGACAGGGAGAGGTGCTACGGCAGAAATCATGTCTGAAAGTTCTACCAACGAGTAAAACAACTATCCAATGGATACAAAATTCGGACAGAAGCCTGCCAAGACGCAGAGGGACAACTAGTAGTAGATTCGCAGTCGATACTGAGAATCTGGAAAGATCATTTCTGTAGACTGTCAAACGGCGAGGAAGACTCCAATACCGCTGTCAGGCAGAATGTTCCCATCAACGCAATTGACGATGATCGACGAGAATTCCGTCCCCCGACCTAGACGAAGTGAAGATAGCGATATCGAGATTAAAGTCGAATAAAGCTGCTGGTGCAGACGGAATGTCTGCGGAACTGTTTAAGACAGCTGGGGATGAGCTGGAGGAAAGCATGCCCGACGAGTGGAATCTCAGTATCGTTTGCCCGATCCACAAGAAAGGATACCCCTTTGACTGCACCAACTATAGAGGGATAAGTCTCCTTAACATCGCCTATAAGATCTTCTCTGCCGTTTTGTGCGAGCCTGAGACTGAAACCATTCGTCAAGAACCTGATAGGTCCATATCAGTGCGGTTTCAGGCCGGGGAAGTCCACCATCGACCAAATCTTCACACTACGGCAGATCCTGGAAAGAACCCAAAAAAAAAAAATGCAGATCGAAACCCACCACCTATTCGTCGATTTCAAGGCCGCATATGACACCGTGCATAGGGACGAGCTATACAACGCTATGTCTAGTTCTGACATTCCTGCCAAACTCGTCAGGTTGTGCAGGATGACGATGGAGAACTCTAGCTGCTCCATCAAGGTCGGTAACGAAGTCACTGAGACCTTAAATGTCAAAAAAGGTTTAAGACAAGGCGACGCGCTGTCATGTGATTTCTTAAACATCATCCTGAAAACGATAGTGCAAGACTCACACGCCAACACAAGAGGCACGATCTTCCAGAATTCCGTACAACCGTTAGCATACGCAGATCACATTGACGTGATTGGCAGAACACAGCGAGGAGTCAATGAGGCGTTTGCTGACATTGAGGAGGAAGTGGCTAAAATGGGTCTAGTGGAGAATGAGGCAAAACGAAGTATATGTTGTCATCACGAAAGGACACACAACATCGACGTCTTGGACAGAGCGTCACAATGGGCAGCTATGACTTCGAGGTAGGCAAGGACTTCGTCTACCTCGGCTCGCAAGTGAACAGTACGAACAACACCAGTACCGAGATTAAACGCAGAATTACTCTTGCCAATCGCTGTTTTTTTGGGCTCAAGAGGCAATTGAGTAGTAGAGTCCTCTCTCGAAGGACCTACGACTCCGGAACAACGGAATAGAGGACGCCCAAGGAACCGATGGCGCACCCAGGTGGAGAAGGACCTCAATCAACTTGGTGGGCGCAGTTGGAGACAACTGGCTAAAAATCGTGCCGGCTGGAGGGGCTTACTGGTTGAAGCCCAGGTCCACCCCGGACTGTAGCGCCACCAGAAGAAGAAGCAGAAGCCAGGACTTCTCCTTCTTCTTTGTGCGGCGTTTTATTTCGGGGACGAGCTGGACTCAAACAAACAAGTCTCACCCGGTAGAACGATCCGATTGGGCACACCAAGTTGGTTAGGGCACTTCTGGCCTTGTTCTACCGTAGACGTGGGTGTCTTCTTTTTCATAGTCCAACAGGTTCGGCATCGAAAAATCCAAGATCAAAGCCAGAAAAATTTAAATTTCGTCCCGAATGATGAAAAATCTGAGTTTACCGGCTTGAGATGTCGGGGCCAGGGTTTTTATACAACGACAACTGCTTTACCAAGTTGATGAATATACCACAATAATAACATTAACTTTTTATAGTCCTGTCAAACGTTGATTACTTGGCTTGCTTTGTTCTAGTCATACCAAGTCTCTTCAGAACTTGAATGGCAAGGAGTCCTTCCGAATTCAATTGATACCACGATCCTGCGGTGAGTATTTCATTTGCTGAACATGGGGGTGCATCATTCAAAAAAAGAATCTGCAGATTGAATGGGTAGACTGCGATTATTATCATCGGAGAGCGGATAATCCTACTTTATAATTAATCTGTTTTAGATTACCAAAAGAATTCCTGGACAAAGATAGTGATATCAAACACAACCATAGCTGTGCTGTGATGATGATTCCTCCTCCGGAGGAATTCAAAATAATTTATTGTTTGCCAGGACTGAATAAACATAATAAAGATATTAGAAAATTAGAAATCTTCATTTAATTTCTTCGTGCTATCGTCTTGCGCTCAAGACAAAAGAACGCATTTAGGCAAGACGAGAAAAGTAGTTGAAGCAGAGTGGGAGAGCGTTCACAATTTCGCCATAACCCCAACTCACATCCTTTCAGGCGCTCAAATTTCAATCGGGAAATTTTCTTCAGTTTGCGAAGCCAATTTAAGAAAGACAAAGCTTTTAATCCGATTTAAGTATTTGCTTTTGGCAATCAAACATGGATTTAATTGGTGCAGATTCCGCCCTTGTTCTCTACTGCTACACGCACCCACGAAGGGAGAGTCTAGCAGCAGCACGTTAAATAAGAAAAAAAAAAGAACTCCCTGAACCCTGAAACACACAGCTTATGAAATTGTGTGCTTTTTTTCTTTTCTTGTGGCACTCACCAAAGGTCAGATATTGGCTGTCGGAGTGGTGTTTCTGAGAAGTCTGATGACGAGAACTTCATGCTTGCTGTGTGTACTTTATAAATGGTGGTAGGGTATGTATGTGCATTTGAGTATTTTCTCTCTCTGAAATTGAAGATGTGATAATTTGGAGATGGAGCGTTCGTATACATACACTCTTCTAAGTGCAGCAGACATGCTTGTCCACTTATAGGACGCGTGGGCCGAAAAAAAGTTAACTAAAGCATAAGAAACAGGCTCGTTTTGAATGAAAGTCAATCTTTGGCCTCGGGGAAGAAGAGCAAATGAGTGAGGAATTTCTGCGTTAATTGGTTACTTGAAAAACAATTGGAAAATAAAAGCTGTGTTTTTTTGTAAGCGTATATACGCCTAATTTTGAAGTGCACAAAAAAACGATCATCGGCGCTTAATGATTCATCACAAAATCTTGGCAGCACCGACGATATTTATGACAATTTTGACAGTCAGGGGGTGGAATCGTGTAAGGTGTTAGTTGATCGTTAATGGACATAATATTCGCTTTGCGATTGTGACCATCACTTTAAAAGCAAAAACTTATAATAACTTAGTAATTATAAAATAAAAAAAATGTTTATCAAATGAAAAGAATCGTTTACGAAACCTAAACAGAGTGTATAGCAGAGACACTCTGGGTAAACCAAAAATTGCATACTTATGGATGCCAAGATAATTAGAAATGATCTAATACACCAACCACACCTTCAAATGTAATCCACATACATCAACCTAAACAATGAATGAATGAATTCAGGAATGAACATACAGAAAATAATGATTGGACGCATTGTTTTTATCCGCGCTTATTCCTTAAGCGGCGATTGATATTATGAGTAACTTGGTAGTGTATTTTACATGATAATAATAATATAATAATATGGGTGGCGCTACAGCCCCTAGAGGGCCAGGGCCTTGCTTCTCGGCAACCACTCGTGTTGTGCGTGCTATTGTTCTCTCACGCGTGGCAGGCACCTACAGTTTAATGCCGACTCCGAACGGCCAAGTTGAGAAGCTTTTTCTCGACAGGAAATACTCTTTAAGCATTGTCAGTGACTCGAAAGAGGTGGTGCCGTGAAATATGAAAGGTGGTAAATTTGGGTATCGAACCTGGCACCCTCGGCGTAGGAGTCGACGCACTATCCCACTACGCCACGGCGAATACATGTATTTTACATGCAAATTGACAATTAAGCGTATATACGCTTGCAAAAAAACGCAGATAATGAATACTCAAAGTTGCTGGTGATTGCTGTTCATATCATTGCATTTTTGACGTCACTAACCAACAAATTACTCGCAATTTTAGCAAATCAAATGGGACCAATTGGTGCCCTTCGAAATGATTAATATTCTAAAATTGAAACAAAATCTCTTGGCACTACATAAAAAAAATCAGGCCTCCTTTGAAATTTAACTATACACCAGCGGCAGTGGAACGGTAACGAAGGCATTTTTGACGGCTGCAATTAAGCGAGAGAACCTCTGAAATCCGATGCCTTTAGTTCTGCAAAATCTTCGAGCCGACATAGACCCCTAGTTTAGGAGTCAACGCATCAACGTTATGCCAGTTCCGTGGCGAGACAACTGTGAGGAATTAGAAAGAGCCCTCTAGCAGTTTCGAATCGCGCACAAGGAGTTGGTTGATGTTCCTCGCCAGTTAAGTGTGCCTGGGGATCCATTGTTGCGTTGTTTGAAGCTGTCCGCTGACTTTAAAATGGGAAGGGCCAAGATGTTTATTGAACTTTATCATAAAGAATATTTCCTGATCTAAGTTATGTTAAATAAAAAAAACTAAAAATGCAAGAAAATGGGCACCAATGGTGGTAACATTAAAAGTTTCGCATTTTTATAACGTATACGCCCTAGTGCACTTCTTTATTGTTGGAGTCAATACTAAGATCCGATATTTTGCAAATGGAAAGAACCCAAATTGTTTAATTGCATTTGCATCAAAGGCTCTGACATCACAGACAACTAGACAGATGGACTATAGAATGCACGCGTTAGTCTGCAGAAAACTGAGCTGGTACTCTTTATAAAGAAATACAAAATTCTTACCTTTGACCCTGCCTCAACGTGCAGAGAACTACATGACAGCGAAAATTTCTTTGGTCTGGTCTCAACACAGTTAAAAGGGAAACCGTGTCAGAATAGACCTTAATTGCTACAAGAAGACAATAGCCAGTGGGGACTACAATCTCTTTTCGACCACTCGGTATTCATACAAGAAGTCAGACCCATACTGCTCTGTGGAGTTGGTGTACTGCCAGTGATAAGAACAAAACATTCGTTCGAATTTATCAACGTAGCGTTATGAACAAATTCTTCTCCAGCATTGAATGTCTTCTTTTATCTTCTTTACTTGACTCCACAGTCTGGGGTGGACCTGGGCCTCAACCAACAAGCCTCTCCAACCTTGAATATGGTCCCTTATTCCGCCTTCGGCAGGCAGATTGCAGGCAGCACGTCGATTAGACTGTAATCACTGGATATACTGAAACAACTCTGCTCTGTATACTTAACTATTCTTGACAGAACTAAATTCCAACTTCGAGAAATAGATCTCATGACACCTAAGCTCCTCTTCAAGAAAAACTTCTCACTCAGCATTTCATACAGATCATACCGGAAGCCTGACCAACAGACGAGGGTAGTCTCCTGGGAATGTTGACAAATGGATTGAAGATTTGCGAAGGCCCGAGAGTGGGCGTCTACTCTTTGGAACGAGATTATTTCTGTGCCGGGAAATCGTGATGTTACTGAAAATAGCGAAGCCGAAGAACTTTCTAGAAAGGAATCAGTTCAAAATTTCGTCCGTATGTATGTCTGTCATTTATTTCTATGGCTACTGCACTGCACCTATTGATGCTTGACATGCTTGTCCACACAATCATTGGATGGTCTACTGCCAAAGGGTGCCTAAATCATGGCCTACCCTCAATCCGTCACTGTGCCACAGCCTGATCAGAATGAGCTGCCCAAATCTCAGTTTCTCTCTGATCGTCACCATTTGAACTCACGCCTCAGCTACAGAAACGCGGAGGAGGAGGAAACCATCGTTCCCTTTCTTTGCACGTGTCCCCTCTCCTTCCGATGGGGATGTGACTAAAGGACTTACTCCTTACCGGGAAGTGAACGGCTACAAAGGCAGCGATTAGGTTGAAGGAATGCAACAGTTGAAGCGAAATTCACAGTTTAGGTTAGGTTGAGGTGGCTCACTGCCGCTCATACGGACAGCAGACACACTTAGGCCAAGCATAGGCCCATTGTGTTAAAATTACAGTTTAGGTCACATGGATCAGAATGCGAATATCGTAAAGTATACAGATAATACTGTGCCCGTGATAGACTTCGAGTTTCGGTATAAAACACTCATCCCAAATAGAAAAGACTTGGCATTAGACTTGGTCAGAGAATCTGCCTATCTGGAAGTACACACCGACGGATCCAAACTGGAAGAAGGCACTTGAGTGGGAGTTCACGTCATCGCAGGAAATGTCATTCTCCCTGTCCTGTCGATTGTACTGCAGTGTATTCCAGGCGGAAGTAAAAGCTATCCAAGAGGCTGCCCTATCACTTACAATGAACCCGATAGATGGGCTATCCATCGCAATATATATAGACAGGCGGCCATTAAGGGTCTGGATATACAATCACTAAAATCAAAGATTGTTACATTTTTCGGTATATCCCTTAGGAAGTTAGGTGTCAGATGCAAGCTTACCCTGTGCTAGGTCATTGGGCACAGTGGTATTCCAGGCAACAAAAGGACCGACGAGTTAGATAGAACAGTCATGTGTTTGCCACTGCCAACTAATCAGGACACCCCATACCCCACTCCACAAGCAATAAACACTTTGTTACATACAGACGCCATCATCGCCCCCAATTGGCGGAGGCAGATGGAATTAGATACTTGCATGACTTCAAGGCTAATATGGCCTTCAATACAAAACCAACATACGCTTAAAATTAAATAGAAAATAAATCAGTAATGTAGTTGGCATTATGGCTGGGCCATGTAGAGCGTATGGACAACTCAGCTCCGGCGCGAAGAGTCTTCGACACCAAACCCGTGAGTTACATACATGCTCATACTAATGCACACAACAATGCTATACGAATTCCTCGCTGACTGTACCAAACCTATGAAGAGCGGCTCATGTAAACGGTTAATCACAAGCAACGCCAAAACCACGCCACATAAAAACCAAGCGTTCAAAAGCTTGCATACACGTTGAGTTGCATCATGAACGACGCGTATGGAGATAGCGTATGTCAAAGAATGTTGTTGTTTTCTGTTGTCTCGCTGTCTAACAGAAGCTGTTAATTTCATTTCTACGAGATGTTAAGTAAGTTAGTTCTAAGACATCGTTCTTAGTTCTGTTCTGATGGTCAAAGACATTAGCCGAAATAAATCTTTGTCAATAAAATATTTGGAAAAAATTGAATAAATAACTTTGGGTTTTTTTTATGATAATACGAAATCATAATATCATAACTCGTGGGACAACGCAACAGGGGATGACCGCGTTTAAGGTGGCACACGCACTGGAGCGACACTGGAGCCAGCTAGCCAGAGACCGTGCTAGCTGGAGAAGCTTGTTGGTTGAGGCCCAGGTCCGCCCTGGTCTGTAGCGCGAAGTAAAGAAGAAGAAGAAGAAGTTGGCATTATGACTTGGTCATCGCCTATTCGGCAGAGGAATGGCAACCCTTACAGCGACTTCTGATGGACCTGAAGGAACGAAGAGGAAGAAGAATCTAAGCTTCATTACAGCGGTACCGCGCGCCAATTTCATGGACAGGGAAAAGTACGCTAGGTAGCTATTCATTCATCTATCACAGCATCATCTAGGATATGCAACTGGCATACCACAAGGGCCAGAACGGCTTCAGTTGTTGTAATCAAATTTTACAAAAGCTGAATGAACGGAATCCCTCCCGTAGTTCAAAACGAAGACATACCAAGGCGCCCGTGCCTCTTCTACCACGGCGTTTAGCGCACGAAGGACCCTATAGTTGTCCAAGACGAACACACCCCAGTATTGATGGGCGGCGGTCAAATAAGACAACCTTCTGAATATATCCCAAGCCTGCCATGGTAAGTCAGAGTAGATTTAAATTCAAACAAATTTCTGCCACCCCAAACCGAACGAACACATCCCAAACTTTTTTGGATTTTCGAGTTTCCTCGTCGTATTAAAAATGACATCCAAAAGCCACAATCCATTGTACATTGAACCACTAACCTAGAGGCTTACTTCTTCAAGAAGATAGTAAACTAAGCAACATCCATCTTCAATGCTTTGTCAAAAGCACCAACTAGACCCGCGTGCGAACACAACTGTCTCAAGTGCCACTGCTGCTACTGGCAGTCAGCCACATCAACCAAAGATATCTTGAGGATGGCCTCGTTCCGAATAAAAAAGAGATTTATTAAAGCTAAGCAAAGATGTGGATGGTTACAAGCGTCTGTAGAGTATTTTACGAAGAAGAGAGTATTAAATCATACGTCAAATTTATATTCGAATATTCGAGAATGAAAATATGCCCCACATTGCTTACAGTTGGTGCCAGGTATAATTTAAGAAAAAGAAATACTCGCCCGACTCAGATGAGTCTTCACTTAAGTGAACCTGTCTAGCAACCACACATCAAACCAATTACTTTGGAGAGGAATCCCTTATTTCGGCACAGAAGTACTCGTATCCGAATCACATACCCTTGTATTAATTTATTATTACCCCTTGGGTTAACCACACTCTACTAAGTAACCATCCTACCCCACATACCATGGCCCCATACGTCTATTCGTTGGGTCTATCAATTCGCATTCTTCAGATAGCATTCCATCTAAGGAATAATTTTTCACATAAACTAATGTAAACAAATGAAGGCGGCTTACTTATCCCCAACATCAAATCGACTATCATTCCCCTTAAACGAAACCACAAACTTCTTGCCTTCCGACAAGGGACGAGCACGAGGCCACCCTCTCTCTCGCCACACAGCACAGCTCTCGATTTTCGATTTTCATTTTGCAACAATGGTACGTAGCTGTTATGCGCCTAATTTTAATCAATTTATCTTAATTCTACTCCACCAACTAATAGATATCAATGAACCGTACACACAACATTTCGTTTCCCAATCCCCTCCTCGCCGCACACTTTGTGAGATCTTTGTGAATCTTTTATGAAACCATCAAGGCAATCGAATCGAAAATTCGAGGCAAATTCATCTCCCATCCAGTGTACACATTGTCTAAGAGAGTTTCTGAATTCGTAAGAGCACTCACACACACACCCCCTTGCGCACGGGGCACTTCAACTATGATTCCTCATGGGGAATACACCTGAAAAATGGAAAATGATTCCATTGAAGGTGAATAATTACCTGGAGTTCAACTGACAGTGGCAATTATTTTCGACATTTGTTATCGGCAGTCGGAGCTACGGTAACCACCCGGCTTGGCAAGACGGTGTGCCGTGCAGCTATCGCAGTCTTTAAGGACGATTTTCATACGAAGCGGCAGGAATCGGGTATTTTTCATAGGAAACCCATGCTGGTGCTTATTAATGATGGCGGGCATTTGCAACGGGTGATCCCGAAACAATTAAACTAAGTGAAGAGATTAAGGACATTCGCGCCGTTGAGCTCATTTGGACAACACCAGCCACCGCCACCGACACGGTGCTGATCCCATCAACTCGGTGGGAATCTATTTGTGTAAAGTTGGTTCGTTCTAATCAAGCTCATTTGTTATATTGGAGTGTTTTACGGCTTAACATCATGTTAGCGGGGCGGTCGAAAGGATCAAATTCAATGTGGCAAAATGGGCATGGGCGGCATGAGCTTCCTTTTCCTGCCTTCTTCTCTATGCGATGCGATTCTTATGGGTAATTTAATTAAATGTAAATTCAAGTTTTCAATTTATTGGGAAACCGTTATTTATTAAGGGAAAGAAACAAATGAAAAGTCATTTGTTGGCATGTGCGTGTGTGCGTGTGCGGCAGTTGGATGGTCATATTGAGGGTCGCTCTCTGATGCGTGGGGTTCATGTTGTGCGATGCTTATGGCATTTGAATACGGAATGCCTTAGTGGCGGATATTTATTAGGGTCCGTTGAATTAAGCATTTGGTTAACCAGAGGCTCTTGATAAGACTTAAATTGAATTCATAAATTTTCGATGTATCAAGAGAGAGAGAAGAGAGAGCGAGAGTTCAGTTCCGGAAGAATCGAGCTTAAAACAAAGAACCAATCCGTCAGAGATTGAGCGAATGCATTATTTTAATGGGACTCGATGTACAATATTAAATACAGACAGTGAAGGAATAGGACTACAACAAAGTTTGTCGTTCAATAGAATGTTAAGGCCACTTGATGGCAACATTGTAGTCTTTTCCCAGCAGCTATCTGTCAAATGTGCATTGATAGTAATACGTATCTACTTTCACAGATTTCAACATTTACGTAGAATTCTTGGTTTCAAATTACCAATAATAATAAAAACATAATATGACGTTACAGCCCGCAGATGGCCACGGCCTTCTATAGCAACCACTCGAGTTGTGCGCTCAGTGTTCTCTAGCGAATGGAAGTGACTACTGTTTAATTTATTTATTTATTTATTCCATCTACCGAGTTTAACTCTTACAGATTTCGGAACCTTATGATAATATTCGTATAATCTAAGTACATGATAGGAACATTTTGATAATTATAAGTAAATAAATATAGGACAACAAAGTATTAAATAAATATTTGAATAAAAAGATTTAGTAATAAATAAGTATGTAAACAGTACATTAAATTGAATAAATATATTTTGTAATAAATAATTATAGATTTTAAATTAGATTTATTAAGGGAAATTGTCAAAGATTTTGGAATAGACTGTTTAAATTTTTGTCTCTCATCACATAGGTCTACTTCTACACAAACGGAATTAAATTGACTTATACATTTACCTAACGGTTCATTAAAGCCATAATTATATAGGTGTTTTGGTTGTAATAAGAATTTTCGGGTTCGAAGAATCCTTTCCGGTGCGTAAAATCTTAAATTTTGCAGGAGCTCAGGGCAAATTACACGATACGAAAGAATATCATAAATTAAAATTATGCTATGATCACCTCGTCTTCGTTCTAAAGTATCTAAGCCTATTAACGAGGAACTACATAAAATGGCTAACATTGAAATGGTCTCAGATAGAATTCTAAGACTAAGCAATCAGTATAATATCTCTTGCTCTTCATCTGACAACGACTTGATTTCAAACTTAGTCTCGCGATGAGTGCAATATAAAAATTGTTTGTATATTTATTCGTTTATTTATTTATATATTTATTTATTCATTTATTTAAATATATATACATATTTATTTATTTATTTATTTATTTGTTTATTTATTTATTTTTTTATTTATTTATTTATTTATTTATTTATTTGTTTTTGTTTTCTTTGTACTTCCCCTGTTAATTATTTTAGTCTCACATTATCATTGTACACTGAAATCAAGTGATGAAACCACTTCTCTCTTCCCCCTGCGGATTTGTTTTGTTTTAATGAAGGTTTTTAGTGGCTTTTCCTTCGAATTGCATATTAATCTGTGATATTATCTTTAATAAAAATTGTACAAATATTTTAGTAATAAGGTACC
Source organism: Eristalis intricaria (assembly GCA_964034865.1). Lineage (NCBI taxonomy): Eukaryota > Metazoa > Arthropoda > Insecta > Diptera > Syrphidae > Eristalis > Eristalis intricaria. The sequence goes on along the minus strand of OZ035877.1, from coordinate 60,692,158 downwards.
AAGCCAAATCTCTGTACCCCTAAAATTGTATACAAAAATGTAATTTCTTGCCACAATAAAATATCAAAAAAAAAAAAAAAAAAAGCCTATTAACGCACATCTTGTGGCATGATGTCAAGATTCCACCCCATTCTTTTTATAACAAATCTAGTAAATGACTTTTGAACTTTTTCTAGGCGCACTATAGATTTCTTATATAAAGGACACCATATTACTGAGCAATACTCGAGATGAGGACGTACAATGGATATATAGACAGATTTTAGGGCATATGGAGTCGAAAATTCAGCACATGTTCTTTTCAAAAATCCAAGCATTGAATTAGCTTTTGCAACTATGTAGTCGATATGAAATGCAAAGGAAAGTTTCGTATCGAAAATTATACCAAGGTCTTTTATTTCCGTTTTCCTAGTAAGGCAAGTTCCACCTATCGAATAGTCATATATTACGGGTGACAATACATGGTAAACAGAAAAAGAATGACATTTAGTAGTATTTAAGCTAAGTTCATTGAGATCGCACCAATTACATAACATATTTAAGTCATTTTGAACATGCATACAATCTTGACGATTCTTAACACGAAGGTAAATCTTAAGGTCATCTGCATACATTAAACATTTAACATGAGACAGGATTGAAGGAATCTCATTAATAAATATAATGAACAGTAGTGGGCCTATTTGGCTACCTTGGGGAACACCTGATAATACCTTAATGATTCTAGATTTATGGTTATCAATTTTTACCATTTGAGTTCTATTTGTTAAGTAACTCTCTATCCACTTAAGTAGTACTGAATGAATACCAAATGATCTTACTTTGTTTAATAGAATATTATGGCATACAGTATCAAAAGCTTTTCTAAAATCCCTGAAAATAACATCAACTTGATACCCGGATTCTACTGAATCAAAGAGGTGTTTTGTAAAATTTGTCAAATTGGTTAAGGTATTAGTTAAGGTAGAAGAAATAAATTTTTTTTGTGACAATTAACTCAAAAAGTTTCGGAATAGCTGAAATCTTAGAGATTCCTCTATAATTTTCCACTTTATGTCGAGAAGCATTTTTAAATATTGGTGTTATAAAGGAAATTTTCCATTCGTCCAAGAATGTACCGGAAGACAAAGACATATTAAGCAATAATTTCAATGGTAGCGACAAGGAAGAACTACATTGTTTGACAGTAACATTCACACAAGAGTTCAAGGAATAAATTCCCTGCTGTATGTCATCAGTTGAGATATACAGTGATCCAAGATTTATATTACAAACATCTTCATTAAAAGAAGGTGGATGAATATTCGAGAGATCTCTATACACTGATTCAAAGAATTTTGCAAAGAGCTCGCAGGTTGTCTCACTACTCTGAGATACTATACAATTGAACTCAACATTTTGGAAAGTCCCATTTTGCAAATGTCCAGAGACCCTTAGGATTCCTAGCAATATTAGATTCAGTATTCATAACATAGTGTTTATAAAGAAATTTGCTTAAAAATTCATATTTCCGACGTAATTGACAAAATTGAATTTGATTTTTTGAAAAGTTAAAATTCTTTATTTTTCGCGTTTTTAAATTTATTAATCGTTGGTTATGCCACGGCAATTTTACGTGGAATCTTTTTCTAATACGTGGCAAAAGCTGTATGAACCCATATTCTATTATATTTAAAAATGCATTATGCATTTTATATAAGTTTAGACCGGAGAGAATGTTCGACCAATCAACCGAACTAAAATAATTACTTAAACCTTCATAATTGGCTTTTGCAAAATTATGCATGCTTTCGTAACTTCTTAAATGATGTTTTATTAATGGACTACTATATTCAACATTTAAACTTAGAGTTATGTGATGAACAGAATTTGACATTAATGGACATACAACTTCTCTGACAGAACAATTTAAATTATTATTTACAAATATTAAATCAAGAATCCTATTAATTGAATTATGACAATTATTGATTTGGAAGACATTACAAGCCAGCAATGAATCAATTAACATGAATTCACAATCAGTTTTCATGTTATATGGTATTAAACACTTATCTTTATTTGAAAAGGACCAATTGATATCACCTAGGTTAAAATCACCCATAACAATTAGATGTTGCTGTTGGGTCAGCTGATCAGCGATGAATTCAATGTTGGCAACATGTTGTTCGTAAACATCTAAATTTCTATTTGGTGGTATATAATTAACGACGAAGAACATTTTTTGGCGCTCTCTATTGATATCCACAGAGACACAAAGTTGCTCACTATTAAAGTCGCCAAACGGAAGAGAAATGACATTCATACATAATGTTGAGTTCACGGCAATTAATACTCCTCCTCCACGGAGATGACCACTTTTAGCAGGGCGATCAATGCGGTGGACTGTGTAATAGTGATCGAAGAGTTCAGCCATTATGAAATCATTGTTCAGCCAAGTTTCCGTGAGAACGATAACATCATACTCATGAAGAGAAATTGCAAGTGACACATCTCTTATTTTAGTTCTCATTCCCCCTGCATTTTTGTAGTATATGCTAAGGTTATTTGATGACTGAGATGGGAACATATCAGAATGAGAACAAATATGCGCATTAAGATGTCTGCATTGGGCGCGCTCTCGTTTAAAAAACGGAACTATTTAATGCCGACTCCGAGCAGCCAAGTTTGAGACACTTTTCCTAGGCAGTTATTCGTCTTCGAGCAATGTCAGTGACTCGAATGAGGTGAGACCGTGAAAATTATTTATTTTATTAATTTTATTATAAATCCATTACTTTCATACGAAATTTAAGACTACATTTACCACAGTAAAAATGGGCCGATTTAGTACCCTTTTGTTTGATCACTTGTTGCAATGTCGTTAACTGGTAAAAGCCCTCGTGGCTACTGGCGAACTTTTTTCCCAACACAATCGGTTGCCGTGAACACAAACAGGTGGTAATTGGTAATCACTTTGTGCTAGGTATGGACTATAAGGTGGATGTATAAGAACCTCCCGGACACTCTGGCGAATCGCTAACGATGTATGTGGCATGGAGTGGTCCTGATGGAATACAACTCCTCTCCTAAGAGCCAAAGCTCTCCTAAGGGCCAAAGCTGGCCGCATACGAGCCATTGCATCAGCTCGATGTTAGTAGATAAATCCCTGCCAATCCCACATTCCGTCACCAGTCTCCATCCGCTTCGAAAATGTGTCAATTTTCTTTCTTTGTGCATGACTTTCTTAGACTTCTTTGGGTATCATATCGTTCCAAATGGTGTAATGACGACTGGATGGCGTAGTTGGTAGAGTGCCTGCCTTCAGTTAGCGGGGTCCCCGGTTCGAATTCCAGCGAAAGCAAAGTTGATACGATTTTATCTGGTTTTCAAATCTGGTCCAGTCAAAATTAACGGCACTGTCATTGGAGTGGTCAATCAGTTTTAGTAGTCTGACTATTGGTATCCAATGTGGTCTAAGTGTGCTGGTGAATGCACTAGCAGCCTCCCTACCTGACCTAACCTAAATGGTGCAATGCTTACATCCTGGACAATCGAAACAGTGCTTCCATGACTGTCGGACTCGACGATTTTCATTATTTTATCGACATTTTTGACAATTGGCCTCCCAGATCGGTACAGAATCGATGGAACCAAAACTGCACATAATTTACTGTTTCTGTAGCATGGCCATAAACATTATTTCTATTTTGCTTGCGCTTCCGGCCTTATCGAAGAAAAACTGTGCAGTATGACGTACTTTCAGTATAACGGGAGATATAGTATATTACTTCACCTAATATATTTAATACATTTGACCTTCCGAGTGCATTTTTTCTAACGCAAATCCACCCGTAGTGGATATTTCTACCGATAGAATCTTCGGATGAGTCTACTGGCCTATGCTAATAAAATTACGAGCCTGCTCTGCTATTGAAGCAATTTTAACTAGAGCCTGGGGTTGACGTGCGTATACAATATGTAGTTAAACAATAGCTGTGTCTTTTTGCAAACGTATATATGGTTAATTTATAAGTGCACAAAAAACGATCATCGACGCTTAATGATTCGTCATACAATCTTGGCAGCACCGACGACATTTATGACCTTTGCTCAGCAGTCAGGGGTGTAGTCGTGAAAGGCGATGGTTGATCTTTGATGGTCACAATCTTCGTTTTGTGACTGTAAAGCGTGACCATCACTTTAAAAGCAAAAACAAAACTTAATAATTATAAAATAAAAAAATGTTTATCAAATGAAAAGAATCGTTTACGAAACCTAAGCGGAATGTAAAGCAGCAAAAACTCTGGGTATACCAAAAATTGCATACTTATGGATGCCAAGATAATTAGAAATAATCTAATACATCAACCACACCTTCAAATGTAATCCACAAACAGCAACCTAAACAAGGAATGAATAAATTCAGGAATGAACACACAGAGAATAATGTTTGGAAGCATTGTTTTTATTCGCGCTTATTTCTTAAGCGGCGATGGATATGATGAGTAACTTAAGTCAATATAGGATTTGTTGTTTGTGTATTTTACACGCAAATTGAAATTTAAGCGTACATGCGCTTGCAAAAAACACAGCTAGTATTAGGCACTGGAGCAATTAATAATTTTTTCCAAATTTCAAATGTATGTTCAAGCTTCGTTATATCTAACTTCTTCGTAGTTGGACTCAGATTTAGAGTAAATATTTGTTCTTAAAGTTCTAAATCGACAGTCGTTGCACCACGCAACAATGACATCGAAGACAAAAAATTCGAATTGCAATTGCCGACGGCAATTACATCGCTAAAACCGACGACGACCATGTGGAAAACGAATCATTATGTGAAGCAAAAGGAAGAAAAGAAACTGCAAACACACAAAAAATAGCTATGTTCTTTGGCCTAGTTACCTCCCACGCACCAGAGGCGATGTTCTTCTATTTCACTCCTCCCACTGAGCTTGTGTAGAAGAATGCATGAAGGAAACGGGCAGACTCAGCTGTAACATACTAAGTCTAATGTGTTAAATCAGCTGCATCAGCGGTGAAGATGATGGATCTGCCAGCGGTAGCAGCAACTGGACCACCGCCGGGATCTTGGGTCAGTGACCAGATCGCAGATTGAAGGCCAAGGAACTATTGGTTTTCTTTCCGGGAAATAAAGTGGCAAATCACTCATTCCCAAGTAAACCAGCAGTGGAGACAAAGGCTTAATAAAGCAAAATTTACTATTAAAAGAAATAACGCGTGTTGTTTTTTGAATTCTGTGTGTGTGCTTGAGAAAGTTGATTCAACGCACTGTTCATAGTTTTCCTTTTTTTGTTTTGATTTAGTTTCCGTGCGAAGCCACAGTAAAGTTAAAAATGTTTACAGAAACTAAAAATTTACCTTTTTTAACCACATATAAAACCGTAGTTCACATGTGTGTTCATATAAAACTATTATTTGCCAAAAGCATTTTAATCAAAATCAACTAATTAGCCCATATTTAGCAAGAAACAAAAGAAAACCTTAATAATTTCGGTACCGCTTGTGGTCGGATTGGATGAAGTTAACCAAGCCATTTTCATTTCAATCGAACGAACACCTACTTGTCCTTACATGTTGAGAACGTTCACGTGATCACGTAGATTAAGTTTAGAACAGACACATACGAATTGAATTTTTCGAATTTATTTAAATTTCTGTGTGATTACACACACATTTCCCAAGCTTGGGCAATTTTTAAACAGTTTGCAAGATCTGTAATCAGGAAGGCAACGCTTAGCCAAGTTAGTGGTTTTCAACTAAGTTTTTATTCTGACTCTCATCTTTGCTGATGAAATAGCAAAGTCCAATGACCAAAAGAACAGGATCGGATGTGCAAGCTGCTGAGAAGAGATTTCGTCGTGCTGTTGTAGGAATTACTCGCCCGGATAGAGTAAGAAACACAGCAGTATGGGAGGAACCTAATGTCACAATGAGCAGCTTCCTCCACGAACAGAAAGAGCTATGCTTGATGGTTTGGCCACCTGACACGAATTCACTCATCGTCACGATTTTCGAGACGGGCCTTGAATGCGATTCTATCAGGTAGGCGACCTCTTTTTAGACCCAAGACGAGGTGGGCCAAGTCCAAAAACTCGCCTGGTTACACTTGGGCATGACTTCTCATAAGTTAGAGTCGATGGCGGAGGGTTGAGTTGCGTGGTGACGGATCACCAGTGCGTGCCTTACCCCAACGACCACTTTATTGGATCATTCGGGCAAGAAAATGACGACGAGATGATACACAACTAAAGTACGATTACAACCGAATGAGAGGTGAAAAGGTTCCGGACCGAATGACTTTCAATAGATAGGCTAGGAAATTAAGGATGTGCAGCTTCTAGTTATGAATTTGTTTGATTGCATATGGAAGAAAAGATTTATTTATGTCTTGCCAGGTGTCTAGGCCATTTAATCCTCATAGATAACATGGCCCGGCCCGAAATGTCTTGAACTCCGACCCTGTGACAAAAATAGCACACCCAACTGGAGAAAGATCTCAACACTTGACGTTCAAAAGCTGAAGGCAGCTAGCCAGAGATAACGCTATTGGGTGCTGCTTGTTGGCTGATGCCCACTTCCACTTGACTTCACTGCAGTGCCACACAAAGAAGGAGTACCGGACTAAGTCCTCCTGCTGCTTTATATGCTCCTTCCATTTGAATAATTCACTAGAGCATTGGATTTTCACCATTCAAGATATTTTCTAATAATCCTCAAATCATTTATATAGATTCAATAAAACATTCGCCCATTCAGCTTTATGCACATTTTAACATCCGCCAAATGACTCATGAACTCAGTGTTATAACCAACGAAAGTTGGATTCATAAAAAGGCAAATATTGCACCGCTTAAATGAGTGTCGATTGCCGATTGCAAACTTTGTCAGTAGCACTATCATTCTATCTATAGAGCCTTGTATTTCAAACACTCGTCCATTTCGGCTGTGACAAGCTTTCATTACCATCACACATTAATTATAAGTGGCGATTAATAGGGTGAAACACTAGCCAACCCCTTTGTCCGTGCTTCGTGTTCAATTAGAACAGCTAAATTTAAACTACCGCAATAAACGTCGCCCACAAACTATCCAATTACATTGGCAATCAACTCACATTAGAGCCAAATGGCTTCAGCTTTATTGGCCTCCACAGCCACACCATGTGACCAAAATCGCCCGCTTGCTGCCCATTTTGCAGGGCGACTCCATCAAAACGCAGACCTCATAAAAGTATTTTCATTGAAAATAACGAAAAATTATTATCCGCCAACCGAAACGATGCTGCTCAAGTCATTTGACCCGCTCGGTCTTTAGCACTCAATTGCGACTGCATCTTTGCGAGCGAAACCATTCAATAGGGTGCAGTAAAATGCAACATTAAACAGGACACAATTTTGGTTCGAACAAAGGCCAAATGGCATTCGCAGGACCGACGACGACGTGGCCCGTCATCTGCCGGCCAATAAAAGTCATGTGAAAAACCCTCCAAGAAATAGTTAACAACAGCACCATATTGGTGGGGCCATTATATACGAGCATGACCCGGGCAAGAACGAGGGGGTGTTTTCAGTGAAAGGATTCATCATCCATCGTTTAGTTTATTGGAAATTGCTGGGCAAGAGTTAAAAGCCGGGTGAACCGTGTGGAATGTCGACCTCCGTTAACGTAGCGCTCATAGCCCATATGACAAATAGCCCCAGTGGCATAGATGGATACCAGCTGGCGTACACACTGCCGTCCCGAGGAGTCACCCCTTTTTTGATTGCCGATTTTAAGGGCACAGAACATAAGTGATGTAATGCAATTAGTTTTAGTCCTGTTTCGATTCGGAATCGTCGTCCGGCGATGTCAGTTTGTGAGTCTACTCCTCGGTGTGCCTGTGTGTCTGCGCCTGGTATGTACTCTGGCTTCAGCTACGGCAAGAATTTTTCAATTTAATCCAATTGCGTCATGGTGCGGCACTTAATCGATGCACCAGAGATGATGGAGCGGGTGTGTGTCAATCCATACGTATGCAGTGTGGGGTGTATTTTGTGTTGGAATGCTGCCGGTTTGGACATTTATCGCGAAAAAAAATATGACCACGGCTTTTTGGGGATGATTCGTGTTTGTTTGCCGTATCAAAATGCGAAGAGAGACTTGAGACGGCTATTTTTTTTTTATTGGGACATTTTAAGCTGTAATAAAGTGAGCTGCTGGCTGGGCGGGAGCAAGCGAAATGGCGCCTCGATGACAGACGAAGAAATAATAGAAAAATGTATGTATTTGCCGAGCGGCAGCGTTAAGGGTAAAGTTTTTTGCGCATTTTATTTTATGTTTATTTTTTGTTATTGTGTAGCTGAGTATGGAAATGAGAGTGAACACATGTTCACTGGTGGCTCTTGGAGACGTGTATGCTTTGAACGATAATTGAAGACAATTTATTACTAAGTCAGGTAATTTCTGGGAGATTTCCAAATCAAATACTGGGCTTGTACAGGAGGCTTACTGGGCTTGTTCAGGAGGCCATTTGTGATGATGTTCTTGATGTTCATTTTCTTTTCTTAATGGCTCCACAAAAAACAAAAATGGCGCAAATTCATAGCCAGCTCATTAATAGTGCCTAAAGTTGACACTAGTTACAACGGGCTCTAAATAAAAAAAATCGACTTTAAGTTTTTCGTTATTCATAGACATGGTCATATCGAGTATCTATCTACTTAAAAGCGTTATAGTAAAGTGATTTTATCGAACGAACACAAATGTCAAAATATTTTCGTTACTTTTAAGCAGAAATGAAGTATTACAGAGATGCCCGACTTCTACATCTCTTGCCCCTTACAATTTTTGACAACTGTTTTTTATAACATGTTCATAAACCAAATTGACCAATCAGAGGACGGCATTTACGTTATTTCGTAAATAACCGTCAAAAACTCCGTCATGAATATCCGTCAAAAATGCACTCAAATTCCTATGGACTAAGGGGCAATCAGCTGTGAAGTGGACTATCTCTGCAATACTTCATTTCTGCTTTTAAGTGTTCATGTTTGAATTTTCAAATTTTCTGAGAAAAAAGTAGTTAAAAATAAAGTAATGGATTCAAGAACTTAATTGGAAGTCTTACAGGCTTTAAATATAATATAAATTGACGCTATCAGAGCACGAGTTGCTTAAAATTATGCTGTCACTATAGAGCTCTGAAGGCTTCAAAAGTCTTAAATCGCGTTAGCACCGCGTATAGCAATTATCAATGGTTCAGTTGGAAAGCCAGCAATCATATAAAATTGCTGTTTTGTTGCATCCAACTCTGCTGCAGTGAACGGAATGAAAAGACGGATGAAAAGAGGAAGTAGTAATGCGATCCGTGTTGTATATTTTTTCTTTATGATTCTGACCACTGCTACTGCAAGTACAAATGGGCAGTGGTACTTGTCAATAAAAGGGTACCGCTTCACTTGTTAGTAAGTCTTACCAATATTAATCGTATTTCACACACATCCAGCATTTCAATTGGAAATTTTACTCTTATTTTAACGAACCTGTACCGCAAATAAAATTCTTCCTCCTCTAACTCTTAAAATGGATTCGATCGCGGTTTTTATATTTAATATCACGTTCTGGGGCAAATTTCACGATCATACATCACTTTCACTTAATACAACATACAAAATGTCATACATCATACAGATCATACAATTTTCTGTTTCACAGATTCCACTAGAAATATTGTATGATATGTTCTTTGTTGTATGATGTGTATTATTCTGACGTTTAATTTTGAATGACGAATTTCATTGAAAACTAAATAGTGTCGTTTTAATTAAACCTAGACACCATATAAGTGGATTACAAACAAAAAACTAAATAATGGAGTCCCTCAATAATGAAGAAAAATATGATTTTGAAATTATTGAGATTAATTCACCTATTATAAGACAATTTTTTTCGAAATAGTAAATGATTTTAAATAAAAATTTCTTGACGAAGTAGCATTCCTTGTTCCTACATGTCTCATTTAAAAAAAAAAAGATGAATAATCATTCATTAATCAATTATAAGCCCAAAAATGCTTATTTATGTATATTTTCTCATTTGAAAACTCGTTTTTGTAGTGACTACAGCAGTTTTAGGTGCTGTATGAAATGTACGTTCAAATTTGAAAAAAAAACTGCTGTATGATGTGCATGATATTTTTTGTGAAACAGAATCATACAACTTTCCCATATTTCCAGTGTAAACTTTAGGTGATACATGTTGAATTACAGCGGTTTATACAACAATTCTGAAAAATAGAAATCAGACAGCAGAGATGGATGTTCTGTGAAATAGGCCCCTGCGCATTTTAAATTTAAATTCGACTTTAACCTTAAACTCTACTCTTAGATAACTATGATTAGCAAAAAGTCTACTTCAAGAAAAGTAGGTGAATAAATTCTCTTTAAGTCGACTTTAAACTATCATGAATTTGAATTGAATACAATGTCATCCTCTCAGCTCTTTGCTGACAGTCGTTTAATATCTGCTTTGAATTGGGTTATAGACAATAAGATTATAAGCAAACAAAATCACGAAAAGTAAAATAAATTGTTAGCCTGGGCCTTCGTTGCTCCGACTTAACAGCTAATTCGTAACATCTTAAAATTATATGTTAGTTTTTTTTTTTAAATATATGCTTAAGTAAAATAAGTTGTGTATGTCAAGGGCGTTCCTATATTGACGTAAAATTTGAATTTGCCGCCATTTATGCAGTAAGTTATTGGCAATACTAAAAACCAACGACAACAAAATTCGGAAGCTGACGATAAAGCAACGTGTCTTCGTCATTGAAACAGCGTCTTCAAAATAATGACAGTTTGGCGGCAGCAGTCGGAAAATTTTTTACAATAAAAATATGGTAGGAATAGTGTTTCGATATATTTATCGCGGCATGACAATACATTTCTTCCTGCAGAAATTGGATGATATTAATGTGGCTAATATGTTGTTTCAACAAGACGGTGTAACGTGCCATACAGCCCGTGAAATAATTCAAGCACTAAATTATGTATTTCCTAGCCTTGCGCTCTCTAGTTTCCCCTAGACCTTCTGACACCACTCCACTTCTTTTTTGAATGTCAATGCCCACAAGAACCCGTGTATTACTTTCACTATAAAATTAACGCTACGTAAACGAAATTCAGTCACATTTTTTCAATCGACAAACGACTGCGTATATGCCACAAACGCATTCCTGATATTGTTTTTCATAAGCTACAGATCCTTTTTAGGTACCAATAAAGAAATAACATTCTAAATACTAAAAAGTGTCTCTTCTATTTTATTCAAATCTTGCGTTCATTTTGAGACAACATTTATATACTTTTCGTTACGAGCTTAATTATGAATTTTTGATATGTGCTCGAAGGAAAGAAAAATAATCTAGTGAGATGTATGAGAAGTGAGTAGGTTACCGAGAAGACGGGCCACGTCCTACTTATGTAAGCTAACTCCTTCTCATCGATCCTGTGTGCCTGATGTACTCACCTTATGTGAGAGTGCCAACATATGGCGAGGATCCCGGTCTACACAGTTGGTCTTTTGAGAGAAGAGGATCAGAGGCGACTTAGAATAGGGGAAGAACATTAAAGTTTATAACGTTATTTATTGTTGACACTTAGGAGCAGCTGGACCCAGTGTATTAAACAAATAATAAATAATAAATTTATTTTCACGTACATTTTGTACATGACAACGTTTTTCAAGGATTCTTGCCGCGTGTGTTGCTTCAGGGTCAAATTAATAGATTTTATGACTTAATTTATCAGTCTAAGATTAGCCAACTAAAACTAATACAGATGAACAAACGCCCAAATTGACTATAAGACTGAGGAAGCTAACTTTAATAATTATTAAATTGCATGTCATAACTTCATACAAAAATAATGAAATAACTACTCATACCATTCGTATATAAGAAACGAATTCTCACTCACAATATCTACTATTAGTAATTCACCTAATTCTGTTTTTACACGGGTTGGAAATAACGCGGTTAAAAAAGATCAAGATGCACGATTTCGTTCAATTTACCACAATTAAAAAATATTTGATTGAACATTTTAAAGAAAAAAATTGTTATCAATCGTAATCTTTCAAAAATGTAAATACATATACTCCCCATTTTTTTGTATGAATCATTTATTTTATTTATTTCACAGCGTGTAGTATGTGGAACCAATCTTCTTTTTTTCTAGAAACTTCATGACTTTTTTTACACGGCTTTTTTTGTACGGTTTTTTCAGGAACGTTCCTACCGTGTAAAAACAGAACTAGGTGTACATATGTAATTTGGATGACGCAACAGTCCGAGGTGAACCTGAGCCTCTTCTGTTTTGTATGCTATCGTTCTAGCGCGAGCGGATGGGACCTACAGTTCTATCCCGACTCCGAATGGTTAAGTTTGAGAAGCTTTATTCTGCCAAAAAGTACTCATTTAGCATTTTAAGAGACTCGAAAGCTAAGTCCCTTTCGTGAATTATGGAATTTGGTAAGTAAATTGGGGATCGAACCTGGCACCGACGATGTAGGTGTCGACGAATTGACCTACTACGTCACGGCACTAAGTCTTTACATTAATTTAAACATTGTGTCTAAATTTACTAAATTTTGCAAAAAATATTTCTGAGACGATAAGTGCTGGTTGATCACATTGTTCAGCCACCTAGACGACAAGAAAATCCAACGCTAAAAAGACATGCATTTCTTTGTTGGACAGGGTTTGTGTTTTATCTTTTCAAATAAAGTATCGATGATAACGACTCAATCCTTACAGAGTAAATGATTTTTGTATTGCCTTGTTTTCAGAAGGGAAGTAGATTTATTTCTTATACAATTTTACAATTATTTAATTATCGCACAATATAAATAACAGTAGTTTGATATGTTGCATCTATATCTTTCATCTGAGGAATTTTTACAATTTTATTAAACAAATTTGAATTACCTACTAAGCCAGCCTTTTGAAGAAAACACGATAAAGACATTGAAGATACAAAAATTAAGACAAAAACACAATGAATGGTAACAATAAATAAATAAATGAATAAATAATTAAGTAATGCAGGCAATATGCTCGTAAGTTACAAAACATTAATTTAGCATACATTCAGTAGTTGTAGCAAAGTAATTGGCTAGGTCATTGTCAGAAAGAGCCCAGGAATCCATAAACTTTTTGGGAATCTTTGAAATTCTTTCAGACACTACTCAAAGCGAAATTTCCTATCTGAAAAAATCCAGTATGTTACAATAAAAAATCACATGCACCGCAGAAGAAACCCATTATGATGATGAGTAGATCACAATGACTTTGTTCTGGGCTACTTGTAACTTATTTCATGTAACATCCGAGATTATTTTACATAAACAATTTCGTTTCCTTTACCTATCCTATCCTTTTTTAGCATGTGAGTGTTTTCATGTAAAAACAACTCGGGCATAAGAACCAAATTTTGTGTATTTTAGATGTCTCATATATCTGTCGTCGGCTGTGTGTAATATTATGAGTCGGTACTCTTAAAAAAAAACATTTTAAGCTATTGTTTATGAGTAATTTTTATAATCAGCTTAGTAATCCGGGTTCTTTAGAGACCCCTAAAAATATGAGATCGATCTTTCCTGCATCTTCATAGAGTGCAGAGACTGCAAAGCTTGCTCGTGCGGAGATAGCAGCAACTTACACTCACTATTGGCTTCGATCAGTTAAACTTAGCAAAATGCAATAATTCGAAACTTACGTCGGTCTCAGGCTCCTACGGTTTAGAAGTCAAGTGTGTTCACCTCTTCCAGGGGGAGTGGTTTGAATCCACGTCAGGATCAGTGTTTAGTTTTCATGGCCGCACGTCTTTCGAATTACTAACAATGCTCAAAGTGTATACAGCTGTCTTGTAAAGGCTTCTCAAACTTCGCCGTTCGGACTCGCCATAAGGCTGTAGGTCTCCTTCACTCGTGATTGTAGAAACTAGGCTCAGTTCAGTACTGCCAATCATGTCAATATTATTAATATTATAAGTCTAATATTACAAGTCTATTAAGTCTTACGTAAGTGCTCTATAATTTTAAAACATTACCGATCAATTTTTCTCTGTATACAGAAGCTTGGTATGGAATTCCAAATTCACTCATTCTCGCATTCTAGGTATACAACATGCAATGTTTTTCATTGTTTTTTTTTTTTTTTTGTTGTCATTCTCTGACTTCATTGTTTTCTGCCGTTGGACAAGTACACTGCAGGTCATTTTAAAAGTACAGCTCATGTTTTCACGTCTGACATTGATCTCTGTCTGAGTCCATTGGATTACAGGCGTCTGCCTGTTTATCCAGCTTACCTCTTAAATGAATGCCTAACGAATTTCAACTGCCAACTTCCTCTGACACGGTCTGTCTACAGCTGGTACACATATCAAGCATTCGCTTATGTACATGTTCATATACTCCATCAAACTGGGGGCAAAAAAAAAGAAACAAAACAAAACATTGAAAAAGTGATAGCTAAAGCTGAAGAGAAAAACTTCGAAAGCAATTTGCCTTACGATTTTCACATATCATCCTGACTCTCGTTTTCGGTTTGATACTACTACCGACAGGATTCCATATCTGGATAGTGAAACTCAAAGTGAAAACGATGCGAGAATTTTAAGTAGCAATTATTTACTTAATTTCAAAAAGTAGCAACGTGAGCTGTCCCACTTTTGCACAGACATTCGTGCTCCATCCTCCGTCGTCATTGAATCCTTTATTTGTTGAGTACCAATATGTGACTGACAGCCGGAAAGATAATATCGCATGACTGGAAAAATGAAGAAGAACGTATCTAGACGAGTGTATTGTATATGCGACATGCATGGAGAATCGTAGACTGCTCAGGAGTGTCTCATTCTTAAATGTTATTATGTTAAATTTAATTTTCTTCTCGAGTCTCCTTTGTCTAGCGTTCGGGATAAAATAATCCTGTGTATCATGTCAAAGTGGCAACTAGTGGATGAGAGTTAATTTAAGGCACTTCTACCGCATGGTTGTGTCAAGAACAGGCTGCACTCACGTCTGAAGAGTGAACTCGTGATTGTATTTGACGGTGGCAAGGATTCAGTTCACAATTATCTTATTTCGAAGAAGTGGGGCTTATCATACATCGATATCTCATAATGGACTTAATGCAACAATTTTGGGAATCAAAGACCAACGGAACGCATCTTATGGCCAGTTGAGAAGTTGACAAGAGGAAGGACTGATAGATATGTAAAAGGAGGAAGCTAGAATGTATTCGCTCCACTTTGTCGGTTTTCATCCCATTTTGGATTGGAACAAATGAGGGGTTTTGCTGATTCTATTGCTGGATCAGAAAGATTCAAGGCGTAACAGTGAAAAGATTAGCAAGACTAGAGGACTATGCTAGGTAGGTTGGAATATAGCGATGACTTATTTGGATGTGGATTTGTTATTCGAGACTTAAAAAAAGTCTTATGCCTAGTCTTCAATGAAACGCTTCATAACATCCTGTCTAAAGTCGTGAATTTCAGCCTGATTTGTATACAACCGTACACAACACGACAGCAAACATGACTTCTATGGTCTCGTAGAAATTACATATAATGCCCCAGTTTCGATACCAAGATGGTTCTAGGAGATTTCAGTGTAAAGCTCCTTGCTAGAGTGATAGGGAAACACAGCCTGCACGATACCACAGTCCGACAACGGACTCAGGCTGGTGGACCTTGTCACGAGGCGGAATCTCTCTGACTCAACAGCCTTAAGATTACTTGGCGGTCCCCATATCAATTAACCGTCAACCAGATTGATAACGTTGAACTCGATTTCAGACACTCCTTCATCATGCATTTGCTGAAAGTTCCAGATGCCACAAAGTTCCGAGATGCCACATCGACTCGGACTATTTCCTTGTTGTAGCCAAGGCAAGTACACGGCACGCTTTGGTGTCCACGCTTTGGTGTCGGAAAGCTACAATGCTAAAATGGACTGCTAGGATCTTTGCCAATCGAGTCTACCAGAAAGTCTCTCTAAGTTCGACTCCGCCTGCGCAAACAATCGAGGAAGATTGGAGGAATTGTCAAGAAGCCATCAAAGAAATTGCCACTGATGTGCTGAGTCTTACAACCAAGGAAAAACTCATGGTTTGATAACGAGTCCAGGCAGGCACATGCACCAAAGCTGGAAGCCTACAATGCAAAGCTGCAACGAACAAACGGCAGCTGTTCGTACGGCTCTACGATCAGAGATGAAAAGGGAAAACCCGCCTTTTTAGACGGAAAAGAAAGAGCACGAGGTGATAGAGAGGTGCTACCACAGGAATGACGTCTGAAATTTACCACAGGATGAAACTGTTATCCGATGGAGAGCTCCTTGGGACTGCAGAGCCTGAAGAGTCTCAGTCGATACAGAGAATCTGGGAAGATCACTTCTGTTGGCTGTTCAACGGGCGAAGATGACTCAAATACCGCTGTCAGGTAGAATGTTGCTCTTAATCTGGACGATGATCGACGAGAATTCCATCCGATGTAGACGATGACAAAATTGCAATATCAAGACTTAAGTCCAAGGAAGCACCCATTACGGGGCTCATCCTGAGATCTGCAAGGCAGCTGGAAATCTGTTTGGACGCATGCACCAGCTGATCATCTTACAGCTGATCTATTACAGAACATTCTCACTCGTGGAAGGGACCTACAATCTCAATTGGCCTGATAGCCAAGGAATCACCTATTAGATCTTCTCTTAAATTTAGTGTGTCCGCCTGAAGCCGTTTATAAACAATCTGATGGTCTATATTCAGGCCAGGACATACACAGACACTACGGCAGTCCTGGACAAGACCCCAGAAATAGAAATCAACACTCGCCACCTGAGCAGGATGATTATGCAGAACTCCAGCTACTCTATCCAGGTTGGTAAAGAACTCACCGAGACCTTCAATGTCAAAAAAGGTTGGAGGCACTATGACTTCCTCAATATCGATCTTCAGAAGATCTACCAAAACTCAGACGCCAAAAACAGAGGCACGATCTTCCAGAAGTTCACACAACTGCTTGCATACAATATAATGTAGGTCCTTAGCAGAACACATCGAGTCATAACTGAAGCGTTTGCTGGCTTAAAAAAGGGAAGCGGCGAAAATAATGTCCACTTCGTCATCATCGGTACTGTGATCAAATGCAGAGTAATTCGTGGCGACCCCTGTTTCTTCGGCTCAAGAGGCAATAGTGTTATAGAGGCGTCTCTAGAAGTATTAACCTGACATAATATAAGACACTGATCCTGCTTCTGCTGTACGGCGCGGAGTTCTGACAATTTCAAAGACGGAGAGACAAATTCTGTGTGCGATCTTTGATATTGTCTGCGTTTATCGCCTGTGGAGGAGAACATTTAACCACGAACTGTACGGGCTGTACAGCGACTATGAGTCTAGTACGTACGGATGCAAAGCCAAAGGTCGCTAGGCCATGTAGAGTGCATGGACAACTGAGCTTCATCGCGAAGAGCCTTGGGCTTCGATCCAAGGGGACAACGCAATAGCGGTGGCGCAACTAGGTGGAGAAGGACTTAACCAATTTGTGTGTGAAAAACGGAACCAGCTACCAAGAGATCGAGCTGGTAGGAGAGGCTTGTATCAACGTAGCAAGCAGTAGAAACCCTTTGTAGAGTAGAGGCAAATGTGTAGGCGTATCCTTCAGATCGCTCAGGTACTCATAAAAGAAGACTGCGAAGTGTCGTCGCCGTTTTCCAAAGTCAGGCAGGTGCACTACAGGCGTTGGATATTTTCAATTTCTTAATTTGCACAATAGCTTCTACAAAAATCATAGAAGGGTGCTTTGTGGCTGCTTCCAGGTGACAGTGACAATTTACAGACTTTTTTCTGTGCAGAGTGAATGGACAGTATTCTTGGAGTGTTGCACGCGTACAGTATGGTCCCTGTGTTTGCGAATCGACGAATCTAGAATGGGTTTATTCAGATTCAACCAGCAGCACGCAAGACAGGTTTAGTTAAAATTATTCAGTCGTCTCGTCTAGAGGTGGCCTATAGTCGCAGAAAACTATGAAGTTCATCGCGGTCGAATAGAGGACCTTAATAGCTGCCAGGATGTCTGTGCTTATATCGATTCCAGCCTCTTGATGATTATCTCTGACAGATATTACGCATCATTGAGGCAATTTCAGCTCGAAACACATTTGAGATCTTTCTAAAAATGGATGGCAATTTGCTGAAACCCTTTCACATGCGATCAACCTCCTCGCATTAAAGTCTTCTGTCAACAACACCAATTAAAAGCTTTCCAAGAATTGCACACAGACGATGATTAAGCCCCCGCTTTGTCGGCCAAAGCACCCGTTCACCCACAATCGCATTGCGGTTTTTTCCACTTCCACCAGTGCCATTTCATTACATTGTAATAATACCATGGACACTTGCCAACTACAATTAATATAATTACGTTAATTTATTAACATTAAACTGAATTGTTTTCGAATGCGAACTCGAAGGCGACGGCGACACCCGACGCTTTGCCCCGTTTCGAATCTGGTTGTGTCCGCGCAATTATTTTTCATGAGGGCTTTGGTGATTTTCGCGCGTCGCGCGATTCGTGTTTGCCTGCGGTCCGAAGGGATTTAAATTGATTTACGCACCTCCGCCCCAATCAACACCACTCGGTGCGGGCGGGAATTATACGTTTATTGTTGTCACATTAGCGTTATCGTCGTGTCGTCGGGATTGTGATTATTGCATGTCGAAACCGAAGTCACTTGTCGCGAAAGTGTTTACTGCCAACGATAAGACGTAGGTCGCGTTGCATGACACTGGGACGTCAATCATCCTTACCCTCACCTTCGACTGGGGTTGACTCGGAATCGGAGAAAAATTGCGTATTTCTTTGGAAGAGCAAAAGTTTTTCGATTAAGTCTAGTCGAACTGGTCGTGGGGTAATTGCAGCAAGATGATTTGGCCAGAAAGAGAATGGGATATCCGGCTGTGCAGCCGAGGGCTCGTAGACTTCACTTGTCAATCGAACACTCATCAATCATCGCCACCACGACCACGACCCACCAGCCAGACGAGAAATTAACCATAAAATGAGAATACACAGGCAAAAGGTTTCCTCTTTGTGGCAGAAAACTGCCTACATTCTCGTATTAGTTCGCTTCAACTGGCTTTGTCATCCTCTGAAGGGTAGTTGTGCCGGCCTGAGTGGCGGGAGTAATGACTTTGGGGAGATTGCTTTGGCCTTTAATGCTCCAAGGGTGGATTTTGGGGCATACCTGGGGACTTAGTGGACTGAGATTACCCTGTCCGACATGACACGACGAAGTGGTCATTGTCATAAATCATGTGTGACTGTTGCTATGCAACATGTGTTCGCTTTGAAGAGCTCCACGGTGCCCATGCAGAGGTGACGAAAGGCACTCAAGTGTCGCGTAAGTAATTAGTTCGTTGACACGAGATGGACAGTCCGAGAAGCGTTCGACCTGCAATAAAAGCGAATCTTAGCAATTAGATAAATAGCAAGGTGGCTGTTGCCAGCGCGTAGTAAGCTTCGCCATCAGATGGATGCGAACTAAGTGAATTGCTTTCGATTGAACGCTTGAACCCCTTCTGGCTCAGCGATTAAGTTTTCCGCTACGATGTACTGACACCTTAATGTAATTAAATGTATGTAAATGAGTGGTGCCTGAGAAGATGCACCGCGGAGTGGAGCAATGCAATTAATTAGAGAATTGTTGGCTCCTATTTGGGGAAGCAGCAGCAGAGGGATTCGTCTTTTTGTTGGCGGGAGATGGAATTTGTATCGACATCATCGTGCCGATTTCTGTGCTGTGTTAAGTAAGCGGTGTTTGCTTAAATAAAAGCTATTTCGTTCGATAGAGTGTAAGCCGTACACATTGCATGACAGAAAGTGTGTCATTTCGGATGAATTGCAACCACATCCAGCGCGATACACATTCGCGCAACCGGTGATGATTTCAATCAACTATTAATTTCTCAGAACATGTGATCAGACCTTGGTTACACAACTAGTCGGTTAACATAAGCGTTTGGTGAAATAGGGGAATGATAATTTTGTATGAGCATATATATTAAGAAGACCCTTTGATATAAGTTCCAAGAGTCTGGTATTTGAATCAATAGGTTCATTTGGATCAAAATGAACATTCATCATGTACAGTGGCTCACTGTGGGTATGACCCACTTCAGTTTTACTCTGTGTGCAATTGCTGAACAAATCTTGCACAGAACTCGGCAACATAAAATAAAAAAAGTATATCAATTTCATATTTCTATAACAGATTAATTATAAAAACAACGCAATAAAATGAGATAGCAAAAATATAACAAAAATCATCACACAGTAAAAATGGCCCAAATGTCAAAAACTTCCTTAAAACCTATTTCTTTCTAACTTGATTGTTATTACCAGAAACAATGTATAATTGAGAGGCACGACTTCTACCTCTCTTGTGCCTTAAAATGTTTGAAAACTGTTTTTTATCAAACCGAATCGACCAAACAGAACACGGCATTCACGTTTTTCCTGAATAACCGTACAAAATTCGTGAATATCTGTCAAAAAGGTACTCAAATTCGTCGATGGACTTGAGGCCAATCAGCTGCGAAGTCGGCCATCTCTGTTATACTTCATTTCTAGTTATTACAGTCGAATCGTCACGGGAACGAGTATTGTGTTCGATTAACGTGAAATTAATGATTTCACGACGCTTGTCGTTATTGTGTTATTGTTACATTTAATTTAAAAAAAAGTGACTCAACTTATTTGGAACCAACACTTGCTTATTATAATAATAATGATAATATGGGTGGCGCGACTGTCCCAGACGGACCTGGGCCTAGCTTCTCAGCAACCACTTGTCTTGTGCGTGCTATTGTTCTCTCACTCGTGGAAGGGACCTACAGTTTAATACCGACTCCGAACGGCGAAGTTGAGAAGATTTGTCTAGACAGGAAATACTCTTTGAGCATTGTCAGTGACTCCAAAGAGGTAGAGCCGTGAATTATCAAAGGTGGTAAATTTGGGTATCGAACCTGGCACCCTCTGCGTAGGAGTCGACACACTTACCCACTACGCCACGGCGACCCAGCCCCACACTTGCTTATTACATGTTTCGGGTGTTGAATTATGAGATAAGGAGGGAATTTTCTGAAAGTCACACGAATGAATATGTCGTTCGATTTAAAGAGATTTTCTCTATGTTCTGAAATATTTGTACGACTTATACAAAAATCGACTTATGGATGTTTGACTTACAAATGTTTGACTGCATTTGTTTTGTGTTATCTCCCTTTCGAATGCAAGTTTTGCAGTCTTGAGTACGTATGTTGTGAATACAATTTTGCAAAATAAGACGACACACAACATTACTTCGAAAAATAATTTTTGAACATAAATAAAGTGAGAAAAGCAAAGGGAAAATTTCGAAAACTGCTAAAGTGGGTCGTGAAAAAATGAGAAATATTATTGAAAGGTTCCATGATTAGAAAAAAATTCTTAGCAAGCCGCCAATCGTGGATTGTGAACCAATCTATCAATAGGGATCTCCTCCTCCTGCAACATTCCTTTATCAGGACAAGATTGTCCACACGGATGACCTGTTATCTTCCATGTCGTACGCCGTACAGTGGACCCCAATATGAACGGGACGTGTCGTTCGCACCACAAGGTTCAGTAGAGTGACAGGAAAGAGTCTGCCAAAGAACGGCTATTTGACTGGTGGTTACAGCAAAAAAAAAAGTCTCCGCCTGCGCTTTTAAAAATGTCGTGTCGGGGCAGTTGACTATAGTGACCAGCTTACAACGAATGAAAGAAAAAAACAGTATAATACAAAGAAATACAAGAAAAATTGTAAAAATAGAATAAATAACCAAAATCGGAAAAAGGTACACCATGGCATATCCTATATATGCTAGGCATACACATTTCAATTTTTATGTAAGGTTAACCCTCTAACCGGCTGTTGCGCCTTCAGCCGGGGTTATGATCAGTCCCTACAAAGCACAATACTCCCAAATTGTTCAAACAAATTACAAGGCGGTACGTTGGAATTTTTTGATCGAAAAAAGATTGGCCGGCTAGGGGGTTAAGGTAGTTTAAGGAGAGCCAAGTTTTGTTTTTAAGTTTTTCTGTTCAAATAATAAAAAACACGCACAATTTAATTAAGTTAAGCTTAGCTTAGAGTATCCGTATAGGGTCAGAAGGTTAGACTTAAGAACGTTTGTTAAGACACTTAAGCTTGCTTTAAGTATTTTTGTCCAGCAATGCAATAAGTTTTAATAAAACAAAAATGAATCAAAAAACCAAACCAATCTACCAAAAAATCCTATGCCGAGGGCTCCAAATATGACAGGATATTATTAATTTTTAAATACATTTTTTTTTCTAATTTGCGCGTGCTCAAGGGATTGCAAATACCCTTATGTGTCCGGGGTCAAGACACAGCACGGGCCGCAGGCATAGAGGGAGAAAGGGAGAGGAGGTACCTGTGCACATTGGTCTTAAATGTCTTATGGTTGAGGTTTATATGATTAAATATATAAATTTATCCGTATCCCACTTAAGGTTAGCTATGATTAGGTGGTAATTATACACCCCAGGCTCTTGGTTCTCAAAAGCAGTTTTCAGGTTCCGCGACTTCCTTGAATTAAGAATAATAATACACAATTTTTGTTTTTCTTTTTTTTTAATTATAATAATTTAAATAATTCATAATTCAATTCTATACCCGTCTCCATATTTCGTTAGTCAAAATAACAGAAAGGTTCGATATCAATTTACCCGCAACTAAGCAATGGAAGGTTGTTACTTTGGGAAATTTATTTTTTTTATTTGCAAATGAAAGTAAGTTAAATCTCTTTAGATCAAATGGGAGGATCACCGTTTGCGGAAAGCCAAGCATTTGTATCACATCTCAATATTGAGTGAGGTGGGAACTGTGAGCCACTGTACCACGTTTCTCTGTCTTATGGTGCTACTTCTGTCTTCGAAAATAAGTATGATCTCTTGAAGAAACGGTGCGCAAAACTAATGCAAGATTTGCAATTAATACAAAACTCTCCTCTTATAAAAATCCATGCTGTAAATGCAACGAGAGTATCTATTGTATCGATTGTAAGTAGATACAACCCTCAAAATAAGTAATTGCCAGATTATTAACACATATATATGACCTCCTGTAGTGTTCGGGTTAATTTGGGCTAGTTGACATTCAAATAATTCCATCAAGAGAAATGTAATACTTTGTTTTTAGATCACACGATCTAGGGGGCTTCTTCTGATCATTGTTACGCGACCGGGAAATTTCGCATGCAGTACTTGTTGTTGAGTCCACATACTGGCCACATTAATATCCCCCCAATTCCGGCTGAAAGTATTATGTTGTCATGTGGCACCAGTGAGACTACTGGGTTAGATTAGCTTACATAGGGGGCAGCTGTGAATTCACCAGCATACTTAGACCATGTTGGTCCATTGTGATATCCACAGTCCGGCTACTATCACTGATTGACCATTCTAGCGATAACACCGTTAATTTGATCTCAACGGCAAATGGTGACTGGACCGGATTTGAAAACCAGATAAAAGCGTATTAAGTTTGCTTTCACTGGGAGTAACACTACTAACTTAACACTAAACAATCAACTACAAAGTCAACAATTTACAGCACAAATAGCGACACATTCCAAGCCGTCGATAAATTTGGGACACCTTTTGTAACATGTTGTGAAACATCTTTCATATTATTGAATGAAAATATTGGCTTATAAAATCATCTCTTGTAAATCAGTTTGCGGAAGTAAACGATTTGTTTTTCCATTATATCCTATTGTTCTCTCATCTATTGCGAGAATAAAATCCTCACTTCTTAACTTGATAAAATTACCACCGAATTCATGTCCGCAAATATCCGCATCCAAAGAAGGACTTAATTGATGTGCAGCAGGTCTCGTTATTCACTCTCTCCACACATTCACGTCCATATCAGATTAATTCACAACAATACACAAATTCAATGAAACCCCAGGAAGTGACAAAAATGATTTGACTTCGTCCCTGGAAAACAAATGTTGTTATTCGTTCGAAAATCTCTCATAACTGACCCTCTGATTTAATGAAAGCAGCTTCTGTTTAATTTAATTCCATTGTCCAACATCACTCTTGTTATCAACGATTAGCTCTGCACAAAGCTAAATTTAAAGCAATCAAATTTATAACAGGGTTACACCGAGCACCGAGTTTATTTGGCCCTCTCCCTCGGATTCAAGCAGTTTGTGCAAATGAAATGCGATTTGGCAAGACGATTTAGAATCTCTTCTAATGGCACTCATTACAACGAACAATAGTGTCCTTAATTCCAAATACTCACCTCTCCGGTACCGACTGTGCACGAATGTGCCAAGTCCCGGGAGGTACACAATGAAAATGTCCCCCACACCGCGCCGCACCCAGCCACCTATTTTCCATCAGTGCCACATGCACTCCGAGCAATGAGAGCTTCCACCTAAACAAAAGAAAACGATTTACAAAGATTAAATGTTGAATAAACACTTTCAATTTGCCCCACAGCTACACAGAGTAAATGGGGGGCCGCGGCCGGGGGGAATGGAGCAACTTCATTAGTAACGCAACAATAAATGAGAATCGGTACTCCGAGGGTTGAGCCACCAAGCCAGAGCAGGTACAAAGAACACAGACAACATAACCTGCCTTTGATTAAAACACAAAACAGCTCCTAAGCCTTCTGCCTGTGTCCTCGGGAAGCCCCTCGCTTTTTGGGGACCTCATCCTCATACCCTAATCGAGGGGCAACCTTATTAAGTTGTTCAAACTAAATTGAGGACTCATCCTGGAGTGAAGTCAATTTTAAATGATAATAGATGATGGAGCAAACAATACATACACGCTGTCGTTCAAACACGGGCACGCAGATAACTGAATTAATTACAAGTGGCCTTGTATTTACACTGTTCGTTCCACAAAATTGCTAATTCCGCTTAAAGTTTCCGATGGAGCTCAGTCAGTGAGGGCCGCGCCGCGCCGCCGCTGCCACAGAATGTGCAGAAGAAAAGAAATTGTGTGAGCCCACCCAGTCAACCCAATTCAAACCGACGAGGACTAACAAATATTTGACTGAGAGAGTGATGAGGTAGACGAGCGATGCTTAGAAGTCTCCTCCTGGAGTTATGATAATGGCTGTGAGGGAACATTAGCGAGTGAATTAAGGACGAAAATTGAATTAATTCTGAGCGAATTTGTTAATTAAGAAACTTTAAATAGGCTCATATCACATTGGCATTAGCACCTCGATTGTAGACGTCGTCGTCGCTCTCGGGAAACAATGTGATGACGTGTCAAGGACTGATGTTCTCGGAATGGACGAAATAATGAGAGAAGTTTAATTAGATATTTTTTCCGGTGGAGTTTGACGTTTCTTTGAGAATGCTTCTGAAGGTGAAATCATAATCAAAGCTGAATTTTCATTTACTCTGCACCACCCGGGGGGCAACAGGGAAGTAGGATTTTATTGAAAATAGCTAGTCGGTGTGGTCCGAGGAGAAGTTCTGGGCGGGGGATACTCTCTTCAAGTGTAAGTGAAGTGTGAGTTAATTAGACCTGAATGGTGAGCCAAAGGGTGTTTCACCATGAAAGTGGCAAACTAAATTTACGTAACGTGGGTCGTAAGCAATATCTTCAAATAATTCAATTTATTTAAATGATCGGATCTAACTACCCTTAATGTATTTGCTTAAACGTAGCTAGAGCATGGTAGTGTGTCGTCTCATACGCTGCTTCCAATCCCCTAGACGGCGTCATCTTTCACCTTTTTCTTAGATAGAGCTTCTTATATGTACTTTCCACAACCTACTGTCCACAACGATTCGGTGTTGTGTGTCGATTGTGTGATTAAACCAGTCAAGCAGTGACTGCTACCGGTGCTCGATATCGCGACATGAAAACACAGCTCTTTATAGTCACTGAAAATGAAAAAGCTTCTTAAACTTGACCATTCGAAACCGGCACAAAACTGTAGGTCTTTTAAACTCGTGGGAGAAAAATAGCACGCCCAACGTGAGTGGTTGTAGCAGCAGCTAGGATATTCACCCATGTTATTATTTTTATTATTTTCTCCTATTTAATAATAATAATACGGGTGGCGCTACAGTCCGAGGCGGACCTAGATCCTAGCTTCTCAGCAACCACTAGTGTTGTGCGTGCTATTGTTTTTTCACGAGTGGAAGGGACCTACAGTTTAATGCCGACTCCGAACGGCGAATTTGAGAAGCTTTTTCTAGACAGGAGTACTCTTTGAGCATTGTCAGTGACTCGAAAGAGGGGGAGCCGTGAATTATCAAAGGTGGTAAATTCGGGTATCGAACCTGGCACCCTCTGCTAAGGAGTCGACGCACTTACCCACTACGCCTCGGCAATCTCCGATTTGCTGCTCGTAAATAACATTATTGGACCACTTCCACCATATTGCATGGTAGTAATAATCTGTAATGACTTAGTAGACAGATATCTAACTTGACAACTGACTCCGCTTATCCAACGGCGAATATGAGGAACTTCTTGAACGTTTATCACGAACTTTTAAAGGGTTAGCCGTGTTGGAATGTCCAAGAATAGCGGTTACATATTAATTAATTACCAAGTGTTGTTTTAACATGAGAATAAGTATTTAGAAAAATTTTATAAGTTATTCATATCAAAATGTAAAAAAAAAATACGTGGAGCTCAAAATTTGCGAAGAGTCAAAAATGAAGAGGTTTGCGGTGATCAGATGCAGAAATTAATTAACATAAGGAGAGACTAGTTTATGATGCGAATAGACGAAGGAATTTAAAAAATTTTAATTTTTCTAAAAATGGCGGTCAATGAAATTCAAAACGAATGTTTTAACCAAATTTTGGAAAAAATAAATTCGTTCATCCGGATGACAATTTAATATAGAAAAATTAATAAGAATTTCAAATTGATCGGCCGTTCTCTAGTTACAATTCCAAGCGACTTCGTTTTTGAGTGCGATTAGAGTTAAGAGCAAGATGGCTCCACTCAAAGTTTTTTATCAGTCCGATCTGGCTAACATTTTCAGAGAATATTTTTGAAGTATTCTAACAAGAATTTTAACTGGTTCTATCCGCTGAAAGCTAATCTGAAAACCATCTGGGCGTCATTGTCAGGTTTATTTGCTTGCTCAGAGGAAGATATATAAAACGCTGTCAATAAGTCTGCAAGAGAGGGTCGCTGTCTTTATAAAACTTGATTTCGGTTCCGTCGTAAGCGACCCACTGAGCAAGCAATATTTTACATACAAATCAGGGTATACCGTGAAAATTCGACTTAAGGGGAGTCTACTGTACACGATCGAATAAAACTGAAAGCTGGTAGCCCTTTTCTTGATTTAAAATATTGGCGATATTCTCGTTGTGCATTAAGTTTTTGGTTTCTGGAAAAAAAAAATGTATAATTTCATAGCGTTTTTGTTGTACACTGCGTGTATGCACTGTAAATTAACAACCTCCACCAAAAAAAATTTAAAAACTATTTTATAGAGTTACTAGCGAAACTGTGCCTGCTTCGCTAGGCAGATCACATTAATATAAGAATAAAAAACACTGGTTTTACTGTCGGTTATTCTTATATTTATTTTATATTTTATTTCTAATTAAAGCTATGTTTATACTTAAGTTATGGCCGAGCCCTTTCGTAAACTACTTTTTTTTTTCTTGTAAATAAACAGAATTAATGGCTTAACTACACTGGCTATGATACACATAATTGTCCGTATGCGAACTGACTGGATACTTAAAGCCAATTCAAACATTTGAAGTCAAACAAAACAAAAAAAATGCAGTTTAGATAAGCAACGTAAATTTTTTTCAATTCATCAGGTTTCACCGATTCACCGATTTAAAATAATTTCCATCTAAATATTTTAAATATAAATATTTTTAAAAAAAAATGATATTACATACATGCACACTTATAATTATACAATAAATTTAATTGAAATCTGCCCACAGTGGAATTTCACTTAAGATTGAAGTATTTATTTCTAAAATCAGAACCAATGATTCACACATGTTTGAAAATTTATTGCGTGTAAAATTTTGCGTTTTAACTTTTGCGTACAATGCGTCGTTTCAATTTCAGTCCGAATTCACATTTCACATATTCTGGTATTGCATCTTCTGGTATTGCACCTAAATTTTTACAGGCTGGTCAAATTGCACATTCTTCACTGAAATTGCCGTTGAAAATACAAATCAATGAAACATAATCATGAAATATATCGAAAACATCTCGGGTGGCCAAGGTTTTACTGTATTCCTACATTTGACCATGAGAAAATACCGGATATTCTAAATCTTTACCAAAAATTTTCAAAGACTGATCTTGAGCTTTATTTATAATAATGGCAAAATCAAGGCAAATTGGTAATTGAAGACGTTTAAAATCAGAAGACAAATCTGGTGGATTTTCCTTTTAAATCGTTATTTCAATAAGATTATTCATGACCTGATTGACTTGCTAATTTTGTTCCGTTGCACAATCGAAGCTCATCTACTTTCCGAAGAAGAATTATGAAGTAACCTTTAATTGTAAACGATGAGGCGGTAGTCCAGACTCCAGCAAATCCAAGGAATCCAAAAAATCCGTCGGATATTGTTGCTACTTCGAATCGCTTTTTTGAAAACTTGTGACATATCTATACATACACTGACGCAAAAAAAGACGACTGGTGTGGAAATAAACCTAAAATGTACTGAAGTTCATGTCTCTTTCACGCAAGCACAACACACACATATGCTTACTGATTTTAACCAAACTTCACAAAAACCATATATGGACCAATACCAAAGATGTGTGAAAGTTTGGTTGAGATCGATAAATGCGTTAAGGCGTCAACCGACAACAACCATCAATGCCATATTCATACAGTAGGTTCCAAATTATCTTAACACTCTTGTTAACCAAAACTGTTCCTTTTTTTCCGATAAATTTAAATCAGCAATTATTCTTAATCATTAACTAAATTTAATCATTACATTCAAATTCAGATACATAATGTCTTACAACCATTGTGGTACAGGGTTTTTTTATTCGCAGAAGGACATGTAACTGTTAAAAAATATGTCAAATGTGTTTCTGTCCTGCAAGCGTTTGCCTATTTGGTTCTGTGTCTTGAATTCGAAAAAAAGGAATTTACAAAATGGGAAGGAAACAGTATGAAATATCCATTAAAATTAAAAAAAAAAAACAGATTGTTAAGTACCATAACGATGGTAAGTCATTAAAGGAAATATCAGACTTAATTGGCAGACCACGTTCTACAGTTCAAAGATACAAAAGTACAGACAAATTGGGTCTGCACAACCAATTCACATTTTACCAGGACAATGACCCAAAGCATAAAGGTTACAATATCCGGATGTGGTTGCTTTATAATTGTTCTAAAGTGATGGAAACTCCACTACAGTCACCAGATATTAACCCAATTGAAAAATTTATGGGGACATTTAGACCAGCAACTAAGGAAATTGGACATAAGAAATGCAAGACACATGAAGAAGATAATTCAAGAATGGGAAAAAATTAACAGCGGGCACAACTAAAAAACTTTTCCAATACATGCCAAACAGATTTGAACATTTCATTGAAAGTATAGGATATGCCACATAACATTAAATTTGTTGTTAAATTGAAGTTTGCAATATGAAATGTTATATGTACGAATATGAATTTGTTGTCTGTTAATTATTTTTGTTTGGTTTTTGTTCAGATCCAAATAACACTAAAAGTTTTTGTGGTTCTTGAATAAAACGAAAAAAAAATTACTTTTTATCTACTGTATGAATATGAGATTGATTGACTGTACTTCTGTGACTGCTTCCCTAGGAGTCGGGCAATATTGATAACTTGATACAGTGAAACCTCCGAAAGTTGGCAAGATGCAATGGAGGTTTTTTTTGCCTACTTACAAGGGTTTCACTGAATAAATTTCTTCCACAGGTAGACTAGATTAGAGAGAATACTAGATTGCTCCTTTAAGTTATTCCTAGGAAGAGATTTTGGCCAATCTGATTGAAATTCAGAAGGGTTGAGACCTATGAATCGGAAATTTAACATCCTCTGACTTACTTATACTTGAAAGGATCTCTATGGCCGCGGTTCTTCAATTATCCCATTTCCACGGAGCAATATAACTTGCATTATGGGGTGGAAAATAAACGGCAACCTTAAGATCACCTTTCGTTACCAAATCAACATGTAGAGCAATTTATTCGACAAATCAATAAACCGAACTGCGAACCTGAATATATTCCGTTGATCATTTAAGAAGAACAAAATATAAGTTCTGAAATATTGATTTTGATGATTTGATTTGGAAAATCTGTTTAAAGGGGGACTGAACTCGGATTACATTTCGAGTCCGATTAGACTCGCATGCTTTTATGAAGATTTGAAAACTCGAAAGGGTCCAGCCTCGCGTCATGTCTCAATTTTTAATAAGGTAAACAGTCCATTGTGTAAGTGGAACAGTGGGTGGTTGGGTGGTTGGGTGAGTAGGTATCCCTCTCAAATCTGCTTTACCACTTATCCGTTTAAGGGTAACAAAACAAAACGTGCTCACCGATTAGGCTAAACAAAGTACACAGCATGGTAACACAACTACTCCACCTGACACAGTGGCAGACCGGCCACCCCTTTCGGCACGCACTTTACTCCATTCGAATTCATTCTTGGTGGCATTGTTGGGCGAAGCTTGCCAACCATCATCCACCATTGTGTTTGTTTTGTTCGCTTATTCGCCTTTTCTTTCCGGTTTTTTTTTTCTCCTTTTTGAAAGGCAAGGGCTTTGTGAGAAAAAAAAAGGATTTTTTATGCTTGAATAGCAATAATTTTAGAATCCTTTTGCGATTCAATAAAATTTTATTATACCGACCATCGAGTGAATTTTATGCGTGCGAGGGAGGAGGGCAGGAGATTTGATTTTCAAGTGGATTAAGGATTTCAAGGATTTCATAGGCATGACTACGCACGGAGTGCTTTTCCCGTGGCAATGGCGGTGGAGAAGACTTACTTATATTTTATGACAGCACACGCTTTTATTGTGCGTTTGTGGCTTTCAATAGAACGACATCAAGTGTGGACTTTTGAAAGTGTTGTGCGTACTTGCCAGCAAAAGGGAAAGGGAAAGTGCGAATCTATGATTTTCCTCAAAATTAAGATTCATTGATCTGCGAACGCGCGACGCCTTTCTGCTTTTAAAACACATTAGGACTCCAAACAGCGTGGGAGGTGTTGGGTAAATGGAAGAGCTTAAGTCGGTACCCCGAAACTTCACTCCAACTTTATTAGCGTAAAATTTATTTCGCATTGCTTTTTAGCAACATTGTGCGTGGCGTGATGCTGGTGGTGGTGGTGGAGATGGAATGCGTAAAAAAAAAACTTTGTGTGAAAAATTTAAGCGATTTGGAAACTTTTCTCCGATATCTTCTTTTTTCCCAATACCCATGGCCACGGCGACGGCCTCCACTCTGCGGCAGAGGAGGACCCGGTGGATGGGCCTAAACTTTTTTACGCCAAGAAAATATGTTTATGTGGCCCTAACATTGTTTCCAAATTATCTCAGCAAAGAAGGGTAATGAAATTCGACATTTTACGACTTCTTCTGGGTGGAAATTTCATTTCCGAAGTATGTATATACAAATTATTTTTCGGTGTGGTGGCGCTTTGAAATGAGTTTTCATCATCATTTGAGTGCTGGAGAATTGATTTGCTTCAGTAGGCAGTCGTTGCGAATGATATTAACGTCTAATATCGGACTTTCATTCCTCTCTCTCTCTCTCTCTCTGTGGAGAGTTACTTCTGCCGGATTCATGTACCTACTCATACCTCGAAATGTTGCGGATGAGCCGGTTTATCTTCCTCGAGGGCAATAAAGTTTATTCTTTTGTCCAATACGGTTTTTATATATTCACGCCCACCTGACTGTGGCGCTGACTTTTTATTACCGATGAATTAATTTGATGATCCCAAATGTCCTTGTGGGTCTTTGATTATTATTACGAAATTTTAAGACGGTTTTAAGTGTACAGGCATTTTATGCAACCATTGGATGTTGATGCATAGTTCTTTTAATGGGAAGTCCTTGTTCAGTTGGAGTTTTAAAAAGGACAATATGGATATTCTTTCACGGTCACTGGAATTTATGAGTCGCTGATAGGACGGTCCTTAGGTAGATCTCCTTTTTTCTTTTTGTTTCAACGGTCTGTGATTAGGGATGGTCGTGTGAATTTGAGTGATTTAATCGACTTAAAAATGATTCAAGTTCTGTAACAATGTTCAAGATTTAATTGCTGTCTTGTATGTGTAGGAAAAATAAATTGCAAAAATTTAGCAACTTCCCATGAAAACCTGCAAAGTATGAAGGAGGATAGATTGATAGTATGTAACTGAGACTGTAGTCTCTCTTAGAACATATTATTTATATATCCTTGTGGTCATTATCAAGCACTTAATACATAGTAAGAAAAAGCCGCGATTGTTTAAGACCCCGAGGAATAGTCAGGAATAGTATAGAATAGAATAGAATAGAAAATAACAAATTTACGCTATTAACTTCTGGACACATTCTGACTTTTGAATTAAACCACATGTGTCTAACACTGATTAAGGAAGTGTTAGACCATTTTGCGCTTTCAAAAGTACGGGAGGGCTCTCAGTTTTACTCATTTTTCTTACACTGGTAGAAAAACCACCTCAAACTAGCTGTCTACGTTTACAATAGAAAATCTGAAAGAAACAAAACGAAAAGAGAGACGGATATTGAATCTTTAGAAATCAAGATGTGTGTACATTTTACTGCCGATGCTGAGCAAAAAGATATCAACATTCGCAAGGGCGAACACATGTTAATAAGAGTCATTGGTAAGAGTAAGACCACATGAGTCGAGTATTTTCGTTTAAGGAAATAGTCAATATGGTGTGAATAAAAAATTGCCTCAAAGTAGGTACCCTCCCTTCAGTTGACGTTTGAAAACTAGAGTTCTTGGCGTTTAAGGGTGAGTGCAAAGTCGGGTAAAGGTGGGTGCAAAGTATATGCAATAATGGTTTTAAACATACAAACGCGAAAATCAAAGAATTATAACTCATGTCCTTTCGAGGACACAGGGGATAATTTCAAGGACGTGTATTGATTCTAGTTTGATAACATGGAATGGTTAAGTACTCAATTCCTTTCCAATATTCCTTAAGATACGGGTGATGGTGCCATACCTTTGATTGTTTCGGGTCTTTTAATGTAATGGGATTGACGTTTGATTTGACGCTGGTCGTGTATCATGTCTGTCTGTGTTATCAATTTTTTTTTCTTTATTAACCGATTGGATAGGATTTTTATGGATATTCTTCCATAGCTGGAGGTCGGCTTTTTTCCATCAAGCACGGAAATTTGTAAACACTTGCTGAAATCGTTATCTTCCATTCTAGATTTCCTTTTATTTTTGAGGATTGAGGTTTAATCCGTCAAAGTATTCCTCTTCCGAATCAGTATTTTCCATTATTTTAAATTGTTTTCACCTTTATCTCTCTCTTGAAGTCACCTCCTATGCACACTCAACTTCCACAAGCGATATCTGATCATATTCCATCTTTATCAGAGATAACCTATAATAGAGATATCCAACTTCTACCTGCCTTGCCCCTTGATTTCATCTGACAGCGTTTTTTATACGCTTTTTGTCCCCTGTCTGTGAATACATGTGAGCTCTTGAGAACAGCTGTGGAACAGCTGATACCCTTCCCCACCTTAGTATTGGGGTGAATTAGAGTTCTCATTTGAAAATTCGCTCGTTATTTGAACGTTTTTTCAAATTTCGGTGTTCAATTTTCAACACAGAATGCAGGGGTAAACGAACGAACAAAGCTTATGTTCATGAAGTCGATTCATTAAGACTTTGAGCAATTTACAATCTGAAATACTTGGACATAATTAATGAATGAACAACATAGTGTGAATTTTTTCATATGAATAAAAATTAATAATACATTCACGTTCAGTTAACCAATAATAATAATATTATTGAAGCGTGAATCACAAATAAGATGTTTTGACAACCATTTTTTAGCATTAGTAAAAGTTGCAATATCTTGCCATTGTTCTTATCAAATTGTTTAAATTTTCTTCATGAGTTTTTCAGAATTTATGACTTAAGCGTATAAAGCGGGCTTAATTTTTTGAGTTAATTTGTCAAGTATGGTTTATGAATAGGCTGTATGTACACTTAAGAATTAATTTGAGGTGAAATAGTTCCAGTTAAATGGACATTGCAATACATTGTTATTCACAAAAGTCCATATAACAATGTAAGAAAATTTCCTTAAAAATACTAGTCAACTTTTGAACACCCTCCGAACAACATACCCATGTACGTTACATGGAAAGTACATGGATTCCCACTAAATTCATGAATCTGCCGCTTTTTCCCACAAAATTCACGAATCGGCCGCCATATTGTGGTGAATTGACGAGCGTTGTAAATGTATAAGTGAAATACAAGGGATTACCACTTCATCTTCGTTTTGGTCTAGGGGAAAAAATGGCCGAAGTTGGATAAATCTATCATCCATTATCTCTGATCTTTATTCTCACACGGAGGACAGACTCAGCTGTGAATATATGTGAGCGGAGAGGATTCGTTAAACTTAACGAACTAACACTCCTATTCTGGTTATGATGTGGTCACAACGCACAGATGTCAGTGAGGCGAAAATGATGATGCCTACCTTGTGAGGTTTCAGCTATTTGGTATTCTTGCGAAAACATCACAAGAAAACACACAAGGATAGTCACCATGGTGAGGTGAATTCATTGCCATGTCAAAAATTGTTTTTTTTTTGACAATTATTATATTCGCGCTTTTTTTTCTTACTAAGCGGTCTACTAATACTTGATTTTGGAAAAGTAATATCTACAAAATAATGGCAGAGCGTAGGGAACAAGGAACAAGAAAATATCAGCGTACATCCCAGGAGCAGTTGGACCAATATACGAATTTCTTGCAAATGAATCCCGATTTTCTTCTGGGCAAAAATTATCCAACTGACCCAAATAGCAGATGAGCTTAACGCCAAAATAAAATCAACATCTGTTTAATTTTCCTTGTGTGTGACAGTTTATTTGTTGCTATTTTCCCTTGTGATGTGCTCATGAGAACATCACAATTTTGACGGTTCTTGTGATGCTCACAAGCTGTGAGGTTTTGCTCAGATCTCACCATGCTCTTGTGAGATAGTTGTGAGTTAAAACACATCACTGAGGTTTGCCAGAATAGGGGTGTAAATTTCAATTCACACCAGATGGAACATTTACTCCAAAATGCTAAGGAAATGCTCACACTCAGTTTTTATTCACACCTCCCATTATCGGGCACTGTGTCATGGGTACATGCAATGCGCATGCAACAACAAACATGCAATGCGACTGAGCATACAAGTTAAAACTCAATAAGTTTTTTTATTATAAAAAATAATTTTTTGTTCTCGAGGAGAAGCCTCTTCTTTTGTTGAACTCAAAAATTGAACTAACTCTAGAGAATACATTTGACGTAATGGTAAGCTGCTTTTTTATTGGTTTATGCTGCATCGGCGATTTTTCGGTTGGTTCCGATGAAGTGGATTGTCTGATGCTGGCGGATGTCGTTCGTCGAATTGTTTATTATTGGCTATCGATTTATGGCTGCTGGGCTATTGATCACTAGTCGTTTTGGTGGTTTACTGCGTGCATGATTTAAATGTTTATAAGTGGGCCGGATGCTCGTGTGTGTCGTTGCTTGTTGGTTTCAACATATTCGTCTTTAACTTACAGCACAAGGACTTTTGCAGATACTGCACAGATGATGACGAAACAAAGCCAATCCAACATCTGATCTGTTAATGCCCAGCCCTAGGAAGTAAGAGAAGGCATTTTCTGGGAAAGTACTTCTGGTTTGAGCTGGACCACTTAAGCGGTATTCAATTGAAAAACGTCCTATGTCTTACGAAACGAAGGAATCTGTCTTGGATACGGACTGCAGTATGTCTCACTATAGGGTAACGCTCTCTAGCATGGGCACAATGGACCCAACTCGTTGGTGTACGTGTCTGGCTCCACGATCATCGGAAAATAAGAAAAATAGGCCATAAAAGTATCAATAAGAATAGAAACTTGTGTTCCTCGATCAATATAATTTTACTGTATTGAAATGGAAACGAAATGAACAGAGAAGAAAACAAAACGATGAATTCAATATGAAGGTTTTATTTTGATTTTTGATTGCTGGGGCCTATTTCACAGAACATACATCTCATACATTGTATGATTCTGACACTTCTGCTGTATGATTCCTGTTTCTCAGATTTGTTATATGAGTTATTACAACATGTATCACCTAAAGTTTACACTGGAAATATGGGAAAGTTGTATGATTCTGTTTCACAGAAAAATATCATACACATCCTATAGCAGTTTCTTTCAAATTTGAACATACATTTCATACAGCACTTAAAACTGCTGTAGTCAATACAAAAATGAGTTTTCAAATGAGAAAAATGAAAATTGATTTTTGAATAATGAATTATTGTTCACAAGGAACAAGGAATGCTAGTGCGTCAAGAAATTTTTATTTAAAATCATGCACTATTTGGAAAAATTTCCTTATTATATCTGAATTAATATCAACACTTTCGAAATCATATTTTTCTTCATTATTGAGGAACTCCATTATTTAGTGTTTTGTTTGTTTGTAATCCACTTATATGTTACCTGGGTTTAAGTCGCGACACTATTTAGTTTTCAATGAAATTTGTCATTCAAAATTAAACGTCAAAATAATACACATCATACAACAAAGAACATATTATACAATACTTCCAGTGGAATCTGTGAAACTGAAAATTATATGATGTGTATGATGTATCACAGTTTTGTATGTTGTATGAAATTTATGTGATGTATGATCTGTGAAATAGGCCCCTGATCTGTGAATTTCCTTTTGTATGTAGTTGGTACGTCCGAACTCCGCCGCGATCACAGGAGAAGAGAGCCAACCCTATTGATTTCCATTCGATGCAGCTGTCGGTCGAAAGCCTTCAAACTGATTCAGTGGCTCAGTTCGAACTCGAAAAAGAAAGCTTTAAATAGGGTGATTATGCTTGTGTTGGGCATTTCTGAACAGTGACTAATATAAATAAGCAATAATTGTTGGGAGTTTTCCGTGCTCCTGGCATTCACTGTTTTTTTTTTTTAACATTGAAATGACCAGTCAACAATAATTGTTGATAATATACAACAATATTTGTTGTTTAAATCTTATTTTTCTTAATTTGGCGCTACAGTCCGGAGTGGACCTGGGCCTCAACCAACAAGCCTCTCCAGCTAGCACGGTCTCAGGCTAGCTGTCTCCAGTGTCGCACGCGAAGTTGGTTGAGGTCCTTCTCCACATGGGTGCGCCATCTTAAGCGCGGGCGTCCTCTGTTGCGTTGTCCCACGGGTTCGGAGTCGAAGACTCTTCGTTGTTTAAATGAAGAACAAAAATGCAGTGAAGGCTTGTCTTAGGCGAACAATCCCATTGAGCGAACAATTTCTCAAGACCGTGGATCTTGATTTGAAGTTCCATACCTTTTAAATTCCTTTTGGCGGCCACACATTAACCCGGACAAGGACAAGGACATCAGTCGCAATTTTGTAAATTTAATTCTCCTTAGCTGGCAAACATATTTTATTTTTTAGAAAAACTGTGTGTGTTGTGCAATTGCCATCAAATCATTGTCTCTACTCAACTGGATGAAGGATTTGATTTCTGGAGCTGACTTCTGTTGTATTTCGTTTGTTTGCCTTCATGTTCATTTAAGTTTGCTTGCAAATTTCCTGGACTGCAAATGAAATATTTTTTGCAGAATGATTTTTTTTTACCATTAACGGACAACTCCTTAGTGGGACACAAGTGCTGCGACCGTCGCTGTCATTCATAAGCAACAAATATTTTTATCTTAAAAGAAAACTTTTATTAAAAAATCAAACATAATGAATTAAGAAAATGTATGTTACTTGGGTAGGTTCGGTAGGGGGGCTGCTAGTGCATTCACCAGCACACTTAGACCATATTGGTTCATTGTTATGCCCATAGTCAGACTACTATCACTGATTGACCACTCCATGTAACTTAAACTAAGTAACATTAATACATTAGTATGGAATCTATTGAATTCATCAAACCACTCAGAAGATGTAGCTTTAATTCTTTAATTCGTATCTTCAATTCTTAAAGTGCAATAGGCACATTCATAAACATGAACTTTTTTGAACGGACAAAAAGATATGTTCCGATATATGTTCTATCTGATTTCTTGAAAACAACGTAGGCCTTAATTTACCTTTTTTGGAGTGCAGGGTCGCCGTGGCTTAGTGGGTTAGTGCGTCGACTCCTACGCAGAGAGTGCTAGGTTCGATACCCGAATTTTACCACCTTTCATAATTCACGGCTCCACCTCTTTCGAGTTACTGACAATGCTCAAAGAGTATTCCTGTCTAGAAAAAGCTTCTCAACTTCGCCGTTCAAAGTCGGCATTAAACTGTAGTTTCCATCCCCATCCGAAAAATTGCACGCACAACATGAGTGGTTGCTGTAGAAGCTAGTGTTGTGCCCAACACTGCACCGATATGAGACCAAATATGTGACACGACATAAGTAGGCCACTAGTGCCAAATGAAGAATTACTTTTCTCAAATGTGTTACGTATTCTTACAAGAACGTGACTCACAAACGAATGCAAGAATACAGATCAAATGCAACAAGGCAATGGGGCGTCAAATGACAATTGCACAGGTTACGTATTCTTGCCCACTGAGCAAAGGCAAGAATACGGATATACCGAATACGGTTAACCGAGGTAATTCGATAACGAGGTTGACCTAGGGCAGGAAGTACGATCGGTGGTTACGAGGGAATGCAGAATGGACGGTGGAGGCAGTCTGCTGATCGCAACAGAAAATAGTTGATTAATTCCTCAAAGAGAACACTAGTCCCAGGTCCGTCTCGGACTGTCGCGCCACCCATATTATTATTGTTTAAATTTTTGTCAACACAATTAACAGAAACACATCTGCGGTATATTATGAAATTATTACTTTATGAAAAGAATTAAGGCGAAAAACTGTTAGTTGAGTCCCATTGGAACAGGTTTTGTATGCATTTCGAACGGAATGGCCTATGCTTCGAAGGTTTGGGCACGTGGTAAAATTGATTCCATCATCAGGACATCCGAGGCGTGCTTTGAATGCGATTCTCCAATTCTCCTGCCCAAGAGGAGGTGGTGCGACCAAGTCCAAAACTCACTTGGCAGCACGTGGGCATAGCATCTAGAGTCGAAGGCGGAGGGGAATCTCTCATGCATGCCCTCGCACACCCTTTAGTGAATCGAAGCCTCTGAAGATGATTCTCAAAAATTCAATCTTGATATTTATGTCAAGGCAATTGTTGAGCATTTTTGCATTTTGCATTTTGTTGTAAGCAGAAATGAAGTATTACAGAGATAGCCGACTTTACAGCTGATTGCCCCCTAGACCATCGACGAATTTGAGTGCCTTTTTGACAGATATTCATGAATTTTTGACGGTTATTCACGAACTAACGTAAATGCCGTCCTCTGATTGGTGAATTTGCTTTATGAACACGTTATAAAAAACAGTTGTCAAAAATCTTAAGGGAAAAGAGAGGTAGAAGTCGGGCATCTTTGTATTACTTCATTTCTGGTTGTAAGCAAGGACACCGATTGCCTCTTTTTGAAAATTCGTTATTATTTCTGACGCGTGATCTAGTAGCTTCGAAATAGGCTAAATGAGAAACAAGGGATCGTCATAAAGTGAACTTTGCACTTCAAGTGAGCTTGTTCTGCCAACAAGATAAGAAGGATAAAACGCCTATTCACGTCTGCCAACAAGGGTTCCTTGTCTCAAGTGTCAGTTGATAAAAACACTTGTTCCTCGCAGAAGTGTAAGCATAATTTTAAATTTTGTAAATAAATCATCAAACGGCTGAAGCTAAACTGGAGTTAACTTATCCAGAAGATAAAATGGCTGGACCAGATTAAGCGTATTGGCCACACGACAAGTGGAACCACGCACCCTAGTACGATTACATTTTAAGAAGGCACAGATGTCGAAGGGGACGAAGTTAACGTGGTGACTTCAAAATGGAAACCGCATCTTGTGGCTGTTCATCCCAAATTAAGCCGTCTCACAAGAAGAAAATCGTCTGCTGATTCATCTCCTCTGCAAGTCTGTACCAAAAAATCGTTCATATCAAGTGAGTCAATCACCGCGTAATACGAGAATAAACGTCGCGAGCAATTTGGATTTACTCGCAGCAAAATGGAGAACAAATAAAAACAAGCCATAAATACGCTAATTTTCCCAATCCACCTTGGCGCTTATGCCACTCCAGGGCAGCCGCATGCAATTGTTTCACAGAATGTCTTCTTGAAATTGGAAAATAGTCATAAAACGGAAATACCCCTTCGGCTAAGCACACAAACGATGACAACGGAATAAATGCAGAATGGCAGCGTAGCGCAGCCAGCGGCTCCTTAGTGCCAGCAGTCAGCAGACGCACTCGTAAAATCAAATAAATCAGCGAAGCCAAGTGTGGGGATCTTTTCAGTGACTGTGACGGCACGGAAACGCTGGAGAATATCATAATACCGCCACTAAAAGCAATTCAGGGTCATATTTGTGTCTGCCGGCGACAAACGCACATCCCTCGCCGAATGCACCCCCGAACTGGGCCCAAGTGCGGCGAAACGCGATGCGCCCCCTGCAAGCACAAGCAAAAACAAACAAACCTATTAATAAGTCGATTGTATTGCGCGACGGCTGCCATGCCGCCCCATCCGACAAAGCGATTCATCCAACCTTGGCGAATACTTGCCCGCAACTCGGTGGAATCGGTTACCTATAAACTGATTCTCATTCCCCTTCAATTGCGGAGACAACACTGGGTTCCGTTTATCAAGGAATGCCATCTGAGTGTGGTGTGGCGTGTTCTAGTCGTCGTCCTCGTCGTCGTCGTCGGTATCATTGTCATACCATGCAGCTGGGGTGCAATTGGGGTGCAGGAATTCCATATTCGCTTTCAGCTTAGTCATTCAGCCACCAACCCCATTACGTCCGAATGATTGCTTTCTTTTCCCTTCACTTGAGCCCCCAGGAATGCCGCCGCTAAACGGTATGCCTCGTAAAACTGTTTGCAGAGCTCTGTAAAAATTTCCCTTTCATTCTTCCGATTGTTTGATTTGAAATTTTCTTCACCAGATCTCTCCGGGTGGAGACATTGGCTGTGCGTGCCGGCATGCAACGCATTAAAAGCGTGAGCCCAAGCCACACACGTACACCACCAGACCAGACCCCCTGCAACCACCCCCTTGTGGGATTGTAGTTCAAAGGATAATTCAATTCCCATTATGTGTATGTCCACCCGCATATGTTTTTTTTTTTTGTTTGGTTTACTTTTGTTTGTGCCTACAAGGGGTTGAAGTAAATTTTCAAGTTTCTCCCCTTTTTCCAGCCCACACACACACACACACACCCACGCGAACCCACACCCAGAGCTGAAGTTTGTGAGTGTTTGTTTTCTTTCGCCTTTTTTGAAGTATCATTCATAACCAACCAACCCTCTCGAGCAGTCTGTGGGTGGCTGGCGGTGGGTGGTCGTGCTCCGGCAGCACATGCATGCATGTGGCCCTATCTAGCTCCGGCATGGAGGACTCATTCATTACAGTTTTCCGATGTTTTGATTAAATGAAATCGAAACGGAAACTAATCGAACGAAATGAATTATTCATGTGAACTCTGTAGTGGACGAAGCTTGTTCAAGTGGCAAGATGTGGAAACAAAGTTGTAGTCGATGTGTGTGTGGGTGGCGCAGAACGTTGCTTGTAGTGCATTGTTGGCAGTTTATTTTCTCTGCCGTTCTCTTCGACTGAGTGGGCTTTTTGAAATATTAATTTCCTGTGACAGTGATAAGAGTTTTAGATGTTTCATTCAGAGGGGGACATTAAGTCGCTTTCAGTTTGCTCAGACCTTTGCTGCTGAGCGAATGGAAAGAGAGAATGTAAACTTAGGGTCTTCGAGAGGTGCACCTTTAAGGCTGCGGTGCCGGCGCCAGCGAATATAACTCGCAACTCACAATCAACTCAACTTAAACTCGCAAAGTTCGCTCAATTCATTCAAAAGAACACCTTTCCTATGTGGTTCTGATGCGCAAAATTTACTCGGGCGAACTTAGCGTATTTAAGCGAGTAAAATGTTCCATGAATTTATTTATATTCTTGTACGACTGCTTTGTTGTGTACTGACTTTCGCGCAATATGGATTAAATTCTTCTGGAGGAACTTGAAGATGGAGAATTTTACTGCCGATATCGATTGACTGCGAGTGGACCTAGATATGACGAAGGACATTATTGTTGCCGTTGCCGTGCTGTACAACATAGCCAAGGACAGGAATATTCAATTTGTGGAAGAAGAAACAGCTCCATCGAGTCTTCCGGCGAAATCAGAGAACATAAACGAACCTGCAAAAAAAAAACTGGAATAGCATTTCGAAGCAGTTTTGTAAGACAATACTTTTAATAAATATATTTAATTTACATAAGAATACACATCATTTAAAAAAGAAAAACGTCATAAATTACGTTTCAGTCATTTTAAGGTGTGTTTAATTGAAAATTCTTAAAGATTCGTTGTAAAGTAGAAACTAGTTAGCTGCAGGTTAA
This sequence comes from Eristalis intricaria, assembly GCA_964034865.1. Classification (NCBI taxonomy): domain Eukaryota; kingdom Metazoa; phylum Arthropoda; class Insecta; order Diptera; family Syrphidae; genus Eristalis; species Eristalis intricaria. The sequence continues at coordinate 60,649,299 of OZ035877.1, read as the reverse complement.
AAAGTGACTATTTTTGACACAAAGTTATATCATGCGTCGAAGCTTAATTTGCGTATAACTAGTTCGGAATTAAGCTCATAAAGTGGGGTTGTTTCCACTCAGATGGAGAGGTGCTATAGCAGGAACGATGTTCGAAAGTTTTACCAGAGGGTAAACTGGATATAAGGTTCGGACAGAAGCCTGCCGGGACGAGAATGGACAGTCGATACTGAGAATTTGGAAGAACCATTTCAGCAGACTGCTAAACAGCGATGATGACACCAATGCCGCTGTCAGGCCGAATGTCCCACTCAATATGGACGATGATCGATGAGAATTCCGTCCCCCCGACTTAGACGAGGTCAAGATAGCAATATCAAGACTGAAGTCTAACAAAGCTGCCGGTGCGGACAGTCCTGCTGATATCTTTAAGGCAGCTGGAGATGATCTGCCTGGGCGCATGCACCAGCTCATCTGTAAGATATGATCGGAGGAAAACACGCCCGATGAGTGGAATCTCAGTATCGTTTGTCCGATCCACAAGAAAGGACACCCCTTTGACTGCGCCAACTATAGAGGGATAAGTCTCCTGAACAGCGCATACAAGATCTTCTCTGCCATTTTGTGTACTCGCCTGAAGTCATTTATAAACAATCTGATAGGTTCATATCATTCTGGCATCAGGCCAGGGAAGTACACCGTCGACCAGATTTTCACACTACGGCAGATCCTGCAAACGACACAAGAGATGCAGATCGACACCCATCACCTTTTTGTCGACTTCAAGGCCGCATATGACAGCGTGCTTATGGCCGAGCTATACAACGCCATGTCTAGTTTTGACATTCCTGCCAAAGTCGTCAGGTTGTGCAGGCTGACGATGGAGAATTCTCGCTGCTCCATCAAGGTCGGTAATAAACTCACCTAGACCTTTAATGTCAAAAAAGGATTTAGACAAAGCGACGCGCTATCATGTGATTTCTTTAACATCATCCTGGAGAAGATTGTGCAAGACTCACACGCCAACACTAGAGGCACGATCTTCCAGAAGTCCGTACAACTGTTAGCATACGCGGATGACATTGACGTGATTAGCAGAACACAGCGAGCCGTCAATGTGGCGTTTGCTGACATTGAGGCTGAAGCGGCTAAAATGAAGTGAATGGGGGCAAAACGAAGTATATGCTGTCATCAAAAAAGGACCCACAACATCGACGTCTTGGACAGAGCTTCACAATGGGCAGCTATAACTTCGAGTAGTCAAGGACTTCATCTACCTCGGCTCCGCAGTAAATGGTCCAAGCAACATCAGTACCGAGATCAAACGCAGAGTAACTCTTGCCAACCGCTGTTTCTATGGGCTCAAGAGGCCATCCATCTCTCGAAGGATCAAGCTGACTTACTAGAAGACCTTGATCGTCCCAGTCCTGCTGTATGGCGCGGAGGCACAGACAATCTCAAAAGCGGATGAGGAAGTTCTGGGAGAAAAGCTCTGCGTGCGCTCTTCGGTCCTGTTTGCGTTGACGGTTTCTGGAGTAGAAGATTCAACCACGAACTGTACGGGCTGTACGGCGACATGAGTGTAGTCAGGCGTCTACGGATCGAACACCGAAGATGACTAGGCCATGTAGAACGAGTGGACAACTCAGCTCCGGCGGAAAGAGTCTTACACTCCGAACCCGTGGGACAACGTAACAGAGGACGCCCGTGTTAAAGTGGCGCACCCTGGTGGAGAAGGACCTCAGCCAACTTGGCGTGCGACACTGGAGACAGCTAGCCAGAGACCGTGCTAGCTGGAGGGACTTGTGGTTGACGCCCAGGTCCACCCCGGACTGTAGCGCCAAAAAAAGAAGAAGAAGAAGAAGAAGAATGGGGAGTTGACTATAATTCTGCGCTATTATTTTTAACAAAAACAGCTTAAGTCGAAGCAATAAAATTAAATATTCCATTTACTTAAAAAATAAAAATACAAAAGCTATGATAAAATAGTTACTTTGAATTTATGGCACTCAATATCGGCTTTTCCTGTAGTCTTTTAATGACCCAATAAACCGTGTTATCCACAGCATCTCTAGAAAACACTGAACAAATCGGAAGATATACACCTGTCTTATTCGCTCTCGTTTTCATCTTCTTCAATATCTGGAAATACCTGAGCTTAGCTCCAATTATCCATATCGGCTGACGCATGTGCTAGTCCTGTTATATAGTTCATAAGTTTAATCAGTTTTTCAGTGGCGACGGTGTAAGCATTAGAGTCTAAATTGTTGCGAAAAGTAGTGAGTGTGCATAGAACTAATAAGTCTTAGATGTGATTTGGCATGCTGAAATGTTAAAAAAAGAATAGGTTCACTGTAAACATTGATGTTGACTGACCAAATATCGATGTCTTGACATCGATGTTCAAGTTCGTAAAATATCTTATAATCGATGTTAAGCACTAAACATCGGCCTTCGATGTTAGCAAAAGAAAACTATTAATTGTAGAGTTGAACATTTTTCTGCAATTCCATCATAGTGACGTAGGCATTTCGTAGAAGATCACTGATCACTTCTTGGAATTTGCTAATGACATGTTTCGACTTGAGTCTGATAACAAAATTTGATGCTGAAATTATATCTTCCATCTCTTACCCTTCGACCTAGATACATTTCTTTTTGCATAACGAATTATGTGCAGAATGATCCTATAAACACGGCTTGCGTAAATTACAATATGTGTTCATATGCAATTGATTTCAGTATTTCCAGATCTGAATATAAATCAGCAATAATGAGATCATTCCGTTGAACAATTCGTGAAAATTGTAATTTTTGTATAAAAAAAATATCCTTTCTATTTTTGTTTTGCCATGATTGTTTTTGTGACTTTAGATTATATTAGAAGTAGCCTACAACAAGTTTATAACATGTAAGACACCAAATAAATAAATCGATGATTTTCCGAGAATACAAAGTGCTTTGAGTTTCTTGGTATTTTACATATTCTTTCATTCTTGGTTTTTGATGTGAAGTGTGCGATAACGAACTATGCATGTACGTATGTAGTTTTTGTACACTATTGGGCGGAATCATATAAACTGACTCTGTAGCATTGATTTTTTTTTTTTAGTGGCACAAATTTTACAATTTATTGCATACAATTAGTTGTACAGAGATTTGGTTTGCATCACCTTACAACTAAAATATTCATACAATCTTTATATAATTTATTACAGAAGTATTGGATTAGTCTGAAGGAAAAGCCGCTTAAAAAACCTTCATGGCAAAAAAAAAAAATTCTAATTCCGTTGGAGGGAAGAGAGAAAAAATTTCTGACTAGAATGTTTTAGAAAACACAAAAATGATTGACAATAAATAAATATGTTAGTATAAATAAATAAATAATAAACAAATAAATAAGTAAATATATAAATAAATAAATAATTAAGTATATATATAAACAAATAAATAAATAAGTTAATAAATAAATAAATAGATAAATAAATAAATAAATAAGTAAATAAATAAATATGTTAATATATTAAGCAAATCAATATACAGATAGATAATAAACAGGTAAGTATTGCACTCATCCTGCAGCTTAGTTTTAAATCAAGTCGTTTCCGGATGATAAAAGGGATTGATTATATTGGAGAAAATGTTTTTCAACTCTAGCTGTGACCATTTCGATCTTGGCTATCTTATGAAGTTCCGTAGTCGAAAAAAACCAAGGGAGATTTAAAATCATTTTAAGGAGCTTATTTTGCGTTATTTGGAGTCTCCGCAGATGACTTTTGGCGCACTTACCCCAGACAGGAGACCCATAGAACATGATCGGTTGGAAAATAGACTTAAAAAGCAATATTTTGTTTTCATTTTCTTAGTTTAGAATACCTGCAAATGAATGGATAGAGAATCTTTATCGTTACGTTTATCTTTTTGATAATTTCTTGAATATGAAGCCTAAAGGTTAACCTTTCATCTTAATGTACCCCAAGATATTTTCCACTCGGTTTCCACTCGATCGGAAAACCATTGAGTTGAAGGCTATTGCTTGGAAGTAAACAAGCTTTTCTTTTTCGAGTGAAAAAGATTGCTTGCGTTTTCGAAGCGTTAATGCTAATTTTCCAATCATGACAATATTGAAGGACAGTATTTATCCCAGATTGCAGATTGGTTTCAATAATGGAACCACTTGCATCAGAGGAGTAAATACATGTATCATCTGCATATAAAGCAATATTGCAATTATTAAGATTTGGGAAATCAGAGGTGTTTATATTATATAGAACAGGCGCTAGGACAGAGCCTTGTGGGACACCAGCGCTAATTATTTTGTTCTCCGAGAGGCTTTGATTTACGGACACTTTGAAAGTACGGAGAGATAGAAACGACTGAACGATTTTAATAAGATACAGTGAAAGGTTATAATTCAACAGCTTGTGTATCCAACCATCATGCCAGACGGTATCGAATGCTTTCTCAGCGTCCAAGATCAACATGCCAGTGCTTTTCCCTTCTGAAAGATTGATTCTGATGTCATTTGTTATACGATGCACTTGATGAGTAGAGCTAGCTATGACGAGCCCTAAATCCAAATTGTTCTTTAGGTAAGATTCCGTTTTCATCAATGAAAGAAACAACCCTATTTTTTATGATCTTTTCTAAGCATTTGCTTAGAGAGCTGAGCAAACTAATAGGTCTGTAACTACCACGTAGATTCGCACTTTTTCCGGGTTTTAAAATGGGCACTAGCTTGGCGGCTTTCCATCTATTAGGGAAATATCCCAACCTGAGACAGTTATCTCTCTTGTTTGAGGGCAGATACGGGTAGATTTTTAAGGAATACATTTTTAATACCATCAAAACTGGATGACTTCCTTGCCTTTAAATTATGTACTATGCCTTTTAGCTCAGGGGGGTAGGATTGGGATTGCTCACAAGTGAGTGTGAACTGACGAAATTGACTGACTGTTGGACTGAGTGTCTAACATGCATGGTTGGGATAATGTTACTAGCAATTGAGTGATTATTTAAAAAACTATTTGCTAGAGCTTTAGCTTTATCACATGGGGAATGAAAGACAGAGTTGTCACACTTAAGAGGAGGAATATAAGTGTGTTTTTTTTCGTTATTTTGATAATGTTCCAAAATGGTTTGGAACCTTTATCTAACGATAGAAGTCTATCGTTCCAATATTGGTTTCTATAGTTTGCAATTGCAAATTTCAGCAGAGCATTCATTTTCTTGTATTCCGTGAGATAGAATTCATTTTTTGTACGTCTCCATCTAGATCTGCAGCTGTTTCTTAACCTGATTATGTCAAGGATGAACTGCGGAAGGGTATTTATCTCATGCCTGTATACCGTCTTCTTTGGAACCGACTGTTCAACGCTTTCAATAACGGCGGAAGTGAAGGTGTCTGTAGCATTGATGATAAAGAACATCTATGTTTTGAGTACGATTAATATCGGTCATCGATGTTCAGCCAACGATGTTGGAATTGACGTCAACATCGATGTTTTACCATCGAACATCCCTAGTTCTCTGTGTCGAGTTTTTTTTGTTCAGTCTTTAGAACAGCCTGTATAAAATATTGTGTATTCACTATATTGGATTGTTCACTATATCGATGATATTATGTGTTCCAAAAAAAAAGTTGCTCATCCTTCCTCCTTTTCTCCTTCCAGACTTTTCGTAGAAATAATGATATTTTCCCACCGAATGAAAATGCGCGTTCTCAAACCGAACTAGCCTACAGCGTATACTGCTGTTATTTTTTGACATTATGGTGTTGATTTACTCATTTTCTCTCTTTTCTGGTGTTCTCAAGATGAAATCTTCTCAACACTATGATATCCTGAAAATCTAAGGCAGTTTTGCCGGTCCCTTAAAAATGTACGTCTAATAACAATTTGAAAGCGCTTAGTGCTGGGTGTGAACGGCCTATTGAGGTTTCAGTAAAAGTTTAACCAACCACGCCATTTCGGTTCGGTGGAAACGTAGTATATGTTTAAATTGAAAACGTTTATCTGCTTTAAAAAGCACAAAACTATTCTTCACAAAACGGCCATGAAATGAAAACGCTTTTCCAAACCAGAATGCTTTAAAACAAGACTATTTAGCAGTACTTCCTGAATATAAAAGTTAAGTTCCCACTACATACGACTATCAACATAAATAAATTCGCTTACTTCGCTTGAGTTCACTCGTTTATACTGGAACCATATAGGAACCATATAGCGATATGTCCGAGCTTATTCGAATAAGCTCGGGTTCGTGCGAGTCAAATTCGCTAGCAACGGAATGGCAGCCTAAGGTAGATGAAAATGTATAGATTTCTTTGGCTCCAGTCAGGGGAAAGAGCCAAGTCAACCTCATCATCAAGGTCGTGGTTGTTTATTCGACTTCAAAGGCTAAGCTGTTCAGACGTCGTTCTCTAAATGGTCTACGTTTTATATTGATCATTGTGGTTTTATCAAATGTTTCCTTATTTACCGTGGTCTATTATGCCATCCTTTCGTAATGAAAACTGATTTAGTTACAACCGCCTTAGCGTAAGCCTTCTTTCGACATTATGTCTGCGGGATAGGTTTCCATGCTCTGCTTCATCTGTAGCGTTAATCTTCGTTCTTTCAGTCCTCAACTCAACCAATCCTCTTTTTGGCTATAATGAGGCATTAAGATTCGAATACATTTCCTCAATTCATCTCACCACCAAACAAGTTATAAGCTATTTGTCAAAAAGATCAACGAAACCAGTCCCATCCACATCAACGTATCCCTAGGGCAGCTTTCAATCTAAATTATTTGAAATTTTAATTTGAAATCCTTATTTTTTCCCCCAAAGAATCTCAATCGAGAAGCGACAGCCACAGGCATTCCCTTCTAAGAAAACAACACATTTCCAATTCCAATTAAACCAAAACAGATTTTCGAATCAATGGCCCACTCAGAGCGAGAGTCCAACGACAAGGGAACAAAAAGTCACAAAATCAACAGGACCACCAGAATTCACACCCAATTCAACGCCCGCACTTTACCAAGACGAGCGAGAGGCAAGACAAAAAAAAATAAATAAGGAACGACGAAAAAATGAAAATGAAATATCAAAGGACGAGACCTCCTAATGAAGCCCCCTAAAGGAACCAAGAAAAAAACATCATCATCTCGGAAAAGTGATTAAGCTACTCAAAATATTTGGTCGAAAAGTTAACCAACATCTGCCACCCCACGAGAGCCGGAGTGGTCTAGAAGTCACAGCGAAGGCAGTCGACACGATGCCAAGATGAGCTCCACTCCCCCCCGGTTTTGACACACCGGTGGTGCGATGAGCACCCCTCGAATAGTTAAGGACGAGACGCATTACCCATCCAGGCAGCACCCCTCCGCATAACGCGCCGCGTAATGTTGGAAAATCCATAAAAATTAATCTGTGGAAAATTCTTTGGCAAATTATATTCGAGTTTCTCCCGCGTGGTGTTTCCTTTTTTTTTTGTTCTGTGCCGTTCATATATATTTTTTTTTATTCTCGTTTTATGCGTGGAATGTTATGAACCATAAGGCGACCAAATTTCATAGGAGTCACTCTGTTGATAGGGCGCCACAGCAAGTAACCCCGCCTCGAGTCGTAGGTGGGGTGTGAGAAGTGAAGACGCGCTCTGGAAAATGTGTATATATTCATTTTAATTTTCCACTTGGATGATTGCAATATTAACCTATTGTTCGTTTTGAGCTGGAGGGCGATGATATCGTACCTCTTGTTCTCCGAACGTAACAACGCGCGGCTACATTAGTAACCAAATGAAAGAAATGAGATTCACACTCTTTGTGACAAGAAGGGTGACTCGTGATGCTGTGAAAAATTCGAATTGGGCACTTTATACCGGGTTACCTAGGTTGACACTGCACAATTGGTATAAATGTGAATGCCTGCTGGATGGGTTTCCCATTCGCCGGAAGCTGTATGGGTGAAGAGGAGGTAGGAACCACAAATCACTTCTTCTGATCGTTTAGCGCTCTTATATATAGTATTCAGTAATATAAACAAGCTGTCAGCTTTAGCTAGCTAAGCCGCTTAGTCATAAACACCGACTGGTTCCAGGATAAGGAGTAGTCAATCACCATGATAACACAATGCATCTAGTTTGGACTGTGTCTGACTGGCTTGTGCAGTGAGCCACCCTTACATAATCTACCCAGCTTGTGGTTATAGAAGTAATTTTAACTATAAAACGGTATACAGTATACAGCTTGGATCTTGAAAATTTCCTACACGGGAGTTACATGACGACATGATTCTAACAAGGAAATTTTCCATCACTTTTCGACAGATATCTGGCAATTCCTTGGCCACAGTTTGAAGAATAATCGCTTTGAAACCATGAAAGTACATGGTTGGCATTGTACTGGAGTGGCATTCCGAAAAAGCTCATAGCTATTATAAAGCCTACATCTGAAAGTGGTGAGTGTCAAGTCATACACAATGGTAAATTGTCAAAATAATTTGAGGTAATTGAGGTAAAGTGGAGTTCCTCAAGGGAGCATATTGACACTACTATTGTTTCTGGTGGTTACGAGTTCGTACAGCATTGGCGGAAGAAAGTTATGGGATTCGATGGACTATGACATCATACCTTAAATACCTTGACTAATGACTACGAGGAATATGTTTGTCTTCTTTCATGTCGGTTATTAGACCCTAATACTTGTTGGCCCACAATTTAGAAGATGAGGCAAGAAAAGTGGGGCCACAAGACTGAAACCAATAACAGAAACGAAGTCGACAAAGTTAACAGCTTTTTATGTTTAGGATGCGTGTAAATTGTTTTTTAGGAATGTTGAAGATAACTTAAATGTGTTTTAGAACACGCAGAGAGATAACTCTGAGGAGTTGTTGACGTCCAATGCCCTCCTTGGGATGAAAGGCCGTACCTAAATAAGCAAGCAGAGCGTGTACATAAACGCGGCCTTCTTATGATCTTGTTGGCCACTTCGCATCATCGTGACACAAAATAACCCCTCCAGGATATACATCTTGCATCATCATTAACTTCTGACCCGTATGATCCAAAGGAGTCGCTGGGTTAAGTACGCACGAGGGATCTCCAGGCAACGCCATCCTCCACGTAACCAGTCAAGTTTTTGGATTTGGTCCAAGCTCATCGTCTTGAGTGTCCCAAGCAGGCGCCTTCTTTATCGAATCGCATTCAAGGCCTGGTTAAAAATATGCCCTTTTGGGTCTTTTTATGGTCCACATCCATATTTGCCATTTGAGGGCAACACAATTTAACAGTTTTGGCAGTGAGAACTATCGGTGAGAGTTAGATGTTCCCCGTCTTCGAAGAGTATGTGACTGTTTATGAACGCAATGGGCCTTCGAGGGTTCAATGTCGATTTCCAATTTCTCATATTCGAAGATTTTGCTAGTTGACATGTTCATCAAGTGAAAAATTAATATCACTGATGAAGGAAATGTAAGAAAATTAGTCAAGCAAACGCTTGTGCAAAAGAAGCTATTCGGTATACATTTTCAGTGTTCTATGCTTTTTTTCCTTTTTTATATGGCGCTACAGTCCGGGGAGGACCTTGGCTTCAATCAACAAGCATCTCGAACTAGCTGTCCTCAGTTCCGCACGCCCAGTTGATTGACGTCCTTTTTCACCTTAAACGTAAGCGTCGTCTGTTACGCTGACCCACGGAATCGAAATGAAAGACGCTTCGGGCTAGAGTTGGAGTTAGACATACGCTCAACATGGCCCAGCCAATTTAAGCGTTGTAGTCGTAGACGCTTGACTAGGTTCATGTCTCTGTACATCTCATACAGTTAGTGGTTGAAACTTCTTCTCAAAATGCCGTCAACGCCTCGACCAAAGACTGCTGCAAAGCTGTCTCCAGTGTCGCACGTCAAGTTGGTTGAGGTCCTTCTCCACCTGGGTGCGCCACGCTAAATGCGGGCGTCCTCTGGTACGTTGTCAGAGGTCCTTCGAGAGATGGCTCTCTTGAGCCCATAGTTTGATCTTGGTACGTTTGATCCCGGTACTGATATGTTCTATGGCCTTAATTCTTGAGTGAGTTGAACTCTTTAAGGGGATAGTTGAAAGTCCGAATGTAAAATACGTAATAACATACCTCAATAAAAGTCCACTTTCTCGTTATCCACAGCGGCACAAAATCCTAAATCCACGCTAATTTTGAAGTGCAATGCTGTTTTCCACGTGTACTCAAAATTTTGCAGAGAGTCGACACTCCGTGAAAATTGCAAAAAAAATCTGAAACTGATATCTTTGGCATTGAGACTAACAAAGTCATTGGATCACCAATCATCTGAACCATCTGAAGTTTGATTAGAATGGAACCTATCCAGGGCTGTTGTTGTTGCAAGAGAGGATTCAGGATTCACCTCGGCACATCGGGTCTTATTCGCTGACGCTTCTACACTGTGCCGAAATTTCCAATTGTTTTCCTCAAAATTTCTTAAACCAGCAGATGCCAGGGGGATCTTGGTTCTCGAAAAATTTGGACGTGGCCTGGTCTGATCTGGATTCCTATAATTGGACAAAGTCACTATTGCCTATCTAAGTAATTGCAAGAATATACCATTTTAAATTTTACAATATACTATCTCATGCCTCAACAAGCACAACCCAATTTCCGGTGGCCAAGTGATTTTTTCTTGCTCCGCCAACTGTAAGAAGTACTTACGTAGAGACAGAACAAAGTGACTATTTCGACCACAGTCACGAGTTATAAAATATTCGGAATTACAAAAATGCTCCCCCCTTCTAGCAGACAGTGAAAGTGTGTACCTTAAGGCTCCTGCTGCCATCATATTTTAATAGTTAATTGAATGAATGTGTTGCACATTGTAGACAGGGACAGTCCCGAGGTCTCTGATTCATTTCCAGTATTTTTTTTTTCTGTTCCCCGTTAAATTGCTCTTTCTTACGTCTGTTCGTCTTTATGAGGTGTGTACCACTGGATGGCCGGGAACAGCGTTCAGCAGTTAACCCTAATTTTATTGCGACAGTGCGGACGGGGTTTTAATTGCGACATTTTGAGCTCCGGTCTTTAGTGCCTAAAAGTGATTGTATGTTAGCAGTGTCGCATGTGATAATCCGTTCGGCTAATCGGGGTAAAGAAAAAATGCCCTGGAAAGTAATAGGAAAAATGGCCAACCTTTCGTTTATGTGTTTGCGTGTTGCGGAGGAATGCATTCCTCATTTTTGTTGCATTGCAGTGGAAGGATTGTGAAAACTGTTTTCTTCTTGATTTTTATGTGCACTTAAGTTTGTGGATGTTTCGTGCCCGGGTGAAATTATGAACGAATATTTTTAACTTGTGTTACCTTTTCGGCAGAGAGTATTTCATTTGGGAAATTGCAACAAGCGATGGTCTCGTATAAGACTGTCACGGTCCACTGGATATTTTCATTTCTTTTATATCAGAAAGACTACTCACACCACTTTTATTAGACCTAAGCATTAATACAGTGATTGTGGTGCCTAGACTCTCATCCGAGAAGGTGTTATGTTATTGTTGAAAAATCTTCCGCAGGAACAGAGCTTCGAAGCGCACTTCTTGCGCCATTTTCTTTCTATTTTTTGATTATACGGGAGAATGGAACAGCCTTCAATCAACAAGTCTATCACTTGTTGAAGCCTTAATGCAGGATTTGGAAGTTGTGCCCCTTCATTTACTCCACACAACCAATTCGATTGGGTGCCACTGTAAGTACAGTGAAAGCTCCCATTGGCGGACAGGGAAGATAGCAGCACTTTTGTCCAGCTAACGAAGTTGTCTATTTGAGCAGAGACAATGATTTGATTGCATGTAAACCGCCAACACACTGTTCTATGCTATTTTTTTGTTTTCATTTAAAGTTATTCAAAGTCAATTCTTTTGACTTTGTCGGTGGCATACTAAGCAAGAAAAAGCTAATGGACAGTTAAGTTGGAAAAAATGTTGTTCGCCTATGGGAATTTTTTTTTTTATAATTTGCGCGTGCTCAAGGGATTGCTAATACCCTTATGTGTCCGGGGTCAAGACACAGCACGGGCCGAAGGTATAGAGGGAGAAAGGGATTGGTCTTAAATATCTGCGGATTGTAGTCTGTGGGAAATATTAGCTTGGGAAGAGCATTCCACATTCGTGCAGTGCGGCTGAAGAACGAGTCTCTGAATTTAACTGTGCGTCCGAAAGTAGGCGTAAGGGTATACTGATGGGCATTCCTAGCGAGACGAGTATTGCGGGTGAATTCATGGAGAGGAGGAATGCAGTTGGCTAGCTCACTTGAGCATCGTTTGTTGAAATAACGATAAAACACGGAAAAAAGAAGAGACGGTACGTCGATGTTCGAGAGAATCTAATGACTCTGCGATGTTGTTGTCTCCTATAAGTTTTATCGCTCGCTTTTGGATTCTATCAAGTAGGTGCAGTGTGGTCTTAGGGGCACCAGACCAGATATGAGCGTTATACTCAAGCTTGGGGCGGATGTACGCCTTATAAATTAAAGCCAAATCACAAGGGGTGAAATATTTCTTGCATCGATTAAGAAAACCTAAACATTTCGCAGCATTTTTGGCGACCTCAAATATGTGATCGTTCCAACTAAGTGTTGTGTTGATACACATACCAAGGATGGAAGGTTCTCTGGTTTCATCGACACAAGTGCCATTCATGGATAATGGCTGACTATCGAGGGTTCGCTTGAGTGAAGCATTAAATTCCACTCTATTGTTTTTTCCCCAGTTAATTATGCTGTGAAGATCGGAATTCAATGTGCTTAACATACACTGCCGTTCCAATTCTACGGCCGAAGGGCGGGGTCGGTGGTCTTGGAACGAATATGAAAAGCTAAAGGTGCTGTCATCAGCGAAGGAATGGATTGGATTAGAAGTAGCAGACAAGAGATCATTTAAAAAAATGAGAAAGAGTCGGAGACAGAGCTGAGCCTTGGGGAACACCAGCATTAATTTGGTGGATATCAGACTTGAACCCATCCAAAACAACTTGAATTGAACTGTTCGAAAGGTAATTTCTAATCCATAGAAGAAGAGATTCATCGATACCATAGGCACGCATTTTCGACAAGAGAGCTTGATGCCAAACGCTGTCAAATGCTTTAGAAATATCAAGCGCAACGATCTTGCTTTCGCCTGCATTGCGCAAAGACTGGTTCTACTTTTCGGTGAGATAAGCTATCAGATCACCAGTGGACCTGTCGCTGCGGAAACCATATTGTCGGTCATTAAGAAGCTTCCGCGATTCAAGATATTTCATAAGCTGACGATTTATCAGCGTTTCCATGACCTTAGAAAGAAGGGACGTAAGTGCTATGGGTCTGTATTATTTTTAATCAAACTAACTAAATTGCGACTGAAGTCCCTGTCTAGGTCCGCGTTAGAGACTATCTCATCATCATCTTCTGACCCGCATGATCCACTAGAGGTGTCGCGGGAGTAAACCACTCACGACAGATCTCTCGGCTACTCGATTCTCCGCCATTAACTCTAACTCATCAGAAGTTATGCCCAAGCGAAACCAATCGTGTTTATGGACTAGATCCAACCATCCGGGTCTTGCCAAGTCCCCTACCTGATGGAATCGCATTGAACGCCCGCCTCGGAAGTCGTTTTATTGGGGACATTCGTGCCACGTGACCAAACCATCGTTCGAAGAAGCATCTGCTCAACGTTGAGTTCTTCGCACACTTTCGTGTTTTTTACCCTATTCCGGCGAGTAATTACCACAACAGCACGAAGAATCTTATTCTTTCGATAACTACTCAAATTTCATGACCAAATGTGAGAGTTGGAACATATACTTAGTTGACTTGGCTTTCACACTAAGCTCTGCCTTCCTGATAGCAGATCAGCCAAGCTGTGTCAAAACTTACCCAGCTTGGTCAATCCTACAGGAAAGTTCAGTATTACTCCTCCCATCACTCCTGAAGAAGACCTCGAGATACTTAAACCTCTCCACCTTCTTCATCGAGATTCCAATAAAAAGAACTTAGAGTGCATTGTCCACGTTGACCTTCATCCCAACATCAGCACATACGGCCACAAACCTGTCGAGTGCGCTCTGGAGTTCCACCCGGGAGGAGTGTCTTCTAAAGGGAATTTAAAATGTACGGGTCCAAGGTTTTGAGAAATTTCCAGGTCAAGGGCATGTCCGAAATAGAAGCTTATACTGTATATTTCTTTCTGCCACAAGGTACTTGCAATTCGCCAGTAATGCATGCCACAGGGAAGATTCCTGTGGCCCACATTATTAATTCTTTCTGCGAAAGTAGCTTACATTCTTTATTTAACTTAAAGCGAACTTGTTTCAAAATGCACGCAAGGGGTAACATTAAAAAAATGTCATTGCATCTGGGTCTATTGTGTTGTCATTATCCTGCTCGAAGAAATCTTCGCTAGTCGCTTGCCAGTTATCAACAATGCCTGCATTTGAACGTGTACCAAATACATAGTATGAATGAAATTAGAAGCATCAGAGTATTCTATTGCACAACAACCGGTAATTTGTTATGGAAATCTTAAAATTTTTACGATCTTAAATTCGACACTTTTCTGGGCTATTGTTCGAATAAGCGTTCTAGCGCTCAAGCAGTGTCTTCCTAGCTGCTGGGCAACTGGTGATGTAGGACCTTCTCTTATAGCAAATAAGATGTGTAAGATGGGTTCCCTCAAATATGCAGTGTATTATTGTTCCATAAACTTAAGAACAAGAATTCTGTGCGTCGACTCCTACGCAACTGCACCTCGTTGCCTGGGTTCGATTCCCGGTGCGACGAAAATAATTTTTAAGGGGTCCACCTTTTTCGAATCTTTAATAACGCTCAAAGGGTAATAACTGTCTAGAAAAAGCTTTCTAAACCGTTTCGAGTCGGCATAGAAAAAGTAGGTCCCTTGCTCTGATGAGATAACAATAGCACGCGCATCACGAGTGGTTGCTGTAGATCTAGGTCCAGGCCTCCTTCGGGCTGTAGCGCTTCCCATCATATTATAGTTCTTAAAAATGGGAACAAGATTTATAAATAATAATATAATATGGGTGGCTCTACAGTCAGCAACCACACGCGTTGTCCGTGATATTATTCTCTCACGCGTGGAAGGGACATACAGTTTAATGCCGACTCCGAACGGCCAAGCTTGAGAATTATCTAGACAGGAAATACACTCTGAGCATTGTCAGTAAAAGAGGTGAGCCGTGAAATATGAAAGGTGGTAAATTGGGGTATCGAACCTGGCACCCTCTGGGTAGGAGTCGACGCACTAACCCACTACGCCACGGCGACCCACCCCACCCAAAGTTTACATATACACAATTCATTTTTAATTATTTTTTTTGAAATTGAATTTAACCATCATGTTGATGACTTCAGACCGGAAGTCTATTCTTCGAAGGAATAATTGAACCATCTAAAACAATTTGTGAAGCCTTGTGATACCTATATTAAGCGAAGAATATGATTATTATTTTCTGTTTAAATTTAATTTAAATGTAGCTAACCTTCTATGTAAACAAAAATAGAACTATAAATTAATTTACACTTAGTGGTCACTTCCAGATTTAGTCCCCATTTCGTTGCATGCCCTAGGAAAGTCCTTCACAGAAATCTCACCCACTCCCATTCGATCCCATCATTCAATGACAATCACATTGGTTGTCCATCTGCTCACATGTACTCGTACCACTTCCCACACATTCAATGCATTCACCGTGGGAACCGAGTGAAAAATTATTTCAAAAACCCGCAAAATACAAATCTTCACTTGATTGTATCGAATAGTTCCGAACAAAGGATCTCTGATGAGCACTGCCAGCATGCACCACAGTTTCGCCAGTAATTCTCCTGTCCGCATGCAGCAGCGAGAGAAAGAGCAATCATTCCAAATTGCATATCGAAACCTGATGGCAATTTTAATATCCTTTAATGATACCAAAAGCTGAATTCGATTCCTTTCTCCCCATCTCTTCTACACATCTTCCCTGTAAATGCATGCAGATACAATTTAACGGAACACAAGCAAAAAAATAAAAGAAAAAATTGAATAATATTAAAAATGCAAATTTCCCATCCGTGTGTTGGACACGCTGGGGCTTATAAATCACTCTTCAAATAGCACCATGTAGCAACAAAAAAGAAATAGTACAGAGTAATGAGGGTTTCGTTTTTTTTTTTTTGTTGTGCTCTTTTTGTCTCTCCCCTCACCAATTCGAAAATAAGTACCTCGTCCTTTGGAGCAGCTATCAGGCTACCAAGCTGGCAGGCTGGCAGGCTTACGGCTTCATGATGGTTTGACTATAAAAAAAAAGAATAGGATGTGAATGGCATTAAACCAACGTTTCACGTTCACAGATGTCACACTTGGTCACATTTAAATCGCATTTGATGTCGACATAATGCGGTTTTTTAATGTTCATTCTGGCTTTCACTTTTGGAGGCAATTTGCCGAGGATCCTGTGGAACAGGGAAAAAAGTGAAAAAAAGCCTCGGAACGAAAGAAACGTAGATGAAATTTTATTGAAAGGGGAAATAGGTGTTTTAACGGCCTGCTTCACTTAGTGGCGAAGAGGCTACGTGCGTATTTATTGCAACGTCCGGAAACGAAGTAAATGTTTTTTGAGTGGAAGTGCCTAGGAAACAATTCTTTTTTTTATGAATGCAAATTGATAAGCTCGAAAATGCTCACTTAAGTTTATTAATGGTTTCTTTTTAAGCAGTTGTGAGGAAGTTCATGCGGTTTTATACACTCGAGACGGTTGCGCTGACAAATGAGAGGACGATTACTGCCATTCCAAGCTCGAGGAAAGGGTATGTTTTTTAAAGAAAATGAGGTGGACAAGTACGTGACTTGATTCATATTTGGCATCAACAGATTCTAGAGAGTGGTTACCTAGCAGGTGTATTTTCTTAAGGTTGCCCTACAGTCCGAGGTGGACCCGGGTCTCTACCAACAAGCGTCTCCAGTCAAATCAATCATTAGCTAGCTACCTCAACGTATAGCTCGTTGAAGTTACTTTGGAGATAATTCGATGCACTGGACAAAAAACTACCACTCTTGGCCATTCCGGACGACGAAGTGGTCAGGAAATTAAATTTCCAAAAGAAGTTTATCATTAGACTCAGCACCAAAAATAACTGGAGCAAAGACCATTATGCTTAAGACTGTAAAAAAATATCAGTTGTGATCGTAATGTGGAACGTATTCACTGTTTAAGTCACTGTTAATCACAGACTGTGATTGCAATTTTTCAATCACTGTGGAAAAGTAGCCGTTAGAGATTTTTCGATCAACTTTCCTACGAAACGATGGGCAGCAGCTTTCAGGCGGAAATCCATGGCAAAGAAAGATGGGCTCAAATAAATCTTGACGGGAACCATATCAACTGTGACATAGCAATAACGTAGTACAGTCGTGCCGCTATATTGACACTAGACTCCTATAATACCAAATCCAAGCTAGTGCGGGAATGTCTACAGAAGCTTAAAGAGTTGAGCAGGAGGAACAGACTAAAACAATACCGGGTCATATATTGAGGGAAGGCATTGAAATATCCGACTCATTAGCTAGGAGCATCGGAACCTTGTTATAAGCCCCGAAACATTCCGCACTGCAGGAGACCATGTCCTCAGAGAAGGATTGAAGAAACTAGAAAAAAGGAACAGGGCCTGGAACAACGCTCATGGCATGAAGCAAGCCAAACAAGTTTTTTGTCAATATGACCGTTAGAGGTTTGACGCCTGTATCAAGATGAGCAAGAACAATTTTCGCATACTAACAGGCTTGCTAACAAAGCACTGCAGACTCATGGAGCGCCTACAGAAACTAGAAGTATAAGAAGAATGTCTTTCCAGATTCTGTGGAGAATCAAATAAAATTGCAGAACATGTACGGAGGTTTGTGAGGTACTAGCCCACAAAAGACAATGATCACCAAATCAGAGGACGAATTGGAGTCACTAGACCCATCGCTCATTCTCCGATTCCTAAAGAATATTGGCTTAGAGTGCATTATCTAGAATAAATCTCTTCCACAGGAGTCCATAACTGTCTGAAAAGAGCTGCATGTGAAGGGAACTTTTAAGTCTACTCGACTAGCTTTTGCATTGCGTTCGCCTGCTAATATGGCAAACACTTGGCTTACATGGCTTACTCTAGCCTTACTCCTTACTCTAGCAGCTTAGCATTTGGGACACTCGTAGGCATCTTACAGTACGCGTTCCAGATGATTGCAGAATGTGTGCCTGTACAATGACTTGGGTCCTATTTTGTACTCGATAGCGGAAAACAGTCATTTATGAAAAGGTTCTTCGAGCCGGATACACAGGACTTGTATCTAGGTCTGCCCATATTTCTGTCTGCCCATATTTGGAAAGCGGCACTTTCACTGCTTCTAATACAAAATCTTCTCGACATTAAACAATGATGAATATGGCAACATTAATTTTGTTTCTGCTTGCATTTTTACACTTAAAACAATGTTCTCCTATCCTGTGATCTGATAACACTGTACACTGATACAAAATCTTGCAGGCTAATTACCATTGTTTAATTGCATTACTTCTGCTACTTATATAAACTGTTCTCCAATAAGGACTTGACAACTTTTTTTTAAAATAAATCGCAAACCATTTGAGATATTTTAAAATCTTTATTACCGGCTTGAAGTACTATCAAAACATTTATGGAACTCGACTTCGTTCGTACGGCCACCGCGGGCACGTTTGCAGCGGTCGATCCATTGGACCTAATTTTCAACGACTCAGCCACACATTTCTTCCGAAACGGCCACTATTTCGCATTCAAAGTGGTTTCTGAGTTCTGCCAATGTCGTGGGCCTGTTGGTATAAGCCAATGACTTAATGTAGTCCCACAGAAAATAGTCAAGAGGCTTTAAATCGCACGAACGAGGCGCCCAATCGCCTGGTCCATTTCATGAAATAACACGCTCACCATACTTACTCTGCAATAAATCGATTGTTACGTGTGCTGAGTGGCTTGTGGCACCATCCCGTTGAAACCACATGACGTTCAAGTCCATATCTTTTAAATCGGGCCAAAAAATAGTGGGCAATCATGGCGCGATGATGAATATGGCCCAATTCCGACGACGGCATGTAAACCGCACCAGACAGCTATTTTTTGTAGATGAAGTGGTGGTGATTTATGAATCACATGTGGATTTTCATAAACAACGAAAAGGAAAGATGACAAAACGCACCCTAGGCGAAGTCCAACGCCCATGATGAAAGGTGTTGACTTAGAACAGTTAACCCGAATGCAGCTTTCGCTGTTTGTGTATGGAGGAATCATCAACGTCATACTCCTTTAGAACACTCCAGAGTTTACCGCGAAGAACTCGGTATGCCTTTTCCAAATCTACAAAATAGCTACGGTTGATGGGTTTGGCATTCTCATGTAACACTCTAAGAGTGAAAAGCTGAGCGGCTGTGGGACGAAAGCCTCAATGTACATCCGCCATCCTGGGCTCGAACATGGTTCTAGAAAGCGCTTCCTACACATAACCTTAGACATTCACAGGCCACACTAATTACACGAGAAAGAAGTGGATTTCATCCACACACGCGGATTTGCCAACTTTAAGCGGTTCAATTGCCAAAATGACTTCCTCGACTATTGGACTACTCTCCGTCCCACTTAAGAGTACGGGTCTGGCATCCGCATTGAGCAGATTCGAAAACTGATCGCTCCCACTGCGCATGATGAAAGTCAGGCGGCCCATAGCAAAGGCCGCCCTATATCACCATTGCATTGAACTTCAAGGCAAGCTTAATTTGGCAGATACCTTGGCAGCTAACATGGAGACCAATTCTGATGGAGACGCGAGGTTCTGGTTCCTCAGGTTTTAACATTTCTTTCTCAGTTGTCGCCATGTTGACAGTCGTCACATATAAAGGGCTTTCCAATAAGGACTTGACAACTTTTTTTTTTAAATAGAACGTAAACCATTTGAGATATTTCAAAAACTTCATTATTGGATTGACGTTCAATAAAAAAATTTATTAATGGAACTCGACTTCGTTTATACGGCCACCGTGGCCAAGTTTCCAGCGATTTATTGGACCCAGTTTTCAACGACGCGGCCACACATTGCGGCCTAAACGGCCACTATTTCGCGTTCAATGTTGGCTCTGAGTTCTTCCAAAGTCATCGGCTTGCTGGCATAAACCAATGACTTAAAGTAGCCCCACAGAAAACAGTCAAGCGTCGTTAAATCGACTGGTCCGTTTCTTGAGGTAACACCCTCACCATATTTGCTCTTCAATTAATCAATTGTAACCATATGAATCAATTGAACCACATGACATTGGAACCCCATGTCGTCCAAGTCCATATCTCCCAATATAATCGGTAATCATGGCGCGATATGGTCAGCGTGACCATTCACAGTAACGTGACGGGCGAAAAAATATGGCTCAATATCGGCGACTGCATGCAAACCGCATCAAACAATTATTTTTTGTGGATGAACTGGTAATTCATGAAGCACATGTGGATTTTCACCCGACCAATAACGCATATTTTGCTTATTGACGAGCCCACCGAGCTACAAATGAGCTTCGTCCAAAATTAGAAGTTACCGCTCTTAAAGATGCGGTCACGTATTCCAGATTTCGATAGAAATGTTTTATAATTTTCAAACGTTGCTCGTTCGTGTACTTTACCACGATGAAAATGTTGAGTTTACTAAATAAATTGACACGGACAGTTTGATGATTAGTGAAAGATTACGTTCACAAATTAAATTCAAAGTTGTCAAGTCCCTATTGGAAAACCTGTTATAAGCCTACATCATCATTGTTCTTGACTAAACCAGGATACCAAATTATGTAACTTACTCTATTTATTTACTTGTAAAATTATTTGGTTATTATCTGATTATTTTTGTGTTATACATCTTACTATACATTATTTATTTATTTAATTATTTACTTATTATATATTTGCATCACATAAATAATATTAATTTGTTTTTTACTTTTTGAACTGCATTATAACAACTTCGCATATAACTATACTAGCACTTACAAGCTGTGAAACTTTTACCTAATTGATTGTTTATTTACTTTATTAGCTTTTCCTGTTGAATTCATTTACGACACACAACTTGCATTCATTATACCATTTTTAATGAGAGAGGTAAAATATAAAATTACATACAGTCCATGTTGTACATTACAATTGTCTTGAAAAACCATGTAAACACAGTTCGTGCTATATATACAACAATTTTTTGATTTCTTACATAAGCAAGCAAATTTTCGCAACAGGATGTTATTTTTTAGTTGGACCACTCATTTTAAATTTTTCAAAATTGAGCGCCGGACATGTTGTTCTCGCTTAAAGTGTTCCCATTCCCAAGAGCACACATATTTAACTCGTTACCAGAGGAAGCCAAAAGCCCCCAAGGTGAGAACGGAAGAACTGAAAATACCAAAATAATTGGTATATTGCAAATGATACCCCTTTGAATCGTTTTCATATTAGCTAATACCCCATTTCTCTTGGTGGTACCGCGGACAACTTCCACGGTTCTCCTTTCGACGGGAAGTTTAATTCAAATTGAAAACACGATCACTGAGGAGCTACGCTTATGGAATACCAAATAAGACAAGCGTAGCCATTTGCTTCGCTTTGAAGGAAGGCAAAATGTAGCAATCCAGTAGCACCAAGGATACAAGTGAAGCAGTTCGCTCAAACAAAGAATCCGCTGCCATATTTTGAGGCGATTTGCCAGACGTCTGCGGCGATGGATGATGATGGGATGAGTGAAAACTTGACGATGAACAATTCTTCTTTTCTTTGGGGTGCATTTTTTCTCATTTCACGTACATTCGCACATCTACTTTGTAATAGATGCGAACCAGTGGATGGAGGGATAACAAAGTGCCAGAAGAGATTCTTGTTAGTCTATTAAATTAACTCCTGCAACTTGTATCTTCTTCGTTACTAGTTTCTCTTCAGGTTCTTCGACAGAACACACAATCACATATACGCTCGTTCCTTGCTGCTGATGGATATCATTCCTTTCTCTTTGACTTCTACGAGTATGGTGCTGGTACACATTTTCTTGGGGCTATGTTTACATTGAAATTAAAACGATCAAACGGAGGGAATTCACAGCGGAGTGGATTCCAAATCAATTTTTCTGTTGTCTATTTGACTTTCGAATTGAAGTTTAACTGTGGGCTATAAACCGAAAAAAGGGGCGAAATAAAATTCAACTAAAATAAAAGTTTACAGCGATTTTTGTTAATTGCGCAAAAGCTCAGGGCGGTGAGGTTGCCCAATCAAAAGGTTTTATTTACTTAAGAATTTATTTGTTCAATTCCGAATTTGGTTGGGTTTCATTAAACACAATAGCTTTCGTCCATACGGTCGGGATGGGTGTGTTGTGCGGAGGGGTATATGTTGTGTACATTGTTGCCAATCAAAAAGTGTTTAAAGACTAGGAATTAAAGCTGAATTTTTGACCATTGTTCAAAATTGAATATTGCTACCAAATTAAACCTTAGCTAAAGGCTGTAACCTTGGAGAAGTCTTCAATTCAAAATAAAACGAATAAAGTTACCAATAAAAGGTAGAAAAATAAGAACAGGCTTGAAAACAGGTGATGTCGTTGAGGGAAGTTGGCATACAGACTATCAGACAGATACTTAGACCAACATTTTGGGTATATTGTGCCTTGATGGATGATTTATTACTGCCATGAGAGCTTTTGTCTTTGCTACTAAGACGTGGGTCGCCGTGGCGTACTGGGTTAGAGCGTGGACACCCACGCAGAGGGTGCCAGGTTCGATACTCGAATATACCACCTTTTATAAATGATGGCTCTACCTCATTCGAGTCACTGGCAATGCTCAAAGAGTATTCCCGTCAAGCAAAAGCTTCTCAGCTTTGCCGGATGGAGTCGTCATTAAACTGTAGGTCCCTTCCATTCGTGGAAGAACAATAGCACGCACAACACAAGTAGTTGCTGAGAAGCTAGGCCCAGGTCCGGACTGTCGCGCCACCCATATTGTTATTATTCGCATGTTTCCATTTAACAAAAGGCTTTTCCAATTCTTCCCCGCACAAGGTTTATGACACTAACTCATGACGCAATAAGAGAGGAAAAATCGCCAATATATCGCAAGTACTGCCGCTCTTCAAAAAGTGCTATTTTCTTTTCCTTCACAGAGAAAATGTTGGATAGATTCTATTTTTTCCTCATCTCCACAGCTCCCGTGTTACTTTCATTCGCGAGGCCAACATGCCAATAGGGCAGTGCCCTTTAAGGGCTACGTTGGGCAATTGTATGGATGTTCTCGTTTTGCAGTTTTCTTCTCATGGAACTAAGTGGTGTTAGTGCGTAAGGGACTGCCCGAGATTCTCCCCCCTCAGATCCACATCCGCAAGGTGGTTCACTTTTACGTTTCTTTGGATGTTAGTGCGCCCGCCAAGAATATCGAATTGACGCCTTTTTTGCATAATCTGACCAGTCTTGACGTCAAGATGTCCATTGCTATGGCTCCTATCGCCGCTTGACTGTCGGAAAAGATGAACATCGCTTTGTTGGAAATATTGAGTTCTCTCATTTACTCAGTGCTGCCTCGTGTATCGCAGTCACTTTAGATTGGTCAGTCGACGCTTAGTGCCAGTGATATCTCGAATAGGTCACATAAGATAACCGCGACTGTATCCGCACTCGATTTTGATCTGCCTGTCTACAACGAGAATTCTTCATCCTCGGCCAAAAGTTGCTCTTGCCATTATTTCCAGTCGAGGAAAAGTGGACCTACGCATAGATAAGTTCTTATTGGACATCTCAATCACCCTCGTTGTTTATAAAAATCGAAAACCGTGAATTTTGCAGTCGCATGCGATCAGCAGAATAAAAAGAAGTCATTCACAGAGATAGATGGAGACGACATTTCATTGTTAAAGTGGCAAAGGAGATCAGAGAAATATAGCCCTCTAGTAATGCAGCTGTATATAACAAATGCAGCGATTGGCTGGAGACAGTCGGCTTAACATTAGCCGAGGCTGTCCCCTAACCAGTCGTAAAAGTATGGAAAATGTCAATTTCCAGGTTAGAAATAAGACGATCAAGTCCAGGGAGTCCCGAAAAGATGTTGTCTTTTAAGGCACACATAAGACATATGGCAGCGGAAGACAATGGGCACCCTACCCAATGCTGCAGAACATCGGTTGTCTCTTATAAGGCGAATAGGAGTTCAGACGCCTTAAATAGTAGTTCATGCAATTATCCTCCAAACGGTCAAGTTTGAGAAGCATTTTCTATACAGACAGTCATTAGTCCTTGATCATAGTCAGTGGAAAACTGTTCCACTCAATATGGACGATGATCGACGAGAACTCCATACCCCCGACTTAGAGAAAGTCAAGATAGCAATATCAAGACGGAAGTCTAAAAAAGCTGCCCGTGGAGACGGGCTGTCCGCTGATTGGACGCATGTACCAGCTCATCTGTAAGATATGGTCGAAGGAAAGCATGCCCGATGAGTGGAATTTCAGTATCGTTTGTCTGATCCACTAGAAAGAACACCCCTTTGACTGCGCCAACTATAGAGTCATAAGTCTCCTGAACATCGTTTACAAGATCTTCTCTGCCATTTTGTTTACTCGCCTGAAACTATTTTTAAATAACCTTATAGGTCCATATCAGGCGAGAGAAGTCCACCGTCGACCAGATTTTCACACTACGGTAGATCCAGGAAAAGACACAAGAAATGCAGATCGACACCCACCACCTTTTTGTCGATTTCAAGGCCGCATATGACAGCGTGCTTATGGACCAGCTATACAACGCCATGTCTAGTTTTGACATCCCTGCCGAACGCGTCAGGTTATGCAGGATGACGATGGAGAATTGTCGCTGCTCCATCAAGGTCGGTAACGAACTCACCGAGGCCTTCAATGTCAAAAAAGGATTTAGACAAAGCGACGGGCTGTCATGTGACTTCTTTAAATTCATCCTGGAGAAGATCGTGCAAGACTCACACACCAACACGAGAGCCACGATCTTCCAGAAGTCCGTAGCGTGCGTGCGATCTTTGGTCCTGTTTGCTTTGCGATTTCTGGAGGAGAAGAATCAACCACGAACTGTACTGGCTGTACAGCGACATGAGTCTAGGCAGGCGTCTTCGGATCCAACGCCTAAGATGGCTAGGCCATGTAGAGCGAATGGACAACTTAGCTGCGGCCCGAAGAGTCTTCGACTCACAGAGGACGTCCGCGTTTAAGGTGACGCACCTAGGTGGAGAAGGACCTCAACCAACTTGGCATGCGACACTGCAGGCAGCAAGCCAGAGACCGTGCTATTTGGAGAAGCTTGTTGGTTGCGGCTCAGGACCACCCTTGAGTCTGGACTGTAGCACCAAATAGCAGTAGAATCATAGTCAGTGACTCGAAAGTGGTGGGGCCATGGAAATTATTTGTGTCGTACCAGGAATCGAACTACCACACCATAGGTTCCAGTGCAGATGTCGACGTACAGACCAACAACGCCACTGCCACCACATGTGCAACTCTTACAGACTTAAATTGAAGAAAGAAACTGATCAAGATACTCGGCCATATCTGCCCTTATAATGAATGGAATCATTACATATTTTTTCTGATGCCACGAAGACCTTCAAATGTGCAGAGATCTGGGTAGAGTCCAAAAACACGCGATTGCACTCATTGGAGACAACTGAGAATATTGCGAAGGCAATCGACTCGCCTGAGCACTGAACATAGTGTCTCTGCGTTTTCCCTGTTTTATGTTCAAGTTCATGATGTTCAAGGGTGCACTTACGCTCTCCATAAACTCACCCGAGATAATCGTCGCGCCAGGAATGTTCATCAGCTAACAGAGTGAATTTCAGAAATTATTCCTTACATACATCGAGTTTCCGGTCACAACGATTAGCGGCTACCCAAGCTAAGCCATAGTCCACCCAAACTGTAGGTCCGAAAAAATATTTTAAATTTAATCATTCAAAATTATAAAACCTTAAGTTCCACCCCCCGGAGTGGCACCTATTTCCGTGAATAAAATATAAATCCTGTAATCCTCCACCCACATCCCGGCAACTAAAAAATGCACGCCAGATCATTTGAAACCGTAAGCGTTTATCACAGATTAGTCACGAAATTCAATTCGGGGCACCCGCTGGAGCGCTGCCATGCACATGTGCGGTTAAAAATTAATTTCGTACACAGCGGCTCCGGCTAATGGAACTCAAATTGCTCAATTGCCAATGAATGCGAGATTGTACATTATTGCATTTCGATACTTAAAGGACAAATTATATCCGTGCGACCATTGAGTGGCATGTCCGCTGATTGAAATTACTTGAAAATCTCTAAAATTCCAATTAAAAAGACGAAGCGCACCGCATCTGCTGTTGCCGCAACCATTCGGTGGCCATTTGCACTGGACCCGATGCTCGATGCTTGTGTACACTTGTGTGCAGGCGGCCGCCAACCGTGGTAAGTGGTTAATTTACTCGTATTTTATTGCTCGATTAATGTAATGTGAATTAAAATTCAACGTTTTGTCAGTCGACGTCTGGCAGCAGTCTGTGCTGCAAGAAATGGCCTCGCGTGCTGATGCGACCTTTCCTAGATCGCTTTTCAATTGAATCATTATTTTGTTGAGAATTTCCACTTGGACCCGTTGCATTTCTTTTGCCATCCAAGTTTCTGAATCACACACACGACCCATTGAATGGTGGCGCTGTGCCATCATAAAATATTCAAAGCTAACTTCACTTTTACGGTATTGATGCATACAAAATTGAATATGGGCTAGCACTTTAGCTTTTTAATCCTCAAAGGCTTGCATTTGTCAATTTGTTTTAGGCGCGCCGCAACGTATTAATTTTACATAAATTATTGCTCCACAGAATGCAGCGTTATAAGCATTCGTTCAGAGGGTGAAACTCGAGTGCAGTGACCACGATGATGATGGGTTGCATGTGGAAAGTATGAATGTGCAAGGATGCATATGTAATACTGCAACCAAATGGTGGCTTCCGTGGTCATAGCAGAACGGGGGAGAGTGTCTGATCGTAATTGCTTCATTTGAAATTCTTTTTAATGCTAGTGATTTACATTCATAAGAAAACCTATAGAGACTCGTGGGTATACCCAGCTGTAAGTGATTCTTTAGCGCCAGCATTCTTCTTCCGACATTTGGACAGGTTGCATATTGCTGTTTGCCTTTGCAAGAGAATTTTTTATGAGAAGGGTGCACATTCTAAAACGTAGTCGTCGTCGGCGTATGACTGTAGGATCTCTCTGTTTTCAGGAGAGTCAAAGTACTCAGAGCACAAGTGATTACTGTGCAGGATGGGTTTGAGGCTATCGCGGACTGAAAGGTCAACCGAAGACGTAGAGACTGAAATGAATTGTCAACCATCTCAGAAAATTAAAATAATTCCGAGCTTGGTTTTTTTTTTTTGGTCTCCTATGCTGAGTCTGTGTCGGCAGTGGCGTTGTGGGCATGTGCGTCCACCCCAACGCAGCCGCTGCCTAGGTTCAATTCTTGGCCAGTGCGATCAAAAAGTCACTGACAATGCTCAAACAGTAAGAACTGTCTAGAAAAAGCGTCTCAAGCTGGTGGTTCGGAGTCGGCATAAAATTGTAAGTCCCTTCCACTCGTGAGAGAACAATAAAACTATGCGTGGCAGAAATGAAGTATTACAGAGATAGGCGACTTCACAGCGGATTGCCCCCTATTCCATCGACGAATTTGAGTGCCTTTTTGACGGATATTCATGAATTTTTGACGGTTATTCACGAAATATCGTAAATGCCGTCATCTGATTGGTCAATTTGGTTCATGAACACGTTATAAAAAACAGTTGTCAAAAAACTTAAGGGGAAAGAGAGGTAGAAGTCGGGCATCTCTGTAATACTTCATTTCTGATGTGTGGTATAGTTGCGTCACCCATATTATTATTACGTTTAGCTGAGTATCAGGTTAAATTTTTACAAGAACTTTATTTGCACCGTAATATAGAGCACAGACATCGTCATCTATTCCGATAGCCAGGTAGCGATCAACTCTCTGGATTCAGTCACCTTTAATTCCAAGACTTCCTTAGTTGCCGCCTATCTCCTAAGGAGATGGCCAAGTATTTTAACATCCAACTTATGTGGTCGCCGTGGCGTAGTGGGTAAGTGCATCGACCCCTACGCAGGGGGTGCCAGGTTCGATACCCGAATTTACTACCTTTCAAATTTCAACACGGCTCTACCTCTTTCGAGTCACTGACAATGCTCAAAGAGTATTCCTGTCTAGAAAAAGCTTCCCAAACTTGGCCGTTCGAAGTCGGCATTAAACAGTAGGTCCCCTCGACACTTGAAAGAACAATAGCACGCACAACACGAGTGGCTGCTGAGAAGCTAGGCCTAGCTCCACCTCGGACTGTCGCGCCACCCATATTATTATATTATTATGTGGGTGCCGGGACACTGTGACATTCCAGAGAATTGCGAAGCGGACGAGCTCGCTAGAAAGGGTACAAACTGTGTACTCTTTCCGTGTGGAGACCCATCCTCTACGTATATCGCTACTATAAGCCATCTGCTAAAGCCTGAAACGCTTGCTCAAACGAACCGCGGATGGATATCTGGCACAGGATGCCTCATTGCCAAGCAACTAGGGCCACTAAGCAGGCCAAACCTCAGATATCTTATTGGTGTTTTAACAGGGCATTGTGCCATCGGAACTCACGCCTCTAGACTAGGCCTTCCCTATTATGATTTCTGAAGAAGCTGCTTGAACGAGGGTGAGGACGAAACCATCGAACACTTGCTATGTAGCTGCAGTGCTCTCTCATCCACACTTGCTATGTAACTGCAGTGCTCTCTCATCCACACTTGCTATGTAACTGCAGTGCTCTCTCATCACGTAGACTCATTCTTCTGGGGCCCATTTCCTTGTTAATCTGTCTGAACTGAACAGCATCAGAATCAGGCCTCTTCTTGGCATTATCCAAAGCACAAATTGGTTTGCGGAATAAGTGGCCTAAGATCCGCGTGGTAACTCAATGGGGTTATGCCTGGCCTAAGTGTGTCTGCTGTCCGTATGCGCGGCAGTCATCCACCTCAACCTTACCTAACCTTAAAATTCGCATGAGACCGAGTGAGTATGTATAACTTTTAAAGTCGGCACAATATTGTAGGGCTCCTTCTCTCGTGAGAGAACAAGAACACGCATATCACTAGTGGTTGGTGTAGAAGCTAAACCAAGGTCCATTTCGAACTGTAGCGCCACCTAACACATTTTTCACTTAATTTGACCAAAACTCAAACGATGATTTACTCTTCGTTTCTTTACAGATTAGATTATTCTCTCAGTTGCATATGACCAGGATAAGTGATAGAATCTAAGTACAAGGCGTGGATAAAGTTCCTACTACACCCACTTATTTTGTGTGGACTGAGACAACTGGATGGCGTAGTTGGTTGAGTGCCTGCCCCTGGTTAGCGGGGTCCCCGGTTCGAATCACAGTGAAAGCAAAGTTAATGCGCTTTTATCTGGTTTTCAAACCATTTGCCGTTGGGATCAAATCAACAGCACTGCCACTGAATCAATCTGTGTTATTAGTCTGACTGCGGGTATCACAATGGATTAATATGGTCTACGTGTGCTCATGAATGCACTAGCAGCCCCCCTACCTAACCAAGCCCAATCTTGTGTGGACTGCGAACGTTGAAGTTTGAGACGGATTTTGTAGACTCTCTGATCATTTTTAATGACTTAGGACGTGAGGAGTCGTGAAATATGAAAATGTGTCATTTGGGAAATTTACCCTAGACATGCTTCGGACGATGAGGACCTACATAACTACAACACTACACGCAGAAAAAACTGAAAATCGAGTGCAAATATTCTTCCTTATATGTACATCCGAATGAATCAGTTTTTCTTTGAAATTCTTCTGACAACTTTGTCTGATTTTAACCAAATTTAAAACCTCCAGCTAAACCACCGCCAATCTGCAGGATAAAGTAAACTTCACTCGGTAAACCAGAGATCCAGTTCCGCAGATTTTCTGCTAAGCAGCAAAAAATTAAAAGTGGCTTATGCTTGTAAGCCCTTAATATTTTCCCAGAAGCAAAAAAAAAAAAAAAAACAAAGTCACTCATTCAGAGCTGAAATTTTAAGTCCTAATCCACCTGCATGGACGTAAGCAGCTGCTTATGAACGTGCTCTTGTTTCGACTCGATTCGTTTCATTTAAATGAAATGTTGACAAAAAAAAGAAAGACACAAATTGAAAAGATAACTTCATTGCCAATTTTAATTTGATAAAAAGTTTGCCAGCTTGAAAGAATTATACACAGATATTTGTCTACCTCGGTGCAACTTTTCGCCTTCCATTAGATTTGAAAGGATGCAAGTTCACTGTGACGCTGATTGACGGTAATGTGCATACGTAACTAGGCTGCAGAACACGTAATAGAGATTGAAGACGACAGCCGTACTGCCAACGGAAACGACGCAGACGATGACGATGGCACAGAGGCACACTGGCAACGCTCTCACACCTCTGAAGTTCACGTACAAGCACGGTTGCTGCTTTACAGCGTCGCGTCGCATATCACGTATGTGCTCAACCTTTCAAAATACTTTGGGGCAATATTATTCCAACCCCGAAGGATCTAATTTGCATTAATGCTTTATGAAAATTAAAATTAAAATCTCCTCAACCGTGCACATGACTGTGCGGGTGCCTGTGAGAGGCACGCATCTCGGATATGTCAAGTTACAGAAGTTTGTGCGTCAACGAAGTTTTCCCAACCGAGCCACCATCTCAGGCATCTGCCGTCATCTTTCTGCTTCTGCCCGAAAGTACAAAACTCATTCCTAAGAGGAATTGCTTAAGAGATGATGTTTTGTCAGTCTGTTTGAAAGCCGTGATATGGATACGACATTTTCCAAAACGGGCACAAAAAAGAGAGTCCTCGCTCAAGACAGAAAAAAATAACACGAAAAAAAAAACCAGAAAAAATGCCCAACTCGTCTTTAGAACAAATCATGCAATTTAATTAGCCTCGTAATGATATCCCGAGGGAGTGTTCTCCGCCAACCATGAGAGTATTCCTTTTTTTATGCTGTTATGCTGTTATTAGCAGGATCCCGCTTTCCTTTGGTTCTTCAGTTCGAGTTTGATTATAACGTCGGAAACATTTTAATTGGAAATTTTTGACGGTGGAGAGATTTATGACCCGTAAGCTGATTTTAAGAGCCAAGTAAATACTTTACGTTGGCAGGCGCACACACTCTGAATGAGTGTGGATTTTAATAAGATTGAAGGGAAGTTTTTGAGTGTGCACAGGATTGTTGGGGGTATCCTCACACACGCCTTGAAACATGTCAGTTTAACGGTTCCTGTACTTTGCATGAACTCTTTGTGAGCGTAATTAATTAGTTGAAGTGAATTGAAAGTGAGAATAAAAGCGGACGAAATGGATTCTCACTTTTGACGTGCCTCAGCGATGTGTGGGTTCTTCAATTTGAACTGGAATTTCGTGACCATAGTGATTACCTCGGAGAATGAAGGTGGGAGACATTTGTTGATTATGTACCAATTGGCGGGCGTCGACTCCCACGCTGGGATGTGTAGCCCCAATTACCGACACGAGAAACAATTTTCACGGTCCCTGCTCTTCGTGTATGTTTAGAAAAATCTTCCCAGATAACTTGGTCGCTTGGAGTTGGCATACAAATTTCGATCCTCTCCACTCGTGAGGGAACAATAGCACACACAACTTGAGCAGTTGTTGCACAAACTGGGCTCAACTCCACGACTAAAGTGGTTGTTCCGCTTTAAAGTTTTTAATATATTTCTGATCTTCAGTCGCTGTCTCGAAGAAGTAAACCATATTTGTGCTAGCATTTTGTGTCCTTCCTGTATCTCGATTTTTCAAATGTTTTTGATCTTCTCGCACAATGTAAACCCGATTCAAATATTGAAAAAATTGTTGCGGTCTCTGAGTTTTGTGGTTGGTAGTGAAATGTTAAACAGTCTTCTTCCTGGGAGGTTAGGTCGTATCTTGGTGAGCGGTGTCCATCTAAAGCCAGGTGTACCACAGGATTCTACATTGGGACCAATGTATGTTCATTGACGCTTTTGGGTGTGTACTTTGACATTTCTGTGGTCATAAGGTAAAATCGAAGTCACCTAAATTGCTTTTTTCTTACATGGAATTTTCGTTTGGTCGCAGGATGCCGCGCCAGGTCTATCCAACAAAACAATCACACTTAAATTGGTGGCGGATAACGATATCTTTATTTTAGTCATAGACTTTCGACTCCGACTGGCACTTTCTGGTCGGGTTGGAGAAGTGATAAGAAAACTCTTCTTCTTCTTTCTTTGGTGCTACAGTCCGGGCTGGACCTGGCCGTCACCACCAACTAGCCTCTCCAACTAGCACTGTCTCCGGTTAGCTGACTCCAGTGTCGCACGCCAAGTTGGTTGAGGTCCTTCTCCAACTGGGTGCGCCAGCTTAACACGGGCGTCCTCTGTTTAGTTGTCCCACGGGTCGAAGACTATTCGGGCCGCAGCTAAGTTGTCCACACGCTCTACATGCGGCCTAGCCATATTTGGCGTTGGGTCCGAAGACGCCTGACAAGACTCATGTCTCTGTACAGCCCGTACAATTGTGGTTGAATATTCGCCTCCAGAAACCATGAATGCAAACAGGACCGAAGATCGCACGCAGAGCTTTTCTGTCGAAGACACAATGGACTTCCTCATCCGCTTTTGAGATTGTCCATGCCTTCGCCCCGTACAACAGGACTGGGATGATCAAGGTCTTGTATAAAGTCAGCTTGATCCTTCGAGAGATGGCTGTACTAATCAATTGCCTCTTGAGCCCATAGAAACAGCGGTTGGCAAGAGTTACTCTGCGTTTGATCTCGGTACTGATGTTGTTTATTCTATTTACTGCGGAGCCGAGGTAGACGAAGTCCTTGACTATCTCGAAGTTATAGCTGCCCATTGTGAAGCTCTGTCCAAGACGTCGATGTTGTGTGTCCTTTCTTGATGACAGCATATACATACTTCGTTTTGCGCCCATTCACTGATAGACTCATTTTAGCCGCTTCGGCCTCAATGCCAGCAAACGTCTCATTGACTCTTCGCTGTGTTCTGCCAATCACGTCAATGTCGTCCGCGTATGTTAGCAGTTGTTCGGACTTCTGGAAGATCGTGCCTCTCGTGTTGGCGTATGAGTCTTGCACGATGTTCTCCAGGATGAATTTAAAGAAGTCACATGACAGCCCGTCGCTTTGTCTAAATCCTTTCTTAACATTGAAGGCCTCGGTGAGTTCGTTACCGACCTTGATGGAGCAGCGAGAATTCTCCATCATCATCCTGCATAACCTGACGACTTTGGCAGGAATGTCAAAACTAGACATGGCGTTGTATAGCTCGTCCCTTTGCATGCTCTCATATGCGGGCTATTCAACGACGAATAGGTGGTGGGTGTCGATTTGCATTTCTTGTGTCTAGTGTGAAAATCTGGTCGATGGTGGACTTCTCTCGCCTGATATGGACCTATCAGGTTATGTACAAATGGTTTCAGGCTAGTACATAAAACGGCAGAAAAGATCTTGCAAACGATGTTCAGCAGACTTATCCTTCTATAGTTGGCGCAGTCGAAGGGGTTTCCTTTCTTGTGGATTGGGCAAACAATACTGAGATTCCACTCGTCGGGCATGCTTTCCTCCGACCATATCTTACAGAGGAGCTGGTGCATGCGCCCAACCAGATCATCTCCAGGTGCCTTAAAGATGTCAGCTGACAGTCCATGCGCACCGGTAGCTTTGTTAGACTTCAGTCTTGATATTGCTATCTTGACCTCGTCTAAGTCGGTGGGATGGAATTCTCGTCGATCATCGTCAATTGCGTTGAGTGGGACATTTTGCCTGATAGCCGTATTGGTGTCGTCATCCCCGTTTAGCAGTCTTCAGGAATGGTTCTTCCAAATTCTCAGTATCGACTGCGACTCTACTACTAGTTGTCCATTCTCGTCCCGGCAGGTTTCTGTCCAAACCTTATATCCACTCGATAACTGTTTCACCCTCTGGTAAATCTTTCGGACATCGTTCCTACCGTAGCACCTCTCCATCTCCTCGATCGCGCACTTCTCGTGCTCTTTCTTCTTTCTTCTGAGAAGCCGGGTCTCGTTTCTTCGTCTCTGTTCGTAGAGCTCACGAACAGCTCTCGTCGTTCGTTGCAGCGTTGCTTTGTAGGCTTCCAGCTTCGCTGCATGTGCCAGCCTGCACTCGTTGTCAAACCATGGGTTTTTTCTAGTTGGTGCCGTAAAACCCAGCAAATCTTCTTCGATTGTTTGCGCAGGTGGCAACGAACTTAGAGAGAGGTTCCGGGAGACTCGATCGGCAAGGATCTTAGCACATGCAAATTCTAGAAACCAAAAAAAAAAAAAATTGCAATCGCCTATCAGCATAATTAACCCTCGTGTCAATGCGAAATTATGGCCGAGATACCCTCATACATTTTGTATGAGCTATATATGAGTATAAAAAAAAATAATGCAGATAAAGTACTAGAAACATGCAGGGGCAGGGTTCATTAAAATTAATAACAAATATTTCCAATTTCATTTCTATCTGCACACAAAAAACGTATGTTTTTGTGAACAACCGTAGGACACAATCCAAAGAAGTAGTTAAACTTTTCAAACAAAAAAAAACGAAATACAGTAAAACAATTATTTATGAAGTAGTACAATACTTCGCATATAGTTTTTTTTTTAAATGTGTTACATAACATTAACAAATCATATTTATTTCAATTCGAGCTCTCCATTCGAAGCAGAATCAAATTTCAAGAATGTTCTGAAAATAGTCGTGATTTTTCATCGCTATCGATAGTGAAGTAAGATGAAGTAAGATTCAAAAAACGATTCGCAGTGGCCTTGACTTTCATCTGTCAAAATATTTGAAAAAGGAATTTATTTGTTCGAAAATGATGTAAAAATGCATGAAAAATTTGGAAGTCGAAATTTTATAGGCGGCTATTTTTCACTGCCGATATATTAGGAAGTAGGCTACTGTACAGTGGCTCCCACTACTAATCGGACACAGAAAAGAAAAATGTTTGTCATATGATTTCTTCAAAAAAATGTACAGTGAGCTAAAAGCTTTATCATAATTTTATTTTATAGGAAAACACAAATTTATTTTATATTAACATAATATTATTTAAAATTACAAAACTAAAAAAATTTGAGAAAAAACAACTTAACAATTCAACCTCTCACACATAATCGGACACTGTAAGGACGACGCTGTAGTTTGCTAAGTAACGGTGCTTTTTCCGTCAAAAATGCAAAGGTTTAATGACTGCAATATCCTTATACACATTCAGTCAATTTATAGTTGGTCAACTGCAAAGACGCATTGAAACGGCACCAAAAGGCAAACAGACATCAATGGAGGTAAGAAAATTAGTTTTGTCGCATAACCAAGATGAAAAATCCGTCCGTGAAATAGCCAAAATTGTAAAACGGAGCCATTCCACAGTTCAGGACATTATTTCACGGTACAAAAATGAAAATCGGATCCAGAATGTAAGCAGAAAAGGGCAAGGAAAAAAGCTTGACAATTATGATGAGAAGCTACTCGTCCGGCAAATCAACGAGAATCCTTTCTTATTCTCAGAATCTCTAAAGGTTTTTTTTGAAAGAGACGAGGAATAACGAAGTAACTAATTAACAATACGGAGAGTACTTCGAAACCACGAATTGAATGGACGTGTAGCTCGAAAGAAGCCATACATTAGTGAAAAAAATAGGAAAGAAATGCTTAAATTTGCTAAAACATCTTACGAAGGATATGTCGTTCTGGAATAAGGTAAAATTGAAGATATATTAATTATTAGTGAAAAATTAGACAAAATAGCATTAACAATTAGGTTTTGTTCACGGACGAAAGCAAGTTAAACCTCAAATCTTCAGACGGCCGAGTGTATGTATGGAGAAAAGCAAATGAAGAATTCTCCCATAAACATACCCGAGCTACTGTTAAACATGGTGGTGGGTCGGTCATGGTATGGGGATTATTTCGAGTGCTGGTGTTGGTAATTTGCATTTTGTAGAAGGTAAAATGGATCAAATTGCATACATCAACATTTTGAAGCAACATTTGATGCCAAGTGTCAGTAAACTTGGAATACAAGACAATTTTATCCTCTACCAAGGCAACGATCCGAAGCACACGTCATATTCAGCTAGGTCGTGGTTATTATATACATGTCCCAAAGTTCTTAAAACACCTGCACAATCACCTGACCTTAATGCAATCGAGCACATATGGGATGAATTGGGACGTTAAGTAGCCGAAAGACATTTTAGAAACATTCAGGAGCTTAAGACATAAACTTGTTTCTTCAATGCCCCGTCGTCTTAAGGAAGTGATTAAGTCAAAAGGGTACGCAACAAAGTACTAAACATTGAGTGTCCGATTATGTGTGAGAGGTTGAATTGCTAAGTTGTTTTGTTTCTTCTCAATTTTTTTTTGTTTTGTAATCTTAAATAATATTATGTTCATATAAAATGAATTTGTGTTTTCCTATAAAATAAAATTATGATAAAGCTTTTAGCTCACAGTACATTTTTTTGAAGAAATCATATGACAAACATTTTTCTTTTCTGTGTCCGATTAGTCGTGGGAGCCACTGTATGTGCTTTACGTGCTAAATCGTACTTCATTTTTTATAGATTTTTGAAAAAAAAAAACACGGCTAATATCATTATATGGTTCCATTGGCGATATTGATTTTTTATTGGTTTAAATATCAAACATCAAATGGATACCGGAGTGTCCTGGAATTAACACTCGGGTTAAGCTAGTCTCTTGGAATATTTTGTTCTCTTGGAACTCCTTATTCTTCCTTATATTTTCTGAAGATTCTTAGATCTTACAAGTAAGCGTAGGAAATCGAGAAACAAAAAACCCTGCTGCGAAGCATACCCAATATGGAACTAATATGCCATTCACCAATTTAATATGTCAAACGATTTTTAATCGCTTTTAGCAAATGATAAGCTTTTAACTTAAATCGAAGTCAAGTCCCGACCATGGGTGGTGTCTTAGTTCGAACGGGAAATGCACCTGAAACATAAAAGCGGAAACCCCTTAACTTGTAGACAAACAGACATGTTGACAAAGAAAATTCTTTTTCGATCCCAACAACAATTCCCGTAAATGTCATGAAATAATAAACACTATCCTCTCTCAAGCGAAAGACCTGGATTAAGTCCGCTCTTCATAGCCTGATAGGGGCCTTACGCCGATGACATGTTTATCGCATCCCCACCCAGAGACTCATTAAATAGAACCCCAAATTAACGACGCGCAGAACACCAATATTAACAAGGTTAACAATCAACAAAACTGAGCAGCGGCAGCATCCGTTCGGATGTTACAAACTCCGTTAATCAGCTAACGAATCGCGTTCACCCCCGAAATGCAAATTGAACATTTTAGATGATACCTTCGCCAAAGGGTGGCGTTTTCATCTGCATGCGAAGGGACCGCGGTTTCCGTTTGCTTATACTTCCTGCAATACAAACGGAAACACTGACCGATTTAAAACAGCGGCCCGTCTGCAGTCTGCTTTGGAATTATACACAGAATAGCACACGACGGCGCGAGGATATCCTTTATGGCCTCTCTGCTCACTGAACGCTTGAAATACCGCTTGAATGACCCGATGATATGAGGAAGGTGAGTTCGATGCTTCCATCTAACTACGGCTTAACTGCCCGTGGACCCGTCGCTGTCGCAATATCCCTTACATGTGATTTTTAATGCTTGACCGCCGGTTGACACAATCCCTTTGCATTATGTGAGCGAGTAGTTTCATATCCCAATGTCTCTCCACAGTGCCTGCCGCCGGAAAGTCATTTAAATTTGCTGCCCATTCAGACCGAAATGGGGGTGGAAGATCTGCCTCATTTGCGTACTGATTTCCGCCTCGTCGTATCAGGCATCGCAGCGCATTTAATTTCGCATTTCAAGAGCAACTTGATGCACGTGCACGTGTTATCACTCTTTTCCACTCCTCTGAAGCACCTGTCTGTATTTATTTCAGTGCTCAAGTGCTATCTCTTCAAAGTGTCGCACGCTTCAGACTTACACTCTGCTTACATCCCCAATCAGTTTGAGTGGCCTGTCTTAATAAAATTATTGTGTTGACACACCACTTCAGACAGTCTCAACTTATGTCTGCAGGCCCTTTGGGAAGAGTGTTGTGTATGCATTTGTATATAAGCTGGAATCTTTCTTCAAAACTTCAGTACACTTATCTTCTTTAGCCAAGTCAGTCAAGTCAATCAAAATGCGCTCTGCCTGCTTTGTCCTTCTGCTGTCAGCTGTGGCCCTTGCTGCTGCCGTCGAACCGTATCCTGGATTGATCGAAGCACGCAACGCGGAGTCTACTGGTCCTCAGACTCTCAGCGATACCGAGGAGTTTCAGAACGTCGTGGAATATTTGAACGAAAATGCATCCGGCAATGACATCTACAACCTCGTCGAGAGCTTCAGTGACATTCTGGATGATGTGGACGTCAATGATAATGCTCGTTCACTCAACAGTGCCGTCCACAATGTGTTCAGCGAGATCTCCTGGGCTAAGGTCATTCAATACGTTCAAGCCAAATTTGCCAATGAACCAAAATTCGCTAAGCTCTTCGCCATGATCAACGATCCCAAGTTCAGGCAATTGGTCGATAATGTTGTGGTAAGATGCAAATGGTGGCTGAACCGATGAATAACTTGTCAAATGATCTCATTTTATTTGTCCCATAGAACTCCCAATCTGTGAGGGGATTCCTTCACACAATCGAAACCAATGGATTCACTTGGCCAGCTTTCATCAACTTTGGCCTTAAGGCTATTTGTGAAACCGCTATTGTGTCGCACAACGACCAATACACCGAGGGAGTGTGCCAGAGTTTGAAGAGCATGTAAATTATTTTCAAAATAAAATCTTTTTAGAAATGTGCAATCAATGTACAATGGTGGTTTTAAATGAAAATTATAAAATTAAGAGGGCTCATGATTCACATAAGTTGTCTTCGGGATGAAATTACGGTCCTTTTCAATGCCCCTTATTTTCTTAGTCGTGTCACGTAAAAATATACGTCACCGTGACAAATTTGAATTCTTTTAGTCAATTCATTTGACATTTGTCACCCGCGTGGTGATCGTGTGTATTCCCTTAGTCGCATTCCTTACATCGGGTTGTTCAAATCCGTGTGTCCATGGTGGTCCTTTTGGGATGGGGTGGTGGTGCCGTAGCCGATTTAGCCTCGATGGTGATTGCTATCGCTGCTCTGGTACTTGCAACGTACTTGCAGCACGTTGTTCGCGTCATTAGAGACTTATGATCATTTAACAGATTTATCGCGATGAGGTATAGTTGTCCGGGGATTGTGTTTCTCCCTGATTTCCTCATTAGGATGGTTGTTGAAGTCTAGTAGCTGCTTTCTCAAAAGTGTCTCCATGTACTGTTCCAAGGGTATGATGCGTTCTTGGTCGTAAAGCTTATTGTTGCTGTGGTGTCTTTGACAGTCCCTGTCGAAGGTGAGTCCGGTAAATATTCGCAGTATTTTTCTTTCGAAAATTGCGAGGTTCTTCATGCTGGTCTTAGAGATGGTGTGCCATATTGGGAAGCCGTACGTTAGGATCGGCAGTATTAGTTGCTTGTAGAGCAGCATCACATAAAATACAACAGAAACTCGCTCCAATATTGCTGAGCTCCGAGCCCAAGACATCCTAAAATTACAAATTTAACAAATTCAAAAAACGATTGGAAATCGATCCTACTAGAAGTAAAAATGTGCAGCATGTGTTGCCAACTAGTTAAGTTTTTTCGGGATGAGATTGTTGGGTCCAATGTCTATAAGTTCCCAGTTTCGGAATAGTGTGTTTAGGGTGAAGTGTGTCTCGTAACATTACGTCACTAGTTTTAGTTCGCCCGATGCTAGTGTTGTTCGTAGGTCTGTGGTTCTACTGCAAGCTCGGTTCGTTGGGACTCAGGTTCGAATCCTGTCAGGTAAGGCTCCTTTTTTTTCGGGTTTTCCAAGTTCTTCGAATGACCTTGAAGTGGCTGAAGTGGTAAACTAAGAATTAGTGGCTCTGCAGATGGCATGATATTGTGGAGACCCGCAACTCTCCAAAGTACAGCCGATGCAGAGGACAGCAGCAAGTAGCGCAGTTTTTGACAGTAATCATATATTAGGGGTGGGTCGCCGTGGCGTAGTGGGTTAGCGCGTCGACTCCTACGCAGAGGGTGGCAGGTTCGATACCCGAATTTACCACCTATCATAACTCACGGCTCCACCTCTTTCGAGTCACTCACAATGCTCAAAGAGTATTCCTGTCTAGAAAAAGCTTCTCAAATTCGCCGTTCGAAGTCGGCATGGAACAGTAGGTCCCCTCGACACTTGAAAGAACAATAGCATGCACAACACGAGTGGTTGCTGAGAAGCTAGGCCCAGGTCAACCTCGGACTGACGCGCCACCATATTATTCTTATTATGTTAGTTTTAAGTTAGCTTAAGCAAAAATTGTATAAGTTAGTAGTATAAGTGTAAGTGAATAAAATTGTAAAGAAAATTAAAAAAAAAAGTGGACTATCATCTTATTGTCGCTGTTCAACAGGTGGTGGATCGTGCGCAAGGTCAATCGCGTGGAGCCTGTATAAAAATATAACCAACAACCAGACCACGGCCTTTCTCCACGGCTGGTCAGGCACCCTCCCGGACGAGGTCGCGCGTAGGTCGGAAAATCGGTGTAACAAGATATTGATGGGTTTTTTTTGTCACCTAGCTAGAATTCAGTAATACATATTTTGATGTGAGGTGACAGAATAACGTTCAGATACAATTTGTTACTTCGTCAAAGAGAATAAGGGGGATTACAAGTTTCAGGTTCGGATATGTCAGCAATATTATTTACTGAATTTGGTAACGCTACTGTTTCCATACTTACTTGTGACAGTTTATAATAAAGATTTGGTAGGACTTTTGACAAATTATTGAGAAAACAAGCAAACATTCTAGCACACTCTCCATTTCTTGCCTTAAATACACTTCTTGATCTTCTGCCGATAGGTCTATTCGGTAGACAGGCAGTGACGATAATATTAAAATCGAAAATGCGGAATCCTTGCCAGATTCAGGGTCATACCAAAAGCCTCATGATCGCGTAAGCTTGAAAAATAATCGTTGATGCTGTTGGCGTTGGTGTATCCGAAGGCGACGACTGCGCTACGAACTATACGGGCTGTACAGTGACATGAGTCTAGCAAAGCGTTTACGGATTCGGATTAGATGCAGAGTAAGTTTAACACGAACAGTCTTTGGCTCCTCGTCAGTGAAACAACGCAATCGGGGACTCCTTCGAAACCGATGGCACACACAAGTGAAGTAAGACTTGATCCGACATGGTGTGCATAATTGGAGGAACAAAAGACCGTCTCAGCTGGTGAGGTTTGTTGCAGGCTTGTGTAGTTCAGGAACGAACTCGTTCAAAAAGGACCTCTAACAAGTGAGCTAAGTGAACGAGTTCACAATGCCATTTTATTTTAGTTCATTTAGTTCAACACACTAAGGTACGTCTCACTCTGCTATCTGAGCTATATCGAACTAGGTTAGGTAGGTGGGCTGCTAGTGCATTCACCAGCACACTTAGACCATGGTCCATTGTGATACCCATCCATAGTCAGACTACTACCATGGTTGACTACTGCAGTGATAATGGAAGTGACTGGACCCGATTTGAAAACCAGATAAAAGCGTATTAACTTTGCTTTCACTGGAATTCAAACCGGGGATCCCGCTAACCAGGAGCAGGCACTCTACTAACTACTCCATCCAGTCGTTTTATCGTACTAAACTGTGTTAAATTGTGTGCTTTGCGTGTATATGGCAATTTTGCACATCAGGGTTGTTTTTGTTTTTTACT
This sequence comes from Eristalis intricaria, assembly GCA_964034865.1. Classification (NCBI taxonomy): domain Eukaryota; kingdom Metazoa; phylum Arthropoda; class Insecta; order Diptera; family Syrphidae; genus Eristalis; species Eristalis intricaria. The sequence continues at coordinate 60,607,298 of OZ035877.1, read as the reverse complement.
CAATTCATGTACATAGGTGATTGGTATTGTAGCGATAGGAGTGGCGATGTTATGAGGATAATATGACGACCACCCGCTAAAATCGAACAAGATTCAATTTTCTGAGCAGTCATCTACTTTGAACTAAGTAACCTAGATGAACGAACTATTTCAATAAACTGATTTTGACTAAACTAAGCCCTCTCTAGACTTATTTTAAATGGACCAGACTAGTTGGTTGGCTTAAGGCCATATTCATCACGAACTGCAGCCAAGAGAAGAATTATAAGAACTCAAGAGAACTACATCAAAGACTAGGTACAGTGGACTCTCCCTAAGTCGAACTCCCCCTAACTCGAAACTCTCTCTAACTCGACCTTTTTCGACATATTTTACATGCATTTCCCTCAATTTTCCTTACAAAAACCTCTAACATTATGTCATTCCGTGACAATTCGACTTAGGGGGAGTCCACTGTATATGGTTGATGGTTTCGAGAAATATACTCCTAGAACTTATATATCATTCTAAAAGCTACGGTATTGCCATGGATCACGGGAAGGCTCCCTCCTGATCTTAGGCGAAGTCCTAAACCTACATATTGGCGTGTGCACTATACCACTACACGCCCTTCAGATGGCCGTGGTAAATTTAATTTTTCAGCTGCCTAGGGTTGGTGTTTCTTTTTTCTAGCTTAAGCCGCGCCCAAGCCAGACACAGATGCCTACTGTGTTTTAACTCAAAACATACGCCATCTGTATAAGTTCAAAGCCTTGTGTCATGTTTTCCAGTCTTATGTTGTCTGCCTTTATTTTCGATAATTAAACTTAAACTGACATACAGTGGACTCCCCCTAAGTCGAATTGCCACGGGATACCATAATTTGTTCGAGTTAGAGAGAGTTTGACTTAGAGAGAGGTTTTTGTATGGAAAATTGAGGAAAGTGTATGTAAAATATTGCGAAAGACTTCGAGACAGAGAGAGTTTCGACTAAGGGAGAGTTCGACTTAGGGAGAGTTCACTGTATCGTAAAACTAACAAATTAGGGTGATTGGGCTTGGCTATGTCTCGTGCAGGAAACGCTGATGTTTGAATTTGTGCGAGTTTTTTGCGGGAACGTGGAGGGGTAATACTGGTGCGGGAAATGCTGAAGCTGCTTTAAGGTGACCATGCAAGCTTTCGGTGTGAGCGGAAATGTTTAATGAACACTTCTTATTAACTGACACCAAATTTCATCCCGATACGCCCAAGCCGCCCTTTATGACCTAGAGCTCTGCAAATTGCAAAAAGTTTTTAATTTCTATCAGTAGAATAAATCAAGAGTGGTTAGGTTACACCGAAGACCGCCCTTAACGAGTCTCGTGATGTGGAAATATTTATTTCACCAAGCGTATTGTCTAAAAAAATACTCCAAGAACATTCACGACACTCAAAGCCTAATGAAAAACATCCTAGAGGGCATTCCTTTTTTGTTTAAGCCTTTGCTTTGAATTTTCACTTTGATGAGAATGCGGTTGAAACAAACTCTGCTCCTTTCAATTACTGCATCCTTCGTTGGGTTCGTTCAATTATGAAATCTTCGCTAATCATACCCCAAAGCCGTTGTGAATTTGCATGCAAATTGATTAATAAGCCACGATAATCAGCTTTGATACTCAAAACCAGAAAACGTACAAAAGAGTACCCTGCACATTATGTCGATGCACAAGTTGCCATGGAATTGTTTGCAGACACAAGGCTGTCTTCCTGTTAGGAAGCTTTTTTTTTCTTCTATTTTTAAATACATTGCGCACCTTGGCTCATGATTTGCAATTTTTTCACTTTTATTTTTGGGTTTACTCTAACACATAATGTCTGTCCTCTTAGCAAAATGCCACGCAACAGTGTCTACGATAGAGAAACAAAGAAAAGACGTCGCGACGTCGAGAACATGAACTAACGACAAGAGGAATGATGTCCTTTTGTTCCTTGTTCCACGGGTAGGTACTACGACAACGACGACGGCGGCTTGAGTATTAATTAGAAGTTTCAATTTCTTTTGCCCTTTCCTACTTGAACATTCTAGTACACAACCGTAATGACAACCATGCCACCTTCCACTTTCTTTTTCTTTTTATTTTCTTTTCTCGAAAAAGGGATATATCTATGCATTCGGATGGAGGAAAAAAAAATCATTAACCACAGCATGCGGATAGGAAAGTAAATACAAAAAGGATAAAGCGAAACTTTACCAATTAATATTCCTGAAAGATTTCCGCAGCTCCATGGAAACATTATTTTTTTTTTCAATCTTATTTTCGTATTCATAATCTTCTAACGCAAAAAGGACCCGTGGCTGAGAGTCGTTTCGGCTTGGGACGGGGATTTCTTGTCATACAATTTGGATGAAATCACTTCCGTTGACTTTGAGCCAGCTTCTTAGAAACTCTTGTTGTTGCAGAAGCGAATTTTAATTAGATTTAATAGAAATACATCCAAGCAATAGACGACAGATTGGGCAAGTGCACATAGAAGTTGATATTTCTTGTTATACGCCGCCGATGTTTGTGGGGAAGGGTTGTTACAAATGCTCTTTTGTAGTTGCAACAATAACCGTCCTTGGGAACGGGGGGAGTGAAGGCATTGGAACAGGAATTGCTTTTGGCTCAGTTGTGGTTTGTGCCTTAATTGAAGATTGTGGTGAAGGGATGTCTCTATCACGACCCATAGCTTTGCACATTTGTACATTTGATTGCCTTGAGCTTTGGGGGGTGGAGTTTCAAGAAGTTGTCGTTTGATGAAAACCTGAAACCATTTGTTCTCACTCGCATGTATCCAAGAATTCGAAAGAACATGACAACGGCATTTCCAAGACGAGGTCGAAGGTTGTTCGATACGATTTTGGGATATTGTGTGTGTGTGCGTCGGTTCAATTTTCAACCAGAACAAATGTTGATAATCACGCCTTCACCTCTATCAATTTCATTGACAAGGATCGGAGAGTATGCTTGCTTGGAAAAGGCTTAAAAAATTTTCCTGTTTCGATAAAAATTCATTTGTCGCCCTCAGATCATTCTCTCTGCTTGCGACATAATTGACAGTGAAGACGAGGAGCCATAAGCCCTCAGCAGTTTAAAATTATATTTTTTTGATTTTTCTGTGAACCTATATGAAGCTGAGAAAATTATTTACCCATGAAATGGATGCGCTGCTCAACATTGGAATGTGCTTGATGGCAGGACACAGATACATTTTAAGCACAGATGCTCTAGCTTGGGACGCAACCACTCTATGCCCTCCGTCCACAATCTGGAAGAGACTCCACTTGAGGAAGTGGTCCCCACTGGCTCTTGTTTGGAGGAACAGTGACCGAACAAGGTATGACTGGTAAGCATTACATGCTTACTATAAAATATTAATTGGTCCAGACTAGATTCCGATTGGTAAAAACAGCTGCTTTCTCGGAACTAAGTCAATAGAACAGATCCAGGGCGGAGAGAAGACGTTATTTGCCACTGTCTTCTGCATCAGCTTAATCTATAATAGCTATCTATAGAAGAGTTTGTTTGTTTCCCTTTTTCTCAGGAATTGATAGCCCGATTTGAAAAATTCTTATTGCGTTAGATAAGTCGCTTATTGAGGAGATATTAGTGAATTTATTGTCCGCTTAGAGTTAGAATTTCAGGCATATTTCGAGTATTAAGAGCAACAGATCCAGAGCTAGACAGCACAAATCTATAGCGTGACGCTGACTAAATGTATAACGTGATTCTCTGTGCTCTTGGTCACACGTTACCTTACTTTGACTTACGCTCTTTTAATTCTTGCTCTTGCGCTCTCTATTGCAGGAAACTATTTTATGCATTCGAGGCATCACGCCGCACGCCTCATACACGTGGCCAACTTTACTAATTCAACATTCGTGTTCAGAGCTTTTCTTCTCCTTCTGGTGGCACTACAGCCCCCAACCTGTAAACCTCTCCAGCCGGCACGATCTTTAGCCATCTGTCTCCAACTGCGCACATTAAGTCGATTGAGGTCCTTCTCCACCTGGGGTCCGCCATCGGTTTCGTGGGCGTCCTCTATTGCGTTGTCCCATTGGTTTGGAGTCGAAGACACTTCGGGCTGGAGCAGTGCCAAGAGCTCACTGACAATAACATTGATATTTCCACTAAATTTGTTAAACATTAAGGACGCAACGTAAAGGCGGGTAAAACCGAGGGTATCAGCTAGTATTGAATAAAGAAGAGAGAGAAAGTAAGTCTTCATCTCATTTGCCTACGTTCATCTATGACGTTGGTCTAGAATATGATGTCACAGCTAGTTGCATATGAACATCAGAATGCCTCCGTAAGAGCCGCATAACCTAAAAGATCCATCTGTATACAGTCTTATGGATATTCTAGCTGACACCTGTACTTCAGATAGGATGTACATCCAGAGTCGACTGGCTCTGGCCAGAATATCTGCCAGGAATGGAATGTAGGCGAATCATTACGGCTGCTTCCAAAGCCAATAAGAGAGAGACTTTAGACTACACCCCTAATTCATTCATGTGATCCTTATGGCCACAAGCTATATTGTGAGGAACAGGTGGAAGGGGTAAAGTATCTATGTCTGTAGTGACAGCCAAGCTGCACTTAAGGCCTATCTGAACCCCTCAACCAGGAAAGTTCTGAAATGCTGATGAACTTGCTAGACGAGGATCAGAGGAGACATTCTCCGGAACTGAACCTGCACTAGGACCACCTACGTTCGTGGATAGGGCTTTCATCGACAGTTGGGCGTCTCGTGAAATCGATCGCAGGTGCCGTGACTGTCCAGGATGTTGACAGACCAAACGCATGCTCCCTAACGTCTGTAAGAAATCTTCGGCATTCATGTCATCTCTTTGCCGAAAAGACTGCAAAGGACTTACAGGATTACTAACGGGACTCTACACCTTCGCCAAACACATAGACACATAGATTACTTGTCCTAAACGATGTTTGTGGAGAAGACGATGACAATGCAGAGCACTTCCTCTGCCACTTTACCGCCTTTTATCGGATCAGGTGTCAGGTTTGAGGTGCTAATGTGGTGGGGATGATGATGTAGGCTCCCCATCACAGAAGCCTGCTGGTCTTCCTTCGGAAGGCCAAGAAATAACAACGAAAATAGGTTGCTGCCTGGCTGTACAATGGACCAGTAGAGTTGAGTCGGAGGGGTCCTGTGAAGTGCTAAGAACCCACGCAAAAAAAGAAACAAATAAGAGCTGCGTTACAATATTGGCTCTCCGGCTCGTGTGAAGATGTAGCTATATATAGAACCGCTAGATCTTCGGCTGTAGACCACTTGCCCTGTAATGGAATTGGCCTCGGCTAACAGCTGTCATCTTTGTAGAGCCATGGCTGACCTAGCCGCTGGATGCCGAGATCGGCAATCCTGACGGATATTCTCCACGCGATGCGTGCAGGGTTTGTCTTTGAGGTAGGGCAGAATGGTTGAATTTTACGTTTTTTGGAATTTCTGAAATTGTGTTGTTCCATTTGCTTGTGCTGGCCAAGGTTTGAACGAGTAAAATACAATACAGTCCTTCCGTTGATCCAGCAGTCGGTTTGCATTGATGGAAATTGAAGAAACCCACCACATTGTTAGCGTCTTTGGCAGTGACACGCAGTATTTAGCTTCAATCACGGTATAGCATTTTTTTTTTCATTGGAGCCACTGTGGTCGGTGCCATAACATTTGATACAGTAATTCCCGGTTGGTTGCGTTTGCTAAAATTCATGTTTTTAGACGCATTTAACCGAGGGACGCAATTAGAAGAACCCCGCTTAATTGCTTTGCAGACTCAATAAAGGAAACCACGCTTTTTTACTTGTAAAACGCGATAAAAAACTAAAAACTGTTTTGCATTCTCCAATACCATGTTTGAAGAAACTATAGCTCCAGGCAACCTTATTTGGTTAATCCAAACTCAGTCCCCTTGAGTTACATGTAAAACATGCCATAGTGCATCATGCACCATATTGGCACTGATACATTCATTTGTAGGTCAATGAGTGCATGCACAGGTGCGTGCTAACGCCAAAACCGCGCGCGCAAATGCGCTTGTCTCCCTTTCAAGCTGACCCAGGCCAAAGCGCGCGCACTGTTTATTGTTCTCTCTTCCATCGACTCATTAAGCTTGCCCAAGCTAAAAACACGCTCCCAATTAGAAGCTATTCATGCAGAGAGAGTAACTAGGCATTGTTGTTGCGTGTGGGTAAGTGAGAGGCGCATCGTAATCTGTGCGTAATGGTATGATGTTGTGGGAGGTTGTCGAGAGCGGTGTAGTAGGTGGCGTTTGTGAGACTCTCTTTTTCTCTTCTCAAGTAAGAATGCAATACCTACATATCATTAGTAATTGAGACACCAAAGAGTGCACACTGTAAAGAAGTTTTAAATAAGCAAGGAAAATATAAAAAAATTAAATAAGCAATACTGTTTTTTTAATATTGTATCATAAATCAAGCTCCCGAACATTATTCTTGGGGACACACCTGAATATTTTGATTGTCAGATTACAAGTCTTTGACTTTTCAAGGATAGTATCTTGACTCTGTATAATCCGATTCAGCGTCGACCTGTAGTATCCATATCCTTCAATCCACTTTTGTTGTTTTCCACGGATTCAGTAATTATTCGCAACCTTTGCAAGAGAAAGTAAAAGGTTTTTTGTTTGTTCATGGTTGGAATCAAACTTAGTTATTAATCTAGTAAATGCAATGTATGACATATGTATGTACATTCCTAATTATTCATCCAAACATGTGATTATTCGGGTCAATCCGCGGCAATCGCAAAACTTTCTGATTCACTTTTGACAATTGACTTATTGGATGTTTTTTAAGCCGTAAGCACATGTCAATTTGACAATTTTCAACTCTTCTTGATTTTATTTATGCTGCAAACAAAAAATTAATTTTTTGTTGCCTGTGTGATAATTGATATCCAGCAGATTTTGTATGCAGTTTTATGAACAACTTAACTTTATTCCATGCAATTAACCGGGTAGCGGGAGAAGTTATGTACATTTCTTATGGAATTTTTTGTTTGCTTAGTTTTTCGATTAGTTAAACGGGGAACGCAATTATGCGAGCGCCAAATATCCGGGGATTACTGTACTTTTATTGACTGGGCATATCTAGCAGCATCTGCAAATATATGCAGTAGATAACACGTGAAGTATATCTTCTACGATAACACTACTGCGGTATAGTCCTTCAAATGGAAAGCATCTAACTCGTTGCTCTCTAAAAGGCTACAAAGCAACCCTTCATCTGCAAGTCACTGCATGCAACGATGTCCGGCAACATACCCCGTGTCACTTTAAGATGCATAATTTCATAAATTACAGGTCTTCATACTCAAATGCAAACATACACACACGCCACCTCAAAGTGTTTATTGACGTTTATATCAGTCAAAGCAAGACCATGGCTCAACGTCAACCCCAGTGCCACAATCCCCTGCTATGAAACATAGATGAACGTCAGTCATTTTGACACCACTCTCAAATTGCTCTCCAGACTAGAATAATGATTTTCATGAATGGCTAAAGGCTAAAACAATCAACTCGACTCCAGTCTGCCACCACTGGCAAACCGCAAATTTACATCCTTCGAACCAGAGCGATGACTGCCGACTACAAGAATATGAAAAGGCCGTCCCAACGAGACGAAAAAAAATGAAGCGAAACGAATAAAAAACAAACAACAAAGAGAGAACAAAATATAAAACTACAAAATTTAAACCGTGTTCAGTGGGAAATTCAGAAGAAAAAAAAATGAAAGGAACGTAAATCCCATTCTTCCGATAGCTTAAGGAGTAAACGTGGAACCAACAACCCATACCATAAAGGATAATCGTTAGTAAATTATTTTTAATCGATTTCAGGTTAAACACTTAACTCGTTCGTTCAACTGGAAAAAAAGAATCCTTTCACAGTGCTCTCCACATTTTGGCAGCGTCCCATTTGCCTGCCTTGCGCCATCGTATTCTCGATAAAGGGACGCGAAAGAAAATCGTTTATTCTCTCTGTCTCTTCGCCCGTCCAACAGGAACTAAAGGTGTTGGGAAGGAAGAGAAAATCTTTTAAAAGCATTTCCGGATAATCGCTTGTCTGTGGAATTATTGAATTGGATTTGATTTGGTGCGAGAAGACTAAGCACACTGTCTTTTCAGACCTACGCTGCACGTACTATTCGTCCTCGGCAAATGAGAGCAGACAAAGAGGACGTCGTGAAATGTAGTTGGGTTCGGTTTTCTTCGATATTTTCGGTTCTTTGTCAAGCGCCAGTGAGAAAGTCATTAGGAATCGACTTTCAAGCGCTTGTTTGCTTAGAGTCAATGCAGTTGTGCTTGAGAAGTGATACGCATCAGAAGTCACTGTGTAAGGAATTAAAGCAGGAAACGTCTACACTGGTTCATCTTCACATTTGGAGGATCCTGATACACTTTGTCGCCATAAGTGCACATTTAATTAGTTGGAGACGGGTACTCTGGTGCAAGTCTATGTCGTACATGGATTTGTGAACATACAGTCAGGGTAAAAGGGTGCCTGCGTTTTCAACAAAAATAATGTCAGGCGTGTTTTATTGAGAATTTATACTCAGCTAAGTATATATTTTACACGCAAAACAAATTAATGAGCAAAAAGTACACACGGGCTATCGAAATCACATGTGGCGCTTCAACTAGCTCCACTAAATGCAGTAGAACTATCAGCATTGGTGTTCTAAATATCGACATTTGATAACGTATCTCAATTTGTAATTCCTCCAACTGCCAACAAGTTTTCAAGTTCAGTAAAATGAAAGTAAAGTCGCGAGCCAACTTTTAACACAAAAAAGTAAAGGAAAAACGAAGTGAATACATATCGTTTTATTGAGAATCTATAATCAGCTCAGTAATGATTCTCAATAAAACGCGCCTGTAAAATGGGACTCCAAGAAAATCTTAAATTTCTTAAATGCAATTTTCTAAGGCAAAAAATATCAAAATATCTCAAAAGGCAGACCTAGTCATAAAGTACAAAATTAAGTGATATTTACACCTCAAAAGTGAGTATCAACATTTAAATCATATATAGGGAAATCTGGCCTAGTACAATGAAAGCTCAACTCTCTTAAGCGGACAATCGCTTTAAGCGGACAATTTCTCACGACCGTGGATCTTCAATTCAAATTCCATACATTCCCATGGACGGGCAACTCCCTAAGCCGGACAAAAGTGCTGAGGCTGTCGCTGGCTGACTATGAGAGATATCACTGTATGGGCTTTTCAGGTGGCATCTAAAGTGGTCTAATTAGAATCGAGTAGTCAAAAAATTAAGGTGATTGGATATTTGAACTATCTAATAAAGTATTTTTTATTTTATTATAATTTTAAGTTACGTTTTTGGCCCGCCGTGCCCATAGCCTTCATAGTTTTCTTGTTTTTTTTGAGTACATATGTTGTACATGTTTTCGAAAACTACATTTAAGATATCTTTCTTCGGATTCGGGCTTCAATTACATTAATTTAACGCAGAACACCTAAACTCCGTTTCATAACTATAAAGCAACTCAATAAAGTGGACTTTTAGCTGTATAACGGTACATTCTTATAAAATTTGAATATCCTAAGGTTCTTCGGTGAAGTAAGCTTGTAACTATTTCATAACTATTAATCCAGTTGTTAAAATATGGTTTCTTTCAATTTGGCATTCATTTCTGAGTGAACCATCGTAGTTTAAACTTTAAAAAAGTAGTTGAATCACAAAGTCACTCGGGCGCTTCTTGTCAGAAAAAGAAAAAGGCAAAATGTTGGCCTTTAAAGACCAAGGTCTCTCCTTAAGGGAAATTGGCCTAAAAATGAATCGCCACCACTCTACAGTCTCTGGTTTTCTCAAAGACTCAGCCGGTTATGGCACTCATAAGAAAGGAGGGCAAAAAAACTGTCGCCCCCCAAGTTAAAACATTCAAAATTAAAGCTAGAGTGAAGGTTTACACAAAGCAGCTCAGCGAGTGTTTTATTAGTTAAGATCTGTAGTTTTTTTTTCCGGCTTTGGTAATTTTTGTGAAGAGAAAAAGTTCAACCTCGATGGTATACTCTTATTCTACTGGTGAGATTTGAGGAATGATGCATCGTATTTTGCCAAGCGGAATTTTGGTGCGGGTAGCCTTATGGCATAGGTTACTTTTTCATCCATGGTTAACTCAAGTTGGCTTCTCCGTCCACCAAAATAAACAGCCTGAATTACATTGGAGTTCTTCAGGAAAATCTGACAATATCGAGGAGAAAACCTTGTTCTCCAGGAGGACAATGCGTTGGTCCATACATGTAGGACTACCAGAATGTGATTGCAGCAGAGTCGCATTAGCATTCTAAATTAGCCGGCCTGCTCACCGGACCAAAATCTCATACAAAATCTAAGGGGAATACTCGTCCGGAAAATTGCGGGAACAACAGGCAATTTGCAACACTTGCCGACCTTAAACGAGTAGTGATTAGAGCTTGGGAGCTCCCAAGGGATCGCGGACTTTAGTTTAATTATAAACCGGGGCAGACTACTAATGGACATTATGTTTTTTTTTTTTTTTTTTGTTTTTTATAATTTGCGCGTGCTCAAGGTATTGTTAATACCCTTATGTGTCCGGGGTCAAGACACAGCACGGGCCGATGGTAGAGAGGAAGAAAGGGAAAGGAGGTACCTGTGCACATTGGTCTTAAAAATCTGCGGGTTGTAGTCTGTGGGAAATATAAGCTTGGAAAGAGCATTCCACATTCGTGCAGTGCGGCTGAAGAACGAGTCTCTGAATTTAACTGTGCGTCCGAAAGTAGGCGTAAGGGTATACTGATGGGCATTCCTGGCGAGACGAGTATTGCGGGTGAATTCATGGAGAGGAGGAATGCAGTTGGCTAGCTCACTTGAGCATCGTTTGTTGAAATAACGATAAAACACGGAAAAAGAAGAGACGGTACGTCGATGTTCGAGAGAATCTAATGACTCTGCGATGTTGTTGTCTCCTATAAGTTTTATCGCTCGCTTTTGGATTCTATCAAGTAGGTGCAGTGTGGTCTTAGGGGCACCAGACCAGATATGAGCGTTATACTCAAGCTTGGGGCGGATGTACGCCTTATAAATTAAAGCCAAATCAGAAGGGGTGAATTATTTCTTGCATCGATTAAGAAAACCTAAACATTTCGCAGCATTTTTGGCGACCTCAAATATGTGATCGCTCCAACTAAGTGTTGTGTTGATACACATACCAAGGATGGAAAGTTTTTGCGGTTTCATCGACACAAGTGCCATTCATGGATAATGGCTGATTATGAAGGGGTTCGCTTGAGTGCTTGAGTGACAGCATTGAGTTTTTGAAGCATTGAATTCCAGTCTATTGTTTTTTCCCCAGTTAATTATGCTGTCAAGATCGGAATTCAATGTGCTTAACAAACGCTGCCGTTCGAATTCTACGGCCGAAGGGCGGGGTCGTGAGTCTTGGAACGAATATGAAAAGCTAAGGGTGCTGTCATCAGCGAAGGAATGGATTGGATTAGAAGTAGCAGACAAGAGATCATTTATAAAAATGAGAAAGAGTATCGGAGACAGAACTGAGCCTTGGGGAACACCAGCATTAATTTGGTGGATATCAGACTTGAACCCACCCAGAACAGCTTGTATTGAACTGTTCGGAAGGTAATTTCTAATCCATAGAAGAAACGATTCATCGATCGACAGAGTTGATGCCAAACTCTGTCAAATGCTTAGACCTTATTTTTATGTGTGGCTCTGTAGTTATGGAACAGGTAGAGCATAATTTTTGGTGTTTTTACATGCGGGCTTTAACGTTTTGTTTTATAAAATTTTTTAAGATTTATTAAGAAATATAATATATATATATTATATGCATACTGACATCCTTTCTATCGGCATAAATTGAATTTTTTTGGGTTGCCTATATAGTTGTGAAACAGAGTGTATATTCTGTACACTCACTTTTGATGCTGACTGTATGTACGTGCAGATGTGCCCGAAACGGTCCCCACGGCGAAGGAGGTACACAAGTTAATATAGCACGCATTCGCAGTGCTCGTATTTACTACGAACGGGGTCAGTTCAACGCACTGAGATCAACGTTCCTGGTTTAAAACCTTCGATCATCAACAGAAACAGCTGATGCGTCGATTCTACATATTCGCGACTATCGGCGTCGACGCGTTGTTTGCTTAGCCCTAAGGTAATTTAAAGTTAAGTAATTTAAAGTTATCGTATCTTCATAAAACCCATATTGATCCGCACAGTTCATGTGTTGTGATTAACTGATATATACGCCGTATGTCTACTGTCTACAAAAACCTACTCAAGCATGTTCGCCCTGAGTCAGCAAAAAATAGCAAGTCTCCTCTACTCGTACGCATTATTATTTCGAATATAATGGACGAAGAGCAATTTGGAATAAGTAGCTGATAAGAATCAACATCAGTGGGGCGACTTCGTCAATTGTCGCTGAAGTACTTGCTCAAGATGTTAATTAATTAATTAATTAATACGTAACTGCGTCTAGTGATGGAACTGCTTTTAAACCAATACCCGTGCCTCAATTGATGATAAGAGAAGTATGTGCTTCGACACTCTAAGCTCGGGCTGAAAATGTGCTCTGTTGGTGGAAGATCAACGGAGGATCCTCTACGATTTCATTGATGATGAGTTTGTGTCATTCAATAAAGTGATCAGTGGCATTGATTATATGCATCAGACTTGGAAAGCACTACAGACTGGGGTAGTCGTACGCCTCAAGCAACAGGCTTCTGCAGACACCTCAACCTATGGCTACCGTAAGCTTAGTTGCTGTCTTATCAAAGAGGATGCCCTCAGCCAACAATATGTAACCGATGGCATTCTCTAATGGGCTTGCGGTGAACGAGGGTAAGACAAAGTATATGCTGACTACACAAAAGGTCAAGCATTACCGAAATCTTGGACGGTCAATATTGGAAGCTATAACTTTGATGTACTAAAAGACTTTACTTACTTAGGCTTCTAAGTGAATGCAATCAATAACACCTCTGCGGAGACAAATTGAATGATCATCCTTGGCAATCGCTCAGTATTTGGGCTTGGAAGGCAATTGAAAAATATAGCCCTCTTTTGAAGGGGCAAAATATGCCTATATAAGACCTTGACTGTAAGGGTTCTGCTGTATGGCGCAAAAGCATGACAACTTAATAAAGTGAAACAAAGTTTCACAAAGAATGTGTTGATTGTGTTTGGAGGAGGAGACTGGACGACGAATTGTAGGGGTTTTGCAAAGACATGGGTTTGGTCAAATAAGTTTAATTCTCAACAAATGGACATCAACGCTTCAGACCGAATAGTCTTCGAATCCAACCCAGAAGGGCAACGTAGAAGAGGCGGACCACGCCTCTGATGGCGTACACAACTTTCAAGGGATTTCAACTAGCATTTCCGCTTTTAAACGGTCAAGTTCCGTCTCATCAAAAACCTTCAATCTTAGGAAGTAATAGTACCATTCTTTCATTTGGTCAAGTTATCAACTTTCGATTGGATACGTTTTTTGCTATTTCCCTCTGCATCCCACGCGCTATCTCATCGGATACCGAAAATACAGTAGGGAAAAACATCTTAAGAACTGGAAACAATTAAAAAAATGAAATTAACAAAATGGTTATGTTTTGCAGGTTTTTCTTTAGATAACGAATTGATTGTTAAAAACTATGATAGAAGATTACCATACCATGGATGCGAAAACTAAAGGTACATTTAACTACAAAATGTTCTAATTAGCAGCGGATGATGTATGTATATGCATATTGGGTTAACAAAAATTAATAAAGTTCTAGAAACGAGCCCGGCAATTTATGTAGATAGACTTTTTCCTAATTGCATTTCTTATTACAGCGTTAATGTAATATGTGATAAGTATTTAAGTATATCAATTCCAAGCTTTGCTATAAAAGTTGTAATAATGCCATTTGAACTGTAAGAGTCCTATTAGGTATGTTTCCACAAGCAAGACAATGCAACTTTTGTCCGACCGTCCTAGATTGATCGTCTTAGATTCAAGATCAAATTAGATATTCATAAAAAACAAGTCAACGGACATACAAATGTTTATATATGCAAAACCTTTATGTTTCCGAATTTTATTTGTCCTATTTTGTACAGCATATGTATAGGACAAGCTACCAATTTTTTTGGATACTTTATATTTATGCTTTATGTTATACTTGTGGTCGCCGTGGCGTAGTGGGTAAGTGCGTCGAGGCAAACGTGAATAGGGTAGATAATTTTATTATTAAACTAATCAGAAGGCACACTGCACGAGCTATGACCTCGTCCAAAAGTCTGATCTTTGGGGCTTACTACCCCAATAGTATGTACCATGAAAGGGTGCGCCTTAACGGCTTTATTCCTCCCGAAGCATTCCTCTATCTAGACACAATTGGCCTAATACAGGATCCACAAGGATGTCCTATCATCTTCCATGTCGTACGCCGAACAGTGGATAGGCGACTTCAATACGAACCGGATGTCGTTCGCACCCACGAGGATCTCCTCCGGTTCAGTAGAGCGATCCCCGCTCGAGATAGGAAAGAGTCTGCCAAAGAACGGCAATTTTACTGGTGGTTACACCAAAACCAGCCTCCGCCACCGCTAGCTTTTCCACAGGATCAGGTAGTTGACCATAGTGGCCAGCTTACATAGTTTTTAAGGTAGATGCAAGAAAAAAAAAAAAACAAAAAAAAATAATATTAAAACATTAAATCCAAAAAAAAAATATATATATATGAAATAAAAACAAAAAAAAGGTGCATCACGGTGTATAAATTATATATGTTATGCATATACACAACATATACGCCCTGGTGCACGTGTCCGTACTGTTACGGACATAGTTAAGATAGTATTAAGCTTTATGTTAGGTTAAGTTTGTAATAAATAGTAATTAAGTTAGAATAAGGTAGTTTAAGTAGTTAAGTTTAGCCAAGTTTTTACAAGTTTTCTTGGCAAATGAAAAATAAAAGATTGTCTTAATGACTAAAAAAAAAGAACGTAGATTAAGCCGAAAGGCACATTTATTACATAGATCAGATTAGCTTAGAGTACCCGCATAGGGTCAGTAGGTTAGTATTAAGAACAATTGTAATTCTTAAGTAAGTTAAGCTAGTTTTAAGTAATTTTGTCTAGCAATTAAGAAATATAAAATTGAATTAAATAAAATTGCGTTAAAAAAAAAAAAAAGTGCGTCGACTCCTACGCAAAGGGTGCCAGATTCGAATCCCCAATCTACCAACTTTCATATTTCACGGCATTAAACTGTAGGTCGCTTCCACTCTTGAGAGAACAATAGCACACATATAAATTTTTGGATCATATACGTATTTATTTTATAAAAGAATTATTAATTCTAAAGCCCAATAAAAAAGGGAAATTTAAAATGTGTGCAACGCGAAGAAATAGAGAAGAGCGGAAACTCACTCGAACGGTGGTACGTAACGCACTTTTCGCCTGCTTTGCCTACAAACCTCGCATTTTATCCGACTGAATCTGACGGCATTTAACTCTGTAAAAGCAGGCCAATTGGCAAAAGCCAGTGCTGGGTGGAGTGGCATTTTCGTCGAGGTCCAGATCTGCAGCGGACTGCAGAGCAAATAAAAATGAACACATACTCTCATGTTGTTGACTCGAGTCAAAAGCGAATCTGAAAGGATGTACTAAAGTGTCATTATCTACGACTATCACTCGCATGATAAAATACACCAATTTTAGACGCATTACTTGTAAAGCTGGTCTAGAAAGAGGAGTGCAAACCAAAGTTGAAACATCGCTTGGAAGAACTTACAATATGCACATGTCACGTCTACAGTGAAGCAATAAACAACCAACACTCTTGAGATCACCTGCCACTTGTGGGCCAAAAAAATATCTATCTACGTCAAACAAACTGAAACACACACACGTGAAATTCCTGTATTTTTTCCCTCAACTTAGCGTGATAATCGGTACCATTACTTTAACTGAATTCGAACATGTTGCCTACGCCATTACTGTTCATGACTCGAGTTAATGCAGCGTATAAACAGTGCCAGGAGCTGTAAAAGATCCATTAATGTTACCTGCCAAGTGAACCGCTACATGAGGAGGCACACACACCCATGTGCACTCTTAATGTGGCCCGTTAAGGAGTTCAATTTCATAAAATCCCCAACCCCAATTCTGGAGAGTTCGAAAACGCTCGAATGCACGCAAATCCCCCGCATCCGCTTCTCGCCCAGCATCCAGAATGTGTAATTAACAAATTTATGCGATTAACTGGGCACGGTCGAGGGAGAAGGTATTGTCGCTTGGAGACCAGTCCCAGCAGTCTTCACACTGCAATTCCCATTTCGAAACGAATCGAACTCGAATTGGTCAAATGCCCCTCTGCCAGTGGGAAGTGGACACCACGAACTCATGGAGGACATCGTCTGGCAGGGAAAAACAAAAAAAGGTT
This sequence comes from Eristalis intricaria, assembly GCA_964034865.1. Taxonomy (NCBI): domain Eukaryota; kingdom Metazoa; phylum Arthropoda; class Insecta; order Diptera; family Syrphidae; genus Eristalis; species Eristalis intricaria. The sequence continues at coordinate 60,590,817 of OZ035877.1, read as the reverse complement.
GAATTTATTAATTAAATCAATTTTGCTTGACCTCATGGGGATCTGATGCAGGCTCGAAACTGTACAACTGATAACATTTCCATTTCTCGTTGCATTTTTGCGATTTTTTCTTTTTTGAATATGAATGTCCGCAGTACGACTGCATGCATGTATTGCAAGCAACAAAGGGATGCTATCCCAGACCCTAATGTCGGTTTGAATGGCCGTAACAAGTTATCGAGAACATGACATGGTCATGCAGAGTTGATTGCTTCTCCTGTGTTCACCCCATTAAAGGATAACTTACCAGTGATGGTGGTCTATTTGCCACTGGTGATCACCCCACGTCGCTTGTTGGTGTTTGCAGGAAAATATCCCGAGGCGATATTCACTCACTGGCTCGCTTGACGGTGCTAGAGTGTGCCGGTGTGTGCGTAGCAAGCAAGCTGAGGTGAGGACTGCGGACTGAGGATGCTACGTAATGACCGACTGTGTGGCACATGCACCACTGACGTTAAGCTCTCCTCATTGCGTCCGTGTGCACTTTGGCTTTTGGTAAACACAGTGGTGGCAAACGGTGCCGACGGGCTACGTGATGAACCGATGCTACTGTCGGCAATGGTGGGCCAGCCATGCCCCTCTGCAGAGCGGGGGCAAATTTTGTTTCGAACAGGAAGCAAATATTGTTTATCATTTCGAAGGTTGTTCCAACTAAATGCAACACAAGGCTACAGCAGCCGAACCAGGACCAGGACCAGGACCAGTATTATAGCAGCACCCCGGGGCTGTGCAATTGTGTGGGTCGCCTGCGCGCCTTCTGCATCCTTTGAAAATCGTTACGTATACAAAATGTACTAAATTAATCTCGTATCGGCAGCGGTTGGTTTGCCTTTCGACCCTCTCCCAGGGGGACTGTTTATGCAATTAAACTTACGTGCCTGTTTTGCACACACACGAGTTGCATTTTGTCATCCGGAACCCGCCGCCGAGCCGTAGCCCCCACACCCACCGGTAGCCCTTGCAAATCATAATGCAAAAGAACGATGTGGTATTTTGAGGGAAACAAAGTCAGTATTTGCTCATTCGGATGCGCGTGTGTGTGCGAATGCACTATATTGCTGGCCCGAGGCAGGAATCATCCGAAATGTTACGATTCGGCATGAAAATAGTGATGCTGGGTGTGCAGATGTGATTGCATTGCATGGGTATTGTTTAGCGAAAGGAATTCCGGCCAAATGAACTTCATGGGGATAAATTAGCGACTGCCATCAAGACCTTCTGCAATATTCGAGGCAGAAAATAGTTGAATGCGCGCAGGGAAAATGCAATGAGTGACTTTTGGCGTAGAGGACTACATGCTGGAGCGTGGCGCAACTCTTCGACCCCTACCACTTCAAAGCGTTCTATCCAACTTGAATACTGTTCAGAAAAGCAGAGGTTCCCGCACCCGCTTTACGTTCTAAGACAATCCAAAAACTTGAAGAGATCCCCTCGAGATAAGGAGTTTACTCGAAAAGTAATGAAAATTAATGAAAACCGCAGCTTTGTGTGTTTACAAGACACTTGAAGTGCATGTTATCACCTTAATCGGAATCCAATGCCGCAGCGGCTGACTGAATATAAAAGCGGTCGCTTTCTGTGGCAGTTCAAATCAACAAGCAAGCAAATAGCAAGCAAGTAAAAATGCAAGTTGTCCCAATCATTGTACTGTTCGCAGTTGTGGCGCTGTCATCTGCTGCAGATCCCAGCCACGAGATTGCTGCCAGAAGCCAGGAGTTCCGGGATATCGTCCACTACCTGGACTACAACTTATCTGAAGATGACGTGCAAGACATCTTGGATGTCCTCCCCGAAGCCTTAGATGCTGCTGATCAAGAGGAAGACACAGAGGTGATGGCAAGATCAGTGTCCGATCATATTCCTTGGGACAAGATCCTTCATGCCGTCGAGTCGTTGGCAAAGGGCAACTCAAAGTTCTCAAAGGTCGTCAGTTTGGTATCTGATCCCAAATTCCAAGAGCTCGTCAAGAAGGCATTTGTGAGTATACATGTTTCTGTGTAACGCATGTGGAAATTGAGTTTTTTATTTCATCTAGAATTCACAAACTTTGAGGACTTTTTTGAAGGACGTCGCCACACATGGCTTCAGTTGGACTGAATTCCTACATCTTTTGTTGCACGCCCTTTGCTCCACTGCAACCACTGTCCAGCACGATAGATACACCACCGGTGCCTGTCAAATCTTGCAGAACTTGTAAGAATGTTTCTATTGAAACATAATCCGTGATATGAATTATGGCAAAATAAAAGAGTTATTAGCAGCATATTCAAATGTATTATTTTTTTAATTGTTTTTTTCTTTCAAGAAATTTGTGTATAGCAAGTAATGATGGGCATAATCGAATGATTTTAAGAATCGAGACTTTAGTAAGCGAGATATTTTAATAATCGAATGATGGGCGCATTCGAATGATTATTCGAGTGATAATCGATTAGTGCAACATCTATATCATCATTCGGATGACTACCAACTAACTTCTAACACAAGAAAGCTCGATAAATGTCTCACTTTAGTGCGAGAATAAGTAACAAGTAGATCTCGTCGAGAAATACTAATCAAGACCGCAACCAGAAGGAAAGAAAAACGCAAAGAAAAATAACGTATTTAGTAGTACTCCACTTTATTAAAAAAAAAAATACAAAATCGAATCTCTTGTGTTAGTAGTTAGCAATTAATTAGTAGTTGCGATTGAGTTAGTAGTCATACGAATGATTGATTGGCAATAGGAATGGCCTCGAGAGGTTGTGTTAATCGATTATAATCACTTGAATTATCATTCGAATCATCACTAATAGAAGGTACTCAAAAAGCAGGCACTGAAAGTTTCAGGGCTCTTCAACTGCTTAGCTTATTCGTTAATCTATATGCATGCCGGCATGCCTGAAATTTGAGGTTGCGCAAGTCAAGTTGATAGACTTTCAAAACTCGTCTGTGGATATGGATCGGAATTATATTTTGATGTGGCAGGGAAGTGGCGATTTTTGTCAAGGGGTTATGGCTACAGTACGAGCTTTGTAAAAATTGATAGGAGTTTGCAAGGAGATCGCGATGCACTTTACCTTTGAACCTCTGAATTGTAGAAGGAAATGTAAAGAAAGAGCAAGGTTAACGATCCCCTGAACAAGAATCTCAAAACTGGTCAGCTATGGTGTCTGGGTTCGATTCCCTGTAGGACAAAACTTTATTCACTCACTGAGTTTAGCCAGATTAGTAGGAGTGACTGATGCAGAGGCGATTAACATTTAAACTAAAGTAGACATTGTAATGCCAGGTGGATAAACTGCTCCTAATCTTGGTACTAGTTACAGCTTATGACAAAGCCGAGCGCTGAATAGATCGCAGAGATAATTGTAATAGTAAGCCCATGTATGTGAGTACCTAAAACACGCCTGAGTGCTACGCGAGGGAGAAGTGATTTGTGGTTTACACCTCCTCTTCGCCCATTCTGCAGAATCATTGACCACTGTGACACCTATCCTGCGGGCGTGTATGCCATTTGCACCGTGTCAGGTTATGACGCCGTGAATGAACGTCTACTTAGACGAAGCAGACAGAGAGAGATCATTTAAGATTATGTTCTGCCCATATTCCCTGTTTTGAGAGTACTGTCTAGAAAATGCTCCTCAAACTTGACCATTCGCAGTAGTCCGAATAAAACTGCAGGTCCCTCTACTCGTAACGGAACTAAAGAATGCAAGAGTGGGTGCTGTAAAGGCTTGGCACTGGATGTTCATTGAATCGAAACATAACGATGAGAGGGAGCATATGACTTTCTACGGCAAGGTGTCGAACCCTATAAGAAATAAAGAAACTATCTCAGTATTCACCGACAGTGGAATCAGTTTTAAAGCGCGAGCTATCTCCCACAAAATTTCGCCAGAGAAGATAGCAAAGATCATGTCGGTTGACAAGGCGGATGAGCTATGTGCTAATAATTAAATTTATTTATTAATCAGGCACCCTCAAGTTCTTTACGAACCTTGTTTGCCACACGACGCTGGAAATACGTTGACTCGGGGTACTAGTGAGGTAGGTAATTTTAAGTTTAATTAGGTTAGGTATAGATAGCTTAGCTCAGCGAGCCCTCCTTTCGTTGTAGAAGCATAGGCATTAAACACACATTCCTATTTAAAGTTGGCTGCATTTGCTTTTTATATTTTACTATACTTTCTTCTCTCTCCCGCTCTCTCTCTCTCTCTCCCTCTCTCTCTCTATCTCTCTCACTCTCTTCTACCTTAGCTAGCTTAGCTATAAGCACAGTTCTTTTGTCTGCCAATAGGTGTTGTACGAGAGGAACATAAACGCTGCGGTTCAGCTGAGCCGTGAAACGGAAAACATATCACCGTTCTAGTCCGCCACACTGAAGTATCCCGATTAGCCTGCTGTAACAATACGGACCACTTGAGTATTGGGAGAAGAATGAAACTGGAAGCTATTGCAATAAAGCAGGAAGGCACGAAATACTGAGACGTTCAAGAGAGTCGACGTCTAAGGAAGTACGTGGTCTCTGGAGCATCATTGCTGTCATTAAGTGTGATGTGACCGTTACCTGAGGGCCAAAAAAATTAAATTTGTGTTCAGTCTCTTCAGTCAGCCATCACACATGAATAGTGACGAGGAGTTAAGTGTCACTTTAAGACAGTCAAATGTTGGTGCTTTGCATACAAAAAATTTGTAGTTTTTTTTGTGTCTGTTGGTTCGGAACACAGAAAACTTTTATGTTGGTTGAGTCGATATTTCGTGGTTGTTGTAGATGATGAAAGGTGTCTTCATACAAGATACATTCACACGTTTTTCTAAACAAAAATAAAAATGCATTTACTCACTTAATGCGACCACCAAACGAAATTGCGAGGTTTCATAAGATTTCTCCAAAATGCCGAGGAAATTTTCGGTTTCTAGAAACCTCGTACTTTCAACGAAAGCTAGTTGAATTCCCCTTATGTTCACCCGTCTGGGAGAGGGAGTCAACCCGAACAAGACTACAACGTGAACTCCAGTTTATTTTGGTGTTAATTTTTAGATGTCAAAAAATATAAACATGGTGCTTCCCTTTTCTGCTAAGCAGTATTCTTTTCTGTCAAAAAACAGCTGTTTTGCCTGTCACTTCAAAAGTGACAGCTGATGACATTTTAAAATACGTCGATTCGATGGGGACGGCCAATTGAGGTTTCAGCAAAAATTCATCAAAACTACGCATTTTCGGATCGATTGGAGCATTCTCCAAAAACGTGTAAAGTGTGTCGTGGACTTGTTTTCGATGAGGAGCGGTTAACTGGCTGTCAAATAAATGTTTATCTATGCAACAGTCTAAAATTTAGTGATATTAGAACTAATGCTCAGATTTTCATGCAATATTGAATTTGGTAATTTCTGCTGTCTCAACGAGGAAGAAAAAGTTAATTTAGAACCCAAAGAAATGGAAAAGAAGGCTCAACAAGTTCGTCTTGGAATCGGGCTCACACTGTTGTGGAACTTCAACTACGCAGTAAAAAAGAATACAAAATCCGTTCCAAAAAAAATAATAATAAAAGGCTTAACCAATTCAAATATTCCTTCAAGGGTCATTGACTTGATAGGCGTTTGTCAAGCAGACACCTCTTCGGGAATTACATCAGTAGAACTCATCGATTAATATTCAAGTAGACTGTTAATCTATCGGACTGATTGCACATCAAGTACAAGCAAAATTAAATAACATCTTATTTACAGACCACTTCAAACATCATCATCAACTTTACTCATCACGAGAATGGCGAATATAAAAAGCCCATGGGAAAAAACAGTCTAACCAGTATCTTTTATCGAACACTGCCCTTAACAATGCGATTTGTTTGCTTAGTCCTTTCGCTAGCCCTAGTGGGCGTAGCCACTATAAGTGCGGAGGAGTTAAGTTCAAGGTATTCCACATTCATAAGTTATCCGAGTTTAATTCTCTCAAGTCTCAGTCTTCAGCCAGGAGCTCGAGGATATTGTGAGCTATTTGGACTCCCGTATGTCTTCAGATGAAATCAGTGACATGCTGGCATCCATGGAGTATGATGAGGAAGACCCCGAAGTTATGCAAAGATCGATTGGGACTATTGTTGGCAACGTTGTCGATCGAATTCCCTGGGGCAAGATCGCTGACAGTGTCAAGGATATGGCGAAGAAAAATCCGAAATTCACAAAGGTCTTGAATTTGATAAACGATTCGAAGTTCCGTGAACTTGTTAAGAACTCCGTGGTGAGTACGAAAGAAGTGCAAATGCAACTAAGAGGTGAAGTAAATTTTGAATTGTTTCAGAACTCGCATACTTTGGGGGAGTTTGTGAAGGGAGTGGCTGAGCATGGATTCAGCTGGACTGAATTCCTTCAATTGTTGCTTCATGCACTGTGTTCAGCCGCAAACACACTTCAACATGACAGATACACTGTGAGCGTTTGTCAAGTATTACAAAATGTTTAAGGAACGATAGGGTAATAAATGAATGAATAAGAACAAATTTATTATTCGGAAATGGCAGCTAGTTCTTGTACGATAGCCGGAAAGCAGAGTGACGAAGTGACGGAAAATTCAATTTATAACGAGTTGATATAAGTATCACTTAAAGCGAAATACTTTACGCGATGTAGTCTTTATTCACGAGCCTATTTCTGAGGTTGTTTTCTGACAAGAGCTTTTGCGGCAACTCAAATGTCCCTTCTCTGTTGCCCTGTGGATCGGCATGCATGATGTGAGGCAAGGAAATGTGACGTTATTGCCTCTGGATTGACCTAGACCATCACCTTCAGATCATCTTAAAACCTGGTAGCAACTGTCATATTCCTAAGTTTTTTTTTACTAGCTGCACCACATAACAGAATTAGTTGGAATTTCCCTCCACCTCTGTTGAAGACTCTTGCATTATCTCACTAACTCGGAGTTGGAATCAAGTTACTTATGCGTTCCAGGTCATAGGAGTTCCAGGTCATAGGAGTTTCAATTTGGAATGGCCCGGGTGGACTTCAGTCGCTGCAATTTCCGTACAGTTCGTAGTTGAATCCTCTCATCCAGATGAAACAGGAGAAGGTAGATATTAAGTTGAAGAAGGGTCTAACAAGCGCTCCTTGTCTGAAAAGCAAGAGCTCTCAAGTGTGTTGTTGCGACAGTGTACACTGTGGTCTGATTTGATACTAGTCTGACTGCAGTGTTAAGGCCTCTTTATAGGATCGTTTGTACGTGACGTTAGTACCAAGACTTCTTAGGTATAGTGTGTTAACTGAGACCATTTTAGGTTACATATTTTAAAGAAGTTTTATGTAATTTATGCCTTAACTAGAGTATGTTCCTCAGCAGAGACTGAGGTTGTGGTGGAAGATGCAATCGCCTTGATGACAGATTGACTGTCAACACAAACCGTACCTAGTTCGGGGTATAAAGATTGGAGAGATGTCCACAGTGTCGTACAGCCGTCTGTCTACGCTCCCGTCATAGGCGAAGCAGATGCGCTTGCTATCCCAATCTGATCTTGTAGGAAGAGGTACGTTGGCGTGGTTTTTAAGATCTAGTGTAAGTGTAATCTAGTGTAGATCGATCCTACTCTGGCCCATCTCAAGTTTGCTATTTCAATTAAGTGAGTAGAGATATAAGCATTCACTGCTTGTTGTGGGTCCCCCTCTGCCAACGAACACTGAATGACTGATTAGTGAGTCGCCAGATCATTGGGCTTGTCATTTCCTGGAATGTCACAGTGACCTGAGACACAGTCAGTTAGACATTTGTTACTAATTATTAATATAAAGTATTGGAGGTAATAGCTTTGATTGCTAATTTGCTATCAACGCAGATGGCACCCTTCTGCCTTGGCAATATAAAGTGGGCTTCTTTTGACTTGACGACAAGCTGCTCAGATTGCAAAAAAGTTCCTCATGGAACACACTGGAATTGTCCGGCAGTCTGCAGATTTTGGAAATGTTCGGGAATTTCGAAAATGCATCCGCAGCGACACCGTCGTCCATCTCAGAGCCATCAGTGTAGATAGACTTGTTAAAACCCCAACACGTCTGCCTGGAACGACATTCCGTTCTTTCGAAGATTGGAGTGTCAAGATGTTTGATGAATCATATGCGGGGCGATATAGTATGTTGAGGCTGATACAACATCTCTCGGTATAAGATCTAGGATAGTGCTATGACCACGCGGTCATGTCCAGCAGCCAGAAAAGTAGAGGATGTAGCATAACCGTGAGAGCATCTAAAGGCGTCTATTGCAGAGAGTCTGTGATATTGTATTTTTTCTAAGGATCTGCCACAATTCTAGAGATCCATATGTTGAATCGGACAAGCCCCCCGACCCCATAGGATCAACTTTGCTTGATCTATGCTTACTTTTCATCTGAAATTGTGATCTGAGGTGGTGCCAAGGTACTTAGATAGAGGCGATGAAGGGGGAGTATGTAGTATATTGGTTTTGTGAAGTGAAGAGCATCTGTTACATATTGATTGAGTTGATATATAGGCCGCATCTTGTAGCCAAGGTCCTTAAATTAGTCAGTGAAACAATCCCACACAAAAATTTTCTCTTGAAAACACAAGTCATGGATCAGTTCGCACAGTAGGCTAAAATGCCTTAGAATAGATAAAAAACGTGGGAGAAGAAAAAAAAATATTTTTACTATAAAGAGGACTTATAAAGTAATACAGGATGGTCCAGCCATAATGCACGATGTTAATGGTGAGTCACACCATAACGTCAAATTTTCTTGTACTGTTTCGAAAATAAGGTCAGCCAAGCAGTTATCGTGAATGCTGTTCTCTATAGCGAAATGATACCGGACTTCTTATGGCGAATTGAGGATATGGACCTGGACGACATGTGCTTCCAACAGGATGGTGCCACTTGCCACACAGCCAACGAAACAATGGCTCTTTTGCTCGAAAAATTGTGGTGTTCTTTCTTTAAAAGACAAAGTGTACGTCAATAAGACAAGAACAATTCTAGAGCTAAAGGAGGAGATAATTCGGCACATTAACGATATCGAACCTCAATTATGTCCAAGAGTCATTGAAAATATGGCCCATCGGATGCGAAGCTGTGGCGAGAATTTAACCGATATTTTGTTTCACAGATAATTGTCATAGATCCTTCTATCGTAATAAAAAATATTAATTCTCTGAAAACTTTTTGTTTTATTTACAATGAGTCACACACTCAATATGGAAGTGTCCTTCAAATAATTTTCAATTCCATTATGTTCATCGAATGGGTTACTTTCCACCAATCCAGTCTCTGTTTTTATACCAAATGTTCTTGTTTTGATGGCCTCATTTTTTCAATTGTTCGGAGTTCCAATAAATTTTTTATAAATGATTCGTGTTGGTATGATCTTTCGGAAAAACCGAACTTCGACCGGAGATCCGCGGAGCTTTTTTTGTAGGATTCCCTCTATAATATCACTTCCCGGTGACATTTCACAAATATTTGAGGATGTTGCAATTTTCTCTATTTCCTTAATGTGTTAAGTAAGAACCTAGGAAATTTCATCGTTCTATATAACAAATATTGACCTTCACGTTTCAAACTGGAACAAACTCTTGAGCCCCAGGGTCACAAACGAATATATAATAAAAAAAAACGAATTAGAACTGTTTTCCTCCACAAATAATATAGGTAAACAATGAGAAAACAAAAACATAAAATAATTTTTTAATTTTTGTTCGGGCTTACCCCACTGTACACCGTTGAGAAAGTCTTTGGACTGGAAATTGTGGAAAACTCTGCAAAATCAGCTCTCATTCACTATTCGAAGACAATTTCGGAGCATTTTCCCTCAAATCCGCTTGGAGGAAATTGAAAAATAATTTAAAACTATTTTTACTCTTTTCAAATGCACTGCCGTGAGTCCACTTCTAAGGCGAATCCTTCTCTCCATCCCTTTGCGCTCTGTTTAGCTTAAAGCTAATCAAAATGAGTCAACAAACTTCTTCCGACAAGAGAGGTCCAGCATCAAAACAAAAAACGGCGAAAACAGAAAATAAAAGTACGTAAATAAGATCCCAGGTGAAACTTCGGAATAAGATTTTCTTTTCGTTTACCACCTCTCTTTGTTTTCCGCACCCAATTCCTTGTTTCCGCAGCGCAAACGAAAAAAAAGAAACAAATGGGAATTAAGGGTGAGGCGATTCCTCCAGAATGTCGTCGTTAAATGCAATCCAATCTTAAGGTAAACGAAAGGGCATTAAAATCAGCTCAAGGCAAAGGACATTAATGGATTTACATTTTCTTTTATTCATTGCACATTTAGGGAGCCCAGTTCCAGTTCGTCGTCCTGCTCATTGTCTCTGTCCTTTTTACTATCTATGTTTGCGTTTTATCATCCATCCCTGGCAAGGGTGCTGGTGATCCCGAAGTAAAGTTCAAGGACTCATCTGAATTACTTTTCAATTTTCACCCCGGTCGATGGTATTCGCATTAAGCCAGGTTGTGTCGGTCTGTAACAAATGCAGGATTATGATTTGGATTGTTATCGTGTCGGTGGCCAAAGTAAATAATTTTGAGGACCACGCCTCTCAGACAGGTGGAGAGGATAAAACAAAGTATTGACAGATTCCGCACAAGTTCTTCAACTTCGGCAAAACGAACTTTTCCAATTTGACATGGTCGAGGCAAACGACTGAAAGTTGAATTAATTAAGGCGGGTGATTCGGTGTGAGTGATTTCGGTTCTCGCCCCGCACTTGTACCGGCAACCAAGCCATCGAATGCGTTCACTGATACCCGCACTTAATGATGCATGGAATTCTTAAGGAAGACCACCACGAGAAAAATTAATTAAAATGCGAAAACTTAGTGTGAGTGGATTTGGCGAAATCACTGGTTGAGCGGGATCCGCAACCCCCCATAACTGAGCATAGCTTGAGAAGACATCTAAAAACAAATTGCATCCAACAAGCGTCGCAGTTGTGCAGTCCATTAGGAGAGACAAAACAAGATACAGACGGAGGAATAGAAAACGGAACGAGCGGAATTGTAAAACTCCGCTTTAACTTGCCGGAAAAGGAAGTCATTTGCAATTTAATTACAATGAAATGGGCAAAGGAAGAAAAATTAATTGTCCACGAAATGCAATTATCTTATAAAGGATACGGATTTAGGGCCACAAACTGCGGGCTCTATGAATTGCAGCTCATTTCCAGCACGATATTGTCTAATGGATGGTGTATTTGTTGACACAGTGACTGGAGTAGGCTGATTTATGTTAAGTAGACTTCAAGTGGCCAGCCAGACGGGCTTAAATCCATACTCGCATATCTTATGATAGTGTTATGCAATTTATCAGGGTTCCGTGTCACTGCTCTCCCACCGACGAAAATGGTAAAAACACATGAAAAATTAAATTGACATTTTGTGCGTTTACGTATAACTCACGTAATGTTCAACCAATTTACTTGGTTTTTCTTTTAAACTATTCGGAAAAACAATGAGAAGGACATAGGCCCTTTGTTATGCGATGATTTTATGTGATTTCTATACACAAATGTAATTAAGTGAAGACGTTTTAATGCCGCGTATACCGATGATACCAACAGACATAACATTCGAATTCAAACGTTTGCAGTTCCTATTGCGACTCGCCTTTGCAATGCCCATCCATACAGTGCAGCGATAACCTTTGCAAGCGTATGGTTTGAGTTTGGAACATAATTGAACTTTACTATAAATTGATTTGAAAGAATAAATAAAAATGTTCATATTTAGGCACAGGGTAACGCTAATATGTTATAAACAGGACATTTTGTTCCTGGGATACCTCTAGTATGAAGTGTCTGGGCTTTACCATCGACACTCACTTTGCAGGAAGCTCTGACAAGGAGAATCTCGCTGGAAATACAACCAGTCAGAAAGTCAGAATGATGAACAGTACTTGCATATGGGCAATTCATTCTTTAAAATCTTATAAAGTCGAGGGACAGATCGCATTTCCCAGCAGAGCCTTAAAAGGTTGTCCTTATCTCTACCTGGTTGGTCAACATCTTTAAGGGGTGCTTAAAACTCGGTCATGTAGCCAGGCTCTGTAGAACCACTAGCGTGATCTTCATTCCAAAGACTGGAAAATGCCCACATGTTCTGCCAAAGCATCTAAGACCTATAAGCCAAAGATCCATTTTTCTTAAGACATTAATCGTACGGTCAATCTCTCAGAATGAAATCAAAAAGGACAGGTCTATTCAAATAGCCGTTCACGTGTTGACAAACTTAATAGAAAAATTCCTCGAACACAGGGAGTTCTGTATAATTTTACTCCGCAGTGCAAGCCCTAAGATGGTCATTAATTAAAGATTGTTGTCGCCACCCACCGTGTTGTTTGTAGACAGTTCTTCTAATCTCCATGTGGACAAGGATGCGTGCACCATATATGCACTCAAGTGGTCCTAATTTCAATGCCATCATAAAGTGGGATGCCATGAATCAAACTCTTAATGGAGGTGCAGGAGCCAGAAGCCCATAAGTACGTTCAACGGGTCCCAAAATAAGGTCCAAAAGACTCCGAAGAAGATGAAGAAAGTCGAAATGGTGACCCAACCCTTAAATGCGGTCATAAGGGATAACCTCATCTATGGCATCTCCGAGTTAAGCAACGAAGAAGGCAAATTTAGCGGCGAGAACGCCAGGACTTTTATGGCACTGCAAATCAAGGTGATCATCGATTATGTCATGAAGAAACTTTCGAGATCAACGACGGCACCAACTTTCAGCGAGGCTGCTTTGTTTTCCAATGGGACTAAGCTCCTGAAGTCCCATAATCACAGTCAGTCTAGTTCATGAAGGAAGGGGCATCTAAATTCAAGGATCCCCATGCGTATCTGGTGGTGAACCACTGCTCTAAGGTGAGTAAGACATCATACCAGAGCCTGGATACCTCCAGGTCTTGACGAATCCGAGCACATCGTGTTTCTGCTAAGGCAGAAATCCCAGATGTACCTATGGGCAACCAAAATATCCTAAAAGCAAAGAAACGAGAAGAGGTGGGTAGGCTGGTTTCATTCTTTATCAATCAGGAACCGATATCGATTCTGCAAGTCAAGGGTTGGGAGCTGACCCTTGAGGCGACTCAGATCCACCTCAATGTTCAGGATACCAACCTACTTCTAATTGGCCACTGTCTCATAGGCAACCAGGCCAAAAGACTTGGGGCATCTCAATTCATTTCTTAAGACCCCTAAATGACTATAAAAGGTGTCAGAAGAAATCAAGAATACCCAACCAATCCCAATGAAGGAATACAACAAATCCCAAGAGGGAATGCAAAAATGTCAAAAGTTAAATGGATTTAAAAAATCTAAAGCCGTACGTGGTAGCACAATGGATCGGATGGTCTAAGTGGGCAAGTTTTTCTTTATAATCACGCTGTCACCCTACCTACCTTCCTGGATAAAGTGGGAAGATTTACACGTAAGTGCACATAGAAGACCGCTTATGATTCCCACGTGTCCAGGCGATGATTCTCTGCAAGGTTCACCTATCCCCAGGCGGGGTATATTCAAATTGAGAAACACCTTCGAGTGTATTCTCCTGTCTTTGACTTATCACAACTCTCCCCACATCACCAGCCAACTCCAGGTTAAGGCTCTTGAAATAATTCCACCAAGCAAAGGAATACTCTTAAAGTTGGAACATTTCAATTTCAAGAAACGACAACTCCCACTCATTGCCACCACTTGAGCATATTCAAACGTAACACATCCTGACAATAACAGAGATTGATTCAGCTGCTGCAAAACTGCTCACAGGTCTTCCGCCACTTAACACGGCCTTTGTTAACATATTAAATTCAATTTTCCATTTGGAAGGTACGAGCACTTGAAACGTTCGCCTAAGCACACTTTTCTAGCCGGTGTGCGGTCGCCGCTCTAGTTGGCCTTGTCATTGTGGTCAACACTTCAGACGCACTCTACAGTTAATCACATGGGTAGCCACTCTCTCTCTCTCGCTCACCTGCAATTGACATGCCAAAGCGAGTTGAAATCTACTCATTCAAAATCCATGGCATTCCACTTAAAATTTTCAAGACCACCCTCTGCCGGCCTCTTTCCTCTCGTTGACTGTTAATTCCCTTGATTATGACATCAGAGGAGTCACCACAACTCCGGGATTTAGTGTCGCTCCTGGCAATGCAGACATACGGAGAGTGCAATTGAGAAATGTGTTCCAAGGACCTCGTTATCTCACAGCCTGCCAGTGAAAATCTGTGTGTATTTGCAGCTTAATATTTTCATAAATATTTATGTATGCAAAAATCAAAACTGCAGACGGTGCCACATGCTTTGCCCTGGATGGGGGGTGGTGGCGGTGTGTATGTGTGTGTTATTTAGCTGTACCGCTTTTATTATCCTGTAAATTTTCTATTTGACACACGCAAATTTATACGCGTCTGGCTTGGAGTAGCTGTAGCCTAGGTACAATGCTCATACAGTCCGTTGTTGTCACATGTGTTATTGACAGGGATACGACCCTAAGGGCCGTCGTCGTGGAGTGTTCCTCATGGATTTTGTATTGATTAAGTTTCCTGCCGAATGAGCGTCCATTCAAATGGGGGGAGAGTTAGATGTTCATTAATGCCCCATTGTTGAGCGATAATCATTTTAATCGGTCTACAATTTCAAAGGGGTGCTTCTGCGAAATGACTTCCTGGTCGTTCTTGTCCAGATTTGTTCCTCGTCTTTGAGTCTAAAATAATGCAAAACCGATCCCGTACAAATGGGACCGAAATCCGTGTCAAAAAACATATACATCTTTTTTTGTATACAGCACGTTTCCCTGAAGCGTTGTGATGTATTTCGCAAGCTAATGCTCAAATAATAGCCACCGACGCACAATTAACCCTCGATTTTGTGATTTATAAAACAAGCGCTGACAAGACGCCATGTGGGCAGAAAGTCGATGACGGAAATGCGACGCCTCTGATGACAAATGGCGTTTTGATTAGAAGAATACGCTTGAAAAAAATATTCGAGAAAATGCCATGTACTTTGGGGCTGGGGGACTATATTATCTGAGGTGGGACCATATGCTGCAGTTTTTTGTGCCTTACAGTCTCTACTTTAAAACTCTGGGGTCTATAAGGCACACAGCCTTTGATACAATTAAAGTGTGATTACGCCAAAAGAAAAATATCTATGATTGGATTTTAACTGAAGGCGGAATGGATGACAAGTCCACCTCAGCTAAAGCATCAGTGAACTCAATTCATCTTATGCCCCATTGATTTATTTTTGTTTCCCATCCACAAAAGAGGCAATCTTACCTCTAGATGCAAATTACTGACGGTGGCGTTACAGTCCGAAGTGGACTTAGGCCTCAACCAGCAAGCGTCTCCAGCCAGCTCGATCTTTAACTAGCTGCCTAAATTTCGCACGCATAGTTGGTTGAGGTCCTTTTTCACAGTCTACTGCTCCGTCCGCCCGGGGTGGATTCGAAGACTTTCCGGGTGTAGGCATTTAACTAACCTTCTCTGCTTTAGGCTCGGCGAATCTGCAGACGGCGGCCTAAATGGGTCTAGCGGTGAACGAGGGCAAAACGAAGTATACGCTGTCCTCAAGAAAGGGCATACAACATCGACGTGTTGGAGAGAGCGTCAAAATGGGCAGCTATAACTTCGAATTAGTCATACTTCGACTACATCCGCTCCGCAGTAAATAGTGTGAAGGACATCAGTACCGAGATCAAACACAGAGTAACTCTAGTATACCACTGTTTTTATGAGCTGAGTAATAGAGCCATCTCTCGAAGAACCGAGTTGACTTCTTATAAGACTTTGATCATCCCAGTCCAGCTGTATGGCGCGGAGGCATGGAAAATCTCAAAAGCGGATGGGGAAGTTCTTGGTATCTTCGAGAGAAAAGCTCTGTGTGCGATCTTTGGTCCTGTTTGCGTTTCTGGAGGAGAAGATTCAACCACCAAATGTACGGGCTGTACAGCGACATGAGTCTAGCCAGGCGTCTACGGATCCAACGCCTAAGATGGCTAGGTTATGTAAAGCGTATGGATGACTCAGCTCCTGCCCGAAGAGTCGTCGACTCCGAACCCGTGGGCCAACTCAACAGAGGACGCCTGCGTTTAAGGTGGCGCACACAGGTGGACAGTACCTCAACCAACTTGGCGTGTGACACTGGAGGCAGCTACCCAGAGAGAGCTAGCTGTAGAGGCTAGTTGGTTGAGGCCCAGAGCCGCACCGGACTGTAGCGCCAAATAAAGAAGAAGACGACTCAGAAGACAGGGCCGGAAATCACTTGAAGCATTTTCCTTTCTAAGCAGTCTGTGTTTTTGACAACGTCGATAACTCCATGTCGGTGCAACAACTACAGAGCCATTTTCCTGCTAAACGTCGCCTACTAATTGCTGTCCAGCGTACTGTCATATAGATGTAATGCATTAATCAGCACGTAAGAGTGTGGCTCTCGGCCCGGCAAATCGACTATAGAGCAAATTTTCAAACTAAGGCAGTTACTGGAGAAGGCTTCCCATTTTCAAATCGATACTCACCACATTTTCATCGATTTTATACGACAGCATTCATCGCAAGGAAGTATTACAAGCGATGGCCGAATTCGAGCTCACGGAAAAACTGATCCATTTGTGTAGCACCACGCTCTCATATACGCGATGCACCATGCAGGTGCTATGGTCGATCAAAGGACCTCTGAACCACTCGAAACCTGTACCGGATTTCTGCAACGGGATATGCTGTCGTGTGGTTTCATCAATTTGGTACTGAAGAAGATGTGCCACGGGCACCTGTAAGCAGGGAAGCCACTATCTTCTACAATTGAGTCCAACTGTTGATGTACGCAGTTGGAACGTATGGGTCGCCGTGGCGTAGTGGGTAAGTGCGTCGACTCCTACGTAGAGGGTGCCAGTTTCGATACCCGAATTTACCACCTTTGATAAATTACGGCTCCACCTCTTTCGAGTCACTGACAATGCTCAAGGAGTATTCCTGTCCAAAAACAGCTTGGTCAACTTCGCCGTTCGGAGTCGGCATTAAACTGTAGGTCCCTTCCACTCGTGAATGAACAATAGAACGCATAACACGAGTGGTTGCTGGGAATCTAGGCCCAGTCTGCCTCGGGCTGTAGCGCCACCCATATTATTATTATTATGTTGGAACATATAGAACGCCGCATACGCCTTCTTTGTGCGATCCTCCGTATTATACTACCAGAAGAGTTTGGGGTCAAGCTAAAAAAATTCTAAATACTTTGCTCTTTTTGAGAGTTTTAGTTTGACACCTATATTTCGGAAGGTGAACTCGGGAATACTTCCCTTTTTAGTAAAGAGCAGCAACTTCCTTCTTTTTAGCAAAGAGCAACCGTTCAATTCCATCCTCAAGCAAGTCCTCCGTCCTCGTGCAAGTCTATGACCGAGACACTCTTTTAGCGCTAGAGCAAATTTTCCTAATACAAGGAAGGCTAAGTCCTTATGATTTCGTCAACCACTAGGATCCATAGGCGATTAATCTCCTTCTTGGGGTATCCCTCTGTTCACCTTCCAGCATAGATCGCCTACGAATGATTAAGGGTTATTTTATTCTCCAAAAGTTAAACACAATTTTAGGATTTTTCTCTTCAACTTCTGGATTTGACTTCATTCAGCCAAGTTTTATGGCTTAAACTTTCAATTTACAACTCATGACTGACTTCTCATTTATTCAACTTACGGAAATAGGGCTCTTAACCACTCTCTTTTTTTTAATAATCGTAGGCCTGCCTGTCTGTGTATACACTGGGTGGGATGATTGTGATTTCACTAACCCTCGTCTCTCAAAGCGGAAAAATATAATGATGATCGAACCAACACAGGATTCATTGCTGTGAAACGAGGGAAGATGCTGACCGTTTTGATTTGATTTAAAATAATGAAGTATTGATAGAATAAATAGATTTTTTTTTTTCATTTTTAACACACTCCTTGAATTACGGGCAATTACACACTGACCAATCGTATTACAATATTATGCGCTAGGATCAATTCAATAAGCGAATGCAGAGTTCATTAGTGTAAGCATTACAAATGTGCATAGTCGCTTCTGCTGTTCTCCATAACATAGACGGAAACTGAGCCTGTGCGTTGAAATGGTGACCAAAACCAATTTTCAACTTGCTGATTAAGTCTCGAGTCGAGACCAACTTTGCAGTTGATCAACTCCCCAGTTTCCGCAAAATTGAGTAATAGTGAAGAAAACGACTCTTAATCAGTCGTGATCGCAATATCAGTGCGATCTATTTTTAGAGCCCTGCCTTGACTGCTGCTTTATGGAGGTTTGTCCAAATTGTATCATATGTTGCTTTGTTGAACTCTTCGACTATATCAAGGAATGCGCTCATGGTGTCATTCCTTTTGAAAAGATGCTTTTTCGGCGGTGGACACTATTTGCTGTAATCCGGCTTCCACAGATCTGCTCATATGCATCAGAAGCTACTGCCTGGCTGATCGCCGACTTAGATGATCCTCAACTAGCTGATCCCCGACTTAGATGTATCAAACTTTCTAGAGTTCTTAATAAGATGCTCTGAAGGGTCTGCAATCCTTGCCTGTGGTGTGAACGTAAGTGATACTCGAAAGTCACAGACAACCCTCTTGGATAAAAATTCGAACTGAAATCTTCTGAAACTTCACTACTTATAGTATGCCATGATCGCGAGGTATCATCCAATTTCTGTAAAGCTCCGTAGTTTCGGCGCACATTTTCGGGGTTTCGAAATCTCGCTCTTTCGGGGAACCTAGTTGAAACACCCTTGAGTTTATCCATGCAAAAGAGGTTGGCTTTGGGTTTAGAGAGAACAAGACTCCTCATGAACTTTAGTTTATTTTGGTGTTCACTTTCTCTTCCTGTCAACTAGCAGCTGTTAACCCACTTGACCGAAATTGATTGAATTTGATTGGTAATAGTATTTAAATTCATTTTAGACTCGGTGGGAATTTCCTAATGAGGTTTCAGTACATCCAAACCTCGCGATTTCTGTTCGGTGGGAACATAGTACAACGCTCATATATCGTCTTTTGCTCCCAAGACTACCCTGCACCTTCTAGATAGAGTCCAAAAGCGAGCGATAAGCTTATAGGAGACAGCAAAATCGCTGAGTCATTAGACCTGCTCGAACATCGACGTACCGGCTCTTCTTTGTCAGTATTTTATCGCTATTTTAACAAACAGTACTCAAGTGAACTAGCCAACTGCATTCCTCCTCTCCTTGAATTCACCCGCAATACTCGTCTCCCCAGGAATGCACAGTTTACCCTCAATCCTACTTCTAAACACAAATCAAACTTAGAGACTCGATCTTCATCCGCACAACATGATTGTGGAATGCCCTTCTTAGCCTAATATTTCCCATAGACTACAACACGCAGATATTTAAGCCCAATGTGGACCGTGCTGTGACTGCACACCGGAAACTTAATGTTATTAACAATACCTTGAGCGCGCGCAAGTTATAAAAAAAGGATCACAATAGTGCTTTCAGTGTATTAGCACACGAAGTGATAGTAGGCTCGTGATCGTGGGATCGTGGAAGCTCTTCAATATGTCATAATACTGACGACAAACACCTAATTTTATTGTCTTGTTTGCGTGGCCAAGCTTGTCTCAGTGCAGTTGTGATCTGAGCACCGAAAAGCGTTGATGTATTGGCTAGTTGACACTATAGTGTTGGTTCCCACACATCATTTACGAGGATGAAAAAAACAAATCTTATCTTCTCAACTACAAATGCCATAAATACTTGGCAGATCTGTTCACATAGTTAATTCTTGAATATTTATCTAATTGAAGCCAATATTTGCTTGGAAAAAATTACGAGTAAGCCTTAAACGTCTCCAACCAATAAACTCACCTCGATGCCATAAATAACACCGCCGTCACGCAGATTGTTAGCCAATCCAACAGAAATGTTCACACATCAACCTGTCTAGTCGCAGCCAAGTTCACGAGCGCATACCACAATTGCGCCCATCCATCCAAAGCGTCTGAAGATGTATTGTGCCCCTCAGTCAGCGCACCATTTCCGCGTTCTCAACCCAGGAATTTACACAAAAATGTCTAAAGGCCTTGCAGCTTTTCATTCATCCTGGTGACGGCGGAATTCCCGAAAATACAAAATAAACGACCAAAAAGAGGGAACAACAAAACTTTTTAAAAATGACCACCACACTCCACCTGGTACTACAAGGGGTGACTTTTATTCTCAATCGTAAATTACAACAATTAAACAGCAGCATGGTGCTGCTGGCCCTTTGGGACTGCGAAAATTTATATGGCCGCATGTTTTCAATTTTCCTTGCACTCCGCCCGATGGAAACTTCTACCGGAAGAGGAAGAATTGAAAACTCTTTCGTTTTGCAGCCGACAATTTTTCGGTGACAGCGGACACATTCCTTTGCTTTAGGCAGGGAGGCAGGCATGCCGACCGAGGAGAGGCGAATGGAATAGGTTCGTTGGAACTGAAAAACATTTTCCCAACACTGTTCGGCCGAATAATGTATATACAAAGCGGAAAGAAACGACACTTTCAGTTGATATTTTGTGAAGGAACTGGAATAGCTCTGAAGACGAAAAAAGGACACATCAACTGTGCGCGCGAAAAACTTTGAATTAAGAGAAATTCCGCAGTTGGCATTCCAATCATTGTTTCCTCAATATCAGTGAATTTTTCATTTTCTCGCCAATGCAAATGGTCGACTTGTCTCTCGGTCTCCTCCTCACTAACTAACGGTTATGGGTAAAGTTTGGTTATTTCAAATTCCAGGAAGCAAGCGCTCGCTGCCCCAGCAATCTCTGAGTGAGCAGCGAGAAACTGAGACCAGACCGAGCACCACTACCACCATCAGTGGCGATTACTTTTAGTGGATAATTTCCCTGACGGAGTGTGGAATTCTCCACAGTTGATGAGGAACAAATTTCACTCCCATACTCTCGGGCGGCACC
Source organism: Eristalis intricaria (assembly GCA_964034865.1). Lineage (NCBI taxonomy): Eukaryota > Metazoa > Arthropoda > Insecta > Diptera > Syrphidae > Eristalis > Eristalis intricaria. Next base: position 60,569,834 of record OZ035877.1, on the reverse strand, counting down.
GCACCCACTAACAAGCGCACCAACGGCACTCAATATAATAGTAAAATAATAATAATAATTCGGTGGAAATTAGAAAAGTTATTGGCGATTGCGAACTGGTCATTAACTGCTGCAATCGAGGTTGTAAATTTTCAATTTTTACTCCCCCCTCTTCTTGAACTTTTACACCAGTGATGTTATTTTACGTGTAGCTTCGACGAGTGGGAGTTTTTCGCGAAAGTCCGGATGGCGCGTCCTGAAGTTTTCTGCTTTGTTCAGATCCTGGATTTGAACTCGACCGAGATTTTGATTATATCTGCACAGTGAGCCCGATTTTATAATCATTTTATGCGCTGGCAGGGGCGTTAAGTGATTGGTTATATGAGTTCTGTGAATTGGACTGGAGGAATGGCGTTTGTTTCCATATTTCAGACTGAATATGACCTAGTTTTGGATGCCTCTCTGGCCTTAATTGAACATTAAATGTTAAGGTTCTCCGTACTACGGCCGGTATAGACATTTTTGGGGTGTTGGTCACCTTTTACGCTCCGATGGGGGCTTGGGGCAAAACGTTGACATGAACGACTATGGTCACTTGACGCCACTTCTTATCATATTTTTATCAGAGTCCCCATAGTTTTTATTAAGCATTTCTTGGTTTTGGTAACGGTCTTAGCACGCGGTCGGCTTTGTTCTTGTTTATTTCCCCGAGCATAAACCATGCGGTCAGAGTTGAGTTGATAACGGCGTCCACTCAAACTATGTCGGCAACGATGTCCTTGCAGATGTCGCAGCACTCCGAGACCAAATGCTATCAGCACTATATTCAGTCCGTAATTAAACGTTGGCAATGATGCATCAGTGGACCCTCTATCGATGTCTAGAAGAAATATCCTACTGCAGGCAAACCGTTTTCGATATATGGGCGACTTTTCAATGGTCCGGTCCAAGAAGTTAGCTTTTGCCGTCACTTTGCCGACACTTTTTCTTCTCCTTCTACTGCTATTAGAAACTTTTTTTTATGATTCTTAAAGAGAAACGTAACCATCATACGTGATTTTTGCGTAACTTAAACCGTTCACGCAGCGCACGCAACGAAAGCTCTCAAAAAGGAATAATTTGTTCCCGCTTTTTCATCATTCTTCATTAATGCTTCGGCCTTATTGGTTGGACAGAGTGATGTTATAAAGCCAAAAGCCTTGCTTGATATATGAACTATCCAGCACAACACTAATCTTCCAGTTCAAACCAATAGATGCTGTGATTAGCCTGTTCAACCGAACAAACTCGTCAGCTTTATAATATTAGTATAGATACAGTAGACTCTCATTAAGTCGAACTATCGCGGGACACCATCATTTGTTCGAGTTAGAGGGAGTTCGTCTTGGGAAGATCCCACTGTATTAAGATTCGACAACTCCACACGTTGTGTGTTTTATTATAATTTATATCCCAAATTTAAGTCGCTTTTAACCGCGGATTACAGTTAGTAATAAATAAGTTCGTTTTGGGGAGGGTCCACTGTATAAAGCTGTAGAGTTTGTTTCTCTTTTTCTTAGGAACTATCAGCGCGATTTGAAAAATTCGGTTTGCGTTAGATAAGTTGCTTATCTAGGAAAATTCGCATGAATTTATAGTTCGCCAAATTTTATTTTAACTAAATTCATTCCCCCAGGCATTTCGGTAATACTAAGGAAAGTAGCGCTGCGATCAAATCGTTTAAGAATGCAATACAAAACTGAACAGAAAGACGGTAAGCGCAAGAGAGCAAGAAGATATGATACGACTGGTTGGCGCAGTTGTTTAGTCGGGTTCTCGGTTCAAATCCCAGTGAGAGCCAAGATAATACGCTTTTATTTGGTTTTAAAATCTGGTCTAGTCACCATTTGCCATTGTGAAAAATTTACCGACACTATCTTTCAAGAGAACACACCTAAAGCTTTAAACTTTCAACGTGACGATGACTGTGTCTTAAAATAAATTATATAATATAATAATAATATGGGTGGCGCTACAGCCCGTAGAGGGCCAGGGCCTAGCTCCTCAGCAACCACTCGTGCTGTGCGTGCTATTGTTCTCTCACGTGTGGAAGGGACCTACAGTTTAATGCCGACTCCGAAAGGCGGAGTTGAGAAGCTTTTTCTAGACAGGAATACTCTTTGAGCAGTGTCAGTGACTCGAAAGAGGTGGAGCCGTGAAATATGAAAGGTGGTAAATTCGGGGATCGAACCTGGCACCCTCTGCGTAGGAGTCGACGCACTAACCCACTACGCCACGGCGACCCACCCACCCAAATAAATTATATAAGTTAAGTTATTATATAAGTTAACAGATAGAAAAGAGAAGTAAAGTTAGGACAACTCACACGCTGTGTGTTTTATTATAATTTATAGCCCAAATTTAAGGCGGGCTAAACCGCGGGGAACAACTAGTAATAAATAACTTAATTATTCCATCGTTAAACTTCCAAGTTCCCGGAACCCGTCAAGCAGAAATTATACGTGCAAATTGAACTCTCGCACAAGAATGCGAAAAGTATTCCCCGAACAGTGTTAGAATACCATCAGAGACATTATTCAACCGGCAACAGCTCTTACACAAACCGCACAAACATTTTATCGACAAATTTTTTTCCCTCTTTTGAAACGGCTTACTACCACCACAAGACGTAAACATGTCAACGCAAGGGCATGACTTGATGAAGGACGAGCTCGCTGGAGCGTTGACAATTTGAAAATCATCCGGTCTGAGCCTGGGAACAACCCTTTAAGTACTTGTTACAACAACCAAACACGCCCAAAAAAGAAACGAAAAATGAGTAGATCCTTGCCAGTCGCCCCTCTGGAGATGGAAACATTTTAATGACCAAAACCGGAAATCTTCCGAACGACACTTCTCACCAAATGAAACCGCAACTTTATGCACGCAATCCGTCTTAGCGATGGCACTGAGAACATCCTTCCTTTAACCCTGCGAAAAGGCGGTGGTTCACAGAGATTATGGTGTGCCGTCTTTTTGTGTCTATTTTACTGTTGAAACTTGAAAAATAAATTAAGAACTTTTCTTATTTGTCATTCTGGCGAAGAAAAAAATAGAAGTACTCCGAATCTGTCAGCAGATAGATTCGGTGCTTCTGGGACTTTGGATTCGGTTGTGCGGTTCTACTTAATTCTCGCTTTGCTGTGAACATCTGAAGTCTTTTCTAGATACTTGTGTATTTATGTATGACAACTGATTGTCCGACTGTGCGTCTTCTTGGTTTGCACATTTCACGATTCGGGGGCAGTTTGAAAAGTCACTGACTTTCTGAATAAAAATATATTTTTCGGCAAACACAAATTTCAACTGAGTCTCCTTTCAGAAATGAAGTATTACAGATACTCCCGACTTCTACCTCTCATTTCCCTTCAGATTTGTGACAACTGTTTTTTATAACGTGTTCATAAACCAAATTGAACAGAGGACGGCATTTACGTTATGTCGTGAATAACCGTCAAAAATTCATGAATATCTGTCAAAAAAGTACTCAAATTCGTCGATGGACTAGGGGGCAATCAGCTGTGAAGTCGGCTATCTCTGTAATACTTCATTTCTGGTCTCCTTTTTATTCCCTCCAAACGTAGGTTTCGTCCCAAATCTCATACCACCAAGTCAATTCTTCGGTTTGGAAACAGGAAATAATAGCGGGGCACTAACTGCATTGTCCACCTGTGCATTGTTTCGATGGAAGAGTACACTTTTTTTCTCTCAAATGCGTAAATGCCTGCTTCAAATACATATCGAATCTGCTCAAAAGGATTTTGTATATTGCTTGCCATGAGTCTTGTTTCTGGAATGTTCTACAGCTGCTCTTATGCTGTGCCAACCAAGGAGCCCTCAGTTCTTCGTCGCAGTTGTCGGAATTCAGTTAATGGCTTTCTGGCAACCGATGGGTTGCCGTGGGACAACACAATAGAGAACGCCCACGGAACCGATGGCGCACCCAGGTGGAGAAGGACCTCAATCAACTTGGTGTGCGCAGTTGGAGACAGATGGCTAAAGATCGTGCCGGCTGGAGAGGATTGCTGGTTGAGGCCCACGTCCACCCCGGACTGTAGCGCCAACAGAAGAAGAAGAAGAAATTGATATCATTCTTGCCCCTTCAAAATCAATAATTGAGCAGCGTATGTGGATAAATATAGGATATGGATAAGGCAGTACGATGAATACTAATGTCACTGCAAATAGGAGTCGGTTTGGTACCCGGGAGATATATACTCGTCGTCGTCCATCTCTGGAAGCGATGACTAAACAGCTAAAACTTACCCTGCTGGAGACGCAACATCGCAGGTTACTACGAAACGACATGCTTGGACCAGTCTGGCAAGAAGACTCAATGTAGCCTTTTGAAGCTGTCGTGACGAGAAATCAACTGAAAAGGTATCACTTCATTTTGGCTCGGCTCTAGTAACCTCGTAGTCCACTGATGAATCTGAGCAATCCGAACAAAACGCCTACAGATTTTCTTCGTCGACACATCGATATCTACTTCCTGCTCTAAATTGTTACATTTACCTTCAAGTCAATGGATTACCTTCCAACAGATGGAACGTGGTCTAAGTGAATTCTCAGTCCACCTCTGCTTACCTCATTCAAGTCATGCAAAAAAGTCACCAGCTTCTAAGATCTCTTCTCAAGGAAAGTACTATGCACTGTGAATATGGAGCTCCTGAATTCGGCCCTCTCAATATTTTAGCTTGCATTTTGCCATGCAACATAACCAGACCTAAATAAATGCCGTCATAGCAAGCATTGCTTGCATGTAGCTAATTTTAAGTTGCGAAAGTGAACAGAGTGGACGTTTCGAGAAACGCTTTGCTTTTTTTTTATTGTGATTGATATATTCCTGCAGTACGCGCACACACACTTGCACATGCTATTTATTTATGGATTCTTTCATCAATCAATTTCATAAAAAAAAATTGTTGTATGAATAATTTAAATGATTTCTTTGCAAACTCCACTCACCACTGTGAGTGCACTTTAGAATGGAAACTGTGAAATAGTTTTCTTGGTCACCATGTCGGCAGACTCGAACTGGATCAACGATTATAAAGAAATTAACGAACTCCACTAATGGTTTCGTTCTGCATTCTTCTGTACTCGCGCATTGTTACGAGTTTTACATTTTTTTTTTATTTCACTTTTTTCGCTGTGCGAGTGGGTTTAACGTTCGAGAACAATTGTAAACTCAAGTGGATATGATGTTTAATGGTTGCCGGCAGTGGTGGATTGGCAATTGACCAGTTCCTGTGGCCACTAATGATGCCAACCACATTCGTATTAACATTTCTGGCATACAATGATTAATGAAAACGAAAATATATTTCATTGTTATTTCATGCTGATCAAAAATGCAATTTTCGTTTAACGATAATAAATTTCACATTCAATCAGCCACAAATTGAAATCCAATCACAAGCATTAATTAATTAATACTTAAAGTGTCGTCAACAAGGTGGTTGTTGTGGCCAGACCACTAAACGATTATACCTTTAAGCTTTAATGTCATATCCTTCGATCTGCTGTCACATGCATAAGCTCATTTTGATTTGCATTATTACATGTGCACATATTGGTCGTTTCACTAAGCCTGCCTTATCTTTTGGTGTACGACGACAGAAACCATTTCGATTGAGAAATAGAAACATTTTATCTACATTTGCATGTGCTCCAGGGATTCAGGGAGTCTGCACTGAAACTTCTTCTTCTTTTTTATTTGGGGCTACAGTTCGGGATGGACCTGGGCCTCAACCGACAAGCCTCTCCAAGTAGCACGGTCTGGCTCGCTGCCACCAGTGACGTTAATAGTCGAACACAGCGAACCGTCAATGAAGGAAAAACGAAGTAGATGCAGTCATCGAAAAATGAGACACAACATTGCCGACTCGGCCAGAAAGTCACCTATAATTCGAGGTAGTGGAGGACTTCATCTACCTCGATCCCCAAGTAAATAGTACGAACATCCTCAGTACCGAGATTAATTGCATAATAACTCTTGCCAATTGTTGCTTCGCTGGGCTAAAGAGGCAATTGAGTAGTAGATTTCTCTCACGAAGGACCAAACTTATATTAGAACAAATCTTGATCATTCTGGTCCAACTCTCAAAGGGCGATCAAGAAGCCCTTCGAGAGAAAAGTTGTGCCTTCAATCTTTGGTCCTGCTTGCGTTGATGGCATTTAGAGAAGGTTCAACTATGAACCAGTATGAGCTGTACAGCGACATAGGCCCAGCCAGGCGTCTGCGTATTCAATGCATAAGATGCTTAGGCCATGTAGAGCGCATGGTCAACCCTGCTCCAGCCCTAGGAATCTTCGATTACGAACCAGTGGGATAATACCATAGAGAATGGTACACCTAAGTGGGGAGGGACTTCAACCAACTTGGCGTAGCAAAATTGGACGCAGCTGGAGGTGGTCGTTGGCTGACGCCTGGGTCCATCCGTATTGTAGCCGCCCTAGAAGAGGAAGAAGGTAGGTAGGCTGGCTGCTAATGGATCGGCCAGCACACATAGACCATATTGGTCCATTGTTCTACCCACAGTCAGACTACTACCACTGATTGCCTACTGCAGTGATAGTGCCATTAATTTGATCCCAACTGGACAAGATTTGAAAACCCGATAAAAGCGAATTAACTTTGCTTTCACTGGGCTTCGAACCGGGGACCCCACTAACCAAGGGAGGCACCCGCTGCGCCATCCAGTCGTCTTGACAGAAGAAGAAGAAATTGAGTCAGGTCCAGGAACCAGGATTTGGAAACCAACATTATTAGCGTAATTGTACTGACCAACACAGGAAGCAGTTAAACTTTGAGAATATACTATGTTCCTACGGTGAAGTCAAGTGTCACATTTACACGAAATTATATTCAAAAAGTTTGGAAAAAAGATTCTTACAGGTCACAATAAAGCATCGAAATTTATTTTGAGCGTCTAATGTAAAATTTAAAAAAGAACAGGTTTTAATGAATCCATATAAATAGAGACTAAACAAAACAATCCCTACAGCTAACTTCAAAGAAATTACAGCCAACCTAAATTAAAGTTTGATGATAATCCATATGAATGCTAAATTCACGTGTAATTAGATCACATTTCACGTGTCTACTCACAATTAAATCACGGAGTAGTTTATGGTCATGGCACCATAAACTCACTAATCCAGCATTTTTTGTCAGATCCTGTACACAACTTACAACCCGTGTACATCGTGACGTTCGTTTCTGGTAAATCTGACTACTACTCCGCGAGCAGCACGTGGTTCAATCTACAACACGAGCACGTTTCATAATTCACGGTTCAACTCTTTGGAACTACTGACATATCAAAGTAAGAGAAACCAAAACAGAAGAAGAAACTGTAGCACGCACAACACGAGTGGTAGTTGGAGAAGGTAGACACATATCCTCTTCGAACTGGACTGCCATCAATATCAGTAATATTAATCAGTAGAAAATATGCCCTACAAGACTACATCATTATTTGAAGTAAGTCATGTCATGTAATATTCCGGGTATTTCACGTGTCCTCGTACGCACGTGAAATCCTAGACCACAAGACAGAAAAAATACTACAACATTACAAAAAATGTGTCACTTTTAGTGGAAATATAAAGAGACAAGGAAAAAACTGTTCTCTTCCCTCGATAACATTAGACTTAAAATTTAGATCTTTAAATACGAAGTGGAAGTCGTCGATTGTTGGCTGAGGTGCCCGGTTTTCAGTTTCGTAGATGAGGGCTTCAGCTGTTTTAGACCGTCCAATAATTCAGACAGAAGCGGATGCCGTAAATCTACATAAGCTGTTTGTTCGGTAAAGCAAGTCAGTAACATGATTCTTCGGTGTCTCTCCTCTGTCTTTTAGAGACCAAAGGCCAGCCGACCTTTACAAGTGAGAAGCCGTATTCAGATTGACCCTGGTAAGGAAAGTGCAGAAGTACAGGTTGTGCAGAGGAATTCCATCCAATTTTCATATTTATTCTTATATTCTGCATATATTCTACTCTAAGCTAAGCTTAACACTAAACTATATCTTTCGACTTGTACTATGAAATTACAATTATTGCTGATTATTGCATTTATAAAAGATTGAAACTAAGAAATGTTTTGGAAAAAAATAAAAACTTAACATTTTTTAACCTAAATAGTACTTAAGCTTACCTAAAATAAATCTTAACCTACTTAACACTATGTGGGATGCATATATTCATGATTCAGTCTATATATTTCATTATATGTATATAATCTTTACATATATACATTCCATTGTACCCCTTGCATACTTATTTTTAAAAGATTAATGGCACCGCATGTTTGTTCTGGATCAGACCGGGGGGATAAAGCCATTAAGGCGCACCCTTTCAAGATGTTAGTAGTTAGGGTAGTAATCCCCAGAGATCAAGTTGGTCGTAGAGAGTATAGACCTTACAACATGTCTACTAAACATGTCTCTTGATTAGGAAATTGCCAACTCTTATCAAGTCTGCCCTGCTATATAGGACCACGGTTTGATCGAATTTTTCGTACTGAGACTCTGGTGCTCAATAAAGGCGAAGGCAGGAGACAAGCCGTCTCAAATACACGAATCTTTTCCATCAAGCTAGCTCTCACGTTGAACTACACGTGATAAAAGGTAAGCATCGGCCGGATAAAGGCCATGTAGCCATGCCATTTTATCCATCTCTATTCTACCCGCCGCTTTTCATCAAGGAATCTCTGGCCTCCCTAGCAAAAACAAAAGACACTTACATTATCAATTACGGATTCCGTTGGGTCACACATAAAGTGTACAAGAAGGATGGGGAGGGATCCCAGGAAGGCCGAACAGTCAAGAGCCTTAATTTGAGCTGTCTGACAAAGAAAAAATTCCAGTTGTAGAGAAAGTGTCCGTCTTTGAGGTATTGGATGGAGAGCCCGAAAGTCGTACTTCGGAGTCTCACTGGAATGGAAGTCGGCACACAGCTACACGGCTCATGACCATGTTGGATTCCCGCCGTCAGAACAACTGTGAATTGCGGATGCGAAGAGAACCAAGACCGCACTCAACCCGGGGTGTGATGACTAATTCCTGTGTTTGGTATGGCAGAACGTCTTATAAGCCCAGGCACTCAGTTTTGCCATTTTTCTAGCGAACACCCATATAATCCTGCACAATGTTTATTCCTCGTGCAGTGATAAAAAATCAAGGAAAAGGCACAGTTAAAGTTAGAGATTCATTCTTCAGCCGCACTACACGAATGCCCTTCTTCCCAAGCCTAAAATCCGCAGATACTTAAGACCAATATGCACAGGTAACTCCTCTCCCTTTCTCCCTCTATACCTTCGGCCCCCGTGATGTGTCTTAACCCCGGACACTTAAGGATGTTAGTAATACATAGAGCGCACCAAATTATAAAAAAAGAAATGATGCCTACCATTGTTCAAGTTAAATTTGTTAACCATCATGACGTAGATACTTCATTTTGTGAAAACTTTATTCGCTGATAGCCGTTCAAACTGAAAAGACGTTTATTTCATCTGAACGTCCTCCACACAAAAATTTGTGCTCCATTTGCAAGGTAAGTATCGACTTCCCTGAATACCGCGCGAGTTAAGTATTGGTCGTAATTCTTAAAAATAAAAATATACAATGTGTCACCATACTTGCTTGTGTTTGCATTCTTCAATTGCACACCATAAATTCTTATCGTCATCACTTTTATGTGACCCATAAAAGTAACGATGACCGAAAGAGTAAACAAGGAAAGTGAACCAATGCATTCGGTTAACCTATTGAGAAATAGGGAGAATAAAACCAATGCATTCGGCTGACCTCTTGAAGAATGTAAGCCCAATCAAGTCAATTGGGGGACCGTGTTGAAATATTAAAAATAACAAAACCTTCTTCGGGCATTCGATTCGATCTGAGTGGTAGTTCATAGTAAACTCTCATCCGGATAGTACGGTGCAGCCCTGCTTAAGACAGCGGCCGTATTATTAATAGTAAATAAAGAACTAAAACCGTAATTATAATAGAATATATATAATAAAGAGAATATATTAAAAAAAAAATTACGAAGTTCAGTTATTTATTTGGCGCAGTCGGTAGGATCAGGTACAACTATCCTGATCCACATTGAGAAAGTTCAATTCGCATTTCCTTAACCGCAATTTTCGACGAACGAAAAAAAAAAAAAAAAAAAAAACACGGGAAAAGATTGTGTATAGTGAAACCCTTCTAAAACCGTAGTGGAAGTTGTTGGCATATAGTAATAGTGAAACGGGAAATATGGCAGAAAATCCAAACGTCATCCCTGAGGTATCCAACCGGGATATCCTAAATAGTATAATGGCTATAGTGGCGAGAATACCACAGCCGAGTCATGGGAGCAACGTGTTACGGGAAATTCAATACTTACCCGAATTCGATGGGGATAGCGAATCCCTAATGCACTTCATCGTAATGATAGAGAACCACCTTCGGAATACTATTGGAGATTACCAAGCCACCTGGAACATCATACAACAAGTGAAAATCAAAGGTCGAGCTATGGACCTACTGATCATCAATGGAGTCACTTCGTGGGAACAGGCGAAGGAGTTATTTAAACAACACTATCGACCGGTCATCAGCAGCAGCGATCTTACGAAGGAAATCAGCAATATGAAAGTGAGTTCAATATATGATTTGACCAATAAATTAGAATACCTTTTAAGCAAAGTAAATACATATGTAGTATTCTGTGACAATCAGGAACAAGAAAAACTATTGTACTATAATATTATAATAAACAAAATACGAGAATTAACAATAGGGAATTTAGCCAGAGAAATTAGGAATCTGTATGATTTACATGAAATAAAGAGTATTTTATTCTCCTACATAGGATACGATAATGGAAATTTAAGGAATAGTGAAATAGTTAGAACCACGGCAAATTACAATAACCAAAACAAAAATCATAGGTTTAGTCTCCCCGACAAGGAACGACGACCCAGTTACAATAATGGTCACAATAATAATTTTGGTGGACAAAATCATTCGGGAAGGTTTAGACAAAATGAGTATCGCTACCAAAATCACACTACTTCACAGAGACCTTTCCAGAACCACTCCATACAGAATAGACAGAATAGACTAGAACCAATGGATACCAATAATATCCAAACAAGTCAGGAACCGATCCGTCAGGACATTAACTCAGTAGAACCGCCGGTTTTTCTGAACTGAGCCTCGGACAATTAATGACAGTCGCCACTGAAATTCAGAACCAACGACACTATATTTTAGTAGACACTGGCAGTGCTATGACTATCATAAATACTAGTAAACTCGACATGACACCGTATAAAATTCTAGACACCCGACAGCTAGAGATAAAGACCATTAATAGTAGCGTAATCAGGAATACTGCAATAATTCAGTTTCCAATACCAAAAGAATTCGGTTACAGCGATAATACTTTTATTAAAGCTTACGCTCAGGCTTTAGAAAATAAAAACTATACGATACTCCTAGGAATGGATGTCCTTAAAAATATCATTGAAACCATTGATTTTGAGAAAGGAACTATAACTTTAAAAAATCAGACCATTCTAAAGATAGAACGAGGACACGAGTTGGCATGCAACTACCTAGAGGAAGGCAATCCTGACTTCGGCAGCCTTAATCGCGAAGAAACGACAGCATTGACCTCACTGCTAGACGAATTTAGAAACATCCAATATAAGGAAGGCGACATGTTAACTCATACCTCGGAAATAAAACATGAAATTCACCTTAAAGAAGACAAACCACTACATGCAAAAAGTTACCGATTACCAAAGAAACACGAAGAAGAAGTAGCTAAGCAAATCAAAGAGATGGAAAAACAAGGTATCATAAGAAGAAGCATGAGTAGACATGCTTCTCCGATCATTGTAGTTGCTAAAAAGCCAGACAAAGATGGTCAAGTACAGTACCGCATTTGTGTTGACTATAGGGCTTTAAATGAAATTACTGAAGATGACAGATTTCCTCTGCCAAATATAGAAAACCTCTTCGATAAGTTAGGAAAAGCGGTCTATTTCTCGACGCTTGACTTAGCAAAAGGTTACCATCAAATTTTGATGCACCCAGCTGACATAGCGAAAACTGCGTTTATTACTCCACAAGGATTATACGAGTATGTCCGTATGCCTTTTGGACTTAAAAATGCACCAGCCACTTTTCAGCGACTAATGAACCACATACTAAGAGAATATATAAACAAAATTTGTGTCGTTTATTTAGATGACATTTTGATATTCTCCACGTCCCTAAAAGAACATATGAAAAACCTCAGAGACATCCTTCGAGTTTTGCAGAAACATAATTTAAAACTACAAATTAGCAAATGTTCATTCCTCAAGAAGGAAACCGAATTCCTAGGTCACATATTAACACCAAAGGGAATAATGCCTAATGGTAATAAGATCAGTATAATCAGAAACCTCCCACTACCCCACACAGAAAAACAACTTAGAAGTTTTTTAGGAGCCTCTGGCTACTACAGGAAATTCATTCAGGATTATGCAAAAATTGCATATCCAATGACTAGGTATCTCAAAAAGGACACCAAAATAAATATTAGTGATCCTGAATACGTGAATGCGTTTGAAACACTCCGAAACAAATTGATAACACAACCAATCCTAAAATTTCCAGAATTCGAAAAACCATTTCATTTATACACCGATGCCAGTAACTTTGCCATCGGATCTGTCCTAACACAGGACAAACAACCGGTTTGCTATATCTCTAGGACTCTGAACGAGCATGAAAGAAATTATTCCGTAACCGATAAAGAATTTCTAGCCATTGTCTGGAGTGTATCCAAACTAAGACCCTATCTGTGGGGAAATAAATTCAAGATCACAACTGATCATCTCCCCATAAAATATTTGAATAAAAAATATAATGGTGCAGAGTTCTCACAACGCAACCAACGATGGTTACTTAAATTACAAGAATTTGATTACGATATTGAATATCTCAAAGGTCAAGAAAATCGAGTGGCCGACTTTTTAAGTAGAATTGAGAAAGAAAACAATGAAGTGAATCAAATTTCTGATAGCAGAACGGGTCAATCGACAGCGGAAGGACAATCTGATCACATACCTATTAAAGAAGGTATTGTCAATATATATAAACAACAAATTATTGTGAGTTATGACAAAGAACCAAAAGTGGAAACACTAAATGGTAAAAGAATTTTATATATCAGAGCCTCGGACCCTATTGAGACGATAACAGAACAACTCAAAGAAATTGCCCCAGGAGTTAGCGGTATTTATTCTGAAGTACAAGAATCTGACTTTAACAAAATTCAACGGTTACTCATGAACTTGCAGTCAGGAAATAGAAAGGTTAAATTGATTAAACTAACACGGAGAGTTAGAGACTTAAGGACGGAGGAGGAAGTTAGGAAACAGGTCTCCATATACCATATCAGGGAAAGTCAACACTCAGGAATCATAGAGACCTACAATACGTTAAAACAACAGATTTACTACCCTAAACTTACAAGGATAATTACACAAATTATAAACAATTGCGACGTATGTCAAAAGGCTAAATACGAGAGGAAACCTATTCAAGGGAAATTCAAAGTAACAGAAACACCTAGTAAACCTAACGAAATAGTTCACATAGATATCTACCATTTTCATAAACACATTTTTTTGACAATGATTGACAAGCTGACAAAGAAAGGGTATGTATACAGACTTGAAAGTAAAAATCACATTCACAAAACAGACGCTATCACAGAACATTTAACTAGAGAAGGTCCACCCTATAAAATAATTACGGATAACGAGTTTAATACAACATACATCAGAGAATTTCTTAGGGAACGAAATATCGAAGTGCATTTCACTAAACCGAACTCACATACAGGCAATGCAGACGTTGAACGCTTACATAGTACTATAGCTGAGATACTACTTAGCATGAACCAGGCAGAATCAGTAAATACCAAAATGTTTAGAGCTTTTCAAATCTATAACAAAAGGTATCATACTACGATAGGTATGTCACCAGAACAGGCTCAACATACAAATATAGAAGCATTAGTAACCAAGCTAAAAATGAAAAAAACCAAGGTTATAAACAAAAGGAACCAAGATAGGGAAGATTATATAGAAAGAAGATCATTTGGTTATATAAAGAATTATAAACATGTGAGACACAAAAATGAACCCAATTTTCGATTTAAAAACCTAGATAGAGTACATACATCAAATATTAAACGACCAAGACAATTTGTAGGTACTCACACTGATGCTGCTACTCCTGATGACACCAATGAACCTAGTACAAGCAGCACTTGTAATAACACCAATCGAAAGTGACAACGGATTCACAACGATAAGCATGGGTGAAGGAGAAATCATCAACCAAACCCAAACCATCATCCACATAGTAAAAATAAAAATGTTGATAGACACCTTACAGGAAATAAAAAAATTTGAAATTGTAGGACAAGACTCAGAAATAAGAAAGGAATGTAATACAATTTTTACAAAAATACATAGTATCATGCCTCATAAGACAAGATCAAAAAGAGGTCTCGTAAATATAGTAGGAACGGCTCAGAAATGGTTGTTCGGTACTATGGACAACTCAGATAGGGAAGAAATAGAAGAACACATAAAAGCTACTGACACTAACAATCAGAATGCAATTCAGGAACTAAACAAGCAAATCAAAATTAATACTCAATTAAACGGAAACATAAAAAACATAAGAGACTTAGTTTTGAGAGATAGGGAAGAAATAGAACGCTATCAGAATGAAAACCAACAGTTACAAAATACGATACTTAAACGCCTACAACGAACCGAAATACTAACTAGATTACAGATGTTAGAAAGAGTAATTGATAATTTGTTAGACACGATAGCTGCAGCGAAAATGGGAATAACCCACCCTAGCTTACTCACTAAGGACGAACTAATCATGACAGATATGAATTGGAGCAAATTAAGAAATATTAAGTCAGGGGTAATGAAATATACAGATGATGCCATTATTATAGCTTTGAAAATACCAGAAGAGATTATAACACGTCCAATTAAAATAATCGTACCAATACCAAATCGAGAAAAACAAGAAGTTGACTTAGAACCCTTTGTTGTAATTGTAAACGAAGGAAAAGAGTATAAATATAACGAGGAGAAAATTAATGTTAACGAATTAAAAGAGAGAAATGATTGTATTAGTAAGCAAAATTGTTTAATGAGGATCAATAATAATTTTGAAATTATTAATCTGAACGAAAGAACTTATATTATTAAAAACGCTAAAAATGTAACCGTACAAAATAATTGTGACTCTAGAAATTTAACTTTTGCTGGAAATCTTATTGTTAATATTCAGAATTGTAATATTAAAATCAATGACGCTATAATTAAGAACAAAGAAACTAATTATACATTTCAATTCTATTATGAAGAAATAATGAAAGAAAATGCCACCATCAATACGGTGTTTACAAAATTTAAGGAACTACAAGAAATTGAAAATAGACATAACCTAGAATTAGTTCAATACCACAAAGTAAAAACCTATTTAATCTCTGGTACATCCATGTTAATAATTATTATTGGTATAAGTATCATTGGAATCGTAATGTACAAGAATGTCAGAAGTACCGGTAAAATTAAAATTAAAATTGATAGCTTAACAGAAGAGCAAGGAAAAAAACAAACGAAACCCTCAAATCAAAATTTCCAGGAGAAAACTTTCTCTAAGGAAGGAGGAGTTAAGTATTGGTCGTAATTCTTAAAAATAAAAATATACAATGTGTCACCATACTTGCTTGTGTTTGCATTCTTCAATTGCACACCATAAATTCTTATCGTCATCACTTTTATGTGACCCATAAAAGTAACGATGACCGAAAGAGTAAACAAGGAAAGTGAACCAATGCATTCGGTTAACCTATTGAGAAATAGGGAGAATAAAACCAATGCATTCGGCTGACCTCTTGAAGAATGTAAGCCCAATCAAGTCAATTGGGGGACCGTGTTGAAATATTAAAAATAACAAAACCTTCTTCGGGCATTCGATTCGATCTGAGTGGTAGTTCATAGTAAACTCTCATCCGGATAGTACGGTGCAGCCCTGCTTAAGACAGCGGCCGTATTATTAATAGTAAATAAAGAACTAAAACCGTAATTATAATAGAATATATATAATAAAGAGAATATATTAAAAAAAAAATTACGAAGTTCAGTTATTTATTTCGCGTAAGGTTCACACTCACGGTTATCAAATGCTCTTTTAATGACACGCTATATATGTTCAAAAATTTCGACTGAGTCAACAGCATACGCTACTACCGCAAGCACACATGGATCGACCTAGATTCAAGCGCAACGACACCAACAACAACCGCACGTGGGGACAACGACTCAATTAAACAAACAAATAGTGCACCATCAAAATTAATTGTAATTACACAGGTGACCTAATGAAATTGAAGAGCCAGCGTGTGTTGAACCGTCAGACAGACACACACTTTGTAAACTCGTGCAATCACCTCTGCAAAATATGGGCTGGTTGGATCGCATAAATTGATGTAAAGTTGGCATAGAATAAAACGCAGTGACAAGGGGTTGGCGTGCTTGTGCAGGGCAGTTTTAATGCTTCAGGTCATGAATGTGGGTATTTTACATGAAGTATTTAGGATTTGGCGGCCGTGGTATAATGTTGGTCGACTCTTACGATGGGGATGTTTAGATTCACCTCTGCGACTTGAACAAAGTTCATATTTGACGCTCTCTCGAGCCACTAACAATGCTTAAGGAGTCAACTCTCGAGAATAAGATTCTTGAACTTCGCTGTTCGTAACTTCAATTTGTTTACATTTTTCAATTACTTAGTCTTCTTGCTAACGTCCAACATCATCATCATCTTCTGACCCACATGATCCACTAAAGGGGTCGCTGTGGTAAGGCACGCTCGAGGGACCTCAATAGAGATCCTCCGCCTTCGACTGTAACTCAACAGGAGAACTGCCCAAGCGTTACCAGGCCAGCTTATGGTCTTTGTCCAACGGCCTTGTATTGCGTCTTCGAAGCGTTCGCCTACCTATTGCAATCGCACTCAAGGCTCGCTTCGGAAGCCGTGAACATTCGTGCTACTTGACGAAACCAACAAAACATAGACCTTTTCGTCGGAAGAACCATTTGTCAAAAAAATTCTTCGCAAGACGACTGCAGAGAGGCGGTTACTTGAGCACCACAAATTCAATATCCCCAGGTCTTGACGGACCCAATGCAAGATGGTTTCAGTCGACACATTAAGTGGTGACTTAATGTTCTGGTTGTTAATTCTCAGTAAACCGAAATCGTCCATTTTACAAGGAAATTTAAAATCCCTCTTATTGACCCACTCACTCTAAATGGCAACAGTATTCCAATCCCGAATAAGTTTAAGTCCCTCGTCCTTATTCTGAACAGTAGACTAAACCGGAAGCTCAACAAAAAAGAAAGAGTAACCCTATTTATTACTGTCCGAGCCAGGAAGCCATGGGCTCTTCACCCTTACGTGAAACATTTGTCAAATATATTTATAGTTGTCATTAAGGTCATTCTCTTATACGACGTAGAAGTATGGTGGCCCGTACTAAATGTCGGTATCCACCTCAACAAAAGGAGGTGCAGAGACAAGCCGGCATTTGCATCAGTGGAACCCTCAAAACCACTCCAAACTTTCATGAACTTTAGCCCGCTAGATGTTTTTGATAAGCAAACAGCAACCAACTGCGCGGTTCGTCTAAAGACTTGCTCTCAATAATATGTTTACACCGTTGGATATGACAAAATCTGACACGAACAAAAGCTTACTCCAATTCACTTGGACTACACTTCACCACGACACTTCCCAGAAATCCTTCCCACTATGAAATCCTAGTTCTCGACAGAGACCTGTGCTAAGGCACTATCCTGTGGCAAAGCAATACATTGTACACAGATGGATTCAAGACGGAAGATGGAGTACGAAGTGGCGTTTTCTCAGAGTGTCTGCATCTGAACAAATCAGTTCGTCTTATAAATTACTGCAGCGTCTTACAAGCGGAAGTAATGGCAATTAGCGGAGCCCTGACCTGGTTAAGGACGAACGTGAGATCCGCCAGCGATAACAATTAAATTCCATCAAATCAAATTCAAATTCAAATTCAAATTTATTTGAAAAAAAACTGTACAATTGATCTTACTTGCTAAAAGCTTAGACTATAAGACGATGTTGGCTCAACAATAGGGGCCCAACGAATGTTCAATGATTTTACAATTATTGTTTTATATTATTAATTATAATCTATGAACTTGACATCGGGGTGTTCAGGTCCGTGTGTTCGTAATCCCTAGTGTCGTTCTCTGTAAGCTCTAATATAGTAATAGACTGCCGCGGTGGTGTGAACCTTATGAACTCGCTAAACTCGCCACTAGGCTACCAGTTGATAGAATCTCTCGTAACAAAGTTGCCCATGTACCTTCAAGTTACAGCTCAATAATCTCTAAACGAAGAAAACGAATGCCAGACGGTTGAGAGGCTACCAGTGGCGTGGCGTGGAAAATTTGAAAAGGTAAGTAGGTTAAAATAAAACTGGTTTTATTTTTTATTTATTTATTAATACAGTATGAGTTTTTAGTTTTACATTGTCATCGCTTTTGCTCAATTTACAGAGATCTGGTTAAATAACCTTGCTACTGACAATTTATATATTTGTTACCAATCTATATAAGAATTAATTATTTGTGGCAGAGGAAAACCTGATAACAAAACCCTCTATAAAGTAAAAAAAATACACAAATATATGAATATGATTAAAAATGGACTTAGAATGGGAAGGTGGTGGTGTTCTTCCTTGATTTCAAGTTAAACACTTAGTAAAATAAATATATATACATTTTTAATAAAATAAATAAATTATTAATTAATTAAGTAAATAAGTAACTCAATAAATAAACAAAAAAATAAATAAATCTTTATAAATAAATTTAAAAAGAAAGTAAATAAATAAATAAACAGATCAACAAATAAATAAATAAATAAGTTAATAAAAAAATAACAAAAAAGATTAATAAGTATATATATATATGTTAGTAAATAAATAATTAAAAAAATAATTTAATAAAAGTATATATAAAGGCGTATTATGCATCATTATATAAACTTGAAATCAAGTAATTGTCAGATTGATTGCAAGACAATTTATGTCGTTCGAATACCTTCATCAGTCTTAGAAACTCTTTCAATATTAGTGACTTCATGAAGCTCATCACTCGAAAAATGCCACGGTAAGTTAAGCATCATTCTTAACAGCTTATTCTGTGCGATTTGTAATTTCTTTATGTGGATCTTTGCACAATGGCCCTTATACAGGGGAACAATAAAATATGATGGGTTGAAAAATTGTTTTAAAAATAGTGAGCTTATTTTCTATACTCTTATGAATTATATATATAAATATTTATAGATTTACGACTTAGGAAGGGATACAGAATTCGTATAGCTAAGTTGACTTTTTCTTAATTGTTTCCTGGACATGAAAACTGAAGTTTAGGGATTTATCCAGATGCACCCCAAGATATTTAGTACTTGATTTCCAATCTGATTCAAAGTTTTTTAACACTATTCTGTGGCTTGGCAGGATAAAACTAGTAAAGCAATACAAATCAAATTCATATACTTCAAGATATCAATGGTAAAGAACCTAAAGTATAATAAAAGTGGCTTCGAAGGAAAGGAAGATGCAAAAGCAAAAATTTGCATTGCAATCTGATCCATAAAGGATTTTTTCAAAACAAAATTAAAAAGAGAAAACAATACAAAATCACCAAATAAGTCGATGAAAAGCAAGTTATGTATTTTTTGCATTAAAAAGCGTGTGCTAAACAGAGGGGAGGCAACCACAGCGAACGATATAGGCAAAACAAGGACAGAGAACCAATTTATTCTAAACAGACAGATATTGTATAACCCGAGATTGTTCGGGTTACTATGATTTTTCACTCTTTATTTTGCTGCCGCTTTGCTTGCGGCTGTTCTCTTATGGGCTATGGAGTATGTGTCATGTGATGTTGCAGATGAGGCATGTAATGATGTGTATAGTGGAAGAATGATATGAACGAATAACAACCAGGTTGTGGGCTTTTGTGCAGACAACACACAAATATTATGTTTATATGCACATATTAAGATTCATGTTGCTTGTTGTATTGATACATTGTTGAAGAGTGGAATTTTAAAAGGTAACTTGCCGGGAATCGGGTTATATGGACGCAACGCCACTGCAAGCTACTGATACTTGTTGAAACTCAAAACAAATTTGGCCACATCTCAATCCAAAAAGTCCAAGTAGTCTGATCTCCCAAAAGAGATCTAAGGTTAGTACTGATAATTGCCGCGCAGTGCCTACTAGACCTTCAAGAAGGTTAGGGCTGTTCTCCAACGACTTCTGCATTAGCTACCAGGACGAAGAGGAGGAGGAGAGCATCCAACACCTCCTCTGCAACTGTTCTCCTCTCGCCACAAATAGGAAAAGCACCGCAGGCTCCTACTTCTACGACAGTCTTAACGACATCAGCAAAAAAGCCTTGTAGGTACTTAAACAAGAATATTAATTCTTAAAGTACAGTGATATTTTGATAACAAATAAATGAAATGAAATACTTGTAGTGGGAAGAACAAAATAACTTAACCATTGGAAAAAACTATCCACCCTCAAAATATGCAGAATAAAACTGCTGCCACTCGAACTTCTGGAAAGCAATTGCTGAGCTTTATACATTACGTAAAAAAAAATACCAGTGAACGCACGACAGCTATGGCAACCCTTTTTAATTTGAACCACCCACGTGGCGGTACAATGCCTAAGTGTATTAATGCCGCCTACCTATCCTGTATTCACATCACACGCGCAAAGACAACTTAAAAAAAAACCGAAAATAGAGCTAATAAATCCATCGCGGAAAGTCCTTTTATAAAATTATTACAGTCCATGTCACCATATAGTCCAATATTGATTCAAAATCTCAACCCCCACCCAGTCTTGCCGCTCCATCCGAGAACAATTAAAGTCTTGTAATTGCAATCACAACTGAGTGTCTTAGCAGAATTTATTCACAAAGTCATCACATTGTCTGCAATGCCTCTGCCAATGCGTGTCCCTTTCAGTTCACAATTAACAACCGGGCAAATGGAGAGTTTTCCAAAGTATTAGTCCGAATTGCACAAATCTCATCATCAGTGCCATTGATTTTAATGGCGCACCCAAAGGGATATGCCGACGCCGCCACAGCTGGATGTAGGGGAAGGAACCCTTTTCACTGTTAATTGCATCAAAATCGCTTAATGGAAAAATTCTTTGAAGTTGTTCGTCCGTCGCCCAATTGAAAACGAAACACACTCGCAATAATTTACGTAATCTTTTGCATGCCTGGCGAGGACTAGCAACAGCATGCGGCTCCTGTCTCTCTCTCTCTCTCTCTGTCTGTCACTGTGCCATGGCATGTCCTTTCTAATTCCCCCCGAGAGTAATTACACATCAAACAGAAAGGAGCGGTAGCTATGAAACTGTCATTGACACCAAATTCAATTTCCAATTATCCAGGGATGCACAGGTAGTTTTTTTTATTCCTTCAGTCTCATGCCCGAGGGATGATTTAACCAGCACTTGGAGGACAGCTAGGGTTTGAAGAATAATACTCATAACATGTACAGTGCTTCGGCACTTCGTTGCGACGGCATAGGCATATGACCAGACATGCTTGTGTGCTCACATTCATTAAGCCTTTTTACCTCTCGTGATCGTCTTTCGTGCGTATTGCACGGTACGCAACGGAGAATGCGGAGAGTCCACATTCCATTTTCAAACCGCACGTGCAGCTGCATGCCACCCCCGAATTCCAGGCGAAAGATAAAAGTTAATCGAAACGTCGATAACTGGTCATGGATGGCAACATCGCCGACTGCTGGCCATTGGGCAGTTTAAGGGTTCTTGCGCTCACTCGTTAAGTCAAACTGTAAAAGACTGGGCAGCAGGGTGGAAGTGTGGTTGAACAATTCAGTTCGTGTGTTCTTTGTGTAATTAACGCGCGGCCCGATCGGAAAATAAAAGAGGCCAATTCCTGGCCACTTTGTTGGCCTTTAAGTGACATTTTTTCATCACTCCCTCGGCTTGTGGATCCTACCAACCGCGTCCTGCAAATGGTGCTCGTAGTCATTAACTAATTCTTCTATCGTTGCTATTCTGTATTTGACAGGAGGTTAATTACTAATTGGTATTGGGTTAGGTCGTGTAGGACTTCAGGACATGACATTTGTCAATGGAATTCAACCCTTTGCTGGATTGGCAGTTAAGTGGAGTGGATGGGAATTCACTGCTCTCTGCAGGGCATTTCACCCCCTCACAGCATTTTGAGGAATTTGTTACCTTAATTCAATTTTGATTTCGGAGTTTCTCTATGAAGCACTCTCGATGTAGCTCAGCGATATGTGCACTTGTGTGCTGGTAACCCAACGATATGTGCACTGGATACGTACTTTCTTGTAGCATTGCACTTGATTAGGCGGAAATTGGTTCCAGAATGGTCTTATATACCGAAATGAATTTTTTGGAAAGAGGTGGTTGTGAGTGTCACTTGAATTAACGTCTGAACCGAAATACGAAAATGACTGCGAACGACGACGTCAACAGAACGCAACCACTTCAGTCAGAAAAAATAAACTGAAAACCCGTTGATACTCTTTAAAAAGAGAAAACCCACGGCAACAGCAGTATGTGAAACATCAGCGCAATGTGCGCCAAAAAATATACCCAATGAGACGTGGGAAAACGGAAACTTGGCTGGGGAAACAAACAATGTCTCAGAGGGGTGGACCATCTCGTTCAGGTCCCCAGCATGGGCGAAACGGAAGCAATAAATCCTGAAATCGAAGTTCGTACAGCGAACGAGGAGGTCGCACAAAAACTATCGATGGGGAAACGCGACAGGGAGCCACGGCGGAACTGCGTTGACGCGGAAAAAATAAGAGACTCCATATGGGAACGTCTTAGGAAAATAACACGAAACGGATTGTAACACCTTTTGGGAATAGCGCACTTCTCTCAACCTGCTGCGGGGTTTTTCTCGGACTATTTCGTGTTCAGAAGAATTCACTCGTGATTATCAACAGCGTCTATAAGCTTCCGAATTCCTAGAGTTAGTTAAAGCAGTTACTAGGGAAGTGGAAAAGCTGTCGCTGCACTTATCGTTTATCGGCGAAAAACCTCACGGTTTCTGAAAGAGAATCAAATGCAGTGTACGGAAATTCATGCAGATGGTTTTGGAGAGACCTTCCATCTCATTTTGGTTTTGTTTTAGGGTGAGGCCAATTTCAAGTGTCAACATGTGAAAATCCGTGACTGATCCGCGATTTTTTATGCTTTTCCGTTTTGTTCCATTGTCTGAAAGTATCAACTAATTCGGAAATATTTCCAAAAAGAGAAAGTAAACCTTGCTCACTTTATTGAATATACAGGGTGGGCCATCTAGTGGTATATTTCTAAATCATAGGTTACATTGGAAACAAATGTTTCCCGCTCTAAATCTTGATAGAAATTCAAGAATTTCAAAAGTATGATACATCCGCGGAATGAAATGAGTCGTTGTTTCGTTTGTCAAACGTTGGGGAATATTGAAAACTTATTTGCATATTGAGTGCTATGAAAAGTGAAAAGAAGTTCGGCAGATATGAAGTCCGCGGCTGCTGTACGCATGTATATGCAAAAAGTTCGTCAGATAGTGAACAACACTCATGGTCCCCACAGATAGGAATGTGGCTGCTGGGGCCGAGGACAAAATTTTCTTAGAAAATGAGGCTAGGAACAACGTTTCGGCCAATGGTGAGGGTTACAGAGCCATGTTAACCGATTTTTTTTTTACTGACATTGAAGACATGGGTTTTGGGCGACGTCAGGTTCATCGTAAATAGGGTTAACAGCTGACATGGCGATGTCAATTGGTCGCCAATTGGAGCTGCTATTTGACTCGTTTGGACTTTTTTGTGAGGAACCCTGAAGGACCGATGGTATGCCAACAATCAGAGAACGACTCAAGCAATTAGTGCCAATATCATCCAAGCAATCCGTGAGCTACAGCCCGAAACCATCAAAGCAACCCTTGTGATACAGCCCGAACCCATCAACAAGGCCTTGGAAAATTGGAGTGAAAAATGCGCTAGTGCAAAGCCAGCAGCCACATTGTATGGCATAACTAATATTAATGTTTGTTTTTTCTAATTAAGCCATAATATATGGAAAAAGATTTAACTTTGTTCCTATTATTGCATTTTTGAAAAGAAACTTGTACTTGGCCCACCCTGTATTTGGATCTTGCAACTTTATGACCGATCTCAACTTTTGTCGGGATCTTCGCCGATATTGAAATTGAGATTTATTGACGTCAATTTTAGGCTTCGAAATAGTCCTATTATTATTAGAGAAGAACTAGAACTATCCCTTGAAGACTTCATATTGAAACATATCTAATTGAGCCATTGAATGGGTATACAAGCTTACTTTGTACTACTTTGGTGTGACTATCTACCTTGTCTGGTGTCAGGGGTTAAGTAGGTCAAATGATAATATAATCTCGTCCATTTGCGGACCGAAAACTAAGAGAAAGTCAAACCGAATATCAGAGGTTTAGTGACCAGATTGTAAACCGCGCCCAAGATCGAAAGGTTGAATGTCAGACGAACCATAAACGAGCTCTCTTTCCCTTAGATGCCTTGGTGAGATTCTATTGTGCCTTATTCATACTGCATGAGCGGTCTAGACTTTCCGGCCTTACTCGTGTGACCAACATTTTAAAAACAACAACTGAACAGCTAAAGTCCTTTTCACCTTCCTAGACATTTTACAAAAAGATCTTGTAACATGCTCCACAGGCTATATAGTCCCCAGGCTTAATAAATAAAAACGCTTTGACAGTCTAATCCTCTAAAGAGCGGATTGGCGGATAAGTCCAGTGTTTTCCAGGTGAGACCTTAGAAGAAAAATGTCGTAACGTCAAAATATACTCAAATATCATCAGATTTTGCAAGTATAGGAATTCCGGGTGAGCCAGCGGCATTAGAAGGGCAGCTCAAAATATCCTTATCTGGGTACAAGGTCACTGTGACATTTCGGGAAGGCCGGAGATGAATTGTGCGAAGTCCGATGAACTAGATTGGCAGGGATCTGCCCTTCAGTGCTCGCTTGCAGACGAAGTGCACATCCCAAAGTCAAGGCTAATA
Source organism: Eristalis intricaria (assembly GCA_964034865.1). Taxonomy (NCBI): domain Eukaryota; kingdom Metazoa; phylum Arthropoda; class Insecta; order Diptera; family Syrphidae; genus Eristalis; species Eristalis intricaria. Next base: position 60,544,524 of record OZ035877.1, on the reverse strand, counting down.
TCCATACTCACACCCTTGAAATAGCTAATCTCAGATGCACCAGACTGACAAGCAGTGCTACCTGTCGCACCGTCTCCAAAGGACATATTTATGTCCAGGATCACATCCACAAAAAAAATAAAGATTTTCCAACACGATGCTTGTGTGTACAAGGATTTATGTGCCTCCTCTAGATTTTTTCACATCATGTTCATAATCCGAGAATGGTTTATGTCCAGTGGAGACTACATGTAAAGAAACATTTAGCCTGAATGCAACCGATCCAAAAAGATCTCCTCCGGCAAAATCGACATGACATCGCTAGACAGGTGGCGGTTTGTACCTGACACTGCCCGATAGAGACCGTGCCGCAAAACTAGGTTTCCCAACCAACACACAGTGTCGTTGCAACAACATAGCTGAGACGGAGGCCTTAACCCATTTCATTTGCACTTGCTTGCTACACATGGAGTACTTGATAGACCTTCAAATCACTTTTTCTGCGAAGGATATTAAGGGACTAATGTCCTTCTTAAACACTTGTGGATTTAGAGTTATCTCATAAGTTCACTTTATATCCAATGAAACATGCGTAAGCTGAACAGCTGCGGTGCAAGAATTTGTTTGCCAACTTATAAGGGTGCCTGAAACAGAGAAACAGTGATTCACAAACTGCAGAAATGAAGTCATCTACATACAAACATATCTACAAGTACATCTCAACAAGACTTCACACGAGTGCATTTGAAGAGTGCAAATATACTAAACAGTGTACAGTGTAAATATGCTTTACACACAACAACTTTATATTGCTGGCCAACTTTCGCAGGTTATTTAGTACGAAAGATGAAATAATGTATCAAAAAGTGAGGCTAAGTTCCAATATATATAGGTGGATGTACAAAGGTATTTGGAGGAATATTTGTTTGTCATTTTTGTGGTGTAACTATATACAAGCTAACTTCGGCAGGTGGTCACTTTACAAGGCTGGCCAACTTGACCGGTTTCACTGTAAAATGTACCAGAGCTGTGGCATTAAAATGACACTATGCACTATTAGGTTCTCACTGAGCCTCACTTCTACCTACCTAAGTACCTTCCATGACATTTGAAAATCGCATTCAAATTATAAGAGCCAAGTACCTTAATTCGAAAAGACTGGATGGCGCTGTTGGTAGAGTGCCTGCCTCTAGTTAGCGTGGTCCCCGGTTCGAATCCCAGTAAAAGCAAAGTTAATTCGCTTTTATCTGGTTTTCAAATGCGGTCTAGCCACCATTTGCCGTTGGGATCAAATTAACGCACTATCACTGGAGTAGTCAATCAGTGGGAGTATCACAATTGACCAATGTGGTCTAAGTGTGCCGGTAAATGCACTAGCAGCCCCCGTACCTAACCTAACCTAATTCGACATATAAAAGGAATACGTATTTCCCCTGGTGATGAATTGATCTTAAAGATGCAGTTTTATGTGGTCATGTGTAATTTCAAGTTTTCGCTAAAATGTAAGTCTTTTCTGTATTAACCCATTACTCTCAGGGTCCAATTTTTGGACACTATATTCAATATTTATTTTTACAAATTAAGTAAAAATAAAAAAAATAGTAAACTTTAAAAAATTTAATAGAGTGTCCTTAAAATAGGACACGGGCTAGCTAACATATCCGGCCTATGAGACGGAAAGGATATTCGTGCTCTATTTTCTTTTTCATACATCATCGACTTCAAGTGAACATAGGGATTACTTCCAAACGAACGATAAACAAAGCACAAAAAAAGAAAAAAATAAGAAGAGCTTTATTTTGTAACCTTTTTTTCACAGTTGAACTGAATTCAATTCGTTAATTTATTTAGAACTGCAAAAACTGATTGCAGGATTCTGTCAACTCTTATTTCGTTGCTCTGCAGTTTCCTGATTGCATTTCTCAAGCTCCCCGAGTTCTAGGAATACAACGGTGTTGTTATGATAAATAATTCACAGACTCAAATAACAAACTCACCTTTGCTCTGTAAACCAACTCCTTGAAAACCGGTTCCGAAATCCTCGCATAGAAGTCACGGAACTCCGGATTAGTGCTAACTTTGTGAGAAATCATCTGTTTAACTTTATTGATTGGCAGTAGATCGATGAGCTCTTCGACAAAACTAATGAACGACCTTTGCCTGATGGGTCCATTCGGGGCGTGGTCAGCCATGCTTACACTTCTGAAGCCACTTTCAATGAAATCCAAAGTAAGCGGGGTGTCCAGGTATTTGACGATATCCTGAATTTCAGGACTCCTTGCGATGTCTTGTCGAAGGAGTTGTTTGAATTCGTTGGACTTCAAGAAATTCAAACCCCTACGAAAACTGCCGTCGAAGAAATAGTGCTTGGCTAAGAGTAATCGTAAACGGAACGTCGGTAAGACATTGTAGAAATCTCTAAGATCTGATTGAATGTTGGCGGATCCAAGTGATGCAATTGACAGCACCAACGCAACTAGAATTGAAAACCTCATAGTTACTGAGGCTATTGACGATTCCAATGTCAAGAAAATATTGACTTCGGCAAGCGTAAGTATGCCATTTTATATGTCAATTTCGGTGCACTTGCAACTAGTGAGACTGAACTGCGTCAAGTGTTTGCGTACATTACGTGCCGTAATGTGCATTTAGTGAGCTTTTAAGAAGATACTCTGATAAGACCGATAAATTGCTCGTTCAGGTCTCCCTCCAGCCGTCGACTTCATCATCACTCAGACTTTTTTTTCGAATTTTATTTTATCTTCAAGACAGACTATGTGTGAGTATGAATTGGCATTTTTCGAGTTACGGTTGACTAATGTGACGGCGCCAGGTGGACAGACAAAATTCGCACGAGCTCCCCATAACAGTGTGTCGTGTGATATGTACACAAACTTCCGGAATGCACAACATCGTAGTTCCATAGCTTTCATTAAAGACTGTATGGATGAACGGGTGGAAAATACGGTTCGCAGAAGCGTTGTACAGCGTAAGACTACACGTACCACTTACTGCTGAAAAAATATATTCAAAATGGATCGCAAATACTTTAAATATAATCAGTATGTTGGTATAATTAATCGTCGCGCGTTCCCGACTTGCCGTAAACTCCACAAACGACATCTCTGTTGAGATCCGACGTAGAACCGCCCTTCGTAACCGCTGTTACTTCTGTTTGGCGAAACAACTGGCCTCAAAATTCCTGACTCGAAGGAGCAAGATCATGCTCTACAAAACTGAAAGCTGGACGCTAAGCAAATCCGCGGAGCTGATTCTTGTTGCTTTCGAAAGAAAAATTCTTTGTCGGATATATGCGAAATCTGCGATCAGGGGTATGGTAATCCGAAAGGTAAAAATCTGGCGACTATACTGACTAGGCCACATCGAGCGCATGGACAACAATGCCCCAGCTAAGAGGGTCTTCGAATCCGAGTTCGCTCCTCGGATTCAAATTTGTCTTTGAGAAGTGGGAGAAGTGTGGCTCCGTGGGTAAGAGTGTCGACTTAGATAGGTGGACCCAAGATTTTCAACCTTTTCTTCAACGTACAAAATATATTAAAAACAACTCAATGATTACTCATCCATCGCGAGACAAACGGCAGATGTGCAGCATATAGGGGACAGTGGGGCAAAAGGAAACACTTTTAACTTAAATCCATGCTGGTCCTACAATTTTCGAGATGATTCAGTCAATTCGAATACTTACAAATTTATCAAGAAAGGCTCCATGTATTACTCCATGCAATTTCGAAAAATAAGGTCCTGCGGTAAGAACCTGCCCCGGATGTTGTAACAAAGACGGAGGACCGTAGTAACAAGAATTTAAAATAATTAATTATAAGATATTGCTTATATTATGAGAGAGGACTTTTAAAAGGACACTCCTAAGACTTTTGCTGGTCTCCACTTTCCGAAAAAAAAATAGATTAAAAATATAAGCAAAAATATATACAAGCCCGAATCAATTTCTGCAAGGAAGATAAAAGCTGAACAAATGAAGCCTATAATTGAGTTAAAATCAAAAAGCTCCCGTGTGAAGAAACTTAATATTTCAATGAAATTTCGTCATAAGGGAACAATTTTGTTGATGAAAAACCAGTAGAACCAGAACCAGTCTTGCTCGTCACAGTAGGTCCAGAATTAAGAAACATTTTTAAGATTGCTACGTTTTAAGTATTTTTGAAACAATTCTCTTCGGAAATCAATGACAAGTGTCAAAGTTCAATAGAACTCTGAAAACGAATTAAGCACAACAGCTCCTGCTGACCCACTGCCACTAATCCAATGTACATGGTGATTAGTCAGCACAAACAACAAGGAAAGTCCCTGAGTAAAAAGTAAACTCTTTAAAGTTTATTTTCTCCCTTTTTTCGTCAAAGAAAAACACCAAAAATTTCTTAGGAAACAAAAAACTTTCATCTTATAAGCGAACGTGTCAATCTCCCGCGCTGAGATTTGAAGTCATCAGAGTAGGAATCAACTTGAAAGCCGATGACAGGGACAACAAAAGGGAGGAGGGGGGCTATACCAATCTCATTTAACTTGAAATATCACTCAAACTCGTAAAGGCACAACCCTCCATGGGTCGATGGTGTTCTATCCCTATTCCTGTGGTGGTGTCAAAAATCCATCACCCATGCACCTATACACACTCCGGTGTGCTATTTTACTTTCCTCAGTGATGTTTTTCTTCCTTTTTTTATTATTTCACTTCGTTCCCCCATCCGCCCGTGTTTGGGGGGCAAAATTCATCAAAGCATCATAGAATAACACTTCACTTAGGCACAACATCAAAAGTTGGTTGTTCGTACAGAAGCTTTGAAAAGGGGCAGAGTACAATCTAAAGAAACCCCCCCAAACAGGAGGGGGATGAACAAATCAAAACAACAACACTACCGAAGACTAATACACGAACTCCATTGTTTCGAGTCCTTGGAAAATGCCTAACATTCGTTATTTTAGTGTGTGAAATCCGTAATCTGCTTGAGGGACTGTGTGCTCAGCGCTCAGTGCTCAGCGCTGTGCGCTATGTGTCTGTCAAAAGTTTCACTCTTGTTCGCTTCTTTAAGTGAAAATAAGTACGCATTTTCCTAGGACGACGTATCTCATGGCAGAGATGGTATCAGGCAATTGCAGCAACACCATCGGTACTGGCAACATCCACACGGGGGCATGCGGTGAGGTAAAAGCGATTTGTATTCCACATTTTTACGACACTTTCCCTTAGCTAGAGAACGTTAGAAAGGGATCTATCCCACGAGGGCTGAGCAAAAATATAATTTTCCCAACGTAAAGGGATTTTTTTTTGCCCGCTTTTCGTTTGCGTTACGTTGCTTCGACATGGGTTTTCTCTTTCAGCGCTTGGTATTTTCTCATTTCCCAACTGACACTATAATTTTTCAGGTAGAATGGGGGATGATGGTCGTGGTGAGTCCTTTGTGACATTTAAGTATTCACCCCCTAAGTGCGGAACTTTCGTTAGAGATAACTTTTGTGCGAAGGTAACTTTGCTTTATTGTCTGAAGGGCGTCGTGGCCGGGTGGGGCCAATGGGAAGGATGTCAAGTCCTCCATCCACCTTTTAGTTAAAGAGTCTATACATCTTCAAAGTGACAAAAATAGATTAGAATCAGCTTATGACTTGCAACGGAGCATATTTGCGACTTCAGACTGGGGTTCGTAAATTGAATTTTCAAGATACTCTCGCGTTTACTTTCCCTTTCTTTGTTATGTACTTATGTAGAGGACTGGCTGGTTTTTTTTCTGTTGTATTTTTCTGCAAGGAAAACGTCGGTGAAAGCCTAGGTTACCTGCCTATGATAATGGAGTGATGTGGAGAAGATACAGCGCGTTCTTGGGAAGACTATAATTTCAATTGCGTACGTGATCTACGTGAAATGTCTTTGGGCATAGAATAGTGCATAGCACCTTATTTATTTTCACGTGAATAATTTCACGACGAAGCTGTTAATTTATTATCCACTGAAGATCTTCTACATATCCCACAATCGCACGTGACGCGTGATTACGTGCTGTACACTCAGAGGGTCTGGTTGTTTTCGGCTTTTCTGCCTGCTCTCTTTTTTCTAGCTGATTAAACTTAGGAGGCTTTTAGTAAGTAGATTTTAAATATACTCCTCAACTTTCCACCGATAGATCTCTTGCATGTAGGCGAAATACAAGGGAATATATATACTTTTGCATTTTTCTCCGGTGTGGACGAGGGGAAAAAATGGCCAATGTTGGATATCTCTACCATTCATTATCTCTGGTTCAAAGTATGAAATCTAAGATAATGAGGTGTTACTACTCTCGTAAGCTATATTAGCTCATTTCCAATTGTTTCCGGGCATTGGATGTAGTAGATGAAATAATCGATGTTCCATCACCACCACAACTTTTTGCCTCCTTTTTTAATGCAAGAGTGTTGATGAACCGATCCTGTATTATTTTATAAATTTTGATAAGTTGGAGCTGGGGAACATTTATTTTCTTCTGATGCTCTATATTCCACTTCTTGACATAATCACTGGATTCGACCTGGTTATAATTCGTGGTCATTGTTAAGACGCTGCTGTCCTTTCATTTGACAAAAAACAATCTTATCAAACTGTTGGTCGAAACCTCTTCTTTATGAATCTGAAAATCTTTTTTGGGTGGAATATTTTAGATAATTTTTTAACCGATTATCCTTAGCTGTTCAAGTGTTCAGTTTGTCTACAGTGCTGAAGCAATTGACTATTTATATTTAAGACAATGGAACATCATCTTCGCTTTGGATTTGATGGAATTTGATCTTCGTCATTTCGCGCTAATAATAGATAAATTATCAGATTCCTCCAAAATTTCAACCTCGTCTGGAACATCTCGTGGTAATTCTACTTCACTTATTTTGAATTCTACTATCTCCACATTGTTATATATCTCTTCCAAAGCGGAATATAGCTTGTTGAAACGTGTCCATACAAGTTTCTCGAAGGAATAGTTTTGAAATACATTTAGAGTACTACAATAAAAACTATATGAACATGATATACATGAACCCACTGTCACTTTCAAATTCATTTTTATTTTTTAATTCATGATTCTTAAAACTAGACAAAAATGATTAAATCTATCTTAATATCTAAACAATTCATGTTCATAAAATCCATCCTACTGACCCTTCGCAGGAGCTCTAAAATAATCTAAACTTACTTATCTTTTTGCCTTTCGGCGTCTAGTAATAATATCTGTTTTTTTGCAGTCCATATGGACAATCTTTATTGTTTTTGCTACTGGCAAAGAAAACTTTCTTAAAACTATCTGAACCTACACTAAACCCTAAGCCTAATAAAACTTAAACTACCTTACACTATGCCCGTGACATTGCGGACGTGTGTACAAGGGGGTGTACGTTAAAGCATATAAAGCTTGACATACATAATCTACACGCCTTTGTACACTTTTTTTTTGTGTTTTTGTTGTTTTTTTTTTCTTAATCTAGCTTAACCTAACTTAAATCTATGTAAGTGTGCTGTTGTCCAACAGACCGACTACGAGATCAGGCGCTGGCGATGGTGGAGACTGGTTCTGGTGTAACCACGAAAAGAAATGCCGCTCCTTTGCATTCTCTCTCCTATCTCGAGCGGGGATCACTCCATTGAACCAGAGTTGATCCTCTTGTTCGCGAGCGATATCCGATTCATAGTGGAGTCGCCTGTCAACTATTCGGCATACAGCGTGGAAGATTATTGGACATCCACTCATGGCCTGAATCACATTTAACGAATCTAAATAGTGAAAAGCCTCAGGTGGAATAAAGGCGGTGTGGCGCGCCCTCTCCTGATACATAAAGTTCTGGTAATAAGCCCCGAAGATCAGATTGTTGGTAGACATCATACTCCTTGCAATATGTCGTCGCGTTAGTGAAATTATAAAATTGTCTACTCTTTTCACGATTGCCCTGTTGTAAAGGACCTCGTTGCGATAGTACTTCTTGTACTCGGATGCCTTGCTGATGCAAGGAAGTAGACTTATCGACCGAAGATTAGACGGAATGCTTATGCCTTTATCCCGTTTAGGGATTGGTTGCACTACAGCTGTCTTCCAATGTGCCGGGTAATGTGCTTTACTAAGCGCATTGTTAAACAGTGTAGTGTAAATTGCCACTGTAGCCGGAAATGGATTTAAAGACCCCCAGGAGATCTTCTTGCGTGATAACGATGTGATTTACATCGTTGGCGATGGCATTATTTGCCATATTTACATCATCGAATCTGGTGAAACCAGGATTCTCAGATCGCCATCGACTGATCTCCTCACGGAGATAAAAGTGATTTACCAGGGCTCTGTTTTCTAGATCGCGATTTGGTTGACTGATCTCGTTGACCTTATACACTTTCTCAAAAACCCACAGCCCTTCCGAAAGTACACACAGGTTCCGAGGTAGTGTAACACTGTATCCTCTTCCTCCTGCGGCAAGTCTTTTGGCTAGGTTGCCAATTAGGCAGTGGCCAGCGATGTTTCTCCTGTCAAATTCTAGGAGAGCTTTAGTTTTTGGATAATCTAGTGTAGACCACATCGTTTTCGATGAACTACAGGTATACTCCGTAGGGATATATGTACAAGAATATGTATCGACTTATTTTTGTCTGAATTTTGTGTTGCTATTCAATGAATATTGTAGAGACATGCACAATATTTCGTTGATTGAATTTTTGAAACTTTCTTAATGCCAGCAGGACAGGAAATATTCTAAAATGCATAACATTCATTGCGATCAAAATAAAAAATCTAAAATATTCAACGTAATTCTAGGAAACCCCAAGTAGGTAACATTTTACGTCGAAGCCTACTTTAACATGAATATAAGAGAATACCATTTTGCTATACTTTAATAAGGACAATGGGCTACAATGGGTTATCATCATGGTATCAGCCACTCTAACCTAATCTGGCCTAACCTAGAAAGCAGATTACTTCATGATTACTACCTTCCCAAGACTTCACCTGAACTAAATTAGCAAAAGGAGGGGCGTATGCCTAGGATTAAGAGGTGGATGAACAAAGACTCACATTTATTCACTCCTCTCACAGCAGCGCACCACCATTCAGCCAGAAGGAGAATACCTTTTTCATTCCACACACAAAAATTCAAAATTCATGCATTCAATATCCACTGTCGCCGGAATCATTCAGCTTAACATCATCACCTATGAACAAACGAACCCCTTGCGTGGCGTTCACCAGAGAAATGATTCTAAAAGCAAGACCGTGTTCTAAGTTTATGATAATGGAACTTCCATAAACCAGGTGAAAACCTCTAGAAAGGCCCCCGCCTTCCGGCCCAGCCGTGGATACTGGCAACAAAAGTCTCTTACATTGTATTGGCCATAAAATCACATATGCAAAATGACATACAAGAAATTACTAACCAAACAACCACCATCGCCACCACCGCAGAGTCCTTTCACTTTAAGTAGGGCACACTCACACACACACATCTGTACCTCTGTGGATTGGTGGTCCCATTTTCCGTCATCATCATCATCTCTCGAACGTCACATGGTAATCCGAGTGATGAAAGCGGCTTTCGTTCGGGGGATAAACACACCCGTCCCGGGGTTTCCTGCCCCCTTCCAGGACCCCTTGAAACAGGCATTTTAAAGCCGTGGGTGTGCCCGTGGGTGTGCAGTATTAGTTGACAATCATAATTTCGTCAACATATTTATTTTGATAGTGAAATGCATGTAAATGCCGGCAAGGGACAAAGGACGATAACTTTATAACTGGTGAAAGGTTGCTTGTCATCAGTCCTGCCGCAAGATCAACTGCTGGTGGAAAAAAGAAAAAACACACGCAAACTTGGTGCCGGTCCCTTTGGCGATGGTGACGATAGGATTTCATATGAAATATTATGCAAATTTCATGATGGATGGGATGGGGTGGTTGAATGGTATCCTTTTTCACAAGCAGTTTGCTGTATGAGTTCATCATGCAAATGGATGCTAAAAAATGTGTTCCTTCATTTGTTCGTCCCAAAATCGGATCAGTGTCAATGTTTGTCGCCTCTCTCCAGTCGCCGCGATGCTGGGGCTAAGAGATGTGTAGACGCACAGAAAAGGATTAAATTTCAAAACCCAACAAGAACAGTTTTTTTATTGACTCAATAACGAGTGGAAGAAAATAAGAAAAAACTTTTCTCCACAAGATCGTATCCACACTCAGGCGCACATATTTATGCTGTCGTACATATGTTTGAGTGGATGGGGTGGTGTATCTCGTCGAGTTTATTCAGACGGGATACACGGGTAACGGGATTAGTTTGATGTTGTTAAGGATTTGCATTTGCATTTCTGATGACGCCATATGATGGGAAGTGTGAAGGGTGTGTCCTCTCCTTTAACAATGGTAATTGAATAAACTCTGCGGATGGCTGTTATCGTGGCGGGTTTTGGGCTTTTGGCCATGCCCCCCCTATGATGGTTTGAGTTGATGTTTTGGCATTTGCATAAGTTGAATGCAATTTAATTATCGGATTAGCGTAATACCACTAACAACACACCCAGCGGTTGTGATCATTATTCTTAAGATTCAGTCGGTTTGGACGTGTCTCTGTCCAATGAGATGAATGTTTTGAGGGATTGTATGAAACTGGTTGATTGGACAAGTTCATGTTTGTCTTTGGATTGTTTGCTTTGCTCGAGGCAAGGGAGGATGAAGATTGTGCTCAAACATGGCGTATGGCATCTGCGTTTTAAATGTACTTTACCCGTGCTTCGGTACAGAAATCACCCAAAGTCCTAAAATAGAGCAATGTGTTTATAAATGGAGATGCATACTGAGCTACGTATGGTTAAAGGCCAATGCTCTGAATAATGCACATTATCCGGAGCATTGGAAAACTGCGATTGTAAAACCCATATCCAAGCGAGGAAAATATTCTTCGAATCCGTGCAACCTCCGGTCAATTAGTCTCCTTCCGAACATCAGAAAGGTATTCGAGAAGGTGATTAATAGAACTCTGATCAACTGGACTAAGAACGAAAATATAATTCCGGATAACCAATTCGGTTTGACACTATTCATGCCGCGTCGAAACTGGTGTCGGATATCCAATGGAACAAGAGCCAGAAACAATGTACGGGTGCCTGCTTGGCTTGGCCTTTGACACCGTATGGTTAGAAGGTCTTTTTTACAAGCTGAATCGGCTAGGTATAAGCAAACCACTGCTGTACCTACTGTGCAACATGCTTACCGGTGGACGGTTCATTGTCAAGAATGGCAACGTGACATCCACAGGTATATTTGAGGTAAAAAATAGTCTCTCTAGCCGATCCTGTTCAACATTTACTTGAGCGATCTGATAAGTTCTCTTCCTCACGTAATTGCGTATGCCGATGACTTGATCGTGTACAGATCAGGCAAAAAGATCGAGGAAATCACTACTCTCACGCAGGGTGACTTCGAACCCTTTAGACCCGGGGTAGAAAGGGTAGTACAGATCCCCTTAAGGGGAGTCGTCGGTCCTGTGTTGCAGCGGATTGATGCATATCCATCAGCTGTAACCTACGGCTGACTTACATAGCTTAGGGCAGTTTTAAGGTAATTTTAAGTTGCACATATAAATAAAAATAAAAAAAAATAAAATAAATAAACTCAAACGTACATAAGGGTGTACCCATGTATATACACTGTACATGGTAAGTACATACATATATATGTAGTATGTAGTTTACCTTAAGTTAGTTTAGGTTATCTTAAGTTAGTCTATAGGTTAGTTATAAGTTTTAAGAAAACAGTACACACATTATGTTTTTATGAACAATTTTTTTTTTCTTACAAATACAATATTCCTCAAAGTCGGAAGACATATGATAAGATTAAGCTTAGCTTAGAGTGCCCGCTTAGGGCCAGTAAATTAAAAATAGTAACACTGTTCGTCGCCGTGGCGTAGTGGGTAAGTGCGTCGACTCCTACGCAGAGGGTGCCAGGTTCGATACCCGAATTTACCACCTTTCATATTTCACGGCTCAGCCTCATTCGAGTCACTGACAATACTCAAAGAGTATTCCTGTCTAGAAAAAGCTTCTCAATTTTATTAAACTGTAGGTCCCTTCCACTCGTGCAAGAACAATAGCACGCACAACACGAGTGGTTGCTAAGAAGCTAGGCCCAGGTCCACCTCGGACTGTAGCGCCACCCATATTATTTTTATTATAACACTGTTCGTCCAACTAGTTTTAAGCATTTTTGTCTAGTATGTAAGTTTATTATGAATTTGAAATAAAAATGAATTACAAAAAAAAAAAATGGTTAAAGCGAACAATACTTGTCCCCACATTTTCTATGACGTAATAATACAGACAAGCTGTGCAACATCATTATCCATGCTCATCACTTTTCTTGAGGATATAAAAAATGCATGGTTATTAGTGCGTATTACGCCAGATTAGGTGTCCAGCATAATGTTGCTCTAACTATGAGCTAGAAAGAGTAACGCCTGAACGTTTCAAAATGCTTGCAGAAATACCACATCCAGATTTGGTGTCCCACGCGGATCAATTGTTTGACCATCACACAAAACACTACGTTCTTTTACTGTATGCCCTAGTAGCGCTTTACTCAACAGATGTTTGTTGCGCGACTAAGTAGCATCTGAGAATTTCAAAAAACAAAAATATTATTAATCTAAAGTCAACGAAAAAAAGAGGACCCCTCCTCTTCTGCAGAGTATTTGCACTTTTCTCTCCCTTCCACCGTGTCAATCAACAATTTTCATGAAAAGATGAACTCCAACTGTGTAGCTGTTGTCTTAATTGTGTTACATCAATGAAGATATTATCAGTCTTTAATTTCGAAAGAACGAATGAACTCCAAGATAAGTTGCTCACTGACATCACTCTTCAATAGGTCCATGGATACAGGCGCCGTGTGAAAAGTAGCCACGATCATCTTTAAAAAAAAATACCGACCACTGATTCTGTTGGACCATCAATTGCACAAAATAGGACATTTCTCGGGTGTCTTGGCAGCTCTCGTATATCCAAAAGGAAACCAAAAATCGGACAGTCTCGCGAAAAAAACCTGAGCTTGGAAACTATCAAGCAACCCCATATGCGTATACGCGTAGCTTCATAAAGAATAATCTGGAAAACAAAGATCTGGATAAAGCCAGAACTCAATGGCTTGTCCAGACCAAGCAACAGAAAGAGCCCCAACGCCGAGCAAAAAGAGATCGACTTCACTGATCGGATGGGACTGATCAAAAGTACGACTGCTAATAGGATTCCTTACTGGCCAATGTGTCATAAGTGCAACATCAAATGCGTCTGAACATACTACAAAAATAAGAAAGAGACACAAACTACCCAGCATCTATTCAGCGAAATCAAAGGTCTAGCAAAGAAACGGAGGCAGTTCCTAGGAAAGCACGTTTTCAAAGAGCTGGAGGACTTAGGCGACGTTGAACTGAAAGATGTCCTGGAATACATACAGTGGATTCTCTCTAACTTGAACTTCTCTTACTAAAACTTTTCTCGAAGTCGAACTTCCATCGTGAACACTGATTTTTCACTTTTTCATATAAGTACCTATTCTTTGCTCACTAACTTAAATTTCTATAACTCGAGCTACTCAAAAAGTTATTTTAACCGTAACTCCAATTTTCAGGAATTTTACTCACTGAACTACGGCTTCTCAGAAGCGTACAATTGAAAGTCCATATTGTTATTTAAATTCCATGTTCATTTAAACTGCAATATCTACATATAAGTTTTTGTATTTCTTCTTTTTCTTCTGGTGGTGCTACAGTCCGGGGTGGACCTGGGCCTCAACCAGTAAGCCTCTCCAGCCGCCACGATCTTTAGCCAGCTATCTTCAACTGCGCACAACAATTTGATTGAGGTCCTTCTCCACATGGCTGCGCCATCGGTAACGTAACTCCCACTGGTTCGGAGTCGACGAATCTTCGGGTGGGAGCAGTGTTATCCATGCGCTCAACATGGCCCAGCCATCTTGGGCGTTGAATCCGTAGACGCCTGACTAGGCTCATGCTGCTGCACAGCCCGTACAGTTCGCGGTTGAATCTTCTTCGCCAATAACCATCAACGCAGACAGGACCAAAAATTGAACGCAAAACTTTTCTTTCGAAAAGACCAAGTGCTTCTTCATCCGCTTTTGAGATTGTCCATGCCTCCGCACCATAGAGCAGGACAGGGTTGATTAAGGTGTAACATAATGTTACCTTGGTCCTTTGAGAGAGGGCTCTAGTACTCAATTACCTCTTGAGTCCAAAGAAACAGCGATTGGCAAGAGTAATTCTACGTTTAACTCGGTACTGGTGTTGCTCGCACTGTTTACTTGCGAGCCGAGGTAGACGATGTCCTTGACTACCTCGAAGTTATAGCTGCCCATTCTGACACTCTGTCCAAGACGTGGATGTTGTGCGTCCTTTCGTGATGACGGCATATACTTCGTTTTGCCCTCGTTCACCGCTTAACACATTTTGGCCGCCTTCGCTTAAATACCAGCAAACGTTTCATTGACGGCTCAGTGTGTTGGACTAATCACGTCAATGTCATCCACGTATGCTAGCATTTGTACGGAATTTTGGAAAAAGTTTTTGTATTTAGTAAAAGAATTTGTAAAAAAGGAGAAGTGGTCGTGCAAAACTGAAGAAGAAAAATACAGGATTCTGGAATTATTTTTTCCCGTTCATTTGATGTATTATAACTCACAGCTTTTATACAAATTTATTTCCTCGTCCCTTGAAATTTGACCTTATTTAGTTTGACTGTTAAAGAAAGGGGATGATTGTAGGATTAACAGTCGGTCTCACGGTAGTCAGCCATCAACTAGTAAGATTACAATGAAGCCAATGGTTTGGCCTATGTGAAAAACGGCCACACTTTGGGGAAGAATGGTGAAAAAGCGAACAAAAAATCAATATCTCGAGCGTACTATCCACCTATAGTGTCTATTGATGGTTTCATTCAATTCAGGACGAAGAAATTGGAATTGGAAAAAAAAATTATGTAAAAAATATATTTTTTTTATAATCACTTTGTCAGCGTCCTGGACCTTAAGGGTGACTAAAACTGTCTTTCCTTAACAATCGGAATCGATTTCTGGTTTATTGGGAAAGACATAAGCCGACTCCTTTCTTTCGGTTAATAAGCATTGATGATCTTCCAGTTGCCCGTGGGGACTCCTGGATTCTGTCCTTTAAGCAGACTCAGAATTTGATTTGGTTTCTTGCTTGGGCCTGGTAGCATCCATGCTCTGGCGCAAGGTCTCACAGGAATCGCATTGTGCCTAGAGGTCCTTGTTCTTAGGAATGGTCATCTTTTGAAACTCAACTCTGGATAGACCAGTATAGTGCGATTCGAAAGCCATTCGGAATCTGTGAAAGTGGGTGGAGTTGCCAACGGCTTCTCTATTACAAAAGCCTGTGTCTCGTAGGCTAATAAAGTCATTAGAGATTTTCAATTGTCCTTTACGACTTCGCTGAAGGAGCGGTTTGCCGTATCGGCGCTTTTCATCTGCTTAGAAGTGGGCCTCATCCTATTGAATGTTTTGTTTATAGTGCTCCAGCCACCACTCCACCTGTTGCAGGTTTGGCATTAGGCTTGCGACTAATATGTCTTTGATACCCGCCCTTATAAAAGTGTGGCACATGCTAGGTCTATCTAGATGCCAGGGTCGGGTCTAATATGACGTCAGTCAACACATACGACAGGCACTGTGCATTGTACCTTAGGCACTTCTACAGTCATCGGCTGACCTACATGACAAGGGGAACAGCTAAGGAGACCTACCTATAGGTACGGTTCGTATTGGTATGAGCCTGCAGAAAGTATTGAGATTTGGCCGGAAATCGTCGGAGCTCTTTTTTGTAAGACTAGCTAGTTAATGTGCCCTCACTCTCTCTATAACACTTCCTTCGGGTGACATTTTATAAATATTTGTGGATGTTGTATTTTTCCCTCTTTCCTTAATATGAAGTGAAACCCTGGGAGGTTTTATCGTTCTATCTTGAACAACAAAAGAGCGAAAAAATATTTACTTTCATGTTTAAAAACGGACCATTTTTGGGTGAAACACAAGAGCCAAGAGACTTCCTGTGCAGACCAGTAAAACTGACGAACATAAATTGAAAAAAAAAAACCAACCGGCACTGTCTTCTGCAATAAATTATAAAAGTAATGAACCATCAAACACAGTCAAAATAATTTTTGGATTTTTTTTCGGCTTGCCCCACTGTGAGCCATAATCATGGCGCACCTATATGTCTACCTAATTACATTGCATGAGATGGTCTTTAGCAATCGTTGGGCTCAATGCCCTATGTACGCCGCAGCCATTGATTTCCAAAAAAATACCGAATGCCAAATGAAAATTAAATTTATAATTTATACGTCGATGCTTAATTTGAAATTGAGGTTGAAACGGAATCACCGAGTCCCCGTTTGATGTCCTCACAAGTTGACACGCTCACTTGACAATACGACAAGCCATTCGCCCACAACAGAGGAATTACACGCTCAAATGGATCGACTGTCTCCGTTGCCACAGTCGCGCCACAATACCGAAGAAATCTACTTAATCGTTCTCCACAGCCAGCCAATCAAGCGCAAACCCATGCATCGTGCAACTAATTGCATACCTACAAGGTGCGGGGCGGTCAGAACGAGAGTGCGACGATTACCCGCTTCGAATCATGTGTCCAAGAATGGGTTTTTCGTTTTCTGATTGCCACTTCATAACACAATCAGAAGCGCTTGAGAAATTGAGCTTTGCGATTGCTTGTGGCTTCTGAGAGTCGAAAGAGGGTGGACTTTAAAGGCAATCGAAGCATCAAATGCATCCACCTCAATTGCTGGAATTGCTTTTGAATATCCATCCCTTTGAGTAATCTGCGCTATACTGTCTCAATTGCACTCAGCCCTAGGCTGTGCAGTGGTGGCACGCTAACCTGCACCACTTTTATGAGCTGTATGAAATTTGGGTGCTTCTCAGTTCAGGGACTAAATGTACATCTTCATACTTTCACAAGGACGACTTTCCCACACGTGACGGTGTAGGTATTAGTTTACCACAGGCACACAACGACTGCTGTTTGCTTGCCAAAGAGGACAGTTCATGGGAAATCCGAATTGCCACGGGGCCATGTATTACTCAACAGAGCACAACACATTAATAGTTTAGATGCAGGAGCTGACCATTAATGGAAGCGGCCAAAGAAAACCCACCGAACCTACATACAACAAACATTTCAAGCCCAGACATGAAAAACACAAACGAAGTGGTTGGTGACAACTGCAGCTTCTGTGTGGGAGTGGAGTGCTGACTGCATGGGGTGCACGTCCCACTGGCATCGGACATATAAATCATAACCTAATTTTGTTTCATGTTTCTGACGGTCCTTTGAGACTTCCAGCAGACAGACCAGCGGTGGTGCTGGTCCCGGTAATAGTGGTCATAGTTTCTGCATCAAATGGGTTCTTTCAATAAATGGCAAAACCTCTGAGGGGATTATGCAATGTCACTCACCTTTGGTTTTTTGGGGGATCGACATGAGCGTCATCGTTGCGGCCGCCGCCTCTGCCACAGGCGTCTTCATCGTCATCGGCGTCGTGTTGTCGTGAGAGCAACTTCACATGAGGGACGACTGCCCGGGAAAACGCACTGAAGGACATGAAGGATGTAATGGCCTCCATTGAACAGGATGATCAGGAAAAAAATCTCCGAGTTTCAATAAAATTGTGCCTCTCTTGGGAGCACGCGGTGTAATTGATTAATGGCGGTACGATGTTCACTAACATTCGTCCCACAAGGGGTGGCACTTAGAAAATGTTTTTGCCGGTGGACGGTTGACGGCTGACGGTCGGGTCAAGTCAGATGTCGGAGGGTGGACACAAAAATTGATTTTTTTTTCACTTCATTCGTCTGCTGACGGTGTGTGACAGCAAATCACCATACGGACGACAGCAGTCTGACGGGTTTTATGGTCTGACATCTGACTTTATCTAATAGTTTTATACATCATTGTCGGGGTGTGTGTTGGGTTTTTTTTTCCTTTCTAATTTTGCGAGATACAATTTCAAACAACTATATGGGGGAGGATGATCTGCGGGGAAGTACGCATCATGAATGAGTCATGTCACTGCGGTGAGATGATGTTGTTTGTTTGTTATTTAGGATGACATCGCGTGATGTTGGGAGGCGGCGATATGTGTTACTCCTCTGGATTACAATGTTGTTTGTCAGTGCAGAAGTCAATCAAGTGGCTTCAAAGCTGACATTGATGATATTTGGAAATTGGATTGGGTCTATACGATGGAAACAAGTTAATCTACCGTCAGATGTGAGCAGTGGGGGGGATTAGTATCTGTTTGTGGCTGCATCTGAGCAGTAACATTCATTGATATTTTTGTCTGTGGAGTACATATTTATTTTGATCTGTTCTTAGATCCCTACTGGGCTTTACTTTGTTCTTTCTTTTTTGCAATCCAATTTATTAGATTGACGAACAAAAAACAAGTTCTTGTTCATATTTGAAAACGGTGGCTTTTTGAAAGATGATATCGTCCAATTGGCGGTCATATAGTGATGAAAATCTATTATCTATGAAATAAATAAGGCGGAATTTGTTGCAGTTTTGCTCCAGAATAGCCAATGATAACCCTGTGACCAATTTCCTCATTTTCGAGGGAGTACCTAAACACATTCAGATCTATCTTCGTAAGTACACATATGGAATGGAAACATGGCAAACTTCTTTGACCTTTAAGGGGAACTCTCCATGCCTCCGAAGATTTAATTGTAATGATTAACCTCTACAAAGTCGATCCATCCGACATTGCCAAGACCACTGAATTCAATCCGATGCTGATTATTTTCAACTAAAATTAAATTAATCTGTAATTTAATGTCTGCCACCACATCTAAACTTCTCTGAAAATTACAACACACCGTAGTCAAAGTCAAATACTGACGTTTTGAAACCGATCCAGGATTCCAACGAGTGTTCCAAACAGATGCGATTTAAAATGGAAATGCGTTATTTTAAATTATATTTATTTTGAGTTTACAAATGTATGTACACGCTGGACATCGGGGATGAACTCCCTGCCGCAAAGATTTTAGGTGCGAGGAAACGTCGGTGATGCTCTTGGGCGTTGGACGCGTCTGCCTTTACTGCAGATAAATGCTCTGGCACACAGAATACTTTACATGCTTAGCGTCACAGTATCCCTTCACGGTGAAGTACCTGAAGGAAGGGGATGACACAATAAATACTTCAACCCACAGCTGATTTCAATTGGCAGTTTCAAGTTTCCATTGAAAACTCAAGTTAAGTAAGTTATTTAGTAAAATATGTTTTTTTTATAAATACTCAATTACAAACATTTATTTATATTTTTATGTATTTCGAACTTTGCTGCGACGAGAACCAACTCCCAACCTTTAACAAAAAATTCAAATTCAATGGGAATGTCACCATTGTCAACTCTGACGGAGAGAGAAAAGTTAAAAGTTGAGCAAATACATCCGTCGCGTCAGTGGCAGCGTTGGTCTATGTGCCATCTCCCATAAGACCACATGTATTTTATGTATCTGTCAAAGTATTGCTGACGCTCACGCATGTGAAGTATTCTATGTGCCAGAGCCTTAAGTGTGCGACTTGTGAGGCGATAAGGGATCGCTGATAAATTATTAAATCTATGATCTTGTAAACTTGAGATTGTTCAGCACCGATTTTGGGGATGCCATGTGCTTGGTGTTGCTATAGTTTTTAATGACCTTTTGGGAAATAATTCCATACTGATCGTGAGAGATTGGTGAGTGTGTGTGGAATCGGTGTAAGTTATGATTAAATATCGAAAGCTAAAAAATTTTGATCTTGCAAATTTGCAGTTATGATGTCAGACCTGTAGCCACCTTGCGGATAGAGAGGCAGTGGTTGTTGAGAATTTGTTAGGCTATCGAAGATCTCCAGGCATTTTATAAATAAAACAAATAATAATATAATTTCCAGAACGTCGGTTCAATGCATGTTTCATGTTAGTATCGTCCCATTGAAGCAGATGGAGAAATTTAAGTATCTCTGGATCGCCTTCGATGGGAGGAGTAATGTTAAACTTGGATTTGCCAAGCTGGATCCGTTTTGGCACAGCCTGGGAATGAGATGTGAAAGCAAATTTAGCGGTTTTCAACTCAGTACTTATTCTAACTCTCACCTATGGACATGCAATTCGAGTAATGATTGAAATACAGTGGCCTCTCCCTAAGTCGAACTCTCTCTAAGTCGAAACTCTCTCTAACTCGAAATTTTTCGCCATATTTTACATACATTTCCCTAAATTTTCCATACAAAAACCTCTCTCTAAGTCGAAACTCTCTCTAACTCGAATAAATTATGGTGTCCCGTGACAATTCGACTTATGGGGAGTCCACTGTAATACAGTCGCGAATACAAGCTGTTGATATGAGATTTCTTCGTACTGTTGTGGGAATTACTCGCTGGGATAGGGTGAGGAACACGGCAGTGTGCGAGGAACTTAAAGTTGAGCAGCTGCTTCTTCGACCGGAGAGAGCTATGGTTCGACGTAGTACGAATGTCACCACCATCACGGCTTTCGAGACGGGCGTTGAATGCGATTCCATCAAGTAGGAGAACACTTGGTAGACCCAGCGGAGAATCGAGTTGCCTGGAGATCTCAAATGCGTGGTTTACACCCGCGATCCTTTTAGTGTATCATGAGGGTCAGAAAATGATGATAATGATAAAAGCATAATCCTATCTCATAATGTCATCTAATATGTCATTCTTCACAATCGGAGGTAAGTTTGAATAAACATCCTGCTCAAAGTTGGTTCTATCCCTCATGTTGACGTTTGAAAAATAGAGTCCTTGAAACTTAGGGGTGTTGTAAAGGTGGCTGCAAAGTATACGCAACATTCAAACGCGAAAAACAAAGAGCTATAAGCTTGGGAGGGTGGGTCGCCGTGCCGTAGTGGGTAAGTGCGTCGACTCCTACGCAGAGGGTGCCAGGTTTGATACCCGAATTTACCACCTTTGGCTCAGCCTCATTCGAGTCACTGACAATACTCAAAGAGAATTCCTGCCTAGAAAAAGCTTCTCAATTTTATTAAACTGTAGGTCCCTTCCCCTTGTGAAAGAACAATAGGGGACGCACAAAATGAGTGGTTGCTGAGAAGCTAGGCCCCGGTCCACCTCGGACTGTCGCGCCACCCATATTATTATTATTATAAGTTTGAGAGTTTCGGGATACAGGGGACGATATAAAGACCTTTAGTAAAAGACCTAGCTTAGTAAAAATGGAGCGTGCAACGATACATCAAAATGTTTCCATTATTTTTGGCTGGAGGAATCAAAGGTTTATTCTTTTTTGAAAATGAGGATCGCCAGACAGTAGGCATTAAAAGAAAGACAATAGTGCGTTTGCGCTGGCGTTGGCTTTCAACGCACACAATTCAATGGCCATGCACAAAATACAGCGTCGGCCTGCCCTAGTGAAAAATGAGAGAGATGGGTGGATCGCACGTCATTATTCAACATGTTCGATAATTTTTGACAGAATTGAGAGTATTTTGTGTCAACTGTCATATGAGAAATGAAAACTGCTGATTAAGAAAAGTCATTTCAAATGAGTGTTGCAGACATATGGCAATATTTTTCATTTGATAGATGAGAGAGAGAACACCTGATAAATTGAGTTATTATTTCAACGCAGTGCGTCATCGCACTCTTTCCAGGCATAATACAGTTTTGTCTGTCGAAATTGGTTGATATTGATATGGCCAATATGCGTAGTCAACAAGATCGTGCTGTATGGCATACAGAGTGTGACGAAATCATTTCCTGCGTCCCGTCAAATAAGGCAGAGCGAAATAATGCCGAATTCCAAAAGTTCGCTTTATTTGAATTTACAAAAGCGTAATAGAGACAAAATTCCATGTTCGGCCACATTTCACTTTTAATTTAGAGGATGCATGCTAGTACGAAGTATGAGCCTAAGCCTAAGACCAATCAAAATTAAAAATATACTCAAATTTAAATTGGTATTTAATTCTAAAATCTACAAATTATATCCCTACACACGCTAATTTTGAGAATTCACTTTGTGTATTATGACATTCGGACGAATAAGCCTCAATGAATTTGATATCTGAAATCATCTGTTTGAAATTTAATGACACTTTTATTATGCATTTTCCAAAAAATTTAATTTCAAATTCAAATGACATTGGTCGAAACGTTAGGGCACATAAATGGCCTATGACGGACACTCTCTTAGGGAGACAATAGCGGTGTTTTTTTTTCATAGCTATCGATAGTGGAGTGAAGTGAGATTAAAAAAACGATCGCAGTGGCTTTGATTTTTATGTGTCAAAATATATAAAAAAGAAATTTATTTGTTCGAAATTGATGTCAAAATGTAGACAAAAATTTCGAAGTCGAATTTTTATCGGCAGCCACTTTTCGCTGTCGTTGGAAATAAATCTGTAACGTTTGAACCCGTAAACCGATCTTAATGAAACATAGTACAAGTACTACGAGGTCTTATTATGTTTCAAAAACGGTTAATGTATCTCATAAGCTAACGGAGTAATCTCTAAGTTAAAAAAATAAAAAAAAAAACACTTTTTTTGTTTAAATGCATAAAATAATTATTTATTATTGTCGATGACTCGAAATTGGGAATTAAAGCAAATTTGTAATCACTATTTATATAAATAAATTCAATTTTACAAGTTTTGGTAACGTACACTTTAATTGGAATTAAAGAAACTAAGCAATTCAGTTTAATAAGGCTTGTGCTTCAGTACTAAGTGGCAGCGAATCTTTTGTTTTTGGTTCAAGCCTTAAATACGCAATCCAGGGATCAGATGATACCAACATTTGATGAATAACATCTTCATTTGTTGCCGAACGAGAACATTTTCGACTTTTTTTTTTTATTTCATTTTTATCACATTTCCGGACAACTTACTACTAGACAAAAATGACATAAAAATCTATCTTAATATCTAACAATTCATATTCTTAATTCTATCTTCCTGACCCTTCGCGGGTACTCTAAAATATTCTAAATCTAACTGACTATTTGCCTTTCGGCGTCTAAATAATTAAGTTATTTATTGTTTTTTTTTTTTTTTTGTCCTTAGGACATACTTTATTGTTTAATACTTACTGGCCAAGAAAACTTAGAAAAAACTTGGCGAACATTTCGACTATTATATTATTAATGCTATAGTACCTATAGTCTTTATTCCGACTTTCCTGCGCCTCCTCTAACAATGATCCGACGGGCAAGGCTGCTGATGATATTCTTTCTGCTCCGTGGAACAGAATTTTATGCACTTTTGCTGGCATATAATACCAGGGATATAAATTTGTAGCCATTGTAGCGGTTTCCTGGGCATAAGCTCCAAACTTGTCGGGATCAATCCAAAAATTGCTGCATATTGTCTCAGAAATAGATATTCGCCAATAACGCTCTAATTACCCCCCTTTTTTGCCCCATTGCGACTTGCATTTATGACACCGCTAAAAAAACAAGATAAAAGTAATTAGTTTCATAATTATAACAATTTTATGACCCATAGAATTCTAATTCACAATAACAAAAACATCCTCGGCATCTCGCATAGCGTTTGCACAATACATGCATTGCAAGGGAAATCGTTTGAAAATGCCGAAAAATGCACGACATTGCTCCACTTAAATGCCTCGTACTCCCAAAGTAGTCAAAAGTGGTCTCTAGTTTTAGCTTTCAGAAAAAGTTGGTCTCCCTTTGGAGACTCTTGGAGCATTTTTGTTATAGTCCATCAAACATTGAAATGCCCCTCTCAAAATGTGCCTTTACTTAAAAGCCTGGTTTAAAAAATAAGTAAGCAATATGAAAAAACTGAAAACGCAGTTTGAAAGCAAGATGTATGACCTTTTTAAAAAAAATTTACTTTAGGTTCCAATGTACATAATTTTAGGAAATATGGCACATCAAATTTGCTTAAAAAATACGTCAATTTTTGTAATTTTCAAAGTCCCAACTTTGAGCTAACGGTACAGCCAAACGGATGATCCAAAGTCAACAAAATTTTGGCTGTCTAGGTTCTCATATTTGAAGAATCGAAAAACATAAACCAACCAACAACCAACTTCGCGTATTTATTTCCACTGCGGGACCACTGTGCGTCGCTGTCTGCCTATGGAAGCTTTCACTGTATTGTTTTATTTTTGGAGAGTGAAGACGGCATACACTTGGAAGAAGGATAGTGGATGCATTAAATGCATTTGAATTTGACAATACACAGTTCGTTATTATATTTGTATAAAATGAAATTCCTTTTCCATGTCTGATACATAATTAATTTCCATTATGATTTGTTAAAACGTTCGGTTAAATAAAATGCTTTGAAATACCTTTTGGACGAGCTACAGAAATCAGAAAATTTGTGTCTATTCCACCCGGTTAGCTGAATATCCTTTAATTACCTCGAGATCCACGAGATTTTGTTTTTGGTCTCTATTGGTCCAACTGGAATGTGGTTGTGACCTACATTTTTTTAGGAAGCAAGAAAAAGAGAAGATTATTTACGAAATTATCTGAAATTACATGTTTTTGACAGCAAAATCTGAATGACAAGAAATTGACTTTTGATTAGAATGATATGAATGTCAAAATTTGCTTAAGAACTGTACTTTTAACTGATAAAGTTCATTTTCTAATAAAAACTGGCCTGCGGGGTCCCCGATTCGAGTCCCAGTGAAAGCAAAGTTAATACGCTTTTATCTGATTTTCAAATCTGGTCCAGTCACCATTTGCCATTGGGATCAACGGCACTGTCACTGGAGTCGTCAATGAGTGCTAGTAGTCCATATATTCGGTCAGACTACTACCACTGATTGACCACAATGGGCCAACATGGTCTAAGAGTGCTGGTGAATTCAGCAGCCCCTGTGCCTAACCTAATTTTCTAATCGTTCTCGAATTCGGAATACAAAGCATTTGAAATCGATTGAAAGTGATTTTGAAAAATAATAAAGTGATTCAAAATAAGGTTGATTATTTTGTAAAACCTTGGAACACTTTCTGTATTTTCATTCTAAGGGATTTCCAAGAAATGGTTTGATTCTTGCCATAATTGGCAAGGAGCTCAAATATCACCACACCACAATTCGCACTCTGTTAAAGGGCTACCATGGACGCAGAATTCGATAGATATTCAAGAACACACAAACATTCCATTGGAATGTCATCAAGCATTAATACAAGTACTAACGATCATTTCTCATTCAGCCCACCTTATACTGCGTGCATCACCTTAAAGCAAAGTATGTACATGCCAAAAACCGAAACTCTGTTCCTGACAGTGGCACAGAAGGGCAGCAAAGGCTACGCCACAAACTGTCCAGAAAATGAGAAAAAACACTGCGCTGCCCTCCCCCACCAAGCATGTGTATTCGGACAGATAAATCGGTCGTTGACGAGCGTTATATTTGAGGGAGAAATCCTTTTATTTCGCCATTTCGTACCACACAATGTTTGCATTTTCTGTTAATGCAATTGCTGCAAAATTATGCAAATTCACCGAAAGGAAACAGCAGCAGCAGTTCTGCCCTCGACTGCCAGCTAAATGGGCGTCCGGGGAGGCTGACGACGGTTCTCACAGAGCCATTACCGCAACTACCATCCACCATCACCGTGCAGTTATCATCTGCAAGGTAAACATTTGCCCACAGCAAATATTCACTGGGTTGACAGGGTCCCCCCGCTCCAAGCTCTGCTCTGATTTTGTGTTTTTCTCTTTCTTTCTTTTTTTTTTTTTCTGTCACCATTTTGTCTGTGTTCCGTCAAACCATCGTCCGCGGTGAAGTCCATTTGTGTGTTTCGCTTTCCTCGAAACGAGGTTGTTTTCCATCTCGCTCATCTCCTGTTGTGTATTCGTGAGGGGCTTGCACTTGCACGGATTCGTTTGGGGCTTGAATTTTTCAGTATTTCGTCCCGATCGCGGCTGAGTGCACAACGACAAGTAATTCCGTATTAGTGCTGATTTTTGATTTAACAAACGACCAAAGCTCTACGGTTAATTTGGGCGCACATTTGCGAGCATTGTGACCTGTTTCGATGATGCGGGGCGCAGAGTGTGTAAACAACAACACACAGAGACAGGGCTGCTCCCGCATCTCTTTGAAGTTATGCATGTGTACCGAGCTAGCCCTTTTTGTTTGCTGTGGGTTGCAAATCAAGTTTATTTGTACCTGCAAATCAACCGAATGTTGACAATTTGTCTGGATGTGCTGCTGGGTCGTGTGTGTTTGTGGGGTTTGTTGTTGTTTTTTTAAACGCCTTTTTTTTGAAATTCAGTTGCCCTTTATTGGATGTTTGCGAGTTTACCTTTGAGTCGGTTGGTAATTGGGTAAATTGCTCTGGAGCCTGGGATTAGGTCTTTGCTGACTTTGGGTTGATAATGAGATGAGCACGCCGTCGAGAATGAGTCAGTTTTCTTTGGGAATATAGTTGTTTGTCTGTTGGGATAGCCTTTTGATAAATGATGTGGAGTTTTGTGATAAGTTTCGCAAATGAATTCACTTGAAATCCAACACTGATTAGCTGTGGTAAACATCGAGCATGGAAAATTAGAGCGACGGTAAACAAACCCTAGCGGAGAAATGTATTTGATGAGATTTTGTCAACTTTAGTAACATGTACACACATGTATGTACTGCTAATGAATGTGGATCTTGATGAGAACAATTTATTAAGGGCGGCGGATGGACGGTCTAATGCTGCGTAATGCATTCACAGACACAATTGTTGCGCCTGCTGTGAAAGATGGTGGATGGATGAAGGATGGTGGTGGTGGACACAGAAGTAGAACATAACTATAACACATTAAATCCGAGAAAATCGTTCTTCATAAGCCGATGACTTGTTGTACTGTCGAGTGATGAATCCAAGTCTTGGAGGTTCGTACCAGATGGGGAAGACATGTTTGAAGTCGACCTTATCGACAACGCAACCCAAGGTACATAATTAAACCCGATAAGCATGGTGGGGGAAATGCGATTGTTGTTGCAGCTTTTTCTTAGCATGCCGTGGGCCGAATTACGAATATAGACAAGATAGAAATGGATAGAAGGCTAGAAATTGATCAAAATGTGTATAATCGTGTTATTTAAGACCACGACCCGAAGAAAACATGACATTAATATTATCCATGGTCCTAAGCAAGCTTCTATCCTGAAGCTGTGGAACGATTTAGAACATAGCATCGAGACCGTAAAATCAAGAAATGCAGGAGTGCTGAAAAAAGGGTTGTCCAACAAAATATTTTACGTTTATTTGAAAAGTATTTCAAAATTTTAATGCAATACAATATACAGTACAATCTCGTTAATTCGGAATGGTTGGGGGGAGGTCAGTCCGAATAAACGAATTCTCCGAATTAATGAGAGAATTATTATGCACGAGTTTCTATTTATGAAAAAGTGTAAGAACTTAAAACGGAAAATTAGTTTGTTAACACGAAAGATTGTAAATAATAATTAATAAATAATTTGCGGATTCTGCAATACAATTTTGTATGGTTTCTTTTCTCGACTTCTAAATGTGTATTGCCGTACTCCCGCAATCGTCATTTTGCGGATTTGATCCAACTTTTACATATTTGAGATCTGTCTGATACTTTATTTAAGTAAGACCGAATCTGAGGTATAAAGACCAAGTAATCGCGGATGCAAGACAGCTTGGTCTTGATGAATGGAAGCAGCATGCCCAGGACCGTCAGAAATTGAAAGCAGCTATCGCTCAGGCTCGGACAATGCATGGGTCGTCGGCATGATAAGTAAGCAAGTTGATAGGTTATTTAATTGAATACCAACTCTCAATTATTCCGAAAAATTTGTTTTATTCGAAAAGTATTTCTTCCAAATTAGTTGAGTTTTGCGAATTAAAGAATTCCGAATTAAAGGGCTTTTACTGTAATTTATGATGCCTGAAATTTATTTTTTATTTAAGGTCTATGCAAATACAATCTCACGCATCTGTAAATTAATATTGCTTAGGATTCTGTTAAATAAAATAATAAGTACAAAATTTGTTCTCTTAATACAGAGTGATTGTCGACGTGGCGTAGTGGGTAAGTGCGTCGACTCCTTCGCAGAGGGTGCCAGGTTCGATACCCGAATTTACCACCTATCATAATCCGACTCCACCTCTTTCGAGTCACTGACAATGCTCAAAGAGTATTCCTGTCTAGAAAAAGCTTCTCAACTTCGCCGTTCAGAGTCGGCATTAAACTGTAGGTCCCTTCCACTCGCGAAAGAACAATAGCACGCACAACACGAGTGGTTGCTGAGAAACTAGGCCCAGGTCCGCCAAGGACTGTCGCGCCACCCATATTATAAATTATAATACAGGCTGAAAAACGTTTTGTTTGGTTTTGGTTTTGAATTTATAAAAGCTCAATTGTGCTTTTAGTTATCAACCACTCCTTGAGTTGTTAAGAAGGGAGTGAATCTTCTCTTTGGGTTCCCAAACTGGTAGCAGTTTCTTCCAATTTGACAATTATTGAGGATAGATTTTTCAATTTGCAAAAGTAAACATGAAAAATGATTTACATTCTCAAATGGTCACTTTTTGGTATTTTCCATGGCCTTATGGAGTCCCCACCGTATACCTAATTGTTCATCAAGGCATGCGAGAGGTTTAAACGTTGTAATAAGAAGTAAGTCATTATTTTTCCAGCAGCAGGCTTAAGTGAGTTATATCTTACGTTGCATAAGTCCCATCGCTCAAAACTAAATGCCATTAGAAAGATAGGATTTCATACTAATCTTTTCAGGTAGTCTGATTGGCTGAGCTTTTTCTTGAGCTCGAGTTAGATCACTAATACAAAGGAAAAACGTTTACTTATTTCACAAGTATTTTATTATATCCAACTAGTTGTTTGCAGGTCAAATTCTAAACTTATTTAATCACTCAGCATCAATACGTAAATTAGGTTTAGGAAACAACAAGTGGAAAAAGGGAAAACACGACAATGGGTAGAGCAGTTGCAAAAATGTGGGTGAAGAGGAATTTATTAAAAGACGCTTAGTGCATAAACAAATGAGAAGTTAAGGAAAGAGTGATAACTTAGGACAATGTGGATGAAGGCAGGTGAGTAGTTGTTGCTGAGTGATCGATGTTAGTCTTGGCATGGTTGCTACGATGTAACTCTCGCATCAAAAATTAACCCCAGCGGCTAGCATGCCATATTTTACAGTTTTTCTTCATGCAGGTTTTCCATGCAGGTAAAAATGTGAAGAATGTTGATGTGCCGTCGATTCCATTCCCACTGTTTCGTTATCAATGATGAAGGCTGTGGAAGAAGAATAGTCGAGCTCAATATTCATACAAAACCATGTGGACAAGGCTGATTACAAAATAAGCTCAATTATGGATATCTAACGAGTAAACGGCAAATAACCTCAAAGACCGAATGTCAATTGTCTCAAACGTCTGAAGGAAGCAGTCGGTCAGAAGCGTCCAGCATTGGCCTATAGGAGCGGAATTATGCTCTATCAAGACAACGTCAGGTCACACACATCGATCTCGACTCGCCAAAGCCACACAGTGAGCTAGGGTGGCAGGTGCATATGCATTCCCCATATAGTCCGGAACTTGCATCAAGTGAGTAGCACCTGTTCTTGTCCACTGTGGACGATTTTGGTGAAAACTTCGTCTCTAATTTCACATTGACTATGACTAGCAACTCATATAGCCACAAAAGCAATGAGAGGAGATAGGTAGGTCTGTAGGAGGGGCTTGCTTGCTCCATTGTCATACCCACAGTCACACTACTACCACTGAGGTAGATAGATCACAATGGCAAATGATGAATGGACCAGATTTGGAAACCAGATAAAAGCGTATTAATTTTGCTCTCGCTGGGACTTGAACCGGGGACCCCACTAACCACTGGTAGGCACTTAACCAACAGCGCCGAGAAACTCTCAAGATTATACAGCAAATCACATATCTTCGGCAGTATCCACTGAAAAACAGTCCCTCGATAAAATTCAAAATGTCTACCTACCATTCGCTCACGAAGATGTGGGGGCAAAATCAGTCATTTCACACATAAACCACTCTTATCGGGAAGAAATGTCACACGATATGATAAATTTCTGTAATTTCACTTAGACTTTTCATTTAATTAAAACAAATGATTCAACTCCATGTGAGCTGCGGCCGCGAAATGATATTTATCATCATAATGCAGTGCAACAATTTCACCCACATTCACAAGCGTGCTCATTCGGATGTTTAGCTCGTCCAGTACCTTGGATCCTTGCATGCCAACGCAACGTTTACCAAACTCACGGGGGCCAAGTGAAAACCGGTATTGGTAGCGGAGACGTTAATGGGCTGCATCATAAAATAAACTCCCTTCCTGACACCGAATACAACATGTACCCCACATCTAAGCAGGGGTGAATTATGCTTATTACCCTTGAATTTTGTGCACAGTCCTGCCACATTCGTGCTAATGTGCGTGCGCTGCTACCAACAAATGCTCGACCCCCTCCGCCACCCAGTCCGCGTTGGTTCTGGGCTGAAGAAATCCAAGAAGTCATTCGCCGGATACATGCGATTAGGTTAAGAATACTTTAATTCCCTCCCTTTTACCGCAATTTATTGCGTTGTTCAATGTAATAAGTGAATTATTATTCACCTCCGAAAGGGAAGGTGGCAGCATGACCGGACCAGCAGTCGATGTGTGTGCTTGTCTGCTGTGAAATTAATTATTTTCGACGTGATTAAGATTAACACATATCACTGGCAGTCAGCATCGAGGCGAGCAAATGCACTCTGAATGTTGCTCGAGGGGAACGTATCAAAGCAGGATCAGTGTTTTAATTCCACGCAGGCGGCATGTCGGCATACGTGCAAAGGTGAGGGCTCACGTTTGGGGACAATGCAAGCTTCTATGTGCTCGCATATTCTTACTTATATTATGGATAGCGCATATAGTTGATAACGGACAGGGGAAAAGAGTGTCTCATCTTGACTGTACAACATTTTATTCAAGTTTTTGAGCACAGCACTGCCAAGTTGAAACTACTGGCGAACTTTAGTTAAAGGACTGGTAGCTAAATCCTATCCCACCATCACGTCGTAAGATTCATGAGTCGAGAACCAACCACAGATGAATATTGGGCCTGAACTACTATAGAGCAAGACATAATCGAAATCGTGGCAGTGGTATAGGTCAACATTTTAAGCCACAAACATGACCGTCCCACCGGGACACCTTAAATCGAGGGTAAGCACAAAGTTCTTGTAAATGAACTGAATGAGTGCAAGACTGTTTTGTTCTACTTTTTCATTTATATAAACTAGCATTATAATGTTCGTTGGCATTCATTTTTATACTTTTAATGCCTTTCTGTTGATGCTGTGGCGCTTAATGGGTGCTTGACTAGGAAATATGGAATTATTTTTGAACTTCTGTCCACTATGGATCGCCCATAAACCATATATACAAATCTGCAACATAAAAATTGTTAATATATATTTTTTTTTTAAATTATACTGAACAATTTTCTTACTATTTCTTTCTGTCCGACCCTGATACATAATTTAAGAAATATTAGAAAAAAGATGAATGAAATCTTTGTTGTTGTGTTGTTGACTGTTGTTGACTGATGTTAAAAAGACGACTTAATAAATTTTTAAAAATTTATTTTTAATTTCTTCGGAAAAAAATATAAAATCCCTGTATTTTTGCACATTTTCGTAATTTATCCCGCTAAATTTCGAAAAAAAATGCGGCAATCCTAAATGGGCCCGCAATAATGAGAAAATTAACAGTCTAAGAGTATTACTCTGATTGCATTGAAAAAGAGAGAAAGGTTTATTTTGACGAGCCAGACTCAAGCAAAAGTTGTTAAGCCGTGATTATAAATGTGGGCGATGTTCGTCAACATCAGCCCGAGTTGCACTCACGCCTCTACAGAGAACAAGAGTGAACATAACAAGGATATGTCTTTCAGAAATTTCCCCGCTAAGCTGTATAAAGAAGACACCAATACTAGAATGATACGGAAACACAGTCAATACTACATTGGCTAGGACGCTATAATGGATTAAGGCTAGTAAAACATGGTGGATTCTACAAGGGACAGGCACTCGGTTTCGATTGATTAAATCTTCGCTCTGATCGACTGTAGGGTGGCACACCCAGGTGGAGAAGGACGTCAACCAACTTGGCGTGCGACACTGGAGACAGCTAGCCAGAGACCGTGCTAGCTGGAGAGGCTTGTTGGTTGAGGCCTAAAAAAGAAGAAGCGCCAAATAAAGAAGAAGAAGATGGACAGTTAATCAGATTGATCTCATTCCGATCGAAGTGAAACCCTCCAATTTGTGTGCGTTGACCACACTTTTGCACTCACCGCCTCTTCCTGTGGTCTAGTGAAAAACAGTAGAGCACCAAACCTGGAGTAATTGTTAATGGTCCCTTAGATCTTCTATTTCTTCCGGCAAATCCTAGCTTAAAATGTCCCAAGTATGATTTTCAGTGTGAAGGAAGCAACCACTTGTGTTGTGCCTGTTTCGAGTGGGTGTCCAAGTTTGAGATGATTTTCCTAGATATCATCTGTTAACATTGTGTCTCGAAAGAAGCAGCGCTGGGATAAATAGTTTGTCGTATTAGGAATCGAATCTAGACACCATAGGCACAAGTGTGTAGGCGCCGATAAGGTTTTCACAGAAATTCAGCCAGCGACAAGCATAGAAACGAATATTGCGTAGTCAAATCCAATCCATACAAGTTGGAGCGCCACAATGTTACATTCTTGGTACTGTGCTTTATCTGCTGTGTACTTGGTATGTACCGCAAGACAAATGGACAGTAGTAAACACGTTTGCTAATGATATGGACGACCAAATATTTTACAATGTACTTTTGTCGTCCTCCAATCAAGCACTGACTAAGTATATCCATATAACTTGACTTAAAAGAACACCAGTAGGTTGCAAGCTTTTGTAAAAAGTGTTCAACAACACTCCATAAATTGCAGAAAACTTTACCCTCCTTAAGTATATACGTGGCATGATTAAGCCAACACAAAACCTTTAGAAACGCCAATCGTTTACTTAAATTGTGATGTAAAGGGTGTTTTTATTAGAGGCGGAGAACTGTAAATCGGCGAAAAAGTTTTTTCTGTGACAGCTGATTTCACAGTTCCTGGTTGTTTTGAGGCTAACTTGATCTGGCAATTCATCATGAATAGACTATTGTTCCATCCACGCTGCTAGACTAGACCCGTTCAACCCACACTGTCATAGTTGTCTCGACACTCTCTCAGAGGAAGGACTGTCTCACTTTATCCGTAACTGTCCGGCACTGATATCAATACACACAATGCGCTACTGGTACCTTGATTGTCCCCAATTTTCAAATTTCTTTTGTAAGACTTGGCTCAGTTCGAAAAACGAAACCAAAGTCATTATCGACACTCTACTGAATCCAGAAAATGTCATCGTTCCAATTTCGTCGACGCGCGTTATTTCCGTACTTTATTTCGCGTACCATCCGCGCCCCGCGCTTTTCTCTAAGCACGGCCAGCAGCGAATACTATCGAAAGAAGCCTTTCGGAATCGGATTCATGTTTCTCCAGTCGACCCTCCCTCAGACAGGACCACAAAACTCCTCTCAAGATAATAAGGCTAAGAAGGAACATCTGCTGAGGTCAGATTTCTTCGTCCTGTTGTGAGAATTACTCGCCAGGATAGTGTGAGAAGCACGCCACTGTGAACATTGAGAAGATTCTCCTTCGTACTGAAAGGGCTATGCTTCGTTAGTTTAGTCACGTGTATCTCCACCATCACGACTTCCGAGGCGGGCCTTGAAAACGATTCCATCAGGTACGCGATCACTTGGCAGACCGAGGATGGTGTGGTTGGACTAAGTCCATAATCTCGCCTGGTTACGTTTGGGCATAACCCCTGATGAGTTAGTGGCGATGGCGGAGGATCGAGTTGCCTGTGGATCTCAGATCCGTGGATCATGCGGGTGAGGACCATTTCTCTTTCTGAGAAAGGTACCAAATTAGGTTCAGTGGCGCCTCGAAATTTAAAAAAATATGTACACTCTTAGTAAAGAGGTGATCAAGAGAACCACAACAGCTGAGTTGTCTCTGCCAGCAGTTCTCGGTGTCAATCATCGAGTGAATACATTTTTTGCGTGCACCTCTTGGGTGTAGGCAAGTTCCATTTTTAACAACTTGCCTATGCCTATGCACTTCCCATAAGGATCGCAAAGTCAATTGCAATATGTGATGCGGTGGCATCAAAATTCATAGCCGGAGCGTAAAATTAAATAATAATGAAACAATTGTGCTAAATATTATATGCAGGTCAGCTATAGCTTCCCCATTCCTCCGCACAGAGCCAGAACAATAGTTCCCGACTGCCACGAGTGCATATGCACAGCATGTCAGTATTGGCGGTATCCCACCGCCAGTCGAAACACCCCCCTTTCATTTGCATTTTTAATTGCAATTGCAATCGCAGTGCAGGCGAGTGGTGGCGCACAATATCCGCGCGATCTCGTGCCACTCAAAATTACATTAAGCCCATGTGAAAATAGTTTCGAAGTCCCAGACGTGTGCCCTGACGGTCGACATGCACTGGCATGGATACTCACTCTGGTCACCGTGCGGCACCTGTTTGCTACTGATGCTGGAAGAAGACCACCATGAGCTGCAGGACTCTAGCCACTTTGGGTCTGGTAAACACAATATACACAAAAGTTGGTATCAATCTCCCGGGCGATAAGCAACACGAGCAGTGCGCTTCATTTGAATTGCTCATCTCTGTTGCGCGGTCAGAATGAGCATCATAAATGCATGGAAACGTTTATTGCTGCACGCTCAATGTCCATATTGTGAATTATGAAGCAAACATATAATAACCATGATGCATGGGTACACGGGGTTTCAGTTGGAAAATTATTTTTGATTAAATTTGCACAGTAAGTTGGTTGGCGGAGGGATGGCGATGATGCCTGCGAGCTTGTTGACGGGACAACTGATCCTATTTCTGACGGAGCGATATTTCGAAATTAATTGAATTGAATTGTAAAATGATTGTACGCACAAGTGTGTACGCGTGAATGGATGTGAAATAACGATTGTAGATAAGCGCTTCTCCTGAGGCGATGTTTCAGTTAATTTTCGCAAAAAACGCCCAAGCCGCTAACATTGGAAATACCGATGTTTGACTGCAAGCATTTGTGTGGAAGCTCGGTGGTGGGATGGTAATACAAACAGATATCAACTACTTATTCTTGTCATCTGTTGGCCTTCTTCAATTATCTATGGGTTTCTTCATGGCTTCCGTTTACAAGAAAGGAGTGGAACTTCAGAATTTAATGAAACATGCAGCTTCATATATTTCTGCTTACTCTCCAACGAAGACGACGAACGATCTAATGATTAAGTAAATAAATTACACTTCCAATAAACAATTTCCTAAGCAAACTTTCAAACACATACATCCACCAGATAGAGTTGATTTGCGCCTACGGCTTACGGAAATAGAGTCATCTTAAGAACATGCTATTTGAAGTGCACCTTTTTTATTGCCCAGATTTTGACGTACTCAATATGTCCACAATCGACGTCCCACCTTTTTGAGGTACGAGTGAAAAATGCCCATTTCACAGTACGTCAAGCGATCTATTTGAGCCGAACGCGTCCACATACCCATGTGCACAAGCCTAATTCACGTGACCTCGGCTGTCATCTTCATCATCATCTTCTGAACCGTATGATCCACCAAAATGATCGCGGGGTAAGGCACATAAGGCAACTCGATCCTCTGCCATTAACTCTAACTTATCAGAACTTATGCCCAAGCGTAACCATCATCCTGGGTCTGCCAAACGGTCGCCTACAGGATGGAACCGCATTCAAGGCCCGCCTCGGATGTCGTGATGGTGGGGACATTCGTGCTGCTTGACCACACCAACAAAGTGCCGCTTTTTCAGTATTAAGAAGAAGCTCCTCAACGTTGAGTTCCTCGCACACTGCCGTGTTCCTCATACTATCCCGGCGAGTAATTCCCACCACAGCACGGAGAGATCTCATCTCAGCAGCTTGTATTCGCGGTCTTATTTTATTTCAGGACCATAGGCGAGAGTTTGAACAAATACTGAGTTGAAAACTTCTAACTTGGCTTTCACAATAAGCTCGGCCCTCCTGATTACAGATCTCCCAAGCTGTGTCAAAACTGGCCCAGCTTGACCAATCCTACAGGAAAGTTCAGTATTACTCCTCACATCACTCGTGAAGAAGACCCTGAGGTACTTCTCCAAATTCATCATTTAGAATAAGGAGTTAGAATAAGGAGTACATTGAACAGGCGTTCTAGAAACTACGCGTTGGAGTTCCGTCTTGAAAGATGTGAGACTAATTAAGTCATCTACAGAAAGAAGGTGACTAACCCTCAACTCTCCAAATATGAAACATTCCTCGAGTCGGCTGCGCTACAACAAGTTTAAATATACAATGAAAAGTAGAGGTGACAAGACGGACCCTCAATCGATCACCGTATCAGTAATCAATCCCATACTCCTGCAGAACACTCCTGAGTTTACCTCGAAGAACTCGGTCGTATGCCTTTTCCAAATCTACAATACAGCTATAGTTGGGTTTGGCATACTTCCAAGCCTTCTCAAGTACTATTCTTATAGTGTAAAAAACATGTTCGGTTGTACTTCTGCCGGGACGATAGCCGCTCTGTTCATTCCCCATCCCGGACTTGACCATAGCTCAGGAACGCCCTTTCATCACCATCGCGTATACTTTCCCGGGGAGACTTTAAACAGTTGTGCCCATGTAGTTGGAGCAGTCTCTTTTGTCCCCTTCTTGAAAAGAGGGACAATTACTTCGGGTATGACTGTCTTAAATCTACGTGAACATGATAACTTACGTCCTCATACAATATACTAAAAATTAATATATTTGATTGCAATGAAATTAGAGTTAGAGTCGATGGCGGTTGCATAGTGCGTGGTGTACTCCCGAGACCATTTATTTCGACTTATATAAAAATTAAATATATAGATTTCAGAAGTGACATATAAATATGGTGAATTTTATACACGTTATAAATTCACGTGTAATTAGATCCACGTGAAATTAAGAAAATTTCCGCGGATTCCAATTTCAAATATATCACCTTGTCATCTTTTTCATACACAAAATAATTTCACGTACATCACGTGATCAAGCAGAGAAGTACAAAATCTTTGCTGCATTCTTTGTTGACTTTCAGTATTCACTTTGTCATCGCAGTCAAAAGAGCCAATCCAATTCATTCATTCAAGCATCTTCGAATGATTTTCGATGTTCTCATGTGAAAACAACGGCTGCCACAACGCTGTCTGCACATGATCCTCCATCAATCCACCAGGGTCGCGAACATAACACTAATGCACAATGGTGTCTTCTGTATGCACTTACCATTTTTACGAGTGAGGTTCGTTCATTCTCCCCTTCTCGAACGAGGTGCCTCGGATTCGAAGTTCCTCTCACCTGAAGCGGTGACAACTCCTCGATGTGGTCGACCTAGTTTTCCACGTGCACACCTTAGCCATATTAGCAACCGTGTAAATTCAATAACGTATCAATTTCGTCAAATTAATTAGAACTTGGCGTAGGACATTATCGACTTCAACTCACGCTACTATTAATATTTGCATCGCTACCCAGTTTTATTTACCGAATTAATGGTGCAGCCTAGATCCCACACCTGAAAAAGAAAATCCGACTTATGTTGCCAAAGCAACCCTCCTGAAGGCTTTGACATAAATAATCGCCGCAGGTGTTAGAAAATCCGCCGCACTGAGCGTCACCTTGAGCCCAAAAGCAATCGTCCTCAACGGGCTGT
Organism: Eristalis intricaria; assembly: GCA_964034865.1. Taxonomy (NCBI): domain Eukaryota; kingdom Metazoa; phylum Arthropoda; class Insecta; order Diptera; family Syrphidae; genus Eristalis; species Eristalis intricaria. Next base: position 60,506,588 of record OZ035877.1, on the reverse strand, counting down.
TATGAAGTATTTTATCACACCAAGCAGTGTGCGAGGCAACGTCACGTTGCTGGCAGGAACACATCGGGCTCTAGAAATAACAAACGCTGGCATGGAGCAACGTTAACATCTCTCCGCTTTCAATTTGCTCAATTTGCATCGAGAATTATGTAAATATCGCAAACAAGTGGAGACCTGTGCACAGTTAAAGCCATTCCCATGTCACTCCTGTGACATTACACTCGTTCCAGGCTTGGAAAACAACCGCCACTGTTCGCCTGCAACAGCCCTTGGAAATAACTGCGCTGGGTATTACCATTAGCAAGCCAACTTCACCACTTTCTAAGAAATTTACATCTCGATAGTGTTCAACGGCGGGATGGGTCTTCTGGAGGTCGGCTTGGACTTTTTGCACATAAAATCGCGGCAAGGTGTGCTCCTTGCTCCTGCTTGTGGATGAAAACAAATTTGTATGGGCGATGTGTTGTGTGAATATCTTATTTAGTCTTTCAAACAAAAACTAAGTTTGTCTGTGTATGTGCCCTGTGCGCACTAACCGTAGTTCAGAGTGTGTTTATTTTTGTTTTGACATGGAAGAGGAACTGTTTCAGGAGAATACGTCCAATTAAGGCTCAGATTAGGTGCGCCAACCCACACGCACACGTCTTTTGGACGCCTGTGCGGAGACTCCTCGTGTCGCCGTGAATTGTCCCCGGATGACAACGTAATGAAATCAATTTTCGATTCATCCGTTTATGTGTGTCTACAATTTTTTCGATAGCCCCCCGTGGAATTAATAGGCGTCGAACAGGGGGGCCAGTCAGGGGACTCTACGAGTCCTTTCAGTGAAAGCGCCCATAGGCGGACAGCGATGTCCGGACCACTTTTGTCCGGCTAAAGGAGTTGTCCGTCCACGGGGAGATATGGAAGTTCAGTTCACAATCCACCGTCGTGGGCATTTGTCCTAGCAATGGGAATTGTCCACCTAAGAGAGTGTGAATAATAAGCCTAATTCTGCAAGCATTTTCGAATGTACGTACTGCTCTACGACAATATCACGTGATCACTTTAGAGATATAGTTCAGATTACGTCCCATGTGAAATTCGCAAGCGTAAGCTATTTTCACGTAACATCATGTGTTCACGTGTAGACGTGATTTCGTAAAAATCGTTTTCATAACCATAGAGATGACGGAGTACGGGTGCAACAATAAATTCACGCACATCCCGTGTTCACGTGAATACGTGAAATCCTAAACATGGAATCGGAAAAATTGTGTTGACGTGAAATAATGCACAGTATTTTATGAGTCACAACGCGCGAAACCTGCGTCACGTGTTGGCGTATAGACGTAAAATCGTCAAGTTTTTTCATATTCATACAGGTGACGAAGTACGCAAGTACAAGTTAATTTCACGTTCATCACGTGTTTACGCGTAGATGTCAAATCATAAAAATGTATTCATATCCATACAAATGACGAAGTACGCGTGTATAAGCTTATATCACGTGTTCAGCTGAAGACGTGAAATTATTTTAAAGTGTTTTCATTTCTTTACACAATCATTTTCTTTCATTTTCTATACACAAGCTAATTTCACGTAATACACCTTTTCACTTGTAGACGTGAAATCGTACAGTGTCTAAACGTGAAATCGGAGAAACTGTGTGGACTTGGAATTGTAGAAAGTATTTTATGAGGGGCAACGCACGCACGAGCTAAATTCACGCACATTACGGGCTCACGTGTAGACATGAAACTGTGAAAAACTATGAAAAGTGTTTTCATATCTATACAGATGATGAAGTATGCATGCTACAATCTAAATTCATGAACAGTCCGCGTTCACGTGTCACGTTCAGACGTCTAATCGTAGAAAGTGTGTAGACGTGAAATCGTAAAAAGTGCGTGCACAAGCTATTATACGTACATCACGTGTTCAGCTGAAGACCTGAAATCGTTCAAAGTGTTTTCATATCTATACAGAACCCGGAGAACACATATACAAGCTAATTTCACGTACTTCACGTGTTCACGTGTAGACGTGAAATCGTACAAAACTTTGATATCCATACGGGTACTCTTGATTTCCTAGCCGTACGAGATCCCAATAGCGATTTCGTTGACATACCGACATAGTCACCACTGTGGCCATGAATTTGTTCAGCCAAAGCATAGACCGTTGTTGCGATGTCACTCCTTTTGGACGAGCATCGCATTTGCTCGTCGCCATTTCCCATTATACCTTTCCATCTACCTTAAGGGCAGTCACAGGGAAAGAGGCAATTTATATTCTGATGGATACGCCACGAATTCGCATAAAAATGGTCGGGGGAATGGGAAAAGTTTTGCGATTTCATTTTATTTCTGAATTTCGATATTCTGTGCGGGTGACCCCGACCGATATGGTGTCCAAAAACTACAACACTTGTCGAAGTCTGAACAAACATCCAAACAGACACACACCCACACGCACACTAAAAAAGACACCGGCCAAAAGGGGTGGAAGCTTACAAATGAAACAAAAAAAAAAAAAAACACAGAAAACTGCCAACATTTCCTCCTCTGGCTGCGAAGGGGCTACTCGAGGAACGAGAATCGGAATTGAATTGACACCGGTTCGAGGCAAGTAAGTGTGAATGTAGATTAGCTCGTGGAAAAATTGTGATTTTAGTATGCAAATGGACACCGATTGGATTTGGAGTTTTTTCTTTCTCTCTTTTTTTTCAATTTTTGCTCCACTAAAGGATGCTGGGGATTGTGACAGCAGCGGACGAACACAATAGGTCCGGTCCGTGCGCTCGTTGGTAGTCCGTGTGAGCATATTTCTAATTTGCATTTTTCCAATCGACACTTGAAGCGGAGTATACGAATGTCGAATGGCTACACATTCAAAGAGGTAGAAACAAATCATTAAGAGAGTTTTTCGATTTCCCGCTTCAGAATTTTCGGGGATAGTGCGGGTGTGAGTGTCGTTTTTAGTTACCATGCATACCATTATTGATTTCCAGTTTCCAGAAGGACGGAGGATGGTAAATATTTACGGTACCTTTTGTGAAAGTCTAATTCGAATGGTTGCTGATCTAGAAGGCCGATGGCCATTGGCTATACATATGTGGTGCGCCTTCAAAGAAGGGACACGTTTTAGAATGAATAACCAATATTTGTAATGGCCCTCTGGATATGTTTTGCATAACGGAATCGTTATAGTGGAGCTGCGTAGAATGGGGGGCCATATTATTTGTTTCATCAGCAGAAGTTTGTGTGTGGATGCGTGCTGAAATGTAGGCGTTCTGGAAGTTCCGTCTCAATGTCATTTGATATTGCTTTTCGTAAGTGCCAATTCTAAGAACTTGAGTGACATGTATACAACTTACATGATTGTTACGCTCTGCTCACAGAGACGCTCGGAGAGGTGGAGTCTTTGAAGTGAAAATTGTTGTACCCGGAGTCGAATCTTGGATCTTGAAGCTGCTAAGTAAAAGGTGGTCCAACGAAAACGCACGATGTTCATTGTAAATAAAACAAAAAGTTTTAAGACAATATTCTAAATATTTTTTACTATGATAGAAGGATCTATGACAATTATAGGTGAAACAAAATATCGGTTAAATGCTCTCCGCGGCTTACCACGCATACCTCTGTCCGATGGTCCATATTTTCAATGACTCCACTTCCACTTCTGCCAACCAATCTGCGTATGGACTATGCTTAAAATGGTCCGTAGGCTTTAGCTCTTCCGACAATTGAACCTTGTGAGTGTGTAAATTGAAATCTGTATTCAAAATTCGCATCAGTGATGTTCATGAGATGTTGAATTGTTGGGCACGAGTACGAGTCGAGGTTGAGGGCTCTTCTGCTCACTATCGCGAGCAACAGCATGCACAGGTGGTTTCACATTACCTACAGACCCTGTTTGTTGAAATTTCCGCACAATTCTACCGATTGTGGACACATTTCGTCGATTATTCAGACCAGAAATATGACGAAGTGCACGAAATGCATTTTGATTTGAACGCTCGTTTTCGAAAAAGGCTTCAACAATATCAACGCGCTTCTCAATTGTGTATCTCTTCATTGTTGAGTTTGCCAAACACTGAAACAAAGACATGTCCAATTAAGTTGGGCAAGATACCTTGACCGAGATGAAACGCAGAGTATCTCTTGCCAACCGCTGTTTTAATACCGAGATCAAACTCTTGCCAACCGCTGTTTCTATGGGCTCCAGAGGCAATTGAGTAGTAGAGCCATCTCTCGAAGGACCAAGTTGACTTTATACAAAACCTTGATCATCCCAGTCCTGCTGTACGGCACGGAGGCATGGACAATCTCAAAAGCGGATGGGGAAGTATTGGTATTTTCGAGAGAAAAGCTCTGCGTGCGATCTTTGGTCCTATTTGCGTTGACGGTTTCTGGAGGAGAAGATTCAACCACGAACTGTACGGGCTGTGCAGCGATATGAGTCTAGTCAGGCGTCTTCGGATCCAACGCCTAAGATTGCTGGGCCATGTAGAGCGCTTAGACAACTCAGCTCCGGCCCGGAGAGTCTTCGACTCCGAACCCGTGGGACAACGCAACTGAGGACGCCCGCGTCTAAGGTGGCGCACCCAGGTGGCGAAGGACCTCAACCAACTTGGCGTGCGACACTGGAGACAGCTAGCCAAAAACCGTGCTAGTTGGAGAGGCTTATTGGTTGAAGCCCAGGTCCACCCCGGACTGTAGCGCCAAAGAAAGAAGAAAGAAGATACCTTGACCTTAAGGTGTGATTCACAATTAATATCGTCCATTTTGGTTGGACCACCCTTTAATATTCGGGGCAAAATGTCTGGCTCTCATCATTGACAACAAACAAAGCTGGAAACTCAACATCCAGAATAGGGTCAGGAAGGCTTCTTATACCCTTTGCAGCTGTAAAAAAAGGCTTAGGGTGCAAACAGGAACTATCACAACCCATCGCTAACTGGATTTTTACCTCGATTGTCGGACCGATATGGGGGTTGCCGTCACGTAGTCGGTAAATGCGTCGACTCCTACGCAGATGGTGTCAGGTTCGATATTCGAACTTACCACCTTTGATAATTCACGGCTCCGCCTCTTTCGAGTCACTGACAATGCTCAAAGAATATTCCCGTCTAGGAGAAATTTCTCCACTTCGCCGTTCGGAGTCGGCATTAAATTGTAGGTACCTTCCACGCGTGAAAGAACAATAGCACCCGCAAAAAGAGTGGTTGCTGAGAAGCTAGGTCCAGGTCAGCCACACCTATGTATATATGTCGGATCGACACTTCTTTACGGGGTCTTAGTTTGGTGGAATGCACTAAACAAAGCTAATAAGACACTCAATAGAGTGCAGAGACTGGCCTGCATAGAGAGAAGCACTCCGCCAGATGCACTCAACATATTCCTCCACCTTTAACCACTGGAAATTTTTATCAGGCAAGTAACAGCCAGCACAGCTCTGAGACTCAAAACACTCCGACTGTGGTCTGAACTCACAATCAGCCACTCAACCACTTTTATCGAATGTAACTCCTTATCTCAGCACACCGACCACCAGGGCTGGCCCGAGCGAAATGAGGGCCCTGTGCACTCACTACGCTTGGCACCCCTTCATAATCCTTCATAAGTAGCAAAAGTCGTTAGATTACCCAAGCGGTAGACCTTCAATGCATGTCACAAGCGTGTCAAATAAGCATTATCCATCATCTCAAAACAGTAAACTCAGTTGTCTGTTAGGTAGGTAGGTAGGTGTTTAAATAGTTCCTCCAGGGAAGTTGTCTCACTTAGACCCTTAAGGTCCATTGAGCTGTCACTCTCATCGGCTTTTTTCCCGAGACTTCGTTGACCTACTTAAGACCTTGACCTGCACCTACCCTTTATTGGTGTATGTATTGATACTTATCACCAGTTTGTGGTTTTTTATTAAATTTTGGATGTGCTTTATGTTTGTGCTTGCTACGTCCTCAAGGTTGTTGAGGAAATAGCTGCCTATGTGTATTCTTTATTTATTGTATCTGCAAGGGCTGAGCATGTTACAACGTTTTCGTCTCTGCAACTTTTACAGCAGTCGTTGCAAGGTGCTCTAAGCCTCCTGGCTTGATTGCCAATTTGGCAATGGCCAGTGATTATGCCTACTGCTTCACTAATGTTCCTCCTGTCCAAATCTAGGAGCTGAAGTCCTCCTTCTTGATGGATCTACTCTATGCAACACCGTTTTCGATGTCCTAAAGGTGTACAGTTCGGTCCATCGGCGATTGGTTGTGATTATTGCGTCTTTCCAAAGCATTGACTTGGGCTCTTTAAATGGGGGGTGAGTTGTCTCCTGATCTCATGCCAGTTGTAGACTCGCACCCCTTCTTGATAATTCGTAGGCTTTTTGGTTGCCCGGAATACCCTTGTGTCAGTTCTTGTGAAGAATTTAATTCGGCAGGCATCAAATTTACTCATCTGCCATACAAACACACAAAATCCTACCAATCCTGAGCAGTTTTTTTTTTTTGGTGAACAGTTGAAATGATGAAAGCTTTTAATTGTAGTTATAAAGCTGGTTAGACGAACTAAAATTTTAAGAATGGGAGTATCGATGATTTTTTGCTATTCAAGCCTGAGAGTGCGTCCCTAAGTGCTTAGCGTCTTGTACATTTGCACATCCTGCATACCCACCATATCTGCGGAATGTAAGTTAGGTTAGGTAGCGGGGCTGCTGGTACATTCACAAGCACATTTAGACCATATTGGTCCGTTGTGATACCCCTAGTCAGACAACTACCACTGATTGACTACTAAAGTGATAGTACCGTAAATTTAATCCCAACGTCAAATGGTGACTGGGCCAGATTTGAAAACCAGATAAAAGCGTATTAACTGGGATTCGAACCGGGGACCTCGCTAACTAGTGACAGGCACTCTACCAACTGTGCCATCCAGTCGTCTCGTTTGGGAATGTAGCAAAATACTAAATACGGTGGCTGAAAAAAAACAGACTAAATCTATTTTAGACGCCAGGACAAGAATGCCATGAAGGTTGATGTACAAGCCAAGGCAGGTGCTCAGAGACCCTTCATTGAGCAATCTCACATTTATGGATACAACCTACAAAAAACCCACACAAATTGATCATTAAACAAATGAACCTGTTTTGGAACTATACGAGGAGGGTATTAAGGATTCGAAGACGTGCATGGAACAGAACTACAATCTCAGGCGAGCCACTGAAGCTCTATAACTTGACCTACGAGTGCAATTTGGAGAATAAACAGGCAAAGGGACATGAATTTATCACCTTCATTAAATGGGTCTTATCAGTACAGAATTCTGTAGGCACTATGGGTAGGCGAAATAAACTATCGAACACTTCCAAATGGTCTCCCAAAGGCTTGATTCAAAATGATAAACAGAACACCAGTACAACGGAAAGTCTCCCAAGAAATTCCATTTAGAGCAGTTGTCAAACTTCCGAAGGCCTTAAACCTTAGACTGGAAGATTGGGTCGCGATAGATATTTAAGGTTGATGTACTAGATTCTTGCTATGACAAACCCCGAAGTTCTTCCATTCATTTCCATGATCCACCTCCTGGTTCAACAAGAGGGGAAGACTGACTCCCCCGTATAAATACTTAGTCATCGCTGATGCAAGACAACTTGATCGATGACTTGACTGGAAGTAGCTCGGAAACGTCGAGGATAGGAGGTGGCTACAGCTCTGGCTCAGACCCTTCAATGGTCACTGGGCTGTTAATTTAGTATTCTACGTCCAATCAACATTTGGAAATATGCTTTAACTACTTTTTTTTGCCTTATTTGTGGTCGGACAATTTTTGATTTGCCTTTTCACTTCACGATCCACATACCTCCCAGCCCCGGCAATGCCGATTTAACTAGACTTGCCAAGTAACATGGTCTTTATTACTTGAAGTGAGGGACTCGACTCCGCTAATCGGAGATGGATGGAATTAGATACATGTAGGACCTCGAGGCTTATTTGGCCCTCACTAAATCCAAACAAAACAAATACAGTCCTAAAACTAAAGAGGAATGTAATAAGGAACGTAGTCGGCATTATCACCGGCCACTGCCTTCTCGGTATCCATGACAGAAGAATGGGAGCGCCCCACAACGACTACTGCATAAGCTGTAGACACGAGGAGGAGGAAGAAAATACGCTTTATCTCCTCGGCACTTATCCAGGCCTTGCAAAAACTAGAAAAAACTTAAAAATACAAGACCTAGCCAAGTTTATTAGGAAAACTAATTGGCTGTAAATCAGCACAGGGTGGACTTGTCAAAGTAGGCCACTAGAGTACCATGAAGTAGTCTCTAGGTTTATTTAATTTTCTTTAGTGTAGTCCCTTTAAGAAGAGCCGGTGCAAAGCATCGGGTAGTGATACCACCATGGATTCAACCAGGATCTAAGTGGGCCACAACTGCTACAGTGGTGGCAAACACCCAAACCTAAACTAACCTAATCAGACTTGCAACAAATATCTTTTGTTCCCAGGTTGTTCATCGACATTCGCATCCACAAGTCCCACTCAACACGTGCTTTCCCTTCTTCTGCTTCCCACACCCTTCTCACATTTAAAGCTTTAACATGTCTTTAAGTAATAATACCCCAAACGAAACCATTTTTTATCTTAACTGAAGCGTGTAGTGCAGCTACGAAATACGCTCCCCAGGTCGGAGCCATGAACTGGCCCTATCCCTCATCTCTAATCTCCATAAGAATCCAACTACCATTCTGGCCACTGTCATCGCCCTGAAATTGGTCTGTGTATCCTACAAACGTGCACAGTACACACATACCTCTTTTCCTTGCCCGGAAATATCTTTGCGCATTCCAGTTTCGTCCTTTTTACGATCAACATTATTCAAACGCCAATAATTTATGTGCTGCCTTAGCATGGTCAAGTTCCGTTGGAACGTCTCACAGGTCGGTCCCAGAGAAATCCCCACCGCCTGGGATTTTCCACGGGAATCTGTACAATATTTTTATTTTATTCACTTGAACACTCACATCCATGGGTCGTTTACACATCAACAGAAGACCACACTCACATTGCATGTGGCCTCTCGGTGGGTCCTTCTCGTGGTGCAGTGCTGGAGCTGCCGCCACATGAGCCCATCACCCACCTGTATATCATTATGACATTTGATCTTACGGTAAATTTCTCCGTAACAACCGCATTTGTATTTCTTGGGTGATTAAGTTTTGTCATTTGTCATTGGTAAACGAGGCGTGTTACTGACTCGGATCGCATGCTTGGAATCGCCGCTTGAAACTGGAAGCGGAACTGGGACTCGCCAACCCAAGACGAACTGCGTACTTGTAGAGGACTCCTCAAGGGATGACGAGTGACAATAAGACCAATGCAACTGAAATCAGTTTGGCTCCGTGCATATTCCCAGCTCCAACATCACAAGTAACAGGGCACTTAATGCTTGCCCAGTTAATTCAAGCGAGCAGATCACATCCTCGGAAGCAGTGAGGTGAAGAAAAAGAAACGAAACGCTCTCCCGCAATGAATTTCCTCCGTGGTTACACTCGATGAACTCACGCCGCACTGGCAGCGGCTAAATAAAGTGGATTCAGAGGCCATCGGCGGAAACGACCCATCAACGGTGCAGGTGAAGGGTGGGCTGGGTGTACCAAAACACTTGGATATTAGCAGACAATCGGGAAACTTGAACCGCGGAAACGGTCAACTTGAGTACAGAACGTGTTCAAATATTTACGAAACGTGTCAAGAACTCAGCGCAACTAAAGTTAGGTGCTGCTTGCCACCGTTCACCGCTGAGGGGTGGCTGAAAGATGGCGAACGTAAGTGTGACATTTCTTTTTTATCCACCATCCACGGGTGTCGGGGGTGACGAACAAAAGTTAGTTCTTGTGAATAGGTAAGATGACAGGTCGGGCATGTGGGGATGATGGCTTGCGGACGGGAGTTGAGCATATTTCGGGTTTTTTTTTTTGCTGTCCGCTTGTGTACACAGAGCGACTTTGTTTTGTATCGCTAATCGTTGGAATGACATCTAAACAATACGAGAATGTACTAACTCCTGCGAGGGAGAAACTTATTTGATTGTTGTAAATTAACGAATTAGAGATGGCATTTGATTGACATATTTTTCATTAGATACTTTTTGTTTACTTGTGAAACTTTTTTGTCGAAACAATTTTAATTTTGATTTTCGTCTGCTTGGAACGACGAATATACTCATTAAGTGAGTGGGGAAGGGTGACGCATTCGGCTTAGGGGGATGTTTGGCCACTTTTGTTGCAAAGTTAAAATGTGTACATTTGGGCTTGTATTTTATACCATTCCTTTCTCTGTTTCAAGCAAATTAAAGCAAATTTTTAATGAAACCGTGCCGAAAATAAAATGAATTTCGACATTCAGTCAAAGTTGGTTATAACGACTTGCAAGGGACTGACGAAATTGGGCCTTGTAACCGCCTTAACCGATATTAGGCATATAAGATAATCTGATGGTTGTACCGGAACTTCTCTGTGCCTTAAGCCATATAATAATAATATGGGTGGTGCGACAGTCCGAGGTGGACCTGGGCCTAGCTTCTCAGCAACCACTCGTGTTGTGCGTGCTCTATTGTTCTTTCACGCGTGGAAGGCACCTACAGTTTAATGCCGACTCTGAACGGCGAAGTTGAGAAGCTTTTTCTAGACAGGAATACTCTTTGAGCAATGTCAGTGACTCGAAAGAGGCGGAGCCGTGAATAATGATAGGTGGTACATTCGGTTATCGAACCTGGCACCCTCTGAGAAGAGTCGACGCACTTGCCCACTACGCCACGGCGGCCACGCCTTAAGCCATATTATCAGAGTATTTTCACACTGAAGTTGGGCAATGAACTCTTTACTTTTTTAACGATAAGTTTTGCTTCCTCAAATTGTATTTTCGATCGTGCTGTGCGAGTGTGAAACGGAATAATTTTGGCAAGGTCCTTGTATTGCCAGCATCTAATCTTAAAATGATACCAGCTTTTTCTTTCTTCAATCGTAAACATTTTTTTATTTCGGAGTCATTTCCTAATACAATTTCCTAACCGAATAAAATAAACTTCGACTAGCACTCGTCACACAAAAGAGGTTCACAGAGTTGAATAAACTCAAAATGAACGATAAACGCAAATAAAAGAACAGCGATGTATGTGCACAAATGCATGCATGGCATCTGCATCTGCATAGAAGGAGCTTACCGTTTCAGAAAATAATGCTGTCTCGTCGATATTAGACGCTCTAACCAATATTTTATTCCAAGAGATGGAACAATTAGTCGTTTTAAGCGATATGTGGTTTTTTTTATGTCTTTGTAAACGTAACATATCGTTGATGGAAGAATTAGGTCGTTATAATCGATATGTCATTTTAACCGGTGACGTTGTAAGCGGTTTGACTGAAATGAACACCTCGATTTTGTTTTCTTTTCGATCTAGGGAGATGAATTTATATTAAGCGCAAGTTAAAGTGAGCATTTACTACACTTATCTTCTCTCGTTTTATAGTCCAAATATTAATAGCCTTGGGTAATATATTTCGATCCTTCGTAGAGACGAAATATGAATACGAATTTTAATGTATATCCATGACCTACGTCATTCTATTTTAAGATATGTCTTTTGATCCCTTTCAAGTGGTCACCAACATTCCTAGTAGATAAGATAATGACGATCGATGACATGTGCTGCATCGACGCCTCATCCTTAGGTTAAGTGTTTAGAAATAATTTTGTATGTAGCTAGTTCGAAATTAAAGTTGAACGAGAGCGGACGTGTTCCGTTACTCACAACTCAGCGAACTCAACTGTATTTTAATTCGCATGGTCATCCAGTTTTTGGTTCCCAAAGTAAATTTTTTGGTTTAGATTTCCATCAAACATTTATGCCGTTATATTGCAGTGAAACTTCTCTTTACGAACACCCCTCAATAAGGGACAATTTGTCATATTCTCGGCGTGAAGATAGGGTCATTTGTTTAATTCAACCGCTTTACAACGGACCCCCTACACCGGACACGAAGAGGTATTGAGCTGTTGTAGGCCCCACTAGCTTAATAATTTGCACACGATCGCCTCATGAACTCCCTCCTCCTTCTGCCCACCCCTCCCCCGCTTCAGGGCCAGTAAGTTAGAAGTAGTATACAACAATGTTCGTCCAACTAGTTTTAAACAAAAAAAAATCTTATTTGTACAGATGCAAGAACACCCATCGTTTGTATAGAGTCTTCTTTCTTTTTTGTTTTATTTGGCGCTACAGTCCGGGATGGACCTGGGCCTCAACCAACAAGCCTCTCCAGCTAGCTGTCTCCGGTGTCGCACGCCAAGTTGGTTGAGGTCCTCCTCCATCTGGGTGCGCCACCTTAGACGCGGGCGTCTTCTGTTGCGTTGTCCCATGGGTTCGGAGTCGAAGACTCTCCGGGCCGGAGCTAAGTTGTCCATGCGCTCTACATGGCCCAGCCATCTTAGGCGTTGGATACGAAGACGCGTGACTAGACTCATGTCGCTGTATAGCCCGTACAGCTCGTGGTTGAATCTTCTTCTCCAGAAACCGTCAACGCAAACAGGACCAAAGATCGCACGTAGAGCTTTTCTCTCGAAAATACCAAGGACTTCCTCATCTGCTTTTGAGATTGTCCATGCCTCCGCGCCGTACAGCAGGACTGGGATGATCAAGGTCTTGTATAAAGTCAGCTTGGTCCTTCGCTCTAATACTCAATTGCCTCTGGAGCCCATAGAAACAGCGGTTGGCAAGAGTTACTCGGCGTTTGGTCTCGGTACTGATGTTGTTTGTACTGTTTACTGCGGAGCCGAGGTAGACGAAGTCGTTGACTACTTCGAAGTTATAGCTAGTATCACTCTGTTTGTACAAACTTGTTGTCGACTATACAAGTCGGTGTCTTGGAATGAAACTGACGCTGAGTGTTACGATATTCAGTTTATCCATGAACTTGAGGGTGCACGGTTTTATTCTAAAGTTTAGTAACATAAATGCTTGGGTCACCGTGGCGTTGTAGATTGGTGTGTCGACTCCTGCGGTCGCCGTGCCAGGTTCGATAACTTTCATAATTCACCCTCCACCTCTTTCGAGTCACTGATAATACTGAAAATATATTTCTGTGTAGAAAAAAGCTTCTCAAACTTCGCTGTTCAGGGTCAGCATGAAAATGTCCCTATCCACTCGTGAACGGACAATAGCATGCACAAAACGAGGGGTTGCTGTAGAGGCTAGGCCCGGCCTGACTCGGAATATCGCCCCTTATTTTTATTAGACAACAAAATGCGAAATTCGCTCACCGTAAAAGAAAAGGAGAAGTGGATTTTATTTGTCAATTTCCACACATAACTTAGGTTACACGTCTAGAACGTACACGTCTACATAACCGATCATCATGATCTGTTCCAAAGTTGTCCGATAGAGTGAAGTTTCACCATATTTGGATCTTGCCATTATTAACATAATATAATATAACATAGGTGGCTCTCAGGCCGTAGAGGGCCTAGGTTCTCAGCACCCACTCGTGTTGTGCATGCTATAGTTCTCTCCAGAGTAAATGGGATCTACAGTTTTATGACGACTCCGAAAGGCCAAGTTTGAGACGATTTTTCTAGACAGTTAATGCTCTTTGAGCATTGTCAGTGACTCAAGAGAGGTGTGACGGTGATTTTTTGTCGGACCGGCTGGGAATCGAGCCCAGGCAGCGCGTCTAAGTTGCGTTGGGGTCGACGCACATACAAACAACGCCATGGCCGCCACATTTATGAAGAAGATAGAGCATCATTAAATACCCTTCGATGGACTTGGGCTATGACTCTAAGACGTCATTACATTTTTGGATCACTTTCGACAAATATCGGGTAATACCATAACTTGACGAACGTTCGTTTTCAAAGCGCGAAAAGCTTGCGGGTTGTAGGTATAAACACCAACTTTTGCATTGCCCAACAAGAAGTAATTATATGGCGACAAATCACTCGTATTGGTGGCCACGGTTTTTTTTCACCAAGAATACATGTAAAAAGCTCCAATGAGTCAATTAACATTTTTTTGATGAAATATTTAAATAGATTAAGGTTGTCGCAACTGTCTCAAAAAGGGCTGAGTGACAATAGAACTATATGTTTTTGGCGTTGATGTAGAATCTGCAATGCATCATCACAGCCAGGCAAACACTTATTGGCTTAAAATCCATGACATTGTTCGACAAATCTTCACCACATCTAAATCAGCCTTTCCGTGCCGTGCTCTAAGAAATCTTATGGAAGATCAAATCCTCACAAGGCGTTGCATTGGTATAATAGACAGCGCAGATGTCGGTAATACACCTTTTGGGGACTGGAACAGAATCTCCATAGCACTACAGATCTCCAGGCAATCCTCTGCCATCGACCCTAACTATTCAGGTGATATGGTCAAGTACAACCAGTTTTTTTGACTTGGTCCAGTTACCTTGTCCTGAGTATGCCAAGCGGGGTCCGCATAATATCAATGAATAGCAACCGCTTAAAATCACAATTACACAGTGTTAGCTGAGCACTAAGGTTCTAGAATCCCGATCCTAAACACTCCATAAAACTCTCAGCCCTCCGTAGAGCTCTGCTCAGTGAAATAATTGGTGTCTCGGAATGACACTGCTTTAATCGTTGACATGTTAGAAAACTCAAACAGTCTTTAATGTTCAGAACCTGAAGAAGACGGTTACGTTCAACACTTCCTCTCAACTATTCGAATCCTCCAAGTCGATCAAAGTGAATGAAGATGTCTCATCCAACTCGATAGTTCTAACTAGAATCAACCGCAGTCTCCCAACAATGTGCAAGGACAATAGAGCTTACTTGGCCAAGCCAATCAATTACATACTCCCGCAAACGTCCACCGCAATCACATACAAAATATTGTCTCTGCAACCAGCTTGTTCCTCCAGCCCCATCCTTACCCAACTTGGGCGTAATCTGTGATCGTGAGTTCAATTGACAATAGTATAATTAGAGCAAATGTTTGTGCCTTTGTCCCAAAATCTCTATAAATCACCCCCGTCCGACCCATCCTCGAATATTTAAGCCAAGTATGGGGACTTCACTTCGCGGTCCACATTCCTCATGTTGAATCTGTAAAGTGTAGGATTCTTAGCAATTGCCTCTTGATATAACCAATTTGCTTGCAAGCTCTCATCGCCTTAAATGTCGCCTTGAGTGCCTAGAAAACCGTCGCAAAACTGCGAATCTTCGTCTTACTGGTGATACGGCCTGCCCCGAGCTTATCAATTTTGGGTCATAGCACCAATATCCACAATTGTTGTTCCTCAGCCCTCTTCCAATTAGACCACAGAGTAACAGATCGGAGCTCAAAGGCGAATGTTACACAAGGATCGCAGCTGAGACCGTGGCTGCTCAACATCTACACAGCAGATCAACCACATCCAACCGATGTAGTTTTTTGTTGTGGATGACTGTTGTTTAGTTGCGGATAACTCGCTGACTTATATCAGTTCCATGTCAGCACAAAGCGTCAAAGTCCCGACAGCG
This sequence comes from Eristalis intricaria, assembly GCA_964034865.1. Taxonomy (NCBI): domain Eukaryota; kingdom Metazoa; phylum Arthropoda; class Insecta; order Diptera; family Syrphidae; genus Eristalis; species Eristalis intricaria. Next base: position 60,491,070 of record OZ035877.1, on the reverse strand, counting down.
AACAAAATCAAGTGTACCACCCGGAGTTCGATTCAGATCAGCAGCCAAATGTCGGGCGAGTAAATATAGTTCTCCCTAAGGGTACCGAGATATCACCCGAAAAAAAAGTCAAGCATCTTGGCGTGAGCTTCAGGGAAGTGTGAAACTCAACAGCCATTCGAAACTGACTCTTAAGAAGGCCAACATAGGCGTCCATCGTATATACCCCCTGAAGCGCAAGCCAAAAGGACTTAATTGCTGCACTACAGGCAGCCAATATGTACGCCTTTCCAATACGCCACACCATCTGTAGGAGCAGCGTGAAGAAGATCGCGATTTTGAAAAGAAAATACTGCGAATTTTGCGTCCAAGGCACAGCAACAAGAAGCACGCATCATCCACTGCAAGGATACATGTGACACTGCCCATAAAGCAGCTCAGGATATCAACAACCATCAGAACGAGGCAACCAGGAACCTGAGAAATACAATCCCCGGAAGACGTTATCTAAATGCGCTGAATTTACAAAGCGAACAGAACTTCCCAGCGTCGTCGAGCTGTATGGCTTCTATGAGAGCAGCGATAGCAATCAGCATCGAGGATAAATTAGTTACTTTTTAAGTTTGCATTCCTTAAGATTGTTGCTTGCATTACCATTAACGCTGTCTTTCACCACAAGAACCACAAGTTTTCACATTTGCCCATTCAAGCCTCTCGAGCTCAGTCCTCTAACTCAGAGGGAAGTAATGCTCAAAAGTAGTCAGTCCCAAGCCGCAAAGTCTTGGCTACTTCCAGCCGAAATATTCTTCTCAGCTTTGGCTTGTGCTTGATGTTTTCAAAATGCTGTAGAATCAATCAGTCAAGTCCAATGATGCATGCAAAATGTTTCACATACATATACACACCACACACCCACACACTACACTTCCTGTTTAGCTCACGTCTGAGTGATTCCTGTATATTATCAATTGCTAAGTGCATACGCACGCTGTAAATATTGGGGGTCAAATCGTACGACTCCCACTGGCAGACTTCCCGAATATAATACATATACAATGTATCTACATCCAAACAAATGAGTTTATAGCAAGCCCGGCCGCAGATGAGATTTGATTAAAGTGAATCCAACCTCCAGCCATCCGTTCATCCAAAAGGTACTTATGTTAGATTAGTTAATTTGCCCCATCTGTTGGATAAACAATCTTACGTTCCATATCTCGGCGATGAAAGTTAGAGGGAGCACTCATACACTGCCGCCCGGAATTTAATCACACATCTCCCATGGATGTGGGCACCCAATGGCCTGCAGAACATATTACCAGAGAAGCAGATTTGAGGCTTTAATTCAATTAGTCCGGTGTTGGGATCGCATTCGGTCGCACAGACTTCGTGCGATTGCGGTTGTGTTAGATTAGATTTTTTTCTTTTTTGTTTTTTTTTGTTGTTTTCTTGTGCATACATAGTTTCAGTTCATTTCGTGCCTAACTCAAGTCCTTAACCATGGCAAAAAACATCATCGGCACCTCCAGGGCAGCGCTCGCACTGTTCATCTGTGCGCTCGTAGTCTCGAGGGTTCAGTGCCGAAATTTAGCGCATATTTCTGGAAGTCTCGGCATAATCGACGACATTATGCACTACGGCACGCACAACGTGACGGTCGCCATTCAAGACAGCCTAAGCAGTGACCTTAAGTCGGACGATTTGATTTTCGCCGAGACACGACCTGTTGATCGTAGTGACTTTGTGCATTGGAACTTTGACGACGACCTGGTCAAGGTCAGTGATGAAAAGCCGTTCTGCGATGGCGATCGAATCGATATGAGTGAGTTTGTCGAACTAGTGCCGGTGAAGGAGGTGCAAGACATTGTCGCCAAGTACTTCCGCTACGACGTTGAAGTGCAGAAGGGCTACGCATACTTACGAAGCGACGAATTCACGAATCTGAAGAACAGGATCATCGCGATTCCCGAGATGACGAACTTCCTGAATTTCCTCAACGAGAGCGGACTGGATGTGGTGAATTTCGTGTACGCTGTTACGAATTTAACTGCTCGCCCAGAGGATTACCCGATCGAAATTGGTGAGTCCTAGACTGTTTATGCATGATCCTCTTGAACAACGTCACCGGACAACCACACTTCTCCAGACGGACCACCTATGAAGCCACCAGTTGGACAGCATTGCTGTGTGCTTTGTATATTGCATAATCCCTCCCAAACTCATCGGTGGCCAGAAGCAACTTCACATAATCCACATTGTGCAAAAAATAAAAATTCCATTCACCACGTTGTCATCATAATGCCCACCGAGGTCCGGCAATTGTATCCCTCAGCTGAGACCGTAATCTATCTGGCGACGTGCTAAAGTAGTCCCATGTAGTCCTTGCTAATGAAATGGAAATGAGTGTCTGGCAATTTTTTGGTTATTCTTCCCGCGTTTACAACACAGGCCACCTCGCTTGTGCGTTAAGTCTCCACAATCGTCCGGTCCGACGCGTATCGCCTCGCCACTCACCGCACAGCACCGGTCTGCTTGGGTACATTTACACTCGCAAGACGGACGGTGAATACATATTGAGACCGACGACGCCACAGAAAAAAAAAAGAAAAAGCTTATTTTTTTTTTAAATTTGAATTTCTTTTGACGCTCGCCTATGCGGGTAGCTGGTCGGTGGGTAGGTGTGCTTCGCCGTGCGTCATAAATATTAAAATAATTCCAACGTGTTCTTTTTCATCCCGGAGTCTGAATGGCGAGATGTCCTTTGTTTGCGGAACTCGGTCGTATATTTGGACACCTTCATTGAAGGGTCATATCACAAATCCTTTGTTCTATACTCTCGTATTCAATATAAACTTTTGCACATTTTTAACCCTTTTTTTCAGTCTTCTTTGAAAGGCGATAGGATGCATTGAAAATAAAACTCTGATGGGAGGCACTGGGGTGTCTTTTTTTTTGTTTTTTGTTTTACTTTACGGTGTTTGAATGACTTTTTTTTTGTACTGGTCTTCTGTTTTAGCTGAAAATGAAAATTCAACGGTGCCCATTGAAAGCCTAAATGGTCTCCATGGACTGGTGGACAGCGTGCTCGATGTCCTGCCGCAGGATCAAATTTTATCGCTGTTCTTTGATAAATTGGAGACGAGTGAACTATTTGCGAAGCTAGTGGATAAAATTGGAAGTCCGGAATTCGAAAGGATTTTACATAAATTGCAGGTAAGCTCGAACACATTTCACATGCCTTACTGACAGAGGACGTTGATTTTTGAACTTATTAAATTCGTTGCAATGGTTATTTTTTGTTATGGAATTTTCACTTGAGAAATCTGTAGAGATCCGTATCCAATCTCTTTTCTCGTTGTCAAAGGAGTTGTCTGCTATACAAGCTGTTCTTGAAACATATACATATCTGAACAAACAAATTTTCACAGAAGAGAACAGGTTCATTCAATATCAAGCTCAAGACTAAATTACAAAAAACAGAGTCGAATGGTACTGCAGTTCCAGGAGGATGTTCAAACAGGCGGTGTTGTCTTATATCTTGCGACATACTATGCTGCTTCTCGCGGGACCAAAAATTGGTGTGGGAATGATAAATAAATCATTTTCCACAATGTTTGCAACTTACATAATTGATCTCGGCTGTTAATGTGCTTGCAAGGGATGGATTTATAATTAAATCCTTTTTTATGTTTTTGGACCCTATACATATAGTATACTCTGATAAGCGTATTTAGAATTATTAAGAAGCAAACATTACGTATTAAATACACCGTATGTCTGCCGTGGCATGGTGGATAGGTGCGTCGCTACTACGCCGCGCAGGGCATGCCAACTTTCATAATTCACAACTCAAACTTTTTCGAGTCCCTGACAAGGTACGGGTATTTCTGCCTAGAAAATCTGTTTCAAAATTTCGCCGTTCGGAGTCGACAGAAAACTGTAGGGTGTCATCCATTCCAGCGGCGACTCCTACATTGCATCCCCCAATTAACGAATAAAATGATGTGAAAAATTATTAAGTGATCGCCGTGGCGTACTGGGTAAGTGCGTCGACTCCTACGCAGAGGACGCCAGGTTCGATAACTGAATGTACCACCTATCTTAATTCAGGGCTCCGCCTCTTTCGAGTCACTGACAATGCTCAAAGAGTATTCCTGTCTAGAAAAAGCTTCTCAACTTCGCCGTTCGGAGTCGGCATTAAACTGTAGGTCCCTTCCACTCGTGAAAGAATAATAGCACGCACAACACGAGTGGTTGCTGAGAAGCTAGGTCTAGGTCCGCCTCGGACTCTCGCGTCACCCGAATTATTTTTATTATTATTATATTCTCTCAAACGAACGTGCTCTTTTATGGTTGCCAAGCCAAATAAGAGAATCAAACGCTTAAGTTTGCTATCTTCAGTAAAACTCCGCACGTCCTTTCCCAGATGTTCAACGGCGCGCAGACTCAATACTCAAGTGTGGAAATTTATTCCTGTGCATAGATAGCTTACTTCCACACCAATTTGAAGTTGCATGCGACCTAATGTGTCGTGGTTTATCGCATTTTTTTTTGCGCTAATTCTTCGGTATATTTAGCTGGGCTCTGTCTATATGTATAGTCAAACATAAATACATTGACTGTATGGGGATTTGGTAGCGAAAAATTTAGCGCTAAAGTTTGTTAGAAGAGAGACATACAGTATGTGAGTTTCGTGTTATGGATGAGAATGTAAACGTGAGTAAGGGAACGCATTCTCTTCACGGCATTAAATCGAGCTTGGTGTTGTCATCATGTTTGGATGTATTGTATGCAAGCTTGTAGATTTGTTATTTTTGTCACTGATTATTGCAATTAATCTTCGCCATTCATTGTACTTTGCGTATAAAATATATTTCACAGGATTTATTCCTTCAAAAATTCTTGGCTTAGCGCCGCTAAACTAGCTAACTGAGATTAATCGCTGCTGATCCATTTGTAAGAGAACAGTAGCATGCACAACTAGAGTGGATATGTTCTCTAGGCCTTGGTCCACCTCGAACTGTGGGACCACCTATTTTATTTTTATTTTGCAGATTTAAATAACTTGATGGGAAACCATGTATAACAGGTGTACGTAAACTACATTTCTTCGGGAAAATTAAATTAGGTGATGCACCACTCTGCATTTGGTTGAATATCTTAGGCTTTGCCTGTCTCTAGTAATTCAGAAATGAGCTTGATTCCGTATATTCTTTGTTGTATTTTAGCCAACTTGGAAAGAATTGACAATTCTATCTCAGTTAAACCTGATACGTTGGCTACCCTTCCGTGGTAGCGACCTGTCAAGTTGAGTCAAATATTTTGGCAAGAAGAAAATGTCATACAAAATATTTTTGGAAACCTGTCTATCATAGAATTTAGAGGAAAAATTCCATTGAATAGAATTCGCGCATGAAAAAAACTTCGTAAGTTAGCCAGACCCAGTGCTAACTAACCCAATTGGATACACATAAATATTATCTATATTAAAGATCTTACCACTAGAAATCGTCTCACCGCAAGAGAGAGACGGCAAGGGTCATTTTACTCCATACAATCAAAATGTAGACGGCGCTGGGACGTTTTTATTTAGTTTTTTTATGAAGATGTAACAAATAAGCAACAGCTTAATTTAATTTTCATCATTATTGCAGCTGCTTGCCAGCGAAAAAAAATACCAATTGCTCAATCATGAAAAGCAGCCAACGGTTTAAGATGCCTCAACCACATGCGGCCCTGATTCGAAAAAAACAACACGAGTGGGCCAAAGAAGATAACGCAGATCTCTTCTCAGATCATTTGCAAGCAGCGTTTAAATCGCGCGATGGACAAACACCTCCTGTATACTCCTACGGTTCAGACTCAAATAATGACAATTTTTCTATAAGAAATGCTACTTAGACAGAACTTAAGGAAGAATTGAAAAAACTCAAAACCAAGAAAGGTCCTGGTTATGATTTAATCACAGGAGAAGTTCTGAAATAATTACCTCAGAAAGCGCTTCTTGTGTTTCTCTATATTATTAACGCCGTCTTTAGATTAAAACATGTCCCTAGTCAGTGGAAAGTAGCGGAAATAATAATGGTGCCGAAACCGCCGAAACCGGTTAAACCCCCAACAGACAAAAAGTGTTATAGACCGATTTCAATTCTTCCGACAATGTCTAAATTGTGCCAACGAGTATTACTAAGAAGCTTAAGTCGGGTTGTAGAAGAAAGACGACTTATTCCCAGCGACCAGTTCGGTTTTAGAAGCAAACATTCAACTATTGACCAAGTACATCCCATATCTGATGTATTGCTGCTGTATTTCTCGATGTTTCTTAAGCCTTTGACAAGGTTTGGCATGAAGGCTTGAAACACAAGCTTCAACAATTCATCCCGAGAAAACTTTGCACAATTTTATCGAACTATCTATCTGATAGAATGTTCCGTGTGAAATATAGGAAATAATACTTCCTATTTAAATCTATACAAACTGGAGTACCACAAGGAAGTGTTTTTGGTCCCCTCCTTTATTTATAGTATAGCAGCGATATACTGCAGGACGTAGGCACAGTGCTGACGACACCGTCATTTTGGTAGCTGCCAAAACGGTCGAAGAATCAATGTGCTTTAGATCGGATACACGAATGGACGAACACTCATTGAACTGAGTTTAACGAAGCTAAACCCGTTATATAAATTTTACGTATAAGAACGTGAAGAACTTGCCCGTTTTTATAAATAATGTTCAAATACCCTTCGGCAATGAAGCGAAATAGTTCGGAATGACTCTGGATGTAAAGCTTAAATGGAAGGCGCACGTCAAAAAGAAACGTGAGGAGCTCCAATTAAGATACAAAGCCATGTACTGGCTTATTGGAAAATACTCCAAGCTAAGTACTAACAACAAATTCCTTATATACAAGCAACTGATAAGACCCGTCTGGACGTATTTTATACAACTATGGGGTTCAACCAAAGAAAGTAATAGAAACATACTACAAACTTTTCAAAATAAAGTGCTAAGGGCCATCGTTATACGAAACAACGATATCCACATAGGTCTTGGAATTTCGTGAGTCCAAGATGAAGTTACGAATTTTGCTCGGAAGAATAAGCGTCGCCTGGAAGAGCACATAAACTCTGCTGTCCTTCCAATTATCGACGAAAGAAACTCTTTTCGCAGTCTTCAAAGGACTAAACACCTTGATCTATCACGGTGAATTCAACCCGCACTTAGCTGCGGTGTTAGCAAGAACTCTCATTGGAGAATCTCTTGCCAAATGCGTCTAAGCCAAGGAAGTAAATCTGCTGGATAAGTGTAGAACTCAGTTGGAGTGGAAATACATTTTATTTGAAGGGAGGTGTTTCTACTGGGTAAAAATCCCTTTCGCTATTTTGGAACGGTCTCCATGGAGTCTTTTGAAGATTTTTGCCTAGCCTCGCAAAAAAAGAAAAAATATTGCAACTACCCCAGTTTTTATTAGTTGCGATAATGATGTATAAGATATTGCATTGTATATGAAAATTTAAAGTTTTTTAATAAAAGTCAGAAGAGAACATGACATACAAATTAATGGCGCAAATTCGTGGTGTATTTCGTTCAAAATTGATCAAAATACAAACTCGATGAAGGTTATCATAACGTTAGGTTAGGTATAAGTTAGGAGATCGCATGAGACCAGTTATCAAATTGCGATAGCAAACTTCTATATTAGGCCGAGGACTGTCCTGTAAGTGTTGTCTAAATTTGCTTATGGTCTTCAAACCTTTTGAATACCGCACACGAAGTATGAGGACTACGTTCTGCGAATTAAAGAATAAGTACATACTAGAGAAGCGATTGCTTTGACAGCCACCAGGCAGCCTAGAACCTATGATGTGCTTGTAATATTTGCATTTGGTTTATTTGATTGTGTGTATATGTAGAAGATGCTTGGCTGTATTGAGAGGAGTAAGTGGCCGGTCGTCGTGGCGTAGTGGGTAAGAGCGTCGACACCTACTCAGAGGGTGCCAGGTTCGAAACCCGAATTTTCCACCTTTGATAATTCACGGGTCCACCTCATTCGAGTCACTGACAATATTCAAAGAGTATTCCTATCTAGAAAAAGCTTATCAATTGTATTAAACTGCAGGTCCCTTCCCCTCGTGAAAGAACAATAGAGCACGCACAACATGAGTTTCTGAGGAGTTAGGCACATGTCCGCCTCGGACTGTCGCGCCACCCATATTACTATGATTATTATTATAAATGGCCGGTTTTCAACTGAAGATTATGATGTAGTTGTGCCCTGTCTGACGAGGACATGAAGTTTGTAATTATCAAGTATGACAAGTCCTTAAATATGAACATACTACATTCAGAGCCTGAATCGTGTCTAAGTGTGTCCAAGGAACTAATAATTTTCTCTTACCTACCGAATTGGTTTTGAGTTTTGACAGTGACTTTTTAGATGCCACAATCTTTGACGGCACAAACTTGTCAGGGATGTTTGTATATTTGAATCTTTGTAGACGGATGGGAGGATAGAAACAGGTGACATCCTCGATAGCGAAGATTCACAGAGGATCATTTTAAGCTCGACTGTTGCCCTATAATATGGATTTCGATGGAATATTGGTTGAGAAGTTCTCGTCGAAAGGAGATTGAGGTTGTTGTCGTTCGAAAGGAATTTAAAGTTTTTGAGATTGATGGAAAGACTGAATCGGTTCATGATTGAAATTTGTCAAATCTAGACAAATGGCTGGGTGCACCTGTCTTTCGAATGCGGGAATGTAGTCCTCATTAGAGAATTAACAGCAGTATATAATCGTGGTAACCGTATTGTGAAAATTAACTGTCGTATCGTGAACGATGAGTATTCTGAGCACCAAGCTTTGTGGCATTTGGGTTATCCCCTTTTAAGATATTTTGTCGTACCTTCACCTCATCCATATCCCAATGGTCAGACTGGTCAGAATAGGAAGGGTCAAAACTTTTCAACGAAGATTTGTTTTGACTCACGGCCAATGTTATATCGAGGAGGAATATCATCATATCATAGATGCTATACTGCCGAGGTTATCTCGGAAAACTCTTTTAATTAGGACTGCCGCCTACTTCTTAAGGAAATGGCTGAGCAGTACTACGTCATACTCTGAATTTGCTCAGTTAGTCTGATCAGCTTGAGCAGGGATGAATTTAGAACTCGCATCTTATTTCCCACTGATTGGCACACACACGCCTTCAATGGAAATGGGCCTTCCAATGACTTTTGCAGAAGTTGAAGTAAGAAGAAAGATACGATAGGAAACCATCCTGAACCTTATGTGCACTTGCACCGTCTTCTCCCCTTAAAATAATAGTCCATTTTGGGGTTTCATTTTTCTCCAGTCGGACAACTGTATCAGTTTGTCAAATGCGTAGATTTTGTGTGTGAAGGTTTCAACATTTTCACGCTATGAACTTGTTGACATTTACATTTATTTTTACTGTAATCGCAGTAATAAAAGTAAGTTCGTAAATTCATACGACTGCTTCGAACAGCTTAAAATCGCTTTCGTGGGTGTTCTTTTTACATCTGATACGCATTACGAAAACAATATTGACGCAGATAAAGCCTGCTCACACATAAGAGATAATCAGAATAAATCACTCAAAGATTCGTTTCTCCTTTTGCTTTTCTTTTCGATTACGAAACCTCGCAGAAGATAAATACACGTCCTCTTGAATTGAAGGAGTATTTACATTTCAATAATTCATTTTTTGCCTCTTTTCAGGATTCCATGGCTCTACGAAATTTAATCTACACTCTGCATAATAATGGTATTTATATCACAAGGATAGTCGATTCACTGAAGGCATACTTCTTCCTGGGAACATTCTAAACTGACGCTCTGCAGACGGAACGAACTCGCGCTGGCTGGCATCAGCAGCGGCAAATGGTGGCAATGGTGGAAAGAAAGAAAACGTGTCCTTCTCTGAATACTTTTTTACGATTTTCCTCTTAACTTTCGACGAGTGGCAAATAAAATAAATAAAAGAAATATTTTTATGATAAATATAAAAAACGAGAAAAACAACGTGAAGCGAAAAGTGCTTGTTTCGTCCTCATTTTTTGGTGTTTTTTTTCTTATTTTTTTGTTTTTCTCTCTTGAACATCTTCAGCAAAAGGGTGCTATGAATTTTTGATTGGCTCTCAACTTGAAACGAGAATGACTACATAAAAAAACTCTTAATAGGACATTTGTGCAAGGATAATAGTGTGATAAAAACGTCCAAGCATAAAAGATAGGCCAACGTACATGGATAAACTAATGCTTCTTAAAGTGCCAGAAAATGTCCGCTGTCAATGAAGGGCTTACATTAAATTTATGTATCCAGGCGCACATATTTTGCGGAGTAATTAAATTATGATCCGCACAATCCGCCCAAAGTTGGCACTGCACCTGTGCACAAAAAGGCACAAGGGCCATTGCCTTCACCGTCATCTTCGAAGCATGTAGAAACTTCTGCGACGAGACTAAACAAAAATCCTCCACCATCATCAGCAACGCCACCCACCCGGGATCTTTGCAGATGCTTTGCATCTATTCAACCAATTTGACGCAGACACTCTGTGTTGTCTAAGTTCATTATCCCCTTATGAAAATTAAATTTTAAGACCCGATTGGACTACGCACACACCTAGGGGGATGCCAGTATGCCACCACCCAGCGCGCAACACCTTCGTCTAACAGTGTGATTTGTTTTTAATTTTTCTTCCATTTCCTCGTTGTTTTGCCGCAGCAGAGACTGGCTTGTGAAGCCAGCCCGAATGGCGGGCCCTGGAAAACTCGACAACACCGCAAATTAGCAAAACTTAAGTTTGACATAAATTATGTGTGCGTCCTACAGTTGGGTTGCCGGCCAAAGACATACACAGTTCGTAATGCACTGCGTGTGGTAAACTTTGGTAGTAATTTATCGGCGATCGTTCTTGGGGAAAACTTTTTGGCAGAACTCTGTCGCAAACCACCAACTCATAGCTTTGAGATTCCGTATCTATGAGTATGTACGTATGTACTTACGGAGGAGCGATGAGATGAACGTGGTGGTGGCCTAAGTTTCGTATCTTATTTTGCTCTCGAATGTGTTTCGTGTATTGGCTTTCGGAAGCCGCCACGACCGACGCGGTGGGCGTTGTTGACTCAGGAAATGAAGTGGGAACTTTTAGATTTGAAAATGCCCAACCGAGCAACTGCGACACCTTGTGCGCCATGTTGAGGCGAATGTCATCGCTAATGGGTGTGTTGGGTGTGTAACTTTGTTGGAGTTAAGCACCTCTGTTGGACGTGTATTCGTGTGAGAATTGAAAGAAGTAAGGGACAAAAACTGCGTCTTAAGTGTCCCACCATTCTACTCGTGTACAATAGACACTGGGATTGAAAGGTTTTCCGCTCCAGAAACAGAGGTGCATTAACTTTTTAAGTGCTATTGACAATATCATATACGCCTACGTCAAGTATTTGTGCTCACATGTGTGTAATGTGTATCCCCTCCCCTCCTCAATCACGAGGAGACAACAACAAGGAAAATACATTTTCAGCTCACTATTCCGACTAATATTCATAAGGCACGTTAAAGCGTAGTGAGTGTAGTAATATCGTCATCGTAAAACATGAACTCGTAAAGCGACAAACTTTTAGTGGCACCTCGAAAATACTAAAAGGGCACGTAAACGGATTTTTACCCGTTCTGTGAGCCAGCAATATTCCCTCTTGTATCTTCACCAGGCGACATTATCAATGCCAGAGATTTATGGCACTTGCCTGGAACCTTCATTCATTATCACGTAATTTATGTATGCAATTGTTTTACCAGCGTATGTACGTATACGAGCGTTCTGTCTGCTGCGCGTGTTACGCCATGGTATCTCAGAACCCCGTCCACAATATTGACACAAGAACGCTCGCATTGGGGATGCCAGTGAATGAGCGCGTCTCGTGGCTCTTCCTATTCAAATATAAAATAAAATTGTATAACAACACTTTGCGATGAGGTGTTGCAGAAGCCACACATCCAGACAGTCTTTAGAGTTATCTCTCGGAAGGAGCTCTTAATGTGTTCCCTTTTTGGGATGCTGTAGCTGGTGAGTGCTTGCAGCTATATTGCAAGTGCGATAATGTTGGCGGATAATATTAATTATTCAAGGGTTAAATGTGCGTAAATCATATCTTATCGGGGGTACAGCGACGATAAACACAACATATGCATGTGCATGTGTTGTGTACACAGTGGTGCCCTAAAGGAATTGACTGGGCGGAGACACTTTATGGCGTCATCGAGCGGTAGCCATGATGTGCTTTCGACGTCGACGAAGAATGTTTATGATGCTGACGAGAATATTTATTTGCAATTAGAATAATTGTGCCTGCGTCATGTGCGGGATACAATACTTACGAGTGCTTATCAAGAAAGTATAAGAATACATTTTTAAAGAACGGTTGCAATTTAAACAAGTGGGCATTGACATTGATACATTGTCTTTGAAAGTGCATTCCAATGCGAGGGTTCACTACACGTGTGCTCTCTGGCGCTACACAACGCCTTATGGCTTCTAAGGGTCTACTAGTTCCACAATCTCTAGGCAGAGGCAGTCTTGGGAGATGTCTTCCATGCCCCCGGTGGCGTATACGTAACATTTCACACCGGGTCGAGAAGGCAGTCTATAGAAGGACCTTGCATGGCCTCGGTGGCGTAGACGTAACATTTCACACCGGGTCGAGAAGGCAGTCTTTCGAAGGGCTTTGCATGGCCACGGTGGCGTATACGTAACATTTCACACCGGGTCGAGAAGGCAGTCCTTAGAAGGGCTTTGGATGGCCACGGTGGCGTATACGTTACATTTCACACCGGGTCGAGAAGGCAGACTTTCGAAGGGCCTTGCATGGCCATGGTGGCGTATACGTAACATTTCTCACCGGGTCGAGATGGCAGTCTTTAGAAGGACCTTGCATGGCCTCGGTGACGTATACGTAACATTTCACACCGGGTCGAGAAGGCAGTCCTTAGAAGGGCCTTGCATGGCCACGGTGGCGTCTACCTAACATTTCACACCGGGTCGAGAAGGCAGTCTTTAGAAGGACCTTGCATGGCCTCGGTAACGTATACGTAACATTTCACACCGGGTCGAGAAGGCAGTCCTTAGAAGGGCCTTGCATGGCCATGGCGTATACGTAACATTTCAGACCGGGTCGAGAAGGCAGTCTTTAGAAGGGTCTTGAATAGCCACGGTGACGTATACGTAACATTTAACATCGGGTCGAGATGGCAAGCTTAGGAGTTTTCTTCCATGGGTCGAGGAGGCGTAACATTTAGCATCAGTTTATTCCAATGTTACGGAAATCAATCCCGGTTTCTTTATCTAAACCCGACTTCTTCTGCAGTCAGGCACTACTATCTAACCTAACCTAACCTATGGCAAAAAGGTAATCTTCGCAAGCGCAATCAAAATGGCCAACCATAATGAACCTACAAAATCGAACAAAAAGTAGACAGAAGCGTCGCTAAATTTTCGCTAATTTCCAACAGTTTCATGTTAACAAGAATTGACTTTTTCACAGGAATTCATGTTATTTAAGTCCATAAAAGTCAGCGCTAAACAACTAAAGCGAGCGAACCTGTCATTACGGTCACAGTGTATAAAATCTGAGTAATCGCTCCACTGCTTACGTCTACGAATGACTATCCTGACCGGGCCGAGACTTCGACCGCATGCCTGCCTGCTCTATTCTTCTTCTTTATTTGGCGCTACAGTCCAGGTGAGCCCAGGTTCAACCAACAAGCCTCTCCAGCTAGCGGTCTCTGGCTAGCTGTCTCCAGTGTCGCACGCCAAGTTGGCTGAGGTCCTTCTCCACCTGGGTGGGCCACCTTAGATGCGGGCGTCCTCTGTTGCGTTGTCCCACGGGTTCGGAGTCGGGTTTGGAGTCGGCGCTGAGTTGTCCATACGCTCTACATGGCCTAGCAATCTTAGGCGTTGGATCCGAAGACGCGTGACTAGACTCATGTCGCTATACAGCCCGTACAGCACGTGGTTGAATCTTCTCCTCCAGAAACCGTCAAAGCCAACAAGACCGAAGATCTTCTCTCGAAGAGACCAAGGACTTGCTCATCCGCTTTTGAGATTATCCATGCCTCCGCGCCGTACAGCAGGACTGGGATGATCAAGGTCTTGTATATAGTCAGCTTGGTCCTTCGAGAGATGGCTCTACTACTCAATTGCCTCTTGAGCCCAAAGAAACAGCGATTGGCAAGAGTAATTCTGCGTTTAATCTCGGTACTGGTGTTGTTCGTACTGTTCACTTGCGAACCGAGGTAGACGAAGTCCTTGACTATCTCGAAGTTATAGCTGCCCATTGTGACGCTCTGTCCACGTCGATGTTGTGTCCTTTCTTGATGACAGCATATACTTCGTTTTGCCCTCATTCACCGCTAGACCCATTCCTCAATGCCAGCAAACGCCTCATTGACGGCTCTCTGTGTTCTGCCAATCACGTCAATGTCATTCGCGTATGCCAGCAGTTGTACGGACTTCTGGAACATCGTGCCTCTAGTGTAGGCGTGTGAGTCTTGCACGATCTTTTCCACGATGATGTTAAAGAAGTCACATGACAGCGCGTTGCCTTGTCTAAATCCTTTTTTGACATTGAAGACCTCTGTGAGTTCGTTACCGACCTTGATGGAGCAGTGAGAGTTCTCTATCGTTATCCTGCACAACCTGACGAGTTTGGCAGGAATGTCAAAACTAGACATGGCGCTGTATAGCTCGTCCCTATGCAGGCTGTCATATGCGGCCGTGAAATCGACGATCTGGGGTGGGTGTCGATCTGCATTTCTTGGGTTTTTTCCGGGATCTGCCGTAGTGTCAAAATGCATGCTGCTCTATACCCAGCCAAATTAGTGACAATTTCGGTATTCTTGCGATTTTCAGATTTGAAAATTTTCACATTTCGGTATGGCACCTTTTAGAATGACAAAATTATCAATGTTTAAAGACGTGGGATATATGCTCCAATAGCATATTTGCATTGAGCGGACTTTTATAACACGTGACTTTAGTCTTGGCCAGATCTAGGAATGCATTTTCAATTCATTTGATGCCTCTGTAGAACTATGACCTACATCCGCGATGATTTTTATTCGTGTTAGGTTAATGCAGCATCACCTTGTGGGATGTTGGGCACAACGATATCTGCATTACTAATGTTCATTCCTGATTTTCTTTCCGCACTAAACCATCTTCATTGCAAATGGGCATCTCTTAAATGTCTCTTTCCGAAGAAACCCATCATGTCAGCAGTCTTGATATGGAAGCTAATACATATAAAATTTTTGACTTAACTGATACTGACTTTGTGGGCCAACCGAATTACAGTGCGGTCTCGATTTTTGCAACTTCGACTTCTCCAACCTATATTAGGTTGATTAAACTCTATTCCAAAAAAAAGTTTGTTGAGCCATCTTGTTTTTTTCCACAACTATGAAGAAGAACGGAAAAGCATACATCTTGAACCTGCCATATGTTTCTTGGCGAACGCATGGACGGAGTAACATGCGACTGCAATCGCTAAATGTTGAAGGCAAGTTATCAGATCATGAAGAAGATTGTGTTCCTTTTAATTCAAAATTTTGTCAGAAAGATCTGACATTACAACAATGCTTAACCAAATGTTTCCGAACGAGTATTTCGATAGCACGCAGAAAATTTCTTGCATTCGTTTTATTGTTGCACTTAGGAAGCAATTGAATAATAAAGCTGTCCCTCGAGGGATCAAGGTTTATATAAAGTTTAAATAAGACGCTGACCATTGCAGTGTAGCAGTACGGCGTGGCGCAGAGGCGTGGGTAATCTCAAAAGCGGATGAAGAAGCCCTTGTTGTCTCTTCGAGAGAAACGTTCCTCGTACGACATTTTGGCATGTTTTTGTTGATCGGATCTGGAAGAGAAGATTCAACCACGAATTGTAAGGGCTGCAGAACGACATAAGCCTAGTCAAGCTTCTCCGTTTCCTATGCCTAAAGCGATTGGGCCAATTGGAGAGTATGAACGACATAAGCTCTGTCCTGAAGACTCTTGGAATCCAATTATGTAGCGCACCCAAGTGGAGAAAGGCGTGTGAAATTCCAGGCAGCTAGCTAAGGATCGTTCCTTCGAGAGGTTTGGTGGTTGAGGCCAAGGGTCACCCGGGCTTCCGCATCAAACGAAAAAGAAGGTTCTGACTAAGTCTATGTGAGGCAGAAGTAAACACGATGACCGATGCTCTATAAGAGTGACTTAAAGTGGGTTTGCTGCCTTGGCCTGGGAGCCCTAAGAAAACTTCCCGCCACCGATGAGTTTAATTTCTCAAAATTCATCACCCACCATTTCTTGGCCTTATTAGCAGTTTCAGTTCATAATTTTTCAGGATACGTAATTTTCTTGTGATCACTCGTAGCTGTGGTTTTTTTGCAAGCGTATATACGCTTAACTTTCAATTTGCATGTAAAATACACTAACAACAAATCCTATATCTGCTTAACTTACTCATCATATCTATCGCCGCTTAAGAAAAAAGCGCGGATAAAAACAATGCTTCCAAGCTTATTTTCTGTGTGTTCATTCCTGAATTTATTCGTTCATTGTTTAGGTTGCTGTATGTGCCAGGTGTGGTTGATGTTTTAGATAATTTTTAATTGTTTTAGCATCTATAAGTATGCAATTCTCGGTATACCTCTCGGTGTCTCTGCTAAACATACCGTTTAGGTTTCGTAATAGATTCTTTTCATTTGATGATTTATTTTACAATTATTAAATGTTTTTGCTTTTGAAGTTATAGTCACGCTACATAGTCACAAAACGAAGATTGTGACCATCAAAGTTCAACCATCACCTTCCACGACTACACCCCTGACTGCTTAGCAAATGTCATAAATGTCGTCGGTGCTGCCAAGATTTTATGATGAATCATTAAGCGCCGATGATCGTTTTTTTGTGCACTTATAAATTAAGCGTATATACGCTTGCAAAAAGAACACAGCTTTGCGCCGAATGGCATAGTTTAAGAAGCTCTTTGAGCATTGTCATTTACACGAATGGAGGAGAAGCTTTGATCAAGGGACCCCTCACGAAATAGTTGTCGGGCTAACCCACTACGCCACACATTTACAAATTATTGGTAGCCATTGGTCGTTGTTAGGAAAACTCGTCGGTGGAATGTAAGGTCCATTGCTTCATTAGCCTGACATGTGCGTCCCGTGCAAAGTTTTTGACTGCTCATAGCTTGGCAAAAGCCTCGCAACGATCCGTGTAAATGAAGGGGGTTGAGTTGTCATATAGCCTCCTTGCGGCGTCCTCTGTAAGGTATGCAGTGGTGCCTCTGTATCTTCCAGGTTCGGTGGTTTCGTGCAAGGAGAACTTCCCCAATGTATTGAAACTATTAGTCCAGAGACGACAAGTTCAGATACGGATGACCCTAATACTGCAAAATAAGGACAACGATCTTCAGTTATGTATTATATATGGAATGTGAAGTCCCTTAACAGACCAAGTGCAGTGGATGAAACTTGGGAAGGCTAAGGATCGTGCCAGCTGGAGAGGTTTGTTGGTTGAGACCCAGGTTCGCTCCGGACTGTAGCGCAAACAGAAAAAAAAGAGGATTTACTCCGACCATTTCGGAGTGCCAACTAACTCGACTTCCTATACTCATTCAATCGACTTCGGAAGAATTCATAGCAAAGATGTTGATACCAATTCGGGGAGTCTATATTGTCTTTGATTTTGTGAGAAATCAAATTTACATCGCCATCGTAGCTAGATTTGAAAGGTCGATAGGCCTTTATTCCTGAGAAGGGTCTATAGAAACACTTCAATTATCACTTAACACCTTGCCATTCTTCAGTTCTTAAAAATGAAAAGCTCAAGAGACCTTCTTCTGGCCAACACGCGACATTCTCACTCACTCCTAGTATACATAGCAACGAAAATAAAGCATACCATGACAGAATTTCCTTAAGTCAATTTCGATACAAAACAAATAGCGTCAAAGTACACACATTTTCATACCACACCACTGCAATCCCGCAAGGGAATGTTTACCAAAGTCGGTGCTGTCCTAATTACTTATGATTATCCCGTCCGAAATTAGTTTTTAATGATCATGATTACATTCCTTTCTGTTTGACTTTGAAAAAATCACATGCAAGCGTGTACACAGTTGCGCTGTGATTATGTAGTAATTTGTGAGCAATTTGAATGATTAATCCATCTTACGCCGACGTTCACTCTACCATTAGCGGTTGCTTGTTTGCCTCGACTGTGACATTGTCCTAAAAATCCAATAGTTCAATAAGTACTCCTCTTGTCGGAAAATAAAGAAATTTCCTCCATAAAATCAGTCATTGCTTGTCAAAACAAAAAGAGGAGAGAGCCACACGCGTACATTTGGACAATGACACGCCCTGTGCCTGCTAATTGGTGCGTTTACATAAAAATATTCCTGAAAACATACTCATTTTAACATGTCTGCTAATCACTGGAGTTCCTCAAGGCAACCACTCCCAACCCACGGACAACAGCATGCCTACATGCATGCGTTTCAAAATTGATATACCAGAGGACACAAAGAGTTTTGAATGTAGCTTTCCAATTTCGGCTGTTGCACGTTGACGATCGGCATTGATAAGCTATAATTACATTTTAATTGAGAAATTGTGTACTTCGGGCATACATGAGGGTACCCCCATATGACCACATTTCTCCATCCACCCCAAAAAAACACACCGCCCTCAACCAAATCATCGTCAACCTCTTCAATGAAACCAAAAGAATATGTTGAACATGGAAAAAAAGAACAAAGTAGGTACCAATAATTCCACCCTGCGATGTGGTGGTTGTTTGAGGCACAACCCCTGTCGCACGCAAAGCTGTTCCCCAATGTTTCCTTTCTTGGCACCTGCCCCACCACCTCACGCCACCCGACAACCCGTCATTTCAATGGATTAAATCAACGATTTTCATACACTTGCTCATCGCTCACCGTTGTACGGAAATGCACAATTAATGTATCCGTTCGCCATCCCTTGGGAAGTTCAAACTAACAAAGAAACGTATTCACATGGTTCATTAAAAAAAAAAATGAAAAAAAAAAGAAAAGAAATTATACATAAAATTGAAAACAAAATGCCAGCAGGAGGTGAGTCGAACTGAGTACCGTGATTTGGTTGAGGGAAAAATATTCCATCGTCACAGGCATGGCATTAAATGTGAAATTGATGTGACGAAGAACACACGTGGATGCGACACGAAGTTGACATGAAAGACAAAGGCCATAAGTCACTTGGCAGCATGACCACGATGGTCATTGGAATATGAAGGATAATTATTGGGTGTCGGTTCTGAGCATGTGTCCAAAGTCTAAAATTAGCGTCCACGATACTTTTTCTACAGCCCTTCCTGAGCGGGGATGGGTCATGTCACTGAGTATATGTGACAAAGCTCAGAAAGGTCTTGGTTTGAATAATTCAGAGTCTTCACCTCGGGTTGGTTGGTTGTGGGAAGCTTACACTTAATTGAGTTGTGCGGTTTTAAAATAACTTGATTGCTACGTGGACGATACAAACTTTGACTTCTCATAACTCCGTGCTTACAATTATGGCAGATGCATGGACTTGTTGAACTGCCCACTTTCTGGTAGCAGATTAACTAATACCCTCGCCGGCGTAATTTCTACCGATCCATTAAGATGGATTCTGAAAATTGCGATCACCGCTCTTCATGTGTGTTCTACTTCCAATTCTGTAACAGGGTCATTATTCGAAACGTTTTTCGGTATGGCTTGAAATTACCTTCTGAACAAGTAGTGTCCAGGAACTCTTTTCGGTATGGGCCGGAATTACTGTCTGGACAAGCAGTGTCCAGAAACTCTTTTCAGTATGGGCCCAAATTACTTTCTGAACAAGTAGTGTCCAGGAACTCTTTTCGGTATGGGCCGAAATTACTTTTTGGACACCCAGTGTTCAGGTACGCGTGGTGGTAACTTTGCCACAGTGGAAAAAATGGGTAGTTACGAAAAAGCAACCAGCCTCCGATACGGATGATTTTACCGCTGACGACGCTAGCAGACGAAATAAGGACAACGATTTTGGAATCTGTACGTGAAACGTTTCGACTCACAACAGACCACGTGCAGCCGAACAACTTGTGGAGGCCGGACCGCTATAAAGCTGAGATTAACGCAATCCAGGAATTAAGGTGGGTCGGGCCGGGCAGAAGTAGGATGAAAAACTGTGATATTTACTTCGATGTTGTTACAAAGAACGACAAAGAACGGTTTGTCGTCAACTGCTTGGCGACGATCCGAATCAATGCTAAATTCGCCAACATAAGCCTCATATGTGCGCACACCCCCACAGAGCTTCTACGAGCTCCTTGACTAAACCTACGAGCAATATCGCAGCTTTGACGTCAAGATCGTTCTTGGTGGAAGCAAAGCTGGGCCAGGAGGGCATCTTTGGTAGCGCTGTCGGAGATATAGCCTACGCGAAATGACCTCCGATAACGGATTTAGGCTAATCGAATTTGCAGCGGGGCGCAACCTAAATGTAGCAAGCACATGGTTCCCACACCTTAACTTCCAGAAAGGAACATGACGGTCTCCAGTCTCCATCAATCCACCATCAACCAAATTGATAATATAGCGATCGACGAGAGACTTTCCAGCAGCTTTTTGGACGTCTGGAGGTTCCGAGGGGCCAACATTGTTTTTTGTAGCTAAACTTCGAATGAGGTTTTCCCGGACTCTGCGACATCAAATAAATGCTGCGAAGAAATTCAACGTCGCACGGCTGCAATCGCCAGAGATAGCCAGACAGTTTTTCGATGGCGTCTCCCTCCACCTCTCACAAAGTCTTATGCTGCCGACATCAAGTACTGAAGACCAGTGGCAATATTGCCGAGAAACCATCAGAAAAGTCGCAGCTGATGTGCTGGGTTTCACTCCGCCTCCAAAAAGGAACCCCTGGTTCGATGATGAATGTCTGCGGGCACATGCGACCAAAAAGGATGCATACAAAGCGGCGCTGCAAAGAAGGTCGAGGGCTGGACATGAGCTATACGAGCAGAAAAGAAGGGAAGAGCCCCGGTTTCTCCGAAAGAAAAAGATGGAGCATGAGAAGATCGTGATCGAGGAGACTGAGGGATTTTACTGCAGGAACGACGTATGGAAACTCTACCAACAAATCCAACCGATAGACAACCTGTCGAACTTTTTAAAGCAGCTGGCGATCATTTGGTAAGGTGCATACACCAACTCATCTCTAAAATCTGGTCGAATGAAAATATGCCCGACGGATGGAATCTTCGCATCGTTTGCCCGAAGGGAGACCCTCTAAGGTGTGCCAATTAGAGAGGGAAGTCCCCTGAATATATTTTTTCTGCAGTCTTGTGTAATTGCGCCAACAACCTGTTTGGTCCGGCTTTTCTGATGCCTTCTCTCCGTGCTGGTTCAGGCGAAATCCACTATTGACCAAATATTCACGTTACGGCAGATCAAGGAAAAGACTCAGGATTACGATACACACCATCTATTTATCGACCTAAAGACCGCGTATGACAGTATTTACAAAGTTGTACAGCGCATTGCCTAGTTTTTGCATCCCTGCAAAACTCGTCCGTCTTTGCAGAATGACTATAGAGAATGCCCGTTACTCCGTCAGGATCGGTAAAGATTTTACCGAGACCCTTGATCTAAAAACACTGTCATGGGATTCTTTTACCATTATTCTCGAGACGATCTTACGTACATAACTCAATCGTCAACACCAGAGGCACGATCTTACACAAATCTGTGCAACTGCTCGCATATGCCGATGACATTGACATCATCGGAAGAACACAACGGGCTGTCAGTGGGGCTTTTGTAAGAATAAAGAAGGAAGCGACGAAGATGGGTCTTGCGGCTATCGAAGGAAAGACAAAGTATATGCTGTCTACGAAAAGGTTCACCAATACCGACGTCTTGGACAGAACATTACCATAGTCAGCTATAACCTCCAGGTAGTGAAATACTTTGTCTACCTAGAAGTTAACGCGAACAATGACAACACCACAGAGATTTTTTTTCCGTGGGTATTCGGAAATCTTCGACAAGACTCTATGGCGAACGTTCGCACATAGAAGTGTGAGATTTTTACTCACTAAAAGCACCTCCCTGTATTAAGCACTTAACCAGTAGTTTCCATAATTTAGGTAATGATCGGCAGGTTACTCTTCAAGAAAAATTTCCTGCTAACACCGCGACCATTCGCGGGAATAAAACGAAGCATCACGCGTGGCAATCGCTGTGTTTTTGGGGTTTCGAAAGCAATTGAGAAATAAAACCCTCTCTCGATGAACAAAGATTTCCTATATAAGTCCTGCTGTATGACGCAGAAGCATGGACACTAACAAAAGCGGACGAAGAGATTCTTGGTCGCGTCGAGAGAAAAATCCTTCGTATTATCTTTGATACCGTATGTAGTGATGGTGTTCGGAGAAGGAGGCTGTACGGCTGTACAGCGTCATCGATCTGGTCAAACGAGTTCGAGCCTCTCGTCTCAGATGGCTAGGCCATGTATAGCGAATGGACACGAATGCTCCGTCCCAGAAAGTCTTCGACTCCAACTCCAGGGCCAACTCGGGAAAGGAAGACCACGCCTCCGGTGGCGCAAGCACCTGGAAGAGTACCTAAATCAGCGTGGCTGGAAGCAACTAGCGCAAAACAGTGCTAGATGGATACGCATGTTGGCCGAGGCCCAGGTCCAGCCCGGACTGTAGAGCCAGCCAAAGAAGAAAAAGAAGTTGTAGTCAATTAATTGGTTTCATAAATCACTATCGATTGTAATAAAAAACAATCGAAAGTTGTTTATAGTGAAAACTATCTCAATCGATAGTTCTCCGCCTCTACAGCATAGTCTATTTCAATGTTCGAATGAAAAAGATAGATAGATAGATAGATGCGTTTATTTTTGTCATAGAATAAGTATTACATATGTTTGAGAAAATACGTAGCTTGTACAGAGATTTGATATTTACATTATATCTTACAACTGAAAAATGCATAGATTATTATTGAATAGACATTCATTTAATTACAAAGAACATTTGAAGGAAAACTATGATAAAAAAACATTCATTTAGTATGTTTTCTAATTGATTTTTCATAAAATAGGTTGACAATAAAATATCTTATAAACTAAAGAAATCGCCAGATATGTACAGGAATATATGACTAAATACTGAAGATTAAATATTACAGCAATGCAAGGCAATGTAGTATACATTACAAGAAATTAACAAAATTTGAGGAAACATAAAAATTAGTAAATGAATATAGAAATAAATAACTAAATAAATAAATGAATAAATAAATAAATAAATAAATAAATAAACAAACAATTAAATAAATTAATAAATTTATAAGTAAATAGATTAATATATATAAAAATAAATAATTAATTAACGAAAATTGCGTAAAGTTAACGATTTATTAGATTTTGTATTAACATATTTTTTGAATCATTGCATCTTAAGTTAAATCTCCCATCGAGAATTTCAATTTTCCGTGCAACTTGTATAACAACAGTTTGCTCATGTAACAGTTGTGTTGAAGTAAGCCTAGGTAGATCAATCATCATTTTCAATATTTTGTTTTGAGCTATTTGGAGTCTTTTAATGTGCGATTTCGCACACTTTCCCCATGTTGGAGATGCGTAAAGAATTATGGCTTGAAAGATAACATTGTACATTATAATTTTATTAAATTTACTTAAGGGTGATTTCCTGCAGATAAGAGGGTACAGCATTTTAGTTGCTATGTTTATATTGTTTAGTGTATTTGTGATATGTTCTCGGAATGTTAACGTCTTGTCTAAATATACGTCTAGATACTTGACATAGTTTTTTATTTTTAGTTGGCTAAGTGGTAAAAAGCAGGCTTTTCTTTTCCTAGTGAAAAAGATAGCCTGTGTTTTGTCAGCGTTGGGCTTGATTTTCCATGTTTATAGCTGTAAATCGTTTTCGATTTCATAGCCACCACCGTTTGAACTGTAGATAGCTATACCGTCTGCGGACATTGCTACTTCACAGTTCCAAATTTATGGAAAATCTGCAACATACGTTAAGTATAGCAACGGTGCTAGAACCGATCCCTGAGGTACTCCTGAGGTTATAAGCCTTAAGCTGTATGTATTATGTATGTGAGTATGTATTATTTGTGTTAACTAAAAAATGTCTGTTTGTAAGAAAACTTTGTACAATTTTCGTAATATACAGAGGACATTGGAAGTTATTCAATTTGTGTAGTACACGTTTCAGAAAAGCACGGCTTTGTTTCTTCAGCAGAAAAAGAAACAAAGCCACAATCGCTTTCAATTCTGACTTTACCCACATTCTAACCTTCGCCCTTCAATAAATAGGAAATCATACTGGGTACTCAGCTGGCTCCCCATGGCGACGGGCTCTACTGTGTGGATCCGTTTATATTATAAAACCAAGCGTTCGATTTAGATCTGGATAAATGCAGGAATGATCTAACCAGAGAAGTTTGTTGTTTTCTGTTTAAGAAAGTTTTCAATGTTTATCATCTTAAGTATCCGGCAAAAAATAAATCTGCGTAACTGCTACGAACCTAAAGTTTAGACGGACGGGCTCTTCTGTGTGGATATGTGTATAAAATGATCACTAGTTATTATGTGTGTTCTACAGGAGGTAGCAGACACAAGCTTTACACTTGGAATCCCTTTGCATTCTGCAGAGAGTGTCTCCTACATGCTTGACTGTTGACCCCGTCTCGAGGACTTGAGCTGGTCCCCATATCCATCAAATTTGATCCCGTGGATTCCTTTACTCGCCTAAAAGTGAAAACTCAAAAATTCATCGGAATTAGCTCTGCAATAAGCGATGGGAAATGCAACAATCGAGGTCAAATGCTCACCACCCTTAGCACCGGCAGCTGACCCAATGAATCAATTTGATCAGATTGCAAAATAAGGCCTCCATCTGTATTTGCCCAAAAGTTTGAAAATTTGAGCCAACAGAATCCACTGGTAATCTCGTATGCAAATGTTTATGCTTGTCCATTTGTATGTACATTTTGATTAAGCAATGCCACTAATTTTCGTGATTCGTGACAGAACCTCGGGCGGTATAATCATTCTTCGGGCGCAGAATTAGTCACAAGCGTCTCACATCTCTATTACCAATTGCAAACCGATATCCCGCATGCGATTACCAGGAATCGCAATCGACATGCTGTCATTACGTTACGGTCAATAATAATTTACCTAAACACATGCTAAGCTCCGCCCGGTGGAGCAGTTCCAAAAATTGCATGTTATCCAATCCACCGTCCCGAATGTAGAATTCCATTTTCAATTCCATCAAAGTTGCACATTCCGAGTGCATTACACGACGATTGCAGTGGAAATGGAGAAAGGACTCTCAAGTCAGTCACTGCTATCGCATGCATGGCAATTGAGTGCTACCGAAGTTTTTCGTTGTTCCTTTTGCTTTGTTTGGATTCCTCCTTGTAATGGTTCCAAGAAGATTAACACAAATTGGCAGTTTCACCTTAGCCCAGTTCGGCCATTGGCACCAGCCGTGCATGCTCATGCAATTAGGTGGCGGGGTGGTGGGTGGTGACTTCTGCAATTCCCCAATGGTGTATGGCATGTGGTCTGCAGCTAACAATCGAACACAAAAATGAGAAGGCTGTAGGCTGCACTTTTGCCAGACTACACCGATAATTAGCTGCATGCGATTCATTTATTAGTCGTCGGTCGTCGGTCAATACCGGTGTTGCTGCCCGTCGGGACATGCATCAGACTACAATGGAGACACACTGGGTCCCTTTATGACTCTATCAGCGTTTTGGTTGGGAAAAAATTGCCAGTGGCTTGGCTGAGAC
The DNA here is from genome assembly GCA_964034865.1 of Eristalis intricaria. Lineage (NCBI taxonomy): Eukaryota > Metazoa > Arthropoda > Insecta > Diptera > Syrphidae > Eristalis > Eristalis intricaria. The sequence continues at coordinate 60,465,167 of OZ035877.1, read as the reverse complement.
GGGATAAAGTTGCTGACGGTATAGGTTTGCAACTGTCAATTACAAGCAATAAAACGATAACAGAACAGTTTTAGGCGCGACGAAGCCTTCGCCGACATGGCCGCATGTTTTATTCAATGGCAATGCACTTAGCTGACGCTAAGCGAGGTCGTTGCTCATACATCAGACATACGAGCACAAGGAGAGAGTTAATGAACTGCAAACGATATGCAATGAAATTGTATTTTTGTGGTATGCAAGCAGGTGACAAAGATATGGCATTAAAACGTACAAACAGACAAAGAGCTTAACAAGGTAAGGCCCCTTCCAGGCTCGGGTGAGCGTCAGGCAACGCCGGCTTGCGTGTGTGTGTCGCGCATATTGTATGAAGATGATATTTCAACTGTTACGCCATCGTTTCGATGGTGATTTCTTCATGGACACGACAGGACCTGCGTGTGAGGGGATGACTGATTGTCATGGAGGGTGTTTTATAAATTGAAATGGAATACAAACAGGTTGACGAAATGAGTTGAGATTGATTTTCTGAAAGGAAGGCTTTTAAAGTTAAGTTTCTTTATAAAATGTTTGCATAACGTTGCACTGAAGCGTGGTTTATTAGCAGAATTTACAGGGCTTCACATAATGCTGTCATTGAAGACCTGGCTCAGTAAGTTAAGAAGAAGCTTAATTAAAATTTAAACATGTAGGTAAATATTAAGGGTGTCCCAAAATTAACGCAAAATCTGAATCAGCCCCATTCTCCAGGAACTTGATGATTGTTGGCAATACTGCAAAAAAACACCACTATTTGTGTGATATGTGTGATAAGTATAGCCAGCATAAAGTGGTACTACAGCAGAAGATCCCAAAATACCCAGTAAATACTTTTTCTTAAAATTCTCTTATTTTATACTCTTTAATCTTGGTTGTGGTGGTTCTAGCGATAGCTCGGATCGTTGGGACTCAGGTTCGAGTCCCGTGGTAGCGATCCATTTATTTTTTTTGGTTTGTACCAAGTTATTCCGGTATAGTTCCTTGACCTTGGTTTGGCTGTAGTGGGAATTGGGAATGGCATGATGTTGTGGAGACCCACAACTCTCCAGAATACGGCCGATGCAGAGGACGGCTTCAGTTGAAACCTGACTTCGCGGAGGGATTTGTGTATTTTATTCTTTTGGCTCACAGTGATTCGACGACTTTCCTTCCTCCTGTGTTGAAGAACCAGATAAAGGTCGAGAAGTGTTTGCAACCCACCCAGACATGGAGAAGCCATTACAGAGCGGCATTCCCAAGGGAAGTAGTACAAAAGAAGACTTCCCCAACGCCAAATACAGTGTATGAACCCGTCTCGTGTTCTGAGATTCTTCTTCTTCTTCTTCTTCTTCTTCTGGTGGCGCTACAGCCGGGGGGACCTGGGCCTCAACCGGCAAGCCTCTCCAGCTGGCACGACCTTTAGCCAGCTGGAAGGGGTCCAACTGCGCACACCAAGTTGATTGAGGTCCTTCTCCACCTGGGTGCGCCATCGGTTTCGTGGGCGTCCTATTGCGTTATCCCTCTGTTTCGGAGTCGTAGAAGACCCTTCAGGTTGGAGCAGTGTTGTCCATGCGCTCTACATGACCCAGCCATCTTAGGTGTTGAATCCGTAGACGCCTGGCTAGGTTAATGTCGCTGTAAAGCCCGTACAGTTCGTGGTTGAATCTTCTTCTCCAATAACCATCAACGCAGACAGCTTTCATCCGCTTTGGAGATTGTTCATGCCTCCGCGCCGTACAGCACCAGTCTTGAAAAAGTCAGCTTGGTCCTTCGAGAGAGGACTCTACTACTCAATTGCCTCTTGAGCCCAAAGAAACAGCGATTGGCAAGAGTTATTCTGCGTTTAATCTCGGTACTGGTGTTGTTAGAGCTTTTTACTTGCGAGCCGAGGTAGACGAAGTCCTTCACTACCTCGAAGTTATAGCTGCCTATGGTGACGGTTTGGTTAAGTCGTTGATGTTGTGCGTCAAATTTTGATGACAGAATATACTTCGTTTTGCCCTCGTTCAATGATAAGACCCATTTTGCCCGCCTACGCTTCAATACCAGTTCTGAGATTGTGAACCTTAAATCTTAGACCAAGGTCACGAAAAATGTGTGTGCGTCAAAAACCGAAACGACCAGCTTTGAAAAACAGAGGTATCCGAATTAGGGTCAAATTAAACGAGTTAAGATTAATCGAGGCGGTATCGAATCCCGGAATAGACGATATCTTACGATTATTTTTTGGGCGTTAGCTTAAGCATAGTAAGTTCAAGCATAAATTGTATACTATTAAATTAATAAAATTGTATCAGAACGGGACTACCATGCGTCGCGATTTAAGAAGTCAATCCATAATGTAAGGAATCTAGCAACAAGACCATGGCGTTACTCCCCGGCTGATCAGTCACCCTAGAGGACGTGGTAGAGCGTAGTTGGGAAAATCGAATAAATACTTGCAAACGCGGATTTATTTTAGAATATTTTAGCGAACAATCGTTGAGAAAGTAAGAAAATAGTCCTAAAAGCAGAAAGAGCAACAATGGCACAAAAGCACAAAAAATGCAATAACGCATAAGAAGGCGAAATAAAATACATATTTTTGGAATCATCGGGACATGAAACGTGTTTGTGCAAGGTCGGTACATCCATTACCGGTAATAGCTATCTACAAACAGCTTTTCAAACGTGGCCGTTTGGAGTCTGCACAAAACTGTAGGTCCCTTCCACTAGGGAGAGCAAAAGCACGCACAACACTAGTGGTTGCTGAGAAGATAGGCCCTTTCCCTCTACGGGATGTAGCGCCACCCATATTGTATTGTTATCGAACTGCCCAAAGAGAGTAAAAACGATTCGAATACGCTCGCCAAAACAAAAACGTATTTTCATCATTGTACAGTTTCTCAAAAGTTTTGAAATTTTGGCATCATTACCTTTTTTGAAAATGAGGTTGGCCTGGTGCCCGATATACCGACATCATATGTTGGCAAGTAGGTGGATCGGTAAGAAACTAATTAGCACTACGTTCCGTTTTAATACCGCAAATCTGATACCTCATATGCATGTAAAATGGTTTTTTGATCTAAAAAGCAAAAAAAAACATCAGTTCCTTAATACCCTTAGCAGTCCCATCAAGTGATTTCTGTTCCAACAGACAGATTTTCTTTTCTTCTCCTCTGTGTCTGATTGGCACACTGACTATCTTATTTCTAATGTTGGCAGGTTTATTCTGGTTCATCATAAATGAATCAACAAGCCAGAACAGTACTACATGCAATTTGTTTTCCTTCAAGTGATGGGCTTCTCTTGAACAATAAACTTACTCCTGTACCTGAACACCATTCGCTCGCCCCCACCCGTACATGCGAGCGTATATGACAATTTCTTGTTATCAAATCGTTCCCCTTTCTTATTCATGAAGCAAGCTCATAAATCATATCACTGGATTGATCACACAACCTAGATGTAATGGCAAGTTGCTACATCTCTGGAACAGATGTTCTACACATGGCCACAAAACTGTGTCAAGTACTCGCAGACGGATTCATCGTCTGTGTGCCGTATTCACTTGCATCTCGGAGCACTGATTTGACACATCCAATGCACAGCACTACATCACAATCAGGGCCGCATGCCCAGAATGATTTATAATCCGATAATAGAGCCTGATATGTCGCAATGTTGATTGATGCGTTGCAATGCTGTGAGGAAGTGATAACTTAAAGGATTTAAATAAAAATATTCGCATTCTCGAATAGACACCACCGGCCATGGTGTGTGCTTGTGGTGGTAATTTATCGATGTCCTTTGTTAGATATATTGTTCTCAAGGGAGCAGGAAAGGCACGCTTCCCAAACCGAGAACGAGAACGAGAGCGCTGCGAAAACTAACACGCATGAGGAATTGCAAAATTTACAACTCAACCGTAGAATCGCTTCGAAAGGTGAACATGTGGCTGGAGGTGGGGGTGGCAACTGGCAGTGGCGGTGGATTGAAGAGATACTTCTCCATTCGCAAACCCAAACTCTTGATATGAACGTACGCCAAGGAGCGAGAGCAACTGTCTACCTTTGGCATTTTCCTTTGTTCTAACGTGGTAAGACGAAAACGAAGTTTCCTTCGATTTGCTTAAGAGCATCCCATGGGAGCCGTTTTAAAACTGTTTGATGCTCATAAATTGAGTTCGTTCCTCGAAATTACGGAATAATCTTTGTCAAAATGGCAGCTGTGACGGCGGCGTGCGGTGTGAGAAAGGGTGCATGTTGTACTCGTAACTGTGGAGGATATCCTCGGTGGGGAATTCAAACTAATTGTAGTGAAATAATCGTAAATTTATGGTCGGAAAACAGTGATGGGATGGAGATAGGTTTCCAATTAAATGGAAATGCATTGCGCCAGGAAGCGGATATTAAGCCAAGTGTTAGGCGTTCGGATTATGGGATTAACAATCCGTGCTATGATATATGCGCGTTAACCAGTGTAATTTAAATAGATGATGCGAAATGTGTGCATATATTTTATCTTTTATCATTTTCTCGTGTCAGTGTTGCTTGCTTAAGAGGGTTTTGAAGAGCGAACAGAGCGAGAGGATGAGTATGGACCATAGGCCATTAGAAAACGTAATGGGAAGCATAGAAAAGGGCAATGTTTTGGATCAGCTTATTTATTGTTCTGATTTTGCTAGTATTTCGCATACCTACGACTGTGGGGGAGGGACTTGTAAGGATAATCTCAAATTCTGATCCAATCTACTACGCTCTGATGACGTACATACCCCGACCTTGCGAATGCTAAAATTCCTTTATTAAGTCAATATTCAAGAGTCGGTCAAGAAAAAAAGTTGAAAGCTTTCGGTGCTATTTGCTGTCTCGAAATTGTTTGAACGCATTTTAAAAGATCGGTTTTTTTTGCGATTAAAGAAATTATTTCCAGTAATCAAACCGGCTTTGATCGCCATACTAAAAGGCCATATACCACTTATTGAACTTTTTTAAGAAACTACTATCGACTCTCCCCAAGTCGAATTGTCACGGGATGCCATAATTTGTTCGTGTTAGAGAGCGAGTTTCGACTAAGGGAGAGTCCACCCCACTGTACATACATATTTAACGAATTCACATATCTACTTTACCTCGACTTTACGAAAGCTATTGAGAGGGTACATCACACTTTACTTCTTGCAAAGTTCAATCATTAGGTTAGGACTTAAAAGCAATTGGTAAAAGTCGATAGTTTTGTATCGCTCGTCATAGAAGCAACTTCTGGCGTTCCCCAACGCAGTCATCTCGGCCCGCTGCTTTGCATTTAGTTTATGAATGATTTTCAAGTAAGATTGAATTTTTGCGAGGTCTTAACATTCAAATGTTTGCGATCATCAACAATGTTAATGACTGTATTCTTTACAACAGCATATATTGTAACATAATAAAAGGCTATTACGTGTTCTATATGATGATAGGGTGCGTGCGTCAAATACGGCCCACGTGGGTAAAACTGATCACCTATATACAGTAGACTCCTCCTAAGTCGAATTGTCACGGGTTACCGTAATCGTTTCGAGTTAGAGAGAGTTTGACTGTGAGAGAGGTTTTTGTATGGGAAATTGGGGGAAATGTATGTAAAATATGGCGAAAAAGTTCGAGTTAGAGAGAGTTTCGACTTAGGGAGAGTTCGAGTTATGGAGAGTCCACTGTATATATATATACTTCCTTAAAGGGAAAACCCACTGAGGTAAAGTTATGTACATGTTGCTTCAGAAGCTTCAAAATGACTTATTGAACTTAAAATTGTGTATACATAACCTTACTGTTCATGTTTTACTCAGTTTAAACTAAATACCTTTAACAAAACTCTAGCAAATAACTTCATTAAATTAATGCTTACCATTGCGCAAAGTCGACATGGGGTGAAAATAATGCAAAATCAAAATTTAATTGACTGCAATTGAACTAATTAAATATTTATAGAAATTCCACGCTGCTCAGTAACAAAATAAAGGCTCTCCAAACTGCTTTCCCAAAAGGTTCCACCGAATTCTATACAGGGCATGGGCCTGTGCGTCCAGGGCAAAGTTGTTGACTGCTCTCAACTTGGCGAGATGCCAGCATCGATCCCTGTTAAATGCACAGGTCAAGTTGACATACAGCCTCCTAGTGGCGCCCTCTGGATAGCCCTTAAAGGAACCGCTTAGAGGCGAACTAATGTATGCAGCGGCCCCCTTGTCCAGGGGTTTCAACCAGGACCCGTTCCCACAGGTTCGGGGGTTGCGCGTGGGGTTAACTTCCCCACGTGTAAAAAATTATAGTTCAGAAACGACGAGAAGCCTCGGATACGGATGACCCTATTCCTGACGACCATGGACAACGAAATAAGGACAACGATTTTCGGTTCTGCACGTGGAATGTGAGGTCCCTAAACAGACCATGTGCAGCCGATGAACTTGCGGAAGCCCTCGCAGCTTATAAGGCAGATATCACCGCCGTTCAGGAGGTGCGGTGGGATGGGCCGGGCAAAAAGAGGATGAAAAACTGCAATATTTACTTCGGCGATTGCTACAAAGAGCGAAGGCAGCGCTTATTCGGATGCGGGTTTGTTGTTCGAGGCAGACTTAGGCAAGAAGTCTTAAGCTTTAAACACATAAGCGAGCGCCTCATAACAATCCGCATCAAGGCTACATTCGGCAACATCAGCCTGATATGCGCCCACGCCCCAACGGAGGATAAAGATGACGACAGCCAAGACGACTTTTACGATCTCTTAGAAAGAACATACGATCAAGGCCCCAGCTACGACACCAAGATCGTTCTAGGAGATTTCAACGCAAAGCTGGGCAAGGAAGACATCTTTGCTTGAGTCATCGGGAAGCACAGCCTGCACGACAACACGTCCGAGAACGGACTCAGGTTTTTGGACTTCGAGCGGGGCGAAACCTCTTTGTAGCCAGCACGCGGTTCCCTCACCTCAACATCCACAAAGGGACCTGGCGGTCTCCTGATCAAACAACCGTCAACCAGATTGATCACATTGCGATCGACGTCAGACACTCATCCAGCATTCTCAATGTCCGAACATTCCGAGGAGCCAACATCGACTCGGATCATTTCCTTGTTTTAGCCAAGGTAAGAACACGGATATCGATAGGACAACGGAGTAGAGCAAGACCAAAACAGTATGACGTCGGAAAGCTACAATCGCAATTGACCGCTAGCAACTTTGCCGATCGAGTCTCCCTAAGGCTCTCAGAGAGTCCAACCCTGCCAGGCGAAACAATCGACCAACAATGGAACCGTTGACAAAAAGCCATCAGAGAAGCTGCATCTGTTGTGCTGGGTTTTAAAACAACGAGTGCAGGCAGGCACATTCAGCGAAGCAAGCAGCATATAAGGCGACGCTGGACAGAAGGACGAGAGCGGTTCGTGAGCTCTACGAACTTAAAAGAAGGGAAGAGCACCGGCTTCTCAAAAAGAGAAAGAAAGAGCATGAGAAGCGCGCAATCGAGAAAATGGAGAGTTGTTACGGCAGAAGTGATGTCCGAAAGTTCTACCAACGGGTAAGACAACTATCCAATGGATACAAAATTCGGACAGAAGCCTGTCGCGACGCAGAGGGACAACTCGTAGTAGATTCGTAGTCGATACTGAGAATCTGGAAAGATCATTTCTGTAGACTGTCAAACGGCGAGGAAGACTCCAATACTCCAATTGACGATGATCGACGAGAATTTCGTTACCCCGACCTAGACGAAGTCAAGATAGCGATATCGAGACTAAAGTCTGGAGATATTCTGGTAAGGTACATGCACCAACTCATCTGTAAGATATGGTCGGAGGAAAGCATGCCCAACGAGTGGAACCTCAGTACCGTTTGCCCGATCCAAAAGAAAGGAGACTCCATCAACTGCGCTAACTACCGAGGGATAAGTCTCCTTAACATCGCCTATAAGATTCTCTCTGCCGTTTTGTGTGAGCGCCGGAAACCATTCGTCAACAACCTGATAGGTCCTTATCAGTGCGGTTTCAGGCCGAGGAAGTCCACTGTCGACCAAATCTTCACATTACGGCAGATCCTAGAAAAAACCCAAGAAATGCAGATCGACACCCACCACCTATTCGTCGACTTCACGGCCGCATATGACAGCGTGCATAGGGACGAGCTATACAGCGCCATGTCTAGTTTTGACATTCCTGCCAAACTCGTCAGGTTGGGCAGGATGACGATGGAGAACTCTCACTGCTCCATCAAGGTCGAGACCTTCAATGTCAAAAAAGGTTTTAGACAAGGCGACGCGCTGACATGTGACTTCTTTAACATCATCCTGGAAAAGATCGTGCAAGACTCACACGCCTACACTAGAGGCACGATCTTCCAGAAGTCCGTACAACTGCTAACATACGCGGATGACATTGACGTGATTGGCAGAACACAGCGAGCCGTCAATGAAGCGTTTGTTGGCATTGAAGCGGAAGCGGCTAAAATGGGTCTAGCGGTGAATGAGGGCAAAACGAAGTACATGCTGTCATCGAGAAAGGACACACAACATCGACGTCTTGGACAGAGCGTCACAATGGGCAGCTGTAACTTCGCGATAGTCAAGGACTTCGTCTACCTCGGTTCGCAAGTGAACAGTACGAACACCACCAGTACCGAGATTAAACGCAGAATTACTCTTGCCAATCGCTGTTTCTTTGGGCTCAAGACGCAATTGAGTAGTAGAGTTTTCTCTCGAAGGACCAAGCTAACAGGAGGCTTACTGGTTGAGGCCCAGGTCCACCCCGGACTGTAGCGCCACCAGAAGAAGAAGAAGAATTTCTAATTTAAAAAGAAAGTGATTAATTGTGTTTAAATTCAACATTAGTAAGAACTAACATTGTGTGTAATATCGCCAACCCCATGTGTTTGCAATATCGCCTAGTAGGCCAAATTCAACACACGATCTTTGCTAGATTATTCTATTGCGCCAGCTTGGACACAATTTGCAGTCTGTGCAGTCTTCGTGCAACAATGTGTATGAGTTTTGGTGTAGTTAAGCCGAAAAATCATTACAAGGCCAAGTTTCTTGAGAACAAAATATGAGGTTACTCTAATTTTTTTCAGCATATATTTTTTGTTGTGGTTTTAAAAATGTTTAGTGTGAAGGCAAATTAATTTAAATCATTAAAAGAATTCAACATAAATTGATGGCTTTATTTCGAAAAATGTCAAGGATGAGTCATATTTGACCAACTTACTCTATATAAATATATATTAGACTGAATTTATTAGAATGATTAAATATAATGTATCAGAGCGGAATAGTAAAGACTTCCAGGAAGATTATAGTCATAAATATTGCTCATTGGTCAGGCCTCATTTAGAACACTCTGCCATTATTTGGGAGTTAGTGTTCAAGTTCAACATTTTACCGTGTAGACCATCCGTAAATTGAACATGTTTGACGAACTTCCTAATTTTGACAAAAGATGCAAGATCATTGGCTAATCAATTATCATATACACCTAGTCACAAAAGTTGTGGAATGTGGAATTTCTTGAATATTCCGTTAATTTTTTTGAAAATAATTTTTCTTTTACACTACAATCTCGATTTACGCAACTATCAGAAATTAAGGCAGTTGCACCACCCGAGATTGTTGCTCTTACTGGGTCTCATTTTTTTCCAATAAGAAATTATAGTGATTTGGATGTTTTTTAGCTAATTTTAGTCGAAAGTATTGTGGTATCGTCTTACCAGTACATCAGCGCTTCACGATCCCATGCTCTACCGCAGAGTTGCGAATTTATTACATTGATATAGAGCCTAATTGAATTTGGTGCCTGGTTTTTTCTTATTTATTGATCCATGCTCGATGTCATCAACTGAGTGTGAGAGGGGTCTACCAAGCGCTCGCACCAATGAAATGTGTTAATGTCTCCCTCTCAGCTGTGTTGTTTCAGCTGCGACAATGAGTGTTGTGTGGGATGACGGCATGTTCTCCTATCGGCCAGTGTCCTATACCAATCTAGGAATATCACGCCGATTTCGCTTGTTTTTTTGAATCGGTTGCACTCAGGCCATACTTTGAACTCTAAATGCGGGAAATTACAGTAGGCCCATCAGAGGCCGCAGTGATAAGACGATCTGATCCCATCCGCTTTACCGTTCTAATTCCAATCTTCTCTTAAGATACAGAGCCTTACAAGAATACATACAACTGCGCTTATGTCACTGCTGTTGGTCCTAGCCTTGCCGTTTCCATTTGATTCCATTTTCCGTTGGTGTTCGTGATGGCATCTGCTAGTGTCGTCATCATCATCATATTCTGACCCACATGATCCACTAAAGGGGTCGCGGAGGTAGATTATGCACGAGAGATCTCCAGGCAACTCGATCCTCCGCCATCGACTCTAACTTGTCAGGGTTTATGCCCAAGCGTAACCATGCGAGCTTATGGACTTGGTCCAACCAGCTCATCCTGGGTCTGCCAAGTGGCTGCCCTCCTCGTGGTGGGGGCGGGCAACAGGTTTGCGGTGTATGAATTTATTTTCAGCCCAAGCCTGGCTAACGAAGCGCAACCCCCAAACAAAACGAAGACGATTGGCCTTGGATATTGCCTACCCTGGTATGCCCCATTTGGAGCCAGGCGTGAATGGTGACAGTATGCGAGTGTCTGGTAGCCGGACTGTCCCGCTCGACAGCCGGTCTTTTGTACTGTAATTAAATTCGCTTATGCACCCTATATAGGAAGAATAACACCAAACTCAATAAAAATCCTTAAAATTTGAAATCGTGTGTAGCCTTTTGTGACCAGATGTATAGACAGAATTTGGTTTGCCTATAAATATATATTCTCCCCAAGGATCTCTTCGGATTAGAAACACACTTTTCGATAGAAGGTATTGTCAAACTCATCCTCAGTCGCTCAACAAGCATCTGTTGTCTCAATCGATACTGAGGGCATATAGGTAGTGATTTGTGTCTGTACTGTGGTAAAAAAAATGCGGGTAGGTGATGCTGCCACCCGAGTTGAACCCACGCCTAGACTCTACATCAACTGAGATCTAATTAGGTTAAATCACACCATCTAGAGGGCCGGTTCGGATAACAAAAAAGAGAGATTACACGACTAGGAAATGCCCCGTGTAGTAATTGAATTGTTCCATGGGCTGTATGGTGTTTTAGCACTTGAACGACTTGTTTCTGGACGACCAGCATGTTAAACATCTCCAACTAATCCAGTCTCTCTGAATTTTTCTATTAATCTCATCGTAGTTGAGGAAGTTTAAACAATATTCCGACCATATTCCTGCGTATGATTTCTTCGAAGCGTGGCACCAAACTTTCATTAATTTTGAAATATTGTTCAAGAACATCTTTCCATGATGCTGTGCCGCAATACTCTCAATAAACATGCCATGGCAGCAAGCTAGCTAGTTAACGCTTCTCCCAGGATGATGTGCGGCAATACTCTCAATTTTTACTAACCCTAATCTAACAGCTGTCCAATGGTTGTGTTTTTCATTCACTTCCTGCGCAAACGGCGGCTAACTCAAATCTTGAGTCAATTTTGGGACAACGTTTACTAGCTTGCTGCCATGGCATGTTTGTCAAAGCCTTTATATGAATTTGTGTTCACTTGTTAAGCCGCTGAGTGTCCTGACTTAGAATAGAGCGAAAGGGAGGTGTTTAAGCAGCGCAAAATATGCTTTGCAATAAGGCATGTCATTTCGACCATCGGGGATTTTTCTTCTGATTGTGTGTCTTTTTGGTGTTCGCCGTGGCGTAGTGGGTAAGTGCGTCGACTCCTACGCTGAGGGTGCCAGGCTCGATACCCGATTTGACCACCTTTCATATTTCAGGGCTCCACCTCTTTCGAGTCACTGACAATGCTCAAAGAGTATTCCTGTCTAGAAACTTCTCAACTTCGCCGTTCGGAGAGGGCATTAAGCCGTAGGTCAATTTCACTCGTGAAGGAACAATAGCACGCACAACACGAGTGGTTGCTGAGAAGCTAGGCCCAGGTCCACCTCGGACTGTCGCGCCACCCATATTATATATTAGTGTGTCCTTTTGAAATGTGGTTAACTCGAGCTATTAGGTCTCCTCTCTGATAAGGAAAATAGTCAGCCTTTTAGTGATAAAATCAGCTTAGATACACGTCTAGCCAGTAAGTCAGCCCACCCCTCTAGACACAGCCATCAACTATTTCAATTCAATCATTAAGCCAAGTCTGAGTGCAATGACATTGACCTCTCACCAGTCACTAACTATGCTCCAAGAGTATACCTGCCTAGAAGAACCTTGTCCAACTTCACCGTTAGGAGTCGGCGAAAATAAATTTGGTCCAGAACCAAGACGACGAACAGAAAAATCCCTTTTTCATCAGATTCAAACAACCGTGAAGAATTCTTAAAAGTTCTTAAATCAATACTTTCCCGTCAGTGCATTCCCCCAGCAGGTAAGTACCAGATCAACATCTAGTATTTACAGTACAAAAGTCCCCCATTCAGTGAATCAATCTGCGAGAATGTCAACAAAACTATCCCACCCCATGACACGCCACTTTAAACTTTCTTTTATCCCGCTCAAGAAACAGCCCCATCGATCGAAATCAAAACCCTCGACAGTCCGCTCCCCGTCTAGAGGACTTCACGACAAACACGACATTTACCCTTGCATCCTTTTACTATTCAAATAACAATAAAATCTCAAATGTCGCATCATTGTCAGGAATCAAAATGAATATTTACACACTGAAATTAAATTAAAACTCGAAACTTGTCGCAGAAAAGGATAATATCAAAATAATTCACCCATTCATCCATTTCACCCTCGGTGCCCCCCTCCCCCTGCCCCTGTCCCTTTTTTTCACTCTTCGATTCGCATCCAGAGACAGAGTGTACATCAGTGTGCACCCTGTTCTGCCCCAGCTCTTCGTACAGCATTTGAGTTACGCTAACAAAATTATTGTCAGAAGCAAATCAGTCCTGTCTAACTGGTAAAGTAAACACGAGGTTGGGCTGTAGAGCAGGAAGACACGAGAAGGAACGAACGAGAAACTTCAAAAGGATCCTGAACTTTATTTTTTCCTGCTTCCCTCCTTTGTACACCACCACGAAGAGTGCTCCTGCAATGACAAAACCCGTCTGCGCACCGGTGGATATGATAGGATAAATTCCTAATTTCTATCTCTTCTTGGATTATTTATCACGTATTTTGATTTGATGTTGTTATTTGTCAAATACTCGTAGAACGCGAATTTAAGGAATTTCTGTTTATTTTTATTTATCTTTTTTTTTTGCTAGGAATAATCAGAAAAAGGTTGTGTACCACCCCGAAATCAGCAGAAGGGAAAATCACTTCTGGTCCTAAAATAAATCAGATATTGGTAAACACGAAGGAAGAAGACAAATTCAGTCAAGGAAAAGAGATTCGTCGCATTCGTCCTTGACTCGAGTTGTCTTAACGAATTTCCGTTCGTTTAGACCAGCGCTGGGCCGAAGGTACAAACTCAAGTTACAATCGAGTAGGTTGCCGATTGAAGTGAAACATCGGTAAGGGAGATCACCCCCTTCCCCATTTCCCGCCCACTCCTCGCAGAGGGAAATCACTCATGTAAATAGAAATCCTTTTGCTGTTTGACATCTTAATGCAACAAAATTACGCAAGTCCAAGGATTTCAAAAAGGACCAGAGCGTCTTAGGGACAGCACCTGAGTCAATTTCATTGTCAGTGGTGAGCTCGCTGCTGAGGTCGCCAGACTAAGTCGCCCCGAGGTGGGGAGAGGTGATGAGACGGACCCTCGGCGAGCCGGTATGAAACTTGTCCCAACAACACTCGGCTAAATAAACGAATCACCTCTGGACATTGAAAACATTTCCGTGATAATTGCTTTAAAACTCGCCCGTACTGTTCGAACATCTGGCAGGACGAGACAACGGCGGCGGCGGCGTTGAAGGCGAAACAACTAACGTTCATAATAATGCAAGTAAAAAACCGGGAAGAGAAAAAAAAATCAAAGAAGATGAAAATCCCTTAACAAAAGAATAAGAAGAAGAAGAATGAGAAGAAGTAGCATAAGGACAAATTGTGCGGATCCTGCGAAGTGCTACAGAATTTTGCTGCCTCCAGGGCGAGCGCATTCCCCGAATGCGGCATAGTGAACAAAGTCTTGTCAAGGATCTTGTTAGATAGAACGCTCCTAGCTGTCCCTCCAACCCCGAGTGTAGCCTACACATGCTGCGGTGGGGTGGCTGGGTGGGTGTTGGTGGTGGCCGTACTTTGTAGTGATAATTAAGTCTTCTTTGCCTCACGAAAATCCTTTTAGCATCTTCTTCTGTTCATTTCTTTTTGTTTTCTTGTTTTCGTGCTGTAAGATAGTTGTGTTCCCTCGATTAGTCCCATTTGAAGGATGGCGTCGACGATGATGATGATGATGACGGCGATGATAATTTAGAAAGGCACACTGAGCAGCATTGACAGACAGACGAAGAGAACTTAGCCCACGGCTGCAGTTGTCTTGTCTGTGTAATTGTCAGAAATAACGTTGCTAATTCGCAATACGACTTCGTTGAAAATTCTCAGTGATTGGTTGGATCTCTTACAGAAGCAATGCTGTGGGCTTGCTAGTGGGGTTGAGGCGCGGCGCACAGATTTGTCTGGTGTGTTAATCAATTTTGTGTGTGAATATGGTTTACATGAGACATGCTACGTCTCAAGGGGATTGCTTACTTTGATGGGTTTGTTGTTCACAAACGCGATTAATTCAAACAATCCTTTACAATTATTGCGATAATGATGTTCATGCGAAGTTCCCTGGGGAAGAATGCATTTGTGTGTTATGATGATGGAACAATAGAAAATTATGTGCGAGCTGTTGCACTGTGACTACATGTGGTGCTTTGCTTTGCTTTTGCTGCTTGGAAAATATTGCTGTAGCATGCAGACATTTGGCAAAACTGCTGCCTTCCAGGTTCGACTTTAAGGCATTTAAGAGTTGCTGTTTTGGAGTGAAATCTAATTTGATGATCACATCGCAGATCATCCTCTTCTTCTTTATTTGGCACTACAGTCCGGGGTGAAATTGGGCCTTAACCAGCAAGCCTCTCCAGGGTCTCTGGCTGGCTGCCTTCAGTGTCGCATGTCCAATTTGGTTGAGGTCCTTCTTCAACTGGAATTACGTTCGGGAGTGCAACGTATACAATTAAACAAAATAAGACACGTAACATTTGATAAAAATAAATTTATTTTATTTTTAAGTAATAACTACCGACTTCGTCGGTGGCCTACAAGTTACTCCCTAGCATCTATGCACTCTGGCCAAAAAACAAGATATTACTGTTAACATTCAACTTGACAAAAAAAAAACAGATAAATATAAGGAAAGTGAAAGGACGTTACTCAACTTAAACGTAAACAAATATGAGGAATGAGGGACTACAAAAAAAGACGACAAGTACATAGAGTCATTGTTGCAAATTATACATGTTGCTGAAGCTGGGACGTCTTGCAATGTTGGTGGTGGAACGTGTTGCAACACGTAGCTCTGGGTGCGCCACCTTCAACTCGGGCGTCGTCTGTTGCGTTGTCCCAAGGGCTTGGAGTTGATGACTTCGGGTCGGCGCTGAGTTGTCCATACGCTCTACATGGACTAGCCATCTTAGGCGTTGCATCCGAAGACTCCTGACTAGACTCATGTCGCTGGACAGCCCGTACAATTCGTGATTGGAACTTCTCCAAAAACCGACAACGCAAATAGGAGCAAGGATCGTACACAGAACTTTTCTCTTGAAGAGACCAATGCTTCTTTATCCGCTTTAGAGATTGTCCATGCCTCCACGCTGTACAGCAGGATTGGGACGATCAAGGTCTTCTGTAACTTAGGACCAAGCAGACATTATATTATCATCCCAGTCCTGCTGTACGGCGTGGAGGCATGGACAATCCCTAAGGCGGTTGAGAGAAATGGATTCAGAACTTAATTGTCGTAGAATAAGCGATTGGCAAGAGTTAATCTGCGTTTGGTCTCGGCACTGGTTATGTTCGTACTATTAACTGGGAGGCGAGGTAGACGAAGTCCTTGACTACGTCGAAGTTATGGCTGGCTATTGCGACGCTCTGTCCAAGATGTCGATGTTATATGTTCTTGAGGACAGCATATCCTTCGCTTTGCCCTCGTCCTTCCGCCTCAATGCCAGAAAACGCCTCACTGACGGCTCGCTGTGCCCTGCCAATCACGTCAATGTCATCGGCGTATGGTACCAGTTGTACGGACTTCCTGAAAATCGTGCCTCTATGCTTGGCGTGTGAGTCTTGCACGATCTTCTCCAGGATGATGTTAAAGAAGTCACTTAACACCTCGGCGCCTTGTCTAAGACCTCTTTTGACATTGAAGTTCCCGGTGAGTTCGTTACCGACCTTGATAGAGAAGCGACATTTCTACATCGTCATCCTGCCCAGCCTGAGGAGTTTGGCAGGAATTTCATAATTTGACTTGGAGTTGAATATTACGTCCCTTTGCACTCTACCGTATGCAGCGTTGATGTATAGGTGGTGGGAGTCGATTTGATTCTTGAGTCTTTTCCATGATCTGCCGACGCGTGAAAAACTAGTCGATGGTGGACTTCCCTGGCCTGAAGGCACACTGAAATGGACTTATCAGATTGTTTAAAAACGGCTTCAGAGAAGTACATAAAACGGCAGAGAAGATCTTGTATGCTATGTTCAGGAGACTTATCCCTCGATGGTTCTAAAGGAATCGCCTTTTTTGAAGAATGCGACCAAATCATAGCGTAAAAAAAACAAGGTGCTTATCAAATACCACTTATTTTTATCTTGAGACATCACTTGAGGTCCGCTTCGACTCTTAATGTGTAGATGTGTTTGTTAAGATTACATCACAGTTCACTGTGGGTCATTTTCTACAGCAACCAGGTGTGCTGTGGGTGTTACTGTGGAAGGCACCTCCATTTTTATGCCCACTCCGAAGGGTCAAATGCGGGAAGCAGTTATACTATGAACATTACCAGTCACTCGAAAGGGGTGGGACCGTGAACAATTATTTTGGTCTTTAATAAATCCAGCATGCAGAAGCATTCTCTTTTAGAAAGCAAGGACTTTCATCTGCTTTCATCCGCTTTTGTTATTAAGCACTCCTCCGCCCCGTACAGCTGGAGTACTGGAACGATCAGTGTCCCATATAAAGTTGCGATAATGTTGTACAATAATCTATACATCCATTTCGCTCACTCAAATTGTTTTGATTTTTTCTTCTTTTGTCTACGCCGCGTGTGTTTAATGTCACGTGTACTGCTTGCAGTAGAATAAATACCATGGCCCCGGGGCAAAATAAAACAAAACCCGGGAGTCGTTTGAGTGACTTTGCCGATGTGCAGATCACGGAACCTCGCCCAAAGAGAAATAGATCTGCAATCCAGGAAGATCTCCCAAGTTTGCCCCATACCCCTAACCTCAAAAACCCTCGATTTGTTCTGATCTCATCCAAAAATTCAGAAAAACCTCTCACCTCTGTAAGTATTTGTGTACTAAGAAAAACGATTTATGCCATTTGTACGGAGCATTAGAGCATTTTCCAGCTAAGGGACGGCAGCATATTCATACCAGCTAAATCGCAGACCATCGCCGATAAATTTTTGCGTATTACCAAGTTACCCAATCAATGTCCAGTCTCTGTGAATCTACATTCCGACCTAAATTCGTCCAAGGGTGTTGTTTATGAACCCTGTTTAATTAATATCAAAGAAGACGAAATCGTGTCTGGGATGATGTCACAAGGAGTCACGGATATTTATAAATTCACGAAACAAATCGATGACAAAACACGTCCTACGGGTCTAATGCTTTTCACTTTCGACCTCTACCAACTACCAACTTGAAATTGCTGAAATTGGTTGGTATAAGGCGAAAGTGCAGGAATACTTCCCAAATCCCATGAGATGCCAAAACTGCCAAATTCTCGTACACACAAAAAAAAGGTGCAATAAAAACAGCGCGTGCGATAGATGTAACCTTCCTCCCCACAGTCCCTCCGATTGTACACGTATTATATGCGCGCATTTGTCTGAGGCCCACCCTTCGTCCTCAAAAGAATGTCCAAAATATTTTCAAAAGAAAGAAATTTTGAAAATCAAAACACGCAGTAAGTGCATAATGGCTGAAGCCAGACGATTTTACAATCATTCAGTTCCTTCCTCTCTTGCTCCGAATACAAGTCCCAAAAAATATACAGACAAAAACCAGCGGCATTCGCTCTTCATCTTCAAAACCTCTGGACATTATCACCATAAACTCTCATCCTCATGTTCACACTGTTTTCTGCGTATGAGGTAGACTAAGTCCTTTATTATTTCAATGTTTTTGCTGCCCATACTGACGCCCTCTGTAAGACGATTATCTTGTATGTTCATTATCCATTATCTCAACGAAAGCAAACGTCCCATTAACAGCTCGCTGTGTTCTCCCAATCACCTTAACTTCATCCACGTATTTGTGTGTTAGTCTTGCATCATCTCCAGGATGTTGGCTTGAAAATCACATTGCATCTCGTTGAGCTCGTCACCAACCTTGATGGAGCATCGTTATCCCAAACAACCTGACGGGTTCGGAAGAAATGGCAAAGGTAGACCAGGCGTTGTATAGATCGTCTCTATGCACACAAGCCACGCGGGCTAGAAATCGAAGAATAGTTGGTAAGTGCTGATCTGGATCTCTTCTGCGTTCTCAAGGATCTGGCCAAGTGTAAAGATCTGGTCTACAGTGGACTTCCTTCTCTGGTCCGAAACCACACTGATAAACACCAGACAATATCGGATTGTTCATAAAAATACTTTAGGCGTTCATAGACAACGGCAGAGAAGAACTTGTGCGTGATTTAAAGCAGTTCTTCGATAGTTCACGCAGCAATCAAAGGAGTCTACTTTCTATTGGTTCAAGCAGTCAATACAGAAATTTCACTTGTAGGGCCACCCTTCAACGAAACATTACAGGTATAGGAACACAACCACACCATCCGCGCCACTAGTTTAACATCAGTCTGGATATTGCCTTGACCTTGTCGAGATCGGGGCGACATAATTCTTGACCAGTCCACCATCATCCAAAATTAGTGGAAGACTCTGCCTGTCAGCGGTAATAAATGCTCCATTAAGGTTGAATCCTTCGAATTCTCAGCATAGACTGCTGCCTTTTTTCGACTGGTATCCTTAGTAGCTCTTTAGTTGGGTGAAATGTATTTATTTGTTTCTCCTCCTGTAAACCTAGGCCGTAAAGGGGACCGACACCGCTGCATGAGAAGATCTACGGCATCGAAGGGTTGGACTGTTGGAGTTGAACGAATCGATTTTTTACTTATAAAGTACTAGATTTCGTACCCGACTTTGCCCGGGTTTGTTTCTTCAACCGGTACTTTACCTGCATTATTACCGCACTTTTTAACTTAAAACAATAATAAGACTGCTCGAACCAGAACTCAGAGAAGAATTTGAATTTTCTTTTGTCATTGATGCCTATCCCAATCTCTCATTCACATCCCTACTCATAATGAGTACATTTCGTTGACTGTGTGCATACATGTTGAAGTTTGAATTATCAATGTGTGCTGCAGCAAAACGGGCGGAAATTACTGTTTTTTCTCAACCATTTACACACAACGAGGAGGGATATCAAGCGATTCACAAAAAAAAAAGTTCTTGGAAATCCCATCTATGTACCTGCGCGAGTTAAATGAGGATTGAAGCGGATCGAGTTTTTAAAAACGAATGAACTTTATTGAATGAATCGTGTCTTAAGACCAGAGATAATGGATGATAGAGATATGCAACTTCGGCCATTTTTTCCCCTAGCCCACAACGAAGATGTAGTGGTAATCCCTTGTATTTCACTTATACATTTACAACGCTCGTCAATTCACCACAATATGGCGGCCGATTCGTGAATTTTGTGGGAAAAAGCGGCAGATTCATGAATTTAGTGGGAATCTATGAACTTTCCATTCAACGTACATGGGTATGTTGTTCGGAGGGTGTTCAAAAGTTGACTAGTGGAAAGGGAATTTTCTAACATTGTTATATGGACTTTTGTGAATAACAATGTATTGCAATGTCCATTTAACTGGAACTATTTGACCTTAAATTAATTCTTAAGTGTATATATAGCCTATTCATAAACCATACCTGACAAATTAACTCAAAAAATGAAGTTCGCTTTATACGCTTAATTCATGAATTCTGAAAAACTCATGAATTCAATTTAAACAATTTGATGAGAACAATGGCAAGATATTGCACCTTTTACTAATGCATAAAAATGGTTGTCAAATCCTATTATTTGTGATTCACGCTTCAAAAATATTTTTATTATTGGTTAACTGAATGTGTGAAAGTATTATTAGTTCTTAATCATATGAAAAAATTCACACTATGTTGTGCATTCATAAATTGTCCAAGTATTTCAGATTGTAAATTGCTCAAAGTTTTAATGAATCGACTTCATGAACATAAGCTTTGTTCGTTCGTTTACCCCTCCATACTGTGTTGAAAATTGAACACCAAAATTTGAAAAAACGTTCAAATAACGAGCGAATTTTCAAATGAGAACTCTAATTCACCCCAATACTAAGGTGGGGAAGGGTATCAGCTGTTCCACAGCTGTTCTCAAGAGCTCACACGTATTCACAGACAGGGGACAAAAAGCGTATAAAAAACGCTGACTGATGAAATCAAGGGGCAAGGGAGGTAGAAGTTGGATATCTCTCTCTACTAAAATCTTAATTCTACTTTTCTCGCCTCGATACTCATTGTGTTCCTAACTGAATGGTTATTGTTTCCGCGACAGTAGCATGATCGTCTGGGTTGTCTTCTTCCTGGTATTGATCATAGCTGCTGACTTATCTCTATTGGGGAATGAGTGTGTGGTATCTATTACTGCTGACTCGTTTCCTTGGACGGACGGACGTCTCATTGGACGAATGAGCGTATGTCGTTTCCTCTGCTGGTGGTCTCCAACTCCGACATAACCCGCGCGATGTTCACTTGTTGTGCAAATTGATGTCAAACTTCATGTACCATGAAAAAAATTAGCCTATCTTGTAACACAGATCTAGACTAATCCGTTCAGAACATTTTTAGCAAAATTGAATGATTTGTGTGTAGCTGTGTATATGTACATGCATAGATAGTTTGGGTATGACAAAATAAGAAAAGTGCGAAAATGTTTATTGTTTCCTTTTCGTTTGGTGACTCAGGCAGTCGTTCGTATATGTTCGATTGAGACGCAGAAAAAAATTAATAGTTGCACCAAAGTAAAATATGAAAAATGTGTGTGTAGTTACAACACACTGGGGGATGGTTGATATCCACGACTACGCAACTTGAAAAGGTTTCATACCGGATTGACGCAACCACCCTTATTCTGAGAATTTTATTCCCGTTTAAAAAGTGCTCGTAACTTCCGAGCCGGTATGTCGTACCGACCGCTGTCACATACAGCATCTAAATTTTCGAATGAGTTTTGTTGAAAATTTCAGATCTCTTCGACGTGTAGTTTCGGAGCCTTTGTCGGTCAGACACACAAACTTTCTGCTTTATAGAGATGAAAGATGTTCTTTGTCGTGGCTTTCTTTAATTCCGCTGAGTTGAGTATCTCACTGTGCTAAATAGATTTCCTTAATCAGAGCAATGAGGGACATCCACATAAAATGGCCTTGGATGTCTTCCATGGAAAGCCAACTCACTTTGTCTTGGCACAGACTGTGCAAGGTAAGCAGTGTGTTTAACCTTACTGTAACCCACCATGAGGTCAAAAATATGTTCGAAATGAATCAGCACTGTAAATTTAGGAACCTGCTTAACTGAGTTTCACCTATGATTGCACGGATGTCAATGCTGTCATTACAGTTTAATGAAATTCAACAACACCGAGAGAGTAATCCAATGGAATCCACGAACTCATGATCCATAAAATAAATTTAGAGATTCGCAAACAAATGTACATTGTACGTGCATTAGAAAGGAATCATCAAATGTGTTGGCAAAAGTTCACCAGGAACCCATGACTTTTTCTGGAAATGTCAGACACGTGCCCAAAGGTTGAGATGGCTTTGCAGATTCACCTGTAACTACTGCTGTGAGCCGAAAATACATTTCGTTTTGCTCTTTGAATATGACTCCTTCACATTCTCTCCCTTTGGGATAGACTCTTGAACAAACAGCGAAAGGTGTTCCCTGTGGCCGCCAGAGAATCTCTTGATGATTTATGAAACATCTACTCCTTGAACAGCACCAGCGGCACAGTGCATTCAAATAGGCACTCGGCTATGTGACTTGTTTCAGATACATCAGATTGATTTGTATCTTAAGCAAATACCGCTTTGACATCCTTCTATCCGATTCAATCCAATTCGACTCGTAATAAGTGTTTATTTCTTTATTTCTACGGCATTCCATCTTCTTATTTATTTTACAGATTTTAATTTCCCCTCTCCATTGTGCTAGTGACGGAAAATCACGGGAATATCGAGGACGCAACAAGAGAAGAAAAATAAGGAAAAGCGAAGGAGAAAAAAAGAAACATTAAGGAAAAGAAAAACCCACAAATACTGTGCAAACATCGCCTGTGGCGAAACCATGTAAGGTTTCCAGCTTTCCTTCCTGACGGCACAGATTAGGTGCGCACTCCTCAAATCATCTTGTGCAAGTAAACAAACTGTTGCAAATTGAATTCTTGTATTCAGTGGGCGGTGGCACCGCACCAACAACATTTTCCAGCTCCAGTCAGAAAAAAGAAAACTCAGTAAACAGCAGTCCTTAACTGTTGGCAACACTGTAATCAGTAAAATATGCACGTCGTATTCTGTGGTAGATTGAATGTTTGTTTATTTCTGTTTTTTTTTTTTTTTCTCTGGCTCATCGTTGGCTTTAATACACTTATTTCGTTCAGCGAAATGTGAGAAGAATGGCTAATGCATGTTTAAGGATCTGCATACTCTCTCAATCAGAAGAGAACCGCTCTGAGCAACAATTTATTTTTGGAATGTGTAATTTTTCTTTTTCTGTACAATGATAAAGTTCTTCAAAGAATCATCATTATCACACTTTGGCATGGACTTTTGAAACAAAGGACACTTTACTGAGGCTTTTATCTCTGAAATGCTTGCTAGATTGCTCACGTTGATTGGACTTTCAGTGGATTTATGCAAGACTTCAAGAGGAGGGAATGTAATGAATTTCACTCATCGCTTGTCGTTTGAGAAGTTGTGAGAAGAGTGGAGGGTGAATGTGGCTAGATCCTGTAAGTCTCTAATCATCAATCCATTGAATGGGTGGTGAGGCTAACATGACGATTGGGGGTCTATTTTGCGGGTTCTTCAAAATATGTGACGACCAACTTGACCAGCACTTTTGACTCTCCTTAGTGGTGAGATCGACATCCCCATCGACTTAGTGCAAAACCTACTCACAGGCGAAGTAATTCGCGTCTGTTGGAAAAATGTATTAGGAATGCACACAAGGTCCCACCGTTTTAAGCTGCGCATTGTTCAATTTGGGTGATGTTCCGGTGGAAGTCTTTTAAGAGTATCCACAGTCCATTGTAATGTACACGTCGGTGGAGATTTGTCCGCCGCTAAAAACAGAAGTGAAGGCGTTTCACACTGAGCAGGAATATTGTACTTTCCCACGGAAGGCTCCACAATTCCAAAATGTGGTATGGTACACAAGAAAAAATAAGTACAAATTTGTGTAAAAAATAAGGCGGTTTTTCAAATTTCCGTGTTCAATTTTCAACACAGTATGGAGGGGTAAACGAACGAACAAAGCTTATGTTCATGAAGTCGATTCATTAAAACTTTGAGCAATTTACAATCTGAAATACTTGGACAATTTATGAATGCACAACATAGTGTGAATTTTTTCATATGATTAAGAACTAATAATACTTTCACACATTCAGTTAACCAATAATAAAAATATTTTTGAAGCGTGAATCACAAATAATAGGATTTGACAACCATTTTTATGCATTAGTAAAAGGTGCAATATCTTGCCATTGTTCTTATCAAATTGTTTAAATTGAATTCATGAGTTTTTCAGAATTCATGAATTAAGCGTATAAAGCGAACTTCATTTTTTGAGTTAATTTGTCAGGTATGCTTTATGAATAGGCTATATATACACTTAAGAATTAATTTTAGGTCAGATAGTTCCAGTTAAATGGACATTGCAATACATTTTTATTCACGAAAGTCCATATAACAATGTTAGAAAATTCCCTTAATTCCTTTAAAAATTCCTTTAAATACTAGTCAACTTTTGAACACCCTCCGAACAATATACCCATGTACGTTACATGGAAAGTACATGGATTCCCACTAAATTCATGAATCTGCCGCTTTTTTCCCACAAAATTCACGAATCGGCCGCCATATTGTGGTGAATTGACGAGCGTTGTAAATGTATAAGTGAAATACAAGGGATAACCACTACATCTTCGTTGTGGGCTAGGGGTAAAAATGGCCGAAGTTGGATATCTCTATCATCCATTATCTCTGGTCAGGTGCAAAGGAAATGTGTTAGGATGTCGCTCTCAACTATGATGTTGCAGCTGTTACCACTGTGCCTAGTTTAACAGCGGCATGATCTACTCTCACCAGCAGTCTCGTAATATCACGACGAGTTCACCGAAGGAGGCCTTTTGTTTTAGGTTTGTTGTACTCAGGACAGGATATATTTTCGTTGATGTTGCACAGTTTTTTTTCCCATTTCAGGCTTTGACTTGCAGTGGGATGTACAATCAATAGTTCAAAAGTTCAATCGTCGTCATTTCTTGGGATGCCACTGTGCCCTGGAGCCCAGATAAGAGAAAAGAGTTGGCCTTCTAACCATGCTCAGCATTCCATTGCTAATTTTGAATGTGAAATGAAGTAGGCAATTTCTTTTATGGCTGCCTGGCTGTCAGTGCATATGCCAACCTTAGTTTAGGTTTTAGGAAGATTTCGAATATAAGATGGGTTCAATGCAGACATAATCGTGAGCCTTATAATAATCTAGAAGATCTGAGGGATTATTGTTAAGGCCATATTGGACCGCGACATTTAAATCTATTGTGCCTTTCTTTTGATACCCCTTTTCCCTCACGAGTTCCCCTCTTGGGTTATGGCCTCCTATTGGACGTAGGGAGATTTCTTTACGCATACAGATTTCTTCTAGAAAGTTCCCTCCAAGTCGGCTTCCTTCGACAATCCGACAATGAGAGATGGTTCCAGTGACTACCAGTGACTTTCTTCCTCTGATAGTAGGTGTTTGCTCAGATATCTTTGTTTTTTCTGGGTAAGTCCTTTAAAAAATGATAGTACTTAGGTTCTCCACAGCATCTGCAGCGACATTCTCCTAATGCCCCTAGTTTCCTTACCTACTTCTTGAGTCTGCAGTGCCCTGCTAGGATACGAAAGTTATTCTTACTCAATTCGTTATACGCCTCAAGACTCCTTCGTTTTTATTGACCCAAGAGTTTCTTGCTCTGCTTCATGCCATGTGTGTTGTTCGAAGTTTCTGTCAAGTTCCTCCTTTCTAGTTCCCTGTTTTCTTGTCTGAGGACAGGGTCTCCTACAGCGCAGAATGGTTCGGGGTCCGTGAAAGGTTTCAATTGTCCTTTCCTACGTTACTGTTTTTCCCGCTCACCCCGAGGCACCAAACGACAGGGTATCTGTCCAACAATGGAGAATGGCCATGGGCTTATGGGAAAAAATAGGCGCCACATGATTGCCTTCGCGAGTGGAGCAATGCCTGGTGTATTAATTACAAATTAAGCGACTAGTACAAGGTTTAACTTACCCTACTACCCTAATCTCCTATTCATCCGTAGACAAAAATAATAAAATTGTCCCCGACAGGCACCGTACTTCCGAAAAAATAAATATAATATAAAATAAAAGTAATAGTAAAAAATAATATGTATAATTAAAAATATATAAAAAAAATATTATATAAAATTGACTTATGGTACCACCGAATATTGATTAGGCCAATCTTTAGGATTTTTCGCTCTTCAGCTACCAACTCAATTTGCCGCCCTCACCCGCATTTGAAAAACTTAGTACGATTTTTCAGATCAGAATGTCGCGAGCAGCCGACTCCTAAGGCTGCGCTTGGCAGAGACTCTACCATTGACGTCCTTCCGTCTCGTTGATGCCGTATGTACCTGGTGTGGAGCCTCTTTGCTGCTGTGGTGTATGTTTCTTGCTCTGATGCCGCCTCTGTGTTGCCGTGTTGCGAGGTTTACGCTACCTTGTTACCTCTGGCCGACCGTTTTTGCGATTTATACGCCTCGAAGATAAACCTTGAATCCTAGTGCTAAACGCACTTTACTGCCTATTGGTAATTTCTTTTATTGTTTCTTCTAAACGTATGTGAGCCCGCTCTCTTTTTGGATCTGACTTCTGACTTCAACTGGACTCTCTTGCCTCACGTGCACTCTATATTCGGCTCTCCCTCGACGAAACCATAATGAGACACACAGAAATGATGAACTGTGACTATAATATGCACTCCGCTTACTTTCGTTATGTTTCGTTCACTTTACTTAAATAGGAGCGAAAACTGTCAAAGTTATTGCAACACTATTTGGAATCCTGTACATCTCTTTCATACTCTCAGAATTCTTACTTTCGTTAAGTTTCGTTCACTTTACTTAAATAGAAGCAACACTATTTGGACTCTCAGAATTCCGAAAATCCAAAAAACTTTACAATTGTTTTATTTAAAAGGCTCAACTGGGAAATGGATATGCATCCGTATTAAGCTAGATGTAAATCATTCGGAATAACGCCTCCAAAAACTCGACGAAAGTTCTCTGAAGTGATGTTCATTCCTGATATATTGGAAAATCATATTGATTGCTCCGAAATGTTGGCTTTAATGAACTTCATAGAACATAGAACACGTTATGGTTCCAATGAGCCAGTGTCTAGGTGCCTTAGGCAAACTAATTCAGTTGATGATTGTATCGATTTGGGTGGGTCGCCGTGGCGTAGTGAGTAAGTACGTCGACTCCTACGCAGAGGGTGCCAGGTTCGATACCCGAATTTACCACCTTTGATAATTCACGGCTCCGCCTCTTTCGAGTCACTGACAATGCTCAAAGAGTATTCCTGTCTAGAAAAAGCTTCTCAAATTCGCCGTTCGGAGTCGGCTTTAAACTGTAGGTCCCTTCCACTCGTGAAAGAACAATAGCACGCACACACGAGTGGTTGCTGAGAAGCTAGGCCCAGGTCCGCCTCGGACTGTAGCGCCACCCATATTATATTATTATTGTATCGATTTTAGTGTAGGTAGTTTGTGCTCAAAAATAATTTGCCATTCATTTTAAGTAACGCTAATGGTGGTAATGTTTAATAATTTGTTGAATTGAAAAGCAATGTGTTATTAACTTATTTCTTAATTATTATTGTATCACATTGTCACTCTAGTAATCACTAAAACAGTGTGACTTTGATGAAATGAAAATAAAAAAATAAATTCGTCGATGGACTAGGGGGCAATCAGCTGTGAAGTCTGCCATATCGGTATTACTTTATTTCTGGTGGCAATTTGATTTTGTCATCACTGAAGGAGAGAGTAAAATCAAAAGTTGAGCAACTACATCCTCCTGTGTCACCTCATGTATTTAATGTATCTGTCAAAGCACCGCTGACGCTGACACAAGTAAAGTATTCCATGTGTCGGAGCCTTAACTCTTTTATACAGAATCTTATCGACTGTATATTTGACAACTAGATCATCATTTAATTTCTGTTTCCTCTGAAATGCACTTCAAAACCAACAACAGGTATAAGTGTCTTTGGACGGCAAAAAACCTCCGGAATGTTGCACAGAATCTTAACAAACAATTTCCAATTCGTTATGAGTAAAGGCATTTATATGCCCCACATTTCTATTAACTTCGCCTTCGCCACTACATTCCATGTATAGTATCAATTGAAGCACAATTAAATCGTTTCTAATTATGTTTCGGTCACCATTTAAAACCATTTACATGCCCAAAATGTCTTTCACAATTCCCCAGTAACACATTTCCTGGAAATTAATTTACACAAACTTCTACAATCGCAGCTGACTTTTCCTGAATCCCATTTCATTCATTAATGACATGCAAATAGCTTCCGGATACCACAATGCCAGTCCCATTTTACATTGCATCATCAGCATTTTGGCTGGCTTACAGCCTTAGTTTGTGTACCAAATAATTATGACTAATTGGATTTGTTGATACTCCCAAACTTTGGGTCCATTCAATTCGTTGAATTTGGTTAAAGAAAAGCGGACGGGGAGAGTGGCGACGATGGAAAGTTTATAACTGCCTCATTAAGGCACACAAAAATGAAATTTAATTTCTGTACAAAATGAGGATATTTCTATTTAATTTTTTTTTATGTTTTGATATGACGTATATCCGTACAAGCCATCTGACTGTAATTAAACAAAGATAGTTGGAACGAGATATGGAAAAGCAATGTTTCCGTATTTTTTGTTTCGGTCGTGGAACACCATACGCTTCGAGGATTTGACTGAATTTACCTTCATTATTCACATTCATCATCTATTGGCAGCGGGGACCTCATTATTATTGTGTATAACATGGAACGTACTAAGATCAATGCCCCAACACGGTAATTGACTACCCCCACGCAGTGATTTTTTCGTTGAATCCATTCGTGCTTGCTTGCTGCTCTCTTATGCTTAAATTTGTTCATTCAACAAGTTAATTTTGGCTTGATTATAACAAGGGTCTGTTGCATGGAGTTTTGGCTCTCCTAAAAAATGGATGAAGTTCGTTTTTGTTAGTCGAGAATTTCTTACTCAGGTCCTTAACCTGATGTCATTATCCCGCATTTAATATTTAACAAAGTTCATGCATGCATAATTCAAAAATCTAATTTATTTACTACAGTTGTTGAGGGAAAAAGCCAACCCATCTTGATTCAGTAGATACAGCCATGCATGCCCTCAGCTGCAATTGATTTGTCACGCATTACGAAAGGGTGCCTGACATCTGCGTAGCTAATCACTGCAGCAGCAAAGTCTTTGCGTCACGTATGCAAAATGTGAATTCGAGGAAAGCACTGCATCAAACTATAAAAATTGTACGGAATGGATTTTCAAAAATAAATTAAACGGCAGCTGTATATGAAACTACGACCACCCGGGATAAACTAAATAAAATTCGTCGTAAGAATTTACTTAATTTGAGGAGCTGGAATATTCACTAACCCCTCTTTCGTGTAATATCCCTGTATCTGCTTGTTTGTTACATACTTGCACCCTTGCGGAGATAGATGAACTAAGGGGTGTTGGCTTGAAAAACATCCTAGGATTCACTCATGTTTTCGAACAAAAGTAGGTCTCACTGTATTAAGCATACCCCCAAACATGGGCAGAATGGACCCAACACGTTTGTCTAAGTGAGCCGCTGCCAGTAGATCGACAGGGCACTCAATTTACTTACCTACCCAGCACCCTTAGGTTAGGTTACGTAGGCGGGCTGCAAATGCATTCACCAGCACACTTAGACCATATTGGTCCGTTGTAGTACCCATAGTCAGACTACTACCACTGATTGACTACTCGAGTGATAGTGCCATTCATTTGATCCCAACGGCAAATGGTGACTGGACCAGATTTGAAAACCAGATCGAACCGGACACCCCGCTAACCAGGGCTGGCACTCGACCAACTGCGCCATCCAGTCGTTAAAAACATCACCCTTGCTGTAACTATGTGTTTGTTTACTTGGGCCTTGTTACTATTTTGAGTTTCATCTCGTGGAGCATTTATTAGAAAATAGTGAAAGACGAGTAATCCTTTGAAAGCTATGCATACTGGTGACCTGCTGATTATTCGTAGGAAATGTTCGTTTTCGTACCTTTCGTCTCGGAATCAGACCATAAATGCGTGTCATTATGTTTCAATT
The DNA here is from genome assembly GCA_964034865.1 of Eristalis intricaria. Classification (NCBI taxonomy): domain Eukaryota; kingdom Metazoa; phylum Arthropoda; class Insecta; order Diptera; family Syrphidae; genus Eristalis; species Eristalis intricaria. The sequence continues at coordinate 60,435,215 of OZ035877.1, read as the reverse complement.
TGATTGCATTTCTTTGATGGTGTGAGTTATAGACCCTGAATGTGGGGACAGCGGATTATCTGCGCAAGAGAGTATGATTTCTATTAGTTGCAGGCACATGGATGGGATATGCCACAATTTCAAATCGAAGTTGATTTTAAGATTAAGCATGGCGGTTTCGTTCGAAATCATCCCATTTGTGGAGCATTTTTCTCGTTTGTTCGTTATGGTCACCGATGTCCATCACAAGCAACGTGGTGTAGACATGTAAGCAAACCAAATGCAATTTAAATATTGTTTCACTACAGTGGTGAAAAAAAAAGGAAACACAATTTTAATTGTCCTTCTGTCGCTAACCTGTTGATTTTTACTCGTTCATTTTCTTCTGAAGTTCAGCTTTTTATCTTCTTTGCAGAAATTTGATCGGGATTATATTTTTTTCATAGATATTTTTTTCAAAAAGTGTTGTTTTTATTATTTTTTAGATCGGACACCAGAGCAGCGCTTTTTTAGAAGTCGTAAGCATTTATAGACGATTTACAGACGGATCTGGGCCTAGCTTCTCAGCAATCACTCGTGTTGTGCGCGCTATTGTTCTTTCACGAGTGGAAGGGACCTACAGCTTTATGCCGACTCCAAGCGGCAAAGTTGAGAAGCTTTTTCTAGACAGGAATACTCTCTCAGCATTGTCAGTGACTCGAAAGAGGTGGAAGCCGTGAATTATGAAAGTTGGTAGATTGGGGATTCGAACCTGTCACCCTCTGCGTAGGAGTCGACACACTAACCCACTACGCCACGGCGACTCAAGTAAGCATTTGGTTGTGGTTTTTTTGGCATCAGATTTTGCCATACAGATCTAAATAAGGTGCGGATCAACAGTTTTGGGCATCCGCTGTAACTGTGAACGGTCTTAATTGTGTTCCCTAGTTCTCCATAGGTCGATCTTGAACGGTCTTAATTGTGTTCCCTAGTTCTCCATAGATCGATCTTCCGTGCTATTTCCCCTTAGTAACGACCTATTTGAGACCTATTTGAGAACAAACAAACTGTTGTTTTCAATATCTTTTACATTTTTTATATTATTTTTCAAAAACTTAACTTAAGACATTTCAAAATAAGAACTTGTTTTTTCAAATGTCTCTGTGGCCGCTCAGTCCTTTTGTTCGTTACCGCTCACCATAAGTAATGATACGCCACGTCTGGACCTAACGATGAATGCAAAAATAAAGTCGGAAATGTAGAAACATGCAAAACTGGATACATGGGATTCGCATAGTTTTGATTTTATTTCAGTCGTTGTGATTATACAATTTATTTCACTGGTCGGTGTTTCTTTTAGTAATTTAATAAGAAATCAGCTCCAAAAATTTTAATCAAATCCGTCTTGTACTTTTTACTTCTATTTTTTAAACCAAAAAATCTATAATCATGTATCCAGCCCTGCTCGTCCAGCTTGAATAAGGAACAAATATTTTTCATCCATTATTCGAGAATGAGCTAATTGCTGAATAGAAAATATAAGCAAGTGGCCTGATTCCGGTGCTTAGCTCGTCTTAAGAACCCAGAATGGCGTGGGTCACGTCAGTGTAACCGGGTATGTACAAACAACTGCTTTAACAATATACTTACAGGGTAAGCTCTCTGTTCTCAAAACAGATGCATACGGGAACACACGTCAACGCCGTATGTTCGCCTCTCCATAGGAACACAATAGTTGGTCCAAAAAAGATCTGAAAAAAATTAAAACAAGCCCTGTTTTTTTTTCAAGGAATCTTATCACATTTATTGACATTTTTTTAGTTAAAAGTGTTTTTTTTTTTCTCTCATTTTAGTTTGATTTTTCTGTGTTCTGCCTAACATCCCATTTATTATTTCGTATTATATTTTAAAATTTGTTTACCCCGTTTTTTATGAAACTTTCTCGGTTCGTAATGTATCTGTTTTAAAATAATAGTTTATTACATTTCTGTTTTAACTACTTAATCGTTCACGTTTCACTTCATCTTCTTTTTTTTACTTTTTTTTGTTTCTTAGAAAACTTCCATCATGTGATTGTCATACAAAACATTTCACATTAGATTTAATATATTACAATTATATATTCGTATATATGTATATGTGTCTATATATATATACATACCTTTCATTTTTTTTCTTTTACTACACACATTCAAAAGGCCGTTCACAACATGTTATTCTTTTTTCATTTTACTTTTGTTCAAATTTTTGTGGTTTTACACAAATCTTTATTGACCTCATACACACACCACCTCAAGTAGAACATCAGTTATTCTTAAATTGTTCAAAAACTGTATCGTTACTTGTTAAATATTGTTTTAAAATATTTAATATCTATTACACATTTAGCGCCTAGAAAAGAAGGAAATATTCTCTTTTATTTTCTTGTCGTTTTTAAATGCTTACATTTATTTATTTTCTTTCCTCGGTTGTTGTTTGTTTTTTTTTTAAGTACAAAAAGTGTTATGTTTTATTAAGTTTATTTATGTTTAAGACCCGATTCTTTATTTTTCGTTTGCTTTTTTCTTTTCTCTGTTTAAAGGTTGTCGTTGATGGGTGTTCAGAAGAAAAAGTTGGATAGAAAAAAAAAAAACTTAAAATGTAGCGGGAAAAAAAAATTGTTTAGAAATAAGTAAGGCTTGGTACTAAGAAATACCTGGTGTGACACAGGGATTGCATAATTCGATACAATTAAGGATGACATACTCACATATTTAACCGTTTGCCTTTTTTGGACGGATAAGTTAATTTTCTTGCCAGCCAGTGGTCATAAAAAATAATCGCAAACACTTAAGCTTCCTTTACTCAATGTTGAATTAAGAGGCATAAGTTTCAATGCGCATAAAAATTCAAGAAATATGAAAACAAACTCTCTTTATACATCGCCCCTAAATTAATTGCAATAAAATCAAAAAAAAGCTTCTTAGCAACAGGGTTACTCTAATTATTCTGCCAATAATAAACTGTCTGCTAATTGCGATTTCAGAAATACTGACACCTTCCAATGACATACCCAAATCGATATATTTTTGATGTTGAAGAGACTCTATTGTTTTGGCAAATTTACAATAACTAGCTCAACTATTTCCTATCTCGAAAAAATGCATATTTTACAACTTACACAGTAATTATTTGTTTCATAAATTTTACCCATAGAAGCTTCTGTATATTTATTTACTTTATTATTGCTTATCATAAACATTTCATTGCCTTAGCCCAGCAATCACCCGCGTCACTTTATCAGAGGTTGCAGCGTTTGAAAATCGATTTTTCTGCACGCGTTTGGTGGCCTATTCTTTTATAAAAAATGAGCAAATATTTTCTCCTGAATTTCCGGTTACTTTTTTTTGTTTTTCAATTTTCTCAACTTACCTCCGGGAAAGCTGCGAATAATCACTGGCTTGCAATGGTACGTGAATGAAATTACATTACAAATTAGTTCACAAAAATATTATATTTTATTTTTTACATTTACACATAATTATGAGATTCACTTATTCTGTTTGTTTTTTTTTTTTTTTTAATTTTTTTTGCTCTTTTAAGTTGCAGTTTTAATTACCTATTTAAAATTTTATTGCGTGTAGCATACCCATCTGTACAGCGAAATAAAAACAAAAACAGTAGTACAAAAGAAAAGAAACAAAATAATCGCAATAGAAAAATTAGATTCTTTAAAGTACACACATAAGTCATGTATTCATTGTTTAATCACTAAGCTTATGTGTCTATAAAAGATGTTCCTTCTACGATTCATTTATATACATTAATTTTTATGTTTTACTCTTACGACTTATATAACAAAATTGCAATTTAAAATCATCTATCTCTCTGACAGCTCATGTGTTTAGGTCCTCTTATATATCTTTACATTTATATTCATTTTTTTTCTCATTTTCAAAAATTCAATATGCAAAAATATCTAAATAAAAAACTTAATTATATGTACTTACAGAGTAATTTGAAAAATAAATTCTTTCTTTACTTTCATATTTTCATCTTTTTTTTTTGTTTTGTTTCGTTTTCTCCCCCTTATGCGTAGATGCTAGTGTTGTTCCATCTAATGTGGGCTGAATATTTTGCAGCTTTGTCGTGTTGTTGTATTTCTTTTGACATTCTCTTCGTCTGTCTACAGGTGTATTTATTAACTTTTGTCATTTGTGGTGCTTTCGGTTGAAGGTTAGAGATAGACTGGAGGCAAGTCGGCAAAATAATCCCATTTGTCTTTGAAATGTTAAGAAATAAATGCAGTTGTTGTTTTTTTTGAGTTTTGTGAGTGTGTGTTTGTTTTCATGTGTGTTCGATTATTTATTTTTTCGAAAATAAAATTGAAATATTGTCTCTCAAAAGCTAAAATGTCAGTCTTTTGTTTGTTGTAATACTGCCTGTAATGAGAAAGCAGAATAAAACCAAATTTTAACTTGTCATCTTTAGAAGGGGTGATTAAATTGCATTTTAAAATATTTAAACGATATAAGGGCAAGTACATGGTTACGGATGTTATTGGCCTATCATCTGTAAAGCATCAACTTAACCCAACAGAACAGAACTTGCATATTTAAAAGCCGAAAACAAAAAGCGAACACTTTTTTCCACGTCAAACATATTGCGTGAACAAGGGTGGGAATCCAGGGCAGAGAAGATACGTGCGAATAAATGCCGAGAAGTAGGAGCTTTCGAAGACCATTCATTTCCCGCTGAGGTAGACTATCAACAAAATGTCTCAGCTTCAAGAAACGGTTCACTAACGCCAATTTAAACACACCAAAAGGCAGAAGTTCAGCAACCACTCGACACTGGTTGAGAACCAGTTGAGAAAAGGCCAATTTTATCTTCCATCGCATCTGTCTAAGAGCAGATCAAGTTCCGCCCCGCAAGCAGCTGGATCATCCCATCATACCGTAGACTAGCATTAAAAGTTAGAGACAACCTTCGATTGAGTTCCTCGGAAATATCACAGCGATAAGAAGCTTTGCTATGAATCGAGCTTAAGTTCAGGAAACAGCTACTAGACGGCAGCAACCATTCTAACGATACAGTCAAGAACCGGAGGAACACGGGTACATCGCAACACTAGCTCAACCCACTGGATCTCTTAAGCAGGCAGACCTTTCCGTCGATATCCAATAACCAGCGACACCATAGCAATTATCAGTAATTAGCCTTCTGACTAAAATTTAAAACCATGCTGCAGTCTTGATCTCTCAGCTATCACATATCTGCATACAGCAGTAATTTGCACATCTAATTAGAGATCTCAATGGTAACGTCTCCAGGAGAAGGCAAATAGAAGTCGAACAACAGAACGGGAACTTATCAACACACACAATTCAAACATCTTGAGTTCTGTAATTATTATGTTGCCATATTTGCCATGGAATCACAAGCTGAACCCCATCGATCCGGAACGATACTCGTACATTCAATGTTTTCTTAAATAATATTACCGCTTGATAGGACAAGGCAATCAAATACACTAAGTAGGTTATGTCAATAACGTGAAAACTTCGAGGTCAAGTGCCAAGGCAAACTAATTAAGGAATTTTGAGAGTACCTGCAATATATCCCAAGGGGGAGTTAACTTTGGTTTACAAAAGTATTAAAGTTGTGTTTATGGATTATCGGTCCACTGTGAAATGGAAACGAAGGACGTCTGGACGTTGAACTTGATCAAGTTAAGTTTAATAAGGATCTAAATAGTCTTTTCAAAATGAATACCAAAACACAAAGATACTTTATTTTAATCAGTGGAGTCATCTTGGGCATCTCGAAATTAGAGGCTCAAGCATAATTGGATTACAAACAATTAAAATTGTGTCAAAACTGAAAAAAGCATCGTCAAATTTCAATAATGCCCATAATTGATTCTGAGAACTTATGAAAACATTGCGTGGTTGTGTGATTTTGTCCAAGCAAAATTTAACGAAACTTAACGAAACTGAAAAATATGGTTATTAGGCCCACTGTCCACATCATGTCTGTGTACTCGCTCGGTTGCTTAAGTCGTCTTAAGTTTCTCCATGTCCACTGTGAACTAAAATTGATGTTCTTCCTGAAATAATTGTCTACTAAAGTTTAAAAAAAGAGGTTAATTTTGCTTAAGATTTAAAATTTCCATTTGATTTTGTACCGAAGCAGTGCGATTTTTGCGATTTGCAATTGCAGGATTTGATCAAATTGACAGTTGAGGGTATAGCGGTGTTTTATTGATAGACGTGGATCTTACTAATTTCCAACGATAACTCATTGCAAAGAAAGGACACACAACATCGACGTCTAGTCAAGGACTTCGTCTACCTCGGCCCGCAGTAAATAGTACAAGCAGTATCAGTACCAAGATCAAACGCAGAGTAACTCTTGCCAACCGCTGTTTCTATGGGCTCAAGAGGCGATTGAGTAGTAGAGCCATCGCTCGAAGGACCAAGCTGACTTTATACAAGACCTTAATCATCCCAGTCCTGCTGTACGGCGCGGAGGCATGGACAATCTCAAAAGCGGATGAGGAAGTCCTTAGTCTCTCCGATAGAAAAGCTCTGTGTGCGATCTTTGGTCTTGTTTGCGTTGACGGTTTCTGGAGAAGAAGATTAAACCACGAACTGTACGGGCTGTACAGCGACATGAGTCTAGTCAGGCGTCTTCGGATCCAACCCCTAAGATGGCTGGGCCATGTAGAGCGCATGGACAACTCAGCTCCGGCCTGAAGAGTCTTCGACTCCGAACCCATGGGACAACGCAACAGAGGACGCCGGCATCTAAGGTGGCGCACCCAGGTGGAGAAGGACCTCAACCAACGACACTGGAGACAGCACGCCAGAGACCGTGCTAGCTTGAGAGGCTTGTTGGTTGAGCCCCAGGTTCACCTGAACTGCAGCGTCAAATAAAGAAGAAGAACACATCGCATACCGTAGAGCACCAAGAGGACTGTAGGACAATACAAAAACTTTTTATCGTTAGGAAAAAAGAACCCATTTTGAGTTGCATGATTTTCTCTTGGCTCATGACGGTGGAATACCTCAAAGTGGATTGAACAGCGTTACAAGATTTAGCAATTTCCTGTGATTTTTGCAGGATTTGACCATAGAAAAAGACTCAGCAGATTTTCCAGCATTTTCAAAAATTCTGCAGTTTTTAAAAAACTTGGGTTTAAAGGAAAAGGTGTTAATGTGGCGAGGCACATTAGTAAGCACACTGTTGCACATAATGTAGCGAGGAACAAAGTATTCATGCGTTGAATAAAGAAGGTATAAACATGTTTAATGTTTCCATGGATTTTTCCATAGGACTTGAGTTGTCCATTACTAATTCAAGACATTATATTTTTAAATCCGTAGGAAAAATTTGTTACAATGTCCAACACGAATATCGGCAAATAAAATTTAATAATTTGATATACGGTTTTAACAACAATGAGATCCAGTCTACATGTAAATATTTTCACATGTAATTTTCTTTGAAACGTAATCGCTTCAGCATCAATTTTGCAAGTAATTCAGGACTTTTGAAAGTAAAAGCTGTTACTACTTCATTCCAACAAATCAAATGTCACCTTTAATGAATTCGATTCCGGATAATTTCAGTCAATATCTTTGTAAATATGTAAATTTAGAAATGATCCTCCTTTATAAATCAACATCTTCTATGACAATAATTAGTTATCACTAACAACAAATGCATAATACCTCCTGTTTAATGCCGAACCCGAATGGCCAACTTTTTTAAGCTTTTCCTAAACTGTTATTAGTTACTCTTTGAGCATTGTCAGTGCCTCGAAAGAGGTTGCGTGCCCCGCGAAAATTATTTTGGTGGTATCGGGAATCGAACCCAGGCAGCCAAGTTCAGTTGCTTAGAAATCGACGAACAGACTGACAACTGCACGGTCGCAGCAACTGATACTTAATACAAATGCGTAAATGCGCTTAAATTAAATTAAAAAATAAAAAAAAAATGTTTATAAAAATAAATGTGTTTTTTCGTTCTTGTCTAACCAATTGAGCAGCTTTTCGTCCTAGCTTTAGCTGGTTTGAAGTCTGGTAACGCTGGGATTGAATGTTACAGTATTTCCTCCTACTAATGCAAATAAGTATTTGACGGACTCAGGGGTTGAAGATAATCGGGTCTTAATAGTGTGAGAAAAAGTCAATTACACTCAGAAGTTGTCGTTAACATCACCACCAAACCAAGGCAACGAAGAAATGTTAGAAGCGGATACTTCTTCAAATCTAGGCCCTTGATGCAGGCAATAAATCAGACCTTCCCGTCACAAAAAACAGGTATCTTCTGCACCACCAGAAGCTAAAAAAACAAAGAAAGATGGGAACAAACAAGACTGCCGAATGTGCTTTCAATTGGACTTAAAATAGGCTACATCAAGATATAGAGAGTTTCCTGCTATCTTGTGCTGCAATTCAGAGCCCATTGATTGCAAATAGACTATCTAACTTTTAGACGGCAAAGGTCGATCAACGAGTTGTATAGCGTAGTGGAATCACTAGCAAGATGCGCGAAGTAAACGAGAGAAACTACGGTGCAGACGGGAAGGCTTGTTGCCTTTTGTAAAATGTCATTGCTTTGCCGAAAGCTGGACGATTAGTACAACTGCGGAGCTGATTCTTAGTGCCTTTCCCTCTATGGTTCCGTCTGAGAGGAAAGCGAATACAGGAGAAGACACAACTGCGAACTCTACGAGCTGTACCAGGATGTGGATGTAGTCCGGAAGGCAAATATCCGTCGACTGCACTGGCTCAGCCACATCGAGGGCATGGACAATGGGTCTTCGACTTCGAGCCTGGTTCGAGAAGGAGAGGATGACCGAATCTCCGGTATAAAGACCAAGTAAACGTGGATGCAGGACAGCTTGGTCTTGATGACTGAAAGCAGCGTGTCCAGGACGGTCAGCGATGGAAAGCGGCCATTGTTCTTGCTCGGCCCTGCATGCGTCGCCAGTCAGATGAATAAGTAAGTAAATAAAGCAGCACACTGAGTATAAATCAACGCGACATACTACTTGTTCGTTTCTTAAATTGTTAAGAAATACATAAAATAAGTTTACTCACCAAGAGGTCAGACTGTTGCCTCATCACTCAAAACATCATTTATGTGTTTTCCATTCTTTTTCTCTTTTGCATTGCATTGCTGGAATAAGAAGAAAAAAGAAAGACGGAAATAATTAAGCGGTTGAAAGGATGAGTCGGAAGAATAGTTATTGGGTTGCACTTGTTTATGGTCACATGGGATACTTACTTCTTGCGTCGCCTGCCACTGCTTCATAGCTGACTTGTACTTCTCGAATTCATTGCACCAGTGGGAGTAGATCTTCTGATAATCGTTTTTCTTTGACGGTGGTGTACATCTGAAGTGTGGGATAGAAGGGAGCATTTTAGGAATTGATTATAAAAACTCATAAGCTACTGGGAGACAGTCAGAAAAAAAGAGATGTATGCTCCTTGGCAGAGGCCCTACTGGCATATTTATTCTATTATTTGAATCATCGCCAATCAGCACAACTTTTGATTTATTTTAGTTCCAGCACTTGCCAAATAATGAGTACATTTCTTTTAAGCCAACAAAAATGCACGCTTATCTACTAATGAAGCAAGGCGCACAGGAATTTCAATTAAATTTTGGGAAATAAATAAACATTAACACTCACCTGTGTGCATCAACATTCACACTGTAACTGCAGAGGAGGGTGCCATCCAGATAGCTGTCATAACGACCGCTGTCACCTTCATTTATCGATATTAGCACAAGGCCACCCTCCGACGTTTCGATATACTTCGATGGGGTATAAGTGATTTCGTACCTAAGGGGAGGACGACGACAAAACAGGGAAAAATATATAAGCAACAGTAAAAAATTGAAGGAATACAAAAACAAACAAATACAAGATTTTAATTAGTTTTTACGTGATGTACCATAAACGATTTCAAGACTTTTCCTTTTGGGGTGGTTAACTAAGGGGTTCTCCTTGTTGGTAAGAAAACAAGGGTGAGATTATACAAAGCATACGTTCGCTTCAATCCTCCACTTCACTTTATCTATCGTGTGTTTGCAGCCATTTTTTTTTATTTAGAAAGGGACACGAAATTGGGTGTACTAGTGGATGTATGTCAAGTGGGTGCCGGTGTGTGCGAGCGGGGTTTATTAAGTTTTCCAGCACAGCACACAGTCAGCTTCCGAATCCATGGAGACAACAGATGTTTTTGATGGATTTATTTTCATTTCAAAAAGGGGTGGCAATCGAAATGCTAAATATAGACTGCCGTGGAGGAAGTGTCTTTGAAAGGTGTGCCTGAGTGACACATAATTGTTGGTATCTATGCATGTATGAACCCACACAGATGTGTGTACACATTTATACTGTGGGAGATTAATTCGGATCTTCCAACCACTGTTTTGCTGGCGGCGGTGTGTGGGAAAGTAACATTTCATCCCACTTATTATCGTGTTTTTATTGAATTATTTTTTGAAGGCCTTGAGCTAAATACTCCTTCATTTTTTGAGTTTTTTTTTCGTAAGTTAATTTATTTGAACTGCTTAAGTGCTCATCCTGAACGCAATGAAATGTTTATAAAACGCTCAACTTAGTCCTACATTCGTATGTGCTTATTCCAAGGCTAGAGACAAATTGACAAGCCATTTAAGGGCTTAGGCCTGGTTGGGATTTCGAGAAAACCCAAAAAATCTGAGTTTCAACAACCGCCATTTTTAGAAAAATTAAAATGTTTAAATGTTCATCGCATCCGCAATTGTGCGTAGATTTCTACGCATGAAAGATTTTTGTCTGTTTTCCACAATTTTTTTTTCCAAGCCCTTTTTTCCGAACTCTATTGAAGACTGTAGGCGTAGAATAACGATTTTAATAAAGTCAGAAAATTTCGAAAGTTGTCAATATGTGGTTTTTGAAAAAAAAAAAATAAGACAAAAAATAGCTCTTGGGTAGTTTTGTACGCAAGGATGAGAGGAGTGTTAAATTCCTTTGTTCAACCAGAGTATCATATCATTAACTAATAATTTTTGAATGTTAATGATTTCAGAAAACCCAGTGGCTATCTGCAGTGACCCCCGGAAACCCTACTTTTTGGTCTCCGCGCAAATTTATCGTGTTATAGGTATTTTGTTTATATTTTGACGATACAATGACAAATGATATTTTGTCAATCGCAAATGTAAGTACACAGCATAAAGCTGTCTGTGCTTTCAACAAAAATTAAATTCAATCGGAACTCAAAGAAAGCAACTAAGTTGTGTACTTAAAACAAACGAAGAAAATATGAGGATATGTCAAAAACTGCGGACACAGCAGATCATAAACCAAAAATGAAGCGAAATTCACATCACAAAAGTAAATAAAACCCACATGTAAATCACGTGGGTCGCCGTGGCGTAGTGGGTTAGTGCGTCGACTCCTACGTAGAGGGTGCCAGGTTCGATACCCGAATTTATCACCTTTCATATTTCACGGCTCCAACTCTTTCGAGTCACTGACAATGCTCAAAGAGTATTTCCTGTCTAGAAAAAGGTTCTCAAATTCGCCGTTCGGAGTCGGCTTCAAACTGTAGGTCCCTTCCACGCGTGTAAGAACAATAGCACGCACAACACGAGTGGTTGCTGAGAAGCTAGACCCAGGTCCACCTCGGACTGTAGCGCCACCCATATTATTATTATTATTATAAATCACGTATAGTGAACTGCCATAATACGGGGACTTTTGGCAGCATCTAGCGTGGTCAATTTAGGATCACACATTGAACACAAGTTATGGATTATTTTCTTCAACTTCTAGATTTGTTTTCATTCACTCAAATTGAGGGCTTCAACTTTCAATTTGCAACTTTCAAATTATCAACTGTTCATTTCTTCAACTTACGGAAAACGGAAATAGCAAATCAGGGATTTTGCTCTCTCTCTCTTCTTCCATTATCGTAGTTATCGGCCTGCCTGTGCGTATGATTGTGATTTAATTTAACTTTTTCATCTCTCAAGGCACACGAAAATGTTGATCGAACTAATACAGGATTCACTACCGTGAAACGAGAGAAGATACTGGGCTCTCATCGCGTAACTTTTCAGACGACTATCGTCCTTTTGATTCACTTCGATGATATCGTCGATGATTTGCTTTACGTAAGACACTCACTATCGTCTCGCCAGTTTGAGTTTGCTCTGATAATAATATCTCTCACGTAAAACTGACATCTGTGCTCTAATTCCTCTCAAATTTCACTAACACATTCTCATTTCAGTTTGCGAACAAAACCAATACAAATGCAACTTATCACTCTGAAAATTCCTCAAAAGTGTACAACAAGGTATGTATTCACAAAAATTTGCCGTCGAGACGATAGTTACTTACAGTTTTTAGCTTACGCGAAGCAGGCAAAACGATATCTCTCTGACGCTATCGTTTCTGATAGTGATACACTGGCGCAAGACGATTGTCGCCTTACGCGATTAGAGCCCAGGTTTTGGGAATGCCTCAAATACTGGCCACTTTTTTTTTTCTTTTTCTCGAGAAAGGTGTTGGATGTTCGGCCTAAAACCCTCCCTTTTTTGACATGATTTGCTACCCACCTTCAAGGAGCAATGCGACTAGCCCATCATCTTGCGGAACCTGGCACGTCTGCCAATTACGTCACAACTATACATGGCAATCCTAGCGGTCCTAAATTCGAAGAGAAGGCAATCTGATATACTGTGGACTTTAATGGTTTGAAACCACACTGGCCAAAAGCAAAGATCAAACCCGCTTCGCAAGATGATCTTGACTCATTAAAGAAAGCTAAAGATCATCAAGCCAGGTTATATTAGCTATCACCTCATTGTGTTTCATTTGGTGTTCAAGAAAACGACTTGTTTTTGGCAATGTAGTGCTGCTGAATCTGTGATGATTTATAGGTGATTTGAGCTAAAAGCAGTATCTCCTGCCCAGAGTTCCAAAATTCAATATGATTTCTTCAGCCCTGCGGAATTTAGTTTCAGAAGTACTCTAGAGTTTCCTGAAATTTCCATGATGGCCCTTTCGATTAGATTTGAAACAATAAAGTATTTGATAGATTATTTTTCATTTTTAACACACCCCGTAAATTACGGGCAGTAACTGTATTACAATATTATGCGCTTGGATGAATTCAATTGTAAAAATATTTGTGTAAGCACTACAAATGTGCATAGTCGCTTGTGCTGTTCCCTATAACATAGCCAACTGAAAACCAGAGACTATGGAGGAAAGAGATATGTAACCATTCTCACTGCTGAAACAGTACACATCGTTCATTCAAAATTGAAAATGACATAATATGTGTGAACTGTCAAAAATATCCCAGGGGAAATTTAAAAACTGAATGTTGATAGATTTCGATTACTCCTGGATCTCAATTTCTAGACTGTGAGTTGACAAAACCAATTTTCAACTCTTCGATTAAATCACGAGTTGAAACCAAATCCGAAGTTGATCAACTCCCAGGTTTCCGGCATGTTGACCAATAGTGAACTAAACGACCATTAGTATACATTGATCAAAAAATGGATGTGTTTGGTTTTTTGAACTATGTACTAATTTGTCTTTAGCCTTGGACTAAGGAGTAACCTGCGTCAAAAGCGTTTGCAAGCAAAGCTCGAAAGGGCCATCTATTACTGAATGTTAGGTTTTTGATTTATGACCCGCTGTGACTATAGTTTTTGGGATATCCTGATCTTTTTTTGAGTTCTAAGTACACAACTAAGTGCTTTAAAAAACTGCATTTAAGATTTTATTCTTTGGAGTATAGTTGGACATGCATTTTTGTGTTAGAACTCATGCAACTTTATGATGTGTACTTACTTTTGTGATTGAATCTGAGCGTTGACGCACAGGCTTAGAGTCGAAAATTTGACATAAAAATTCGGGCCGGAGATAAGTTGTCCGCTCTACATGACCTACAATCTTATGCGTTGGATCCGTTGACGCCTGGATAGACTCATGTCGCTGTACAGCCAATACAGTTCGTGGTTGAATCGCCATCAACGCAAACAGGACCAGATATCACACGCAGAACTTTTCTCTCGAAAGGACCAAGAGCCTCTTCATCCGCTTTGGATATAGACCATTCCTCTTCGGGGTAAAGCAGGAAGGGGATGATCGAGGTCCATCTTCCGAAAGAGGACTCTCTTCATCGATTGCTGAGCCCAAAGAGACAGCGGTTGGTAAGAGTTATACTGCGTCTGATCTGGGGACTGATATTGTTTCTACTGCTTACAGAAGAGACGAAACAGACGAAGTCTTTCAAAAAAATAAAAAAATTGTCCTCCTAAGAGCTCCACTAAGAGCATGGTTTATTAGTTGATATTATTGGGCGCAAATTATGGCCAGACTAGTCAGCAATACAGAAGTTGTACTCTCCTTATTCAAAACTTGTCGCAGAGTATCTAATCACAGCACCACCAGTGCCGGCCCTAAACTATTGATCTCTGTTTCCCACAACGGAAGTAGTCGATATAAGCAAATGCAATTCGTGAGCTTTACAGGCAACCATCGAGGGATGATCTTAAACACGTTTTAAAAAATGGCCCAAGTCACACGTGCATGCCTAACGATTTCGAAACAAAAACCCATCGTTCTTCAAAACACCATTAATTTCAGACATATTTCAGCGGAAATTACGCCAAGATTAGATTTGGAAAAGTCGAAGAGCCGCTTTCGACAGCGATTACATTGAGGCGAGTCAAAATAACCTATAATGAGCATCCTATTCCGTATCTTTCTTTCCAGGCTACCTCATGTCACGAGTTCATCAATGCGATGACATAATTTTAAAGACATTAGTGCCCGCAAAAAAAGTAAAGTAAATTCCATTAACTTGATCCCCTCTTTTCCGGTCGCCATTATGTCACATGTCTCAACAAAAAGAACAAAAAAAAAATCTAAATTAAATTGTCCCTTGCTAGAGAAGGCGCTGGCTGAAAATGAAAGGACATAAAAATACAAAACCCCATCTTCAAACAGCAACTTCCCCGGCAAACAGGACATTGTCGACTTATCTATCACTTACCTCCCCTTCTCCGTTGAATGGTGATACCATCGTATCGTTTTCTGACGCAGAACTTCCGGCAAGCGAACGAAACATGACAAATGCAATGTCTGCCCGTACGAGGCTGTTATTCGTTTCTTCAGCACACTCGTGTCACAAATGCCCGATGTCTCATTGCCCACGTCCTGCAGTGAACGCAAAACAAAATAACGAAAAAGATAAAGAATTTGAGCGGTTTAGTCAACATTTAGCGGTCATGACAAATCGACAAGATTAAAATTGACGCTCGAAAGGATGCATCCAAGAGCGTATGTACATATGTACAGAATACGTACGTGAGTTCGTATCGATTCTGTGTGTACTCACCTGAAGCAGGCCAAGCTGATACGGACGACAAGCACCCACATCCTTGTCCCAGCCGCAATACGGATCTGTGATGCAACGGAAGCAACTGTCATACCGTCGATTGCACATTGCCAAGTCGATTTGTTTCACACTGTGCGCCGTGGCTATGTAGAGGGAGCCCGTCTTTTGGCTTAGATCCATCTCTCTAATGGGCTCATTTTTCGCTATCTCCAGGATATCGAGCAAATTGGAATGCCGCTGTCCGTACTTAATGAATTGGACTATTTTATAAATGCTGCCCGTATTCGTGCCGGCGAAATACACCAAATACTCCTGGTTCAGCTTTTCTATTCGGATCCTGTGTGAAAAACGACAGATAACGAGGAGAAAAGAAAATGTTATTGATAAAACTCCCACCATCTCTTGCAAGTGCTGAAGCAGTCCCACTACTGCAATGTGTCAATTGCAGAGCATATTAAGGGACAACTTCAGTTCAAATGAAAACGACGACAGACAGACGGAAGTCACAAAACTATCAACGTCCAGTGCCAACTCATAACTTACTTGTCAACCACCAATTTTGTAAGGATAATATCACGTTTGAAGAACACTGGATTGGCAAACTCATGATCCACAGCTTTATCCATTAGCGGATGCTTTCGTATGAAATTCAGCACGGAGTCCGGAAGGGTGGAAGTGTCGTTGATACATGTGCCAGGACGTGGATCTGGCACTTTTGAGTTCAACACGGGCAGCCATGCGGAATTGGATGTGGCTTGCTCTTTGAATTTGCCTGAAAGTAAACAAAAATATTATTTTATTTTTTTTTTTGCTTTTTTTCCGTTTTTACACTCATTCCTTAAATTAATTTATTCACTGAGTTCGTTGGCAAGGATCAAAGGGAATGGTTGGAAATAAAACCAAAAATCCCGGGTTACATAAGTTTGAATGCAACGGTTTTCATTGCGGGTTGTGATGTGGAAATATGCATAAATGCATGTGCATGACGGGCTGCTCGATATCTTAAGTCGGCAAACTGAGGAAACAGTGACGAGCAAGGCTACCTTAGACCTTTTGCAAAAGAACCCTTCTCGTTGCGGGTATTAATTAACAAATTTCTCAGTCAAGTCCAGCACTTGTGAAGTAAGGAACACGAAAAAAGGTCTCAGGAAAGTGCATGTAGAGAGATAAAGAATACGCAGTTGACAGAGTGAAGGATTCCGGGGAATTTCTTTGGCGTTGACGACGGTTGAGGCAGATGATAAACAAGGGTCAAGTCAGGTGTCTGTGAGTCCATCTTAAGTGGCATGGCTATGTAGAGAGTGTGGACGACACAATTTCTGGGACAAAGCAAAAAGAAGGTAAGCACAGTTAAGATGTCACTCACTGCCTGCTGGAGACAACAGCCAAAAGGGAAGCCGGTTGGAAGAGTTTGTTTTGCTACCTGAAGAGAGATCGAGAGGTTGCCAATAGGAGCGTCACCCGATAAGAAAGGAAATATTGATTATTTTCCTACAGGGAATGGCGACACATATTCTTCGCAATCGCCAACTATGAACTGTCGGGATGTAGTGTTAACGTAGTGGCCAAATGGTCCCAAATGCTTATTGGTCAAGTGAAACACCGTGAAGTGCATACCGATTTGCAAGTCAATCCATTCTGCTTGATATTTTTCGTTCTACTCTACCCCCGACAGATGTCCTCTGCGGTATCTACAGTCACAAGTGGCGGCAGCAGGTCTTTAGCAAGAGCGACTTAACCCACACAGATTTAAACTATGCTGATCGTCACTAGATGGCTCTGAGAGCATTTTGTGGGTTAGGCCACTTTCGCACTGATAGTCTTCAGTTATTGAGTGTTTTTGTTTATTTCTTTATTTCAGATTGCAGATATAAGCATAGTAAGTCTTTTTAATTAGTTATAATAAATACAATTAACAATTATAAGTAATGATAAATAAACGTATGAGTACAGGGGTTTGCACCTGCATGCCCCAACCTATTCGTCGCTTATGTGGTAAATTGGGCATCGCCAGCGAGTCAACCCGGCTTGTACTGTGATTGAATTTTAGCCTATGTACATCTCTATAAAAATGGTCTGCAACAAGACTTGAAGCCGGTCGGACATAGGCAACGTTATGAGTTTCCTTTTGGGCTCTGGAAATGTTACCCAAAGATTCCGCTTTTAGACAAAAATCAGTTTCTCGCCCATTTGTGGCTTAGCGGATTTGCCCACAAAGTTGGTGCGAACTTAATCCACAAGTCCTGACCCTCTGTTGAATTTGTTGCGATAATTGACAATGTGGTATAATAAGTTCGTATTTTGTTTGAATTGAGGAAGGAGATACCAAACAGACGGCTACAAAGGACCTCAAAAGATTTGTGGACTTACTTTATGTCTTTAGTTTGCTCAATATAAGTAGGTGCGTACTTAGACCAATGTCTTGGGTCCATTGTCCTATTAATTGCAGATGGTTTACTAATGTGAGACCTACTCTTGTGAGAAAACCATCCAGATTGATATAAAAATCCACTAAGAATTTTCAGTGCAGCACTTTTCTTTGCTTGATCTTGGATAGATTCGGTTTCTTTCTCATGCCTGCAGCATCTGCAAAAGATCGTATGCTGTTTGTACGCACACATTGCCTATTGTTGCATATGGTACAGACCTCTATCGCACTAAGCACTTATTTACGACTAAGGCTAATCACTGATGGTGGTTTGTTTTTGCTCAACATTGCTGTTGCTCCAATAGCCAAGCCATCGAGCTCTGCATGTATCCATGGATTCGTCTTATAGTTTTCTCATTATGGAGCTAAGCTACTTAAAGGCTTATGGGATTTGCAACAGATTCGAGACTGTACCCTTTTTTGTTTCCTTGGATTCTAGTATACCCGATCCAGCAGAGGCTCGTCGAGCAGATCAAGGTTATGTTATTGATAGTCTGTCTGCTCAATCTAACGAGCTTCAATGCCACAGTGTGTTTGTTGTTACTTGACTGTCAGAAAAAATGGTGATAGATTTGTCTGCCTCTCAACGCGAGTGATACTTGCAGCCACTTTGGCTTGAAAGCTGACGGCATGACAAATTCCGTACTAGAGTACTGCAACTCGCACTATTCTGAATATTCCCGTAGGTTGATGTATACCATTCGTTATGACGTCTGCTTGACGGTTTGATACCTTTGACAGGATCGAAGAATAACTCTCCATAAAGTTGATGTTCGCCATCTTCGCTTTTATTTCTAATAACATTATTATTGTTGAAATAATAGTCTTCGACGCCGAACCAGTGGGACAACGCAATAGAAGAGGCCCACAGAACCGATGGCGCACCCAGGTGGAGAAGGACCTCAATAGACTTGGTGTGCGCAGTTGGAGACAGCTGGCTAAAGATTGTGCCGGCTTAAGAGGCTTACTGGTTGAGGCCCAGGTCCACCCCTAACTGTAGCGCCACCAGAAGAAGAAGAAGAAGAAATAAAATACTCTATTAGCAACCATAAAGGATAACGGGAGCGATAATAAATTTGTACAATTCAATTTCAGTTGTAGCTTAAAAAATAGGCCCAGAATGAGCATCCTCACACCGTTCTTAATTGCTTATCCAGCCGGCCTGTAAGACCTTCTCGCATCATTCATATTTAATCGACTTTCTAGCTGTACCATTTTTAGAATTTATTCAGGGGACAAAAAAGAAAGGAAAACACAACCACACCGCACAGAGTCTGTCTTCACACTTAATTCAAAAAAAAAAAACTGTTCCAATTGCAAAAGCAACAATGCTGATTCCTTCGTACACCCCCAACTACACACGTTCGAGTCATCATATATTGCGCAAAAAATCATGCTTGATTAATGTGTAAGTATTTGCAAACGTACAATCTTGAGCAAGCAAGCGAAAAAAGGAAACAGAAGGAAAAAAACAACATTATCTCGAAGAAAAGCTTTTGACAAATATGCACAAAAAGCCGCATAAAACACGTCACATAAAGGCCATAACTTGACTATATGAACCACAGGCAACAATGTCCTAACATCAGCAGTTTTTGCCATCAAGAAAAGGAGCACAAAACGTTTCCTTCGTTTACTGTCATTCGTACATCCATCGTGTCGCGGCGGAAAAAATGCGTGCAAGCATTACAAATGAATCTCATCCATCCGACACAGTGCTTTTCACCTTCCCTGCGCCATCTGGCACCATCACGATTGAGGACAGGGAGCGGAAGCAAAAATCATAAAACACCGTCTGAGGTGTGAAATCCTTGATATTCCATGCACACATAACATATCCGGCTGGCGCTGTTATTGCCAGGTGTCAGTCACTGCCTAGCAGGAGCAGCAGCGAAAAGAAAAAAAAAACAAATAAATTGTAGTTACACATGCGAGTGTGAGTGTGTGAAGCTCCTGCACTGGCAGAATCCAACGGGGATCATTTTTCCAACGAGAAACCGTGAAAAGCCACAAAAAGTGTCACTTGAATTTCAGCTTCCGCAGTGCATCCTTCACGTTGCCTACACAATCCCATCGGAGCTCGTTGAATATGCTGTGTGTGTAGCCCCATCCGACGCAATTGGATGGGGGAAATACCTTTCCATCCGTTACATCTTCCTCCACAGTGTGTCAAACTACTTCACGAATCAGCCGAATGTGAAAGAAGCTGCAAAAAGGACATACTCGCTGCCACCCGACGACGATGGCAAGTGGCACGGCACGAGAGGTATCGAAAAGAGGTGGAACAAGAAATTCAACGACTTTTCAAGTTGATGCCTGCATTCCTGAAGTCAGATAGCAGCGCTCGCATCGCAGTTGTATGACAAAAAGTCGGCTTTCATCTCACCGGGTGATATGACGTTTGTCTGCAACACTTTTCGCTTTCGTCAATGTGAATATACCGCACTCACGTATGCACATGTATGAGGTGCTGCAGGTACTCATGAGGGACAGGTGTGGGATTGATGGCATATGTAAAATGCATTTTCGAAACTAGCACTCGTACTCACCCTCGAAGGCAGCGTTGATATCCTTAATGTCGTAGCTGCAAATTGCCGATCCAACAATGCCGTGAGTGTTTGTTGTGAAGGTGGCGTAGAATTTCGTATCGTCGTGCAGCATCTTGTACACAGATTGGATTTCGTTGAAATAGAATGGAAATTCACTTGAGATGCTGCAGTTAATGCGCGCCTTCAGATACGTGGCCCAATTTTGACTGATCATGTACTTGCCACCCTGATCGTTTTTACACACTCGGGCGATGCGCGAGTAGATGGCCTTGCCGCAGTTTATGTACTCGACAGCGTGCTCCCGGAAGAAGAAATACACATACTCGCCGACATCAAAGGAGCCCACGAAATTCGGTTCTGAAAAGAAAAAAAAACAAACATTTGCAGGTTATTCGAGTAATTTATGATCGTGTTTAAAGCAACCTCAAGACTTGTGAATGAAAGCAAATGATCTTGAATTTATTGTGTGTTCATAATCAAACTAGCAACTAACTTAATTATACACAACAAATTTACCAGCCCACGGGGGGCACATTTTTTATTCCTTCTTAAGAGTCGTAAATCTTTGGGGAACATAAATGGGTCCCGCTTTATGTGCGCACTTCAAAAGTGAAATGATTACTCATACGTGTGCTGCCCAATAAAATCGCTGTTAACTCGGTGAATGTCTGCTACTAAATGGGGAGTCATAGGAAAGGGCTGTTTGATGTGACCGCACGAGGACGGAGAACGACCTTCAGAAGGGGTGTTTTTGAAAAGCTGCAAGGGTTGAACTTCAGATTAAATACTTGGTGTGCATAAAAACTGGTAGTCGCGTTGAACATTTAACAAATATCGGGGGAACTTCATCCCAGGTTCAGAGTGTCCAAACGTCAACAATCTTTCGAGCATTTAACATCGAATCTCATGTCAGCTTGCACGGCTAAAATCTTCATTGCGCGATCTTGGTCGAAACTAGAGATCACAGCTTCGTCATAATTTCTGGACGTAATGTCACCCTCAAGCACATATTTAAATAAAAAGCAATTGATAACATGGTTACGCGCCGGGCGCCATTTGGCGGTGTCATTTGGATTCTCTTGATTTTTGGAGAAATATGGACCCCATTGTAATTGATACTGTTCCAGGCCATAATATACATGCAATATTATAATTTAAGTGGAACCAGAACCTTGTGGATCTACTACGATTCCACAGCCAATGAGACGAAAGGAATATTCCGAGGAAAAGAAAATGCGACAATGAATGAATTGCCTTCAAAGTAACAATCAATACATTTTCTAAGCAGCTTCCCTTCAAAGAATATCAGTAAAGCAATTTTATTTCTTGCACACGAAGGGGGTTTAATTACTTCAACTGTTCATCCTTTGGCACACCGCAGTGCAAAAATTATGAACACACACAAAGTGCACAGGAAAGAATGTTATGGCCGAATTTGAGCCACAATATAACTCCCTACTTTTTACAGGATGATGGATCGTCTATTTGTAGGACACGGACTAGACGTATTCCGCCTAGATCATAGTACAGCGGAAGTACCCATAGGCGGATAGCAACGGTGGCAGCACTTTCCGGCTAAGGGGGTGTTCGGCCATGGAAATTATTTGTTCGCCTAAGAGAAGTAAATTTACAAAATTGCGGCTGATGTTCCTATCCGCGTCCGGGAAAAGGGAATCAAATATATGGAACTTCAATTCAAGATTCACGGTCGTGAGAAATTGCCCGTTCAAGGGGATTGCCCGCCGAATTAAGTTGCCCATAATAGGACCTTACACTGTAGAATACTGGTCATTGGCTGCTGAATGGGTTCACTCTAACACCTTATAGCCAGATAAGAAATAGTGTGGAGATTGGGTATTCTCTCCTCAAAACTACTAGATTTTTAGGACTTAATTACAATTCCACCCCCTTTTTCCAGACGCAAGGAGTGGTTATCACAAGAATGTTATCACTTGAACAGTCTTGTTTGGAAATCCTACTTTGCAAGTCAGTATCTTAAAGAGTAGTATAGTCTATAGTATAGTCTGACAGATAAGAGCACAATAGATGGAATAAGCTAGAGACTTGAATGACAACAAGAATGTTGCCCATACTTAGTGAGTGGAGGAGAATACTCTTCACCACCTACGAAATGTCAACCACTCCCCCTAATCATCAATCAACCTAGTGGTTGATGTTTGATTTTTCAGTGTTCCATTTTTCAAAGATCAAGTGGGATTTGGGACGCGTGTCCAAGTTAAACATACCTAGGCGTCACAGTTAGCACCACTCCTACGGCACGCTTGGAGACCCTACTACATCTACTACCCCGGACCTGTAACTGCTGCAAGAAGGCCATAAGGATCAGGCAAGACGTTTTCAAGATTCACTGGCCATGCAAGCACACCGAATCCGAATTATTATTCATTAGATTGACTTTGATAATCGAGATGTTGTTCAAAGTTGCGCAAAATTAGTCATCAAATCAGAAAATGTTATAATTTTTGCAAATGGCTTCGTACTTCAGTCTTATTTGATATTTGTAAACTAGATAGCTGCTGTATACAAGCAGACAAGCAATGTAGTGCTGTACTAGACAATATGGTGGAAAAATTGTGCCAATTTGTTTAACCAATAATCCGTCGGTGGTGTTAACGTGAATTTCGACATCTATATTCTGCTAGTGTCGCGCCATCTGAGCAAACACTCCGGCGCTTAATTACTCGATTCGATACAGGATCAGACAATCGCAGATAATATTCAGCAGGAATGAACACATCTAACTATCAACGGAAATCCTTCGGAAAGTCATGGAAAATGCCATAAAATAAGCACAAATCATTTGTGGCGGCAACCACTTGACGAATATCATTATTTCCACATAACAGAAAAAAAATGTCAAGCTCCAAATAAAGATTTCCATCACTCAAAATCATTTTTCTTTATTCAGTAAAATGTAATTTAAGAAAAAATTAATTGTCAACCTTGCGCCACCTTGCATTAATCGATAATCATTCATCACTGGATTCGACCACTAGTCGCATAATGAAAATTGTGGCGCGACAGTTTTAGATTGATCAGATCTACTTTCTACAGCAACCTCAAGGCATCTCACTATTTTAAGAACTCCAAGTTAGTATAGAAAGTCATTAACAACTTGATCTTAAAAAATTCAGACGCAAGGACTGCTTACAGATGGTTAATGATGGTTAATAAAATAAACTTGAACATATTTTGCAATTCATTTGTACAGCCCTTGTAAAACAGTGTAATGAAAGGTCCTTAGCGTGACCAAGCCAAATTCGGTGAAGAAAAAGAATATTGCGACATAAACGAAAGTCAGTACAGTACAGCCTCGCTGGTCCGGATACATAAAGTTTCGGGTGTGTCCGAAATAACAAGTCTGGACTATAGAGAAAAAATAAGAGAAAGAGGACAACTTTTCGAACACCTTTTATTACTGATAAAAGTATATTTGAATGTGCTCATGCAGTATGCACAATGTTATTATAAATTGTATCGATTGAAAAAAAAAATAAAATGTTTTATGTAATAATATGGTCTACTATGGGTGGTGCGACCAACTGAAGAGGGCCAGCGGCTATCGTCTAAGAAACTACTCGTCTTGTGCGTGAAATTTTTCTCACACGAGTGGAAGCAACCTACAGTTACATGCCGACTCCGAACGGCCAAGTTTGAGAAGCTTTTTATGGAGGATTGTCAGTGACTCGAAAGAGGTGGAACCGGCAGCGAGGTTAAGTTGCGTAGGGGTTGACGAACATACCCTTAATGCCACGGCCACCTTAAAAATTGTCTACGTACGCAATTATAAAATCAGGGAAATACGTGAACCGCTCTTTTTAATATTATCTTTTCAGCTTGTTCGCGTAATTTCTTTAGTAAAAGGATATCCTTATCCAACACATGCGTAACCTTGCAATCGGGCCTTAAGAGTCGACTGCAAGCGACACGGCTAATAGGGGAGTTCCAATAATTAGACAAACCAGAGTCAAATTTTTTACAAATTTTATTACTCGGTCCGGACTGTCAAAGTAAAATTGTGAAAGTGTCCGAAACATAGAGGTTGGTACCCGGACTGCTGAAGTGTCCTAGCGAGACTGTGCTCTACATATGCTTATGCCGACTGGATCACTGAAAGGAACAAAATTACTACTAAATGAACTTAACTTCTCAAAAACCCTTGCACTCCAGCAAGTGACTCTTCAATCATAGCTTACCCGAGAATGAAAGTAAATGCCGAACTCATCGAATCATTCGCCATTTTCATATCAATTCAAAGGGAGAAGAAAGGAGAAAAAAATCCATACAGCCCTGTGTTAATTGCATCCTTTTTCATATCCGGTTTCAAAAATTGCTTCCGATCAATCAACAACACAACACCGACCGATTTCAGACCGTTCATATCTGTCATAAATGCAAATGAAAAGAGGCCAATTCAGCATCGCATTCCAAAAAGTCATGTTTCAATTAATTTCGCCTCGCCAAGCCACCCCAAAGGATGGGACATTTTCATTTTTATTCTCTCATCATGAATGACTCACGACCGGGTAGTTATGCATGTACAAGTGTATTGAGCTGCTTCCGATTGGGCAGCGACAACAAAAAATGACTGACTGCGTAGCTGAAGGACCAGTTTAAAATAATAATAATAAAAAAAAAAGAATGCCACCGCTGGCAAGCTACATGACCAATCAGTGATCTTTTGATGTGAAATCTCCTTATTATCCTGTTTATTATATAACTTCAAAGTTCAACACTGTGGCGAAGGACTGAGACTGGAAAAAATATCTGAATACATTGTAACACTTCCCGGCACACAGAGTCGTCTCTTCACTTAGAACATCCACTGGTCATCCACTTTTCATTCACAAACAAATGAGCTTACAAAAAGTGCTGCTAACAAGAAGGATGAACTTACTATCCAGCCATTTAGAGTCATATTTCAGTGTCCTTTTGAAATTGTGTTCCTTTCGACCGGACGTCAGGTTGTAGAGGTCCGATCTGAAAATTACCGAGTCCGCTTTTGTGAATTCCGCATTCGTCCCAGAGTACTGAAGGGAGAAAAAATGTTCGACATTTCATTAAGGTAAAGTCAATTCAATTGACATGGCGGACAACAATATCTTCAGAGTTACATTTAAGAGAAGCAATCGATGGTTCACTTACCAGAGCTGGCAAATCTTGCGGGTTGCCCTTTTCCACATAAACGGCCGTCGAATTGTCCAATGGATCGTAGGGACATTTACCAATGCCTAACCCAATTCCCGGCACGTATTCAGATCTCGGTAGATGCGTTAGATTCGCCTGAAGAGAGACAGGGAGAGAGAGAAACAGTCACACATGAGGATTTGTTGGAGGAAACGAAAAAAAATATATTGGAATACAAAAGAAAGACACAGTCGGTCGAAGACAAAGGAAAGGAGCAAATAACTTACAAATATCACATAGTCCTTGGGATTGTGGGCATTGGTACCACAGATGTATAGACGATTACCCTGGTCCATCGGCTGGATGACACGTATATGATTTTGGCATTCGAAATTCTGTTAGAGAGACGATAAATAGAAATAGATTAGGTCTTATCCATCTTGCCATGTACCCCAGTTTTCTTTTTGTTTCATCCGTGTACAAACGAATGTTTATGAGCAGCATTATTCATTTTATGACAACTTACCTCACGTTTGCCTCGTGACACACAACTGAGGATATCCGATCCGGTTGGCTTCAGAATGATTACGTCTTTCTGTGGGAAATAAAATCAAACACAAGCTTGGCATTATATGAATCCTGTGATAATCCTGCAAATCTCATTCTTGACCTTTAAAGGTTATGGACTGATATTTGGAAGAATAAATAAAAAGCATCTTTGCAAATAGATTGACTGATGAGTTAAAATATTTACCAAAGGCATAAACGATGGAGATGTGGATTGGAAATGGAGGGAGGTGCACTTTGAAGGTCGCATTATTTTAAGAAATCAATCATAAGAAGAGGAGTTTGGTATGGATTTTGGTATGCATCTAGAGCAGGCTGCTGGGCCTAATCAGGTCAAATTTGAGTTTGAACATTTATAACTTCCTTGAAACTTATTGACTTCGTCCGGCCAAGTTTGCTGAGTACAAAGATGGGCAAAATTCAATTTTACTTTTAGGAGAGTGAGAGTACACTCCTCTCATTAAAAGTGTGAGAATTGAGAACGGTAATAAGGCGAATAGTCACACACAGGAACAAATATTTTGTTTGAGTTATGGATTGTGAAATATGGGAAAACTTAAGTCTAAGGGGTTGAGATTTGACTATTTCAATTCCCAATGTTTTTTGCTAGCCACATTTTCTTATTAGAGCAACAGCCTTACTTAACATGTATTAGGTACTCAAAATAAATTCTAAAATTCGATTCGAGTCGATTATTATCCGATTGTTTTCTAATAATAATAATAATATGGGTGGAGCTACAGCCCGAGGTGGACGTGGGCCTAGCGTCTCAGCAACCAATCGTGTTGTGCGTGCTATTGTTCTTTCACGAGTGGAAGGGACCTACAGTTTAATGCCGACTCCGAACGGCGAAATTGAGAAGCTTTTTCTAGACAGGAATACTCTTTGAGCATTGTCAGTGACTCGAATGTTTTCTAATGGGACCGAATAAATCGACAATCGAATTAAATTTTTAACAATTTGCAAATTCATTCGATTGTGTTATTCATTCGCAATCGCCCATCGCTAAATCATATCCGGATTGTTCAAGTACCAGTTCGCGGACATCGATAAGTAACAGCTGGCCCAGAGCAAACACTTTTGATTTTGTTTATTGTGGCGACTGTACGAAGTGTCTGCTCAGAGTATAGAATCACAACTGTGGAAATTACAACTTATACATTTTTTTCTGGTTAACGTGGACAAATTAGAAGTTATAGTAATTTCCAGGACGCATGCTCTCTACATGTAGTGAAGTCCCATTCAAGCAGGTGGAGAAGAATCCCGGGATGTTCTTCAAGAGTGATGAGAGGAGTAATGCTGGTCTTTCCTGTAGGATTGGTCAAACTGCTAAGGCAGTTTTAACACAGCTTGGGAGATCTGTAATCAGGAAGGCCGAGGTTGCTGTCATACTCAAGTTAGCGGTTTTCAACTCAGTATTTGATCCAACTCTCACCTATGGGGAAGAAATTTGGTTAATGATTGAAATAAGAAGATCGCGACTACAAGTTGCTGAGATGAGATTTCTTCCTCCTGTTGCGGGAGTTAGTTTAGGTTATGTTAGATCGGGGGACTGCTAGTGCATTCACTTAGACCATACTGGTCCATTGTTATACCCATAGTCAGACTAATACCACTGATTGACTACTCCAGTGATAGTGCTCTTAATTTGATCCCAACGGCAAATGGTGACGAGCAGATTCGAAAACCAGATATAAGCGTTTTTACTTTGCTTTTACTGGGATTCGAACCGGGCATTCTACCAACTGCTCCATCCAGTCGTTCTGTGGAAGTTACTCGCCGCGATATGGTATGAAACACGGTAGTTCGCGCGGAGCTCAACGTTGAGCAGATGCTTCTTCGAACGGAAAGGCCTGTGATTTGATGGTTTGGTCGTGTGGCACCAATGTCTCCATCATCACGACTTCCGGGTCGAGCGTCGAAAACGATTCGAACAAGGAGGCGATCACTTGGCAGACCAAGGTCGAGGTGGTTGATTCCAAAAACTCGCCTGGTTACGCTTTGGCATAACTCCTGATGAGTTAGGGTCGATGGTGGAGGATCGAGTTGCTTGGAGATCTCTCGTGCATGCGTTCTCATCGACTACTGAATGAAAATCAATAAATAATCGTAAACCAATCGTTCACCATTGTCACTTACATATTTAAATTGAAACGTGACCAATAGACGACCCCCACATTTAGTCACTGCAAACGATTGACCGCAAGGTTCGACTGCCGCATTCAATTGCAGACATCTATTAATATGCACAACATCGTGCACACTGACTCCTATGGACACATGTCAATCAAAAAATCAATTTGCAATATTAATGTGTTGAGCCTCTACAGGGAGTAGTAGACATGATGGACGTCTCATATGTCTTTTCCAGAGATGTATGCAACATCTTGTCATTAGAATGTACAGACACAAATATTCAATACGATAGAGGACACCCAATAAAGAAATATTGGACATAACTTTGAAGAAGTCAAGGTAGATAATGTCAAAGCTTTGAGGTTATCAAAGATGTTCCCTGCTTAGGAACTGCTATAAAATCAGACAGAGACACCAACGTTTAAATCAAACTAGTAATAACTCTTACCAATCGCTGCTTTTTTTGGGCCAAGAGCAATTGAAGAAAACAGCCAAGCTAGCACTATGAAATTTTAATCGCCCCACTGATACTGATATATCGGGCAGGGGCATGGCCTTTGTCAAAAGAGGATGTGGTTTGCCTCTTGGCTGGTTTGAGAGGAAAATTCTTCGGTTGATTATAGAAAGTGAGTGGAGGAGAAGATATAACAATGAACTGTCAACGCTGTTCAGCGGCATCGACTTAACCAGAAAAATGAATGTTCAACGATTAAGATGGCTAGGTTATGCAGAGCTAATAGATAACCATGCTGACTTAGGCTTCGAATGCCTTGAAATCCCTCACCAGAGACGGTGCTGTAGAGCAAGACCGAGACACAAGTGGCTCACGCAATCGGTGAGGGTCCCTCAATAGTTGGTTCAGGGACCCTCAACCAACTATGCGTGCGGAACTGAATCTGACCTTTTTTTCTTTCAGGTCAAAACAGACGAATGCTTCTAGGGGGATTTAGCCGTTAAGGCGTACCTTCTCATGTTACCTGTACTTGGGGAACCAAGCCCCTGAGATCAGGTTATTCGATGAGAGCATAGACCTTACAACATGTCTACGAATCACCTTGATTAGGAAATTGTGCACTCTTATCAAGTTCGCCCTGTTATATAGGGTCATAGATCAGGATCTTTATAATATATATTAACAAACATGTATTTGCTGGTCTGGCCAGAGCCCGAGATGCTTTCCCACTAATAAATAGTCTGCTTCGCAAAAGCTAACTCGACGCGAGAGTGAAGGTAATCTGTTACATGGCCCTTATTCGGCCGATGCTTACCTATAGATGACTGGATGGCGCAGTTGGTAGAGTAACTGTAGCTGGCCCCCAGTTCGAATTCCAGTGAAAGTAAGTACGCTTTTATATGGTTTTCCAATCTGGTCCAGTCACCATCTCCGCTTGGATCAAATTAACGGCATCACTGGAGAAGTCAATCAGTGGTAGTGTTCTGACTATGGGTATCACAATGGACCAACATGGTCTAAGTATGCTGGTGAATACACTAGCGGCCTCCGTGTCGTTCAACGTAACAGCAAGCTAGATGGAAAAGATTCGGGTGTTTGAGAGGGCTTGTCTTAGGGCCTCCCTTCGCCTTTACAGAACATCAGAGTCCCAGTATAAAAATACCGTATTTAACGTTAAATGCACGCGGATATATAAATCCGTGTCACAAACTGCTCAGGGACATCGCATCGGTAGTCTGCAGCGTGATAACAGTGATAGAGAAGGAATAGGGGGGTCTCTGAAGCCAAGTTTAAATCGTGTTAGTTTTATTCTCTTACAAGTGAAAAAGGAGAACTTGCTGCATTTGCATTCTCCGTCAAGAAACCTACGTTAATCTTATATTTTTCATGAAGTATTGCCTTTTAAAATATCTCATTGATGAAATAAATAAATACATTTTATTGTAAGCTGTAAGTTCTTCTGGCCCTCAGCGCCCCTTCTATTTTCACTCTCAGTTTTACTGTACACTTAAAAGGTTGAATAATGACGAAATTAGCACTGACCCAATATTCGTTTAAATCGATAATGAGAGAGCGAAAATCTAGGTCTCCTGGACACTTCAGTCAAAATGCTAAGCGTCAATAATTTGTACAGCAAAGAAAACAACTCAAACGAAACATTTCGATTGGAATTTTTGCAGTCCTCTTACCTAAATCCAAATGCATTATCCCAGTTCGCCTAAGAAATCAGAACTCTTGAGTGGGAAAAAATAAAGTTCTCATGGCCTGCAATTATTTGAACTGCACTTGTCGCTCAGAATGCAATTACTTGCTTCATTCACGTTGTCCACCACTTGTGCACTTTAATAAAATCCCCATTACAACTAGGACCGATTGACTGTGCTTCCTTTCCATTTTGCCATCCTTTCAATGGCTCACGCACACACATAAACAAACACAAACACATCCATATGCCCGTTCGATCTCCACACCAAGCGATTCGCCTTTCACTCAATTCGATGGCAAAAAGATTTATACGGAATCGTAAAAACGTTATCGAAGAAAATAAAACCGACCAAGAAGAGAAAATGATGAGCAAAAAAAAAAAAAATCTAAAAACTAAAGGAGCTGCAATTCAACGACAGTGTGCTTCTGCGGGTGAGTTTCTTCCATCAATAAGACAATCGTCGGAGACGTGTCCTGCTCCATTTGCGCACCCGGACAAGTGTGCTATGCCACCGATTTCTTTTTCGCTCTCTCTACTTTTCTAATGTGGACATAGTTTAAGGAAGAAAAAAAAAATAAAATAAAAGAATTACCGTGTAGTTAGGACATTGCCGTTGAAACCAGTGGGGATGGTTGAAGAGGAAGAGGAGGAGAAAAAAAACAGGAATCAATATTCAGCAGTAATTTCTCTCATTTTCTTTGGCACCAGCAAATGGACTTCTTTTCCGTATTTTCTAAGCGCCACACACCACTCCTTTGGCTGCAGCCAGTGCAAGGAGCAGCCTCTTCTGTTTGTCATTAAAAGTCAGTTTCGAACGCATTCACTTTCTGAAAGTCCGCTTAGCGATGGACGATGAGAAAAACTTTGCTTAATTCGACGGTTTCTGGGGATTATCGATGGCTCAATGATTTTCTGATTTAATTCGCAGGAAATTAAAGCTCGAACGAGGGGCCAAGATGACCTGAAGCGGATCCTTGATTCCTATTCCATTGAACTGCATCGCGTCACGCAACAACGGTCAAATGTCTTGACACCGTTACGATTAAGTGCACTCGAGTGCTAAAAGCGTAAAGTATTCATCGAATATTTACTTTGAAAATTCGAGCTCGCACTTCACGACAACACTTCAGTTGCACTTCAGATTCGATTAGCATCGTATGATAATACTTTTGAATGATGCTCGCGGGCGAAAAAAAAAAACATACAATTGATTCCTACGAAAGTCCTTACGGCGTAAGGACCCTTCGGTAAGATCATATTTCACCCTCCTCCACCTGCGAGAAATCACTGCGCTTCCTTGTCGGCATGCACAAGGAGGAGAAAAATGTCTATTAATTGTCAAAAAAAGAAAACGAAAAATGGTGGAAAGGCAGCACAAATTCGTGACTTATTCTCATCCATTGAACATTTGCATCATCGAACGCCGCGACTGTCAGCAGGACAACCAGTTCGCAGAGCCATAATCCTCCGCATAGAGCAACAGAGAAATCGAATTAAATAAACAAATTCAAATCGTGAGAAAACTACAGAATCAAGCTGAGCAGAGAGCTATTCCCGAGCCACTTGAGGAGCTGCTCCCGAATCCGATCCAAACACAAACACACACACACTGCTCCACCATGCCATGCCGCCAGATTCAATAAACATTTTATCACGATTTAAATAAAACAACTTGTACATGGGTTTTGCTCTCCCACACCCACTGCCACGGCCACCTCCCATCCCGGGCGCTGAGCCTGTTCCGTAATCGATTGGGAATTCCTTCACACACACAGGACTTTTAGCGAAGCGCGCGACATCACACAGTTGTATGCGATTTGCTTGTTGTATGTTGTGTGCATGCGACTTTTCGTTCGTTTTCGGGGCGGCAAATGGAATAAATTTTCACTGGATGTGCGGCGGATCGAGCGCGCCCTCTCCGTCGCGCTGCCAATTCTTCTTTCGACACCACCCTCATAAATGAATCGAAATAATTTTTATTCGTGGCACGTGATCGTCGAGCTGAGGACGTGGCTAGGCAGGACCGGCTAC
Organism: Eristalis intricaria; assembly: GCA_964034865.1. Lineage (NCBI taxonomy): Eukaryota > Metazoa > Arthropoda > Insecta > Diptera > Syrphidae > Eristalis > Eristalis intricaria. Next base: position 60,402,829 of record OZ035877.1, on the reverse strand, counting down.
ATATTTATTCTTTAAGCGCTTCGATTTGCAACAACCAGTCGTCGGAGTTTGGCTCCTAAAAGCAGCGCAAACGCCTTTAAAGCATGGACAAATGTCTCAGCTCTCGCAATTGAAAACTCTCAGCTGAAATTCGGCGTCGTATTTACCCAGCCCAGTGGACGGATGAATGCACATACCATCCGTCTGTGCATCTGTGTGTGACACTTTCTTGGCCATGGTGCATGGGAAACTTTTCAAATATCCGTTCCATGAAGAGGCCGCACATACACACATGCCACACATTCTTAAACTTAGGAGATGCTCATGCTCACTATCCCTTCCCCCAAAGGTATCATCTGTTCCGGGGGGCAGGAAAAGCACACAAACACCAACGCAAACGGCAACGCAAACTAACATCCACGATATCCACACAAATGTATGTTTGACATTGGAGTTAAAGTTTATATTTCTTCTGGTGGAGGAATGTCCTAAGGACAGTTTTTCTTTTCCCACTTCTTGGACACTTTCCTTCTTTGTGTTTTCAGTTTGAACGATTTGTGGGAATCGTGTACATAGACGTTAAATGCATGTGAAAATGTTATTGAGTGGGAGTGAGTGGGATGGTAACTAAGCCGGGAGTGGTCTTGGTGGGTCTCGGGGACATCTGTTTTATATTATATCTTGGGTGGATTTTATTTGCTTAAACTTCACACGAGACCCTGGCATGGTGGTGTGGATATATTTGGTATCGTACGATGAAATTCCCAATGGCCGGCCAGTGGAGAGTGGTTGATGGCTGAACGTGTGGGTGGTAAGTGGGACTGCGCTCTGATTTGTGGTGATGAAAATCCGATGAAGGATACTTGGGGGAATGAGTGAGGACCGACCGTACGTACGATGGGCGAGAAGTCTCTAATGTGATATAATGAAATAATGAGCCATCAAATGGGCAGATAGTGATACCGTCTTAATGAGATCTGCCATCAGATTGTGCAAATTAGTGAGGAATGTGGGAGCGGGAGTGTGGAATGTGTGCCTAGAGACGCATCCATTCGTTCGCAATTATTTTACCATGTCAATGGCATTGGACGGACGTTTAAAGGGAAACATTTTGGAAAATTTAGAGATTGTGGGAAGGAGGATTTGGTATGATTTGATTGACTTTACGTACCTCGCATATGGACTGACTGATGTTCTGTAGGTTCAGTCGAAAGACCCGATCCCTGTTGGAGAAAAAAAGGAAAGTTAAATTAAATTACAGCACAAAATGGGTGTTTTAAAGGTGATAATAATATGGGTGGGGCTACAGCCCGTAGAGGCCCAGGGCCTAGCTTATGCAGCAACCAAATGAGTGGTGCGTTCCTTCAGCACTTGGACTTACAGTATTACGCCGACTCCGAACGGCCGACATCGAGAAACAATTTCTAGATGCATTGGGCATCGTCAGAGAGGTGACGCCCTCAAAATTGTTTGTCGTTTCGAACCTAGGCACCATAAGTTCAAGTGTACTACAGAAATACATTTTGGTCAATTTTGAAATTCCTGCAAATATTTCTGTTTGTACAGGGTTGGTCAAATGGTGGGGGGTCAGTGGTGGTCGCCGTGGCGTAGTGGATAAGTGCGTCGACACCTACGCAGATGGTGCCAGGTTTCGATACCCGAATTTACCACATATCATAATTCACGGCTCCACCTCTTTCGAGTCACTGACAATGCTCAAAGAGTATTCCTGTCTAGAAAAAGCTTCTCAAATTCGCCGTTCGGAGTCGGTATTAAACTGTAGGTCCCTTCCACGCGTGAAAGAACAATAGCACGAACAACACACGTGGTTGATGAGAAGCTAAGCCCAGGTCCGCCTCGGACTGTCGCGCCAGCCATATCATTATTATTATATTACAGGGTGGGTCAAATATCGCAGTCGAATGCTCACACACACTATTTCAATGGTCGCTAATGAAAACCACCCTACTTTGCGACTACGGGCAGTGGTCTACACTGAAAGAAAATCGTGGCGATGATTTGATTGATTGCTTTTTGTGAATCGATTGACAAATATTGTTTTTTCAGGTTAAACACTATGCCACGGCGAAATAATGTAGCTTTCATCTGGTGAAAGTGTTTTGAAAATTCGTTCAGTGGGTCCAAAGATTACCTCCTACAAACAAATAAACTCACGAACTTTACCTCTTTATGTAGTAGCCTGATGTGATTTGAAGTAAGATGTGATTTTATTTGTATTTTATTCTGTAACGATGGCAAACTTAAATTTCAAAACTAATTTACGTTGCCGAACCAAGGACAATATCGAAATGCCTCTTTTCAACGTGAATGACGGGGAAAATAACTCAATACGTCGATGCTGAATCTCGTTACAGGTAATATGTGCATGCAATATTTTCACGCTCTGTTTATGGAATCCTGAAAATTAGACACCGGATTTCCCCTTCGGGCGTCATTACGGTGATATCAAGATATTTACTGAAGGGAAGTTTTCTAATGGTCCTGTCAATCACACCATCAATCCACAAAAAAAAAATAAATTTCATGAACTATAGAATGACGGCGTTTTGACAGACTGTAGGACAAATTTACACTCAAGATTCATAAGCTGCGGCCTACCGAGAAAGGAAACCCATTCAACCAGTACTTGAATATTTAATGGACACCCTTCACGAGGCACTCCGAATGCGTGCAAAGTCGTTAATCACTTTTGAAATCCGTTCGGAAACCTCATTTAACATGTACAACTGTCATTTTTCAAAACGGAAAACCTGTCAAGGAGACAAGACTCCAAAAGTTTGCCAGCAAAACAATGAAAAAAAAAAATAATGGCAAACAAAAAACCAAGAAAAGCCGTAGCATGTGACAAGACTTACCAGAAGGGATGGATGATGAACAGAATTCTTGGCTTAATGTCATCCCAGCGACAAGGCAGCCAGCAAATGATTGAAAAATGAATATCATTTTTCATTAAATTTTGTCCCTCACAACTTTTGGACAGTCTAATCACCCACCTGCTGGATGAATGCACACACACACACACCGACTACCCTCGCAAAAGCGATGGCATCGTCATTTTTTGCCGCCTGCCAAACAATAAACGACTTCAGCTGTCAAATATTGAAAAATGATCTGAATGTTTTCGAAATTACAATAATTGTACGGAAATAAAGGCCCCCCAGTTAAATTTGAATCAATCATTCCACAAGGGCTGCAGCACTCAAAAGCCATTCAACTCTTAACCTGGTCGCTGGGTTCGGACAGAAGAGTCGATTCATAACTTTCCAACTCGTTGGCTAATTATGGTGCGTCCTTCTTTGCTCACTGCTGAGAGGACTATGCTCGACGCTTTGTATGAGGGGCCTGTGTGTACACTGTGTACTGATGCAGTGAAGTTTTAAAATTCATTTATGAGAGCAAAGGAACGTAACAACGGTTCATGGCATCCTTAAATTGCCATCATTAATCTTCATTCGTGATGCTCTTTGGCTGAGAGTTACTTCCTCTACTACACACTAATTCATAATTACGAGGAGCAACATTTCAAGCCAGTAGACATTTGTATTGTTCTGTGGGTGTTTTGAAAAACGGTTAACGAAAGCAAAGCAAACAGCACGACGAGCACATGGGGTGTCTTTATGTATTTTAGTATCCATCGCGTACCGCATCGTAGATGTGTACTCAGGGAAGGTCATTGCGAATGCGGATGCGGATGCTTTGTCTTGTCAGCGGTTATTTAATGAGCACACGCATAGACTCGCTCTCTTTTGCCGACGAACGATGATAATTATGATTTGTTCTAGTGGTGTTAAGCTGAGTTAAGTACTTACATAGCGCCCACGAACAGGGCATTGTTGGCCTCGTCAAAGTGGAAAGTCTTGTAGTAGAGTAAGCCGCAACTGAAGTCTCTCACGTGATCTGAAATAAAGAACAAATATCTGATGTAAGTACGTTGCAACAATTAACAGAGGCACAGAGTGGGTGTAATGGAGGGATACTTAATGTAAATAAACTTAAGTTAGGACATTCATATAAAAAAAAACAGTGTCGGCTATTTATAGACAGGCCAAGGAAATGCTAGAATTTCAGAGAGTGCCACACAATTCCTTAAAAGGACGCTGACTTTGGCGAGCACATGAATAAGTTCCAATAAAAGGAACGATCCTATTTTCAAGAAGGTTCTCAGCCTCATATGCAACATATTTCCTTCAGTTTATGGGAAATGTATTCGGATACACAAGTTTATTTATCCAGCAAGGAGCAGCTACAATTTAACTTAAACGAAAGTAAATAAATGACTGAGATAGGAGCCACAGCAAATAAAGAAGAAAAAGAAACGCAAAAAAAAAAGAAGAAGAAACAAAAACAAAAAACAGAGAGACATCTGGTAAGGAAGACAAAGAATACAGTGACACTGATGATGAAGAAGACGGAGGACCTCTGAATCAAGTTTATTAAGACAAATGGCTCCTGATGGCTGGGGTAGTGAGGTGCCGCACCATTCGTTGCTGGGTGCTGTGAACAATTTTCCCTCAAGTCAATTTCTATCATCCCGCCAAAGGGTAACAAATGTTAAGTAAAAGGTCGCGACAGAGGTTGTGATTCCTCATTTGTTAAGGAGTCAGATCCAGATTTGCAGTTTCTGTCATTCGACAGCGTATTCACGTCAGATTTGTTTCTACTTTCAAATTGAACCTATGTCACATTTTTGTTCTCGTACAAATTAGTTTTCTTCTTCATTTTGCGTGGTTTTTTTCTCCGTTTTCTTATTCCACCTCGGAGGACTGTTATGTGTGGGAGGAGAGATGGAAAAATGTTCTGACACTTGACAAACGGCAGTCATTAGGTATGATTAGCGTCTTATCCTTAAATTAACTTTAAAATTTGATTTCCTTCAAGCAAAATGGAGCTGAATTATGATTCGGTTGTTTCTTTATTTTTGTTGGTAGCACAGTTCAGAATTGGGTGGAAATTAAAAGCTATTCATTTGAGATGCGGATCACAAGATCTGATTAAAACTCAAAAAAGCGGTTATTTGTCAATAACATTTGATGAACGGCGAAAGTCGGTTTGTGCACTTTGAACGAGAGGTGCAAGATCGGACAAATTTAGCAACATTCATCCTTTTGTTACTCAGATGAACAGGCATGACCTTGCAGAATTAAATAAAGGCTTATATGTAAAAATAGCGAAGAAGAAGGAGAAGGAAATCATCGCAGATTCAATTAAAAAATAAGCTTCGGTCAGTACAGACGTTCTGTAAACTAATCCCTTTGTAAGAAAAGGTAGAGTAAGAATGGGTTGCGGCTCCTTTACGACTTTTCTCGAAACACACAAATCTAATCCAGGCAAAACTTATATGTATGCATGAGCTTCGGCACAATTCGAGCGCCTGGATAGAACGTGTTTCTAGTCCTGTGCAGTTTCTTTAACTTGATGTTACTGATTACTCACTACGCGTAAGAGATTTCCATTTATCCGCCATTCAGATGTAATTTAGTTGCTCCTTTGTTTTTGGAATACAAAAAGTGAATGTCAAATATGATGTTCGCATTGTCACTGTTCTCTCCACGAGGGGGAGCAAATTGACTGGTCTGACCCAACTGAAACCACCCTTCCTCCAATGAAAATATCTGGGTGTTAAGATAGAACACTTCTCTGAAAGAACATGTTGAGTCGTCAGTTTTCTAGCAGTGTGAGCGGATTTTCCGCATTTCATTTGACCCCAGTCTTATGGATATGTCATCTGACAGCGCACATACAAAGGCGACTTTCTCTGCACTTAGGACTGGCTCTGACGAAAATCTGATCCAGGAAGGAAATGCAGTCGAATACTTAGGGATTGCTCCGAAACCAATCAAAGGTCTGATGCCTTCGTGGAGGGCGACAACATTAGACTGCCCACCTCACTGGGTAAATTTGCGTCGGTTTTTCAACCTTTGTGATCCTAATGTCACGAACTATATTGTGAAAGATGGAAGGGGTGGAAATGGGCAGAGTATCTGTGTCTGTATTGCAAGTCAAATTGTACTTAAGGCCTTGCTCAACCAATTAACCACTTCCAGGATAGTTCAGTAATCCAAGTCCGCTTTGAATTTTATCGGCGGTCTGAATTCACTTGGAAATGTTTGGGTCCCAGTTCACCACGAGATCCCTAGAAATGAGATCGCCGATGAACTAATTAGACAAGGATCAGAGAAAACAAGACTTCAAACGACTGATAGGCATACTTACGGGACACTATACCATCGCCAAACATCTGTGTGTCGAAATTTGAGCGACGAAACCCTCTGCGATGCTTGTGAAGAAGAAGACGAACCAGCAGAGCCAAAAACCTTACCTCAATTCACCTGGACTACAATTCACCGAGACACTTCCTAAATAACAACTTCGAAATCCTGACACCGGATAGAGACCAGTGGTATAGCGACACCATAGCCTGTGGTATAGCCATACAATTTTACACACGACGAGTAGGACGTGGCGTTATATCAGAGTGTCTAAACCTGAATAAATCCCTTCGCCTTCGCGTTTTCCAAGCGGCAATAATGGCGATTGGCGAATACTTGTCCTCACCAAGGTTGAGGACAAGTGAAATGTAAACGATGGCCAAACAGCAATTAAATCCGTGGCATCGCTCTCTATTAACTCTTGAGTAATAATCGACTGCTGCGTGTCTCTTGCCAAATTTGGCCTCATCTCGATCCAAAAAGATACAGTAGCCTGATGTCCCTAAAGAGGTCTAAGCTTAGGAATGAGAACTTTAGGCCTTCACACGAATAGACTATCCTCGAAGGACTTTTAGTTGAAGCTACCTAGACGAGGATGAGAAGAAAAGCATCCAGCACCTTCTCTGTAAGTCCCCTGCACTTGATTCAACAAGGAAAGCCCTATAGGCTCCAACTTCTATGATAGTCTCCGTATAATACCAATGTCAATGCATTAATAAAATTTGTTCAAAGAACTGGCTGACCTTCATAATCACCGCAAACCCTCTTTCATTATTGAAACGGCCAGGTGGTCTTAAATTAAACCTAAAGACATTAATGCCACTACCTACCTTCCTACCGACCACGTCGTATTTACGCATGCATTCTTCGATTTCGTCACGCTTTGTAAGGGAATATTCGTCAAGTTATGGTCGAATTGTTCCTCGATATATACAGAAAAGGCTTCGAAAATTAGCTTGTTACAATCGAGTCCTTCAAGAAATCCCGAAAGAATAACGTTGTATTCCATTGATAAGGGCAGGATTAGAAAAATGCGATTTAAATCTCGATCAAAGATGTGTGTCCTTAAAATTGAAACCACAAAAATAACCCCCGCAACGACGACGCAGACTCTCAGCATTAACCCCTCATAACAAATGTACCTTCATACCTCTGATAAGAATTTATTCTTAAATTATCTGCGCCCTAAATGTAGAGAATACTCAACAATTTCGCAGTAACAGGTACAATGCCTAGGAGTTATAGCTGACAGATGTCAAAATATTTATCAGTGGGGTTCGTAAAAATAAAAACAGCCTTCCCACTTTCAGTGTCATGCAAAATTTGTTATGCAAATCAGTCAAAAGTATACACCCGCACACACACTCAAAATGTACGCCACATGGCATAATGAATCTGTCCACCCACAAGCATTCAAGGATTCCCTTCTATGAAAGCCATCATCATCATGGGCATCAATCAAATCTCGGAACAAGGCACAGCCAACACACTGATTTCCATGTCCTGACTTGTGAGTCCTATAGCAAATAAATTGCAGCAAAAAAGACGAAAAAAAAAACGAGAACAGATTACTATGAAAAAGTGTTGTCTGCCACGTTTGGATGCCATGGAAAGGACATTATCGTGCCACATCCCTTCAGCTATTTACTCCGAAATACACTCGTGCAACCCCAGTCGCAAAATACCCTTGTCAGTCAGTTTGCGATGTAGTCTGTCCCTCGCTTGGAGAGTGAGAGTGGGAGAGTGTGAGAGTGAGAGTGAGAGTTAATAAAAGAGCAACACAGACAACTCCACTGCCGGTGCTATCATACACCTCACACCGCCCGCATCACATCAATTTGAGATATTTTGTTACATATTATTTGATCGTATAATTTAACGGCTTTTGAAATGCTGTTACTCAAAATGTGCCACTAAAATTCCGGACAACAATGAGTCGGGGTAGGGTATCTTTGCTTCGTTCTGTCAGCCCAGGATGCCCAAACAGCATCCTTGACAACAAAGGATGTTCAAGATTTCTCCTCATTCTCTGATTTTTTCCATCTCATTTTTTTTCCTTCGTTTTTGCTTTTGCTTCTTGGTATTGTTGATGACATAATTTAGGCGAGAACATCTAGATCAAGCCAAACGAGGAGAATAGGAGGCCAAGTGCTGACAGTAGCAAAACTTAGCATTTCAGATGTTCTTAAGTTGACTTAAGCTAATTTGCATAAAGGTCAATATTTAACCAGGACATGCCGGGAGAAATATTCATTGGCATGCAAATCGCAAGGATTTTCTTCTATTGTTCTTCCATTCTTCACCCTTCTCTCTCTTTCTCTCTAGGTTTGTCGGCCCACTGCCCTCGTCACCACTATTTAGCCTCTGGCACAAAGACATCACGATTTCGACCGGCTTCTTAAGGACAATGGGTGTTCCATACTCATTTGCAGAAGTCAGATGATAGGAGGAGACAAATTATTTGCGGTAGAATGGAAAGGCGACAGCTTACTAATGATAATGGCGCTGACACATTTTTTAATGCGTGTCACAGACCCATCCTCCTTAAATGCTGAAGAAACTTTCACGGCAATACACTTCGGTGGAACACAAAAGCTGGGAGGCAATCGACAAATTTTCCGACGACTTTTCGGCTTAGTATTGTCATGGCACCGTAATTAGCTTGCGAATTGCTGCTAAGAGGATGCTGTAGAAATCCTTTTTTTATTGTTGCTGTTTTATTGTTTATCAGAGGATGTTGAGGTACGATGTTTTCAGACGAGACAAGGGAAATGTTTGCTCTTACGAGCAAATCCCTTTGAATGATGAAGTAATCACAGCGAACGTTGCGCAAAACATGTTTATGCTTCAATTAGGTTTATAATTAACTTTGAGCTAAGGGCAGTTGCTTCACCCAGTCGGAGTGACATTTTTAACGTGTTTACTGAGCATGGCGAATTCAGGATCTGGTCATTTTATGTCGGGCTTTACGTGAGCATACTGGGTGCTTGCTTCATTTTGAAGGCAGGCACTTCTCCGTTTACAAACGAGTAGCAGCGGCTAAGGTCGTATATTCAATTTCTTGCAACGAATGAAATATAGTTAGGTTAGGTTAGGTAAGCGGGCTGCTCGTGCATTCACCAGACCACTTAGATCATATTGGTCCCATAGTCAGATTACTACCACTCATTGACTACTCTAATAGGGCCGATATGGCAGTTGGAGGATGATGTGACAAAACGTTCCAAGACGACGATGCCGGCTATACAAAAGTAGCCGAAAATTCAGATGTCCTGAAATGCGCTCCAACGCATCGGATTCTGTTAATACACACACGAACACATCACCAAAGGTAGTGATAGTGCCATATTTCACCCCAACGGCAAATTATGACTGGACCAGATTGGAAAACTAGAGAAAAGCGTATAAACTTTGCTTTCACTGGGATTCGAACAGAGGACCTCGCTAACCAGATCCAGGCACCAACTGCGCCATCCAGTCTTTAAAAAAAATTGTTGTCAACAATCTAATGTCTTATTTTTTGATTCGATTAAAATCTGTTTCATAAAATAGTTCGCACCCAACAACAAGGAACCTGCAAAATAAATTTTAAAAAATTTTGTAGTTTGGAGTAAGGTAAAGGTAAAAATAGTTAAAAATTCTGAAACCGCCTTGAGTCTGCCCGGGGTTGCTACGAGACAAAAGACATAAGCTCGTGTAAAATATTCTATAATATTTTCTGTTGTTTTTTCTCTTTGAACTAAAAAATTTCTCGAAAATCTTGTTTGCACAAAAATATATATATTTTCGGCCACGGGGTGGTTTTTCGACTTTAAACGAATTGAGCTTGGAAACGAAATGCTTTGCAGTCATGAAATCAATTGCAAGGGAAAGTTCAATGTTTAAACTGGAGGGTGAGGTTCATATATGTATATGTTACTCCACAGTCCGTAGAGGGCCAGGTCCTAGCTTCTTCAGTAGGGCTTTTAAACAGTAGGCAATTAACAGTGTAAGCACTTCCAAATGTATACCCCGCCTAGGAGCTGTGGTAGGCATTGAATGGTTGAGACATTATACCGACTATATTTTCAATTCAATTTACGAACTTTGGCAGCCTCATTTATTTTTCAGTTCTCGTTGAATAAGTAAACGCAGATGCTGAACCGTGTGACTTCACTTTTACTTTTTTACTTTTATTTTTCAGTGTTACCAACAATTTCAATCAAAATCTTGCGTTAATTTTGAGACACCAAGTTGGGCATCTTCATCGCACTTAAGTTTGTTCGATGTTCGCAAGACATCGATATTGATGTCGATGACACCATCGTTGTGTGTACATCGATGACTGATAATAATCGTACTCAAAACATCGATGTTCGTTAACATCAATGCTATCGAATGAATTTATGAACATAATTCAGAATAATAAAATAAAAAAAACTATGCATAGTTCGTTACCGCATAAAAACAAAGACTGAAAGAACACATAAAATACCAAGAAACTCAAAGCATTCCGTATACTCGGAAAATCAAATTTTGTTATCAGACTCAAGTCGAAACTTTCCATGAACCAATTCTAAGAACTGTTCAGTGGTCTTTCTACGAAATGCCAACGCCATTATGATGAAATTCCAGAAAATGTATAATCGTAATAATAATTTGGGTGGCGCGAAAGTCCGAGGTGGACCTGGGCCTAGCTTCTCAGCAACCACTCGTGTTGTGCGTGCTATTGTGCTTTCACGAGTGGAGGGGACCTACAGTTTAATGCCGACTCCGAACGGCGTAGTTGAGAAGCTTTTTCTAGACAGGAATACTCTTTGAGCATTTTTACTGACTCGAAAGAGGCGGAGCCGTGAATTATCAAAGGTGGTAAATTCGGGTATCGAACCTGGCACCCTCTGCGTAGGAGTCGACGCACTTACCCACTACGCCAGGGCGAACCACAGAAAATTTCTCAAAAAAAAAAATTTATCAAAATCTACAATTAATAGTAGGTTTGTTTTGGTAATATCGAAGGCCGATGTTTATGTTTATTATGCGATGTTTTACGACCTTGAACATCGATATTAAGTGCTTAACCTCAATTATGCGATATTTTACGACCTTGAACATCGATGTCAAAACATCGATATTGGGTCACTCAACATCGATGTTTTGCCAACATCGATGAACATCGAACATCCCAAATCGCAATAAAGAACATACTACAGCAAATTGAACTGGAATTCGCAAAAAGGATATGACAAGCAACATCTTTAAAATAAGAGGTGAACTGATAAGTTTCAACTTTATGCCGCACAGCCCTCTTTTGTGTAACCTCCAGGAACGAGAGGACGTATTCAAATTCATCGCTATATGAACAATTCTTAAATAATTCTGCTGCAACTTCTATGGAGCACAGGTACTTTAGCTTGATGAAGCGATAGCCGTCTTAAACGGTGACGGAGGTTGGGATCTATTGCACAAGTACACAACAAACGCACTTCGTTAAGAAAATTTACTATGGAGTAGAACTTTTAAAAAACGTAGAGTAAATGCGGCAAATATGACCTACCCTTAACATTTTCATTAAAATCAATTTAGCTTAAGCTTAAGTTACATAAACATTTTTAAAAAACATAACAAAAAGATATACAAACTGAAGTAGCCTCATATTGTGTTTTCAAAAAACTTGCGGGTAACTAGCCAACGTGGTGTTAAATAAGGCTTTATGATTTCCGGGGTGTAAGCTGCAACAAAACACACATACATTGTTGTTCGTTGCCTGTACATATAAGCTGGCGCAATAGATGCCTCAAGGAAAGATCATGTGTTGAAATGGCCTCCTAGGCAATATTGCAGGAACATGTGATAGGCCCTACACGAAATGTTCTTTCCTATTTTTTAACTTTGACATGAATAAAATTACGAACACATTGAGTACTATTTAACCTAAAAAATATATAATGGAAAATATAAATAAAATACATTCAACGAACATTCACAGTGCAAACACTTATTAAAACATACCAAGAAATTACAATGAAAACAGAAAAAACACAATTACAATCCCTTGATGTACATTTTTAGCATCAGGCCAACAGCGATAGGCTCGGGTAGTGCCGTTTCTAATATGCTTGTAGTGAAATTATGTTCAACTTTGTGCGTTTCTGCTTTTAGGAAATATAAGGGTGGGTCGAATTACCGACGGGGGCCATATTTGATGCACTTACTATATATTTTAAATGTTAATCTGGTAGATGGCCCTAAGCCAAACCATATAGACTGTGAATTACTTATAGTTAAAATACATTATATTTTTGTGAAATAAATAGTCAACTAAGCTAACAAGCTAAACTTGAGACACCCTTTACTAGGTACATTCATATTTCTTAAGTGAGAGTATTTGACGGTTGGTGCAGTATGGGGTGAAAATTTGATCGCGCCTCATTTAATGATCTACGCCTTATTCTGTTTTTACACACTAAATACGCCCCAGACAAAACCGTGTAAAAAAGGCTTGAAATACAGAGAAAAGGACATATCCTTCACAAAAAAGCAAAATACATTGTATTCTTGATTACCGCAACTTGATTACCAACAACATTATTGGGATAGTTGCAACAATCGAGTTTTTGTCTATTTGTAAAGCTGCGACTGCGTCAATAATGATAAAAAACTTTATTTAGCTTTTGCGAAAATCGAGGAGTTTCGTGAATCGAGAGTCGCGTTAGTTGAGAACGCACTGCACATCAATAAACAAAAAATTATAAATATGAGATGAACTTTAAGAAAATTAAAATAAAAAGTAATTTAAGACACCATTGGAATCGGAATAATCGAAAAATAGTTATCACATCGTAATGATCGAATGAAATCGTGTAAAAAGAGAATCAGTTTACTTTCTAGGCCGTGTTCAAACAGGACTAGGTGAACCACACTTATTTCTTCCAAATGAATATTGCAAATATTACAGTCGTGTGCTTGTAACTTAATCCGCCCTAAGAATTAGGAACACATTCCAAATTCTTCACCGTTCTTCAATATTTTTAGAATGTTAATTATAAACCTATACAAATCAATCCATTATCAAATGCTGAGCGCGCTTAAGTGTTGCAAGTGTTTCTGAAAAGTTCCTCCTTCCCAACACATCAATTAACGAGACCGTTACAACAAACATCTCGAGACAGATCTGCCAACATGCTCATGTCATATTCAAGCATCTTGGCCTGGACAAATTGTGTAAATGCTTTCGATTTGTTTATGTTCATGTTTTCGACTCCGCCTGCGTGCTGTTTCACTGCTTATTCAAAAAAATTCCGTAAGAGTTAGGCAATTTGTTTTGGAGCCGATTTCTTTAGCTTCCACTTTCGACAGACTTCCCTAAGGGCGAAATGTATTCATTTTGGATAGTCGTGGCATATTTCAAATTGTGCTACATTATCAACTCGTTGGTTATATGTGTGAATTTTGTATCTCACACGGATGCTGTTCTCCGTACAAGATGTACGTCATTTACAAAGCATTTACAAAGCTGCAGCATTCAAGAAAAATCCCCCTTTCTCAGCAACCACTTTATCACACGGTTTTTTCTTCTCGTATGTTCCGAAAATGTATCTATTGCTTCAAGGTACACTGACAAATGCCCCGGTACAACTCACTCCGTTTATCGTGTGCAGTGTGCAGTGTGCCTTAAATTTTCACACTTTTCCACAGTGAATACACTTCCTCCGGTTTTTGGCGATAGCAACAGACATTAAGGTAAAAGCAGCAATCCTTAAATTTCGGACATCCATTTTTCGGGATAAACCTAAGAGTTATCCTCGACCGATGATAACCTATGCACATATCGCTGGTCCTGTCCCTAGTTTCAGCTTAGAGAGACAACGCCGACTACGGACGTACAGCGTCTCGTCCTGTGTTCATTGTGTTCCAACCGAAGCGGATGTCAGTGTACACTCGCCCGACCGGCAGCAGCAGATACGAATGTGTATGCGAAAGAGAGGAAAATAAATTGTTTTGGGCTTTTAGAAATAAATAAATCCAGGATATTTTTCATCTGCTGTGGGGTAAAACCATGGAAACACCAGCAAACGTGTATAGTGAGTGTAGTGCTTTGCCGGGGTTGCCGTTTGTCGTCCTTTTCTCGGCACAAAGGAGAAGAGGAGCACAACTTTTCCTTGCCATTACCTGCCCCATTTATCTGCAAGGAAAATTATTCAGCAGGTAGGCGGCTGTGGCGCTGTGTGCATGTGTATGTACATGTTGTGGGTGTATTTGGGTTGTGCGGACCTGGCCAGGTTGCGGAAGAAGTCAGGATGCGTTCGTTGTTTCCTACACACGGTTTAAGTAGATCCAGGGGATCGGCTTTTTGGATGGGATTGTTGTTGTTTCATCCCTCCTTATCTCGTGGATTTGTTATTGTTTTTCCCCCGACCTGTTTTTTTTTTTTTTTTTTGTGGCGCTCTCTCATTCATATGCGTCCCAGGATAACACAGGTGATTCGTTCAACTCCATTTGCATATATAGATTTAAAGCAGATCCTATTAGAGGCCTTAGTGATGGCTGCTTAGTACAAGATTTGATGTGGTTGATGGATATTTCGTATTCTTCCTCTTATCCATCGTATAATCATCTGAGGAGGTTAACAACTAAAAAGGGATAATACGCGCCATTTGTTTTGTTTCCCGTCTTTCTCTTTTCTCCATTTGTGCGTACGTATGTACGAGTCTGGCAAACTTTCGGGGCGGCTTCATATGCATAAGTTAAATAAATTTTCTTATCAGGATGTTGCATGCACACCTGCCGGCAGGGAAGGTCGGCTCGCAGGACTCAGTACTTTTCTTTTTTTTTTGTGAATGGAATAAAAATCAATTTTATTTAACGGTGGCTTCCCGTATAACCTGCGAGGGATTATTGCAATTGGGGGTGATTTTTCTTTTCCGCACCTGCTCTCAGCGCCCATTCCGACGGGATGTGTGTGTACCGCGGCGGCTGTGGAGATGGGCTCGAATTTTGCTTACTACTTTCGTCGACGGCTACGTGTTTGCTTTTTAAGCTCAACAATTTCTGTTAATTGACTATAACAGTAAATTGAACTCTGTGGATAAGGTTAATGGGTTTTGTTTAAGTATTTCGGAGTTTTTCTTCTCGCGCTAAGAATGCGGCCGGGGTTCGTTTAAATATGCCACGTATTTTTTTTTCCCTTTCAAGCAAATTATTTCAATATTCTGAAATTGGTTCACAGAAGTATGCATATGGGTCCATTGGGGTTTAAATGAATTTATATAATATTATACTTATAAACACGCACAAGTACCGGCATGCCTGGGATGCCTGAGATGGCTACGAACGTATCGAACGCATAATTGTGGGATCACGGAGGTGCTACACATTTATGAATACTTGCATTATTGGAAAGTGAGTCAGTGTGTGGATTATGGTTGGTCTCATTTTTGTCTGCCTTACTGAAACACATTCTGATGGAATTAAATTATTTTTAGTAAATAACTAATATACCGCCTTGCCACCATACTATTGGGCTTTTTACGAAATTGATCAGGACCGTCTTCAACATTTTTTCCAACAGAAATTTTCTAACGTTCGTATTCGTTACTGAGTAACGAGTGCTCTGTTAGGTAATTTGTAACGAATCGTTACGTAGTTGTCCTGAACTTGTGGGTTGGCACGCTGACTCTTATGCTGGGGTTGCCAAATTCAATTCGCGAATTAAGAAAGGTTCATAATTCACGGCTCCACCTCGTTCGAATTACTGAAAATAGTCAAAGTGTATTTTTTTTCTATGGATTTGGCCCGAACAGTCGAAGAAATAACGATACGAAGTGTCTGCTGCCAGTAAAGTGATGCAAACAAGTAAAGAAGAACCTCATTTAACTTCGTGTGCATTAGCTCAGTTTGTGATCCCACAAGTAAACCAGTGTATAACGTTTAGCCACAATAGCATATCTGGGTCTGCTACGAGCCCACTTACGACAGGTTTTGGCCAGTTGCCTGAAGGAGCTCGTTTTGCGTTTGTATTACCCTTCAACCATTCATTCTTTGCCAGGTTTGCCAATGATTGCATTTGGAGTTGACTGAATCTTAGATTCGGCAACCCATCAGGAGGCCAGGTGTGGGCGATCCTAATCTGTTAATACCCCCGAGAGTCCTCAGGTGTCTTACAAAGCTCCCTCAATACGCGGTTGGCCAGGGATCGGGTTAACGGATAAGGCCATAATATACCCTCTCGAAGTGTAGGTTAGCACAACGAACGAATAGCAGATAGACATCAGAAAGAAACTGAAATTCAAAATTCTTATGACAACACCGTCAGCTTTTCATATTCGTTGGAATTGGGACGGTAGCGTATGTTGAATTCGAACTTGAGAGCATGTTGGAATTGAGACGGTAGCATATGTTGAATTCCGAACTTGAGAGCATAATAACCTGTGGTAAGAAAAAATCAGCGGCGGCCGAGGTGTTGTGGGTAGGTGCCTCGACCCCTACGCAGTTGAGCCTACGTTATCTTTGTTCGATTTCCGGTACGAGCAATATCATTTTCACGGCTCCACCTCTTTCCGGTCACTGATCATGCTCACAGGTCTAGAAAAAGCTTCTCAATTTGCCCGTTCGGAGTCGGCATAAAACCGAAAGTTCCTTGCACTTGTGAGACAACAATAGCAAGCACAACACTAGTGGTTGCTGAGAATTTAGGCCTTGGTCTTCTACGGGCTGCAGTGTCATTCATATTATGAATATTATCAAAAACAAAAGAGTCAATGCTGTCTACCTTTATCCTTGCCTTGGTGCTTGTGTTGATGAAACCAAGTACCAGTTGCACCAACTGCTTGCACGAACTCTCGTACAGCAGTCGGGTGCTTCATTTTGGCCAAAAATTCTTTTCACACACTGCTTGGGCTACACAGCACTCACTTTGGCAATGCGTGTTCAATATTTCCCAACGTTCAAGCTCAAAGCGACTCATTTCGTTCCGCCGAGGTATGATACTGACTTTATGTGAAGATTTCGAGCGGGACACAGCTCTAAGTGTCAAAATTAGCTATGATTTAAAAAAGAAAAGACTAGATGGGCCACCGTGTATTTCCAAAATAACACAATTCTTACATATTCAAGACCAAAGTGCACAGACGATGCCGTGTTCTCTCTTGACCCTGGACACTTAAGGATCATTGAGGGTGCGCAAGTTATAAAAAAAATAGAAAGAAACAAATCAATCCAAGGAGTGTTCTCCAGGAGATCTTGGACCTCGGTGACCGAGTTATTCTTGACTGATATAGAGACACATTCAATAAATGTCCTACCCAATATGTGATTTTAATAACTACTCCAATTGAGGGTGATTTTAATAACTACTCCAAGACAATGACATACCCAATATGTCACACAAAGCATTTTTTAAACGTCCTAACAGAAGACACTTGAAAAGCGAGAACACTTGACTTTGACTTCTTCTCTTCGCTGCTGTCCGTCAGGTTTATTGAGCTCCGAACTGAATTGCAAGTGCATTCAAAGATGTGAGGATTAATCGATGTTTATTAAATACAAGCACACCCACCATCCGCTGTATCAACTGGTATCAATTGGACTGTAAAGAATGAAACACCTGCCCTCCTCCACCACCAAGCCAAGTCATCAGACATTCCAATCTGTTTCTCGGTTCTCACTTTCAACGTGTCTACTCACATGTAAACAGTCGGTGCACACAAAAGGCGCATCACGGAAGAGATGTGAATTCTCCATTCGTACGTTGCCAGGATTTGCCACAGCACATCAATTTTATCCAACTTGACGTCACATCCTTTGAGAATGGAATGTCTACTCACAATGTGAATGCACGAGAGTACATTCGAACGTCTGTGCGAGCCGAGACGATGGCTACACGATGCCGAAGATTGCAAAAATGGTTTCGGCATGGTGTTGTTAAATGAGATGAAAAGTGAACGAAGATCTGACTTTCCTTGCATTACACTCGAGGTAAGGTACGAAAAGGAAAAAATCAAATAGAAAAACCTTGGCGGACGGATTTATCCAGAAATTGGATAAAGCTCAAGAGGCTTACTGCGGTCTACGCTGCTGTTTTTGTGTTGTTGCTGCTGCTCTTGTTTATTATACGACTGCTTTCCTTTTGTGAAGAGAAGTATATCCGGCTCCGGCGATGCCCTCAAATCGCTTTGAATAGAGCCGTTGCCGCTTGTTCCAGTCATTTAACTCCCTTTTCCAAGGAACTCCTCGTTTTATGTGCCGAACCCGAAGGGGGACACGTAACTCTTTCAAAAACAACACAAGCTCGTTGTGGGAAAAGTGAAAGGAGTTGTCCCAGTACATGTCAATGGATGGACCCTCCTCGGCCATTCTAAACTCACTCCTATTGCCCACATTACCATCACCCAAATGTTGGCATTATATCGATTTGCTATAAAAAGACAAAGTTCACATATGGCAGAGACAAATGGTTCAATTCGGCAGAGTAGAAGGCCGGGACATCGGTGGAGGAACAAGGAACTCCTAAAAAGAGCAATGAAACGCCAAAGAGGAGGTTTTTTTTCTACTCGCTCAAGATACATACTTTTACACGAAAGTGTGCAATCTGCAAAGTGTAAGGTGTGGTGGTTGTTTGCCGGTTCTTCTGAAGTGCTTCCTTTCATTTTTGGGCCCACAAAGGATGCAGCAAGAAGGTATCCCCGCCACCGCCGCCACGCCGCTGGTTGAAGTAGACTCATGGTCGTTTACTGCTTCTTTGTCAGTTTTAAGAGTTAATGGTAACTGCCTTCGCTAGCGACTTCTGTCGCTCGGGGGTGGATGGGCGGCGTGGTTTGTTGGGTTGATTTTTGCGGACGTTTGTACTATGACTGTGCGGATTAAAGCAGAAGCATGCAATATTTACGGTTCTGCACTATTTCACGTGGTAAAAGATTTAGGAAGCACCTGGAATCCGTGACATATAAATGAACATGTACGAAAACGTGTTCGCCTTGCTTGTGGGACAGTCATCTTTTCCGTGGGCAATACTTTTTGGCAAGTCCTTAAATATTTTAAGGCTTTAGTGCGCTAGGTTTAAGGGGACTTTCAGTTGCTGCGGGCAACGTCACAAAAGGGAAGAATTATGTGCTTGTGGAGGCGTTTGTGCTGCATCTCCAGGAATTGTTGGCATCGGTCGCAGACATGTGCCACGTCTTGACAAAGGTGAATTCGTTGACTTGGAAGGAAAGGGTTCTGGAAGAAAGACATTTTGGTGATTAAAAGGGAAGAGGGACATGCCCCGAAATACAGAGAATGGAGTTTACGTTTAAGGTCAAGACATCAACATATCAACTGTTAAAGTGTACAAGTTGCGTGAGAAGGAAGGAGTTCTCAACCCTTTTTCATCGCCATGCAAGCGTGGGTTACCTAAAGCTAGGTAACTTCGAGGAGCCATGGACCGGCATAGGCCCCTTGTGCTCCCCCGCGGTTCTACTCTTTCCCACTTCGTATTCCAGTTTGTGGGATTAGGATGTTTGAAGCTAGTACTGCCCAGTTCGGCCGTTTTTGTCAAAAAAGTAATCCACTGAGTGACTTTCTCCGCACTTAGGGAGTGCCTCAAGGGCAGAGAATGTGCATGATGGTGTCTTCCAATATTCCGACGGTGCCTACAAAGTCTGCAGAAGTATTTGTAGGGAGAACTATCTTGATGGCGTGTGTAACAATGACGCCGTGCTCAGTCACAACGCCGGAATCAGTTCTGATGTTAGGCTGAGTCTGATCAAACCATGCGTTAGACTTGAGAGTGGTAGGCCGATATGAAGACAATCTATGATTAGTGTATGCTCAATCATTTCCCCCATCAAGATACTTTTTTAAAAAGCGAAATGTATGGATGCCTGGAAAGATTGAGGAGCTAGCGCGATTGTCAGCTTCGCATACTCCTGGAATATTAAAGTGTCCAGGGACCCACTTGTGGGTTGGATCGTTTGGGCTCAAAGCGTCTTGTAAACAAAATCCTCATAAATATAATTTGTGATTAATTGCCAGCTTACACACTTAGCTACAATGTACGGACTCCTTTTGAAAAATAGACGGCAATTCTCGGAGGAGACTTCTGTTTACACTCCTACGACGTCAACTCGTAGGGAAATATTCGCAGAGGATCATCCAGCGCCTGATATTCAAACATCCAATAGGATTTGAGGGGACTTGTGGTTGAGAAATTGAAGTTACGTGTCAGGAAGAGGACAAATTTAAATCTATTGAGAATGGTTTTATATCCAGACTAAAAATGCCACATGCAGTGACATCAGTCTGGCAACTGGAGTGGCTTTTGCTTGTCTGCCGAATGTGTCATGCGGGGGAAGGTTTATAAATATTATCAGCCAGACCAACAGAAGGTGTTCTCCTTACCTCCCCGAGAAGACATATGCAGACCACCTGGATACAATTGACAACCTTTATGAGCCCGAAAACTAATACGAAAAGCCAGATCACCATGAGAGGGGGTCGTCTAAAGGCCTCCTTGTGACAGTACAAGACCGGGGCGCTTTGCTGACACACTCTCTAGGGCGTTGGGTTCCCAGCTTCAATAACTCAAACAAATGTAAGCGTAATCTGTCTCTTTGGATTCTGTGCCTGGCAGGGGATCAATAAAAACAGTCGTGCTATCCAAATCATATATCTCAACAGACTATATTTTACCGCCAAGCTGGCCGTGAATAAAAAAAGGGGAAAAAATTACGAAAATGTTCGCCCACAAATATTATATGATTGGTGCACGATACAGCAAGAGGTGGAACAACTCGCCTACAAATTCGATGATTAATCACAGTTTCAACTGACCAATGATTTGGGATACACAGACTTTGATATCATTTCGCGCTCCCAGTGGAAACGTTCATGGCGATTGAAGAAGAGCGGAAACGAGGTGGTCTTAGGTCAGTGAGAACAACATAAAATAAAGTCGAACTTCCCTAAGTCGAATTTTAAGGGACCATTGTTTATTAGGAATTGTGTAATTTTTGTTTGGGTTTCTTTTCTACAAAATCCTCCGCGAAATATTCAGTCACAGATACTGTCTGCATCTATGAATATGGAATTTTAATACGTCGCAAAAAATACGAGTATAAGAAAAACGGAACGATTAATCAGAGTTCGCGATAAAAGTTCGGTTAAGAGAAATATTCGAGTATCACTAGATCGATTTAGAGAAGTTCTACTACTCGACCAAGCCCATAAAACTTCTCGATTGACAGCTGCAGTTTCCAAGTAGGGAAGGAGTTTGTCTACCTCTGTAAACTTGAACCCCCCCAAACGACATTCTGGTGTAGATATGACGCAGAACCACCCTTGGCAACCGAAGCAGCTCGGCTCAAAACTCCTGACCAGATGGTCCCAAATCGTGCTCTCAAATGCTCTTATTTTGCTAGGTCTGCTATATGGAGTCGAAAGATGATCGATAAGCAAAACAGCAGAATTGATTCTAAGTGGAGTCGAAGGAAAAATTCTACGTCGGGTATATTGTCTCATCTGCGAGGGAGCTGAATGGAGCAGAATACATAACCGCGAGCTGGTGAGTTGAAGGCACAAGTACTCAGGTGGATGTAGTTCAGAAAGCAAAAATCCTTCGACTGCACTGGCTTGGCCACATCGAACGCATGGACACCAATACTCCAGGGTCTTCGAATACGAGCCTCATGAGAGTGTTGCATCAGGCTAAGCGGGAAGCTTTAGTGTCGAGGCAAGGATGATAGGACACATGTGGTTGCACGGCTAAGCTCGTCGGATGGTGTAATTGAAGTTAAAGTGAAGTTATTAGTTAAGATATTGTGAATTACTTATTCAATTCCTTTTCTATGTTGAGCATACAAATTTCGATAAGAGACAACAAGGAGAACATTCATTTTTGTTTCTTCACAGGCCGTAAAGGCTGCCGCAACAAGATTAAGACCGAGCCTCCAATAGTAAGACCAGGTAATGGCGCTCGAAGCAGGGCGTCCGTAGTCGATGGAAGGCGCCTATTGCTCATGCACAGACTCTCCATGAGTCACTGAGCTGATAAGTAGGTAAGGTTAGGTAGAGGGGCTGCTAGTGCATTCACCAGCACACTCAGACCATATTGGTCCATTGAGATACCCCTAGTCAAACTACTACCACTCATTGACTACTCCAGTGATAGTGCCATTAATTTGATCCCAACGGCGAATGGTGACTGGACCAGATTTGAAAACCAGATAAAAGCGTATGGACTTTGCTTTCACTGGAATTCGAACTGGGGACCCCGCTTACCAGGGGCAGGCACTCTACCCAATGCGCCATCCAGTCGTCGAGCTGATAAGTAAGTAAGTAATGATGTTGGCAACGGTTAAGAGGCTTAAAGCAGCGTACCCATGTCAGACAATCATATCCATACAAGCCGGGTTACATCAAAGATAAAATCCAAAGTGTGCCACATTCATTAATTACAGCATTCAAGAACCAATTCCCGTTCTGCGAACCAACTCACATTCCACCAGAATTGATGAGGTTCAATTTGGACGAACTTCTGCATGCTCAAATAAATGCGCTGACGCTCGTAGCTCGGTCGTAGATGCGACATTATTTGTCTAAGTTCTCAATCGCAAAAACCAATTACTACCAGACAAGCAGACTTGTTAAAATGTAAATGCCTGGAATTCGAAGAGTCGATGGGTATGCCTCTCGCTGCAATCGCCATCTAATTGTGTCTAGCCATGCATACATGTGGATGTACAATGTTGCGACACAATTGCCTGCATGTACATGTGTCAGTGTATTAATTCAACGGTCGCGACGAAGAATTCGCTTCGGTTTCACAAGTCTTGTGAAGCATACAAATTGTCTAATCGTCTAACAGAAGGGGATGTGCACCCTGTTGGCGGCACACTTCGAGCCAATATCCAGATAAGAGTAATGTCACATTTCAAGGCCAAATGAGTTACATAACCCATTGAATTTGAATCCTCCTCCCACCACAACCGAAAATACACATCGATCTTGTCTTGCCAAAGAAATCACACTTTATTCACATTAAGAGGCAATTAACATCCAATCATTCATAAGGACGTTCATAACATAAACATTATCACCCACAAACCAGGTTTACGTCTGTGACAACGAAACGCAATGCTTAACCAACCGCAACCGCACAGAACCCGCTCTGACAAGAGTAAATGTTCAAAGAATTACCTCCACAGGACATGGCCAAGGAGGAAATCTGAACGCTGGCGTCACTGGTATGAAATGTCAATTTATGATGCCTTAAGTGGGATAATATCACTCCATACTTGCCAACACACTCCAGGCACTTCTTGTTGACCCCCCCTGCGAGGCGGGCAGCTGACAAACGATTTTCACCTCAAGTATCCCATTCTCTGAATGTCCTGTATTCACACACTCACTTTCGATGTGAATGGCCCGTAAATTTAAGTTGCGGTTAACCGTGTGATATGTCCATTTCGGTGTCCTTTCCGAGCAGGTCATACTGGTAATAATTTCTTGTTATTTTCTTTTCTTTGTTTTTGGTTCGCTTCGTTTGTCCTGACAGAATGTGCAAGCACAGGTGACCCCCAACCGTGGCGAGTGCGGAGACAATATGAGTTTATGAAATAGTCCTTGTGTCTGTCTGTTGAGCGAGGGTATGGACACTACTTAGACAATTGACTTGCCTCACTTATTAACGAGAAGAAGGCGGATCGGATCGAAAGCAGGTAAGGAGTGCTTCGGTGTTTCGGTGCTTTCACGTTTATCGATTGCCACATATGGAACTGAGCAATGCGATAACATTCTCGCTTGTGTTCATAAAATGTAACTTAATCGAGTCTGTGTCTGTGGCAATCTACGAAGTGTTCGTAATTAATTATTTAGTTCGCCATGTCAGACCTTTATTGAATTATGGATGTGGACTTTGAATGAGAATTGTTTTGTAGGACCCTCACTTAGGTGCACGTATGTTTGTGAAACAATTGCCTAGCAATGAGAGATGAAATAAATTGTCTACCATGTGGGTACTAATTAGTCTTGACGTCAGTTGAGATGTGCTGTGGTGGGGGCTAGGTCTGCAGGAAAAGTGGCTGTTATTCAACTTATTTACAATTTAATAGTTCGCATAGATTCTTGGAACTTGTTGGACATTACGCTTAAGGGCGATGTAGGTGAAAAATAAGTTTCACAGTAAAACTTCTCAAAAGCGGACACCTGCAGGGCATCTAACTCGTCCGTTGTGATGAGGTGTCCGTTTTCGGGCGGCAATTAAATTATTTCTGAAAATAAAATGCACTTCCACTCCTTCTTTTAATGTGAGCGATTTTTTACTAGACAATTGAAAAAAAGCTTTACACTCTCAATTTCGTGAATAATTCATTTTCCTATTTAAATTTGTAATATCTACTATATAGTTAAAGAAGACGACTGGATGATGCGGTTGGTAGAGTGCCTGCCCCTAGTTAGCGGGGTCCCCGGTTCGAATCCCAGTAAAAGCAAAATTAATACGCTTTTATGTGGTTTTCAAATCTGATCAAATTAACGTCACTATCACTGTAGTGGTCAATCAGTGGTAGTTGTCTGACTATGGGTATCACAAACGACTAATATGGTCTCAGTGTGCTGGTGAATGCACTAGCAGCCCGCCTACCTAACCTAACCTAATGTAGTTAAAGACATAAATAAATTGTACACTCAAATGATGTCAATTGGGTTCCAAAGCACATACAAGTCATCTCACACTTACTGTTTCTAATGGCTTAGGCATATTGGAATGTGGGAACACAATAAGGAGAAAATATTTGTCTCAACAGACGCTGGGTGGTCTTACATTTGTTCTTATAAGCTTTTAGTTATATAGAGCAGGGAATGCGTACATACAACATTTTTCTGTCTCTTACACGTTCGTTTAGGATTCGTGTGTCCGTTGGAGTAATACTGCTCAAAAGGCGTTCAAATGCAAATCGACATCCGGTAGGGGAGAGGGCACACCTTTGAACGTGGGGTACCCTTGAACACCAAAAACAAAATTGTACCTTGTCGGTGCCTCCTTTCAATGATAGATATAGGACCAAAGGACCGTTGTAAAAGGGTTGACATAAACGTATAGCCCCATCCACATGCCAGAGGTGTCTTTTAAAGAGGGATGTCCGTAATGAGAAGTTTTTCTGATACGAACTACAGGAGTCATCGCCAAATGAAAGCCCAACAACGCTGCTGGTGGACTGCTTGCCGAACGTTTCATAGCAGCTAATAAGCTGATCTGGTCGGATAAAAGTATCCCCGACAGATGGAACCCCAGTATCGTTTGTCGGATCCCAAAGAAAGATGGTCCAAAGAACTGCTCAATAACTGTGAGGGTTCATCCCAGCGAAATCCACCATCGACCATATATTCACATATTAACAAATCTTGGAAACTACTGAGGGGTTTCAACTCGATACCAACCATCTATTCATCGACCTTTAAGCTGCGTATGACTGCATTTATAGAAAAGAGTTGCACGCTCATTGTCTAGATTTAGCATGCCTGCAGGACTTGTCCCTCTTTGGAGAATGACGATGGAGAATGCCCGTTGATCAGTTAAGGTCTTTTAAGACTTCACCGATGTTAAAAAAGGATTAAGACAAAGCGGCGCACTGTGAACCGATGTTTTTTAATAGAAGATCGGGCGTAAATCAAACGTAAAGTTTTGATGCACATCTTCCACAAATCTGTGCAACTGCTCGCATAGGCATGGATCGGAGGGACACAGCGGATTATCGGCCAGGCGGGCTGATGTGAGGATGGAGAAAGAAGAGTCTAAGATGGGACTTACAGCAAGAAGGTAAAAAAAAAGTATGTTGTTATAAAAAAGGTCCACTAACAAGTAGGTCTTGGACAAAGCGTTAATACAAGCTAGCAAAATGGCTCTGAAGTTGAGCATAATGGACCCAACACGTTGGTTTAAGTGAGTCTCGACCAGTAGGCCAGTTAATTTACCCACCTACCTAGGCTCTGAAGTGAATACAATCAGTGACGACACCGACGATAAAACAAGTGACCAACCTTGGCATTTGCTTTGTGTCAGTCCCTGGAAGGCAAATGAGGGCTAAAACATTCTGACGAAGGCCCAAAATATCCCAAGACCTTGATAGTCCCGGACCAGCTGTAGACGCAGAAGCATGGACACTATCTAAAACCACCTCGATTTAACGTGCGTAGCTGGAAGCAAAAGACCATGCTGGATAAGGATGCATGTTGGCTGATGGCCCCCTGGACCTTAACGCCACACAGATAAGAGGAAGAAGGACTTAACCGTAAAGATCAGTGGCCCTCTCAATGTAAAAACTCACAGAAAACGTTAAACTTTGTCACTGCGTTTTGCTTTCAAGAAATGTGTTAATGGCATCATCAAATTTAAAACTTCGGGCCATGATATGTTTGATCGCTAGAATAGCTAAGTCACAGTAAAGTGCACGTAGCTTCATAAAATCCCGGTCTCATAAAATGTCTTAAAAGCAATTTTCTTCATTCCGAGGAAACGCAATCGTAGTTGGTCAAATCACTGTGACAGCAGCTCGTTAAATGAGGTTCCTCGTATGCGATCAAAAGGAATCTTGGCACGGAGATAGGAAATAACCGACGCTGCCTGCCCCGATGCTATGCTTTACCATCTTTTCCTTATTTGTTCGTCTAAGCCTATAGATTCCTCTTTCGAAGCAGACCTCGATCCTCGGAGCGGTGGCAAAGGATGGATAGTGACCAAGGCAGCATTTGCGACGGTTAGTTACCCTATTTGCGAAGCGACGGATAAACTTTTGCTGACAAGAATTGTTTTGTCAATGGCTCTCTGACTTGACTGAAGACTTCCTATGGTATCGCATTTACTGCTTTTATACGATAGAAACGCAAAATGAAGACGAGGATCGCATTCAAGTCAATTTGACAAAACCATGTCGAGTTCACCGCTAACCACCCTGGCGTTGCAATCATTAACTCAATCCAGAACAATACATGCGCACTTTTCGGTCCATCCGCTGAGTGTTATGGGACAGCTTTCGCGATCTCAAGTCCATTTATTAAACCTTGGGTTCCGTGTATGGATGTAATGATCAGATTCCAAGAAGATCGCTTTAAGAACCTTTCCAGAAAGTGGAAATCGAACGATTAAATCTGTGAACCCACGCAGTAATCAAATCGTCTTTTAATCATTCTTCTGCTCCTCACTTTATGTGCATATTATCATGCCCAGTGGCCATGTAGTCAGTAAATATTTAAACCAATCCATGTGTAAATTGAAATGCAAAAGGAAAAAAGTAAATAACAAATTTCCAAGGCACACACTTAAATTGACTTCCTAGAACATCTCAGTGCCCATCGATTAGTGTGCAAAACCAATCTGTACACTCATCTATCATCCGCAGGGTAATTCTTCTTTCGCGTCACTGAATTACGATTCGAAATGAATTTATCAGTAGAGCACGTTGTGGTCGTGGTAAATTGAAGATGTTTTTGTCACTCCGCCTTCATCGCTCCCGCGCTCTCGCTCTCTCTGTCTCCGTCTCCTTCATCGAGTGTATTTTTATTTCCTCAAAGCCACAAGCCAAGATACTGAACAACAAGGATGGAAGTCTTAAATACCCGTCAAGGCGGAGGGAGATGAAAATCAAGAGTATACCTAAACGCAAAAAACAAGTGCGTTGCTGATGCTGTTGGAAAAAAAAATTTATCTGAGAAAATTTTGCCCCTAAAACATCCATCAGCACGTCTCACCCATGACATTTTATTTACCTCAAGCGAAGAAAATCCTCCTTAAGGATTCAAGGATCCCCACTAAATGTTGAGGGCCAAAGGAGACGCCACGAGGAGAGGGAACAAAAATTGAAAATTTAATTTTTCCACCCTGTCAATGTCACGTCGTTGTCATGCCAACACTTCGGTCCTCGACTCGGTTTGGCTTTGGCTCCCTATTCTGACGCTGCGTGGATGTGTTGACACACATATTTCGTTCCAGCTGCTGCGTCAAATTATGACATCAACTTTCGAACGGAACGGAAGATAGTCCCTAGATGTGTTTTATAACGAAATTATATACATACATACACATGCAGACATGTAGGTGTGCTTGCATGCATTTGTATGTTTATCGACCGAAAAAATGCATAAGAACCCGTTGAAAGGGGGTGACGGAAGCAGGGACGAGGGATAGCATGGATAGCTTGGCATTGAAAAAGCTATTTTTATGGACTCCACGACAGCCATGCAAACGAGTAAATTGCGTCCCAATGGACTGATGCAGAGGCTGGTTGATGTGCGCTTTGGAAAATTATATGTTCCGCTATCGTTTGGAATTTTAGATTTTATTCCGGCGAAGATGTTGCCCGTCGCCGCCGCCATTGCCGTTGCCGTTGCCGTTGCCATTGCCGCTCTCCACTTGCCCCGATGTGCTGTGTCCTGTGGCACATGCTGGAAAAGCATTTGAACGTCGAACCGATGGAACTTTTCTCCCACAGACCACGTTCATTTGGTTCCCTTTGGGCCAGGCATTATGTGAAAGGAGTGGAAGAGAATGTCTGAAATTTTTATGCTATTCTCTGTGTCTGCATTTTTTAACTCCTTCCTGGGTTTCATCTTCGCTATTTTTTCCTCCATTTTCTACTTCCAGGATCTTTTTTTTTTTTTTGTTGGCTCCTTTGGTTTTCCGATTTCCTTAGAGTTTTAAAGGATGAACGTTTGAATTGTGAGGGTAACGGATATTCTATACGTTAGCTGCTCACTTGCCTTTTACCCTACGCCATGGGTGGATAATTGCACTCGTGCTTGAATGTGGGGAAGTGGGGCAATCCTTGGAAGAGGTTCATAATTCAAAGATGAGATTTTGGTTTCCTTGAAAAGTGGTTGAGAGAGTGGATGAGAGTGTTTCACTTCAATCTTCAAGAACGATTGAAGGTGTCTAGACGAAACTAATGTTTCATTTTGTCTCGCTCCTTTAAGGGTGCATGCAGTTCGTGGCTGGATAATCTCTTCATGGGATAATATTTGTGAGGATGAAGATATCCTGTGGTCCAGTGTGTACCTAGTTTGGGATACTTTGTGCAGTTTCTTGTCGGGAGTCTTTATAATTTAATTGTTTACAACTTTGGATTTTTTGGTGGGATATTCGAAAAGGGCTACGTGGGTGAATGCAACCACACAAGCCTTCCCTGCCAGAACGATATTAATGTGTTGGTGCCAGGTTGTGCCAGTGGTGGCAGAAAAGGAAGGATGGAAATAAAGAACAAGGAAGGAGAAAGGAAATTGTGTGGTTTATATTTATTATTTAAGCTTCCAGATCACTGAGGCAATACTTATAATTATAAACTTAGTATTTTGCTTACAATAGCTAGTGCCAGGAGAACGGCAACCAGGTGGCAGGTGACAAAAGCAAAAACCCAAATTGTTCACAAAGAAAAGAATATTGTGTTTATTTCTTAAAAAGAAAAAAAATGGAAAACTTCTGGTGCTTATGCGACTAGTTCATTCCAGGGATGAACGAAGGCTTTACCCCTTGGTGGATCGCCTGACCCTTTCACCCCGTGTGACGTAACAAGTCGAAGAAGAGTGTTTTTCCTTTATGAACTTGTTTTATTGAAAACATTCGTTCATTAAACATTCTCAACACCTTGTTCAGTTAAAATTAGCGACGACCACTATCTAGTCTTCGAGTAGATGATAAAAGGCCTATCGAAAAAAAAAAAAAAACTTGGCGGTATACGGACAATACCCACAGAACTATTTTCGGATGTCCTCATCGTCCTCAAATTCTACATCTACTGCTAATCTTTTAAATATGACAATATCGATCAGGATATGATGAAGTAAGAAGAAGTTAAGTCTGGAAAACCCACAGCATCCAGGAGAACTCCCCAAATCAAGAAATTAATCAGTTTATGATTTGATTTTGTTTTTTGTGGTCAATCAAAGTCTTTTCTCTTTCAGAACATAACTCCTCACGATCATTTATGTTTAGTAACGATCAGTATTGACGATACCATAATTCCTGAGTGTGAAACGAGTTTCAATCAAAATAGACATGAAGGCAATCGTTTTTAAATCACTGCACTGCATCTAGTTCACCCAATTCATAAGATTGCTATCTCGAAAAAAGTGCACAAGGGAGTAACGTCAACAACTTCAGCACTCCCTCAATTCTAGGAAATATTGTAGTGTTGACATTTTTTCCGAGAATATGCATCGCAGAGTCGCCATGATCCCGTCTGGACAGATTGTGCAACTCTGCTGATGCATGCAATTATGTACATTCATCCACTATTGAGATGAGAAAAATAAATTTCAGTTGGAAAACTCATCTCAAATCGGCTGGTCTTTTATTTTGTGTCTTCCGGTCTCGTTATTAGGGCGAGTGGATTATATATGTTACGCATATAAGTTAAGTCGCGAAATATTTCTCTCCCTCACATGTGTTTCACGATGGCATCGAAAAACCAGCAACGTTCCCACAAGCGGTAAAACGCTGACCTAGCGTCTGGCGAACCGGAAACAGCATTGCAACCAGCCACATTCCATCACGAACGGCATCCGGAAACCCGAGCGCACCTGTGGGAACGATCCATCAACACGGTGCATGCGAGGCGTATTTAAGGTAGTTGTAAGCGGAATTGTATAGTAGTCTTAACCTAGCGTGTAAGGGGTGCCCAGATAGTAAAAATCAAAATTTTTAAGAATAAAACACAGAAGTGTTTAATTTAAACATAGCATATAAGCGCTTGTGTACACGTCCGTAGTATTACTGACAAAGATTAAGTTAGATTAAGTTGTCTTAGGTTTTTTGTTTGTTTTTTATAGGGCTTAAGTTTAGATTTGTGTTAGGTAACAACAAGGATGTATAGAGTGCCAAGTTTATTTTTTCATAGTTTTCATGGCCAGTAAGTCTTAAATAATAAAGTCTGTCATAAGGACAAAAAATAAAAGAAACTTAATATAGGGGACTCTCCCTAAAACTATCTCCAACTCGAACTTTTTCGACATATTTTACATACATTTCCCTCAATTTTCCTTACAAAAACCTCTCTCTAAGTCAAACTATCCCCTAACTCGAACAAATTATGTCAACCCGTGACAATTCGACTTAGGGGGAGTCCACTATTAGTTTAAATGCCGAAAGGCAAATAGTAAGTTAGATTAAATTATCTTAGAGTACCTGCGAAGGGTCAGTAAGATTGTCCTCAAATTTTTTCGAGTTGTTAGATATTAAGATTTTTTATCTCATTTTTGTCTAGTATAAGTTGTCCTGGAGATTCAATAAAAATGAAATAAAAAAAATTGGATCACGAACAGAATTATTTGCCACGTCTTATTATTATTTCCTCAAACTCCTTGGTTTGTTCCATATTTTTTCTTCAAACATACTTTTATGTTTGGGGCTAGTTTTAACAGTGATAAACAAAATACAGATCATTACTAGGAAACTGAAATCCAGATATATTAACCGATGCGCCAGAGAAGTAAGCGCACAAAACAGAAAAAAAATTCCGAAAAAAGGCATAATATCCCTCATCCGAGGATGGAGTTGAGCAGCTTTTGTGCCTCATCTGTCGCAACAAAAATATTCTCACACTTTAAAGGGTAAGAAATGGGGCAGTGCACCCAGTGCATAACCTGGGCATGCACCTCTAAAAAGGATCTATACGTTTAATCTCTGTTTATATCTGTATTAACGTTTCGGATGAAAAAATTTTGTTTTAAATTGTTCTCCTCCACCTTATTTTTTTTTTTACATAAATCATCATGGGTTGCCGTGGGGTAGTGGGTAAGTGCGTCGACTCCTACGCAGAGGGTGCCAGGTTCGATACCCGAATTTACCACCTATCATAATTCACGGTTCCACCTCTTTCGAGTCACTGACAATGCTCAAAGGGTATTCTTATCTAGAAAAAGCTTCTCAACTTCGCCGTTCGGAGTCAGCATTAAACTATACGTCCCTTCAACTCCTGAAAGACCAATAGCACGCACAATACGAGTGGTTGCTGAGAAGCTAGGCCCAGGTCCCTTCGGACTATCGCCCCACCCATATTATATTATTATTATTATAATCTCTGTATTAACAACGTTTCGGATGACGAACCTTTGTTTTAATTTGTTTTCCTCCACCTTTTTTTTTAAATAAATCGTCATCAAAAATTACTTTTTTTTAAATTGCTGTTACAACGTGCACCTGCCTATGTTACAACATGCTCTATCTACGGGGTAAGTTGTAACAGCAGGACTTTTATTTAAAAATTGTAGCCGTCGGTATGTTGAATAATTATATAAATGCGTGAAATAAAGCATTCGTTTTTGATTAAAAAAACGCTTTGTGAATTGTCTCCAAAAATTGTAGGAGCATCATCGATGGTCGTAAAAATTGTTACTTTTTGCCTTGGTTTTCCTTTTTCATTTTTTGTGTGGCGGCTTAGTTCAGGTGGGACCTGAACTGCTCCAACAAACCTGTACCAGCTCCTTCTTTCGCTACTTCTTTTTTCATGATTTCAATTGCGTACACCAAGTTGCTTGGTTGCCTACTCCACTTATGTGTGTGTGAGGTAGCTAGGTAGTAAGTGTAGCTTATCAAAGAAATAGGAACCTAGAGTGGTTTTCCTAGCTGAGGCGAGTGCAGGGCAGCTGCAGAGAAGATGTTACAAAATGTCCTCCTCTTTTTCATCTAGACAGCTGTGTGAGCTTAAACACGGGGACTCCCGGCTGTCGGGAGACGAAGAATCTTCTGGAAGGTGCCAAGATATTGGATCTACAGTCAGTCCTCTGGCTAAAGTCATGTCGAATTTTCTCCTCCGGACAACATGAAGATCGAATGCAGAACTTTAATTTGTTGCTCCAAACAACAGACGGCCATGTGAAAAGTCTCGCAATAAGACACGCTTAAAATAAAATTGAGCTGTCATGTTCACTTGGCCTAAGTATTTCTCATGTCTTGCCCAAGGTCTCAGTATATTCCATTGCAGTTTCGCTCTATTTTCGAAGTCGTATTAAGCATTCGAAAACAGGAAACATCAGAAAACTAACGAGACGCCAGTTCAAAGATGTTACAGAAAAGCTGCTACCAACGCAAACAATTTCATCGAATAGTTAATGACTCTAAACATTGCAAAAGGTATGATCATCCAATGCTTCCCATATTGTGGTTTGTGAGTACAAAATAACAGAATAGTCCTTCAGACCAGATTCTGCCCACCAGCATAGACTTCCAAAGAATCACAACATGACCAGATACACACTCAATGGCTAACAATAATCACTGAATTCCATAACATTCAGCAAATAATTTACCTCAAATCAAATATAAAAATAATCGATATTTCCACCCACAAGTTTTATCGCGTAGCGTAAAAAAAAGCGATAATATTTCACGCAGTCTCACCAAACAATATTCGCCTATCCCATTAGAAGTTTATGTTCCATTGAACACGTATTCAACCATACAAGTCATTGACTCTCGGCACCGCAATCGGTTATGAACAATCTAAACTCTCTCTCATATGGTCCTACGGCTGGTCACTACACGCACTGTACGCAAGTTTGTGCGTGCATATAGCACCGGGGGAGACGGTGCTCACTCCCCCTCCCTAAACGTCCACAACTAACAGAGAGAATAAATTTTGTATAAATAACCTACAACATCATAATAATCATCAACAATTCCACCCTCACTCTCACCCTCGGCCACGGCCTCATCGTCAACCCAACTCCTACCCTCGAAAACAACACCATTTGTAATTTGCTATCG
Source organism: Eristalis intricaria (assembly GCA_964034865.1). Taxonomy (NCBI): domain Eukaryota; kingdom Metazoa; phylum Arthropoda; class Insecta; order Diptera; family Syrphidae; genus Eristalis; species Eristalis intricaria. The sequence goes on along the minus strand of OZ035877.1, from coordinate 60,368,917 downwards.
ATATGCTGCTGCTGGCAAATATGAAATTCCAACACAAATTCCACAAACATGCCAAAGAATAGCAGGACGCTGGGAAGGTGTCTATCATGCAGTCCCCCCCATTTTCACCCACAATCGTTCTTATCACACACTCACACAGACCCCATCGTGTGTTGTTGTATGTGTTTCTAATCAGAATCCTCGATATGGATGAGGAAATGAGGATCCGGTATTCGTATTGGCTTTAATAATATTTCATTAAAGGAGGACGACCATGCTCAGTCCTTTAACCGGTATTCTTCCCTGTATGATGATCTTTCGACCTCCTCCAGCACGGTTCGTCTTTGCAATAAAAATAATTAATAACCATGCAAAACTCAACTTCTTCTTGACTTCTTCCTCCCTATGGTTTATTGCAATCGGGTCAATCAATATCTTATATCCGTTCCACACGGCACACACACGCACACTCGCAGGAGTATAAATGCTATTCCTTTCGGTTTCTTTTCATCGCTGGGACATGTGTGTTTGTACGCATCTTGTCTAGGTGGATAGGTGGAGTTGCGGCTGGTTTGAGGGATTAAATCGCTCGATATGTGTACTTTTTTGTTCTGCTACGTTTCGTGTTCAATTTGTTTTTACTTTTGCTTGTGTCCATCCCCTCGTAATTCAATTACTAGTCGATATTTTATTATGTGCTACCGAGGAGAATTCAGTCCTGCCGACAGGGGTGACGATGAAAGACAAGGGTCTCTGAGAGGATCTGCTAAGTTGGAGTTGGAAACTTCACACAGAACATGCACGCGGAGAAGAGATTAGACGCATTGATTATCCACAGGACCACATGAAAATATGCTCGATATTAGTTCCAGCTTGGGTCCATCCCTCGGACAGGGGGTTGATTATTTTCTATTTGAATAGAACTAATTGCTCTCTTTGCCAGCAAAGCCAACGGCAACCACACCACCACCGCAACCACAATCAACCTGCGCCTGTGACCGACGACGACGCCACCGCCACGCCGCCATTGCTGCTGCTGCTCCTGCTGCTGCTCGCGTATGTTGGGCGCGTGTGGGCATTAAATTTTCCGGATTATTCCTGCGGCACGATAATGACATGTTTTGTACAATTGACGTTCGAAAACAATGGCGGTAATTTAATAGTGAGTACTTTCCACCTCCGTACACACCGCCACACTATCAATTGGTGTTCTTCGTTCCCGACGAAATGAGGGTGGTTTGCTGCTGTGGCACGCAGCTAACGGCGAAGGGAGCATTTTAGCCACAGGCTGTACACCAGCCAGTTCGATTAGATGGGAGCTGAAGAAGAAACTGGGTGAATACTCGCATAGTCTGTGGTTTGCAATTTAGCAAAAATTCAATTATGTAATTGGCAAGTTAATTACAGTTTCCGTGGGAATATTTAATTGACGGCTTGACAGTGCACATGTGTTATTTATTTCTTTTTTGCTTTTTTTTGTGTGCACGATGTCCGACATATCCCGGCCAAGTGGATGATATAATTGCTTCAAGGATCACTTGGTTGCATTTAATTAATTAACACCGGTGCCATATGTATGTGTGCAAGTGAAGGGTGAGGAACACATTCCATAATGAAGTTAAAATTTTGATTGCGATGAATGGGTGGTGTCACAGGCATTCACTCCATATTTGAACATGGTAAGCTTGGGCTTTGCTTGATGAAAGACTAACATGGACGTTGAAAAACAAGCATTTTCCACTTGCGAGGGTGGTCGATAAGCACTTGTGGCAATTTGTTTCTCCGTTTAGCTAGCGATGCACTTGACCTAGCAATGATCCAACTTAACCCGCCTGAAAAGTACATTTTCTGGAGGTCTCCAAAATAGGCCTCCATGACGGAGATAACATCCTTATTCATAAGCTGAATTTTAAAGTTTGGAAACAAAAAGAAGTCGCATGGGGCCAAATCTGGAGAATACGGTGTACGGGGTAGCAGTTCGTAGCCTAATTCGACAAATTTGCTCGTGCCGATGGTGGAGGTCTTACGTTTGTGATCGTTGGCCGGAGTGGGCGGTACCAATTACGTAGACACCTTTCTCATGCCCAACATTTATTGCAGGATGTGACCACTCAGGGTTTTGAAATGCCTACTCTCCAGATAGCGCGACCTCTGGATAGTTGTCTTCAATTTCACACGCCAAGTTGGTTGAGGTCCATTTCCACCTGGATGCGTCACCTTAGTCGCGGGCGTCCAGGGGACGTGCGTTGTCACACAGGTTCGCAATCGAACACCCTTCGGGCCGCAGCTGAGTTGTCCATACACTCTTCATGGCCTGGCCTCTTTAGGCGTTGGATCCGCAGACGCCTTGTTGGAATCAAGTCGCCATACAGCCTGTACAGTCTGTGATTAAATCTAATCTTCCCAAAAGGACTGGCATGATCTGTGTCTTATATAAAGTCAGCTTGGTCCTTCGAGAGATGGCTCTATTACTCATCTACTTCTTAGGCCCATAAAAGCGGTGGCTGGCAAGAATTAATCTGCGTTTTATCTTGGTTCTGGTATTGTATGTACTATTTATTTCGAAGCCTACGTAGACGAAGAAACTGAATACCTCGAATCTCACTGAGATACTCTGTCCAAGACGACGATGTTGTATGTCATTTCTTGAAAACAGCATATACTTCGTTTTGCCCTTGTTAACCGCTTGACCCGTTTAAACCGGTTCCATCTCAATGTCAGTAAACGCTTTATTGGCGCCTCGCTCTGGTCTATCGATCACGACAATGTCATCCGCGTGTGCTAACAGTTGTACGGACTTCTAGAAAATCATGCCGCCAGTAATGTCACCGGTTATCCAGTTTCCTTACTTAGCAAGCAAGCAGACGCCTAAAACTAAGATTGAGACTAAATTTTGGCGGATGTTACACGATCTAGCTTGACTTATCAATATGCCGGTGAAAACCTGTCAAGGTGATGTGTCTTGATTGCACTTTTTAGGGATTGCACCAGTTTAAGGTTAGCAATAAGTCAAAGGTTGTATTCATTGCCCGCGGCGGCCATGTCTCTCTGTCGGGCGCCATTAGGTAGCTAATATCCTTTATGACTCCCTCGATTGTGGCTTAGTGGATCTTTGCTTTTTTTGTTTTGATTCCTACTCCGGGGTGCCAGGTTCAATCCCTGAATTTACCATCTTTCATAATGCACACATCCACTCCTTTCGATAAATGCTCAAATTGTAGGCCTGCTTAGAAAAAACTTCTCAACTTGACTCAACACCTCACTCATGCCAGGACAATACTGCTTCCTCATTAGCCCCATTCTCAAGACTAGGCTCCGTGGCATTTTCTATTTTGATCATATACAAAGAAATGCATCGAAGGTAAACAGATGTTCATCAAATTAAGAATTAATCAGAATTTGAGAAATCATATTTTTTGGAAGGGTTAACAAAGTCGAGACTACTCGTTACGAGCAGGAGTGATTCCTATCAAGGCCGGGTCCATGTCCATCACCATGACGCCGCCCATATCACCACGTCATGACCAACTATAATATGATCCAATGGACGTTCAGAGAAGACGATGTTACGGAAAATCCTTGCGAAAGTTAAAACCATCTTCCAGATGCTTCCCGCCTGAGTCCATGTGAAAGTTGCGTTGCTATTTAGCGAAACTTTCACAATTCCATGTCCTTCCTCTGCAACTCCTCATAAACTCTGCTTTTCTTCAAACTTTTCTCAACAAGGGCCCACATACAGACATCATCCCCCGACAGAGTGTAAGAGAACACAACACAAACCTAAGATGTCCTTACGTTGGCTTCTCGCTGAAAAAGAAAAACGTCGCTATAGAAATCGTGTTATAATCTTGTGCAGAAACCAGAGAAATGATTCCTCAACAGAGCAGCCATTAGAAGCATTACATCTCGTCCCTTGGATAACTATTAAATTCAACTTCAAAATCTCAAATTTCCTTCAATGTCTTCTCGAGTACAGCGGTAAACTTTCACATTTACGTACACACACACGGCCTGCGTACATATGTAATTACGAAATGAGGCTGAATGATGAAGAAGAAAAAATTCAATAAATCAAATGAAACCATATCCTCACGTCATAACCACAGGCATTCCATTTGCTCTCTTAACCTCCACCTCAGGTTGCGAGTGTCCCCATATGCACGGGGAACAAAACGAAAGGAGCAACTGTTTGAATTAACGGCCCCACCTTCATTCTAGATACGACCGTATTTTCTTTTTCTTTTTTTTTTGGTTCCCTCCCTAACATTGAATTTTGATACACACGACAGAGATCAAGTTACTCACGATCCCACTTAGTTGACTGGGGTTAAAAGACACTGCTGCTTTGACTTGGCAAAGCAGATAAGCTCGAACTTTTATCACCCTCGACGGAAGCGTATGTAAAACACACAGAACTCATATACATATACAATCGGAATTCCGTAAAAGCATACAAGTGATGCATCAGTAAGCAATTACTCCCAACCCCCGGTGCCTGTCATGGCCATACGCACACATGCAGCGCAGGGATGCTGCGGATAATAAAATTCATTGCCTCCCATCAAAAAGCCATCCACCAAACAGTTGCAAACTGGTTTTTTAGAGATGCCGCGAACGAGATACGAGTATTAGCTTTCATTTCGACTCCTTTTGTTTTTCCGAGATGACACTCTCAGCGGTTTTCCCCCTCGCTCGCGGATGCAAGGTCCGTAACCGCTGGCAGTGCGTCGCGTGAACGATTCACGAACCCTTAAAACTAATTTATGCACCCACATCGTCTCGAGAGAAAGAAACACCGAAATCCATTTCAAGTTTCGAAACATATAAACCAGCAAAGCCTGTTCACTTTTCGGTTTTTCATTTAAAATTGCCGTTGTCGGTCGTCCCCGATGCGGCGCGGCGCTATGACGTGGCGGAAGGAGTACAAAGCAGCGAACAGCAACAAGAGCGTTTCAATAAATCGTTACTCTTACGTGAATTCGGCACATAAACTTGATGAAATATTATCTAGGCCCTTGCGCAGGCACACCCGACACCCACTCTGGTCTGTTCGCCCGCACATCTTGAGACCAAGCCTTGGTATTACGCCGCCGCCGCCACCGCTGAGCTGAGACGGCGGAGGGTGTGAACGAAAAAAAAGTAGTATCCTAGTGTATTAATTTGTGTGTGGCATAATAATAAAAAGCAATTTTCGGGAAGGATTTTTGTTCCTCTCATTTTTACGAGCGGGGGGGCTACGTCCTCCGGAATTTAACACACCGCCCGATAGCATGCGAATCCCCTTCTCCTATTCTCCCTTTCGTGGCGTGGTGTGCGGCACTCATTTTAGGTCCGCTCATGATGGATACCGGCAGCCGTATCAAAGAATTCCGTGTTGACAGTAAACATTCGTTTAAGCTGTGAAAACACGCAATTTTCGTTAGCATGTCTTGATAAGTTATCCCTTTCGCTGCGAGGAAACAAATACTCCACCATTCTTTCGTCGGTGATCCTACTGAATTATTTTTTTGGTGGGTGGTGTGAAGTGTATCAAGCTACTTGGCCGAAACTGTGCGAGAGTACCTACTAAGTATGAGTGCGATAAGGTGCGTGCCGAGCGACTACAGATGTCAGCTTACACCGACAGTAACACACTGGAGGTAGGTGTAAATAAATTCTCGGCTTTTGTTAGCTTCAATGAGTTGCGTTTTGTCACGAATTTGTCGCGTTCTATCCCCGACCTCCCTCCCCATCACACACACACAGGCAGAGGCGACTAGGCTTTAAGGTCTGTCGTGGTGGCATGGCCTTCCGTTCTGTTTGTGTGTTCATAATAAAAATTCATTATCCTTGTAATTCTTTTATACAGCTTTGCTTTCATAACAAAAACGAATTAAATGAGAATGGTAACAGTAACACAGCCCTGAAAGGATAACATGAATTGTTCTATGATCTGTTGAAAGTGTCGTAAAACAAAAGTCCTGGGAGACACAGCAATGGTGGTAGTAAACTTGCTTAATTGCTGCCTTTCATTTCAAAGCCGGTCGCCTTGACTGGAGCGGCCATGGAGCGCGTACTGTAATTAGGTTTATATTTACACGAGCCTTAGTCGTAGACCTTATTAGGCAAAGCAACCATCAGCGACTGTTGTATTATGTGACCCATTTTCATTTTTCACTGTGCCTACGAAACCGAGCGGAATTTTTCTCTTTCTTGTGTTTGCAAAAGAAAAGTGTACCACATGCACGTAAGGCACTGGTGATGTTCAGGGCTGGTACACCGCTTGTATAGAAGGTATCCTCACGCAAGGAAATAGGTCCTCGTCGAGAGCTGTGTAGTTGCAATTTACGATTGCGAATGCGAAGCAACCTGGTGCGAGTAATAATTTAAAATGCTCCTCGTTCAAGCTCAGCTACTTTTGAATGCGTTAGTTCCCATTCGCTGGGTAAGAAGATTAATTAGTCCTGCCTCCCCGTGTCGTTGCGATCCTTCGAAAGGAGTCCTCACGCAGACAGACACTACACAGGAAGGAGTATCAATGCGAATATGAATATGACGGTGGGTGGGCTTGGGCATGGGCTTCCTTGAGGTGGATGATAATTACCAATGAATGGTGGCGGTGGTGGACTGCTGCCAGGGTGGTGGAAAATCGCTTTCGTGGTAAGTTATATTGTGTTGATTTGACTAGAGCTTGCCCTGTCGGTGATAGTTACAGTTAGAGGGGTGGTTTTCGGTTTATTTGTAAAAGATTACTTTTGCGTGCGTGGAACTGCGGTTCGGGCGGTCGGAGTCGACGCAAACAATTCCCTCTTTAATTAATTGAAAATATTCCTTGGGTCAACGAGTGTAATTAAAAATTTAAGAATTTTGTCATTAAATTTAATCACCGAGGGTATTATTAATTTACACCGGAACAGCCGAACGGTTATAAATTATCATTTCGGACACGTGTGGGGAAGGAAGAGGAATGCCTTCGCAAATACAATAAATTATTTGTTATGGCCAACAGATTTTTGTGCTTACGTGGGGAAATACGTGTGCAGAAGTGCATGCGTATATGAACAAATAATTGCCGGCCTACCCCCTGTCGGGTGCATCGTCCAGCAAACAGTTGTGTGTCATATACACAAAAGGGGAATGGAAACTATTTATTTTTGTCATAATTTTCGCAAGCAAACAATTGAAGGTTCTCATTGTCGGTGGTTGGTAACTCTTACAGGCAGACAGCCTTTAACAAATGTTTTAATTGCGTTTGTATGCATAGCCCGCCCTTATGGTAAGCCACCATCCAGTGCGTGCTAGGCATGTTCGGCTGGACTGACCTACAAAACATCAGGCTATAGTTAAGGAATTTTACAAATTTGATTCTGTCTGTTTTCTCGTCAAGCATTTGAAAAACATTTGATTTCTATGCAGCAAGTGATAATACGGTGGACTCTCCCTAAGTCGAATTTCTGTCTTACTCGAATTCTGTCGGCATACTTTCACATTTTTTACATTTCTTTCAATTTTCAAAAACATCTCTCTAAGTCAAACTCCATCGAAATCGAACAAATTCTGTGACTATCCCGTGACAAGTCGACTTAGGGGGAGTCCACTGTATATAATCATAGATGGCGCTAAAATCCGAGAGGAACCTGGGCACAGCTTCTGCCAGAACTATTAGTGTTGTTCGTGCTATGATGCTTGTATACGAGTGGGGGTTTATGCCAAATGCCGAATTCTTAATGCTATCTTCCCACCGAACCGCAATCACGAGGTTTGGACGAACTATTACTGAAAACTCAAAAGGCCGTTCCTCCCGAGTTTAAAGTATTTTCAAATGTCATTAGCTCTCAATTTTGAGGAGGCCGCCAAACAGTTCTTTGTTGACAAGAAATAATACCAGGGATGAGAGAGAGAAAATCAACTCCAAAACTACAAATATATATATTGCAGGCTTGTTGGGTTTGACAACCTCTCCCGGCTGTGTGATATCAAGGTGGTTCAACTAGCTTAGCTTTTTTCGAGTCCGAAGTTTTGAAACCCCGAATATGAATGGCGAAACCGCGGATGCTTAGATAAATTTGATGAAACCTCGCGACTTCATTTGCTGGGGACACAGCAGAAGACAGTTTTGATTTGTGAATTTTTAGACATAAGTGTCTCTGCGCATTGACAGCGATTCGGGGGAGATGCAACTGGTCCGGAAATTGAACGTAGACCCAAGGAATGTAATGTGCAGTTTCGTTGTTAAAATGATAGGGGGATGATTGTATTTGAACAAATTACTAAAAGACGATAATGCAACGCGCTTCATATTGGAGGGTTTTCATACTACCAAATCAGCTGTTACACGGCCAACAAACATAATAAGGTACAGCAAATACCGTACCCCGGACGGAAGGCGCAAAAGGAACAGTTTTTGAATATGATCAGCTGACTTAAAGTCTAGAGAAGGGAAATCGACGGTTACATATAGACAATAGGCTTCAGGGACAGTCACTGGGAACCGCCGAAAGGAAAATAAATGCAGCCATGTCAATAAACGTTAAAATAAAACTTTGTTTTAAAGTATGCCTTCAGAAGGTTAAAACCCAAAATCAACAACCATTGTCTAACTAAAGAACTGCAGTCATTGGACAAGCAAGGCGAGTAATTGAAGACACGATTCGTAAACCAGATCACTCGCCAAGGGATATGCATCCCATTTACCCTACATTCGAAGTGAGTATACGAGTTGTGGAGAAAATTGTATCATTTCACCTAGTCTCTAACGGTCTACGGATTTGAATAAAAGCAAAAACAACAACAATCCAAAATGGGTGCTACGCTAAACCTCCAAGTTGACCGGGTCCAGACTTAGCATCGAACCAGGCAGACTAGGCGGTATAACTGACTACTTCTGGGGAGGCTACATACATGAAGTGATAGAAAGCTTTGTGATTAACATCTTAACTCTATTTAATTCATCAAACTAGCGTTTGTTAAATTACAGTTTTTAAGTAACCCTTTGTTGCATTTGGACTTGAACCATGCATCAGTAAATCAAAAGTCTTTATTTGCTAACCTTTCAATAACGAGAAATATGCTTCGAGTCGCTGATGTGCAATCTGAAAGCAATCCTTAACTAGATCACCATATAGCTTAGTGTTTATTTAGTTTTTTAGTTTCCAGGGATTTATCATGATAGGGGTCTACACATGACGATGTAAAATTTGACTCACTTAATGAATGCCTTTCGTTTTTTTTTTTTGGGGTTCAATACTTTACCCAGGATGTCTTGCATTGTTACCAGATATGTGTGGTAACAAGCAAAAACCGCTATAGTCGATTTCTTTCCAGGAGATGTACTTGAAATTTTGAATCGTTCTAGAATTGTATGAAAATTTCGATCTAAGCTAATATCAAGTTTTTAAAACTTCTACAATTTGAACCCTAGCGACGAAGAACGAATGGATGTCGCAGTTGGTTGAGTGCCTGCACCTGGTTAGCGGTGTTCCCGGTTCGAATCCAACTGAAAGCAAAGTCAATATACTTTTATCTGGTTTTCAAATCTGGTCCCGTCACCATTTGCCATTGAGATCAAATTATCACTGGAGTCGGCAATCAGTCGTAGTAGTCTAAGTGTGCTGCTGAATGCACTTGCACCCCCGTACCTAACCCTAGCAACATATAACTGCTGTGTTTTCTTGCAAGCGTATATACGCTTGCTAAGTGCACAAAAAAACGATCATCGGCGCTTAATGATTCATCATAAAATCTTGGCAGCACCGACGACATTTATGACATTTGCTAAGCAGGGGTGCAGTCGTGGAAGGTGATGGTTTATCTTTGCTGGTCACTATCTTCGTTTTGTGACTGTGTAGCGTGACCATCATTTAAAAGCAAAAACACTTAATAATTATAAAATAAAAATAAAATGTCCATCAAATAAAAAGAATCGATTACGAAACCAAAACGGAATGTATAGCGGAGACACTCTGGGTATACCAAAAATTGCATACTTATAGACGCCAAAACAATTAAAAATTATCTAATACATCAACCACACCTGCAAATGTAAGCCACATACAGCAACCTAAGCAAGGAATGAATAAATTCAAGAATGTACACACAGAAAATAATGTTTGGAAGCATTGTTTTTATCCGCGCTTATTTCTTAAGCGGCGATAGATATGATGAGTAACTTAAGCGGATATAGGATTTGGAAACAATATTTTGGTTACCAATGCGCCTTTTTATTTCTAATTTTGCATTTTTTGTATTTGACTTGCTAAAGTAAGTAATTTGCCATTGAAAACTAGGGTCAAGAAAATGGTAAAAAGCAGTGGCTGGGATGGGCCCACGAGAGTTTTATGCCGACTTCTAATGGGGAAGCTTTTTCTTACCAGGGGAACTCTTTGGGCATTTTCAGCGAGTCGAAAGTGGGGAAGCCGTACATTTTGAATGTGGGTAAAATCGGGGATCGAGACAGACACTCTCTGCATAAGAGTCGATGCAGTAACCCACTACTTCAGGTGACCCACCAACCTGCACATTTTTGGTCGTTAAAACAAACAACTTTGGAAAGGTTCTGATCTTCTTCTGGTCTTTACGGGACAATGATTTCCTAGAGATTTGAATTCGTATACAACGAAATTAGATTTTCGGAAGCTCATTCGAAAGCATAGTTCTGAATCGATAACGGGTACAAGTGTTAATTAAATTTGTTCATACTGCGTGCAGGAGGAGGAAAAAAAGTAAGATGATGGTGGCACACAACAGCAACAATCCGAATAACACGAATAACACTACAGAAACAGAGGCTTACTATAGACACAACACTGAATTAGAGTAAGACAACTCAACAATTTGAGATTCGTATAGGAGACTTCCTTAAAACAAATCATTTTTCATCTGAAGGAGAGAGTATCTGTTTTTCTCAGCAAAGACTAAATTCTTTATGGTTCTCTCTTCTGGTTCCCATCTGCCCTGGGCTACCGCACCAACCCTGTTTATTCAGTTAATGAAATAAAAACAATCGTAATGTAAGACCGAATGGCTGCGTACTTCGCGAACAACAGCCACTTGGAACCCCCACGCAGACGCAGCCTTCGATTCGATATCAAAGCAAGGGATAGACTATTTGCCGCCATATCATCACAACCACCAACCAAACAAAGTCTGTGAAACTTTCAGACTAGTTTCCTAGATTATAATGAACCTCAGCTACACACCAACCCCACCTGCGTGCAAGAGGAGGAAAAAAAGTAAGATGATGGTGGCACACAACAGCAACAATCCAAATAACACGAAAACCAGTAACAAACAACAAAAGTAATTAACCAGCGATTTAAGGGGGTAATTGCGTTGTAAATGTGTCTGTGTACAGTAAGTTCGGAGCCCCCCTTTCGAGAACGTAAGGATATCGTGAAACAACTTACCGCACAAAGTTTTTGGTTCACAATTTGCTTCCACATTTTTTTTTGTTACTCGCCCCACAGAGAGACACTGGAGTTTCTGACCCCTCATTTTAAGGAAAAAAAAAGCTGAGGAAAGAGACTTAAATTAGCAAAAAACTTTTCACCCAGCCACCGTTTATCAGCAGGAATCCGCTTGTCTCATTTCTTCAGCTCAGAAGGATTGCCGTATGCGACTCGAAGGGTGCGGAATTCTGAATTTCGTTACGTTTTGCTTTATGGAGTTTAAGAGTCGGTTTTCGTTTTTCTTATGGATCGCAATGCATACTAAATGCTGATTCTGTTGTTTTTATTTCGACTTTTAAGTCTCACCCATCTCCTGTTTTTGGGGGTTAGCACAAAAAGAAATTGCAATGGCAAGTCGGAACAAAGAGGCGAGACACCCTTTGAAGTACAAATAATGGGGGTTAAAACTTTATGTGCCCGAATAAATGATAGCTCACACAGAACTGGAACGGGTTGAGTCACGTAGGACCAATTTTCGGAAGTGAAACAGAGGTTAATGTTAAAAAAAAAATAAACAGAATCATGGGCTGAAGCTGAACAGGTTACAGAAGGGTGTGGATACAAGTCATGTCGGAGCAATTGCGGATATTCTGACAGAGACTTCCTGTTCTTGAGGTTTGCCCGGTTGACATTCGGGGTGGAATTGGGTAGGTGTTCAAAATTCAATATGCATGGTGTTTGGTTGTGGTTGAAATATGATATTTTCCTGCAAACCTAACATCAAATAGGCGGCAACTCATTTTGAAATGAAAAGAGGTATTTTTGTTTTGCTTGGAGGACATATAATTTACAATGGCAACGAAAGGGTAGCATTTGTGTTAAATAAGTGAGCTGTCTTCGACGACGATCCACACCAATTTGCAACTGGTGAGAACCCCCGACTGAAACACGATTAATGTCTGCCAGCAACAAACGATTTTTAAGATCAACTCAAACTGAAGTGAAAATGATGTGCCTGAAAATCTTAATTACATTACATTTTTCATGCAGTGGCCAACAGATGTTAAACACTAAAAAAAAGTCTGTCAAATATCACCCTCATTCATCTAAAAAGCACCGGACTACCTGCCTACTAAAACCATCACATTTGTCATAAAGCGCCATCTAATTTCCTCCTTCCTCGTCACGTTGCTACAATTAAATCCTCCCATCCTGTCGTCCTGCAGCCAATCCTTCCCTCCTTCGAAATTATTGCCTGTGACAAATTGTATTAACTCAAAAGAAAACCCATGAAATAAAGGGATACAAGCAAAAAGTCTTCATAAGTCCTATCCGTCCCTTCACGTTCTCTCTGCTTTTTTTTTGTCTTGTACATCCCTTAATCTGGTCCTAAGTTGCTCCTTTGTGTCCAGTTAAAGTGCAATACCGTTTTATTATTATCATTGTCGTCAAGTGGGACCCTGGGCTAGGCCACCAAGTCACGGAACGAAGACAAAACGACGACAAAACTGAGAAATGAAATCCAAGAAGAGGCGAAAAATACTGTCCGTCTTTTCCTTCTCAAAAGGACATCGGCGGACATCTCAACAGTCGGATAAAGAAGACTTCAGCGACAAAAAGGACGAAATAAACTTACAAAAGGGAAAAAAAAATAAAGGCTATCTAACAAGAAATAAAGAAAAGGCGGAATGAGAGAAGGACACGAGGCACGAAGCCCGTTTTTACTAGTTTACACTTACCTCTATGGTGTCTGATATGATGGCCACTGGAGGCCCCACAGCAGGGCTGCTCATAGTACAGGTTCCATGTATTTTCGTAATCCGAATAAACGTTATCCACAAATGTTACCACAAGGAGTGCACACAAATTGATCACGTATTTACACATTTTCACAAGATTTCTTTTTTATTTTACTTTATACCCCACTGCCTTGGATTATTTTTGCTCTTCTCTTCTTTTATTTATTTATTTATATCCTCGTCTCCTTTTGTTGTATTTAGTAGATATTAAGATATATTTCTCTCTATTCTATGAGGCAGAGCAGCGGCTTTCTGCACGCACATTTATCATGGAACAGCATAAAAAGAACACTACCGTTTAAGTTTTTTTTTTCTTCTTTCTTTTTCGATTTTATTGCTGCATAAAACAAATAAAAATAAAAATCAAAATCCTCGGGTAGGGATCTTCAGGCATTTACATTTTTGCTTTTAGCTTTTTTCGCGGAAATTTTCATAATCAAACATAAACAATTACGATGCGATGTATGTTATTATTTAATTTTTTTTTGTTTAAATTATTTTCTTTTAGTTTTCTTTGAAAACTAAAACGAAGAAAAACAAAAAGTGTAATATAAATTAATAATGTTTACAATGAGCACCGATGGTTCATAGTTGTCCTTCCGATTCGAAGGAATTAAATTGAGGACGACAATAACATTGATTCACAGCGGGTACATGAATATTCTGTCCGTAAATAATCCTTGCACTTCCGTATCCGCAATCGAACTGAAGAAATTTTCGTGCAGACGTTTGTTATTAAACACCTTTAATGTTTCCTCTGATATGGATTCGAAAAGGACATTATCCTCTTTGAGGGATGTTCACTCTGTGAGTTGGTTGATGCGCAAACTCCTTCTCCGTGTGATTTCTCTCACACTACAACAACGTCCTTGTGATTCACTCCGTCAAGCGAACAGGTGAGAACTGCTAGAATTCTGGAATCCTGCATCCTGCAATGAGACAAACAATTGAGAGTAACCATTAGTTGTGTGGAAGATTTCCAGTGCGAGAGCGAGCATGCGTACTGCTGCGCAGATTGGATGTTGGAATATAATACAAAATTTTCAAGGGTGCATCCTGGAATGTATAATAATTGAGGGCTATAGCAAAAGATGTTGTATGTTTATGAAATACCGCAAAGGGCGACCAAAAGCCAGACGGTCGTTTTTGAGTTTGTCTCTTCTTCAATTCGTAAGAAAAATCTGAAAGATGAGTACGCCATTGCGCGTTTATTTCCAAGGAATTCAACCAGAATAGAAGATCCAGTGATTACTTGTATTTTATGCGTATTTCGGGTAGAAGAATAAATGATGTATTAAGCGGAAATATGAAAAATTAATTGGCATCAGTTGGAGGCTGGCCACGGGCCGGTGGGCAAGATAAGACTGGAGGGCTGCGCAGGAAGATGATTCAATTTAGATTTCTTACGTGGTGACATTTTTAATTTCCGAAAGTCAGAGTTTTTATTCAAAAATTCGTCGGACGAGAGACTACATCAGGCGCCTAAGTTTAAACGCAAGGGAATGACATGCAGAGCAACAGCATGAGAAGTATGTACACAATGTTATCGTAAACTAATCAAATGGCATACTCGAGGACTTCAAATGGTCAGAAAGATGATTTCAAAAAACAGACAAACTCTCAGCGCAACAGATACAGGGTTCTTTTCATCTTTCAGACTTATTTTTGTTTGGTTTGGACGACATCAAATGCTGGTTCTAGGGGACATTTGCTAGTCGTAGAGTCAGAGGCGGACTCTCTACCTCTATAGTCTGCAAACTATTAAAATTACTAGTAGTACTGTAAATAATAAATCTAAGGAATATGTGGACTGTGCAATTCTGGCAAATATTAATTTTTAAGCGATCCGTAGACGGTAAATATTTGTGCAACTGCACCCACAGACGATACATCTATTTATATATTTGCAGACGAACAATAATATTGTGAAATAGTAAATATTGCACAAAAATATTCAGCGTCTGGGGACCGCTTTAGGTTGTTTGGAATGTCAGTGCACATATGTCACTTTATATGTCAATATTTCCATTTGTTAAAAAAGGTAGGCATTAATTTTGTGAACAGTGCAGTAGGGACTTAACAGTGCATTCGCGTTTGTCGGTGGTCAGATCACAACTTTTAAGTGACAAGATTGGACATTCATAAAAGGCAAAAAGGATAAGAGCTAAGATGCAAGTCATATGTGAGAACACCACCCACTCTCCCACGGACTAATGTAGCGTTGCCTATACAGCACAACAAGCATAAGCGTATTTAGATGTTTACAGCGTCTTAATTTGTTGAACAAAGAAATTACACTAAATTATGTTTGATTATTTGTTATATCTGTTGCAGAAATTGTGTGTCTATTTCAAAGGGTCTTCGGTGTTCAGTGGTCAAAGAATTAAGATAAAGTGCTGTGGGGAGAGGTCGACCTGAATTTCTATCAACACAAACCGATTAACGACATGTTAAGGAAATCAGACATTTTTTCTCTTTTCTTCAGATACTGTTTACATTTCACTTGGATTTCTGCTATCATCCGAAAAACACTTGGTGTTTGCACCATTGGACTCTATCTTTGAGACTATTTCGTCAAGAATTTAACACATATCTTCCACAACCACCGCATTCATCTGACTTAGCACTGTTTACTTCTGCTTATTCCCTAAGTTTGGGCGAGGTCTCTGAAAAAACTGATTTGATTGGAAGCATAAATGAAATGCTTCGCGCTTTGAAAGCCATTCCGAAAATCAAAATTTAGCAAACTTTGAAAGTCAAGTTTTTAAGCCACACTGAAGATCTGCAACATTCATTATTTAACGTTATAAGAAGTGTATATTCCTATCTTGCCAAATGAGAGAAATATTTCAGGAACGTAACACACTTCTCAGTAATAAATAAATAAGTAAATAAAAAAATTACAATTATTATTTTGTATATAATTTTGTTCTTAATTTGTTTATATTTTGTGTCTATTTTGAAAATATTAGCGGAAAATCAGCGTTTGCATTTTAAAGGGTTAGAAAATAACACCTTATTCATTTTTTTCAATTAGCAATGGAACCCATTTGATGTTGCCTTGCTCAAACAGAACAGCCAACCAAAATTTGTAAACTAAAGTTTCATTTGCGCTGTATTCGTGTGTGGATGGTAAAGCCAATGTCGTAAAAGTTAGCACTATTGGGATATTGTTTAATACTTTCATGTGAATAATTTTTCTATAACATTTTTCCGGATGAACAAGTCCAACAAAAACTGATGATATCAAACGAGCGACATGACCTTTTGAGATTGCGTTTGTCAATTCTGTGCTTTGAGGGTACTCGAAGAAGAATGAAGATGTTAAACAAGAATTCAAGCACAGCCACTATTTTGACAATAAATGACAAATTTCTTGAAACAAGAAAAAGAAGTGTCGAAAACAGTTTTGGAAAAATACATTAAAAGAAGTCGTTTTTGCGCCATGAGTAAAGTTAAGCTGAGCTTATTGGTGTAAAAGGCTTGGCAGTCTCCTTCTTTTTAAATTCAGAGTGACACAGGAACTCAGACACACACGGAACGGTGTTGGGATTTGAGGTTTTCAAAGTGTGGTAGATCCCGAAGAAAATGTGTGGCAGATTTGAAAAAAGAGTGGTAGATGTGGTTTACCTATTTATTTTCAAACAAATGTTTACATCCTGCGTTAACGCTGATCTCATTACCGAAATAAACAGCTCCTCACACTTCCCTATGTTCGGATCTTTGTAACGTGGTCGTAAGCAATAACACTTCTTTCTAATTTGTTGACCATATTTTCCTTGGTATTTGATTAGTCTGAAAGGGTTAAGAATCAAGAAACAATAATAAATCGCATTGAAAGGACAAATTACAATGCTTGATCGATTTTGTACTTGAGATAGTAGATGTGGCAGATTTGAAAATGTCGCAAAATAAAATTAGCTCGACATAGATTTTAAGTCCCAATTTGGAAAACGAGGATCATTATCTCTTTTCATTGCCAAGGTAAAGACTTACGAGGGCAACAAGTACTACTAAAGTGAACTCCCTCCTTAGAGACCAACTTTGACGGTATACCATGATTTGTTCGAGTTGGAAGGAGCTTGACGAGTTCAACATATGTTTTTGTATGGAAAACTGAGGGAAATAAATGTAATATATAAAAATTTTAGTTAGAGAGAAATTCTTCTAAGAGATAGTACGACTTAGGAAGAGAACATGGTATATTGCCACCTTGAAAAAAGATTAATATTTTAATAGACTGAGCAACAGTAGTGCTTACTTCTTAAAATTGAAGGAAAATAGAAATGGGAACCCTTCAGAAATGCGAGCCGAACGTAGGCTAAAAATTTAAAAAAAATAAAATAAATAATAGTGCTCGTACTTCAAATGATCCAAGGCATTTATTTATTTATTTGTTATATTTATTTAATTATTATTAATATCATCAATTTAATAAAAGTACATATATATATTTTTTAATATTTTTAGCTGATTTTATTTTATACATTTTAGCTCACACGTATAACAAAATCGAGTGAGCCAAAATGTCTTCGAAAGAAGAGTCCGAAAGAAGAAATGCAATGAATGACTACTAATCATAGCCACGGATGTGCGCTCAAGGTTAAGCAACATTTTAGTGTTATACTGATACCCGGGATTGCTTTGAGTGAAAGAATTGTTTATTTGTAACCAAAATACAGGCGGCAGCCGAAGGAGAAGATATTGTATTTCTCTAAAATGCGAATTTAAGCTAAATGCTATGACCGTCGTGACACCGTGGGAAGGTGCGACGATTTATACGCTGAGTGTCTAGGTTCAATACCGGACACCAACAGGTCTCATAGTTCACGGCTCAGCCTCTCTCGAAATTCCAACTACAAATCTAAACTAACGCAACTTAGCTTAATCAAGCGTCAACATTCAGCAGAGAATCATGACAGAAAATATACCTGTCTAGAAGAAGATTAAAGCTCGCCGTTCGGTGTCGGCTGGTCCTCTCCACCAGCTTCAGCGCTATTTATAGATAGTAGTCTTATCTACTAAATCTGAATTTACCTTTGAAAGTACAGTTCAGCTAGGCTCAGCAATTGAACCAATTGCAGACTTTCTCAACCAATTCTTTAAGCCTCTTGAAGTGCACATCATTCCCAAGAGGAACGCTTCGCATCGATACACATACAGAGATGCTAGATACAAAGTGCACTGCAAAACAACACTTCGAACATGTCCTCCATCCTCCCACCAGCTTGCTTTCAAATGTTTGGTAACGTTCGAGTGACCTGACAGGCCAACTCCGAAGACACACAGACAAGAAAATATATTGAAACTTACTGAACACCGGCTAAAATAGTTTTCATTAGGTTTTTCGAAAAACCGAATCGAGTCAAAGAGGAGTTTTCTGCCACCCTTCTCTCGTCTGCCGTACGTACGGTGTACGGGTACTTGCGGCTGAGTAATGGGGAAGGACTATGCGGAGAAGATAAACTGGATTCGGTCGGATGCTTTGGTAACGTTGGGTTACCACGTCAATCCTGGTTTCTATGCAGCAGGACACTACCCTTCTAGGGCTTCTGCTGTGGACACACACATTTCATTTGTTTTCTTTGTTACACACTGCAACGAACGATGAAAGTCTGCCTGCCTGCATGTTGTGAAGTGTTTTAAGCTACATTCACGTGTTTCCTTATTGTGAAGGATGTATTCTATGTTTTTCACTCTTCCCCTCGTTCCATTGGTCTTGATGGTGAACTTAAATGTCAAGATGTGGATGGAAGAAAGAGAATATTGCGCTAACAGGGTGGATCTAGTCGAAGCAAACGAACAAAGCAATCGTGTCTAATTTTGGATAGATGTTTGCCGGTGCACACAGTTCGTTAGAAAGGCAACAAAGGGGGACGGTTAGTCGACCTACCCCACAGTGTTAACACCAAGGATAAACTCAACGTTACACCTATCACCAAACAATGAGTTTCTACCATGGACCAAAGCTAATTGCATTGTGCAGGAGGGTTGGGATGTTTATGCCCAATACCGCACAACGACGTCGGCGTGGATGGCGTGGCGTGGCGGCGGATGGGTTTGAGTTGGCAACGTTTTAATTTCAGAAACCCGTCGCTGACTTATCCTTTGGGTATACAAACAACCACTGTATGCTCTTGTTCCTAATTTTCCTTCAGTTGCTATACTTTTTATTATCTACACGGATACATCCATATCTATGGAGTTATTTGAAATTAGGGGGTGAACTGTCTGTTGGGTGTGAGTGGGTCTCTGAATCGGGTGGAATTGCATCCGTAGTTGTTTCAGCATTCTCACATTGGTGATCTCGAGAGGGGAACAAAAACAAGGAAAAAAAAAAGCGAACATCCTTCTGTTCATTTAAAAACGCTGCCCTTGTTGTTTGTCTGCGAGTGTAGTACTTTTTCATGTCCAAGGGAGAAGATTGAAGTGTAAGTCCGAAATAAATGCGTTTATTCTAAAGCATCATCATATGCTAAGGAGGAGTGAAGCTGTCGAAGCTTGAGGGTTGTTTCACCGAAACACAAGACATCAAGAGTTGAATTCTCTACGAGGGGAATTGCTACTTGATAATGATGTATGTACGTCCTCTTAGTTAGTTGATGGCAACAAAGGATTGCCTGTGTTGCGTAATATTCATTTCGGTCACTGAATCTGGGATTTGCACTCACGAAGGGTTGGAAAACGAACAAAAAAAAAAACGCGTTGGTTCGATGAATTTAGGGTTTAGGAAGCTGCCTCTGAGAGCGTGAAGCATATTTGAAGGCGGTCGGTGGAAAAGATGAACAAAGCAAGGATAATTGGACGAACGAATTCAACAGTGGGAGGGAAGGGTGCATACCGCAGAATCTTTTTGAAATACACTTCTGTGCTGGTAATAAAATCAAAAATGCCTTAAATCGAATTATGTTTCCTTTGAGTCACCATAGAGGCGCACATGTGCACTTTATTATTTCCAACCACTTCCCATTCGTCCGTTGATTGTACACTACACTCTTCGGAAAGCCTCAAAGGTCCTTGAATAGTACGAAAACAACCAACAAAAAAAAGCAAAAGCAAAAAAGTCCTCGAACAACTTTGAGAGCCTCTCTATTCGAGCTCTTCCCACACGTATGCAGCCTCTAGGTATACGACTGCAAAATAACAAACTAATCCATTGCATTTAATTATTCCGCTCACACAAAAACAGAAAAGTTTCAGTATTTTTTAGCATATCCTCGGGCACGTCACCACCGACGATGAACTATCTGCTGCCCCCACGTATCCCGTCTAAGCACAGACGTATGTACATGCATACACGAATAGCCTCAGAGCCAGAAATGCGAGAAATAAATCCACTTCACCGGCAAATCAAAGACAGGCCATCCTTTTTTGGGGCTACACCCATCACAAAGAAACATCCCTGTTTGTTCACAAATACGAGGAAACCAAACGAAAATTGAAAACCTCAAATCCAAAAAATGATTTTCATTGGAAAGGAGTGCCGCAAATCAATTGACACAAAGATGCAGTTTGAAATTTTTCAGCATGCAGAATATTTGTGAACTCAGACCCGGAAGCTTACCGACTGATTGTACAAAACGAAAAATCGGTATTCCCGTATTCCCGTAATTCTGCATTTGAAAGCTGTCATTGTATCCTTGTCTCCTCACGTATCCAAGCACAAAAAACGAACGTTCATTCTTGTTCACACAGTGCTCTGATGGTGATGAAGGTGGTGATGGTGCTGGTGGTGGTGGTGCGGACACTTCAATATATTCCAAATTATAGAATTTAAATTGAACCGAAAATGGTATAAACTAGGGATAAAGAAAGCAGGGCAAGCACTCAGCAGAAGAACAAGTCGAAGGAGATGAACAAGAAGAAGAAGAAGAAGACAAAGGAGTGGAAGTGGAGTACCCTCCTTAAGTGGAGTAGATAAGAGCTACACCATTAATCTTCATTAAATTTGAAGGGTAACATGGAATCAGCATATCCCACCAGACAAAGTTCTGATGAAGAATATTACTCTTCTCCCCTGGCAATGGAAGCGATACCCTTTTGTAGGTATCCAAAAGACATCAGCTTGAGCTATTTATATACATATATTTTTTTCCGATATTATTTACTCTATAAAAGTGGTATTAATACGTGGCTTTATTCGTATCCGTTTCGTTCGATGGCGAAAGATACGACAAAAGTGGAAAATAAAGTAATAAAATACTGCGGCAAAAAGCAACCGCCCCAGTAAGTGCACAGAGATAAGAAACGCATCAAGGTTCTCGTGTTGCAGCAAAGATAAAGATACACCGAATCAGAATCATTGAACGATAGCCACATCCATAAGATACTGCTGCTGATGCCATGGCTATTCGCATTGCATTTTCTAGGTGCATGAACCTCTGAGCGAACAGAGCGAAGCGGAGAATACGAGGCCGTTAACATTGAATTTACTGAATCAGTGCCATTGGCGTAGCCGTCACTAACGTTCTGAATGCCATCAGCGACTCCAGCTCCATTACCACATTATCCCGACACTTCAAATATGTATGCATGTGTGGGTTCATGCCGTGGAGTCGTAGAGCCGTGGAGCAGTTGCCAGTTGCCAGTTGCCATCGGTGCAATCAGAATGGACGTGATATCCGATAACCACACCGATGAAGTCATTAAAAGGCAAGAGGAAGAGAGTAGGTGACGGCGAATGTGAAACGAGGAAGAGGATGAGGTACGTCCTACGTAGGTATTCTATCACCATAGTGTGCTTGTTTGTCTACCCCTGTTGCCGATTATTGCGCCTGGAATAGCTGCTAGCTGCGAGCACAAGAGCCTACATTGCCCACTGCCTGCTCGCGAGATACATATCGAGGTGCATACACACGAACATATGTATGCCGAGCGTAGCATATCACAGCGATAGCGATTGGGAAACACACTAAGGAGACGAGAGAATATTGATTTATTTTATACGCCGGCATCTCTTCTTAAAGCAGTTTGATCAACGTGAAAAATGTAAATTCACGGGACTACCTTTTGGTCTTAAAATACATTCTTTTTTTTCACTTCGCTTCTCTCTTTTTTTGTCGTCGCCTAATTCTGTGAATCGCACACACATCCATCGGATCTAAAGGGGGAGACATTAAATGAAATGATAAAATCGAGAATTTAACATAAACGTGGGCTTAATTGAGATGTTCATCATAAACTTTTGGCATTAACTTTCGGGTACAAAAGGAGTCACTGGATTTGATTTATTGAATGTTTTATTGACGTTCGATGGAAGATACTCTGCCATTATCATATTATTTGCCTTCGGATGTAGTGTGGAATGCATTAAAATTATGTCATAGGGAAAATGTCACCCAATACGGAACGAAGACCCATTTCTCCCACGCGGAACGAATACAAAAGTATTTCAATGGGAACTTAATGATTGGACCTTGTACAAATTCAGAGCTCTGGGGAGAGTTAATTACAGAACATGCTCGCAGATAGATGAAATCCTGTGGGGATTTATAAATATATGTGTTCTGATATTCATAGATATTTACAATAAAAATGTAGCTCTTAATTTTTTAGATAAAAAAAGACTTGTATGGATTTTGGAATACAAATTGGAATACAGAATCTACTAGAGGCAAACAATTGGATCATTTTTAATAGTGATTAGGTCCCGCTGTTTGTTACGAGAGAGTCAGTAGCAAAAAACGGAAAGATTTTTGAATATATGACAGATGAATGCGATTAGAGAGTGTACAGATAAAAAATTTGATTATTTAATCCACTTGTACACAATGGTTTTTCATAAATTATATTTTTGTCAATTTTGATTCGGTTCAATATTGTTTTTATATTTAGTCAATTTTTTTAAGTTAACATATAAAAAATATGGCATAAGCTGTAGACCGTACACGCTCATGAAAAATGTTCACAAAGTGCAGCATTGTCTAATATAACTAGCAAGACGACTATAGACAGAGGGGTAAATAAAAACATTTTATTTAATTTACAAAATAATGTAAAACAAAATATTAAGTTCCCTACAGTCGCTTCCTCGTAAGTTTCAAAACAGTGTCTTCAATTACAGACCTGTGTCAGCTGTGAAAGACCCTTCCATGCGATTGGAATCGGCCGCGTTATGAAAATCACTGGGATGCCACAAGTGACTGATATTGGTCCTGTATTATTTCCATTTAAAAATAATCAAAAAAGTTACCCATACGGGTAACCAGAGATTGGATCATGAATAAGCCCGCATTTAATGCACGTATCTATAGTGAACCACATACTTTGTGCAGTCAATTTGAAGTATCGGAAAAAGACTAACCCAATGCGATCTTTCAAAGACTTCTGCTCCTGACATACATACATACGCAGCTGCCCTTGAAGTGATGGAACGAACGCAGTGAGCTGTCTGATAGCTCTAAGATGGAAATGTACGTGTGTGTAAAATGGATCAGGCGATGGATAAAGCTGCTAGTGAAGTCACCAGCCCACTTGGACCATGTTGGTCCATTGTGTTACCCACAGTCAGACTGCTACTACTCGAGTGATAGTGCCTTTTATTTGATCCCAACTTCAAAAGTTGACTGGACCAGATTTGAAAAGCAGACAAGAGCGTATTAACTTTTCTCTCACTGGTATTCGAAACGGGGACCCCACTAACCAAGAGCAGGCACTTAACAAACTGCGCCATCCAGTCCACGGCGATGAATAAGGAAAAAAGAAAGTGTATGTTATCGTGAAGAAAAAACATACAAGATCGACGTCGTGGACAAGGCATCGCATTGAGCAGATCTAACCTTGAGGAAGTCAGGGGCTCTCGTTTACCTCGGCCCGGTTATGAATAGTGCCAACATCAATACCGAGATTAACAATCGGTGTTTCTTCGGGGTTGAGTAAATGAGTCTCTCAAAAGATCAAGCTGACTTTTTACACCATGTTGATGATCCCAGTCGTAAGATACAATTCAGGACAATTTCAAAAGTGCAGGAAGAAGTTCGTTGACTCTTCCAGAAAAATATTTTGAATGCAGCTTTTGTCCATGCTTGCTTTAAGAGGGGAAGATTAATCAACGAAGTATCTAGGCCATGGCGAAGTGGGTAAGTGCGTCGAGGGTCCCAGGTTAGATACCCGAATTTTACCACCTTTGATAATTCACGGCTCCACCTCTTTCGAGTCACTGACAATGCTCAAAGAGTATTCCCGTCTAGAAAAGACTTCTCAACTTCGCCGTTCGGAGTCGGCATTAAACTATATGTCCCTTCAACTCCTGAAAGAACAATAGCACGCACAATACGAGTGGTTGCTGAGAAGCTAGGCCCAGGTTCGCCTCGGACTATCGCGCCACCCATATTATTATTATTATTATCTAGGCCGTTGAGGGTTAGAGTCTTTCCAGACGTCCACGGCCAACGTCTAAAGTGGCGGTCATTATATTTCTGCGGTACAAACAGTCTTTGGCCGAGTGGAGAAGGACATCCAACAACTTGATGAGCAGGAAGCCGGTGATCGAGCTAGCGTGGATAGGCTTTTTGACAGAGGCTCGGACTGATTTATTCCCGGAGAGACTTATTGGCCATCCAACTGTAGTACCACTAAAACCAAAGTCTCGGTATTTTCGCTGCCTACATTCTCGCTATACATATTTACGTCATTAATCAGAACTCAGTAAGAGTTCAAGTTAAGATCTGCTTGCACAAGTAGTTGATGTTAGCTGATGCCTTAAGATGACCCAGTTAACTTCGTAAAACAGATCAAACAATCAAACAGATCCGACATTAATTTCACATTGATTCAAAGGCAATAAATGACTAAGAACCCAAATGAAGGTCTACATTTCTGCCGCTCTTCAAAGTAAAGTCATTTGATTAATTCATCCGGTTTTATGTCTGATCTTACAATTTATTGCATGAAGCCATTTCCACGGCACGCCCAAGAATGAAGACGAAATAAAGTTAAAAACCACATTTGCCCTGGCATTGTCTAAGTTTTCGACGGTTGTGGGTGATTCATTTGGGCGCACATGTAGCATACGTGACGACCTTGATGCCCCGTCATGTATTCTACACACGAAATTTGATGCTATGTGATACGTAAGAAATTGGACTATGTAATGGAAACTTGTCATCGGAATGGTTTAACCATCATTCGGCATTCGGAAGGCAATTTCTGAGGGGGGCTTTGAGAAGAGAACTTTAAAGATGACTTGAGGGGGACAGCCGATGTACACATTGGCATTTATTTATGTGAACGTGGTGTGGATTTAGCAAGAAGTTATTACTTCAAGCTGGTGCCTTCATTAGCGATGTTCTTATTCGTCTTTTGAGATAACGAAGACGGTAAGAGAAACAAGTGTGGCATAAAATTACAGGATGTGGTTTTTTAAATCATAGTTTATTTTTACACTGACAGCTGATCCCTGCTCGAATTCTTAACAGAAAGTCCGTTTCATACGCTTGAACAATGTTGGAAAATATTGAAAACTTATTTCCAAAGTGAGTGCTGTGTAGCCCGAGCTATGAGTTATTCGAAAAGAAGTGTTTGCCAAAGCACCCAGTACGACTGATGTACGCATGTTTGTGCAAAAATCTCGTTGGACCGGTATGGTAGTGGACGACCCTCATGGTCCCCGTCGTCGTACGGTGTTCACAGATGAGTATATGGTTACTGTGGCCTCGATTGCGATTGCACCATCTTTCTTGGAAAATGAGGCTGGAAACAACGTTTCGGTTAAAGGTGGGCGTTACAGATCCACGTTAACTAACGTTTTTTTCAATTAAATGAAAACATGGATTCAGACGACCTCTGGTTCTATATGGTGCTCCATCCCCCAAAGCTCACTCCACAATCGATCTTATGCACACCAAATTCCCAAATCGTGTTATCATCCGTCTTGGCTATGTCAGCCTCGGAGCTGCGATTTGACACTTCTGGATTTTTTTTTGTGGGCAACCGACGTTAGGCCAACAATCCAGAAACGATTCAAGCACTTAAGGTGACTATCATCCAAGCAATCCGTGAGCTACAGCCCGAAGCCATCAGCAAGGTCTTGAAAAATTAGGGGGACAGAAAGCGCTACTGCAAAGCTAGACGAGGCACCCACTTGAGGGACAGGGTATTTCATAATTGATGGGAATGTTTGTTCTCATTAAAAAAGCCATAATACATTAACAAAAAATAATATTTTTAATTAATTAATATTATAACATTTTATTGCATTTTAAAGAATTTAGTTGTTTTTGACGCACCCTGTGTATACAAAAAGCGACCCGCAAGATATTACTTTGCCGCCATTTGTACAGTAATGTGTTACCAGCACTGAAACAAAAAACTATTTAACAGCTGCAAGTTAAAGGTTATTAGAAATCCATCATGTCTCAAAATTAAAAGGTTTTGGCGGCCACAATTCAAATATTGTATACAAAATATATTTGGAAAGTTTTTTAAGTTCGGCAAATGTGAACAGATTAATTGAAATATTCCGGGAGACTGGATCAGTTGAAGACGCTAAGCACACTGGTTATCTAAAAACATAAATTTTGGGACACCCTTTACCCACTCAGAAAAATAATGCCCCGACATATTTTCCATTATTTTCCTCCTTTTTTGCCATCGACTGCACATAAAATTAAATTGCTGACATTGCACAATTGATGAGACAACCATAATGCATTAATTACTTGAAAAAAAAAATGTTGCCTCAACATGTTTCACTTATGCACTGTCTCCCGTCTGCCTTTTGATTTTCGGTTCAAGGTTGTCGATCGGCGTCAAGTTACTCTCATGCGTTACTCAGGGTTCACTGCTCCCACATGCTCGGCTTTGTTCCGAAGAATGGCGTCAAACATTTTCATACCCCAACACAGTGGGGCGAGTGCATCAGAAGGTAAAAAGACACGCAATAGGAAAATCGACGCTTTCGTGCACTTTCGTTCCACAACAATTCCAAACAGAACAAAACTAGTTACTGAAGAATCCGAGCATCAGGTCGTACAGATTAACGAGATGAGGGAATAACTAGACTCATTGCTTATTTAAAAGCAAAATCCAGATGACACATTTCCAACCTCATTTCAGAATGTTAAGAGGAATGCAAATAACGATGCACCGCAAAATATATATGCCAACAACTACCCTCCCCCTGTTGAGTTGCAGTGCAGTCTGTGACAATGGACACCGAACTATTTTCCAGGAATTTTGTTATTTCCAGAAATTACCTTGGCGTCGTTGCTGCTCGGCATGAACTAATTTCTCTGCCCTCACTCACTTCCATGCTCCATGCACAAAAAAAGCCAATTATAAAAGATCCTGGCCTCCACTTCGTCTTCTGTGGGAAAAAAATAATAATTGACTGCCTTGACCTTGAATGCCAAAGCAAACGATTTGTTTAAGTTGTCCTTTGCTGAATAATATTATTCTTGTACGGCCCTTGTGTCGGCAGAATACACAACCATCGAAGTTTCAGTTTGACTTTGTCTAGGCAAACGCACAGAAAGCCGAGGTCTAAATTCAACATTCAACATTTACCAGCCACATCAAAAGAAGGTAAGGTCTCTTCTTAGTGGTGAGGACCGGTGTTTACGCCGACTAAATAGGATGAGTCGTGTACACCCCGTTTTGTCTTTGAACGTTGTTTTGCGAACTCACACTCAACCACCAACGGCTGGGATACTCGTACTTTGACGAAACAAGTTGTGTTTTATCTCTTGTGGTTTGAAGAATTTATTTGACTTATTTGAATTTGCGTGAAATTGCCTTAAATAATTTCACTCATTTCGAAGATGGTCCATTAAATTTCTGAGAAACTCGAAGATGTCATTCGAAACTCTTGGTTTGGGGTTTCTTGTGGAAAGGAGGGGTCAGCGTGCAGAGTATTCAAAATCATTCAATCTTATTGCGATTTCATCGACTGCATGACTCATCTTTCATTGAACATAAGCGTGACTCATGGCAAAAGTACAACAAAATGTGAGATAAAAAGGAATTTCTGAAGTACCAAATGAATGACAGACGAGTGCTACTGGGATGAGCATTTAGCTTTGATTGCGTTATCGTATCATTTGATTACACAGATAATGAAGTGATGTGGAGTATGACTCGATGGGATAGAATTTCATTTGCTTGCACACAGGCACACATCCACTCTCAGTTCACTCGGTCGTTTCTCGACAGAAGCCAAACAATGAACACCACAGTTTACGAGGTTTATATTGCATTCTGCAAGGCATTGGGGGCCGCATGCAATGGCTGTTATGATTTCAAGATTTAATAGTCAATTTCAGGAAATCTGTACTGTTCCGCACGTACTAGTACTTTGTGCAGTGAACGTAGGTATTTTGGAAAACGAAAGAATTGCTGTGCAGCCAATTTGACTTGGCATCGCATTCCTTGATCCTTCATTTTTGCATGTAAGCACGATTTTATTTAACATCAAATTTTACGCATCTCGACGTGGCTTAGATTGAATCTGAGGAATGCGTTAAGATTGTCTCGAAGGTGGATAGATCAATCAGCGTTTGTGCGTTGAGTTGTTAAGCCTTGGCGGTGCCTCTTTTGTGACAAGGGCTTCCTTCGGTCAATTGGCGAGTGATCTGAACACGAATTAAATAATTTAAATAATTTAGGGAAACACCCCACTCAGTGAAGAATTCAAAGAAAACAAGTGCTTAGCTCTAAACACTGTCCTGGCATTTTGAGAGATTCGCCTTGCCCCCCAAACGGGAAGCTTCACATTGAACTTTAAGAGCCACCAACTTTAAGAAAATGAGCTCACACTTCAAACAATCCACAGATGTTTGTGTAAATCTGTCTTGACAAATTTGTATTCGAAACCGCGTCACAAATTCTTCTTCAACGCCTCTTTATCAAATTTATCAAACAAAGTCTACAAAGAATTATCTGTGACTGGCCGGAAGCCGGTCGCCTACGTAATTTGCTGACAAGATCTTAACTTTCATTCGTTCCAGAGAAAAATCAGAGTGGGACGATGAGCCTTCGTGAACTGAAGCTTCTTGGATGGTCACAACTTAAGGTTTTAACACGGCTTCACATGAAATTCGGCATAACACTTTTAAGTTAACAAAATCCCCACTTCCAAAAAATTCACTTAACCAAGGTCCTGCCATGAGTGTCCCTTAAGGTCTTTAAAACCCTTCGCATCACATAACCAATTCACTTCCTCATCCATCAAGCAGCAACCGCAGAGAACAAAGAAAATTCCACAAAATTCCTTTCGAGACAGGCACAGAGCAAATTACTGCTTTTGTCTTTGTAAGTCCTTTCCTACGGCCAGACCACGTCACCAAGCAACGGCCTTTTATTTAAACCAAATAATTACAGAGCGACCATCAGCAATGCTGACTGTTGCCAATTGCAGATCAAAAATATGTATTCCCTCGAATACTGGTATTTTTTCCGGTTATCTGCTTGAGCTCCTTCTTACCACTTTTCTACCACTCGGCTGTTTTTTTTTTTTTTTAAGAAAACCTTCGAGATTCAGCAAGCAGCTAACGAATTTCAAAATGATTTGAGTACATTGCTCCCAGCATCTGCATTAACCAACGATACCCATAGGCACACAATACTTGTTGAAGTTGAGAAAAAAGAAATAAATCAAAGGTATTCTTGGTCAAGCCGAACTGACAAAAGAGAATCGAAACGAAAAGGGACAAAAACAACGAAAAATTCAACGATTAATTCGATTATCCACGCACCAGTTTATGCTCGTTTGTACGGAGATTTCTCTGTGCACTGTGTTGCCTGCAGATGCTGCCTGTTTATTCTCTGCAAACCAGTATCTGTTGCTATTTAGTCCAAGTAAGGATTTCTTGGCTGTTTCCTTTTCACATTAACACATCACTTCGGATCACTGGTTTTTATTTATTTAATTTTTTTTTCTTTGTGGAAATTTATCAATTCAATCTGAATTAGGTTTACATTTTCATTTCACTTGCAAACACCTTTCACATCTCACCTTTATCTGTGCGGTTCGAAAAAGATACACGATTCGTTAGAGCGTTAAACAAATTCACGCGCAATCGATCCACTCGTCGTGCAGTTACCGTGCTAACTGCCTGTACTGGCGTATCCACAGTCTTCACAGGCGGTTGCCTGTCCCAGCAGTAACATCAACAAACACAGTGGATGGGGGTGATTCGGAGGGAGTGTACTAAAGAGTGAAAAAAACTGGGAACACTTGCTGAGAAGTGGGAACAGTCTGCTCGGTTGTGCGCAGGTTGGTTTCGTATCTGCTCTCTTCTGATTCTTCTTCTTTCGTGACTCTTTCGCATTTTTCTGTTCTTTCAAAATATGCCCGCACTTGCAACACCGGTTTTGTTCTTCTCCCCTTCGGTTTCCCCTTCGCAGAGCACAAGTAAAAGCAACAATTCTTTTTTTTTTCGTTTTTTTTTGTAGTCTTTCGTTGAGGCTTCGCTTGCCAGAAGATAGGGGAAACGGCGGCGAAAGGAAAATAATGTGAACGTACTACCTCCTGCAGTCACCGCCTGAATGCATCTATGATGTGTGCGACTGCAAGAAGTATCTTAAGGAATTTGTGCCTTGTTCTGCAGGTTGCACGGCATTATTGTTGTACAATGACTTTGCTCCTCATTCTGGCGGTGCCGCTGTGGGTTCATTTTCATATCTTTTGTAAGGAAAGCAGTCTGCTGCTCGGTGGTTGTGGATTGTGACTGTGACCATCAACTTTGCCTCATGCAGTGCCTGATGTTAGCGTGCTGAATGTCGTGCTCATCGTTATTTGCCTGCGGAGATTTTCGCAATGCTCGCGGCAAATGAAGTTAAAGAGGACTATGTGGAGACAAACATGTTCGCTCACATGAGTGAATTGGCAATTGGCGAAGGTTGAATGGACTTTCAGGATGCAGCCGATTCCCTCTGTGACTCAACTTTGGATTAAGAAATGGTTCTCAATGCGTGTAGAGGTGGCTTCTGTCGGTATCGCGTCGGAGATGATCAAAAGGATATTTTAGCACCTTCGCCGTATCTGGGCTGGCAGTCATAAAATCACTCGATGTCAGTTTGCATTCCACACTCTCATGATGCTATGTAAATAATCACAAACTTAGTTAAACTTGAGTGTTTGAGAACCAAGTGTATTGGAGAGCCCTTTATTTATCATCAAATGGAGAAATCGGCATGGAAGTGATGTTGAAATGGGAATGATGATGACTTCGAGCAGTTTTGCCGGCTCATCACGAACGAAAAGTTATGTGAAGCGTCTTATCTATTTTTGTTGAAACAGAAGTTCAAAAGTAAATGGTTTGTCCAGTGATTTGGCATGCTGTAAATATCGGATAGAGACCCAACAGATTTGAAGATTTTCCTTTCCCGAAAGCATCTGCGAAATATGAATACTAACAGAGGTTGTGAAGTGTATTAATAATTTATGCATTTGTACGGTGTGCCTGTATCCACTACCCATAGAATGAAATTTCTAACTCTTACACGAAGAGTGGTCACGGGTTCGATTTTATAATAACTGATTTATTTAATGGCAAAGCCCTATCCTTCATTTCAGTGACGATATTCTGAGGGAATAGAATAACTTTAAAAACTTCTCGAGAGCCCGCATGCAAAGACTGTTCCATAAGTCATGGACTTTGATTTGAGAAAAAACAGTAGGCTCGCTATATAGTGAACTAGTAAAAAATATAACTGTTCATAAGAGAGAAACTGTTCGTAGTATTGCTCCCCAATGAATGTCCAGATTCAATGTGTACTGTGAAATTTTGTATCCCATAGTTTTTATTTTGCATTGTCAAAAGATACGAAAAAAAGAAGACTCCCGGACAGCATTTAGCTTATATATATAATAAGGGTGGGCGCGACAGTCCGAGGTGGACCTGGGCCTAGCTTCTCAGCAACCACTTGTGTTGTGCGTGCTATTGTTCTTTCACGCGTGGAAGGGACCTACAGTTTAATGCCGACTCCGAACGGCGAAGTTGAGAAGCTTTTTCTAGACAGGAATACTCTTTGAGCATTGTCAGTGACTCGAAGGAGGTGGAACCGTGAATTATGATAGGTGGTGAATTCGGGTATCGAACCTGGCACTCTCTGCGTAGGAGTCGACGCACTTACCCACTACGCCACGGCGACCCAGCATTTAGCTTATAATAAAATAATAATAAACATTTAAATGTTTGTTAAGAAACGCCATGCAACTGACTTTCGTTTGAAGTCCTCCTAATTCTGTTTTGAAATCTTCATTCGAAGTAAATTTGTTGGTTCACCACCAGCCAACAGCGCAAACCATCGTACCGATTGAATTGTTTCAAGTATACATGCCCAGTATTCGAATGACGGTATAATTTGAAGTGAATATAGTTTGATCCATCTCACAACACGACAGTATCATGTTTTTTGGTAACCACGTTTACGTTATGACGTCCTGGGCGCTCATCAATGCATCACTCAAAAAATAATGTAGTTAAAATATGTGTTATTGATTGCTGGTACGACCATAAGGGTTAAATGAAAATTTTTGTGTCAATCTTCAGTGATTAATACTACTACTCCCAGCAAAAGAAATCGCGAGGTTTTTTAAATTTTTTCCAAACTATCGAGGTTTTGCCATTTCGAAAATTCGCGCTTTCGGTGAAAGTTCGAAGACAAATTGTCAAACCGAGGAAGGCCACACAGTAAACTTCAGTTAATTTCGTCATTTTGGTCTTAATTTCCTTCTCTCTCTCTCTTTATCTATCTCTATCTCTCTCTGTATATGTCTCTCTCTCTCTCTCTCTCTCTCTCTCTCTCTTTCCTAGCATTCTAGACGCTATTAGTTCCTGTCAACAAACAGCTGTTTTGTGGGTTACTATAAAATTGACAGCTAAGCATTTGAAAACACTTAAAACTCGTTGGGAACGGTCAATAGGCCGTTCAGTGAAAGGAACCCGAAATCTCGAAATCTCGGTTCGGTGAGACCGTCGCATAAGAATGTTTTATTAAACCATGAAACTTACTTAATTACTTTTCAGGCTGAAGACCCATGCAGGGTCCGAGCCTGAGCGATAGCTGCTTTCCATTCATCAGCATCATCCAATCATCATCAAGACTAGCGGCGACGCATGCAGAGTCCGAGCCTGAACAATGGCGGCTATCCATCTCTGACGGTCCTGGCCTCGCTGCTTTAGTCATCAAGACCAAGTTGTCTTGCATCGGCGATTACTTGATCTTTACACCGGAGATTCGGTCTTCCTCTCCTTCTCTAAACAGGAGGCTCGGATTCAAAGACCCACTTAGCTGGAGCATTGTTGTCCATGCGCTCTATGTGGCCGAGCCAGTGCAGTCGATGGATCTTTGCCTTCCGGACTACATCCACATCCTGGTACAACTCGTAGAGTTCGTGGTTGTGTCTTCGCCTCCATTTGTCTTCCTCGCACACGGGACCATGTATCCGACGTATCATTTTTCTTTCGAAGGCACCTAGAATCAGATCCGCAGTTTTGCTTATCGTCCACCTTTCGACTCTAGACCTGGCAAAATAAGAGTTTTAGATATTATATCCTAGGTGGTGTGTGACGGATCGTTTTTTGGACGACAGCATTTACTCCGTTTTATCCTCATTGACCGGACATAGTTGTGGCTTACGAAAAGTGGTTCTAGGTGGTCCTAGGCCTGAAGTTTTTGCAGATAGCGGAATGAAAAACAAAAGCCATCAGTCTACTTCGCCGTAAATAGGGCTAACAAGTACAATTTTAATTTTACAGAAAGTACCATACGATGTTTTTGCAGAAAAAGATAAAAACAATCGCGGTTCAAGAATGTAACCCTGGGGCATACCATACGCAGTCTTACTAGAATTTATCTCAACGCCAATTCGTTTTTTAATATCTGTCAGTAATATGCAATAAGGCAAAGAATGTGTCTGCTTTTGGTCACCATTAAAATTTAGAATTTTGCATCACATAAGGATAATTTCCGGATAAAATTGTTACACTTTTTTTTGTTTCAAGGAACATAACTACTTAAACGTTGGTATTGCTAATGGAAGTTGGAATACTTCAATTCAAAGGCCGTATTCACCAGATTTAGGCGATTCTGAATGTTACTTGCTTCTATTCATGCAGCGCAGACTGCAGAGAAGATAAATTGGCTAGATGAAAGATTGTTATCAAGCGATGAGTGGCATTGTCGGTGCTTGCTGCAAGTACTAGTAAAATGGGATATCTAATACTTCAAGTGACCAACGTAAATACATAAATCCTTTAATAAAACATTCTATATTTGATCTTAACACTCCGTGACGTATTGAATTGCTGTGTCGACTGGTAACTCTGGTTCCAATCTGTAGAGTGACAGACATTAACTATTTAACAGCATAAAACTATCCTCTCGTCCACTCGTGGAAGATCTAAGGCAAGAATAACACAAGTCCTTGCTGCAGCAGGCCAGGTCAAACTCGTACTGTTGCGCCACCCATATTATTATTTCTTGTTAAAATGTACATCCTTACAAAACGTGACGAATGCATGTTTCTACACTGAAAACTTTGGACGACAGCATTTACTCCGTTTTATCCTCATTGACCTTAAGACCAGCTCGCTTCGCATCTTCTTCACGGTGCAACTGCACGGTGCATAGCGTATTTGTTAGCGTAGTGCAATACAACCGGATCAGTTTTTTCGGTATTCCAAAATCGGCCATCGCACCGAATAGCTCCTTGCGATGAATGCTGTCGTACGCGGCTTTTAAATCGACACCAGGATTTGCCTTAGTGTGAATGAATTTGGTCTGTTGTCGCTTTGCCGAGCCGGAAGCCGCACTGGTACGTGCCGATTAGTGCGGTGCAAAACGGCTTTAGACGTTCACACAGTACGCTGGATAGTATCTTGTAGGCGACGCTGAGCCTCAGTAGTTGTTGCAAGAGAAAATATTAAACTCACTTACATAAGTAAGTGAAAAGCCAAAGTAAAGAAAAAACAAAGTTCTTTCAAGCAACTGTGTAAATGTGCTAAAAACTAGCAGATCCACTTTGCTTATCCCCAAAAATAAACGAATGCGAGGTTGCATTCGAAGTCGCATCTTTTCGAACAGTTCTTATAAGACCGTAGATATTCTTATTTTATCATTTAAATTAGAACTAGAGGTTGCTGTTGTGTTCTTTTTGCGTTCTTTCTTCTTAAATACAATATATTACAAGACATTTTTATAAAACTAATTTATTGCCTTCCAAGTACTCCATTCAATAGTAACAGTATTCCAAATCCTCGAAACATTTCGATGTCAGTAGTCGATTTCCAGAATGTCCCTCAAACAGCGCACAGAATTGGTTTTTAGATTCTCACTTGTCTGAAAATGGGGTTCATTAAGATTTTTAAAGTTCATCATGTTTCGATGCAATAATAGCTGTCAGAAGGTAGATATTTCAATTACACTCTTACACTCTCCACTGGACATAAACTAAACCCGGTTTATGAACATGGTGCGACAGAATCTAGTGGAGACATAAAAATCCATCTTCACATAGGCATCATATCGAAGAATGTCGATTTTACGACATGGCATGAGCTCAGTTAAAAAGTTGAACATGAGATATGACTCAAGTTTTTTTTCAAATGGACTGGTCAATAATGAGGAAAGAAGACGTGTTAGTGAATCTAATTTTTTGCACTGTTTTTAGTGCGATATCTTTTACTTGAATGGTCATCCCTTGATCTTGAGTCTTAGACAGCCAACGTTGAAGTGAAACGACATGGCAAAGCTTACCCACAAAGGAAATGAACAGCAATCCGCGCAAGAGGTTCAGATTGTAGTTGTGAGTTTGTAACGGTGTTAGGGATTGAAGTGTGCTAGGCTTTTGACCAACAAGCTACATTACGCCCCAAGGCAAGCAACCGGACATAGTTGTGGCTTACGAAAAGTGGTTCTAGGTGGTCCTAGGCCTGAAGTTTTTGCAGATAGCGGAATGAAAAACAAAAGCCATCAGTCTACTTCGCCGTAAATAGGGCTAACAAGTACAATTTTAATTTTACAGAAAGTACCATACGATGTTTTTGCAGAAAAAGATAAAAACAATCGCGGTTCAAGAATGTAACCCTGGGGCATACCATACGCAGTCTTACTAGAATTTATCTCAACGCCAATTCGTTTTTTAATATCTGTCAGTAATATGCAATAAGGCAAAGAATGTGTCTGCTTTTGGTCACCATTAAAATTTAGAATTTTGCATCACATAAGGATAATTTCCGGATAAAATTGTTACACTTTTTTTTTGTTTCAAGGAACATAACTACTTAAACGTTGGTATTGCTAATGGAAGTTGGAATACTTCAATTCAAAGGCCGTATTCACCAGATTTAGGCGATTCTGAATGTTACTTGCTTCTATTCATGCAGCGCAGACTGCAGAGAAGATAAATTGGCTAGATGGAAGATTGTTATCAAGCGATGAGTGGCATTGTCGGTGCTTGCTGCAAGTACTAGTAAAATGGGATATCTAATACTTCAAGTGACCAACGTAAATACATAAATCCTTTAATAAAACATTCTATATTTGATCTTAACACTCCGTGACGTATTGAATTGCTGTGTCGACTGGTAACACTGGTTCCAATCTGTAGAGTGACAGACATTAACTATTTAACAGCATAAAACTATCCTCTCGTCCACTCGTGGAAGATCTAAGGCAAGAATAACACAAGTCCTTGCTGCAGCAGGCCAGGTCAAACTCGTACTGTTGCGCCACCCATATTATTATTTCTTGTTAAAATGTACATCCTTACAAAACGTGACGAATGCATGTTTTCTACACTGAAATCAGAATCTAGGCCACAACAATCGATTCGAAATCTCGATATGCATACGAGCACATGTAAACATCGGGTACATGACTAGTGCAAGTATAATTTAGCTGTCCGTGGTTTATCCCCATCCCACGAAGCTGATATAACCCCTTCCAGTGAACATATGGCAATTAAGAATGCCTGGAGCAACTAACAATATATCATACCTATCGATGTAGATGACGGAAAGATTGTGGAAATCAACTTCTAACCTGTTAATTACATTATCCTCATACCGACGCAACCGAACACAGTCCACAAACTTTCACCGTACCGGCACCTCGCTCATTGTTTATCTTTTGTCTCCCTAGAGCAATAATTGTCTTGTAAAAATCTCCCTGCCCCCACACCGACCTGCTGACGCACCAAAGTACATACAGTCTCATTTAATTTTCTCCAGACACCCTCGTTGAGTCCTGTCTTTATTTATTTTTGTTTCGTTTTTTTTTTTCATTTTTTTGTTTGCATCATAATATTTTTTTGTTTATTTTAACAAAGCAATTGCTTCTTCCTGCAATTATGCTCAGGTGTTGAAACTGCCAACTCCATTGTCACGGTATTGCGAAAATGAAAATTTTCCCAATTGTACTAAATTTCCATCAACACCTACTCGACACCCACCCACTCGGCTCTCGCCCGTCCAAGTGGGGGTGTGAAGGAGACGAGGAAAGACACAAAAAATACTCGTCCTCGGAAATAAGCAACTGCGACACGATGACAACAATAACATTTTGTATTCGTATTATTCGCAAAACCCGTGGCATAGCGGTGTGCATTGTACACGCCGGAAATACCCTTGGAGCGCGCGCTCCGCGCACGAGAATCCTCCTTTGCTCAGTCCTCAAGTGCATTTCGCACAAGGACGACCGGCTGTGTGTACGTAAAGTGCAGCTCTTGTTATGCTTTTTAGACATTTCTCACTACCGGTGTCTAAGCTGGTGGGTATTAACATGACATTCAATACACTCGTACGTGCGAATGGTGTAACGTGATCCTTTATTTCCCACAAAATTGCCGTTTTAATTTGTCAGCGGCTTTTATATTGTGTCCACGGCTATACACTGAACCCGGGCCAGGACGCAATAGAGTAAGAGACGGACAGAGGCAAAGAATGAAGGCATTATGATCCCTTTTGATGTGATGGCGTGTGCAGCATAATTTGAAGGACAATGCCAACGGCATTGACGATGAAGTGTTATG
Organism: Eristalis intricaria; assembly: GCA_964034865.1. Classification (NCBI taxonomy): domain Eukaryota; kingdom Metazoa; phylum Arthropoda; class Insecta; order Diptera; family Syrphidae; genus Eristalis; species Eristalis intricaria. Next base: position 60,330,797 of record OZ035877.1, on the reverse strand, counting down.
TGTTTGTTTTACGTGCCTTCAGGGACGAAGTGAGACAAATTATGAAAAACAACACGGATACGTTACGCTGGCGGAGAGCTCGAGCAGTCATGAAAGGTGTTTGTAATTAGAATATGAATAAGGATGTATTTTTATGTGCTGGAAATTTCCCTCTCGCATAAGCAGTGTTGACATTGCTTAACATCTTGTTGCGTTGTGTTGATGTTGCTGGATGCTGATACGCTCTGCGAATGCTGCTAAAAGTGTGTAAACAAATGTTAAGGAATGTTGATGTATAGTCACGCTGTTAAGTGGCTTGCTTTGCGAACAGATATGGATACAATATTTATGAGTGTTTGCATGTCTGAGAGAAGAGCTTCTATTTTAAAAAGAAGATTCCTTGTCTGAGATAAAGCGATACGAAAAGTCGAACGGGATATAAGGCTGAACGTGCAGAAATTGGGCGTTCCAAAGAGTTCTTATTATGGTCCACTATTTGTTACAATGAGAAATACACACCCAATTCGGTTTTACAAGGTTCTGATTTAACGCGGTGTAGAAAAAAAAATGATTCCGTTTCAAAAAGACACTATTCGGCTTAAGAGGATTAGAAAAAGCTAATACCAGTAATTATTTGGCTGAAAATAAGTACGAGCATTCCTCTATATTCACTTTTGAGCATTGGCGGAGAAGGCTTTGATAACCTATCATGATGATATGGACGAACTGCTAGTTCTAACTGATTAAAGTTCTAAGTGACGACGGAATAAAAGAACCGGTCTTAGAGATTGTCTATTCTACAGAAAGCAGTGAATGTGATGAACTGGTTCAACTAAGTACAAATTTAATTCTAGAGGGTTTTAAGGAAATCATGTCGTCACAAACGATCCTATTTCCATGCACACTTTCAACGTGATCTGAAGTCTTGTGTGGATCCCTATCATGAATTATACAAAGAGCTGTTCAAAACTGGTTAATAACAGATTTTGTTGTCAAACAGTGCTATCCACCCTGAAAGAGAAAATCACAATCTTTAAAGGGTTGAAGTTAATGGAAACTATCCCCTTTTTTCTACGTACTTCACGTCTTTTTCACACGTTTTTTTGGAACGTATCTAGCGCGTGCAAATAGAATTAGGTACACATACAGATCAACCAGACTATTTGGTGCAGATATTTATATAGTGATTTGAATGAAAAGAATTTTAATAAATTGCTTTACATAACTCAGAATTTAACCAATATGCCTACCAAATTTCATACAAACCCGAAAAGCCAGTTAAGAGCTAGAGCTCGACAAACATCAAGAACCTTTTAGTATGTAACATGTATTGTAATAATAGGATTTTCCTAAAAATTAAGGAGCATGAGATTGGTATACTGAAAGACATTTATCGATGTACAAAGAACGAGAATTTGTTTCATACCTTTCTTGTAACAGTCTGGTGTCAGCGTCCTTTTCACTCCTGCTTTAAGGAGCCTATTTCCTCATTACATTCCAATTGAAGAGAATGATAAGTGAATACACCAATCACATAGCACAGCACTACGGTAGATCTATTGCGGCCCTCTTTCTTTATTTGAGACTTCAGAGCTACCTTGAGAAAGTGAATCATCTCTCTAAATGGAGTGTCCTGATGTTCTGTTCCTGTTAAGGTAATTCTGTTCGCTATTCTATACCTGCTTGGTGTCAGTTTTTGAGGCTCGACTAGTGCGTGTCTTCTGTTTTCTGAGCAGTCTTCTGTTTTTGTGATAGTTACAGGAAATGTGGCCACTAAATGGACCACACATTATTCCAGGTCAAGCTTGTTCAGATTAAAGGCCTTCTGGGTTAATTCTTCTGGGATCCACCTTTATGCATTTCTTTGAAGATGCAGTTAGTGAACAGCAGGGGCGACAGTTGCAGAATACAATGAGGCAATTATTAGACTAATTGCTTATATGCTGTTGTGCTATGTCATGTATCAGTACGTCATGTTTCATCCCCTTTTATTGCTCGAAAGTCAGCTATTTCGTTGTCCTCGTGGTTTACATGTCATGACATCCATACTAGTTTCAACTTGTTTTGTAACATTCCTAGACAGCCCTGGAGTTATAGTTCAAGCTGCTAAGATTTTTAGGCACCGCCTTGCTACAATGCCTGATCCCATTCCACTTTCTGATTTCAACACGTCTGTGTATCATCTTTGAGCGTCAGCATTCATCTAAGGGTGGTTGTGGGCCCATTGGATCGTTTACGTATACGATTTTGTATTGTTTGCCGAAGTCTAAGACTGGGGTATGAATTGATGGACCTTGGTTAGTTAATTAACGTGATCTCTAGGTTAGAAGGCAGTTGTCTTGATACCTTCTTTAAAGTTATTGACTCTTCGCAGGGATTAAGCTAAAGATTGTCTCGCATATGTCTCGAATATCTCGATTCGGGAGTGTCAGTTTTTTGTGTAACCACTTTAAGATACTTATAATATTTATGGTTTAAGTGTGTGACTTATAGAGGGTATTCACCGGTGGTCTACTATGTTTTATGACAACGTCAGAAAAGACGTTGATGAAACTATGAGCCATCGAAAACCTTAGCTGCTTCAAATGTAACTTCAGGGCTGTCTGGGAATGTTACAAAGAGAAGACGTTGTAAAAGAAAAACGGATTAAAACTAGTATGGGTTCCATGACATGTAAATCACGAGTGACACAATGGACCTACTCTAGTCTCAGTACACGGATGTTCGATGCTTACGGTGTTGTATAAATTTCAAATGCTTTGGTTACTGGACTTATATGTTATAACAAAGTTCCAAAGCAGTTCATAGAATCCACGTCGATTTCAAACTCTTCAACTAACGCGAACTTTGGCTGACTACTCTCACCAAGTTGGTCTACGGTTTCGTGGGCGTTCTCTATTGCGTTGTTCCCACTGTTGCGTTGTCAAAGACCCTGGAGTCGTGTTATCCATTCGCTCTACAAGGCTCATCCACCTAAGGCGATGGATCCGTTGACGCCTGGCTAGGCTCATTTAAGGAAGAATAGGAAGTCGTGATTACCTCAAGATTGTATCTGCCCATGCTGATATATTGCCCAAGACTGAGTTCAGCACAACAATATCATCTGCATAAGTCTCGTATAAATGTTCAGGCTTCTGGAAGATAGAGCCCTTTCTGTTGGCTTATGAGTCTTGTTCGATCTTCTCAAGACCGACTTTAAGAAAGTCACCGAAAAACGTGTCTAACGTGTCTAAGAACTCGGCCAATACTGAAAGTGTCGTTGAGAAATTCTCCATCCTTTCTTTTAAACTCTACATGGCGGTTTATAGCTAGACTCTCTAAACGCTGTCATGTGCGACCTGATCGCTTAAGTAGTAAGCGTTGATCAGCATTTCTTGGGTCATTGTCAGGATCAGTCGCAGTGTGAAGATCTGGCCTATTTTCAACTTCTTCAACCTGAAGTCACTGTCTTACCATGTCACATCGATAATAAACTACTTCTGGTGAGTAGACAATAAGGTAGAGAAATTCTCTCTCTCTCTCTTGTCAGTTGGCCCAGTCGAAGGAGTCCACTTTCAAAGTAGTTTCACCTAAAAGAAACATGTACACACATTCCTGGATTCAGTATAATTCAAACCAGATCCATTTGCAAACTACGAGCATAAACATAAATCCAATACAAAATGTAAGCTCAAGCGAATAAACATTTTCCACTTGCAGTATCCGCCGTGAAGACACGTGATAACTCAGGCACATAACATGCAACGAACACTATCCCCCGAATCTAGCCCAATAAAACAACCCCATCCCGGCATGAATTTTCACTAAATGCTGCCCTCTTTTTTATAAGACCTATGCACTCGTTAGGAGATACATATGCATGCAAATTCGAAGCATAAAAATGTCCTGGTCGATTACATTACAACTTCCCCATAAGCAGAGGGGTATATAACCGTACTTTCATTTACAAATCTCATTTAGTTCGAAAAACATAAAGAATATTTTCCTTTCTCCGCACCGCTGCTGCTTTCTTAAAATGAATTCCCACATCACGTTGAATGTGCGGTTGGAAGCTGCCGCTCCGACTGCTCGTACTACTGCCACCTGATAGCGTTTACCTTATGTTTTTGTTCTTATAAAAGCGGTATCTTGTGTTCTCAGAATTTAAGTGCTAAAATAAAATGTGGGATACGAGATCTATTCCCTCACAGCTCCCGTCTGTGTGTGTGCGTCTGGAGATTGAAAATGTATCCTCCTAAGGGTGCGATGGATGTGTGCACGTATGTTAACATACGTACGTACCTATTTTATAAAAAGCAACGGCAGGGAAAAAAACCCAACACTCTGGAACTGATTTACACTACCATCTGAAGATATAAATTTCCGAAGAGGCTTGCAGCCATTTCTATTCCAATTTTGGCTCAGGTCGGTGGGTAATAACTAACGGAAAGTTCCGCAAATGGACTTTTTCCATTTAACCAATAAAGAAGGATTTTTTTTTTTGCATGCGACCATTAAATTTGGGTGAAAATATCGAGGAATTTCAGGGAAAGTTATACTTTCAAGTGTTCGCATTGAAACTTTTCTTTTAGGCAAATTGAAAGTGCATTCTGTATTTAATGCGAACAGCGGGCCACACCACCACACGCATGGCCAAGTTTATGTTTGTAATTTTCATGGTTAGGATGTATTCGTCGAATTTGTGAGGAGAGGGATTGGGTACCCAACTATTTTTAAGTTTATGACAAAAGTGCATTCCCGGTTGGGCGCAAATTTATGTAATTTTGTTTACGATAGCCCGTGTGGAAGGGCTTAACGTTCGCTTATTTGAATTCAGCAGTTGAGGGATGGTTGAGAGAGAAAAGGGGCAATTGACTTTCGCTCTACATTTTGATGATTACTGGGGTCGGTGTATGACTTGGGTTCTAAACGTACTGCGCTTACGAAATAGGCTAATCAGCGACTCATTGATCCTATGTGGAGGGTGATGAGAAGTGAAAGTAACACCGAAGAGGTGTTCCCAGAGGTGTAGTGGATATAACTTGTTCTTGTAAGCAGTATCAATATAAGCAGTGAATTACTGGCAGTGATGGGTCTTCTACCACTTAAGTGGTATTTCTACCACTTTTTCCAATGTTGAAAAACCTACCAACCATAACTCTAAATCTACCACATTTTGCCCATTGCTCATCATATCCCATTGTTCCGAGGAAAATTTGGTCTGTTAGACGCTAAAATTAAAATTTTAAGAATACCGAGATCCAAAAAGGTTTTACCTTGAACAACGCCACCAGTTATGGGACTCATCAGATTTGTTTCCACAAAACAGAGTGAATATTGAAGATCTTAATGTATAGTGGACGAAATTTGTAGTCGAATGAGCCGTGAAAATATGAAAGGTGGTAAATTCGGGTATCGAACCTGGCACCCTCTGCGTAGGAGTCGACGCACTAACCCACTGCGCCACGGCGACCCACAAAAAAAGCACAGGATTAACCATCTTAAATTCGTAGACCACTTTAACTAATAAAAGCAAAACAAAAATAGAAAATATTCATTAGTTCGGTGGGACAAAAGTGCATAAAAAAATGCAGCATACAGACTTCAGCGTTTTGGAATGGAGTCTACTAAAGATATTCGGTGGTCCTATTGTTTTGAAGCTGTATATATTCATTCATAGTCATATATCATATATCATGATCAAATAAATAACTGAATTAACATGGAAACCTTTTTTGTCTTTGCTACCACTTTTCTACCACTTTTTTTTCTGCTTATCTGCCACCATTATTCATTTCCCAAGTCCCATCACTGATTACTGGATCAAGACAAATGAAACGCAACATTTCGGAGCAGTCTGGATGATTTCGAATCTGTGGTCACTTCAAATAGATGCTTTATCACATGTTCACCAAAGATGAAAAAAAGATCGACCTCCTCGATGCTCCGGCCATGAAGATTGATAAACAGTTTGAGTTTTTGGAGAATTAACCTCCACCTTATTGATAACACAATTTATACTTTTGCTCTCGACGGGGTTAAAACTATGTAACACACACCGCTATGACGGTTGATTACCGACATGAGTACTGGAGTAAGTGTAAAAACAGATGAGTGTTGCCGTCAAAGATGAAATGAGTAGGATTAGAAGTCGCAAACAGGAGGTAATCTATGTGAACAACAAAGAGTGTCGATTATTAAGCGTATTATTAATAAATATGAAATTTGAATCCGAGTTGAAGAGAACCGTCGGAATGCACGATCGGAAAGGCCTTGAAATAGCCAGCATTCATTCATGGTTAAGGAGATTAATTGCAGACTTTTCATAATGGCTGACATGTTTGCGGTTTGATTTTCCAGTTTTCTCTTATTTTATACAACTCTCGCATGGTTCGTGATACGCGTCAAAGTCTCTTAACATTACTAGTTCATCGTGGTCAAAGTCTTATTTCTTTTCATTTCATGTTAACGAAAAATTATACTTCTGAAAATTGCTTTTCTGTCTGATTGTGTATAAAATACACATCAATGAAATTGCCTATTTGGCCTGATAAGCAGCCTCAATCAATAGAAGAGCTGGCAAAGCAGCAGGAAGATGAACGGTTTTGTTGTATGCAAGGTCAACGTCAATGCCCGGCATCGTTAAATGGTTTCGAACATTTTTAAGACAAAACGCTAAACGTGTGTTTTTCGCTGATTCTATTAATTTTTAATAATCAAACTCGATAATCTCCAACTTCGTTATAATCTTTTTTTGAACTCAATGGGTCGACGGTTGATCTTGGAGTCTGGTCTTAAAGAATTACATGATCTATGCATCTAATGCATCTAATAACAAAACAGCCGTCAGCTTAGAATTTTAGTACATAAAGGTACAAACGTATTATTCATGACAACAATAAATTAAGAATAAATTATTGAACCACAATATGAATTTCTTTTACACCATTTTTGGTAATAACAAACAACGTGATTCTAGAAAAACGGCTAGAAATACGAGTGATTTTGCGAATATACACATCCGCAAATGCGGAGCTTCCGCATGAATTTTGACATGCAGATGTTCAAGTGAATGCAGATCATGAGTTCGCGAAAAGAAAAAAAAATTAAAGGAGTAGGCGATGAAAAGTTCTACGACACACGAATTGGATCCAATTCGATTCGCCATCATCCGAGTTTACAACAAAGTGTTGAACTTTGCTTGACCACAGCAATTTATATGTCTTCGCCAAATACTTGTACCCTCGCAATAAGCAAAATTTATTTACTCGAGTGATTCAGGAAAACGAAATGTCTGGTTCGATAAAAAAAAAAAGTTCTTCGAATGAAGATGAATGTGAAAAAACACTAGAACTTCGAACTTCGCAATACAAAAGGGCAATATAGACGAAAATGCACATAATTGATGAAGGGATCATAAAGATGAACTAGATTGGAGATTAGTAGATTTCTATCGCCACCACCAGCACAGATCTGTAATATATCGGGTTGATTTCAAAAACTCTGGGAAACAGATTGAAGCCTGAAGAAGCTGCGGTTTTCCTATTTGTTGAATATAACGCATCAATTTTGGACTTTAATTACTAATCAGTAATTTTCTACTATTAAAGATAAATACATCTTTTTATCATATTTTGATAGTTTGAAAGTTTCGTTTAAAAATACATTTTTACCATCCGCGAATGTTAAGAAATCGACATCCACAACAACCCTACTACATACTAGTGATGGGTTTTCACTCGAATGATAAACCGAGCCATAATCGATTAATACACCATCTCGAGAACATCTCGATTACTAAAACAATTCAAGTGACTTCTAACTAATGTCTAACTACCAACACAAGAGAACTCGATAAATGTTTCTCCAAAAAATCATTCGAATTAATTCCAATTTTTGTTTTAGTAAGTAGGAGTAGAAGTATTTAATTTAATGTTTTCTTTCATTCTAGTTATGTTCTTGTTTAGTATTTCTCGACTAGAACTGTCTATGTTACTTTGTCTTGCGGTGAAGTGAGAGTTTTTATTTTGTATTAGTAGTTTGTCATTAGTTAGTAGTCATTCGAATAATTTTGAGGATCGGCATGTTGTAATAATCCATTTCCACTCGAATAATTACTCCAATGTGTCCATCGCGATTATAAGAATATCTCATTTACTAATGTCTTGATTCCCAAAATTATTCGATTATGCCCGTCACTATTACATACCACCAGCTCCAAAATTGATCGGCCAATTCTTTGACATTTACAGAAAGGTCTTAAGTCTGAAACAAAAAGGCAGAAAGACAGAAGCTAAAGATATTAGTACCAAGCCACATATGCATTTTTCTAACTTATCCCAAAGCCTACATCATGACGATGGGAAGCACTTGTGGTAGTATTAAGTCGTTAATGCGAAACGGACGGTTTTTAAGAGAGAAAAATTGAATTTAAGGCACTCACAAATCCAAACACAATTTCTTGACTTAAGACATTTTTGCCTCACGTCAAAGAATTGAGGAATGAGTTCGTTAAACAATTTAGGTCTGAAATTCGACGCTCCGTATGGGCCAATTCAAACATAGTCGTTAACATTTACATCTCTGACAAGTTTCGTCAAATAAAAATTGTATAAACTTTTGCTATTTTCTCCTTCATCAAAATCCACCCTTTATTTGTATGTACAAAGTAGTAAGCAATATAAAAATAGTTCGTAGCGCAATTTTGCGTACATTCAAACACTTCAGTGCATTTTGAATCAGCTGGATACCCCTTTCTTCTGCCGTTGCACATTAACACAGCAGGCGATAGACAGATTTAATTTCCGCCTAGTCCTGTCAACTTCTGTACAGCCCGTTGTCATGCACACCAATGCGTTCAGAATATGTGGCCATGTCGCAGTGTCCTGTAATGGTGCCAGAAACGAATCACGCACCACGGCGTGCACGTATAATTTAATATATTAAAAAGGGTAATAAACACTAACTTTTTTGGCTATAAATTTACCAAGTGCTCTTATTGTATAAGCTCTACACACTTCATTCGCAGTCAAGAGTGTATGAAAAAATATTAAACAAATTTTTTCCGGAATGAACTTACTCGCGAAACAAGTAACAAGTTTTGACGTTGGATGTATAATTGTCGTCATTTCATGATATTTAAACTAAAAGACCAAAAATAATGAACGTAAGTAGACTTAAGTCACCTCGAGGAATCGAAATGAATGACAACAATGTTGAGTTTTTTTCAGTTTTGTATATTTAAGTGCGAGCTAAGTGATTCGCTTTATATGTACAAATTTTGCTAAAGTTCCAAGAAGCAATGAAATTTGGCGGTTCGGTCGTGACATAATCTTAGACTTTTAATTTGCACGCACTCAAGGAATTTTGAATACCCCTTAAGTGTTAAACACAGTACGAATGGAGAGGGGATCAGGAGAAGATCAGAAAGGGGATATCGAACGTGCATCATTGGTTTTAATGATGAGAGGCAAAGATAGAGTTGGGTAAAGCAATCCACATCCGTGTCGTAAGGCTAAAGAAAGAATCTCTAAATTTAATATTCGTTCAAAATTTTGCTCGAGAGTAAACTGATGGGCATTCCTAGAGGAGGATTACAACTGACTATTTCAGCTGAGCAACGTTTGTAGAAGTATCGGAAAATTAAAGAATGACAAGAAACATTACAACGGTGACATGGAATTGTTTCAGTGATGAATCTGTCTCCTTTTGAAGGCTATTTTCTGAAAACAGTCAAAAAGTCGCAAGTGAGTTGCGGGGCCTCTTCCGAGATGTGTGAGTTGTGGTCAAGTTTTGGGCGAATATAAATCTGATATATTACGTTTAGATCAGCTGGGGAGAACCTTTATCTGCAAAGACGAAGAAAACACTAACACTTTGTTGCATCTTTGGCGACATCCAATATATGGTCAACCCACTGCAGGTGGTTAGTGACCCGCATACCGTGAATGGAAATGCTGCAACTTTTAACCCTGTAATGCCTACCGCCGCCTCTAAGCATGGTATAAGTTTACGATTGTTAAGAGGTAACAGTTTATTTTTTTTTTTCATAACTAAGCCCAACCTCTAGTTTAAACTTAGCACTTTGCGTTGTAATTTATTTCATGGCTTTTGTTTTGTTTCCAAGCTAAGTTCGTTTGAAGTCTAAAAAACTACATTTTGTACACAAATAAATATTTTTGTGCGGACAAGATTTTCGAATAAAAAAAAGAAAAACTGAAATTTTTCAAAATCAAAATGCATAAATAATAGATATTGACAATATTATCAGAGATACATTGCTCTTTTCAAATTTAACTCGGTGTAAGTCTTTTGTCCTTCAACAACCTAAGACGGTTTTTGTATTTTGACCAGTAAAAGATCCAAAAATCAATTTTTTTTTTAAATATTTTTTTCCAGATCATTTGTTGTTGGGTGCATATGATTTTATGAAATAAATTTTAACCGAATCAAAAAATATGGCAATCGAATGTTAAGCATGTGTGCATGGTTACCAATGCTCCAGCTAATTGGGTCTTCGAATTCGGGCATCGTGACTCGGGAAGGAGAGAAATCAGCCATATCGTGGAATACGGGGGGAAAAGTGAAAATTTGCCAGCGTCGGTGAAGTGAATGAGTTAAACTGTATTGTGGCACAAATGCGTCCATAATCGCGTTGAATGCGAATACCTCAGGTAGGCGACCGCTTGGCTGACCCACGAACAAATGGAAAGTCAAAAAACTCGCCTGATTACGCGTGGGCATAGCTCCTTATGAAACAAAGTCGATGGCGGAGGATCGATCGTGCGTGGCTTACGCCCGCACGTGGATCATGCGGGTCAGAAGATGATGATGATTCTATTACAACATCATTTGCATAATCGCTATATTTCCCAACAATTATTTAAAGATGTCTCATAATTGCATTGCGAAATGAATGACAGCTGCTTGATATTGAGATCACCTTACCCAAATGCCTGTCAATAAGGAGCTCTTTTCCGGCGGATTCCACAAGAGGTGTGGAAAGTGAAAGGGAAACAAATAATGTAACCTGTGGTTAAGAGATCAACTCATCGCGAGTGCAGTACGGTTCGATCCTAATGACTAGGAAAAGCGTGCCCAGAACCGCCAACGATGGAAGGCCACTACTTCTCGGGCTCAGACCATCCATGGATTGTAGGCCTGACAATTAAGTACGTATAATCATCGGCTGACTTCTTAGACCATAGTAGGGACTCGGTGACGGAATTTTAACAAGAACTCTCTTCAGTTCTATTTAACTTTTGCAACTTGTCTCGAATACTGATCGATCACAACTTCGATGTCTGAGACAACGAATCCAAGCCATACCTGTGAAAAAATGACTGCCGGCTCATTTAAATCTAAATATGGGGCACAAGGTGTGATTGATTACTGCGAGTTGACAATGGATGTTCCTGAAATGCCATATTGCCTGATGAACAGCGTTCCTCTGAATCTCCAAAAAATATTAAAACGCACAAATTTGTCAGATTATCCTTCAAAATAAGGAAAAAAAAGTTGAAAAGATTATGTTAATTTGGTGTGCCTTCAATTATTAAATCCGAGATTTGAAACCAATGAACAAATTGTTACGACATCCCAGCTCTCCCTAAATTTTTGACAACGCCACATCTGTCAAATTTTCATTCGCATTCATCATAAAGGAAAATCCTTCAAAATCCAATTAAACGCCTTATCCGTCTGCCACCCCCGGAATTGACTCTGTCTCCCGTTTGAAAGCGGCAATTTGCAGCTAAGCCCATCATGGCTTGACGCAAATTGCGTCACATACCCGTAAGCTAAAAAAGTATCTCTCAATTGAAAGTATGTACAACCATTTCACTGGGGTCTAATTGAAAAATTATTTGCTTTTGATATTCTCTCAGATTTCACAACTACGCTATCCTGCCCGAATCACCAGTCCCCAACAAAACTGTCGAAAAGTATTTTCGGTTGCTTCGGGTGAAATTGTGAAATTGCCACTACTTCTCGTACTGCCGTCCCCGCCCAGACGCAGACCGACAATAGTAATAATAATAGTCATCATAATACGGCAATATCCTTTTTACCGAGCATAAGAATGTAAATAACCTTCCCTGAGGCGGCGGACACAAGGACGCCGAGGAGGGTGTAGAGCATAATTTCGCTTTGAACTGCAGAGTGCGTAGATTGGGATCCGGACAGCGCAAACTTGCTCGCAGACAATTCCTCCCCCTCACACCGGGACTGGGCAAAAAAAAAAATTGCTCCTCAATCACATTTGGTTTGGTCGCAAGAAGAAATGCAATGATTGCCTTTCTCAGATTTTTGGCATTCGTTTGTGCAACATATTAACTGCAGGACAAAAAAGGAAGGAGTTTAAATGCTACATCAATATTATTGCGAGTTTGAATGCCTGACAGTTGCGATTCCCCAAAAAGGGTTCTTCCTCAGTCGTTATCCTGAGGAGAAGTACCAATTCCTCAGAGACAATGCCGCTACTTTGTGACTGCATTTTTCGTACCGTAGGTAATTTCCCTTTTACAACCCTTCAGGAGGAACACAAGACAGCACTTTCGAGGATGTTAGTGGGGGATTTAACAAAGATGAACACTAATATACGACACATAGGGGTATTATATTCATATTTTGCGACATCCATACACTCGTACATTCACACAACCAAGGGCACGTAACTGCCGGAGAGAATGTGTACTTCTCGCGATAGTAAACGAACAAACGAACAAACGAAAAGAAATATGAATTTATTTGTAGAAGGACATGAAATTGTTTTCACCGCAGGCTGTTGACGTCCACCCTCGGAATATTTGAATACATAAATATTAATAAGAACTGAAAGGGTCGTGTTAAACCTTAAATGTGTAGGCCTCTAGTTTAACAAGCCCGAACCGGAGCCGGAGCAGGAGCCGGAGCCCGGGCAACGAGGTGTTCTTTGATGTCCCCATCCTTAAGTAGATTTGTCGACAGCACCGTGCATGTGGCGTAAGAAAACCACTAAACTTGAGATGAGGTAAGACAGTCGGTTGTCCTTTTCTGAATAGCAAGACAATAAGAAGGGTGATATTTAAATTTTCGGTAGAAAATTATGGATTGTTCTGCTTCGCAGGTGGTGAGGCGACTGCTTACACATGCATTTTTGGAAAATAACAATTTGTTTCACATAACTATGCATATCATATCCTGCAACTTGTGGGATACAAATGTGGGTACGATGGTGATTGTAGTTCCTTTGAGATGTAATGTCGGTGTTTGCATACCGCTGGGAATGTACGTCTCTTTTATATTGGAATACGCCCAAATGTCGATTGTTTGTTTTACTGTTACCATTTAACATTTTAGCCGCTAAAGCAGTGATCCCATCCTTGGCGACTCACTGTTTTCGGAAACTTAACTTGACACACAGGCATAGATATTGTAATTTGATCGGACAGCCCTGCATGAAACCTCTGACTGCAGTCACATTCATCGCCTGGACCTCAATTACTTGCCGCCTATTTCTCAATGAGATGGCCAAGTATTATTTAGGCTCCGAAGTTAAGGCAAACAATGACACCACCGCAGAGATAAAATGAAGGATCACGCTTGCCAATCGCTGTGTTCTTAGGCTTGGAAAGCAATTGAGGAATAAAGCCCTCTCTCGAAGAACAAAGATTTGAATATATAAGACCTTGATAGTCCCAGTCCTGGTGTATGGCGCAGAAGCATGGATACTAACCAAAACGGACGAAGCGATTCTTGGCTTTCCTGGAGCGAGAAAGTCCTTCGTATTATCTTTGGTCCCGTATGTACTGATGGTGTTTGGAGAAGGAAGTTAAAGGAGGTGGTTTCATTTGGGTACTATTTTAGCACTCTTTAGGAATGGAGATCCGATATCCATGCCTTTCGGTACTGTAAAACATGTACTGAAGCTTGAAGCATTTACTTTGACATCTCATCACCAGAAATGATGTATTACCGAGATGCCCGACTTCTACCTATCTTGCCCCTTAAAACTTTTGACAACTGTTTTTTATATCGTTTTCCCAAATCAAATTGACCAAGCATTCATGTTCTTTCGTGAATAATCGTCAAAAATTCATGAATATCTGTCAAAACGAGTCTTCGACTCCGAACGCGTGGGACAACGCAACAGAGGACGCCCGCGTTTAAGGTGGCGCACCCAGGTGGAGAAGGACCTCAACCAACTTGGCGTGCGACACTGGAGACAGCTACCCAGAGACCGTGCTAGCTGGAGAGGCTTGTTGGTTGAGCCCCAGGTCCCCCCGTCAATGGACTAGGGGCCTGTGAAGTCGGCCATCTCTGTATTACTTCATTTCTGCTCCTCACAAAGCAATTATGGCCTATTGTCGATCCACAGCGATCGCGATTGAGTAGACCAAATTTCAGGACTCTCATTGGTGTCATAAGCGGGCACTGCGGTAATTATGACTTCTGCAGAAGCTGTAGAGATGAAGAAGAGAGGAACCAGTGCTGTCACTTTGTGGTAAGTTAGCTTTTTCGTGGGAAATTTCAAAAAAAGTGAAATTCCTTCTGAAAAAATCATCCTTTCATTTGGTTGTTTTCCTAACAGAAGAAAACTTCCAATTGTTTCTTCATGACAGATCATTGACTGTCTCATTCAAATAAAGCTCAAAGAATAACGACTTGTTGTTCATAAACATACACAAGAAATATAATTAATACAGACTGAAAGGATGAAGGTATTATTATTATATGATATTATACTTATTTAGATATTAATGTAGCATTGTCTTTAGAAAATAATGTCAAACAGCTTGGAAGACAATTAAAGGAAAAAGTTTCAATCCATATGGATGGAATACCCGGAGTTTAAGGGATGCCTGAAACCCGTGCACAATGACAATACAAAAGCTAGCAGCTGTGCATGTGGAAACACCTTCTTTGCTGGAAAAGCTGAAGTTTTGAGGCATAGTGCAGGATCAAAACACAAAAGAAATGTAAATGCTATCCAACAAACTCCTTCGGTTATGTCAACATTAAATTGTCCAAAAAACTCTGCAATAAAAAAGGGCGAAATTAAGCTGGTAGTTTTCTTCGCAGAGCATAACGCCGCGATAAGTATGGTAGATCATTCTGTTCCCTTTTATTAAACAATTTTGATTGCTTCGGAAATTGCCAAGAACTGACATTGGGTAGGACCAAATGTACAAATAATATAAAGGAAATTGTTGCACCTGTGGAGGAAAACAAATTAATATCTGTATGGAGAACAAACAGATTCTCAAATATAATATTTACTAATTTTGTTATACATCTTGAAATAAATAGATTTTTTTGGAGTTTTAAAATTAGTGTTCTTTTCTGCATTATACCCCATAGTAGCTTCCAAGCCCATGACAATTTCTACGTTAAAGTACATTTGTTCTGAAGTGGTTAATTTTCAGCGACATGGTAATTTTTCTTCTCCAGTGTGGTAAATTCCACTTCAAAATACTGGCAGCACTGCAAGGAACCATCATACATCTTTTATCCAACTGCAGCTCCCTCTCCTGTCATACATTTGGAGAAAAATGTATGGCCGCTGGATGTGTTCTACGTAGCGTTTCGTAAGGATTATTACGTCTTTCGTAATACAGCAGCTGTAGACAGTCCCGTATTTAACCTGGCAATTTTAACTGAACTAAGCTGGATTTGGCAACTTGATTGAGTAAACTAACTTTCCTCATTCGGTCGTGTACTGATTAGCTGAAAGGTTTTGTCTCAGTCTATTGTTAAAGAGATCTTCAAATATACTTAAATGTGTGTATACGATTTATGGATGAATTTGGTTTTGCTTAGCAACTAATTTAAACATGCCTCCATTTAAGCTCATGTATTCTATGATGGCTGCCGAAAGTCATAATATTGGTGAGAAAGAAATATTGGACCCAACTTATTCTTCCTTTTCCTTTCTTAGGGGAAATAAATCTTTACAGAGTACAGTCGGCACAGACGGATGTGCGCTTAGATCTTTTAAACTAAGCAACGAATTTGAATGCGGTTTTCATCAATATATCGAGTGTCTTAAGAGGAAGGTTCATGTGGCTTTCTATTGTTTTTGTCTTAAATTGTTGAAGTATGACTAAAATGAATTGTTTAGAATGTCGGAAGAAATCAAGCCGACTCATAGCTTTTTTTAAAAAAGTCGTGCTCCCGTGTCGCAAGCCTGCACAAATCACACGAGCTTTGTAGGGAATATTCGCTCTCTTCGTGTTTTTTGTGTATTTTTATCTAAGCGTTGACAGTATGCATATATGTAGTGTTTTGGCAACGCTACGGTAGAGCGCATGTTATAATACTCGCGACATGCATCGTAGCTCTTATGTTGCCTTGTGTGCATGTTCAATTTTGACCAAGGCCAGTTGTGATCTGACCACCGGCAAGAGCCATCGTAGTGGTTAGACGATACAACAGGATGCATGCAAATTTAATTTTCTCTGAATGGCAAACTTAATTTAAAAGAAGATTAGTGAAGGGCCGGGGATTCAATTCTGAGCAACAGATCTACTTTCATTTAAGCTTGTTCTTCTTTCTTCTGTCTTGTATCTAGAGCATTTCGTGTCTCTAAGCGGCAATAGTTTCATTTCAGAGAAATGTGCCTCAGTGACCTGGTGGTCCAAATCTGCCTTTGATCTGTAAAGTGTTTCTTTACAGCAGCTATCTATGCAGCTGTCTCCCGTTCATAATGTATGATCTGCGATATCGGCCGTGTCGTATAAGAGTGTTCCTGCATGTTTTCAGATAAAGATCTCCGTTAGAGTCACGGGAACATCCGATAACTTTATCACTGTTCACTCAAAACAATACTTCGAACGCTCGAGACTTTTCCTACTATTTCAACCAGCACTGCCGTTGCACCACCTCCCTTGAATCATTGACAATACTCAGACAGCATAACTATCATGTAAGGTTAATCAAACCCAGTTAATCTGAGGGCGCATTTGACTGGCGATGCGCTCCAATATTGGAAGAAGAAGGCAACGCATACAGGATCAGCTGCAAAAGTTAGGCAGAGTTCCATCTCTGACCGTAGCGCCACCTAAAGAAGAACACAAACAATGACGCGAAAATGCTGACTTATCTTATCCATCTCATCTAGTCCTCGACATCAAAGGGAAACATGCAGCTTAAGTTAGAACTTGTCAAAGTTGAGGTATTCGTATACATCAACGGTTTTGTTTATCCGAAATGGATAAATATTGCGATTAAATTACTTTGTTGTGAGAATGTGGTCAGCAGACACGTGACGAACCGTTGCAAGTCAACTCCTTTCCAGACTTATTACGTTCCACCAAATTTTAACCCTTTTCACACTACGGCTTCGGTATTCATTTCACAAATGGTTAAATTGGACGTCTCACTTGGTGGCAACCGAAAAAAAGCGCTGTCTGGTTTATTGGCTTTGAAATGCCCAAAACATGTGGCTGACAACGTCGTCTACCAGTATTATCAAGTTATCAAGTTTCCAACAAAATCGATACCATGCAGCGAAAGTTACACAATCGACGTCCTGCCAATTGCAAAGGTGCATTGCGTGTCTGGACGCAGTGCCAATGCACTTAACCACTGCACTCTGCAACACCAAAAATAGACGCAGATGGAGAGGAAAAAAAAAGACCGAACTGAAAACTTTCGATTTCACAACTGTGCAGTTCAATGATCCTTATCATAACGGAGAGTAAAAATCACAAGTATAATTTCCCCATTATCCTTAACAGTTCATTTTTATGACACCCATGAGGATGTTCCAAGCAGAGAACCAGATATGAATCCTCTCACGTCGAAATATACCGAATACTTGAGCCACTTGGCTTATGTCTAGAGAAAAGATTCAGCCAAGCGTGGTGGTGGAAATCCTTTCGATTAAAATTAAATGCTTCTTCAGACCGAAATGTGTGTATCTGATGGTGTTGAAAGTGCAGCGTCAACAAAGCGATAACCCCTTTTTTCATTCTGTTTCGGTGTGCGGTCATGTCGACAGCAGTTCGTTTTTTTTTTTTTTTTTTTTATTTCTATTCACGAGGAAATTTGAACCCATGCTACATTGTTTGGCGATGAAAAAGTTGTGTTTGAGCGGTTAGTATGTCTAAGGCCGATATATCCTGTCACGGGGCGGTAAAAAACGTTTGTGTAGCTACACGTGTTTGATGGTTCACCTCGTATTTTGCTGAGAACAAATGCAATAAACCTGAACATAATCCCTTGAAGTTTGACATCGAAATGCGATGACGACAGTTTCAGTGAATATACATGTCAGGGTTTAAAGTGACATTTGTCAATTCCAGTTTGTAGGATAATTACGGGTCCAAGCGTTCTGTGAGAAGAGATTTACTGAGGAAACAACAAGAAATAAGCGCACAGTAAATATAACAATGAACTGTGAAGACAGATGGACGAGGTGTCTGCAGAGTTCAGTCAATGGATCAGAGATGACTGTGCAGTTGCTTGTAGAATAGGGGAAATGGGTTTGTTTCGACTTCGATTTTGATTGCTTCGCGTGAACTTTGTGTGATTGCTGGATTGAGGTAATGTCTGCTTTATACCGGCACAGGGCCTTCGCGAGTTCTATTAGGCTTGGTGTCCACTCATAACTAATGCATGTACTTGAATTTTCCCCTGTCGAGGAAATTACTTTCAACTCTAAACACAATCACACAAACTTTCAACTCTTTCACAATCTTTAAAGAGAACTTAGTACGGACTTACTGTTATACTTCCTTACTGCCAAAAATATCTCACGGACTTTGAGTTGACCATCATCGATCGAAAGTGTTGATCAACATGTCGTGTTGAGTGTATGTACGCTCATACTAGATCATATTAAATAAGGATGTTATCTTATCATTAAGCGTTTAGTTTTTACACTACATGCACACATCACGATCCGAAAAAATAGCTGGTGTCAGTCACAATACTGTTTTTAAGAGCAGTCATATCATATCATATGGATGTCAGACGAAAAGGACTTACGAAGAAGCGAATATCTTGCCAACTGATAAATATATCCTTCAACTATCCAAAAAGGGGTTCCAGTTATTTTAAGACTCATCGCAATCAGACTTACACTCAAGTGCAGTCACCTATGTGTTCACAGTACGGCAATCACCCGTCCTGGACTCGATGATTTATTCAACGCCGACATAACGCAGTTCTACAAAAACTACAACACAAGAACGCAATACCGACAGGCGCCTCTAAAATGTATATCCTTTTATATATTACAGTGAAGTCTCACTTATATGAACTAACGGATTGGTGGGTCAGTTCAAATAACCGAAAAGTTCATATATTGGTACCAAATACACAGTACAACATAAATTTTATTGAAATTAAGTATTAAAATTAATTTAAAGAAAGTAAGCTATTTCAATTATGTATGATGCTAAACTCATACATCATACATCAGCTCAAACTGTATGTTTGAGCTAAACTCGTTTGCAGAAGTTTTTTTTTAGTTTTTTTAAATCCAAGTTCGATAACTCTTTCATGCATTTATCTCAGCCTCAGTAGTTCTTAGAAAGTCATTGTATTAAGACCTTTCATTGTCTCTGAAAGCTGAAGTCTTTTTGTTATTTCTTCCTCTGGAGTATTAATGGCTAATGAGCCATTATCATCATCATCAGTATCTGCTGTGATTGGCATGTAGTCCTCTGCTAACTCTTTCCAAGCTTGATTGTCGATCATCGCGGTTGACTTCTTTCATCATCACCAAGCTCCTATGAGTAGCATCAGGTAGTTTGGGCTGAATTACTTGAAGGTATCCAGACAGTGGCACATCATCTTACAAAGGGAACGTATTCGCCATCTAAAACCAATTGTCCCTCACTCCTTGCCCATCTCCATTATAAGTATTTCTTAAACAAAATAAAAAAATTTAAATTAAAAATAAAAACAAATGACTTTTGATTGCTAAAGCTAAGGAAAAGATGAAAACTCGTCTATTCTCTGAGAGAACTCAAGCCACTGAAAAGAAAAAAATCAACTGAACTGAAAATTCAACTGAAATCGAGTACTAAAATTCTGCGGTTCATATAATTAAGTAATTATGAGAGTTCATACATGAGAGACTTCACTGTATATTAAAAACTAAGTGAAACTATATTAAAATTCAAAATATTTACAAATATTGTAAAATGATACAATGTTTTCATGGTTAATTTTAAATAATAAAAAAATTGTTAATCCATTTTGTGAACAATAACCGTCGAAAAATTAAGCTAATAATTCAAGTCTAAGATTGAATTTTTATTATTTCTGGTAGCTTAGAAATTTATGCTACGTTTCTACCGAACCGAAACCTCGAGATTCGGATGAACTTTTACTCAAACCTCAATTTGATGTGATTTCGCTCTCTATTTTCGAGTCACTCGCTCGCAGCGTATAAGTGCCCGCCAAAACAAATGTCACCCGCTCTCAATTTTTAAATGGCAGCCAGAACAGCTGTCTGTTGAGATGAGATAATAGAGAATAATGAGAACACCAGGAAATAGAGAGAGATAAAATGCGAAAATTGACAACAAAATGACAGAAATTTTAAGGGGGCTGCAACGAGGCTTATCAGAAACAGCGAGGACCCCGAAAAGGTATGTCGGAAACTGGTAGGTTCGGAGAAAATTGATGAAACCTCGTGGTTTCGTTCGATGGAAACGTGGTATTAGATACCATTTAAAGTATTTGACAGATGTACCTAATTCGACTTCACACCATTAAATAATTGATTTTTTTAAGTGTCATTCTAAGAACTCTACTTTTTGATCATCGAGCATTTTAATCTTTCCTACTTTCCTCTTGAATACTAACTTACCTAAATAACTATTCAATTAGATCCCATCTTCAGAAAAACAAAAAAATAACCTCGATAGAGCGAATTCATAATGATCTGAACTCAAATTCGTTGCGCAAACTTTACATTTTTTTTATTATTCAGCAACATTTTAATTATGACTATTTCAGCCATAATTTGAGAACTATTCATTTGAATTCAGCATTAATTTTGTGGCAGAAAGCATGCACCCAGAATTCGCCTTTTAATTTTATCTCACAGGGCCCTTGCTTGGTAACAAATTCTCTCGAAAACCGTTTAAGTACTTTCCGCCTTCTGCCGCTGCATTCAAACACCATAAACGAGTTAAAATTTAACAAAATGTGTTTCAATTTCGTAAACAAGGCAACAAAACCCCACGCAGTCGAGAAAAGGAGAAAAGCAGACAGAGAAAAAAAGAAAACCGTACACACAAACCAAAGAAGAGAATAATAATAAATAAAAAAAAAGAGGAGAAAATTTCCAGTGGAAAAGTTTTTAATGCAATTTCACTCACATTACCCCGGCTAACGTTTGGCATAATTCACAGAGCTGCATTTATACAAGGATGCCTCGTCTCGCGAATGCACAGTCATCATCATTACTAGCCGGTTTTACTTTGGCCGTGGATAACTAGTGTCACCATTATCGCGACGCGTAACTTGCAGCAAGCGAAGGAAAACCTGTGTACTTTATGTGAAACAAGCCAGAGAAACCACCCACTCACGGACAAATGCTTCGCGTTCTGTAGACAACTAGCAGACGTGTTGTCCCCCCCAAAAAAAAAGGAAACAACTTTGTTGCTGAATAATGAGTTGCAGTGCAGTTAGTCGTGTCTTTACTGTGGAAAGGAAAGGAGCTGTTCGTTGGCGAAAACAAAAAAAATGGATAAAGTGGGTGGGGGGAAATGCATTTGGAAGTTCTATTCGATGCAGCTGCACAATGTGTAAACATGAGACGATATTTGTGGACTGTTTTTCTTTTTTGTTTTTTGGTTTTCATATTCTGGCAGGATTCCGTTTGGCGCTGTGGGTTGACACAAAATGAATTGTATCTGTAAAAACGGAGATACAAACCAGATATCGTTCTGGCTATAGTTAGAGAGTGCACACATTTCAAGGAACGCGGGTAAGAACAGTGAAGAGTTGCGGGGAAGCTTGAACGAAAGTTGAAGGCAAACGTTTGGTTTGGAATGTGTTGGGACTTTTTATTTGGTTGGTGGGAGTTCATGGAAACTTCGATAAACTTTATGAATTCGTACAGATCTACTGACATAGTGTGTTAATTTATTTTTAAAAATATGTCTTATGGGAAAATTAATTTGTTTGCTATCTCATGGTGCGATGGATGTGCATTTCAAATGCATTTCAAAGAAATGATGCTCTCTACATTTCCTCTGAAAATTTAATTGATAATCAAGAAATTTATTGTTTTTACTTCTTTAAAGAGTATATGAAGTATTCATTCAAATTCAACTTAACGAGGGGTCCCGGAATTACGGGACGATTTTTTATTTTTTTTTTTTTTTGCTTGGGT
The DNA here is from genome assembly GCA_964034865.1 of Eristalis intricaria. Taxonomy (NCBI): domain Eukaryota; kingdom Metazoa; phylum Arthropoda; class Insecta; order Diptera; family Syrphidae; genus Eristalis; species Eristalis intricaria. Next base: position 60,308,503 of record OZ035877.1, on the reverse strand, counting down.
TGGTGAAAATCTTCAACAAGACACTATGTGACCCGTGTCCACATAGTGGTGTCAGATTTTCAGACACCCTTCCCTTTTAGTATATTCTGTACTACTACTAAGTTTCCTCACCTAGTAGTTTACTTTTAAACATGCATTCGCGTGATGCAGGTAAACCTTCGGTAAAATCACCTTTCATAACCATCGTTAGGTTGGTTTATTATTATTGCGCCAAATCGAGCGGTCTCGTTCGTTGGAGTTGGTGTACTAAACGTCTCATGTTCAAGCTTTGGAGGAAGGCATTGTTACAATGACCATGAAGTATGATACTTAGTTTTCGAGCGGATTTGTTATTTCTTTGTCGACGGTATTTACCCCTAGTTCCCTTCGTATACCACAATACCAGGGAGCTTTCACAATATCCCGTATAATTTTATTTTGAAAGGACTGAATAAATCCTCTGCTATTTGCTTTGGTACAACCCCATAGTTGCTTCAAGTCCATATATGCTTCAGTACTTGCTTGTATAATAGCAGTTTGTTGTACATGCTTAACTTGGAGTGCCTTCCAAGTAACCAGTACATTCCTCCACACAGGTGTTAGAGCTCATCCCGTCTCTTTTTCACGAGGGCCTTCCACTTGAATTTCCCATCGAGTGTCATACCAAGATATTTTGCTTCATTAGCGTACGATATTTGTACAGAATTAATGAAAACTGGTCGATTTTCAATATTTCTGTAGGTAAAATTTATTGATATGGTCTCATTGGGAGCAATGCGCCAGAGCTGTGACCATTCGTTTATTTTGTCTAGAGCTCGTTGAATTTTTTCAGTTGAGGACTCAACTTTCCGTTTCCAGGATCACTGTGTCATCCGCAAATGTAGCCACAAGTGTAACCACAGTTTGAGTTATGTCTCATGTGTACAACAGGTACAATCTAACGACACTCCCTTGAGGGACTCCTGCTCGGATTTCTTTAAAATTGAAGTATTCAGTTCCGTGTTCAACTCTAAATATCCTATTATCGAGATAAGATTCTAGTATCTCATATAAGCTTGTCGGTGAAAGCCTGCTTGGCTTGTATCTTAGGCCTTCATGCCAGACTTTGTCGTAGGTCTGGAAACGACAAGTAGAGCGGTAGAGCGGATCTTTTTCTCCTCTAATGCCCCTTCAATTTCGTTCGTTCTTCTGTATACCTAGTCAATTTTCGAGTGTTTTGCTCGAAACCCGAACTGATGGTCAGGTATTAGTTGCTTCTCTTCGATAAATTTTTGAATGCGTTTTAATAAAAGTTTTTCAAAATTTTTGGATATTATTTGTAAACGCGATATGGGTCTGCACGGCTATTTGTTGTGGTTGCCTGGGACGATTCGAAGTACAGTGTAGACTTGATTATTGCAACATTCGATTCTTGGTTCCAATCGAATGGACTTACCTATTTTCGATTTTTGCAACAAATCGAAAAAAGGTTTTCGATTTTCGCAACATCGAAATTGTACGACTCAAAATATATACCAGCATGCATATACATACGTACTTACGCCTTAATATTCAATATTACAGCAAGAGAGAATTGTTGACGACATTATAAATAGTCTAGACATAGTTCCGTGGCTCGCTATTTTGTTTTTTTTTTTTTTTTTGGCACACGCATGGGTGGCCACGATCACTGAATGCTGGAAAAAATGTTATCAGAACTCCTGATCAAGAAGACTGTGTTCCCTTGCATTTAATTCGGAATCAAATATTGTCAGAAACATCTGACTTTAAAACAATGCCTAACCAAATGTTTCTAAGCCAGAATTTCGGGAGCGATGACATCTCCAAATAGATCTCCGAAAATCTCGAAAGAATGAAGAAGCTATTTGCGTGAAAGCGTTTTAAATAAATGTTCGATTATAGCAACTTTTCGATTTTTGCAGCAGGTTATCTTTTCAATAGTTGCAAAAATCGAAATTACACTGTAAATGGTTTTGCATCAATAAAATTGATTCTTTACGACGATTTGATTGAAATTTTCAGAGCTGTTCTCTTATTTGACTGTGAAATCATAAAAGCTGAAATAGAATAAGAACCAATCGCCGTGGCGTAGTCGATAAGTGCTTCGACTCCTACGCAGAGGGTGCCAGGTTCGATACCCGAATTTACCACCTATCATAATTCATGGCTCCACCTCTTTCGAGTCACTGACAATGCTCAAAGAGTACTCCTGTCTAGAAAAAGCTTCTCAACTTCGCCGTTCGGAGTCGGCATTAAACTGTAGGTCCCAGCCACTCGTGAAAGAACAATAGCACACACAACACGAGTGGCTGCCGAGAAGCTAGGCCCAGGTCCACCTCGGACTGTCGCGCCACCCATATTATATTATTATTATGCGGATCCCATGTATCCAATTTTGCACGTTTTAGTGTTTCCTTCATTATTGTGCATTTACCATTGGCTCCAAGCTTGGCGTATCATACTTCATGATACATTTAGTCATTTTGATTTTGGTACCATACTGAGCTGTAGAAGCGACATTCTAGTTGAAAAATCAACTTTTTATTTCTAAATTTTTAAAACATACATTTTTGAAATATGTAAAAGTATTGAGAAGAAAATAGGTTTTTTGTCTCAAAAACTTATTTAAGCATGGGACGGAGCAAAGGTCTATGCCATTGCAAGAGCATATGGCACGAAAAGGAAAACAAATTGAGACCGTGCTTTATAATGTTGGTGCCAAGAACTCTTGGTTCTCGCCTGATTGCGATCGTTATAGCAAACACTGATGCTACAATACCAAAAGCAACTGCTTACATGAAGCGAGAGGACTTTTAAAAAGACACTCATTCGATTTTTTACTAGTATCCACTGTAAGAAAATAAATAAAAAAATTAGCACTTTTAAAAAAATATATAAATATAAAAAAAATATTGGCCCGACTAAATTTCTGCAAGAACATAAAAGCTGACCTGCAAAAGACTATACACGGGTCATAATCAACAGGTTTCAATCTGCCAGCAACTGAAAATTTCAATTAAATCCGTCGTAAGGAAATAACTCTTTTGATGAAATACCAGAAAAACTGCAATAATGTATTCAGTCTTGTTCGCCACTGTATCTTTGACTTCAAATAACCCCATAAGAAATAAAAGAATCTAGGGAATCAATTCTGATCGTCAAGTCGAGAGAATACACGTGAATACAATGTTTCATACATTAATCGAGTTATTTCACGGGCTGTAAGGCATGTGGTCCCGTCTTGTTGAAACCACATTTTGGCCACATCAATATCACCCAATTTCGCAGAAAGAACTGCATTATCATGTTGCGAAACCGAGCACCAGTATAAGTCACTGTGACCAGCCTCATTTTCAAAAAAGGGGACCACCGGTGTTCTTAGCGTCTCCAATTGATCTAGTTACCCTCAATTTTTCAATTCTCTTCTCACACTTGACAGAGTTAAGACAATGCCTCAATTTTCGAACTGGCTTCAACTTTCACTATCCAGGAACAAAGTCAGTTAGTAAATGGAGTGGAATCTGCTGGTATGTCCATGAAGTACACGTTAAGCTCCTGAAAGTAGAAATACCGACAAGACCCCAACTGGCTATAAATTGAGCATAATTAAGCCTCATGAAGTGATGAGTACAGCGATGTAGCTTAGAACGTAGATGCAGGGAAAAGGAGAATAACATCTCGCGAATAGGCCACGCTATGTAGCAAGGATTAGTAGCATCATTCGAAGATTGCACATCATTCTCGGAAACAGTAATAAAACTCATTCTGGTCTATATTTCTAACACAGTTCTCGTCCTTCGGTCTCATTGACTCCCTTGCCTCCATCCCATGTGGTATACTCTATTAATTTTCAAAACCACACGTAAATCCTGTCAACTGCTGCACTGCTGGATATTTGCGAGCAACATGTATCCCACCCCATCCTGCCCCACCGCCCATCTTATGAAATATCCAACAAAACATAACATCGGACATTAATGGATTGTGCGAAATTGACAATTTGTTCGACTTCATTTCCACATATTTGCACCACAATAACACAGCAATTGTCCGCAATCATTTTCGGTAATGATACGTCCAGTGTACCACCGCAATCCTCAGCTGCAATGAAAAGTCAAAGAACTACCGAACACACACACACACGTGTGAACAGAGAAGATATTCGAACTGATTAATATTCATTCGTCGTCGTGCGTATATCACTTTTTTATCTGTCCAACTTCTCGGTGGATCGGGTCCACAACCCACAACCCATGTTCGAAGTCCTGCGAAAAAGAACGGCCCAAGAACAATTTGCTCTGCTGTCTTTGCGTCGGAATGAGTTGCACACACCGACACACGCATACCTGGCGGATTCACTCCCTATAATGTTGTACTAGTAGTACGAGTATTATCGAAGGACATGACTACTAACAGCAGCCGAATGGAATCGAAATTACACTCGGTATCCATCTCAGGAGCACAAGGAGCAAATTACTGGGGATGAAGCAACGCACATACTACATGCCCGCCCCACACACATACACACACAGACGGGGATAGGTTCCGTAGACAATGAGATGAGATGTGAGAAGCATATCCCATCCCGGAAGTTAGTGGAATTATAAACGATTTCTTCAACGATCCGAAGTGAAGGTGGATATCATCAGGATAATGCTATATCATTTGAGAATTTATGCTCGCACGATGTGCTGGTATGTGTGTTGTTTCAGCAGCTCTCCATGCTCCCTTCGTCTGTATCAATGGCTGAGGGGGAAGGATGGCAGCATCATCGGCCATTCGACCATTACGGGAGAATTTTATTTCAATTTCCATTACATTTTCTTTTGTTATGCTGGAAACGTGTCTGTCCGATTTCTAACTCCTTGTTTTTTTGTTTCTCTCTGCATTTCGGTTCGAAGGCGTACAGACGACGTGGCCATTACAGGTGAGGCGGTCGGAAGTTCTTGTGTTAGTCAACTTTGGGCGGCGGTGGTCGGTGAGGTGAACCACTCACTTCCAATGTGGACGTGATACATTGAAAGCTAATTAAATTTAATCCTAGTGATCATGCATGCTTCATTGTGGTGGTCCGCCTCGTGCAGAGACGACTTCATTTCGTCTCCTTCTTCTTTTTCCTGCCGAGTCATATGATAATCGAAAACGTTGTCCGTTAAATATTCATGGGATTGAATAAGTGAGATTGGATTCGTGCCTCCGACGGGTATATTTTAATTGGCACATGAGATGGGATGTGTGTGTGCGTTTACTTTTCATCTAATTATCTGCTTTAAATTCGATGCGATGAAGGACGAGTAATGAATTTCGGCTAGACACAAGTTCAGATTCATTCAGATTATTCAAAAACTTTGTTGGAATTTGTAGGAAAGTTTGTAGAAAGCTTGAAATTGTTTTTTTCATTAGGTTTTTTTTGACGGATCAAGTTTTATGGAGGCACGCTATTCTTATTTCGTACCGTTTAAAAAATTATCTTGAAATGACTCACACCCCAATAACGTCTCAAAACTATTTAGCCGGGTTTCGAAGATCAGTGTTCTGTGAAAAAAAGAATTTCATGTACTTCGAGTGTACCGATCATCGGTCTTCCGAGTCAGAGGGATGTGATTTTAGCGGGTTATGTGGAATCGAAAGTCTTCGCCGATAAGCCATCAACTCTCTAGGACTTGGCCGTTAATAATACTCATGTAATTGGAAAAAATACCGGTTGCACCACTGAAAGAACCGATCCAAATTTGTACCTTTTTTTTTCTTTATGTCCTGTATCCCCTTATGAGTCCTAGAGCCAATATGTCCTGTATCCCCTTAAGAGTCCTATGGCCAATGCGAACGCGCCATCGAGTGTGGTTTCTGGAAATATGCCTCAGCTCTCCCCAACTTTTTTCCCCGCTGTCGTGCTTCCTTCTCAACTGCTTCGCGCCACGTGCTCTTAGGACCGCCAAGCATCCTGTCATTCTGAGTAAGCCGGTTCCATTGTATCGCTTGGTTCGCTATGCTAGCTATGTCACACTTTCGGAGAGCGTGTGTTATGGTTGTGTCTATAGGTTCATGGTCCGTTCTCTGATAAGTCTGAACACCACTATTATTAATGCGGTTTGGCCAGAATATCCTCGTAGCCACATATTGACTAATCTGTATCTCTAGAGGTACGGTATCTCTAGAGATACGGTTTGGCCAGAATTTCCTTGTAGCCACCTATTGACAAATCTGTATCTCTAGAGGTACGGTATCTCTAGAGATACGGTTTGGCCGTAATATCCTCGTAGCCACCTATTGACAAATCTATACCTCTAGAGGTATCAGAATATCCTCGTAGCCACCTATTGACAAATCTGTATCTCTAGAGGTACGGTATCTCTAGAGATACGGTTTGGCCGTAATATCCTCGTAGCCACCTATTGACAAATCTATATCTCTAGAGGTATCAGAATATCCTCGTAGCCACCTATTTACAAATCTGTATCTCTAGAGGTACGGTATCTCTAGAGATACGGTTTGGCCGTAATATCCTCGTAGCCACCTATTGACAAATCTATATCTCTAGAGGTATCAGAATATCCTCGTAGCCACCTATTTACAAATCTGTATCTCTAGAGGTACGGTATCTCTAGAGATACGGTTTGGCCGTAATATCCTCGTAGCCACCTATTGACAAATCTGTATCTCTAGAGGTACGGTATCTCTAGAGATTCGGTTTGGCCAGAATATCCTCGTAGCCACCTATTGACAAATCTATACCTCTAGAGGTATCAGAATATCCTCGTAGCCACCTATTGACAAATCTGTATCTCTAGAGGTACGGTATCTCTAGAGATACGGTTTGGCCAGAATATCCTCGTAGCCATCTATTGACAAATCTGTATCTCTAGAGGTACGGTATCTCTAGAGATACGGTTTGGCCGTAATATCCTCGTAGCCATCTATTGACAAATCTGTATCTCTAGAGGTACGGTATCTAGAGATACGGTTTGGCCGTAATATCCTCGTAGCCACCTATTGACAAATCTATACCTCTAGAGGTATCAGAATATCCTCGTAGCCACCTATTGACAAATCTATACCTCTTGAGGTATCAGAATATCCTCGTAGCCACCTATTGACAAATCTGTATCTCTAGAGGTACGGTATCTCTAGAGATACGGTTTGGCCAGAATATCCTCGTAGCCATCTATTGACAAATCTGTATCTCTAGAGGTACGGTATCTCTAGAGATACGGTTTGGCCGTAATATCCTCGTAGCCACCTATTGACAAATCTATACCTCTAGAGGTATCAGAATATCCTCGTAGCCACCTATTGACAAATCTGTATCTCTAGAGGTACGGTATCTCTAGAGATACGGTTTGGCCAGAATATCCTCGTAGCCATCTATTGACAAATCTGTATCTCTAGAGGTACGGTATCTCTAGAGATACGGTTTGGCCGTAATATCCTCGTAGCCACCTATTGACAAATCTATACCTCTAGAGGTATCAGAATATCCTCGTAGCCACCTATTGACAAATCTGTATCTCTAGAGGTACGGTATCTCTAGAGATACGGTTTGGCCAGAATATCCTCGTAGCCATCTATTGACAAATCTGTATCTCTAGAGGTACGGTATCTCTAGAGATACGGTTTGGCCGTAATATCCTCGTAGCCACCTATTGACAAATCTATACCTCTAGAGGTATCAGAATATCCTCGTAGCCACCTATTGACAAATCTGTATCTCTAGAGGTACGGTATCTCTAGAGATACGGTTTGGCCAGAATATCCTCGTAGCCATCTATTGACAAATCTGTATCTCTAGAGGTACGGTATCTCTAGAGATACGGTTTGGCCGTAATATCCTCGTAGCCACCTATTGACAAATCTATACCTCTAGAGGTATCAGAATATCCTCGTAGCCACCTATTGACAAATCTGTATCTCTAGAGGTACGGTATCTCTAGAGATACGGTTTGGCCAGAATATCCTCGTAGCCATCTATTGACAAATCTGTATCTCTAGAGGTACGGTATCTCTAGAGATACGGTTTGGCCGTAATATCCTCGTAGCCACCTATTGACAAATCTATACCTCTAGAGGTATCAGAATATCCTCGTAGCCACCTATTGACAAATCTGTATCTCTAGAGGTACGGTATCTCTAGAGATACGGTTTGGCCAGAATATCCTCGTAGCCATCTATTGACAAATCTGTATCTCTAGAGGTACGAGGATAGCCACCTATTGACAAATCTGTATCTCTAGAGGTACGGTATCTCTAGAGATACGGTTTGGCGAGATTCTAGTAGGCACCTATTGACAAACGTTTGCAGCTTCCTCGTGATAGTGCTATTCACCCTCTTGGTACCACATCCATATAGTAGCACGGATTCAACGTTGGAAGGGAACAGTCGTACCTTGTTGTTGAAGCTAATCGCTTTACTTCCCCAAACAGTGGATAGCATTCCAAACGCAGATCTTGCTTACCTATGATGTTGGCTCCATTAGGTTCGGTAAAGTAGTTTGAGACAGTACTCCCAAGTTATTGTCAACTCTACACTCTTTCAACCGTCTTTAAGGAGTTGTTTGTCTTAAGTTGATCATTTTTGATTTTCCCGTGTTAATTTTCAGCCCAACGACATCTGCTTGCCTCTCCACTTTTACTGTCATGTAGAAAAGGTCCATTATTCGATGAGACAGAAAGCATAAATGGGCATAGTCAAGATATTTGAGTTGAGATGTAAGAGTTCATCGAATTCCTGCATTTCCTAACATGGCCGCATTCAGCAAAACACTAATCACCATTAGAAACAGTATTGGTATGCAGCCTTGCCGAACCTCACTTTGGACTTCGAATTCCTTTTCTTTATTTAGCATCGCAAAATTTTACCTTCGGAATGGTCGATGTACGGTGTAGTTGCGGGCAACATTTACATGAAATTATATCCAAAAAGTCCAACGGACACTGTTCTCTCAGGCAATAATAAAGTTCCCACAATCCAAATTCATTTTAGGTGTGCTATAACTTTTTTCTTAAGGGAAAATCGTCGAAAATTGTTGATAACCCAAGTAATCTTTAATCAGACCCGATTCTTACCTCCTAAAACCCACCTCCAGAATAATGGCAATCTAGTCCCTTTGACTAATAAGCAATTTTATGCTGACGTAGTCTGCTATTATCGATTAGAGGATTCCCCCCATCAGCCTCTTTTGACAGTTGAAGATACGTATGTGGCATACCCATACATGCATTTCTTAATTGTGGGTTGTACTTTTGATCCAGACCAGTTCAAAGAGCTTTGTCCCTTTCAGCCTTCTCACTATGTTTGCATTGTTTAAGAGCTGTTAAGTCTCAAATTTTGTGTATACTTCGATTCCTGACTTCCTTCAGTTCTTTTTAACCTCGCTCGTGACGAAATTCACACCCAAGTGTGTCACAAGTCGCTGTGGAGATCCGTATTACTCGTATAAAATGGTACATTAATAGCTGTGATTTTTTGCAAGCGCATATACGCTTAAATAAGTGTACAAAAAAACAGCTACGCTTAATAATTCATCATAAAGTCTTGGCAGCACGGACGACATTTATGACATTTGCTAAGCAGTCAGGGGTGTAGTAGTGGAAGGTGATCGTTGATCTTTGATGGTCACAATCTTCGTTTTGAAACTGTGTAGCGTGACCATCACTTTAAAAGCAAAAACACTTTATAATAATGGGTGGCGCGACAGTCCGAGGCGGACCTGGGCCTAGCTTCTCAGCAACCACTCGTGCTGTGCGTGCTATTGTTCTTTCACGCGTGGAAGGGACCTACAGTTCCAGCCGACTCCGAACGGCGAAGTTGAGAAGCTTTTTCTAGACAGTAATACTCTTTGAGCATTGTCAGTGACTCGAAAGAGGCGGAGCCGTGAACTATTAAAGCTGGTTAATTTAGGTATCGAACTTGGCACCCTCTGCGTAGAAGTCGACGCACTTACCCACTACGCCACGGCCACCACTTAATAATTATAAAATAAAAACAATTTGCATCAAATGAAAAAAATCAATAATGAGACCTAAACGGAATGTGTAGCAGAGACACTTTGCGCTTACCAAAAATTGCATACTTATGGATGGCAAAACAATTAAAAATGATCTAATACATCAACCAAACCTGCAGATGTAAGTCACATACAGCAACCTAAACAATGAATGAACGAATTCAGAAATGAACACACAGAAAATAACGTCTGGAAGCATTGTTTTTGTCCGCGCTTATTCCTTAAGCGGCGATAGATATGATGAGTAACTCAAGCGGATAAAGGTTTTTTTATAGTTTATGTTATATAGAAATTGAAATTTAAGCGTATATACGCTTGCAAAAATACACAGCTAGTGATATTACTTTGTTTTAGAATCTTTGTACTATGTCCACGTTGCTCGGTTTGGTACAACCCCATAACTTAATACCGTCGATATTAGCTTGACTTCAATGATTGGCTGTATAATAAAAGCTTAGTGTAGTCTGATACTAGCGAATCCTTTTTTATCGGCCAGTATATTTTTCTGCATTTTATTTCTAAAATGTCCATCTTTATTTAGCATACATCGTCATTAAAAGATATTTTACTCCATTCGCATATGTTACTACTTTTTGGTCCGATTTGTGTTATCGATTTGTTAGTGAATTTTTTGTGAACAGAATTGCTCTCATTTTGCTTGATTCGTAGTTTCATTGTCCAGTTACAAAAACTTATTTATAGCTGATTGCATCTTCTGAGTTGATTCATTGCGTTGATTGCAGAGTCACCGGAAAAAGGCCAATTTGCAGTGCTCTAGCTTTTGGAGATCACATGTATATAGAAGATACAGAACTGGGCCCAGCACACTGCTTTGTGGAATTTCTGCTTTAATATCATTCAATTCTGAATGCGAGTCTTCGAGCTAAAGTATGATTAGAAACTGGAAACGTATTTTTTAAGGACACATATTAATTTGTGGCTTAGTCCTTCATTCTAAAGTTTGTTGAAGGCATGCCCCACATCCAGACACAGCAGAACAAACTTTTTCTCCTTCTAATGCTTTTTTTCATAACGTTGATTATTCTGTGAACTTGATAGTTTGTCGAATGATGTATCCTGAATCCGAACTGGAAGCTTAGAATGATATTTTTCCGTTCAATAATACAACAGTGGACTGCCTCTAAGTCGAATTGTGAAGGGATACTATAATCTGTTCGAGTTTGAGGGAGTTTGATTTAGAAAGAGGATTTTGTATGGAAATTTGAGTTAAATGTATGTATGTGGCGAAAAAGTTCGAGTTAGAAAGAAGCTCGACTTAGGAAGAGTTCGACATAGACTCCACTCCATTAAGACATTTGTCAAATATTGTTTTTAAATAATTTAGATATAATTAGTATGGTTAAGATTGACATGTATGATGCCACTTCTTTTGATGGCTTTCTGGGCTTATTCATCATTATTCAGCCACTCAGCCAAGGTTTCTAAATTTAATGCTAAAATTAGCATTGGTTAAAAGTGTGCCTTCCTAGTAGCTGTCAAAGTCTTTCACCGGCTATAAGATCATAGCCAGGGCATTTTTTCCCGGATTAGTGTGTTCTAAATAAAATTTAAAAAAAATCTGTGTAAAATTTCTTAATGAATTACCCATTGCATCGCTTTGTGAAAAACCCTAATGCCAATCCAAAGGCGCATGGGGACAGTCTCCAAATTCGAGCCTCCATTAAGTGCCGAAGAATGCCAACCCCCTCACCCCGAACGAATACGAACCACTTAAATAAATAACAAAGTAAATTTATAATAGTTCCTTTGAATTGATAACCTCGTAAAGAACTGGGGGCGCCCCCAAGACACCCCTAAGACACATTAAAAATGTAAAGGTTGTACGGAAATTTCAAGTATCCCTTCCGAAGGGACAAGCAAAACATATCAAAGTGCGCTCTCGATTTTTCAATGTCTCCCCTAAGAGTTCTCCCGTCAGGAGTGTCCTTAAGTAGACCCCTCCTGACCAAGCGAAATCTGAAATCAGAAATCTGAAGAAAGCAACAAAATCCATGTGTATCCCTGTATCCAAGCCCAAAGGGGTTAAGAATCAATGCGTGAGATGAGTATATGTGCTTTGGTTCCGGATTTGACAATGTCGTGCAAACATTTATTGAAATCCGTTTACATATGCTCTTCCGAAGTAAGTCCACCTTCACGACGAACGTATACGTACGTATCCCCATATCCCCTTGAAGACCGATGATTTAAGAGATATGACGAAAGGATAATGTAGTGGACGAAGAAGGATTAGGTCATCTCCTAGACGTACATATGTCGTCACGCAATACTATGGACGCCATGGCGAACCTCCTAACGATTCAAGGATACAACTTATTTTTGTCCACAAATACACATGCAAATTGTGAAAGTTTTCGAATGGTCATAATATTTTTGTTTTCACTTTTCATAGAGCACACACAAGCACATGTGTACACTTGTGGGACGCCTTGAATATATTTTTTTCCGTAATCCAACATGGGTCATAGATTGAGTTATAGTCACCATATTGGGGGGCTCTGGAGTTTAGAGCTGATGCTGGGACATATGGGCTGTCACCATAGGGGAAAGGATACACAAAAAAATAAGGATAAAAAAAAAAAAACAACTCAGACACAGGAAAAAGAAGCAAAACAACATATTGCCCCAGGAGTCTTTGAGGAAAGCAAGCACATTTCTGAGTAAGAGGGAAAAAATGCGGTGGTGCCAAAGGACGAACCTTAAAAAAATCGCTAAGCTTCGTATTTAAATTTATGATTATGTCGTTGCCGTCATCTTGCACTTTGTGCGATGGGCAGCCCGCACAGGCGACTCGTCAGACTTGGGGAGGGACGGAAGATTTTAATTCAAATTTATGGATGACAGATTCTCCGTTCTTTTGCTGCGGGTAAATGGAAGAAAAAAACAACTCAGACCGACGCATGTAGAGAACTTGGGTTTGGTGTTACCGGATAAAAATGACTGCCGATGATGCTAAGTGAGTATTATTTACAAGAGCAAATTGCTGCCTGCCGAAAAGTTGCCAACTTAATGCATCTTTACTTACTCAGGCAGAGATAAACATGTTTTTGAGATCAGGTGGTAGGCGTGGTGTGTGTTTCGGGTTTTCCCTCAATTTGATCTGCATGACGATGTCTTTGATCGTATAGAATTGTTGACAAATTCAAGACTTAAAGGTAGATAAATGAGGAAGACTATGTTCTGGACACACAATAGTAGTAGAATGTAGAAGTCAAGGAGAAGTACACCAAGGTTTGACTTTTGCCGGTGACTTTAATGAAGTCTGCGGGGACCTAATAACGAAATAAAAGCCGCTTTGGCTAAGTTGCTACGCTGTGCCAATGAATCAGGAATCCATCCTGATTTAAGTTGTCCGGTGAAGAACCAGACAAAAGCGTGACATATTCTCTTGTGCTCGCCAAATATGATTATCAAATATGAGTGACGTAAAATGTGCTGATCCTAGCAATGAATTTGATCCCGATGCTCATTGAAATACATATTTGACAAGAGGATTACCTAATTTTTTTCCGCCATTTGAACAGTTAATATTTGGCTTCACAGAAATAAAAAAAAAACAATTTGACAGCTGGTAGTTTCGGGTATGTAAAAATGGAGCGAAGTAATGCACCCACAAAGTGTCAGTGTCTGGTGCAAATTTTGGGCTTTATTGGACCATACTTTTATGAAAATGAGGACATTGGACAATATTAATGTGCGGCCTGTACATGATTTCAACAAGACGGTGCCACATGGCTTACAGCTCGTGAAATAACTCACTTAATGTATGAGACATTTCCTGGTCGTGTATCCTTGTTTCGGTGAGCACACCTTCAGATGTTGTGATTTAAGATCCCATGATTTTTTTCGGGGTTATTTTAAGAATCGAAAGTTCAGTAATCGCATTCGAATGATTATTCGAGTGAAAATTTATAAGTACATAATGCCGATTCTCAAATGCATTCGAATAATTACTAATTACTGACGCAAGACAACATTATTCTTGAGAAGACCGTGCAGAACTCACACGCTAACACAGAAGGCACGATGTTCCAGAAGTCCGTACAACTGCTAGCATACGCGGATGACATTGACGTGATTGGTCGAACACAGCGAGCCCTTAATGAAGCGTTTGCTGGTATTGAAGTGGAGGCGGCAAAAATGGGTCTAGCGGTGAACGAGAGCAAAACGAAGTATATGCTGACATCAAGAAAGAAGGCACAACATCGACGACTTGGCCAAAACAACACCATAGGCAGCTATAACCTTGTGGTAGTGAAGGACTTTGTCTACCTCTGCTCGCAAGTGAACAGTACGAACAACACCAGTACCGAGATTAAACGCAGAATTACTCTTGCCAATCGCTGTTTCTTTGGGCTCAAGAGGCAATTGAGTAGTAGAGTCCTCTCTCGAAGGACCAAGCTAACATTATATAACACCTTGATCATCCATGTCCTGCTCTATGGTGCGGAAGCATGGACAATCACAAATGCGGATGAAGAAGCACTTGGTCTTTTCGAGAGAAAAGTTCTGCGTTCAATCTTTGGTCCTGTCTGCGTTGATGGTTATTGGAGAAGAAGATTCAACCACGAACTGTATTGGCTGGCCATCAACTTGAGCCTAGCCAGGCGTCTACTGATTCCACGCCTAAGATGGCTAGGCCATGTAGAGCGCAACAATGCTACAGCTCGAAGAGTCTTCGACTCCGAACCAGTAGGACAACGCAATAGAAGAGGCCCACGGAACCGATGGCGCAGCCAGGTGGAGAAGGACCTCAATCAACTTGGTGTGCGCAGTTGGAGACAGCTGGCTAAAGATCGTGCCGGCTGGAGAGGAGTACTGGTTGAGGCACAAGTCCACCCCGAACTGTTGCGCCACCGGAAGAAGAACAAGAAGAACACAAGATAAATCTCTCACTTAAGCGCGAAATCAAGTAACAAATAGTCCTCGAGAAATTGATACTAATCAGGAGGTAGGGAAAATGCAATGAAAATTAACTCAAGTATTTTGGCACTTCTGGATTCATTAATTTTTAGTAATAAAAATATTGTTATTCAGTCGAATGATTTCGATGTATGAGTAGTTAGTAGTAAGTTTTTGTCATTCGATTGATTTTGTTAACCGAGATGTTCTCGAGATGTTGCATTATCATTCGAATTCTGCCATCACTAGTCTGTATGAACAAGATTCATTAAAAAATAGCAATCTTCCGATTCGAAAGAACTCATCTTGAGTACCTGAAAATGTTCACCGGCACACAGAAAATTAAAATCAAAAAAACGCTGTACAAGGCGGACATTAGTATAAATGTAAAGAAAAATTAGTGAGCAATGACCTATGATGGTCCGGAGACTGTGCGCATTATGATTCAAATTTTTATTTGGACAGCACCATGCTTCTCCAAATCGTAACGATCGAGAGCTACAATGTTGTGGTAGTTAAAGCGTTTGTCTATCTCAGTACAATGTGAACTCTTCAATGGATTTCAGCATTTAGCTTTGATGTAGTGATGTAGTGCTTGAGTTTCTTAAAACAGTAATAAGTATTCTTACTCCAGTTGATTATGCTATCAGAATCGGAATTCAGATCAATCTTGAGTCTTGGAAGGAATAGGAAATGCTGTGAGTATTGTCATTAGCTATTGAGAGAATCGGATTAGAAGGAGCAGAAAATAGATAATTTATGAGAAAAAGTGTCGGAGACAGAACAGAACCTTGACGCACGCCAGCATTTATTTGGTGGATATCAGACTAAAGCCCAAAACTTGAATTGAGCGTTTCGAAAGCTAATTCCTAATTTATAAAAGAAGAATAAAAACTTCAAGTCTCAGGGAACACGTAAGGAATGTAGGAGCATTAGAAGATGGCCTCTGCAGTTTTTTTTTTGTAGAATCTAACGAAATTCCAGAACATGTACTTGGATTGTGTGAGTCACTAGCCCACAAACTGGACAAGCACCTTGAATCAATGTCAGAATCGAAATCACTAGAATCGTCTCTATTTCGCAAACTGACGTAGAGAGAATACTCTAGAATATATCTTTTCCACCTTTGCGCAACAGGAGTCCATTCCCAAAGCCCTCAATACAACTCTGAAAATAACTGCATGTTATGGGAACACTTAAGAGAGTAAAGGAATGAAAAGGGGGAACAATAGATCTACGATATACGTTTCGGTTACCAACTCAAACGCGTAGAGTTATGAATTTCGAAAAATGTTTGTTGTATCGGAAATTTAACCCAAAGATTCATGTGCATCGAGGGACCAAAATCGTATCCCACAAATGTTTCCTGGCAATCCGGCCATGATAACGACAAAACTGGTCCTTAAGCAAAGGACCAGTTGGTTCCTCCGATAGAAAAATTCTCCTTCGGGAATGTAGTCCAGTCTGCGAGGGAGCCAAAGAAATAACGATTTCTCTGCAAAAATGTGGATGTAGTCTAATCATATCAAGGAAAGGTCCTTTGACAATACTGGCATGACCAGGTAGCATGCAATAAATACATTAAATCAAACTAAGATTTTCTTCGAATTCGAGGTGTCTGGGATAAACAAGGAGATGAAGACTGGATTTCCGTTGTAAGGATGAAGTCGAGGAAGAAAGACAATTTGATGACTGGATGGAAGCTGTCCGGGTATTGTCAAGGCTGATATAACTCAGCCTGGCTTAAGAAGCAAATAAGTAACACATCCCATCCACCAGCTGGGTCACAGTAGGTAAGCGTGCGAGTCAAAGGTTGGCGATTCAATATCCGGTGAAAGTAACTTTCAAGTTTCACGGCATCGATTCGTAGGTTCCCTCACCTTGAAGGCATACCGAACATAAGAGACTATCTGTACAAACCAGTCCCAAGTCGACATCAAACTACGTACGCGTGCAAACTGTATACACACGAATGCCTATAGCTACAATTCACGGTACATAAAGCTGGGGCACTTGAACCAATTGGCTTTAGTTCTAAAATTAGAAAAATGTCAATCATAATCAAAACGAAATCAAGAGTCAGTCATTCACCTAGGCAATCGAATTGAACCCAAAATTAGAATTTAAATATTTAATCATTATCTTAGAGCAATGAATCTATTTCCGTGAGCATCATCATGCCACCACCAATCTGCAAAATACATCCCCATCCAAAAAATCAGTGAAATTCTTAATTAAATTACTTATGGATGTCACACCTCACACCATTCAGAGGAGACAAATAAACTTTGAAGTGCTAAAATGCAGATCCTACTCCATCAGTCACATCTGGAATACACACCCAGCTGGAGTGAAACAACATTATAAAGATGCCTTCACCTGTCCAGCAGCTGACCGTAAATAGTTTTCCACAAAATATTCCTCCCCCATATTCAGCAGTCGGCCTGAAATGTTTTCCTGTATGCTCATTGAAATAAAAGGAATCCCCAAACTCACATAAATATCCCTCCCAATCTATCCCAGATGTCCAGACATACTCGTACATACATATGTAAGTACCTGATGGCGGCGCGCGCGACCCAACAACGTAGGGGAGGATTTAACTTCGCACAAAAATGAAAGCATCCACTAAAGCAGGTTTGTGTGTATCATATATTAAGCATTCCAGAGAGTGGCAGCAGCCCACCTTCCGAGTGGATACCTGAATGTGTTGGGGTAACGAAATAATGTATGCATTGAGATTCAGGGATGCCCATGTGCTCTGGATGAAATGCGGCGGCAGTCTACTCCTGCGAAAGAATATCTATTAGCATAAGTGTTTTCAGCCAACGCACACACCCACTGGCATGGAGCATGCTGTAGCAACTGGATTGATATATCCAAACCGAACCGCCGAGTCAGGATTTTGAAATTGCCCATGGGTGCCACACGGACCGATAGGATGTAGTTTATTTTATTATCCGGCCGGGGGTAGTTGTTGCCGACTTAAATTCTCCAGCTCTGGCCATTCTCCATAGGTTTATGCGAAATCATTCCGATTGAAATGATGTGGCAAGAATTTTTTGGTTATGGTCACTATGCGGGGGACCGACGAAATGGGATCGGGATAGCCGGGCTTTCGTGGGGACAACAACCTGATTTTCGGCTTCGTTAAAAATTTAAAAGGGACTCCAAGGAAGTGGGGTTCGGGCGTGGGCTCCTAAGCTGCGGTAGAGTTAATATTTTATGAAACGAATTCATTTTTTCATCCTCGATAGGGGTCGACTGGGCAGTAATAGAGGTTCTAAATACTTCGGGCCTGTCGCATTATGGTAGGCTACCTACATGCCATGAGCCAATTGGTTTAATCATGACTATTTGAATGACTTCTTGGCTTGTGGTAACCAAGTCAATCTGGAGTGTACTGGCTTGGGGTTGAGACCGTGCGGTGACATTAATATGTCCCGGAAGGATTACGTGATGTGGGAGTGGAAAACAAGCTCATATAGGCATCTTCGCTTAGTTTACTAATGTTATTTAACCTCGGTAGATATAGGGCATCAAAGAAGCCTCCTAGCGCCAGCTCGTACGGAGTTCTGCAACGGGTTTGAGTTGTCTCTCCTGAAAAACCAAATTTCAAAAAACGTTTGCCTAATGCGTCCCTTTAATATGATTGCTTGTGTAAACGGATTGTTGCATTCGCGTCGTATGTTCAATCCTCCGCCACTTTCTAATTCGTATAGTGATGTTTCTAAGTTACAATTACTGCTACAAGTGCTTTGGAGATATTTTTCTTTTTTATTAGAGCGTTGGTCGCCGTGGCGTATTGTGTAAGTGCGTCGACTCCTACGCAGAGGGTGCCAGGTTCGATACCCGAATTTACCACCTTTAATAATTCACGGCTTCCACCTCTTTCGAGTCACTGACGATACTCAAAGAGTATTCCCGCCTAGAAAAAAAAAGCTTCTTGAATTCGCCCTCGGAGTCGGTAAACTGTAGGTCCCTTCCACGCGTGAAAGAACAATAGCACGCACAACACGAGTGGTTGCTGAGAAGCTAGGCCCAGGTCCGCCTCGGACTGTCGCGCCACCAATATTATTATTATTATTAGAGCTCTTAAATCATCGAACAAATACCTCGACCACTCGAAAATTGTATATTCTGTTCATCATGCCCGGTTTATGAACATGTTGTGAAAAATCTAGTGGAGGCACATAAATCCATGTCCATACAAGCATCGTGTCGGAAAATCTCGATTTTACAGCATGGCATGAGCCCTGTTCAAAAGTTGGACACGAGATTTAACGTTTTCGTATATTTGCAAGATTTTGTTTGAACGAAGAGGTGAAAAATGAGGGGATGATTTTGAGGGGGAGGGGAGTTTTTTTTACGACTCCTTTCAGTGAGATCTCCTTTGATGGTTGGTTACCCGCTGCTTGATATTGACTCTCTCACAGCAAACTTTGAAGTGAAGCGACATGGCATTTCTTCTCCACGAAACAAAATATCGCGGATGGCTGTTCAGATTGTGGTTTTGATGGTGGGCAGAAATTTGTCCCGTGGAGACGGTGTGTTGAGAAAGGCAATCTGTGACAGGACAGACCCACCATATGTGCAAGATCTGCAAAAGCACAGGGCGTCAAGCTGTTATTGCCGCATTCTAAGGCCTAGATAAAAAAAATCATCGATATGCTCCCATTACTCGAATTTTCGTTCGTCCAACAAGCTACCTATGCACTTTTAAATGCTTTCATAATTTTATCTGTTCACAAAATAACAAAATAATAACAAAATAGTAATAAAAGTAATATGTGTGGTGGAACAGCCCGTAGAGGCCCAGAGCCTAGCCTCTACACCAACCACTCATCATCAGTCCCCAGCCGATTTGCGGATTTTCCAATTTCTTCATTTTTATCCTTACACTCGTGTTGTGCATGCTATTGTTCTCTCACGAGTGAAAGGGACTTTTATGCCGACTCCGAACGGCCAAGTTTGAGAACTCTTTGAGCATTGTAAGTGACTCAAATGAGGTGGGGCCGTGAAAATTATATTTGGTCGTATCGACCAGGAGTTGGACCCAGGAAGCGAGATTAATTTGAGGAGGGGGCAACGCAGATATCCACAACTCTACGATCACCCACCCACCCAGTCAACCGCAAGGGTGTTATTTAAGTCTGAGGTTAGTTAGACTATGATGAACTTTTAAGAGAATTTTCTTACGTTAAAGCCAGAATAATTAGCACATGTCTCCGTTGCATTTTAATTTTTTTTGTCTAATACATATTTATTTTACATAAATCTATTATAACTCTTAAGGATAATAATGGGTGTAACGTTCTTTCACATTAAGAAAAAAAATAATTAGGGTTCCTTAAAGTATTTATTTATCATGGACATATTTCATATTTTATGAAAATGCCATTTTACCACAAGAGCAATTCAGCTTCAGAGCTTTTCATAGCACTGTTTACCAAGTGCATCGCATCACAAAACAAATCAAGCAAAATCTTTCAGAAGGCAATAGTACTGGTATGGTAGTAATGGACTTAGAGAAAGCTTTTGATACTGTCTGGCATCATGACTTGCTACATAAGCTACTTAATGTCAATCTCCCAATGTACCTCACAAAGACCATCCAGTCATTCCTTTCAACAAGAAGTTTCAAGGTGTTTATTAATAAGCATTTTTCAGAAGAAAAACAAATAAATGCAGGCGTTCCACAAGGATCTGTTCGTGCTCCAGTCCTGTTCAACCTATATACCTGTGATCTGACAGGATTTTCTAACTGTGATATTGCCCTAAATGCTGACAATACATGTATTTATTCATCCGATTCAACTAGTTTCAGTGTTGAAACTAACTTGCAATCTGCTATAAATACTTTCGAAGGATATTGTAATACCTGGAAAATTAAATTTAATGCTCCGAAGACGCAAACTATTTTCTTTACACGTAAAAGTTACGTGCGTAGTGATGTAGCTTACCAAATTCAACCACAATACGGCCTCTGTTCCAATCCGGAATTTAATTTTCTGTGGTTAAAACTCTATGTCCGTAAGCATTTAATCTACTACTGCTTTATTTATAGAAGTCCAAGCTTGGATAGCAATTCAACTTTTAACGAATTTGATGCGCTATCCGATTCCATCTCAAGAATTGTATCCCTGTATCCTCGCACTGAAATTGCCATGCAGGCGATTTCAATGTACACAATTCTAATTGGCTTCGGCATTCAGGCAAGACAACACCCGCAGGAAGGTACGTCGAAATCTTTGCTGAGGTAAACAATCTGACCCAGCTAGTAAATGAGCCCACACGAATACCCGACATTGCAGATCATTCCGCCAACACCCTGGACCTGTTTCTCACCTCTCATCCTATCAGCAAAATTCTCGTTATCACCACACATAGTTAGAGAACGAATTCCTAAAAGAACAGTTTGGCTGTACGAGAAAGCCGATTGGAACAAACTTAACAACTTCTTTAGGAATTTTAACTGGTCACTTTGCTTCCTCGATAGTGACGTGGATGCCGCTGCTGATATGATCACAAATATTCTTCTGCTGGGCATGAGAACCTTCATTCCTCACAGAGTGAAGAGTATCAAGCCCAAAGCAAACGCATGGTATGACTCGAGCTGTAAAGAGGCTATTAGGATGAGAGAGTTGAATTTCCGGACATACAAAGCCAACCCTACTGAGAAAAACCGGAAGAAGTTTAAACGGGCCAGAAATGACTGCAATGCAACTATCAGACGTGTGAAATTCTCTTATGAGCAAAAGTTGAGGCAAAAAGTGATACAATGTCCCAAGGGTAGCAAAAACTTTTGGTCATTTGTAAAAAACGTAAAGAATTCCGCCTCGTCTTCAATTCCCACGCTCATTTACAATTTACATTCCAGCTGTCAGCTCCTTAGACAAAGCTACTCTGCTTGCGGCTCATTTTGCAGCTAGCTCAACACTGCCAGATTCCAATTTGTCTCCACCTGTACTTGAGAGCGTTGATTTCACCATGGGACAAATCCACTTCCGCATTCGTACAGTTGCAAGAGTACTGAAAGATCTCGACGTGCACAAATCCGCTGGCCCGGATGGTATTTCCCCTATACTTCTGAAGAGGTGTTCTTCTGTGCTGGCAAAACCACTGCGTAAGCTTTTTCATCTATCCTACTCTTTAGGTCTCTTTCCGAGCAGATGGAAAACAGCATTTGTCCAGCCCGTCCCTAAAAAGGACGAATCTTCGTCACCCACCTCGTACCGACCCATAGCACTTACATCCCTTGTCTCTAAGGTCATGGCTGATAAATCGTCAGCTTATGAAATATCTTGAATCGTGGAAGTTTCTTAATGACCGACAATATGGTTTCCACAGCGACAGGTCCAGTGGTGATCTGATAGCTTATCTCACTGAAAAATGGAACCAATGGCAATGCAGGCGAAAGCAATATCTTTGCGCTTGATATTTCTAAAGCATTTGACAGAGTTTGGCATCAGGCTCTATTGTCGAATATGCATGCCTATGGTATCGATGAATCTCTCCTTCTATGGATTAGAAATTACCATTCGAACCGTTCAATTCAAGTTGTTTTGGATGGGTTCAAGTCTGATACACACCAAATAAATGCTGGTGTCCCCCAAGGCTCAGTTCTGTCTCCGACACTCTTTCTCATTTTTATAAATGATCTCTTGTCTGCTACTTCTAATCCAATCCATTCCTTCGCTGATGACAGCACCTTTAGCTTTTCAGATTCGTTCCAAGACTCACGATCCCGCCCTTCGGCCGTAGAATAGGAACGGCAGCGTATGTTAAGCACATTGAATTCCGATCTTGACAGCATAATTAACTGGGGAAAAAGCAATAGAGTGGAATTCAATGCTTCAAAAAGTCAATGCTGTCTGCTGTCACTCAAGCGAACCCTTGATAAGCAGCCATTATACATAAAAGGCGCTTGTGTCGATGAAACCGGAAAACTTTCCATCCTTGGTATGTGTATCAACACAACACTTAGTTGGAACGATCACATATTTGAGGTCGCCAAAAGTGCTGCGAAATGTTTAGGTTTCCTTAATCGATGCAAGAAATATTTCACCCCTTCTGATTTGGATTTAATTTATAAGGTGTACATCCGCCCCAAGCTTGAGTATAACGCTCATATCTGGTCTGGTGCCCCCAAGACCACACTGCACCTACTTGATAGAATCCAAAAGCGAGCGATAAAACTTATAGGAGACAACAATATCGCAGAGTCATTAGACTCGCCCGAACATCGACGCACCGTCTCTTCTTCGTCCGTGTTTTATCGTTATTTCAATAAACGATTCTCAAGTGAGATATCCAACTGCATTTCTCTTCTCCATGAATTCACACGCAATACCCGTCTCGCCAGGAATGCCCATCAGTATGCCCCTAAGCCTGCTTTCGGAGGGACAGTTGAATTCAGAGACTCGTTCTTCAGCCGCACTGCATGAATATGGAATGCTCTTCCCAGCCTAATATTTCCCACAGACTACAAGGCGCAGATATTTAAGACCAATGTGCACAGGTACCTCCTCTCCCTTTCTCCCTCTATACCTTCGGCCCGTGCTGTGTCTTGACCCCGGACACATAAGGGTATTAGCAATCCCTTGAACACGCGCAAATTATAAAAAAAAAAAGGTTTGTTTACTTCCTATGAAAAACCTTCAGCACAACGGCGTTCAGATTGTGTGGAAGTCCAGTGTAAAGAATCTAGGCATCTATTTAGATAAACGCTTGACTTTTAATCGACATGTCCAGGAATTCATTAAAAAAGTAAATGTCACGATAAGGGTTCTTTATCCATTTATTTGTAGAAACTCACACCTGGACATTCACAACAAGTTATTAATTTTTAAAGCTATTTTCCAAACCATCGTATTCTATGGATCTCCCGTGTGGAGCAAGTGCGCAAAGAGTCATCATCGCAGATATCAGAGATCTCAGACAGAGTTTTAAAAATGATTTTTAACTTTCCAAGGTTTTTCTCTACAAAGGTACTTCATGAAATAGCTTGCATAGAAATTGTTACATCTAGAATTGAAAAACTAAATCACAAATATGACATCTCATGCTTATAATAATAATATGGGTGGCGCTACAGCCCGTAGAGTGCCAGGGCCTAGCTTCTCAGCAACCACTCGTGTTGTGCGTGCTATTCTTATCTCACGCGTGGAAGGGACCTACAGTTTAATGCCGACTACGAACGGCGAATTTGAGAAGCTTTTTTTTTTTCTAGAAAAGAATACTCTTTGAGCATTGTCAGTGACTCGAAAGAGCTGGAGCCGTGAAATATGAAAGGTGGTAAATTCGGGTATTGAACCTGGCACCCTCTACGTAGAAGTCGACGCACTAACCCACTACGCCACGGCGACCCCATCTCATGCTTATCATTTAAAAATAACTTGATTTCAAATCTAGCTTCATTATAAGTGCAATGCTTCAATACTTATATATTTATAAACAAGATGTGTTTATTCATATATTCTATTCATCTATTTACACATTTATTTATTTATTTATTGATTATTCCTCTATTTATTCATTCGTACATTATTTATTTATTTATTTAGGTAAAGTAAAGTTGGTACAACAACGTGCGGTCCCAACATGCTGCAGTGGAAGGTTTAATGAAGATTGAAGATTGACGACAAGAAAATATATGCTGACGACCTAGGAACACGCCACAACCACAAGACATTGGCATCAACTAAAAATCTGCGGTGGCAAAGGCGTTTGTCTACCTTGCGGCGAACGTGAACTCCACAAATAACATCCTAGTGGAGATCCGACGAACGCTGATCTGTTTCACTGACGGACCAGAACCTGAACTATAAACAAACAGCAGAGATGTCTCTTGGACCATTCGAAAGAAACATTAAATCCGCGACGGATATATGGTTCTGTCTGTGAAGAACGTGAACAAGGAGGGAGACATAATAGCGAACACTACGAGCTTCACCAAGTTTTCGGAAGGCAAAAATCCGTCGACCCCACTCACTCAGCTACATCGAGGACACGGACACCAATTTTCGGCTAAGGCGCAGGCCTGATAAGTGGTTCATCTTTAATTGAAACAAGATTTCCTGCGGCCCTAGTCACTCAGTTTGAGAAACCAACTGTCGTTGGCAATGTCTCTCTGTCGGGCGCCATTCAATTCTGAACCACCATGCTGCGTTTTCTGTTACTCACCGCGTCCATTTTGTAACGCCCTTTCTCTAAACCTTCGTGAACGCATTCATCAAAGTCATTCTCTACATTGAAATGACAGGACATCAAAAAATATTTGCCAGTTCAAAATTGTAATTTAATATTTTTTTGTGCAGATTTTCTTGTAAAACCTGCGGCTGCTTCAATGCGTCATACTCAATTCAAATGAAGTTTCTCAGTAAGTGCAGACTGCGTTGCGAATGAATAAAGTAATGAAAGCAGGAAACCATCTGCCTCTATTGTATTCGAAACGGAATTATTAACTTGACTTCGTGATGTTTCATCCATCCAGACGAAACTATCTCGGGCTTATGACGCAGATTTTTTTTATTAGAAATTCTTTTTGGACCCAGACTTCTGCTCATGAATTTTTAAGGTTGTACGCTCTCGTGCGGCCACAAAAGGACGTGTTACCTGGCGACAGCAACTCATTTCATCATCAGTCCCCAGACAATTTGCGGATTTTCCAATTTCTTCATTTTTATCCTTCTTACACAATCTTATGTATTCCCACTGCATGCTTGTCGAAAGGAACACCGCTCGCAGGAGCAGGAGCAGGAGCTCTCGCTTCTCGGTTAATATTTGATGAGGGACTGGTTTTATGCTTGCTCACATAACAACAAGCACCAACCCTCGAAACACGCAACTTTCTCTGTGTGCGTGCGTGTGTGTGTGTGCCTCAGCTTGCTGTGGCATTAAGCGAATTCTGTGGCCAGTAAACACACAGCTCCTGTTAATTCAGTCAACCCCAAAGTGCGGGATTTTTACTTGTGTGTACGCTTAGGAAAAAGCCACCGAACCCGGTTCAAGCTGCCCTTTTTATTTTGCAACCCCTATCAGGAGGGCAGCCTCAATGGCAGTCTGCAGTGTCCAATCCGGGGTAACTGAAGGTGCGAAAGAATATATAAACTAGAGATTTTTAATAGAAGTCATCATGAATCATTTAGTGAGTGAATTCCGCTTTGTGAGGGGTGTCTGCGGATGTGTATGTGTTTTGTCTCCTTGCTTCGTTAGACGAAGCAGTAGGATGGGTCATTATTTCGTTGAAGATTTATAGCTCGCACCATGCGAAATTTCCTTTGGCTGCTGCGTCAGTGGCAGCACGGCGGTGATGGTGAAGTGGATCCAAACATTCACAGCGCTTCCTCATTCTCCTGGGACAAATGAATTTTTCATTGTAAAGGCGAGGAGCTAACAAGGCAGCAACTTGCGAGAAATACCCACCAAGGAGAGAGAAAGTTAAATAATGCATTGCCTATATTAAATGCAATTTTTGGATAAAGATGTTCCCCAGAGATGTTGGCTTATTGTGTAAGATCAAAAGATGCTGGCGGTATTTATGGCACGTCAGGAATTCAATAGACTCGAAAGCCGGCAGAGGTTTGTGTGGCTTGCCCCAAGGGGGTGACTACTGAACAGTCCTTTACATTGTTTTCGCAGAGAAATGAAATAAAACTATTTCATTGCATGAAGAAACAACATTGGGTAATTTTCCACTACACCCAAGTGGGGTGAGATGAGAATGTTGTTCTGAATGCGGATCCTTGTTGCAGGCGCTGCGTATGTACTCGTTCATCTGAAGATGCACCCTCCTAGTGAACCGATTGAATTCCAGCTATGTGCTTACATTTCGCATGCTCCTTTAGTGGAGTTTTCTGAAGTACCACCTTGGATAGGCTGTTTTGGGCGAAGTCAAATCGATGATATACCATTCATCTACGTTTTTTCATTAAAAGGACACCCGTATCTGGATAGACACATTTCATTTTTAGGCGTTATTTGCTGATATTTCTAATTAAGCTATCGACTAGAAATTTTTGGTGGGTTTCTATGATTCAATTTTCTACCGCTACCCCATTCGAACGAATACCTGGAAGACGGCAAAAAAAATTACGAGAGAAAGAGACACTTTCGGACGGACACATGGTGCCAACCCGGACCCCTTTATATTTTGTCTGTAAATAAATGGAGTACCATGCATTTTGACAACTCTACTTATTTTTAACGCAATAAACACAATTAGTCTAATATTGCTTTCGTTATCATAATCGCAACAAATCGGTATGCAAGAGATGTAGCACAAACATGGAATGCAAAAAATACCGAATCCACACCAAGAATGTGGAATGATTTTGCCAGCACTGAACTTGATGCATTTGTGCGAATTCTTTTGGCCGATGGTGCATTACATAATTATATGCAAAAATCGTCAGCATTGTAAGAAATTCATAAAACATACCTGCATCTCATAAAAATTAGCACATATCTCCATACAGATGCATATAAATTGATAGGAGTCTAGCCAGGCACCATGTGTCCGTTGAAAGGGTCTAAAAGTGTCCGACGGAGGGTTAAATGATGAACACTATCAGACAGAATTTCCAGTTCGTTATGCACCCCTTAGAATTGCATTTCTAGACAGCATCAACTTGAATGTACAGGGCGAATCCAACACGAATCTAAATGGCGCCCGGCACAGAGCCATGCAACTCTTGCAAATGCTATTCCTTAACTAAATTGCAACCAAAGCAATTTGGAATCTTAAAATATGAAGAGTTATGTGCCCCGTATATTCCTTTCCAATGCGTCATCAACTTGCCTGCCTATGCTTCTTTAAGACGAATAAAAATGGCGCCCGACACAGAGCCACACTACATGGTATTTTTGTTCAGACTGTGCAAAATTAAATGTCATGTTGATTTCGCTGCATTTCCAACGGCAGGCACCATCGAGTTATTGAGAGAGATGTTCGGTCGCAATATGAATGTGTCTACAGACAAGCTTCCAAAACTGTCTTACTTTACGTCGCTTTACAAAACCTACTTACTTGCTGAATCACCGAGCCCCCATAACTCCAGTCTGAGCCGCCGTCATAATTCCAGACACTTTGCTTCCTGTCCTTAATATGGCACAGTATTATTCATATTTCTGTTAGAGGAGCAACACTTATGTCAGAACTGAACGAAAAGTTGTCAGAAGAATTGTTATACAATTTCAGAGCGAGTATAATTTTTTCTACAGCTTCACGTAAAATTCCAGCACAGCTACCGTTTAGGTACTGCTGAGGTAAGAAAAACTGAACGAAATTTAACGAAACTAAGCAAAGTAGCCCTCATCTGTAAGATATGGTGGGAGGAAAGCATGCCCGACGAGTGAAATCGTTTGCCCTATCCACAAGAAAGGAGACCCCTTCAACTGCCCCAACTACCGAGGGATAAGTCTCCTTAACATCGTCTATAAAATGCTCTCTGCCGTTTTGTGTGAGCGCGAGAAACAATTCGTCAACAACCTGATAGGTCCTTATCAGTGCGGTTTCAGGCCGGGGAGGTCCACCATCGACCAAATCTTCACATTAGGGCAGATCCTGGAAAAAACCCAAGAAATGCAGATCGACACCCACCACCTTTTCGTCGATTTCAAGGCCGCATATGACAGCGTGCATACGGACGAGCTATACAACGCCATGTCTAGTTTTGAAATTCCTGCCAAACTCGTCAGGTTGTGCAGGATGACGATAGAGAATTCTCGTTGTTCCATCAAGGGCGATAACGAACTCACCGATACCTTCAATGTCAAAAAAGGTTTTAGACAAGGCGACGCGCTGTCATGTGATTTCTTTAACATCATCCTGGAGAAGATCGTGCAAGACTCACACGCCAACACTAGAGGCATGATGTTCCAGAAGTCCGTACAACTGCTAGCATACGCGGATGACATTGACGTGATTGGCAGAACACAGCGAGCCGTCAATGAGGCGTTTGCTGGCATTGAGGCGAAGGCGGCTAGAATGGCTCTGGCGGTGAATGAGGGAAAAAAATATATGCTGTCATCAAGAAAGGACACACAACATCGACGTCTTGGACAGAGCGTCAAAATGGGCAGCTATAACTTCGAGTAGTCAAGGACTTCGTTTACCTCGGCCCCGCAGTAAATAGTAACGAGATCAAACACAGAGCAACTATTGCCAACCGCTGATTCTATGGGCTCAAGAGGCATTTGAGTAGTAGAGTCCTCTCTCGAAGGACCAAGCTAACATTATATAACACCTTGATCATCCATGTCCTGCTCTATGGTGCGGAAGCATGGACAACCACAAATGCAGATGAAGAAGCACTTCGTATTTTCGAGAGAAAAGTTCTGCGTTCAATCTTCGGTCCGGTCTGCGTTGATGGTTATTGTAGAAGAAGATTCAACCACGAACTGTACGGGCTGTACATCAACATGAGTCTAGTCAGGCGTCTACGGAATCCACGCCTAAGATGGCTAGGCCATGTAGAGCGCATGGACAACAATGCTCCAGCTCGAAGAGTCTTCGACTCCGAACCAGTAGGACAACGCAATAGAGGGCTCCCACGGAACAGATGGCGCACCCAGGTGGAGAAGGACCTCAATCAGGTTGGTGTGCGCAGTTGGAGACAGCTGGCTAAAGATCGTGCCGGCTGGAGAGGAGTACTGGTTGAGGCACAAGTCCACCCCGAACTGTTGCGCCACCGGAAGAAGAAGAAGAAGCTAAGTAGCCAGTGTGGTCATAGTGTTTCATTCTTCGTTCACTCGATTGCTGATTTTGACTCAGGTCTCGTAATTTAAGCTCCCAAAAATTTAATGAAACTCAACGAAACTAAGTGAAGTAGTCTTTCACTGTGCATCACTCTGCATGATTAAACTATGAGCAATGGAAATAGCTTGCCACTGCAGACAAACCAACAAGGACTTCAAACAAGGGAGACAACATAGCGCTCAGTACTCAAGAAGGAGCCGCTCTCGTGATGTAATATATAAATACGCAAAAAATTCCTTCAGCACCACGTACACATCAGACTATAAATGATTGTAATCAATCAAAATTTGTCAGCCACTGATGCCATTACACACAATTTCTTTCCTCTGCCTAAGTTCGTCGTCGATATCGAAACCTCAGTTGAGGGAAATTTCAAATTTTGCACTTCATTTAACCTGGAACGTGGTGTGTTGTCCTCACATTTCAAAACATCCCTTATTTGGTCACTGATGTTCGTCTAATACATCAGTCGACCCGACGCTATTTCTTACCGTTAAATGAACCAATTCTCTTGGCAATCAACTGCTGCTCACCTTTTCTGCCACCAAGTGTGTATGTGTGTGTGTGTTGTATGAACTCGTCTATTTCTTCGTCGTTCGTTGTTGGGGTGTGTACCGTAGCGTCGCACGAAATGACAAATTTCTTCATAATTCTTCCCTGAAATGAGCAATTTGCCGACGAAAAATGATTCCCATTTGACGTTTCGTACTTTTAAATGCCAATTTATGTTCCCGGTGGCAGATTTTTTAATGGACTCGCATATTTTCCAACTGCATACCGACCGACCGACCGACCGACCGACCTGATGGATGCCTTCAAGCTCCCAGCTAAATAATAAACCGCTGCAATTATAATGAAAAAGGGAATAAATTTGATTAATATTTGCCCCCGAACGAGCGGCTATAAATTCAGTGAAGACACTCGCTGCAGATTGAGGGTAAGACTGAATCGACGACTTGCTGCTTTAATCACACCGGAATCCGCGCAAAATGTCTAGGTGAATGTGTTTCGCGTCGTCCTCAATATGGCCCTGAAAGAGACTCATCAAGGCTGCCGGTCTCCCCTAGCATTTCAAAGAAAATTGTTCGTATCCTTTCGCGATAATAAAAATTTCCTGAAGTTAATTTATCTTGACATTTGTCTCATTCTCACGAGTGTGAACTCGCCTCATCCGTGCGCCCATGGCTTCGCCGCCGCAGCGTAAGCAAGACATTAGGCCGGTTGCATTGGCCTGGCCCGTCAACAGTAATTACCATTGCCCTTACATAAACACGAAATAATTTTTCACAAACCCATTTCCCCAGCAGGATTTTGCTTCCTTAAGCGCTCTTCGTTTGTCCGTCCGGTTTGCGATGGCGGTGGTGGTGGTGGTGGTGATGGCGATGGCGGTGGTGATGGGGCTGGTCGACGTGTTGGTGGTTCCAGGAAAAGGGTTACTTCCCCAGACCGAGAAACTTCAGGATTTATTAGAATCAAGATAATCGCATGGTGCGAATGGAAGACACACGAAAGCCCTCACCCACGTCATCTGGATATTCCTCGGTTGGGACATGCCACTACCCCAACTGTGTTAATAACTGACTGCTCGCAGCGCAAACCCCGGAGGGAGCAGGTTGTGGTAAGTGCAAAAGTTGCATGGAGCAAGTGCTGGAAGCAACCGAAGGGATGGGAGTTAAACGTAAGCCAATTAACATTTTGAAAGTTTTTTTCCTTCCAAAGTACCCACTGCGCGTCCAAATGCACTAGAATGTCGTCGTAATTGAAATTGTCTGCCTGCTGGGGTTAGGAGATATGGTCGGGGGAGAAGTGAATGAAGGGTTACGGAAAGTGCTAAAAGGGTGCCGGGGATAGCGTCCATCACGCAGAGGAAGTCAGCGGTAAATGTAGTGCTCGAGTCCGATTAAGTTTTGACAAATTAGATAGATTAGCATCACGCGAATTTATAAATTTTACTCTACTTGTTTGTCAAGGGAGCTAAGCTAAGGAGGATGATGGAAATTTACTGAAAATGTGTGGAGATTATTAAATGGATGAGCTACGAGTGCTCGCGGTCTGTGATTTGAGAATAAGTAGAAGCGCTCACTGCGTGCTAGGCATAGGGAAATAACTGATGAGGGGGTTGTCTCTTCCTGCAGGGTGTTGACTTGGCTGGTTGACATTTTCTTCGTTTGATAGTTTATGGCCACTAGTTCGGCTTAGTTGGGTTGGGTGGAAGTGGCCGACTGCAGAAGACTGGAACACTTAGGCTAAAGTAGACCTATTGTAATACCACTCGGATTGACTTCTCGTAGTTTGAAGTGGTTTACTTGGATAATAATGGCGCTGTTCAGCTCCTTGAGATTATTTGAATTGTTGGACCCTAGTTGTAAAAACCTACAACTTGCCACAGCGCTACAGGAGCAGGAAAGGTGAATTGTGGTTAGTCCTTGGGACACACATCTTACGGGTATGACGCTTATGTGCGAAGTGAAGGTCGGTTAAGTCTATGGAGACTGAGTGAACGTTTAGTAATGAATGATGGTTTGAAGTTTTGTTTTGTTTTGTTTTCTTTTAAGGTAGGAGGTGCCTTGTAGCCATTTATGATTGGTGGTTTTGATTGTGTGTATCTTAAGGAGAAGGTATGCTGTAGCATTCCGCATTTTGTTTAACCTTGTGCAAATCCGCAAAAGGTTAAACTGCCCCGAGAGAAGAGGTTGAACGACATCTAGCCATTGCATGGGCTTTGCAATTGCCCGGATGTCCAAAAGTCCCCTGCAGCGTATATTGAAATGCTAATTCTAGACGTCCCCTCAAGGATGAGGAGGGAGGATTTCGCTTAGCATTAACAGAGGGAAAACACGTAGAAATGCTCGATCAATACGTCTCAGGTGACCTACTGAAGAAACTATAACTTCTAGTTCTATTTTTTTTTGCCAACCACGGTGTTTTGAAGAACTTTGTAATTATTAAAAGAAAAAAGGTGAAACAATTTTATAAGTAAAGAAAAGGTTTAATAAAGGATACACTTTTTTTAATAATGTTCATATTGGGGCGGATGTACGCGTTATAAATTAAAGCCAAATCAGAAGGGGTGAAATATTTCTTGCATCGATTAAGGAAACCTAAACATTTCGCAGCACTTTTGGCGACCTCAAATATGTGATCGTTCCAACTAAGTGTTGTGTTGATACACATACCAAGGATGTAAAGTTTTATGGTTTCATCGACACAAGCGCCATTCACGGATAATGGCTGATTATCAAGGGTTGGCTTGAGTGCCAGCAGACAGCATTGAGTTTTTGAAGCATTCAATTCCACTCTATTGGTTTTTCGCCAGTTAATTATGCTGTCAAGATCGGAATTCAATGTGCTTGACATACGCTGCCGTTCCAATTCTACGGCCGAAGGGCGGGGTCGGTGGTCTTTAAACGAATATGAAAAGCTTAAGGTGCTGTCATCAGCGAAAGAATGGATGGGATTAGAAGAGATCATTTATAAAAATGAGAAAGAGTGTCGGAGACAGAACTGAGCCTTGGGGAACACCAGCATTTATTTGGTGGATATCAGAATTGAACCCATACAAAACAACTTGAATTGAACGGTTCGAAAGGTAATTTCTAATCCATAGAAGAAGAGATTCATCGATACCATAGGCACGCATTTTCGACAAGAGAGCTTGATGCCAAACTCTGTGAAATGCTTTAGAAATATCAAGCGCAACGATCTTGCTTTCGCCTGCATTGCGCAAAGACTGGTTCCACTTTTCGGTAAGATAAGCTATCAGATCAGCAGTGGACCTGTCGCTGTGGAAACCATATTGTCGGTCATTAAGAAGCTTCCGCGATTCAAGATATTTAATAAGCTGACGATTTATCAGCCATGACCTTAGAAACAAGGGACGTAAGTGCTATGGTCGGTACGAGGTGGGTGACGAAGATTCGCCCTTTTTAGGGACTGGCTGGACAAATGCTGTTTTCCATCTGCTCGGAAAGAGACCTAAAGAGTAGGATAGATGAAAAAGGTTACGCAGTGGTTTTGCCAGCACAGAAGAACACCTCTTCAGAAGTATTATTTACTACTATTAAACTCAATATTTCGAGGAAATCGACGAAATTAGCCTAAAAACGATCGATACACCAATATTCATCAACATCCGTCCAGTGGTTTGAAAGTTAGAAAAAATAAAATCGCAACATCATGCCTTGCCATAAGGATAAGATATCTGTGTATTTTTTGTTTGTGGTTTATAGATACTGCACTCAATAGGAAGTTGCAGTATATGGGACATGATGGATTGACAGCGTCATGCCACTTCGCGTCGCGACTTATACGTATTTTAATCTTTCCTGATGTTTAAAAATGCTCTCGAATTTTCTGTTTTGGTATCCTCGTTGGATCAGATATCAATTGATTTCTGAATGCTGCTGTCAACTGAATGCACTCATCCCGCAGGACAGCCCGAACACACCCCAAAGAGCGCTGTCAAAATTTAAAACTACGCCACTCGAACGGCTAACGATAAAACGAACGGTCGACAACGCTTCGCCTTCGTCGGTAGAGATACGTCAATTTTCCTTTGTTTTTTTAAAATAAATTAATTAGTTTATGTGTGATTGTTTGTCTTGTTTTCTTTTCTGTAAAAAATCCTGGCAACGAAAATCGTTTATCACACTGCCAAAAGCTGAGTAATTACCTTAAGGGAATCAATGCCTCAACAGAAGAAAGATGTTAAAAGATGGGTCAAGAAAGGAACGAAAAGATACCAATAAGGATTCCGACACAGTTTGCACCCTTGTCTGCTTGGACAACAATAATTCAGAGACCTAGACGCGTCGCGTAGTATAGACGACTAGTTTTTTTCTTCGTCCTGATGTGCTGTTATTTGCAATTGAGTTTTTCGACTTGAAGTCAAACTCAAGATTTCGAGGAAATAATTAGCCTTTATGTAAGCAATCTATACATGAAGTTCCATCAAATGTCGATAGGAAAAGATAAATTCTAAACACGATATCTTGACTTGCCATAAGGATGAGACATCGTTTGTGGAGTAGAGTAGACTCTTGCGCACTCACAAAGAAGGTGCGGTAAATGGGACATGATATCGTGACAGCGTCATGCCATTTCTAGTCACGGCATATGGGTCGGTTTCAACCCTAAGGCGCGGCAATATATGTATGTTTCACAGTCTTGAGTTACGTACAGACCGAAATTATAAAGTTTTCGTTTGTAGGACGAGATCTTAAAAAGTTTCTTTATTGTAGCCCTTTTATTGATCGTAGAGTTTATCATGTACGGAGTTCACAAAAGGAACACAAAACTTAGCAAACAAAACTTAATCGACAGAAGCGACGGTCACAAAATTACACTCAATTACTCGGCTGACTGTCCTGTCTGTCCACAAGTTTTCCTAAATCAAAAAACTTGCTAACGACATAGCGAAACTTGTCATCTTTGGAAATACAAATTTAAACGTTGGCATATCAATCGAGTGAGTGTCAATTTTCGTTTCGTTGTGATATGCATTTTATTGTTTCCCCATCGAGGTGGTTCATATTTGTATTCAATCAAACATGTTACCAACTTCTCTCCAATATTAATTTTTTTTCTCCAATAATTTATTAATTGCTTGGAACCCTACGTTACGGGGTACGCCGACGCACCGTTGGATACAATTGGATTGAAACTGCTTCAGAATAAGCATTAGCTACGGTGTCAAAGATCAGTCTGTAAACACGAGTTCTGCAAATCATTTCCGCTTCGGTTTCTGTTCAAAATCAATTATGGTCCACCCCTCACATTCTCGCTTGGCATAGGCATTTCCATCAATGTATCTCTCGCCGTTGAGTTAGCATTTCACTCCTAAAGGACTGCTATTCGATAATAATGACTACTCCAAGATGTTCCCATTCACGTAATCCTACACGAATTTACGATCTTTTACGTGATCTTATAATGGCCGAATCAATATAATTCATAGCGGTAATAGAGATGAATCACATGTGGAAAAGGGTTTCACAAACATTAAATGGGGTTTAGGTGCCGAAACAAACTGCACCGACCTCACACACTATTGCACCATAAATATTCCCCTAAAAAACACTTTTGAAACAAATCCAAAAGGCAACACATCCGCCATTCAACTAATGAAATATTATCCGCAATACAGTGTCAGGACGAAGGGAAAGCCATCGGAGAGTGGCGGGAAAAAAAATTACATCAGGGATTAAGGGATTTCGTCTGGCACAAGCCAATGAATTCAATTCCACAATAAGAACACAATCGAAATACAAAACTCTCATCCTCCCGACGAGCACATATCAACAGGAAGTTTGTCTTCTCGCCTGCCAGGCCATACACTTTACGCCATTATTTTATCGGCCCAAAACACATGCTATATAGCCCGACAACAAAACACACGAGAGAAGAAAAGACACATCAGAGAAACACAAAAAAAAAAACACACAAGGAGGAAGTGAAATGGAACAACGAGAAAAAAACAAAATGCCTTTGCTGAATTCCAAATCACATGGGATTTATCGAATGACATCGACAACGTTGTTATCGGAATGATGCCAGCAAGTGTGAACCGTGTGTCGCCCGAGACAATACTCAGATGAGACGTAAATTTGTTTTCATAGTTTAACCTAATATATTCCTCGTAAATTGAAAACTCGATCTGCAGTAATAACAGCACTGGGTGGGGGAGGGTGCTAAGGCCCCGAAGTGAAATAAATTTATATCAGAGTAAGAGTAACTTTTTTGCAAGACCCTCGGGTGTGCGCCCCCGTGATCTGAGTCGTGTACCGAAAAAACAAAGCCGTTCGCATTAGACAGACACAGGGAGCGAAAATCTGGCATTGAAGTCCTCTAAGTTTTCACTGGCATTTCACTTAGAGATCTTGATCTCCCACCTGCCTGGTCTGACAAATTAATACGGCTACGTTGGGCTGAAACTTTGACATCACCGCTCGGCTAGACAACAAATGTGTACCCACACACGTGTGGTTGTTGCTAAATACCCATCCACTGACGTAGTAGCTATTCACCAATTTCGTTCGTGGTAAGAAGGACAGCTTTTCCATCGCACCCCGTTTGCTGCCCCAGCGCCAAGGTAGCTCTTATCCGCCCGCATTCTTTCGCATTTTCATTGAAGTCAAAAACTTCGTGGCTGTTCTGTCGAAAGTTTTCGTCGTCGCCGTCGTCTTTCATGCTTTTATCCTATCGCTGCTGTCTTTCGATGCTTCTTCATCGCCGCCGTTCCTTTGAAGTGTTGCGCTGTGTAATTTTTTTTTCTTCCCTTCACCACCGGCCCGTATCTCATGTTCGTTGTTCCGAGACACAAAAAGGCTTAAGTCTGTTGGTTTTACAGGGATTCATTGCGACAAAAGAGTGCAAGTGCGGGGATGCAGACGGAGGAAGGTTCCACCGGATGGCGGTGGAATATCAAAATATTGGCTTAATAATTTGCCTCCTAGGTTCCTGAACTTTAGTCCATCTTTGTACATCTTTTTACCTCCCGCCACTTTGCGCTGTTCGCTCTTTGAAAGCAAACAGCCGAAAAGGACAAGGGGGTGTTGCGAAAACTTAAATAGAAAAGTTAAGGGCACTGACTTTCCGGGGATACAAAACGTTTTGATATTAGCATTTTTCGCTGGTATCTTTTGAAATTACTTAAACTTTTCGAAAACGCACAACTCTGCAGCAAGATTTAGACTCACTGTTAGAATAATGGCCTGCTTTTGGCGGGATATTCTGGTGTAAGTTGAAGTGCAATACATGCTCAAACTAAAATCGTACAAGTTTCTGTGTGAAAATGTGTCCGAAATCTGGATTAATAGATTTAAAGTCATTTTCAGCTAGCTGCTGCCGGAAGTTTATGCCATGTAGCATCGACTGTGTTCCGAAAAACTTTGAGAAGAAGGAATTCAAAGAAACTTTCGATAATTCTCAATCGATTCGCAGCAGCAGAAGTTCTCCTTCTGCTTTGAATTTAAACTAATCCTGCTTTCTTGCAAGCAAATTTAAACACTCATGGTGGCCCTTTAAGGGGCGCCAGAGCATAACTTAAAAGGAAGCGGAGGCACTAGGTTAGTGTGGAAAGGAGTCACATGTGCCATGGGTTTACATACATGCCGGAATATGTAGATATTTAGTGTCACACTTTTGTGTCTCCTTCAATTGCTGCTATTCTTATTTCCATTACTCTTGCTGGTTGTGTTTAGTTGTTGTCTGGTTGCTGCTACTTGGGTACCTCCTTACCTAATTTCCTCTTATGCAATATAACTCTTGTTAACACGACGGCCATATGGACTGTCTTTCAGCTGATTTAACACCACACTTTTGGTTTATTTTCCACGTTGCGAGTAGAACATCCTTCCGTTGTGATTACATAAGGGCGCTTGTTTGGCACCTTACTTATGCTGCCAAACAATGTCATGAATGTCACTTGTTCTTGATGACTTGAATAATACTGTTGTTGCTGAGTCCATGATTCTGGAGATACATCCACGTTAGTTTAGATTAGGTTAGAGTAGCTGATAACCGTCAATGTTAAAAAATGGATTTAGACTAGGCGACGAACTGTCTTGCGGCTTCTTTAACATTATTCTTGAGAAGAGCGTGCAAGACTCACACCCCAACACGATCTTCCAGAAGTCCGTTCAACTTTTAGCATACGACGATGGACTTAACATAATTTTGCAGAACACAACGAGCCGTCAATGAGGCGTTTGTTGATATTGAGGCAGAATCTTCTAAAATGGCTCTTACGGCAAAATAGGGCAAAACGAGGTAAGTACTGCCATCGGGAAAGGCCAGGTTACATCGACGTCTTGGACAGAACGTCACAATGGGCAGCCTTAACTTTGTGGCAGTCAAGGAGTTCGTCTAACTCGGCTCTCAAGTAAACAGTACGAGTACCAACAGTACCAACATTAAGCGCAGAATAACTTCTAGTTATTTGGGTTCAAGATGCAATTCAGTCGAAGAGCACACTCTCGAAGGACCAATCTGACTTTATACAACACCTTGAACACCTTTGAACATGGATCTTTGGCGCGGAAACATGGTCAATTTCAAGAGAAGACGAAGAAAGCCTTTGTCTTTGCGTTCAATCTTTGATCCTGTTTGCGCTGACGGTACAAGGGGCGCAACATTAATCATCCAAATGCTTTTAAATATTGTACTTTTTTATTAATAAAAAATAATTTTGAGTGATGCAATTCTTTAATTGGATTTTTACAATTTTGTCTGTTAAGTGAAAAATATGAATACTAGCTGTACAAGGTGTGCTTTGCACAATCATGCGTCCGACCAATGTAATTGTTTGGCACCAAAACCTTTTTTCACAGAATTCTGAACAAAGTTCCCAAATATATATGTGCTCTCTTACCATTTAATAATAATACAATATGGGTGGCGCGACAGTCCGAGGCGGACCTGGGCCTAGCATCTCAGCAACCACTCGTGTTGTGCGTGCTATTGTTCTTTCACGAGTTGAAGGGACCTAGAGTTTAATGCCGACTCCGAACGGCGAACTTGAGAAGCTTTTTCTATACAGGAATACCCTCTGAGCATTGTCAGTTACTCGAAAGAGGTGCAGCCGTGAATTATCACAGTTGGTAAATTCGGGTATCGAACCTGGCACCCAACAAACATTGATTCCTATATGTACAGATATTTTTTTTTTTGGTTTTTATGTGTAGTATACGTGAGTAGCTGCGGCCATTGTTGATACACATTTGTGCCTGCTTTAATGCATCATTTCCGTTGATAACTGCTAGTCGAGTACACGACCCAATCGAAGTCGAAAGTCAAGCTGCTCTAACACTACACACCGATTGTTGCTCTTACGGAGTATAGCTTAGAAATGTCAGCGCTGAACGTGCTCCTACACCTCCTCCTACTAGCCCTTATCTTCAATTATGGCGTCATGCGCTGCCGTCAGACTCAGAGGGGGAGGAAGTTGGTCAGCGAGACTGTATGCCCATAGCATAGCTCTGCAACTCCTGCCTGGGCACCTAACCACAGCTCCCACGAACTACATTATCTCCATTATAGACTTCGACGAGTCGGCACAATGCCGGTTTCCATCCAGAGATGACTGTAAAGCCCCATATCTCACCTCGGAATACCAATTTCCGATTTACACAGATGGATTTAAACTAGACTACGGTGTAAGCTTAGTGAGATTTCAGCATCTCTAATTCATACCGCCTCCCAGACCATATGCACATAATGAGATTGCCAACAACTAGCCAAGCAAGGAGCCTTCGGCAATGCCCCCGCTGAGTTGAGGCTCCCAAATCAAACACCTTAAATACATCTATATATACGCTCTAAATGGCCTAGCCATCTTAGGCGTTGGATCCGAAGACGCCTGACTAGAACCATGTCGGTGTACAGCCCGTAGAGTTCGTGGTTGAATCTTCTCCTCCAGAAACCTTCAACGCAAACAGGACCAAAGATCGCACGCAGAGCTTTTCTCTCGAAGAGGCCAAGGACTTCCCCATCCGCTTTTGAGATTTCCTATGCCTCCGCGGCATATAGCAGGGCTGGGACGATCCAGGTCTTCTAGAAAGTCAGCTCCTTCGAGAGATGGCTCTACTACTCAATTGCCTCTTGAGCCTATACAAACAGCGATTGGTAAGAGTTACGCTGCGTTTGATCTCGGTACTGATGTTGGTTGTGCTATTAATGCGGAGCCGAGGTAGATGAAGTCCTTGACTACCTCGAAGTTATAGCTGAACCTTGTGACGCTCTGTTCAAAACGCCGATGTTGCGTTTCCTTTCTTGATGACAACACTGCAGACATATATATTATAAATATGTGCCAAGGTGGTTTGGTTTGCCACCAAACACATGGTCATGCCTAACTGCAGCCACGATTAATTAGAAAATGGAAAAAGGATCGCACGCAAATGCTATTCAGAGATTTTGATCACTATCATTTCAGTTATCGTGACAAAAATTCATAAAGAGGGCTACGAACTCCCAAGATTTAGCCTCGAAAAATATTGGGCTGTACGAGATTTGGATGAGCTTTGAGAAAGCCTATCACTTGGAGGGATTAAAAAAATAGAAAAACGCTAGTCTTAATATATCGCGCTTAAAGCGTCCAATAGCTGAAAAACCTTTTATGCAAAAAGTCGTGATTTCTATGTAAAACTGGCTCTCCTATATGAAAAGCAAGACTGGTGACCACCTCAAAAGAAACCGCTGCGAAATAGCTAGAGTCGTGGCTGTAATCACGGGGCACTGGCCCATCGGCATCCACCTTGCTAAGGCTGAACAAACGTCCTCTTTTAAGAAACATTTCCTGTTTTTTTTAGTAAAAAAATGTTCGGAATCGTTTTGGGAAACGTGCAATTTGTCCTCCTTTTGGGTTTTCTCAGTTAACTCAGTTAAATTAATACTTTGACAAAGAATGTTTTTTCAAAATTTATTTTTTGCATAGATTTTGATCGTTTTTTCGAGCGATATTGAATATTCGTTGCTTTATTTGAGAGACAAAGGTGTCGACAGAGGTGCAACTTTCTAAATGCAACCATGCCGATACACGAAAAATATATAGTGTATTTAAAATAAAATGACAATAGATATGGAATATATTGAAAAACAGTGAATTTTTCATATTTGCGCAGTTTGTTTTTTCGTTTCTTCAATACCTGCATATGATGCTAATGTTGAGCGTGTATATTTTCTTTGGCTCAAGAACGGAATAATCTCAAGGTCGAAAGTTTAAAAGCATTTATTTTTCGTAAATATAGTTTTAAAAATATGTCGTACTTGGAATTTTAGGACAATCTATGAAAAAAATCTATGAAAAAAACTAACATAAAATATTGTTATTTACTTTACTTGAATTTGTTAATATTTATTTTTTGTTATGATGAATCGTTTATTATTTTTTTTTTCATTTGGGTTCTTTTTTTATTCTTCAATTTTTGAGACCTGAGATTTTTGAAATTGTCATCCTTTTCGTGCTCATGGATCTGGTCAACCTAACCCTGCTCGCAGTTCCTCAACACTCACTCAGAGGGAAGCCTGCATCACTTTCCCTGTAACTGTTGTAACCTGACGTTAATCAAAGTATAACAAACAGAATCAAATTCCTTAGTGCCTCAGGTTGGATTTAACTAATCCAAACAACCCAAGTGGAGAAGCACCTCAGTCGAACTTGAAGGCAGCTAGCTAAAGATCGCACCAGCCTTTCGCTCCAGAAAAAATATAAGAAAAAGCTCATTTAATAACGAATGAAGTTAATTAACACTAAATAATTTCACCGTACTCTCCTCAAACTTCATTACATATTTACACTTTGCTGTATAAATCTCTTCACGAGTTCAGTCCCTAAAGACCGAATCCTGGCCACATTTTCAACGTTCTCTCTAGAGTCCCTTCTTCTCCGGACACAATTCCTTGAAATAATTCATTCACCTTCATCCGTCTTCATAAACTACGACAGATAGGCGAGGAAGATGAACAAATTGAAGTTTCAAAATCTCATAATGCCGATTACTTTCGTTTTATTTTTGATGACTGCAACCATTGTGCCAACAGATTTTGAGATAAACGACTTGACCAAATCCGAGCTGATTCGGAATCACGTCAGGCATTCCATAAGTTCATTCAATCTGGGTGCGGGAAGCGAACATGCCTCTGGCTTTATGATCCTTAATAATTAATTGTTCCATTAACACACGAATGATACGCACTTAAGGGGGAGGTCTATTTCAGTTCAAGTGTTCAAGTGCCTTCATCTGGCATTCTCCGGAGCAATAAAATCAAAAGTTCATACCACACAATACTGGGCCAGTCGCAGTCGTCTTGGTTTGCCGCATTCTCGAAGCAATGCATATCTCTGCCAGTCACCCTTACAGAATCCAATCTGTTAATGTGGCATTGTTCCATAGCCTACAGAACTCAGCAATATCCATTCACGTTGGACATCAGCAGCGTCTACTGCCTCCGCAGAAGGTCTGAGGACATAAATCTTCATTCCACGTCACCTGATTAAGGTTCTTCAACGCTCCCTCCACACATTCGAATGCCCGGCGAATGAATCTCACAAGAGTAGTAACTGTGACTCCCTCAGTTCTCCATCGTCCCACAAAGATCCAATGTGTTGCGTTAGGCAAATGGGAGTCACTATCAAAATGTGTTTCGCCATCCAGAGGGTCCCTTCTGGCCTAAAATCCGAAAGCTCTCAAATAATTTGCACGCTTTAATGTCATTGTTTTTCGAGAGTAATAAAAATGGAGATGGATGCGCAACGGAAAGTAGGTAACGGTGTACAAAGAAAGGTAGACTCTCCGGAAGGACATGAAATTGTCAGGAGAATATAATGCTTCCATTATCAGACCAATCATTAAGGGACGGACGGAATCTCGGGGCGAATATGCCCCTCATTATGAAGGGTTTAAGGGGATTCCATTACATTTCCGGCTGGGCTCCTTTCATCTGGGAATGCGAACCGGCATTTCCCTTCTTTCATGGCTATTAATTATTTTACGAACCAAGACAATTTGTTTTTTTTTATTCTTGTACCGGGAAGACGGCAAATGGATTCTAAGTCTTATCACACTTGTTCACTGCCCCTGATGGCTGGAGGGTAGCTTGGCGAGTGAATGCAATCTGTGCTCAACGTTGAACTTTCTTGCACCAGGACGGAATTGCAATTTGTCTTCCTGCTTGGGTTTCATAACAATTTCCCAAATTTCCTTCTCTCTGCTATGGCTTGCTTGTATAATGGTTGCATACTCATTTAATCGAGTTGTGAACTTTGCTGTCGTTTCAATGCACACACATTTTGAGAACAAATTTCGGGTTTGCGAAATCGAACAGTCAGTTGTTGAACACCGACAGAATTTCCGCGACTAAGCGCGCAGTTTCTTTGGTTTTCTCTGTCGAAACTCGCTCAATTAATATTTTTGCCTCTAAGCACCGATTAATGAAAATTACGATTAACAAAAGGATGCCCTATGGAGTTGATAAAGTTTTTAATTAATTTGTACACCGTCGGCTATATTTAGACGGATTTGGACAGGTGGCTTTGCATGTCGGGATACTCTGAAACCTATCTTCTCCAGCAGAAAATTGTGTTGCTTGTGCTGTTTTTATTTCGCCAATGGGAAGTATCTGCAGGTTTATTCCGATTTGAGGCCGCAAAGATTTTTCTTGACAGATGTGCTCGCTGCCTATTGTCAGTGACTTAAGTCACGCGGTGTCGTAAGTTTCTGTACGGATGTTGGCACTCACACTTAATTTCAGGGCGCCCTGTAAGTATGTTGATATGGAAAAATTTGATAGACCGGTCGGAATTAGTGCTTTTATTCTTACTTCAATAATGGCATTATCCGAATATACCAGGACTTGG
The DNA here is from genome assembly GCA_964034865.1 of Eristalis intricaria. Lineage (NCBI taxonomy): Eukaryota > Metazoa > Arthropoda > Insecta > Diptera > Syrphidae > Eristalis > Eristalis intricaria. The sequence continues at coordinate 60,264,480 of OZ035877.1, read as the reverse complement.
ATTCGAGGTACTTGGGAACTGGATACTTCGGGTGGAGTCAGATATTTTCTTGTATTGACCTCCGAATGGTTGGGTCCTTGTATCAATGTCTAATAAGTGAAATGATATAGTTAAGCATCAAGAGTCCCAGCAATATTCTAAGTCTAGAAAAAACTCGCATTCAAGATGTACAGTCAGTGTAAAAAGTCAGCGTATATTAATTTAAATAAAATTAATTTAAAATAAATTAAAATACATTTTTTTTTCTAGGAATAATGTTAATAACTCCTTCTCATCGTAACATAAGTGTTTTCTAATTCTCCACATTCGGGCACTTAACAGATCTCAATTCTTGGAAAATACCAAAAGAAAATGCCGCACAAAAAGTCTGCGTACATTTATGAGAATTTCCAATTCCGGTCCATTTTTCGCTTCAATTTATATTTCCTTCTCTCATTCAGTCCAGTCCTTCAATTATCTGAGGGCATATGTATTATTATTATTTTCTTCACGTTTAAGAGTTTTTTAAACAAAAATTATGAACAAGGAATTATCAGCGGATATTCGAAAATTAATAGTAAAACTACGTTCGGACGGTAAGAGTTTAAGAGAAATTGGTGGAACCATTGGTAAACCACATTCTTCCGTACAAAGAGTTATGTTTGTTATTATATTTATTTCCTTGTTTTTGTTTAGTTTTAAATGGTGTATGCAGATTTTCTGTGTGTTGTTTTTTTTTACCTTGGGTAACTTCAATCCACATTTTACGAAAACTGAGTCAGTTATTTTTTGTTTTTTGTTTTTGAATTACTTAATTACTATTGCTATTTCAACAAGACAGTGCCACAGGCCACACGGCGGGTGTAATTATGGGTTTATTGAAAACTGAATTGGATAAACCTGTTACATCGAGAAATGGTCCTGTCGATTGTTGGTCTACATGGTGTGATTTAACAACTCCTTTAACACATCTAGGCTTTTATTTGGGGGTGCTTCAAATCATTGCTCTAGGCCAACACAACGTAGCGGTGTCATTAGAGGAGCTCCATGCTACTATTAAATGAGAGATAGCGGTCGTTTCTATCGAAATGTATGGCCGAGCCATCGAAAAGTGGGTCATCAAGTTCATCGACCGCCGCAAACGAGCCCTTGGAGGACGACATCGACTTCCGTACATTCCGTAAATATTTTGAATGTACTTCATTTTGTTCATATACGGTAGATACATTCCAAGAGATGAAGACCAAGTACAATTGGCATGAAATAAAATAATATAGATAGACGATCAGTCCCTAAGTTGATACGAAAAGAAATTAGATAGGCAAATTCCTTAACTAAACTTTTAGAAAAATATGGCATATATAAATATTCCTTCAAAATTTGAATCAAACTATTTTCCTAAACCGTGCTAAATCGAAGGAAGTCGTGTAAAACGAAAGCAATTATTTTTTCTAAACTATGAAAAAACAGGTGTATTTCAAAGAAAAAACTGCCCACTCATTATTGGATAGCTATATACTTCGTCGTGCCTTTTTTGTGAGGAAATTCAATCATTTTAACTCTATATAGTTTGATGACATGTCCATTGCAGCAGTTGTGCCTGATTCGTTGCAGGTTCCAAAAAAAATAGTAAATGCCTAAGTTTATATTCATGAGTTTTTGTTTGCCTTAAAGCCTTAATATTCTTCTTTCTGGACGAAAAATTCTCTGATGTCTGTAGATTCTAGTTCCCAGTAACTGCCCATCATTGTCCATCGGCTGATACAGGCAGAAATTAGACAACTGTAGACTTCTAAAATAAAAATTTGATGACTATATACATAATATTGTTGGCGCCACAGTCCGAGGCGAACCTGGGCCTATCTTCTCAGCAACCACTCGTGTTGTGCGTGCTATTGTTCGTTCACAAGTGGAAGGGACCTACAGTTTTATGCCGACTCCGAACGGTGAAGTGAGAAGCTTTTGAGCATTGTCAGTGACTCGAAAGAGGTGGAAGCCGTGAATTATGAAAGTTGGTAGATTGGGGATTCGAACCTGGCACCCTCTGCGTAGGAGTCGACGCTCTAACCCACTACTCCACGGCGACTCACTATTTTTGATGACTATAGATGGAAATATTTTCTAAGCTTATTTCGACTTGGTGAATTGTTAAATCTTCTATCGTCTATACATGCAGTGGAAATAAGTTGAACTCTCCCTATGTCGAAACTCTCTCTAACTCGAACGTTTTCGCCATATTTTACATACATTTCCCTCAATTTTCTATACAAACAGAATATGGTATCCCATGACAAAGGGGGAGTCCAATGTATATACCAATCAATTTCATATATGCTTGTCCTCTTATATCTCGAGTTTGACAACACCGAATTTTATGATTCTTCTTTAGCTGGAAATGTATTTTTGTGAAGCAGGTTTGTATGTAAAAACAATATCTTTGCAATGAAAGAAAAAAACATCGAAATCAGAATTGTTAAACTGGAGATAAAAATCGTGCAATGAAAGCTCCTATCATAGACACTCTCTTAGGCGGAGCGGTCAATTTCTCAGGACGGTGGATCTTGAATTGAAGTTCCATACATTTCAATGGAGGGACAACTCCCTTAACCGACCAAAAGTGCTGCTACTGACGCTGTCCGCCTCTGGGGGCAGTCACTCTAGTTTTGTCCAGATGTCTCAATTAGTTAACAATGGACTATTTAAACGAAAATGACAAGGAACATGGAAGGCCAAAAGAAACCGATGTTTCAATTGAAGGATAGCATCGCTCAGTCGGTCTCTCCTTTGACAGTGACGAACAACAACCAGCAAACGATACAACCGACAATGAAACCATAAATAGCCAATAAACCAGCCATTGAATTGTGGCTCTTTAGTGAAGTGGTATTTTTGAAATCGCTTGAGGGACTGCCACTCAATTATTTAGCGTTAAAAGTTGGAGCCCCGATGATATTTCTGCGTAAAATTAATCAAACAAGACTTTGATGTTGTACGAGGTTCGCTGTAAAAAACGTAAAGGAAAATTTGATTGGAGCTAGAATTCTGAGTGGCAAATATAAAGTTGAAGACGTGCTTAGCAGCCGCACTAATTCAAGGTAAAAAGCTCTTCTTGAATACTCAGAGATTCTTCTATCTTCTAGTACACCTAAAACGAAATCAAACACGAAACATTCAGAAAAAAACAAGTTTACTTCTATATTTAAATAACTACCGACTTCGTCGGTGGTCTACAAGTTACTCTCCAGCATCTATGCACTTTGGACAAAGCAACCATATATTACTGTTAACCTTAGACTCGACAAAAACAAGCCGATGGAGATAAGGAAATGAAAAGGACGCTACTCCACTTAAACGTAAGCAAATATGCGGAATGAGGGACTATCAAAAATGACAACAAGTGCATAAAGGCATTGTCGCTAATTATATAACATATATTTGTCTGAATCTGGGAAGTGTTGCAATGATCCAGGTGGAACGTATTGCAACACGCAACTCGCGCGCAACTGAGTTGATGGTAGACAGTACAAGTTAACAAAAGTGTCGGTTGTCCTTTCTGACAGGAATTATGTTCTTCTTTTGTTTCAAATAACAAATTGCTAAGCTTTCTTTCACACATGTCTCTATAGCACTGATATTAATTTATTCGCACTATTTTGCTTTCCTTTTATCTTCACTTTTATCGATGTTAATCCGTAGAATGCTCAGAGTAGACTCTTTTTTGAAAATACAATTCAATGATCGAAATGCCGAAAAGAAAACGCTTTTTCAATTCCCACGATAAGATCTTGTAGTTCCTTCTTATTCACCTTCAGACGGTTTCTTGAAGCCGACGAGCTAGTTCTGTGCGCGGATAGTCGAAAGGTGGCTATTGCCTATTTTGTCACATTAACTCTGAGACTACTTGACACCGCAGACTACTCTGTTTCATATGTACTGATTCCGAACGGTGATCGCTGGTGAGGAACTGTAATCGCAATCAACTTGGCACAGTTAAATAAAGCCGCAGACGTAGTTCTATGTGTGGACCTCGAATTTGACATTTGACGCCGCCGAGCTAGTCCTGAGCCCAGACCGTCCGAACGTGACAAGTGAAATTGCAAAACCATGCCCATGTAACACAAGTGTTCGTATAAAAACTACTCATCCACGACCCCATGTTTCGTACTTCTCCTTTAAGTCAAGAACACCATTGTACAACTGAAGAACTTTTCATAAGTTCGAGATAGCTGAACGTTTTCCATTAAATTTTTATGTATGCCAAATATATTTCAGTCGCCTAAAAATGCAAACGGAAAAGTCAAAACTGTACCGTGCTACCATTTATCAGCAAACCATTTGACTAATTTTATGCACGCTCCACTCCTGAGTTATTTTAAACCGACAAAACGTGATCGAACGTCACCGGAAGGGGATGGCAATCAAACAAGGCGTGCTGGGCGGTCAGGTGCTCATCAAATTTCGTAAACAATCACCAGCCATTAGGGGAGGGAGAATGGAAGATGAAAAGAAAAATGGTAAAACCATATCCAAGGACATAACAAATTTAAAAAAATAAAAAAAAAAAATACGCACAGGCAACGTGAGTGGGAAAAACATTTTCCGTCACGTAGTCACTGACGACGAGTTGGGCTGTATGGCGCGGCGGTCGGAAGTGAAAACTTTTGGTGTAAATATTGCCTACGCAAATATTTTCCCAATGAAACCATGATTTGAAAGTTTAACTGGTCGCACAGAGAATTTTAAGAGCCAAACCTCAATTAATTAGCCCAGGATGGGACAGTGATTTATGAAGGTTTTTGCCGAATTTTGTGTGTGCGTGAGCCTGAGCGTGTGCGTACATTTTCCGCTTACCTGTCCTGATTTGTGTTAACATCTAGCAATGTGAGCGAGCCGTCTAATTACATTTGGTTGTAATTAATGACTTGAGGCAGATCAGAGTTAAGTTTCAGGGGATGAATATCCAGACGTTCGGGACGTGTAGGCCAGTGCCTGAAGCATGCCGCAGTTTAGTCCGGATTAATTCTTTCGGTATTCATAAAAAATGTACTCCTGTGAGCAGGTGCTTTAAGGATTATAGAGGGATACATAAAACCCGCGTAAAAAGAAATTTCTGCCACAAGTGCAGGGCACTCCAAGTGGTAGTCATTAATAACACTCTTCACGACTGTCGGTCGGGAGGAAGTACTCATACACTCGTCCCACAATGGAATAGGATTAAATGTAATGCCAGCAATCCAATGGTCAGTCAAATACCACCAATTCCTGCTGAGACCCAATCCATTATTACTCCTGAAACGAAATCCTTGCAAACCTTCTCTCGTGGCAAAGCGCATTGTCTTCGTTCGTCGTGTCAGAAGTGCATTTGTGAGATGCTCTCCGGACGCCAACAGGAAATCACCAGAAAAGAAAATGAAATACAAATGCACATTTCGTTCGTCCCACATCAAGTTAAAGGATTTAACTTCACCGGCAATCCAACGATGACAGGACACAACATGAAACCCTCTCCGGTCAAAGGCAACCAAAATGCCAACCTCCACACCAATGCTGTGCAGAACAAGCGAACAGCAACCCTGTCCAGCTCCATCCCCTTGCAGTGGTGGTTGGTTGGCTATAGTAGCCGCAGTGCCAGCAGCAGCAAAGTACCAAAAATCATGGTTGCTCGCCACATCCAATATTTTCCGAGCACTTTTTCCTGTACCCAACAACCTCTCCGCAGAGAAGACAAAAATCTCTTTTAATAATCTCTTAGGAAAGTGTTTTCGACATTTTGCCTGCCAGCCATGCCAAGCGAGGCAACGGGTAAAAGAGTATGGCTGCCTGCCAGGCAGGCGATACAATGCCATCGCCCCGACCGGCCGGCCGGTCCCTGCCCCAGCGTCAGCCCCACTTCAAACCGCAACACTGAAATGTTGTTTTATCTCTGGAAAATGTTGAGACATTTTCCCTGGGAAGCAATTAGCACTTTGGTTACAAAATTCACCATACAATGCTCGGGTTGGGGCCATCCGAGAAAAACCCGACGAAAAAAAGGAACACCTCGAGAGGACAGCACTTTGCGAGAGCATGAGGTTGATAGGTTGGACACATCGCTCCGAGTATAACTCAACCTTTGACGTAATTGTATTAGTGGGAAGATGGCCAAGTGAAACATTTACTTGGACTACCGGCTACCGGCTGCTGGTGTGGGCTAGTCGAGGATAACATATTTTTGTTGTTCCTGGTTGTTGTTTTCGGTTGGAGTAGATGTTTTTTTTTGTTTGCCTCTGCTGTGTCCCTTTTGGGTCCATTTTTTGTGCCGCTTTGCTTGTTTTTGAGTGCAGCACAGGACAGGAAGTGCAGCGAATTAAATGCACGAGTGTAGTGTTGGGGACTATGCAACCGGGGTGAATTAGTTTTTGTCTGGCGAAAGACATCCTGCTTCTGATTTCTTATTTTGGGACTTCATTTCGACCAATTGTGCAGCATAACATATTCCATTTGTCTTTTCACTACGACAATATTCTGAGAAAATTTATATGCAATTTATTTCTCCTCCCGACTTGGGACTGGGTGATGAGATGAAGGGATTCTATCCGCAATGAAATACGTTAAAAAAACCGAATCAACCGAGAATATGAGTTCAGAAGCGAATGGTAGAGACATTGATGGTTGGTTTATCACACAGAGATATGGACTTCCCTTTCGACGTGATGTCGAAATTGGCCGAGATTTCTACCAAGATGCCCACATGTTGGCGGAATCCCATTGAAGCAGGTGGCAACATTTCATTATCTCGGAGTAATGCTCACGAGTGATGGGAGAAGGTTAGGTTGAGCGAAAGAGTTTGGAAGATCTGTAGTCAAAAAGGCTGTGCTTGGTGTCCAAGTCATGATTGGGATGGTAATTAAAAGAATAAAACAAGCTGCTAAGAGCTGAGCTGGATACCAGTCAAGATCTAAGCATTTTTGACAACGATCTTAATTACTGCACACCCTGGGAAGTGCAAAAAATTGGGTAAACTTTTCTGTGGGATAAGGCATCAAATTACAAGTGGACCAGCTGCTATCACCGAATATAGATTTTCTTTTTCATTCAAATTTATAGTTTATAGTTTTGTTCTGCCTATAGGTATTGAAATGAAAAACTGAATAAGACATTTTTTGTTGAAAATACAGATCTTGGAGCGCATCTCATCATCATCATCTTCTGACCCGAATGGGAGAGAGGTGCACTCGAGAAATATCCAGGCAAGTTGATCCTTCGCCATCAACTCTAACTCACCTGGAGTTATGCCATATGGACTTGGTCCACCCACCTCAAGCGGTCGCCTACCTGATGGAATCGCACTCATCGCGGAATACGTGATGGTTCGTGTTTCGTGCGACGTGACTAAACCATAGAAGCATAGCCCAGCCCCTTGTATTCGAAGAAGCAGCTGCTCAACATTGAGTTCCTTGCTCACTGGCGTGTTTGAAACCCATCCCGGCTAGGAATTTCCAACAGCACGAAGAAATCTCATATCAACAGTTTTATTCTTTTGGTCATTACCCAAATTTTATGATCATAGGTGAGAGTTGCAACAAATGCTGACTTGAAAACCGCTAACTTGGCTTTCACACCAAGTTCTGCCTTACTGTTTACAAAGTTTCCAACCTGTTTCAAAACTGACCAAAGTTGACAGGAAAGTCAGCATTATGCCTGAAACAAAATAGTGCGTTTGCGCTGGCGTTGGCTTTCAGCGCATACAATTCAATGGCCAGGCACGAAATACAGCGTCGACCTGCGTTAATAGAACGAAAACGTAGTCCATCGCACGTCATTATTCAACATTTTGGATATTTTTTGACAGAGGGGTGCGCCGTGAGAGAGATCCCTCCCAGTTTTCTTCCGAGTTGAGAGTATTTTGCGTCAACTGTCAATTGAGAAATGAAAACAGCTGATTAAAAATAATTAAACGACAAAAGTCATTTCAAATGAGTGTATGCAGAAAGGTGGCATTATTCTTCATCTAGTAGATGAAAGAGAAAACAGTTGATAAATTGAGTATTTATTTCTCATAGCACTCTCTCCGTAACATGAAGTCGGATGGCGCAGCGCACTATTGTGTTTCAGGCATTACTCCTCTCACCACTCGTGAAAAAGACTCCGATATACTGAAGGTACTCCACCTGTTTCAATGGGACTCAACTACCAAATAGAGTGCATTGAACATGCATTCCGGAAACTATAACCTCTGATTTGTCGACGTTAACATTAATTCTAGCATCTTCACAAGCTTTCGAGGGCGCGCTGGAGTTCCATTTCAGAAGATGTAAGAATAACTAAGTCAAATGCAAAACAAAGATGAGTTACTCTCACCTCTCCAAATGTGAAACATTCCTCGCCTCGGCTGTACTGCAACATCCAGTCCATATATACAATGAAGAGAGGAGGTGACAAGGCACAACCTTGGTGATCCAACGCCGTCGCTTAAATGCGTTAATTCAGCACCGTTCACCAGAACACAGTTGCTATAGTTTATGCATAGAATTGGGAAGTATCTCTTTACATTTTTTAGTTTCAACACACGAGAATTCGACATACACGATATTTTTTTGAAACGCTTTCCTCGCGGATATGGGGGGTTGAGTGTAATTTTGTCGAGTAATGCAATCAACGATCAATCATACAACGATCTTAGTGCAGGCGTCTGAGTGAACTCGTAAATAATAATACAGTTCAACTTCGATGACTAGAACCATAACTTGCCACAAAAAAAGTTTGAGTTATCAAGTAAAACACAAAAGTTATGTAAAAATATTTATTTATTTGCGATATAACACATATAACTTAGAGGAACATAATTATTTTTTGAATTAATTATAATTATTTTTAAAATAGTCTCTCTCTCTTTTTAAATAGTCTCTCGGTCCTTTGTTATTCTTTCTCTATATAAACGAAATGTCAGATCTATTTACACATTCATCAACACACATTTATGCCGATGATGTCCAAATTGATCGAACCTGCAAGTTTGGTCTCATTGAAAATTGTTGCCTTGAAGCTAATCAGGATCTTAATCACATATTTGACTGGTCTTTGGAAAATGGATTGACATTCAACCCCAATAAATCCAAATGCATAGCTATATCAAGAACGAAATTGGATAGATTGGAGTGTGAATTACATGGGAATTGTGATTCAGTCTGCATACGAAAATTACAAATTGCATTCAACAGTTCCATTCGATACATATATGGGCTAAGAAAATATGACCATGTGTCACATCTCTCAGTAAAAGTTTTAGGTATGCCTTTTGAAAACTATCTTAAATTTCGCACTCTGATCTTTCAATATCCTTAGAACACGAAAACCTTCCTACCTCTTCAATAACTTACAATTCCCTGCGTCAAATAGATCCCAGGCCCAGGCAGTGAGGTTAAGTTGCGTAGGTGTCAACGCACATACCTACGACGCCAGGGCCACCACTCAAAAACTTTCATTACACTTGAAATATACCAAAACGCTTGACATTTCTCATATCCAAATAATAGTAAAATGGAATCACAAACGGACTGTAAGGCTTCCATAGATAAGTGTTAGTTTTCCTTTGGAAAAAGAAGTTAACAACATGGCGACACATCTTTAAAAAATACATCATTCTTACTAATAATAAATACGAGTACGGGTAAGAAATTTTCCATTAATCATGCCATTTTAAGCCAGTACGTGCCAGTAAACGATGTGAGACCTCACATACGATCCCCCTTAATGACAAAACACAAACTCCCCCCGTTTATGTGCTTGATTTTAAAAGCGAGTATTAAACACCCCAGCGAGCGCCCCAATCTATACATTAAACCTTAATATCCACATTACGGGTCACCTTTTTACCCCAGACGAACTAATAAAATCAAAATATTAATTAAATTCTGGAAAACACTCAACGCAGATAATTTCAAGTGGCAGTAAGCGCAACCACCCCTAATGAATACTCCCCAAAGTGCTTGATGTCATGTAGAATCTCCGGTGCGAGTACGTCCCGGAAGATATAGCAACCCCATAAATGACAGCACTCGAACACTCTGTGTATCCGTCGATACGCATCTCGGATAATTAATACTGCAAAAGGAGCCAGGCATACAACCGAAGACAAAGGGTTAAATGACAAATATAATTATATCCTTTTACTATTAAATGGTTAATGTGCGTAGCCCTTCTCCAATGGATGCATGATTAATGGACATGACATTCGCATCCGATCCCACGATATTATTTCGACCACCGTATTGAAAAGGGACTCTGTCGGTCTAACATGTGCAACAGTAACCTAAGAACTTCCTGTTTAACTAGCACTTAAAAATGCACCTCGTACTAAAGTGCTTGTGTATCTTGTCAACTTGACACTAAGATAATGCGAGGAGAAATTATGCTTGCAAATTTATGGAGGCACCTGTTCAGTGCTCATTTATGCAGACTTTGATGGTTTAGAATGTGATCCAACAAAATATGGTTTATAGCTGTTTTTCATTCCAACTACTTATGTTGGATAATGTGTTTCGGATTACTGTGATGTGAGGATTTCACCGCGTTGGCATTTGGCCTCTATTAAAGAACAAAGCACTCTCACCTCCACGCGGTGAAATCTGGGAGTCAATCATCTTCGATCGAGATGGGGTCCCCAAACCCCGGAGCAAGTCGTTGGCATCCGCTGACGAGAGAGGTGGGGAGAGTGCGTCCTTACCCGAGATCATCTTTCCTTATGGATGGCAGGGGAGGAGCTAGGGAACCGGGGAACTGTCCACTCCAGTCAGCAGGAGCAACCTGATGCGCATTTCTTTTAAAGCTGTTCCGACATATTCGATGGTTAGGTCTAAAAGTTTCTTCCAAGACCAGAGAGCCAAGACCATAGAGAGCGATGTTACCGAGACCAGATACACCCAGACCCATCGCCCGAGGGTTAATGAATAGGGCCTGGCGGCTTGGGTAGGGCTTGTGAGTGAGCTTCACTCCCTTACCACGTAAAGCAAAAACATTTCAGAGACAACCATATGCCGACCATATCTAACAAATTAAGGACGACGATATTCGGTTCTGCAAGTGGAAAGTTATACCCCTTAACACACCACGTGCAGTCGAAAAACTCGCGAGGGCACAGGACTTCTACAAAACAAACTTCAGCGCAATTCAGGAAGTGTGAAGGAATGGGCTGGGCGAAAAGTGTATTAGAAACTGCGACATCTACTAGGGTGATTCCACCTGAGAGAGGCACTTATGTGGGGTCTTCTCAGGCTTCACGAACACACCTCACCTGCGGAATCGGCAACACTAACAGAAGCTCGTATAACACTAGTGGTTGCTGTTGAATTGAGTCAATCACCTTTAAGGGCTATCGTATGCCGTATCTGTTTAAAGTCTTACGTCCTAGGGTTTACTACAGAAAAATTGTATCAGTTGTTCCCGTGTCGTCCGCTACTTTTCTCAATTGGTGTATACGAATTTTCACCGTCTGTCACCGTAGCGTAGTGAGTTAGTGCGTCGACTCTTACGCAGAGGGTGCCAGGTTCGATACCCGAATTTACCACCTTTCATATTTCAAGGCTCAAAGAGTATTTCTCAAACTTGGCCGTTCGGAGTCGGCATTAAACTGTAGTTCCCCACCACGCGTGAGAGAACAATAGCACGCATAACACGAGTGGTTGCTGAGAAGATAGGCCCAGGTCCGCCTCGGACTGTAGCGCCAGTATTAGTATACGATTTTTCACAGCAGATATGTGTTCACCTTGAACTCATGACAAGACCCATGTCGCTATGCAGCCTTCTCGTTTGAGTATCTCCTTGTCATTCGAAACCAATCCATTTCTCCACTAAGGCCAAATATTTGAGTGTTATTGTAAATACTAAACTTCTGAACATCGAGTCGAAAATCGCCAAGGCGCAGCCAGTTTTCTGGGAGTTTAAGAGAACTCTCGGCAAGTCTTTGTTTTTATCAATACAAAAATGACCCGACTGAATATACACGGCTTTGATTATGCCTCTCTTCTCCTAAGCATCGGTCGTTTGGTGGAATAAGCTTTCGCGGTAGATATCTGCTGCTTTCACCAAGTTTCAAAGAATCTCGCCCTTCTTTAGTACGCCTGACTCTTGATGCACTGTTGAACCTCCAACTCCCTTGATATCCACATCATAGGATGCACTTTTAAGGTCATCTTCCATTTAAATCTAAAGTTGTCTTTAGTACAGTTTGCACTGGAGCTTGGATTACTTTGCGTAACGCATTTTCTTTGATCCCAGTCTTTTGGAAATGCCGTCTTACGCATGGGTACTGCTGCGAGTCGACTTTCCCTTCGTTCAAGACTGGCTCTTGTCATAATCTGAGCCCGGAAAGAATGTTAGTCGAATCTTTATGGATGGCTGCAAGACAAATGAAGGGTCTGGCACTGGTGCGTTCATGGAGGGCGGCAACATTAAATTTGCATCGGTTTTCCAAGCGAACGTCTTTGTGATCCGAAAGACCGAGAACTATATTGTCAAGAACAGGTGGATGGGCCGATGTGTCACCCAAGCCAAGCCAAGTTGTACATAAGGCCTTGTCCAACCCTTACACCACTTTCGGGACAGTTCAGGAATGCGAATATTCTCTGAATTTGACCGGCAGTCACGATTCTCTAAGACTTGTCTTCGACCCAGGTAACGACATAAGCACGGATCTTCTATGAACATGCTACACAAGGATCAGAAGAGGCACTCTCAATATCTGAAACTACGGTGGGACTACTTGCGTTCTTGGTTAGGATTTTTATTGTTGATAAGTCTTCTCGAAAGCATAACCGGAAGTGGCGTGACTCTCCGGGATGTAGCCAAACCAAGGGCATGCTCTCCAACGTCTCTAAGCAATCCAATACAATCTTTTATCTCATGACAGAAAGACTGCAGACGACTTAACGGTGGACTAAAGGTCCACCACACCTTCGCCTGGGGAGAAGACTGCAAGCTATTGCAAGTGTCAGCTATTCTTATAACAGAAGCACCTACTGGTCTGGTCATGGGCCTAACCGAACATACCTCTCCAACCGACCCGATCTCTCACCACCTGTATCCAGTTCTCAACTTGTGTATGCCAGCTTAAACGTTAACGTTCTCTGTTGATTGTCCCACAGGCTCAGAGTCTTTGTCAAAGACTCTTCGGGCCGGAGCTAAATTATCCATACGCTGTACACAGCTAAACCATCTTAAGCGTTGGATCCGGAGACGCCTGGCTAGACTCATGTAGCTTTACAGCCCATATAGTTCGTGGTTAAATATTCATCTCCAAATGCCAAGAACGCAAATAGGAACAATAATCACGGGCAGAAATGTTCTCTTCGTAAAGACCAAGAGCATCTACAGAGCCGCTTTGGATGTAGTCCCTTCCTCCTTATGTACTATTTACTGCGGGGCCGAGGTAGAGGCAGTCCATATCTATCTTAAAGTTATAGCTGTCTACAGGGACGTTCTAGCTGAGTCGCCGATGTTGTTCGTCCTTCCTTGATGACAACATGTACTTCGTAGCCCTCGTTTACCGCCACACCCACTTTAGCCACTTCCGTTTTACTGCCACCAAACGCATCATTGGCGGCGTGCTGTGTTCGACTAATCACGTTACTGTGGTCCACGTTTGCCAGCAGTTGTACAGACTTCTGGAAGAGCGTGTGTTGGCCAGAGAGAAAACTTCTCCATTGAATTCTACATATGTCTCAGTGGTGTGTGGATATGTAAATGCAAGAATGCCGAAGATTTTTTAAAATGTCAAGAACGAGTCCATTGACCAATTAGAGAATTATTTACTTCTTCAACACTTGTGATGAATATTTAAGCAGACAAAGCATCAATTCATATATATTGGTGATATGGTTTACAATCGGTGACATAACCTTTGTTAGGCTTGTAGTTAGCCAAGCAGTTGTAGTTGGTGAACATAATTGTCTGCTTGCCTTTTCTAATTGACAAGGATACCCAGTATGTCATAGCATCTTTCTCTATGTCGTATCTTGTTGTGAATAAATTAATTAGAGCTCCAACATGCAAGTCCATGTACACATTGCAGGAAATCCTCATTCAGAGAAACTAAGTCGCCTCCAGCCACAAGAACATGGACATGAACAAACTTAAATAGGAACGTTCACAATAAAGGGGCCAAGATTGTCGGGAGCACAACTGACAACAAGTTCAATTAGAAAAAAAGAACAAAAAAAAAAAGGAAAAGAAAATAAGCTCATAAACTGGACATCTAATGGACACTCCTCTTTGTTTGAATATTCACAGAGATGTTTATCACACTTAATCTAATTCGTCCACTTTTGATTTATTCATCAACAGAAGTAGGCTACGAAGACTGGCACTCTCCCAGGAATGAGATACAAATGCTCCCAATTAGGTGAATGCACGCCTGTCACCAACCAGCGCAAACATTGTCATCACTAAGTGGCGTAAGGATATTTCCAAATGTGAAAATATGTTCACCTCAAGTTGTCCTGATGCATACCATCATTTGTTTGGCCAGGACAGCATGGTGCTACAGCCGCCCAACAACTAGAGCAGCCAGAGAGCAACACGAGCTGACCCTACTCTTTTTCAGGGTCACACCCCCTAAAAAGATATGAACACCCATTATTATCCTTTTAGATCCCTATTCTTGTGTCCATTTCCATTTCAACCCAACCTTATGGTCGAACTTAATGATGCGAGAATTATCTTAACGTCTCAACATCGTACGAATGGGATCACAGGAGCACAGGGAGGGGGAGAAAAAAAAAATAAAGCCCACAACACAAAGCCAATATACACGGGTGTGTGTGTGTGTGCGTGTTTGTGGGCGAATGTGTGCACGCGTGAGGGTTCGCAAGTTTGAGCTGCCCATTGGGCAGCTTCGGTAGCATTATCCTTCAGAGTTGAAAGTTTATTTTCACTTATGGAAGGATTTATGGCCAAAGAAGAGATTTATGGCAAACTTTTTTCACTTCGTCCTTTTTGATTAATTGTGCGTTTTCCATTTTCATCATTCGAAGTGAAGGCATATTAGGACAAGCTGCGAAATGGAACACAAGAGAAAGAGAAAAAGAAAAACCGTTCGAACATCATCGTGTCGTTTCCATTTCGAGTTGAACGCCATTAAATTAGAAAGCTTCAACAAGGATGATCGCCCAAACGCCCGATGGGGCGTAAACTCAACCGCAAGAGGGTTGAAATTGATAACTTCATAAGGAAGCGTTTCAGTTCTTTCTTTGATTTCATTTTTTTATGCCTTTCTGCCCCCCACCCTCTCGGTCCATGGATGGTGTGTCTTCTTAGTGTTATTAGCTGTTGGCTCCGTTTTTGCGGATTAAATTTATAGCTAAAGCATAAAATTATGATTAATCGAGCGGAAAGAAAAGTTAAATACGAGTTAATTTTTGATGCGCCCACGCTAATGGCGGAGAACTGTTCCATTCTCGTGGTGGATGGCTGAAAGTATTGACATCGGAAGCCCTCAGCTCATTTGTTTGTGCGATGCTGAGTCATGAAATCAATATTTATTGTGGAAGTGATTTGTTGGTAATTGTTTCCTTTTACTCGCTCACCAGACTGACTAGGCAAAGATGCTTTGGTTATTCAATTGCGTTCGGCTTCCTATTCATCATGCGAGCGGATTGTTCACGCGGTGAGTGGTGGAGATGTTGATGACCGTATGGTGGATGGGAGCGTTATTGGCGTCAAAGAAGATTTATTGGATTTTGGATTTTTATTGGACGCCTCTTCCTTAATGGAACAGTCAATTTTTAATGTCTTGATTTGGGCATTGTTTGACGTTCGTGTTTAGCTTGGCGATGACATAAAACGACCGCCCATTACGGAATTGAGGGGACGCACCTCCTCAGCATGTGGTGCTGGCGTATCACGCAATTAAACGTGACATTCGAAAATGACCCATGTCAACACAGCGGCCTTTTCCCAGGCGAGTCTCAGTACAAAAAAATTAGACTCAGTCATGTTCTCAAATCGCCACCCCACGGCGGTACGCATCCAAATAATCACCAAACTAAGCTGCTAACAGGAAAAGTGAAGTGCCAACCGAGCTTATCAAAATGGGCCAATTTTTCCCCTCATAACGCATTCCGCTGATTCGTGCACCTTCGTCGCCCGAAAAGGAGAACCATTCGAAGAAGTAAATTTCATTCCGTCTCTAATGGACCTTATCATTACCTTCTCCAGAAGCCCAGAAGCAACAAAAAGAGAAAAAAAAAATCTTGTCCACCAATTCAGTAGCTCTCGCTCTGTCTCTCACTATGCGGGCAATTGCCCTAGTTTTCCAGTTTCCACCCCATTCCACTCCATTTGAATGAAATTCTAATAAATTCAAGTTCACGTTTTGTTCCGCTCCGCGCGGAGTGCTTCGCCTCGCAAATGCCTGTCATTTGGATTTTATGATACGTGTAACAATGCGCCACCAAACGAACTCAAATAGACGCCCTCCTCAAGATCTTTGTTTACGGGACGAACAGATGTCGGCGACGGGGGAGGGTGTGTTAGCGCTAGCATCCAAAACTCACAATCTCTGACTATCGTTCCTTGAAAATCTCAGAGCGATTAAAGTGTAAATAGAACCCCGCACCATCAAAGCAGCATCACCCTTTACCCTCCGTTCATTCAACATCAATGACAACATGTGAAGCTAAGTGCTGCCGAGGACACTGAGTGTTGGGGTGAATCACAAAATGATTATTTTGTCAGCACAGATGGATTTGGGGGGGAGTGGGGGCGAGTAGGAGCGACAACCCCTTCTTGGTTTCGCCTGGATTAAGTCTGTTCGTTGGCAGAATGAGAGCAGAATGATACCCCATGTCGACACAAAGTAGTTGAAATGGAATTATTTAATCCTTTAAACACAAACACGGATCGGCGCGGCGGCGGCAACGGCGGCGGCTTTGTCAGTATGTGAATGCTGCTGTGATTAGATGAAGGAGCACGCTAAAACTGTTTACTTTTTCATCCATGGGACACGCTGACAACGACGACGGTGTGGATCGAAATAATAAGAAGAGATGCTGCTTCAGTCTATAAACCTGAGTCTTATCGCAGCGTTCGTGTAACAATGTTGGGTGGCATAAGTTCTTGTCGCTGTGCTGAAAATGACAATCTAAGGAAGCTCCAAATGGCAGCACTTGCCGGTGATATGGGGTTACCGTGGTGAAACGCGCAAGGGCGTTAAGTCGCAATGAATTTTTGTGACTTTGAGTATAACTAGGTTACATATCGATTTAACAGTTCATAAGGTATGCACACTCGTGTATGTACTTAGTTAAGTGTGTAAGTATGTGTGTAGTTATTTTTGAATTTTGCATGCAGTTGGCACGCGTCGAAGTGCAAACAATAGCTTGCTTAATCTCTGCCAAGTACACATACGCAAATGTAAATACTGCCTTATGTGCACATATGCACGTGTGGCATTTATATATGAAATGTTGAAGCACGTGTGCAAATAAGACTTTTTGGTTTGCTGTTAATATTAAACTACTTTTAATTTATATGCTGTCAACCCTTAAGAGATGACAGTGTGTGGAGTGAGGGTTGCGTCTGACGAGATCTATAAAATAAACACTCGATTAACATTCAAACTATTCGTATTACCTTTTCAGACCTTGACTTACCAGAAGTTTGACATAAGTGGCAAGCAGGGTCCAGCTAGGTCCAACTTTTTTGTATATTTTTTCGAATTTCAATGCTCCTTGTGATTCGCTGTGGCGTAATGGGTTAGTGCGTCGACCCTACGTTCGAATCCCCTATTTACTAACTTTCATAATTCACGGCTTCCTCCTCTTTCGAGTCCCTGACAAGTCTCAAGGAGTATTCCTGTCTAGAAAAAGCTTCTCAACGTTGTCGTTCGGAGTCAGCATAAAGATGTAGGTCCCTTCCACTCGTGAAAGAGCACTAGCGCTCGCACAGCACGAGTGGTTGCTGAGAAGCTGGGCCCAGGTCCGCCTCGAACTGTCGCGCCACCCATATTATAATTATCATTATTGTGACAGGAAAAGCGGCGGTGATATTTTCAATTTCTGGTCGACAGACAGAAACCACAAAAACACACTTTTCGCATTTTTAAATGTTCCATTTTTTTAACCTCAACCTTTTTATATTTTTTCCTAGGTAAATATTATTGTTTTTAACAATATCTTATGTATTACATATACACCAAAATATGACTCGTTATTATTGAGACCAGAAAAATAAGCCCCAAATTGAATTAACGATTCGCAAATATTTCTCCAAACTGACGGATTTTACGTCAGACTTATGTCTTAAGTCTTAAACTTGAAAAAAAAATATGAAAAAAAGCTAACAAAAGCGCCAACAGAAATAATATCGATTGAATTCGAAATCTAGGAAGGGTCCTGGCCCCTATGGGGCTTAGTGCCATCCATATTATATTATATTATTTTCGAAACCACAACATTTTGTGAACGACGCTAATTGAAATAAAAACGACGCATCTTCGAAACGATGCAAACCGAGGTTTTTTGTCAAAAGTAAGTTTTCAACTAAATTTTAAATTCATTTTTTTTAATTTATTTAAATTTAAATCGTCTTAAGTCCTACATACACACAACACTTGTGTCGGTGTGCTAATATATGTCCTGTTAACAGGCTAGTTCGCGCACTGATTTCTCCATGTGCCACTTTGTTTGACAAAATTAAGATTGATGGCCTGCATACGAACAGCATCCAAAAAATGAACATTATTGAAGCGCATTGTGCAGTAATTCACCCCACTCCCCATAGCGCTGTTCGGTCATCGTCAAAATCTAATGAACGTCAAGAACTAATAACGAACGAACTTGGGTTAAAAAACGTTTTTAAGTGGGTTGGCGATCATAAAAATCGTTTTTTCATCTTTTCTTCATTTACACGCATGATCACATTTTTACTTAGTTAAGCAACCACGTGGTTATAACCAGCGGTCGTTTACCCCATGGAATCGCCCTTTAGAATTAGAATGGTTGTGGCCTCTTCCCAGCCACAACCATCGCCTGATCACTGCGGCCCCTGTTGGGCCTATTGTGATTTCCTCCATTTAGAGTTCACGCGAGAAACCTGAGTTCATAATCAAACCTGTTATGTGTCGATAGTGTGTCCTGACTAGGCAGTTACAGTGACACATACTGTGTGTGCTCTGCAGTTTCTTCGTCCTCATAATATATTCTGTAGGTGTCATCTTGTGTTAAGCCCATGATTCTGAGGTGTTTTTTTTACTGGGCAGTGTCCAGTAAGGAAACCTGTGGTTATACAAATCTGACTCCTGTTGAGTCTGGGGAGTGTTTCGTTGTATTAAGAGAAATAGTTGGTAGGACCATTTTGGCCTGTATGTTACCTTCCGTGCTCGTCCAGTAAAGATTGGCCAAGTCCCTGAGCCAATTGTTCATATAGCTCTTAGCGGTGGTGATCAGTAAGCCGCAGAATGGTCGTGTCATCATGAATGGTGATGCGGATACTTTTCTGGCTGGTAGGTCTGCTCTTTCATTTCCTGTGCGTGACCGCTGCGATCTAGTATCAAAATGAGGTGAAATGGGTTGACTCCGAATAATAATAATATAATATGGGTGGCGCGACAGTCGGTGGGCCTGGGCCTAGCTTCTCAGCAACCACTTGTGTTGTGCGTGCTATTGTTCTTTCACGAGTGGAAGGGACCTACAGTTTAATGCCGACTCCGCTTGAGAAGCTTTTTCTAGACAGGAGTACTCTTTGAGCATTGTCAGTGACTCGAAAGAGGTGGAGCCGTGAATTATGATAGGTGGTAAATTCGGGTATCGAACCTGCCACCCTCTTGTTCTTAATACTAACCTACTGACCCCATGCGGGTACTCTAAGCTAATATAATCTATGTTATGAATTTTCCTTTCGGCTTAATCTTCGTTTTTTTTTTTTAGTCTTTAATGACAATCTTTTATTTATTTATTCCTTTGCCAAGAAAACTTATAAAAAACTTGGCTAAGCCTAACTACTTAACCTACCTTATACTAACTTACCCTAAAATAAAACTTAATACTATCTTAACTATGTCCGTAACAGTACGGACACGTGCACCAGGGCGTATATGTCGTGTATATGCATAACATATATAATTTATACGCCGTGATGCACCTTTTTTTTTTGTTTTTGTTTCCTTTATATATATATATATTTTTTTTTTTGATTTGTTGTTTTATATTTTTTTTTGGATCTTTCGTTTTATAATTTTTTTTTTCTTACATCTACCCTAAAAACTATGTAAGCTGGCCACTATGGCCAGCTATCTGATCCTCTTGAAAAGCTAGCGGTGGCGGAGGCTGGTTTTGGTGTAACCACCAGTAAAAATGGCGTTCTTTGGCAGACTCTTTCCTATCTCGAGCGGGGATCGCTCTACTGAACCGGAGGAGATCCTCGTGGGTGCGAACGACATCCGGTTCGTATTGAAGTCGCCTATCCACTGTTCGGCGTACGACATGGAAGATGATAGGACATCCTTGTGGATCCCGTATTAGGCCAATTGTGTCTAGATAGAGGAATGCTTCGGGAGGAATAAAGCCGTTAAGGCGCACCCTTTCATGTTACATACTATTGGGGTAGTAAGCCCCAAAGATCAGACTGTTGGACGAGGTCGTAGCTCGTGCAGTGTGCCTTCTGATCAGTTTAATGATAAAATTATCTACCCTATTTACGTTTGCCTCGTTGTACAGGACTTCGTTAGGATAGTACTTCTTGTACTCAGACTCGGGTGTGCGATACAGACGGAGACAGCTCCTAAGACACTGCCTCTCGAACACCCTCATCTTTTCCATCTGGGAAGGACTCACGTTGAACCACAATGGACAACCGTACACCATAATGGGCCGTACTAGGGCCATGTAGCAGATTACCTTCACTCTGGTATCAAGTTGGCTGCTGAAAAACAACCTTCTTGCCGCAGCAAAGGCTTTTCTGGCTTTCGTCAGAGCAATATCTATATGTTTGAGTCGACGCACTTACCCACTACGCCACGGCGACCCACGGTTGACCCCGAATACTCCAGCCCAAACGCCTTCGTCTGTTTTGGACCCATTTGTGAACCAGACGTGAGATTCGCTGTTTACTTTCCCCTAAATAAATCGTGAAATGAAAGTACTGAATCCATTGAATGAATGAATTTTTCCTTAAGAAATAGCGATAAATTGGTTCACATACTTTCGTTTATCAAACTTTTAAATGCAAGAACTTTAAGAAGTGAGATATTACATACCAGATCATCGCTGAATTTCCCACTTTAATGAATTTTTGACAAAATGTCCTTAATGAGTAGGTGATCGTACTGAGGAATGAATTAAGCATACTAAGCGGAGAATGATACCAGAAAATTCCCCTCACTGTAAGCACAATCATCTGGTGAGACTCCATTATCCAGTTCTTCTAAGAAGTACCATTATACAGTCAGTCACAAAAGTAAGCATACAGCATTATGCCGCGTTTTCAACAAACATTGGATTCCAAGAAAAAACCTTAAATGAAGTTATTTTGAAATCAATTAGTTATGTACTACTGGGAGTTTATGTAACAATTAATGTGGTCAATTTATTGTCCACTTATCAAAAATGTATGGGTTTGGTTACTTGAACAATATTAAGAGTAATTTGCGTCAAAAGCATTTGCAAGCAAAGTCTAGTAGGGTTGTTATTTGGTGATCTTAGTTTTGTATACATTTTTTCTTTGGAGTCAGTTTGAATTAAATTTTTAATGAAAACGCAAAACATCTATGTTCTCTATCCAAACTTTGACGACTGACCGTAATTATCGAGAACCAAGAAGTCGTGTTGTGCGTGCTAAAATTGTCTCAAAGCTTGAGAGGACCTACAAGCTTATGCCGATTTTGAACGGCGGATCCTTTCGAAGAGTAGAGAAGTTTAAAATCAGTGAGTATTCCGGTTGAACGTTATGTGTCTGTGTTCGTGGCGTTGTGGATCTGTGCGTTAACTCCTACACATTTAGCCATCATTGCCGAGGTTCAATTCCCAGTATTACCAAAAAAATGTTCACTTCACCCCAACTTTTTCTTTTGTAGTCAAAAAAAGCTTCCCGTATTAGAAGTTCGGACGCGGCACAAATCTGCATGTCCCTTACACTCCTGGGAGAACAATAGCACGCAGAACACAAGAGGTTGCCGTAAGACCAAGGCCCCGATCTATGAAGAACCAGCTACGCAGCTAGTCCATTTCTAGTTCATAGCATATTTTTATTTTTATTTCTTATTACATGGGATCTTAACCACACCTCCACTTCAATTCGGTTCTCCTGAAGCTTACACTGCAAGAAACCCTAGTAATTTATGCATAGAATCTATCACGCTTACTTAACAACGTTATCAGATCAAGAATACACATGTCTCTTATAAAAAAATATATTCATACTACTTGCGCATGAAAATTCAAGAAGTCAACAATATTATTCCACTATCATCGCCTAACAACTGTCATATGTCTCTTCAAAAACCCATTACCGATTAGTTCCACCGAGGCATACCGTCGTCGGCTTTGCGCATTACTCCGTCATAACAATAGGAAAAGCTGGTTGCTGATATTTTTATTGATGTTATTCACTGTAAAATTGCTCTCAACATCGACCCCATTCGGCGAGATACAAGCCATCGATAGCCATTTGATAATTCGCTTATCAGAGTCGTAAAACTTCGATTACTGACATCATCCCGGCATTTACTGTCCCGCCCCAAATGCATTTATCAGCAAAAGCCAGTGTTCATCCCCCTTCTTCGGTTCATACATGCGATAAGGTTAAATGTCAAATTTGTACGGATTGCTGCGATGGCCTCATCAGTTCTATTGAATTTGGGGTAAGTCACTTGTAATCCACAGAAAAGGGATGTGCTCACGTCGCAAAAAGCCACCCTCGCCACTGGCTGAGCGGAGGCACAGTACATGGGCGAGAATTGTTCATCAACTGCAGTTGCAAACACACACACACACACAGCGTGGCAGACACTCGTACATTATTTAGAAGGAAACAAAAATCCAGATATGACATCATTAATGATTGATAAGCCCGAGAGAAGTGTGTATCCGTGCGATAAGCTCTGAGTGACTTTTGAGATCCAAAGTGGGTGCATTTGGTAACGGTAAGGCGGTTATCTTGAGGTACAGGTCCATTTTTTATAGTCAAACACAATTCATTGGCACCAGTAGGCGCACTAGTTTAATAATGTAATCGGCATTGAGTCCCACCCGTGCCTTGCTGGTTAAATGAGTGAGTGAGCTGTTGGAGGGTTTTTCCGCCTCATTTCTTTCCGTAAGTGAGGGAAAGTGCTCTCAATTAATCAACTGTCAGAAACTCGTAATGCTGAGGAGTTTTCCTGGATAATGATCAGGAAATGAGGCGACGAAGTTGGCCATCTACATACGGCCCAAGGGGAGGAGTTCGACAACATACTTTAAGGGCACGTGTGGCCTGCTGTTGGCCGACTGATCGATTGGCCAATTGATGAACGTAAGACTATGAGTCACACACACAGACACAATGTACACACAAAATAATTTCGAAACTGTAATGGAAAGTTGTATGAGATAGTGGTGATGGATATCTGAAAATGTTCATTGAAATAAATGAATAACACAAAGAGATGTGAATTCAGTGACATCATTTCTGTGCACTTTTGTTAAATGATTCAAGTGAGGGACGCGGGAAAAAAAATCGAAAAATCTAAAACGGTTGTCGTTTAGGTTTTCTATGTGATTTTAGCCTGATGCGTACATTTCTCATGATTTAATCTGATCGAACAAAAATGTCAGCATGTATACCGAACGTGGTGCCATGGAATCTTATCGTTTAATTTAGTTCGCTATTATCTCTTCTGGCCTTGAGAATGTGCGACCCACTGAAATGAATTTAAAATAAATATTTTCTTAAATAAATGCAAACAAGAAGGTGAAAGCTTCAACCGCGAGCTATAAATGGCGTGTAGTTTCTGTCGTCAATTTATCTTTCGTTTTCATGACAATCAGCCAGGTTTCAAGAGATTAAACACACTCATTACTCTTTGACTATCGACTCACGAAAAATAGTTCAAACTAGACTTGTAGCCTTAGACTAGATACAGTCTTGACCAAAGCTAAAGCAAGAAATATCCTCATATTGGAAAAAAACTGCAGAACGCTGACGGCCTGCGAACCGGAAGAAGTCCATCAGATCCATTTAACAATTATGTAAAAACCCAAATCTGGTCTCGCGAACAATAAACATACCCGAGTATGCACACACATTTTGTATGGATTATGAACGTATTTTCTTCCACCAATAAATCAAAACGCAAAAAACAACATCAGGCCGGAGAAGCGTCCGAGAAGTGTACAAGTTAACACAATCCTCTAATAATCATCCAATAATAACATCCTTATCATCACATGCTCCCTTAGTATATACAAATAGATTCAAAATATGACAATATTGTTAAAATAGATATAAGATAGAATTAGGTATCCTATAAGAAGAAAAAGAGAAATAAAGTTAGTTCAGATTTGACAACTCCATACGTTGTGCGTGTTTTATTATAATTTCCAAGGTTTGTGCTAAAAGTTCCACTAATTATACTACATATATATTTGTGAGAATTTTGAAGAACCTCTTCTGCAGACTGCTAAACGGCGATGATGACACCAATACCGCTGTCAGGCAGAATGTTCCACTCAATATGGACGATGATCGGCGAGAATTCCGTCCCCCCGACTTAAACGAGGTCAAGATAGCGATATGAAGACTGAAGTCTAACAAAGCTGCCAGTGCTGCTGGAGATGATCTGGTTTGGCGCATGCACCAGCTCATCTGTAAGATATGGTCGGAGGAAAGCATGCCCGATGAGTGGAATCTCAGTATCGTTTGCCCGATCCACATGAAAGGGGACCCCTTTGACTGCACCAACTATAGAGGGATAAGTCTCATGAACATCGCATACAAGATCTTCTCTGCCATTTTGTATACTCGCCTGAAGCCGTTTATAAATAACCTGACAGGTCCGTATGAATGTGGCTTCAGGCCAGGGAAGTCCACCATCGACCAGACTTTCAAACTACGGCAGATCCTGGAAAATACACACGAAATGCAAATGGACACCCACCACCTTTTTGTCGATTTCAACGCCGCATATGACAGTGTGCATAGGGACGAGCTATATAGCGACACGTCTAATTTTGACATTCATGCCAAATTCGTCCGGTTGTACAGGATGCCGCCGGAGACTTATCGCTGCTCCATTAAAGTCGAAAGCAAACTCACCGAGACCTTCAATGCCAAAAAAGGTCTTATACAAGGCGACGCGCTGTCTTGTGACTATTTCAACATTATTCTTAAGAAGGTCGTGCTAGACTCACACGCCGACACAAGAGGCACGATCTTCCAAGAGTCCGTACAACTGCTAGCATACGCGGATGACATTGACGTGATTGGCAGAACACAGCGAGCCGTCAATGAGGCGTTTGCTGGCATTGAGGCGAAGGCGGCTAGAATGGCTCTGGCGGTGAATGAGGGAAAAAAATATATGCTGTCATCAAGAAAGGACATACAACATCGACGTCTTGGACAGAGCATCACAATGAGCAGCTATAACTTCGACGCAGTCAAGGACTTCGACTACCTCGGCTCCGCAGTAAACAGTACAAACTACATCAGTACCGAGATCAAACGCAGAGTAACTCTTGCCAATCGCTGTTTCTATGGGCTCACGAGGCAATTGAGTAGTAGAGCCATCCCTCGAAGGACCGATCCGACTTTATACAAGACCTTGATCATCCCAGTCCTGCTGTACGGCGAGGAGGCATGGACAATCTCAAAAGCGGATGAGGAAGTCCTTGGTCTCTTAGAGAGAAAAGCTCTGCGTGCGATCTTCGGTCCTGTTTGCGTTGATGGTTTCTGGAGGAGAAGATTCAACCACGAACTGTACGGGCTGTACAGCGACATGAGTCTAGTCAGGCGTCTTCGGATCCAACACCTAAGATGGCTAGGCCATGTAGAGCGTATGGACAACTCAGCTCCGGCCCGAAGAGTCTTCGATTCCGAACCAGTGGGACAACGCAACAGGGGATGCCCGCGTTTCATGTGGGCACCCAGGTGGAGAAGGACCTCAACCAACTTGGCATGCGACACTGGAGACAGCTAGCCAGAGACCGTGCTAGCTGGAGAGGCTTGTTGGTTAAGGCCCAGGTCCACCCCGGACTAGAGCGCCAAATAAAGATATTTCTGAGTCGCCGTGGCGTAGTGAGTTAGTGCATCGATTTCTACGCAGAGGGTGTGAGGTTCGAATCCCCAATCTACCAACTTTCATAATTCACGGCTTCCACCTCTTTCGAGTCACTGACAATGCTCAGAAAGTATTCCTGTCTAGAAAAAGCTTCTCAACATCGCCGTTCGGTGTCGGCAGAAAACTATCGGTCCTTTCCACTCGGAAAAGAATAATAGCAAGCACAGTACGAGTGGTTGCTGAGAAGCTAGGGTTAGGTCCGCCTCGGACTGTCGCTTCACCAATATTATTTATATATTTTTGTAACCAGTTTCTCTGCTATTATAAAGTATTCGTTATCTTTAGTTCATATGGAAAGAACTCTACCTGTTCTTTCACTGTATGTTTCGAACTTTACATTGTGTATGGCCACTAAATTTAGTGAGAGAACTCCACTAAAATTCCAAATGCGTAAAATTCACGAGATGTGGGTTGATTTCCATGTTTGCTAGGTTCCTTAGAAGCTCGTTACGATTGTAGTTAAATAAAAATTAAAAAAAATAGTTCACTTAGAATTCCTACAACATACCCGCATACATGTTTAAGTTGTATTTTGACTCATCAGAAAAGAAAATAGTTTTTCATTTTGCCACGGTCCAGCTTTGATGTGCCTTTTTCCAACACGAATCTTTTGTGTCCATTTTTTTGGGCAAAAAATGACTTTTTGATATTATGTGAAGCCACCATTATTGGATTGTGTTTGAGGTAATATACCAGTTATGAACTCATCATTATATACCACTCACTCTGGCGTACCTCAAGGTTCGGTATTGGCTCCCATTTTATTTAATATTTTCATGTCCGACATACCAGTACCTAATGATAACACTTTCCTAGCTTTGTTCGCTGAAGACACAGAACTGTTATCATCCAATATCTTAGCACAGGACACGCTAACTTCTCTTCGAAATGCACTTGATGCGTTTCTGTTATTCTGCTTCAGATGGAAAATCAAACCGAAATCTCTTGTGATTTACTCGACGGAGAAAACAGCAATTCCTACCTCAAACAAACCTACATTTGAACTCGACCAGCATCGAGTGGTCTGAAAGCTGTAAGTATTTAGGAGTTACTTTCTCAACTTCAAACCCACATTTGATAAACATATATGGAGTACGGTCAGAAAGCAAACCTGATCATTAAAATTCCTATATCCCTCTATCAATCTTAAGTCAAAACTTAGTATTGTCAACAAACTACTAATTTTCAAATCGATTTTCCAACCAGTCTTAACGTACGGTGCACCTGTGTGGGCCGATTGTGCCAAGTCTCACATTAAAAACTACAAATATGTCAAAACAAGGTGCTAAAGTTAATGTTAAATCTGCCATGGAGTTTCTCTACCACGAGGCTCCATGAAAAGGTAAATATAAATACCATGTCACATCTCATTGATAAATTACACGAGAGTTTTATAAGCAAATGCTCTCATTCTGAGAGTGAGCTGTTTCGTAACATCTTAAATTAAGGAAAAATCAATCATATCTTAAAACTGTAATATTATACTTAGTTATATCGTTCTTGCATGTTGCATAGTTGGGCCTAGATGCAATTTAGCTATAAGAGTCATTAGTTGTAGGAGGCATAATAGGGGTTTTTGAGAGTAGTGTTTTTTCCCTTAACTTTTCCTATTACTGTATTAAATTTGAACTATTAATGAATATTTGAAAAAATGAAATCTTATTTGTAAAGACCTTTGTTTTGTATCTCTAAAATAATACGTGTTAGATGTAAGTAAAACTGTACAAATCGAACTAAAAATATATTTAACTTTGAAACTTATCAATTATGAACTGGTTAGCAAATACCTTGACTATATCAAATCTATACGAAATTGCATTTATTATTATTGCAGTAATTCGTACGGAACAGCCCTAATTCCCAGGAATTGCATTGCCATGGAAATAATTGACAATCGCTTTGCCTCTATGACCCATCGAAGTGCTGCAGTAGGCACTGGGTGGATATGGATGTGCTTCTGAATGTTAGTTTAAAAACTCTTCTTATTATTTCTTTTAAACTCATAAATGTGCTTCAGTTGTGTCCACTGTCTTTTACATTTTAGTTTGTGGTGTTAAATATATATATATATATATTTTTTTTTGTCACCTGGGTTGGTAAAAATCTTCAACAAGACACTGTGTGGACACGGGTCTCTGTCGACACAGTAGTGTCAGATTTTTACTGACTAAAAACACCCTTCCCCTTTGGTGTGTCTTTACTACAAGTTTCCTTATCAAGTAGCTTACATTTAAGGATATTTTCGCGTGTTGCAGGTAGACCTTCGGTAAAATCACCTGCCATGACCATCGTTAGAATGGTTTTTACTACTAAATATAATGTGATTTATCTTAAGGTTAATAATTTTGACTTAATGACTATTATTTTTCATTACGAAAATGATCACACAATTCTATGAAGTTTTTTTTTTTTTAATTTGAGGATACTTCATGCTTTCGTTGAGGCCAACAGTTTATATTTATATAATAAGAGACATATACAAAAGCGTGTAATAATAATGATATGGGTGGCGCTACAATCCAAGGGGGTTAAGGGTCTACATTCTTCTATACACTTGAGTCAGTTTAAGTCTTGGTAGAGACTTAAGACAGGCGGAATTGGAATTGTCATTTTTGAAGAGAATAATGTGAGCTGACACTACCAATATTTGGTACTGAAAGTGTATGTGAATAATGTGAGCTGACACCACCAATATTTGGTGCTGAAAGTGAACCGATCCACTTTGCTGAGAAATATCTTAGAAGAAGGTACCCGTAATTCACAGTCGGAATTGTGATATAGCTCTATAAATGGAAATGGAATTGTTTGAAAATTTTGAGTAACATCACATTGTGCGTTCTTGAGATTCCGGTAATATCACTTGGACAGTTCTCACCGATGATTGTGAGTCTTAACATTGAGTCAAGAATAGAAACATGCTCACGAAGGCATTACATTGATTGGATTATAGAAAAAAAACGAGTATACACTCACTATCACTCATTTGATTGATGGTTTTTGTTTTGATTTGGCGTCTAAAAAACCCGCGAAGCTTTATAAGTGGATAAAAGAGTCCAGTCTTGTTTGAAAATTCACTTCGCTGTCGTTTCTTGTGCCTTAGTAGTACGACATGGATCCATAGAGCATCCGATTTTCAGACGACGGTATAACATCTCATACAGATGAAGAAATAGTATCCACCGAAAAACAAAAAAAATGTTGAAGCTTTTACATGTAAAAGTGGGTAAAAATGCTAAGACCACCTTAAGGCCACCTTGGATTGTTAAGGGGACCCCATCATTCTCGGTTTTTTTTTTATTTAATTCGAACCTATAACTATTCCTTTATTTTTTCATTTATTATTTATTATTTCAAGTGAAAATTTCAAAAACTCTTGAAAATGTAGAGGATTTAATTCAAAAACTGTTGAAGATATAGGCGATTTATGATTGAACGTAGGTAGGTTTTATACCCAAGAATTTGATTCTCAGAACTTTAAAGGTGTTTCTTTCGAAACAGTGTTTTTACGACTGGCGCATGAGGTTATTCAAAAACTATTAATCCAATCGGTTTCAAATTTTAATATGTTATTCTATACATATCAAGCTATGCTATGAACTAGGACAAATCAAATCGATGAAGGTCTTCTTTACTTTTTAACTTGATCTGTGGCTGAAAAGAGGCGATTTTAAAAAGAAAATTCAAAGGTCCGAGATTTTTTTAATTTTTGTGCGAAATTAATAATCCTTTAAAAATTCATACCAGAGCAAACATGTACTCTTTCTAATCCCGGTGGAATTTTGGGTTTAAGATGGTCCAGTGACCGGAAATCACATGCGCCGCCGAGAAGAAGGGCTTTCACAAAAAAACAAAAAAAAAAGAAAAAAAGAAAAAAAATTTTGTAAAAATTTGTATCTTCTTTTCTAAGTCTTCAAATAAATGTATGCAAAGTTACAAGCCTAAAAAATAATTTATGTTCATTTACCAGCAAATTGAATATGGTCAAAATTTGAAATCGAGAGAGGGGGTCCCCTTGTGAAAAAAGGCACATATCGGCTGAAAAATTCGAAAAGAACTAAGTCTGTATTTCTGATCGCTTAATATTATATTATGGGTGGCGCGACAGTCCAATGCGAACTTGGGCCTAGCTTCTCGGCATCCACTCGTATTGTGCATGCTATTGTTCTTTCACGAGTGGAAGGGACCTACTGTTTAATGTCGACTCCGAACGGCGATGTTGAGAAGCTTTTTCTAGACAGGAATACTCTTTGAGCATTGTGAGTGAGTCAGTGAGTGAGTAAAGAGGCGGAGCCGCGAATTATTAAAGGTGGTAAATTCGGGTATCGAACCTGGCGCCCTCTGCGTAGGAGTCGACACACTTACCCACTACTCCGCGGCGACCCACATCCACCCATTTGTGATAGTACGTACTGCATAATTTCTCTATTATTTTTTCACATCGATTTATAAAAAATGTTCATTTTTATTTTTTTGTTTGAAAATCTTGTCTCCACAAAAATGTCGTGCGTACTAGCTTTAGATTAGATTAACAGCGCATCCGTGTACTCTATGCCTCATAAATCAAACCCGCATATTTTTGACAATATACAAAATACGAATTTTGAGACATCCTCTAACTTGATTGACTTCCTCACTTAATCTCTATTATCCAAATTAAAATCATTAAATCCATTCAAACACTCGTGTCCATTAACAAGGCGAAAAATAATAATCATTCAATCACATAAATTCTCAGATCATGTAAAATGTAATTCCATTTCCCTCTAACTCATTCGCAGCGGTTCGTAATAACCTCGCGAACAGAACACTCTCCACTGAGTAATGCCATCGATGAATAACAAAAAGTGAAACCATTTCCACGAAACTGTTTCACATCCATAACCATCACCATCACCATCACCATCAATGTCAAATGAAACTCCTAACTCAATAACATGCAAAACATCACGTAAATACGACCATTAAAGGTGAATCTGATTCAATAAAACCGGCAAAAATATAATTTTCATCAAAATCCAAAACCATCTTCCTCCACCCATTCCATCCATTCCATCCACTCCCGAAGAGCATGTATTCGTGTGTACGAGTACGAGTATATTCAATTCAGCCTCCCTCTGAGTTTTGGTTCAGTTTAGCCACCACCACTCCATCAGAAGTTGGTATACCCAACAACTGTCGTCGTTTACTAACCTCGGGCCAAATTTCATCAACGCAAACATCATTCACGGTTTTTATGCGAAACTTTAATGGATTTCAACGTCAGGAAATTAAACGACTAAATCAATAAATCCTTTGTCCATGTGCTTTAGGATGATGAATTTTGGAGGCAGCATGCGAGGTGGCGTCTGGCGCAAGGTGTACGGGGAGGGGTGCGGAGCGCAGTGCTAGGCGTTGATGGCATCAGCTCGACAGTCGACTGTCGACACGGTGTGCTGTAAAGTGTCCTGCCACTGGGGAACCTACTAGGCTGGTATAAATCTGAAATTGGATTAAATCTTGATAATTTAATATTTTTAATGGAGCTCTTGAGGAGCGCCAAGCTGTTTTGGCAGTTTTATAGTAACGCACACTCTTATTCGCACACACGAACGCACGCACAGCATACACAATAAATTGGGAATGGCGGCTGCGGTTATGGTTGCGAGCATCAGTTTGGGGTTAATTCACAGCCTCATGGCGACCCACTGCCAAAAATTTCCACCAAACGCATTTACTTTGGGGTTATAATCATTAACTTGGTGGATTCTGCCAGTTGAGTGCCATTGGGTGCGGGTGGGCAATGCCAACAACGACGGTGGAGGCGCGTTATGAAAATCGTTCTAATTTTGAAATTGAACGTTAATGAGTTTTGCTGCCCGACTAATCGCGATGAAATTCGCGGATGCTATTATCGTTGTCCATTCGTTGTACGTGGTATCGCGTAGCGTACGTTGAGTTAAGTGCATCGCAAGGACGTGTGTCACAGGGTACACCATTTTGTTCTGAATCTAGATAGGCAGATATTACATCATTATACTTGAAGCAAAGTTTCACAGAGATTTAATTGAATGTAAAAAGTTTGAAGTGCTTTAAGTGGTCTGATTTGGGGTGACGACGGTGTGGTTCTTTGGAGTTTGTGCAAGTCGAGTGGAAGTTCGAATAAGTTTGTAGTTGATGACATTTTTTTTTTCTTTTCTCTGGCCTTCTTATTGAATTAGGTCATCTTGAATAGATGAAGATGGCCTGTGGTAGAGGAAAGTTTTAAGTCTTTGAGGGTGACAAATATAGGCACGAACATCGAACTGTGGTTTAAATATTTGCTTCGTTTAATAATTCCTTTATATTTGGAAGACTGTGGGTCGACGTGGCGTAGTGGGTTAGTGCTTCGATTCTTACACAGAGGGTGCCAGTCGATACCCGAATTTACCGCCTTTAATAATTCACGGTTCCACCTCTTTCGAATCACTGACAATGCTGAAAGAGTACTTCTGTCTAGAAAAAGCGTCTCAACTTCGCCGCTCGGATACGGCATTAAACTGTAGGTCTCTTCCACTCGTGAAAGAACAATAGCACGCACAACACGAGTGGTTGCTGAGAAGCTTGACCCTGGTCCGCCTCGGACTGTTCCGCCACCCATATTATATTATTATTATTATTATTTTGAACAGACTTGCTTTCAACTTGTTTCCCCTATTTTCACAATTTACCTGTCCTAAAAATTAGGTTGTAAATATTAATTGGTTAAAATGTTGAATGAAAATTTAGTATAATACTGTACTATATTTTTTCATATAATATAAACATAATACGCTCCCAGCTTAAGACTAATACAAAGGCCATTTTCATCAACAAAATCACACGCATAGACATAGTGTTGGAACGCGTTGCTGCAAATTGTTTTAACCTCTTGTGGAACTACTGATTGGAGAAAGAATTGTAGTCTTGTCATAATCAAGGGGCGCCATCGTTTAATCTTAATAATAGCTGTGTTTTTTTGCAAGCGTATACACGCTTAATTTTGAAGTGCACAAAAAAATCATCATCGGCGCTTAATGATTCATCATAAAATCTTGGCAGCACCGACGACATTTATGGGATTTGCTTAGCAGTCAGGGGTGTAGTCGTGGAAGGCGATGGTTGATCTTTGATGGTCACAATCTTCGTTTTGTGACTGTGTAGCGTGACCATCATTTGAAAAGCAAAAACACTTTATAATTATAAAATAAAAAAAATGTTCATCAAATGAAAAGAATCGTTTACAAAACCTAAACGGAATGTATAGCAGAGACACTCTGAGTATACCAAAAATTACATACTTATGGATGCCAACAAAATTAAAAATGATCTAATACATCAACCAAACCTGTAGGTGTAAGTCACATACAGCAACCTAAACAATGAATGAACGAATTCAGAAATGAACACACAGAAAATAACGTTTGGAAGCATTGTTTTTTCCCGCGCTTATTCCTTAAGCGGCGATAGATGTGATGAGTAACTTAAGCGGATATAGGATTCATTGTTAGTGTATTTTACATGCAAATTGAAATTTAGGCATATATACGCTTGCAAAAAAAACACAGCTAATAGCTGCGAAAGAAAAGCCTCTTAGATCTTAAAATGGATAAGCTGTTTCACTTTGGGGAAACATACAAAAATGTGTCCAAACGCAGCTTAAAAATAAAAATTGCAAAACCGTTAACGTCTGTTTTGAAAATCGAAGAAAATATTTTATAAACCGACGAACACATGAGCTTGCGCTCAGGCAACATTGGGGCTGACAATGTTAATTGGTCTATTAAATCAGAATTTGCTAAATGCTCTTTTGTGCTGACTCGAAACGATCTTGCAGACTATGATCTTAGCTCACACGGCTGTCCAAACCGTACACTTTTTTTCATCTGCAAAAAGCACACATAAAAGAAGCAGGACAACGATGGAAGGCAATGGAATGGCCGACTCCCTAGCCAGGAAAAGATCTTGGGAACCTTTCATATGATGGGGACCAGGTTGTCTACCTCTCTGAGCTGGAGTAGACGATGTCCTCAGAGAAGAATTCATGAAACTAGATATAAGAAACCGGGCAGAATCTTGGAACAACGTTAATTTCATAAAGCCTGCCAAGGAACTTTCGGGTTAATATTACCAAAAGGTTTGAGACATGTCCTAAAATGAGCAAGACCAACCTCCAAATCTTAACAAGCTTCCCAACAGGACACTGCAGACTTAGGGAGCACCTAAGGAAACAATGAATATCAGAAGAAGGTCTCTTCAGATTTTATGGAGAATTTAATGAAATTCCAAAACATATACTGCGATTTTGTGGGGCACTTATCAACAAAAGACAAAGATATCTGGGCAAGGACCTCATATCGGAGTCACTACAACCATCTCTTATTCTCACATTCCTAAAGAAAACTGGTTTAGAGAGTGCTGTATAAATCTCATGTGAGGGGAACTTATAACAGAGCATGGGTATGAAAAGGTGGCACAATAGATCGCGGTACAGTATGCCCTCAACAACAATAAAATAATAATAATACCCGTCATTCTTAAAGTCACTATTGTTAAGTTTCATGAGCTTTGATCCGAACATACTGGAGACTGGAATTTAGGTGTCCAGAGTCCATTGATTCATTTAGACTTGCTTTCTGTCAATAGGACCACGCTGCATCCAGACAACAATCCTCGCGTTGGAATTGTATGTAGACCACCCAACAGGCCGATTCAAGCTAAATAAGCGCCATATGCAAGCCATGAGTTTACCACCTCATTCTTCAGTATTGGCAGTTCAATTTAGGAAGTTAACTTCTCTAACCAAAGCTTAGCTCTTAAGACTTTTAGCTTTTTATTGACATTGTGGCGTGACTAATTAGAACGTAGACTTAATTTCTAATAAATTTATTTATTCTCTTCTTGTGACAGCTGGAGTTGTCAAAGTAACTGTTATACAAATATTGTTAAGACTTATATAATAAGTGTTGCCATCATGACATACATAACTACATATAAAGTAATTTATAATACTATGAATATGAATATAAGTAAGTAGGGTAATTAAGTTTAAGTATTTATTCTATATACGCCACAACATGATATACAAGCCAACCCATCATTCTTGTCTTTGCTTGTACTGATGTACATTTTTTGTTTACCTAGTTTTGAACAACTACAATATTTTGAAAGGTATTGTGTTTAGAATGTAGAGGGCATTAACTGCACTGGTTGCCAGTCTTTTCTCTGCGGTCTTAAAATCGGAGACAGTACTGTTAACAGTTGACACAATGCTGTCCCATCTAAGAGTTTGAAACCATAAAAGTTTTTCATAAAAGCTTTTCAAGTGTTATATTTTTTAAGCATTCGCTCATGTTGTTCAATGTTATATGCCTCATCTTGGTAAAATTTGTCTTTAATTTATTGAAATGTTTGATTTAGTACTTTGAATAAAACTCTTCACTAACAGTTTCACTGACGAACAAAAATGTTTTTTTAAGAATGATGTTAATTAGTCAATGCGCTTCATAGTCGCCATGTGCTTTTCCACATCCTGCACATATGGCAGGACCAGCCCTGACCACTCGTCAGCACAGCCCTACTGAATAGGAAGTAGGAGCGAGATGATCGCAATCTTCATTCGAATTTACATCACCAATTGCAAATTGACGGGGAATTTTACTACTTTTCCCAAATTTGACCCTCCCACACTATGCGGGACCCCCTTGGTGCTAGGCGACTGCTAAATTCTTAGGCCTTATACTAGACACGAAGTAAAGCTGGAAGCTAAATATCAAGGAAAGTGTCAAGAAGGCCTCAACGGGTCTCTACTGCTGTATAAGGGCCATTAGGTGCAAATGGGGACTGCAACCACGAAGGGTTTACTGGCTATATATACCGGTAGTCGGACCCATACTACTATATGGTGTCGCAATTTGGTGGACAGCACTCGACAAGAGAATCAACATCACCCCACTCGCTAGAGTGCAGAGGATGGCTTGCGTATGCGTTAGCGGGGCGCTGAGGACTACCTCCGCCGAAGCATTAAACATACTCCTAAACCTGCCTCCGATAGAACTAATTGGCAGACCGACAGCAGCTAGTACGGCAATTATATTAAGATCGCTGAGCAGCTGGAAAGAACTGCAGTCTGGACATTCAACGATCTTACGCAGGTATGCCTCTATACCCATAGACACAGACCTCACTCTACCTAAACTCCTCTTCGAGAAGAATTTCACAACCAGCACACCGTCCAGATCTTACTGGGGTCTGAACACCAGACGCTGGAAGGTCCACTGCGAATCTTCACAGATGGATCGAAGATGGATGCGAGTGTGGGTGCTGGTGTCTACTCCAAGGATCTAAATTTCCAGCTATCTTTTCCACCACCTAATCACTGTAGCGTCTTTCAGGCTGAAACTATAGCGATTTAGGAAGCCCTCTCCTCGCTGAAAAACAATGTAATATCACGCACAGATATCGTCATCTGTTCCGATAGCCAGGCAGCGATCAAATCTCTGGATTCAGCCACCTTTAATTCCAAGACTTCCCTTAATTGCCGCCTATCTCTTAACGAGATGGCCAAGTACTTTAGCATCCAACTTATGTGGGTGCCGGGACACTGTGACATTCCAGAGAATTGCGAAGCGGATGAACTCGCTAGAAAGGGCACAAACTCCGTGCTCTTTCCGGGTGGAGACCCACCCTCCACGCCTATCGCTACTATCAAGGATTTGATAAAGCTTGAAACGCTTGCCCAAACAAACCGCAGATGGACATGTGCCACAGGATGCCTCATTTCAAAACAACTCTGGCCTACGATCCATCCCAAACGATCGCTTAGCTTGATCAAATTAAACAGGCCCAATCTCAGATCTCTTATTGGCGTTCTAACAGGGCATTGTGCCATCGGAACTCACGCCTTTAGACTAGGCTTTCCCTATAATGATTTCTGTAGAAGCTACTTGGATGAGGATGAGGAAGAAACCATGGAACACTTGCTATGTAATTGCAGTGCTCTCTCATCCCGCAGGTTCAGACTTCTTGGGGCCCTTTTCTTTGTTAATCTGGCTGAACTGAGCAGCATTAAAATCAGCCCTCTTCTTCGCTTTATCAAAAGCACAGATTTGTTTGCGGAATAGGTAGCCTAAGATCCGCGTGGCAAGAT
The DNA here is from genome assembly GCA_964034865.1 of Eristalis intricaria. NCBI lineage: Eukaryota > Metazoa > Arthropoda > Insecta > Diptera > Syrphidae > Eristalis > Eristalis intricaria. The sequence goes on along the minus strand of OZ035877.1, from coordinate 60,227,074 downwards.
AATGGGACTATATTTGGCCTAAGTGTGTCCGCTGCTTGTGTGAGCGGCAGTCAGCCACTTCAACCTAACCTTACCTAACCTTGACTGCTTTTCGTAAGCTGATGTCTACATATAATACTGCCATAATGGCTGTCCCTTAACAATCAGATACCTGTCAATATAAACCGTAGGCACCGCGATATGAACCTCAGGTTATAGAAACCTACAATTAATTTCGAAATTATCCCACTATGTAGGTTATGTCATACAATAAAAAAAAAAACAGCACAACATATTTTGGAGTTAAAAAGTTCAACTCAATACAATTACATCGCGTGGAAACTTGTACGAAGCGATATAATAGCATTGCAGTCCTCTGTATTTAAGCGTGCAGAAATCGAGATACAGTATTACTCAGGTTGGCAGGCATGTTAACGTGCCCCAGTTCATAAAATATTTAAGCTTAGCATTAAAAGATAGATAATCGGGCCGAAGAGTTAAATATAGTTCTGATGAGTTCACGATTCACCCGCTGAGTGTTATTTACATACCCACTACCTTACCTGCACGCTATGTACCTTGGCGTCACCATAACAGACCACACCAGACAACGTCGGTGGCCCTCATGCAAAGCAATAATTGAAGGATTAAAATACTATTGACAGATAACCAAAACAATCGTCAATTTTACGTAATTTATCTGCTTACACGAAATGCGTTCTACATGGCAGTTAGCACGCAACCTCTGTGTGACGAACGTGATACACCAGCCGGGCGACAGGATAATGCAACACACTCCTGCCCACATGCACATCCAAAGTGTAACTACCGCGACATAAAAAGGACAATGAGCCAGCAATGTCGCCAATATGCCGAAGAGAAGTGCATTGGAATCAGCTGTCAAATGAGTGAATAAACAGCCCGCTTCGCAGTGAACTCATTCGTTTTTTTTTTTTTTTGCTCATAGTTCGCATGGAAAACGCAACTCTCGCGCTGTGAGGCGAAATAAAAATACACTCGTAATGTACACGTAATGTAGGTAAAATATTTCTTTTGTGCTGGCGGCACAAAGTCCCGCAGTGGTTGTCACAAAAAAAAATTAAAAACGAAGGAAAGAGAATTCCTCTCCCACTTACGGCATCGCCCACTTGTCGAACACATGAAATATCGGTTAAATTTACCCCGAAAGTATGTAAACATTTTCATTTCCGCATGAAACAGTGGCAAAAGTTAATCGCCAACCTACAATTACGTTGCGGGGATCCGCTGCACGTTACTTATAACCTGCTGCAGGTAATAGTGCAATTATTGCGCTGAATTTTTCCTAGAAATACCATGCGGCTTGCAGGGCGGGCCCGCGTCTAGTCCCATGGTCTGGCTCATGACCTGAACTGTTGCACCTCATGTCGGTGTATTCTTTTCATAATTTGAAAAAAAAAATAATGAAAAAGTTGCACAATGGATGAGGAGAATGTTTAGGCAACCGCTCGTTAGTGGAGAATTTCGGAGAATTCGGTTACATGCGATATTAAATCGGGTCAAAGCAAGGAACAATTAAGCTTGGTTTTAAATAGGTGAATTAGTTTGCGGTTGTATCATCTTTATCTTCCGTAGATTCGGCTGTGTATGTTGGATTGGTTTGCCATGAGAATGCTTTTGAGGAGCTTTGCCGCAAGTGGACGTAACGAAGTTCATGACAATGCATGAACAGTCATTTAAATTTTATTTGAATCACGTATCCTACAGCTGATGTTTATGATAGCGGTTGCCATCCTTACATGTATCATCACATGATGCAAATTTGCTCATTAACTGTGCGAAACTAAGTAGGCTTGCTCAGTGACTTAGTCAAGAATGAGACGGCCGCAATGAGTGACATTTTCCCTGTCTCTTCGACTGCCACTATGAGTGAAAGATTGTAGTGTATTCCAGGCAGAAGTTAAAGCTATCCAAGAGGCTGCCCGCTTACTGTCGAAGCACCCGATTGACGGGCTTTCTATCGCCATGTACATAGATAGTCAGGCTGCCATAAAGGCTCTGGATACACCATCAATTAAATCGAAGATAGTAAAGCTTTGCCGTCTATCTCTTCTGGAGACAGCGGTTACAACGTAACCCTATGCTGGGCATAGTGGTTTTCCAAGCAACGAAAGGGCCTACGAGTTAGCAAGATTAGAGGTGGGACTGGACCTGGCAATCGGACAAACAGGACACCCCATATCCCTCACTCCAAGAAATAAAAACCTTGTTATCGACTCCGCTAATCGGACATGGATGGGATTAGAAACATGTAGGACCTTGAGGCTTATTTGGCCCTCACTAAATCCAAACAAAACAAATACAGTCCTAAAACTAAAGAGGAATGTAATAAGGAACATAGTGGGCATTATCACCGGCCACTGCCTTCTCGGTATCCATGCCAGAGGAATAGGATCCCCCTATAACAACTACTGCAGAAACTGTAGAGACGAGGAGGAGGAAGAAAATACGCTTCATCTCCTCTGCACTTGTCCAGTCCTTGCAAAATCTAGAAAAGATATACTAGGCAACTACATTTTCAGTAACCTAGATGAAATGTCACACTCAAAGATAGTTTCAACAACAACCGAATTGGCTGTAAATCAGCACAGGAATGGACTTGTCAAAATAGGCCACGAGAATACCATTAGGTAGTCTCTAGGTTTATATCATTTTCCTTAATGTAGTCACTGGGTAGTGACAGCACAAGGGATCCAACCAGGATCTAAGTAGGGCACAACTGCTACAGTGGTGGCAATCACCCTAACCTAACCTAACCTAAGAACACTAAACTGTCAATATTTATAAATATGTACAGATCACAGGCAGATTTTTTTTAGGTCATCCAACAAGAGGTGTGTTTTGAATCAAGAATCAATTACATCACTTTAACGTAATGGCTGACTTTTTTGCTCTTTTGTGTGATTCATGCCATCTGTCAAAGTCAATCATGCTCAGTTAGTATGGCCATTTTAGCACAACGGGACTAATGTACTAACAAAACTAACCAGACGGAGAAGTTTAGGTAGCTACCTCGGGATATTTTCCAAGACCGGTGAAAGGAGTAACGCCGAGCTTTCCTTTCGGGTTGAGCCAGCTGGGTTCAGCTTGGAAGAGGAGCCGGTGTCAAAGCCAAGTTAGCGGTTCCATCTCTCCCCGTTTCCCTATGGTGGTAATGACCGAATGAATAAGATCGAGAAGACAATCTGCCAAAATGAGATTTCTTCGTGGTGTTGTGGGAATCACTCGCCGGGATAGGGTGAGAAACACGGCGGTAAGCGAGGATATCAACGCTGAGCAGCTGCCTCTTCGAACGGAAAGAGCTATGCTTCGATGATTTGATCAAGTCGTACGAATGTTCTCTTCAACAAGACTACTGAGGCGTGCCTTGAATCCGATTCCCATCAGCTAGTCGACCACAGGACCAGATGGCTGGACCAAGTACAAAGATTCGCCTGAATGCCCTTGGGCATAGGTTATTTTAATTTGATGTCATTGTCACAAATGTAGCAGTTGTGACCCACTTAGATCCTGATTGGATTCATTGTGATATCACTACCCGGCGGTTGGCATCGGTTCATACTTTATTCAATGGGACGACACTAACATCTGATCTTGACTGGTACCCTAGTGGTCTATCTTGAACTTAGCTATGTCCTAAATCTTAATGCGTGACATTTCTTCTAGGCTGCTGAAAAAGTAGTTGCCTAGTATATTATTCCAAAGGCTGGACAAGTTCCAAAGAAGTGAAGCATAGTTCTTCTTCCTCTTCGTCTCTGCAGCTCTTACAGAAGTCGCTGTGAGGGGTTCCCATTGTTCTACCGCACATGTCGAGACGGCAGTGTTCGGTAATAATGCCAACAACATTCCTTATTTGACTGCTGTTTAGTTTTAGGAGTTTTACTCGCCTCATGAAAGAGCTTGATATGCAAATTGCATCCCGATTTTCTAAAGGTGTGTAAAAGGAATTCTAACTTGCTCTCGCTTAGACGTAACTCCTGATGAGTTAGAATCGATTGCGGATCATTGAATTGCCTGGATATCTGGAGATGGACCTGGAGATAAGATGAAACTGGAATTCTTGTACACAATAAAACAAGAAGTGTTGCAAATTGTTTAATTGCATATGGGCTATATTGACTGAAATTATCTCCATCTTTGTGTGGCGCTACAGTCCTCATTGGACCTGGGCCTTAACCAACAAACCTTTCCAGCTAGCGTAATCTCTTGTTATCAATCTCTAAATACGAACATGGCCTGGAGGTATGTAAGCTTCATGGCGGGTTGCATAACTTATAGTCCGTAGTAAATCTCATCCTCTAGATTCCATGAATGGACGACTACATCATTGAAAGGAATAAGACATTATTCATCCGCTTTTAGAATTATTCATGCATCTGCACCGCTACATTAAACAGGGGTTAATAAAAAAAAGTAGCTGGCATGGAACTAGTTGGCCTTGGTATGTCTGCAGTGTAGAGGATGTAAAGTGTTGGTCCTAAAATACATCCTTGTGGGACACCTGCCTCCTGTTTGCATAGTTCCGAGGATTCGTCGTCGTATTGCACGTAGAAGTGCCTGTTGTCTAGATATTTACAGTAACAAATTAAATTGACAGATCAATACATGCTTCCTCACCTAGCATATTCTCCTGATTTAGCTCCGTGTGAAGCAGGATTGGGATAACCACTTTATCCGTCATGAGATACCTCTATTACTCCATTGCTTCGTCCGTTCAAAGAAAGTGCGGTTGCCAATAGTTATTCCCTTACTTGGCTTTTAATTCTTCATATTCTTGTCTCTGTAAATACCTACAGTTCCTCCAGGTGGCATCATCCAAATCAGGGCCAAAATTTGCACGTAGAACTTTCCGCTCTGAGAAACCATGGAGTTCGTTATTCGATCTAGAAATTATCTTAGGTTAGGTTAGTTAGGCGGTCTGCTGGTGCATTCACCAGCACACTTAGACCATTGTGATACCAATAGTCAGACTACTACCACTGATTGACTACTGCAGTGATAGTGCCGTTAATTAGATCCCAACGGCAAATGGCGACTGACTGCAGATTTGAAAACCAGATAAAAGAGTATTAACTTTGCTTTCACTGGGATTCGAACCAGGGACCCCGCTAACCAGGGGCAGGCACTCTACCAACTGCGCCATCCAGACGTTTAAGAAATTATCTTGCGTTCTTACTTGACTACCCATAGAGGGTTCTAGTCTGAGCAGGAGTTGCGTTCTGTCGTTGACGATCGTGGGAGCGCTGCTTCCAATCAAGTATTGTATCCGTGATGACGAGGTCTTTAAACTAGAGGTTCGGTCGTCTCGAACCAGGGGGCTTGGATCTAAATCCCTCTTAGCCAGACTTTTAGTGGCCATAGGCAGTGCAACCGACAAATTCATAACTTTGACTCATGTTAAAATAGTATACATCACCAATGTATAGCCAAAATGTCGGAAAATCCATGCAAATGAATAGGACAAACTGGGCACACATATTACAAAACGCCAATGCCCATGAATCCCATTAGAGCAAACTCAAATTGGGTGCAAATATATTCTTTCAATTGTCAGTTTATTTCTCCCATTTATGCCCCAGAAATAATGGTCAAACCCCTGCACAGCCCCCAAACAACCGTCTCACATCTGCGCCAGCAGGGCAGTAACCGCGAATGCTGCGAGTGCATATTGATTTTCATGAAATTGTTCAATTGTTCGGTTTGCATGATGCTGGGTGGGTTTTATAGGCCTCCCAAAGGCCGGATAACCGAATAAAGACCGCGCGCCGCGGAACCGATTCCAAGATGGAACAAACACGACAATGTGGATAATTACAATTTTAGCCCACCCCTGAATTGATGTCCGCGCCGCCAGGCACTAGGCAGCTAGAACGAGTCCATGCCAATCGACTGAAAGTAAAGTACTTCTGTAAATGCACTCGACAACTGTGTTCGGGTTCGAAATTGTACTTTTGCCAAAATTGTGTTAACATACCCATTGACCCAAATTGCAACAATCGAACACAGTTGGGTGGTGTTTCAGGGTTTCACTCGTTGGCGGCTTTCGGCCATTGGCAGATACCATCTGACACTGGGTGGCGGGCGACTTCTCATCATCGGTGGTGTGCGGCAGTGGCTCCATGAACTTAATGCGATTACAGGTGCATTCGGATCGATTTCGATCGAGAAAGTTTGTATGGAACTGGAATTTGTTGGAGGTCATTTTCTGTGGCAGCCTGATGAAAGGAAAATCAGAAAAACAGAAGGTCACAGGACGTGTGTGTGTGTGTGTGTGTGCTGGGTGCCAAATGGAAAGGGAATTTTTGCATTTTATTCAATAAATGAAAACCGCGTGCATTGTTTCATCATCTGGCAGTTCATTTTTGGAATTGAGTGTTAAAGTGACGTGAAATGGAAGTTGGGGTTCCCAAACGTAAATTTAAATGAAACCCAATTATGATTTCGATTTCGATTATTCGATAGGTATCATTTTTTAATTTTGCCGCTGAGTGGGACATGTCAGATAATCAGTGACTTTTAGCATAAAAGGTATTTTTTGTTCGGCAAATAACCGGTTTCTCTCACTCGTTTAGCTAGACAGATTTAGACCAACGTTTGTCAATTGTTTTTGCTCCCTCCCTCCAAAAAATTGGTCTTCTCAAGACACTTGAAATAGGCGTCAAATTTGTTTCAGTGATGACTTCCTGTTACGGTTCAGCCATGTCTTCAGGTTTCGAAAATGGAAATAGCCACATGGAGCTAAATCAAATGAGGCAGCAGTTTGTATTGATCTATCAATTTAATTTGTTACTGTAAATATCTAGACAACAGGCACTTCTACGTGCAATACGACGACGAATCCTCGGAACTATGCAAAAAAGAGGCAGGTGTCCCACAAGGAAGTATTTTAGGACCAACACTTTACATCCTCTACACTGCAGACATACCAAGGCCAACTAATTCCATGCCAGCTACTTTTTGTATTAATCCCTGCTCAACGTAGCCGACCTGATCCTGTCCAGTGTGCTGTGTGAACGTCTAAAGTCACACCGCACTAATCGGCAGGTACGTCTGCCGGCCCGGCAAATCGACTATAGACCAAATCTTCACACTTCGGAAAAAACCTAGACCACCTCTTCATATATCTTCAAGCCGAATATGACAACATTCATCGAACGGCTGTTCGACGAGATGACCGAATTGGGGATCCCGAGAAAACTGAGTCGCACCATGCTAACAAATACGCGATGGACCGTGCAGTTCGGCTCAAGGACTTCCGAACCGTTTGAAACCTGCGCCGGATTTCGGCAAAGTGATGTACTGTCGTGTGATTTGTGAATGTAGACCGGAAGGCAAAAATCCGTCGAATGCACTAACTTGGCCACAACGAGCGAATGGAAACCAACGTTCCAGCTAGGAGCTTATTTGAATCCGATCCCCCTTATTCGAAAAGGAGAGGTAGACTGAACCTCTGCGGTACAAAGACCAAGTCATCGCGGATGCAAGACATCCTGGTGCAGAGTTCCCAGGACCGTCAGCTATGGAAGGGAGCGATTGCTCAGGCCCTGGGCCTGAAAAAGGTTCTCAACTACGCCGTTCGGAGTCGGCACTAAACTTAAGGTCCCTTCCACGCGTGAGAGGACAATAACACGCACAACACGAGTGATTGCTGAGTAGCAAGGCCCCGGCCCTCTACGGGATGTAGCCCCCCCATATTATTATATTATAATAAAAACTAATTCATTACTTTAGTTATCCATATCGCGCGTTGTATACAACCCATCGAAACAAACTCAATGCCGTAAAAAAGATAATATTCCATATTTACAAGACTTTGTGGGCAGTTTTTTTTAATAGCTTACTCAAATTTGTTCTTTACCTTAATTTACATAAATTCCATAGCTCGTCAAAAATGAACACCAGCAAAAACGAAAACGCAAGCCAGACGGCTAAAAAAGTGAATAATGTTTATGGTCCTTATGGTAAATCACGCGCAGTTTCAGTGCCTTCGATTCCGTTCCGACACCGCGTGAAAACCGTGTGAAACCATTTGAACAAGGCTGGGTACAAAGATAAGCTCAATGTGATTGTGGTCGAATGGCGGTGAGTCGGCGCAAGCAGTGACTAAGCCAGAATTGACTGCCAGGATAGTCTTTCTGTGTTTTTGGTGGGATTAGCAAGGAATCATATTTGTATCGTGTGATGACTCATTTTTACATACCCTAATCAATCAGATGTCAAATTGTTTTGAGAGTGTTGCGCACAACATTTTGCACTAATGGCGTCAAAAACAAATCTTGGGTCAATTTTGGGACAGCCTTTACTAGCTTGCTGCGAAGGGATCTTTATCAAAGCCATCAGATGAATTTGTGTTCACTTGCCCCACCTCTGATTGTTCCGAATCTAAGAAGACAATGTAACCATTCATCTACTATGAGCTGATCTTCTAGGGCAAAGCTCTTAATTCAGAACTGAATTGTGAACAATTGGACCGACATGGACACACATGGGTAGCCAAAACCTGCTGGAGCTTGGTTGGGAGCTCCATATCTACTCCACTTATAGTCCGGACCTATCACTAAGTCATTACCACCTATTCCTGGCCATGGCAATGGATCTTGCAGTTGTGGAGATCGCCTCAAAGAGGCTTGTAAAACAAGACCTTCTCAGTTTTTCAGTTGGCCAGTTGGCACGAGGCATTTTACGAGCGATGGATACTGGTATTACCACAAAAATGGCAACAAATAATTCAACTAAACTGCGCATATTTGACATAAATCGTTTACCATGATAAATACAGGGGTCTAATCACCGCATCCGTCCATTATACGAACAAGAATTACGCTACTCGTCGAACGAACGAACGTATTGGGATCATTTCAATCGAATGCTGACGAAAAGTAATTATTATTTGTACGAAATGTTGTACGTCAAATATGTGTCGTTTGTGAAATTATTTATGAAAATGTAACCATTGGAACAATCGGTGGATTCTACTTTGCAATTCTACTAGAGGTCATCTGATTCAAAAGATTTAATTGTTATAGAAAGATTAGTCCGAAGCCAATGAAGAGTTAAACTAACCCTTTGGAACTATCAAGCAAAGCGTAAGAATGATTTTAAACACAATTTAAAATATCAGTGTAAGTTAACACCCAACAAAGATGAGTTAGGTGCACATCTAACTTTGGCACAAACAAGTTGCTTGCGCAAATGCGTATGCATAGAATAAACCCACTTGCTGTATGTTTTTTACGCAAATGCATAAGAACAACCTTGGATTTGGAGTAAACAAGTTGTTTACGCAGATGCGCGAGTCATTATTTTAGCCACTTGTGACTTCATTCTTCAGTCGAAAAAGTGACACCGAAGAAAGACATCCTCATAGAGAACCATCAAATAAAAACTATTCGCAGCTGTATCAGTGATTATTATTGACAACAAGTAAAAAAGTTTAAAAAGGCAAAAATATAAATAAACTAATAAATTCATAAAAAAGTTGTGTTTCATTAATTTGTTAAACACTCAATTCTCTTTTTTGCGTAACGTTATTGAAACGTATACATATATTCAAAACTAACCGCACAAAAAAAACGCATAAACCAATAAACTAATGTAGTGTAAAAAAAAGGAATGTGTTCCATTATTTTCAAAAACGCATAAAACCAAAAAATCATATAAAAAAGACATTAATTACATTATATAATTAGGGAAACGTTTCAAAATTTGTATTTTAAAAATTTAAAAAATTAAAATTCTTAATAAATCAAGCGCGTCTTTACTCAACGAAAGCATTAGATCAAGTGATAATTCATTCTTACACAAATAGCATTGAGCATATGTAACTATTGCTTGCTTGCTCTTTATAGAAGAAATATTTAAAAAGGGGAATCCCATACAAAATTACATTGAAAAACAGCGCATAACTTCAAATTCTTGGACAAAAAAATCAGCATTAGATTCTTGGGAAAATAATCACATAACTTCAAAACCGTATAAATATAATTCACATAAAAAGAGAATTGAGAGTATTACACTTGGATTGAATAACGAGTCACTAATGTTTTCTCTTAACTTGAACAAAACTCCCATTTTCCTCCTAACCTGAAATTAGCATCAAAATTTTGACTGTCGACATCGGCTATTTAATCGTTATAAGTCGTTTATTTTGTTCCAGCTTGTCCTAAAAAATGTAGTGATTGTATTTTATGTATGTACTTATTATATTTTCACTTTTACTCACATGATTTATTATTTTAATAATTCGCAATTTACTATTCAAATCAAATACGTTCACTGTATACTGATCGAATGACGTTTCGATTACGTCACGACTTCAACGTGTTGTATGTTTCCAAATTCACGGTTCACGTTTATACGTTCACGTGTCCTGTAATCCCAAACATACACCTTTTTCTATAGCGATTCACTCGATCACGGATGCGGTGATTCGACCCCAGCCTTAAATTTAGTTCAAAGTTAATGGATTTCCTCTTCCTACATCTAATACATTTTTTAGTCATTTAAGACAACGAATCCTATGAGCAAATGTTCACATTTCGAATAGAATTCAAGGATTACCTCACAAGACTCCCGTCCGTAGAAGACGTAAGTATGTAGGTGGCTTATGAGATCATCGGACGTTCGTTCCTTAATTCAAATATTCCCATTGTTATGGCTATTATTTAGGTAACTTTTATTGGCTGCTGTAAGCTGAAATTACATGTATAACTGAAGGTTAAGTAGTGGCTGACATGTGTTTGCTAACTACAAATAAACCGCTGAAATAATCGGTGCTCAATATTATTATTAGGGACCCATAATAACGACGGAACGAAAGAATTTTCAATTGAGGGCGGTAAGTGGCTACTAGCACGCCATCGTATCGCCAATTGGCTACATACATTGCAAATGGTTCATATTTCCCAGGCAAATATTCATAAGCAAATGTTTGCAAATAATCTAATAAAGATTTTATAATGCCCGTGCTTGAAATAATGACGATGATTTATAACTAATAAATGGTTATGGTTCTATACATTGTGTAAAAGAACCTTTGACTCCTCAACGAGGGACGTCAACGATTGATGTGACGCATATAATTTTTGAGGAGGATATTAACCATATTGGAGTGAAGAATTCAAGGCTGCTACGAGTTGCTTTTTTTGACAATTAAAAACGCGTTGATTGAGGTCCAGGTTAACACCCTTATCGCAAAGGCTTTGACATTTTGAGTGAGATCATTTGTGTAAGCAGGAATGGGACAGTGGCGCGTTGGAATTTCACACTCCTTAATACCGTAGTTGGCCGAGCCAAAGCTCTAGATAGAACTACCCTCTACTCACTCTGGCGTCTCGTTAGATCTGATAAAAATTATTTGTATATACACTCCGTCAAATACATAGGTACACAATTTTTCAAATGTGTATACAGTAAACCCCTGATATAGTGAACGATCGATTTTGAAGTGAACAATCCAATGTGTAGAATTTTATTCAGGCTATACATTTTCGCAAGTAAAAAATTGTGCAATGCAGCAGCTAGTATCCACATAATCGGCCAAAATTATCGTTTGTTGCATGAGACATTAAGGCGCTTCAGTCATTCCGAAATGCTTTAAAAGCATCCTTTCATTTGAAGAAGACCAGAAAGACGATTTTTGAGGGTGAAGATGAAATACATCTCAGTATTCTTTGCACTATTTAGCGTCTAATGCAAACGTAGTGGCTACGGAAGAAGTGATTAATCTCCTGAGCCATATAAGAGGAGTAGCAAAAACGGCAGGCGATTTGATTGGAACAAAAATCAGGGTTCTTCGGATATTGAAGAAGACGAAAACGAGGGCGCAAAAGAGGAAGAAGCAAATGTTAATCATCCGATTTGCTCAGTGTCCTCTTTAGATGCTGGTCAATTATTATTATCGCGTTTTACTTTTTCTTATAAATATTGTCTAGTTTTTCAGTAATTGGAAAAAAAAAATCTTGATGGAATTTGCTTCAAGAAATCCACGCCCGTTACAAGATTACTATATGGAGCGTCTACTATATTTTTTTTTTTTTTTTCATTTGGCGCTACAGTCCGGGGTGGACCTGGGCCTCAACCAACAAGCCTCTCCAACTAGCACGGTCTCTGGCTAGCTGTCTCCAGTGTCGCACGCCAAGTTGGTTGAGGTCCTTCGCCACCTGGGTGCGCCACCTTAAACGCGGGCGTCCTCTGTTGCGTTGTCCCACGGGTTCGGAGTCGAAGTCTACTATATGGAGTTCAATATTCGACATTGACGTGCATAGATTTATCATGTTATGCTTCTATGTGCTTACCCATGCCATGAAGTTGACACAATAATTTGAATAAAAAAAAAATACCGAAAAAGCATCGTTACTCTGTTTTATGGTCCACAGCAATGACCTAGTCGTGTGTCAACCCGGGTTAAAAAACCGAATTAACCAGGGTTTACACCTAAGCCCAGTAACATGTATGTCAAACCGAATTGTCAAAACCGATGAAACGAACCGAATACATGAAAAAAACTTTAAACGGTTAAAACTCGGTGTAGGCATATGATGCCGAACCGAAACCAACCCCAAATCGAATTAGACAATACAAATAGATTTGCCTCATTCCATATTCGTTCGGGTCGTAGACTGCAGCAATTCGGTAACTTTTCGCGTATTGTGTGCTTTGTATATAATATTCTCTCTTTTTTTTGTGACGTGTCAAAGCAAGTAAGGCTGCTTTCACACTCGCTAAGATTCGTCGCCGATTCTTTCAAATTCCCTTTTGTGATCTCAAGCCACTTTCACACAGGAAATCTTTCAGTCTCTGCAATTGAGATCTCTCTCACACATGCGTCATCTCTTTCTCACACGTGTACAGCATGCTTCCAATACACAACATCGAGAACATAAGAATGAAGCAACTGAAAGAAAAAAACGAAGAGAGAGAAAAGAGAATTGAAAATCCAAAAGCAAACACCGAGCACACTTGAAGCGGCCACCCTTAGAACGTCTCACCTCCCTTGACTACAAGCTGGAAAAATCGCCGACAAAATTTTTCTGTGCGAAAGCGGTCTAAGTTGTGTTACGCTGTGCGCGTAGAAGAAAAAAAGAAGAGGGATAAAAGAGAAGAGGGAAATATTGAAACAATTTGCACAATTTGAAACAATTTGGCTTGGGTACCCTGTGCGCCTATCGCTTCCATTGCCAACATAATTGTCTTAGGATACGCACGGAACACCAAAACCAACCCGAAACAAAATAGAATTGGACAATACATCTCGACTTTCCCATTCCATAATCCATATTTTTTGCCTTCGGTTCATCAATCCGAGTTGGTCAACCCCGGTTACAACTCGTTCTGTTTCTATTTTAACCCGGGTTAACTCTGTTTGTACAACTTTCGGGTTGGCACACCAGTACAACACATACCAAAAAAAAGCCATTTTTGTCATAATCCGTACAATATCTTCCAATAATCGGTGTTTTGCGATTATTGACGCGTTTAATGAGTAAAATTAGTCTTACCTGAAATTCGAAAAAAAAAACATTTGTGGACAAAATGCCTTATCACTGCGAAAAAAGTTAAAATCGATGTGTTGAAGGACCACTTTCACACAGGAAATCTTTCAGTCTCTGCAATTGAGATCTCTCTCACACATGCGTCATCTCTTTCTCACACGTGTACAGCATGCTTCCAATACACAACATCGAGAACATAAGAATGAAGCAACTGAAAGAAAAAAACGAAGAGAGAGAAAAGAGAATTGAAAATCCAAAAGCAAACACCGAGCACACTTGAAGCGGCCACCCTTAGAACGTCTCACCTCCCTTGACTACAAGCTGGAAAAATCGCCGACAAAATTTTTCTGTGCGAAAGCGGTCTAAGTTGTGTTACGCTGTGCGCGTAGAAGAAAAAAAGAAGAGGGATAAAAGAGAAGAGGGAAATATTGAAACAATTTGCACAATTTGAAACAATTTGGCTTGGGTACCCTGTGCGCCTATCGCTTCCATTGCCAACATAATTGTCTTAGGATACGCACGGAACACCAAAACCAACCCGAAACAAAATAGAATTGGACAATACATCTCGACTTTCCCATTCCATAATCCATATTTTTTGCCTTCGGTTCATCAATCCGAGTTGGTCAACCCCGGTTACAACTCGTTCTGTTTCTATTTTAACCCGGGTTAACTCTGTTTGTACAACTTTCGGGTTGGCACACCAGTACAACACATACCAAAAAAAAGCCATTTTTGTCATAATCCGTACAATATCTTCCAATAATCGGTGTTTTGCGATTATTGACGCGTTTAATGAGTAAAATTAGTCTTACCTGAAATTCGAAAAAAAAAACATTTGTGGACAAAATGCCTTATCACTGCGAAAAAAGTTAAAATCGATGTGTTGAAGGACCAGGGACGATTCTATAGCCAAAAGAATTAAACCAAGTTTTAATGTTGAAACGATGTGAAACGATGATTTGTACAGAAAAAACATGAAGGGTGGTAAGAAAACGATAGAAAAGCAATTTTAATTAAGCAAACATTGTACTAAGAAAATTAAGCATGCGTTGTCGTGTTGGAAAGTCCAATTAATTGGTTCAGCATTATCACAGAATGTCTTTCCAATGTATTCTTATTGATCTTACAAATTCAAATTCGACAGTTGCATGACCGCTGCCCATACCATAACACCACCTTCTCGGCTCCTAAGGAGTGCCATCGAAAAAGTCTACCCACCGAAGTTGTGCTCGTTGTTTCGCATCCAAATTTTTTTCTTTGCGATCTAGAACCTTTTTTAGTTTATATGAAATAAAAGATTTTAACATTTCACTTGGTTTGCAGAATGCAGTTCAGAAATTTTTGGATTTTGTTCAAGAAGGGTCAAAATCTTAATTACCTTTTTTGGGTTCCTTGGACCGGCTTTTCTACCGCTTTTCAGACCTTTTTTTCTTTTCATTCAAATGCCAGGCTCTCTTTATATATTCTTAATATTAGTACCAACTGTTTTCCTATAAGCTTTTAGTTACTTGATCATTTTTTTTATTACATACAATTCAGATTCCATGGTCCTAATGTTAACCAACAAACAGAAATGACAAAAGATATAAAAACTAAAGAACCATACCCAGCATTACAAAATTTTGATTGATGAAAAAATGTATTGATTTTCTGTAATTTTTGGGAAGTAAATTAAAAATGAGTGTTGGTAAGCTTTTTCGATAGCACTGCTTATAGCGGTTTAGAAAACGCTCAACTTTTCTCAAATCTTGAAAATTAATCCATCAGGTTTGTCAAAATTTACGCATAACGCCACTAATTTTTTCCATACCGTATGCTGATGCTAAAATTCTGATTGCATGCATTTTCGGTGAAGACTTAATGGTGATCTGCATCGAGCGCAGAGGAAAACCGAACCTCCGGTTTAAGGACAAAGTCATCGCGGACGCAAGGCAACTTGGTATTGATGACTGGAAGCTGCGTGCCCAGAAACGTCAACAATAGAAGGCAGCTTTAGCTCGGACTCTGACCATCCAAGGGTCGTTGGCCTGATAAGTATGTAAGTAATTGATTTTTTTAGGGGTTTTATTCATTTCATTCTTCTTAAAAATTGTATTTCAGTATGGTCGATAATCCGGGTACCAACGCTTGTCAAACCGCCTTCTTGCGATTTAAGGCCCAACTATAATGTGCACGAGGGAACATGAGCTAATGTCAATGGGTACAGGTAAGACCCACCCATGGGGGTGGGTCAAACGATATATCGTTCGTGCACAATTGATAAAATTCGTTAAGATTTACAACGAGCTCATGATCATTCAGTGCCTTTTAGTTGAACCTCTAGTATTAACACTGGCAGGATAACATAGTTCTCCGCGTCCATAGACTTCTCAACTTCCTTGACCTTGCTCTGCAAGAACACATCTGGTCTAAAGACAAAGCTATCCGTAAAGTAAAGTCCTGATGGTAGATGGGTGCTGTGAAAGACATTCAATTAAGACATTTCTGTTTTTCGTCATGTTATACATGGAATATGACGTATTCTAATCCAAACCCAGTGTAGCGCCTCCTGCTAACGAATACAATTCGAAAGTAAGTGTACCTATACAAAAAATTGCCGGATGGCACCAAAACCACTCTCATGGCCCTCTTCTCTTGAGTAACAGAAGCACATAGTAAACTGTTTTAACCAAGCTTCGTTAAGTATCCGCTAGGGGATGGATGTGCATTCGATAGCATTGGTGTGTGAAATAGTTGAAAAAAGTGCCGCTTGGCACCGCTTTATACTGTTATAAGGTATTTTCTCATTTTGCAGGGGTTGCTGGTCTGTGCTAAGTCACCCGCCGTGTGGTCAAATTGAGAAATATTAAAATGCTTGTGTACAAAATCAAGTGAACTGCAATAACTATTCTTATACCTGTATTCTCGTTGTGATGTGCGCATAGTTAACAAAAGCTCAGTGATACTTAAACTGTGAAAATGTATATAAACTTTAAGTTATCAACACATTCTAATTTTGTGTACACCTTACCTACCCAAGCAATTGCAACGAACATAAAGAGAACTAGTTTTTTTTTTACGGGTGGCGCGACAGTCCATGGCGGACCTGGGCCTACTAGTTCATTGCTTGCATTTTTGGCATAAGACCACACATTTTCTTTCGAACAAGAGTTACCGCCTGTAAGAAGTCATGTATACTTGTACCTCTAGGAAACACAAGGAAATAAAATACCGGAGTGGGCTGCAAATGTGATGCTCACTGCTCTGTTTTTATTGTTTTTATTTATTTATTTAAATAAAAGGTACATACATTAAGATTACCATCTTTTTTAGTACTTAGTATTTAACTTCAAATTAAAAAGATCAATTTAGAATTTTCATGTGTACTTCTAGTAATACTTTGAAATTCATCACGCTCAACTCAGTACGAATTCGCGTTCCATTCCATTCGCAACACTTGTTTATTATGATGTGTGCTACAACGAATTCTGTTTATTTATTATTCCTGTGCGCACACAATTTAAAATTTTAATAAATCACGCGGCCGTTCCTGGTGTAAAGTGTTATACCGATAACAGCACCATCTATTCGACAGGAATAGAAGCAAATATATTACAGCTGCGACTATGAATCCGTTAGTCATGAAAAGTTAACGAAAATTAATTCCCCTGAATTACTTAGAGGTGACCACAAATTTGAATATTCGTTTGAGATTTCAGTTAATTTTACGAGTTTAGTATTTACATCCAATTCCGTTCTTAAACGATGTACTGTGTTAACAGTATTATATGAACTATGTAAAGAGTTAGAGAAATACATATTGGGTGTAAAAATTGAGAAAACACAACAAAATCCCAGTAAGAACACATGAATCGAGTATTTTCGTTAAAGGAAATAGTCAATATGGTGTGAATAAAAAATTGCCTCAAGGTAGGTACCTTCCCTTCAGTTGACGTTTGAAAACTAGAGTTCTTGGCGTTTAAGGGTTAGTGCAAATTCGGATAAAAGTGGGTGCAAAATATATGCAATAACGTTTTTAAACATACAAACGCGAAAAACAAAGAATTATAACTCATGTCCTTTCGTGGACACATTGAATAATTTCAAGAACGTGTATAAATTCGAGTTTGATAACTTGGAATGGTTAAGTACTCATTTCCTTTCCGATATTCCTGAAGTAGTGGTGCCATGCCTTTGATTTATTTTTTTTATTTTTTAATGTAATGGGAAGAATGCCCGTCTTTTTCTTATCGCCTTCTGATTTGATGCGGGTCTTCGTGTTATCAATTTTTTTTTCCTTATTTGCGAGATGCTCAAGTTAAACCCATTGATTTTTTTATTTTTTCTTCCATAGCTTTCAACTCAGATTGCTTTTTACTTTTCACGCCTGGAGTTTGGGCTTTTTTCCAGCAAGTGAAATCGCGATCGTCCATTCCAGATTTCTAAGGTTTAATCCGTCAAAGAGTTCCTCTTCCGACGCAGTATTTTACATTATTTTTAATTCTTTTCACTTTTTTTCTCCCTTGAAGCCACCTCCTATGCACACTCAACTTCTACAAGCGATATCTGAGCATATTCAATGCGGGGGAAAGACTCAGCTGTCAAAATATCTGAGCGGAGATGATTCGTTAAACTTAACGAAATAAGTTTTTATTCACACCAGATGGAGCATTTACTCCAAAATGCTGAGGAAATGCTCACACTCAGTTTTTATTCACACCACCCAATATTCAAGAACACTACCTTATAAAAACTTTTTGCAATTAAACTAGAAAACCAACCCAATATTGACGAAGTGACATTTTAAAACCGATGCTAATGTTTGACCAACTGCCAGAACTCAGCAATCAAGGACCTGCTTGACCAGTTCGTCAGAAATGGAATTATTCTAGGTATGTATGTGTTACAGGACATGGGTGAATTCAAGATAAATACCTCAGCAAATTGAGAAGAATCGGAAAGATAAAATCGTATGTAATGGCATGATTACGCAGATCTGGATCATAGGACTCTAACAGCTCGCACTGTGACTGTTCAGCTGTAATACTTGCCGCTAATCCAAATCCATTTCACTGCATACAAACAGATGTCTTGTGTCCACGATGACTTACTCCTTATGCCGGACGTACGGTCTTTCTCTCCTTCTCGGACCGATTGAAGAGAATGTATGTGCTTAAAGACCATTTAGACGCTTCGGATCTCCACAAGGATGTCATTTGTGGAATTCAAATTCACGTCCGTCGTGAGGTAGTCATACTCCTTAACCGCCTCAAGATTGTAACTGATGATTGAGAAGTTTTATGGTGGTGTTGGATCGTAATCGAATTTAGTTCGTGTTGTATTCATTTCACCTTAAGAGCACCTTGTTTCTTGTGTTCCTCAACTGCCCCCTCCGTGAAAGCCAAATACTTGTTGATGTCTTTATCATCTGTTATGATGAATACAAACATGCCAATTCTCAAGACATCTGCTTAACCCAACAATTCGGCAAAATTCTTGTCCAAAAATTAATAGGCAATAAGCTTCTTGAAATAATCTTTTTTCATTTGGTCCTGTTGAGGACATGTTTCTGGCATTCCATGTAATCGAATGTAGCTGTGACCAATTTTTGAAACAAGGTTTTTTAAACTACTTACTGAGCTGACAATTCATCTTCTTCTTCTTACATTCCGATTTGGGTGTGGGCCTCAACCAGGAAGACCTTCCAACTAACAGGATATCTTGCGGTTATGATGGTCGCATTCGAATGATAATACCTCGCAATGGATCTGTACATCAATTATGTAGTCACGTACAGGACAGTGAAGCCGGTCGTAAGTCAGCAAGACCGTACGGCCATAACAGAGCTCTGCTACTTCTGCCTGAGCACCTAAAACCAGCTCAGACGGCCTACTTTACCCGCACTATAGACTTCGACATGTCGTTACAATGCCGGTTTCCATCGAGAGAGGCCTGTCAAACGCAATCTCTCACCTCGGAATACCAATTTTTAATCTACACAGAGGGGTCTAAGCTAGACTACGGTGTAAGCTCAGCGGTGGAAAACCACGCATTTCAACATCTCTAATTCTTACCGCCTCCCAGACCATTCGAGTATCTTCCAGGTAGAAGTGCTAGCGATCAAAGAAACGTGAAAGGTTCTACCTGCCCGTATGGTAAGGCAGCAGCTATTTGCAGCGAGAGCCAAGCAGCCACAAGGACCAACAGGGAAATGAGATTGCCGACGAACTGACCAAGCTGAGTTAGTGGTCCCCTCAATCAGGCACCTCAAATACATCATCTACCAAAACTTCCTGTCTCTAGCTAGTAGAAGGTGGACTAGACTAGCATGGAAAGCAGAACTGATGACCACCTCAAAAGAAACCCCTCCGAAATAGGTAGAGTCGTGGCTGTAAGAACAGGACACTGACTCATAGGCACCCACGATGCTGCAAACCTGGGTGCGCCACCTTAAACGCGGGCGTCCTCTGTTGCGTTGCCCCACGGGTTCGGAGTCGACGACTCTTCGGGCCGGAGCTGAGTTTTCCATATCTACATGGCCTAGCCATCTTAGGCGTTTGATCCGAAGACACCTGTGCGGCTCATGCGGCTCATGCCGCTGTACAGTTGAATTTTCTTCTCCAATAACCATCAACGCAGAAAGGACCAAAGATTGAACGCAGAACTTTTCTCTCGAAAAGACCAAATCATCCGCTTTTGTGATTGTCCATGCCTCCGCACCATAGGACAGGGGTAATCAAGGTGTTATATAATGTTAACTTGGTCCTTCGAGAGAGGGCTCTACTACTCAATTGCCTCTTGAGCCCATAGAAACAGCGGTTGGCAAGAGTTACTCTGCGTTTAATCTCTGTACTGGTGTTGTTCGTACTGTTCACTTGCGAGCCGAGGTAGACGAAGTCCTCGAAGTTATAGCTGCCTATGGTGACGTTTTGGCCAAGTCGTCGATGTTGTGTGTTCTTTCTCGATGACAGCATATACTTCGTTTTGCCCTCGTTCACCGCTAAACACATTTTGGCCGCCTCCGCTTCAATACCAGCAAACGCTTCATTAACGGCTCGCTGTGTTCTGCCAATCAAGTCAGTGTCATCCGCGTATGCTAGCAGTTGTACGGACTTTTGGAAGATCGTGCCTCTAGTGTTGGCGTGTGAGTCTTGCACAATCTTTTCCAGGATGATGTTAAAGAAATCAACATGACAGCGCGTCGCCTTGTCTTAATCCTTTTTTGACATTGAAAGTCTCGGTGAGTTCGTTACCGACCTTGATGGAGCAGCTAGAACCCTCCATCGTCATCCTGCACAACCTGACGAGTTTGGCAGGAATGTCAAAACTAGACCTGGCGTTGTATAGCTCGTCCCTATGCACGCTGTCATATGCGGCCTTGATATCGACAAAAAGGCGATGGGTGTCAATTTACATTTCTTGTGTCTTTTACAGGATCAGCCGTAGTGTGAAAATCTGGTCGATGGTGGACTTCCCTGGCATGAAGTCACACTGATATGGTTCAGGTTATTTATAAATGGCTTCAGGCGAGTAGACAAATCGGCAGAGAAGATCTTGTAGGCGATGTTCAGGAAACTTATCCCTCGGTAGTTGGCGCAGTCAAAGGGGTCTCCTTTCTTGTGTGGACCCCACAGGTTGGATTTGACAAATCTAAAACAACCCAGGTCTACGAGGTGTGTTATCAAAGCAGCGCACAATGTGTACTTGTTCCCTGATTGACCTGTACCTACCATAAAGCAGTATGGGTGTGATATGAGTACAAATTGAACAGAAAAAGGCGCCCACCATGTCACCTGTCGTGAATGTTCACAATGACGGACCGCTCGTTGTCCGGACACCCAGTGAAGGTCTGACTACTGATCAGCACTAGGGAACCGTGGAGGCTATTTTGACACGTTCCTGCGTATGCTAACAGTTCCACGGACGTTTGACTATGTATTAATAAGACACGCCTCAAGTCAAACCAGTGCCAGTGGTCAGAGGAAGTCGAAGAGAGAAGTTCGCCAGAGAAAGCCACCACACCCGAATCTTCATAAGTCACCATGCTGAAACAGAGTGCCCAGGTCTAAGACTGAGAGAGAAAGAAAATAAAATTTCCATTTTACATGTTCAACTTTTCTTTACTTACAATTATTGTAAAACTATTTCCGAATAACTTTTACAGTACATACAATTCATACATAAACACAAGAGTCCCATTGAAAGTGCTCCCTTTTGAAGGATATCTATTTACAATAAAGAAAGAGCCAGACTTACAAGTGAAACAGAGTGAATGCTTAAAATTAAATGTTTAACAAATAAGTTCGTCGAATTCCACTAATGACTAACTAACTAGGTGCAACAGAATGTGCAGTGCAGTCCACAGAGGGATATTTTCTTTGGCAAACAATAATTGTTCCTAGTGAAAGCGAAGCGCAAAAGAAGAAACAAAAACAAAAAAAAAAGCACTAATAATAAAAGGAGACAGTACTGATGGAGAAGAAGAAAAATCGAACTGGGAGTAATTAAGGATCGCCTTCTTCGGGAGAATCGAATTAATTGTGTGTACCCTTCATGTTGGTCATTCTGCTTCTAATCGAATCGAATTCTTTTGAGTTCAGAAATGGGCGAGTGAAGGGGCGGTGGTGGTGGTGGTGAGGGAAAGGGAAATGCGACAGACAAGGGAATCAAAGGAATTCAATCATTCCTCTGCCCTCGCCTGCAACTAAGAATACACATAACTCCACCTACTTAAATGTAATGAAGGCATCATCAAGGAAACTAAAAAGGAGAGATAGTTCGACGGGTAGTCCTCTATTCGTCTTGCTGGTTCGGTGCTTTCAATTGAAATTAAATTTCCGCTTTCTTTTCAGGCGTCACGTCCTCCTCGTGCTGTACGGTGTTTATTTCGACGTCTTTTACGTCCTCGTCGAATATTTTCAAGTCCTTTACGTAGTACCACACCGCCACGTCAAAGAGTGACCCGAATAGGACAAATACCGCGGCTGTCATATTCAGCGTGTACCTGATGAGGGATGTATGTTAAAATATCAGAATTCTCTTTCAATTTATTCGTGTGTAACATACCTCAGGGATGCAGGATCGTAGAGCCAGCAGTTGCCTTTGGTTGTGCACGTCCTGCCCCACACTAGGCACAGCTTGTCTATGACCCAACCGAAGAAAATCGGACTCGGAATGAAGGCGAATAAGCTCATCATCATGAGGCCGAAGCCCATGGCAGCAGTCTTATCCTTTTCTGGAACACATCGCACCGATACGAGGAAATTACTAGCCCGTCCCGAGGCGCCAACGAACTTCAGTGCACACATGACGGCAATGAATATAAGGAAGTAATTGAAACAGTTCACGGCGCATGCGCCCGGAATTGCTTGTCCTCCGAGGAACGTCTGCAAGAAAGGATTCCAGATTTAGAGATATCCCATTGAAAGTCGCTGAAAATGCCTTACATCGGGATGAAGACCTGCAGCCATTGATGTGCCGGGATCCAAGCCAAAAGTGTTGTTCGCCAGGCCACTCTCGATGGAGTGGTTCAACGCGGTTAGGCGCTCAAACACCGGAGTCACACCAGTGTGATTAGTTTGCACGCATGCGCAGTCGAAGAACGTCTGTAAGAAGGCACGGAATAAGAGATTAAGTTTGAAAACTGCATTGTTCGGACAAACCTTTTGCCCAGTTGTTGGCGTGTACTGCTGCTTACAACCCGCATGACATGGAGATATGTAGGTCATGCCGTCTTCGCCACAAACCGGCTCGTACCTCACGTAATCACACTGACAGTTTGAGTTGCACGTTGTTGCCAACGACGAACTATGGGACAGAGATGAGTACAGATTGAACAGAAAAAGGCGCGCACCATGTTACCTGTCGTGAATGTTCACAATGACGGACCGCTCGTTGTCCGGACACCCAATGAAGGAATACGAAACTATGCCAGCCACCGTGCAGAAGCCCACAAAGACATTCCATGCCGCCATGTACCGTGCCTTCGGCTTGTACTTAGAAATTACAAATCCTGACAGAAGCACACCCGCTGCTGAGAACGCTAAGGCTACGGTTCCCGTCACCAAACTGAAAAGAAAGCAGATAAAATGGGGTCCTCCAGCTTCCAAGGAATGCGCGTCAACTTACTTGGACGAAGAAGCAGACAGCTTGTACTGAATCTCAATGTACTTTGGGGTGAAAATCCAGAAGGGTGTGTAGCCAAAGAAGTAGAACACCGACGAGAAGTTATTGCACATAAGTGTTACGTTCGTAATCAGTCTCTTGAATGTCGCCAGCATGTCCTTGAACGAAGCCGGAATATCCGGTTCTTCAGCTTGCTTCTCCAAACCTTTCAGTTCCCTGCGCTCGGCCTCTACTGCCCGCCTTGCGGCTGCGCGGGGCAGTTCTTTCGGGAACATTGTCAGAAAGAATCCAGATATGGTTATCAAAGCGCCCAGAATCAGCCATCCCATCCACCAGGCGCCAAGCCATCGTGGATCCTCCTTCCCAATGACGGGTCTCAGGTGTGGCACAATGTACACCTTCAGGCAGAATGAGGCAAGCGCGTAGCCCAAGGCTGGTCCCAGCATTCGCAAGAAATAGGACAAACCTGCAGGATGCAAGGGGTAAACGGTTAAAATGCTGCATTACATAATTGACTGCGAGATAATTAAATATAATCAAGCACTCGCAAGCTGAGTGACTGCAACCGTTCAGTTCACTGTGTGGAGCAGACAATTTATGATTCGCTCCCGATAAGTAAGCACAATATTGTAAATTTCCATTGTGTGGAATATAAACGGCCTTTCGAGCGGTTAATTGTTGTAGATACAGACCGCCTACGACGTGCATCAAACGTCTGGGGTACACAAAGCCCACTTAAGTTAGGCAAATATCAACTGACGATTAAAGGTTGTAGACTGTCATTGGCGTGCTAGAATCTAGGTGCAGCTAACAAAGGCATTGAATTGAATTTTTTTTTTTTTTTGCAATCCGCGACGTAATATACGAGCCCTACAGATGTCCCTCAACTCTGCTGCCATCCCCATACTCACTTAAAAGCGCAGGTGTACTGGATTTCTTGGTATTGTCGTCCATGTACGAAACTCCAAGTGTGTAGTACAAAGATCCGCCGATGCCAGAGATGAACTGGGCAATAAACAACACCACCTGTGGTGCGAAGTTCTCCTGATTCACCTCACACTCGAGGCCGTCGCCTTGAAACAAAAGAATTATTTGAGTTAAAATATTCATATTTGTACATCCGAGTAGAAATCTCACCTCTATTCCTGCACAACGACTTGGTGCGTTGTGCTTCGATAATGTCCACTGTGGCGTTTTGATTAGCAAGGGCGCCAAACTCCTCTGTCAGAAATAGTGCGTCCTCCCCTGGGCCATAGAGGAAATGTGGCAACGCTGTCAGAAGGCAGAAGGCGACAATCGTGAGCAGACCTAATGGAGGGAGATCGTATTTTACATTCTCGTGTCATCACAGGGCGGGCTTTAATAATTCTTACCAAAGCCTATCCATCTTGGTCGATGTCCTTTCCCCGCGTAGTAGCTTAACGCCGCTGACACGAACAGCTGACTGATGTCATTGCCAACCGATATGATGCCAGTGTTCTTGGATGGAATTTTAAAGCGTTTCTCTATGGTTGTTATCGTTCCGTTGAAGTAAGCGAATGTCATTGAAAATATGCAGCCAACTAGTCCGTAGAGGCACACGTATGCCGTCTGATTTGCGAAACTGAAAGAGAAGATAACATTTAGAGATGTGTGCCTACTTCAAATTTCATTCCATAGAAGACCTATGAAATGTTCTTAAAATATTCTAACTTCTGTTCGAATTGAACTAAATTAACTTAACCCTTCGGTCAATGAATAGGTCTGGCCAGACCTCTTCCATTTTCGAAACCATTTTTTCCGAACCTATCCTGATTTTGTCAGCCTAAATATTTTGAATGCCTTATTGTTTACAATAAATTAAAAATCTGAGTTGGGGAGAGTACAACACGCCTTAGAATCAATGGAATAGGTCTGACCAGACCTTGCTAAATATTTCTGGAGATACGTATTTATTTTAACATTTCATCTGAGAAAAACAATCTTTTTATATATGCCAAGTAACTCTTAGTTTTGATAGTAAATTATCAAGACTGACAAAATGAATGCATTCAACTGGAGCTCCATGAGCGAGGATAAAAGGCTTGCCGAAGAAATACGAGATAGCGGCGCTGAAATAAACAATTTTAGTAGCGATGATGAGGAGGACTACATATCTTCCCAATGGAGATAATTTTGATGTGGAGACATACTTGGTAGTAGGGGCGATATTAGATATCGATGACGAGTCGTTGGAAGAACTACAAGCAAAAAATGATTAAGTTCGGCAAGAGCAAGAAGGACAATCATCAGAGGAATGGCCGTATTGGAACAAAAAGGCGCCAACAACTCCTCGGTGGCTAGTAAGACGAAGAATGCCTCGTAGTCATCTTGGTATCTTCAAGACAATGATATCAGAAACTATGCTCTTTATCATGAACTTCAAGAAACTAAAAGAACGGCTCAACAAGAAACTGTGAAATGAAACGAAATGCAAAATAAACCGACAAAGCCAATCTATAAATGGTGAAGTAGGATCTTGCACGTTAAGCACATACAACAACCTACTGCATATAACTGCCTATAATATCGACAGTGAAAAGTGACTGCCTATACAAATTCGAGTTCGAATTTTTTTTTCATATATTTTGACAGCGATTCGAACATATAAATTATTTTATTCACGTATTCTGAAGCAAAGCCACTGAGAATCGTTTTTTTGCATCTTTCTTCACTTCACTATCGATAGCGATGAAAAATACACGGCTAATATGTAGTTTGGAAATCTGTTACTGAAGAGGAAGTATGCATAAGCCTTTGATGGCCTTTGTGGAGCTTCTGGGGTACACCACACCACATCACATCAAATGTTTGGAGAATACACATGTAAACGATAGACGAAGCGATGGCCATTGGCTTTTTTCTACAAGTTGTTGCATTTCACCGAACAAAAGCAATGCACGTCAACAACTTTTAAATACTTTGATTACGCAGTTAGTGACCCCTCAGATCGAAGCAAAAATGAACGATCCAAGAAAAACTTCTATAATTTCATTGAGTTGCCTAAATTGTCATACAAAATGTATGAAGGTCCAGCCAGATCTATTCCATTGATGAAAAGGTCTTAAAACATCCATTGACAGAAGGGTTAGAATGTTCAAATTGTAATAGATCCGGATGAGCAGTCGATTTAGTATTCGAATTTTAAGAAATTTTTGCACATGTTCGTGCTGAAGAACATAGCATACATCATATCATGGTGTGCTGAAGAGAGTACAGTGTGTGAACTAGTCCGTGCACCGCTGTTTGTGGGGTCACACTGTGTGAGCACAATGAGAATATTTTCATTTTTAGTGGCTGTATTCCGCGAGTGGCAGTCATAGGGTTGTGGGTATATCCGTCGACTCCTACGCAATTGGACCTCGCTGCCAGGGTTCGATTCAAGGGACGACCCAATAATATTCGCGGCCCCACTTCATTCGAGTCACTCAAAATGTTCAAAGAGTAATACTGTCTAAAAGAAAAAGCTTCTCAAACTTGTCCGTTGGCATCGGAGTCGGCATGAAACTGTAGGTCCCACTCATAAGAGAACAATAGCACGCAGAGCACGAATGATAGCTGTTGAAGCCAGGTCCTAGCCCCTATAGGCTGTAGCCCCACCCATATAATTATTATTCCGCGGAGTGTGATGTGTGTACGTATTTCCAGAAGAAGTGTGTGCACAAGATTGCTGTGTATGGGCAGCCTTACGTTACCGCTGTCATACTTGAAATGAAACCCCTCTTCACTTTCTTTTGTGTTGACAATAACTAACGTTTTAAGAATGACAGTACATTAGGAGGTTTTTTTTTTAATTAAGTCTTCAGAATCAGCGTTGACAGACCTCCTGTATATATTTCTGTTTTTAGACATAAGTTCAACTGTCCCGTCGGGACACCTTGATTCCCGTGTAAGCTTAGTGTTAAAGTCCTTTTTAACTGTTCTGTTTAAAACAGTGTTGACATTGCCGAAGTATTTTCAAAATAACTTTGTTAACTGATTGAAAAATAGGTCATATATGACTTCCATTATAATTACGGTTCATCAAACAAAAACGTCAGGAACGCAGATGGCAATGCTTTAAATACGAAATTGTTCTCAGACGACGTTAGGGTTGAGAACAGAGCTTATTATTTGTTCCGGGTAAATATTTAAAATCCCGGTATTTTTTCCCGCTGAGCTTCGAAAATAATCTGGCAACCCTATTCAGAATGCTCCTCCAAGCGCTTGGGCGCAAAAAAAGAACATAACACAAATAGTCCTTGAGAGACCAGAAACGTACATTAAATGACAGGGTTTTGGATGTTATCGTGTAATGATCCTTAGATCCATTTACAATCACTCCGGCAGGACAGCGCTCTCGAAATACTTCAAAATATGTGAAATTAGAAACAGGATTGTATACTCAAATAATCAAATCATAAGTTATTGAAGGCTGTCAAAATAATGACGGTATCGCTGCAATGTTCTACGAATAGTCAAGTAATTCTGTTCATGTCAGTGGACTAAGGAACATCTTTGGGTAGTCTTTTGTCGATCAACAACGTCAGCCCCTTGATTAAAAAACTGGCAACACATATGGTCGCCCATGAATCGAGTCAATAGCTTATAGAGTTTGATTTCGAAGGAAAACATCACATGGTATGGTCCTCCACCATCATAAGTACCACAAACCTTCGGTGAGAATCCCATTCGAAACAGTGTCTTCAGCATCACATCCAATGGACATTT
Source organism: Eristalis intricaria (assembly GCA_964034865.1). Taxonomy (NCBI): domain Eukaryota; kingdom Metazoa; phylum Arthropoda; class Insecta; order Diptera; family Syrphidae; genus Eristalis; species Eristalis intricaria. The sequence continues at coordinate 60,198,728 of OZ035877.1, read as the reverse complement.
TGCAACCATTCAAAATTTGAACTGCTAACATTGACATATCGATTACATAGTCCAGACAAACTTTTAACGGAAGGAAGTTGAAACTCTGGACCCAGGCATCGAACAGTGATTAAGTAGACTCTTACTACTAGGCCAAGCGCCGGGCGTCGTTAGGTGCCTACGTTAGGAGCCTACTTTCGTATACCATAATGGACTTTCTAGCATCGTCCTGATCGGTTGAAAATAATAGGCAAAAATCATCAGCCTTGGATTGAGCTGAACAGCAAAGATAAACGTTAATGGAGAGTAGTAGTGTTGCAACTGATGCCAGGTCCGAATTGGACGTATACAAAAGGATTGAGGCCCGTGTTCGGAATGCTATTCAATACTTCTTATACGCTTAGATAAAGCAATGTCTAAATCTGTCCTGCTGTAAGGAGGTACCACACGGAAACGGGGGGAGATCTCCGTGGCAAGTGCAATACAGTGGAAACCTCAGGCGCAAGACCGCAGAGGACGATCTCAAGAAATCTTGCAAAAGAACTGAGGAAAATTAGTCGGGGTAGTTGGGCAACATTGAAAAGAACTAGAGCACATTGTTATAAATCGACCACCTAGGAATGCAGGTAGGGGAGATATTGTGTCTCTGAACTCTAGAGTGTACTAAGCTGGCCTGAAAAAACTTTCTGCGGAAGAACTTCGCAACAAGAACCCCAGGCAACGAGTTTTGCGATCTTTCAAACAGCGACGGAATTAAGTGGATTCCTGCTATAAAACTAAGGCTACTTAGGTGAGACATGAAGTACGCCTGTGTTGGGTAGCGGTCGGGGACATTCCAAGTGACCACGTAGTGGCGATGGAGGGAGAGCGTTATGGAGGCTTGGCAAACAGCCTCCATAACCCTCTCCCTCTCTCGATACTTGTATATTATGAGACAGCCCTTTCTGACCAATATAAATAGATGGTTCTATAGATTGAAAGTGAAAGTTAAAGTGCCTAACGGCCAAGCTATTATATGACCCAATTTGAACTAAAATGCTTAAAGTAACTCATCACGGTATGAAAGTAGACTAAAAAAACATACCAGAAGACTTGGGGCCGCCACGAATGTGTAGACGGGGGGAGATAGTATATCACTCAGATTTTTTTCGGAATTCGCTGTTTTAACGATCTTGTCTTAAGTTATATTTGCTCCATGGTTTGTATTGCTTCGTCGTATGTTCGAATTAATTACATATGAGTTAATTCATTATATTTATTATTGTGAACTATTCAATAAGAACAGGGCGAAGTGAGCATAAGGAAGACTAAAGAAGGCGCCTCTCTAAAATTTCTCATGTCCGAGATCTACATCTGCATCAACATCTTGTGTAACTCCTACCTAGTAAGGCGCTTTGTACGATTTGAAACAGTTTTGTACACGAAAATAATGATTGAATCTAATTAGAGTCAGAATCATGTAAAAACAATGTTGGTGGGGTGACAGTCCGAGGTTCCCTGCTCCTAGCTCCTACAGGAACCACTTGTGTCGTGCGTGCTATTTTTCGAACATGAGTAGACGGGACCTACAATTTTACTCTGACTCTGAAAAAGTTTGAGAAGCTTTTTCTAGACTCTATGAGCGTTGTTAGTGACTCGAATAAGGTGGAGCTATGAAATATTTAACGTTTGTAAGTTTGGGGACATATATAGAATTCCAGACACCAACCCATCACCCCACGGCTGACATCGGGAGCATGTTAGCGAAGTCAACAATTTGTTCACAGCTTTAGAAGATGAATAAAGGAGAACTAAATTAGTTCTTCCTTCTTAAAACTACGTCGCTTCCTATAATATGAAGCACTCTTTGCAATTTCCAACGCAGGTCCCTTTCAATTTAACACAATAACAATAATTATTTAACTACTATATCTTCGAAAACAAATTATGACATTCAACAGTGGGTTTTAACGTGAATTTTGGCATGCACTGTGAAATATCCTATTACGGACAGCTCTCTTAGGCGGACAATCCTCTTGAGCAGACAATTTCTTAGGACGTGGATCTAGAATTGAAGTTCCATACAGTATATATTCCCTCCGCGGACAGGGACATCTATCGCATTCTCTTAGGCGGACAACGTTTTTTTTTTAAGAAAAACTTTCCAGAAGCGTTTTGGCATGGTATGCGAACGTTTAGACAAACGGGCTCACTTTAAAAGGAACACACACAAATAGCAACAACACCGCGTGTGGTGTAGGTGCCATCAATTCACTATCTCCACTCAAATGGATGACAGATTTAAGTTCTAGAGCTGTGTTCTGTTGTTCTATTTTGTTTCTTCTGTCTTTATGTTGAATTTAATTTAGTTTGTTTCTGTTCTTGGACTACACATGAAATTGTTTTTTTTCGGAATGAATTTTTTCTCATTTACGGAGAACTCTCTCAACTGGACAAAAGTGCTGCGACCGTCACTATCCGCTTTCACTGTTTCACATTCTATTGTCAGAAGGACAAGCGGAGGGTTTATATATTTTATTTTATTATTTTTTATATTTTAATTGCAATAACATAAGTTAGGGTTAGTGTGAGATGGGGAACAGATTATCGAAAAAATAAATTCGTATAATTCAAAATGAGACAAAAACAGTAGTAAACAATTCTCTATTTCACAAATATTATTTTGAAATACATTTTGTGTAGTTAAATAAAAAAATGTTCTCAGTCTTGTTGACTAAACTTGAAGTAAATTTTGCACGTTAGAAGACACCATACACATATACACGTTGTTTCACAAAAAAATAGACAAAATCACTCACCTTTGAAAAAACTTTCCCTTAAAGATCCCAAAGCCACATGTCATGTCATCTGTAAGCGGCATATCCTTAAGAAGCTTATCGATCTCGTGACTCATTTTCACATCGGTCTCTTTCCCGTTTTTCTCCTTGTAATTGCACTTTTCCTCGTCCGTGGGTGTCTTTTGATTATACAATAACTTTTCCTCCACTTCACCAGCCTCCGGATCCCGGTTATCCTTTTGATTTTCGTTGTTTTCGCCCATCTTTGCGGATGTTGCTCACGGTTACACTCATGCACTGCACTATATCACAATTAAATTTGAAAACGGCGTTCAAGGAAAATAAACTTTGCGACTAATACGCACGAAAGAATTCACCGTCAGACCAAGAAAGGTAATGCATTCGCTGAGTTAATGTGAATGCTGATCACAGTGTGGCTTCTCCGTGGTCTGCTACCGAGCAAATGACATAGTTTCACTCGAGTGTGATGGTCTTTAGAAGCAATTCGAGATGTGTTCAATTCTGTTGTATTGTTTCATCTCTTATCGTTTTGAGTTTATCGCAATCTTAATCGTGAGTCGTCTTTTTTATTTCAGTCTTATATCGGCAAAGATTGCAGACTCTCCGCTCGTCTCCTGCATATTGCTGCGTTCACTTGCCCAAATACTGAAGGCAATTCGCTACAGTGATAAAAGCGGCGTATGGATGTTCCTGCCTCCGAGCCTAAGTAGATTTGGAAACGAATAAAAAAGATCACGTTCCGTGTTTACCTAGACTTCAGTTAAGGAACCAGTGTGTTTGGGCCCGTGTCTCTGTGAGCTGATGATAGATGATTATCATCTAAATTAATCCGGCACTTGTCTATCTTGGCAAATATTGTCAGATGATAAGGCTGTGGGTGTAGTCTGATGTATTCCTGCAAAGAACAATGAATCGGTGATTTAAATTAGTTTATTCGAATAAATAAAGACGCTGCGACTTAAGCTATTTGGACGTTGATATCAAAGTGTGTAGTTTATGACATTATATAGATGTGTTGAGTGATGTTTATAGAGCCAGCTTAAGAAGCGTGACGGTGGCAAATTTTTTTTCTTTTCTGTTCGTTCATTTCTTTTTACAGATCACTGTGTTTACATCACTTGCTTACGTAAAAACATGTATTTTCCAGGAATCCAATGTGATTTGTTAATTAGTTTAATCTCACGGCACTTAGTCCGTGCGCACCGGCAAACGCACATTATGATGTGGAATAAAAATGTATACCGGAGGCAATTTGGGAACTACTAAAGAACTACTATTAAGGTTTCGGAATGAGGAACTATGCATCGCTTGAGCGTACAAAATGGTTATCATTGAATTCAGAAAAATGAAGCACTCTGTGTGTCAAATCAAATTTGTTGTTATCGGTCAATCCCGTAAATCATTGCTAACATGGCTAGCAATAACACGAATCCGATCGTGTGACATTGCAACACCAAGCTTCTATTTGAAGCGCGCCAGTTCCATCTTTTGATCGTGAATTCTTGTCTTTCTCGGAAACTTAGGACAAAATTCTGCCCTCCAAGGGTACTAGCATCCTTTGGTATCTAAAAACCAAACCTTCTATTGATAAATTAAATTAAAAGTAAATTATAAGTAAAAATACAAATGTGTTTATCACGATTTGTGTTTACTTAGACGCTCATAAAATATCTTGTCTTTTTGGCACGATCTATTTGTTGGAGTTAATCTGTTAAGACGAGATAATATTGACTCAACAGCAGTGTGCGTTAGCATGAGTTCATGATAAATCTACCTAAGGTCAAACGCTGATTTTTATATTTATTGCAAACACACTTAGTCGAGAATGAGTATTTTATCTTGAGAGGAATATTCGAAATTAGACATATTTGATATTTTTGAAATTGTGTACAGACTATTAATTGATTGGCATCTGTGAGAAGAGGTGAGACAAACGTTTTTTTATTTATTAATAAATCAGATTTCTTCAGTCAAATGGTTAAGGAATGTTTTTAAACTATCCTGAGTATTAAGTCACTGTCACCGACACCGCCGCAATGACGTAGTGATCTGTGGCGTCGACTTATGTGCTGGGCGTCAGTTTAAGTCAGTTTCACCTCTCTCTAGTCACTGGCAATTACATATGCCCCCCCAGGAAAGGAATTCTCAAACATCGCCTTATGGAGTCGGTATGAAATTTTAAATTGCTGCAGAAACATGGACCACCTTGGACTGTAATGTGTAATGTTAGAATAAAACTTATTCGCTATGTAAAAAACACACAACAATGTGTATGATTCAAGAGAAATTCCAGTCTTGCAGATAATTTACAAACCCTAAAAGTTCACTGTTCCCGTCTCAGAGCAAGATATTATGTCAAATTTGATCGGAGTGCAGTGAATATTCCCGTAAACTGAAACCCAACCTTCACGATAAGATTTCTTTAACTTTCTGCCCCTAAAAGACAATAAATGTTATCTATCTTCAACGTTAGAGCGAAAAAGATAAATTCAAATTCAATATTCACCGACGACGGAACTGTCAATAGCATAAATTTCTGACAGTACTTCTACAGAGATTAAGAAAGAAAGAGCAAAGGAAAGGAGGCCTGCCGACAATCAGAAAGGATCAGTGGAATAAAACAAGTGAATGCAGGCTGTCGATCAGAAGAAATAATTACGAAAAGTGTTTAACAAGTTGGAGGATAAATGTGTGTAATAAACGATTGTATATAAAATCATCTCATTGTATTTTTTTTGTATCTGCTACGTTTCCAAGACGTTAACAGATGATATCAAATATCAGAGCTCGTGCTGTCAGTAATTTGATACGATATTTGCCAACCGACAACCAAAATTTCAACTTATCTCGAAAATACAGCAGCAAATTGCTTGTGCGTTTTACCGAATTGTGACGATTGAATGGCGTAGTTGGTTTAGTGGCTCCCTTTGGCTAGTGGGGTCCTCGGTTCGAACCCCTAGTGAAAGCAAAGTTAATATGTACATTACCTGGTTTGCAGTTAGCATTTACCGTCGGGATCAAATTAAAAAAATCAAATTAAATAAACTATCACTGGTGGCGTAGTAAGTTAGTGCGTCGACTCCTACGCAGAGGGTGCCAGGTTCGAATCCCCAATCTAACAACGTTCATAATTCGCCGTCTTCCACCTCTTTCGAGTCACTGACAATGCTCAAGGGTTATTCCTGTCTAGAAAAAGCTTCTCAACTTTGCCGTTCGGAGTCGGCAGAAAACTGTAGGTTCCTTCCACTCGTGAAAGAACAATAGCACGCACAACACAAGTGGTTGCTGAGAAGCTAGGCCCAGGTCCGCCTCGGACAGTCGCGCCACCAATATTATTATTATTATCACTGGAGTAGTGAATCAATGGTAGTGATATGAATGTGAGTATCACAATGCATCACTATGGCATAATTGTACTGGTGAATTCACTAACCTACCTAACCTAACCTACCGAATAAATAAAATAAGACATTACCATAAGCAAAGAATGTTTAGCTTACTATAAACTAGGAGCAAGGACTTGAGATGGAAGAGAGAGTCACAACAGAGAGAAACCACTTATCCTCCAGATTTCCTAGACACGATCTGATAAATATCTTATTCTTGAATGGCGGTTGGAGTTGGTCATATAAGCAATTATACTTCAACTCGAAAATCATATTCCATTCTACTAAAACTTGTTCGTGAACCGGATGCACGATCATAAACTCACTGTTGTTCCATAAGCAAACAGTTAGTTATGATAACATGAAATGAATGCTTCTGTATTTGAGTATTATAAATGTACGTAAATATAAAATTCTAGTGTCGTGAATAAAAATGAATACATAAGTAAGCTTCGTATTTCATGAAATAAATGCATCTGTGTAGTATTTGAATGATGTATATTTCTAAAATACATGAAATAAACGCGATATCCTGATCAGATGAATTTAGAAAAGCCTGCTCTATGTTTCTCGAAAGTAGATGGCATGTGCCTTGGAAATAATGGGTTTTCCCAAATTAACGCAAGATTTGAATTTGTAGTCATTTGCTCAGAAAGCTTTTGTCGACACTGAAAACAAAACCTATTTGACAGCTGATTGACAGAGTTTAGCACACGATACAACAACGAATTTTCATTATTCAACAATATTCCAAAAATGGTGAGAGTTTCGTACAAAATATGGTCGAAATATTGTTTTAACTTCGTCAACTGTAAAGAGATTTATTGAACAATTAAGGGAGACTGGATAAGTTGATAGTCCAAAAATAAGCGGACTTAGGGCTGGAGCAAGCATTGGACTACACTTTTTCTTTTTAAATGAGACGGTTCAGCAGTGGCTGTTACTAATGCTCGACTGCCAAAATTGGATGATATTGATGTGGATAATATGTGGTTTCAACAACAGGGTGTCACATTCCATCCAACCCGTGAAACAATTCAATTACGGCGAGTGCTATTGCCTGGTTACTACCTCGTTTCCGTTACCAGACTTGGCTCCAAACGATTATATGATTTAACGCATTTAGATATATTTTTATGGGGTTATTCGAAGTCAAAGGATATACCTTTACCGTCAGCAAATTCTACAACCATGCATTGCAGGAGGAAATTATATACTGCATCAGCGAAAGTCGCCACCATTTATGCAGAATATAAATGCAAAATTTCCAGCAGATATAGAGCGTGTGTGTTGTATCGACGAAAAGAAGGACCTTTCTAAATTATTCAATAATTTAGACTATCAAATAACTAGTGCTTTCGAAAGCAGAACTTACGGCTATTTGTAAGTTTAATTCCTTGGTTAAACATTGCTATAAATACACTCACTAATTTTATTTATTTGATTTATTTATTTCTAATATCTATCGCTGTATTTCAAGAATCCTATGTTCAGTGTAAATGGACACTGGCGGTACCAAAAAATGTGTCTGCTTATGAGAGGCCGGTTATGAGAAAAAATATCTTGACAAACTCGAACAAGAAAACCTCAAAAAAAGGCAATTCTTAAGACTACCTTATCACCTTTCACCTCTTAAGGCAAATATTTTATCAGGAAGAGCACGAAAAAAAAGTGCAATCTCATCCGCATTGTAAATGTCTTGAGAATCGTAGCCATCCACTAGATCAAGGACTTTTTCAGGGAAGCTTATGACATCGGTCTGGTCAACATTTGCAGGTTTCCCAGAAGTTGTCCGAAATGCTTCTTGAATCGCTCTACTAAGCCAGATCATTTCTTTGGATTTTATAAGGGTTGATAGGGAGTTATTTTTACTATTTATGCGCTGTAAGCAACCAATCATAGTCTGTCAATATTAAGACCTTCGGTTTTTAAAAAAAAACTTAAAATCATGCGTACACCTACACACAAACTTATGTATTGTGGAAAGGGAATTACAGTCGGATAGTCGATGGCCGGCGCAGACTACTACGTTTACATTCATTAACTATTTTTAAAATTTTTGCTAGATAACAAGGACAAAGCATCAAGAAAAGGAAAACAAAGTGAAGTACGCCTTTTGATTTGTCCTTTTGAGATGGAGTGAAAATTGAGTGAAAATTGATTGGAGTGAAAATCATGTAAGTAATTCCGTTCCGTGAAATTTGTCCGGTTATGAGAAGTGTTCGCTTACGAGGGGTTTCCACTAGGCAAGAGTACACTGTTGCGGACTTGTCTTCGTTCGTTGGTTCTACTCTGGATGGTGTTCTATGCTTGTGGTTCTTTGTTCAATCATGGACACGAGCAACTTTCATAATTCACAGCTCCTCCTCTTTCGAGTCAAAATGCTCAATTTTCTGATGTACATAGGAGGAGAATCCGAAAATGAATTTTGGAACCTAAATAGTACAAGGAGTGCTGACCCTAGTTGGAGACGTCAACGCGGTGTATTAGGGTGTTTTCATAAACGTCAGACTGGGACTAGGAATGACTGTGTTATCCATGTTCATTAACGCAGTTAATTATCGTACTAACTTAGGTGAACTGCAGTACCTACTGTTCATAAACGTCGATATGTCATCGATTTCGGCCAGATTAATCAGACTGGCCAGATTCGAAGATGAAATGTGGAACTTTTTTACAAAAATAGTTATAATTTTTTCCTGTCAGTAGCAAATAGCCAATCATTTGTTTCACGGCCATATCTGACATTTATGAATGGTTAACGGTTGATGACAATCTTACCAAAGTAGACCTGTAGACTTTCTGCAGAGTGTATATGTTTAAAAATGTATGAGAATGGCGATGCGATTGTAGCGCAGATTTCTGACGTTTATGAAAACACCCATATTCACCATGCTCTCTGTATGGACGGTGGACTTTACTCATCTGTCTAACTAGTGACGTGTGAACCTAACTGGTGTTCTAACTAATAATAATAATATAATAATAATATGGATGGCGCGACAGTCCGAGGTGGACCTGGGCCTAGCTTCTCAGCAACCACTCGTGTTGTGCGTGCTATTGTTCTTGCACGACTGGAAGGGACCTACAGTTTAATGCCGACTCCGAACGGCGAATTTGAGAAGCTTTTTCTAGACAGGAATACTCTTTGAGCATTGTCAGTGACTCGAAAGAGGTGGATCCGTGAAATATGAAAGGTGGTAAATTCGGGTATCGAACCTGGCACCCTCTGCGTAGGAGTCGACGCACTTACCCACTACGCCACGGCGACCCACTGGTGTGCTAACTGGATGAGTTTAATTTACAATTTTTCCTCACGGAAAGCTATAATGTATAGGTGACACTATTGTAATAAATTAAATAATCAGAATGTATCGTACTGTAAAGTAAAACAAATCGCGCTACTGTTAAGATTTTCGTTAATTCTGCATTAAAGCAACGCCAAATAGGGTTGCAGTAGGCGACTTAAAGATATTCAAAACACACGAGATGAATCCATTTTCACAGTTGAGAAGAATGTAAACAAAGAAATATCGTCAGGACATACAACTTAAATATGTAGAGCCCATTGAAGATAATTTTCAGTACAACTTTGTCAATTGACAATATTGTCGCAATTTCGATTCGAACAATCTACGATGTTTCTTTGATTTGAGATAAAAAAATATGTACACCCACCACGTTTCAATGGTTGGTGATGTTTTTTTGGACTGGAGGAGTCAACGCTCACTCGCCTTTGCAAATGCTGTTGATCATTGTAGTAGAAACATAACAATCCGATCGTTTGGGCCTGAATTGCAAAATATTGATGGCATTTCCTGATGGTGAACACAAGAGTGTTTACAAGTTTCTAATCACACAGGAAACTCCCCAATTCGGTGCGACAATGTATATTAATCAGCTTGCGTAGAATTTACTTAAGAGGAAACAAGGGAAACCACTCCGTATTCTATCAATGAATCGGATGTTCACACGTCATTCTCACGCAACTTCTCGATGATTTCATGAACGCAATAAATACATAATTCAATTTTCTTAAATACATATTTGCTTACATGTTGAATACACTTTTGTTGCTGCGAAACGACAGCAAAGAAAACAGAACGTACTCTCTCTTCACTCTTATCCACAATGTCAATAACTCACTTATCTCGCGATTATTTCGTTTTTCTCTTCTAAATTGACAAACTCTACACATCCACGGTCAATCCAATTGTTTCGTTGACAATAATTTTCAAATCAAACTTGGAAGAGTAAATGAAGTGACATTCGTGCGTAAATATGTTTTGTTTTTTGTTTCTCACATTTCCTCACTGTACGTCCGATGCATTCAATATTTCATTTCGGATCAAATAATAATTTATGCATATTTTTCGATTTAAATCGGAGCACTTTTTCACTTTTGGAATAATTTTTCACTTGATACACTAATTAAAAAGTTACAAGCAAAATCACAGTCGTATAGGTACGCGGAGAGTTCATTTTGCATTTATTAATGAGTTTCCTGCTTAAGAAGCCCGCTTTCGGTTTGACAATCAGTTTACAAGGGCCTACATCATTGTGAGCGCCACTTGAGTTTGCAACTGCTCGCCGAATTCTAACTCACTGTACTTGCAGGGATCCAACAGCACACTTTTAACACAAATCAGGTGATGGGAATGAGCGATGATTGAAATTCATGTACCATTGATGCATTCTGTAATCGAATCACTTGTTAATACAGAAGAAAATATACAATTTCAATTATTGTTATACGGGCAGGCGGAGCGGCGCGACCGACCGTAGAGCGTTAGCGAATCGTTTGGATTATATAATGCATTTGACAATTTTCGGTTGGTTTGCGACCAGTCGACGGAATCTTTGAATTTAAAACTAAGCTTAGGTCTATTGAAAATTGAATGTGCTGTGATTGCGTGAATTTTGAGGGTAATTAAAGCTGCTTAGTAGATCAACTAATGTGAGATATACAAATATCTTGAGAGCATCTTAACTCGCGACTAACTAAGCGGCAACGATTTGCATCATTTCAATCCGTAAAAATTGTAAGATGAGCCTTCGCTGCTAATTCCATACGTATGCATACACACATCGGTACTTGTTGATTGTACATGGGAAAATCAGTGGCACACAAACTTTTGTTGGCGGGCATACCGGGGAGTGTGACAAAGAATGTTCTTTGGTAGAATTTTGGAGGAAGGCTTATGGAATAAGTGGATATGAGCGCAGCTTCTACGGAAAATTCACGTGCAATTGTTCTCTCAAGCCTCGAAGGGACCTGCAGTTTTATGCCGACTACGAACGGTGAAGACTCTCTGTGCAGAGTCAGTGATTTGAGAGACAATCCAATTTTTGGTTTTATATCTGTCCGGCACTGTAAAGGTAATAAGAGACAATGTATCCTCAAATCCTCTTGCCGAAGACCTCAATCACTGGGTGCGTTCTTACCAAAATCGTACTCCGATGACGAGCGTGCACATGTTGGCCAGTCCATAAATTGGAAACAGAACTTAAGAAAGTGTTGACCAAAACAAGAGAAAACACAACGATCTCAGCGGACAGGTTCCTTTTGCAAGTTAATTTCTCGATCAAAGCGAATAACACATCTTTTTGTCTCCATAGGATGAAAGTTATACGAAATACCGGTTATTATAAAATTTAACTCAATTGCTCGTGGTACACGCTTCACTCCAATGAATGTGTATTGTATCGCCAAAGCGGCGGTAAAGAAAACTTCACCACTTCTTCACCACTGAACAGTGCTACTTAAAAAGAACAAATTTATTTATAAAAGAAAATGCATACATACACAAAGAGAAGAATACGAACCATCCCAACTAATATTAAACGAATACTGTCCGGAATTCTATCAATCATACAACGATTTAGCGACAAAGTAAAATTATGTTTTTTATTTCGTCTTCTTCATTCTGTTTTGATTATGGACGTGTGTGGGGGAGGTCCGCTTCACCATCCCTACCGGTAGTTGAAGTAATTTGAAAGATGTGCGTTCGGGAATACACACAGCCCAAAAGAAACGTAGAATTATGAACGGACTATGTGCTGGACTATTTTCGTTTTTTTTTAGTTAGTTAGTTTGCATTTGCTTAGATGCTGCACTCTGGGATCTTACTATGAGGGGAAGTTGGAATCATTGGTGGTTTTGTGGTTGAGAAGCGTAGTACACCCACACAGTGAACGTTGACGATCGAATTTCTCACTTGAACTTACGCTCGTTATGTCGTGAGGTTTCATGAGCGGTATATGCATGTATAGATGTCTAAACTGGATCAGCTGCTGTGATTGATGACAAGTGAAACCATTATGAGCGCAGTGCAGTCAGTGGAGTATGCGGGCTTCGATCTTTGCGCAGAGAGGCGCCTAAAATGAAATCGATCGACATCACATGAGCCACGGAAATGAAGCGTTCATAACAAGTGAAGGTTGTTATCTCAGTCTACCACGTTGTCGGGTTATTTTTCCTTTTTTTCTTTTGTTACCCCAAGACAAGATAATGGAATTGATTATTTATTGTTGATTAATAGTAGATTGCATTTTTGGAAATTAAATCGGTAACCTAGATTTTATCTTACATGTCAGTATCTTAAATACACACGCCAATCGAAACATGTGTTTTCAACACGTTCTGCCTAATTAAGTGCTACTTCAAGATATCTTTCAATGATACGGATAAACAGTCCGCGAAATTAAAGTGAGCTCATCTTGATATAATACAAGAGTAGAAGAACAGCTGAAGGAAATCTTTTTTAAGAATTCAACACTAGTCAATATTTACTGTTAATTTGAAACACATTTTTTCAAATTATAGCTGCGTCTTTTTGCAAGCGTATATACGCTTAATTTATAAGTGCACAAAAAAACGATCATCGGCGCTTAATGATTCATCATAAAATTTTGGCAGCACCGACGACATTTATGACATTTGCTAAGCAGTCAGGGGTGTAGTCGTGGAAGGTGATGGTTGATCTTTGATGGCTACAATCTTATTTTTGTGACTGCGTAGCGTGACCATCACTTTAAAAGCAAAAACACTTTATTATAAAATAAAAAAAATGTTCATCAAATGAAAAGAATCTATTACGAAACCTAAACGGAATTTATAGCAGAGACACTCTGGGTATGCCAAAAATTGCATACTTATGGGTGCCAAAAGAATTGAACATGATCGAATATATCAACCAAACCAGCAGATGTAAGCCACATACATCAACCTAAGCAATGAATAAATGAATTCAGGAATGAACACACAGAAAATAATGATTGGAGGAATTGTTTTTATCCGCGCTTATTTCTTAAGCGGCGATAGATATGATGAGTAACTTAAGCGGATATAGGATTTGTTGTTTGTGTATTTTACATGCAAATTGAAAATAAAGCGTATATACGCTTGCAAAAAATCGCAGATAATATAATCGTCTCGATTCCGTTAAATGTTTGTCGCCAGAGGACGCTGAAGGTTTTTATGTCGAAAAAATTACATGAACAATTAAGGTTCTTCGCACCAGTGTTGAGACACTTCCACTGTTATTTCCGAATTATTCGATTGTGCAACCTCTTGCTATAAATTATTTCAGATTTTTCTTGCAAAATGTCTGACTATGAGCGATTCTGCAAACAGCTTGAACGCAAACCGAAATTAATTGCCCGAAATCTCGGGAGAAGATCCAGATCATTCACGAAGCCAGACTGAAAGTGATTCAGAAGATTACAACAATGATTCTGATTTCATCAATTTATTTTACACTCTCGACCACATGGTGGCACTCATCGGTGTAAACGCAGGACCAAACGATGTCCACTATCGTTGCCTTCTGATCTGCTCTCGGAATGGAACAAGAATAAGAAAAGTTTCCGCCGATCATTGTTTTTGTTGAACTTACGCTTATTTTTATTTTGACTATACAATCGGCTCTATAAAACATTGTGTCAAATTGACACCAAACATCATATTATCTAATATAAAACTAACTAAACATGGAAGAGAGTTAATTCTACAAGATTCCATAATAAAAAGAAGTAATGATTTAGTTTTTAATGTTTTTAATATTAATTTAATATTTAATTTTTTTAATATAATAAATTTAATTCTTGTGTTTAAATAACATTCTGAGATATATATAAAATTAAATAAATTTCATTTCTAGGGTAGAAGTTTCAGCAGAAAATTGTCTTCAGATTTTTCATATCTCTACACCCTGATTATTAAAACACGGTTTAAGATTGCTGTCCCACCAGCTTCCAAATTAAAAAAGAGGTTATGACTGAATGGCGCAGTTGGTAGAGTGCATGCCTCAGGGTTAGCTGGGACCCCGGTTCGAACCCCAATGAAAGCAAAGTTAATACGCTTTTATCTGGTTTTCGAATCTGGTCCAGTCGCCATTTGCCGTTGGGATCAAATTAACAGCGTGACTGGAGTAGTCGATCAGTAGTAGTAGTCTGACTATGGGTAACACAATGGATTAATATGGTCTAAGTGTGTTGGTGAATGCACTAGCAGCCCCGCTACCTACCCTCACCTAAGAGAGAGGTTGGTCTGATATTTTACTCCTCGGGATATTTGCATACATTGGAATTTTATTTTAAAGTTCCACTCAATATGAACGATGATCGACGAGAATTCCGTCCACCCGGCTTAGACGAGGTCAAGATAACAATATCAAGACTGAAGTCTAACACAACTGCCGGTGCAGATGGACTGCCCGCAGAAATCTTTGAGGCAGCTGGAGATGATCTGGTTGGGCCCATACACCATCTAAAATATGGTCGGAGGAAAGCATGCCCGACGAGTGGAATCTCAGTACCGTTTGCCCGATCCACAAGAAAGGAGACCCCTTTAACTGCGCCAACTATAGAGGGATAAGTCTCCTAAACATAGCATACAAGATATTGTCTGCCATTTTGTGTACTCGCCTGAAATCGTTTGTAAATAACCTGAACCATATCAGTGTGGCTTCGGGCCAGGGAAGTCCACCATCGACCAGATTTTCACATTACGGCAGATCCTGGATAAGATACAAGAAATGCAAATCGACACCCACCACCTTTTTGTCGATTTCAAGGCCGCATATGACAGCGTGCATAGGGACGAGCTATACAACGCCATGTCTAGTTTTGACATTCCTGCCAAACTCGTCACGTTGTGCAGGATGACGATGGCGCATTCTTGCTGCTCCATTAAGGTCGGTAACGAGCTCACCGAGACCTTCAATGTCAAAAAAGGTTTTAGACAAGGTGACCCGCCGTCATATGACTTCTTTAACATCATTCCGGAGAAGATCGTGCAAGCCTCACACGCCAACACTAGAGGCACGATGTTCCAGAAGTCCGTACAACTGCTAGCATACGCGGATGACATTGAAGTGATTGGCAGAACACAGCGAGCCGTCAATGAGGCGTTTGCTGGCATTGAGGAGGAAGCGGCTAAAATGAGTCTAGCGGTGAAAGAAGCCAAAACGAAGTATATGCTGTCATCAAGAAAGAAGGCACAACAACGGCGACTTGGCCAAAACAACACCATAGGCAGCTATAACTTCGAGGTAGTCAAGGACTTCGTCTACCCCGGCTCTCTACCCCCCCTACCACGCAGAGTAACTCCTGCCAATCGCTGTTTCTATGGGCTCACGAGGCAATTGAGTAGTAGAGCCATCTATCGAAGGACCAAGCTGACTTTATACAAGACCTTGATCATCCCAGTCCTGCTGTACGGCGTGGAGGCATGGACAATCTCAAAAGCGGATGAGGAAGTCCTTGGTCTCTTCGAGAGAAATTCTGTGCGTGCGATCTTTGGTCCTGTTTGCCTTGACGGTTTCTGAAGGAGAAGAATCAACCACGAGCTGTACAGCGACATGCGTCTAGTCAGGCGTCTTCGGATCCAACGCCTAAGATGGCTAGGCCATGTAGAGCGTATGGACAACTCAGCTCCGGCCCGAAGAGTCTTTGACTCCGAACCAGTGGGACAACGTAACAGAGGGCGCTCGCGTTTAAAGTGGCGTACCCAGAAGGAGAAGGACCTCAACCAACTTGGCGTGCGACACTGGAGACAGTTAGCCAGAGACCGTGCTAGCTGGAGAGGCTTGTTGGTTGAGGCCCAGGTCCACCCCAGATTGTAGAAGAAGGAATTTTATTTCTAAGCGAAAATGAGAAACCCAGTACACTCAGTGACAGTTATTTTTGTGCTAGGGGGAGCATGTATTACCATCGTGACCTTTTAAATTAATTTTACTTTCGCCCGACCAAAGGATAATTCGCAATAGTCGGTCATCGCTGAATCAGACTTCTCTTTCGAGCGTCTTGAGAGAACCTATTATTTGGAAGGGAAAGGTATATTAATGTGACTCACATAATTTTCAGATCATTTATTCGTCCGAGTCTGATCGTCTGCTTATGCTGCTCTCCATCTTTGACAGTCTCTGGTAACCTTCTCCTAGTCATCATCCCACGTTATACAAACCATCACTCTTAAATAGGAGATTAGAAAAAAATATTAAATCCATGCTATTACCCTATACTGACGGAATAATTAACTTGTTTTTCAAATAAGACACCACAAAAAAACATGATTTACGCGAACCACCCTCATAAGATTTTTTCCATGCTCTCGCTGATCCTTTCCTCTTCAAAGACGATTTTCTCTTCTCTTGGTGCACATAATGAGCGAATTAGTGAACTCCAGATTCAACTCACGTGCCAACATAAAACTCTTGATAAATTAACAAAGTAAATGGGGCATCATCCCGTTATTGCACTGCCATCTCTTACCAATTTTCTTCTGTCGGAACACGTAAGTCCTAAGTGGTCTCGGTTCATGTCGACCAAGTGACGTGAGGTAAAATTGCTTCACCATCCCTTTTCGGTGATTGGATTTTGAATCTAATTTAGATTTAGGTGCAATTTATTTCTTCGCCTATCTCAATAAACCGCTGTCGGTCACTATTGTCCTCCCGCCCAAGTTTGCATGTGGATGTGCGCGGGAGCTTTCTGCGTACACACAAAAGAACGATATGCGAACATTAAAGGTAATTTTTGAGAAAATCCCCCATCTTCATGGCGTGTCTCGGCGATCGAAAGATTTATGATAGCGCAATATAACAAATTTATGACACACTATGCATATTCAAAAATTTTGATATACCTACGCATAGTCGGTGTGTACGTTTCATAGAAGAACGAAAATTAGCTCCTTTTCAAAGACATGGCAATGACACTGACTGCTGGGCGTGGGGAAGTGTCTGAAGCTTTGCAGAAGCAATGAAACCAGAGGGTGGAGCATAAGGCGAATCCTTTTTCGAAATTAGTTTAAGAAAAGGCTTTTAAGCGAGAAAACTTTTCTTGGTTCTTAAGAGCATTTTGCGAACGAACTTTATCGATAGTTTTTAATAAGGAAAATCATCAGTGGATTGGGGGTGGCCACTGGGAATGGTTTAGTTTGCTGGCGCTCTGCACTGCAAATTTATCGGTAGAATATTTGAGCGGGGATGCACAGGGAGATGTTAATTGAGGTCCTCATCGACATTTTGAAAATTATTTTCAAATTTTAAGGATGTGAAAATATTATTATTATTTTCGGAAGAGAAGTAGACTGAGTTGAAACTCAACCTAATTAAAAGTTGATGTTGACTTGAATAGTATGAATTCAACTTGGGCTTATACATACCTATGTACACGTCCTGATGCTTCCGTGGACATTTTATTTTATGTTAAAACCGTTTGGTGGGTGTGTCCTATTTTTGTATTTTTGATTATTATTAGAATGAACTAAAAAGAAGGCAGAAGAACTAGAGCCTGCCAATTAACTACTTGTTTTTATTTTTCATATTCCCTTTTCCGAAGTATTTTATTTGCAAACATGAAAATTATAATTTATATTTTAATGTGTATGACATTCTTCAAGTAGTAGGGCAGGTATTTTTACTAGTTTCTCTCTACATGGCCTAGCCATCTACTAGTTTTATTTTCTTATAATTTGCGAGCGTGGATTGCTAATACCCTTATGTGTCCGGGGTCAAGACACAGCACGGGCCGAACATATAGGAGGACAAAGTGCACCCTGTGCACATTGGTCTGAAATATCTGCGCCTTGTAGTCTGTGGGAAATATTAGGCTGGGAAGAGCATTCCATATTCGTGCAGTGCGGCTGAAGAACGAGTCTCTGAATTTAACTGTGCGTCCGAAAGTAGGCTTAAGGGTATACTGATGGGCATTCCTGGCGAGACGGGTATTGCGTGTGAATGCATGGAGAAGAGAAATGCAGTTGGCTATCTCACTTGAGCATCGTTTATTGAAATAAAGATAAAACACGGACAAAGAAGAGACGGTGCGTCGATGTTCGAGCGAGTCTAATGACTCTGCGATATTATTGTCTCCTATAAGTTTAATCGCTCGCTTTTGGATTCTATCAAGTAGGTGCAGTGTGGTCTTGGGGGCACCAGACCAGATATGAGCGTTATACTCAAGCTTGGGGCGGATGTACGCCTTATAAATTAAAGCTAAATCCGAAGGGGTGAAATATTTCTTGCATCGATTAAGGAAACATAAGCATTTCGCAGCATTTTTGGTGATCTCAAATATGTGATCGTTCCAACTAAGTGTTGTGTTGATACACATACCGAGGATGGAAAGTATTCCGGTTTCATCGACACAAGCGCCATTCATGGGTAATGGCTGATTATCAAGGGTTCGCTTGAGTGACAGCAGACAGCATTGAGTTTTTGAAGCATTGAATTCCACTCTATTGCTTTTTCCCCAGTTAATTATGCTGTCAAGATCGGAATTCAATGTGCTTAACATACGCTGCCGTTCCAATTCTACGGCCGAAGGGCGGCGTCGGTGGTCTTGGAACGAATATGAAAAGCAGAGGGTCTGTCATCAGCGAAGGAATGGATTGGATTAGAAGTAGCAGACAAGAGATCATTTATAAAAATGAGAAAGAGTGTCGGAGACAGAACTGAGTCTTGGGGGACACCAGCATTTATTTGGTGGATATCAGAATTGAACCCATCCAAAACAACTTGAATTGAACGGTTCGAAAGGTAATTTCTAATCCATAGAAGAAGAGATTCATCGATACCATAGGCACGCATTTTCGACAAGAGAGCTTGATGCCAAACTCTGTCAAATGCTTTAGAAATATCAAGCGCAACGATCTTGCTAAGTTGTCTAATATACTGAATAAGAAATTATACAGAACAATATACAGCAAGTCCACGATTCGAGTTCGTGAATTCCACTTTCTAATATTTTGAAGGAATTCAGAGGCCTTGTTTGACCAGGTTTTCAATCACCAGTGAAAAATCCACAGAACTTATGAGTCGCATGTTGCACTCGAATTCGTCTTTACTGAAATGTTCTTATTGGATATATTTCTAATCCATAGAATATGGATTCCCGATGTACCCGAATCCATAATTTCCAATTTACGAATGTACCCCATTAATTCGACTCTTAATTTATTTTAATTCCTAGTATCGGTCAGTCGCATTTTACACATACGTCTCTGCTGTTTTGCGATCAACAAATTATCAGACGACTATAATATTATGTAGTATACCTTCGTCACACGGAATTTCTGCAGGCGGCGAATCGGATTTTAAGATACAAATCATACAGTAAGGTACACTATTTCAATGAGCTTTGGTATTAACTTCTAGTTGCCTTTATATGAAATTCAACTGCATTCTAAATTATATAATAATAATATATAATATGGGTGGCGCCACAGCCCATAGGGTCAGGGCCTAGCGTCTCAGCAACCACTCGTGTTGTGCGTGCTATTGTTCTCTCACGCGTGGAAGAGACCTGCAGTTTAATGCCTACTCCGAACGGCGAAGTTGAGAAGCTTTTTCTAGACAGGAAATACTCTTTGAGCATTGTCGGTGACTCGAAAGAGGTGGAGCCGTGAAATATGAAAGGTGATAAGTGCGGGTATCGAACCTGGCACCCTCTGCGTAGAAGTCGACGCACTAACCCACTACGCCACGGCGACACACTACCATTCTAAATTATGTGTGGATGAAATAGGTTTCCCAGTAATTCGAAGCGACTTGATTGAAATTATCTGGAATAGTGACTGATTCTGTATTATTGAAGTTTTTTTTAGATTATTTATTCATAACTTATTAATATTTTTTTATATAACTTATTAATTAATTATTTAATTTTATTAACTTATTAATCCTTCGTTACCAGTTCAAGAAATAACTATGTGACATTTTATATTTTTATTCAAATAAAATAATGTCAACTGCCTCTTCGTTGATTGTGACCCTATTAACTCATATTAAGTGTAGAAAGAAAAGATGTAAAAGAAAAAACTATAAGAAGAAGAAAGATACTCGCAGCTTACACCAGAATCTAAGATAAAATGTAGTCTGGTTCTATTGTAATTTTAATTTAATAACCACTGTTTTAAGAGTATTTTTCAAATATTTTGGATTTGTGATTGTCACAGAAAGCTATGGCATCGTGGCATCCATGTCAAGAATTTCATTCTCATTGCTGACTACTCTCATTACCAAAAGTGAACAATGGTGCCTGGGTTCTTAACAAAAATTAGTTTCAGTTGAAGTTTTTAGTTTAAGTACATAACTATTTGCTTTAGAAAACTGAATGTATGTAGCGTTGTATTGTTTCGAGTATTTTTATTATTTTTTTTTTCAGTTTTTGCGTATGAAAATGAAATGAGCAATTTGTACACTCTTCAAAGAAATCACACACAAAATATTACAAGATGATGTAACACTCTTCCATTGGAATGTTGCAACTGACTACTGCTGATACCTAAGCTAGCACATCTCAATGTTCTGGGACGTGAAGACTGACAATCACATTGCCCAGTGTCCTGTAGGTGCCACAGTGTGGGAGTCCACAGTCGAATTGTCACGGGATATCATAATCTGTTTGAGTTAGAGAGAGAGTTTGACTTAGAAAGAGGTTTTTGTTTGGAAATTTGAAGGAAATGTGTGTAAAATATGGCGAGTTAGAAGCAGGGTCCACTGTATTTGGTTTGTGTCTATCACTAATCTAAATTTATATCGAGCGGTTCTTTCTCATTAACTCTGTACGGTTACCCTTATTTTACGCACACTAAGGGTTGCCTGTGTTGGTCGCCGTGGCGTAGTGCGTCGACTCCTACGCAGAGGGTGCCAATTTCGATAACCGAATTTACTACCTTTGATAATTCACAGCTCCGCCTCTTTCGAGTCACTGGCAATGCTCAAAGAGCTTCTCAACTTCGCCGTTCATAGTCGGCATTAAACTGTAGGTCCCTTCCAACACGAGTGGTTGCTGAGAAGCTAGGCCCAGGTCCACCTCTGACTGTCGCGCCACACATATTATTATTATTATAAGGTTATCCTTCGTGTAACGACGAAGAAGATTTTTAAGCTGGCCTCGTCTCTAAGCTGTAGTCGCCTTAATCTTAAGATTTCTAAATTAAACTCGTGCACTTATTTGAAAGAAAACAATATTTTTATTTTGGGTATTTCATCTGCTGGTGTATGAAAAATTGAATATGGAGGTTCAACAATTAAAGAGAAATAACCAAAAATTCAAATTGCGCCTGTAGACGAAGGCTAACTGTGTACGGCTAATCAAAGCATGGGAATACAAGTTTGAGCATATTTTCCAGTTAACATTTTTTTAAAAGACATAACACCTGCAATTACACAAAATTGTTTGGTGTAGTGGGTAAATTGTTGAAGAGCTCTATAGAAACATTGTTTAAAAACTCTGTATGGCTAGCAAATTAATCAATTGTAAGGCTCGGGTATTTTAGAGTGATGGCCTTGGCGTTGCGGGTATGTGCGTCGAGCCCTACGCAAGTTAACCTCGCTGCCAGGTTTCGATTGACTTTCACGGTCCCACCTCTTTCGTTTCACTGACAAAGCTCAAAGAGTCTAGAAAAAAGCTTCTCAACTTTGCCGTTCGGAGTCGGCATAAAACTGGTAGGTCCCTTCCACTCGTGAAAGAACAATAGCATGCACAACACGAGTGGTTGCTGAGATTATTATTTTTAATTACTTGCCTCAATGTATTTATACTTCTGTAAAGTAAGTGTGTGAATATGAACGGGAGGTGCGAACAAACTTTCCCAAAATACTTTAGCCAGCTAGTTTTTTATTTACTTTGCAACATGTGTACGAATGATGGGCTCGTGGATATTGCCTGCTGTTTGATAATGAAAACAGCCATCAGTTCTCAATAACCATGCTAAACATCCTTTTCCACTTCCCCCAACCCACACGCCAAATATGATAGGTTTCCGCATTCAAAGGCTAAAGAGTAAATAATCTAATGATGCATTTTGCATAAATCGTCTCTGCCTCGCTCTGGCTCTCGATTGTTTATCACCAAAACCTTTTCTTTATTAAAATTCTGCCATTGTTCCATGACGGGAAAATAAATGATTCCACGGGCTGTCATCGAAAATCTTTGCCCACGTTAAGGTCTTAATTCAGATCATTAAAATAGAAGAGAACGAGAAAAATACCAGCAAACGTACAAACAAACGAATGAAGTGGGATTTCGAGTTGTTCCCCCAAAAGGATTTAATTGAAATTAAAATGAAATTATACGAAATACAGAAGAACATCACAAAACAAAACCAAATGAATACGCTTTCTTTCACCTCACCATAAAAGTGTACACAACAATAACAACAACAACTACATCAAAACAAAAATGTCGAAAGAAACACCGCAAAACGGAGAAAAATATCACTCACTACCACTGTCATTTCATTTTAATTCATTTTTATTTTTTTACTTCATGACAACTTATATACTAGACAAAAATGCTTAAAACTAGTTGGTTGAACAGTGTTAGTTACTTATTCTAACTTACTGACCCTAAGCGGGTACTCTAAGCTAAACTTAAACTTATTCTATGTCTTTCGACTTAATCTAACGTTATTTTGTAAAAAGAAAATTTTGACATGACTAATAAATAATAAGAAAAAAATTTAAAAACTTAATGACCGAACATATTTTTTTTAAAAGAAACTACAAGCTAACTTACATTCTACCTTAAAATAAAACTTACAAACTATCTTAAGCTAATCTACGTATATATACATATACACATTTGTATAGCTATATACACATGCGTATACGCATATATCCTTATATACATAATGCATATATATATCGTTATGCATATATATATATACATTCTTCCTTTTTTTTAATTCTTTTTTTTTTTTTTTATTTTTTTTTTTTTTTTTTTTATTTTATTTTTTTTTTTTTTTTTTTTTTTTTTTTCTTTTTTTTTTTTTTTTTACTTTTTTATAATAATTAACCTAAACAGCTTACCCACTACCTTACAACTACGCTAAAATATGTAAGTCGGCCATAGGTTACAGCTGATATAAAATCCGCTGCAAGACGTGGACCGACTACTCCCCGTGAGGGGGTCTGAATTACCCTTTCTAGCCGGGGTCTAAAGGGTTCGAAGCTGGAGTTCTCTCGCTCCCCAGCCACCAGAACTTTCGATGTTGCAAAGCAACATCCAGCACATCCCGCCTAGATACCGCCGTACTGAACCGGAGGAGACCCTCCTCAGCTCGTTGTGCGACGGAGCGGTCGTGGTTGAGTCGCCCATCCACAGTTGATCTGGCGATGTGATAGATGAGCGGTACCGCATTTATATTTTGTATCAGACCGTGCTTATCCAAATGGAGGAATGCTTCTGGGGGGACAAAGCCGTTGTGACGTACCCTTTCGTGGTATAGTGGGTTGGGGTAGTAAGCCCCAGAGATCAGATTGTTGACTGAGTTCATCGCTCTAGCAGTGTGACCTCGAACCAACTTCAACAGGAAATTGTCCACTCTTATCAGGTTTGCCCTGTTGTATAAGACCTCATTGGAATAGTATTTTATGTACTGGGACTCTGGAGTTCGATAAAGGCGAAGGCAAGCCCTAAGACAAGCCCTCTCGAACAACCGAATCTTTTCCATTAAGCTAGCACTCACGTTGAACCACACGGGACAGCCATAGGTGAGCATTGGCCGGATGAGAGCCATGTAGCAGATGACCTTCACCCTCGCATCGAGTTGGCTGTTGTAAAACAGTCTCTTTGTGAGGGCAAAAGCGCCTCGGGCCCTGGCCAGAGCAGCATCTACATGTTTATTAAAATATAGATACTGATCTAGCCAGATCCCCAGGTATCTGACTGCAGTCTTTTGCGCCAGTGGCTCCCCGTGTCTTCCAACGATTGAGAACTTTCGCCAATTCTTTTTCGTATCCGCCGAGGCCTTATACAACGGCGTCCTGAACAGAATGGTTTCCGACTTCTGGAAGTTGATACTCAACTTCCAGTCATCGCAACTTCTCATGAATGAATCGAAGTCACCCTGCGTGAGAGTAGTGATTTCCTCGATCTTTTTGCCTGATCTGTACACGATCAAGTCATCGGCATACGCAATTGCATGAGGAAGAGAACTTAAAAGATCGCTCAAGTAAATGTTGAACAAGATCGGCGAATTAACGGCACCCTGTTGGAGACCATTTTTAACTTGGAATACACCTGTCGAGGTCACGTTGCCATTCTTGACTACGAACCGTCTACCGGTAAGCATGTTACACAGTAGGTACAGCAGTGGTTTGCTAATGCCTAGCCGATTGAGCTTGTAGAAAAGTCCTTCTAACCATACGGTGTCAAAGGCCTTCTCCAGGTCAATCAAGCAGGCACCCGTACATTGTTTCTGGCTTTTGTTCCATTGGATATCCGACACCAGTTTCGACGCGGCATGAATAGTGTCATGCCCCGCTTTGAAACCGAATTGGTTATCCGGAATAATATGTTTGTCTTCAGTCCAGTTGATCAAGGCTCTATTGATCACCTTCTCGAATACCTTGCTGATGTTCGGAAGGAGACTAATTGACCGGAGGTTGCACGGATTCGAAGAATCTTTTCCTCGCTTGGATATGGGTTGCACAATCGCAGTTTTCCAATGCTCCGGATAATATGCATTATTCAGCGCATTGTTAAACAGGATTGTGTACATATTAACCACACCTAGAGGGAGATGCCTTAACACAATGTTCGAGATCTCGTCGATTCCAACAGACTTTTTCTTCTTGAGTGATTCGAAGACCGCTTTGAGCTCTGTCTTCGATATGAACGGGGGATGAACCCCTTCGTCGGCGATGGCATTGTCTGCCATGTTATCATCATTGAACACGACAAAGCCAGTGTTCTCAGATCGCCATTGTTGCATGTCTTCTCGAAGTTGAGAGTTGCTAGCCATTATGCGGTTCTCCAGGTCGTGATTCGGGCGCCCACTCTCGTTCACCTTGTACACTTCCTGAAAGACCGCGCCAAGTACCTCCATTTTTTCTTGCGGATCTTCGACCACAAAGAAATTATCATCGAGTACAGCGTTATCTGGATCTATACCTGCTGTAGTCAGTATGCGTTCATTGTCCGTCGTTCTGGGGAGCTTAAGACACGGAAGATCGCTATTCTTACTTCTAAAGAATTTGTTTATCTGTGGAAACATGCTCGGGTTGTTAGATCTAACAGCCCGAATCTTACTGTCCCAGTGCAAGTTAACCGAAATTCTATAATTTTGAGCAATCAACGTTTGTACATTCTTGATGAGCGATTTCAGGGTCCTAATTTCCTCGTCTCGTCTGTCAGTAAACCGTCTGTACAAGGTTTTTAATCTTGACAGGAGTCTACTTTTTCGTTGGTGGAGTGCGTCGATTGTCGCATTGCGGTACAAGTTTTCATTGTTTGTGCGTGTATACCGAGGTATAGTAATGTCCATCGTTCGTTTAATTGTCTCGTCCAATTGAATTAGATACATGTCAATCTCTTCGTTTGACAAGTTTCTATTGGACGGTATGTGGAGCGCATTCGAAGAGAGTGCTCTTGTCATTTGTCTGGAGAAGCGTGTCCATCGAGCCTTATTGTAATTGTAAGGGTACGTTTGAACAAACTCTCCTAACACCGCAATATCGTTGGGGATCTTGATTTCGGCACTGAGTCCGCAATGGTCACTGAGATACACGAAAGTGTTCAAACAGTTTACCGTTTGTGAGTTTGTGTCTGTCAGCTGCAGTCTTGCGTCTAACAGCAGTAGATCCAGATAAGAGCCGCTCCTGGGATAGGACGAGATCTCAGTTGCTTTCAAATCGAGTCTATACTCGACACTGTGTAAGCAAAACCAGCTGTAAAGCTGGTCCCCTCTATTGTTGGAAATTGTGTTTCCCCAATATCCATGTCGGGCATTAAAGTCCCCGGCCAGAATAAAGTAGTTTTCCTCCGAGTCCAGCCTCAGACATCGAAAGAGTGAATCGAGCTCTGATATCATTGTTCCGGAATGAGAAGAGCCGGAGGAGTAGACCGACACCGCATACAACTTCTTTCCACTACGGAGAGAAATGCATACGATGCAGGCCTCCAACCCCTGAAACCTCCGTACGTCACTGCTATATACTACCTTGTGTTCAATGTTATTTTTTATAAGAATCGCAACACCGCCTCCACCATTGGATTTGGGCCGGTCTCTTCTAATAATATTATATTTACTGTGCTCCAATTTGCCTCTCCGAGTTAGCTTAGTTTCGCTAATCAGCATCAGCTCTGGGCTTTGATCGTCCAACAATCTGTAGAGCTCGTTTTTTCGATCGATCCCTGTCAATGAATTTGCATTCACTGCAAGGATCTTATAAGCACATCCCGTTTGCGCAGCCATTAAGATTGTTGACGTGCTGGATTCTGCAGGAGCGCCAGAATTTGGCCAACCTGCTCCTCTAACCGATCCATACGCATTTCGATGGATGTTTTCCAATCGAGCGCTGGATCGTGTGCTCTTGGCACTAAGACTGGCGGCACTACCTTTGGTAGCTCCTTTTCCGTGCTCCTCTGACTAGACGCCATTTGGGCGTAAGTCACTTGAGGGGTGACGGTTATGGCTGCCCCGAGTGGATTTTTCACTGGGGGCTGCTTCTGCAGAATCATTTGTTTCTTCCGCTCTTGGAACTTAGGGCAACCCCGATAGTTAGCGGTGTGCCCCGCGTTCCCGCAGAGTACGCACATTAACTGACTTTTGTCAGTTGTTCCTTCTTTCCCCAGCGGGCAGTCCTCCGCCTTGTGGTTTTTGCTGCACTTCACGCATCGAGGCCGCATTTGGCAGTTCGACGCGGCGTGCCCGAACCTTTGGCAGCGAGCGCATTGGAGAATGCCGTCGCTCCTTATTATGCTGTCCCAGATGCAATTTAGGTAATCTAAGAACTTGATTTTCTTTAGATTTCCCGGTTTGCTTGTGGGAGAAACCTGTACAATATAAAAGGGTAGTTTCCGCCCTTCTCTCTTTGCCTTCGCTGTGGTGAAAGGCTTAACCCCGACGATCTCGACACCGTCGCACACTTGCTCTTTGAGCATTTGGAAAACCTTCTCCGCCTCAATCGGCGTGGGAAGCTTTAATAGCATCGTATGGCACTTTTCTGTTTTTGGGGTGTAGTGGAAGAACTCCAACCTCGAAATCTTTAAATATTCTACCATTTTATTATGTTGTTCCACCGTCTTACAGTGGATTGAATATTTCTCAAATCCTTTGTTTTTTTTAATGATAAAATTACCACTACCTATGGCCTCTTTACATACCTTAGCGGTCTGCTCCACATTTGCCTTGTAAATGTTAATGGGTGGCACCTGTTCCTTTTTTTGTGGCCGCTGCTGTTGCTGATGAGCTGATGGCTGCTGCTGGACTGCAGACTTTTGATGCTGTTGCAGAGCTGGCTGTTGTTGGACGGCTGATCTTGGCTGCTGCTTCCGCGTCTGCTGAGTTGGTGATTGTTGTTGCGCTGTTGGCTGCTGCTGCGTAGCAGTTTGTTGTTGTTGCTGCGCTGCTGCCAGCTGTTGTTGCTGGGTTTCTGGCAGCTGTTGTTGCTGGGCTGCGGGCTGTTTTTGTTTCTGCCCTGCAGTTTTCTTTTTTTTTTGAACACACTGTTGTTGCTTGCTTTGTTGTTGTTGTTGTTGGGCCTCTTTCTGCCGGTCCAATGCTTGCCTGGCGAGAGTCATTTCCCGCAACACTCTAATTTCTTGGAGGAGACAATTAAGTTTCTCCTCCATATTCTGCACCTCGTTTTCTTTGGAGCGAAGTACTCGTTCTACTTCGTCCTCTGTATCCGATGCCAACGATTCGAAGCTGTTGCTGCTGATAGCAAACAGACCTTCTCCTCCGTCGGACACGTAGTGTACCTCCTCATCCTCCTCGGTTTCGGCTGCATTTGCCTGGGGTGTCGCCGCCGCATCACTCGTCTCTTCTCCCTGCAGCCCTTCGGGAGACTCCTTGGTGTTGCGGCGTTTCGCACTTTTTGGAGTTGTTTTTTTTCTCCTCCTCTTCGTTGTGCCTTCTTGTGGCACCGTTGACTGGTGGCCTGATTCTGCCACCGGTTGTTGTTGTTCGTTGTCCGCTTCTAAGAGCGCGGACCGCTCTTGGGATTCCATTTTCCCCCTCTTACTCACTTGTCAAGTTTTTTGACCTTACTTAATTAGAAAAAAAAAAAAAAGTACTTTTACGTCCCACACTAGGGCTCGAACCTGCGACCTGCGGAGCCAAGGGTACTGAATCTTTTTTTTTTTTTTTTTTTTTTTTTTTTTTAACGCAATTTTATTTAATTCAATTTTATATTTCTTACTTGCTAGACAAAATTACTTAAAACTAGCTTAACTAACTTAAGAATTACAATTGTTCTTAATACTAACCTACTGACCCTATGCGGGTACTCTAAGCTAATCTAATCTATGTTATAAATGTGCCTTTCGGCTTAATCTACGTTTTTTTTTTTTTAGTCTTTAGTGACAATCTTTTATTTATTTATTGCTTTGCCAAGAAAACTTATAAAAAACTTGGCTAAACCTAACTACTTAACCTACCTTATACTAACTTACCCTAAAATAAAACTTAATACTATCTTAACTATGTCCGTAACAGTACGGACACGTGCACCAGGGCGTATATGTCGTGTATATGCATAACATATATAATTTATACGCCGTGATGCACCTTTTTTTTTGTTTTTGTTTCATGTATATATTTCTTTTTTTTTTGGATTTTATGTTTTATTATTTTTTTTGGTTTTTTGTTTTATTACTTTTTTTTTTTTTTTTTTTTTTTTTTTTTTTCTTAAAGCTACCTTAAAAACTATGTAAGCTGGCCACTATGGTCAACTACCTGATCCTGTGGAAAAGCTAGCGGTGGCGGAGGCTGGTTTTGGTGTAACCACCAGTAAAATTGCCGTTCTTTGGCAGACTCTTTCCTATCTCGAGCGGGGATCGCTCTACTGAACCGGAGGAGATCCTCGTGGGTGCGAACGACATCCGGTTCGTATTGAAGTCGCCTATCCACTGTTCGGCGTACGACATGGAAGATGATAGGACATCCTTGTGGATCCTGTATTAGGCCAATTGTGTCTAGATAGAGGAATGCTTCGGGAGGAATAAAGCCGTTAAGGCGCACCCTTTCATGGTACATACAATTGGGGTAGTAAGCCCCAAAGATCAGACTGTTGGACGAGGTCATAGCTCGTGCAGTGTGCCTTCTGATTAGTTTAATTATAAAATTATCTACCCTATTCACGTTTGCCTCGTTGTACAGGACCTCGTTAGGGTAGTACTTCTTGTACTCAGACTCGGGTGTGCGATACAGACGGAGACAGCTCCTAAGACACTGCCTCTCGAACACCCTCATCTTTTCCATCTGGGAAGGACTCACGTTGAACCACAATGGACAACCGTACACCATAATAGGCCGTACTAGGGCCATGTAGCAGATTACCTTCACTCTGGTATCAAGTTGGCTGCTGAAAAACAACCTTCTTGCCGCAGCAAAGGCTTTTCTGGCTTTCGTCAGAGCAATATCTATATGTTTGTCAAAATACAGATATTGATCCAGCCAAATGCCTAGATATCTAACTACACTTTTTACAGCTAACGGCCGACCATGCGGGTCAACTATGCCGAACTTACGCCAGTTTTGGCGCGTATCCCGCGATGCCCTGTCCAACGGGGTCCGGAAAAGACTAGTTTCGCATTTCTGGAAGTTGATAAGCAACTTCCAGTCGTCGCAAAATCGCTGGATTTTCTCGAAGTCACGCTGCAACAAGATGTTTATTACCTCGACCTTCGGACCTGATCTGTA
Organism: Eristalis intricaria; assembly: GCA_964034865.1. Taxonomy (NCBI): domain Eukaryota; kingdom Metazoa; phylum Arthropoda; class Insecta; order Diptera; family Syrphidae; genus Eristalis; species Eristalis intricaria. Next base: position 60,168,402 of record OZ035877.1, on the reverse strand, counting down.
CGCAACTAGGTCGTCGGCGTACGCAATTAAGTGCGGCATGGAACCTATAAGATCTGCAGTGAATATGGAAAACAGGATCGGGGAACCAATGGCCCCCTGTTGCAGACCGTTTTTAATGTTAAAGGGTACTGAATCTACCCGTTCGGCCAATGGGATCTTGTGGTGAACTGCGTCAATTATGCACTTGAACACAATTTTTAATTTTTAATTTTAGTCACTTATTTAAGTCGTCACTCGTGAACTATAACCGCACTGTTCAGAGGTCTGTGCACGACTGGTCACTACCACTGTTGGCAGGGAATTGTTATTATTTTTTTTTGTTTCTGTGTGCTTAAAGAATGGATGTGCACAGAGAATCCTTTCGTCTCTATTCCTGAGGATGGAAGAGCTCGCATTTAATGCGCACAGCGGGCGGGATGGAAATAATAGGAAAATCCTATTTACAATTCCAGAAAATCCTGCCCCGCCCAAGCGCAAGACCAAACCTTCCCACGCAATTAAAAATATTCTGCGAGAGAGTGGGTGGGGTGGCGGTGAGTAGGATGTATAAAAGAGGATGCGGTATGTTTTCCGTGAATGATTTAAATCTGATGGTTAGATATTCAAAGGTTAGGAGATATGTACATGGAAAGGGGGTAGAAATTAGCTCCATCTTGTGAAGGGATTCCGTCATACGTCTCAGTTCTTTTCTGCAGTCAACCACATGTCCTCACGTTAAGGGTTCACGGCGGCAATGATGTCGATGATAAGTGCAAAGTGTCTGTCGACAAAGTGCTTGTCGGAAGGGTAATGTCTTCACACGAGTTGTCTTATGTTTACTTATGCATTTGGTAATGGTGTCAGTAATCTTCTTGTGGAATATATTTAAGGGTTCCTTATCCTTGTGAGGAATGTCTTACTCCAGACGCTCGCGTCGCTTGTTCCCATGCTCCATTTGCGGTGGAATGGAGGTGTTAATTCTGGCAAAATAATTTCACTCTCTCCGTGTGTGTGCGGTTGAAGAAGCTTATGGATAATTTCCAAGATGTTTGAAAATATTTTTTCTTTTTAATATTTAACCAAAATGAATTTGTAAAAATGCTATATGTTAATTCATTAAAAAATAAATAAAATAACCCCGAATGCATTCCTCATTTAATTTATCCAAAATGAGAGAAACAACAACTAACCACCAAAATGGAAAAAGATACCTCTAATAAGGGATTACAACGAAGAAAATTATCTCCACAGCAATGCCAGATATGCCTCATTAAGTCCATTAGACCACCAGAAACATTGTCATGTTCCGGCGAATCTGATTCGGTAATAATTTCAATCATAAGCTACATTCATTGCTTGCGCATCCATCAATGCGCCCGCAAATGAGCACAAGCACAAGCCCAGATCTATACCAGTAACTGGTGCTTACAATTGGAATCCTTATAAGCGCCGAATAAAAATAGCACAACTCACTGAACTGAGGACTTCGCCTGGTCTTCGCCTCGAAGAACAATCCCCCACACATTGAGTGCCCTTCCAACGCTGGCTGTAGTACCTATTCGTAGTACAGTTACATTGGCAGCATCCATTGCCAAATGTGCATAATCCTTTTCCGTCTTAAGACACAAAATGGAATGACCGTCACGAATTTTGCTCCTTCCTTGCTGTGTTGTCTTCGATTTACCAGCGCGTTGCGCCACCAAAGCCAGTGGAAAAACTCAGCTCCGCGAATAAATTTTACGACGATTTGTTGGCATTAGACAGTCGGTCCTTGCTGGAATTAAGAATTTTCTAATTAAACGGTCTTCTGTAATGCCATGGCTCGGTAACCCCTTTTTTCCAGTCCCATAAGCTACCGATGTTTGTCGGTGTTGAATGTGTTTGTGTTTGTGTGTGTAAGTGTTTTGTCCCACCATTCAGTCGTCCGTGTTGCCCCCACGAAAATAATTAGTCCATAAATCGAATCGAGCGCGAAGAGAATTTTTATTCTCTTTCTTCTTTCGTTCGGATACGGTCCTTTGGTCGTGGTTTTGCTTTGTTGCTATCAATTTATTTTTTTTTTCTTCTTTTTGTTGCAAAAGGAAATATGATGGGGCTCCGTGTTAGTCTCACGTACTCTAATAACGATTTTAAGTCGTTCTCAGTGAACTCAATTTTCTCATCTTCAGTTTTGTGATTCTTTTCGTTTTTCAGGATTTTGTTTTTATTTGCTTTCGATGGTCCTTTTTAATGAGGCGTGCTCATCAGACGTCGCCCGACGTCAGAGGGGTGTAAGAAGAATAGATTATGAAGTTGAAGTAGATTTTCTTGGTTTTCCCCGTTTTTTTTTTTTTTTTTGAATCATTTTTCTTGTGCTTACTTTTAATCTGTTATTTGTTTAGGAAGCTTGAGAATCTTTGAAGTTTTTTTTGTATTTTTATTCATTTCCAAGAGCTGAATTTCTTAGTTTATTTTTAAATTGACATAACTGTAATGGGGACTCTTTGAATATGTATCTGGATTTTATCAAAGATGCAGAATTATTGACATTAAGTTTTATGGATGAATGAATTCAGAAGTGAATTATTTTCAGAATCTTCTGCGTTAATGAGCAGTGCTTCTTTTTTTTTTTTTATTAAATAAATATGATACTTATGTAGCTACTTCATGGACATTTTTCATGAGTGACACTCCGATGAGATTTTAGTTCAGTGCTTGCGTAATTTGTGGAGTCACCATGTTGTAAGTGGACTCATATGCACAACGATCAGAAGATTTCACTTTTGGTGAACCAACAAACGCCTGCACCACCTCGTGTCGAGTTACTGAAGCTGAGAGAGTATAACTGTCAAAGAAAGATTATGGTATGAGACTAAGAATAAAATAAGGTATTCAAGTCTTTGGTTTATTTATTTTCTCAGATTTATGTAAATAATAAATTTATTAAGTCGCCGTAGCGTAGTGCGACTCCTACGCAGAGGGGGCCAGGTTTGAATGCCCAATTTATCAAGTTTCATAACTCACTGCTTCCACCCCTTTCGAGTCACTGACAATGCTCAAAGAATATTTCTGTCTAGAAAAAGCTTCTCAACTTTGCTGTTCGGAGTCGGCAGAAAACTGTAGGTCCCTTCCACTCGTGGTTGCTGAGAACCTAGGCCCAGGTCCGCCTCGGACTGTCGCGCCACCAATATTTATGTATATATATTTGTAAAGACATAAAAATTAATTTTAACAAAACAAAATAAAAAATATCCCTTTTTTGCAGAATCCTCGTGGTTATTGTGGTTTAAACTGGTGAGAGAGAGAGAGAGAGAGAGAGAGAGAGATCCGGGTAAACAGCTGAACCACTTTCATGCTTGGGAATGCGAACTATGACTGTTCACCTGAACGAGTGTTCTGGTCTTCTTTAACAAATCTATTGACGAAGCGGTGACGTCTTAAAGAAAACATTTGATGTCATCCAGTTAGCATGATCTAGGTCCGAACACTGATCATCAAAGGAAGCAATTACAGATTTTTAGCTGACAGATCATACAACTGAAAATAAAATTAAAATTTTCATGACAATTCTATCGAACAAAATAAAAATAAAGACGAAAGGATCAAAGACTATAGCCGTGTTTTATTCAAATGCCTATAATACGGCAGTGAAAAGTGGCTGCCAAAAAAAATTCGACATCCATTTTTTTTCCATACATTTTGACATCAATGTCGTACAAATAAATTTCTTTTTCATATATTTTGACAGATGAAAATCAAAGACACTGCGAATCGCTTTTCTGAATCTTACTTCACTTCACTATCGATAGCGATGAAAAAAACGTCTTATGTGAATACGCCGTTTTATATAGGACATAGAATTGTTCTTAAAAGATCATAATGCGAAAACCATTGTTTTCTAAGTGAAGTAAAAGACAATTTCATTGGCATCAAACGCGCTCCTCTCCACTTTAATGTTCATGAACGTATGTTATCAGATAACGTACCTTTTCAAGTGGATTCCGGATGTTCACGTGAATTCTTTTTTATATTGCACGAACACACTTGACATACGATTATATATTCATTAAACACTCATAATATGAGACTCTAATTTTAGCGCTCCGTCAACAAACCTGTAATCTTTATAATTTTGGCCCGGGTGTCAGTCTAACTCCGCAAAAAATTTTAAATAAGGCGGTCACATAATGGTCAATCTTATTGAATACCCACAGTAATTTTGTATTAAGACTTATTTTAAGATATAAATATGTATACAACTAAAATCGATCATGAAAAGACATGTTAGCAGACTAAAAGTACAGTATTTTTAAACAATTGTAAAAATGCCTTAGAGTAAGGCATAAATCGTATTCCTGCCCATTCGTCATCTTTGTGAGTATTGTTAATAGAAAACACACGTGTGATCTAGTTTTGAAATAAGATAAAAGTTCTTGTGTGAATAATATAAAAGTAAGCTGCTAAGCAACTTATTCAAATTAAGAAGCTATGGAGCAGGAAGCCTTTTAATTTAAATTGAATAGAACTTTTCAGGTTTTTATTCTTCTTCATTTATAGAAAACCATCATGAACTGGAAAGTGAAGGCGATGAATAATTTTACATAGATAGAAAATTTCTATTTTATTTAATATTATATCTGTTTTTCTTTTTTAAATCAACATTTACGAAAATAGGAATCATTCTATAGTACATACTTGACTAGAGGCGAATCCTTTTTAAAACAGATGCTTTTTTAAAGAACACAGTCCATTAAGACGACATAAATGTACGTATCTAATTTTTTGATTTAATAACAAGGTTTAACATTCTTTTTCTTAATTCAGGCTGCCTAAATCGTTCTTACAGCTTATTTGAAGATTACGAAAAGGACATCAAAGACGCCGCATCAAAAAAGCCAAAAATATAATGGATCAGCGTAACCACAATTCGCACAGCATTTTTTCTATTTTATATTATATATATTTATATTTTTATATATTTTATATTTTTTCTATTATAGTATCGTTAACTTTCATTTATGAATATTGTATTCCTGTATTTCTCCATTTGCATTTATTTTAATTACTAATCTACATTTGTTTGTTTTTTCTAATCTTATGTATTATTTTTTGGTTAAAATAAACAAATAAAAATTGAAGAAAAAAATAAAAATATTTATTAGAGACTAAGAAATCACGTATTTCTCAAATTGTTAATAAGTCTTAAATAGGGTTGTACGACTTAGGATTAGCCTGTTTTTTATGCCAACATATCGCTCCTGTATTTAAGACTTATATTAAGGGAAAAGTAAGGTCTGTTTTTTATGCCAATATATCAGTCAGAGATAATAGACGATAGAGATATCCAACTTCGGTCATTTTTACCCCCAGGCCACAACGAAAATGTAGTGGTAATCCCTTGTATCTCACTTATACTTTTACAACGCTCGTCAATTCACCACAATATGGTGGCCGATTCGTGAATTTTGTGGGAAATAGCGTCAGATCCATTAATTTAGTTGGATAATGGCAGCTGCTTCGGGAATTTTGCCCACAATCCATGTACGCTCCATGTAACGTACATTGGTATGTTGTTCGGGGGGTGTTCAAATGTTAATTCGTATTTTTAAGAGAATTTTCTTGCATTGTTGTATGGACTTTCGTGTATTGTAATTTTTTGTATTTCAATGCCCATTCAACTGGAACTGTTTGACCTAAAATTAATTCTTAATTATATACACAGCATATTCATAAACCATACCTGACAAATTAACTCAAAAAATGAAGGCCGCTTTATACGCTTAATTCATGAATTCTGAAAAACTCATAGATTCAATTTAAACTATTTGATAAGAACAATCGCAAGATATTGCAACTATTACATATATTGCAACTATGCATAGAAATGGTTGTCAAAACTTCTTATTTGTGATTCACGCTTTAATAACATTTTTATTATTGGTTAACTGAACGTGTGAATGTATAATTAATTTTTATTCATATGCAAAAATTCACACTATCTTGTACATTCATTAATAATGTCCTAGCATCTCAGATTGTAACTTCCTCAAAGTTTTAATGAATCGACTTCATGAACATAAGCTATGTTCGTTCGTTTACCTCTCCATACTGTGTTGAAAATTTAACACCAAAATTTCAAAAAACGATCATATAACTACCGAATTTTTAAATAAGATCTCTGATTCACCCCATTACTAAGGTGGGGAAGGGTATCAGCTGTTCCACAGCTGTTCTCAAGAGTTCACACGTATTCACAGACACGGGACAAAAAGCGTATAAAAAACGCTGTCAGATGAAATCAAGGGGCAAGGGAGGTAGAAGTTGGATATCTCTATTATAGGTTATCTCTGATATCAGTCCTATATTTTCCTACGAAAACATTGGAGTCAGTCCAATGCAGGTATCATTTCAACGCACAACTCCATATTCAAGATTCACAGAGCTTAAACTTATTTTATGTTCTTGCCCATAACTTAACGATTACACTTTAAAAATAACCACCAACGATTTTTCTTATTGAGTTTCAAAAGGTTTAATTGTTTTGCGCCTCGAAACACATTTATTTACAGTGTTCTATTTATAATTTAATTGTGTGTCCGTGAGCGACTTTGCTTTTCAGTGTGAACAGGTTCCTCTTTTGGTCGCCGGGTGTGTCTTGTGTGTGTTCTTCAAATACCATTGGTATGGATTTCTTCACTTGCCATATATCGAGCTATGGGTAGGTCCAATTATGAAATTGAAAAAAAAAATTCATTGGTACATTTGATCGAACAAAAGTTCTACAACGCAAACGTTGTGACTCAGTTGCACAAAGAATTTTGCTACTTCAGAAATTATTGCTCAGCAAATTAAGTTACAAAATGGAAAGAAGAAAAAGTACCAATAACAAAGGGATGAGTTAAAGTTTTCAATCAGTTGGACACTGAAAAGGGTGAATATAAAAAGAAATGAGGACTATGCCTAGGTCTTCCGAGTTCAACTGCTTCTGTTTTTCAGAAATGAATAGAACCTCGACGGAGGAGAAAACACATCCTAGAATTGGAACATTGTAAGCTATTCTTAGTAAAAACAAGTTTGATATCCATTTTTGATCCTGATCTATATATATATGTATATCTTAACTATAAAGCAGAAAGCTTGTGTGTCTGACCGACAAAGGCTCCAATGCTGAATGTGACAGTTTTTAAGTCGGTATGATATACGGTTCGGAAGTTACGAGCACTTTTTAAACGAGAATAAAATTCTCAAAATAAGCGTGGTTGCATCAATCCGGTATGAAACCATTTCAAGTTGCGTAGTCGTGGATATCAACCATCCCCCAGTGTGTTGTAACTTCCATATACACGCACTCATTTTTCATATTTTGCTTTGGTGCAACCATTCATTTTTTTCCTACGTTTCAATCGAACATATACGAACGACTGCCTGAGTCACCAAACGAAAAGGAAGCAATAAATATTTTCGCACTTTTCTTATTTTGTCATACCCAAACTATCTATGCATGTACATATACACAGCTACACACAAATCATTCAATTTTGCTGAAATTGTGAATATTGAACTTCTGAACGGATTAGCCGATTTAGATAAAATTTCAGAGCTAGACTAATTACATAATGTGTTACAAGATAGGCTAATTTTTTGCATGGTTCATGAAGTTTGACTTCAATTTGCACAACAAGTGAACATCGCGCGGGTTATGTCGGAGTTGGAGACCACACATACGCTCATTCGTCCAAAGAGACGAGTCAGCAGTAATAATCACCAAACGTTCATCCGTCCAAGTCTCAGCAGTAATAGATACCACACACTCATTCCCCAATAGAGATAAGTCAGCAGCTATGATCAATACCAGGAAGAAGACAACACAGACGATTATGCTAGTGTCGCCGAAACAATAACAATTCAGTTAGGAAGACAATGAGTATCGAAGCGAGAAGAGAAGAATTAAGATTTTAGTCTTAAGACACGATTCATTCAATAAAGTTCGTTCGTTTTTAAAAACTCGATACGCTTCAATCCTCATTTAACTCGCGCAGGTACACAGATGGGATTTCCAATCGCTTGATATCCCTCCACGTTGTGAATACATGGTTGAGAAAAAACCGTAATTTCCGTCCGTTTTGCTGCAGCACACATTGATAATTCAAACATCAACATGTATGCACACAGTCAACAAATTATACTCATTATGAGTAGGGATGTGAATGAGAGATTGGGATAGGCATCAATGACAAAAGAAAATTCAAATTCTTCTCTGAGTACTGGTTCGAGCAGTCTTGTTATTGTTTTAAATTAAAAAGTGCGGAGTAAGCATTTATTCAAAATCGTCTTCAGTCCTCTACAAGAACACTTTTCTCCACATTTTTCTTAATAATCACATTATCGCAAAAATGCCGAGGAAAGTTTAATTTTCTTGGCGTTTTACAATTTTAAGCACATTTCTTCAGGATATTTTGAAAAAAACTTTATTTTCACTACATGTAAAGTACCGGTTGAAGAAACAAACCCGGGCAAAGCCGGGTACGAAATCTAGTATATATATATATTCTAATTTATATTTCTGCGAATCAAATATGGGAACGTTAGTCATTCCTTATTGAAGACCCTTAATAATTCTGAGATAAGGCTTGTTATAAGGTACATATAAGGCATCCTAGAGTATACCTGGGCTCTCATCGCGTAACTTTTCAGACGACTATCGTCCTTTCGATTCTCTTCGATGATATCGTCGATGATTTGCTTCACGTAAGATACTCACTATCGTCTCGCCTATCGTTACAGTTTGAGTGCTCTGAAAATATTAACTCTCACTCTCAATGATATCTGTGCTCTAATTTCTGTCAAATTTCACTAACACATTCTCATTTCAGTTAGCGAACAAAACTAAAGAAAAATGCGACCTATCACTCTAAAAATGTCTCAAAAGTGTAGAACAAGATATGTATACACATTTTCTTCTCATTTAAAAGGAGACGATACTGAAATAGGTATCGCCAAAACTCAGTCTGCGAGACGATAGTTAATAACAGCTTTCAGTCTACGCGAAGCAGACAAAACGATATCTCTCAGACGCTATCGTTTTTTTATGCTTACATGAAGCGAAACTATCGTCGATGCGCTATCGCGAGACGATTGTCGCCTTACGCGATTAGAGCCCTGATTGCGTATCGCAGCAAGACTTAGAATAAGGAATCCTTATACCCTTATTCCCAAGGATGCATTGAAAGAGGGATTACTTAAGCCTAACTTTTTTTCTGGGCTGTCACACTATGCCTTGCTTCTACATTTCTGAAACGGTTAACGTAAAATTCTGCAATTAAGTGCTTTATTTTTTTGAAAAGAAGCTGGTTGCATAAGGTGTTTCGAAAATGTCGCTTAGAAATCGAATCAACCTTCTCTCGTTTTTATGAAACTCTGAACAGTCATCTGTTATTTGTTTGACAACACTTTTTGATGTAAATGTCGTCAAATTATAATATTCCATGATTTTTGCGACACTCTAAGTAGACACAAGACTTCTTTGTATCTCACCCAGCGAATGCGGAGATTTTGATCGCTTCCAACGTCATAATTAAACGCGGTCTTCTTTAACGTTATACAGACTCTAATATACTTTCAAATCATTAAGAATTATTACAAGTCGACTCCAACAAATGCTACCAAAAATATGAATCCCTATTGCAGCGCATAAATCACAAGAAGATAATTTCAAATCTTACAACGCACCCATATACTGGTATAAAGAGCAGTCTTTTGGCATTCGCCAGGAGAAGGAAAACCGCAAACTGCGGCTCTCTACATCAATATGGAAATGTTAAGCATTCGTATGATAATATTCTTCTTCCCAGATGTACCGCCAGATATGTGGTATATGTGTCAGTGGGGTGAAATTAAATTTTCACTCCCACCAGACACCAGCCACCAGCCCACAGCAAACACCCCTCGTGCATGCGGCTGCGAGTTGTGCTAATAAAAATGTTGCCCGCAAAATTCGCCACCGATAAGCCCTTAAGTCAGCGCTCGGTATCTTTTTCTTTCAGTATTCATTTGTTCAGAGTTTGAGAAATTTATTTATTGTCATCATTCGGGTAGGCATATGCAAATAAATCCGCCAAAAGTAATAGATAAGTAATCGGCGTAGCAGCGAAATAGGCATCGTGGCTTCGTTTTGTAAATGCGGGTGGTGCTCCCCGTTTACCCGGCACAGCACATGAGGACGACTGCGACACATAAAGACGTGTGCGGAATTTCGTTTTAGGGTTGCGGTATGTTTGTTGTATCAATGAAAAGGACCCGTGAGAGGTTATTGTGGGTTGAAGTTTCTTTCGAAGGGGGTTTGTTTGGCGAAGAAACATTTTACTTGCATACTTTAAATCAATGAACGACTTTATGGGATGGTATTTGGAAGATCATAAAATTACGCTTTCGTGTTATTATTGCATGGGAACATATGATGCCGGCAATTGAGTTGATATCACGGGTGGGTGGTCGAGTGGTGTCGGTGGTTGGTTTAGGTTGATTTGCAATGCGGTTAGTTTCCTTATAAATGCGACTATTATATCGTAAACATTTGAAGATATAGCACCCATGGGAATTTTTGCATGGAATTGAATAAGAATCAGGTTGATATCTATAAAGTGCAATTGATTTGATTACCTGCAGCGTCACTTCTCTTTGTTTTGGCTCAGCACAGCTGCTGGCCTGATATAATTTTATATCGATAACATTCAGCATTCCTAACATCGCTTTTGCTGATGCTTTAACGCCAATTGACATACGATCGGTCCTCAGTTAGCTTATGACCTTCTTCACTTGTGTGAACCTAATAAAACTGATGGGTGTTCTTTTGAATCCCACGGACTCGAAATAAAAGATTTTTCGTGCAAAAGATGTCCATACGCTCTACGCAACCCACGCATCGGAGGTGTTGGATCCATTGACGCCTGTCATGATGCTGTATGGCCGGTAAGTAGGTATAGTTCGTGCTTGAATTTTATGATCCGGAACCTTTCAACACAAACAGAACCACAGATCGGGTGCAAATGCATTCTCTCGAAAACAAAGGCTTTGGAGATTGCTCCCTTCAACAAATATTGAGATGATACAAAATGTTCGTCCCTTAAACCAATATTGAGATGATAAAAAATTGTTTTTTTTTTCAACGAGGGCTCAATTATTTGAATTTTAAGAGCGGTTGGTTAGAGTCGGTCTACATTCCATCTGGGTACTGATGTTGTTAGTACACTGCGAAGCCGGACTAACTATCCCCTGGTGTTATTGTTTGTTTCCCATTGTGAAGCTCCGTCTACGACGCTGATCCTCGAGGACATTATTTTGAGTTCGCAAAATAACGACAACGTCATCTGCGTATGCTAACAACTAAACGAAGATACTTTTGGAAAATATTTAGAGTCCTTATTGGGTTTTAATGATGACAACGCGCATTTAATATCTCGGCCCCTTCGCTGCAGGTCTTCAGTCTTTCGGATCAGACAGAGTTCTCCATCGTCACTCTACTTCACTTTAGCAGAAGTATTAAGAATAGACGTTGCGATACACAGCTTATCTGTCTACACGCACATTATGTTGCCCGACGTTGATAATGAGGAATATTTAGCAGGTCTCGATGTGCTTCCTTTGACGGCACTATTCTATTGTCAACCTTCTTAGCGTCGAATTATGGCCACATTCACACAGAAAAATTTTGTCGGCGATTTTTCCATCTCGTTGGTAAGGGAGGTGAGACGTGCTAGGGGTAGCCCGCGTCTGGTGTGCTCGGGATTTGCTTTTGGATTTTCTATTCTCTTCTATCTCCCTTCGTTTTTTCTTTGAGTTGCTTTATTCTTATGTTCTCAATGTTGGGTATTGGAAGCATGCTGTACTTGTGTGAGAAAGAGATGACGCATGTGTGAGAGGGGGTAGGAAACAGAAAAAGTTCAGCATTGAGATCTCAATTGCAGAGACTGAAAGATTTCCTGAGTGAAAGTGGCTTGAGATCAAAAAAAGGGAATTTGCGACGACGAATTTTAGCGAGTGTGAAAGCGGCCTATGCTGATAATTTGAACATACCAAACTTTTGCCGAACTTGCTTCAGTATTCACATGCAACTGCTGCGAGTTTTGTGTATGCTGTGTGACTTATATATATGCGTGCGCAACCGGGGGCAGATAGCTAAAGACCGAGCTGGTTGGAGAAGCCTATTAGTTGAGGCCCAGGTTCATCCCGGACTGTAGCGCCACCAGAAGAAGAAGAAGAAGCATTTTGATTACCGGTACGGTCCTTTGAAGTGCAGATTATGATGTGGTAATTCGGACATTTACAGTGAATTTAAAGATTCTGTTGGGTGGGAAATAATCTTGTTTAATGAAAGAATAAACAGATTTGTATGTCATTAATTCACTACATATCTAATTTTGAATCTGAGAATTTATTTCGTTGGTATTAAAGTGTGTTACCCTCTTTCTCACACGTTGGCTCAACGAAAAATGATTTTTGTAATTTAGATCAATATTTGGAAACTCCACCGATGATTCAGTTAAGTGACAAAAATTGGCGTGGAATGTAATTTATCCAGACAATGCGTCAACAGGAGTGTTTCTTTTCCAGATCTGTCGTCCTGGAAACCGACTCGCATGTTCATATTTAATTTAAGTGGCTTGAAATCTGCATGACTCTTTGCATTCAATAAGTTCGTCGGAATCATCACAGCGGCAATGTAGGCATTTCCACATCTATCTATGCTTCTTTTGTTTCAACATAATATTGGATTTAAAACGTTTTCAGTTTCCAGTGCGGCTGGCTTTAGCAATGACCATCAATAAAGCACAGGGATAATCTTGGCAAGTGTGTGGTGTAAAAAATAAAATAAATATTTCCTTATTTAGCAAACAAAAAAGGAAACGTTTAGCCAATCGGACGGGGTAACGCTAGTGATATGATAATTGTATGAAACGTATTTACCGCTTATATCGTTAACCATAAAAAATACTATTCTCCCTATCCGTCACATCACCTCCTAGTTGCATTCCATCCCGCGATACGAAGCAACCCTGTTACCTCCAACAAAATCCGCGGCATAATTTTTAGGTCATCACAATTACGACCCCCACCCACCGGTCACATCATTAAACTTCTTCACATAGCATTTAAAAATGTTTCCCTATACAGGAAGATTTAAAAATAAATCTCAGTTCCCTTGGTTTCTGCGATGCGACCACAAGCACATATTCGTACCTCGGCATTTAATGAGGGGTGGAACCGAACATTTTCATTCTCCCACCGCCGCCGCCGTGCCGCCGCAAGAGACAGGACACTTTCCTTCAAAATTTTTAGGGCAAAATACTGTTTCATTGTGTTGGTTTCTTGGCGATGATGAGGTCTTTTGAATATTTTAATCCTCAGTTAGACTCTAACAAGAGAGGGATTACACTTGTTCGAATTCAAATGTCAGAAGTGATGAATAAATATTCGCGATGATGAAGGAAACATCCGGAATTAATTCCCTCTCTGAGACTTTTTTCCCCGCGTTTTTTTTTTTTTGTTTCGGTTCAGAAGGCCCTAGTAGACTTCCAGCGCAAAGATGGTCTGATCTTTCAATGGTCTTAGGATTAAGACTCTCCGACACAGAAAGAAGTTATAAGGACTCATTTTTTGTCAGTCCATTCCGGTCGTTTTTTTTTTCGAAATAGATGATGGATGGCGTCCGCTCGGATACCAGGTCCTTGTTAATATGAACTTTCAATTAATCACGCATTGTTAATGTGCGACGTTGGCCCACGTTTACCTACATGTATGCGCTCGGTACTTAGTCGACCAAACCTAAAAGGATTACTTCAATTAAGGAGTCCACGAGTTTTATTTATTTTGTTTTTCAAGAGGGATACTTCTGATATCCTCGTTTTTTTTTTTTTCTCCCATCCCATCTTGAAATCTATCCTCAATTTCACATTAAATGAAGTAGCTAGAACGATGTTAAAAATTATGTAAATAATCACAAAAAAAAAGGGCATCAAGGACTGTTCGCTCAATTTGATGTACGTAACAGCAGCACTCACCCTCTGACGGTTGGCGGTTGGTGAGTATTGCAATCCCCTTATTCTTTGTTTTGTCTAAGCATTTTGTGGAAGAGGAAAAGAATGGAAAAATTATGAAAAATAATGGAATAATTTTGAAATTTTTCCTCGACGACGCCTAAGAGGGCGGAAAGAAAAATATCTAAGTCCTGGTTAATCCTTCCTATTACAGGGCATACCTATGCCAGTTAATTCCTTTCATTTCGGAAGCGAATGAAATTGTGTTGTTTTAATTTGATGTTTCTTATTTCGCGCTGCCCCTTTTCGCTTTTGGTCATGTAATCACGATTCCTTTTTCATTTTTTTTGATTTTCCGGAAAATGTGCTTCTGTATCGACTTAATTTAAAAAGCAATTTCAAACTTCATTTTATAACGATTTAGAAGACAAATAGTGGAAAAATAAATTACGAAAATTAAGCGTGGATTACGTGACGATTACAACTTTTGGTGCCATCAATATGTCAAGGCTTATCAATGTTTTTGTAATCTGGACCAAGGGAACTGAGGAGAGCTATGAATCACTTAAATTAGAAAGAAGTGCATTGTGATATCACTCATATATGTCTGTGGAGACCAGTGGCCATCCCATAGACCAAACCTTAAGTCCAACAAAGCCAAGTCGCAACCTGTAAAGTGACAACGTTTTGTCAACTTTTCCAATCCAATAATTTAATCTGTCGTACAAATCCATCATCAGTTTATCGACTTTAAGGCCTCGTATAGTATTTATAGAGTCGAGCTATACAGCGCATTGTCTAGTTTTGACATATCTGCAAGACTTGTCCGTCCTTGCAGGATAACGATGGACACTTGCTCCTCCGTCAAGGTTGGTAAAGAACTTATCGAGACTTTTGGTGTCAAAATGGCTTTAGACAAGGCAATGTACTATCATGGAACTCTTTCGTCGCATATGCCAACCCCATGTCTGTTAGGCTTTTGTGAGCGTCGAGAACGAAGCAGCTTAGGAGGATCTTGCGGTGAACAAAATAAGAAAAAATATATGCTATCTACAAAAAAGGTCCATCAACGTCTATACCTTAGCCAAATTGCTACAGCAGACTGATACCATTTCGACGTACTTAAAGGCTTTTCTATCTAGATTTCTCAGCACAACTCCGGGAGTTAAATCACCACGGAGATAAGACGAAGGATAACCCTGACCAATCGCTGGGCCCTAAGGTTAAGACGGCGATTGAAAAATACGACTTTCTTAGTCTCAGTTCTACTGTATGGAGCCGAAGCATGGACAATATCAAATGCGGTCGCTTCAAGAGGAAAATCCTTCGAATTATATTGCGTCCCGTTTGGGAGGAAGGACTTTTAAGGAGAAGAACGACGAACTCTACGAGCTGTTCAACGACATTAACCAAGTCTAACGAATTCGATTGTTGACTGAGATGGCTAGGTCATGTACAAAGAATAGACACTCACTAACTAAGTCATCGAGTCCAACACAGAGCGACAACGCCGTGGAGGAAGACCTCGTCTCTGATGTAAAGACACCTTCATCAGCTGGGTGTACTAAACTAGAGACGCCTAGTCCACGACGTGTTATTTGGAGAGCCTTGTTGACTGAGGCCAAGGTCCACACCGGACTGTAGCGCCATCCAAAGAAGAAGAAGTACTTGATTGGTAACAGAAATCAAATGTAATGCTCTTGCAAACATCTAGTCCAATCTTGATGTTTTGTTGACTACGACATATCAGCTAGGACGTACATGCGTGGAACTGTGAAAAGCTTACTCTCAGTACACTTAAAAGAAAACTAATTTAGTCAACAAGTGCTCTACAATGTTGCTTTCCCCCATTTCTCTGTCTTTATTAATGGTGGGTAAAGTGTTTGCTTGAAGAACTCGTGGGTCACTGTGGAACGCAGTGAATTGACGCGTTGACTCCTACACAGAGACACCAGGTTCGACCCTCGAACTCGGCAACTTTCTTAATTCACGGCTACACCACTTTCGATTCACTGACAGTGCGCAAGGAGTAATAATGTCTAGAAAAATCTTTTCAAACTTCCCCGACTTCGCCGTTTGGAGTCGGCATAATACTGTAGGTCAGATCCACTCGTGAAAGAACAATAGCATGCACGAGTAGTAGAAGCTAGGTTCATGTCCGCCTCGAACCGTTGGTTTTATATACTTGAAGAACCCAACGGACCACACTTTTTGAACAATTAATTGAAAATTGTTCACGTATACTTATATGTATGTTAATACTGTATACTTAATACTTAATACTTAATGTATACTTAATACTTATCGAAATCTTGCCCTTCGTTATTGTGTATATGTCAATTATTTAAGTTTTGTACGTCTCAATAAAATACTCATGGTTTTTACATAAACAATAGCGGGATAGCAACTAAACGAAAAAGCCTCACATTCTCTTTATAAATGACTCAAGTCACTCGAGTCATAATGATATCGACACCACTGTAACTACTGATGCCATATAGTGCGATCGCTGTAGCATACTTTTCGGCGTTAAGATCAAAACGAGATCAAATCAGCAAAATATTCTATCTAATTTTAGGCGCCATTTAAAATTTCCAAGTTATAATTTCGAAGCATAGCCGAATGAAATAAAGCTGGTCATCTGTGAGTAGCTAGCACTCGCATTTCGAAGAATCCTTGACGTACAAATATTATAAAAAATAAATGAATATTATTTGCCTCCTTTAAATAAATTCAGTTAAATTTACATTAATTTTTACTACGTTCATACTTAAGCCCACTTTAACATTAGTGCATGCACATATGCCTAAGATTTCTCAACCAGTATCCTTTTCATCCTATCCTGAACCTAAACACTATAGGTTAGCACATACACAATTTGTCGATCTGCGTTGACGGTAAATAGAATTCAATTATGGACTACGAAGGAAATACAATCCCAAAACTGAAGAGACCATATAACGCGGGTCCTTTCGCGAGGTGGTTGTGGAACGATACAAGTTTAGTTTTTGGGGAAAGGAGATGGAAGACACCAATTCAGCGTGAGAGGATGCATTATCGTAGTGCGAGACAAAGTTGAAGAACAAGGAAAAGCAAATGTCCGACATAAAGATTCTGGTCAACTCAAAATTCTTCTAGACCCTAGGCATCCAGCACAGGATAGACCACTAGCATACCAGTAGGTATTTCTCAAGTGTTAGTTAATCCTTTTGGCAAAAGAGGAATCGGATTTTCAAGGTTGTTCCAACAAACAGCTTCTAGATTACTTAAGAAACCGTACCCAAGCCCCTTTGGAACCAAGACGCGACATCCAATTAGAAGAAATCTAGCTTAAGTAAAAAGGTAAAAAAAATTGAAAGTCTGAGATAGTTTCGACTTCTTCCTTATCCACCCAACCTTTGAAGACAGTATTCATTCAATGGTTAATCTGCTAAAAGGCAGTGACTCTGACCATTATGCTTATATTGGATCTGTTTCCGGATAGTCAGTTTTGGAAGTGTTTGTACTACATTGACGCCTGATTATTATAAGATCGATGTCATTCATCCATCTTGTATTAGTTATAGACTGTAATCCGACTCCTGTAGCAAAAGTGTAGAGTTGGTGAGAGGAATCCCTATCCTTCCTCTGAAGAGGAGCAGAGTGTCCAATCTCGTCCACTCCAATGAGAGGAATCCCTGTCCTTCCTCTGAAGAAGAGCAGAGTGGCTGATCTCGTCCACTCCAAAAATCCCTGGAAAAAAGTCATAGACAACTTCTGACAACTTGGCGAATGACTCCCATTGACTGATGATTCATTAAACACGATTCAATATTACATGAATTTTACACATTTCCAAAACAGTGTCTTGTTCAAAGCAGAACTCAATGCAACAAGTGTCTTCAAGAGCGTCCTCTGCAAAGAAATAAATTTAATGCAAAATGTTTGCCTTTGTGATGTTTATGCCACGCGTTACCTTTCATTGAAACTAAAAGGCTAAAATCTTAGATTTTCTAGTGAACAATAATCTAGTCCAATCTCATATCTTGTTAAAAAATGAAAGGTCAACGTCAACGTCAATAATTCCCCACCAGGAAATATATAACTGCCAACCCCTTTATCAACTCACACCAACCATATTTGCCATCAGTCATAGAATAATTTCAAAAAATATCTCTAGAAATGTACCACCCCAAGTGGTTGCAATTATTGAATCTGCAATCAATTAAAATACCCTCACTAATTCACTTCACCTCTTCCATGAATCTATCTCCGGCAGGCAACACATCGCACCGACAACAACAAAAATAACACCCATTCCCTACACTAAGCGAAACGATCTAATTACATAAGAACGAACAGAACCCACCACGAAAGTGGATTTCTGTGTATAAAGTATGACTGCGCTGATAACAGCCGCACGTCGTCGGCCAATCTCTTAAATCGACTTCGAATCACTTGTGTAAATCATTTTCGAAACATTTGTCCAATTAATTGAAAATCTAAATTCACTAAAAAAAAAAAGGCAATCTGCCGATGTCAACCGCAGGTTAGTACTCGTAGTTCTTTGGAAAACTAGCCGACCGTCGCTTGTTTCTGCTTTTAAATAAATATAATTAACTGCAGGTTTCAGGTATGTGTGGCTGTGTACGTGTATAGTGTACACATGTTCGATTTCCTTGATCTAATTAAAAGCCCCGCGTAAGATGTGTTCACTCCAGGGACACGGGTGGCGAGAAGAAGCAACGAGTAATGTATGTCGAAAAGCACTCAACAGAAATGGTTTATCAGAAAATTATATCGGCTTTTCATTACCACTTTGCTGCTCGTAGAAGTGGAAAAGATAGAGCACAGGACGACACATTTATCTTAAAGCATGAGCGACGCAGTACACGTGTGGGTAAGATTTTAAACATTTTCGATATTGAAACGCTTACCTGAATGGAGAAGAATTAAGCGTATAGATGGAGAGAAATATTAAACAAATTTAACGCAAATCATGTGCAATCTCTTAATTTCTAGTTGGGACCTCCAGTCTTTGCCATCACAAAGGCAAACATTTTGCAATAAATTCAATTCTTTGAATGACACGCTCTTGAAGATACTTGCCGCGCTAGGAGCTCTGGTTTGAGCAAGACACTATTTTGGAAATGTGTACTCATGATTCATGTAATGTTGAATCGTGTTTGATGAATCATCAGTCAATGGGAGTCATTCGAAAAGTTGTCAAAAGTTGTCTATGACTTTTTTCAAGGGATTTTTGGAGTGGACGAGATTGGCCACTCTGCTCCTCTTCAGAGGAAGGATAGGGATTCCTCTCATTGGAGTGGACGAGATTGGCCACTCATCTCACCAACTCTACATTTTTGCTACAGGAGACGGATTACAGTCTATAACTAATACAAGATTAATGACATCGATTTTATAATAACCTGGCGTCACTTCCAAAGCTGACTATCCGGAAACAGATCCGATGTAAGCATAATGGTCAGAGCCATTGTCTTCTAGCAGATTAACCAATGAATGCATATTGTCTTCAAAGGTTGGATGGATAAGGAAGAAGTCGAAAGTATCTCAGACCTTCAATTCCATTGCTACGCTCTGTCGGTGATAAGGTAAAGAACGCTAGGAGGTCGGTGTATTAACTATCTTTTCATCTTAACAAAGATCTCTATGGGGAATTGCATTTAACTGAACCTGGGTGGTGTCGACTAAAGGCTCAATATTGACAGACTTAGCTAAACTCAAACTAGTCAATTCAAGTTGGCCAGGTTCGATACCCGGATTTTTCAACTTTCACATTTCACGGCTACACCTCTTTCGGGTCACTGACAATGCTCAAAGAGTATCCCGTCTGGAAAAAGCTTCTAAAACTTCGTTATTTGGAGTCGGCATAAAACTATAAGACCCATCCACTCGCGAAAGAACAATAGCACCGCACAACACGAGTGATTGCTGTAGAAGCTACGTGCAGGTCTGTCTGGGGCTGTCGCACCACCAATATTATTATTGAACACAAGCTTAAGTCTGTCAGACCGGAATGAAACCCAGCAAGAAAAATCGACAATTTGTTTTAAAGTTTTTCTAAATTAAAACTTCTACGCCGACTTTCTTTTACGTACGAAGAGAGAGGCTGATGTTTTGAAGTAAGTTAAGGTTAACGAAACTTAACAAAGCTGAGCGAAACTCTTATATATATAGGGTATTGTTCAATTGCTTAAGTTTAATTCGTCTCCTTAAGTCCATTATGACTTAAAGCTCGTGCTATGTTGGTATACTAACCGGCGCGCCGTTGAGTATTGTAAAACAAATTTTAATTTAGTATAGGCAAGGTCAAGTCAGAGCAGCATAGGCTCCGAGATGCGCAATGATTTAAGGTACCAAAAAATTGTCCAGTGGTTTTAAATCACGCGATAGAATCCAAGGCCACTCATCAGAACCAATTCTCCATATAAAACGTTCATCAAAGTGAAATTCCAATAAGTCCAGTGTTATCTCCGCTATGACTTGTGACACCATTTTGTTGAAAGCGAATACCTCTGATCTAGTCTGTGCAATTGACCGAAGAAATGAGGTTACAGCATGTCGCTGCACCGGTCTCCATGGATTGTAAGGTGACACTCATACAGTGGACTCTCCCTAAGTCGAAACTCTCTCTAACTCGAACTTTTTCATCATATTTTATGTACATTTACCTAAAATTTCCATACAAGAGCCTCTCTCTAAGTCAAACTCTCTCTCTAACTCGAACAGCTTATGGTATCCGATGACAATTCGACTTAGGGGGAGTCGACTGTATTTATAACTGACATGAAAACTTCGCCATAGAGTTGTTATTTCTGGATGAAACAGTGTTCCTTGAAGCTTACAAGGGTTTTCATCTGACCAATAACGCATACAGTAAAAGCCCTTTAATTCGGAAAACTCGTTAATTTGCAAATTGTGGCAACACAGATTCAAGACAGAGAGAACAAACAATGTAAAAAAGGGTTTGTCGGCAGTCGATAGGTAGCCGCATACGGAAGAGGTCGTGTAGCTTAATAAATAATAAAATACAACAAATATATTTGAAAATAAAAAATATCGACTACAAAATGATATTTTTCCGAATAAATGACAGTCTGTATTAAATTAGAAAAACAAAAAAGTGATTGATATAATGATTAAATACAATGAGATGGTAAGCATATTTCAAATTTGTATAAGTCGGAATAATAATAATATAATATGGGTGGCGCTACAGCCCGCAGAGGGCCAGGGCCTAGCTTCTCAGCAACCACTTGTGTTGTGCGTTTTATTGTTCTCTCACGTGTGGAAGGAACCTACAGTTTAATGCCGACTCCGAACGGCGAAGTTGAGAAGCTTTTTTCTAGACAAGAAATACTCTTTGAGCATTGTCAGTGACTCGAAAGAGGTGGAGCGGTGAGATATGAATGTTGGTAAATTCGGGTATCGAACCTGGCACCCTCTGCGTAGGAATTGACGCACTAACCCACTACGCCACGGCATTCCACGTCGTGGTCCAAGTCGGAATAAATCGTCAAAATCTCTCCCTAATTCGGGAAATTCGTTTATTCGGACTCACCTTCCCCCAAAAAATTCCGAATCAACGAACTTTACTGTATTTTGTCTACTGGAGAAGCTTTTTGGTTAAAAATCGGCTTTATCAATGAACTTGATTGCGATGAAACTGGCCACCTGTTGCCAACAATTTCCAAGCAAAATCCGAGAACGAGTACATCGCTTCATATGAGTGGCTTTATTTCTTGAATTAACTAGCTCTTATAAGGATGCAGACCGAGATCAATTCGCAAAACTAGTCATAGTGTGGTGGTTTTAGCGATGCTCACTTCATGAGAATGCAAATGAATCGACTGTTTTGGTTCGTTTACATTGGCAGACGAATTGTCGGCACTTCGACCAAGCCGTGGGAACATCTAACAGCGTCGGACAGAGGACAGAAATTGGTTCACTAGCCTATGAACTGTTTTTCTACTGCATGCTGACACCGACTTCGAATGGTTGTAATAAATTCGCAAATACATACATAATTTTGCTTAAACGATTACAGTAACCATTGGTCGAGTAACAAGGAATAAAGCAAAATATTCATATTAGTTAGAATTAAGTCGCTTATACAAATTCCTTTTTTCCAGTGATTGAAGGATTTGGGTGATTCTGTTTAAGGTACTTAAGATGTGGGTTAGTGCGTCGACTCCTACGCAGAGGGTGCCAGGTTCGATACCCGAATTTACCAACATTCATATCTCACCGCTCCACCTCTTTCGAGTCACTGACAATGCTCAAAGAGTATTTGATGTCTAGAAAAAAGCTTCTCAACTTCGCCGTTCGGAGTCGGCATTAAACTTTTAGGTCCCTTCCACGCGTGAGAGAATAATAGCACGCACAACACGAGTGGTTTCTGAGAAGCTAGGCCCTGGCCCTCTACGGGCTGTAGCGCCACCCATATTATATATTATTATTATTATTAAATTGCATTTACTCCAAATTCGTGCATACTGAAAATGAATACTAAAAAGACGCCCTCCTTTTTACTTAAACCCGCTCAGAAGTATATCACATTTTGAAGTAGCAGAAAAAATATTTTCCCATCCAAAATAAACTGCCCTGTTCTGATTAGATTTTAAGCCAAGTTTTGGAATGAAATACCCCACTGTGCGGCGGTATTAATCCGAGAAGTCAATTGGAATATTTTGTACACCAGTGTGTTTTACTTTCTACTTGAAATCGAACAACCTAATCCGGAACTCAAACAATCGATCCACTAAGTTTCCTTTTTGAGGTGAACGCTGACTTCAGCAAACGCTATGACACGGGCTCCGTATTCCACTCCCAACCACCCCCAATATATTTAGTCTTTACCGTCAACTGAACAGCTTTGAAGGCTCTTGTGGATTACAGACCGTTGTGTCTCATACCTGGACTATCCGCCATAGTTGTCAAAAACATTCAAACATTCAAAGCAAAAAGAAGGAGCGGATTTTTCAGTGAAACATCCTATTTCGTGATATTGAGCTTCATCAACATGCAATGTTTGTTTTTTGCTATCATTTTTGAAAATTGACGAAGCTATCTCAACAAGATAAGGTCACGCATGAGGACCTTCCTTAGGACGCTCCGTAAAATCCCAAGACTTGGTATTTTCAAATTTTTAGAAAAGGAGGGAGGAACTCACCCACTCAGACAAAATAGGATGTAAACAGGTATTTGTTAACAATCTAACTTATTTCTTTCGTACCTGGTCCCGTCTTAAGACCACCATTGACTGAAGACTGATTTTGTACGTAAAGGAAATCGATAACCCAGCAATGGTGACATTACCACATAAACCGAAAAATTCAACTTAAGAGAGGACACAGTTCGCGGCGCTAATTGCGCTTTAATGCGCAAATCAACTCCACTTAGAGTCAATACAATTTTCAAGCCACAATAGATCATTCAACCAAGCATACGAATAAGTTGACTACATCACAACTCTCGAGTAAGTCTACTGCTTAAAGTTCATTTTCATTTCTCACTTCGGAGTTTCAGACACACATGCCAAGGCCACACCCTCCGGACTATGTACACATTTATTCCATATTGGCCACGCGGAGAAAGAGAAACTCCCACAAACATGAGAATAAGACTTAATTTGCAGCAATTGCAACATATTTGCAGACAGGACTTAAAATCTTGACAACTTCTTTCCGGATGACATGCAATTTTCAATAAAATCTCTGAGGTTTTCGTCCGTCCTCGCACATCCACATCACCCGTTGGAGAACAAGAATGACGACAAACCCTCATCTGACTGGCTGCTGCTTTCATCCATGCACACCCACAACCCCACGGCCATGGCATCGCCAGCACGGGAAATCCGTAAAGGAAAAGGGCTCTCACTCGCTTACAAAGATAAGTATCACTATCCTTTCAATTATTTCTAATTTACAACAGCGCTATATGCATATGCGTGCGACGACGTCAAGATGTGGTCTCCAGAAGGCACTGTGCTCTGTGGCGCCCAAATACAAATTTGAGTGCTTTTGTGGTTCAGCAGGAGTCGCAGTGAGTGACGTCTTTGAGGGCAGCGACAAAGATGTCAATAGATACCACATCCTTGGAACAAAGTGGACCTTTATTTGCGACTCTAGTTGGGCTTTTCGAATAAGCCCGAGCACTACGTTCCGCAAGCGTGTAAGTGTAAGAGGAAACTTTCTTCAAGTAATGTTAGAATGTATGGCTATCGTATATGTAGTTGAATGCACACAAAAGGCTTTGGCTCAACGTCTTCGTTGGCGGCTGGGGAGGATGCAGTAACCGTCTGGGTTTTTCGGTCGCAGTCGTTTCGATTTCGGGTGGGTGATCTGGGAGAAGGGTAATGTTGTGGGAAATTGCATTAATTATTCTATTAGCTACGTAATACGCTCTTAATTGCATGATAAACTTTATTGCTTTCGGTCGACCGTAGTCGCTGGTGGTTGCAATGTTCCCTGTTTTGAGGGTGGAATTTCACTTGAACTGTATTTGTAAACGGCATTGGGAAAAGAAATACGTTCAAATTGGTCTTAGTGTGAGTGGGAGCAGCTTTTCTTTGCATATGGAGGTATACTCACTTAGAAGTGTATGAAGAGGGAGATGTTCCGGAAACCGGCTAGCTACTTAAAATCGGGAGGTTTAGTACAGCATACAAGTTAGAAGTGGTCTTAAAAAAGGAGTTGGTAAAAAGCTTGAGTTCCCAATTGTCCTCAAGATGGTCAATAATTGGGTGGAATGTGAAAACTTTGAGCTTAGGCGACTTTTCTTTAAGAATTATCTGATCGAGATGATGGACTTCAGATCTTCTCTTCTCAACTTTACGCCAAAATTCCCGGCACATCTGTTTTGTATGGACTAACTGTTGCACCCGCCTTTAACATCACACAGTAGTATACAGAACCCGCTCATAGGCACCTACGTATTTGATGTTGTGCTTTTTACAAAATCAGATGTTGACAAGAAAAGTCATAACTCACGGCTGCGTTGACCAATTACGTTCAAACTTTAGACAAACCATCTACACGACCTTACAATCAAACCCTAAGAACTGTGATCGAATTCGGTTTGACCGTTCCTGACTTATAAAGTCACAACGCACTTGTACCAATATTTTATATAGAAATGCATGCGATGCCACGCTGCACAGACAAATGAAAAGTTTGAGTCACACTCAAATTTTGCAGATTGTCAAAAATTTTATAAAATTAAGCATTGAATCCCTTTTCGTTGATTCAGCTTACTGCTAAAAACAACTCTAAGAACTTCAGAACGTTACGACTTTCCATAGAATTTTCATATTTCCAACAAGACCACCATACACCATATATAAATTGGTTGACATGTCTCACTAAATGGCTCCTGCAAAGCGTTTGATCTTCAACTTAAAGGATTCTCCAACTCAATTATTGATAATTCATTCATCTTTCCTTCGCCGCCGTTGCCTTCTTTATCACATTCATATTCTTCGTTGTCGACGTAAGGTCTTAGCCATTATCACAGAGGAGAAATTATAAAGAAAACCCACCATAACGCCCACCCCACAATCCATTGGCAACCCTTTCTTCAATATTTATCGCATGAAGAGCGATGCCATGTCATCGACTGAAAGGATAAATCAAATTTTCATAAAATTTTTGAAGGGAGTAAAAGGATTTTCCATAATTAAGTAAGTACGCTGCTTTGTCCTCACCATTCTCGACTGGGATACTACTTATAAGGTGGGAGAGTTAATTCGATACACTGCTGCGATTTAATAGGTACGCTCTTAGCGCAACGATTTTGCTACATTGTTTGAGATGAAACTAATGGCCTTCGTCGAAGTATTTATTATGGAATTATTTTCGAATCGGGATTTGTCAGAAATCCATCTCGTACTTTGTTTGCACACCAAATGAATGGAATTAATGAAGTAAAATGCTTCGAGAGCTTGACATGGCAAGGGTATTTTGATGGTGTTAGGTTGGATTTTATCAGCGAGGAGCTCCGTGAGGGAGTAAATCACGCGCTAAGAAGACAGTTGAGTTTCTAAGAAGAGTGTTGCTAACAGTATAACGTGTTTTCATTGATTTTAATATTTTAAAGTCGTTCGAGGAAGTCTATATTCTTCTTCCTCTTGAGATATATCTGTTATTGTGTGCGATAACCAAAGTCAAATATTCGGTAGTTTTTTTTTCTTTTACGGCAGTTATTCTTCTTTTCAGACGTGACGTCAGGAAAATTAAGATTGTTCTGTCCGGGAATGAACCATAGGCTTTCGGCGTTGTAGTTTCTCAGCTTACCCATGTCTTCAAAAAGACAAAATGCTTGAGCGTTATTCCAGAAAACACAGACACTCATCCACATACAGAAGGCCTACGTAGCGGTATACACATGTAAAACGTGTAAACGTAAATTCAATTCTCTTCAATTCTTCAATCTGCAATTCCTCAATCTTCAATTCTTAAACCACAGGTAGTATACTGGCCGTGCGTTAAAATGGGTCTTGCTATATTGTTGCATATATAGTGTGACCCATCTGAACCCACGGCTCACTGGCACAGTGGAGAAGTATATATTCTCATACAGCTTACTAGGTTTTAGGAAAGAAGAACCATACGATCACTCTGCCATACAAAAAAGGTTGAAAGCAGCACAGAACAAAAGAAAAACTGATTACATTTCACCAACCCATCCACCGGATAAGAGTTTCTATCAGCGGTTCCCCGCCCGGGAACTATGACAGGAACAAGTGGCAATAGCAGAGGAGGGGATTGCCCTTTACACTGAGGGCTCAAAGACGAAAGCTCGTCCTCTGTGGCCGCCTCGAAAAATCCCGGGCACTAAAAACAAAATCGAAACCGTGTGGCTTACAATAGGTCCATCAAAAACTAAAGCTTTCCTGAAACTAGATAGAAGGCAAATTAGTAAAGTAGTAGGCGTAATTCCTGGCCATTACCTAATTGGCACTCAAGCTAGAGGACATGGAGCGCAATGCAATGACTTCTGTAGAAGCTGCAGAGAAGAGGAGAGGAGGAGGAGGAAGAGGAGAGTGTGCCACACTACCTCGGAACCTGCCCGGCTCTTACGGAGACAAGAAGAAAACATATGTTTAGCTATTTTCTTCAACTGACTTGAAGATATAGCGAACATAAAGATTTAAAGGACATCCATAAACTTCAAAAAATCACCAACTAGTTATAAATAACATCAACAGAAGACAAGTGCGAACAAATCGAGTAAGTGAAGCAAAAAGTGTCTCTTGGGAGTTTTTTCTACCAACCTAAGGGACGACTGAAGCGTTACAAGCCGAAGTGGCTGCTAAACACAAAGCGACGCTCACGCTGAAAGACCTAAACCTTACCGGCGAGTCGATCATCATCTTTTCCGATACGCACTGGGTCGCCGTGGCGTAGTGGGTTAGTGCGTCGACTCCTACGCAAAGGGTGCCAGGTTCGATACCCGAATTTACCAACTCTCACATTTCACGGCTCCACCTCTTTCGAGTCACTGACAATGCTCAAAGAGTATTTCCTGTCTAAAAAAAAGCTTCTCAACTACGCCGTTCGGAGTCGGCATTAAACTGTAGGTCCCTTCCACGCGTGAGACAACAATAGCACGCACAACACGAGTGGTTGCTGAGAAGCTAGGCCCTGGCCCTCTACAGGCTTTAGCGCCACCCATATTATTATTATATTATAAATGGCAAAAAAGGCCATAGCACATTCTAACATCAAAGCTAGCTATGTTATACAGAGAGAGTGTCAACGAGATATCCTTGGTGAATGCGGTCACCCTCCTTGGTAGACCCGTATAACACACGCCGTTCAGCTCCATATCGAAAAATCGCAAAAACTAAACACTGAACAGAGCCAGTACTCGCTTAGTTTGATTATTGCAGCTACAGCAAGGGCTCTATAGTCGATGCTGAGCGAGAAAATATCAACATCATTGATCGGGTTCAGCCGCAAGGATGGACACAAGCTAAGGAGTAGTACACTTCCGGGAACTGGGGCATAGGTAGACATGCGACTGAAGATACCGCACAACCACTTTTACAGAAGCTGAAGAGATGAGGAAGAAACAGAAGCTATCCAACATCTGCTCTATACACAGCCCTGACACGGGCAAGGAATTTACTCCTAGAGATGGAGGACTTAAGCGTTGATGCCCTGGAAAGCCTCCCAAGAATTATGAATCTGGCTGGATTTAGGATTCCAAATGGGTCTCATACACAAGAGCATGGGCAGAAGGGACCCAACACGTTGGTCTAAGTGAGCCATGTTCACAAGGCAGTCATGGCACCTGATTGACGGGACATAGTGACTTCTACTATCCTCTATATATCTACCATAGTGACTTCTATGATCTCGAAGCCTTAATCTTATTTAGAGGATGTAAAGAGGATTTTGATTCAAGATTTATTTAAGTAAGCCACTTCCTTCGGTTTTCGGGATATCAAACTAATTTCCCAGAAAATCTACTCCGTACCAGTTTCTTGATGAATATATATGTTCCAAATTCCAATACCAAGGCTCAAATAAAGCAACCTCGTAATTGCCTAAGCAAATCAATGAACATCTATTGAAGCTACCCCGTGATATTGATTTCTATCCACGTACACATGCAAAATTCATACAAATTGGACCCTCCCCCTGCAGAGGACACAGAATCAAACATCGACCGGAAATAATGTGAAATCATCATGTCTACAACAAAATGTCATCTCTTCTTCAACCCCCAACCCCCCCGATAAGCTAAGCCATATCATCAGTTTTCCTTCTTTTTCCTCAGACCAACCGAAACAAAATGTCATCAGATCTGTTTTCAGATTTTCAGTGAAACTAATTGAAATGTCACCCAACATGTTCATTCAATTGTAGCACCTTCCACATAAAAGATACCGCGCTTAGCTTCCCCGAGATAGTGAGAGCCATCACTATCTCGATCGCAACAAAGAAATGTAAAGCATTAAGCAATACAACACCGCTGATTCCTATCGCTGGCAATAATACCTGTTCCGGCGACAACAGACACTGCGATATGACTGACTGACACAACCGGAATAATAAGAAAAAGCACTTAAGAGATTCGTATTTTTCGTCAGTTCAACGAGGGTGGTTCTATGAAAATACCTGTCTTGTCAAACAAATCCACAATCTTCACCTATCCCCTCGCCGAGCCGTGTGCCAGTTGTCAACGTGCCAACCTCCCACCCGAAAGCGGCAAACAGGGTTTTTTGAAGCCTCCATCTCCAACATTTTGTTCGTATAATTCTCGTACATCGGTTATGTTTTCATGTTTGTCATGTCGTCGGCCCATACACGCATCACAGGAGTGTGCGGCACTCGCATGTATGGCTGTATGCACAGTTTCGCGACTGACGAGATATCAGTAATTAGGTCTCGTTAATAGTTTTAATTTGATAATTCGTAGCCTGATAGGAAAAATTCGATTTCTTTCATGTTCTTACGTTTTTGCAATATTTTTTTCACTGTTTTTGCCAATAATCAGGACCAAACAGGGAAAAGCTTTTAGTTCATTGAAACAATATCACATTTTAGTTTGATACTGATTTCGACTTCAGACTGCTTAAAGCAAAAGAGCAACCATTTTAAGCGCGTCGTGTGTGCAACACTTTTGTTTTTGCGCAGACCTAGTGAAATTGATCATGCCTGTTTCCGTAAGCTTCGCGTTTCCTGTTGTCATCCAGGTGTTGAGATTTATTGGAATTGAAAATGGGTATGTTTTAGTGGTCGAATATTACACCTCCGTGGTTCGATACCGGACACTAAGACTTCCATGTCCACGACATCGAGGACGAGTTATAGACAGAAAGGAACTTCATGCATCTTACAACAAGTCGTGAAACCCGCATCTAAGCGGACCTACAACACAGACTGACTATCTTCTGGAATGACAAACCCTATGACACGTGTCTTTCCTATAGCGATGGACTCCTCTTCTTTTTCTTTGTGTCATGACATGGGACTCAACCACCAAGCCCCTTCAACTGGCGCGATCTCCGGCTAGCTCCGCTCAGTTTCGCAATTCAATTTGGTTGAGCTAATTCCCCTGTGAGCCAGCTTAGACGCGAGGGTCCTCTGTGGGGTTGTCCCACAGGTTCGGAGTCCAAGACCCTTCCGGGCCGGAACTGTGTCATGTTGGTTAGGCATTGCATCCGTGAATGTCTGACACTAGGCTCGTGTTGCTGTGGAGTCTATCCCGTTCGTGGCTGAATCTTCCTTTTTTCCTCTCCGATGGCCAATAAGGTTCCCAGACAGAAACAATTGACAAGGAAAGGTAGACCTGTACACAAATGGCTAAACGGCAGAAACTACAAGAGTTTTCAACGAAATCTTAGAAACAACTCTTGCATTAAGAGAAAGCTTTCAGTCTGAAATGAAAACGATAAACAGCACTAGCGCTAATTACACCGAAGGGATAGTCGATGATCAGAGTTATAGAGTGTACTGTCTCTAGACCAGTCTTGTAAGATTCAACGTCCGAGAAATATCCTTGGTAAATATGGCGATGCCCGCTTAAGTTCCAAGGCAAGGAAATCATAGAGCGGATACTCATACGAAAGATTGACGAACGGGATGGTTCTCTATTCATCAGAGAACACTCGCGGTTAAACCAAGTTCTAAAACGTGAATTTAGAGGACGAGGACTTACCTCAGATATAGTGACTGAACATTGGATCAAAAACGAGATCGTTATTTCCGTTTCCAAAATAGATCATATTTTCCCTCATTCAATTTTCGGACCTGTGCTTAATTCAACAACTTGTAAAAAAAACTAAGGTATTGAAAATATCGCTTTTGATTTTCTCCTATTCATTAATTTGACAACAAGGTGGTAAGCTTTCCAAATGTGTGCAATCGAGTCAAGGTCTGGAGACAGGGCTTGCATAGGGTGACCAGATCCATGAGCACGAAAAAGAGGACACCTTCAAAAAGTTCAAATAAAAAATTGAAGAACAAAAAAAACCATTAAACCATGAAGAAACACATTTTATATTTTCGACTTTGATACTATTGTGATCTTCAGTACATTGGCTCGTTATCAAAGAGAAAATACAATAATAAATATACGTGTGGGTCGCCATGGCGTAGTGGGTAAGTGCGTCAACTCCTACGCAGAGGGTGCCAGGTTCGATACCCTAATTTACCACCTTTGATAATTCACGGCTCCGCCTCTTTCGAGTCACTAACAATGCTCAAAGAGTATCCCTGTCTAGAAAATGCTTCTCAACATCGCCGTTCGGAGTCGGCATTAAACTGTAGGTCCCTTCCAACACAAGTGGTTGCTGAGAAGCTAGGCCCACGTCCGCCTCGGACTGTAGCGCCATCCATATAATTATTATTATTTAATATACTCTATGTGCAATTATAAAAAGCTCACAGTGTGTTATTCAATATTGTAATTCTTTTTTAAAAATACACTATCCGTTTTTCGTGTATGTGCGTGGGTGCCTTTAGAAAGTTAGTTGTGGATACATTGGTTTCGCCAATAAAGCAACTAATCTTCGAATTAGCTTCATTTCTTTTGCTTCATTTTTTAAATCCATTTATGTAAAACAATTAAACTCATCGAGAGATTAATCCTATCTCTGAATTTCTTTAATCACCTTGAATAACCTCTAATATATTTATTTCCACGTTTAAGGCATCATTTTTATTGCAACCATTAACTACAGATATATCTAAAGGTCGTTTTCGCCAAAAAGATGCAGCACATTTCTGAATTCGTTTTGAAAAAACACTACCGGACATTTTTGTACAAGACAAAAAGAGCACAAGTCTTCTTAAAAGTTGACGTCTGGACAGCCTGTACATTCTGCAACACATCTACTTACATTGCTTAATGAAACCAACCCTTTATTTTTTCCAAGCCGAATAATGATTACGTAATTTCGGCCGTCATCTTGTAAGCTGAACCAGTCATCCCGTTTCCGACGCCGTCGATGTTCGCGAAACATTCTCAAACAATGTCGGACCTCTCCTCGACGTTTAGAGTTTTTTGTGTGGACATTGGACTAAGTCCTTCAGATGGCTTGCACCACACTGGATTCCTAGTTTTAGACATTTTGAACTCGAAATTGCGCTTACCAGACCAAATTGCTTCATGCCAGAATGCTTGCGGATTGGACAAATACTGTTTTGCGAAGTCTGAGCATTTTTTGGTATTTGATGGACTTCGAAAAAGATGGCCGCTTTGTCGGAGCTTTCTTTACACTTACCACTTCTTTTATATTTGAACCTTACGACAAGCGATTTTTCACGTCCTCGATTTCAAGTGTTCGGTCATCCGTTGCAGTGGTTCCACGTTTCCTTCCGCAAAATCTATTCAATCTTCAAACTGATCCTCGTATGTTCATATAAATGTTCTCCATTTCAGATATTGCTAATCCATATTTTCCTGCTAGGTCATGAAATGCCAACCGACTTGGTTAACTAACGTCTCACGTTTGCGTTTTGTTGACCCTGCCTCAGAAATTGATACCGAAAGTAAGCGTTAAGAAATAAAATGGTGTCAAGCTGTGCTACACAAAACGAAAAGTGCAGTTTATATTGTCCGGCTGCAACCAGAATTGTTGTAATCAGAGAGCTAATTTATTTACAAGTTTAAGGGACAAGTTATGAAGACAGGCAAGAAGTTATTTGGGCTGAGTTCATTCGGTTTCATTTGCAAATTCCTTAAGAACATGAACAAAAATTATGTCATGTCCATTCCGAACTCAAATGCAACCAATCTGATATCTATAATTTATAGCCTCTTTTAGGAGTACAGAACAGTTTGTAAATCGAACGACAGGAGATAAAGCAAGAAAAAAACTTTCCTAAGCCGATTTGTATATCATTTCACTCGAATGTACGACAGAGTCTATCGTAAGTACACGAAAAGAATAAGAAAAAAAAGCACTGACCATCGTAGAGGGGATAATATTTTTTCTCCACTGCTTATGACATATACCCGGCGACTTATTATTTTCCTGCCTTTACGCTGTTCACGACGATAAAAGGACGATATGTGACTTTTGGATTTTCTTCTTGGGAAAAGTTAGAAAACGATGGCACCGAAACCCCCCACAAACAGTCACGTGTGTGTAAGACTATCCCACATCCCCCGACAATCGACATTTTCCGCCCACACCCAATATGCATGAACGATAAGTTACTTTGAATGTCCTTAAAATATTTATATTCACATCAGTGTAACATGAAGAGATGCTTGATTTAAAAGTCCTCACAAAGGGCACATCGGCAGAGAAACACTGACGCGCAAACACCCATAACAACGGCTGGTCTCGAATTCGAGTGTCCTAAAGGAGGTAAGGACATGCGAATATGATAAATCAACGAATAATACATAATCGAATTTTTATTGTTACAAGCTGCTTACAACTATTGCCGGTCAATGGGTTTTCCAAAAAAAAAAAAAGCAGAAAAAGACGGAAGACCGTAAGCGGAAGAAAGGTCGCCTTTCTTTGCGAGGAAGTTGCAGGGCTCTTTCACAGAGTCAGGGTATATCATGTTATGGACGAGGCGCAGAAAGGTGGACGGTGGTGGGGGAGGATATTTTGCTTTTTGGCATTATTATTTCTAATACCCAGATTGGTCATCGATCGGAAATTGCCTTATGAATATGTTATCAACCTAATTTGGCAATAAAAATGTAAAGCCCTTGAAAGGGATTCTCGTTTATCAACTTCAATTGCTGCAGCAGATTAGATGTATCTTAATATGAGTGGATTGAGTGTCTGTACTTTGAAATGGTAAGTGCTGTGAACCAGACATTTATTAAACATTAAATTGGCTTAAATGAGTTGTCTTTGGAGTCTTATAGCAGTGCCCAGAGTTAGTGTGAGTACAGTGGTTTTTGCTTTATTGGGACACAGCGGGCTGAATTTGTTTGTGGCTGTCCCAATAATACGAAGTGAGGAGCGATCGAAGAGAAATGCGAAGTAGGTTTCCGTTCAAGAAAAAGCGGAATTCACTCTACTAGAAATTGACTACAATGGAACCGGTTAAAGGATGCAGAAAAGACTTAAGTTTGCTTCTATCCACGCTCTAACTGAAACCGAGTGAACTCAAGGGTGGTGTAAGAAGCTCAGCCTGGTCTCACCATTGAGCGCTTCCCTGAGGGGAGCCGCTTTCATTTCAGTTGGCTGGTTTCTTTATATTAAGCGCCAAGCCTCCGTCGCAATGAACGGTATCTCGGACATAAGACAAAATTTGTACAAGCAAATGATTATTTTCGTCGCTATCAACAGACCAGAAAAAGAAGGAAATGAAGAACACACTTCATACACATCTGTGCGCTCACGTCTATTCATATGCAGTTGATCGTTGTGACTGAAAAAAATTAAATTCGAAATGAGTGTGGGTACATTTTTTCGATGGCACTCCTTAGCAACTATTCAGCAACAATTTCATTTGCTGCTAAAACTAGCAGCATCTGGTTGATTTTCAAATCTTTCTCTTTGAACGTCAGGACGAGGCACCTACAGTCCGAGTGGACTAAAGGCCCAAGCCCATAGAATCTGTTGCGTAAGTGTGTTTAGATCCCACAGAGTCGTTCTTCACGCACATAGCCGACCCAATGAGTACGTTGAGTGTGTAATCCGCTTTTATATAAATCCAAGAAATTCGAAATTCTAAGGTTCCTGAATTATTAGAAACTATGCAAAAACAGTTAAAATAAGACAAAACGAATTTATTCATTCAAAAAATATAGTAAAAACCAGAAATGAAGTATTACAGAGATGGCCGACTTCACAGCTGATTGCTCCCTAGTCCATCGACTTTTTTGACAAATAGTCATGAATTTTTGACGGTTATTCACTAAATAACGTAAATGCCGTGCTTTGATTGGTCAATTTGGTTTAAGAACACGTTATAAAAAACAGTTGTCAACAATTTTAAGGGGCATGAGAGATAGAAGTGCAGTGCATCTCTGTAATTCTTCATTTCTGGTAAATCACATAAGGAGCACCCGATCGCATTCCCATGGAAACATGCCTACCGCATAAAAAGTAAAAAGTTCACCAATTTCATCCGTCATGATAAATTTCACTTGTGGGTTGGATTTGCTGTCTCTCTCGCACTCCTTAGGGTTTATGAGTTGTCAATATCTTGATAGGACGCAACGCACATAACGGATTCTATGGACTTGGGCCTTAGGACTTAGCTTCTGCAGTCACCATTAATTTTGTGCGTGGTGCATATGTACATTGCATGCGAATATTGACACGTACAGTTTTAATTCGACTTCGAACCATTTTGAGATGATTTTAAATGCTGTGTACCAGTACACACTTGAGCACTGCTAGTGACTCGATAGGCTATGGTGACTTGAAGTATAAAAGTTAGATTTGTAACCTGGGCCGTCAGGAGGAGGAGTCGATTTAAGTCGACTTCGAACCATTTTGAGACGCTTTTAAATGCCATGTACTAGTACACACTTGAGCACTGCTAGTGACTCGATAGGCTATGGTGACTTGAAGTATAAAAGTTAGATTTGTAACCTGGACCGTCAGGAGGAGGAGTCGATTTAAGTCGACTTCGAACCATTTTGAGACGCTTTTAAATGCCATGTACTAGTACACACTTGAGCACTGCTAGTGACTCGATAGGCTATGGTGACTTGAAGTATAAAAGTTAGATTTGTAACCTGGACCGTCAGGAGGAGGAGTCGATTTAAGTCAACTTCGAACCATTTTGAGACGCTTTTAAATGCCATGTACTAGTACACACTTGAGCACTGCTAGTGACTCGATAGGCTATGGTGACTTGAAGTATAAAAGTTAGATTTGTAACCTGGACCGTCAGGAGGAGGAGTCGATTTAAGTCGACTTCGAACCATTTTGAGACGCTTTTAAATGCCATTTACTAGTACACACTTGAGCACTGCTAGTGACTCAATAGGCTATGGTGACTTGAAGTATAAACGTTAGATTTGTAACCTGGACCGTCAGGAGGAGGAGTAGATTCATCTACTCACTGCACTGGTATATTCCAGTGTGCACTATGTGCAATACCCTAAGTTCGGACAAATGTTCGTTTTGAATATCGTCGAATGTCTTGAAAATTAGACTCAATTCGGGATTCAAGGGCGAACCGAACCGATTTTATGGAGGCTATTTGAAACATAAAGTCAAGCAGCTCTAATGATAAGACAAGATCCTCATCTTATTTATTTGACAGATCATTTATATGTTGATCCCATGATGCTATTCCTATTCAGTATATATTTTTTGACAGAATGTCATAGAAAAACTGTCAACAATGCCCCCAATTATTGTTTTCCAGCCATATCGACCCTCCGAGTCCATTATTATTTTCACCATCCGGAAATTAGAGTCTCCGTGCACGTTATTGGCTGATACGCGGTCGAATAGACTATATCTATTCTGATGAGCCAGCTTCGATTCAAGATTTTGAACCCAACATTACGTGCTCAACACTAGAAGAAGTCCTAGAATGAATTTTCAGAATATGCCTTGTACGGCGACGACTCGGCACACTGGCAACATTTACACAAGAACATATTAAAAAACCAAATGTCAAGTTTGTCAAGTTAAGTTACCACCAACCTAATTCGTTTTATGCGTTCTTGAGTGGCCCATCGTCGTGCGGCACACGGACGAAAGATCTCCCCGCCACTCGGTCCCCCGACAATGACTCTAACTCATCAGAAGTTATCAACAGATTACCTTACCTTACAACATCTTAAGCTAACTTATACCAAAGGAATCAAGTATTTCTGAAATCAATTGCAAGTGTAAATGGGATGAGCCAAGTCAAGTAACAAACTGAATAACCCTCCAAATCTCAACTGTCCGAGGCAAGCGAAGGAAGTTATCCCTTCTTATCCTTGCAATCCACTAACGCTATCAGCAACACTGCAATTCAGTCGAGTTGAATGCGAAATTCATAATGTAGTCACTGACTGGGATTTCTGCCAGAAACAAACAAGAGGAAATTAAATTTTTGCTAGGCACTGATGGATGACGTGATGACATTCGCCCTAGGTAACCAAACAATCGAGGCATAGCCCTTTCCGACCGGAAACCAGCGTCTCACCATTAAGTTCCTCGCGAAACGTCGTGTTTCTCATCCTATCCAGGCCAGTAACTCCTACAACAACAGGAAGAAATCTCATCACTATTAGCGATCTCATTCTTTCGGTCATTACCCAAATGTGATGACCATAGGTGAAAGCAGCGACAAGTACTGAGTTGAAGACCCATAACTTGGCTTTGACGCCAAGCTCGGCCTTCCTGAGTTCAGATCTTCCAAGATGTTTTAAGATTTAGCCCAGCTTGGTCAATCCTGCAGGAAAGCTCAGCAACATTCTCCTCTTGAAACTATATCGAGATATTTAAACTTCTTCAGTGTGACTGGGCTAACACGAAAAAGCATTCTGAAAATGGTTATAACCTCGGCTTTGTCCACGTTAAACTTCTGCACCACCAACACCTTCGCACATCAGCACACACGGCCACAAACCTATCGATTGTCTACTTGATCTCCGTTCTGGAAGGATGTGGGGGATAACTAAGTCATCTTCAAAAAAGGGGTAAATCCTCATTTTTTTCATTTTATGTGTTTTATTAAAAATTAAAAAAGCACGTTTAAAAAAATCAACCATTACTTGAAACAAATCCGGCACAGAATTACGATCAACTGAAAATCATTTACTGCCAACCATTGGTACCACAACTGTGCAATTCATCCTGTTTGGTTGAACCTCACGCATATCGTCCCAATTTTCCTTGCTCAACTCCTCATCAAAACAACCAAGACACCTTATTCACACCACACCACCGGTTGGTCTCGTTGAAATTGTTCGAAATCAGCAGGATAATCCAAATAGACTTTAGGGCAGTCCTATTTTTATCGCAAATGCTCGCCTTACGTAAATCGCTTTATAATTTCCTATGAAGTGGGCAAATAGAAAAATTTTCCAATGCCAGTCCACATAAGACTGAAACACAAAAACTGGAGAAAAGTAAACACAACTTGACTTGATTAAGAGCTAAAAACGTTGCCTTTTAAGTCACTAAAGCGACACTCGACTTTGTTTGCCGAACAATTCATGTGGCCTGTTTCTGTGCAATGATGTGACATTACACTCATCGCCAGTCGCCAGTCGGTGAGGGCATTAATTTGCCATTAATGCAGCCATTTTACTCTACTCCAGCTAAGCCTGATTCATGCTAAATTATGTCGAAAAATTGAAGAAATCACCACAGTCATCCGCAGGAAATTCCAGTTGACCGTGAGTTTGCAAAACTCTGGCCTTTTGCCCGCGCAGTACTGCCGTATGCCGGTGGCCAGTGGCCAATGTGGGTATGTGTGCGCGTGTGTGTTGTGTGTTTGTTTATCTTAAACAAATTAGAAAAGCAAATTTGTTTGACCATCGTTCTAGAACGTGATTATCTACGATAGATAGACAGATAGATAGTGTGTGCACGATGATGAATCAAGTGTACGGTGGTGGTCTCAAGTGCAGTTGGTCGCCTTTATCTCAGTATCTCTTTGGGTGCTCCATGTTAAGTTAAAAAGTTTTCAAGTGGCGGTCTTTTTTGAGCTCTTCGGCATAGGTAAACTCGATACGATGACACTGTAGATAGCGATGGCACAGATAAACCGAGAGTATAACTTAATTAGATTAAATGGTTTGGTTGTCTTCAATAGACACTGCCTTTTGGAAAAAGTGCAACTTCTACTTCGACGGGAGTGCGGATGAGTGTGTTGACTTTTTAAATCACGTGGGATGACTATTGACGTGTATCCACCAGCCCTTGTCAAAGGAGACGAATATTTGTAAGGGCAAAAAATGCATACGGGTGTGGGTATGTGTTTGGACGGTAAATTCATTTCACTCTGAATTAGAACTTAATGTAAAAGCTATTGGCAGCAATGCGGACTTTTAAAGCGCTTCACATGAAATCAGAACGGATGTTTTTTGTGCCATAAAAATATTACTTTGTAGCCAATTGGGTTAGTCGCCGGTGTACTCTATGGTAACTGAGTTATAGGCTTGCTGGTCGCGTATGAAAAAAATGCGGACGAGGAATAACATGTTGTTACGCCAACATAGACAAATAGCCCCTAATAGAGTTGATCATATCATATGACCCGATTGAGACGATGACACGGGCTGGCAAACACATAAGCTTTTTCTGTTTTTTTTCTTTATATTTATTTTTTCCTTAATGACACCCACGAACAGGTTAACATGGTCTCTACGTCCGTCTACTTCTGTAAAATGTCCACTGGATCCATCGGATCGAGGTGCGCATTGTGGATAGGCTACTAAACTCAATTCTCATGTGTGGACAGCGCTTTATAGAGCTGCAGAAATGGGTTGCATTTGCATCAGAAGCCTCGAATATCATCTCGCTCCGCTGTACGTATGTGTTCGGCAATAATCAATCGCAGCTTGTACTGTAGTTGGGCTGAAAGCACAAGACTGAAGCATCCATATGGCACTCTTCGCAGCGATCTTCTACGGTTAGAAGTCGAGTGGAAGAACATCCAGTTTCTTATCTGGTCACCATGTAGGAAAGAGATATTCTGCCGTGGGTCGAGAATAACGTTAGATGGTATGGATCCTTTAACTCGAAAACTTCGCTCCTCTGTGACTTGTCTCAGTTCTTGTCTCCGATCACCCAGTATTTTAGCATCCACCCATGTAGGTGATGGAAAACTGTGAAATACGATTAAGAAAATTGCGAAGCCTAACATCTACGTTCCTCGCTACAGGAAACCATCCTTGTCGAATAAGACCAAAAGCCTCATTCCGACAGAATGGTGGCATATTTTGAACGCTTAACGCTCACACAGTCTAATATGGCTGAGAAGGCAAGATCTCTCCCGTTGTAGAGTCAACCCTCTGTCATTGTACATATCACCCGCCCTCAGGATGGGTTAGGTCACAACGGTTTATGCAGAAATTACGAAGACGAATAAGTAGGACGACATACATCTTCTGATTCTGAACAGCAGTCTTCTTCTTCGATGAAAAAGACTCTCCGACAGCATGTCCAACATTCTCAAAGAAATCACAGCTCACCTGCTTACAAAGATAGTCATTATTGTGTTAAAACAAAACTTTGTCAATTAAAAATTCCAAAAAAAAGACACTAACCATGAACTCATGGCTTACATTGTCACATAATAACAATAATATGGGTGGCGCGACTGTCCGAGGCGGACCTGGGCCTAGCTTCTCAGCAACCACTCGTCTTGTGCGTGCTATTGTTCTTTCACGCGTGGAAGGGACCTACAGTCTAATGCCGACTCCGAACGGCGAAGTTGAGATGCTTTTTCTAAACAGGAATACCCTTTGAGCATTGTCAGTGACTCGAAAGAGGTGGAGCCGTGAATTCTCACAAGTAGTAAATTCGGGTATCGAACCTGGCACCCTCTGCGTAGGAGTCGACGCACTTACCCACTACGCCACGGCGATCCACTTACCTTGTCACATTCTAAACTCTATTTTACATTCAAACACGACTCTCGGCCTTAAAGTTAGTAACGAATCGACCTTGAAATTAGTGTAGTTTCCAGAAAAATGTGGTTAATGTGTCCAC
The DNA here is from genome assembly GCA_964034865.1 of Eristalis intricaria. NCBI lineage: Eukaryota > Metazoa > Arthropoda > Insecta > Diptera > Syrphidae > Eristalis > Eristalis intricaria. The sequence continues at coordinate 60,127,809 of OZ035877.1, read as the reverse complement.
ATAGTCCCACTTTCAAGTCGATGCATTATCCTTACATTATTGTAATGATTTTAATCCAAACAGTAATAGGCGTACCAAAGGCTCATCATAAGTTAATCTAGCATGACGAAGTTCTGTTTTGAAGCCTGGTCTCTTCATGTTCTAAAATTGTGCAGCATTTCTCGGACGCGTCTCACAATTTCTGGATATTTTAGTTAGCATTTGAAGTCTCACAAGTTTAAAGTACATATTACACGGCTTTAATGATAGGTAGAACTAGTGACTTCAATCTTTTGCCAAGACAGAACAGATGACCTTTGTTGCCTGTTAAATATGATTTACTTGACTTAATTTCTTTACTTGCGGTGGTTCTTGTCCATCTGTTTTATTTTTTCCCAATTTTTTCTTTCCTCATTTATCTCCTTTTCCAGTGATCCCCTCCAAGTTATCTTAGGCCCCTCTGTTCATCTGTTTCCTTGGGGGTTCCACTCTAGGTCATGACGGTAAATGTTGTTGCTTGGTCTTTTCAGGGTGTGTGCTATGTACACAAACTTTCTTTTTTAGCATCTTCAATAGGGTTTTCATTTATTGTTCTCAGTAGATTTCTGTTTGTTATGTTAATGTTACTTATAAACTCTTGTAACTTCGTCTCTGTAATGCAATTCCATGTCTGGCAGCCATAAAAAAGGACGGATTTTACATTTCTCTCAAATGCCCAAAGTTTGGTTTTTCTCCTTATTTGCCTTGACCGCCACACTGTTGTCAGTTGTGTAAGTACTCCCTTGGCCTTCCTTATCCTACTGGTAACATCATCGTTCCGCCTTAGACACGATGCTTCCTAGGTATTGCAATTGGTCCACCTGCTCTATTATTTTATTGGTCACTTATAGCTGCCGGTTTTTTGTTGCGTTCATTCTCATCTCTCGTTTTTCTGAAGATAATTTGAAGGCCAACGTTCCTTCTTTGGGTATCAAGGCCCTCAAGTTTTTCTCTCATATCATTTAGAGTATCAAATCATCGGCAAAATCGATGTCTTCAAACCTAGACCCCACCCCAGGCATGCTAAATAAGCTGTCTTTAAGGACTTCATCATGTTATCATAACTGCTGGTTAAAAAGAATTACGCGTGACTGACCTCGTGGCACTTTTCAGTGAGTTCGCTAAATATTCGCACTTCCAACTCAATGTTTATTGCATCACATCATTTGGAAAATGCAAAAAAAAAATAATTTGTACACAAAACACAGGTACCAGCACAAAATACTGCCGATTCTCAGACCTTCCATCTGCAAAATAGAAGTCAATGGGATAAATGTCATTTGTTGCTAATTGTCGTGTCTTCGAGGTCCGCACAAAAGAGTATTCACACTTATGGAGTGTAAACGGATTACGAAAAGGATTTCCTTTAATTCTACCTGATTTGTGAAAAGTCATAAGATAATACTTAAAGGAAGTCAATACTTATGTCTAAATCCCAAAGTGAAACAGGAAAACACTCAAAACCTTGCTACAGGTACGCGGCGATGAGTTTTTCTTTTCAAGGTTGACTCCGGCAGGACAATGAGAGGAGGGAAATCAAAAGGTTTAACACAAACACATGCGTACCGTGTACACATTGATGGAGGAAACACAGGTTCGATCATGATGACAAATGTCATTTAGGAGAAAGTGACGGAGAGGGTGTTGATGTGCTCACTTGCAGATATGAATGTTTTTCATGAAGGCAGTACTAATGAGTTTTGAGATGTTTCAGATATGCTTTCTAGATGTTCAGGGACATTTGGTTACTTATCGGCTAAAATAGAATAGGAAATGACTGACTCTCCTTCCTGTCAAAACTGATCAGTCAACCAAAAATTGGAAACCAAGACTTCCTGTTATATACAGGGTTCAAGGCAAAAGAAGTAACCTCGCGTTAATGCATGTTAGTCGACAGCCAACTTACTGATGGCTACAGCCTATGCAATAGCTGCCTTCCATCGCTGTAGCCATTAAGACCAAACTCTTGCGACCACGATGACTTAGTCATTATACTGGAGATTCAGTTTGCTTCTCCTTCTTAAATAAGGATGAAGTGCTCGAGCCAGTGCAGTCGTCCGATTTTTGCCTTCCGGGCAGCTACTGGTGGTTGAAATAAGCTTGAGTGTGTCAGCATGCATCAAACATACTGAGAACATGTTTGAAAGTCAACTTCCGAGAACGGAGTTAAAAATACCTATATTCTACTCCACACTTCAATCTGTAAATGATTCAAATGTCAACTGTGTTGATAAATGTAATGTTGCCCATTCTGCGAGTTGGGATACGATAACAAATTACATTACAAAAAAGTGGAACTTGCACCGTAGAAGTCTGTTTAGTTATATGCGGGCTCTTTGATAGTCAGTGAATCAATTTTTCAAAATGGTCACAATTTCGCGCGATTCGCTTGTCCCAACTCTTTCAACCCTTCCCACCAATTGTCCGAAAATATCATGGACTTTTCTGGTTCTGACATTTCTTGCATACTCAGCAACAAAATTGAGTGAAAGACTTGTGCACCAGTCCATGCCATGGATCAGAGTCTGTACTGTTCTGTCTTTTAAAGGGTTGTCGAACAAAAAGTGGTCCTGTATTAAAAGACGAATTCAATGTAGAGGAGATGCAATTTAATTCAATTCAATTTTGAACAAAATATATTTCTTAAAGTACCACACTTTACTCACTATGTGCACACACATAATCGCTATTCTTCTTTTATACACACATCACACAATTTATGTAATTGTAAATCGAATGATCAAGATGTAGTTAAGTTAACGCTAATCGAATGTTATATCTCATGTTCTCGTCGTACAAGATGGCATGAAAAGAGTTCAGTTGCAATAAAGCAATCATCCAAACAAATTGTTTTTTTTTTTTGCTCTACGTGCCTTACAAATGATTCCCAAATTAATTTGAATAACCAAAGTTCTTCAACAGATCTATTTGATTTTTGTTTGTTTGTGCCTAGAAAGAAAAAAGAACCATCTATGCATCGAGCAGACACATTATCAGTGACTCGAGAGTGATTGTTTTACCCTGGGATTGTACCATGAATCTTCGTGGAAGCAGTCAGCGCACCAATATTTAACAACAAATATGCTACTTGCACTGCACTGACAAACAGCTTTAGGTCAGACATCGGAGATATTTGTGACTTGTCTAAAGAAAGAAAGAAAGGCAAGCACGCTCCGTTCAATCATCGAGTCTAGTACGTGTTATGTCCTTGATCATTTGATCTCATAGAACTCTCGATTGCATCTTCCCCTGCATTTAAGCTTCCTCGCAAACATGACTAAGTTCCAATCGCTGACAATCAACTTAGCGATTTAAGTTTTACTTAAGAAATAGAGCTGAACTTACCGGCTTGCGAGATTCGAAGAGTAGATCGTAAAGTCGGCTGGGTATAGCTTAGACTAAGTGGAAAACCTTAAGTTGTGCTTTAATACTGAAAGTGAAATGAAATTGTGGAGAAATTTGTGAAAAAAATAGTATGAATTTCAAAATAATTGCATGGAGTTCGAATTGCATAATTTATTTGAGGATGATATGGAGGTGGTAGACATCCTAGAAGTTGGAGTTCCTAATAATTTCTACAAAAGAATTTAAACTCATCACACCGAGAGCCACAGAACGCTACGAATTCGTGTAAATTGTTTTGTGGTGCATTGTTTGTGTTTGAAAAATGTCTTTTCAAAGTACCACCCATAGGATGCCAGGTGTCAGGCAGTAAATATATTTAGAGCGTTGACGAACTTTCGTTGTATAATCGTTTGCGACTAACCAAGGACATATCCAACAATCTTGGTAATTTCTTGTTTCCACTGGTTAGAGTTAAATTTAGAGCGTACTTTCAACAAGTACGGTTTCCCTCATTTTCCAGTGTTGATGAACATACATCAAGGAACAATTCGATTGCTCCCATGAATCAACTATCGTCACTTTGATGTTTCATATGATAAGAACTTATTTACAGAGCATTTCATTTCGAATGAAAGCACGTTTCGAATGAATCCAGGATTATTTTCATATTTACACACAAAATTACCGTAGAATGCTATGGCATATGGCAAGAAATATTTCTTTCAAATAGCCTCGTTGCCGTGGCGTAGTGGGTAAGTGCGGTAAGTGCTTACCCAGAGGGTGCCAGGTTCGATACCCGAATTTACCACCTTTCATAAATCACGGCTCCACCTCTTTCGAGTCACTGACAATGCTCAAAGAGTACTTCTGTCTAGAAAAAGCTTCTCAACTTCGCCGTTCGGAGTCGGCATTAAACTGTGGGTCACTTCCACTCGTGAAAGAACAATAGCACGCACAACACGGGTTGGTTGCTGAGAAGCTAGGCCCTGGCCCTCTACGGCCTGTATCACCACCCATATTATATATTATTATTATAGCCTCGTTGCCATCAGACATTTGCACCATCTACAGAAACCACTATAAAGTTCTCATTTTCACCTTGAAAAAAATGAATTTGACATTTTAAACGGACATCAAGTTGATTGCACTTAAAAGAAAGTCGTATCATAGCTAAGCTCGACTTAATATTTACGAGCAAGGAAAAATAAGCAGAGTTGAACATAAGGTTTAAGTACAACTTGGCTATGAAGTAGATTTAAGAGTAGTATCAGCAAGGCGGTATGCATTAGCAGGGCGCTAATGACTACCTCCGCCGAAGCATTAAACATAACCATCCTCAACCTGCCACCGATAGAACTAACTAGCAGACAGACAGCAGCTTGCACGGCGATTACATTAAGATCGCTGAGCAGCTGGAAAGAACTGCAGTCTGGACATTCAACAATCCTACGCAGGTATGCCTCTATACCCATAGACACAGACCTCACTCTATCTAAACTCCTCTTTGAGAAGAATTTCTCAACCAACATACCGTCCAGATCGTATTGGGAGTCTGAACACCACTGCGAATCTTCACAGATGGATCGAAGATGGATGCGAGTGTGGGTGCTGATGTCTACACCAAGGATCTAAATTTCCAGCTATCTTTTCCACCACCTAATCACTGTAGCGTCTTTCAGGCTGAAACTATAGCGATTAAGGAAGCCCTCTCCTGGCTGAAAAACAATGTAATATCACGCACAGATATCGTCATCTGTTCCGATAGCCAGGCAGCGATCAAATCTCTGGATTCAGTCACCTTTAATTCCAAGACTTCCCTTAATTGCCGCCTGTCTCTTAACGAGATGGCCAAGTACTTTAGCATCCAACCTGCTTGAACACTGTGACATTCCAGAGAATTGCGAGGCGGACGAACTCGCTCGAAATGGCACAAACTCCGTGCTCTTTCCAGGTGGAGACACTATAAAACATCTGTTAAAGCTTGAAACTCTTGCTCAAACCAACCGCGGATGGATATCTGTCAGAGGATGCCCTTATTACCAAACAACTATGGCATATAATCCATCACAAGCGAACGCTTAGCTTGATCAGATTAAGCAGGCCAAACCTCTGATCTCTTATTGGCGTTTTAACAGGGCATTGTGCCATCGGAACCCACGCCTCTAGACTAGGCCTTCCAAATAAGGCTTTCTATAGAAGCTGCATGGATGAAGATGAGGAAGAAACTATCGAACACTTGCTATTTAAGTGCAGTGCTCTCTCATCCCGTAGATTCAGACTTCTGAGAGCCCATTTCTTTGTTAATCTGGCTGAACTGAGCAGCATCAAAATCAGAGCTCTTCTTCGCCTTATCAAAAGCACAAATTCGTTTGCGGAATATGTAGCCTAAGATCCGCGTGGTAACACAATGGGCCTATGTTTGGTCTAAGTGTGTCTGCTGTCCGTCTGCGCGGCAGTCAGCCACCTAAACCTAACCTAACCTATCAGCAAGCGGTCCTAAGTGACTAAAATTGACCGACTTTTTGTTAACCAACCGAAGTAACGACGATTGCCGATGGCGATACTACAACGAGTTTCCACTAAGATGCCCAAGATAAACCTCTACAAGCCTGGGCCAATGTGGACATTGGTGGACCTAGACTTGGACCCAGCTTTCTACAGCAACCACTCGAATTTTGTGTGCTGTTGGCGTCGAGAGGAGGAGATCTCTAGTTTGTTGATGACGAATCCGATCCGGACATTTGCTAGGCAATCATAATAAAACGGACATTCAATCTCAGTGTCCTAGGTGGTGACCTAGAACAGTGATAGACGACATAGTTTGTTCTGTCTCGAATTCCTTTAAACGCAAGAAGAGATACCCAGTCATATCCAAAGACAGTCCCTTATACCACGTTTCCACCGAACGGAAGCGCGAGGTTTCATCAATTCGTTGTTTCATCAATCGAGCTTCGCGGTTTCGGTTCGTTGAAAACGTGGTATAAGTTCTTCTGTTCCCCGAAATAAGTCACGAAATTTTGAGTCCCCACAGCATCGCGTTATAGGCTCACTTATTGATTTTTCTTCACCCCTCCTTATTACATTGTGCCGTGAAAACATTAACGCTGAATTTATAAGCAGACACTTATTTCTCTTTCGCAATGGGTAATGAAGTCAAATTTAGAAATTCGGCCATATTTCCCTTCCGAATACAACGCTGAACATTGTCTTGCGTAATAAAGTCGAGTTTCAGAGAATTTTCAGAATAAACCCTATTGTTGCCAGATATACATTATTTTCTGCGATATTGGAGTACCCAACAATTGGATGAACCTCAACAACTGCCAAGCAGGAAGGTCAAATATATGATGATGAGTCAACAGATAATGACGGCAACTGAGTCCTAGTTCTCATCTGATTTTAGAAATAAGGTGTTACACCGCTGGATGGTCATCTAAGGCAGCAAACATAGCATTGGGTTAGACACAAAGATGCACATTTAAATGTGCAACAGTCCTAGTTGGTCCTGACAATAGACTCTATATTTCCATTTTCCAAGGACGAGTACATTAGACATCCGTCATCATTTTGCAACTGTCAAACCACACAACGTCCAAATATGACTGAAGGGACTGAAAGACATTTACAACGGCAGCAAGTCGAAAAGCAAGCGAACAACGGTGTAATGAAAGACCACACAAAAAAATCAATCTTGACAAAATGTATTGCTTTTTTTTTTCTCACTCAAGTGTCCTCCCGGATGTGAAACTTAACGATGCCATCATCAACATCCGAGTGCGGCTACTACGGCGATAAATATACGTTTGAATGTGCGTGCCATAGGCTGACGAGTACTTGTACGCGTCTTATCTCGCTGCGAGCTAAATGAAAACGAAACGTTTACAGCGAAAAAGGCGTCAAATTCAATTAACCACCTCTGATGGGCTCATTCCCCGTCCATCTCACACAACGTTTCTCACCTCACTCTGTGTCCTTCTTTATAGACTTGCGGATCATTGCCGCTCTACTTACAGCGTACTGTGTAGAAAAAAAAAGGGGGCGTTTATCGCGCAGATAATGACACTCCTTCTAGAAACAGAACCAGTAAAACACACACCACGAGTAACAACATACCGATGAGTATTCATTTCCGCGCTCATCTCAAAGCTCTGATCCTTAAGAAGAAGCAAGAGGAAGAAGTGGAGAACGATTCGAATAAATGAGACATCAAGGGGAGCACCGAAAGCAAAAGAACAAATCTCTTGCTTTTTATAGCACACACAGTGTTATCTGCAGCACGTAACTGGGAGGGGTCGGTAGGGAGGTTTGTCGGCGAACGCAGGCGCTGTTTGCACTGTACATCTATGTTCTCCCACGTAAATAGGAGCAAGGATTTTCTTATTTACGAAAGGCAAGGACGTTAGACTCCCCGCGGCTTGGGTTGGGGGCGATATGTACTGTGATAAAGAGGGGTTTATGTACAAGGTGTGTAGATGTGCATGTAAAATATAATAAATAAAGAGAGGAGGTTCAGCGGGGTGTTTGGGATATTGTGTGGATATTCCTGGTGTACATAGAGTGAAGTGTGGGAGATCCTACTTTAATTGGATTTGCTCTTTTAATAAGATACTTAGTATTTTTGACAGTATCTCCGCCCTACTGTCGAGTATTTCGCCTGCAAGGATATCGTGGAATTATGAGCTCCACATATGAACGGTGCATGAGTTGGGAAAAGAAATAAGCATTTCAAGTCAAACATGATTTACCGACGGTACTTTATTTCGAAGTAACAAGACTGAAAAGAATTGCTTTTGAGCTGAAATGGACAAAAAATTAAGTCTTTGCTGTGACTGATCTGTCAAGGGTCTTAGTTTATCTAGTTAGTGATGGATAGCAGACTGAGTCTGGTCTTCAGGCTTTTAATTAAAAGAGAAAAAAGGCCCCTATATGAACCGATGCGTTTATGAATGGTACAAGTACAAAAATATAGCTTTCGAAAGCGTAAATAGCTGATTCACAGAAGAACTTTCTTTTTTCTTTGGTATCATAGTGAACGGAGGTTTTAAAGTGTTCCGGATTGCTTTTATGTCCCTTCAAGAAAATTCAAAAACTCATACATTCGAAAGAGATATTTGAACATAACGACTTGTGCTACAGACAATTAGAAAGACAGGCTATTTCCATTATTTGTTAACAATTCATTTTCATTGATTATGTTCTTCCACTCAACGATTCGTATTTATTTTATACACGTCCTCCCGAGATTTATGAAATTAGTCGAATATAGCTTTACTGCATCGATACTGCATATCCTTACTTATAAAATAATTCTATTTTAAACAGGAAGGTTTCTATACGAACGTTTCTCTGAGTAAGTTAGAGCAAATAGTAAAATTAAATAATGTTAAACGATTGTTAAACTATGCAAGATATACGCTAACTATGTATCCACTATAAGGCTGATGAGCACGAGTTTATTCATAATTAAGCTGAATTAATCTAGAAATTGTGACGCAGTCCCTTACAACACTGACTTTAAGTTTAAGAAAAGTAAAGACTTTTAATAATGGCTGCCACTTTACATGGTTCCATCTCCTAACCAAATTTAACGAATATTAGCCGATCCATCAGACTTTATCCTGTTTTAGCTATGAATAATCAATTTAAACGGAGTTCGATGAATTTTTCAAAACATTGTTTATTTTATATTTGATACACAACATTGTAAATTTTCTTTTCTGGCGCGTGAAAAAAAAAAATAATGTTGACGGGTCTGCGACACGGGAATAAGCGACATCCAATGAAAGTCATGTGAAATACATGGATTTGCAAAATTGATGCCACTAACTTAAAGACAGGAACTTCGAATTGTTTATCGAGATTTGCAATCGTTGCAAGTTGAACGGCGTGTCTTTCGGAAACCTATGGATGCGTGGAATCAAATAGTCGACACCATTTTGCTTCCTTTTCAAAATGATGATGGCTTCTTTGACTGTTTTCATTAATATCAGCGCGCGAAGTGTCAATCATAGATCATAGACAATTCTTTTGTTACAAGAACAGCAGCCTGCTAAATTCAGATTCATCAAATTCGCGTTGTTTTTAGAAATTCAACAATAACTTAACTATAGTATATCCTCCTATGGTTGCCGTGGCGTAGTGGGACTCCTACGCAGAGGGTGCCAGGTTCGATACCCGAATTTACTACGTGTGAGAATTCACGGCTCCACCTCTTTCAAGTCACTGACAATGCTCAAAGAGTATTCCTGTTTAGAAAAAGCTTCTCAACTTCACCGTTCGGAGTCGGCTTTAAGCTGCAGGCCCCTTCCACTCGTGAAAGAACAATAGCACGCACAAACACAAGTGGTTGCGGAGGAGCTAGGCCCAGGTCCGCCTCGGACTGTCGCGCCATCAATATTATATTATATTATATACATATATCCTCCGTTTAGCTAGAATTTTTTTCCACGTCATCCTTTGGAATTCGGTAGAACCTTTTGAGAGACAGTTTTGGGCGTATTTATCTTGTTTGGCATTCCTCTAATTGTCAAATTGCATCAATTGCAATCTGGTCAAGTTTAATTTTTTATGATTCTGAAACCATGCTGAGTTTGTGGAAGGCTAAGCATTGATTTTATGAAGCTATTAATAAATATAAGTAAGGCTAATTACACAAAATTTGAAGTTCAATAAGTAATTTTGAACCAGTAGTAGAAAAAATATCATATCATAAACTATCACCATTCCCAACACGGTAATGGTATTTTTTTTTTACTGAAATTTATCGGTCATGTTATACACAAAAGGTTTTGTTAATTAATAATACATTCATAACTTGGTCTTGGGTCTCAGGAGGATATACTAGACAAACATGTCCAAAAACAGCTCAATTTAACTAGATCTTTGGTTAAATTGAAGCTCTAAGCTTACTAAATTTTAATATTTATTTTGCCTCTATAGCAATGGATTATTTTTTTGACTTCCTGATCATTTTTGTTTTGCTTTATTTAACCAAGGGAATAATCACTCAATGACTCACCCACTGTTAAATTAAACAACACTTATGTTAATATAAAACCACCTATTGCGCAAATCTTAAAATCAATCAATTCTATAATACAATAGCCTTTGTGTTATGAGCTTAAGCCTAATTTCAATTAATTTGCTATAATTTGTTCTAAAGGGTTGTCTAAGGATGTTCATTGTGAGTCACACCTTAACGTCAAGTTTTCTTGCCCAACTCAATTTGACATTTCTTTGTTTCAGTGTTTGACGAATTCAGGTACACTATTGAGCAGCGTGTTAAGATTATTGAAACCTTTTACGAAAATGGGCGTTCAAATCAAAATGCATTTTGTGATTTTTTTGGTCAGCATAATCGAACAAATGTGTCCACAATCGGTAATGAGAATCTACAAGTCAATGTTGAAAAGCCAATACATCCACAAAGAGTGATTGTTTGGTGCGGTTTATGGGCTGGCAGAGTCATCGGGCCGTAATTCTTCGAAAAGGTCGGTCAAGTTACCTTGAATGGTGTAAGCAATCGCGAGATGATAACTGACCTCTTGTGGCCAGAAATTGAGGATATGGACCTCGACGACATGCAATTCCAACAGGATGATGCCACTTACCACACAGCCAACGAAACAATGGCTCTTTTGGTTTTTTGCGAAAAATTCAATGGCCCTGTTATCTCACGTCGTGGCGATGTTAATTGGCCGCCACGATAATGTGAATTGCCACCGTTGGACATCTTTCTTTGGGGATATTTAAAAGGAAAAGTGTACGTCAATAAGCCAAGAACAATTCATGAGCTAAAGGATGAGATAATTCGGCACTCAATTATGTCTCAGAGTCATTCAAAATATGGACCAGCAATTTAACCTATTTGTTTCCACATAATCGTCATAGATCCTTCTGTCATAATAAAAAATATTAAGATAATTCTCTGAAAATTTGCTGTCGTTGGAGCACGCTTTATAGTATAATAGTTCTTATTTTATGAGCTTAAGCTTAATTTCTATGAATTTGCTATAATTTGTTCCATAACTTAGCTAGCTAACTTCGCATGCTATCTTTTAATAACGACTTCAATTTCTTTTCTTTCAAAGCATCCTCCATTCTTTTGAACAAGCACTACAAACGACATAATACCCCTTGACCGTGATACAACATGGAGGCGTGCATCATGGCGTATGTGTTATGAATCATTTCTTTTTCACTTTTTGTTGTGTAATTTTCAGTATTTGTAAAACTAAATCTAATCTAGTTGGTGTTCAACTGTATCATCTGTAGAGATCAGTGTTGTTGGAACCACCAGTAAGAGAATTTTTCCTTGATACTTTATTTCTTTTCGCCTTTTGCTCTGGATAAGATCATCATGTCCGCGAACAACTTTCCATTTGTAATGAAGTCACAACTCGTATGTGCAGCTCACGACAAGAACGTTATTAAAGGATTGTGCGGGTCATTTATCAGATCTTTCAATGCCATGTAGAATGTGAAATACACTCTAGCACTCTCTCTCTCTCTTGATTTCATAGCTCGCTCAATATTTCTTCGAATAATGCCCTTCTGGTTTTGCAGCAACGACACGGGTTATGAGTGTTCATATTCTTTCAGTGTTGAGTGGCTATGTTTTCCGGTACGAGAAACAGCTGCCATCTCAATCAACTCACTGACAATGCTCAAAAAGTGAAAGAGCTTCTCAACCTCCGTTCGGAGTCAGCATAAATCAGCAGAGCCCATCCACTCGTGAGAGAATAATAATCAAATCACTTATTTTAAATAGTTTAACACTGTTTAAGGATATGGAACCAATTCCCTTTTTTATGTGCTCCATGCGTTTTTTTACACGGTCTTGCCTGGAACGTATCTAATATATTTAAAAACAGAATAAGGTGTATTTTATTTGACCTGGTTTTTACATCATTCCTGAATTCTTCGTTTGTCAAGAGCACCCACTGTGGCTAAGTAGGTAGGGTGGTCGACTCCTACCTAATCTACTTGGGATTCAATCTCGACGAGCAATTTTTATAATTCAATGCTCCCTCCGTATTTCCAGTCACTGATAATGCTCAAAGTTCTTTTAGGATCGCTAGGTCCCATCCACTCGAGATAAAACAATTGCAAGAACACCACTCGTGGGTGTGGTAGAAGCTAAGCTCATGTCCACCTCTGACTGTTGCGCCAACTGAATAATTCAAACTGTTTCAAACTGTACAACTTTTTCAGACATCTGCAGCTTCCATTGGCTTAAGCACAGTGGCTGCGCGTTTGTCTAACTAATTTTAACTTAGCATGGACTATACCATGACCAACAACAGCATAGCCATCCGACAGATTCGTTGAAGCCATCTTCGAATTACATACTTATGTCGAAAACAATTTTCCTTTCAGAGACATGTATAGCTAACCACATCTGGTCTCGAATTTAATGCTGTCTCTGATCAGGAAATCAACTTCAATGAGTCATTCATGTATGGGATTGTTTAGTTGTCACATGTTTAACGAAACCTTCATAGCCTTGAGTCGCCTGTCTAGAGTCTAATATCTGCATAGACAAGACATTTTTCTTTCGCCTTAATTGTATGTCCATATCCCTTACTCCAATATGGACTAGTACCTACTTGAATTATTTTGGAATCCCAATCCTTCTACTTTCCAAGAAGCCATGATTAAAATTAGCTAACAGAAGCATGAGCTCGAAAAATGTTGAAATTCCAATAAAATTCGTTGGTACACCTTTACTTAGAAAGATCTAAGCATTCTTAAATAAGTGAAAATATGAGACAAAAAGAATTAACGCAAATCAACGATTCGCACCACCTTCAAGTACCCTCTTCGAATAAGTCTCCATTAAATGTACCCTCAATGAGACTCTTATTTCACAAAGCACCATTCAAGATACCACAAAACTTCGCACAGAATACCTCGCATCGGTGCCGCCACCACACTGAGGCAATTACATCTGAAGACAGTACACTCACTCGTAGGTATCCGCTTTGAAGAAAAATCTCTTCGCAATAAAGTAGAAGAAAATATTTACCCCTCAGACCAGTACACTGCCGCTGGAGTGTTTGTGTACTATCAAACAACACTCACTACACTCGGTAAGGATACAGCGCCAAGCCAACGCCAACATTATAATGCATTCCATGGATGTCGGTCGGTGGGGGTGTGGGGATGGACGCTGGTTGTCGTACCATGTCGCTGTATGTACGTAGTTTGGGCGAACGAAAAAACGAAACCACCGGGAAGAAGCATTCGCGAGATCTTATAGTTCTTGTGTTTCGTCTACACATTTTTTTACAGTTTTCCTTTGTATGAAATTTTCGAGCTCGCCGGGGTTTCGAGAGTTATTGATTTTTTCTTAGCGTGAACGAGACCAAGGTACCAACATGAATGTTCATAACCGTGAGTATCTAAACCCAGATACTCTGAAGGAAGTAAATTAAAGGTGATGTGTAGCGAAAAGATTGCGAGCTTCGGGGAAGAATGATAAATTAAGATATTTTTGTTTCATTCTATTTTCTTGTTTATTTTAAGATAAACTGGAGGATGGCACGTGCACATGGGTTAACTTTGTGGGTTCAAGCGACGCGACGTTTGGCGATGATTTTATGCATGTTGCTTGTTAAATCGGTGAAATTTAGGAAATTCAAAACGAGGATGTATTGAGACAGGACAGTATTTTTTCTTTATATATGTAAATGATATTGGGAACTACACACGATTAAGACAGTTCACTTGGTGGTAACTTGGGGTACACTGTAGGCTTCGTCTTGTATTGATACAATCCAAATTTAACCAAATAGAACTTACCAACGAAGGAAGGAAAAGTTTCATAAGCTAAGGGAATCAGTTATCAATCAGTTGACCATGTAAGCAGGTATTGCTGAATCCAGGCGTAGCGACTGACACAACCACGAAAGATCTTTGCTGTAGGAGAAAAAAGAGGTGTATTTTCGAGACGTTGACTGCACTGAAATATTTATCATGCCAATGAAAGCTGATTCAAAAAATGATTTTTCATGTTTCCTCAAAAATCATGCAAAATTGGTCGTTGTAACCATGAAATAATCCATAAAGCAACTATGTTTGGCAGTTGGGTTTTCGTACCTTGAAGAAAATTCATGTTTAATAAATTAAATATTTACTTATGTTTTACTGAGCAGGAATCAATTGCATTTTCTGTACCTACAAATGTTTCTAACGTAATTTTAATTAAACTTCAGCAGCAACTTGGTTTGTGCGTGCTTCAGTTGGAAGGGACGTGAGCACATGTGTGTCCATTTTGAGTGGACTCAGTTTTGCGCGACGCGAAGTATGAGAAGCTTCTTCTAGACCTTACCAAGCATTACTTACGTCTCAAGTGACTGATGAATGGGACATGATGAAAGCTATGTACAGCGGTGTACCCACAATTGTGACATTTACGTTAACCTGTCATATGATAGCAAATGCAGAAAGTAACCAGTCTTGCTGTCTAAAATAAACCTGATTTCAACTAAGTCCACTGTAACGAGCGTAGATAGCATTGCCGAAAACTGTAAAGCAAATTAGCATTTTTCGAAATTAACGCTTTTGCAACCTTTACTCCACCCCAGCATTTTCACATTACCTTACAAAATAAGTACCTCCATCTGTTGTCCTTTTACCAATTGTCTCCCCTTTCTTTCATTTTTCACATTTTTATATACGAAATAATAAGAACTTAAGCGTATGTAACACCACCTAGGTCAAAATATTTCAATCGACAGCTACAATTTCGAGTTAGTAAAGGAGTTTGTCCACCTCCTGGCAAACGTAAACTCCACAAACGATATCACTGTGGAGATCCGACGCAGAACCGCCTTTGGCAACCGGTGTTACTTCGGTTTGTCAAAACAACTGGCGTCAAAACTCCTGACTCGAAGGACTAAGGTCATGCTCTACAAAACCCTGCTATAGCTGGAGCCGAAAGCTGGACGATAAGCAATACTGCGGCGCTGATACTTGGTGTCTGCGAAAAAACAATTCTACGTCGGATATATGGTCTCGTCTGCGAGGAAGGATGCAAGACAGCTTTGTCTTGATGACTGGAAGCAGCGTGCCCAGGACCGTCAAGAATGGAAAGCAGCTATCGCTCGGGCTCGGACCCTGCATGGGTCATCAGCCTGATAAGTAAAATAGATACCGGGTCGTTATAAAGAAAGATTATAGTTTTCACACCCTGTCAGGCAGATCAAGCACAATCAGCAACGAGACTTGTTCAGGATGTCATAAAATTGTCTTATTATTTGGTTTTTCTTCTTTATTTGTCACTACAGTCCATGGTGGGGCTGGGCCTCAACAGCAAGCCTCTCTAGCTAACGTTGTCTTTGGCAAGCTGAGGTTCTTCTCCACCTTAAACGAGGGCGTCCTCTTCTGGGTTGTCCCACGCGGTCAGAGTTGAAGACTCCATACGCTCTTCATGGCCAGGCACCTTCTTTAATTTCGTCCAAGTTATAAGCTGCCATTGCGATCCTGTCAATGACGTCGATGTTGTATGTCATTTCTTGAGGACAATTCACCCCTACACCCATTGTAGACGCTTCCGTCTCAATCACAAAAAGCCTCATTGACGTCTCTCTGTGCTCTGCCAATCTCATCCACTTATGCTAGCAATTGTATCTACGGCCTTTTGTATGATCGTGTCTCTTGTTTTGGCGTATAAGTTTTGCACGAACTTCTTCAGTATGTTGCTGAAGAAGTCAAGTGACAGCGCGTCTCCTTGCCTAAACCTTTTTTGACATTGCCAGTCTCGGTGAGTTCGTTACCGACCATGATGGAGCAGCGAGAATCCTCCATCGTCATCCTGCACAACCTGACGGGTTTGACAGGAATATCAAAACTAGACATGACGTTGTAAAGCTCGTCTCTATACACGCTCTCTTATCCGGCCTTGAAATCGACGAATAGGTGATGGGTGTCCGTTTAAACTTCCTGGGTAAGATCTGCTGTAGTTTGAAGATCTTGTGGATCTCGCGAACACAAACAACGGCTGAGGAGATCTTACTTATATGCGATGTTAAGGAAACGTATCCTTCTATATTTGACGCTGTCAGAGAAGTCTCATTTCTTGTTGATTTTTTACTATGTATTTGATATTTACCAAGTGATGTTGGAAACCAATAATCATCGATCAAACTATCTTCATACCTAACAGCTATTGTTTACGCATTGTAGATCAGATTTTGAATCAATTACTTACTTACTTTAATTATCAGACTGACGACCCATGCTGGGTAAGAGGCTGAGCGATAGCTGCTTTTCATTCCTGACGGTCATGGGCACGCTGCTTCCTGTCATCAAGACCAAACTGTTTTACATCTGCGATTACTTGGTCTATATACCGGAGATTAGGTCTTCCTCTCTTTCTCGAACGAGGAGCCTCGAATTCGAAGACCCTCTTAGCTAGAGGTTTGTTGTCCATACGCTTGATGGGGCCGAGCCAGTGCAGTTGACGGATCTTTGCCTTCCGGACTACACCCATATCCTGGTACAGCTTGTAGAGTCTGCGGTTGTATCATCTCCTTCATTTGCTTGACTCGCAGACGGGACCTTATATTAGATAAAAAAATAAAACAGAATGTATATGTTTATGCATGACATTACGGATATATGCGTATACACATGTGTATAGGGTTATATACAAGTGTATATGCATATATACGTAGGTTAGCTTATGTTGGTTTGTAAGTTTTATTTTATGGTAGAGTGTAAGTTAGCTTTTAAGTTTTTATAAAATCGTCCAGTCGTTAAGTTTTCCAATTTTTTCTTAACAGTAAGTTGTTCTTTTTAAATTTAAATTTATATTTTACTCTGTTAGGTTAGGTCGAAAGACATAGATTAAGATTAAGTTTAGCTTCGAGTGCCCTCCTAGGGCCAGTAAGTTAGAAATAAGAACAGTGTTCGTCTAACTAGTTTTAAGCATTTTTGTCTAGTATGTAAGTTATTATGAATTGAATAGTAAAAATGAACTAAAAAAAACATTTATTTGATTTTGAATCACTGGAAGAATTAACTGATTTTTGTATTTTTTTTTTTTTTTTGTGAACATTGAGTTGAGAGCGTTGCGAAAGAGAATAACATTGCACAAGAATTATGAGGGCAATTTTAAAACTTGTGTAAGAATACGGTTTTTTTTTTAAAGAAATATACCAACATTCATTCACTCTAAGATGTATTCGTTTATTTTGATTTTACTTAAATTGTTTAACCAGTCTCCAAATGTGGAATATTAAAGTATTAAAAAAGTGAATAGCTACCTTTTTTTTTTGTCAGACAGCAACGACAGTTTTCCATTTTCCTAAATATATCTACATTCGCACCAAAATATATCTATGTTACCATATAACGAATACTTAATATATAAATAGAAGGTAATTATGCAACCTCATCCACTGTGTCTTAACCGAGATGTGCTATAATATGGGTGATTTAATTTAGTTCGATTCACCATTATCGGCATTTTTTTCTCCCGACATTCTTTGCATGTACCGATCGAACTTTTTATATCTTTTAGGTTTTCGGAGCCCCGATGAAATTGGTTGGCTTTTATGCATCTGGTGCAAAATTGTATGTTTCGGGAAATTATACTAAGCTCCATAATGATTTCATTAAATTTTCATTTCCTCTAATTTGATTCCTTGCAGGCCACTCTACCAAACTGATGACGGCCAAATGGCAACTTTTGGAATTCATAATCAACGGAGAAAGGACATTGAATTGAAATGTGTTGCCTTTGATTGTCACATTTCTATACATTTGAATACACCTTATTTATGCTTGCTGTGCGCAACGTTAACTGATGTTTTCTAGGAATTTCTTGAATGGGACATAGGCGGTTGAATACAGTCTTTATACTTTCTCTTAAATGACTCAGTAATTTAAATATAAATCGAATGCTCTTCACTTGGAGTCTTCTTAAATAAATGACAAATATTCAGACTTTGGAAGAAATAAAACAAATATTCACAACAACTTGTAATTTGGTTTTTTATTCTAACTTCAAAATCTTGAGTTGTTGTCAATTTTGAAGAACCGGATTCTGAAAAATTCAATATTTTATATATATTATTCCAAAAAGAATCTATAATGGAAACTTAACATTTTCGGTCAGTTGACAATAGTGCGCAGCATAGTTCTATTTGGAAATAGTGCTGGCCCGACAAGCTCTTCAACTCAATATTTTACGAAAAACAGTAAAATAAGGGTTATGATCGTTTTCAGTCTGTCAATAGAACACCTTGGTTTTTCAACATTTTTTTAGTGAAACAGAAAATATGTGGTTAATGAGATCGAGGTCGCTTGAGCTCACTTATTTTTCGTAATGGTAACCGAAGTTTTAAATAAACCAAATAACGAAGTTAGTATCTAACGTGAATTCGTATATGTTTATTCGAGTGAAGATAAATGAAATACATTCGAATGATTCAATCAATGCAGAATTCAATGCTTGCTAGTAATGTGCAAGAAAAGGTGTAAGATCATAATCAGTTCCCTGGAAAAATAATTTACTCAAAGACTTTCTGCTACAGATATAGTGGCTTACAGTGAAATTAGCCCAACTCAGTCAATACAATCAAGTCTCTGTAAATCTCACACCCAAAGGACGAATTTTTAGATTTTTTTGAAATCGAACAAAATATTTGTTCCCGTGACTATTCGACGTATAGAGGTTCAAATGTGTTTATTTTTTACAAATATTGCACAATATGCGATAAAATGGAACAAACAATTTAAATTAAACATTGAAACAGTTCTTATTTCAAAAAACAACAAAATTAAAAAAATAAGGACTAAACAATTCAACAAAAAGAAATTAAATAAAAAAAAGAACAAAATTTATCCCACATTAAAAATGGCCCGATTATCAAAACCTTCCTGAATAACTATTTTTTTTTCTAATTTAGTGCTGTTATTACATATTTGGTTTTTGTTATCTCATTTTCTTATTAGAGTGCAAGTGCAGTAGTCGTGAGCATGTACGTTTTGAATAATATTAAATTTAATTTATTAATATTTTGCAAAATCGCACGTCACACTTTAATAGAGCTTGCAAAAATAATTGTTAAACATTATAAAAGTGGAAGGTGCCAGTAGGGAATTTCGAAAATTCTTAAAATAACTCGTGAAACAATGAGAAATATTATTAAATTCAATGTAACTGGTTCCAGAAGGAGGACAGAATTCTAAACGAGCTGATAATCAGTTCTCTGAAATTGTTCTGCGAACGTTGTGAACTGTGGATTGTGAACCAATCTATGAAATAGCCGATGGGGAGCATTCCAAATCTGACAAGATATTACATTCTTAATTATAATTAAATATTGAAAGTTATACATATTTCTTCAATAAAATGTGAAGAGCCAACACAAGATGCTGATTATTCACCATAGACCATCACGAACCCTTCTCCGTGCATTTCGTTAGAATGCTTCGATTGCATTTCGCCCGTAACTTCCAAATTACCGATTTTTCATTTTTACTCAACATAATTTATTTGCAGATTTAAACGTCTTGAGATCAAACGGACCAGTGTTTGGCGTCCTTCAAAGCCTTCTAGTCGTCAATTGAAATAACAGTCGTCCATCACATCATTGATAGAAAATTGGTTTGAACTGGTTGAAATTCTTATCACTGGTTCTATACTAAATTGTCCTCCGTCTGAAAGAAGGTTTTTTTTTTTGTAGCCGAATTTGGGAGAGAAATGTGGGTTGAATAACAATCTCGAGTTTCAACATCCTCCATTTTTAAAAAATCAAAATTAGTTTAGCCCCCTTTGTTCAACCAGAGAAACATATTATTTAATAATTTTTGAATTTTTCTGGAATTCTGATAATCCAGTGACGAGCTGTATTGATCACCACAAACCCCTTTTTCATTGGACTCCGAGAAAAATGATTGCTATCCAGGAATTTTTTTATATATATTTGATATATTATGATATGCTACTATTTTTGTTCAACACACATTCTTCATTTGAAATACATTTGGTAGGTAGATACAAACTATTTTAATGTGTGACCAGAAAAAAAATCACAGAAAACAGCTATTTCTTGACGTTCCAACTCCCTTAAGTGGAACTTGCTGTTTTCGATATGTCGGTGTCGTACATGCGCACGACGTTGTGATTAATACTGTGTTTTTTCTAGTCTTATTTGTGTAATGACCACAGTCAATCGAAAATGCACACGACACTGAAAGGTCATCTAATCAGAAAGATGATGCCACTCTTAAAACAGTAACGGACAGGAACAATTTTACTTATAACCAAGTAGTTACAGGAAGAGAACGGTTGAAACGAATCCAGTTCACTCCCAAGCTTAAGATTTGTCGAATATTGAAAAGAAGGCGCCTTTTAACCGTTCCAATATGATTTGGGGGTACCAAGTGGTTATTCGTTAAATCGATAGTGAAAGTAGGTCAGCTGACTGCGAGCGTTGAATGTTGGCTACTATTCTGAGCAGCCAGTGAAATATCCACCATATTTTGAACTTTAGATCGATTTCAAAAATTCTATAATTCATGATCTTTGTTGATATGTACAAGTATTGTGTATGGTCGATACTTGTCAGAACGAGTACTTACTAGTAAGTACATCATCATATCCATATACAGTAGAATCTCGGAAACATGAACGGTTCTATAAGGTGAACAATTCGGAAAGTTGAACGTATTTGTAAGACAACTTTAGTCCGGGCGACAGTCTACCAAATACCATAACTACCGGATACAGATAGAGCAGTTTTTTAAGAAAAACGTCGTTTTTCTCCTTTTTATAAATAACTTTTCGTTTTTGTTTGTTTTTTCTAAACAGAATTTAATGTTTGTTGGTGGATATACATACGTTATAATTTGATTCTCGAAAAGATGAACAATTTGAAAAGATAAACGGAGCACATTTTATATCAGTTCATCTTTCTAAGCTTCATCTGTACTACAATTTTTTACAAGCCCTGAAGGAGTTTACAACGTTGTTTTATCATTCCCTCTTACATTCTCAAATGCTGAAATACATGAAGTAAAAAAAGTTGTATATCAAATACGTTTTAAAATAATCAAATAAATACAACAACTAAAAAACTTGTGTGTCCTTAATTAATGAAAGCAACTGCAACCTTCATATTTGAGCCAATATCTAAGTCATTTCTTCACGTTTCACTTTATTCAGATTCATACGATTAGGGCAGACTTATGTTTCCTTAAAAACAAAAACCCTAAACAAAAGAAAGTCTAACTTCGATACAATGAAACATCATCTAATTAGCATAGACCACTGTCAACTGCATAAATGAAGAATAACCATGAATGACCACCGAAGTAGAACTGTTAATCATTCAACTCCCATCAGCTTACAGCTCAGTCCGCCATCACCGCAGCATACTTTTGTTACAAAACGCATCAGTAAAGCAAAACCCACACAGCAAAAGAAAAGCCTCAACTCTAACCAAACCAAAACAAGGACTTGCATTCAAAGCAAGGCTACAACGACAACGGAACCATCCTGCTCACTACATAATTAATAACTTTTCTCTTATTTCAGATAGGTAGGTACGTAGTTGGGTATCCATCGTGTAACTTTTACCTAGTTCCCCGCATGGGGAGATAGGGACGATGCCCAGAGTAGGTACCTACATTAATAAGATGAAAGAAAGAGAGACAGAGCAAACGGAGGAAGATTTGATAATACCTACAAGCACAAGGATACAAGTGCACAAAAAGTATAATAAATCCACGGAAAGAAGAGCGCCGAACGCATAAAAACAGAAATCGCACAGAATTCATTCTCCGGACTACCACACTCAAGTGGTTCAGCAGTAGAATTTCCAGCATTCTCCGGCTCCAATGTGGCTTAAATGATGTACCCCAAACAACATCCCTAGCCCAATGAACGCACAGCAGAGGTGTGGCCACAGCCGCATTATCTCTCTCTCCGTCTCACACGCTCCATCGGCACCGAATGGTGAGCACAGCGAACGGCAAAAAATAATAAAGAATATCGAAATACGAGTAGTATCTAATTGATAATCGTTCACTTACACTTCTTTTGAACAAATAAAATCGAAACTGAAAGAGAGCAAGGTATCGACGAGCGAAGAAATAAACACACAAAAAAGCCCCCACCCACCCACTGACTTCGCACAGACGTTGTGTATACCCCACCGCACGAAATCCTGAAATTCACAGATTGGCTAACAGGATTGGCGCGAATACGCGCGATCAAGGATTACCGGCCATGTACTGGGCTATATGCTTGGCCTCATCCCCATTTTCAAGAGGAATCTCCTCTCGCCAACGACTCATTCTCCGTTTCGCTTGTCCACCGAGCGCGCAAGAGAAGGCAAGTGCCCACGGCCGATGAACGAGAAGAAGACCGAACGAGAGCAGGCGAGTACATAGCCTAAGATATGTATTTCTTATTCGACTGGGGGCTCGGCTAATCGCATGTAATGCGCGCGCATTATCCGGGCGGCACACTGCCTTATCCCCGCTTCGTTGTGTATGTAAATCGCTGGCATACATAAGGTACAGGTGCTCCAATCGTGGGTGTTGGAGGTGGGATGGTTCCTATTCACTGTACATAGGAGTACGTCTCCCTCTAGCGACAGGGAGAAGAGCACCGCCGCGTCGCCACTGTATCACACGGATAATGTATCTTTTAATCGAAATTCGGGCAAAAAAAAAAAAGTCACCGCACAGGGATAAACATCTTTCGGCGTCGGACGACTGTGTAGTTGGGACAGAAGGGAAAAAAAAACGGTTTGTTTGGTAAATCTTAGGACAGGTTCATCGACGTTATATACAACAAGTGTGTAACCGACGCACGAACACGCACGCAGGCTCGGTGTAATTGTGTGCGGTTTGTTTTGGTTCACCACAATGCTGATTCTGCACGCATACACTGAACACGCAGAAGTTGCGAGTGAGTGTGACGATTTGCCGGGTAGTGTACACTACGCTTTTGGTAGCAGAGTGGAGTACCTTTTGGGACGACACTTTCGACACTTGTGTGGGCGACCTTGCATCGGTGGGTGGAGTATCTTAATCGAAATTCACTTGGGACCCCCGGGGAAACCTGCAATTTGCAATTATTACTAGCCGTGACGCTTTTAGCGCTTTATAAATTCAATCAATTGAGTTCGAGAAGTATTTACGGATCTTCGCGTCAATTAGTGAGTGTGCATGGAGATGCTTGATTTTCTATTGGCACATGGCAGCAGAACCAAGGAACACACGATCTTTTTGACGTCAGTGGTGCGTTTCTGTGCTTGACTGCGGCAGCAAGAACTACGTGTAGCAAAATGATAATGATCGGGAGGCAACATGGGCGATTTTTCAGACTGAAGTGCTTTAGGTCACCTTTTCTTCTCCTATTGCGTTCCTATTAGGCTCCTTTGAGACTGTGATTTGAAGTAGTGGCAAAATGTGGCATGGACATATACGCCATTTGCTCCTCTATCGAATCAGGAATGATCCCGATTTTTTGACTTGGTAGCGTTGAGTGTCTTTGTGTCGACTCCCACACAGCTTAACCTCGCTGCCTGGGTTGAACTCTCGGACGGTACGACAAAAATAATTTTCATAGTCGCCCCCCTTTCGAGCCAGTTAGGATGCTCAAAGATTAATAACTGTCTAGAAAAAACTTGTCAAACTTGGTTCCTCGGCGTCGGCATAAAATTTTAGGTCTCTTCCAGGCGTAAGGGAACTCCTAGGCTCGGCTCGGATCCCTAGCGTCACACATATTATCATTATTATTATAATCACTCAAGTCAAGGATGTCAATGATCAAGATCTAAGCATGAGAAGCTCCCAGACGAGATACAAGTGTATTTATACTGACAAATACATATCAGATGGGGCGATATATTTTCCCCCATGCTTCGTCTAAAGAAATCTAGACATGACGCAGCCTTTTGTGCGAGTGCAAATTAATATACAGTGAACTCTCCCTAAGTCGAATTGCCACGGGATACCATAATGTGTTCGAGTTAGAGGGAGTTTGACTTAGAGAGAGGTTTTTGTATGGAAAATTAAGGGGGAACGCATGTACAATATAGCGAAAATGTTCGAGTTAGAGAGAGTTTCGACTTAGGGAGAGTTCGACTTAGGGAGAGTCCACTGTTTTCCAACTAAATTGTTAAAAAGAGAAATTATTTTTTTATTTATTTCTATATTTGACACAAAGCATACTTTATACATTTTGATTCGCAATTAACAGGAGTCTTATTCTATTGATGATTATTGAGTACTACTTTAAACATCTAAACTAAAATCATAATCTACAATATGTTGTAACAACAACAATATGGGGGCGTGACAGTCCAAAGTGAATCGATTCATGTCTGATCGGTCGGTCGAAAAAATAACGTGCCAAAATTTTGGAAAAAATGTCCACGGTCAAACGGTTTACGTACATAGATACTATATTTAAGGAAAGCTGAGTCGTTCTTATACGTATTTGGTGCTACATTATATTACAACCGTGACTTCATGATTCTAATTGGATCGTCATATTACGAGGATCCAAAGGATGTCTTGATCTGGGTCACATCACGAATAATAATCAACTGGTTTAATTTTCAAGTTAATTCCGGTTTCGATATGCATATTTATATTATTCCCACTAAAAGTAAATCCATCGCGGTAAACAAAATAGGGAATCCCATGCCTTTTCTGTTTATAGTTTATATAGCAATTTTTTGGGAAATTTCATATTGGGAATTTTCATATTCAAACGCATTTCAGAATTGCAATTTTCTTCAAGTATCGTCTTCAACTCTGAACCCGTGGGACGCCTGAGTTTCAGATGACGCTACCCGGTAGAGAAGGACCGCAACCAACTTGGTGTGAGACACTGCAGTCAGTTAGCTCGAGATCTCCTATTTGGTTAGGTTGGTTGGTTGAGGCCAAGGTCCACACCGTACTGTAGCTTGAAATAGAGAACATATGGTCAAATAAACACGACTTTATATTAGTTATTCAAAATAATTGGAAATTATCCGACCAGTCGAAGAGACCTTTATTTATGCTTACATGGTCAGATTTGAGTTTATCCAAGCTGCCATAATCTGTAAAACACATTCAAAGCTCCGATATTAAAGCAATAAATAAATAAATGATGAAACAAATTACTAAAGTTTTGATTATATGGAATCAAAAATGAATCTTAACATATCTTTTAGTAGTAATTTGTGTATCTTTTATAAAGTTTAACAATTGAACAATGTCCTATTTAATAGTTATAGTAGTCTATACTAATACTAGTTTTGCTGAAGAGTTTGTTTGATTGAACGCGCTAATCTCAGGAACTACTGGTTTGAATTGAAAAATTATTTTCGTCGTTCGGATAGTTCATTTATCGAGAAAGGCTTTAGGCTTTACAACATCAAGCTGCGACCTATAGGAGCGAAGTGTCAGTGAAAAATGCTGCAAAAAAGGCAAATATAATTAGTCGTTTTTGAGAGCTTCCGTTGCTTGTGTAAGCGGCTTAATTTTCGCAAAAATCATGTATGATTGCTCCTCTTTAAAGGTTCTATAAAAGTCTATCTTTTAAGATTCACTAAGACTTTGTCTATGGTAATCAAATTTCTTCAAGAGCAATATTATTTATTTAACTGCGATAATTGATATTTACGCGGACGATGTCGCGGGGAACAGCTAGTAATAATATGATATGGGTAACCCGACAATCCGAGGCTGACATTGGCCTAGCTTTAACATTATCCACTTGTGCTGTACGTGCTATTGTTCTTTCACGAGTGTATGGAACGAAGCTTCTTTTTTTGTAGATAGCAGTACTGTTTGACTATTATCAGTACCTGGAAAGTTGGTAAGGCGCCGAGCATAGAAGTCAATGCACCAGACTACTACTTTACGGCGAGCAACTTCCTATTCCTTCCTAATTAGTTTTCATAATTCTTCGCATCTGTACTGAAGCCAACACTAGAGATCTTACAGTGAGTTTCGATTTTCGATAGCGAATCGACTGTTGTCGATATCTTACAATGTATGATGTTAACCCTCTAATGCGTAACACCGCCTCTAGGCAGGGTATATGTTTGCAGGTGTCCGAGGTAGAAGTAAATTTTGTTTTGCTTTAAAACCTCTACATCTACTTTAACCGTTGCACTTTTATTTCATGGCTGTAATGCGTTCGTTTCAATCTATTTTTGTGCTGACAAGTTTTTCCACCAAAAAAACAAAACTAACGTTCTCTATAAATCAAAGGGAACAAATTATAGGAAAATGATACCCTCAATATTTTCAGGAGTAGTTTCCTCTTTTAAAATGAGAACAGACGATCTTATGAAAAAAAAAATTTGAATCGAATTAAAAAATAAGGCATTAGAAATAAAATAATATAAAGTCGACTGTCGATTAAATCTCTTTAAGTTAAACTCTGAAACGCCAAGTTGCAGAGGGCTTATCCAATCCCTCTAGCCAGCTCAAATCTCCTCGTCAGCTATAGAAAAAGTCATTATTTGGGAGACCTTTGGTGACAATGGCGTAGTGTAAAAAATCGAATAGATAAATAAAAACAAACAAAGTCATATGTTCGCGGAAAGCTTCAAGCAATTAACCGAAGCACACAAAATGAGTTATGCAATGGCTGAATGCATCGCAAACATCCAGTCAATTTTACGCTCGCAGCTTTTGTAACAATTTCTATATTATTTTTAGAAGTATAATCCCAAAACACTCTTTAAACACAATTCTGAAGAGAATGAGTGCGGTCGTGTGTTTTTGCTTTCGGAATGCCTTGAAAAATTAAAATCTGAATTTTGTCGAAGTTTACATAGTATTCATAACTGCCCTAACCATTAGTTAACCATAATTTATGTGCGTGTATTGAGACAATTTAGGTCTGTTTAAGTGCAAGGGCCGTTGGTCCTTAAACCTTGTGTTCAACTTTGCTTATTTTTCGGTGCTCGTAAATACTTAAGTCAGGCTTAGCTATGATACAGGTTTTCTTTCAAGTCCAACCAACTTCACATACATCTTAAATGTCAAGTTCCTTATATTAATGTGTAAATGATAATTGTATAGTGGATTCTCCAGTTGGCGCCGACCACTGATGGAAACGTGGCTAATCGAAAGAAATATTTCTTGTCATTTGTCATAGTTTTCTTCATTAATTTTGTACGTTTATATCAACACAATCCTGGATACACTCGAAACGCGCATTTCTCCGAAATGTAATACTTTGTAATTATGTTCTTATCACTCTTACAGTGTGACACTAGTTGATTGATGGGTGCAATCGAAGTCATATTAATTCCTGTAGTATGATATATAAGATCAAAAAGATGACGTGAATTGTGGTCGAGAAAAAAAATTTCGCAATACAAACCAATCTCACTCACAATATGTATAATAATAATAATAATAATAATAATATGGGTGGCGCGACAGTCCGAGGTGGACCTGGGCCTAGCTTCTCAGCAACCACTCGTGTTGTGCATGCTATTGTTCTTTCACGAGTGGAAGGGACCTACAGTTTAATGCCGATTCCGAACGCCGAAGTTGAGAAGCTTTTTCTAGACAGAAGTACTCTTTGAGCATTGTCAGTGACTCGAAAGAGGTCAAAGATGGTAAATTCGGGTATTGAACCTGGCACCCTCTGCGTAGGAGTCGACGAACTTACCCACTACGCCACGGCGACCACACACGATAAGTATAAATGAATGAAAAATGTCTAAGTTACTGACGTGCCCTTAACTCATCAAATCAGACTTTTTTTTTATGAAGCTTAATAACACAATTTTCTTCTGCTTCAATTCGGTTCGCTCGTCCTCATTCCTTGGCACCCAATAAAACTATGTACAACCCTGCGGAAAAAAAAAGCTTACAAAATATAGGTCTAACAAGAATTTCTCACAAAATCAAAATAGATAGACCTACCTACCAAATACAGTGGACTCCCCCTAAGTCGAACTCTCTCTAAGTCGAAACTCTCTCTAAGTCGAAATTTTTCGCCATATTTTACATACATTTCTCTCAATTTTCCATACAAAAACCTCTCTCTAAGTCAAACTCTCTCTAACTCGAACAAATTATGGTATCCCGTGACAATTCGACTTATGGGGAGTTCACTATATATCAAAAAAGTCTTCCTTTAAAAAATGAACCTTTTAAAGTCATCGCAATATGAAAAATTAAATTATTTTTATTTTGTTACAAATCACTATAAACCGATCGCATTACAGTTGAAGGGACTCTCAATCACATTTGCATGCAAAGAGGGGGGAATAGGTAGGTTGGTAGAGTGACTACCATGTTTAGCGGGCCTACATATAAACTCAGATCTACATGTTCCTTGATGCCGTCCCTTCGGCTAACACTGGGGACTATCGTATTCAAAGTCTTGTCAAACCAGGAGTCTCTTCTCATCATATAAACGGTATGTTTAGCCTAAACAACAGCATTCGGATAAGCCTCTTCGGAAATGCTCCCGATCTGAATGAGTCTGTGAACCGTGAACGTCACTTTGTCGCAAGTATGTAAGACAAGATTATTAAGTGTTACCAAAACAGGAGCTCATTTCATTCGCTGACACATTTTTAATTTAACATCTTAATTGAGTTGGCGGTAATTTATATTTTATCGCAACACCACCCAAGTACCCACACTTTCAATGAGTTGCTTAACCCTTTTTGTTCTCTTTTATTTATAGGTACCTACATACTGCGGAAATGTTTTGTCGTATTTCTTAATTCCATTTTTAATTAATTAACCACTTGATTAACACAGCACAGGAATGGACAAAAACTCGCATACCTAGTAATTCCCAATACATACATACAGACAAATGTATCTGACATCAGGAAAAGAGTAGATTCTTTTTGCAATAATTATTCCAACATGACATGTCAGCGAACAAGATGTTCTCCTTCCATTCACATCGCCGCCACCATGCCCAGTCAGAAACCTGCTGGCACAGTGTAAGTGCACGATTCCACTATCATCAACGGAACGCGCACAACATCCACCAGATACACGCGAATTATCTCCACCATTTACATTGTGCTCTGGTTTTTTGTATCTTTAAATACGAAAATGAAATAAGACGAAAATAAAAACAAACGGGGTTGTATTTCGACACTGCGCGCTTATACTATCCCACATTAACTGGTGGTATTGGATAAAGAGGAGGGCACAAAGCCGTCGTGCAACGGCAACACGGTCGGCCGTTGGCTGTGTGAGTGCGTTGTGTATAAGGAACACACTTTGTATTGCATAGAGCAGGGTGGAAATGTAGCTTCTCAGTTGTGCGACAACTATCGTTGTGGATAGACGTATACCGGTTCGATTAAGGATTTCCAGTTTGACATTTGTATAGACACCCCCTACTTATTCGAAATATATTTTTGTTAATTCACAAGTGAACTTCAGATCGAGCAGTGAACGAAAATGAATAGCAGGAGCAGCAGAGTTTATTGTGTGTATTAGTGTGTTTCGTTCGATATAATATTTTTGGCGCGCGAGGATAAAAGGTTGCTCGGCAAATATTTGCGCACAACCGACAAGGCGACAGTAGGATATTGCACCTGTCTTCGAGTGTTCAGCCAACAGGCAACTCCAATCAGCTACGTCGAATGCATTTCCATATCCTGTCGTCGCATTCAGTGCATATTTATCGCAATTCGGAAAATAATTTTGAACGCTCTTATTTTCGCAATGTTTGTTGTGTGGTTGATTAGGTAAAAACGTTCTGTCGCTACAGACTGCTGCAGACCGACTACACTGCAATTATCCATGCCGGTGTATGAGGCTGTGGCTGCATTTTGTCAAGAAGTGTCAGGCTCGACTTTAGCTTCGGCGCTCGCCTGCGGCTCCGGTTTCGTTCGTTCCACAATCCGCGATTTAAGTGCAAATTCGACACGCTAATCGCGTCTTATCGAAACTTTTTGTCACATCTCGCTCTCTCTCTCTCTCTCTCGTTCTGTGCCAAGGAAAGGAAAGAAGTCACACCGCACACCACACACCGCGCCCGCACAGATGTCAGCTAGTGGATGGAGAGTTGTAATCAAATTGGATGCAGTTAAAAGTCTGGTTTTACGGTCTTTCATTTGGCACGGCTAAGTGATTAGTGTTAGTAAATTGCAATTTCTTCTTCCCTGCAATCAACCGACAACTGTACGAATGACGAATGAATACTGTTTAAAATCAATCCGAGATTGATGTGGAATGCAAATAATGCCTGCATTTGTGACTGACAGTTGTGTATGTAACGCTTAGGCTGATAGCGCGATTTCTATAAATTTCACCGTATCGGGAGACACTATTTGGAAAAAAAAAAAATAAAAAAAATAGAAAAAAATTGTTGTTAGAAATAACTGATCGGTTTTGTGTGGAAATCAGATATCCGGTAATGGATTTTCAAAGTGCGATGGAAACTTTTGCCGAGGCCTGGGTGGCTGCAACTGCCGGACAGCAGGTGAGTCTTTTTTCTTCTTACCATTCTATTTCAAAACAGACAAATTCACATGTCATATGAACAGCATTTCCAACACTTCAGAAGCTCTCAGTAATCAGTGGTGCTTAAGATCGTAGTCCACTTTAGTTTAAACTTTAATACACGGGGATTTTACGTTATCAGTCGAATGACATATCGATGATTTTGCAGAGAAAATTGTTAATTTATCACTGATAAACTTTAATATCATGCCGTCACGTGAGTCAGGTCTGCCTGGGTTAATAGCCAAACTCGTATTGTGCGCTTTATTTAGATAGTCTGTAAAATTCCAATAAGTCGAGAAGTGTGCTGCCTCGTGCCTTGTCTTTCAGAATTTACTGATCGCTCGAGAGTGTTTATGTTCGTTTCGTCTGATGACTTGAATGTCTTTCATGTAGACCGAAGGAAATTGTGCTTGGTCTTGAGATTTCCAATAAGACGATGGGAACGTTGAGAGGAACATTTAAAAAAAATTCCGAAGATGAGTGGAGATTCATTTAAAAATTAAATGAAAGTAAGGACTTGTATGAAATGAACAAACAAAGAAGTTGAGAGATCGTTGAGAGATCCTCATTCGTGTCCTTTGTTTTTAAACTCACAAGCAGTGGCGCTACAGTCCGAAGCGCACCTGGGTCTAGCTTCTAAAATAACCCTTTGTGCTGTGCCTGATATTCTTCTCTTATGAGTGTAGGGTGAGCCTACAGTTTTGTGGACTTCCAAACGGAGCTTGAGAGAATGTCTCGAGAAAAGGTCGGAGAAGGTCTTTCTAGACAGAAGACACTGCTTAAGTCCGTAGCATGATAGAGGTATTGCAGGGAATAAATAAATGTTGCTCGTGTTGGGGATTTTACCCAAACGTGATTAGAATCATACAATTTTAGATAAAGGAAGGAGTTAAGGAAATTCCTTCAAATTCAACCCACAATTCTGAGTCGAGTGATCCATTAAGGATCCGACGCTGAGCTACATCAGAGTTCCATTCTTGATGGTCCCAAGCGCACATTTTCCTCTCAACAAGACCAGTTGAGGAACCCAAAAGGAAGAAGTTGTGTCAATCCACAAAATTTCGTAATCGCTATGAATGATGGTGACAAGTGTAGTTCCGAACGGATGACGAATAGTCGAAGGTGGACAAGGAGGAGGTTTGAGAGAGGGCCTTTTTTAACAAAAGACAGCTCTCCGGTTCCGTAATACCGTCGGAATGTTTAAACGGCCTTGATCAGATTGTACAGGCGTCCAATCCGAGTGATTTTACAAATTACTCAGTTTTATACTTATCTTAAGCTTTCTTAGTTTCAGTCCCTGGAAAATGCCAGAAATCAGTCATCTGGGCTATGATTACTTCATTAAATACCTACTACAATAAATGGACACAGACTCTAAGTTAGTCACTGCCTCTCGAATATTTAAGTAGTTACGTGCGTCAAGGCACAGTCACTTACTTGCTGTCCATGCACAATATCGCCCGCATTAATAGGAAAAACGATGACAATTCTTGGATATTTACTGTACTTACTTGCGCTTGTAGTCGAAAAAAATGTTGCACATTTGCTTGCTACACTTTATCTCTAGCCTGCATTATGGCAGGACTTACGAGAAAAGGGTGCAAATATTTATGAGTGAGACTTGTGTCCATCTGGTCAATATATCTGCATAGTTGAACCCCCCAATTAAGTGAAAAAACCTTAAAACAAACAAAAACAACATAACACTGCCCTGCAAACAATCCATATCTTTCATCCATTTAATTTCTTCACTTGCAATGCCACCCACAATACGAGCACGCATAAGTTAACAGACTCCAAGTTGTGAAGACAACAGAACAAAAAACCCACGCACGAGTCATATATTCAAATTGAGTAATCACTTTTGCAAACTGTTCACCACAAAAATGTGAAGCAAACGCACCCGATCAGGCGGAGTCTGAAAGCTTATTTATCACTTGTGTCATCTGTCGGAAGAGAGTAACCATCCTCTAGAGATACACCTGTGATTCTTTGTTTTATAATGCAGCTGATAGTACGCGTAGATGTATCTCATTTTATCTCATTTATCTCACCCGGTAATACTTATCCGTTAATAACTCCAGTAAAACAAAACAAATCCCAATATCTTACGGCGATGATGCATATATCCACAAAGTAAAGATCTAGATAACGATGTTAGCAGATAAACAGAGTAGATAACCTCTTGTGTGGAGGCGCCTGGAATTTTATTAATTTTTTTTTCTTTCGTTTATGCCATTTTTTTCGATTGTTGTGGGGCTTGGAATATGCCCTTTGAGTGAATTTCAATCACAATTAAAACACAACGTGATAAGTTATCATGTCGAAAAAATTTTAAAAAATGGGTTTCATTGGAGTAAAGTCGCACGAGAAAATGTATAGAATTGCTTACCAATCGTACGTCACGTTCCCGTTTTCTTATTTCATTGCATGACGTCGATTCAGTGATAAAGTTAAGCCTCGAAATGAGTCACAGCTCCGAGAAAAGGTTATGATGAGATGGCGCAGAAGAAATACTCCCGAGCAATCCCGACATTCGGAATATTACTTCTTTGCTTGGCTATCAGGTCTGTAACCTTGATGGTCATCACTTCTGAAGTAAAGATCATCCATATAGCCATTTAATGAACACTTAGACTGCGTCTCGAACGATTTTACACAAAAATCAGTTGAATCAGTGCATAACTCCGTTTCAAGCTTCAAATGGCAAAAATGCTATCTCTGTTCCAAATCAAAATTCCCGGATTTTGGTTAAAAGGTCTAGCACTCCAATTTGATTTCCTAGAATTGTATATTCATGGCAAATCTACTTCCCCTGAGATTAGCACATAAACGTGGAATGTTTGTCAGGAAGGAGAATAGATTTTTTTCGCAATTATAACTTCAAGGCGTTATTTTTCTTTTTTGCATAATTTTGAAGACAAAAAGAAAAAGACGAAGCGGATGTGGAAAATTGATCTCATTCAAATGAGCCGTTTAGGAATTTTCTTGTGTTTGGGGAAATCGTGTGATGTGGTGGACCTGTGTTTGTGGCATTTCTTTTGAGCCAGAAGTCAAGACCACAGAGGTGGTGGGACATCAAAGAGTTAAGGGGGACCTTGTCAAATTA
Organism: Eristalis intricaria; assembly: GCA_964034865.1. Classification (NCBI taxonomy): domain Eukaryota; kingdom Metazoa; phylum Arthropoda; class Insecta; order Diptera; family Syrphidae; genus Eristalis; species Eristalis intricaria. The sequence goes on along the minus strand of OZ035877.1, from coordinate 60,093,869 downwards.
TTCCGAACAATCACATGATAAATTCTAAAGATGACTGATTGCATGTGGACAGTTATGATTTGATGAACAATTACAACTTATGACCCAGTGAATGATGGTCAACAATGGACCAGGATTTGATTCCCAGTGTTAAACAATCTGACAACACGAAAATTCAAAATGTGCAGTTGATAACTACACTCAGGCCCTTAGTAAAAAATTGTCATAAATATGTGACTCGGGAAATTTAAATTGGTTTCCTTATTTTCCGAATCCACATGGTTTAGTTTAGGAAATTTATCTCGCCACTATAAGATCTTTCAGAATACCAGGCTTTTAGTGAAATCCACTGAAATCCTTGTTTTTGTGGCAGTCGATCTCCATCTACCTACTGTCAGCCAGTGTGTCGATTCCTATCGTGGAAAAAGACAGGTAATGTGATAAAATATGTAAGTCTGAAAATACGTAAGGACTCAGGAGAGTAGTTGCCACGCAACGACATCAAAGCTATGGCTTTCCGGGATAAGACAAATTCTTTAGGTTCCTACTTTTTGTTCTACATTAGTCCTCAATTGCTGGATTTGTGCTGTCAGCAAGTGTGTCGATTTATATCGTGGGAAAAAAAGACTTTCATATCACGTCAGTGGTAAAATTAAATGTCTGAAAAGTACGTAAGGACTCATTGGAGTAGTTGCCATGCAAGGACATCCAAGCTATGTTTTTCCACGATAAGAAAAATTCTTTAGGTTCCTACTTCTTGCTGTACATTAATCTGAAGTTGCTGGATTTGTGCGTAAGCCAGGACATCTATAAACATGATTTTTCATGTTTTTTGTACATCATGATTTGATTATTCTATTTTGTATTTCTTTTATTTAAATATAAAAATAGCGTATTTTATTCCAAGACATTGAGTCCAAGTTCCAAGTCCATGTCCAAGATTATTTCAAGTCAACGTCAAATATCTGTTGTGTAACGCGATACCGAAAGTTATCATATAGAGTAGTGATCTGTGATAGATAAAAAAATTAATATAATAAAATTAATTAATATTAAATTTATGGTGAAAATTAAAAAAAATAAGAAATAATATAAAATTCGACCACTTATAAGACAAATAGTTAAGAGCCAATAGTTTTTTACAATCTTTTATTCAGTCCAAATAGGAACCCTTAACATCCACCAATTCTTGCCAACGGGATTCAAGATCCATTACTCTTTCTTTTATAGAAAGCTGGATTTTTTTTACGCTAGTCCTCAAAGGCTTTTGCGACCTCCGCTCGGTTTCGAAATTCCTTCTACCGACAAAAAATACTCAGATTGGGTGATTTCAGTCCTCAAAGGCTTTTGTGACCTCCGCTCGGTTTCGAAATTCCTTCTACCGACAACAAATACTCAGATTGGGTGATTTCAGTCCTCAAAGGCTTTTGTGACCTCCGCTCGGTTTCGAAATTCCTTCTACCGACAAAAAATACTCAGATTGGGTGATTTCAAAATGATACAACTTAACTAACGTATTTCTAGGACATTTTATCAAGATTTTTCTTGGCATAGATAATTCGAGTTACTTACAAACGGGCACGATTCTGATATTTTTTCGGTTAATTGATCCTAGTTCGAGTGTTTGCAAATGTTTCTCATAACGAATTAGCTTGCACGGATTTCGAATGGCACAAAAGTCTTTGCAGGACTCTTGCTCACAGTCACCAATTTTGATCGTCACTTAAGTACAAAGGCTTAAATGCATTAAAAAACATGTTCTTGTAATCGTAGTCCGGAAAACAAATTTCTAAAATATATGTATATATTTTTAAATTATGTTCTTAAATCCGAATGAAGCTTAAGTAGTGTCAACTCATACGTCGAAGGTCAGTGGATCAAATCATGACAAAAACAAACGTCTGGTGCTGTGAAACCATGTCCGTCGAGTCACAGACAGTGTGTATAAGTGTGTCATGTAAAGTGTGTCAATGATCTGAAATTACGCACGTAAGACAGTGGTTGTTGCTTTTGATGGTGGACCCTAATGCGTCTCGTATAAATCCCAAAACACAAAGAATTTTATTACATACACCTATGCCAGCCAAGTAGCGGACCTCCTTAAAAAGGCTTAAATAAAAACTCAAGGACGCCAATCACTCTAACATATCCACACCCATCCATGTACACGAACATGTGTACACAAAAAATGTATTTTAATTTATTCAAATCTAATCGGCATGCCTACTGTCTTTTAATTAATTTCCCGATAATCTAGCCGTTAAACTATCCCCTAACCGATTAATTAATCTCAAGTGTGAGCCAATCTCTACTTCAAGTGCGATCTCTATCTGCCGCTCACATCATTTTTCGACCTAATATCACACATGTCCCCACACGCATATACATGCCATACATACGAATGTATCTAGAAAATAAAATACACACCGGAAGATCATAGAAGCATTTTCAAAGCACAATTTTTAGTTGAACTAAGCATAAAAAAGATAACTACGCCATACATCAAAAATTATTTGATATACTTTATCATTTAAGTTGTTCCTTTTTGTTTGTTTGATTTTTGAAAGAGAACAACAAAAAAAAAAAAAAAAAAACAACAGCACAAGATATAACAAATCTCAAAGCAACGCAAAGCGGCAAAATCACTTAATCCTCCTCAATCCGATTTATGAGCAGAGTTTCTTTGAAATATCTTTGCACGTAAATCTATTTAAAAATATTTTCTCCCGTTGATGTCGCAGATGAAATCCTCAAGAGACTCATAAATGACTGACACCCGAAAGAATTTCACAACCATCCCCTCTGGGCAACCTGTTCATGGGACTAGTGTAAAACAAACGAAAAAAAACACACATACAACAATAATACACCTCACCTCACCCAGCCCACCGAAGTCACACTGCATTAATGGTATATCGCTCTATTTATCTATTAGAACCAACCCCATGACATCAGCCAGCTGTGTGTATTAAAACAAAATACCACACAGCGATTAAATGTTTTCGATTTATTTATTACTTAAACACCGAATTAAAAGATACACCAGGGAAGACCAAGACAGCACAACACTGAAACAAAAAAAGACGACGACGCTAAATTATAGATAGATAAATACTGTTGGTATCTCCACCTATCTATGATTTGCTGAAATCCCCCTCCAGAAATACAGCAACAACAACAAAAAAGAAGCGTAACTTTTCACACAAAATCGAAAGGCAGTGTGTATACATGTGTCACTCTAGTGCGCGTTCACATAATCCCCTTGGATTAATTCGAAATCTCACGTTCCTACGTGGCCGCGATCAAAAACGAAAAAAAAAAGAATAAAACTCCATACAACGCGAGCGCTTGTGTGTTCAATAGAATTCAACGTAGAGCCGCAAAGAAACGTATCGAACAGACATACAAAATAAAACACCACCTATACAAGAAATCATCACGAATAAAAAAAAACAAGAATAAAACTATCGCATGGAGAAATTATTATCATTATCATTTTGGATTATATTTTTAGATAAAATATTCCTCGAGGTATTACGAGATTATCTTATCGCAAATACTCCGACCCGACTAGAAGAAGACATAAAAAAAAATAGGGGAAAAAAATGCCAATTGTGTGCTGATAAGGATTGTCCCTGGGCCAGGTTGGAGCACACATTTGTACATAAATTTATCTATGTACGTATCTAAGTGAATGCGAGGTTTTCAAATGTGCTAAATCAATTTGTAAAATATTACTTTGTACTGGTATCTACTAGAATGGGTTTAAGTTAAATTCACCGAATGGGGGTGGCCTCGGGGTATGCTTACCACAGATACTTGAATTAAATTTTATGAATAAGGAAATATTCATCGTCTAAGTGTGGTTGGGGTAAATTTTCTATTTTGTGTGGACGTACGTAACGTGAACATGTGTTAAGTGATAACAATTAAAAATGTGTCGCAATTGGGTTTCTTTTTTTTTTTTGGCTTCTTTCTTCTGGATAAAACCGCTGAGTAGCTGGATTATAAAGATTATACGCTCGTCGGTTATGGAGTCATAGCTGAATTTAGGTCTTTAGAGGGGAGACTATTTCGTAAGCTCTAGCGGGTCGGGATTTTCTTTTTAAGTTCTTCTTTGAAATTTAAAAAATATTTTCATTTCATTATTTGCTTGGTTATGAATTTATTTTTTAAATATTTAATTCCTCATTTTTTGGTTAATAGTCATTTATTTATTTTCTTTTTTCTAAGCATTTTATTTATTTTTTTAATTATATTTTATTTTATATATTTAAATATACATTTATTTACTTATTCATATATTATTTGCGATTTACTAGCTTGTGTTTTGTCCATTTTTTACTTGTTTAACATATTTTTTTTGTTATTTTTTTTAAATTATTTGGTTTATTTAGTCATGTTTACTTAGCAATATAATAATATTTGCGTGTCCACCTTAAAGTATAAAGATCCTCCTCTACGGGCGGGAAAAAAAAGTATTTGTCGCGAATGTAGCAACGCTTCGGCTGCACAGGATCTAATAAAAGACTCAGGAAAACCCGGAAGTTATTCTTAATTCGCGAGAGATTAGCCGCATTTTAAAGCTTAACTATCAAATCCCCATGTTTGTCACCTGATGTCACATCAGTTGTATAACTATGTGCGGTTCTTAAACTTATGTCAACAGCGGGCCAAGTCATTATAAGCCACAAGCAAACATACACAACATATGTAATTAAGAAAAATTATACACCCCCTGGTGTGTATTCGTACATTCATACAGCGGACTGCTGATGGCTGATGTCAAGAGATTAACAAGGTGTATTTAAATCCGAGCAGACACACCACGTCTTCATACCGCATCTTAGCATGCATTCATGCGAAATCTGTCTTAGGGAAATGAACAATTTCGCTCCAGTTCCCCGTTTACTTTGAAGAAAATCTTTCGCTTTCGCATTTATGCTCGATGAACTATGTTAACTTGAATGTCTTGTCTAACAATGTACGGGAAACCTTAGAAATCTTCTTATATGGTTCAGTTTTAAAAGCGCCTCGCACACAACGTTTGAAGAGATTTAATGTACGCACAAATTGGTTGCTTGCGCGTACTGTTAATTTGCTTAGCTTATTAGTGCCATATGAACTTAAAAGTGAAGGAGTTTTTGGTATTGTCGCGAATATGACACCGCTTTGGATGAGATACCCACTGACTGTGGTTAGGTAATGCGATTAGAAAATCTAAGGAGCGAGGAATATCAACGCAACATATCGCTCACTAATTTAAATGAAACTACAACATTGAGTTTCTCTTCCTCATCCAGCACTAGTTCTATTTTTGTACCGATTTTGATTGCGTTCCTGTGAAATCAGTTACAACTCACATTCAGATACAGTTTACTTGGAACTATAGTTGAAGGAAGTTGGAGGGCATTCCTAATCTATAAGATGTATTATTCATATCCGAAGCAATGCTCCCCATTCGTCTATCCGCACTTGAATCATCTCCTACTCGTCGCTCGTTCTGTCTGGCAGCTCCTACAATGTGGCGTGTGATTGCTTTATCCTCTTATCAGTTTGTGGGCAGTAAACAAATTTCAGAACGCAATCTTACTAATGTCAGCAAAATGTTCTTTTTGACTTTATCCAATCGTAATCCAGAGCTGTTCGAAAGAAACAGAGCATTGATGTGTAGTGGATCTGTGTACAACCAGCCCTACATTCAGTGACACAGTCGAAAATAAATGCCTTTAAATACACACAAGCACACGCACACGCACACGTAAACCAGTCTAATCAAAAATAAATTTTAAGCCGAACTAATTACAAGCGTTTCATCAATGGTGTTTAACAACCTTGTTGTTGTTTTCTCTTTGGCATTTCTCGCCTCTTCCACATCCAATAGCCATCAGTTTGGTAAGCTTAAAAACTCATCCGTTTTGTTGAATCACAACAAATCTCTAAACATCAGCTACCTGTGTTAGCTTTCAAAATACCCAGGTCAAACACATGCTCATAGTTGGTAATCAATTTTTTTTATCTTCCTCTTCTTCTTCTTCGTCTTCCTCTTCTCCGGCTAGAGACTATGTCTGGCTTAATGCTTCTGAGTGGGCGCGGATTTAGAGAAATTCGGAAAATTCCAAGCGAACAACAATCCCGCGAACATATCAACCCAGCCAGAGCAGACTGCAGACTCAGACTCAGTCTCAGTCAGTGGCTCCCCGTTGGACTGCGCATCGGAAAAAAGAGAGCGATATCATAGCAGATTGAGAGTTTCTGAATGGATTTATTGTAACCAAGCCAAGCCGGTGCTGTGGTTCAATGTGTGTGCAACTGTGGTATCTCATGTGTCTGGAGTGTGAAATTTGTAATCATATAATGGATATTAGTAATAAGAAGATGACAAATGAACAAAAAAATATGCGTAGATAAAGATTAGTCGGTCATTGTTACGCGCACACACGAAATGGGCAACAAAAAGAGGCGAATATGGTGTGAACAGACGATAGGTGAAGAGAATCGAAAAGAAAAGAGACGATACACTAATCGTTGGAATTCAGACGATGACATTGCGACACAAGCACAACGATTAATCATAAATCAGACTTTATTTTAATCCACACACACACACACACGCGTACACCAATGCGAGACAAGGGAGTGATTCAGACACAGATACACTGGATTTCCTCAAGCCGAAGTCTTATTAACAACGTTATTAATTTGGTTCTTATTCTCTTGCGATCCACGTTTGTGTGTATAATCACAAATCGCCTGTGAATCATCACGATGGGCGCTGGTGGTGGTGAATCAAGAACAAATCCTTGATCAGTGATCGATTGTGGAAATTGAAGGAAGAAGGAAATCGGAATTATTTTCTCTTTTTTTTTCCATGCAGACTTAGATGATTTCGGTTTGACTGGAGCGGAAAATGGAGACAAAAGGGGGATGATCATGCCCGGATGTGATCGGTGTTTAAGAATAAAATGTGTCCTTTCGTTAGAATGGATGGCCTAAGGCGACTAATCATCTTAGGCAATGACGATCGCAAAAAAATGTTTTTCAATGCGGCGGGATGGAAAAATGAAGGGAAAACAAACAAAAGGAAACCGAAGCAGACTGACATTGTTAGCTGAGGTACACTTACACTAAATAGTTAAGATAGCTTACTAGTGAAGGGGAAGTGAAATATTTGTGTGAAGCAAAGCAAACAGAAGAAGCAAAAGCAAGTGGCATCGGACAATGAAAATAAAAAATCATTTGTGAATTGTTGCCACCAAATACCAGCCACGCCCACGATGAGATTTCTCGTCGGCAATATCTCGGGATCTCGAATCGAACTTTCTGGCATATTCTCGGATTTCCTATACGTAGGCATCGAGTTTCAAAAAATTCTTTCTTAATTTATTTAATTAAGGCGCCTTCTCGATTATCGCAAGTAATAGAAACTGGGGCAGTTGCAATTATCGAGTTTGACTTTACTGCGTCAATAATGATAAAAAATTAAATTTACCTAGCTGTTGCGAAAATAAAGAACTTGCGTGAATCGAGGACGTACTGTTTTAAAATTCTATTACCTGTGCTAACAACAAGTAACAACAAGGCCTGCTTTCGCCTCTAGTTCCTTCTAAACTATAGATTGCAGGTTCACTTTTGTTGATTCATATATTATATTCCATAATGTAATTCTTCTACTGTATTGTCATAATTTGAAATTTTTAAGATAACTACAACTACTAAAAAAAAATGTATATGCAGTTCTTCTTCAGCATTCATGGCCAGTGAAAAGGAATTAGTCTTCCAAATGACATGCTTTTAGTCCCAGAGTTTTTGGTGTTTGTTGTTTATCGGTGAAGTCAATGGTTGGGTTCGGTGATGCTTCGTAATGTTGCCTCTATCATCCCAGTCAAAATGGAGCCACATATTCTTTGGTCGTTCAAACTCAGGCTATTACTGAATCTGAGAACATAACAGAATAGCCGAAATCATTACAAGGTAGTGATACGATTAGAGAAACTTATTCTTATTGTACAAGGACTTACAGGCTTATGAGAAAGGAAGTGGACAAACTTGAGGATTCATAGATTTTATAGAGAAAATTGTCGCGGGAATTTTCGAAGGAAAAATCACAATTATATGACAAATAAGATGTTTTTGTAAATGACAGCTTCTTAACATAGCATAATATAATATGGGTGGCACTACAGTCCGAGGCGGACCTGGGCCTAGCTTCTCAGCAACCACTCGTGTTGTGCGTGCTATTGTTCTTGCACGATTGGAAGGGACCTACAGTTGAATGCCGACTCCGAACGGCGAATTTGAGAAGCTTTTTCTAGACAGGAATACTCTTTGAGCATTGTCAGTGACTCGAAAGAGGTGGAGCCGTGAAATATGAAAGGTGGTAAATTCGGGCATCGAACCTGGCAGCCTCTGCGTAGGAGTCGACGCACTTACCCACTACGCCACGGCGACCCACTTAACATAGCATACGATGTGCAATGTATAACTATTGAAATACAGGGTGTATCGGCTAGAAGTCTCAAAAATAAGGGAAAGACAATTTTTTTGAAAATTATTTTTTTTGTGATAAAACTTTTTTTGAAAAAAACTTCCTCACGCACCTTAAATAAGGAAGAATAACTCAAAAGAAAAATAATAAAACAAAGTCTTATTGTGACCTGGAATACCTCATTGCAAAGCTCAGTAAACCTTTCCTCAATGCAGTGACACGGAATAGGTTCATTAGTTTCCTCATGTTTATAAAATTTCCTACAGTGTTAAAAAAGAAACTGCACGCTTCTTCTTTGATTTGCCAACTAATTTGTACTGTTCCCAAGGACTCATTCTACACGATGTAACAATCTCGCGGCGATTATGTAAAAAAAAGAAGCGGGCGATCGAGATGAACCGGAGTGGGTGTCTCAATGTCGCGGTGACAAGAAAAAAAAATTGGAGGAAATATGTTTGGGACGCCTAAGCACACATAATAAAGCTCATCTCCACCGTCGACATATTTTCTCTTTTGCTACGATGAAGTATAAACAACCAAGCAAAAGGGGATCTGTTAACACCTGAAATTACAACTCTGACGATTTTTAAACGGTCACGGAGGGACTGACCTCTTGCTCCTTCTCTAACCGCGCATATTGTGTATGTCATTGTTGTTTCCGAACAACGCAGATTGACAAGCTTTTTCAAGACTGATACCCTCACTCTGCATCGGAGCAGAAAATTATAAAAGTTGCTCGTATCGAGAGTTGAGCCCAGACATACAGCATAGAGGTTGATGCATATTTTCAATGGTTCTCAAAAATGTACGGCCTTATTCGCTGCCTTTTGGAGGAAATTCGTCTTGGCTATCATTTAGCTTCGAACTAGAGACAAATACATCTCAAGACCGCTCCGAAATTAATTTTCCTTGTGCTAAGAAATATATTTTGTTCGTCGATGGAAACGATTTACACGTTAGTTGCGTGAAAAATAGTGACGGGGCTGCAATAAATTCCCCCCCTTTCCAAGAACTGAAAATCATTCTCAATAAAAAACCTTTTTTTTTTTCAAAACAGCCGTTTCTGACTTAATTTTTGTAACCAATCGTCACAAAATCTTCAATGTTGTTCAATTGCAAAAATTTTTTAGGGGACGTGATAAGTAATGTCGATGTGCCTAAGAACCTTTGCTTGTAAAAATCGAATTTCGAGCCCTCATTTCCTCAGTTTCTGGACAAATGTACAGTGATGGACAAAAAAATAAATACACTTGCAACTACTTAAAGACTTGCTCTATTTCAGTTATCTCAAATATATTAAATTATTTTTTTTTTTGAATAAGAACTGTTGCAAATAGTAACTAAGTTGTATGCGTCGTCAAATGCTGGCTTAGGTGGCAGTTCCAAAGAAATATCTCTTTATGCAAAAGCTCAGATGATTGCAAACTTAGTTGAGTGATCTTCAGAATCTATTCCAATCTTCATAACGAATTGATGACTGATTTCCTCCCGATGACCGCATCCCGCGTGAAACGAATTTTAAATAATAAATTCCCCTCTCGACCGAATAAGTATGAGTGATGCAAAAGTTGAAGTAAATCCGAAAATAAATATAATCCCAGATTAAGTGTTATTCCCCTGACTGAACATCGGCGCACTCACACACTCACGAATATCTTAGTCAGTCACTTCACACGTTGAACATCAAGAAAGAGCAGCGACACCTCTTTCCACCTTGTAGACACAAATTCGTTCATATATCTTTCAAATTATAGCTCACCTTTCACTGGCACGCCATAATTTTCTGCATTTCTAATCAAATTGAAAAGTAGGGGGTTACCTATCATGTGACAGAAAATCACGGCACCGGCACTGCTTAGCCAGCAGAGAGAATGACGAACTAACGGACAGCCTCATTCACCCTCCCAATCTGATTGCACGAACTGAAAAAGGGGTTGTAAAAGTTAATCCCAATTGAGAGTTAGATTAAGGAGCGATAAACTTTTACAAGTTATCATATCAAGTTTGCTTCGCTGACGAACGAATAGATAAAAGCAAGTTTTATTTTCATTTTACCTGCCTCGCTTTCCATATGAATTATCGCATTTTTCTGTTCACTTCACTTCAAAATGCTCGCCTGACGCACACAAAGCGTTATAATTAATTATTCAAATCCAATTGGATTATAATAATTTATTTTTGCCATATACTAAATCTGAAGCGCGGAACATTGTTCTTTGTGATTTTTTCAACCATTTTATATTTCTGATTAATGTTCTCAAAGAACAACTAAGTGTTTCATCTCTCGTGAGGACATCTGGGACAGATCATCTGTTGGATCGCACATCAGAAGATGAAAGAATGTGTTCAGAGTAATGCACCGACACGGTCGTGCAGAAGACAAATGCTGGTCATTTGCGTCGTTCAAAAACAAAAACCGAAACGTTCCAGTGTTATTCAAATAAGGATCACAAAATGTGTACACCAACACAGATAAACACAATCACCTTCGATCGCTTTAAATTCAAATTCGAACACGAAAGGAGGGAAACAACCTTAGCAACTTAACGTATTTCTAAAAGTGTAACCTCGATTTAAACGGATTAACTCCATTACTCATAATAATAAGCCAATTTCTACAAACACATTCGCATGATCGTTTACGAGTTTGCTTTTGCTTGACCACCAAGCGGCCACCACATTGGTTTCCATTAATGAGAGAAGGCAACCCGAGGGAACACCGAAATGTTATACACAAGAAAACGAATCAAAAAAAAAAAATAAGAAAAAGACAACGAATGGAAAAAAAAGAAGTAATAATAATCAAGCGAATAATGTAAAATCACTGAGAACCTTCCATCGCGACGCTGATCTGCTTAACTAAATCCGGCTTATGTCTTAGCATCCGCAGCATCAGCAACACGGTCGAACAACAGCAGTTGGTCAACTCCTTTGCAACGCGAACAGCCACATGATCAGATTAACCAAACAAAAGGGTGGCCTCCGCATGAGGGGGATTCAGATATTCTGATGATACAGATACAGCGAGATACACATTTTGGTAAAGTATCTGATCCTGCCAGAGATCACTTCCATCCGGGCGATGTGAGGTGGAGAGAACACTAAACCTGGATTAAACTCCCCTCAATGTAGGCACACACGAACACATGCAGAAACCGTAGCATGTACGTGTATGTGTGTGTATCACTTCCCACAAATCGCATAGTTAATGTGCGAACTTTTCCACACTTTAATCCTTTCTCCAACGGGGGAAGGCACGATCGATCGCGTCGCGCCGCACCGTCAGTGCCGATGGATCGGATTCTCTTATAAAAGGCAAAGGTTCATGGGTGGCTTGGATAGATGAAACAATTTTTTGTCTGAGCTCTTCCGGTCGATAGGGTGATGTTCTTTTGACAAAATCAGTAAACTGATGGATGCGCACACACCAACGGACATGTGTACATATGCCAGTGTGTAACTACAGTACACGATCATTAATTGTCATTATTTTCTTATGTTACCCATAATCCGATCACCTGCTTTGGACTGGTGCGATCATTGCTGCTGAGTGAACTGAATGAGTGCAATGGAAAATAAAAGGTAACCAGGTATTATTCTCTATCTGTTTCCGAGGAATATAGTTATTTACTTTTTTTTTTCTTAGTTTTGGTGAAAGAGCTTTCACCAGACTCAGTTCTGGGAATTTTAGCAAATCGATCGTAGATAATTGATCGAGAGCTAAGCAAAATTTCCAAAATCACACAACAAAATTGAACGTGTTTTCTTCTCTATTCTCAATCACATGCTGCTTACTGGGCTGGGTATGATTGAAAGGGTATTAGAAAATCAAACAAAACAAAATACTTTCAATTACAATGACTTCATCGTGTCAAAACAAGATAATCGTGAAATCACCGAAAGATGTGATGGGTATGGATCAGCAATGTGTTTTTGGAATGCAGGTAGATTGGATTGGGTTGAGAAATGGGTGTACTCTTAATGGAATGAGCAAAGATCTCTCAAGGATGTTCCGAAGGTTCGAAGGTGAAGGTGTTTACTCTTTGGCGATCGCTCCGAATTCCGAAATATGTTGCTATCCGGAGACGGAGAGAGTGGAAATATATTTTATTTAAACGCTTATTACTCGTGGACGCCGTTTCATACGTCGACTCCCAAGCTAGGTTCACTTGCCGATGCAAACATCCTTCTTCACGCCCCTCAGTGGAATCAATAATAATGCTTAGGGTATATAACTGTAGCCGAAAGTTGAACGATAAGCGAAGCTGCGTTACTGAATCTTGGTGCCTTCGAAAGAAACATTCTACGTCGGATATATGGTCCCGTCTGCGCTATCGAGGAGAAGATATAACAGCTAACTCTACGAGCTGTACAAGGATGTGGATGTAGTCCTTCGGCTGGACTAGCTCGGCCATATCTAGCGCATGGACACCAACGGCCCAGCTAAAAGGGTCTTTGAATCCGAGACTTCTGTTTCGAGAAGGAGGGGGCGACTGAATCTCCGGTATAAAGACTAAGTCATCGCGGACGCCTGGAAGCATAGTGCTCAGGGTCGACAATGATGGATGACAGCTCGACCATCCAAGTAGCTCAAACCTTGCCATTTGGAGTTGGCATACAAATAAAGGACACCCAACCATTGCACGAACGACACGAGTGGTTGCTTTAGAAGCTAGTTAAAAGTCCACCGCATACCGCTCTCAGTTTCACCGTCCTAAGATGGCGCGTCGACAGTTGATCTAAGGTTCCACAGTTTGATCTCAGTCATTTGAACAAATTTCATTTTCCCAACAAGACTCATTGATTATGCTCACAGAGTACTAAGTCGAGAATAATCGTTTGAAACTTCGTGAAAAGCGAGACGTAACCCCGAAAAAAGGATTTCTATCACTCTGACACCTTAAAATTAGTTGACAGCGTTTTTCATAACCAATTTTCGGACCAAACATAGGTTACGTTAGGTTAGGTAGGGGGGCTGCTAGTGAATTCACCAGCACACTTAAACCATATTGGTCCATTGTTAAACCCATACTCAGACTGCTACCACTGATCGACTGCTCCAGTGGTAGTGCTGTTAATTTGAATTCCCAACGGCAAATGGTGACTAGACCAGATTTGAAAACCAGATAAAAGCGTATTAACTTTTCTTAAACTGGGATTCGAACCGAGGAACCCGCTATCCAGGGGCAGGCACTCTACCGACTGTGCCATCTAGTCGTAAGGACCAAACTTAGAAAACCATTCAAATTCTTCGCGTGGCGCTACAATCCTTGATGGATCCCGTAACCCAACCAGCAAGCCTCTCCAACTTGCGCAATCTCTAGCTTGTTGCCTCGATTTCGTGCGCGTTGTTGGTTGGAGTTCTTCTCAACTTGGGTGCGGCACCTTAGACGTGGACGCACTTTGTTGCTTTGTTTCATAAATTGAGACTTGAAGACTTTTCGGGCCGGAGCTAAGTTGTGCAGCTTAGGCACCTTAGGCGTTGGATTCCTAGACGCCTAGCTAGGCTCATGTCGCTGTACAGCAAGTAAGGTTCGTGGTTCAATTTTCTTCTTTAACCGCAAAGAGGATCAGGGATCGTTTTGAGAACAATTCTCTCGAAGAGTACAATTACCTCTTCATCCACTTTTGGGATTGTCTATGCCTGGGACTGGGATGATCAGTGTCTCCTATAAAGTCAGCTTGTTCCTTCGAATGATTAGGTGTCATCATTGACATCGATTGCTAACAGGGGTATGGACTTGTGGAAGATTCTGCGTGTAGTGTTGGCGCGTGAGTTTTGCACTGATTCCGTGATTAACTTTCAAAAATACCCTCAAATTCGCCGGTGGACTAGGGGACATCCCATCTAAAGAGATCATCAACTCTCTCAACTCCTAGATGCAGAAAGGTGATCAAATGTGGTCGCAGTGCTATGTGACACTAAAGTCATTTCCTAATATCTTCAATTCATTTCAAGGGACAATCTGTGTAGTCGGATATGTCTTTAATGCCTGTTTTTGAAAACAACATAAGTTAGCTTCTGCAAGTTTTCCGCAGAGCAATTTGAATGTTTGCTTTCCAATTACAATGTGTTTTTTTCCTTTGTCTACTTGTCTACGGTTGATAAGCCGTAAGGTATAGACTACAAATATGGCAAATATGAGCGCCTTTTCCCCATCAGATTGTGTAATAAACCCAATTTCGACATGAGTCGTCGTATGCAGTTTTTCTTTGTTATCAGAGATATCAGTAGAAATCTATCTATGATGCAGATTAACTTATTCATCATTCTATGTACCATTTTCGTCAGGCCCAATTAAAACACGATTTAAATCTTCGTCAACAGCAGGTTCCTTCGACTTGCCAGTGCGTTTTATCTGGTGCAAAAAAAAAGCGTAAAAACCAATCAAATCCCAAATGCCAGATATAACATTATCTTCTCCCACAAAACATTCTGTATCAAACCGCAAAGACCTCATTTCTGTCAGCAGAAAAACCTCGCCAACATGAGTCAACAGGCAAATAACGGATTCATAATAATATACACACAGATAGAAAATTCCCCCCAAAAACCCAAATCTATCTCAAATTAATCACATAAACCGTAAATAAATCAACAAAAATCGCTCCAAAAGCAAGGGGTACAGGGTACGAAATAAGTGGAGCTCTAACACATCGAAACAATCAAAAACCAAAAAAAAAAAAAAAAAATTCTGATAAAAAATTTATAATTACTCGCGTACTTAATATCTGTTGACATTAGGCGCTTAATCACATTTCAAAGGAATAAACACAATTCAGACACACGCATACACACAAGAAGATACAATTCATTTCATAATATCTTCAATTTTTTTTCTCCTCACACAAAACAAAAAGAAAAAAGCACAAAGATTCCTCAAAAGAAAATAAGTATACTCATAGGCAGTGTCAACAAAAAGCGGAACTGGATTAAGAGATAACCACTGGTGCGGGCCAAACCCCAGAGCCCAGTTCCATGCGTTCTTGTTGTACCCAGCGTACTCGTATGTAGTCTCTCTTGTGATGCGGCATGTTCTGAGCAAAGCCACTATACGGAGGAATAAAGATAAACTATTTAATTTACACGAACCACGCGCTAATAGATATAATCCAACAGCAACAACAAATATGTATATTACTTTCAAATAATTTACAATAAAAGCCTTGAGAAAGTCCCGTACGTTGTGTGATGACAAAGTTCGAGTTACAAAAGGTATTCTCTTCTATTTTTGTTCACGAAACTGAAATAAAAATCAGTTTTTTTTTTTAATTCGGTCAAAATGTTAGTACATTTGTCATACAGACAAATCGTACATTTGTTTATCTAATAGATACAAAAATTCGATATCTTTTGTGGCTTAGACAAGAACAACAACAGCAGTGGTAACATTCGCTATTGGCATATTGATATCTTAAGCCGACCGCGATTAGATTAGGGAGGGTGGAAGAGTATGAAACAGTCGTTTTGGATAAAGAATCAGTGCTTTGGTGGGGCGGCTTTGGAAGTGGAGCGGCGGCGGTGGCGGCAGCGGCAGCGGCGCTGGCATTCATTGATATTAATTGTCATAGGCTAATGCGATTTTTATCAAATTGGGTGAGTAGGTACGAGTATCTAGCTGCAAACAGATTGAAATATGAAATAAAATAAATTAAGGTTTTAAAGATTTCCAGTTAACAGAGTCACAAGGCCGATGTGTGGTTACGATGTGGCATGGTGTCGGCATGGTGTCTTAAAGGCGGGTGATATTTTTATACTCGTAATGTGCTGTACACTCATTCGTGGGTAATTACTATGTGGAAATGTTTCCTTTTGATTTCACAGCACATTTTTCAATATAGTGAACTCTCGATAATTCGAAACTCGCCAATACGTTTTCGAACGTCGAATTTTTTAGAAGATCCCTTGGGTTTCCACAGTCGACTGTATCTATATGTTTTTGTTAGCACGAGTGTGGATAAGGAGTAAGTAGGAGTAAGTAGACGTGTTTGGAGGCAGTGGGAATAGCTGAGTTTAACTTGATCCACACTCGTACGTGCTGCAACAGTGTAAACTGCATGAAATGAGCAAGTACTTGATATTTTTGGCATTTGCAAGAATTCAGCCTGCTGTGCAGAAGCCCGTTTTAACACAGTTGAATGCTTAAATACTTTGTGTTGAACAAGTGGCCAGAACTACACGATTAACCCCTCAACGCCAAGTCAATTTTTTTCTATTTTTGTTTGTTTAAAAAAATTGCAACGTCTGTGGGTGGCCATGACGTAGTGGGTTAGTGCGGCGACTCTTACGTACGGGGTGACATGTTCGATACCAGAATTTGCCAACTTTCACAATTCACGCCACCTGCCTCTTTCGCTTTACTGGCAATGCTCAAAGGGTTCAGGGAGTCAGTAGCTCCTCGCGGTCGGTATAAAATTGGAGGTCCCTTGGACTCGTAAAAATAGCACGCACAGCACGGGTGGTTACTGTAGAAGCTAGGCCGAAGTCCGACTCAGACTGTCGCGCCACCCATATTATTTTTTACCATCTTAAGTGGAAAAAAACTCGACTCCGAACCCGTGGGACAGCGCAACAGAGGACGCCCGCGTTTAAGGTGGCGCACCCAGTTGGAGAAGGACCTCAACCAACTTGGCGTGCGAGACTGGAGACAGCTAGCCAGAGACCGTGCTAGTTGCAGAGGCTTGTTGGTTGAGGCCCAGGTCCACCCCGGACTGTAGCGCTAAATAAAGAAAGAAGAAGAAGTGAAACAAACACGCAGATACGTCTCTGTTGACGAAGCCAAAAAAGGTATTCTTATGATTTTATGATGAAATTGGTGTTCATCGTCCAAAATCGGCAAATCTGGGAACGTATGTTGCTCCACATGATCGAGTGGCTTTGGTTCTTGAGCTAACTTCAACTTGGAGGGTTACAGGCCTAGATCCTTTCTCAAAATTCGCTATAATGTCTTCTTAGCGACTTCAGCAAGAACAACCATTTGTGTCACTGGCACAGGGACATTCAGCAGCGAGTATTTAAACTCAAACTTGTAACTGATTAGTAGATTGTGCATTAGGACGAGAATTACGATAAAAAAGTGGGTTTAACCCTCTTAAAGTTGTCGACCCCGACATTGTAATCATTCTTCATCAACGAACTTCCCATTGTAAAAATGTTGTTGTTAGACAATGTTTTGTCATTGAGAATTTGGTCATTGGCTTCACAGTGAAAATTTAAAGTTGCCAAGTTGCCCCTTTCGGGGGATTGGAGAGAAGACATCCATCATATGCCGAGATCGAGAACGTTGTGAGTCTACTGTGCTCATAGTAGTCATCTAGGCTGATAGTCTGTCTTGAACACAGCTTCGCGCAGACTTAGTTCAGTTATGCAGCGGACTCTCGCTAAGTCGAACTCTCCCAAAGTCGGAATTCTCTCCAACTCGAACCTTTTCGCCACATTTTACATACATTTCCCCCAATTGTCCCTACAAAAAGCTCTCTCTAAGTCAACCTCACTAACTCAAACAAATTATGATATCCCGTGACAATTTGACTTGGGGGGAGTCCACTGTATCCAGAAAGATGCTGCGGTGCTTCCCATTTCCTGTTGACGAATTTCTTGACTTTTCTAGGTGCACAAGCAAATTCAGGCGAAATAAGAACCGTTCAAACATTCAGTTAAAGCCCTCGATTAATTTTAGATAGACCGCTACTACAGTCCATTTAAGTACATTTGCAGACCCTTCCTGCACTTTGTCCTCGCGGAAGTGTGACTTATCCGAATTGTGTGACAAATTGTAGTCGCCCCCAAAGTCCGACAGTCTTCCAAACAAATCTGTCGTCGTCACATCACATACCATGTCAGATTCAAAAATTCCATAATCTTATTGAAACTGTCAAATGCATTATCATCTCCTTACCGAGCTAATGAATTAGTTGAACACGTTGCACGAGCACAAACTAAATACGGAAGTCAAAATTCCGGGGATCATCTCACTTCCAGTAGTGCCGAAAGTCATAAATTTGGATTAAAACTGAGGCGAGATACATTTCCTATTTCCAGCTGCACACCAAATTATAGACCTAGTCCTACCTACCTATGTATCTGCTATATCAATCATCACCTTTTACCTTTTTCTCTTTCACCATCAAACCGGAATTAACAAAAGGTCTTAAGTTTGAATGAAAGAATAAAAAAAAATACAGGTAGCCGCGTCAAGAATTATCTAAAGATACAGTAAGGTAAAAAAAAACGAAAATACAAAACACCAGCTATAAGACCATTAATTTAAATTGTGTCACACATTCTGACACAGTCCCCTTGGCTCCCGGTGGTGTGTATTTTCACTTTTCATTTGACCATCTTGCCGTGTCCTTTCTTACCGGAAAAGCCACATCCACATTTCGTAAGCGGTCTGATGATCATAATGACGACACCATGCCACCACTGACAACGTTAATGACAGCCATGATAATATGAATCCAATGGGCGCATCTAGCGCTAGCGCTAGCGCTCACCCAACCGTTCGACCAAGTAAAAAGATAAAACTTATCTTCTTCCCGAAAAAAAAAACAACTTCACCCAGTCATACAATGAAAAGGAAAAAAGAAATGAACACCGGAGGCGTTGTTTTACACACACCGGCGCATACAACCGCAGTAAACAGGTGACGACGCGATCGGAACCAACAGCAGCGGCAGCAGCGCAAGTGAATTGCAACGATGCATTCTTGTAAACATTTCAGTAATTTGTATCTCAATGTGCCATCGAAAGTCTCATCGCAGCACCGTCGCGCCGCCGCCGTGTGTAGACAGGAAATCTATTTCGCTAACATCCCGTGTGTGATTTCTTTGCCGCACTGCACATCCTCTGTCGCTGTGTGTCACCTAAGTCCGTGTTTCTTCTTCTTCATCATCAGCATCTTCTTCTATTCACATTCGTATTGACATTTTACGACCAGTGACTGTCGTCTGAGAATCAGAGTTTTGTCACTACGACACGACGACAACGATGATGAGGATGATGATGATGATGGTGGCACGCGGCGTTATGTCACTTAATGACACACAAACAGCGAACAGTAACATCACTTGTGTGCAACAAGATGCTACACTCAACACTGGGTGTGTGCACAGTGTGCTCCCGCAGTTAAAACATGAAATGTTGACGGGCTATTAAATGCCATGTGGATGCCACACACGCATGCACCGGCCGGCAACCGCCATCAACATCACAGTGCGTAAACCATATCACAAGTAGCTCGGCGAAGAATGTACGTCCATCTATGATGCGATGCAAATCTCAATCCATTTTTGTGAGACTACCGCAAAATATTCGAGTTTTATTATCTTGTTATAGATATTCCCCCTTTGCTGCCTCTCTGCATGTGACACTTTCGAGAACTTGCACGTGTTTAGTGTGACATACTGAAGGTATAAAGCGATTGTTAACCCTGTCGTAGGTGAACGCATGCGATTGCACGGAAGTGGAGTGATGAACAATTTCATTCGCATATTCGTGTGACGGCAAAATTTGAAATTGTGAAAAACGCTGACAGTCAAGGCGATGATAGATTATTGGTTTCATAAAGTGACCGTATACTGGGCTATTTAGATGAAAATAGACACTTAAAGTGGTTCACTAGATTGCAGTCTTAATTTTATTTGGCAGAGGAATGGTCCATTACGTTGGACTGCAGCGATGCGAGTGCAATCGAGTTAAGTTATCGTCATTGTGTGAACTTGTGGGGGTGTGTTTTCGCATTCTCAGAAGATCATTTAATCATTGAAGCAATTGAGAGGAGATTCTTCTAGTCGGAGAATAAACTATCGGGCCATAAATGCTGCTGAAATGTATTTTAAACTAAATGGCCAAGGGTGAGGCAGGATCTATGGATGCTCATGGTTTGGGGTGGGGCATGATTTGCGGATGTCAACGTTTCGAAAATGAAACTAGTTCAGTGTTCTAAAAATGTGCTAAAAAAGAAAGATAAATAAGTCACTTGATGGGATTCACGCTCGCAGGCCGTAGTCATTTAAGAAAATGCCTTCAAACACGGACTCTAATCAGAAAGTGCTGCCTAAAGTGTCACATGCCTAGTTGGTTGAGGTCTTTCTCCATCTGAGCACCCCACCTTAAACGCGGGTGTTCTCTGTTGCGTTGCCCCACGGGCTCAGAGTCGAAGACTATTCGGGCCGGAACTGAGTTGTCCATACGCTCTCTAGACATCTTAGGCGTTAGGACCGTAGTCGCTTGACTAGGCTCATGTCGCTGTACAACTCTTGCATGGTTGAATCTTGTCCTCCAAAGACCGTTAACGCAAATAGGACCAAAGGTTGCACGCAGAACTCGTCTCTCGAAGATACAACGCTTTCCTCATCATTCCTCCGCGTCGTACTGGAAACGGTCAAGGTCTTATAAAAAGCCAGCTTGGTTTTTCGAGAGAGGGAGAGGGAGAGAGGAGCCCATAGAAACATCGAATGGTAAGAGTTACTCTACGTTTGATCCCGGTAGTGATGTCGTTTGTACTGTTTACTGCGAAGCCGAGATAGATGAACTCGTCGAAGTTATAGCTGCCCATTTTGACGCTCTGCCCAAGACGTCGATTCTATGTCCTTGAGGACAGCATCTATTTATTTTTACCCTCCTTCAAAACTAGACCCATTTTAGCCACTTCCGTCTCAATGTTAGCAAACGCATGACTGCCAGTTCGCTGCATTCTGCCGATGTCATCCTTCTTCTTCTGGTAGCCATACAGTCCGGGTGGACCTGGGTCTCAACCAACAAGCCTCTCCAATTGGCTCGATCTTTAGCCAGCTGTCTCCAATTGCGCACGCCAAGTTGATTGAGGGCCTCTCAATGTACTACGTGTATGCTAATAATTGTGTGAAGATCATTTTTATTTCTATAGATACTACAGTGAACTCCCTCCTTATGGACACTCTTCAGTGGACAATTGTCTTAACAAGATGCACCGAATGAAATCATGTCTACCAGCGACATGATTGTGGTTAAATTTCTAAATGTTGAGCTGACGCTCTCTTATGTGAATAAATAACTGCGGTCCGTGGCTGTACACGTAAGAGCGGATCAGTGTAAGAATTTTGTTTTACTTATTCAATTTATTTTTTCTTCACATTTAACTCCGCACACTTCAGAAGACAGACGCTATAATTCAGCTCAAAAACCAGAACTCTTTGTGTGCATTTGACGTCATATTTTTTGTTTCACATTGATGGTGACTCATCCACTCAGAAGTTGAAAGAGAAGTGTTCAGTTTTAAGTAAGGTGAACGATTTGAATTTTCCTGCTCGGAATCTAACCAACCGACCTGTTGTGTAAGCATGCTCGCATTGAACGATTTTATCAAACTGTGAACCATCAAGTAAAGTCATCAAACAAACCGTCCATACGTCCATTTTTCGAGTTTTAGAAATATGTGTCATAAAACTTTGACTCAAATTACAAAAATGCATAAGTGTGAGGGTGCTGACTGCATATACTGTCAAGGGCATAAAGCGATGATTCCGAATTACAAAGTTTTTTTAATCGTTTGAAGATTTCGAACTTACATAAATGTACTGGAAAGGGATAGCCTGTAAAAAAGAATGGGGTGGGGAATCAAGTAGTCTTTGATACATATAAAGACTAACGTCTTGAAACCTTGTTCATTTCAGTTTTTGCAACGACGTCATTAGCTTTGGTGACTGATATATTGACGTCTCTGTTGAGAATTAATTTGTAATGCAATCCTTGCGAGATTGATGAAAACACACACAATGGGAGGTGTGAATAAAAATCGAGCGTGAGTGTTTTCTCACTATTTTGGAGGCAACACTCCATTTAGTATGAATAAAAGCAAATTTCGTTAATTCAACGAAAACCCTCCACTCACATATTTTGACAGTTGAGTGTTAGCTACATTTTGGTGCGAATAAAGATGAAATGTATTGAGTGACTAATAAATGAAGTTGAGTGTGCATCTTCAAGAGAGAAAAAGTCAAAAAATGAAAAAGAAGAACTGTTTCGGAAGAGGATTTCATTGCGGAATAAGTGAAAAACCTTCAAAAAAGAAAACCCGGAATGGAAGGGGACGGTTGCATCAAATTTTTACAATTTTATCCGTGGTTGCTGGAAAACAGAAATGAAGTACTACAGAGATGCCCGACTTCTACCTCTCTTGTCGCTTAACATTTTTGAAAACCAAATTGACCAATCAGAGGACGCAATTTAAGTTATTTCGTGAATGACTGTCAAAAATTCATGAATATCCGTCAAAAAAGCACTCAAATTCGTTTGAAGATCTTTGAAGTCGGCTATCTCTGTAACATTTAATTTCTGCTGGAAAATATCCAAACTTCAGACAAGCGTTGGAAGCTGTGGAAGAAAAAATTCATCCATAGATTTGGTTTTGCTCATATAGCGCAACACTTGCACATACCTCACCAACTCTTCCTTGTCACCAATGCATACTTACATCTTCTCAATTATGGTATGCCACCCCCACGGGTTTCTACAGAAATAACGAAAAATAACTGATTATTTAGCCATTCCATGTTATTAAACTCGAAACTATTCTTAACAATAACAATATGGATGGCGCGACAGTCCGAGGAGGACCTGGGCCTAGCTTCTCAGCAACCACTCGTGTTGTGCGTACTATTGGTCTTTCACTAGTGGAAGGGACCTACAGGTTGGGAATCTTTTTCTAGACAGGAATACTCTTAGAGCATTGTCAGTGACTCGAAAGTGGTGGAGCCGTGAATTATCAAAGGTAGTAAATTCGGGTATAGAACCTGGCACCCTCAGCGTAGGAGTCAACGCACTTACCCACTACGCCACGGCGACCAGACAAATCTATTCTGGTTCTTGAAATTATCCCCTGTGTCCCTGAAACGTCGTGAATTGAGGCCCAAGCGCATAGAATCCGTTGCGTGCGTTACGTTCTGTCAAAAAATTGACAACTAGTAACCCCCAATGATGAAGATAGAGGCAGTAAATGCGTCCCACAAGTGGAATACATCACGTCGGACGAAGTTGGTCAACTTTCAACTAGAAATGAAGCATTACAGAGATGGTCGACTTTAAAGCTGATTGCCCCCTAGTACATCGACGACTTTGAGTCCGTTTTTGGCAGATATTAATGAATTTTTGGCAGTTATTCACGAAAAAAACGTGAATGCCGTTCCCTATTTGATCAATTTGGCTTGAGGAAACGATATAAAAGACAGTTGTCAAAAATGTTAAGAGGCAAGAGAGGTCCAAGACGGGAATCTCGGTAATACTTAATTCCTGGTTTCAACGTTTTGTGCGCCTGACAAATGTCTCGCTGGAAATTCATTCGGGTGCTCTTTCTATTTTTGTCTTATATTCTTTCATTCATTCATGACATTTTATGAATGACGATATTTTATGAATGAATACGTTTTGTTTTGTTTAGAATTGTTTTTGAATTATTCAGGAACCTTAAAATTTCGAATTTCTTAGATTTATACAAGAATGGAGTGCATAGGCAACCTCTTTACAATCTACGTCAACTACGATTTTTGTTGATACCAAGTGCAACTACCTTGCACCCACCCATAAAGTTTCCAGAACTCTAGTTTTCAAACGTCAACTTGCCTACTTTTGTGGACAATTTTTATTCACAACAAATTGAGCGTTAATTTTAACGAAAACACTTTAACATTGTTGGTGTGAATAAAAAAAGGGAACACTTCAAGTGAAAACTCACGATTTCACTTGGAGTGTTCCCTTTTTTATTCACACTTTGACCAGTTAAAATCATTCTTCGGGATTTATGTGAAATCCCGACGGATCGAGGTTTAAGTGGGTCACGAAGCTTCTTCATTTCTAACTTGGAATGACGAAATTGCTTAGAGAAATACTATCATTAACCAACATCACTTTGGAGACTCCAGGTGTTTGGGTGTTTTCATAAACCTCAGACTAACAAAGGACTGATTGGACATGTTCATTAATGCAGATTGACGATCATAAACGTCAAATTGTCATCAATGTTGGACAGACTGTGCAGTCACTATTTTTTATCTGCACAAAAACAAACCGTGATTCTAAGAAAACAGCTACTTGAGAGACATTCTTTAGTTTGTGTGTGTTCAAAAACGCATGAGAAAAGGAATGTTTTTTTTTTTCCGTGTTTAGGTGGAAATCCTCGACAAGACTCTATGGCGAACGTTCGCACATAGAAGTGTGAGATTTTTAACCACTTCCCTGTATTTTTTTTTAAGACTACAACTAAGTGAATCAGTTAACCAGTAGTTTGTATTTCATAATTTAGGTACTGATCGGCAGGTTGCTCTCCAATGAAAGTTCCTGCTAACACCGCAACCACGCGCGGGGGTAGACTATCGCACGAGATCAAGGGGTCTAGTCCTTTGTAGTCGGCGCCAGACATTAGTTTCCTCAAGGATCGGCTAAACTGCAGAGTTTATGCGGCGCTAATGTTTTATAAGCAAAGTTCTTAACTTCATCTTGGAGTGGTAATATTTCAAGATCTCTGAGGATATCAGCGTTTCTTATATACCATGTTGCATTAACAATAGTTCTAAGCACCTTATTTAGAAAAGTTTGTATTATGTTCGAATTACTTGCTTTGGTCCAACCCTAAAGTTGTTAGCCATACGTCCAAACAGGTTTTAGGATTTGCTTGTTTGTAGTCATTACTTACCTTAGAATGCTTACCAATGAGAAAAGAAATGTGATCATACGAGATTATGAGATCATCGTACAGATTTCCGACGTTTACACCGTTTATCCACAGACTGAATATTTTCATTCAAGGCAAAGTAAATCAAATGGCGTTAAACAGATTTTTGTATGAAAGAAAGAAATGACACTGAATTTTCTAGTTGCACCTAGTCACGAAGTGGAGACCTTTGATGCGGAATTTCTCGATTTTTCTGTAAAATTGTTTGAAAATCATTTTATTTTTCTTTTTTATTATGACATTTATGAACAACATAAAATAGGCACATTTGCTTATGGACCATAAATAAGAAGAATAACTCAAAAGAAACACAATTAAATTTGAAATCGTGTGTAGACTTTTGTGACTAGGTGTACTTTCCTTCCAAACTTATCACAAATCCATTTATCGATCAGCTACAGTACAAAATCGATCTACGCGACTCTAAAATATCGAATTCCTCTTGAAAAAAACACTTACTTTTGTGTGCCTCCATTCTAACTTTTCGTTTTCTGATTTTATAAACAAAGTGGTCAACAGTAATGATTTTCTTTCGTTTCAAAAATGTGTTTTTTTTTAACACATTGCCATTGTTTTATACAAACATGGCCGTTTTGGATATCATTTCTTTTTGAAAGAAGTGTGACTCAGTAAGTGGAACAACCTCGGTTATTTGCAACTGCCTTATTTTCTATTAGTTGTGTAAATCGAGTTTGTACTGTATAACGCCCAGGAAGACCTAAAATTGGTTTAGCAAACCTTCTGCAAAATTTAAAATCAATTCGCCAGTATTGCGGTGATGGGTATCACCTGGTTTGGCACCATAATTGCCAGACTTTGAAAACTGAGAACTCCTTTTGACCAAAATTTTATTGAATTGATAGAATTTCATAAATGAGATTCACATAACCACAACTAGCGTAGTCATACAATCTCCCTAATTGAACCCATGAATATTCTATTACAAGGCTGGGCATTTTGCGAAGTAACTTGAAAAAAAAAAACAACTCTTACCCACATGTGGTCCTAACTAATTGAACCTGAAAGTCAAAACATTTTGTTACTCAATCTATGGATAATCGAATTTATGCCTCCACCGTTGTCGCTGGCCGCCTTTCATTTTTGTGAAATTTCATCAACATCAATGCAATTGATTTGGGGCGTAGGAAAAGGATACCGAAAAAAAACAAAAAAAAACAATTTTCGGCACAACAAAGAAACGAAGGCTTAATTAGCAGCTTCAAAGCTAATGGCAGAATGTCCTATCGAACACACAAAAACAAACAGCACACAACATGTCAGCAAAGATGATGACATCCATCATCGATAGAATAATTGAAAATTATGTTTTATTGTGTTTGCCTTGTCTTGCTGAGAGAATACATGTCCTTTTCGTCGTGTCCTGCCGGCCGCGTTCCATATGGGTGGACTCGGGTGCATTTGAAAATTAACTTTTGGTAACATCATTGTGAGTTTTTAATTTCTTTTATGACATAAAGGGTGTTCTTTCTCTAGGTTTTTTGTTTTTTTTATGCGCGTATTTTTTCAAAAGGAATACCCGCAATGATAGAGGAAGTGCCGGTTAGAAGCGGCCCTATTAAAAGAATATTAACTGCATTTGCTGTGACGTGAACCCCCGCGTTTTTATTTATGTGTGTGAATTTTAATTTTTTTTTTCCGTTTCTTCCGTATGATACGCTCTCCAACCCCTGTTTGGGTTTCTCACGAACGACATGAAGCATTAAAACGAGGACACAATGGGACATTTTTTTTCCATACATACGTACGTACTGTAACTGTGATGGATTCCTTTATTTCTCCACTCAGGGAGAAAGGATCTCGTAATAAGGTAGTAATTTGTGTATTTAGCCATGTATGACAAAAAGACACAATTTTTACGTATCAACGTTGACGCGGGAATGTGTGTAGGGAGATGTAATGAAGAAGCACCTACGGCTATAAAGCAGGACAGATGAGAGCGAACGAAACAAGAAAAAAAAAGACAAGAAAAAAAAATGTTCATTTCCGATTTGAATTAACGATCAACTAGGGGAGAGGGTTAATGCGATCAGCCTATGCGCGACCTACTTTGATGGCAGTTCGCTCATGTGAACTGCTGCTGGTCGGTGTGAGAAGACTCCCTCGATTTTATTGACTGCAAAAGGCGGCAGGTAGGTAGGTGGAAATTAAGTGATGCGTTCAGGGAACTCCTGCTCCTGCTTTGCCCCGAGGCCGGTGAAAACTAACTCAAGTGTATCAATAATAAAACTAAAAAAAAAAAACTACTTTTGGTCGAATCTAAATTAAAGCTGCATCTGGTCAGTAATGCATTTTGGTTTTTGTTGTTCCTCTTAATTTGGGCTATAAAGTGAATGCAGCCTATAAACTATAAATAGAGGTCTCTTTTGATGTGCGTATTTTAAGTCGGATGCTCGCCCAAATCTGTTAATTCATTGTAATCCTACAAAGCCTGAGATATTCATCCATGCAATAGATCGCCGTCGTTTTGTGAACTGACAACCTGCGGATCGCTTTGGCGCTTTGGCGCTTTGCCCGCACTCTGGTGCGTTGCTTTGATGTCTAAGACAAAGATCTGCGCATCCATCCATCTGTCATCCAAATATGAATTAAATTCGAAACAAAAATGCATTTAATTTGAACACACAAATTCCCCGACACAATTCATTCACATCCTTGACCCATTTTTCATTATCGCCATTCCCCGTCCAAACAAAGGTCTCCCACACTTTCCGAACACAACTGCTGTCTGGTGCTGGTGGCCACCGTCACAGTATCAACAGCAACAACAACAACGACTACAACATAATAACTTAGCAGCAGTAGACTGTTGCAACTATCTAACTGGGTCTATCTGATGTTGTTGTTTCATTTGTTTTTTTGTGCGTACATTGTACATGTCCGAGAATGTACATATGTACGAATGTAAACGGCAGAACCTATCTCAAGGGTTTTTCCATCGTTGCCAGTTGCCAGCGACGGCTGACTCCTTCGGCATGATGATATCAAGTGCATTCAATCTCCCTTCAATGCAATGACTGTGGCACCCTCATAGCCAAGAACGACGCATTGTTATTAACACAAGTACTTACAACAGTGTCGCAGTTAACTACTTGTACAGCAGTTTGGCGCTAAACTACCAGAGCACACACAAATAGCCCTTCAGAGTGCGCCTTCAAAGTGAAACTGGAAGTCTTTCATGAATTGCCTTTACACACACACGGGAGAGGGAGGTCCGTTAAAAAGATGTGTGCGCTGTAATGTTAGGCTTGGCCATATGACAATCCTGCTCTAGGGCTGGCTGGTTCGCGTCAGCAGGAACAGGTGTTCGCACAGCAAACAGCACACGTTGTGGCATCTCGACCCCTTTTTGTTTGTTACCTTCATCGTCAATGCCACCGCCACCGCCACCGTCGCTGCCGCCGCCGCTGTCGCCGCCTCACTTGAGTGCACGTTAGAAGAGCGTAGATGTTTTTCTGTGTCTCACAGTTCCTTTGCAATTCGTTCCCGCTGCACACGATGTGAACCTATATACGTGCAGAGATACTACTTGCCATTCATCTATGGGATTTGGAAGTGCACCTACAGTGCAAAAATTACCTTTCCCGTCCTTGCAGTGCACCGCTGAGGTGCTGCCGCTCAGCGGGGGAGAACGTTTCAAAAATGTTCGAGCGATACGAACTTGAGATATTGATAGTCCTTAATTTAGGAAATTACAAGGACCACCCTTTTGTGCCACCGCACGACTGCCATAGGGCACTCACAACATCGAAATCCCACCGATACCGACTTGTGTCAATTCAAGCCAAAGTGCCGTAAGGAAAATGTGGTGTGACTGGGGGTTGGTGTGGCGATTGCGCTGCCGGTGGTGGTGGTGTTGCTTCGCCGTCGGAATATGATTCAATGTCAAAAGGGTTGGTTGTTGATTTACCGGTGCCGGGGCTGGTGTGCGACAACCCTTCGCAATAGTCACCCCCTCACTCGATGCACAATTTATTCTCGATTTAAGGCAATTTCCCACTTGAGCTTCAGTCGCTTGTGCGACTTTATTCCTTCCATTCACTGGGGTGTTTATTTTTTTTTTTTATTTTTCACGTCTCGCCTTAAGGAGTTCGACGATTGTTTGGGAAAAGGAAGCAGATAAAGTGAAGTGAACTCTAAGATCGACAGGATGAAATTATGCGATAATCCGCTCTTTGTGTTCCTCCCTGCACAGTGCCATGAACAAGTGCAGCCAGACCACACGCTGACTGAATGCGACATGCGAGCTGACAAATGACAGAGAAACGACATCAAGTTGATACTTCCGAAACAATCAGAAGTCGTTCACAATTCAAGGCACATGCAAATCTGTACACAATCGATCTGGCAACCATTTGAAAATTGAAAATTGACTTCGTTATTACATATTCGCTCTATTTGTCGATGTCACACATAAGGTCAGGTTCTATCAAGCAATCCAACACCTCTTGCGTAAGCAGACGATATAACCTTGAATTTCATTTGCAGCAAGTATCTCAAAGTATCCAGCATATCAACGTCAAATATGGTCCGCTTTCAGCCCTTTCCCTCCTCAATAGACCCACACACTATATTAACTGCTCTTTATGTTCAAATCAATTTCACTCCTCTTTTAGTTCTATTCAATCAAAATCGATTAAAAGAATAAAACCTCCTCAAGTGTGTATCTCGTCTATCGATCGATTAATTGCGAGATGCGCCACACATCTCAACAATCTCACACATTAGAAATCAATGAAACAAACTACACAACCCTCTGTGTGCTCACTGCTCACCTACCATCGTTCGTTTGATTATTACACGCACGCATACAGGCGCAACGCCAGCTCTCAGGCTGCGCAATCAACGACAGTCAAGATCGAGACCGATGTTTAGAAACTAATCGACACTGTGTCACACTCTTTCGCACTGTTGTCCATCCAAGTGATCGCACTACAGGCGCAGTTCTAATTAAATCGCACCAATTAAAGTGTATTGGGGAGAAGATCTTTTTTCCAACACTTCTCCACATTAAGTGAGCACGCTTGTCTACACCCCAACGCTGGGTGACTATAGAGGAGGGAACACAAACATACATTGTTTCGGCAAACGATCACCAATGCAACGCGACTGTCAAATGGTCCAGCGGACAATAGATCGGGTGCACGACGACGACGACGACGACGACGATCGACTTTATGCTCCCCCAGTTCGTTTAGTTGACAATTTACGTCACAGAATTTCTGAATTTGGATGGCATTTGTGAAGTGCGCTGATGATAGGAAAGTGGTCTCTGGACCCGAACCATCGTGTCCCGCACTCTCGCCCAATAAAACCCATGATCTAGGAATAATCTGTGGGGTCAATCGATGTTAAGTAGAATCACGAATACCAAACTAATTGGATGTGATATATGATCTGCGAAAAAATATGTGTCAATCTGAAGAATGTGTATCTAGACTGGGTGTCAGTGCATGTGTATGTGTGTGTGGTGGGCATACCAAAAGCATTTTTCGGGGTCAGCAAATGGGTCAATTTCTTAGTGACGTAGGAATAATCTGTGTGACTTGACTGGTGGTGTGTCCCCTTCAATTGTTCTCCAAGTGGTTGGCAGTTTGTGTATCTTTTCACTCATATTCCTTGTGTCTTTGGTTTTTATTAATCTTTTTGAGCAATTCTTGTTTTTGTATTTCATTATTTTCTGGTCCGTAGTGAATGTATGTCATTGGGATTATTACATAGGACAATCAATTTGTTGGGCAAATCGGTGGCGGCGGCTGCGCGGTGCGGCATTTGACTTGGTTTTCGTCAATTTGTGAAGACAAAAGTACGAAGACGATGGCGATGCTAGAGCGTGTCGTGTATCTCATTCGTAAGTGAATGAGAGCAAAGATGGGATTGAATTTTATTTGGAATCGATTGATTTGGTGTTTTCGCTGCGCGTCAAATAGAAGATTGTGTAGGATTGTGATTTTTTTGCACCCAAAGTGGACGGATGGGATGGGAGTAGAGTGTGACTTACGTAACTGAAAATGAACAAATCAACTTGGTTATTAATATTAAATTGGAGGGAATGATACAACGATCAACGCAAGGAGGTTGGTGAGACATGGCGAGAGAGGCCTGGTCAGTGACTATGATGTGTTCGCTTTTGTATTTGAGGGCGAATCTTGAACGTTGCAATGGGGACGTATTGTTTATTTATTTTAGACATATTGGCACCAATTGAATGCGCTACAGTTGAGGCTTGTAAATTAAATCCTACTTATTATTTATGTATGCCTATTATGGTGACTTACTTATATTTTGATGACGTTTTCCAAACGAGCGGGAATATTCTGCGTCTTATGAACATTAATGTGCGTTGCATCAGTCATAGGGTGGGGATTTTAAAATGAATGCTTAAACAGCATGCCATTGTTTCAAGAGTACTCTGAATATTTTTTTATTGTTTCTATCAAATAGCCTAAAGTGACATTTGCTCATACAAACGCTCTACGTTGTCCTTCAAAATTTGGAAAACAAGTCCAAGTCATGAACACAGCTAGCGTCTAGACTACCTAACGTGTGACCAGATGCATTGCCAGGTGTCTGGTGAACAGCATTTTTGCAAAGTGCGCCTTAAGTGTATCAAATCTTTGGTCTTGGCCAGTGTAAAGCATAATGACTCCTATTTCCCAGAAAAGGCGAGCACCAGCATTTCAGACAAAAAATAACAATCGGCAACACCTTTTATCTATTCTTTGAAGCTTCGACTATTTCTTTATCTTATGTACTTTTTTTTCTCGTTATTCCCATTTTTAAGCTTTAAGTGTCTTGACATAAGTTTAGTGAAAAGTAGTTCGAGTTCGGTTCGAATCCCAGTGAAAGCAAAGTTAGTACCCTCTTATCTGGTTTTCGAGTCTGGTCCAGTCACCATTTGTCGTTGGGATCAAATTAACGGCACTGTCACTGGAGTAGTCAATCTTGTGGTAGCAGTCTGACTGTGGCTATCAAAATGGACTAAGTGTGCTGGTGAATTCGCTAGTAGACCCTCTACCTAACTTAACCTAACCTAGGTTAAATAGATCACAAGTGTACTAAAAATAAGATTATTTTTATTCTTATGATTTTCCAAAATAATAATAATAATAATAATATGGGTGGCGCTACAGCCCGTAGAGGGCCAGGGCCTAGCTTCTCAGCAACCACTCGTGTTGTGCGTGTTATTGTTCTCTCACGAGGTCCCCTACAGTTTAATGACGACTCCGAACGGAGTAGTTGAGAAGCTTTTTCTAGACAGGAAATACTCTTTGAGCATTGTCGAAAGAGGTGGAGCCGTGAAATATGAAAGGTGGTAAATTCGGGTATCGAACCTGGCACCCTCTACGTATTAGCCGACGCACTAACCCACTTCGCCACGGCGACCCAAAATATGTACTTATATTTGAAGCATCATGTGCTTTATCAAAGACTTCTTCAGCTGTTACGCCGGTTATAAAAACAGTAAGCGCTACCCACGACTTCGTTCGAATGGGACTAATATTTTGGTTAGCCTATGTCCTAGTCCACAAAATAAGCAATCAATCTACCATGTTTTATCCCACTCCGAGTATCCGTCTAGCAGTTGAGCTCCAACAAACATAAAAACAACTGATACACTGAATCTGACAAATTTTTAATATTTGTGGGTGTTAGCATAAATTAATGAACACAATGCCAAATCAGGGCTACACCAGTGAATGGTTTAAATGTGCAAAAAGTCAATGCATTAAATGTTTCATCGCGTGAAAAATTTATCATGTGAAGAAATCATTATGATGACCAAAAGTGCATGCAGCTGGCCAGTTATCGCATCAGCTATCAATTTTAGTTGAGGCCTACATCTAACTACTGGACTCTAGCTTTGTACGGCGATAAAGTCCAGTTAGGAGAAAAGGAATACGTTGAAAGGTTAATGCAGTCTCGATCTAATCCCCAAGTGTGTCTCAATCTCAAAACAGATCACTTGATGATCACTCTGGTGAACGCACAGAATGATCTATGATGCATGATCTGTTTTTCATGAAATGATTCTTATACGAAAAGGGAAAACTATTGATTCTCGGGAAACCCGTAAGATACCATGTCCTGGGTGCTGTTTTCTCATCAAAAGTCGAAGCGGTGAGATCGTCATCGAATAGAGAAACAAAAAAATAATGAATTTGAACCAACGGCGAATGGAATGATTGAATCATTATTCAATTTAGGAATCACGACTTGTTGATTGAATCCTTCGATTTGAAAAAAGGGAAATAAAAACGGAATCACAAATGACGTTCGCATTGTTAAATGTTCAGAGGATGAGGTTCACGATAAGGGTACATTCAAGATACAAGCTAGTTTGAAATATTCTTGACAGTGCTGCCATATCCATCGAATCACCGGCAAAATATAGCATCGTATAAAAACATCAACCCATATTCAAATACACTCATGCTCATACAACTAGGCCACATGCGATATTGAAGTACCTGATGTCTCACATCTACTTCCGCCGTTCCGCTTTTTATTATTTGTTTGCAATTTTCTTGCTCTTTAGCAGCTTTAGCATATTTCAGCTTCATTCATTGCAACAGTAGCAATTGCTACAACAAGTACTTCCTTATAGCATATGTGGCTTAATTGTGTGAGCATGAGTGTATGTTTCCTAAATGTTCACCCTGTTTATCCACCAAGCAAGAAAAATTTACTCAAGCCTAAAATACCTTTCTGTTGAGCACAGTGTTATTTTAACATCCAATTTATGTGGGTGCCAGGACACTGACTTTTCAGAGAACTATGAATCGAAGAGATTCGCTAGGAAGGGTACAAGTTCCGTACACTTTCCGGATGCAGCCATTCATGATTATCCATGGTAAAGTATAACATCTACTTAAGCTCGAAATGCCTGCTCATGTGGATAGCAAATAGTCTACTGGCACAGGATGCCTTATTTGCTTACCAAACAACTAAGGTCTACACTAAATCCAAAAAGTTCCTGATCGGAATGAGCTGAATTTCAGCACTCTCATCCCCCTTGTAACTGCGCACTGCACCATAGGAACTCAAGCCTCTAGACTAGACCTTCTACTGAACCTTCAGAGCCGAGGAGGATCTATTCAGCAACTGCTGTGCTCTCTCTCTTCCCACAGAATAACTCATATTAAAGGCTGCACTCTGATCATTAATTCATGCTAACACCCACGAATATTAAAAATTTGTCAGATTAGTTGTTTGTACGGTTGTTGAAGCTTAACTGCTAGACGAATACTCGGAGTGGGATAAAACATGGTAGACTGATTGCTTATTTTGTGGACTAAGACATAAGCTAACCAAAATATTAGTCTTAAACAACCTGGCCGAACTAAGTAGCATCGGAGTCAGTCACCTCCCACACTTAACTGGTTGGCAGAATAGAATTAAGAATTAACTTTATAATTAATAATTAATTAATTATTAAATTAGTGAAAGCTCCCATAGGCGGACAAGGATGGTCGCAGCTCTTTTGTTCGGCTAAAGGATTTGCCCGTTCATGGGAATGTATGGCATTTCAATTCAAGATCCATGGTCGTGAGAAATTGTCCGCTCAAGGGGATTTTTCGCCTAAGAGAGTATCAGTAGTAGGAGCTTTCACTGTATATATGCTGGCCTGAGTGTTACTGCTTTCCTTTACTTTTACTAGAAGTTAGACAACCAACCAACCAACCAGAACTCAGCCAGCCACATCACCCTAACCTCACCTAAGCACTGTGCGCATGAGCCACTAACTGCGACCGTAAATTTTTCCTAATAACCAATTTTCAGTTCAGTTCAATTGTGTGGCGTAGTGGGTAAGTGCGTCGTCTCCTACGCAGAGGGTGCCAGGTTCGATACCCGAATCTAGCACCTTTCATAATTCACGGCTCCACCTCTTTCGAGTCACTGACAATGCTCAAAGAGTATTTCCTGTCTAGAAAAAGCTTCTCAACTTTGCCATTCGGAGTCGGGCATTAAGCTGTAGGTCCCTTCCACGCGTGAAAGAACAATAGCATGTACAACACGAGTGCTTGCTTAGAAGCTAGGCCCAGGTCCGCCTCGGACTGTAGCGCCACCCATATTATTATATTATTATTATAACCAATTTTCAGCAAATATAAACCGAACTGTATGTCAGTATCGCATAAGTTGTCTTAAATTTACTGATTAACGATTGTAAGTGGAATGTGTATGATTTATTTGATACTTTATGAATGCCACGTGTTTACCTATTTAGCTTAAGCCCTCCATTTGACAAAGTTGCAATTATTGGACGTACGAAGCGAATCTGAATGAATTCTTTTTGCATACATCCGATATTTTCCACATTTTCCTTCATTGATCCTCGTGATCAATGCCAAATAAAGAGTACACCGCAAGAAGTACTCTTTCCCATTCCGTATCTATGTTCATTGCACGTGCACCACATGTCAAGGCGGACAGTGTGAAGTAGACTCTCATCACATCAGATCACTTTCAAGAGATCACAAGTTTCAAAGTGTGCACTAATCCATTCTTGTGTGTCTGACACTCACCCATCGACGAATGCATGAATTAATTAATGGCATTTCTTTATCACCGTCTGCGCAGCATTTTCGTTCGTAATTCTAGAACGAATCATGAAGGAATTTCAGAGACTAACATGTCCTCTCTCTCTCGTGACCGTTGCTACTTAGTTGAAGTACATAATATCCATCGAATCAGCGTCAAAACATGGCATCACTTCGCCGTTGATGTTCTGTGGTGGTGATTCCCTGTTGACATTTTGGAATTTATATTGTCTGCTTTCACAGCATCGTGATCCCCATCAACTTGATGATCGTCATGATCATCATGATCGATGTGATTATCATCGTCGTTGCGTTGTCGCTGGTCATCTCATTTCTGTCATCCTGGCGTCTCTCTTTACGTCGATCATATTAACTGTGCGTCGGAATATTGAAAGCACTTCAAGCTGCGCGATCGCCCAGCATCCACCAATCGCTTGTCGTCCTCTGTTCCAAATGCACACACTCGCACACACATGGACAAGCAACTATAGTATTCCTTTTGATCGTGTTTTAACACAAACATGCATATCACAACAAGAACAAGAGATATGAAGAAAAATTTAATTTCATCCGTCAATAGCCAGTGGCAGCCCTCCAGCGAACTGTTGGACGTCAATAAATATTGACTGGCACAACTTCTGGACCAGCAGCGGCGGGAGACGCCAGAGCATCTGAAGTACATATTTTCGGGAAGACACGACGTACGACGGCACGGCGGAAAGGAGAGAAAGAAGAGAAAGAACGTCTCAAAGCTGGGGTAATCGCAACGCAAGTCCTTGCGACAAAAATTCATTAAGGCGCATTCGGGTGATGACGACGCCGATGATGATGATATCCCGTGAGCTTAGCCTTCCTTAGTCAACTGCCAAAAACAAAGAAAAAATAACAGAAATTTACTCGGAGCCTCGATGATCATGATGATCATGCTGGCAGTGCTTCTAGTGCTTCTGGTTCTTATTCTGCCCTTAGGGACTGAGAGGTTGCGATTAATTTTCGGCAAACAGCATTCTACGAATTCCAGTTGCTACCTTTTAGCATGGCTCCCGCTGCCTACGGTGATCTTAAACTTGGGCTTGGGCTTCGGCTGCCACTGCTACTGCTACTGTATTCTCGATCGACTGCCGCCACCGCTGTTGCACGTTTCTGCTTTGAGGCTCAAGTTTGGTTGAGGAGAAGAACCTTTTAAGGTATGCGCGCACGTTGATTGCATTCGTTCACTCTCAATATGATGGCCATTCGATCGACAGTGGCGAAGCTGATGATGATCTTGTGCCAAGTGATGGTGGTGGTGGTGGCAGTGGAAGTATCCGTAAATCTGTTTTTTGCACTCTTTTCGCGCGCATGCCATTTAATTTTTGCGAACGACATGATCCCATTGCCATCGCGGAGTAGATTGATGGATATTCGAATGCTTCACCACCAAAAACAGGCTGATCGAGGAAGATTTTACATGGCCTTAAATGTATCTTGTCACAAAGTGTCAGTGGCGATCTTTATCGGAAAATTGGGATCTCGCTGCTGGATGGACAGAACACAGTGCACACTGCGCGCATCGTTTGTGTGTGTCTCATGCTTCCTTCACTTGGACTGCCGTCAGGTATTTCACAGCCGACAACGTCCGATGTGGATGGTGATCTACTGATGACTTTGCTGTTTCTTTTTTCTGCATTCGTATTTATTTCCGAGAGCAATTGCAAATTGAAATGGAGGTTTGGGGTTTGCGTTTGTTTTTGTTTTTTTTTTTTTTTTTGTAACTGGGGTGGAGCTCTGTGCTCCATATATGGGCGAAGTGTCTGCTCGTGAATTTCTCTGCTGTAGTGGGAGACTCTTTTTGCTCTTCTGGTAGTGTGGTGTCTGTGCGATGGGTTTTTGTCCTGTGAAATGAGCGAGAGACAGTTTATGTGATGGAGTGATTGTTTAAGTCCCTCGAATTGGCGCCAAAGTGTAATCTGCTTGTGAAGGGGATCAGTTACAAATGACTTAAGCTATTCATCCACCTGATTCCCTTTCGGCATATATTTGTGGACGTCAAGAAGCAACGAATTCAAACCGAATATCATTGCCCGTATTGTCGGCGTGCATTCATGGTCAGATGCAAGAGTCAGAAATCTCTCACTGATTCCAGTTGTTAAATCAACAAATGCAAAGGATTTGATTCTTTCGCCTGGGAAGGTTCTGTGAAGCAATGTAAGATGCGATCTAGCCTAATGTCCGAATTCCCGTACGCATACTCGCATCATATTTGCGGCTATTTAGTAGAAAATATTTATGGCATCCAGACTTTTTCTCCCTGCCGAAGGTATGTCGAACGATAGACGTTGCACACACACACACCCATGTGCGCATGATCATGCAAAAAAGCGTAAATTCCATCTTACGCACTGAATTGCGCTGCCGAAATCTCCCTCCGAACCACCATAAGAGACCATCACACTGTGCTGCAGACAAGTCTTGGCAGACTTCATGAACAAAAAAAAAAATGGAAAAAAAAAAAAAACAAAAAAAAAGTAACCGCATGGATCTTTCGCTCAGCATGTGTGGATTAATAAAAAGCATTTATCGTCAAAGATGGATGGTCTTGACAAACAGGTAGCTAACAACATTGAATTTTTGATTAAAAGACATTAAAAATCCAGTAGCCCAAGTGTGGTAGCCAATGTCTTCGTCCTTCAACGTCGCTGCTGCTACCGCTGCCGACGCCGCAGCAGCCGCGGCCGCGGTCTCTGGCAGCGCTACCAATATTGCGTTGGCATCCTTAAACATCGTCTTCTCCCTTTTGGTTGTTTTCATTTTTGGCCTTTTTGCAGATCTCATCACATCTCCTAATTTCATATTTCGTCATTGCATTTTTTGGATGCCTACCTACCTTGCCCTCTACCCGGCCCTTGCCGATCCTTGTCCCGGACAACAACACATGCTATGTTATTAAGCGACGCATTGACGACATCGGACACAGAGTGGCGGAGTGCTCTCGCGCCCCAGTTCCTTCTCTTGAGGAAGTCAGAATTATTTGTCAGCTTGAAACCGAGAACGGTGTGGTTGTGACGAGCGCAGACGACGACGACGACGACGACGACGATGACGATGAGGATGACGATGCGGTGGTGATGGTGATCAAATTATTAGAAATGCAGATTCCCTGATGATGATAGCCCCGTTGTGCTTAAGTACCCAGAAGCAAATGTTATTGGCAACATCACATCCTGTCTTATCCATCATCCTACCAGGCCATCATCGTCTTCGTCAACAGGCATCATCATAATCAACATCGCCGCCAAAATATCCGTTCAAGATCGAACGGACAAATCGATCGACGGATGGCATCGATCCGATGGATGGAGCGATCGCTGGATGGATGGATGTGGAGGGATTCAATCATTCCTGAGGGCTTCCAATTAAAATTTTGATCGAATTTTATCCTCTCTTGACAACGAACATGTGTAATATAGAAGTAGTAGTAGGTAGGGACCATTCTGTGTGCGAGTGTCCTAAAGAGTATTGAGTTTCACTGTCCCAATTGGCTTTGGTATCTCTTGTACGTGTTTCTCTGTTTTTTTTTTTCTGTCTCTCTCTCTCGTTTTTCATTTCTTGTTTTTATTATTTTGGCGAAGAAATTAACCCGATCGCCTTAAGATATCCACGGTTTCATCCAAAGGGAGCACAAAACGCAAGGAGTTAATTTTCGTTAATCACTATCTGTGCGGATTGAATGTCTTTGACTTCTGATTCTTGTTGGAGGTTCCTTGACGTTCGTCGTTTGCTTTTTTTTTATGTTTCTGAATTTTAAGCACGATCCTTTTGTTGGAAATTCCATTGTTGGCCTGCATTGTTTCACTTAGTAGTTGCTGCTTGGGTTTCAAGTCATGCCGCGCCGTAGGCTGATGTTACACTCAAAATTGGATTAACATTTTTATTTTACGACATTGCACAGGCAATCAAAGAGTCGTTTTTAGTTTGATTTAATGACATGATTGACAGGATTCCGCTGAGGGATATTGTAAAAATGCGCCAGCCTTGTGAATGATGGATTAATGGTATCTCGTCGAGCTGCTCTGTGGAATAATTCATTTTATATGTGTGACCTGATTTTTCCCTCTTATAATAATAAAATGGAGGGTGCGAGAGTCTGAGGTGGAGCTGGGCTTTGCTTCTACAGCAGCCACGCGAGTTGTGGGTGACATTGCTCTATTACTAGGAGATGGGACCTAGATGTTATGCTGACTTCGAACGACGAAGTTTGAGCCTTATCTACACAGTATTACTCTCTCAACAGGAGGAAGGAATCATTAAATTCGGGAATTAATCTTAGAACATTCATCATTCATAGCGGTCGACGCCCGTAATAGAGGTCGACGCCCATAAACACAACGGCACGACAACCACACATTTAGTACATTTTAAAATACATATTTAGTACATGTTTAGTACATGTTTAGTACATATTTAGTACATGTTTAGTACATGTTTAGTACAAATAGTTTAAACATGTGTCTATTCATTTGAAAGTCAATTTCATGACAAATTGTGTTTGATATGTATGCATGGGGGTGTATAGCTGTCATGTGAGGCTTTGAAATCAGCGTTTTTGGGGTGATTGTTGAACTGCATTCATTGGGTTATTCCATGTCCATAATGGACTTCCCTGGTCTAAAG
This sequence comes from Eristalis intricaria, assembly GCA_964034865.1. Classification (NCBI taxonomy): domain Eukaryota; kingdom Metazoa; phylum Arthropoda; class Insecta; order Diptera; family Syrphidae; genus Eristalis; species Eristalis intricaria. The sequence goes on along the minus strand of OZ035877.1, from coordinate 60,053,478 downwards.
ACCTTTTGATAAGAAATTATCGGTCGGGTGGAAGAATGTGTGTATTTATATTCCATGTCCAGATTCCTTATTCCTCGGTAGTTGGAATAGTCCAAGGTGTCTTCAATTGAGTGGATTGGACAATGGATACCGAAATTCCAAGCATACTAAAACTCTTACTCTATAAATGTGCCGAAATTTGGACTACAGAGACGACAGATTTTGAAGTAAGAGAGTTTTTTTCTTGAGTGCGAATGTGTAAGAGGCGTTTGTCGAATAAAGATAAACAAAAACAGAGGGATAGGTCTCAGTTTGAGGATCAGTGACAGACTCTTTATTTGCTACAATTTACATTCATTTATAGATTATAAGGTAACTGGTGGTGGAGAGTTATCAGGATAAACAGCCGATCAGATAGCGAAATCCATAGACTATGTTATTCATATGAACATATGCAACATAAGAATGTGACATTTATGTGTACTAACAGTAGCGTACAAAAGTAAAAATTATTTTAATTTAATTTTGTCTACAAATGGATCAAGCATGAGTCGCTCTGAAGCATGCGTTGTCTAAAGACACGTCAACATAGAATTGTCATCTCTGGAGAGAAATCCGCTGACAATGCTACGATGCTCAATTGCCACGATAAATTAATTCAGAGCTTAGCTATGTAATGGGTGTCTGTGTTGGATTTCCAGCACGAAAAAAGTCCACAACGTAAGGCTAAATTTCACTGGCGTCACTTACAATGATCAGAGAATATTCCTGTCTCTCAATATTAGACTCCGATCTAAATCGACGCGTCTCCTCCACTCCTGAGAGAACGATAGCATGCACAACACAACCAGTGGAAACAACAAAGCCCAGGCCCACTCGAACTGTGAGCACTGATCCTCGTTGTCTAGACATTCATTATCCCAGGGTCTGGGATCTATAAATGACAAAATTATTCATACAACACTAAAAACTTGATCTTTCAGTTCGTATTCAAACGATGGTAAACTAGCTTTGCATTTAATTCAGAACTATGCTGGTTTAGAAGAATTTCTTCGAACAACTACTCACAATTCATTTACCCTCATAAACAGAAATAACGTGGCGCTAACATGACGCTAGACACCATCGACATATTCCAATTAAGAAAATCGTTTAAGGCGATAATAATGCATGAACATACTTATTCTCGCGACAAATTACCACACTAAAGCCCACAACTTCAAATGGCTTCAAACAAGCTGTAATGCAGTAATTTGCGGACACACACACAGGAAAAGCTTTGCAAATCTGATCTGATCTGCCTTTCAAACGAAGAAAATATACTTTCTGCGCGGACTGTACACGTTTTGTCATGATCGCTTATTGAACTCCGCAACTTTGGGTATACTCATATTTGACTTAAAGAAATTAACGGTGTTACCGACTGGATTCAATGAGCAATCCCTCGAAAATTCACTGTGGATTAAAGGAGCTCATTGTCTCGAGTCGTTAGTTGTCAAAAAATTTAAATTCAGCAGTAGAGCTAAAACGATAAGCTCTCCTTGCCTCCCTGCATCTGCGCACATGGCTGTGTTTGGCCTACTCTTACGATACATAAATCCTCGCTTAAATTTGAAGGCCAGCGACACAAGCAACGGTCGCAATGTACCCGCGAATGCATTTACTCAACCGAGTGAATATTTCACTTAATTAATTTTGCTTGTCTCCTTGAGCAGAAGACGCACAAAAAAGAGAGACCAATCTGGGTTGGCATTCAATTGATTCTGTGGGTGGCTGTTCTCTGACGCAAATGCAAAATGCGCTCATTCTCTATTACTTGCCATCATATCTAATTGCTTGCATCTTTTTTCCTCTCTTTCCAGACACAAGCGCTAGCTTTAACCCGATCGAAGACGCCCGATATCACAGTGAAAAAAGAGCACTCACTATCGCCACCGCACCCACAACTGCAGCAGCACCAGGCGCAGCAACTTCAGCACCAGCAAATGCAAATCGCTCGCGACACACAGTCGGCATCGTCAACACCGTCATCGTCGATCGGTGGCAGCAGTGGTGTCGGCACTGGAGGCGGCAGCGGTAGCAGTGCGGGTCAATTACAAGAGAAACAACACCATCATTCCATGCATCATCATCATCATCCACACAACAATCATCATTCGCAGACGAGCCAGCAGCAGAGCCAACCGATGGATCATGAATCACGGAGTCCACGCTACGGCCGAAGATCATCGGAGGCATCACCTGTTCCATCGGTCAACGATCTGACGGGGCTGACGTCTAGTCAAAGTGGCACACTAATTCCACTCACATCAACGCCGAAAATCAACACTCCCACGCCGTCGAGTGAAAACGGACCAATTGGCGGTGCCGTCGGACTGGGAGGATCGGGTGCGATTGGCGTGGAAAAAATGAAAACATCACCGTCCATAGAACGGCGGGAATTCGACATGACCAAGGTTAACTGTAAGTATAGCAAATAAAACACACATTTTAAAATAAAGCTCAAAGGGGCAGGGGTAGGGTGTAAAATGTCTCAATATCCTCACCCACTCGTCCTTCGTGTGGCTGTGTGCAAGCGGGCTTACTGAGTGAGGATGGTCGTTATACGGTTTAACAGGATTAAGCGACAACCACATGGATAAGCACGCATACAAATTTTCAAGATAGTTCTCACTTTATTCTTCGGGTATTCACCCATATGTCGATGGGCACCACATACACCAACACCTAATCCCAATCCCTTATGTGCGGGCCGGGGAGTGCTTTGGTGTGACGAAAGGATATGGAATCCTAACACTCGCATACATTCAGACTTAATCGCACTAAAGCAACGCACACTTTCTATTCACTTCCATTAGACGGTGGGGTCGATTGTGGGGGAGCATTTCAGGGATTACTGCGAGCGAGGTGAACGGATATTGGGGTAGAGTCCTTTGGCACTTTTGAAAAAAAAAAAAACGACCCAGTCTCCATGCCACTTTAAAGGGTGCAACCGATGTGTGTATGGATTCGATGGACGAGCGTTTCACATACACAATATCTCACAACATTGAGATTCAGTACATCCATGTGCTTGAGGCATTACCTCAAGTTCAATTCAACGCAACACATTTTTTCAGTGTCATCTTTCTAGCATGTCGCATGTCCCAGTTAGCACTCAAACAATGTGAGAGAGTATCATTCGTAGACTAGCCTTGACACAGACACACGCAAAGGGATTACGCTGTGACGTCAAAATAAAGTAAAGCCGGATAACTCGTTCCCGGTCCCCTGGTTGTGCGATTTTATCATGGGTAATCCCGTAATCCGAAAGCTGGAAAATGTTCGTTTATTTTAATTCCCGAATGTTGGGTCGCATGCACGATGGAAAAAGGCTCAAAAGCAGTAGCACCAGCAGCAGCAAGCGAAAGTAGGGTTAGGCGAAACGAACACACACACACACACACACACGCGCTAGATAGGATTTCAGCTTTTGTATCCTGACGGATTGAAAAGATGGGCTAGTGAGTGAGAGCAAGAGGCGGGAGGAGGGATAGAGCACAGGCAAGCAGGAACGGGTGATGGATTTGAGTTTTACATTTGTTGCTCGGGAGCTTGTCGAGTTATAGAAGTCGGAAGTGTGGTGCTAAGGGAGGGGGGAGGGGGGATCCGTCGTCGTCGTTGTCGTCTTCTTATGTACAGCATCCCAATCTTAACTCCCTGGGAGGAGAAGTTCTCTGTTTTTGCCAAATTTAATCCATCCGTCCTGAGAGTCTAATCCAAGCAACAGCATGGGATCGGGTTGTTGTGTGGATAAGGCATCCGTGTTAAATTTCAATCCAGCAGTGTTCTTTTTTATTTTCTCCTTCACGTTCTGCGTCTGGCAAGGAGGGACGGAGGAGCAAGTGTGTATGTTGTATTAAATTTCGAAAGGAAGACAAGCCCAGGGCCATGGGTTTATGGAGTTCAAGGGCATATGATGTGTGTTTGTTTGTTTGTGGGGTTTTGTCGGAACAGACTCGTGGTTATGGATTCGACCGCATTCGACACATGTAGGTGGCGGCGTGGAAATGATTTCAAAGTGAAAAGGATGGTACACGACATAACTAAAGCTGCGAAGTGCAACAAAAACAAGCTAATTCCGGCGAAAGTTCACGATCTTCGATGCTGAATGCACAAGTGCAGCAATACGTTTTCGAACTGACTGGTCGAAAGCAATCCATTTAGCATCGCAATTTGCAACAATTGCTTCACAAATTCCCGGTGTCCTCGCATTCTCTCAAACACACATGCACACATTCATCCAACACCCATCGTCGCGCCACCCTCAAAAACTCACTCACACTCAGCCTGTCAAACTGCAAAACTACAAAGGCACATACTCGTACATTCAATCACTCTCAGTGCAAAATCGCACGGGTGAAGAGTTTTGTATTGAAATCCAACGGATTAAGGATTTGCCGCATTCGACCTACCACCCTCACCATCGCCGCTGTCGACGCCGCACTTCACACACTCAATGCTCATCGGAGACGAGACAGATACACAGAATAAGGTGCTAGAGTCCATAGAGTCGTCGCTCCGTTACGGTAGCACTTTTATCGTATCCTCAAACCATCTGACATACACTTTCGAGAATACAAGCGCACGGATACAAATGTGGATTTCGCAACACACGTTGATGTACATTGAATGGTTGCATTTGTTTGTAGATTAAGCTTATAGCAGAGGGATTGCTGCACCCACTCTGATCCTCCTCCCCCATCGCTCGCGCCATCTCTAACTATATTTAATCTGAATTCAACAAATGTGTATATCCTGCCGGAAAAGTTTGCCCTCAACGAACTCTCTCCCGCTGCTGATGAAAACAAAACCCAAGCAAAACCGGAAAAAAAAAAAAATAAAGAAATCACACACAGAAGTGAAATAACCCAGAGCCCACCTCAATCTGTGTGACATACCCTATCCAGAGTGGGACCAATTCCATCCACCCACTGTTCAGCATAATCGCCACCCAATTCAAAGCGTTCAGCAAGGATTCGTTATGATTTTGAATTGGAGGGGCCACACTGAGGCTGGGCTGAGGATCCGCTTTCCAGGTTTCTTGTTTTTTAGGGTGCCTCTCTCTCTCACTGTCACTGTGTCGTCCCCAGTTCGAATGTGTATTGAATGGCTGAAGGATATGTTTGCATTCGCATGTAATAGGTCTCAACTAATCCGGAATAGATGTACGTATGTAGGGGAGATACGTACGTACGTGCAAGCATAGGAAGGACTGTCTGTAGCTGTGCTTAAAACACAAATGCAAATGCACTAGTATCCATCCATTGATATTTTGAAGGTTAAAAACGATTTTCGAAAATTAACACAAGAGGCATACGGGTCTAGGTGGATGAGGATGATGGTGAGGATGAGAGTGAAATGGTGAAATGCTTTTTTGGGGCCGGAAGGGGGACGGGAGAGGCAGGGCATGCGACAGGCGAGTCTTAAGCGTTAAGCGTCCTACAAAGCCCATATTGGGAGGTGATAAAGAGACATAAGGAGCATGTATTCCAGAACCTGAAGTCGATGATAGTTAAGTCGTGGCTCCAGGATTTGTTCCATAATAGAACCGATTCCGTATTTCGGTGTTGCCTCCCCCATTATCACCCACTCATAGGTAGGTACACTCGACACTGTACTGTAGTACAGATATGTGCAGGAGACAAATACATGTTGCGATTGGAAACCCTGGAAAGGTTTCAGGGATTTGCAGGATGCTTTGCATATAAACGTGCGTATTATAAACGGATTAAATTTCTAGGATCATTGGAGGCACTCAAGTGGCAACTGTGCTCGATTATTACTTCAATCCACAAGGTTCCTCACTGAACGGGTTGAATGGGTGAGTCTTTGCTCTGTGTCTGCCCCCATGGCTGTGTGGGTGCGAGTACATTTATCCTTCTGCATGGCTGTGATGTGAAGTTGCCTTGTGTTTATTTGGAGAGATTTTTAGTCCCACCATCAATGGGAGGAGGCAGGATTTACGTTCGCCATGCGGTACTGACGAGCTTCCAAGGGGGGAGAGTTTTTCGATTGCCTCGTCTCTTTGTGATTTTGTTATGTTTGCATACACTGCTTGGGGAATGTAAGAAATTCGGTTTTTGTTTGTAGGCTCTTGTAAGCTTTAGACTAATAGTCCGAATATAAATATGAGAATCTTTCCCTCGTTAGTGTATGTGAAACGAAGAGTGAGAGAGATAATTTGTTGATTGCACAGCACAGTTGAGTTTTGGTACCGGCCATCCGTCGTCGTCGTTCTGGCATTCAACTGGTTGCGATCGGAGTCCATCGTGTTTGCCTTTCTCTTTCTCTTTGTGTTTCTGCTCTTGTTGTTGTCGTTATCCTAGCTGCAATCGTATTGTCACTGTTCTGGTGGGAAGGGATAACGACTAGTTGCATAAAGAAAATAAAAACAAATCTGTATATGCTTTGTAAGTGAGGGGGTATAAGCTGGGAGTGGAGCTTATTTAAGGATTCTAAGAGTGAAAGTGGAAATCTGTTTAGGGAGTACGAGTGTATGAATGCATGTGCATGGGGATGCTGAAATTGATTTAAAATAATGGTTGAGATGGTACTGGGCCAAGGTTCTACTCGTTTTGTGAGAGCTGCCTAATGGGACCGGTAGCCGGTATGTCGAATGCGAACAACGAAAATTGAGGGATTCATTGAGATACAATATACTAGACTATACACACTGATACACTGATATACCCTAGCGAGGTGTCCAGTCGGAATATATACGAACCGGAGAACGTTTGCTTTGAAGCAACAATCCGTTCCTACTCAAATTCGTTTTTTGGCTTTCATGTCAGCCGTCATATTTGTCCGATACTCTCCGAAAAGAATTTATCTATCCCCTTTCATTGTACGACTACAAACTTAATATTTCCCATAGAGTATGCGTTGCGGATGTTTCCATCCCGAATGGTTACCTCGATATGGCAGGGATTTTCTAAGCCTCTCTCTGAGTCGCTGAGAATGTCTCGACAGAGTTTAAGGTGTGCAATTTGAAAGTTTGTTGAGCCTGAGTCGATGCACATGTCCACTAATCCACTTGTGTGTGAATATCGAAAACTCAAAGGAAATGTAGTTCCAAAAATGATTGCCCAATCTTTTTCGAAGTAAATTTAAGTTAAAGTTCAAGAATTTGCATTCGTAGCTTCATAAATAAACCCCTTTTATCCAGCGCTTAGCTGAAAATCAATTAATCAGCATATCGCCAGCACCCTAATCCGAGACCAACCACCGGACTACATCTTAACGTAATTAATGAAATACCTAACCAAACGTCCTGCCTAACCACACATACACACGCAGCCACACCAAAAGAACCCACGATTTAAACGGATTAAAACGAAAACTCTAATACGATATTTCAGTATCTATCCCCTTTTAGCTTAATACCCACAGCGATATCCACGCAAACTTCAGACGAAGTCAGTGCAATTAAGTGGTATACATGTACAGTAACCCACCGTGGATAGCCACGAAAAATGGAATAACCAAAACAACAAGACCGGGGGTTGGTAAATACGGCACACAAAAAACAAACTGGAAACACTGAACGAAAAATAAACGTATAACAATTGAGTTTCGTAAAATATCATTTAACCCATGGATTCTGGATCAGACGACGCGCAGCCGGTTTAATGGAATAATTCATTTATCCTTAACTCTTGGGCTGCAGGCAAGTACTAAGGGCGGCGGCCGGCACGGCGGCGTCCTGTTGTCATCCTAGAACTGGAAACCCCTTGCTCGGAGGGTGAGAGCCGGGCAGAGATAAAGATGAACAAACTACGGTATAACAATAATAATAATCTGCTTTCAATAATGCATACAAGAGATAAAGTTCCAAATTAATCCCAAAATCGATATGAGACAGTAGGGATATTTGGTCAGATGAAAGCAGTTTGTGCAATTCGCTTTGCGCCGGAATTGATATGCATTCAGGTGTACGAGTCTGTGGAGTGTGAGGGACAAGCGGGAGGGTGTTGTAACGAAGTCTGGTGATTTTTGAAGGTGGTTTAGTAGTGAAGTGCTTTGTTTCTTACGCCGTGCCGTCATGGTTGGTTGCTAGATTGAGGGTTGTCTTCAGGTAGCAAAAGTGCAAACGTGTGTAAACTTTTACTCCTTTATTGACACTAGCTCATGGTCGCTCATGCCAATTATAGTTCGTTCCTTACTCCTCAAAAAAAACCTGGAACATTTTCTGTTATAGCGACCTTTAGAAGTAAACTTTCTTATTATTAATCTTGCAGCTTCCACCCTTCATTACACGGTACAGCAGCATTTTTTTAGTTCTTTGTTGGCTTTGAAAGAACTCACAACGATGTAGGCTAGTGTTTTGGTTGCTTGTTCTCCAGAAAACACTTCAACCATCTGCAATCTGTACGAGTGTGGGATTGTTCTTTAACTACAAGTGAACACACTCGAATGACACACCAAAGTTGTTGATCTTCTCAAAAGTTGGTTGATCGCGTTTGTAGTAACCACACATCTCTGGTTCCGATCTAGATTTTGTATTTAGCTCATTTTTGACTACAGTTACCGGTAGCCGACCACTGTTGCGTCGTCCCACAAGATTTAAGTACAGCCTGTAATTTGAGATAAATTAGATCTTTCTGGTAAACCGTATCAAAGCAATAATTTATTCCTCGCGCCTTCGTAGTAAACCACAACTTTGAACATATTGACAACTCTTCTCGCGCAACTGCTGTTAGATATTGCGTCTTTTGCTTAGTTGCTCGCTTGCTGATCTACTCAGGGAGGTCACCTCTTTGATCTGCACGTATAAACAGATCTTACAGCAATGTCTCATTAAACGCCTGACCACACTCACTGCACTGCACGGCCCAATCACTTCATTGATTAATCTCCTCCTTTATCGACGTCAAGAATATCGGAGTAGCAGAACTTTCTATCAGTACGATAGAAGGGATTTTTATCCGCTAGTAAGTTAAACCATCAATACTCGAGTGTGGGCTTTATTTCTCAAGAGCGTTTGCATGGCAGTCATCGTTAAAATATATTTGCTGCCTAAACATTGGATATTAGGGAGTTCGTTGCCCATTTCGGAGTCACACTTGCCTCACTTGGACCTGGGCCTCAGCCAACAAGCCTCTCAAGCTGGCACGATCTTTAGCTAGCTGTCTTCAACAGTGAACGTCAAGTCGATTGAGGTCCTTCTCCACCTGGGAACGCCATCGGTTCCATGGGCGTCTCTATTGCGTTGTCCCACTGGTTCGGAGTCGAAGACTCTTCGGGCTGCAGCAGTGTTGTCAATGTGCTCTACATGGTCTATCCATTTTAGGCGTTGAATCCGTGGACGCCTGGCTAGTTTCATGTCGCTATACAGTCCGTATATCAGTGAATATTCTTCTCCAGTAACCATCAACGCAAACAGAGCGCCGAAATTTTCTCTCGAAAAGACCTAGGGCTTCATCATCTGCTCTTGAGATAGTCCTTGCCTTCGCGCCATAGAGCAGGGCAGGGATGATCAAAGTGTTACTAATGTTAGCTTGGTTCTTCCAGAGAAACCCTTGTCCGATGCCATGATGTGTCGTATTGAGTTTACTATGCGCTCCTTTAAGAATTTGTAAACCACTCTAGGCTGTGGGACTATGCTAGATTCAAAAGAAAATGTCAACAACTTGACAGCTTTTTTCCAACAAATTCGAACCTTTAGACTCTTTAAAGATTCCCTAACAAGCAAGTCTTCCCTCCCGTCATTTATGGCCAACAGTGATGCCTGGTCGTTCTCTTATCCCTGCGATTTTGTGTCAAGCCTTGAAAATCTCACTTCAAACCAAATAACGTCGTTCCGCATTTAATCCATCAGCAACGCATGAATGGAACTTGTGTGTAACTTGTCTAACCCCCAGGCATTTATGAGCATGTAGCACGTTCCCTAACATTCAATTTCTTGATGTATGCACGATTGGTAGTTCCTAATCCTTGGGAATTATGAAGTTACGTTTATTCTTGTTATGTCAGAACTGGTAATCCTTAATCCCTGGCAGAGTTCATTGATCCGCTCCGTGAATCAGTTTAACCCTTGATACACACACACACACGAATCCATCTCTGCAGTTTGAAATCCCAACACACCCACTGAAATGCACACACATACACTGATCCATCGCCTCATAATGACATTCGTTAAGGAATGGGCCCGAGTCCTAATGACATTATTTGAAAACTATTACCAAACCCTTGCGGAACTCACGCAGACTGAGAGACACGTTGAATCCACAAGACTGAATATCCATCAAAGTCATTTTATCATCTCCAAATCCTGTCACAGTTATCTGCGGACTTATACCCATCCTAAGTGTATAGTTTCATTTCAATTTGCCGGGTTAGGATGGCGTCCGTTTAAACCTTTTATTGGCCATCTACCGACCCTTCACAACATGCATGCCGACAAGTTTTCCCTTTTTTTGTTTTTTTGCTCTCCCCACCCCCCTCTCACGGTCGTAGCCCGATGTACCTTGTTGCTGGAGTATTCACGCTTGCCGGCTAATTCTCAATTGAATTTATTCCCCACTCAACGCAATTGAACTCGGAAACAGCTGAGCATGTGTGTCAATGGAGAAGCACGTGTGGGATATCCTTGTTCTCGTGCTTGCTTGTGTCGCATACACACACGCATGCACATTCATTGTATAGCCACCCCGCGAAAGTGTATAGAAATCTCTGCTTAAGCAGCAGATGAGAGGGTTACAAATACGAAGATAAAATAGATTTATTTGTACTTTTGTATGGTAATGAAAGGATGTGCTCTGGTAATATTTGATAGTACGAAGAGAGTAGTGGGTACTGTTTTGTTGTAGTTGACGAGTTGTTTTTCAATCTTATTCATTGCAATGCTTTTGACTGATCTGTTAGAAAATCCAGTTCTTGAAATAGTTAGACATTTTCTAATCCGGTTTGGCTTGGTTTGATATTCTACCATGAACTGGTGAACTTCAGAAGAATAAGTACTCACAAATTCCTGAGGATGATTGAAAGCTTAAAGGCTCTAGCTGAAGGAACACATATGTAAGTCAATTTCATCAACCTAGTGCATACTCAGAAAAGAAACTGTGACCTTAACAGCAACTTTGCTCAGTTTCGTTAAGTTTCGAAAAGTTTCGTTAAGTTTCGAAAAGTTTCGTTAAGTTTGGAAACGTTTCGTTAATTTTTGCTTAATTATAAATGGATTTAGTGGTGTCTGAAATTTGTCGATACTTCTATGTACCTACCTAACTTTGCACTTTTCGTTCGCTTCCGTTATAATCTCAAGTTCGCATCTATCAGTTTCGGTTGGGCCTTATGTCTTTCTGCCAAAATTCGTTCTCATTTGTAAAGCATCAGAATTCGAATCGAATTTGGAGTCGATAATTTTTGACAGAAATGTATACTTTTCCTGTCAATACCTTCTTCCGTTTCGGAATTCATATCACAGCAACACTTGTACAATGTTTACAAACAACTTGTTTCCGGCACCAACAGGAAAAAAAAAAACAAACACTCACCCAACCAAGCAACCACCCAACCAACATATACTCAACCTCAACTAGCGCATGGGTGAAGAGGGCGAAAAGTTTTCGTCGTGACATCCAGGAGCATACTGCCGAAACGACGAAGGATCAACAGCACAATTCCTGTGAGAAGCAACAACAAACCGACCGACGATAACGACAACAACCCTCGAGAGGGCCAAGAAAAAGCATGTAACCAAATCCCTCCTTGGGTTGAATGGGATACGGTCGCACGAAAAGGAAAAAAAAAACACACACACCAACAACTGAGAGAGAATCCTTTATCCCTTTATCTGGATTTACTTTAATCTCATCAGCCCATGGGTTCCTGGCTGGGATAACGGATTTACTCAGTACTCCCTCATTTTACTTTGAATCATCCGTCCTCGGAGAGAATTCGTTTCGTTTCAGTGGAAAGCGGCGATATAGAGTGGAAAGCGCAGAGTGCGGTGAAAACTTGAATTTTCAATTTCAACCCTCATCTGAGTGGATTTCTATTAGAGACACAGATAAGGAATCTACTTTTCGCCCACATCCACTCATCCCGGGGCGAAACTCAATCTATGAGCAGTTGCCAACTGAGTGTGGATTAATTTCAAAACTGATAAATGCGCACAATTATTGACCGCAGAATTTCAATGATCGCCGGGCGCAGAGCGAGTAGTGTTTGCCTTGAAAACCGTGCAGCGTCTTAATCGTGAAACCCAATCCTGACTTTGCGACACAGGTTTACCCAGATGTCGCGGGCACGAGGTAAATCTGAGTGACGCCTCAAACCCAACACAACTAATTAAGCGTAAACTGTTCTTGCGGTCAACCAATTCAGGTGGCACAGAGTGTAGCCGAACCCAACGCCGAGCCGCGCCGTCGATTGCCACCGCCACCGCCGCCGCCGCAGCCAAGAGTCTGGCTTGGCTCATGGGGGAGGCGGCAGTGGTTGCCGCACACTCTCGTGGATTAATCTACTTGGTTGGGCGTATAAGTATCGTGGAGAGTTTCCGCTTGCTGCACTCGCTCCTGCATGTATGGCCTGTGTATCTAAAGGTGATACGATTGCGTGATTGCGGTAATCTCTGCTAAACAAAGCACATTTTTGTACATCCCTGATGCTACAAAGCTCACGACACTGAGTGTGCACGAAACTGCACTGGCACTGGCTGTGGTGGTATGGCAGTGCACTTTCCAACATCTTAATTCTCTTTGGCATCACGGCGCTGAGCGGCGCGGCGCGGCGCGGCTAACGTGCAAACAACACTCCGGCCGTCCCGTCATACGTGTTTGCATGCATGTGTGTTTGTCATACATATACGTATAAATATTATTTCGCATATTATTGATCGAGGGATTATCTCGGGTGCTTCTATTTTAGAATTCCAAAAGTGTAGGTAGTGTATCTGTGCCCTGCTTTAATCGTCGTTTCTGTGGCATGTGCTGTATTGAGCCGCGTTGTGGGGGCGAGTGAGTGAAATCCGAGAAGACCGAGGATGGGGTTTATTGGAAGATTATCAGTCTGAACAAACCCCGAAAGAGATTTCCACAATCACACACTGTTGAGTGGGATAGTGTTTGGTATGAACGTACGTGCATACATGCGGCAAATGTATGTATATCTTATGCAATGAGAACGAAAGATATCCCATACGAGTGTATGTATGTAGCAGATACATTTATAATCCCCGACAATATTTTCCAATACGTAGATCCATTAATCCCCATGAATGTTTGTGTTCGTTAATCCTTAAACCAACCACCCCACTTTGATACGCTTACAAGCAGTCAGAAACCGACAATATACAACAGTGGAGGTCGTTGCTTTATGGCCATGTGAATGGGACTTGTGGATTTACTTATTGGCGTTGGCTTGTTTATTTTTTTTTTTTTTTTTTGCATTTTGACGTTGCCGATGATTGAAAGTTTATTGGGCATGGGATTTCACCTTTCCGTCAAAGACCGTCTTTTTCGCGCAGTAAAATCTGTTATATGTTCTATTTAAGAGCACATTAAGTTGCTGTGTGCACTTAACAAAGGCAGCTCTGGGGGCCTACTTGTGCAGTTTCCATGCTTATAAATAAATGCTTCCACCTGATTGTCATCACTTCATTGCTTTTGCCAAGACAATTGTGATGTTATTGGGAAAGTCTTGGCTTATATGACAAATTATCACAATTTTGAAACAAAGTTTGCGAAACACAGTCTACAAAGTACGTGAAAAGGATATGACTGGTGCCCTTTTCGGTGGTTGGAAGTAAACACTAGTACAAGACGATGTTGACCAGTTCCTTCCGTTTCGTTCAATTTCGTTTGTCCAGATGCAAAGGCAGACACGGTCAATTCTCAGATTCACATCACATTTCAAACTCTTCCAATCGCAGCTGCCTTAAAACTGTTCATATCCTCTTCTCGTAAAGAAAAACAAAAACAATAGCACGCTCAACACTCGTGATTGCAGTAGAAGCTGGGCTCAGGTTCACCTCGAACTGTAGTGCCCCTTTTATTGATGAGTCTGTCCGTCTAAGAAAGATGTGTGCATAAAGATGCATCCCTGCATTTTAAAATGCAGCCGTCCTTCGCAGTCAGCTCTAAAAATCTTCTGAAAAAGCACGAGAATCGTTTCATAAAATGGCCAGAAACAGGAGTGTAAATTGCTCGTCGTATTCTTTAGATGCAAATTCAAATTAAAAGAAATGTCTTGAATCTTGTTAGAATATCTGCAGATGACTTGATTTTCTGCAGTTTTGGAATATCTTCAGTGTTTCTCTGACTTTCGTGGAGAAAAGAAAAACACCCTTATAATAACATCGTTATTACGTAGGTTTCACCGTATTAGGAATAAAGGGGACATGAAACGTGTCTATAGAAAGTCGGTAGTATAAAAGGCAAAGTTAGCAAAATCATATTGAATAATATCGGCCCTAAAATGGATCCTTGTGGTACTCCGTCTGAGGTTTTTGTACCCCGTTTTGTGCAAACCGTATTATCTTGCTTGCTGTTTAAAATTACGTGGCCTTACTCAAAAAAGGTGTGGGGTTCCAATACAAGAAAGATGCTGATGCACAAAAGGAAAAGGGAACAGGAGTCACTCTATCGGATCTTTTCCCTTCTACTGACCACCACCGGCAGTGCACGAGAGAGAAAATAATAAGCAATTACAGAAGTTGTCACACTGTAGAGATAAATGTGGACTGGCAAAATAACCATTGGAAATGCTTCTAGCCGATTGTCAAAATCTCTACATTTTAGCAAGACTTACGATAGTTAGTTGGAAAACGTTGGCGCAAACTGACGACGAATATATCCCATCTAGGGAGGTATGTGATAGTTATAAGGACCTCCGGCTAGATTCTACTGAGTGCTATGGTTTCTTCATGAGTGGAAGGGATCTTAAGTTTTGTGCCGACTCCGAACAACGATGTTGAGAACCCTTTTTTAGACACGAATGTCAAACAGTTTTGGAGTCGTGAATTATGCTCGTATGACGCACGTGTATTGTATGGGGGATTATGAGGAACGGAAGGGGAATTAAGGATTAATTCGGAAGGACCCCCCATTAGTCGATACATCCCATATTATGGTCTTGCTTGTTTGCAAAATTAAAATGGTCTGAGAAAAGCCTCTTTGTGAACGAGGCTCTGAATTTACTCTAGACCACGCAAAGATTAAATTTTTTTTTGAAAGAATAAAGTTTTCAGACTTCCAATTCAATTCCAACTAACCCAATCAATTGAATTTCATCCTTTAAATAAATCAAAATGAGTCACTCAAACCGTATCATCCTTTAAATGGTTTAACTCAAGTGATAATAATTCCAGTGACTGCAGTGTGGATCAGTAATTTATCGAAGCATAAAATACAAACAGAGAATTATCCCAGTTGTGCCTGTGCGCCTTCTAAATGACATCCCTTCCGAAATTAATCCTTAATTCCTCTTCCGTTCCTCATAATCCCCCCATACAATACACGTGCGTCATTAATGGCAACGAAAGCCAGAAACAAACAAACAACATAGCCAGTCAGGCAACAACTACCAAAACCAATACAACCAGCCACGATTTGTATTTCAGATGTTGGATGGTACTCCTCCGAATCATACAGTCAAACTTAGACTTGTGTATAGCATATCATGTATTTGCCACACCATTCCCGCAGTATTTGCTATCAATTCGTGGCAAAACAGAAGTTCCGCCGATAATGCAAAGGGGATCCCAATAAAAGTGTCTGTGTGTGTCTCTCTCTCACTCGGTGTCTTTGGGTGATTTCGCCGTCTGGTGTGGTAAGGCTTAGCTGACTGAAACTGAAATCACTGCGGACACTTGTTACTCGGAATTTATTTTTTTGGCACTGACCCTGATTGCGAGTGCTTTCGTGAGTGGCTATTGATTTTATTTCCTTTATCGCGATGGAGTAAAATGAATAATTGGAGCACCATCATCAGTTGAGAAGTAGAAATGTTACTGCTTCAAGGACCTGTGGAGAAAGTGCACATTTTAGAGAAATGTTGCCACCAGTCACTTAGAATAATTCCATCAAAGGGTGCAGGTCGGTGAATAAAATAGAGCTACTTTTCAAATACTCCTGAGTCTGTAATGATTATCCGTTGAAGAGTTTCCTCCCAGTACCTCACGCCACATGAAGTTC
This sequence comes from Eristalis intricaria, assembly GCA_964034865.1. NCBI lineage: Eukaryota > Metazoa > Arthropoda > Insecta > Diptera > Syrphidae > Eristalis > Eristalis intricaria. Next base: position 60,037,321 of record OZ035877.1, on the reverse strand, counting down.
GTCCAGACACTTTAATTCGCCATGGCCTGTGGAGTACTCGTATGTTTTCGAATCACATTTTACGACCTCGTCTGTGTGTGTCCATGCGCGTACGTATGACAAAATAATGACGTTTTTAATCTTGTTGCATGTTTTAGGTGCACCAGACTTACCCTCCTTCTCATTGTCTTCTGTCGCAAAGTTTACCGCAGCTGAAAGCTCTTAAATCACATGCTTCGTGCCAGCTAATCCGGATTTCTTTCTACTAACTTTGTTGTGTGTGGTACAGTGTTTGCATCAAATAATGACACACTTGAAAAAAAAAAAGAAAACATTGGCCTTCAGTCACACCAAGTGGATCGTGTGATTATAAATGTTTGCAGGTTGAGCTGAGGTCCTTTGCAGTTAATCAAATTGCGGTATTTTGAGCAGACTTTGGAGGGAAGTATAGGCTTGTCTTAAATTTGTCGTGGGATGGAGAGGACTGAAATCATACGTTTCACAATAAAATAGACATTTTGTCCAAGAAACAGGGAATTGTCTAGAAAACGTGAATGTTTTAACAGATTTTGTGGGGGCTATAGAGAGTTTCATTCTTCTCCTTGACCCTATCTTACATTTGACGTTGAAACCAGTGTAAGATGAATAGGACTGAACTCAATTTGTGGCAAGAAAGAAGCCATTTCCAGTCCGGGAAATAGCCAACAGGCAAATATCCAGCAGCCGCGTATTTTTTAATAGAGTTTGTGGGAGCTATAGCCTTGGCACATTCTTCACTTTAACCGTGTCTTAAATTTGTCGTTGAAGCCAGTGTGGGATGGAGAGGGCTTTAGTCTCATTTGGAGCAAGAAAATTGCCATTTTTTACCATTAACAGTCAACACGAATGAACTGTCCATTTTTTAACATAATTTGTGGGAGCTAAGCCCCTGGCACATTCTCCGCCTTGACCAAATTTGTCGTTGAAACCAGTGTAAGATGGATAGGACTGAACTCAAATTTTTGGCAAGAAAGTAGCAATTTCCAGTCCGGGAAATAGCCAACAGACAAATATCCAGCAGCCGCTCATATTTTACCAGAAATTGAGGAGGCTGTGGGTCTATGGGTACATTCTGCCCCTTGCCTTGTCTGTAAATTTCTCATTGAAACCAGGTAGAGTAGTCTTTCGAAACCAAACGACTGAACAAGAAAATGACTAAATTGCCCTCAATCCAGTTAACAGACTAACCACTCAATTGAAAAATAAAATAACTCCCATTCATGTGACCACAAGACATAGCCAATGCACTTGCTTATCGTAATCACACCGAGCTGGTTGGTCTGCAGGACTGACTGAGCTCACTTGAGCTGAAACCAAAATCGTTGTAACAAAATATAATTAATATAATCCACATGCCACTGGGAAGGCATAAACTTTCAACTGCACAAACATCTGGTCATTCCAATAAATGTACAAACATGAATATCCTTGCAAGGGAGACCAACGTAAACCATGAACAAACCACCATTGCGGATGTGGCAAATCTTTGGATTCCTCTAAACGAGCTTATCCTATTTTAATTAGGAGAATGATACTCCTCACAACCAGACTCAGGGCACAGGGCTACAGGCATCGTCCAAGAGATGTGTATAAAGTGCCAATACGAACTATCTGGAGTACTGGAAATCTTTTCCGATTTCAATGTCTTCTTGTTGAAGGGATTAGACGATATTATTTCAAACACTCACACACACACGCATAGACAAGTGTGCAGGGGAATCAGTTGCTTGCATAGAAAGTGTATATCAGGAGACTTATAACAATTAATAACTGTAGAGCATCAGGCATTTAACATGGTATATTCATGATTGGTGGTGGGTCAGAGGTTGTCTGCCTCTGGAGGGGGATTAACTATTTTGGTTATAATCTCAAATGTGAAATTAGTGCAGTGGAGCAAGGGTGACAATGTCTATCATCGTCGGTTATCTGGAGAATGCATGCGTCTACTGAGAGTTTGATTTCTTTATTCGGCTATTTTCAAAGCCATATTCTGGTAAATCCGAATTTAATTCGGTTCGTACTTCCTCTGGTCCGATTGTTCATTGTGATGTGGAAAGAAAAACGGGTTCCTAGGTCTACCTACGACGGATGTTCTAAAGCAATTTATTTTGTATAGGCAACAAGTTTGTCCATGGGTGGCATTGTATGAAAAGTCGGTTCAGTTTCGTCGCAAAATCAGTTTACCCAAATGTGAAGCCTGCCTAGGATCAGATCATTAATGCCATGGAATAGCTGGGAACTCATCAAGCACTCGAATGACGAAATGGGAGAAGGTTCTTCTGGAGAGTTCTTCTCTCTGAGCTTTTCCACAGAGTTGAAGTCAACTCGAATGAACACTCAACTTCTTCAAGTTCACTCGATATACATTTCATCTTTATTCACACCAAATTGGAGGTAACACTCAACTGTCCAAAATATATGAGTGAGAGTTTCGTTAAACTTAACAAAATTTTCCTTTTATTCACACCAAATGGAGTGTTCCCTCCAAAATGCTGAAAAAACACTCACACTCAATTTTTCATCATACAAACAAACCAATGTTGGTTGAGTTTATTGTGTGATGTACTTCAAAGTCGGACCTTTCCCACTCAGTCATCCCAGTAGTGTCTTCACTTTCTTCTTGTACCTGAACAGTCCATGAATGACTGATTGAGGGATTGAGGGCCGGTCTCTCCACATTTTGCTCTCACTAAGAGTCTCAGTTGTAGTCCTTGTCCACCACATTAAAAGAGTTCTTCCTTTGGTGACTTGTCCCACTGGCGGATTGAACACCTACTCTTCTTTCACATTTTTTCTTATAGGAGAAGTTAATCGTTCGTTAATTTCAAATATTCAAAATTAACGTCAATTTTCCTCCAATTAGCCTTCAATTCTGAGTTCACGACAAAGTGCAAGTCCTCTTAAGTCCACTGCAACTGTTCGGAAAAAAAATGCGAGACTTGCTCACCCCAGGGAACCAAGCAGACAAGTAATCATAAAAAAAAACGAGAAATAATCCAAAGTACTCTGGGGTATCACATTACTTCCCCCTCATAAAAACCGAATCTGCTGTCAATTTATTCTATTTTTTTTATTTTATGATTATACTTCCTGACGAAGTCAGACGATGGGCTCGTGCCCCCACTAGACGACGACGTTGATTCCTTACAAATACCTTGCTTTTCTTATTTGGAAATAAGTATCTATGCCAGTCATTAGCATGATGTAGCAAATAATCCTGATTCCGTAAATCCGCTACTCTCTCTTTCAATGATCCCGCTCACTCCCTGCCATGTGTCAGCGTGCAACGTGGCGGGCGATAAGAACAGCGAAGGAAAGGCAATCGCAGGAGCGAGAACCTTATTAATTTCTGGAATGAAAATATTCATTTTCAATATTATACGTTTTTTTTTACTGTTGCTTTTGCCTTTGGTATTCCTTGCGACGATTTGCGATTTTCCTAATTCAATTTCAACCCCTCGCCGGAGCAGCGATTGTGGAGGCTGAGTATTGAGCATTGAGTTGTAACCGTTCCACTCTACGAAAATCCGTGAGATCGCAAAGACGTAAGCTCAGATAAGATAAAAGCGGCAGCAATCGTACTCTGGTCGGGCACATATCTCATTATTTCCGTCTTAAATCCGCGACATCGTACCGCGGCATATCCTAGATCGCAAAAGACGAACGACGATAATGTTTAAATCTTCTGACATTAGCGGTAGTGGTGGAGGTTTTGAGTTAGCAACCATTTGAGAGGCTAATGAAAAGCGAATGATATATTCGCCGGTGAATCCGCAGAAGCGACCGAAAAGGCCCTTATCGTCATTTATCTCCGCCAGGTGATTAGTTGGTAATGCGGCGTGATTCAACCTTTGTACTCCTTCGTTGAAGTCAGTCGCCTTGCGGTTGTGCAAATTCTGGGGGAGCGCTTAATACAGTGGAATATTATTGACATTGAATGGCGAGGCTTTCGTATTAAACTGATTAGAAAATGTGTGAATTTTGTAGTTGGCTTATTTAAGTTGGCATGGCAAGGGGTCGGGATACGGTTTCTTGGTGAATGAGGATTTACTTCAAGTGAATTTTGGATAATTACTGGCATTCGAACGGTAATCCGAAATAGTCCGTAAAAGCCTTGACAGGGAGACGACACAGTCAGTCAAGGCGCTTACACTTTAAATTGACTTCTTTAAAGTTCTAATGATGGACGTCTTGCAATTTGAGTTGGTATGCATCAATGCTGGAACCTTGTGTTCTTCTACTTCACCGACTGGTAGCCTCCCGCCAACCAGTAGGTCTACGGCCCAAATTTGAATCTAAATATTTCATCGGTTGTAATTATTGTTTTGCATAATCTTTTTGCAGCTGGGCTTAAGTATGAGTGACGAAATATCCCAAGGAATCCAAAATGAGCAATCCAAGAAAAACACAGATTTCCCATTGATAAGGGTCACTTCCACTTCCACATCCTCCCAGGAACGAGCCGAGTGTCGAGCACACGGCATACAAATCCGAGCGTCTTAAGTAGCTGCCACAGTACAGTCATGCATGCCACAATACCACACACACATATGTGTGGGTAAAGTAATTTAAAACCACACTATTTTAATCATCGTGTTCCTTGCGGATTTTCCACCTCCATCTAATGAAATACACACAAACAAGAAATGAGCGTAGACACGTCCCAAGGAACAATCCATCTCTCATCTTCCGGTCAAAGAAGTTATGCTCTAAGCTCCTGTCCCTCCTTCTGGATGGCCATTCTTCAACGGGTAACCCTTTTTGATAACAATCCTCTTTTAGCATGCCGATGTACGAGTATATTGGTGTTAGTGTGTATTTGCAATTGGTATTTGTTATTATTTATAAGGTCCACCAGGTGAACCAAAAACTGGACTTAATTCCACACTTGAGATTTTCTTAACTTGTTTAAGCTCTTCGTTGCTTCGTTGGTTCGTTGGTTCGTTGGTTCGTTGCTTCGTGCTCATGCTCGTGCTCCTCTGGGATGGCACTCCTTAGGAATCTGAATTCTTATGGTATGCGTTTGTGCTCCTCTTGCTTTAGCTATGTGTGCTCTGCCTCTGGCTCTGCCTCAGAGTATCAGTGTATATTTAGGGGTATTAGCAGTCCCGAATGTGTGGGATTTTCTTAGTTGCTGGAAAGATTTTGTGCGTATACGGGTTGCTACTACTTGAAAAACAAATTCTTAACAGGGCTTAGAAAACACTTGGCACGGCAAGGATGGAAGGATACAGCATACATCCTTTATTGCTGCTTCACCCCCAATCAGGGCAAGTCCGAAAATCTTCATCTTGTTCTTTTCTTTTGCGAAAAATTAAGAAAACCCTGTCCGAATGCTACAGCCCGGTTGTGTGTAAGTGGGTGGTAGGCGATGTTGTGCTGGTCTAGTAGACGTCTTCGATGAGGGTCATCTTGAGCTTGGGTTCCACCACACTACAGCCAAATCCTTCTTAATAGATAATTCTCATTGGAATATTATGGAAAATTAATGATTGGCAGTTTACTGGTATGCGTAAACACACACACATACACACACACACACGTCTGTGTGCCATCGAAACTGACATAGAGAGGATTTTAAAGGACGCAGCCAGAGTACCAGTGATTAGCATTATTGTTTTCTGAGTCACAATCATCAGTTGCGTCCCCAGAGATTGGCTGATGGACACACCTACGCATGGGGATGTGTATGGGAATCGCTTGCTGTAACACAGCGGCCGGGGGATAGTGGTCGTGGAAGTATCTAAACCCTTTCGGCTACTTTGGGTTCGATGGGTGGTGTATTGAACTGGACTAAGAAAGATAAGTTGCTACTTAGTTATGCGTAAAATAATTATTTCTAGGGTGCTTCTTTGGGTTTCTTAAAGGGGCAAGAGTTCTTAATCGCTCTTCGGTCAACTGGCCATTCAGACGAACACACGCGCGTGTATGTGTGTGTGTGTGTGCTTAGTGTTCGTGTGTGTTTGAATGATGAGGTATTGGGGTGTTTGGAATTAATCCGGAAACGGGAAGATATTCCATGTCTTATGAGTTCAGATTGTTGTTGCTGTCGTGATTATCAATTATCCTTGTTAAGATGGAAAAGGGTTACGCCAATGGGGATGTAATTAAAGTGGACGAAGGATTTTTGGTTTTGCCATAGATAAAGATTGATGATGTCTATTACTTGACGCGGATTATGAAAACATGTTTGTTTATGCGTAAGTTCAATAGCCTGGACTGAAACTGAAAGATTTATGTCTTAATTTTTAAGGGTCCGTCATCAAATTTATAATTTTTGTGTGTCCGTTCTTACGTCCGTACGGCTTCGATGACTTTCATGGCTCTTCTGAAGTGGTCGGGATTAGTTACCCTAGATGGTGGAATTAGATTTATAATCAAGGGCCTTGAGGGTGGTTCCACTTCAAATGCCGACCGAGAGGAGTTCTTAAATGAATAACGTCTAAACAAAAATCCACAAAATGTACTCAAATTTGTATGCCCAGGAAAATACATGATGACTTTGAACAGGTCATTGTTTCATACCATTGATGAGTGTACAGAGAAACACACATACTCAACATCAATCCTTTGTTTCACATTCAGACGACATCTCAAAGCTATTGCTCATAGATTATTCATCCACAGCTTAACTCCCATTAACCTCTTCGAGTGTTAACTGACACTCACCCCACCCCAAAGTGCATTGATTTTCAACAAAGCCGGATAAATCCTCCACTCAACAGAGGCACGACTGTATGGAGAGAGAAAAAGTCTTTCAAGGTAGAAAAAAAAATATGCGAAAACATTCGTACATGCGTTCGAACCAAGAAACAGACTAAGTGTGGATTAAGGAAGGCAACAGAACCCATACATCGTTACAAGGATTCGATTAGGAATCACCGTAAGAGTCTATTAATGCGGTACACACAAGTAAGGTATGCGACGAGTAAAGCAACCGATCAATTCGTTTTTGAACCAATTGAGAAGGATGAATGAAGAATTTCTTTTTTTTTTTTTTTTCCCCTTAAATCCCTTAAGGGGTTCCGCGAAGGCATTCAAGGACTTTACTTGCCTCACTCCCTGGCTCGAACTCGAACCCATTTTGTAAAGTCCTGGAACAAAAAAAGCGTGTGCAACAGAACAAAATATGAATATGCAAATAAATTCATTGCCATCTCCTCGTCAATCGGAAGCCGTTGTCACACCGCAAAGATTCAGAATTATGAGGCCAGGGAAGAAAAAAAGGGCTGATGTGCGTGGCTGTGTGTGAGTGTGTACAAGTCTGACGAACAATGACATCGAACGATGTGAGGGGAGGTCTAAAATTATGGCGCAATGGGTAAAAGGCAAAGGATTAACGATTTTAAGGATTATTTCGTGCACTTTAAATGGGTTACTCAACGACGATGGTTAACTGACTGAATGCCGAACAGCGAGCCAGTGTGTGTAAGTGTTTTGAGAAGACAAACCGGTTTTCAAGGACTCTCTGGGTAGTGATTTTTTTTTTTGTTCTTTTCTTTCTTTGTTTTAATCTTGTCGACAAAGCTTAGGCCAACCCCAAGGGATGTTTTGGATTAGTGCCGGTATAAGGTGATTTATATGTATCCTGACGGGTTCATTAGGGTGAAAAAGAAACCCGATTAGGCTTTAATGTTATAAACAAAAATGTTTGCAGAACCTCTTGTCTTGTCAGGATGGCAGCAACTGCAAGAATTTATTTGTTTTTTTTTTTTTTTTTTCGTTTTCACACTTGCACTGTGCATGGTGTGCGCTTTAATTAAACTGCAAACTTATTATTAAAATCACTTCTTAAAACTTAAACTCTGTCTGGAAGTGTTTGAGGTGGCTGTTGTTTTCGTGGAAAACTTTTGCTATTCACATCACTTTTGGAGGGCGATAAAGTTCATAAGACCTACTTAAGACTTCATCTTCTTCATCCAGCCATCCATCAATGGGATACTTTGCGTTACTGCCTGATGATGATGATGATCATGATGCTGATGCTGATGCTGATGCTGATGCCCATACCTACATAGTTGTTGCGAGAATCTTACGTATTCTCTAGTTTGCGCTGCATTTTAAATGAATTTTGAGTCATCATTCCACACATCCTCTGTGTACACATATTTACCGGAAAATAAAATGTTGCTTGGGCATGTTTTGTATGCTCGCACACATAATTGCTTTGATCTGACATGGCTTAGCATAGTAGTTGTGTGGCCTTTAAATGGTATGCTGGGATTCATAGCCTAGTGGAAGTGAAGGAAGTTCAGTCCTTCGATGAATTGGTCTTCTTGGTATGCCCCCATTCAAGAAGAAAATGAAAGAATGGAAAGGTTGTCTTTCTCGTTTTTTTACACTGACTTACGACTTACACTTACTTTTGACGCTGAATGTATGCTTTTGACAGTCCTTCGTCCAGTTTACAGAGTTGCCACATCTTGATGATTGGATAAGCCCTTTTGCATCCCTTTGAACATTTCAACTTCAATGAAAGCTCAGTGCCATCTTTTTCTCTGTCAGAAGACTGGTTAAGCCTCCAATTCCATTGTCCTTTTTTGATATTCCCACGGCTACTTCTGGTGTAAAAATCCCTTGTGACTTCATTCCACCACTTCAACGGCTAAAGTGAAGTGAGTGTGCCCTACATGTCCTCGCCAATAAATGTCCACAAAAACTACATTTTCCCTCAGCGAAATGACAGTGCGTGTTTCACATTAATAAACACTCCAAGTTAACAACACATTGAAGACATCGATATCGATACCACGTCAAAGACAATATTCGTCTCTGAACAATGACTCTTCCACATACCCTGCATACCAAGCCTTTCACATGCATTCCAATCTCATTCATGCGAGGAGGGTGGCCAACGAATATAAAGAAAACAAACGTCTTGCACTAATACAGGGTAACCTAAATCCCTTCTTAGGCTTTCCTTGTAAAAGATTTCATGCTGGAACTTCCACACCAGCCACCATTGGTATTTAAAAGAAGGCGCGCTTGCTATGATTTCTTGAAAAGGTGTCAAAGAATAAAAAAAAAGAAATAATATTTTCATCCAGCTCTACCTAACGACAACCAACCACCAGCGCTTCACTCCGCCAGTCCACCCAATGCCGCCTATTACGTGTGCTTAATATTTTTTACGTTCTTAGGGGCTCACGGCGTAAGCAATATACAATGCAGATGGCCCGTCTTAAGTCGAAACTAATAACGGATATTTCTGCATTTCTAATCCAATAATAAGAAGAAAAAAATGCACAAGAATGACAACCGGGCTTGTGACAACTAGCGCAGCGGCATTATAGAAACATTCTATTTCTCATTTTTTTTTTTTGTTTACCTTCAAGACAAGACGGCGGCGTGGTGGCTTGTCATCCCCCTCATATCGAAAGGGGTTAGTCTCTGACTATGTTGTCTCATATCTGCAAAGAAAACAACAAAGACATGCATATTCCTTTGATTTAGGTTTTTCTTGTGGACGGGGGGCGGCAGCCGCGTATCATGCATACCTTTCTTGGGTGAACACGTTTTTCCGGTGCTTTTGTTTTGTCTGCTGTTTACTACCTGTAGAAAGTTCATGATAGTTTTGAGTAGTCTCTCACAAGTGCTGGTCCACATTTAAGGGTTGGTCGGTCACTTGGGTTAATGCATTTTTCATAAACACTTACTTTTGGTGAATGCCGTTGAAAGCGTATTTTTGATAAACTCTTACTTGCTTCTGTTCAATTGTTTTCAAAACTGATCGAAAAGTAGCCTGAAACATTGTAAAATTTCAAAGTGACCATAATAGCTTCTGGGAACTTACGCAACACTTCAACTCCCACTGACATTTGTTTCCGAAGAGGTGGTTCTTTTATTTAACTCTCGCTTAAGTAAATGTAGGAAATTTGAACGAAACTTAACGATACCGCGCTTATTGATTGTTATGGTCACAGTGTATCAATCCTGTAAGTAGACTAAAGTCTCCATCCGTCCAGTTTGTCTGGCTTTAAGTTCACAATCAAACAGCCCGCAATGGCTGATTACTTACCAAAGAGAACCTAATGAACACAATACTTCGGGACAAAATACCAAAATTTAAAAGTCGGTTGCAAGTCACTTATTATTCTTACCCACGTTGGATGTTGCCGTCTGTTTGAGAGTTGCTGTGTTCCCCACTTAGCAGTCGAGGGAGTGGTTAAACTACAACGCAAAGCGAAATTGGAAGCGCACAAGTCGCTTCTTGAGACAATAGTCTACAGAGCTTCGGATGTACTCTTGAGTGGATTATAAGGTCACTATTAATTTGGGTTCAACAACGATTTTTAGCAATATAACAAAGCCACTTTAGGTAAGCGAGCTGCTAGTGCATTCACCAACGCACTTAGACCATATTGGTCCATTATGATACAGACTACTACCACTGATTGAGTACTCCAGTGATGGTTCCGTTTATTTGATCCCAACGGCAAATGGTGCCTAGACCAGATTCGAAAACCAGATAAAAGCGTATTAACTTTGCTTTCACTAGGATTCGAACCTGGGACCCCGCTAAGCAGGAGCAGGCAATCTACCACCAAAGCCACTTTATTGTATGAAAAATCGTTTTCAACTATGAATATCAAATTCATCTTGATAGCAACGAAGTCGTTGTAAATATTTCCTAAGATTCCAAATGTTGATTCAGGCTCCATTGTGTTTATCTACAAGTGTGTCTTTGGCAGCTGGTACGTCCTGGTAGTCAGTATGTGGTCATGAGCTAAGGCTACGTTCCGCCCGAAAGAAACCACGAAAGTTCGACAATTTTCTCCTAACCTTCCAGATTTCCCTATACATGTTGGAGAATGGAGATTTCTCGGTTTCCGCCAAAACGAGTTGAAGCCCCCTTCAGTTCATCCGTCCGGGAGAGGTTGTCACACTTAACAAGCCCCCAGCATGGTCATTTTGGTGTTCATTCTCTCCCCTTGTCTGTTTCAATTTGTTGATGTTCTCACAATATTATTATTTCCAGTCAGAAGACAGCTGTTCCAGAGGCCATTTTAAAATTAAGAGCGAGTAACATTTGTTTTGCCGGGCACTTATAAATTGAGAGTTAAGCCTCTTCAAACTTAGTGTTAACGGCTTATTGAGGATTCAGTAAAAGTTCATCCGAACCTCGCCGTTTCGGTCCGGTGGGAACACGGAATAAGATTCGGAAATAAATCTGGATATCCTTGGCACATGAAGCGCAATCAGAAAGACAAACCTGTTGTGTTCTTGCATGCCAGCTCATTTTTAAATCTAAAGCGTTGTAGCTTGTAGTACTGATACGAGTTTTTAGTACCGTCTGCAGAGTTTTTCGAAATAGTTCGACAAGTTAATTTTATTGTAGATGCCTTTATCCATTCGACAAGAGACTTGATGCACTTCATTAAAAATGTAAAAACTTCCCCAAGTTGCGCATTTGAGGATGAAAGCAACGCCCTTTTAATACTTATTCTTTCTCAAGGTATTATTTACTACCTATTCAGTTGATAACAACGAAACCCTTATGTCAATGATGTCATCATCATTCGGTAACCCTGATCAGATACCCAACACCACCATTAATACCCCCCAGTCTCACCTCATCAATCCACAATCGAACCCGTTAAACTTACGATTCTCAAGTGCGATTCCGAATGACTTTATCAAGCCACTTTGCCTCATTCGAGTGGCACACACTTCACATTGTTCGGGGTCGTAAAAAAATTAATTCTATTAAGTTTTGATTTACTAAATATATTTACATAGCAGTAAAAATCCCTCGCTCACCCCATAAGGCAAAATAAAAAAAAATAAAAATTGCACAAACTGTGTCCAGTAATAAACCTAAGCACACCTGAGCTGTTCAATAAAAGTCCAACAAAACGAAAATAAAGAAAATCGAAAAAAACACACACAAAATAACAATTAACTATAAACTAGCTGGTCTGGTTGGGGAGGTTTATCTGCGATTTGCGCGCCACTTGAAATTTAATATACTCGAAACTATTTGTGGCTGAATTAAGTGCAAACGTTTCAAGGGGGTTTTCGGTCTCTGCACTTTTCTTTTTTTTTTTTTTTTGCAATTCTTAAATACGGATAAATGAAATGTAAATTGTATCAGTGTGTGCGTTTGTATTACTTACGAGACAATCACTTTGTTCGAACGACAGAAGGAATGTCATCAAATGACAGATATGCGGGATAAGTGTTCGATTTTCACATAGCTCTATCGGTTTGCAGGGTGAGCTTTCGTTGCTAATGCTCCTGAGGTTAGAGATATCTTGTAACAAGCTTAGGGTGGTGAATCTATTTGCTAGACACTTGAAAGTGTTTAATTTGAGACTAGATATAGCAGCGCTTTCAAGGATTATTTTTGATATAATTGCGTTCAAATGGAACTCATTCTACTAGTTGAAATAAAATATAATGAATTAAATAATTCTTGCGTCGTATTTAGTAAACGCTTTAGTGAAAGATTTGCAAATGTTGGGGAGCAAGGAAATAAATGTGGTATTGTGTGATTGTGAACTAAATACCTTGTAGGCTAGCTAGACTAGCAGAAGGCTTTGTTCTTTCTAGAGAATTTCTGTATTTAACTTCTAGAGCAAACGACTAGATGGCGCAGTTGGTAGAGTGCCTGCCCCTGGTTAGCGGGGTCCCCGGTTGGAATCCCAGTGAGAGCAAAGTATACGCTTTTATCTAGTTTTCAAATCTGGTCCAGTCACCATTTACCGTTTGGATCAAATTAACGATATTAAGTGATAGTGGTCTGACTATGGGTACCACAATGGACCAATATGGTCTAAGTTTGCTGGTGAATGCACTAGCAGCCCGCCTACCTAACCTAACCTAACTTCTACAGCAACCATGCGTGTCGTGAATTTTGTCACGATTGGAAAACGATTATATGAACGATAGTTTCAAAAAGCAATAAAGAATGCTGATTTAAACTGACGGTGGTTCCTCTTTTCTTTCCACACCATCTTAAATAGTCTACCATGAGGTCGAGGCAAGTCACTTAAATATTTGAAGTTTATATCAAGTAGCGCATTTGAGGACTAGAGCGACGATTTCTTAATTATTCTCAAGATATCCAAAAGGAAATGCTAATAGTAGCAACGAGGTCTCTAATTGTCAATCTGTGCTTCAATTGACGTTGGTGGTCATCTAGGGCGATGTATTTCTCAAAGACCTTGTGCTTTTTGTGACAGATCCTGGTCAACAAATGCAACGTTCTTTAAGTTCAAAAAGTTCATTCGACAACCAAATCTTTGCGACATCTCTGTTCACACAACACGCCTGCAACTATTAAACAAACGCAGCTTTTGACGTAAAATTGGACATGTGCATGTCGTAAGCATAGGAAAAACGAATTCAACAAATGATACCTTTCCGGAGATCTCATGTGGAATTGCTCTTGGCGCCTGTTGTCATTTCGGCTTCGCAAAACAAGAGAGGTCCAGACCAATATCATGCTTTGCAAATTTCTTACTTCGTCAGTCCTGCTGCATGCAGCCAAAATCTGGATGAGAGGGAATATATCATGGCTGATTTATGGTACCTTGAAGAGAGAAGAAAAATTAGGCGCCGGATATACAGTCGAACATCCTCAACTCCTATTTTCTATAAGTCGAACAAATGTTTCAGAACTTAAACCCAAGACTTAAATGTTCCCAAGTTTTACCTCCAAGTCGACTCTCTGTAAATTGAAAACCTCCTTAAATCGAACTTTGACATGTTTATTCCTTTTACTTTTGTAGAAAATTACGTTTATATACAGTAGAATCTTAGACAGAAGAGCAGATACAAAGCATACCAATTTTATAATTTCAAATCGTTCATCTTTTCGATTATCAACGCATGTATGGATGTCCACCAAAAAACATTTAATTTTATTTCAAAAAGCAAACAAACAAAAAACAACGATACGAAAGAAAGTTGTTTAAAAAAGGTAGAAAAATAGACTAATTTGAGCTTTTTTTTAACTGCTTTATGGCAGATTGGCGCCCGGAAGGAAGTTGTATTACAAATCCATTCATATTTCGGAATTGTTCATCTTACCACTCATGTTTCCGAGATTCTACTGTATACAACCATATTCTCCAACATCCATTCAAAGTATGAAAAATCAACAGGGAAAACAGCAAAAGAAAGAAATAAGCGTAGATTGGTTACAAACATATATGCGAAACTTTGTTTTTGCAGTAAAATATAAAACATAAATGTAAATAGGTGGAGGAGTCGCATCAGCATGTTATAGTTGACCTCTAATCATTAGTTCGACGAATATAATTAAACTATTGAATTATCGAAAAAAGTGAAATGTCTCCGCAAAAATTAAAAAAGAAGTTGAAGTTGCTACGAAATTTAGTAATCCTCGATATGCATTATTGGATGCTCCATAACTCGAACATTGGAACACAATATTTGTTCCCGGGACTATACCACTTATGGAGCTTCGACATACATTCGAGTTGCAACGAGTTGGGTGTAAGTACTCCAGAAGTCACTCGCTTTAAATATGTAAGTGCCCGCCAACACTGAACCGAAACCGCGGAGTTCGGATGATCTTTTACTGAAACCTCAATAGGCCGTTCCCACTGAGGTTGAAATGGTTTCGTTCGCAATTTTCAAATCACTCGCTTTAAATATGTTAGTGCCCGCCAAAACCACTCGCTTTCAATTTTTAAATAAAACAAGATAGAAAGAGATAAACTGCGAAAATGAACAACAAAATGACAGAAATTCACGCTGTGAGCTTGTTCAGTTTGACAACCTTTTCTGGGCGGATGAATTCAAGGGTCTGCAACGAGTTTATCAACAACTGTGAGTTTACCAGACCACAAAAATGAATTGTGGAACCTCGCAGGTTAGGAGACAATAAAAGAAAACAATGTTCCTCACGCTGAGGTATCACACACCCCGCCCACAAATATCAAAAAAATATAAGAGACTCTCCCAAAGTCGAACTCTCCCTAAGTCGAAACTCTCTCTAACTCGAACTTTTTTGCCATATTTTACATACTTTTCCCACAATTTTCTGCACAAAAACCTCTCTCTGAGTCAAACTCTTTCTATCTTGAACAAAAATATGGTATCCCGTGACAATTCGATTTAGTCCACTGTAAGTCTGTAAACATATTTTCTATATTAAAATCTTGAGCAAAAAAAGAACAATTTCTAACACCCACTGCACAGTCTTCATATCTCATACTCCAGTGTTTGGTTGGAAGGTTAAGATTTCATCGTATTTTGTTTAATCACAGTTGCCCGGACATGTTTACTAACTCAATCATCTGAGCAGTTCACAACAAAATCGAACAAAAATAAAGAAAAAGAAAAAACCCCACGACAAAAAGAAAGCATACATTTCTTAACAAATTCCACTTCCAACAAAACTGCATGCGACCACACATTCAATCTTCCTACCATGCACACTTGACAAGTGATTTCTTTCTTCTTTTTTTTTCAAATGCACAACAAACAACAATTTAACAAATCGTTGAAATCCTCCAGCACTTCCTAATTAAATTCCAGAATCTTAGCACACTTTAGAAATAAGGTGAGAAAGCAAATCCGCCATAATTCATAAAACCCACCAGCGAGCTCACACTCACACACTATTTGTACACAGCCCCATGTGAAACAGATTGGTACACGTTTGCATTGCGTACGTGAAAAAATACCCCCAAACGAAGTCAACTCATTAAAAAGTATCACCCCCTTGTTAAGAGTTAAGGCAGACCTATAAAGTATGCCTTTTTTGTATTTTGTTTTTTAAGCTCAACATGTTTAAGTGTAAAGGCGGACGGGTGATGATATGTTCATAAGAAACCCCTCATTAGCACTGACTTTGAATTGCGAAAGCCGCTTTTCCTTTAATTCATTGTACGGTTATTTAATTTGTTTCACTCCGATGCATGTTCATGCTTGTAGTTTATTGCAACAAAATCTGATTAAGGCGAAGGAACATATTTCCGTAAAGGTAAATCCCCGACTGTTCTGTAAGAGTGGCTACAACATTGTATGTATGACAGACATTGTAGGAGATTCTTCGAACTATTGTGCTTATTCCGAATCTTCTACAAGTTGTATGCAACTTAGGCTCCGATCATCATTGGGAGGGCATCCTTTCAAATCTACCTTACTAATAATCAGTTTCACAGAGCAAGGAGTTCGTTGACAGGGGCTAAGTGCAGAGGCTTGTGGCTGCATAAGACGACATAACAAAGCTCTGAAATTCATGTTTCCACCGAACCGAAACCGCGAGGTTTCGATGAACTTTTACTAAAACCTCTATACTCCGTTCCGACCAAATTTGAAGTGATTTCAAATGTCATTATGCTGTCAAATTTGAAGTGGTGTTTGTTGCCAGGAATTAACAGGGTTGATAACATCAGAAAAGAGAGAGAGAGAAAATGAACTGACGCTGTAGGCTTGTTCGGTGTGACAACCTCTCACGGACGGATGAACTGAAGAGCGTTCCAACTAGGTTTCGCCGAAAGCGCGAGGTTTCATACACCGAAAATAAATATAAGGGAAGAAATTGGAGA
This sequence comes from Eristalis intricaria, assembly GCA_964034865.1. Classification (NCBI taxonomy): domain Eukaryota; kingdom Metazoa; phylum Arthropoda; class Insecta; order Diptera; family Syrphidae; genus Eristalis; species Eristalis intricaria. Next base: position 60,020,777 of record OZ035877.1, on the reverse strand, counting down.
AATTTGTTTTTTCAGTGGAAACATAGCATAGAACCTAAGTTTTAACATTTATTCTGTTTCATTTGGTATAAACCTCAGTTTGAACATTTGTTCTGTTCCATTTCAAACCTTGAACTGGATTTATCCTTCTGTTCAAGTCAGACGACTACATACTGCCGGTTGAACCCGAGTTCAACGAAAAACTTCCTGTAATCGAGATGAAACTAAAAAAAACAACAACAAAAGAAACCATTTTCAAAGCATCCATCCACAAGTGCTTAGCTCAGTCCAGTGCTTCAATTATTTCAAAACATAAAAATTTATTGGTCGAGCTCGCAAAACCTAATTGGCAGTACTTAGCACGTGAAGTGTTCGTCATTGATCACTAAAAGTGCATTGAGGCCTAAAAACACATCGTTTTAGTTGCAAGCACTCACCCATAACTCGCCTGATGACGGATGTGTGTGAAATATTGATGGTAAATTAATTAGAAACCAAAACCACAATGAATCTGAAACCATCAAAAAATCTCATTCTCTCAACAGACAACGTCCATAGTCGAGTTCAAAAACGGAGGAAGAAAGAATAACCGCTAATTAGCTAGCGAGCATTGACCAATTATTACGCAGGAATAGGTCTATTAAAATACCAAAAATTAATACTCCATGTACAGCAGGCAGTTGTAAAGCGCCGCATATGCCACAACAATGATCCCAACCGTGGGCAACCACAACAGCAGGCGCCAAAAACTCAAAAACAAAAAAAAAAGTCGGAAAATACATCAACCAGAGGTTCAGGCCGTCCTGAATTCGAAAGGGGGCAGGCATGCTCAATTGTTCGACCACATACGCGAGCGGCGCCCACCGATAAAAATCGGACCATCGAATATAATTGATTGAGAACAGATTACAGGTGGAAATGAGCTTAACTCGTAATATTATTAATTATTCCATTTAATAAAACGGCAGCAGTATGCTATCATCATCATCATCATCATCATCATCACCACCAACACCCGCCGCGTCGTCACCGCCAAATCGATGGAGGGTAGGCGCACAGCGAACAATGTTCGTTCCAAACAAATAAACTGAACGGATTATGGTCGCCAAAAATGTGGAAAAATACACCCACACACACGCGCCCACGCCAGCGCTCAACCTATTAAAGGAGCAAGTACAAAAATGACAGGATAAAGGGATAAATTATTTTATTGAATATTCTTTTTTTTTCGAGAGTAAGATGAGGGTAACTGTTCATCGCTGACAAAAATCGCCTGTTTAGCCGTGAGGCACAATAGTTAATTTTTCCTTTCCGGGCATGGCATGGCCGTGAACAAGTGGACATCTCGTGAAACAATGCTGCTGCAGCAGGAGGCTGCAACGCAGCGCGGAGGGTCAAAGCTGAGCAGAGCCACTACCGATTTTATTTCCATGATTAATTTCGAAAATTGGTGAATGAGCATGGTGGCAAATGCAGGGGAGATACAAAAAGGTGCAAGAAGGCTCCCGATGCTATCGGGAACTGAGCCTTTTTGGAGAATTTTTGAATCCTCGAACAATGGTATTATGTCTGGCATATCTGCCCGTAGGGATGGTAATTAAAATCGGGTGTTGCACCGAACTTTACATTGATGATGAATTTGCGTATCTATCCTATCCATTATCGCCCCATCAGTTAGGGGTTAAGGCTCAAAAACAAAAGCGGATTTGTTTGCAGCTTCGTAAATTATAATGCTCATGGACGGTAGGCTGCAGCTGCTGCCAATGTTGACCATCACCTAATTTGAGTTAGATTAATAAGTGGCTTACGGTGGTGGCTTCAATATTTTTGCGGAAATCCTTGGAACATGCATGTTGCCCCGATGATTCTCTAAAAAAAGCTCCTCATTTCCTGTAAAATATTACGCCACATTTAAATCTATCATCAGAACACCCAGTTGGAGAGTTTCAAATTAACTGGGAGAGAATGCAAGGTTCTTCTGCGAAGCGATTACCAATCAATCCACAAGGCGTACATGCAGCATTAGGTTTTACTTTCATTCAATCCCTTCGCTCCATCGCAAAACCAAAAGGAACTGTTTACACCAACCGCACTGTAGACTTGATAAAGTCCATCGCATTAAGGACTTATGGACATCCTCGTCATCATCATCCTGGGCGGTGGATTCTATTCGAACGAACGTGCAGTAAATGTGTGCATGTGTCTTGACATGAATGAACAACAAACGGCTATCGGGCTCTGGGGGATTTATCCTTTTGGATTTCGATAGTGAACCTGCTTTTCGAAATAAGTACGTTCGGCACACAACTTCTGAGCGAGTTCCGTTTTTGAAAGGATTCACATGACAACCACCCACACCCACCTGATGAGAGAATTTGTTGAAAGAATTTCATTTTGAAAGGCACTCGCCAGTTTAACAAGGAATAATTTATCTTATTTTAATTGCAGCCAAGGTACCACTTCACTGTATTGTGGAATCCGTTCATTCACTGCAGGCATCCCTCACAATCGACACGCGGAATGCCTACAAACGGCGCCCTAATATCGAAACAGATTGCTATGTGATTGTTGAGGCATCCACACTCTGGACAGATATCGTTGGTACGGCACTTCAAAAGCTCGGCTATTCGATAGAAGTCGCAAGCACTGCTAGAGGTATGTACGCTCATGAATTCCTGCATTCGAATGTTCCTAATTAAATTGTTTTATTTTGTAATTTTCATATTTTCAGGCTCACTAATTATTAAAAATTGGAAACCAATTCCGTTGGAGAATATCTCCGACAATCCTGTGGTACAAGTTGGTGATATTTTGGGCGAACTGGCGTCTGTGGTGACGCTGCGAATAGTTATTTTGAGAGCAAAACCATCCACGTTCGGGGAAATCAAAGATAAATTGCTGAAATTGCTAGTGCTTCAGTCGCATGCCGTACTCCGTTCCACCGGGTGTCCTCTGGATGAGGTAAGTAAATAGCTTGCGATATCTAATATTTGTCTTTATCCAAACTTTCTTTGGACAGGGTTCTAGAATTTTTCGATTTCAAATCAGTGCTTGAGTGTAATTTAGTTAAGGGGTTTATAGAGGTCTATTGTGAATTATGTATTTTTGGTCATTGTGAATAGGAGATAAATACGTAAGAGAAGTAAAAATGTCACAGAAAAGTTGAAGAACATTCTTTTTTTTAATTTAACAAAAATTAGTAGTGTCCTTTGTCTGGTGCGCCGTCCTCAACTTCTGTGCTTATGCAAGTAACAAAGTCGGCAGCTCAAGTTTAACTATAAATAGAGCACTGTGATACCTGAACATTGTTTGGCAATGAACTCAATTTGAAATCAAAGAGTCGGGCATGATCTTCAAGCTTTACTTGCATTTTGATTCATTAGCCGTGTTTTTTTCATCGCTATCGATAGTGATGTGAAGTAAGATTCAGAAAAACGATTTGCAGTGGCTTTGATTTTTATCAGTTAAAATATATGAAAAAGAAATTTATTTGTTCGAAATTGATGTCAAAATGTATGAAAAAAAAAATTGGAAGGCGAATTTTTTTTGGCAGCCACTATTCACTGCCGATATTACAGGCAGTTATAGGCAGTAGGTTGTTGTATGTGCTTTACGTGCAAAATCCTACTACACTATTAATGGATTTTTGAAAAAAAAAAAAAAAACACGGCTATTGTTTATAGTTTTTGAAAAACAAAGTAGTGAAGACTACAATATGTTTCCATGAAAGGCAGCATAATTTAAAGACTATTTATCTCCCGGCGGCGACTATACTACCGACCTCAGAATTATCAGGGAAAGATTCACTTCATGGGTGACCATCCGTTTCCAGAGCTTGTACCTTGTACCTGACTTCTCCAATGAAAAACTATTCGCATTACCGGAAACGCTTCGAGTTCAGTATTCAATCACCAATTGAGTTCAACCTTCTGGACAGTTCCAGCATCCGGTTCGACCAGTGTTCGGATTTCAGAAACCGCATTTCAAATTAGATAGAAAGAAAAAGCGAAGTAAAACCTTTATTTTCGGAGTAGATTATAAGATTTAATCAAACTTTTAAGTTAAGCTTACGATTGTTGTGTGTAGTGTTGTGTCGGCCTGCTATTTATCTGGGTCCTACTGTTTTCTCATTTGCCCACAAAAAATAAGTCATAGAAAATAGGCGGGCGGAAAAGTACATAATTAACATAACAAAATTTGATCACTGTTATAAGTGCAAGGGAGATAACCCTAACTCCTACTTTCAGCTGACAATGTTTTTCGAAGTAGATTTAGAACAAAAAGGAGTGGTGAAGTATATTTAAAAAAATTGCTAAGAGCGAAGCGAATCTACTCCTTTTGGAGTATAGGCTGAGCACTGGTTTTTCAACTCATCATGGATTTGAATCATTAATAAACTCCATGTTATGTTAGAATAATCTATTACTTTTCGTGATCCTCGCAAGGGTACCAACTACTGTGGTCAGGCTAATACCGCTGGCCAGTTCTGGGAGCTCCTGATCACCCGTGGGCCAGAAGCCTTAGCTACCGAATGATTGTATAGTCAAATGAGATAAGTGCGTTTCCGAGCTTTTGTGACGTCCAAAGAATTGGTGTAGGGACAGTATGTAGGCTTGGGATTACTACATTGACTCTAATTCATGTAAGTTAGAGAACCTAGTATTATCACTACTGAATGGTGAATGGCCACCAACATTAATGCGGCAAAATGATCATACAGTGAAAGGTCCCATATGAGAGCGTCCGTCGCGATGGTCACAGAACGTTTGGCCGGCTAAGAGAGTTGCAAAAATCATTCCGAAAACAATTATTTCACATGCAGTCCAAGAAATTTGCAAGCAAACTAAAATTAACATAAAGACCGAAGAAGCAAAATACAACAACGAAATACAGCTCCAGAATTACAATTCGTTATCCATTTGAGTAGAGATTGATGGACACTTGCACCACAAACACACTGTGCGCATTTGTCATTATCGATCGCATATCGTGCTTTTTGCATGAAAGTTTTTCTCAACAAAATATGTTGTCCTCCTGAGAATTCAATTTGCAAAATAGCGGCAGATGTCCCTGTGGGCGTCCGCGTTAAAGAGTGTCCGCTAAAGGGAACATAAAATGTTTGGAACTAAAACTGTACACTCAAGGGGACTGTCCGCCTAAGAGAGCTGTCCGTAATTGACCTATCGTCATTGGACTTCAGCACCCCCTGGTGGCATTTTTATTGCCTCATTTCCGAACCCAAATTCGTACAGCTCTTTCGCGCGAGCAATTTGTATGGGAATTTAAAATTCAGTGCAGATGTATATTTGGTAAAACTAATATAAAATAATTGATTTTGAATAAAACTAATGGCGGAATACCGGGAAAAAAGTGTGCCAGTTTTGCTATTAGTGTTTGTCAAGTGCTTGGAAGTGATATTTTACTTGGAATCGCATAATGAAAAATGTAAGCAAACCACTTATGTGCGAGTAACCATTCATTGTGCATTTTAACATAACTTGAATAGTGGATAATATTAAGTATTGTTTTACTGTATATTCATTGTTTTATAATAGAACAATGTCTGAAGTAGTAAAATACAGCTGAAATTCGCACATTACATACATATTACGTCCTAATAATATAGCAACAATTCTAAGGCGTAATGTACGTGAAGAGTTCATAGAAATTGGTTTCCGTTTAACTTAATTATAAGATATAAACAATTTCTTATAATTAATTCAAGCAATAAACGGAACCAACATAATGTATTATTCTTTCATTTTGCACATAACAAATGTGCTAATATAATAATAATATGGGTGGCGCTACAGCCCGCAGAGGGCCAAGGCCTAGCTTCTCAGCAACCACTCGTGTTGTGCGTGCTATTGTTCTCTCACGAGTGGAAGGGACCTACAGTTTAATGCCGATCGGCGTAGTTGAGAAGCTTTTTCTAGACAGGAAATACTCTTTGAGCATTTTCAGTGACTCGAAAGAGGTGGAGCCGTGAAATATGAAAGGAGTTAAATTCGGGTACCGAACCTGGCACCCTCTACGTCGTGCCAGAGTCGACGCACTAATCCACTACGCCACGGCGACCACAAACAAATGTGCTATATTGGAGGATATCTACATACAAACATACATATGTATGAATGAGTGAAAGCAGATTACACTGCACTGAATATGTTTAAATTAATTTGTTTAACAAACTATGACGAAATAACACTTAACATTGTTCACGATTCAGTGTTTATTGTGTTGAAGAATGATAAAACAACAACAATTTGATATCAAACTGGTGCTTTGTTCACACTTTTCAAAGCAGCATTGCTCAAAAACTATCACAAATAGACACTTGACAACAGCTTAAGTCAAAACGTCTGCATTTTAACTCGGCATTAAAACATTTATTAGAATAAAATATAATTATTTAATATTTTTTTCTAATTTTTTAATATCCCACTACATTTCGCCATCTGTACGTAAATTCCTATCCCAGTTCTGACAGCTCAGAATCCATCACGTATACATGGTACCGAAATTATCCGCAAAGTAAGAGTGCGATCTCAATAAGAGCAACTAGGTCACTAGGTAAACTTGGTATTATTTTTTTCCTAAAAATTGCATTCAAATATTGGATTAACAAATGATGCGAAATACATGTGCATCAACTGCGGATATTGGCTGAATGGGGCTTCCCCGCTTTGATCTTGAAACTTCGCCCTAGCTTGCAGGTTGTTGACACTTGTCGGCATTCTTGAAACAAGGCCAATCGCGATAGGGTTCCTGCTTATGTATGCTTGTTGAATTCTTGTGGACTCGTTAGAACGTCAGTGATTAACTTTTTAACTCTGACAACATGATCTGCGGCAACGAGGTTTTATGTTTCTTTGCAGGTGGTGAAGGAATTCTAAAGAAATGGATTCAAATTTAAGGATAATTCTTTCATCTCTATCATCGTTTGCTTCTAGCCACTTCCATTTAAGATTCTTTGCTGAAGATGGACCAGTAAAGAGATTAGTCCCCTTTTAATGTTCACTGCTACTAGTTGAGTCACAGCAGACTCTGTAAACTGTACGTCTGAGCACCACCTGAGACTACCATGTTTGGGATCTCTTCTTGAAAACTGATACCCAAATTGCCCATTGGTCCTTGTACAGATTCAGACGTGTGTTCATAACTTGAGTGTACTAAGCTTTCACGTCTCCTATATTCCGCTCAAGGTTGAACCCTTTTAAAAACACACACACACGCGCAACTAACTCCTCGCGATTTACTCATTCTGCAAACACCGCGTGATAGAGAAATACAAAGCTCCTTCACTAAATCCATGAGAAAGGATACAAATTGAGCACCTTGAATTCGTGCCAGAACCCTCACCTCTCCCTCACGCCATACTCACCTATGCCATGCGATTAATTCGCTCATCGCATCAAACATTTAAGCGAATAATTGGTACTCCTTAAGGATTCTTTGTTTACTCAGAGAAATATGTTCAAATCAACGCACACACACACATGCACTGAAACACATCTGTACTCCTTATGAGATTATGAACGCACAATGCTTTGAAATTGAACACACCCCACTCTTCCTTGAGACACAAAGTACAGAAGTATTATTTGAGTAATAATCCGCTCCCGTAAACCCCCATTTTTTTCCAGTAAAATGCAAATGATTCGCACATACTTCTGCTTCAGGTGGAAAACTACAAGCGTTCGCTTGGAAGTGTGCCTCTATAAACGTCTCGTACAGTAAATCAAATCATTCGCACCCAATCTCAAAACACCTCGCTGGGGTATGGTGGCAAGATAGATGTCTCAAACGGGCGACATACCAAAGCACGGCCGGCATGGCATGGCACCCCTTTCACAATATATCGCATTAGAAAAGAAACAAACCAGCCGGTGTGTGCGTGTGTGGATGTGTGTCTTACATATGTGGCACTGAACCTAGCCGAACCGCTCATCCTGATCCGATTAAGAATAGAGGAAAACACAAATACCTACCGACTCGATGTTATTTTGTATAGCGCCACAAAGAGGTTTGCCTGTCATCTGCGTCTGTGTCTCTTCTTCGAATCGAGAATTCGGTGGATGTGTGGTGTACTGTGTGTGATGGATCTAAAGGTAGTTTTAACATTTTTGAATGTCTGCCTTGCGTGTGCGTGTCTACCCATACTTACCTGTGATAATGTTGAGCAGACGCAATATTTTGATCCTTCTCTGCAAGGATTACCATACCAACTGTGCCTTCCACTTGGGTGACATTATTAGACAGATTTCGCGACAGCACTAAAAATCACTGTTAGTTGGTTCACTGATCAGATTGGTAAGACAGAGCCGCAGCGCCGCCCTTTGAGATGGGGTGGTGCTTTCATAAAAAATGTATGCTATTTTGAAAATCCTTTTATGGTCTTAGAAAATCGACGTTGAATGTGCTTCGAGTGAAGACTAATATAACTTAAGCCGAATTATTATTTTAATAAGATGCGTCACATTACCTCAAACTTTTGGGTGAGGTGAGCAAAAACATTTAAACGGGCTAAGTGGAAATCCTTCTTTTGGAAGAGGATTGAATTCTCTGGGCCGACGAGCGGATATTGTTAGTTTTGTCATGGGGAATGGAATAGTGTGTAGCGAGAAGAACAAAGCCCGATGCTGTACGTGTAGTAATTGGCTTAAGAAATGTCTAAGCCGCTGCACTTTGTCGAGTTTACCGAGGGTTTTCGAGGCGTGGGTGTGAGCCGCTATGTCCTTTGATGGGAATTAAGGGGAGTCCTTTGATATCGAGAAATTAATAATTCACATTAAAGATGATTTAAATGCACTAGAACACCTTAATCAACGGCTAACCCTTTTGCAACGTTAAAGCACATTCATATTAAACGACTCAACTAACTTTCAACATTTTTGTTCTCCCTCCAGGTTACCCTATCACAAATCTGCCGAAGCTCCTATCAAAGTGCATTCGGTTTCACGGGCGAAATTTCAGATGATTTACGCCGCAAATTTGATCAGTGGTGGAGCAATCAACTTTCACCGCAATCCCCGATTGCACCGAAAATCCTCCCCTTTATGGCAGCGGCAGCGGCAGCAGGTGCTCCACAGCCGAGTGACATGGAATTCGGTACCGTTGGTCAAGTAGCCGCAGCAGCCGCAGCCGCTGCAGCTGCACACGGTTTGCACAGCAGTCGTGAGACACTCCTCGATAATCATCATCCACCACCACCGCCACCGCATCATCACCACCATCCAAACATGATGGTTCATCCTGCGATGCATTCGATGCATCATCACGCATCGTATCCAACCAATCAGAAGACTCGAATGCGAACGAGTTTTGATCCAGAAATGGAGTTGCCAAAATTGCAAAAATGGTTTCAAGAGAATCCCCACCCGTCAAGGCAGCAAATTCAAACCTATGTGATGCAACTGAATTCGCTGGAATCACGACGTGGCCGGAAGCCCTTGGATGTGAATAATGTCGTCTACTGGTTCAAGAACGCACGTGCTGCACAAAAGCGTGCCGAAATGCGTGGCGGTCAGATGCCCGGTGCGGGTCTTGGCACGTCTGGAGGTCCTGCGGGCGCTGGTCACTCGGCAAATGGCTACCTGAGCCACCATGCACAGCAGTTGATATCCCATGATTACTTGAAGAGTCCCATGAGCCTGAAGTCTGAAGACATTGACACAATGTCGCAGCACTCTGACGACATCGATGACGATCAGAGTCGGCCGATGTCACCGCAGTTGCCACTCTCGTTGACAATGCACGAGCGCAACCGATCGCCTGAAGACGGGACCTCGTCGACTGGCAAGGACGATGCGACCAGCAATCACAACGGCAACGTGGTTGAGCGAAACCACAACTCAGCTGGAGGCGGTAGTATCGACGAGTTGCCTAACGGTGAGGTTGGCAGTTTAGGCGCAGATCGTCATTCCGACACAGAGACCCAGTCTCAGAACGGCGAAGCAAAGGACAACAACAACACCAGTTGTAACAATAACAACAACAACAACAGTCTAAGCAATCGAAGTGTGGACGAACGCTGCGAATCGCCAAAAAACTCACCAAAATCTGAAGACCTCGATATGGACGATGACAATGACACCAGTCAAATGGATGACTTCAGAACCCCGTCACCGGATCCCCGCAAGGACATCTCCTTCCCCATGGTGCCCAACTCAATGTTCTCCCAATCGTTCATGTACATGCACTACATGCCGGGCTTTGGCCAACCAGGACATCCACACCACGCGGCCGGCGGACTGCCGCCAGTGCCGATGGGCGCGGGCAGTCTAAACTTGTCAAATCTGTCAAGCGAGGAGCGCCGCAAGAGGAATCGGACTTTCATCGATCCGGTCACAGAAGTGCCAAAACTAGAGCAGTGGTTTTCAATGAACACACATCCGTCGCATAACTTGATACTGAAGTACACAGAGGATTTGAATACTATGCCTTATAGGTGAGTGATTCGATGATTCTAATTTTTGCCTAAGCACTTTGCTTGCTTGTTGGTCTCAAGAACTTATATGACTTTATTTTCTTGTACTTTCAGACAGAAGTTTCCCCGCCTCGAAAGCAAAAATGTTCAGTTCTGGTTCAAGAACCGGCGCGCCAAGTGCAAACGCTTGAAAATGTCGCTTTACGACACATCCCAGTGCTCCCAACTCAGCGGTTTGAATTCCTTCGTTCACAAATACGAGGAGCGCGATTGAAATACGGCAGCGTCGGGTGATTATCCTGTCGCAACCCACCACGGTTTGTCATTCTATCCTAGTGCCGGTCAGTAATCCAGTGAGAGACACAACAAATGACTGAGTCAGGAGAATGGAATGTGTACCACACTACACCACAAACAACGCACTTGAATTCTTTTCGCAATTATTATCGAGTAGTCAAATTTTTTTATATAAGATTTTTCATCTAATACTAAATAATTCCAAAATCCAGTTAAATAGTATGTAACTTTAAGATTATTTTATTCAACAACATTATGTTTCTTCATTTTCGTTTCCTTATAAATACTGTTAAAAAACCAAAGATATCATGATATAGTTTTTAGATTAATAGAAAAGATTTAAGAGGATTTCTGAAGAAGAAAAAAATTCAAACAATAATTTAACTATAAGCAAACGAATATTTATAGAGCTCAACATAAAGAAAGAAAAAGAAAAAAACAAAAAACAAACAGAGATGACAAATATTTTATAATAAATTTAAGGACTACAATATGATTTTGTTTTCCCGCAGAATTTTGACAAGATTAACAAAACACATCAGACGATAACGAATTAATTAATAATCTTCTAGTGCGTACATAAATAAAATATTTTACTAAACAAACACTCATCATTTCTATCTCTCTTCATAGCTACATACTATATATATATAGTGTATCTCCAATGAATTAGTTTATTTTTCACTCTGTAATTTTTAAGATCGTTTAAATGAAATTTTAACGTTATGCATATATTTCTTGAGCAATATCAATTAAAATCTAAGAAAGAAAAAAGGAAAAACGAAAAATGAAAAATGAAAATTTTTGTAAAATGTAAATAGTTGAGTATTAATTTTTCTTATTTATTGAGTGCATCCTCTTTTGAAGCAAATCAGGAAGACAATGTGTACCAAATGGGCTTTGTTTTGTTTATTTGATTTGTTACGGTGTTGCAACCATGCAGCGTATTTGCGAAATTGTTGAGTTAATTATTACCATGAGTTATCTTTTTTTTTTTTGGTATTTAATACCGTGAAGTACCACAATAGCACTAAATAGCATTTTAAATCAGCATTAATGATAGTATTACTCTTAAATTATTAAAATTATTAAAGAACAGAAACTGTAGGAACGTTTTCAAAAAGTATTATTCCATTGTAAATTAATTACATGAAACTAAAAAAAAAAATAAAACCATTTTAAATGTCAAAATATGGATCTGGTGTTTGATTTTTTATCAAATTTTATTAGCTATAAACAACTGACTGAATAGGATACAGCGTAAGTAGTTTTCTAAGCTTCGTGTCTGGTTTTCTGCAGACCAGAGTGCAAGTGAAGAAAAAATTAGTGACGCATTGCATCGTTGGTAAACGTGCGTTACTTAACTTACTGCTAACACAGTCTAACAGATACAGCGTAAGTAGTTTTCTAAGCTTCGTGTCTGGTTTTCTGCAGACCAGAGTGCAACTGAAGAAAAAATTAGTGACGCATTGCATCGTTGGTAAACGTGCGTTACTTAACTTATTACTAACACAGTCTAACGGCTGAGAGATAATTAACTCATTTAAATGGGAAATTCTAGTTGATTCGCATTCAACTCCTTCGATATGAGGCCGAGTTCATATACGTCACACTGCGATAGTCCTGCAAGATTTGCATTCATAAATGTACATAAATAAAATGCATGGACTATGCATGACAGCAGTCGGCACCTACGTTTATAAAAGCAAGCAATGTGATAGTAAAACTGCGATCAACATGTCAGTTATTTCTGTTTTGTTGCCGCACTGCAGAGAACCCGAAAAGTGGACTTTGTCATGCAAAAATGGTTCCTAAGATCATCGTATGGAAATTCTATCATTACTTTAATAATGAAATTTCTGTTCTATGGAACATGTCTTGACATCCAATTCTTTTTATTCAAAAGTATGGCTCTTATCCTTCGTATTTTACTACTTTTTTCTTTCTTCATATTTTTAAAGTTAGTCTATTGATTATATCAAACATTAAAGCTGGTATTATACTCTCTTTAAGACAGTTTGCGTAATATTATGTTTAGCAATACAAAATTCAATCAAACAATTTTCGATCATCTATCTTGTATTTATGAACACCTTTTGACAATGCTGACCTACTGCAAACTTGCATCAGTACTTACATTCATAAATGTATTGAGGAAATATTTTGTGAATTGAAGGGGCAACAATATTTCATTTGTGAACCAAACCGAATTTGCAAATTTATCGAAATTAGGTGATATTTATAAAAATACATAAAAACATAAATAACTGAATATGCAGGCAAACAGGGCATTCCATGTATCAACAATGTCAAATGTTGGATGCTTTCATATTTATTTGATGCTGTCGAATGTCGCACATCATCAGACCTACGACCCATGGCGGGTCTGAGGGTGAGTAATATATAGTCGCATTTCGTTCTCGATGGCTGGGTCTTTTTACCGCAGAATCGGCATTTGTCTCCTTCTCAAACAAGTATGCTCGGATTCGATGACTCTCTTAGACAGATCATTGGTGAACATGCGCTCGATATAGACAGTCCAGTATAGTCGACGGATTTTTGGCTTTCGGACTAAATCCACATATTCGCACAGCTCGTACAGTTCTCCTCCGATCACATTCCTTGACAATATAACCCTCGTAGAATTTTTTCCTCCAAATACTCCATGAACCAGTTTGGCTGTTTTGTCTACCGTCCGTTCGTTACTCGTCGAATAGTTCAGTTGGGTGAGTCAATGTGAGCCAAGGTCTGCGTGGGAGTCAGAAATGGAGGCACTTGCCACCATTGCCCACGAGGAAGCAGCCAAGAATAGTCTCATTTGCAACCTATTCACGCATCCACAGCTTTCGGCTCCATACATCAGGACTGTAAAGCAGACGCCCTCCTCCTTTCACGATTTCAAATTTTGACGATATTCAATCTGCTGGTAAATAAACATGAATTATTTTTTAAGGCTTGTAACTCCGCATACATTTATTTGAAGATTCAAAAAAGAGAAGAAAAAATTGTTTTTTGTGATCAAACAAAAGCCTTCCTTTTCGGCGGCGCATGTGATTTCCGCTCGCTGGAATCTGAAACTAAAAATTCCAACGGGATTAGAAAGAGTACATATTTGGCTCTGCTGTGAACTAGGATTAGCAATTTCGCACAAAAAATAACAAAATGGCGGACCTTTGATTATTTTTTTTAAATCGCCCTTTTTTCAGACACAAATCAAGTTAAAAAGTAAAGAAGATCTTCATCGATTTAATTTATCCTAGTTCATACCAAAGCTATATATGTATGGAATAATATTTTTGGATTTATAGTTTTTGAGTAACCTCATGCGCCAGTCGTAAAAACACTGTTTCGAGAAAAACGCCTTTAAAGTTTTGAGAAGCAAATTCTTGGGTATAAAACCTACGTTCAATCATAATTCGCCCCTATCTTCAAGAGTTTTTGAAATTTTAAGGGAACATTCGAGTTTATGAAACCTTATATGGAGGGCGGGGGGTGTTCCCCTAAAAGGAAGGTTATGCAGAGCATCATTTTTGTCCTTCGAGTCAGCAGTTTTGAGGCCAGTTATGCCGACAAACCGAATTGGCACCGTTCGCCACGAGCGATTCTACGTCAGGTTTACCCGGAATAGGGAAACTCCTTTCGTACCTCAAAATTGTAAATTTTGATCGTAATGTTTTCGGCTAGGTGTTGTGGGACGAAACAGTCATGACTTGCTTTATTACCGTACTCTCTTTAATTGCGAGTAGATTACCATTAATAAGTGCGGCTGGTTTATCAGATGCATAAGAATCGGTGCTCTAATTTTTAATATAAACTCAACAGCTATTGTAGTTGTAGTTCTTATGGTATTTTAGAATAAATTGCTTTAGAAGATCTATTACTTATCAGCGAATGGAGCTTTAATAATAGATGTAATGGGATGAATGTGGGCGTCTTGTAGTATTCCATGAGACGTTATCTTTGTTTAAAAACCTTAGGTTGCATAGATGGTCTCTTACTACCAAATGACTTCCTATCAACAATATAGTTTAAACATCTTTAGCAATAAAAAAAAAACTTGTTCCTAGTGGTATGTTAAGCCAGGGTAGGTATGTCTGGCGGTTCGATGAGATCCTGTGTGCCGTTTTAATGCCACAGCTCTGTTACGTATAATTAAGTAAGGTGTTCTTTAAGTTCCTTCAAGAGTTCATCAAGTGAGTTGCGAAGGGGCTTACCAAGCGCTCGCTGTCTGGCTCTAGCAAGAGCTAGGGCGGTGCACAGGAAATTGACTGCTTGTAGTGGGATTTGCACCTCATCTGCAAATGAGCCCTGAAGGGGAGAATCCTGCCTAGCCAGTTCATTGGCCCTCTTATTTTCTGAGATGTTACTGTGACCCGGAACCCAGATAAGGGATATGAGGTGGCCTTCAAACGACGCTATCTCAGCTAGACAATGTACGAATGTCCTGTACTCATTTTGCATGTGAAGTGACGGAGCAACAGATTTGATGGCAATACATACGTATGTCAACCTTTTGTCTTGACAAGTTATTTGGGTGTATTTTGACTTGACGAAATTCGTCGCGGATTGGAAATACATTCATAGTCCTTTCATTGTCCTTCAATGTTTTTGGTTATGGTGACCAAGATTCATTACCATTCCTTGGAATAATCGAAGACTTGAAATAGAATTGAAAACTCAATCTTTATGAAAGAATGTCCTGTACACTTTACATAGATTCACCGTTTTCGAAAAAAAATGTATACCAAACCCCAAAACAATCCTGTGGATGTACGCAGCAATTGTCAGACCCATCTTGACATTTAGCAGCTTTGTCTGCTGGAAGGCTGCCTGAAATCTACCAACCTAGAGGTATTAAACAGAATCCTGAGACGTTCATGGCTGGTTGTCATAGGACCACTTAGGACTGCTCCAACGGCAGGCTTGGAGGTGATACAAAGCCTTTTACTTTTTGACCTCTACTTCCAGATCGCTGCAACAAAGAGCGAAGTTAAGAATGAATCATTCCTACGGCTGGTTGCCTAGCTCCACTGACCACGCATGTATACTAGAAAGGCTACGAATTAAACATGTCGAATGACTATACAACTCTGATCCTTGATTTCGAAATAACCTTCGGGTGTTATTTTACAATCAGGGATGAGAGGACGTTTATGTTTCGACGTATACGAAATGTTGAGGGCATTTTCCCGGAACATACACCGCTCCATCAGAATTTCTGATTTTAGTGGTGTTTTCCGAGAGGAAGTCCTGGCAGCCAAAAGCCGGGCAGAATTATATCAATGTTGGATACTACCTTTCCAATTGACAGCCAAATGGCCGCTAAAGTAATTTCGCAACAGACAATAAGTCCAAGCTAATCGCATACTGCCGAGAAAAACGTATGGTTCTCAGCAAGCAGAACTTCATTATTCTATGCTGGGTCCAAGGCTATAAGGACATAGACGGAAAGGGGGCCCAAACTTACCCACCCCAGGGTATGCTATTGCTCAAACCACCTCCTTCACATTTCAAGGAAAAAGTGGATGACAAAATCATACAGATAGCAGTCAAAGCATGGAACTCTGGAACTACCTGCCAGACCACTCGAATGCTTTGGTTGAAGTTAAATAGCCAGAACCGACAGACTCCTTCAGAGCGAGAAATATTTGCTAGTTGGAGCAAGATTCGATGGATTACTTTATTTGGGTTTATTTATCCCCTGGCAATTAACTCGCTGTCTAAGAGTATGCAACGAAATATTCACGTCAGTTGCATGTACATACATTTTGGCGGCTATGATTTAAAAAGTTTGCACAACCAACCTTGGTGTTTTATGCCACTTTAATTCTCTCGCCCTGGTCCTATCTGATTAACTCCTTACAGGCAAAGTGAAATTAATACTAAGCTACAGTGAGAAATGTTCCCTTGAGGCATAATAAATAAGATCAAAATTATTACCTCACTATCCAAGTACTAAATCTCTTGCCAATTCAGACTGTTGCTTGCGTTCACTTGCGGGGAGTGGATATCTTCGCATCATCATTCATCTGATTACCACGCAAATCTTCTAAAGAAGTCCACGAATATGAAGCCAAAGAAAAACCAACTGGATATACGCTGCTGGTCCAAGTTTAAAGAAAATGAGAAAAAAAACGCAACTGATTCCTTAAGGCTTATATGTTCAGAGGGTAATTCTCAAAATACCCAAAGACAACCCCCACGATGTTGTACGCGAACGCTACACAAGAACATAGAGCACCTTACTGCCACCAAAATAATTTCATTTCTCATTCTTGGAACATTTATTTGGCGGCCTTATCAGTTGAATATGAATATTTCCGTTTTTATGATCATTTATGGTGGCACATGAATCACCGTGCACTTCCCAGTCTCCCCAAGTCAGCTTCGCTGTAACGTCTCCCCCGAAGGAGTTCAAAAACCAGTCATAAGGAATCACGGTCATGCATTATTGTGTCCTTTCTTCCTTTGAGTAAAAAAAAAAAACAAAAACACACACAACTTCATAAGTGAACACCATTATTGCTACCCGTATGTGTACCGTTATTTATGCCGCGAAATGAGTTAGTGCGAGACATAATTTCGTTGATATTTGCATTATTATCTTTCATATGCGTTCAGTAAAATTAAAAAAGTTTCACGGAAATAGAAATTTTCTTTACTGGTCTTGTAAGCTGGAAGAGAGATACGTAAGGACTCGTCCTTTGGCAAGGGAAAATTGTTGTTTTCCTATATGGATTTATATTCGTGGCAGCCTACAGTGTGGCAGCCTACAGTAATTTGATTAACAGCTCAGCTTGATTGGGGTTAAAGTTAAACTGTGTATGTTTATAAGTACATTTAAAATTAATTGAAAGTTTTTAGACAAGATCATGAAATTGATCGACGACTGATCGGTCTGAAAGCGCCAAAATTCCAAAATGATCGCTTTCAGGTTTATAAGCCTAGTATATATACTAATAGAGGGATAGATCGATATATACACATTTTACTTAATGTCCCTTTTTATTTCAAAGAAAGTCCTTAATGGAAATATTACATTCCGCGCTTTACAGTCCACCACCGATACACCTAAGCTCCACCTTCTACTTGACCAGTTCAGATTCTCAAAGAAATACTTGACAATTGACTAAGACTTGAGATGAAATTGAATTTATTTACATTGGATATTAAAACCTATATATACCCAATTTTATATGTCGCTAGAATTCGAATTGTATATGTTATGAACACTTAAAATAAGTTTGATTCGAGATGTTCGTTAATTCTTAGACCGATTGAAAACTTTTAACACGGTCTCTGTAGAGTGAGAAAAAACAACTTGGGGGGTTTTTTCTTTCTTCCAACTATATTATGTCTGCAGCTTTTCAAAATGCAAAGTTAAATAGTCGAGATTTAAAGAATAACCAATGATTAAGCTCAAGAGGAAGAAAAGGCTCGCGCTGGTGCTTTCCATGTGTGGCACGATGATTTGAAGACAGACTTAGTGAGCTGAACTCAAAAACTTATCTATCTTACCTTATGAACAAACTAAAAAAAAACTAATTCTGTGAATTTAAGGAAATTGCCTCTGGATCCCGCAGGGGAGTGCCCTTGGTCCTAAAACCTGAAAACTAGCTGTCGATGAAGTTCGGATGAAAGTCCTGTTCTTAAAGTTGCTTCTGAAATGCGCTCCAACGCATCGGATTCTGTTAATACACACACGAACACATCACCAAAAGTGTTTTTAAGTCCTAGATATGTCTAATAGGGCAGATATGGCAGTTGGAGGATTACCTGACAAAACGCTTGCTTGCTGGAACAAGTGAAACAAATCAATCAAGCCTATCGTCGACAAAATATGATCAGGAGTTAGTGTCTGTGGACATATTCTTGTCACTTTTGTTTCAATTTCCATATTCCTTAGTTTTCACCAATTTTTTTTTATAATTTGAAGATTTTATAATAAATGTTCATATATGAAAGGATTGATTTATGATTCATCTTCATCGGGACAAAGTGGATAATTGTCGCTAAAGTGACAGACTGGAGGAATATAAGGAGTATACCTCCTTCGGTATGCTTTTATGTACATGTACATTTTTCTGGGAGATAAAGAATATGTTCGAACGAAAATAGTATATCCATAGCGGTCTCATTTTCGCCTGAAGGCCTCTAAAATATTCAAACAATCAAATATCAAGTATATTGGAACTAGTGATGGGTATAATCGAATGATCTTATGAATCGATATATTTTAATAATCGAATAAACGAATGAAGTACAACATGTTGATTCTCAGAATTATTCACGTGATTACTAACAACTAACCCACACGAATGATTTTAATAATCGAGATGTCCTCGAGATATTTTATTCATCGATTATCATTCGAATGCCAACCAATTGAAACACATGCTCCTCCGTCTCAAGACTGTTTTGACACTCCCAAAAAGGCCCCAAGGACATTCTCCCGGTTCGATCCCCATGGAGTTCTGACACGAAACTTATCATCGAAATCAAGTTTTTGGTATGATGTGAATTACTTTGTGCTACAAGGGATTGTGAAAGAGTTTGTATGTCTTGACCCAACAGAGTTGCTATCAGTTCAACTTAAAACACTACTTAGAAGACTGTACTTAGATATCTTTACTCCAGACAGTAGCACCACATAATATGTTTGCTATGTAAAACTGTGTCAATGACTAAATTCTTAAACGGATGAAAGGAGTATTCTGACCCCTCCTGAGACTTTATTCTGTTTATAAAAATAACAAATATATGTAATATCAACTTGTTTCAATAATTTGAAAATAATATTGTTTAATTTATCAGTTGCGTCTGTAAATTAGTTCAAATCACGACATGGTCAACTGCTAACAACAAGACCCCTTGCTGTACACGTATTCAGCATTGGAAATTAAATACAGTAAAATCTCGATAATGTGAACTAATTGCTGCTATTGCAAAAAAGGTTATGGTACCTCGAAGTCCGTTCATATTTAGGCATGCATGCCAAATGTCAGTGCGATACTGTCTTCAGTTTTGTTCTGACATATAACATGGACAGTTCACATTTTAGAATTATAAAAAAATATAATTATATTCACATTAGCGAATAGAAAACATTTTTTTTTTTTTTTTTGAATAACATGTTGAAAACTGCACATAATTTTTAGGTTACGATAAACGAATATAGGTTAATCCGTACTTATACAGATACAAAACTGCTTGACTTGTATAAAACAGTCACATTAAATCTGAGGATATTTTCTTTTTTTAGTTTTAATTTGTGTATTCCAGTCCCTATCTGAGGATATTTTCTTTTTTTAGTTTTAATTTGTGTATTCCAGTCCCATTAGTTAATCCCAAGAAAGTCACGCGTTCCTTGTTAGTTTTTCTGTCTGGTGTAGTTTTCTCATTGTCATTATAAATCTGTTCTGGAGCAAGCAAATTTTCCCTGATGCGACCTAGGCATGACATCCATCCCGAAAAGGCTTCACAGCTTCACGATTTGCATACAATTCTCCGCGCATATTTTATTTATTCGCACTCCTCGAAACATTTGAAGACACCCGCCCCACCACTATCATTAAAATTAGAAGATTCTGTTGAAATGGTTTGGTTCATTTCTGAGTAAGCCAGCCGAAATTGACACATTTTTTATCGTTTTTTTTTCAAAAGGGGCAGTTTTCATTTGAGGCATCTCTAAGGTTCTTAAGGTTTTTCTCTTCCCCATTCGAGACACTGTTTTTTTCAAAACTCAAATATTTTGTTTTTGGCTTGAATTGTAGATTTTCTAACCCCATACTCGATTGTTGATTTTCCTTCGAAGGATACAGCCTTGTAGTTTCACGGAAGAGATACACTAACACCACAGAGTACAAGGAATCAAAGGACGACACAAAATTAAACCTTAACAATAAAAAAAAAATACCAGAAATGAAGGTGTGCTCGTGTAACTCACATTGGGTCTGCTCTGGGAAGACGCCGTATTCACCTTCTTGCTGTCGCTTCTTTTTTTTTTAAATATATTCAGTGTAATTTCGATTATTGCAACTTATGAAAACGTGACCTGTTGCAATAATCGAACATATTTCTTAAACACTCTAAAACAAACTCACGCAATCGAAAATTTAATTTATAAGCAAAATATAAAATAAAAAAAATATACAATTTCATTTACATAATATGTAAACTCGGCAGGTTCTTTGCAGAAGATCGCTTGTCAGCAGCAGAGGTAATGGATGATAGAGATATCCAACTTCGGCCATTTTTTCCCCTAGCCCACAACGAAGATGTAGTGGTAATCTCTTGTATTTCACTTATACATTTACAACGCTCATCAATTTACCACAATATGGCGGCCGATTCGTGAATTTTGTGGGAAAAAGCGGCAGATTCATGAATTTAGTGGGAATCCATGTACTTTCCATGTAACGTACATGGGTATTTTGTTCGGAGGGTGTTCAAAAGTTGACTAGTATTTTTAAGGGAATTTTCTTACATTGTTATATGGACTTTTGTGAATAACAATGTATTGCAATGTCCATTTAACTGGAACTATTTGACCTTAAATTAATTCTTAAGTATATATATAGCCTATTCATAAACCATACCTGAAAAATTAACTCAAAAAATGAAGCCCGCTTTATATACACTTAAATCATGAATTCTGAAAAACTCATGAATTCAATTTAAACAATTTGATAAGAACAATGGCAAAATATTGCAACTATTCCTAATGCATAAAAATGGTTGTCAAAACTTCCTATTTGTGATACACGATTTAATAGTATTTTTATTATTGGTTAACTGAACGTGTGAATGTATTATTAATTTTTATTCATATGCAAAAATTCACAATATGTTGTGCATTCATTAATTATGTCCTGGTATCTCAGATTGTAATTTGCTCAAAGTTTTAATGAATCGACTTCATGAACATAAACATTGTTCGTTCGTTTACCCCTCTATACTGTGTTGAAAATTGAACACCAAAATTTGAAAAAACGTTCAAATAACGAGCGAATTTTTAAATGAGAACTTTAATTCACCCCAATACTAAGGTGGGGAAGGGTATCAGCTGTTCCACAGCTGTTTTCAAGAGCTCACACGTATTCACAGACAGGGGACAAAAAGCGTATAAAAAACGCTGTCAGATGAAATCAAGGGGCAATTGAGGTAGAAGTTGGATATCTCTATTATAGGTTATCTCTGGTCAGCAGCCTTATCCCGCATATTTTGCGGTTGCATACGTTTTTTCAATTGTTAGTTCATTTTGTTCTGCCCACTACAAGTACATTTTATTACGGCTTCTAATTTCACTTTGGGCTGTACATCAATAGCTTCTATCATCAGAAACTTCTTCTTCTCGGGCTTCTAGGTTTTGTTAGATTTTCAGAGATCTATTCAGAGATGTCATCGTTGCCCATATCTTAATATCAGATCTTTCTGGCAAAATTTTATCCTGAATTAAAAGCAAAGGAACACAGTCTTCTTACGCCCAATGATCAGGAGTCGCTATTAAGTCTCACCATGAAAAAAAGGCGCGACGAGTAGTATTTCGTGAATAACCGTCAAAAAATCACTTAAATTCGTCGATAGACAAGGAGACAATCAACTGTGAAGTTGTCCATCTCTATAATACTTGATTTCTGCACGGAACTATGTCTAGACGATTGTGATGTTGTCAGCAGTTCTCTCTTGCTGTCATATTTCATAGTAAAGAAGAACGTTGGTATATATTTTGGGTCGTACAATTTGTTGCAAAGTTGCGTAAATCAAAAACTCTTTTTCGGTTTGTTGCAAAAATCGAAAGTAGATAAGTGCATTACATTGGTTGCAGAAATCGAAGTTGCAATAATCGAACCTGCACTGTAGTTCATATTATAGGGGTTCACATTATCGAGATTCTACTGTATACCGCCATCCGCGACTTCTAGGCTGTGAAGCTTCTTAGAGGACGACCACGGTGAGGCGCACAAGTTAAAGGGACTTCAAAAAACTTGGTTTCCTACAACCCTAACAATCTAAGGATCAAACTATATGGAGAGACTTTCTGAAAATGCTCCAAGTTTACTCCGATTTGTAAATCCACCCGAAATCTTATCTAAATCATACAGAAACTCAAAGAAAGACTACTGCGAAACCACCAGTAATCAGTTGAACATATCCTCCACGACTGCCTCCCAACACGTGTCTTAATAACTTAAACCAATTTAAACGCCATCAAGTCAAAGAGATTTATTCATGCTTCCCCACTCATTTGGTGAACTTTCCCAGAAAAACTGAATCCTATTAATAATTCATTTCAATACCTAAACGAACTTTATTACTAAATCACCCCCAGGGGAGCTATAGCGTTAGTGTAAAAATGATAATCCCTTTGTCGCGATAATTCATCGTCCTTCTCGGTCAAGAAAAGAAACTCTTAGGCATCCGACAATCCTCCTAAGATGCCCATGCCACGGTTCGACTGTGAAACCAGCAAGCCCACATGAAAGCCTGCATCTCACCTTTTTTTTTTCTTGCTTGCGTCCAACAAGGAAATGCCACTTAATGCCATGGAGTGAGTGAGTGAGAAGGCACCAGCACCCACTGAGAACAGCACCCAGCCAGCGGCCGTCAGCCAGCCACCCTCAACCATTGCTAAGCGGGCGAAAAATTCTGTCTTAACAGGTTTTATAGAGTTATCATTATTACAATGAATTATTGCAAATGAAGGCGTAACCTCGATTAAAATTTACTGATGCCAGCGGGTGAATGTGGAAAGAGGGTGAAACTGTAAGACTTTGCCCCAGGAGCACTGTCAGAGACTTTTGTGTAAAAATTTTCTTCGGAAGATGCAAAGATTTAGGACTTTTTGCATATCAACCGAGCGAGCGAACGAACGAGATTTCACTTTCTCCAACTCGATGGAGAGTTCGGGTGGCATCAGGTTGTCTTAAGATTCATATTCAGTGTGCTTAGGCAGCGGAACCCCGACCAAGGAAGATGACTACTGACTGCCGAGTACACCGAATACCTTCATAACGACGACAAGGAGGACGATGATTCTCATTAGAAAGGATACAGAAGTCTTTATGCCAGCAGGAAGATCAAAACTAATACGAATTGATTTATGGCAAAAGCCGAAAAATCTTAACCAAGCTGACTGCCAGATGTGGGTTGGGGGGATGATTTCAGTGGAAAAATTCCCTCTCAAAGGCAAGACGACAAGACGACACGACTGGTGTGGTGTGCGCTGAACGGATAAAGGCATTAAACTCTTTGCTTTCTTTTTGTTTACCCCCACAGTGGCGCGTTTGAGAGGTTTCCCAATGAGTTGTGTTTTTGTGTTCAAGGTGTTCCTTAATGCCTGCGAATTAGATGCTACGGGGAAATAATTCATAAAGTATTTAAGATGGCAAAATCGAAATTTATTGTTATTTGTGAGACGACAAAATCTAGGTTAACTTTGCATTAAGATACATTTATTAAGGACCTGTCTGAGGATGTCGGCTGCTCTTTACACAGGCAACAATATACTATGTGTACATAACGTAAATGTTGCTTGCCTGTCTTAAGATTGGCAATTATCGTAATCCCCCATGCTAGTGAGGGGGTACGGTGGACATTATTATGGTTATTGGTAATAGCTTCACATTTCGATTGCGCCTTGAATTTCTTATGTGATGTTTTTATAGAAATAATCCTCTTTTGGTCACTAAACTCGGCATAAGATTGCTTTGGATTTTATCAGATTTTTCCAGCCCGTCCCTAAAAATCTCCACCCACCTCGTACCGACCCATAGCACTTACGTCCCTTCTTTCTAAGGTCATGGAACCGCTGATAAATCGTCAGCTTATGAAATATCAAAAGCTTCTTAATTACCGACAATATGGTTTCCGCAGCGACAGGTCCACTGCTGATCTGATAGCTTATCTCACCGAAAAGTGGAACCCGTATTTGCACAATGCAGGCGAAAGCAAGATCGGTGAGCTTGATATTTCTAAAGCATTTGATAGAGTTTGGCATCGAGCTCTCTTGTCGAAAATGCGTGCCAATGGTATCGATGAATCTCTTATTCTATGGATTTGAAATTAACTTTCGAACCGTTCAATACAAGTTGTTTAGGATGCGTTCAAGTCTGATATCCACCAAATCAATGCTGGTGTTCCCCAAGGCTCAGTTCTGTCTCCTCCGTTCTGTCGCATTTTTATAAATGATCTCTTGTCTGCTACTTCTAATCCAATCCATTCCTTCGCTGATGACAGCACCCTCTGCTGTCATTCGTTCCAAGACTCACGACCCTCACGCCCTTCGGCCGTAGAATTGGAACGGCAGCGTATGTTAAGCACATTGAATTCCGATCTTGATAGCGTAATTAACTGGGCAAAAAACAATAGAGTGGAATTCAATGCTTCAACAACTCAATGCTGTCTGCTGTCACTCAAGCGAACCCTTGATAATCAGCCATTATCCATGAATGGCGCTTGTGTCGATGAAATTGGAAAACTTTCTATGTATCAACACAACACTTAGTTGGAACGATCACATATTTGAAGTGGCCAAAAATGCTGCGAAATGATTAAGTTTCCTTAATCGATGCAAGAAATATTTCACCCCTTCTGATTTGGCTTTAATTTATAAGGCGTACATCCGCTCCATACTTGAGTATCTACTTGATAGAATCCAAAAGCGAGCGATAAAACTTATAGGAGACAATAATATCGCAGAGTCATTAGACTCGCTCGAACATCGACGCACCGTCTCTTCTTTGTCCGTGTTTTATCGTTATTTCAACAAACGATGCTCAAGTGAGCTAGCCAACTGAATTCCTCCTCTCCATGAATTCACCCGCAATAATCGTCTCGCCAGATTTGCCCATCAGTATACCCTTAAGCCTACTTTCGGACGCCCAGTTAAATTCAGAGACTCGTTTTTCAGTCGCACTGCACGAATATGGAATGCTCTTCCCAGCCTAATATTTCCCACATACTACAACCCGCAGATATTTAAGACCAATGTGCACAGGTACCTCCTCTCCCTTTATCCCTCTATACCTTCGGCCCGTGCTGTGTCTTGACCCCGGACACGTAAGGGTATTAGCAATCCCTTGAGCACGCACGGATTAAAACAAATATCTTATGCCAACTCACGCTAGAGACATTCTTTCAAGAACCACACAATTGCTTGCAAGAAATACATTTATTTTGGGACGCTCTCAATGTTTCAGTTTAGTTTAGATTCGCAGAGAATTTGACTAGAACGACATTTTGTCAGTTTGTACTCCCAATTCGTAGAATATGACTATTAGCAATTGATAATGGAGTCAAGAGATTATTTTTCATTAATTTTACAGTTCAACCTCTTTTGGGCATAAGTCAAGGAAAGCAAAGGAAGCACATATCGGCTTGACTGAAGAACAAGAAAAGCGCTGTCGACGTCGTTTTCCTTGCTTTGCCTACGACTTCAAGGTTGTCACATTGATCAAGCATATTTAAGAAGTGGAGTCCGCTATAAAGACAGGAATTGTAAGAATAGGAGCTGCCTGTTCTCAAAACTAGCCGTAAGATGGAGTACGCAATCTTCCACATAGAAGCCTAAACGACTTGTCCAAGGTGTCACTGAAGTACCTTGAAGTTATGCTTTCCTTTAAGGCCACGATCACTCCTTTGAATGACTTACAATGTCAGTGGGCCTGGATTCGAGAGCATGTGCCGGCCGTGGCGTTTTGGGCATAACTTCTACGTACGTTGACACATTGGACAACTCGTCTAGGCTCCTATGTGCGTGACCACTTCAGAGTTGAACTTGGCTCCGTGGGTTCGATTCCCGGCTGGAACGACCAAAGAATAATTTTCACGGCCGAATCGAATCGCTAACAATGCTTAAACAACAATAACTGTCTAGGAAAAGCTTCTCAAACTAAGGTGCTTGGTGTCTGCATAAAACTATACGTCCCTTCCACGCGTGAGAGAAAAATAGCACGCACAACGCACGCACAAGTGGTTGCTGAGAAGCTAGGCCCTGACCCTTTAAGGGCTCCAGCGCCACCCATGCTATATTATTATTATCTGTAGTAATAAGATGAAACAGCTTATGTCTATTTTTATCAATTTTTAATACAAGGAAAATAAGTTGTAAACATTTTTTTAAATTCTTAAAAAAGTACAGAAGCCAGGTTTGATGAATTTTAAATTTTCTTAATAGATGTTGGCAATACTCAAAATATATTTGTAAATTTGTAACGGATTTTACTAAGCATAGACTTAGCTATTGTGTAAAAATAAAATAAAGTAAACATTTTATTATAATATGCACAAAATAAATGGTTTTACATATCTTGCGTAATGTTATGGGACCTAGACAATAAAAAAATATAAACAAGGGTTTATATTTTAAAACATAGTGCCACAGATATAGTCGATGGATATTTAATAGAAATCCTTATTTTGGTTTCAACACCTAATTTTCTAACGTCTTTGATTTAACACGATTTAAATAAGAAATTTGAGTGAAATATTGAAGAAAAATATTTTTAACGCAGAGGGTGCCAGGTTCGAATCCCCAATCTACCAACTTTCATAATTCACGTCTTCCACCTCTTTCGAGTCACTGACAAATGCTCAAGGATTATTCCTGTCTAGAAAAAGCTTCTCAACATCGCCGTTCGGAGTCGGCATTAAACTGTAGATCCCATCCACTCGTGGACAATAGCAAGCACAACACGAGTGGTTGCTGTAGAAGATAGGCCCAGGTCCGTCTCGGACTGTCGCGCCACCCATATTATTATTGTAATCTTTTTAGAAATTTGTATATTTTTATTTTCATAGCATGGATACGGTACGGACTTAAACCCTTCTTTTTAACGCCTTTGTCTGCAACGTTTAATAAGTTATAATATAAATTGGTATTAAATTGTAAAACTGTAATTAATTACAAAATAATTAAGGCCAACTGATGACAGAATATGTATAACTTGCATGGCCAATTTTCACACAGCATTAGCCGTGTTTTTTCAAAAATCTATAAATAGTGAAATAGAATTTTTCACGTAAGGTACATACCTCAACCTACTGTTTATAACTGCCTACAATCTCGGCAGTGAAAAGTGGCTGCCGATAAAAATTCGAGTTCGAATTTTGTTCATATATGTTGACAGCGATTCGAACATATAAATTGTTTTCTTCATATATTTTGACGGATAAAAATCAAAGCTACGCGAATCGTTTTTTCGCATTTTACTTCACTTCACTATCGATAGTGAAAAAACGACGCCTTTATTGTTCAGCGATGAGCCTCATTTAACGAATATTGTCGCCTCTGGGCAAATGAAAATCCACATGTAAGTATCGAATGGGTAGAATTCTCTTTGTCATACTTTTCGAAAATTATGAAGTCACAATTTTAACTGCATTTTTTGGCCTCGAATCGTCGGCTCCAATAAAAAAGGGTCATAACTCACAGAACTTGACCCGTTCGGTGTCTATTGCAAAAAACATTGTCTAGCATTATTGTGATGTGATTTGACCACTTTATTTTTGGGTGACTAGAAACCAGTTCGTGCTCTTGCAATCATTTGTCATATTCTTGACATTGAAAATTAATACATATTTATCAAAATATGGCTTATTTATTTTAGTTAGCTGCACGATAGTTAAATTGACTGGTTTTGCTGACGATGTCACTGTCGTAACATAGTTGTCACATAATAATGGCCGAGTTATTGCCCGAAGGGTACGTCTTAAGACATCTTCGCAGTTTACTTTGACAGAATGACTTTGCCCAGTGTTGACTTTAAAAAACAAATAATAACAATTTCTTTCTGGTTAAAGTTTTTGAAACGCACTTCGTTAGATAATTGCCCATAACACTCACACGATGAAAGAAGAAGGCTTAGGCGCAAAACATCGAACACATGCGGAAGGCATCGGCAATGTCTTCCCTAAAACTCTCCGCGAAGATGGCGATTATTTATTTTCTAATTACACCACACACGTTCTATGTGCAACCCTTAGCACGCTGCGACGGCCAGCTGGATTCGGAACGGCAGTGAATCTCATCCCGCGCGGAGAATTATGGGCAAACAGAGGTATTATCATTGAAGAAGGTAGGGCTTGTATATCATTTTTGTGCAGGGCTTTTGTCTCTGCGTAGTTTTGGGCGATACATCTAGGGAAGGATTTGACTCAGCAAGCCCTCTCGAGGGCGTGCACACATGGTCCTGATTTAAGCTCATGGGGTCGTGGGAGAGGGAAATAAAGAAAGGAAGTTTTACATGCTGCCTTATCCCGAGTGCACGCTGTGACAGGGCCGTGGGCTTAACTGAGTTCTTTAATGATAATTTATTGCCGCGTACGCAATTAAGGAAGTTTCGGTGTGTTTAAGGAGTGAGATATGAGTATGTAACACATTGAGGTGCATTGGAAACCATTAACTTGCCTGCATCCATTCTCTATCACATTTAACAGTGTGAGCAAATCTCGTATCCTTTCAATGAGGGAGCTTCAAATTTTATCTGACAACCGGATGAATGAGCAACAGTTTTGTGACAACAGCAGTTTATCAGTCGAGACAGATTGTAATCTAAGGTGTCGACGTTCTTCTCCCACGCAAATCCTTTTTGGTTCGTCGACGTCTGATTTTCCGCTTTTTATTGCAGACAGCTACTTTTTTCCTTTTCCTCCCCCCTCTTTTACGCTCATTTGCCCTTTGCGCAGCGTCTACCAAAAAACATATCCCACTTGAAACTGCACACCAAAACACACACGCCTGCCACAATCCCTCCAACACATCCTGAAACCTCAACAGTAACCTCAGTGTCTTCGTTCAACCCTTCGATAAATCAACCCTTACAGTTGTCAACATTCATACGTTGTCAATAAGGACGATAAAGAAGAAAAACTTACGCACCAACAAAACCAATGAAAACATCCCCACAATTCCTATTGATTTCCTATTAATTTTTCAGTTTTATTTGCAGCAGACCCTCGGAAATAAGCAGGGGGTGGCTGGGAGAGGTACAACTGAGAAATCCTATCCTAATGTTGTTGTCACAGTGAAAGAAGACGGCAACGACGAAGACATCGTCGACGATGCGACAACGATGATGAGCGAACTTGGCAAGGGATAACAGCTGAACTGAATACTCGCTCATGCTGTGAGGTTAAAATTCGATGACATCCTTCAGATTGACTGCGCTGTCAATGCGATTTCACTTTTTGTACTGAGCAGACGAGCATTAGGTGGTGGTGGCGGGCGGTGGTGCTTGAAGTAAATCACTGTACGAAACTATGCAAGCAAATCCGCGTTAATAAAGTCGATGACTTGGGAGCAACGGATGACGAAGGATATAATTAGCGGGATGACAAACGACGACCGCTATGACGGTGGGAACTGGCACAGATGAGCTGTAAAGAAAAGAATAACACGCGGCAATTACTTCTTGAAAGGACATTAAATCCTCGGCGCTTCGGGTGAAATCCTGTACATCTTGTGATTTTCTTGAGTTTTTTCGGTTCCTTTGGCTTATTTTTTTCTTTCTTTTTTTTCGTTTTGGTAACGAATAAGATCCCGGTGATTGCGGTAAATTAGCAATTCGTGGGCACTCGGCTAAGCCGATTGAAGTCTCGATTGATTTAAATTCTATCTAGTAGACTGCTGGGATATGCTAATTATGAAAGTGCTCTGGATTTACATTGGATGAAGAGGTTGGGGCGACATCAATTTAATGGCCTGTACTTTTTCTAACTCAATGCTTTTGAACACTGAGCTTTCAAAAAACAAATGAACGAAATTAGGACAGTAGAGGTGCTTGCTGGATGTGCTCCGGCGTATTTTGAGAATGTTTCTGAAGGATTGTTAAATAATTATATTGGTAAGTCGTGCATTAGTATCGATTAGCTCCTTGAACTATAGAGTGGCAGACCACTGGATAGAGGCCGACCAGAAGTGCCTTTACCCTATATATGGTAATCCGCGCACATACATTTCTACAATCATTCTAGACAAAAAGGTCTTAAATGAAAAAAATTGTGTTTGGGTTTCTGATTGGCTTAGAATCAATTTTCCCTTTCAAAAATCGTTCCTTTGGAGGTTATGTCTAAAAAAGGCATATGTAGCTTGGTATTAACGTCTCAAGTTTATGTCTCCCTGTCTGTCAGTTTCTGACCTAAGCCTTATTGCCTGACGACAAAGAAATTCCCTTCACAAGTATACACATTCGGCAACATGACGATGCCCAATTTGCTTGCTTGATTGGTAATTAATAGCTGTGTTTTTTTGCAAGCGTATATACGCATCATTTTGAAGAGCACAAAAAAACGATCATCGGCGCTTAATGATTCATCATAAAATCTTGGCACCACCCACGACATTTATGACATTTGCTAAGCAGTCAGGGGTGTAGTCGTGGAAGGCGATGGTTGATCTTTGATGGTCACAATCTTCGTTTTGTGACTGTGTAACGTGACCCTCAATTTAAAAGCAAAAACACTTAATAATTATAAAATATAAGAAGTGTTCATCAAATGAAAAGAATCGTTTACGAAGCTAAAACGGAATGTGTAGCAGAGACACTCTGATTATACCAAAAATTGCATACTTATGGATGGCAAAATAATTGAAAAGGATCTAATACATCAACCACACCTGCAGGTGTAAGCCACATACAGCAACCTAAACAATGACTGAATGAATTCAGGAATGAACACACAGACAATAATGATTGGAAGCATTGTTCTTATCCGCGCTTATTCCTTAAGTGGCGATAGATATGATGAGTAACTTAAGCGGATATAGGACTCGTTGTTAGTGTATTTTACATGCAAAGTGAAATTTAGGAGTATATACGCTTGCAAAAAAACGCAGCTAATGACGCACACAGTAAAGCACTCAATTTCAAAATTCTAATTTTAATCATATTTCCACAATCAAAAGTTGAAGGTTAGAAACAATACGATCTCAACGACTTACATCAAGTCTCTCGTGCACATTTAGGGGGCGGTTTCGTTGCCACTGATGGTAAGCGAATATCATTCGCGATGAACTCTTTCAAAAAAACGAATTTTCTATGGTGTGGTTCGGTGTAATGATTCTTTTAAAAAATGCATACCCCATTATATAAACGATCGTTTTTCCAAGCCTTTGCAACAGACGAAGCTCGGTGACGCATCCAAGTTGAGACAGACCTCAGCAAAAGTCGTGCGTGTAGGCGGCTAGGGAGGCCGCTAGTTGGGATAGGCTTGTTTGTTGATGTTCGAGGTCCAACCTGGACTGTAGAACTCGCTTGTGGGGAAGGATAGCTTCAACCAGGCGACTTAAGTGGTGATGGACTTCAATTTACAGAAATTCTTATCGATACTTGTGATCGTATTACATATTTAATGCGCTAACAGAGGCTTGTGCATAGCACATGAAATAAATAAAAAATCATATGAAGCTTCTGCACATATTTTTCATCAGAAACAGAAAAGTGTCCATTTAAGTTTCTTTCAGAATATTTCTTCCCTCTTTTCACTGACTACAAGGAGTATATTCTCGTAAGATTTATAAAGTCACCAGCGAGTAGTTCTTATCCTTCCTTTCAGTGTTTGCAACAAAGAGTCATTACATTATGAACCAACCACTTCTTTTCTTTTCCCATTTCTCCTTCACCAAATGGTAAGATGCAACCAGCACCTGCAAAAGCATTTTTCATCTGTGCATTGCGGAAGTGGCTGATTCGAAGTATAGATATTGTCGCGGTCATGAAGGTTATAAAATAGGAACAGCTGTAGAAAGTAAAATAGACCCTTATTACAAAGAACAAATTTATAAACTTGATGATTGTAAAGTATGGACTAGCAACGAAACCTTCAGCCCATATCAAAACAGTGCGTCGGAACACGCTGCACTGATGTAGGGTAGGAAGAGAAGGTTCAAACACCTTAACGGATACTCTTAGCGGATATTGTCAAAAATTAGGTTCATTCGTTCAGAAATAAAACCTTTTTAATCTATTACAACAGCGTGGGTCGCCGTGGCTTAGTAGGTAAGTGCGTCGACTCCTTCGCAGAGGGTGCCACATTCGATACCCGTATTTTTACCACCTTTGACAATTCACGGCTCCGCCTCTTTCAAGTCACTGACAATGTTCAAAGAGTATTCCTGTCCTGAAGCTTCTCAACTTCGCCGAAAATTAAATTTGATCATTAAATTAAAGAATGAAGGCAATATTAAAAGTTATATATCTACGTTAGTTCCTTATATTAAATTAACTTATAGATAAATTTTTTTTGTTATTTGATTTTTTCAGATGAATTGTACAAAATTATTATAAAATAAGTTAATGCTAAATAAAGAAATCAATCAATCAATAGGAAAATGTTCAGGAATAGAATAAAAAAAACGGATAACCTATTTTGATTATTTTTATTTAATAAAAATAATAAGCAACAAATAGCAACAAAATAGTATAGCAAATAGTAAGCAACAAAAAAATAAGAACTTCAGTATTTTTTAATTTTAAATAAATAAAATTAAGTAAAATTGAGTTGTAATTCTTATTTGGTTTCAATAAATCGGAAAAGTAGTACTTAATTAATATTTTTTTTAATAAAAACTAAGATGGATTTTAATGGCAAGGATAAACTTGGTGTATACATGTTTTAAATTCTCAATGAATCCATTAACAGCGACTTTTTGAAATCACGAAGACGAACCTGGCTTGTATTTTCCGGCTTTCGTAGAATTATTTCACTTTATCTCGATCCCAATTGGATGGTTACTCAATCTCGTTCCGAATAACGTTTTCGTAAGCAAATTGTTTGACAACTTCTAAAGTGAAACCATGATGCAGATGTGAGCATATTTTGAAATAAGTTGTAAGCTCGGAAGCAATTGAGAGCCTGAGTGCTTACTACCATAACATTTGGTACAAGGAGACAGTTATCTTAAATCGCCTATTCTTAAAAGATGATATAAAATTGTGGTTCTTTTTACGCCATATATTTTGCACTTAGAGCGGTTTCCTTTTCTCCCGAGAACAGCTTTTACCGATGCTTCCATGGCTTTCTCGTCAAATGCCTTTTTAGGATACTTTCTCTTATAAATGTTAGGCATTTTTATTGAAACCTAATGGGTAGTCGAAAAAGTCTTTTCGTATTTCTTATCAAACTTTTTTCACAGAAAATTCATGTGATACGCAAACATCGAGCTTCTTTTTGTAGCCAGCCTTTTTAAATGGTTCAAAACCGTTTGTTGATGTTCCTTGACGATGTCATGGCTGCTTATGTGACGGTCCTGGTCAATCTTTTCCATAATTTCATCGACTTTTTCAACGACCAGAACGATGTGCATCTTTCACGTCGAAATTTCCAGAACGGAAGCAAGCGAACCATTGTTGTGCTACACGAACTCAAACAGCATCGTATCCGTAAACTTCACAATTTTCATTGGTGGCTTGCGTGGCATTCTTCCCTTTTTATACAAAAATTTCAAAATATAGCGAATTTCTTCGAATTAAATGAAGCTTAACATGTCAGATTTCCAACACGATATAATATGACACATTGTGATTGGTAGCACTGGAGATAGAGTACTCCAGCGACAGCTATTGACAAAATACGAAAATACTTTATCGACTGCCCATTATAAAATTTCAACTGAACTTGTTACACTGTGATCAGA
Organism: Eristalis intricaria; assembly: GCA_964034865.1. Lineage (NCBI taxonomy): Eukaryota > Metazoa > Arthropoda > Insecta > Diptera > Syrphidae > Eristalis > Eristalis intricaria. The sequence goes on along the minus strand of OZ035877.1, from coordinate 59,986,437 downwards.
AATTGATCTCAATAAGGGAAAAAGGAAAAGTAGAGGCACCCTTAGACTGTGGGCAAAAGGAATTATCATATCGGTCATATTTAAAGAAAGCAACAGTCATTTGGATAAATCTAATGTTAATTGTTCAAGTTCGTTTGAACAGTGATTTGTCGACTTTAATACTACTGTGTGAGTGCTACCGCAATGAATTTGAACTGTGTATACTCATTAGATTTTAGTTTCTAAAAAAAAACTTAGATGGATAAAGCTTGAATCGATTTGTTATTTGGATGTGAAAATGTTAGACCATTTTTTGATATCGGAGTGTTTTAGGGAATGTTTATAATATAATTTTTAAAATTAAAAAAAAGGACTTAATTACAATGCTTATGTTAAATATAAAAATATTATAACAATATTATACCCTAAAATACTTATACATGAAAAATGTCGCTGTTAACAAAATTTCTTCAACTCTTACATATTTTTTTAAATCAAAGTTATAGTCCTAAAATCATTTGTTCTTTCACGAGCTGATGGCACCTACATTCTAATGCCGACTCCGAGCGGCGAAAGTGGGATACTTTTTCTAGACAGGAATACTCTTTGAGCATTGTTAGTGCCTCAAAAGAGGTGGAGCCATGAATTATCGAAGGTTGTAAATTCGGGTATGGAACCTGGCACCCTCTGCGTAGGATCCGAGGCACTAACCCACTACTCCACGGCGACCACTTACATAGGAAGGAAAAAATATAAAAAAATAAATAATAATTCAATTCCGCTATTCAACGTCTTTAAAGTTTTTCTTCCTTGGTCGGTTGATTCCGTAATCAGACAGAAACGAATCAACTTTCTGGAAAGATTAGACACCTCAGAATTTCCTCTGCAGATAAAATCTCCCGTACTCTTTAATTGTATTCCGGCACAACACATAAATAAAAAACACATTTTTGGGATGAATATAAATGGAATGATTTCTTCACAAAAAAAAACTTAGTATAAGTCGAAAGGTAAATTAAATCGAAGGTTTCATTAGCTTAGAGCAGCTGTATAGTAAGACAGAATAAAAGTAAATACTACAATAGCTTAGCTATTCTTTAGTATTTTTTTCTATCATGAACGGTAACGAAATCAACAAAAACAAAAGATTTATTTTAAATGATGCCGTCCTTCTGTCACTCTCACCACTGTAAATATACCTTGTAAATGCTATCAATTCAAAAAGTCCGACAAGAAACATTTGCCCACGTATATAAATATAATAGACGCCTTCCAAATCAATAAATTCCTTTAGAAGTTAAAATTTAATTTAATTTAATACGAACCCACCAGAATTATGTATACACCTCATACTATCGTAAATAGGTAAATCTAATTGTAGAAGCAGACCGTCCAATCCCCCACCCAACGTTACATCCGGTGACTGGCAATCAGAAAATATCCTACAGATTAGAATTTTATGATTGTGCTGCATCAGAGAGAAGAGCCATCAGCTATCCACAAGAACATCAACCCTGGTCAGAGGTGTTCATAAAGAACTAAAACCATCATAACGACAAGCGGGTCTGGGATGAGAGCCGTACCGGATTTAGAAAACGTCAACATTTTGGACAGGACGAGCAGTTCGTCTGCAATCTGTGACGGTGGCTGCGGCTCTGACGAAGAAGAAAAAAAAACTGCTTCGCCCAACATTAAGATAAGAAATTCTACTTCCGACAGTTTTTCAATTAAACTGTATTCTGCGGTGCGTAGAGTGTATTTGTATTTCGAATTGGCGCACAGCGATCCTTTATGTCTGTTCCCACTCCAAGGGACTGGGGTTCCTCCTCCAGGGTTCACACCAAAGAGGACAATAAAAAATATGTATCTCTCGTGCAGAGGGTGAGGGATCTGCTGTTTTGAATATGGCTTACGGTAATGGGTGCAGAGGTTTCGCCCAATTCATGCTCTCAGTCATATCCTTGGTAATGATATGCAAAAACGAGCAACGATTTGTTGCTTATCTCGATGCGATTCGTCAAAATTTGTTGCCATTTGCTGGCTTTTTATGTGCTTCTCTTCAGGATACGTACGAGTATTTGTGAAAGTTGAAGCAGGATCTTATTCCTTATCGGTGATTCTGTGGAATACATTTTTTTCCTTTTATTGTTTCCATATCTGTGAAATGTAATTGAAAAAAAAGAGAAACAGAAAAATAATAACGAGGAGTGACACCCCCACTTATTGACTAACACCGAAAACATACAAACAAACAGATCCAGATTCCAAGCGAATTCATCTGCTAATAGTGACATCCAGTGTAATGTCCTTTTTATCGTACACAGGCACAAATCAAAGTGAAAATATTTTCTGCTCATTTAATTGGATACACTGGCAATGAATGGCGAAGGTATGTCCGTGCTTGTGACTGTGTTTTTGGGGAATGCACTCCCACCGAAGTTCGTTTCGCAAAGGAAATCCTTCGCATCGTGGATGTAAGGCGCTACGGTACGCCCTGTGATGTGATGTGACGTTGGGGTGGTGCACACTGGCAAACGAAGCTTCTCCTTAGTTAGGTCCATTAAACTTTGCCTTCCGCTTAATGCCCATATAAATATGAAGCAATTGTACAGTTGAAGAAGGGAGATTTTGTTCTTAAGTAGAAGTAATTTCCTTTAATAAATTGGAATATCCTTTTTATATGCGGTCAGTGATAGAAGATAGAGGAGCATCCACATAGTGGCAGTCTATGTTGGCGTGGCCTTTTGATTGAAGCGGCTAGATGTCGATGTGATGTGTGAATGGGCGTTGGGGTGACTGCTTTGTTTGTCCTTATTACTTATGATTTGTTGAGAGACATGAAGTTTATTAATTAGTGATGCGTAAATTAATTAAGTGATTACCAAATTAGTCACAGAGAGTAATATGTATTAAATACCTGCACGCTTTTGAAGTAGGAAATAAAGAGGAAGCAGATAATAGGCAAATGACACTGCTTTTGACTTTTCATTCTTGTCAGTAATTACTTGATTGCCTAAGCCAGGTATTCATTTGTATACATTGTTTGAATTTAGGTCTTAACTCAGAACAAAGTGCCGTTGACGAAGTTGACACACTGTGCAGCTCGGAAATAATAGTGTTTTGAAAAACTTGCAATTATGATTGCACAGGGAACTTAAATAATATTAATCTGCTTTTCAAAACAAATCCACACAATTTGTTGCTTAGATAAAAAAAACTATTAGCTTAGCATTTTGGATTTTCGAAAAAAAAGATTATTTTAAGCGAATTGAATGAAGCAATATGCGAGTTTTATTAGCAAACGTGTAATAAGCTACGAATTTAAAAAATACTCTGTTTATTCCAAGAGTTGCATTAAAACTAATGTATTTCAGAAGATGAATAAAAACACAGTACTTTATTATTATGACTTTATAATCAGCGTTCCATCCCGCGCTAAAATTGTAATTATTTTTGAGTATATTTTTGAGGGGCTGAGTACGGTACGACTACAAAGCCACATGTAGTACTATTTTACTACTATTTACTACTATTTAAAATTCGTTTTTTGTTTTTGAAAGATTTCGGTTTTCTTCTACTTCTTAGGGCGCAGTAATCTAGCTTTGACCTGGACCCATATATCGCCAGCTGTATCCAACTTCGCACACCAAGCCGGTTGAGGTCTTACTCGGCTTGTGTGCACCACCTTGTAGATAGGCGGCCTCTGTTGCCTGTGTCCCACAGGCTCATAGTCCAAGATTGTTCGGGGCGGAGCTATGTTACCCATACGCTCTACAATTTCTAGCCATCTTAGGTGTTGGATCCTAAGACTTGGACAAGACTCTATAGCGAACATTCGCACATAGAAGTGTGAGATTTTTACTCACTAAAACCACCTTCCTGAATTTTTTTTTAAGACCACAACTAAGTGAAGCACTTAACCAGTAGTTTGCATTTCATAATTTTGGTACTGATCGGCAGGTTACTCTCCAATGAAAGTTCCTGCTAACACCGCAACCATGGGCGGGATTAGACTATCGCACGAGACCAAGGGGTCGAATCCTTTGAAGTCGGTGCAAGACATTAGTTTCCTCAAGGATCGAGTGGACTGCAGTGTTTGTGTACTCTTCTAGGCGGCGCTCATGTTTATAAGCAAATTTCTTAACTTCATCTTGGAGTGGTAATATTCCAAGATCTCTGTGGATATCGTCGTTTCTGATTTACCATTGTGCATTAACGATGGTTCTAAGCACCTTATATTGAAATGTCTGTATTGTGCTCATATTACTTGCTTTGGTACAACCTCAAAGTTGTACGCCATACGTCCAAACAGGTTTTAGGATTTGCTTGTATACAAACACTTTGTTGTCAATACTTAGCTTGGATTGTTTACCAATAAGGCAGTACAGATCTTCATATTTCACGTTTTTCCTTAGATAACTGGTTAGACTCACGTAGCTCCAAATTTCGTCAACGCAAGCAAGACAGTTATTTTAAACACAACACTTAATGAACACCCTTCAATCTCCAATTCTCGATAGTTTCGCTGATCATGTGATATATATTATATTCTTAATTTCATTTGTTTTTAATTAATTGATTATTATTTTGCTATTTTTTAGTTTAATTAAACTTAACTTATGTTTGAGAAAAACAAAATTGTTAAAAATAGCTAAATGCAGTCTTTGTATCTGTCGGAAATTTTCTTTTATATTGTAGTTGTTAATAGCCATAAAGCTATGTTTCCACCGAACTGAAATCTCTAGATTTGTATGAAATTTTACTGAAAACTCTAAACTTAAGTATTTTCAAATGTCAGCTTCAATTTTGATGTGGTCGGCAAGTTAGTTGTAAGATAAACTGCTTGTTCGGTTAGACAACTTCTCTCGGATGGATCAACTAAAGGGAGTTTCAACAAGATTTCGCCAAATGCGTGAGGTTTCGATACCCCGAATATGTATGCCGACTATCGCAATTTCATACCACCTTTGGATGCATTTGATTACGTTCATCCCAGGCGTTGACTACACTGCCTTACCAAAAGGGAGCGAACTCTACTTATGAAAAATTAATAACGAGAACTAAAAATTAGATTTCAAAAGCAAATGTCCGCAATCTGTTATTTAAAACTAAAAAAAATAACATTAAAATTACATTCAATAAAATAGATTTAAGATTGTAATACTAAAAATCTTCTTCACGAGTGATGGGGGGAGTAATACTGAACTTTTCTGCAGGATTGGTCAAGCTGGGCCAGTTTTGACACATCTTGGCAGATCTGTAATCAGGTAGGCTGAGCTTAGAGTGAAAGCCAAGTTAGCAGCTTTCAACTCAGTAGTTGTTCCAACTCTCACCTATGGCATGAGATCGCAGTTGTGGGAATTACTCGCCGGGATAGGGTGAGAAACACGGTAGTGCGCGAGGAACTCAAATTCTCCGAACGGAAAGAGCTATGCTTCGTTGGTTTGGTCACGTAGCACATATATCCCCACCATCACGACTTCCGAGGCGGGCCTTGAACGCGATTCCATCAGGAAGGCGACCAATTGGCAGATCCAGGATGGTATGGTTGGACCAAGTCTGTAAGATCGCCTGGTTACGCTTGGGCATAACCCCAGATGAGTTAGTAGATCATGCGGGTCAGAAGATGATGACAATGATGATACTAAAATCCAGAGCGCTTCGCTCAGTTTCTCAGTCCCCGAGGCAGTAATGATGTATGTGACGAAGCTTGAAAGATACGAAGTGTATAAATTGGTAGAAAAATTGTCACATAAAAGGAAGTTTTCATCTACCAAGAAATATAACCAATTCTCAGCTCATCTGCCCTATAACTTTAATTACATCGTAACTGTTTAATAAATAAGTTAAAAAAATTCGGCGGCATTGACGCTGTGCATCGACTCCTACGTAATAGAACCTCGCTGCTTGGGTTCGATTCTCACTACGACCAAAAGAATTTTCAACGGTCGCTCCTCTTTCTCAAGTAAGCTTCTCAAACTTATCCGTTCCGAGTCGGCATACAACTGCACGCCACTTCCAGTCGTGAGAGAACAACACCGTGCACAACACGACTGGTTGCTGTTGAAGCTTGGCTTTGGCCACGTACGGATTGTAACGCCTGCAGAAATTCACCAAATGCAGTTCAAAATTTAAATAAATGTAAGTCCCTCTCAAAATGGTGCAAGATATGCGCCGAGTATTTCCTTTAAAAAATTCATTAAAGAAAAATACATTTGTGAATAACAAAACCCTCCGCCAAAGTAGCATTAAATCGTTTATTAGCCTCCTTCGAAACTGCTAAACTTTGTAGTGCAATAAATATCTTGAAAATTTCAACAACTTTATCCATTAATTAAAAATTCAATTTTGCTTTACATATTCCGTGGATTTCTCTCAACGTCCTGATCCTGTGTGGAGCGCACTTCATTTTACGAAATTCACATCTCCGCCTCCAGGACAAGAACTCATAAATATAATTTTTCGCACCCATACTGCGTTGGGGGCAATACATTTCAATAAGCCGCTTCTGCGGCTGATTAATGAGTACCAGCAAACTTTTTAATAAAAACCATCTCAATCGTTTATCTATTGAAATGCACGAGCCTGCAGAGAGTTGTCTAAATTCAGACTTCATGATAAGCACGAGAAGGCTCTTCCACTCCACTTCAGCTTCAGTGACATGATAAGCAACAAGAAAGTCTGACCTTTGAAATGTATATGTAAGCCTGCCAATAGATAAGAATCCTTTAACCACCACCACTCAGAAACCAGTGGAACAGCGAGCACATAATCAGTGAATTGCATTTCCCCAACAAAGCTGTCCTTGCAGTTGATTTGCTCGCTATCGCAGCGGAGAGGACAAGGCGAACAAGTCGAACAAGGAAAACAGGAAATTAACTTTTCGCTACGAAAAATCGAAAAGAATCCTCAGAACACCGCAATCAAAGGAAACAGACAGAATTATGAAAAGGACTGAATAAGAAAGTGTCCTTGCTCGATTACGCTCCATCAATGGCTGTTCCTCGAAAGGTAAGTAACAAAGAAGGAGAAGGAAAAAAAGAATCTGTTCACTCTGTGACAGCGTTTATCTGTTCTCTTACAAGGACTCAAACAAAAAACACAAACAGCACGAGATGGAGGGAGGAAAAAAGAACAGAACATCACGATGATAACTTCAGCCGAACTCATTCCGGAAGACAGTGGGAATGATTCTCCATCAGGAGCGCCGCCCGCCTAGCCCACCGTTCTTTGACGCTACGGGGTGTTATCATGCAATTTTCATGGGAAGGGGGAGTGCTCGGCAATAAAATATGCACAATATTTCAATTTGAATATCAATGCGAAACGACGTCATCATCCAGAGAAATGTCATAAAGATATCAATTGTGTTGAAGTTTACACCGGGTTGGTCGCTTGCGACTTGGAATGGGGTTAGGGTGGGTGGATGGATGGATGGCTTCTTTCGCTGCGACGATGATTATTTGAGCACAAAGTACTTGCGTGTGCTGATTGAGATCAGAAATTACAAAACAGACGATACACGGCCATTAAGAGAATCCAGAAGGTAGGCTAGAAAAAAACCATTTGAATTTGATGGATATTTTCGAAATGCATCTTCCGTTGAGAGTGCGAAAAATGGGGGTGATGTTGTAGCGTACGAATACAGAATTTCATTCAGATAGAAATCCCGGGTACTTATCGTTCACGACTTCTTCACATCAGACCCCACACTCGTCACATCATGACTGAGAATTACTTTTTCGGGGAACATATTTATTGCCAGCAGTATCCGTCAGTTCGTCTGAAGATTATTTTTGTGGAGGATCTAAAACATTTTTTTTTCTTAAAAAGAAGAAGAACACCACAAGCTGTACAAAGATGTGAAAGTAGCTTGGAGGTCAGAAGTTCCTGGGTCATCCACATCGAATGCTTGGACGCTGATCGAGATTTGGCACCATTGTGCGCCCCCCCCCCGTTAATGACTCCAGCGACACCTAGTGGCGAACACCAACCTGTAAAATCTGAAATTGAGCTGGCTACGGACAACTCCTCTCTTTTCTGGGCTTTTTTTTGCCATTGGATCGAATGCGATCGGACGAAATTGTCTTTTTTGGTTAACAAATAAAATTCACGGTTTCTCAATAACAGACGCCCTTGCTTGAGCTGCTGCACTGCATCTGGAAGGTGAATGAAAACAAAGCAAAACGATATAATGTCCATTCGATCGCCAAAGTTATTCCTTGGTCTATATGACTCAATGTAGTCCATGTGCACTATCGTTAAAGATGCAAAGGAAATTTAACTAGGGGTCTGAGGTTCCACGGCTGGTCCACAGCCATATGAATTGCAACTAATAGATTGATTACAAATTTCTTTTTAAGATAATAAATAAACTTGGACGAAGATTACAGCATGCTCATAATACAATACCTGGGACTCAGTATTCCTCAATCTTAGATATGTGAATACACGTGGGGCCACGTCTCACTTAGGTCCAGCTGGACCCATTGTAATGCCCATGTTAACCTCCTAGTTCCAACCCAAATCCAAGGTGTTGTTGAACCTACTTACCTAGTCCAGCCATCCGGAAATCCTGATGAATCTGAAAATAGAAGACACAGGTATTTCTGATAGTTGCTGGAGATTCTGGAAGAATTATTCTCCCAGTGTTCTATGTCCCAGTAGGCAGAGACTGTGGCATTCACAAAGGCAGTGAGGAGGAGTGTCTCTACTTCTTCGTTCCCACAGCCTTTGGATATGTTGACATGGATGAGTCCCATTTTGTGTTCAAGGTATCTCAGATGATTATAACCAGTTAGCGCTCCGACTACCATTTAGAAAGTCCTCAATCTTGATAATCTCTCATCTTGTGATTAACATAGAACACGTGATTCATTTGGTGTCTTAGTGGCTAAAGTTAAACACAAAACAAGAACCATACGGTTAAATTTACGTTTCATGAATGAATCGCTTTATTTTCAACTTACAACTACCTTAATGCTAAGCATACGACACGGGTCGTCGCGAGTATTCTGAATCGGCATCCCATCTGCTTCCGTTAAAGGAAGTGATCGAGGTGATCCATGCGTTGAAGTCGAAGCGATGAACTCACTTCGCTCGAATTTTTGAAATGCAAGCGCAGCTATGTTAACTTACCATGTGCACTCCATCCAGAAAATGTTTTACAGATGCCCTTAAGGTGACAATTCTGACAATTCTAATATTAGGTTGTCGAAAAAGTTTTTTCGTATTTCTAGTTCAACTTTTTTCAAAGACAATTCATGTGGTACCCAAACATCGAGCTTCTTTTGGTTCAAAACCGTTTGATGATGAGTGTTTAGTTCCTTGACGATGTCATGGCTGCTTATGTGATGGCTCTGGTCAATCTTTTCCATAATTTCATTGACTTTTTCAACGATAGGTCGACCAGAGCGATCTGCATCTTTCACATCGAAATTTCCAGAACGGAAGCGAGCGAACCATTGTTGTGCTACACGAACTGATACAGCATCGTCTCCGTAAGCTTCAGAAATTTCATTGGTGGCTTGCGTGGAATTCTTTCCTTTTTTCATCCAAAAATTTCAAAATATAGCGAATTTTTTCATTATTTTCACTCATTTTTGAACAGCTGTAATATGTTTTCAACTTCTCCGAATTTAATTCTTTTTTTGGTTAAATGAAGCTTAATATGTCACCTTTACAACACCATATGGTATGACGCAATGTGATTGGTAACAGCGGAGATAGAAGACTCCAACGATATCTATTGACAAAATACGAAAAGACTTTTTCGACTACCTAATATAATTTTTGACAAGGATATAACGCTTAATTTTCATTGAAGAGAGCTTAATTTTCATGAAAGAGAACACACTAACTCAACAAGCGAATGTTCATCCATGTAAGGATATTATTATAATATACATACGTGCATCTATAACATTGTGTGCTTTCTATTCACTTCAGGAGCACTGCCAGACAAAATAATTGATTGCTTCCCTTTGTATTTTGGGTTAAAATTATTTTAACTCACTAATGGCAATTATGCTCTCTCTGGATTGACACATAAGCCAAGCCTTAGGTTAAACCACTATTTAAGTGAAATCAATCACTTCCACTGCGAAAACGAATCTATTGATTCTGAGTTTAGCGATGAATCGATACCTAAGCTCACACTGTGAAATCGGGCATAAGTGGCTTGATGCAATACCATGTTCCACTCTATTCATTAAATTTTGTACAGATGTCCTTAATCCTTAATCGCGTGGTCCCTTGAGGGGGTTGCGGGTGTAAAGCATGGACGAGAAATCTCCAGGCCACTTGATCCTTCGCCATTGACTCTAAGCCACCACCAGTCTAAGTGCAACCAGGGAAGTTTTTGGACTTAGTGCAACCACTTCGTCCTGGGTCTGTCAAGCGGTCGTCTACCTGATGGAATCGCATTCAAGTTATGCCTCGGAAGTCGAAAGTGAGTATTCACATACGTACACCACTGTGTACCTATGTGTATACATTGTATATATCATTACATATACATATGCATATGTCTATATATTCATATATACATATGTATATGCATGTAGTTTACCTTAAGTTAGTTTAAGTTATTTTTAAGGTAGCGTGTAAGTTAGTATATAAGTTTTAAGTATATCCAGTTCTGTTATTAAGTTTTTTCCAAATTTTTCTTAATATTAAGTTGTACAGTTAAAGCAAGTTTTCTTTAAATGCATAGATCCTTAGTTTAAGTCGAAAGACATAGAATAAGATTAAGTTTAGCTTAGAGTGCCTGCCGAGGGCCAGTAAGTTAGAAATAGTAAAAATGTTCGTCCAACTAGTTTTAAGCATTTTTGTCTAGTATGTAAGTCTTCATGAATTCGGAAAATAAAAATGAATTAAAAAAAAAAAAAAAAAAAATGCCTCGGAAGTCGGAATGATGGGGACATTCGTGCCACGTGATTAAACCACAGAAGCATAACCCTTTCCCTTCGAAGAACTAGCTGCTCAAGATTGACTTCCTCGCTTACAGCCGTGTTTCTCACCTTATCCCGGCAGGTTTCCCAAATTTCATGACCATATGTCAAGTTGGAACAATTACTGAGTTGAAAATCGTTAACTTAGATTTGATACCACCGATTATATCGAGGCAACTCTATTGTATCAAGCTACGTGCTGCCATCCCCAGCTATCTGTGAAAAATTCTGTTCGTGCATTTCGAGCATAATACGCATCATAGACCTTTCGAATTCGTTATTGGTTTTAGCATTTTTTTTTATATTTATTTTCTTTCGAAACGGATATAAACCATCATTGGTGCTATTCTCATCACGACTTTTCGTCTAACATGATTTCTTGTCTTGTTGTTAGTGTTTGAACTAATCCCAGAAAACTGATTTTGATTTTGATAAGGTCAAGAAAAATGGGAGCCCGACATTTGTCATTCTCATTAACATTGAACCGCGCTTCAAGTTTATTAGTTTGTCTTAAATGGTAAGTGGGTCGCCGTGGCGTAGTGAGTAAGTGCGTCGACTCCTACGCAGAGAGTGCCAGGTTCGATACCAGAATTTACCACCTTTCATATTTCAGGGCTTCACCTCTTCCAAGTCACTGACAATTCTCAAAGGGTATTAATGTCTAGAAAAACCTTCTCAACTTCGCAGTTCGGATTCGGCATTAAACTGTAGGTCCCTTCCACTCGTGAGAGAACAATATCACGCACAACAGGAGTGGTAGCTGAAAAGCTAGGCCCTAGCCCTCTACGAGCTGTAGCGCCACCCATATTATTATTATTATTGTTTGTCCTTTATAGATTCTTAATGTCTTTGGCAACTTTGTTCAAAATTCTGTGAAAAGGTTTTGGTACCATTCAGCTAGTTCTAAATAAATTTGGTATTCTATGTGCTGTCTCTTCACTGAGAACACCAAATTGTTCACCTCAGTGGATCACTGAATTTGAAAATGAATTCAACTTGGTCCTTCGGGAGATGGCTCTACTACTCAATTGCCTCTTGAGCCCGTAGAAACAGTGGACTGTGCATTTGATGTTTTTATTTACTGCGGAGCCCAGATAGATGACGTCCTTTACAACCTCGAATTTATAGCTGTCCATTGTGACCATCTGTCTTAGGCAGAGTCGATGTTAAATGCCCTTTCTTGACGACAGCAGATACATACTTCGTTTTCAGATCACCTACAGGAAATACCCGAGGTGATTATTTCTTGCAATCTCTTCCAACGGTATGGAAGAGATTGTTTGTTCTAATAATGGCTCTATTGAATAGTATGTTGAATCCCAGCGAAGGCTTACATTTTATACTAAATTGTGGACTCAAACGAATGTATTTCAGCTTTTCTTGTGCTTTACCACAGTTGAATGGGTGACGATTCGTCTTGTAGCAGCTACCATCTGTGTTATTTCCGATTTAAACTTTTGTTGTGACACGACCTTCGAGTCGATCGGGGGACAAATATGCGAATGGCATACAAAGTTACCGCATACAGTTCAATGACTCAGATCAGAATATATTACCTGCAATCAAAAAAGTGTCGCTGATCATTCGGCTATTCGACCGAGATCCCAGCGGAATATTCGGTATTCGGTAAAATCACTATTTATAGCATCTCTAGTGTTAACGAATGTAAATCCATGTAAGTACATGAGGTATCTGGATTTAATTGAATTTCATTCCACTTCGGTGCGCTTGCACAACATGCGTATGTTGGGATAGTAAGATTTTGTGTTGTTGGCCCCTAATGCTCTAAACGGAACCACAACCTATTTATTTACCAGAACTGTACAAACAGAACTAGAACTGTACAAACATTCAAACCTTATAATTTATTAGATTTACTTGTCTTATACACCAAATCGAACTAGCTAGTGGTTCTCCAGACAGAGTGTTCGTGGCATTTGCTAAATTTAAGTCAAAATATTAAAATTGAAGCGTAAGTCATACACTTTTAAGAAAACTTAAATCCCCGGAATCCAATTCCGCTTGACAATTATTTATCATTGAACTTTACTTATCTGGATTCCCGCCAGATACGACTGCTGTCAAAAGAGACAGGGGTGCCATAGCAAAAAAAAAAAAAATAAAAAACTCAAATTAGAATTTAAAAAAACGAACTCCGACACAGAATTTTTCTCAAAAATTAAAAATTAACAAAAATGAATGGATTAAATATAACAAGTTATGTTACACTCCGTTAGGCGAGTAGAATTTGTCAGTGAATTATCGACAAATCTCTTGTTATCGGTTGAAATGTGCTCCTCGATTACATTCACTTTGCGCATTATCTTATCAGCGGACGTTTTTTTTTTCCTTCTCCACCTGATAAGGAATTCTCCGCCGCTTGCACAGGTGAGTAAGACTCAGTTCCAGTTTTCAAACGAGTTTCGGGATCTTCACGTGCACACCGTCGAGTACAATAAGAGTGATTATAAGTGGGCGTAGCATTTAATTTTTGTGTGCTCCTCTCGGCTGTGTAGAGTGCTTTCAGTGAATTAAAAACATAAACTAGCATTAACCATCGAAATAGAATTGCTTTGAAAATGATCAAGCATACGAGACGCGAAGCAAATTAAACTGAAATAAATGCGAGGAGAAAATATATGTAATTCCCATCATAATCGCTACTCGGAAGACATTATTGCGCCGCTGTCGTCTAAGCTCATAAAGATAACCAATCGTAGTCACAACGAAGTATAAGAGAGTCAAATTGGATAAACAGGTAAATTCAATAAAAGTGCATTGGTCCTTCGATTGCAGATGGAATCGATCGGCAGAATCGGGATTTTCGAAGTAAATTTCGACTCTATTTGCGTAATCTTCCTCAGTGAAGGTGGTCAATGTATTCATATACTGTCAACCTATCTCACATTAGTCACACAAGCAGCCCCTATATTGTGGTTGATTGGCGGGGTGGATAGCGTAGCGTGAAAACTAAAGCTGCAAATCAAGACAAAGACATTTAACAATATTTTACGAGAGAGAGTATCTCAATAAACACAAACTTGCTGATAAGATTAGATGTAAATATATGTATAATAATTCATTAATTAGTTGTGTACCAGTTTGTAATTTCGCTTGTTATTTACTTAATGCGGCTACTCGCTTCGGCTTGAAAATAAAGACGCACTAAGCGTTCTGAAGAGACAATAGGTTCTGAGATTTCGCTACGAACAAAGGGAAGTGCTTATGTAGATATCTATCTAGTGACCACACTTTTGGCGAATCCAGGCAGAAATGTTTGCAAAACAGTTGCAAGTGTGACTTTCGGTGGGAATGGCAGGGAATGAGCTTATCTACTGGTATTGCCTTTGTTTTTCTTGATCGTTGTTTTTCCTTGTTCAAGTTCACAGCGCGTTTTTAAATTCAAGAAATAGTTACGAGTAAGTTACTTATTATAGAAAATAATGTATTTGTAGATGTTCATTAATTTCTTAGTTTGAATTAAAACTAAGGTTCAAATGCGGATTAAATTACTAGGTCTTTTCTGTATGTGGCAGTCTGTTTTTGATGGTAGACAACAGTTTCAGAGGCCTTCTGTTCAACACAACCTTCATGACGTTGAACAACACTCTTTACGCAGTCTACTCTTCCTCCTGTGGACATGCTTAAGAATTGTACCGTGCTTTGTTATGGCAACCTGACTGTTAGCCAGCTCATTGTAATCGAGCAAAAAGTGGGTATGTGTGGGTCAGATTATGGTTTGTAATATAACACGTTCGGACAAGCTTCGATAGAAGTTTGGTGTAGTTATGGCCGCACGTGGTTCTTACTTCCATTTTCATTTAAGGAAATAAAGCCGAAGCTTGGGTCTCTTTTCATAAAATTCAAATAACACGGACACGACGAAGATTTATCAAGAATGGCGGCGGAGTACGCACAAATCGAATAACTTCACACGGTGAACGTGCAGCAGATATGTAACTCAAATCAAAAAATAAAATTCGGACACAAAGAAGTCTTACCATTTTTACCGCAACAAAGAAGATGTATGTAACGTGTGATTCATTATAACCTATTTTTCTTTTCGCAAAATATAATTTCGTGTAAATTTTGAGTACGACTACGTTTCAACGTCCAATTTTGGATTACTACTTACAATGTTGCTACCGGTATTTTTGCCGAGTTAAGAGAGTAATGTTGACTTCCAAATCACGGGTGTTAACTGGCTTAACTTCTGACTGTCTGCATGCGCTGTCTCGTGTCATTTAACAACGTACGTGATGACTGAAATGGGACACTATAGCGGGAGTGTCAGTTTCTATGCCCGAATTCACCAACATTCATAATTCACGGTTCCATCTCTTTCGAGTCACTGACAATGCTCAAAAAGTATTCCTGTATAGCAAAAGCTTCTCAAACTTGGCCGTTCGGAGTCGGCATTAGCCCTAGGATGGGTTTGTGAGGCGGTAATATAGCCTTCTGGGCCTAAAAATGCAAACGAATATCCCTATTTGCGAGCCGGGACCATGGCGAATTGTCCGTTAGGAGAGGTAAAGGGGTAAAGAGAATTTTCAATGTCCTAGGCGGCTTATGACTATTGTATAGAAAATGATATAGGATAAATGTGTTCAACAAACACCAGCTCAAGAAGTCAGGGAGCTTCGATTCTATTGGCTTATAAAAAAAATCATATATGTTGAAACTCAAATTGAGCCTGATTATGCTCAGCTGCTCATCCTGGGGTAAACAGAAGGTCCCATTCAGTCGTTTTAGAACGCACGACAGGAGTTGCAGCTAGGCTCTAGTCCGCCTAGGACAGACCGCCTAGGACAGTCCGCCTAGGACAGTCCGCCTAGGACAGTCCGCCTAGGACAGTCCGCCTAGGACAGTCCGCTTAGGACAGTCCGCCTAGGACAGTCCGCCTAGGACAGTCCGCCTAGGACAGTCCGCCTAGGACAGTTCGCCTAGGACAGTCCGCCTAGGACAGTCCGCCTAGGACAGGTCAGGTCTACACTAGACACAGTAATGACTAACAGATTTGAAAACCAGAAAAAATCGTATTAACTTTGCTTTCACTGGGGTTCGAACCGCTAACCAGGGGCAGGCATTCTACCAATTGCGCCATCCAGTCTTTATTATTTCTGTTAAACCTTCTTTCTAAAAATTTGACAGATCCGAGAGCGAAATATTTCAAAGGCTGTCTATGCCGCAAAAGCTCTAATTTAGGCATTCTTTTAACCCATCCTTGAATATGGGTTAATAACCATGTAAGGTCGTGAAATACTTCTTCTTTATTTGGAGCTACAGTCCGGGCTGGACCTGGCCCTCAACTAACAAGCCTCTTCAGCTAGCACGGTCTCTGGCTAGCTGTCTCCAGAGTCGCACGCCAGGTTGGTAAAGGCCCTTCTCCACCGCGTCCTCTGTTACGTTGTCCCACGGTCGAAGACTCTTTGTGCCGGAGCTAAGTTGTCCATTCGCTCTACATGGCCTAGCCATCTTAGTCATTGGATCCGAAGCCGCCTGACTAGACTCATGTCGCTGTACAGCCCGTGCAGTTCGTGGCTGAATCTTCTCCTCCAGAAACCGCCAACGCAAACAGGACCAAAGATCGCACGCAGAGCTTTTCTCTCGAAGAGACCAAGGACTTCCTCATCCCCTTTTAAGATATCCCCTTTGACGACATGCCTCCACGCCGTACAGCAGGATTGGGATGATCAAGGTCTTGTATAAAGTAAGCTTGGTCCTTCGAGAGATGGCTCTTCTACTCAATTGCCTCTTGAGCCCATAGAAATATCGGTTGGCAAGAGTTACTCTGCGTTTGATCTCGGTACTGATCACTGTTTACTGCGGAGCCGAGGTAGACGAAGTCCTTGACTACCTCGAAGTTATAGCTGCCCATTGTGACACTCTGTCCAAGACTTCGATGTTGTGCGTCCTTTCTCGATGACAGCATATACTTCGTTTTGCCCTCATTGACCGCTAGACCCATTGTAGCCGCTTCCGCCTCAATGCCAGCAAACGCCTCATTAACGGCTCGCTGTGTTCTGTCAATCACGTCAATGTCATCCGCTGTCAGTAGTTGTACTTACTTCTGGAAGATCGTGCCTCTAGGGTTGGCGTGTGAGTCTTGCATGATCTTCTCCAGGATGATGTTAAAGAAGTCACATGACAGCGCGTCACCTTGTCTAAAACCTTTTTTGACATTGAAGGTCTGTGTGAGTTCGTTACCGACCTTGATAGAGCAGCGAGAATTCTCCATCGTCATCCTGCACAACCCGACGAGTTTGGCAGGAATGTCAAAACTAGACATGGCGCTGTCCAGTTCGTCCCTATGCACGCTGTCATATGCGGCCTTGAAATCGACAAAAAGGTGGTGGGTGTCGATCTGCATCTCTTGTGTCTTTTCCACGATCTGCTGTAGTGTGAAATTCTCGTCGACGGTGGACTTCTCTGGCCTGAAGCCACACTGATATGGACCTATCAGGTTATTTATAAACGGCTTCCGGCGAGTACACAAAATGGCAGAGAACATCTTGTAAGCGATGTCAGGAGACTTATCGCTCTATAGTTTCTTGCAGTCAAAGGGGTCTCCTTTTTTGTGGATCATGAGAATTTCTTGAAGTACATTCGCCTTAAATCGAGTTGAAATCAGTATTATTCTTTTTTCCTCTACGGGATCTCGATGTATCTCCCAACAAATGTCTCGTAAAATGATTAAATATGCAACCCGGACAATATATTCTTGTATCTGCTGGTAATGTTTATAGTCCTCCGCTGATATAATCGATACATCCCAACATCAACCTGCGAGGTCTTAGATCTATATCTTATGTGTTAAGTAACAACGTACCTACTAGCCACTGTATGTACGAAAAGAGCTTGTTTCGAGAGTGCTGCACCCGGCTAGGAACCAGTGATCCAACTCAACAGATGACGCCGGAGGAGGACCTCAACCACCTTGGTTTGTTCAACTGAAGGGAGCTATCCTACACTAGATACAGTCCCTTTTCTTTTCAGTTCAGCCAGAAACCCCATCCTCCTCTCTTATTCTGTAGTCGACTTGTCTTACTTAAGTTTCCTACTTAACCACGAATGTACAATGCTTGTCCTCTTTTTCAGCAGCGAACGCGATAAATGCCTCCAGAGCAATGGCCGTCTACAAAATAACCGCAATATTGTTATTCCTAAGCATTGAATCGTCTGTCAGCATCACTTGCCCATCGGAGTGTAAATGCCGCTGGGAGGTGGACAGCCTCCTTGTCGACTGCTCCAACCAAGGGCTCACAGAGTACCCGGTAATCGAAGAGGGCACACCCGTGGACCGCTTGGATCTGTCCTACAACTACTTCCAGCAATTTCCAACAATCTACGAGGACATTCACTCACTCACCTACCTCGACTTGCGGTCCAATGACATTCACGAGATAGCCGAGGATGCCGTCGGATTCCAGGGCCTTCGGACGCTTATACTCGCGAACAATAGCATCAAAAGCTGGGCCGACATACACCCCCAGACCGCATTTCGGCGTGCGTACAATCTTCAAGCACTGTCATTGTCCGGCAACCGAATCGCGGGATCCTCTGAAAAGAGGACGCCGCCAGAAATCGTCAGCGACTCACTCAGGGAACTTGATCTCAGTCACTGTGGACTCACTCAAATAAACACAGTCTTCAGTGGCCTGCCGAATCTAGAGAAGTTAAGTCTATCTGCCAACGAATTGACGGGACTACAGTGGGATTCCCTGCCACAGGGGTACCTGCCGAACCTCGACACTCTTGACCTGTCCTTCAATCCCGGGCTGTCGAGCACGTTTCTCGACACGGTGGCCATCAGGAGCTTGCGAGTGATCAATTTGGCCTACTGCAACATCGACTCACTGAGTCTGGCCGGCTTCCCAAACCTGATGACCGTCATTCTGAAGCGCAACATGATACGCTCTGTGGGCAAGGAGCTGTTCGAAAGCAACCCCTCCCTGGAGCTGGTGGACCTGTCGCACAACGCGATCCGCAGCATCGACGCGGTGGCTTTCTCAAACCTTCGCAGGCTCACCAGCCTGGACCTCTCATACAATGAGATCTTCCGACTGGACCGCAACCAGTTCCGCAACAACGACGCCCTGGTGACCATCAACCTGAGTCAGAACATTTTCAACGACTTTCCGCGACTCATATCGAACTCGCTGCGGTCGCTTGACCTAAGCAACGGCGAAATCCTGACCATCGATCCGAGTGTCTTCACGGGTCTGAAGACACTCGTGAGCTTGGACCTAACCCACAACCCCCTGGCAGTCTTCCCCACGAACATGAAGTCGGAGACGTTGAAGAAGTTGAACCTGAGCCTCTGCAGGTGCGTTCACGAGTGAAATCTAGCCGAACTTTTAGTGCATTTCATCCATTCCAGGCTCTCCATCATCAGAAACCAGACATTTCAGGGCTTCCCGGAGCTGGCCAGTCTGAACCTCTCCGGCAACCGGTTCACCAATCCCATCCCGCCGCAGTTCTTCATGTCGAACGCCTATTTGAACCAAATTTGGCTGGCCGACAACACGTGGCGCTGCGATTGCCACGACCACACTTTCATGGACTTCTACGACTGGCTGACCGACGTCCCGCCAAAGGTAAGTGAGGACGGAGTCCTGTGCACTTCCCAGCGCTTAACTTCTTTCACATTGCAGCTCCAAGACAAGGGCAATCTGAGGTGCTCCAGTCCGACGGAGTACTTTGGAAAAACCTGGGAAACAGCATGCCTGGCCATCTGGTACCCGACGAAGAACGACAAGGCGGCCCAACGGGTGTGGACCATAATGATGATGCTGCTTCTCGCCCTCGGCTGCTTCCTTTGCATGTACTCGTGCATCAGGAAGTTTGTGCACAGAAAAGTCAAGCGGAGAAACCGGCGCGAGCGCGAGGAGAACGAAGCGGAGCTTCAAGAAATGTGAGTGTGGTGTTCTGAGTGGGGTGCCGGCATGACCTGTTTCTCTTCCATTCCACAGCCGTCGCCAGAACAACCGAATTCTGAGCGAAACAGCGCAGCCAAACGCTCCAAACGTAAACGACCCGCTGCTGCCGTCCTACGAAGATGCGGTGTTGATGCCGAAACTGGAGAGGACCAGCAAGTCACTGATGGACTTGTCCAAGCCCCGCAAGCAGCTGTCGAGGGCGAAAACAAACGCAGACTTCGAGGACTGCGTTCTGGACCACCATCGATTCCGCAGCGAGGAGCTGCTCTCGAACCGAGACAAGGAACGGACTGCGTACATTGAGACGACGCGCCGCACAGGCCGAATCGA
The DNA here is from genome assembly GCA_964034865.1 of Eristalis intricaria. Classification (NCBI taxonomy): domain Eukaryota; kingdom Metazoa; phylum Arthropoda; class Insecta; order Diptera; family Syrphidae; genus Eristalis; species Eristalis intricaria. Next base: position 59,966,237 of record OZ035877.1, on the reverse strand, counting down.
CTACAATCCATCGGGAAGCCGCCTTTTCAGCATTGAGGACTCGCGCTTCCCAGCGGCGCACCTCAAGTCCCAGAACCTGCAGAGCGCAGAGAGAATTGGCAATTTCCAGAGCTACGAGAACAGCCCGTACACCAAGAGGAGGCCCAAGCAGCCGCCAGCTTCAGTATTCAAGAGGGCCAGCATTCGCGACAGTGTCGAGTTCTTAACCGATTCGGAGATCAACAGCAAGCCAGGAAGTCCGTTCGCGCAACGTCGCCCGATGCAAGAGCTCGCCGTGTCAACGCTGTCCCTGCAAAATGAGAAGGTGTCCAAGGGCAAGGTTCCAGCGGACCGGAGCTTCAACACCGTGGAGGAGCACTTCGGCCGTGATGAGGTGGATATCCGGCCCAAGTCAGTCGATTCTAGTCTTAGTGATTTTCAAGTGATGCGGTCGTCCGACGTGGACTTGTCTTCGATAGCGGACTCAAATTCCAGACACTCCGACGGGCCCATCGTCGAAATTCACGCGCCAGTAAGAGAGAGTAAGTTTTAAACCGATCGTTTTGTGTAACGTCTATAAGTGTAACGCCATTTTGTAAGAACCGTGTAATAATAAATAAATTATTTATTAAACAAGATCAGGCGGCGGTTTTTGTGCGATTCGCAAACATTGTCAAAACAGATTTAATCTGCGAACATGGATGTGACGCGGGAAATTATGTCCTTATGGAATGGAATGCGGTACGGCGGATGAGGCAGGCGCAAACACCGCCGAAATTGTAAAAGTTCCCATTTAACGGCAGAACATTAAGAACAGTCGTTTGCGCTGGTACTTATAGGCATTACCTGACTTTAGGATACCAGGTAGCTAACCACAAAAATAGGAGGCAATGGAACACAGACCAGGACCAGTTGGCCAAGTCAATTCTTGCAATTCTATGACAACAATTTCCAGGGCAATGCGTTAATGTGGGTGGGTAACCCACAGCTCCAAAGCTAGCAAACATCCAAGGCCGTATGTGACCAAAATAGTAAGACATACACGACATACAAGACTACATCCAATTGTAAGCTAAATTAATGAATACAACCCAGGCAACCAATTTTTAAAAAATTAATAAATTAATTTTATAAAATGAAACTGTTATAAAATGGTTGCTGTCAAGACTTGCTCGGCATAGATTCAAACCAATGAATAAAAGTGAATGAATCGCTTGTTCAAAAATAGGTGGCGCACAGTATTCGCAGAACTTGGTTCGAGTACTGGATTAGTGGCTACGTGCTACATACAAATGAGTTTTGTACTTGCTAGATGCATACGTACAGTACCGAAGAAGAATTTCAATATGAACCATTTATTAGTTGATATCCTAGAGGTTTCCTAAAGATTCCGATTCTCAAGGATTGCTGAAAAAACTAAGTGAATTTGATATTTGATTTGAAGTGGGTGGAAATATCGTGTTTAACCGATTAAGGCCTCCTCGAAGCATAGAGAGCCTCAATTCCAAGGGAGCGTCAATTAACCCGATAGACGGCCTATCTAAGGCTATATACATGGACAGTCAGATGGCCCTTAAGGCTCTGTATACACCATCAACCAAATCAACGCTGGTAAAACATTGCCGTCTATCTCTTAGGGAGAAAGTGGGTCAGTGGGCATAGTGTTATTCCAGGCAACGAAAGGGCCTATGCATGAGTTAGGAAGAATAGGGGTGGGAATTACCATCGGCAGATAATGACGACTCCCCCTCACTTCTAGTAGTAAACACCTTGTTACTTACAGATGCCATCTGCTCTAGTTGCGACAATCTCCTCAACCTAACATAACATAAGATCACCTCGCTTATTCTTCTTCTACAGTCTGTACAGCAAATTGGTTCAAGTTCAGTGGACCACCTTAAACTTGAGTGTCCTTTGTTGCTTTTTTACCACAGTCTCCCATTGTTCTTCATGCATTCTATACGACACAGCATTTTTTGAGTGCACAGCGAGCCTCATGTCGCCCTACAGATCGTATAATTTGGGTTTGAATTTCCTACTCCAACTGCTCACAAAGCATGCAGGGCCAATGATTACAATCAGGACTGCTTTAATAGACAACCGAGTTAATCTGTGTAGGCGCGTGATGATCTTAGGGAGGTTTGCATTATTCAATTGCTTCTTCTTCTTTATTTGGCGCTACAGTCCGGGTGGACCTGGGCACTCTCCAGCTGGCACGGTCTCTGGCTAGCTGTCTCCAGTGTCGCACGCAAGGTTGGTTGAGGTCCTTCTCGAACTGAGTGCGCCACCTTAAGCGCGGGCGTCCTCTGTTGCGTTGTCAGACGGGTTCGGAGTCGAAGACTCTTCGAGCCGGAGCTGAGTTGTCCATACGCTCTACATGGCCTAGCCATCTTAGGCATTGGATCCGAAGATGCCTGACTAGACTCATGTCGCTGTACAGCCCGTGCAGTTCGTGGCTGAATCTTCTCCTCTAGAAACCGAAAATGCAAACAGGACCAAAAATCGCACGCAGAGTTTTTCTCTCGAAGAGACCAAGGACTTCCACATCCTCTTTTGAGATATCCCCTTTGACGATATGCCTCCGCGCCGTACAGCAGGATTAGGATGATCAAGGTCTTGTATAAAGTCAGCTTGGTCCTTCGAGAGATGGCTCTAATACTCATTTGCCTCTTGACAGCGGTTGGCAAGAGTTACTCTGCGTTTGATCTCAGTATTGATCACTATTTACTGCGGAGCCGAGGTAGACGAAGTCCTTGACTACCTCGCAGTTATAGCTGCCCATTGTGACGCTCTGTCCAAGACAGATGTTGTGTGTCCTTTCTTGATGACAGCATATACTTCGTTTTGCCCTCATTCACCGCTAGACCCATTTTAGTCGCTTCCGCCTCAATGCCACCAAACGCCTCATTGACGGCTCGCTGTGTTCTGCCAATCACGTCAATTTTATCCGCTGTCAATAGTCGTACTTACTTCTGGAAGATCGTGCCTCTAGGGTTGGCGTGTGAGTCTTGAACGATCTTTTCCAGGACGATGTTAAAGAAATCACATGACAGCGCGTCGCCTTGTCGAAAACCTTTTTTGACATTGAAGGTATTCAATTGCTTGTTGAGTACAATAAAACAGTGACTGCCAAGAGTTTAATCACGGTACTTATGTTTATACTACAGTCGAACTTCGACAAGTCGAACCACCACTTGCCACTAAAAAAAAGTTATCGAGTTATCGTGTAAAATACAAAATTGATATAAATATTTATTTATTTGCGATATAACCCATAAAACGTAGAGGAGCATGATTATTATTTAAAATAGTCTGAAGACTGAAGACAGGATTTTTTATTTTGGTCTTTAAAAAATCTTCAATGGAACTTAAACCATTGTAGGTAGGTTAGTAGGTACAGAGAATCGTTTGTTGTTTAATGATATAAGCGCAAAATTAATAATGAATTTGCAGCCAACTCGATTGAAGGTGGTTGAATCAAATCATCCTCAATTATCGCCAAATTCTTCCCTATTATATCACTGCCGGTGTCATCTGTATTGTCGAGCTGAGAAAATTCGTGTTCACATCTAAATACCTCGAAAATATCTTCATCTGTAGAAAATCATCTTACGTAACACCTTGTATATTTCTGATATTTTTTCAAGCTTCAAATTACATTTTCAATTGAATTCTTCCTCATTTCTTTCGTTTGGGAGTTCAGTTCTGAAAATCGTAGAATTTCATCCTCTTCTCCACGCTCAGAATATTCACCAAAAGCACGATTCCGTTTATACTAGATCAAATGAACATACAAACGCAGTGCCCCCAAAAGCGATTCCATAAAAAACAAACTTGTAGATTACGCAGAATTTGGGAATTTCTCTTCCGAATTCGACTTATTTCGAATATATAGACAAATAATCTGTTGGAGTTATGATGACATTTGAGTTATCGAAGTTCCACTTATCGAAGTTCGACTGTATTTAGCGCTAAGCAGAATTAGACGAAGACCCTGTCTATGTCAAATTTATATTTGTGACGCCTTTTCTGCACGTGATGTGTCCTTTCATGAACGCAACACAGAAAGAAATTGCAATTCACCTCAAAGCTTATATTATCTGCTTCCGTTTCAAACGCTTTATTGGCCACATAACAGCGTTTGAATTCTAAACGATCGTAGCTACTGTGATAGCCTGTGAGTTTTGTTCGATCATCTGAGTATTCACTTAAGGTACTTTGACACTTAATGGACTTGACAAGGTCGGTATAAAAGGCCAAACATAGATTTTTATGCATCGGCTTTATAATAATAATAATATGGGTCGCGCTACAGTCCGAGGTGGACCTGGACCTAGCTTCTCAGCAACCACTCGTGTTGTGCGTGCTATTGTTCTTTCACGAGTTGAAGGGACCTACAGTTTAATGCCGACTCCGAACGGCCAAGTTTGGAAAGCTTTTCCTAGGCAGTTGCTACTCATTGAGAACTGTCCGTGACTCGAAAGAGGTGGAGCCTTGACTAATCAAAGGTGGTTAACTCGGGTATCAAACCTGGCATCCTCTGCGTAGGAATCGACGCACTTACCCACTACGCCACGGCGACCCACATCTTTATGCTTAAATAAGAGATTATGTTATAATTAATCTTTATTTCTTGGACCTTCTTGATCTGAGTTCCTTGAAAGGGAACTAAGTCCAGTGGTTCCCATTAAATGGGAACAAAATCCACTTTAGTGAAGGTCCTTTGGACTTGGAACTAAGTCACTCAGTGGACTTAGTTCCCTGTACCCCTCTTCGCTATCCCGAAAGCACACTGATAAGAACATATGATTAAGCCTTATATTTTCACACAAACGAAGGACCAACGATTATGTTCGATGTTAACAAGTCTTCAATTCCGAACAGAGGAGCAACAGAGGAGCAACAGAGGGCACCCGCGTCTGAGATGGAGTTCCCAAGTAGAGAAGGACCAAAACTAGCCACAGATTGATCTATTTGGAGAGCCTCGTTGGTTTTTGTCACAGATCCTTGCCGGTCCACTTCGGACTGAAGCGCTACACGAAGAAGAAGAAGGTAAGCAAACTTATCCCTCCATTGTTGACGGATTCATCCCTTTTCCCTTTCTCCGACCATATCCTACAGATGATCTCGTGCATGAGTTCTCCCAAATCATCTCAAGCTGCTTTCAAGGCTTTATCGGATTGTCCTTCGTATCTAGACATCGTCTACGAAAGGAAGACGAAATTTTCGTGTATGGTCTAGATTGAGTGAGACATTCTGACAGCCGTATTTGGGTCTTTGTCAGTGTTTAACCTTCTGGAGAAATGATTTTCTCGACTTGAAGATATCGCTTGGGACTCTATCACAAGTTATCAATCTTCGTTTCTGCATGCGTCTGTTCGAACTTAATATATCCATTGGATATTTGTAGGGTAGCAGTAAGTATAGTTGAAAGCAAGATGTATGACCTTTTTAAAAAAAATTTACTTTAGGTTCCAATGTACATAATTTTAGGAAATATGGCACATCAAATTTTCTTAAAAAATACGTAAATTTTTGTAATTTTCAAAGTCCTAACTTTGAGCTAACGGTACAGCCAAACGGATGATCCAAAGTCAACAAAATGTTGGCTTTCTAGGTTCTCATATTTGTAGAATCGAAAAACATAAACCATTTGGCCGGGAAAAATATCTCACTTCGGGTATTTATTTCCACTGCGGGACCACTGTGCGGCGGTGCCAGTTTCTCTGAAGGCTCCAATCTGCTGCGATTGTTTATGCAGGCATCGTTGAACTATATTTAAATGAAATAAGAGTTCCAGGTGGTGGAGGGCGCCAGGTTCGATACCCGAATTTACCACCTTTCATATTTCACGGCTCCACCTCTTTCGAGTCACTGACAATGATCAAGGAGTATTTCCTGTCTAGAAAAAGCTTCTCAAACTTGGCCGTTCGGAGTCGGCATTAAACTGAAGGTCCCTTCCATGCGTGAGAGAACAGTAGCACGCACAACACGAGTGGTTGCTAAGAAGCTAGGCCCAGGTCCCCCTCGCCACGCCACCTATATTATATTATTATTATTATTAAGAGTTCTATGACTTTATTCCCTTCAGTGTGAACCGTTTGCGACTCTCTCGGTCAGTCACAATAGCAGGCTTTTATACGCTGCAACAGTAGCGTTACAACTCGGCGATCCTACTATTGATCTCATCCTCAAGATCGGAGTTGTCCTCCTTGAGTCGCCTGTAGCAGCAGGCTCGTTTCCTATGATATCGGCCCGTTCTCCTCTTGGAGTCATGCCTCAATTTCTGCTGCCGCTGAACAGTTGCCACCCCAACCCACATCCGAAATGTTCACGTTGAAGACCTGGGCGGATGCTTCCTCTATCTCTCGTTCGTCATCCGCTGGTTACCGACTTAGGGCATCTACGTGAGCGGCTGTCTTACTAACTAATGGAGCTTGAGCTGCCACCGTCGCACTCGAGGCCTTGATGCTGTTTGCGATCCGTGACGACCTTGGAACGCATTCCCAGGAGATAGAGCCGGAACCGGCCCAAGCTTTCGGCTATGTCTAAGACTTCGACCTCGTAGGAGCAGTATATCATTTCGCCTGCAAATAGCTTCAAGTTGACAGACAAGTTGTCCCTTACCCCGAGACGGCCAGCCCAGCCCGTGCGCGCACTCTGAGTCCAGTACGACCAGTAAGGGGGTACACATGTGCTTCTTTCTGCTTCAGGAACGCTCTGTTCTTCTCGAGCCGTCCATTCGAAGGGATGGTCCGCTCTTGTCATGTCTGTTAACTAACAATGGTGCCCGACGAGCGTAGTTCTCCACGAAACCGGTTGTCGAGTCGAGAAACTTTGATAAGAATAAAAGTTTGATCTCGCCCTATTGTGGTATTTGTCGAACGTCAAACGCTGGATATGAATAAGGTATAAATGGTTTTCCAATAGGAACTTGACAACTTTGAATTTAATTTGTAAACGAACTCCTTCACTAATCATCAAGCTGTCACTGTCAATTTATTCAGTAAGCTCAACATGTGGTAAAATGTTTGTGTACTTTACCAAATGTTGAGCTTACTGAATAAACGTCTGCTGATTATAAAAATGTCTAACGGAATTCGGAGTCGGTGACCGCAACTTTAAGACCGTTAACTCGAATTTTCAACGAAGCTCATTTTTGGCTCAATGGGTCCGTCAATAAGCAAAATATGCATTATTGATCGGGTGAAAATCCACGTGAACTTCGTGAATCTCCACTTCATCCACTAAAAATTACTGTTTGGTGTGGTTTGCATGCCGGCGGCGTTATTGGGTCATATTTTTTTCGGTGCCGATAACGATCTTCACATTACTGCTCAGAGTTATCGGGCCATGTTTACTGATTACTTTTTGGCCAGAATTGAACTTGGACGACATGTGGTTTCAACACGATGGTGTGACAAGCCACTCAACACACGTTAAAATCGATTTATTATTGAAGACTAAGTATGGAGAGCGTGCTATCTTAAGAAATGGGCCAGTCGTATGGCCGCCTCTTTCGCGCGATTTAACGCCGCTTGACTATTTTCTGTGCGGCTACGTTCAGTCTTTGGTTTATGCCGACAAGCCGACGACGTTGGAAGAACCGAGAGCCAAAATTGAACACGAAAACCAACCAATTTCAATAGAAATGTACGGCAGATTCATTGATAATTGGGTCCAACGAATCGACCGCTGCAAACGTGTCCGCGGTGGCCATATGAACGAAGTCGAGTTACATTCATAAATGTTTTGATTGTACGATAGTAAAGTTCTTGAAATGTTTCAAATGGTTTGAGTTTTATTTTAAAAAGAATTGTCAAGACCTTATTGAGAAACCCTTTATTACCTATTTTTGTTTGCCCCTATTAATGAGTCAAGGCTTTTATTATTTTTATTGTAACAAGTAGCGGGGTCTTATTCTTAAGTTTTTTTTTTATTTTATTAACTTAGTTTTGTATTTCTTATTTTAATAATTTTCGCGCACCCAAGGGATTGCTAGTATCCTTAAGTGACCGGGGTCAAGACACAGTAATTCGGTATCTAAAGCATTTTTTATATCGTATCCACACGCCTGAACACCATGCAAGAAGCCAAAAGTACCCATACTCATGGAAAAACATACTATCATAGCCTTTCTATTTGAATATTGCTACTCCTGGTAACACAGCCATTGAAAAGAAGTAGTTTCGAGAGCTTTATTTTTCATCCGGAGACATGTCTCAATTGAATTTATCAGAACACTTTGCTTTCTAAACAACCTTATACGAAGTGGGCAGCCTGAATATCTGCTCGAAAAGATTACATTCTTCCAATGACCAAGATCTTTAATGATAATCCAACCCAGATACTCAAGCCTCCAGTCAGAACTCCAGTTTTTTGTTCAGGCCACTAGGCTGTGGAATTCTCTACCAGCGCTTGATAGGGATCACTAGTGCGAGCAGATTCAAAACCTCTGCATATGATTACTTGCCCATATAATTCAAACAAATGTTTGTTTCTTCTTCATTCGAATTTTATTGTTATTGTTATTATTATAAAATTTTTAAATTCAACTACGCTCTAAACTCTCTTAACTTGTGCGCTATGTTAAGACTCAGATGTGTTTATATTTATACTCACTTCACCTTTTCTTAATCTGCTCTGATAACTCCCACAAACGAAATATCTTAGAACGCGAGCTTATTTCGATACGGCAAGAATTGTTTCTACTTACAGCTGATCAGGGAGTTCCAAGTCATTGGGGTCGTCTTCAATCTTGAACTGAATTTTGAACTTGAATTGTCAGGTTCACCAACTACGTCGAAAGCGTTAGTTCGCCAATGAGAACACTCATATCGAACGCTCGACTCACCAACTGTAATAGGGGGTTACTCTACCCCTTCGTCCCTGGCATTCTTTTTTCACTAGCAATACTGCCCAACATGCGATTAATATTCCTGACATTCGTTCAAGTTATTCAGCATAAAAATTTACCCAAATCCCTCTTGGCAACCACAAAAGAAATCAGTCAAACTTGTTCAACCATCTTTTGACCTCAAATTGATAATCCCAAGATTTAGTGAACGAAAGAACTACACCAGTCACTCCATTGCACCCAATACCACCTATTTTCAAATCCCTTTCCATATCCGACCTGCACGAAAAATTGTCCATTTATTTGAAAGTAAGAAAAAAAACACAACCAACTTTAATTGAAATAAAAATGTATATATTTCGTTTATATTTAAATTACGAATTCATATGGTCATCCTAGTTGTATAAACAAATCCACTAGTGCGACATAATTTTAATAGGAAATTGAACTCTACTTACCTAAGGGCATAACAAAAAATCATTATAGCACTGTTCTCTCATTCTGTAAATGTTCTCTTGAAAACATCTCCAGCTATTCCAAGGACTATCGACAAAAAAAAAATGTACACCTCAAAGATCTTTACAACTCGTTATTTTTTTTTTAAATCAATTACATTTACCGTTACAAAAATTGATTGATACAATAAAATAGATCTATTCCACATAATAAAAATATATTTATGGTAAAAAGAAACAAACGGCGTCATATACGATTAGTGCTTATAACATCAGAAAATAATCATAAAATTAGAAAAAAATAAAATAAAATAAAATAATAAAACACAAACACGGCAGTACACATATACGGTAACGTATACATAATTTAACAGAATTTGATTGAGTCAAAAATAATAACAAAGCATACACAGCAAAGTTAAAATAAATGTGTCTTTATTTTATTTTACAAAATTTAAGTAAAATAAAAGGAGCGTATACATGCAAGCATGTATGGACAAAAAAGAGAAAGATTTAATTTTTATTTTATTATATAAATTTAGCTTCGATTAATTTATTAACTTTGGTCTTTCTATCTACGTTCTTTTACTTTTCATATTATTCCTTTTTGTCTTCCTGTTTATTTATGAAATAATTTAACAAGGGCAATAAATATTAAAAAAAAAAATAATACAAACAGACATATTTTTTATATTTTTATTTAACTGTTAAGTTAATGAATCTTGAATATATTCTCCATCAGTAAAACTTAACATAACTACCATTGCTTTTTGTTTTCATTTATTGTTTTGGCGCGTGACAAGTGCCTTCTTCAGTGTGAACTTAAATAGATTATAAGAATGTTTCTTGTTTTGTTTCGAATAATTTTGATTGAGGAACACGCACCAAAGGTACTTATATAAAATTTACTTCTTAATACAAATAAACATGTTTTTGTTTTTTATCTTTCATTATTTTTAAGCTTATCACAATATTTTTTTCTTAGTTTAAGATTAACGCTTCTTTAGTTAATAATGTTTTTTATTTATTTTTTTTTTCATTTTCTTGTTTCATGTGCGTTGAGTTAAAAGTCATTTGATGATCCTCAACTCTAAAGGGAATTGTAGCGGTTGGCTTTTGTGTAAAGGTTTCGGTTTTTTGAACTGGGCCTGCTTGTCGGTCTGGTCATATTGCCGGGCGCCATTTATTAATTTACAAGTGAAGCGTACAAATTTTTCAATCCACTCAAGCCAGCACCTTTCCAACTCCCTTCTGTATGGACACATGTTTATATTTTCGAAGTATGGTTTCATATATTTATGAATTATATCAACGACTACAGTAAGCTCTCACAGATATGTAGCTTAAGACACTTTAAGACAAAAACTGCACTCATAAAAAAATCACGTGCGCGTGTGTTTACAAATTTATATATAAATGCATACATAGTGAATTGTATATGTATGCACATCTTCAAGATAACCTAAGCGACCTATCTAGAATATTATTGCAGTTGTTGCTGTGGTTCAATGGGCTGATGGACGCCAACCTCGTCTTGGCCAGCGGGAGTGGTGGCGGGACGTGCAACCGGCGTTGTTATGATATCACCTGCGTTTGATTTGCTCCTCGTAACAAGTAGCGGGGTCTTCGGTTTGGGTGTTTCTGTCAGTTTGATTTTGACTTTTCCAGTCTCGGGGGAGTACACAGGGCTGTATCGTCCCATTTTGGGGGATGAGGGCAGGAAGACATCGTCGTCGCCTTGGTGGTTTTGCTTCGATGCTCTGGGCGACTTTGGTGGCGGGTATCTGGGAATAATGCGGTGGTTGGGATCGTAGGGTGCCTCTATGTGCTCCGGTTGCCGGATGGTTGGCTGAATGGGCTGCTCAGTGGGGATGACATTGTTGTTGTTTGACTCATTCTGTGGCTTGCTGTCGCCGTTAAGTAGGGGCTCGTGAGTCTTCTTGTCCTTTTCGTTTTCATACGAAGCTCGTTTGTTACCATTGATGGGCTTCGCCATGTCCTCCTTCTTCTTTTCGCCGATCAGCGGAGCATGCTCGTGGCCGTTCTTTTGGATCGGTTTTCCGAGATTCTTCTTGTCCATGTCCATGAGCTCGGTGGAACGTGGGTTCTCAACGTCACCCGTGCGGTTTCGGCCGCTCGCCTTGCACCGCTTTATTCCTACAAACAGGATCAGGCCCAAGACGAGCAAAACAATCACTCCAAGAAGGAAGTAGGTTCCCTTCGATTCGCCGTTCTCATCGTTGGCCACCATTATGCTGGCCTTTTCCACGTTCCCATTCTCCATTTCACTCGATTCACGAGCATCTTCTTCAGATGGCGCATCACCCTCTTCGTTCTCCTTGAACACAACTGGGACTATTGGCTCTTCTGAAACCTCCTCCTGGGCTTCTGTTGGTTCGTTGAACTTTGCGATACCTAGACCTGGCCCAAAGATGTCCGACTGTGAGGAAGTTTCCTCACTGGGCGCCTCAACATGTTCGTCAGCATGCTCGTCAACTTCGTCATCATCGTCCTTATTCTCCTCAGCTTCGTCTTCGTCGGCGTTCTGATGGAATACCCTTGGCATGATGATCATTCCCATGCCACTTCCTGACCCATCGACGTCATCCTCGTCAATCACATCGACTGTGCTTTCTGTGGGATGCAACGACTCTGCGTTGTCCTGGGAGTCCGTTGCCTTGTCGAGTAGGTCCAGTGACATCCTTCCCATTGACAGATCACCAGAGCCTTCAACATCGTCCATCGGGTTCGCTTCCTTCGACGACTTCTTCTTGTCCACGGGCATGAAGGCCTTTCCCAGCTCCTCTTCGTCGCCATTCTCTTCGGCGGATCCTTCAATTGCAGGCTGATCGCCCAACATCAACTCATTCTCCTCCTCGTCCTCCTCGTTCTCGTCGAACTCCAGCGCCTTCTTCTCCCGTTCACAGATCTCCGATTGTTTGACTTGCAGCCAAGGCTTGCCCTTTACCTCAGCCGGATAGGTGCATCTGACCGGATTTTGAGTGTACACGTGCTTCTCCTGCAGCCAGTTCCTTACTTCTAAGGTTTCGCAGGAGCAGTTGATCTGGTTATTGGTTAATTCGATCGTTCGAAGTTTCGATAGCTTGCTCAATTCCAGCGGCAAGTATGTGAGTTCGTTGTCAGACAAATCCAGATGCTGAATCCGTTGTGGGATCTTTGACAGTTTCCCGGATGTGATGCGATTATGCTTCAGATTCAAATTCTTCACACGCCGCCCCAGTCGGCCCACTTCGGACAGCTCATTGTTGGACAAATCGACTGTGGTGAGATCCCTTAGTTTCTCCAACTGATGCGACGGTATACGTGTGAGACCAATATTCGACAGATCGATGGAGTGTATGGGCAGACTTTTACCCTCCATCAGACCCTTTAAGCTGTTACACTTGGCATGGTTGTACGCTGAGACACCGTTTATCACCATGCATTGGCAGTCTTCGGGGCAGTCGTATGTGCTGGCCGAAGTTACGAGAACCAGCGCTATCAGCGCGGCTAGGCAGAGTTTTCGTTGCGACATCATTTCGTTGTGTTTCGTGTTATCTGAAATGAGATAAACGTATTTTTCGGTTAAACACAAAATTCCGTGGCTTAAGTAAAAATACACATTCGTGCGTATGAGTGACTGGGAAAGTGAAACTTGATCGTGCACAACAAACAAAGATTACACGATAAAGATACAGCAACAGACCCCTAGACATACTAATGTGAGTTGGTTTCTATGCGATTAGATAAATTAAATATAATTAACGATTTCTTATGACATCAGTGTTAATTGTTCGCTCGTACGTGTCTAGATGAGTTCATAGATTTTAATTTAGCTCTAAGTTCGGACTGTTTTTGAGTGGCTTGACGTCATTGATTGGCAATTTGTGCGGTTCATATAAGGGGACAGTCAATTCGCGTGTTTCGACGTGTCGCCGATGAGTCATCAGATGACTCTGATGCTATTGCGCCTAAATGGGATGGCTAAACTTGGACATTCAATATCTGTCGAGTGTATGCACATTCGGAGATTCTAACTTCAAGCTCGGATCACACTCAGCATGCATGTCTACATGATTACATAATTCAATTCGTCGCGCTGGCGTTAAATAATCATGAATAGAAAATGAAAATTGCGACAATCTCCCTGTCTGCTCATCTGTCTCAACTTTTGCCCAAATTGAATAATTCTCCTGAAGGAACCTACTTTATTGCTGTACCTACACGAAAGCACACGTCTGTCACAGCAAACCAATGAAACAAGACATCTTCATCCTCTGCCTTCGACTAGTCTCGCTATGTGCACATCGTCTTCGTTCGTGTAGACGACGCGAAAGCTATTTGTGCAAAAAAAAAAAAAGAATAAAAATGACGGTCATTTATAGTGAATGAGATCGCCTATTGTTCAAGATCCTCGCGTCCACTTAACCTCGCTCGAAGATCCAAAGAGGGTGACCCATACATACTGTCCCCCTCTGTAGGATTATCTGTGAAACGTGGAACAGGGGGGCCGAACGGTCGAACTCAAAACACGAGTGTACATCTGAGATGCACTTCACAAATTGACGCGTGCTAAATAAACTCTTTATTACCAATGCAGATTTATTAGTAAAATACAGCGCGCTTCTGCTTGGCCCGGCCGAGTCTGATGGGATGCGCCGGTCTTGCCCGAGTGTCTGGTGCATTTTTCTATAAATTATAATCTATTCATAGAGTGAGTTCAGGTTTTTTTTTATCTGTCGTCTTATGACGTTGTACGCTTTGCTGCTCTTGGTGCTGTTTACTGTTTAATACAGTGTGTGGAGAGTAAATTAATCAATTGGCACACACTACATCGCAACAATGTCCAGCATGTCTTCGTGGGTGACGGTGACAAAAGGCTAATCTGGTTAACTGACGTGTATTCATGGATTCAATTCAAATGATAACCCATGACTGAAGGTGTGTGAGTTGAAAAGAAATCTATTTTCAAGAATTAACTAACTGACAGGACCAGATAGGCTATCTCATTTCGACCGTTGTTTTAGGGCTATTACGCAAAACATCGACTATCTTGAGTGGATTTGTGGCCGCTGCTTCAAAGATAAGGCTGAAGTCGCTATCTGGACACTGCTTCTTTTCGTCCGATTGTGTCCACTGTTTTACGTAATAGGAATTACATCAGATGACTCTCCTCTTTATCTAGTAAAGTGTTTCGCAAATATGTTACTTGAATGCGTGGCAATCGTATGCACTTCTTAAATCAGGGAGTGATAAGCACGCTGCTTCATGAGATGGCATATCTTATAAATCACCATTCGAAGTGGGCATACAATTCCACAACTATTACACAATCCGAACATTTTCTGAAGATGTCCCCATTCGTCACGCTTTGCTTTGCAACTTGATCCATTCAGTTTAAGAGTTATCTCAAACCTTTGTTGCGGCATCGCTTGGAAGAAAATATCCGTTCTGCTTGTTAATCAGCTCGTCCCGGATAATGTAGGGTTTTAGTTTTATAGGTTTGTGTTCATTTAAATTGGCAATACTTTTTCGCCCCAATGACAGCCGATTTGACAGTTAACAGCTGATTAGTATTCAGTTTGGCTAGCCAAACCACCATGAATAAACTCTTGCCAGAACAACACTTGCAAATTAGACGAAAACGAGTTTAGTCATGGCAATCATTTGATTGGCCACAAAATTTTATTTACCAATGGGGTTCACTTCTGGTTAAATGACTACACCAACAAGCTATAATTGAAGCGAAGAGACTTCATCGGTCATCATTGAAATGCTGTAACATCGGCTGAAAGTCACGGTACTTGCGTGGAGTCATTGATCGCCAGTGGACATTGGAGTGAATGTAGATCGATACAGATCATTGATTTTCCCTTGCCCAATTGTGTGACAATAATGCGGAAGTGATGTAAAATGTTGTTCAGCACGTGGCATGGACAATCTATTGAAGGGAACATTCATTTGGCGAGGGCACAATTTCGCATGATGGTGATATCAATTGATCTAGACAGATTAGATTAGTTTTTATGGAGTTTTGTGAACTAGGGGTCATATCAAACAATGATTACGCCATCCTCCATGGATGCAGAAAGGAGATTGTTCCTGTGTGGATTATCTTTGCAATCCAGATAATATTAATAACTAGTAATATTAGAAAACATTTCCTTTTCTCCTTCAACTGAGTTTATTGTAAGGCTCTGCGATTAACAATGCTTTTGGCTTTTTCTTCATGACCGAACAGAAACAAATCAGCAAGTTGCCCTGCACGTGAACATGCTGCACACAATTGCACATGTGACAAACAATTATTTTCCAAATTTAAGACCACACGTTTGCAAATGTAGTCCCTGTGCTTTATTGATGGTCATTGTAAAAGCCAGTCGGACCGGAAACTGCAAAGGCTTGAAATCGAATGATACAGTACAAACCCGATTTACGCAACCCTCGATTTGCGCAACTCCTAGATTTTGGCAACACTAAAGTATTCAAGTTCTTCAAAAAGAAAAAAAACGCTTGCTTTTGTAAAGAACTAAAAGATCCATTTTATCTTGTAGTTTTCTGATTTTGTAAGAACTGTCTTCGACAATAATGGTTTGCTTTCGTTCCAAAAATGTGTTTTTTATCATATTGCCATTTTCTCTACACAAAGTATTGAATTAAGATTAACTAAATTCAATTATTACGTTTTAACAATTATTTCTTTTTGGAAAAAATTTTACCCAGTGAGTGCAACAACCTCGGTAAGTGCAACTGCCTTAATTTCTATTAGTTGCGTAAATCGAGTTTTTACTGTATTTTGAAACAAACGAAGCATACACAAACGTTCGTACACACAAAAGTACAAATTTGTTAAGTTATTTTTTTTAATGTGTGTTCCCGTGTTCTCATAGCGCCAACAAGACACCGCATAACGTCGTATGATTTGTATTTTGATTATTTCTTAACTGAATTATTGCAGTCTTGAATATATGAATATATACATTTCGCATTTCCTTGAACGAATTGATTTCCTAGGCTCACGTCCTTCTCATAGTTTTTCTGAATAGTTTAAAAGAAAAGCCCAGTGAATTGGTTGAACATTACGTGAGTTATGCGTAAACGCACAAAATATTAACTCAGTTTTTAGATATGAATGGCACGCGAGCTCAGAGGTGGCCTAGCTTATACAGCAACCAGTGATGTCTTGCGTGTCATTGTTTTATGACGAGTGGATGGGGCCTATAGTCATAGCGAGACTTCAAATTCAACAATTTGAATTTTTAAACAAATTTTAATTATGACACATGATACACATAAATTATCACAAATGATATTTCTCTATAGCCAGAGAATAAATGGTAGCTATAATGAGACGCCTAGAATGTTAAAATGAGTTTTTTGATTTTAAATCACAGAAAAGCTTTGTCCATATAATTAGCAAATGTCTTAATTGAAAGCTGATTTGTGATAAGTTTGCTTTGAAATTGTAAAGAGCCAGGCTGTCCGATGAAACTCTACGGACATTCATTTTAACTCACTATGATATTTTTCTTATTAATTTTTTTTTTTTTTTAAGCAATGTACAAGTGGCTGTTTTCCCCGGAAGGTCTAGACATAAGTCGATCGTTATTGCTTAGATCATAAAATGAGTGCGCCTATGGACTTTGTGTTTTGAGGAACTTGCTTTTGCATATAGGGACTCGTCCATTCTTGAGTTAATCACATACGGTTGATTACAGTCGCTTTTTTATTTGATGGCATTTTATTAGAGGCCATCGAGAAGTATCGAGAAGTTCACTCCCGTGATAACCGGACGTGAATATGAGCCCATCTTTGAACTTATCTTTTCTGTACACCAGAGAAGCATACGATAGCCAAGAGCATACGACTTTCAATTTAATGTCTTCGATGTATAAATTTATTGCCAGTAAAAAATATACCATAATAATTCGAGTGATAATTGATCTCGAGAACATCTCGATTATCAAAATCATTCGAATGACTACTAACTCATTCGAATGAGTACTAACTAATTCCTAGCTACTAACACAAGAGCACTCGATAAATGTTTCTCATCAAAATCATTCGAACGAAGTAGAATTTTTCATTTTTTCATTAATGAACCATGAAGTGGACTAATTTTATTTTTTATTAATTTCCTTTGTGTGTTTCTTTCATTCTGGTTATGTTCCTGTTTAGTATTTACCGACGAGAAGCAGCTATTTGTTTGTATTCTCGCGCAGGAGTTAGACATTTATGGAGTTATCTTGTGTTAGTAGTTAGTAATTAGTTAGTACTCATTGGAATGAGTTAGTAGTCATTCGAATGATTTTGATAATCGAGATGTTCTAGTAGTCATTCGAATGATTTTCATAATCGATATGTTGTTGTTATCGATTATCATTCTAATGAGCCCATCTCGAGTGATCACTCGATTATTAAAATATAACCCGATTACTGAAATCTCTATTCTTAAACTCATTCTAATGCAAAAGTCAGCCGTAAGGGATTAGTAACTTCAGGGAAAAGGTAAACTGAAATATGACACTGGTGGTCGTCGATAGGGCAATGGATAGCCAGCAAGGATTAAAATGTCAAATCTGCATTTAGGCAGTCAATAATAAAATATGCAAATTAAGGTAAGATCCAGAAGACCTTACCGGAGTTCTTTTTGGATCCAACTTCGTCCAACTGAGGAAAATTAAGGCGCAAAAAAAATTGTCGAAAAAAAAATCACTTTATTGGCTTCTATTCCCGATTGCAATCCTCTCGAAAATATTTTGGTTACCTTCGACCACAAGGCTTACAAAAAAGGAGATAATTTTAGACTAAAACTAAACAAGCAGAGCTTTTAAATATTAATAAATGGCAAACATTAATATTGTGGCAAATATAAGAATGTCCACAAACACTTGAAAAATCCTGTGACAGGCGCATTCGAACGCTCTATTTAATCCTCAAAAATTGTCATGTGCTTGTACGAGTGTTTAGGACTACAGCCAATTGTGCGGCTATAATTTATATAATTTTCTTTTTTTTAAACAGAATATCGACTTGGTTTGTTTTAATCAAAAGACAGAATTTATTTTTGTTGATTTGGTTTGTTGAATCGTTTTCTTTAAGCAAAAAGCGCCAATATTTTAATTCTCGATTGAGTATCCTTAACGGATTGAATTTCTACAGGGATGCGCAAAGATGCCAAGTAATACCAGTTTCCATCGATCGATGGCCTGTTGATATAGGCAAGTGAAGATGGTATTTTATCACACACAACGTAATAATTGTCATTTATCAGTGAAGAACCAATGAAAGCCAAAAGGGCCTTCAAAATGATAGAAATAAACTGATTCTGATGTATTCCTGCACGGAATTTCAACCGTCTAGGAATGATCATCTGCTTACTCTCGAGCCCAATTTTAGATGAACGGTTATATATAGATATTCTTTCTTTAGCCTTACCACACGGATGTGGAATGCTTTACCCAACTCTATCTTTTCCATTTATTCGAAAATCTTCTTTCTGATCCTTAAATATTTTCTCGCCGCTCGTACTGTGAAGGGTATAGAAAATCCCTTGAGAATGCCAACGTACAGCCTCAGCTATGGAAAAGAGTACTGACATTATAAGCCTTGGGATTGCTAATTATTAGAAGCAGATTGCTAGAAACCTCATTATAACACATAACTTTTGTTTGAATAAAAACGTTCTACCTTGTTTATGCTCGCCCTTGCGCGTGGGATAGACGCTTGGTATGTAAATTCAATCCTTCAATGCGTGGACATCTTTATTGTTCACAACTCCACGTCGTTAGAGTCACAATACACAAGCGTCTTGAAAAGGCTTATGAAGCAGAGCTCAACTGAGAGCTCCTCGACTGTTGAGAGAACTATGTCACATATAGCGCACGAGTGGTTGACGTATAACAAAGCCTTAGATCCCCCTTGGATTGTTGCGCCACCCATATAAATATAAGCATTACGTCCATGTCATTTACACATGTGGTTTCCTCCACTTTGAAGGGCTTCAGTCTAAAAAAAAAATAACCACCCTACATAAGTCTCGTGAGAGAGTGAGAGAATATTCTGAACATATATCATGCATTTAGTCCTTCAATCAAATTCCTCTGCCACATAAGTCATTAGAGGAGCTTCCCTCCGGCGAGAGGTAGCAGCTGCAGAACAATTCATGATACAAGCTGACATGTAACATGTCGGATGTTACTCCACACAGAGCCTACATTCCTACGAAATCACCATACATGCCAATCTTCCAGAGATCGCTCACAATCTTCACGCAACTTAAAACTCCCTGACAATCAATTATTTCCAGGTGGTATGAGAACAATTTTCTACATGCAGGACACACACAGCAAAAAAAAATGCCCGCAGTAAAAACAGCAACACGTGTTGCACGCCATCCATCATCGTAAAGATATCGATCATATGTTTAAATCGTGCGAAGAATAAAAGAAGACCGCAATTTTTACGTACTCCATCCACTCTTTCCATTCAAGAACTAACGCTTGGCACTGTGGTCAAGTGAGTCATGCCCTCAATCTATTCCACAGGAGATTCTTCGAACCTCTGCTAGAGCTAAGCAAACAAAATCGATCGGTCAATGGGCCGAGTAGTGGACTTGATGGGAAGTAAAAGTCCGTTTTGAATATTTATAGAAACGGCCAAATGTAGCGGGTTGCCATTCATGATCTCATTTGCCTGGATTGGCTCAAAGGGTTACTCACTCATCTTTTCTTTCACTTGCCTCTGGTCGTGAAATTGTGCATCTTGCAAGTGGCAGAGATGACAACTAACGCGCTTTGAAAAGGGCGCGGCCGGGCGGAGTGCCTAGACAAGTAACCCGATCCGATGAAAGTTGATCCATCAGACTTGACAGCTCGAAGGAGGGCGAAAACAGCCGACAACTTACTTCAAATCAATGTCCATTCACAGAGAAATACTTTTACATGAGTTTTCAATTTAAAATTTCATTACTTGCAGTTCTGCGGAGAATGGCATGGCTTGGCCTATGCATTGATCCCACCACCAATGCCGGGGAGAAAGTTTTCTTCTTGGCTTTATGACAGTGCGCTCGTAAATCGCAATGAGAAGTCAATCATGGCGACTGGCCCGCGCTCTCATGCGAGTGCTATTAAGTCTGACCCAGAGGAGAGAATGAATTTTACAATTGACAATTTGACATGAAAGGATTTCTTCTTGATTTATAGCTCCACCACGGAGACGTCAAAGATTTTTGGGTCGTCTGTCGAAAGCACCATCAACTGATTTTACTATTGTAGGGGAGACTGTCAGAATGCCGTTGAATGTTGGCCATTTCAGAAAAAAAAATCAGCGCATACCATACCAACAACTGCAGAGAGTTTGACGATCCTTCAGACTCATGTCGACGCATCGAAAATCTATTCGAATAAAATTAGAAGCAAAATGTATGGCATTTCGGTGCAAAAAGGGGACCTTCTCAATTGAATAAAAATACAAATTAATCTTCATCTCAGAGAGAGTGTGTGTGAATTTGGGCAATTTAAATAAACTTGCACTTTTCCTGCTGTGTTCTCTGGTCATTGTACCCACAAGACACGTTGGAACTTTCATAAAATGATTTCTTCACAAGTGGTGACAACAATAAATAAGCTTATAACTTACGTCGCACACAAATTGGAGGACACACCATACACAAGAACTCAAACACTCGTGAGTACGAACACATCAACAGCATCTGTCTAAGCGACAAATGTCGGTGTGTCTTCTCTCATTTGCTCGTTGTTTAGAGCAATTTACAAATGAACCCAAGAGCACAGCTGTGCGAAAAAAAATGACCCAAGATTAGTTTATTTATGTACAGCCGAATATACTGTCCAACCCAACTCAAGTGTTGAAACAAAAAGAAAAAAATAAATAAATAAATTACAGAAATTCAAGCCGACTTGCCATTTTAAGTACGAATTTAAAATCTGAACTCAGGTCAAAGGCACTGGGTTCCACAAGCGGTCGTGTGAATGTTCACGATCATAATTAACAACTGCTTTGATTTGCTTGTGCTGCGAATCAACTCAAATCGCGGTTAATTAATTGAAAGAAGCACAATCAATTGAATTTTTATTCCCTCTCAAAGGCGGTCTGAATTTCCGACACATATCTTTTCTAAATTACATCAAATGCCAGTAAATTAAGAGCGGCTTGGTAGGGATCATTTAATTTGATATAAAAACGACATCAAATTTAATGGAAGTCTGAGACAGCAGGAAAAGGGGTCTAATCGAAATCCCTTCCACGACACAGGGCCAGTCTTGTTTACTTTTGAATGATGTAAGTTATCACAGAAGCAGTGGTTGACGTAAACTCAAATTTCAGATCAATCCCATTGTTTGTCGATAAAAATAATGAGATGCCCGTCGTAGTCGTCGTCGTCGTTGTCGGCTCCCTCTTTCATAAAATCGAAAACATTCTAGTAAATTAAAAGTGGAGTTATACGATCGTGTTGCGGTCTGAAAAGATTCGATTTCTTTCATCTGGGCTGCCAAGGCGTGACTCATAAACTTAAAAGTTCCCAAAATTTACATACATACATTAATTTAAAAAAAAAATATATATATAGGGGTAACTATGCCGCCGACCTTGAATTCCTATCGATATGCTACCATAGTTAAATATATCGGTTACCTCACAAAGACGGTGCGTGGGACCCACTTAAGGTTAACTAGCATATTTCCACTAAGTGATACAACAAATTCACATGCCGCCTGAGATGTGTATGCAAATTGTTCAATCTCCCTCCTTTGACACAAGCGTCACCGTCTCAAGTTCATTTTGGTTTTATGATTAACGAGACAAATTATGTTTGCGAAACGTTTCCTTTTCTTTTTCTGCTGAGAACAATTCTCGCACTCTGATCCGTTGCCAGTGCTAAAACAAGAAACATCCCGCTGATTGTTCGGTTGCAGCATCAAACACAAGCACCAGCATAATCGCAGAAACAACTCAACTTGTTCACGACTCTGCTCTTCCTTAACTACGAAGCATTTATCAATGAGCAGAAACAAGATACTCTCTTCAGTCAGTTCAGTATTCACTGACCTTGACTGTGCTGGTCGTCGTTCGACTCGCGTATTAGAACACATACAGTTATTCGTCTCCTCCCGAAACCACTGTCGTAAACTTGCCCTGCGAAGCGAATTTATTAGACTTAATTTGATGGAAGATACGCATTTTATATCAATTTATTCGACCCATAGATACACAGATACAGACTGCGCCGAAGACATAGACCTCGGAAAGGCGCAAAAGTTGTATGACTTCAAATTTGATTGCGAATAATTTTTTTTTTTCCTCTCTCTCAGTTTTTTTTCGTGTCGCATGAATCCCAAACCAAGTGAGTTGAACCAAAAAAAAAAACAACACAAGCTGACAAAGTATTTGACCTACATCGACCTTGCGTACATACGACTGCGAGACGAGTACAGCGAAAGAGAGCGTACGTACGGGGTACGAGGTGAGTGAATCGAAAAGGCAAATCTATTACAGCAACGTGCGCTTATAAATCATTGTACTCGCAACTCGCACAAAGTATGAGTTCATACGCCACACACAAAACTGGTCAAGCTCGGAGTTTATTCACCTGCCTTAGTTGGCGAGTCGACGCTTTTCATTCGCCACACTCGCGGCTAAATGCTTGAAGATTCCGGCAAGACTTAAGTCTTTTTCGGTTGATTCATCAAAACGATCAGGTGATACCTGAACAGATATTTTTTCCACCTCCAGCGAGTTTTTAATTTTCAAGTTTTAATTTTGCACATGGTATCCGAACGATCATTCGGCAGGTAAAAGTTGAGATGATTTCATCAGCGATTTCTTTTACAAACGAACTGCATTCGGCTCGGCTATTTGAATTAGAAAAACAATGTCACTTAAGCCTTTTGCTAAGCGCGAAAGGCCGGCTATGGATGGCGCGGGATATCATGAAAACAGATATGCATGGAATACAAATTGAATTAAATGTTTATTTCTGTTCAGTCGATAGGTAATTTAAGCGCTAAAAAATTTGATGACCTAATGGCGGTGGTATGCCGGTGTTCAATATAAGGATTCCAATGCAGCGGCTACACTCGAGCGAGCTTGTTATTCGAGAGATTTTTTGTGTTCTAATCTGCGGTGTGCTGGCAAGGTGGTGAGTGATTCGAGACCAGATATGTTGCACCTTTGATTGGAGTTCACTTGTGGAACCAGAAAGCGTTTTACTAAAAACACGAGTTAACACACATCAATAAAGTGAGTTTATTTCTCGCAAAATGTCAGTGGATGCAACCTTGTTTCACATTGAAATTTAATTGCATGCAGTCGTTAATAACATCGACAAACTAGCTAAACATCGCTTTAACTTTGATGTTTTATGGCACTTTTTGCACTTTTTATTTGCTACCTGTTGCCATATCCATTCATGTTTATTCAGCTGATCACCAGCGGGATATGGAAAACGCGCAAGACTCGGGGGACTTAACTTTATCGAAAATGTTTTATTTATCATTTGAAAATGAACTCAATTCACTTTTAAACTTGACTTTGTTTCGTTTCCCTATTCAAACAGGTCTAATTCGAAAGTCTATTTTGGATCAGGTCCTCGAGTTATTAATGGTTTCGTTTTCCTATTTTTTTAACGATAACCAAGTTAATAGCTTACTCTGCTATAAATAGACTTAAGACAATGCTCTCTCACATCTTTGCCGCAAAATTTAATTGTTCTGGCTAATTGGATACATCAACTAATGCAATTACATCATTCGAAGAGATATCTCTTGTTATTGAGACGTTGCGGTGTTTCATATTCACAAGAGTCAGTCAGGGGTCATGCGTCGGAGAGGACTAGATAGTCTATGGAGAGCGTTGAACTTCCATGGATTTGATGGAGGACAGTTGTGGCTTCCAAATCTGTTCGAGCCTGTTTATACCAGGAAACTTTCGAAAAGTGCATTGTTTTGTGTTTGAAAATTTGCCTCAAAAATCGCAAACTATGTGTAGGGGTTGGTCAGGGCTGCAAGGAACAGGGATAAATAGAAACGTCTTAAAAAACAGTCATCCTCCGAAAATTAAAAATCGAGTAAATGAGCCAAATTAACAACTTCTTTTATATCTTGTGAGTGGGTCGCCTCCTACGCAGAGGGTGCCAGGTTCGGATAGCCGAATTTACCACCTTTGATAATTCACGGCTCTACCTTTTCGAGTCACTGACAATGCTCAAAGAGTATTCCTGTCTAGAAATAGCTTCTCAACTTCGCCGTTCGGAGTCGGCATTAAACTGTAGGTCCCTTCCACGCGTAAGAGAACAATAGCACGCACAACACGAGTGGTTGCTGAGAAGCTAGGCCCAGGTCCGCCTCGGACTGTCGCGCCACCCATATTATTATATTATTTATATCTTATATATGTGGGGATTTCGATATACATATTCACCTTGCTCTTTGTCTTAGATTTAGTCGCGGGGCAAGTTGTAACATCTTTCTGTGGTAGATGTAACACATTTACAATTTACGAAACAGCACTTGATGTAGAACAGACTTCAGGCAATCAACCAGGTTCTTCATTGTGTCTTCAGTTTCCAACTGTTTCAAAACTTTCGTGCTCACCGGGACGATCAGGACCTCAAATCTTTTCTTTCACCCAGAGGAAGATAGGTCTTATCCAAAAGCAGAGCAAAGGGAGAAAGAGTTTTCACGGAGGACAAGAAATTCAGAAGCATTAACAGACACTCCGAAAAACATGAATTATCAACACTTACAATAACGACAGGATGGCGCAGTTGGTTGAGTGCCTTCCCCTGGTTAGCGGAGTCCCCGGTTCGAATCCCAGTGAAAGCAAAGTTAATAAGCTTTTATCTGGTTTTCAAATATGGTCCAGTCAACAATTGCCGTTGGGATCAAATAAACGGCACTATCACGGGAGTAATCAATCAGTGGTAGTAGTCTGACTAGGAGTATCACAATGGACCAATATGGTCTAAGTGTGCTGGTGAATACACTAGCAGCCCCGTACCTAATCTAACCTGAAACTCACAAGATTGTTTGCGTTTATAATTATACTTACTTGCCTCAGCCTATGTTACAACTAGCCCCCTAATTCGGAAGATTTTAACATCACTAATTTTAATGTTATACAAGGTGGCGCAAAATTAATCATCCTATCGGAAGATGCTATAACTCTTGCAAATGGAGTCGTACGTTTTGAGATTTGAGAACTAGACAGCTGCAGCAGGCAAGTACTGATGCGCTAAACTCCGCAAGAGCGTGAATGAGCAATTGTTGTTTTTTTATTTTTCTTTAAACCAATAAACGGTCGTCGATTTCGTCATTGTGTCGCTCCAACTGGGCAAAACATGCCAGCGCAACTCGACTCGAAAAGACAGGAGCCAATGCAGGGCGTGGCGGCCACTGGATTGTGCACAGTTATTACCGGAAATCTTGCCGAAATGTATGGAAAATGCGATAAAAGGGGCATAAATGCTTATTAACATTGGCGGCTGCTACTTGACGGATACAGTGAAACCTGTCAAGTTGGACACCCTTTGTAGTTGCCACCTGCCGAAGTTAACCAGTGTATAGTAGCAGCAAGAATATTCAATACAAATATTCCTCCAAATACCTCTGTATGTAACCTCCGAAAGTTGGCCAGGAATATGTCATTGCATTTTGTTGTATGTGTAGTTTTATTCTGCTGTAAAATAATTTGCCTGATCAGTTTTGTTAGGATATACTATGTAGATGATTTTATGTCTGAAATTTGTGAAAGTCTACAGTGTTTCCCTGACTTTCCGGGAGAAAAAAACAGGCGCCCTTAAAACCTGGGCACCTGTTTAAATTGGCCAAAAATGCTTGCACTGTAGCTGGCCAACATTCACAGATTTCACTGTAATATCTTTTCCACTAGAGAAGCTAGGCTCAGGTCCACCTCGGACTATCGCGCCACCCATATTATTATTATTATTATCTTTTCCACTTAACAGAACAAATTGAGAGGGTGCAATTAAAGATTTCAACCACTCAATATCGTTTTTGTATTTAGTAAAAAGGTAATTCAGAACCTGTTATATGGATGTACTATTCTACGCAGGCGTTGCTGAGCTTTTAGTGGATTTTGTAGTTCAAATCTGACTTTTTAATTAAAAAAAGCTTTTGTCGACTTACAATCAAGGTTTAAGAAGAAATGATATATTACAGAGATGTCCGAATTCTGCCCCTTAACATTTTTGACTACTATCTTTTATAACGTTTTCTTAAACCAAATTGACCAGTCAGAGGACGGCATTTACGTTATTTCGTGAATAACCTTCAAAAATGCATGAACATCTGTAAAAAGGCAATCCAATTCGTCAATGGACTAGGGGACAATCAGCTGTGAAGTCGACCATCACTGTAATACTTAATTTCTGGTTTAAGAAGGACCACCGATTTTAGTCAAAACT
Organism: Eristalis intricaria; assembly: GCA_964034865.1. Classification (NCBI taxonomy): domain Eukaryota; kingdom Metazoa; phylum Arthropoda; class Insecta; order Diptera; family Syrphidae; genus Eristalis; species Eristalis intricaria. The sequence continues at coordinate 59,939,500 of OZ035877.1, read as the reverse complement.
ATTACTTTCTGCACCGCTCCCCACTACCTGAGAAACGAGATTTCATTTTCCAATTCCCAATTTTTATCCCGACTCCCATTTCAGAGATTATGTAAAAAAAAGGGTAAGCGTGAGTCCCTCCATCCCATTTCGAACCCGATTAACGCAAATCGACTTCGGAGCTAACTTTCGACTGAAACAATTTCTGGAAATATATTGGCCCTAAACGGTAAGACCACGACATTGTTTTTTATTTTTCTATTTTTGAAAATGCAGGTTTGCAGTTTTCTTTGAGAACATTGCCAAAAGCAAAAAGTGGTCGATCAAATGTGGATTTCTGATAATATTCCGAACTATTCGAGGTTGAAAATTATTCTTCGCTGAGAGCGATAAATCCACAGTGGTCTCAGTGGTTCCATGCAGATTCATTTCAACTCCCAAGTACACAACCACATGGCGTGGTAATGGGCCTAAGAGGGCGCAAAAGCTCACACCGGGCGCTTAAAAGACTAGTTACGATACGGATTGTGTGTGATGATAATCGTATTGATTGAGATGTAGAAGATCTATGCTCCCATTTGGACTGAATTTCGTAATAAGTCCACTGAAACGATTTGAATTCATTGGATGAAATCTTAAATTTCAAGAAATAAACCGCTACTGTCTACTTAAACAGCTCTATTAAATGTTAAGCACGAACAACAATCAAACAAAGTTATCGATCGAAGAAAATAAGAATAAATCATCAATTCGGTTGCTTGTGTAGGTACATCTTTTTCTCAACAATTTAATTTTCTTCTTTGCCAAATTTAGACACGTGTGGATACAAAACGTGTCTGTTCACGAAAAAAAAAAAACGGAAAACAGATTTCGCTCGAAAATAAGATTCTTTGAAAATCTAAGGTAAACAAAAATATTGTATAATGCGGTTAAATGGGAAAACTACAATCAAGGCCAAGAGATGTGTAATTTACAAGCTGTTTGATCGAAGACAAGCGATTAATTTTGGTGTTGAATTGTTAATAACCGGATGAGAAGTGTATAACCCTTAAATGGTCAGAGGCCGACGTAAGATGAATGATCTGTGAAATAGAATGGTCGGTGAGATGAATGAGTGTAGTGACGGAGGGTCATGAAAGTTTAGTGAATTCACTCAGAATTTTAATGCCAAATCATTATAAGATTAAAATACCGACTGATTCAAGATCTTCATTGAACTAGACTGTACCTAAAGATGTTGATGTTGGCCGATGAGTAAAATTTGTACTTTTGTTAGTGCTTGTTATGCAACTGTCTGATTCTGATACTGTACGTGTACCTATATACTGTTTTGGTGAACAAGGTGAGATAGAAATACTCTAAGTTGCTTAACAAAAAATCAACCGATGGGCTTCTCATTTATTATCGCATTAAAATCCTTGTACGTAGTGATACTCAGAGTAAACGTAGTGATTGTCGTCAGTGGCCTTATTGAGGCAAATGTGGGAACAAGAAGATGAGGTACTACGGCACCCACATCATTAAGTGATTAAGCCAAAGACGGGCGAAAGCGCAGCAGGAGCTCCAGTGTCTCCTTAACCTCTTATTCATTGCAGTAGCTGTACGTCTGCGTAGCGACAACGCCGGCACTCGCGCTTGGTTCCCCGCAAGGCACTGCTCCCTTGATGATTCAAACCAGCATGCTGCAGTGCGTGCTGGATAATTTGTTTGGTTTAGTGGGCGTTATGGTCGGAAAGAATTGTTGATTTGCTTGCCATTTTTAGTGGTTCAGCATTAAATTGTGTAAGAAACTGGCGATGTAAATGGGTCAGTTTTCTAGGATTCCCACATGATTTGGGCTCAGTACAGGGAGACTGTATTGTGTATGATCTTACAGAGAGTGTTAGCCTTTATTATCCTGCTTTTGATTGTTGGCAAACATATGTACATACATACAGTCGATCAAATTTATATTCGTACAGTAGGTTCGAAATAATAAAATAGAGATAGAAACGCCAACTCAATAAAAGATTTTGGGTTTTGGAAAACTGTAATTTTTAACAGATGAATCAAAATGGAATATCTCTCGGTCGGATGGACGGCAAATGGTATGGCGGAAACAAAATAGCTCCTTCCTGAAAATACGGTCGCAACTGCAACAGCATGGTCGCGGATCGGTGGTGATTTGGGATTGTTTTTCGGTAGCGGGCTTAGAAAAGCTTCATATTACTGATTGGACAATGAACCACAAGAAATGAATCGAAATTTATAAGCAAAATTTGGAAGAAAGTTTATAAAAATTGGGTCTTGACAACCAATTCACTTTTTACCAGGGCAATGACCCAAAGCATAAAGCTTATAACACTCGAATGTTCCCCTTTATAACTGCCCTAAAGTTATGGAAATTCCACCCCAGTCACCGTCGAAAATGTATGGTGCCATTTAGACCAGCAACTAAAATTGCAATTAGAAATGCAACAGATATGAAGGAATGAACAAAATTTCGGCTGAAACTACAATGATACGTGTCCAAGTTATGGCAAATAGGTTTAAGCATGTGATTAAAAGTGAGGGATGCGCCTCAAAATATTACAATTCGTTAAATTTCTTGTCTGTTTCTAAAAATTCTTAAGTGTATGAATATGAATTTGTTGTCAGTTACTTGTTTTTTGCTTTTTCTGTTTTTGTCAAAGGGTGCCTATTTTGTGTTGGACAATAGATTTTTACCAGATCATTGCAACCAAGTAACATTCAAAGTTTGTGTGATTCTTCCATAAATCGAAAAAGATTTATTTTTTATCTGCTATACGAATATGGGTTTGATTGACTGTATGTATTAATTTTGTGTACGCCCGGAGATTGTTTAATAGGAGCGAGTTCATCTCGGAAAATGCTGCTCCTTAACTTATTTTGAGAACCCTTATGTACGTCGAACTGAGGCGAAGTCGGTAAATACACTCAATGACAAAAGTCTACATGCACTAGAAGTTCAAGTGAATCAACGAGTTTTTTTCTAGTAAAACAAATTAAAACAGAAAAAAAGAAATATCTTTCGCTTTGACATTCAATGAAGTTTTGATGCAAAAAAAATATCTTAAATAAAAGTAGCAACTGGGGAACAAATAATTTTTTCCGTAAATGTAAGTAAAACAACCAGGGTGGCAAAAGTCTACGTACACTACTTATAACTCTTTCCTTTTTTGTATTAAGGTTCTGAAATGTTGTTCTTTTTAAACAGTCAGTGTGGAGTTGTAAGATTTCCACCATCGCAACCAGGCACAGTTTAATGGCCAAAATAGAGCCCTCAGTTACCAACAAAATGGTCACATCAATGGCGAAAGGGACGAGGACAGTAATATCCAAAAGAAATACAACGCCTTATGAGGGACCATTATACTTTTCCGTGTTATAACCTCTATATGTGCGTAGACTTTTGTCATTCTGGTTTTACTTGCATTTACAGAAAAGATTAGTTGTTTCCTGGTTATACACTTCTTTGTTTAAGAAATTAATTCTGTTTTCTGAATAATAAAGCAAAACCTATTTACTTTTCTGAATTTTACTTTGTTTTAAAATTTAATTTATAAGAACTCCTAGTGTACGTAGACTTTTGTAAGTAAGTGTATAAGCGTCGTCACTGGATGTCAATCTTTCACTTTAGACGTGATCAACATTTTTCATACTCAGGCGTCACTATCAATGCTCTTGAGCTCAGAGAGAGTATTCCTGTATGGAAAAAGTTTCTCAAACTTAGAGAGATGAGCATGATTAGAGAAGTTGACATGAATCTGCCCTTTCAAGATCGCGCAACAGAAGAGGGTTTTTGTAGAAGCTAAGTTCCATTATGAACCTGTAGTTTATCACTCATGTCATTATTATTGAGGAATGGTGGAAGGCATTCGTCCTGCCTTAAGACATTTTGCATGGATATTGTCTTGGGTTCTGCTCGGGGATGACAAAATTTGCGATCAAACATGATGCTGATGGGCTTTTGCTAATCTGTACCGCAAAATGCAAAAAGTCTGTCAAACTGTCATTTAGAAATGATGTATTTAAGGGGATTATCTTGGACGACTGGATGGCACAGTTGGTAGAGTGCCTGCCCTTGGTTAGCGAGATTCCCGATTCGAGTCCCAGTGAGAGCCAAGTTAATACGCTCTTCAAATCTGGTCCAGTCACCATTTGCCGTTGGGATCAAATTAACGGCACTATCACGGGAGTAGTCGATCAGTGGTAGTAGTCTGACTATGGGTATCACAATGGACCAATATGGTTTAAGTGTGCTGGTGAATGCACTAGCACCCCGCCTACCTAACCTAACCTAAGGGCTTATGAACCTTAGCTTATATTAGTATTCTAAAATAACAGCTTTATCAGAGAACGAACAATGAAGCTATGGACACAACAATAGGACGACGAAAGTGGCAGTGGATTGGTCACACTCTCCGAAGTGACACGTCTATAGCTAACCAAGCGATGTTATGGAACCCGCTTACTCAGGATGGCGAGATGCGCGGCGGTACGTGGCGCAGCAAAGTTGAGAAAAAGCGCGGTAACTGGGAAAAAAGTTGGAGAGAGCTGAGGCACACTCGATGGCGCGTAGGAATTGTAGAAGCCCTATGACCCACAAGGGGAGGACATGAGTAAGTAAAGTATATCAACAGCACAAGAAGAATACGTAAAATAAAAAAAAAAAAACATGCATCGACTTCCTTCTTCTTCTTCATTTGGCGCTACAGTCCGGGGTGGACCTGGGCCTTAACCAACAAGCCTCTCCAGCTAGCACGGTCTCTGGCTAGCTGTCTCCAGTGTCGCACGCCAAGTTGGTTGAGGCCGTTCTCCACCTTAAACGCGGGTGTCCTCAGTTGCGTTGTCCCACGGGTTCGGAGTCGAAGACTCTCCGGGCCGGAGCTTAGTTGTCCATATGCTCTACATGGCCTAGCCATCTTAGGCGTTGGATCCGAAGACGCCTGACTAGACTCATGTCGCTGTACAGCCCGTACAGTTCGTGGTTGAATCTTCTCCTCCAGAAACCGTCAACGCAAACAGGACCAAAGATCGCACACAGAGCTTTTCTCTCGGAAATACCAAGGACTTCCTCATCCGCTTTTGAGATTGTCCATGCCTCCGCGCCGTACAGCAGGACTGGGATGATCAAGGTCTTGTATAAGGTCAGCTTGGTCCTTCGAGAGATGGCTCTACTACTCAATTGCCTCTTGAGCCCATAGAAACAGCGGTTGGCAAGAGTTACTCTGCGTTTGATCTCGACATCGACTCCCTTATGGCTTAATAATATTTTAGGCCAACAGGAAATTTTAGGAACTATAAAGACGCAGATAGTTAATATAATAATATTGGTGACGCGACAGTCCGAGGAGGACATGGGCCTAGCTTCTCAACAGATAGGTAGTTTCTGAAAAACTAATTGACATATCTATCTATCTATCACGCCCGCATAACTATCCCCTCCCACATTCTTCATCCACAATGTTGACGAAATTACAGGGGAAATTGTGCTTGAATAAGCATTTTCTAGCTTTTCATAAAAATGCATCAAAACTAAAATAGAAAGAAAATAATTCCAGTGACCCGATTAATGCCATTAGAACATGAATAAATACCCAGCAATCTGTCACATAGCCCGAGTGTAATCCTAAATTTATCACCCACCATTCACTTGGCATTTAAATTTGTTTTGTTTTTCCTATTCACTGGTTTCGGTTTAATTGACCGCGATTGTCTGTCGTCTCATATGTGCTAAAATTAATGTCCAACAAATTTGATTTTAAAAATAGCATTCACCAAGAGAAAATAAGAGTGCATACTGAGCCAAGGATGTATTTTCACTTTTCCTTTCCGCAATTCTCTTCGGTGATCTAACTAAATTTACATTCTGAGTAGGTATTTCACTTCGTTTTCATTTCACTGCCATTTTTGTATCATTGACTAAGCATTGTTTCCCATTGACTGCTGATCAGATGTACAAGTTAGATGCATGACACTTAGATCTACTTACAGTCACCACAAATATAGAGCATTAGTTACCTGAAAAGAAACAAACAAAAAAAATATTTCCATTAATTCAATAAACACAAAACAATCAGAAAAAAGATACGTTCGTGTCTACCGCAGTGCAGTGAGCGTTGAACGCCATTTGAATAGAACAAATTTGTTGGTATCGTTACTTTTCCATAGTTTGAAATAAATTGCACAGTAATTAGATTGTTAAGGAGCTTTATTATAGACTAAGGTCTGTCGGGTATGTCAGTCTAATTGGAGTCGTTTTGAACTTGATTTGGTTTGATCTTGACACGCGGAAGGTCGCTGCCTTTGGTGATCAAGTTGATCATGAGTAATTATTGATAATTTGTGCAAGAAAATAAAAACCACACAAACACACGCATACAATGTCGAGAAATGCACGACGATCTGTTTGGGTGTTCGGATTTAATTTACTAAATATATCTTCCTGGTACGACTTGCTAATTTTCGTGATTTGCAGTTTCATAAAATTTCAAATTATGAGGTAGATTGGCGACTGGCCAATTCTTTTGGAGCTATGTCAATGATTTCTTCGGTTTTTTTTTCTTTCAAAATTTTAATTATCTGTGCTTTTTTTTGTTGATTTTCTTTTAAGACTATTGTGCACATTCATAGATGTGCGAAAATGATGTGACGAAATGCGATCATACAGGGTGATCGCAAAGACTGCTTCGCGAAGCCATCAGCTTTAACATGGTCATGTTAAAGTCAGCACAGTAGAGTGCAGTTACATTGTTACAAGGGGCGCATGTAAATACACATTAAAACTCATAATACAGCGAGATTTTAAATTACATGCAATCACAGTAAATCAATTTGTGTTTGCACACCAGGCAACGTGCAATAACAATAATTTGACACTTGGGAAGGAAGAAGAAGCAAAAAAAAAAAAAAAAGCTGCATGCAGCTTGATCAACAGCCAGCAGTATCATCACCTCACCGCAACACTTAACTGGTTATACAAGTGCCATTGAACATTACAATGATATCCATAATCAACAGCCCAGCATGTGTTAGATACCACTGTAAAATACAGCCAGCCACATGCTCATGTGTGCACGTTCTCACATAATACACAACAGCTGCAATCACAGACAAAAAACGAAACAAAAAAAAAAAAACAAACCACTGCTAGCATATTCACAGGATGGTAACTGAAATAGTTACCACATTGTTTCCTGTTTCGCTAAGTGATTACGACGACGATGGGTGCAATTGCCTAGGCGAGAGTATCTAATCAAACCACCAGCTGTCAGTCGCATGTATGAGCTAAATAAAGCATTTTTGTGAAGAAATTTTACACCTTATCTGAGACGGACTGCAAAGAGTGCCATAGCGTCCGCCGGTTGTTAGATTTCTACTTTTAGTTTTCATTTCGGTTTCAATTTGAACTCGCTGCAGTTCACTTGGACAAGATTTATTTCCCTAACACGAGCAAATGATTTTAGTACTCTCTAGTCTTTCTGACCTTAAGCCATCTATTAACAACTGCCGCAGCAGCAGACGACTTTTATTGCCTGTGCGACGTCAAACCGTACGTACTTTCAGATTTGAGTGAGAAAAGATATTTGGTAATTGTGTCACGGTGTCAGCTTTGAGACGCTTCCTGCCAGCAGACGGAAAGTGCCATCAATTGCCGCCACCAATCCGGTTTATAATTACGGATACCTGAGACAATATCCACTACGATCGTTGAAATATGAAAATCTTGATTTAATTGCAAAATCTTTTTTTTTTCGAATTTCAAGTAATGCTGGCGACGGGTTTAAGTGAAATAGGGAAGTAGGTAGTTTGTAATTATTTTTATTTTTATCTGATTTGACATTTTTTGAACACCACTTGTGGTTGCAAGTTGAACACGTTGTGCAGATTAAATGAAACATTTTCTTTTTTTTTATATTAAACGCAAAAGGCATTAACTTGATCGATGCGATACATTGTGGACCTTTTTAGTTTATCGTGACAATGATCCAGTTGGCCTTTATCTATCAAGCGGGCATTCAAGTGTGGTCTGGTCTTGACACTGATCCCTGTGTCAGTCATGTCGGTAAAATCAAATTGCCATCTGCGACTATCTACGTTCAGCTTAAGATTTGCCATTTTGCAACATGGATCGCTGGGCAATCTCGGGACGTGATCAAATTGTGAAAATTGTTATTGTCCGATACGAGCAGATAATGGTCGACACAATCGTCCACCTGAGCTTCCCACTGGAAAGACTGTTCAAAATTTTCGAAGAGACTGACTCTAATAAAGACGTCTTTTGGTCTAGTGGCGACCGTGGCGCTGTGGGTCTGTGTGTCGTCTTCTACACACTTCGACTGGGTTCGATTCCCGGTACGGCCCCACCTCTTTCGAGTCACTGACAACGCTCAAGGAGTAATAACTGTCTAGAAAAAGCTTCTTAAACTTGGCCATTCAGAATCGGGATAAAACCGTAGGTCCCTTAAACTCCTGAGGTTCGATTCCCGGCCAGTACGACCAAAAATAATTTTCAAGTTCTCAAATCATTCGAGTCACTGACAGTGCTCAAAGAAAAGAGAAAGATTCTCAAACTTTCGGAATCGGCATAAAACTGTAGGTCCCTTACACACGTGAGAGGACACGACTCGTTGCTGTGGAAGCTAGGTCCTGGCCCCCTACGAGCTGTACCCCCTCATCAAAAAGTACGGCTTATAGAAAGTAGAAAGTATGGCTGCAGGTGGTATTGACGTTGATCCAAATCCACAGATTTCACGTCGAGCACAGCATGGACATGTATTAAATTGTATTTCCATTGCCGCTTTAATACAGCCGAATTCTGTCGCGACAAATTCAGCCATTTATTAGAAGCAATCGTACTTTCGATAGGACAAAATTATTTGTATTTCTCAATCTTTGCCCCGCACGCGTTCCATGCTTCCAATACCAAACGATGAGAACAAAAAAAGCAAAAAATAAAGGAAAAATACGGAAGCAAGTAGAAATATGAAAGGATCCGTATTCGCTGTTTGTTGCTCGAAAATCTGACATCACGAATGGCGTGTGCGCTCCAACATAAGCGTTTAGGTGAAGACAGCATTTCGACTCGAAGCAGCGAAGTATGACAAGGTTTTCTAGACACTTTGAGCATAGTCAAATGACTCGAAAGAAGTCTCGCCTGAACTATAAAAGTTGCGCATGTCGTTGAGCGACTCCAGATCCCCGCGGAAGTCTTCGCGCCGATCCACTAAGCCACGTAGAGAGGAAGGAATTTACTCGTAACATCCCATCATCTTTCCCATAAAATCGCAGATACGAAATCGAGACATAAGACGATGCCACATCTTATACAAACATTTATTGCATTTTCCTTGGCGACTTAGTTCGCGGTTTAGTGATCTTGATATGGCCACCAAGATCGTGTTAATTTTCGCCTTTAGATCTCTTTTTAGTATGATAAGCAAAAGAGATCGAGTTGATGTAGATAATCGTCAAACTCTTGTCGGCGTGGAGACGAAAACTCTTCAAGCTATGACCGAGTAATGACCCGATGAAGACCCTGATGGTCCCAGTCCTGATGTATGGCGCAGCAGCATGATCTCCTACTTAGACTAACGAAGAGATTCTAAGTCGCTTCAAGAGAAAAGTCCTTCGCATAATTCGTGGTCTCGTAGGTGTTGACTTTGTTTGGAGGAGAGGAGACTGAACGTATGGCTTGGTCCAACGAATTCGACTCCCTCGTCTCAAATGGCTAGATTATAAAGAGTTAATGGACATCTATGATTCGATCCGGAAATTCTTCAACACTGAGGGACAGCGCTGTAAAGGACGACCACGCCTCCAGAGGCTTACACAGCGGAAAGTAATAACTAGCACAGGACCGTGCTGGATGTCGAAGCATGTTGGCTGCGGCTCAGGTCCAACCCAGACTGCAGCGGCAGACATAGAATAAGAAGAAGAATGGAGTTTTAACTAGTCCGCCATGCCTCTGGACTAGGTCTGCCTCATAACGACTTCTGCAGAAGGTACAGGAACAAGGATAAGGAAGAAATCACTGAAAACTTGATATGCAGCTGCAGTGCTCTCTCATCCCGCACTATGATAACCTGGCTGAACTAAGTAGCATAAGAGTCAGCCATCTTCTTTGCTTTATTAACAACACTAACTGGTTTTCGGAATAGGTACTCAAGATAGGCGTGGTAGCACATGGGGGGTATGCTGGCCTAGGCAACTACTTCAACCTCACCTTACCTAATCGACCTTCGATGTCTTCTTTTTCTTAATTTCGCGCTACAGTCCGGGATGGACCTGGGCCTCAATCAACAAGCCTCTCCAGCTAGCACGGTCTCTGGCTAGCTGCCTCCAGGGTTGCACGCCAAGTTGGTTGAGGCCGTTCTCCACCTTAAACGCGGGTGTCCTCAGTTACGTTGTCCCACGGGTTCGGAGTCGAAGATTCTTCGGGCCGGAGCTGAGTTGTCCATACGCTCTACATGGCCTAGCCATCTGAGGCGTTGGATCCGAAGACGCCTGACTAGACTCATGTCGTTCTACAGCCCGTACATCTCGTGGTTGAATCTTCTCCTCCAGAAACCGTCAAAGCAAACAGGACCAAAGATCGCACGCAGAGCTTTCTGACGAAGAGACTAAGGACTTCCTCATCCGCTTTTGAGATTGTCCATGCCTCGGCGCCGTACAGCAGGACTGGGATGATCAAGGTCTTGTATAAAGTCAGCTTGGTCCTTCGAGAGATGGCTCTACTACTCATTTGCCTCTTGACAGCGGTTGGCAAGAGTTACTCTGGGTTTGATCTCGGTACTGATGCTGTTTGTACTATTTACTGCGGAGCCGAGGTAGACAAAGTCCTTGACTACCTCGAAGTTATAGCTGCCCATTGTGACGCTCTGTCCAAGACGTCGATGTTGTGTGTCTTTTCTTGATGACAGCATATACTTCGTTTTGCCCTCATTGACCGCTAGACCCATTGTAGCCGCTTCCGCCTCAATGCCAGCAAACGCCTCATTGACGGCTCGCTGTGTTCTGCCAGTCACGTCAATGTCACGGGCTTCTGGAAGATCGTGTCTCTAGTGTTGGCGTGTGAGTCTTGAACGATCTTCTCCAGGATGATGTTAAAGAAATCACATGACTCCCTCCGATGTCTACAAAGAGGACATCGGAATCGAACTTGTAAAAATTGTATATAGCCCTTGAAGGACTCAGGTGATTTATAACCGAATTCTATTCATAATCGAAGTCATTCAAAGAATATGAACGGCAATTTTAACAATCACAATCCATACGTTTATAAGTCACTGGAATACTTTTGGTCAGCCACCTTCTCGTGTCACAGAATTTGCAATATGTGAAGAATCATCTCATAGAACGAAGCGCAGACTTCATCTTGACAAACAGCCGTTCAGTGAAAAAGATCGCAGATAATTAACTCGAATACCACACAGATGAGTGATCGCGAATAAACGTCTGTGTCCTTCTGTTAACCTTTTAATCAAATTTTTAACATCGTCGAGTTGTCAAACTGTCGTAAAACGACGTATGTACACACACATCAGGATAATTTGTTTTTCAAAATCAAATAAAACCAAAACAAAAAACAAATATGCACAATAACAATCGCAAAAGATACAAAAGAAAACACGTCATACTATTGTGTCAATTCGTATAATCCGCAATGAATACAATGAACGTAGGCGGTGGGATTTTAAAATTTCTGTCTGCTTGTTCTGGTTTTCCGGAGGGGCTTGATGTCTTATTTCTAAGGTCATCGCTGACTGATTAATGCAGAAAAACGTCTGAATGTCAAAATTGCTGCGCGATTTTATGAAGACCAAACAAAAGACAAGACGAAACACTCTAGATTTCCATGCAAACAGCCGACAGGATTTTGAGAGAGACTAGATGAGAAAAAAGCAAAAACAAAACAAAAAAAGGAATCAAGAAAACCGTGACATCATTTTTGTAGAATTGAAAGAAAGGTGACGATGACTTTGTTTTTAAAAATAGAGCGAAATTAACATTTTGAGTCATAAACTATTAAACAATGCAGGCTGGTGATGGTGGAGGATTATTAATATTAGTGTCTTCTTTTACTTCCATGTGGGTTGAGGAAAATGATGCATGCACATTTACATGCATGGTTGGAAATGATTAATAAATTAAGCTTGACGGTGTTTTTTTGGGGGTTTTTTTGATTGAATGAGGTCAAGACGGAAACGGACGAAGAATTTTGGGGAATTTTAGATGAGGCTTGGAGTTTTGTCAATGATATCATAGAAAAGGAAGAATACACTTTGCAGCTAAAGTTTCGCAACACAACTAGGCAGAGTTGCAGTACATAAAGTTTGATACTGACAAGCAAATTTGTTCAATCTTTGATGATGGTTTCATTTACTAGTTTTGACCTTCACAGGGTAAAGACAAGCGCTGGCGTCCAAGTGGGTGTGTCAACTGTCCACAGACGACTTCGAGAAGTCCAGCAAATCTTTTGAAAAAACCGCTTCTGAAGGACACTATGAAGGAAAAAAGAATTCATAGCCTAACAAACGTAAGGAAAGGCGGAAATTTCGAAAAAAGTTGTCAGTCTCTTTGAGGTTCAAGGATAAAGGGTAAATATCTTAAGGAAAGTCCATTGGAAACCGTCCGACCGGGCTAAATTTATCAAGCCAAGCAACCCCTAAAGTCGTGTATTCAGGATGTTTAACGTTCGAACTCAATAAAGGGTTTGACGAACATAATCAAATGTGCCAAGGTTTGACACAAATACTGCTTCCGACCCAACAAATCATACAGTGATGGTCCAGTTTAACTAGTTCCTATGTAACGAATACTCAATACTCGATGTAACGAATAAACCTGGCAATTATATCATTCGTTATACTGGACCATTACTGTGTACTGAAAACTTGTGTTGTTCTGATTAATTTGCACAAGACTGTAGTTTCTAGCTTTTGCTGATGAAAATACGGTGCAAAATTGCACCGCTTCTTAAGCTCTTAGGTAGTAATCACCGTTTTTTAAGCTCTTAGGTAGTAATCAAAGGACGGTAGGTGTGACAGTTACGGCAATAGCCGATATCATCTTAGACATTTATCGCACCTAATGGGATGATGGATGGGATGTCTCCGTTCGGAGTCGGCATTAAGCTGTAGGTCCTTTCCACACGTGAAAAAACAATAGCACGCACAACACGAGTGGTTGCTGAGAAGCTAGGCCCAGGTCCACCTCGGACTGTCGCGCCACCCATATTATTATTAATGGGATGTCTCCAAGCCGGATATCCGGTTCACAAATCCCTCTATTGCCAAAAGCCCTAACTTTTGTCAAATAATCAGAACAACAAGAAATTAAGGCTTCATAAAATCAATTTTAGCGAAATGCTTCACCAACATTTCCAGTTATCAATAAAGGGATTGAACTATCTAATGGGAACCAAGGGCCAGGGTGGAGACTGAACTGCAGCAGTAGACAAGACGTCTGGTGGGATCCGTCGCACCTCTCGCCTCTACAGCCTTTGTAGAAGTTGTTCAAAGGGAGTCTCAACATAAGGACCAATAAGACTCGTATGTGCTGGATCGGATTGATCAGACTGTGTGGTAGTTTCGAGTTGAGATTATGTCAGATTTGTTTAACAGTGATGATTGGCACATTAACTCGGTATTCTTCAGCCAACACGATATCGGTTGAAAATCTGTTTGAACGTATTCTTAGATTTAACGCATATTCCCAAGTCCTTCTCTTGATACTTGTTGCTGTGGACTTGTTTGTGGAGTAATGCAGATACTATACAACGTCTGACAATTAGACTTTCAGGCTAAGAACTTGTTCTTGAGGTATACGAGTTAAGTAAACCGAAGATCGAATCTACATTCATCGAAACCAAGGGAATCTGCCGGCGATCTTCGAAATAAGAGGTTAAGATGTACGATTAATGATATTAACACCCCACCTAAGAATATCTAAGAGGAGAATTGGCAGCTATATTCCTCTCAAATCCCTAATTTTAAATGGCCCTCTACACTTTAATAAAGCTTCACTGAAAAGCCTAATTGGCAGTCGGCGATGAAACCCAAACTTGCGATGACAGTCTGTCAGTCCTGGTGGATCACTAAATTTGAAGAGATCACTCTGACTGTTTCTTCTTCTCCTTCTTCTGGTAGCGCTACAGTCCGGAGTGGACCTGGGCCTCAACCAGTAAGCCTCTCCAGCCGGCATGATCTTTAGCCAGCTGTCTCCAACTGCGCACACCAAGTTGATTGAAGTCCTTCTCCACCTGGGTGCGCCATCGGTTCCGTGGGCGTGCTCTATTGCATCGTCCCTGGTTCGGAGTCGAAGACTCTTCGGGCTGGAGTAGTGTTGTCCATGCTCTCCACATGGCCCAGCCATCTTAGACGCTTGACTAGGCTCATGCCGCTGTACAGCCCGCACAGTTCGTGTTTGAATCTTCTTCTACAATAACCATCTACGCAGACAGGACCAAAAATTGAACGCAGAACTTTTGTCTCGAAAAGACCAAGTGATTCTTCATCCGCTTTTGTGATTGTCCATGCCTCCGCACCATAGAGCAGGACAGGGATGATCAAGGTGTTATATAATGTTAGCTTGGTCCTTCGAGAGAGGACTCTAATACTCAATTGCCTCTTGAGCCCAAAGAAACAGCGATTGGCAAGAGTAGTTCTGCGCTTAATCTCGGTACTGGTGTTGTTCGTACCAGTACGTAGACGAAGTCCTTCACTACCTCGAAGTTATAGTGCCTATGGTGACGTTTTGGCCAAGTCGTCGATGTTGTGCATCCTTTCTCGATGACAGCATATACTTCGTTTTGCCCTCGTTCACCGCTATACCCATTTTGGCCGCTTCCGCTTCAATACCAGCAAACGCTTCATTGACGGCTCGCTGTATTCTGCCAATCACGTCTATGTCATCCGCGTATGCCAGCAGTTGTACGGACTTCTGGAAGACCGTGCCTCTAGTGTTGGCGTGTGAGTCTTGCACGATCATATCCAGGATGATGTTAAAGAAATCAAATGACAGCGCGTCGCCTTGTTTGACTCTGACTGTTTGGACTAAGAAAATCTTCACTCAGGGCGATCATCGACGTCATAATTCGACACCGTGTAAGTGGCGTATACTCCGACAGGATGGGTGTCCGGATTCCTGCAGAATCTGCATGGATGAGAAGGAGGTAGAAACTAGACACAACAAACTGGAGCTCGGGCGGGGCCCTTAACTCAAGGGAATGGCGTTTCAAAGTCCTAGTGTCATGTCAACTGGACAGCAGCACCAAGGCTACAGCGAATGGGAAAAAAAACTTCATCTAGACCAATGGGGATGGTCTTAGGCAATCCAAACGATTATTCGGGATTTATTCCCTCAAGGAAATCCTCTGTGTCAACAAGGAAAGTATTAGAACCCTAACGAGCTTTCTTACTCGCCACTGCGGCCTGAATGGCCACCTTCACAAAATGGGCCAAGAGGAGAGCTTTGCCTGAAAGAGGTTGAACATCCGAGAACATTTTATGTAAATGTCTGGTAACTACTTTAGTTAACGAAACGTATTTTTCTCACCAAAGTGGAACTAAGGAAATCCACAACAAACGACATACAGTGAAAGCTCCTTTTACGGACACTGTCTTAGGCGGGCAATCCCTTTGAGTGGATAATTTCCACTCAATTTCTCACAACCGTGAATCTTGAATTGAAGTTCCATACATTGCCATGGACGGGCAACTCCCTTAGCCGGACAAAAATGCTGCAATTGACGCTGCCCACCAATGGGAGCTTTCTTTCATAAGCGACGTACTAATACGTCAACCCTTCGATACAGTAGATCTCTTC
Source organism: Eristalis intricaria (assembly GCA_964034865.1). Lineage (NCBI taxonomy): Eukaryota > Metazoa > Arthropoda > Insecta > Diptera > Syrphidae > Eristalis > Eristalis intricaria. The sequence goes on along the minus strand of OZ035877.1, from coordinate 59,923,690 downwards.
AGTTCGCGGTGTCGTTGCCTTTCCGCCTTGGGTTGTACAAGAAGATATAAGCAAACATTATTTCATCTCCACATTACGTGAGAGAATAATGGCGCACACAACACGATAAAGTTCAAGACCCGTCCGAATTGTAGCCCCGCGCATTGAAAGGAAATTCTCATGTTCAATTTATTAACTTAACCTTGCAAGTACAACAGGAAAGTCTAGAGCATTTATTCGCACACGCCGATTACAAGCACATGTTTCGCGGGAAACGTGCGTTTAGGAATGTTCGACCCGAAGAAGAAAAAACGGAAACAATTTTCTTAATGAACGTGTTGAAAATATGTCCAATTTAAATTACAAATGTTTACTTAACGAGGTACATACACGTGGGCGAACATGCTCCCACAAAGCACACACCGTGTAGAATTACACTAAGCGGACACAGTAAAACGTTCATCTCCGTTCAACAGGTTCGCTTTTTACAAATCGAAAATTTGCACGCCCATAATCTGATTCCAATGAACGAGCGTGTACACAAATGTCCAACAGCGAACGGGAGGAACAAGAAAATAAATACAAATTTAGGCAGATTCCAAATATTCAAGTGCTAAGCAAGCAAACTCTAAGTACTTCACAAATTAAGGAACCTACACGAAAGCGAACTAAATTTGCGTAGCGGCGTAGTGAGAAATTTGGTTTAGAAAAACGAAGCCCAGAGGCACGAGATGAAGGAGAAGAATGAAAAACGAAAGGAAAAGAGATAAGAAATGACTACGTAAGCAAGCCATAATCCAAGAAAGCACGATCGCGTCGCGTCTCGTAGCGTCGTCCCCCGCTTCATTGAATTATACGATTAGCCCGTTCGACTTGCGTTTCATCCGCACCGCGCACAAAAATAGATATGAAGTACACGTGGTGTACCGCAGAAAATTGGATTATGTGGGTAACTATTCTCTTTGATAGCCACTAAGGGAATTTGTTGAAGTGCAAACTGGCGGTGGTGGTGGAAGTGGTGGAAGGTTGAGCAATAGTTCACTATTGATACGCTCTACCCTCGCACATGTGAATCGATGTGTGTACATATGTCGGCTGTTCCAATTTGGCTTGTCACTGACTGCTAGGGGGGGCGTCCGACTTAGAATCGGCCGCAAAATATCCGTGTCACCGAGTACTTGGGCCATTGGCAGTTCATTTCGGATCAATAACTGAAGTCATTGAATGGGTATTATTGCACGACCGACTAAGGTTATGATGACATATTGTGAAACCTAAACAGCTGTTGCTTGGGGAATGTCTGTGGGCAACCTGTTGCATTTGATGCGACTGCAGATGGGTAGCGTAATTGTGTGTTGACAGATGACTGATGACAGTTGACATACTCCTACGATGCCTTTCTGTAACAAACCCATCAGCAATCTGGCCGAGAACTGGTTAGTCGGTGCTTGAGTCAAAAAATACCTCACGCTAATCGTCGCTAATTCAAAGTCAAGGCAAACCGGTCCGCCTGCATACTGGCGCGGTGATGATAATTGCCCAAATACACACCGGAGAAAAAAAAATGGCGCTGACTCACTGTGAAGCTGAATTTTCGAACTGTGATGGATGACATAATATGCACTGATGAACATCTGAGAAATCATTTGATCGTTTATATCTTTTTTTTTCCTTCCTCACTCAACCATTTCAGTGTAGTTGCGATTTCCTCTATCACACACATATAATCTCAATCGACCACAAGCGATCTTTTGAACACAGCCAGCAGCCAACACCCACCCGGTTGCACAGTTAGTGAGCATATTGGCCAAGCCACTGCAACCTGCATCCCATTCTATTGCGGTTTGTGTTGTGTTACTTGCGCAGCAACATTTTCCTTTTGTGCGATTTCACAAAAAAAGGCCAATCAGCAAAACAAATTGCATACAGATCCGAATGCAAAGTAGATTTTCCTGTACGTATTTATCTAACTGTAGCATCGACATCCCGCATCTTATCTGCTCGATGCGATACATATCCCCTGTCCGCCATAACAAACTAATTGCTAACGGGCAACTTGCCGCGACATATACCGCGAGGTACACTACACACCCGGTAATGGATGCGTTTATCCAAACATCAAACTATTGCAATATTATCCGAACGCAAGGAAACTTAAAAAACAAATTAACTGCACCATGTGCACGTTGTATGCAAACGCACAGACATTGCATGGTCATACAACCGACAAAATGTGCACACTCCTCTGTACATATCTCATCCGCCTTTATGCAATGTGCGGTGGCGGCTGCAGCAACGGTGCGGCGGGGATGGTAGCTGTACATCGCGTCTAGGATGGCATTAATTCGGTCTAGTTTTGTCTTGTTTTCATTGGTTTTTTCCTAGATTCTAGATCTCCACCCCAAAGATACACCGTGCATCAGTTTAGATGCATGCCGTGTGGGTGTGTGTTTGTACCGGACATGTAGGTGAGCCACTTGAAAAGCTGAATGAACAGTGTGCCCAATGGGCAGCGATTATATTCATAAATCTTGCTTTTTGGCATCCATCCACGAGGTGGGGCGGTCGTAGTCTTGAACTTGATTTCCCCCTTAGGGGCGACCGAAGGCCAGTGAAATATTTGATCTGCATCTAACGGTCAAGCGGAAGGTGCAATTTACCGAGTGCAAAATGATTTTGCATTCGCATCGCACATTCGAGTGGCGTTGGGACATTTTGTGTATTTTCGTACACTGACACTGATCTTGATTCAGTCCTAGCCATAGCCCCCTGTTTCATCATTCGAACGCTTTGCATAATCATCTGCAGACAAACAAACACACACACGCATGCCGCTCTCTGCGAACGCAGTCAATCTAGTTTATTTTTATTGTACGTTTGTTTTTATTTCGGTTTTTAAATTTATAGAAAGTATCCACAACAGCATCGTTCGAGGTGTATTTTCTGTGCTTTTTTTTCTTCTTGTTGATTTTCAATCTTAATCCATTTAGTTCGTGTTGATTTTATTGTGGATTGCGACTGCAGAAAATGAAAATGAAAATGAAAAATTTTAAATATTTCATGGCAGACTAAAACGGTTTGCATTTCTGCCAAAAAATGCTCCTCTCAGTCTACAGCTTCGGTGTATTGTGTGCGATCGGATGATCTATTGAGGTTAACCGAAAACAAGATGCCACTGAAAAGCGACAACAAAAAAAAAAAAACGCTACATACACATGTCCACGTCCATATGCATACACCAAGAAGAAGAGAAAAAAAAATTGGCGACATGGCCCATTTTCGGATTGGGTTTCATTGAGATCTTCGAAAGAAAACAAAAAACGAGAAAAAAACGACAACACAAATGTATCTTTCAAGAGAATTCTTGTGATTTTCCTTCAAATACTTTTGGGAAAGCATTTAATGAAATCGAAGAAAAGAAAAAAACACACGACACGACGAACTTTCTTGCAAGAACACAGCCAAAGCCCACAAAGAAGGGGGAAGATAATTGTGGCGTGATCTGACAGTGGTGTGTATTCATTAATGTGTCCCCGATAGATGGTCGATGGGATGGATCCTTTCGTTTTATTTATTTTTTTTTTTTTTTGAGAAACCACACTCTGTTCTTTCTTTTTGCCTCGAACGAGTGTACCTTCTTTTGTGGTCTTCTCCACACGCTCGCACAAGAGTATCATTTCAGAGAGACGGACGAATATGAGATGACCAAGGGAAGATCAGCCATCAGTCAATCAGTAATGAAAGTGCGAATTGAAGGCGAAAGCAGCTATCAGTCTACCTGCCGAGTGCCCTTCACTGACTTGAAATATTTTATGACACGAAACCACAGCACCGTTAGTCAATAATATTCATAACCCGATCTTTCGTGAATTTTGTCATGGAATTGATGACTGAACCTGATGCTTTCTTACGGGCACGTAAAAGCCATTTCCAACGGTGTATGGTTTGTGAGAAATTGAATTGAACGAGGACGCAATGACATAACCTTCAAAAAATGACAATAAGTTGCAGGTGGAAGTGGATGTGGCAGGTAACATGCAAACACTGCAGAGAAGCTGTCGCAGAAACAATTTCCGATAAGAGTACAACTCAACAGCAAAGATCTGCAATCAATCTCGTGTATACTACACTTTATACAGACGCGTGTGTAGACTAAGATTTCGCTGTCAAGCAGAATGTTATATTTTTTTATACGATGATAAACTTGAATCACGCGAATTCCGACACTCCGACTTAGACGAGACGCAGATAGCGCGCTATCGGAACTCAATCAAACCTGCTGCCGCAGACTAAGTGCAAAGAATTTTAAGAATTTGGACTTGAAACTACCCAGACAACAAAACAGAGACGTGATCATCTGACGAACAGGGTGGTTCTTATGGTACAGATGGATTCTGTTCGGGCGCCATTTGGTGTTGAAAGACGTTTGTCGGTTGACATTTTACACCGTGATTGTGTTTTCTAAATGATTCTTATTTATTCTTTTTGTGCGGTCAACAATTTCCTTCCGTTTGCGGATGACACGTCATGGGTAATTTCACCTCGCTAGCCATGATTTTACATCATTGCATGGGGAATGGGATTTATATTTCTCTTTATTGAGGATGGGGAACTTCTTGAAGACAATGAAGAGTGGTTTTTGAATCATCAATGAAATCAGTGTTTGTCATCAAGTATTTATACAAGGTGGGACAAATACACGTTTCTCTTTTGTCTTGCAACAAAATTAAGAAAATTCCTATTTTTTTTATCATGACCAGTAGAATCACGGTAAAATGAACGGTTGTATAAGATGAACGAATTTATAAGACAACTTTCTTCCGGGGGCCAGTTAACCATAGAGCAGTTTTTTAAGGAAAATGTCTAAAACAGTCTGTTTTGGTATCTTTCATAATAAAAAATAATTGTTTATTTGTTTTTTTAAAACAAAATTAAATATTTATACGTTTAAATTTGATTCTCGGGTGAAAAATTTGAAAAGATGAACGAATTTTTTTATGTGTGTTCATCTTTCTAAGATCCCACTGTGAACAAAATTTCGCATTAACTATAAAATACAACGTCGTTCAAGTGTCTGCCTCGGCTGGCATCGCAGTAACGCACTCTGTCACCACAATTTTCCAAGACCTTCTTGTTGCTTTCGGGCTGTAGCTCACGGATTGCTTGGATGATATTGGCCTTAAGTGTTTGAATCGTTTCCGGTTTGTTGGATAATATTGGTTCTGCACGATACCCCACAAAAAATAAGTCCAAATGGAGTAAATCGCAGCTGCGAGGCGGCCAATTGACATCAACAAGATGGCTGATAACACGATTTGGGAACTGGTGCGCAAACGATTGATTCTGACAAGGTCTGTGGCATTGACAGCCTTTGTGCCTGAAAAAGAGGTCGACTTACAATTTCAGTAAAAAACAATTCGGTTAACATGACTCTACTGTTGACAGAAACGTTGTTCTCTGCCTCAGTTTCCAGAGTCTCACACTCTCAGCCAAAGCAGCCACATTCTCATCTGGGGGGGACCATGAGTGTTGTCCACTAGCATACCAGTCAGACGAGTTTTTTTTTTGCACAAACTTGAGTTCAGCAGTCGTGGTGGGTGCTTCTTTTCGTTTAAAACTTCTTTTCCAAAAACGCACTGTTTGAGCTACACTCACTTTGGAAATAAGTTTTCAATGTTTCCTTACGTCGTTCAAGCGTAAAGCGATTATTTTCGTTCAGCGGATGTATGATACAGACTTTTTGTTAAGGTTTCGAGAGGGAAACAGCTGTCAGCGTCAAAATTAGCTATGGTTAAAAAAAACCTCTGGTCCACCCCCCTGTGCCAGAGGCTGGGACGAAATCTGCACTTCTGATACTCTCTCTTATTCTCTTAGTCGTGTCACATGCCACAGTGACATATTTGTATTCAATTAATCACTTAAATGTCGCATAAAGTGACTAAGACAGTACAAATTTGTCACAGTGACATGTGACAGTGTCGCAGTGAGTTTGACAAATTTGTATTCAATTAGTCACATAAACCTCACTTGAAGTGACTAATACAGTACATAATTGTCACAGTGACGTGTGACACGACCAAAAGAATAAGGGTGACTACTTGGATTGAGTCATTTTTCGGATTAGTTTGAGTGAGTGGTGGTTGGTGTGCATTTTTTGCACGATTTTCCACGATTTCAATTTGTTAATATTGACCTGAGAGTAGGCCTGAAATAACACGCTTTGGCAATTTTCTCGGGCGTATTAAACGTGCATTGGAGACTTAGACATCTTGAAGATCGTGGTGGACAATGGAATCATCCTGACGATGACAGTGTTTTTTCAAGTGTATTTGCCATCCTCAGTGTTATTCCGTTAAAACCAATGTCGGTGATAGAAACCAAGTTAGTCACATGCTGTCTATGTCATCACAATGTGGGACGTGACTAATGCCCATCTGTTCCCTTACCTAATCTAACCTTGAGGTCTCCCATCGCTCCACTAACTAAGCATAGAACCTTGTTGTCAGCAGCAATTTAAAAAAATCTCCTAATGTTGACAAACAGGGAAAGTGGCTTACGGAAAACTCCACTAGACTCTCTAGACTAGACAGACCCTCGTTTGAGTAAGAAAAACCCCCACCACGACATACCAAGCGTAACTGTCATGTAATATGCCTCTTCGCAGTATAAAATTAAAAGTATCGCCATCCAATTAAGCCGGACACACGTGCACGAACGAACCTATATGTACACGTTTTTTGCTATCAAGTTAGCTACTGACACGATCATCGACACCCTGTATTGCTTTATATGCAAGTCAGTGCAAGGGGTCAGCAATTAACAGCCCATTAACATGAACAAAAAAACAACTATCTGTAGTAATTGGAAATCATAACTCAATCCACACTCCGATTCTTGGCGCGACTGTGACAGGGACATTCTCGGTTTGCATTCGAATTCCCCGTAGACAAACACCTGTGTTGCGTAATCAATCCGCTGACAGTGTATTTCCTTATCATGCCAAGAAGGGTCATGTTTCGTGGTTCTTTCACTTATTGCATGCGGCCCGTCAAATCGAATCGACTTAGTGTCGTCTGTTGTAATGTGGTTTTGCATTCAGTTTTATTATGCACCGACAGAAATCCATCAGCTCGTACGATGGTGGCTCAGTTAGCATTCACATCATAAAATCCGAGGTCTATGTCTAGTATTGGGATTCGCGCAAGGCAGCCTGCTCCTGGCTTACAGCTATCATTCGATGCATCGTATTGTGCGTAGCATAGACCACAGCACAAGCAACGATATAATTATAGATACTTAGCTTACTGGTGTCATTATGAACACACAACGTTACGTGTCGTGATTGTATTTTCCTTCGTTGAATTTTAATCTCTAACGTGAAGTCCCGCCAAAGTGAAGTGGGCTAATCCGGAATGAGTCAACCGGGGGGAGGGGGAGATCGGCGATGGAGCAAATTAAAATAAAGTCGCTGATGTACCTGCCTGCATACACACATGGTCTCGATGAGAGCTGAGGTGATCTCTGCGGATGTGGTTCTCTCTCGTATGTTAATTTTGAGCGTGTAACGATTTTGAAACCGAAATCAGGTCACGATATGTTTGCGTAAATTCTGACTGCGGTCGTGTGCTGGCAGATCTTGACCTAACATACGGCTGCGAGGAGAGGACTCACTGCTTCACTGCGCGCGTCATGAATATTGATTTTATTGCAACTCTGTCACGCAGACGGGGGAATCCAGAATGATCATCTGCGACAGCAGCCTACACGCGAAGTGTGCAACGATTCGATTTTCATCGGATGACTAATGGGTTTTGCTGTGAGGAAGTGAACACTGTTTTCAGAATTTTGCTTTTCCGAGTTGCGTGATTCTTCTAAGTTTTATTGAGTATGATTTAATTAATACTCGTTCTTGTGTAAGCCTTGGATTCTGATTTGGACTTTGATGCTCGGAATGAATTAGTTGCGAATTAAGTGGGTTTTCCTGTTTGAGGATGTGAGGTGACGATGGTGATGGGGTAGGGTGGAGACCAATGGTTTGACGTGGTTTATTCCCGAGCGGAACCACCGCTAAGTATTACTTCGCGAAGGGTGGATTCGAGCTTTTTGATTCGTCACGTGTTGTTTAGCGAATTCGAGTTTCACGGCCGTTCTAAATTCCTTAGACCGCACATTAGTCGTACTGTTGCATGGTTCACGACAGCCCAAATATCTTCGGATTTCAACACAAGTATATTGGACTATGTTTTCTGGTATTGACGGCTCAAAAAATGCTTCACGCAATACAGCTCATTCGTTTGTAAATCGATCAAATTCGAAGAAAACGTGTTCTACGCTCTCTACGCGCGAGGTCGGGACGGACTCAAATCACGGTTTCGCTTGGATTCATATTCCCGGAGACCACCGTGACCAGCCGAGAGCTGTGTAAGACAGTGTAATTCAGTTCGCCGTGTTTTCGATATACCCGACTTTAAATCCTTGGGATTAGTCGGTAAGTCCATCTTCCTTTTTGTTGTTGTTGGCTCGTTCCATTGTTGTCGTTACGCTTCTATACTGCTGCTTCTTTGGGCTAGACGTAAATTCGCCTAACTTCTAAAGTTAGGATATCAATTGATACCGTTCGAAAGAACTGTCCTAACTCGCAGTACACTTAATGTATACACAGATTAGATTCCCTTCAAGTCCGCCTTTTTTTGCGACATCTTACTTATTTACTTATCAGGCTGACGATCCATGCAGGGTCCGAGCCTGAGCCGCCTTCCATTCTTGACGGTTCTGGGCACGCTGCTTCCAGTCATCAAGACCAAGCTGTCTTGCATCCGCGATTCCTTGGTTTTATACCGGAGGTTTGGTCTTCCTCGTTTTCTCGAACCAAGAAGCTCGGATTCGCAGACCCTCTTAGCTGGAGCATTGCTGTCCATGCGCTCGATGTGCCCGAACCAATGCAGTCGACGGATCTTTGCCTTCCGGACTACATCGCGCTTGCGTCTTCTCCATTCGCCTTCCACACAGACTGGACCATGTATCCGACGCAGAATTTTTCTTTCCAAGGCACCAACAATCAGCTCCGCAGTTTTGTTTATCGTCTAGCTTTCGGCTCCATACCCAAACTGGCAAAATAAGGGTCTTGTCGCATGACCTTAGTCCGTCGAGTCAGGAGTTTTGACGCCAGTTGTTTTGACAAACCTAAGTAACCCTGGTTGCGATAGGCGGTTCTACGTCGGATCTCCACAGTTTTGCGGGTTGTGACATCAGACCATATTATTGAGTATGATGTCAGTCTAGTCACAGGTACTGGCCGTGGCACGAAGAACTTTGAACTTTGTTGTTCCATGACAAGATTCTGATCGAAAATTTGAACGAGGTTTATGTGGTGTGCCACAGTCTTGTTCTATCCACATGGTCTCTAGGTTTAATTGAGTCAAACACCCATATTCTACATGGTTCCATTGGTCTTTCAGTCTCGCAGTAGGTAAGTTGAAATGAGCTCCGTCACCACAGTTCACTATTAAAATGATTTAAAAATGTTTACACGTTTTTGCTCGCCGAGAGACACGGCAGTGTGTTTAGCCACGTGGCAGGAATGTCCCCAACAGCATGACTTCCGAGGCGAGGTGTAGAAACTAAGATCTGGCAGCACTACAACTGTTATAAATGTCAACGCTATAATAAAACGTGGAAAGGTTTCTTTCCTCCCTTGTCACTTGGCTTTTGTACGACACAATCGCTCAATAAAAGTAATCCCTAAATTTTAAAAATAATCATCTTTTAATTCCAACACGAGGCTTGAATGTGATTCGTTCAGGTAGGCGTCCACTTGGCGGACCCTGAACAGGGTTGGTGGACCAAGTCCTAAAACTTGCTTGGTTGTACTTCTGCTGAGTAAGAGTCGTTGGCGGAGGATCAAATGGCCTGGAGATCTCTAGTGAGCACTTTGTCTTCCCGACCCCCTTAGAGGAGCATACGGGTCAGATGAAGATGATGACGACACGATATTGCGACTTTAACAGCTCCATCACTGAATTATGATACATAAATACCATTGCCAACGATGGCCAAGTGTCTTCTGACAATAGTCATTCAACCTAAAATGGCGACCTGGAACATCACCTCGCGCATTCTTAACAATGGCCATTACAAACATCAGTTTTCGCAACAGAACTGCAACGGCAAATGTGCAATCCATGTGCACCCTTTACAAAAATGTTGCTGCCGGCTGATCCTCAAACCACTCTTAGCAGCAGACGCTTGTACACGGTGCAATACCTCCTCCAAGCGCTCAAATTAAGATAATGCTAAATGCAACTGTAACTTCCAAGATTGCATGGCTTTGTAATGGCACATAATTAATCATCCACTTTTGTATTTAAATAACTTTTTGACTTTTTACTAAATATAACAAGTGATTTTGAGTGATGGAAATATTTCCATTTTTTTCTGTTAGGTGAAAACCCCGATATCCCTCAAGTGGCTGTTGCCAGTGTTGATGCGCATGTGTGCCCGCGTTATCGTACTTTACATGACATTTCCGGCGATAACAGTGATTTAAGGTGATATGTGCTTTCCTGTGGCGGCCACGTCCTGCTTGGTCTCCTGTGGTTCAGGTCGAGTTTTGAGTCGAGTAGTTAAGTGCCGGAATGAGTGCCTAGTTTTCGCAACAGGATTAGGAAATTGACGTCAAAATTCAGGTTGCGCTAACACCAGGGACCGATTATTAGTTAAAAAAATCGACACAATTATTCCACGATCTGGCGGAGTATAGCGCTGCATTGCCTGTCTGTTTGTATACGTCAGTTGTCTAGTTCATAAATAATGGATAGTCGAAAAAGCCTTTTCGAATTGTCACAGACAATTCATGTGGTACCCAAGCATCGAGCTTCTTTTTGTAGCCAACCTTTTTGAAGTGGTTCAAAACCGTTTGATGATGATTGTTTCGTTCCTTGGCTAAGTCATGGCTGCTTGTGTGGCGGTCCTGGTCAATATTTTCCATAATATCATCGACTTTTTCAACGATAGGTCGACCAGAGCGAGGTGCATCTTTCACATCGAAATTTCCAGAACGGAAGCGAGCAAATCATTGTTGTGCTACACGACTTGATACAGCTTCGTGTCCGTATACTTCACAAATTTCAGTGGTGGCTTGCGTGGCATTTTTACCTTTTTTATACAAAAATTTCAAAATATAGCGAAGTTCTTGATTATTTTCACTCATTTTTGCACAGCTGTAAGTTTTTTTCAATTTCTCCGAATGGTGTTGGAAAGGTGAACAAATTAAGTTCACCTTTCCAACACCATACAGTATGACACAATGTGATTGGTAGCACTGGAGACAGACGACTCTAACGACATCTATTGACAAAATACGAAAAGACCTTTTCGGCTACCGTTTATCAAAGATGATTGACGTACTATGCCATTTGCAAAAATTGTAAGATCTTTCGATTGGATGATTGGTTTTGCGAAACCTTGTATATCCCTTAGTTACCCGACATCGACCCTATATACCCGGCATATAAAAATGTGTAAATTCATAGACATTTACCCAAGTTATGAGGGACAATCCGAATTACCATGACTTAATTTTAGCACTTCAAGCCTAGCACACCTGCTTTGTTTTCTTGTAGTCGTTGAAAATGTTTGCATATCCTTGAAAACACCGAGGAGTTGAAAACCAAGAACCTTCTCGTCGTGCATTATAAACAGGCCAATTCACCAAACGCTATGAATTCTAATCGACCATTATTTCTCAAACCAGCGACTCATAGACCGACTAAATCTGACCTTAAACTGATTTCCAACCTTGACAGTTAGTTTTGGCATTGACAACTTAAGGCTTCAACGGTGTTTGAACCAACTGGGCCTAAGCCTTTCACTCTCGCAACAGAGAAGCCACAAAATCAGTCCTTAGCTGAGATCATATTACCCGATCCTAGGTTTATAAGTTAGATTCCCCACACGAACAACTTTCATAATTCAAGGCTCCACCTCTCTTGGAATAATTGACAATAATAATAGCTTAGAGGGTCAGGGCCTATCTTCAGCAACCACTCAAGTTGTGCGTGCCTCACGAGTGGAAGGGAATTACAGTCGTTGGCCAACTCCGAACGGCGAAGTATGAGAAGCTGGATCTAGACAGTTGTAATTCCTTGAGCATCGTCAGTGACTTGAAAGAAAAATTTGGGGCCGAGAACTGCCGGGCAACAAGGTCCAATTGTGTAGATGTCAACGCACATACACACAACTCCACCACTGCCACGCCGAATCATTGACAAAGCTTGAATAGAATTCCAGACAAGAGGACTCAGCAAGAAGTCGGTGTAAGACTGCCTCATCTCCACTCGTTAGAGAACGAACGAGCTCATTCACAGAAACTAGACCCAGGGACACCTTCGACAATAGATCCACAATCCCTCTACCAAAAAGGCTCCTATTGACACTAGTTGCCACTGCGATGGCTCAAAATGGCTCGTGGAACTATTTGAAGTCCGTCCTAGTTGCCAGCCAAGAATCGGTTCCGGGCACAAGACCATTTACTCCACCTTTCTTGAGTCAGACCTAAGCTTTCCTTCCCGGTTTGAAAGTTCCCACGCAGAAAAACTCCACGTGATGTGTGTTGTTTTCGAAACAAGACTCGATGAAGAAGGAGACTGGTTGCCAACGAACATTAGATCCGAGTTCCTGTTCGTCAGTCGTTACTCACAGCTACCTCGTGAATTCAACCATTTAAGTTACTTCTCACGATAAGAAAATGTCACTCGGTTATCCGAATGAGCTCATTCGCAATTACTTTGCGCTGATATAAGAAAAAGTATGCGGTCATGCTTTTTCCATCAATTGCTTAACGCTCTTCCACGTTAACAAAACAAATGCCTCCGGTTTTTACATGTATTATAATTAAACAGTCTTATCAACTTAATTTGTCTCTGTCCACTGTGTTGTTTCTTATCGCCAAGGTCTCGGACAAACCTTACGCCAAGAGTTGTTAAAGCGTAGCTCGAGGCGAAATGCCTCAAATCGTTGGAACCATCCACCGCCACCGAAATGCTTATCGGCATTGTTATAAGGCCCCCGACACGGGGAACTGTTTGTTACGACACATGTACTCGCTCGTAAGTGTATGTGTCAATTGATAAGATTCGTAATGGCTGCTCAAAACTAAAGTAACCAGTTAATCAAGATTAACAAAGTCCTTCGTTATGGGTCTTAAACATTTGTCATCCGTTGCCAATCGGGGTTGACTTTCTAAAACTACTGTCATCGATAAACGGACACAAATTAATTACATTGCGATTGCGTAAGTCGAACTGTGCTGAATCAGAGGTTCAGTTGAGATCGAGCTGGGAACTCAGATGATGTGGGTCTCGAAGGTTCAGTGCAACCAATTGCCAATGTCACTGGTTTCTATGATGAATGTTGTGATGACTGGGCCACCAACGCGCAACAGTGTCGAGATAAGCCATCGGAAGGGTAGATAGATAAGATACCAGTCAGGAGGGCACAGTGCTGGCTTATGCGTTCCAAGCCTTTAACACACACCTTGGATTCAATTCTGTTCAATTCGGGTGCGGTTGAGCGTATATCAGTTGCGTGTTTCACATACAGTGACACCCCTTTGAAAACGTTGTTAGGGGTTTAGACAGTAAATCATACATTGATGACAGTATGCTATGACTGTTTCTTTTACGAAACGGAAATCTGCAGCAAGTTATCTGTCTGCCAACACAGATAACGAAATGTAGATTAAGATAACGAAATTGCCAGCGAAACAAGTTGTTCTCGTCCACGTATTGTCATGCGCTGAATTGTGGGCTCAATAATTTTAACAAGTTATGACAAAGCCTGTCACCGGAAAAGGTTAAAGATGGCCAGGGGGAGGTAGAATGTTAAGCTAGATTGTGTCTTACAAGAAGTTTCAAATGTCCATAGGGCACGAGAAGAATTTTTGGAAAAGCAACGTATTTAAAGACCTTTGTTGCCAAAACGAATGGTTTACAAGCAGGAATAATATCGCTTGTTCAGAAAAAAGGGAGAATTAACTTAGTCTTGTCTAGTCCGAGTAGAAGTCGCATTCCGAAGTTTCCGCAACGTACACAATTTTTCAAAATTTATAAATACTCAACCGAAACTAAGCTTCCAACCGACAGTTTTACGCCGACTCTGACGTTTAAATTCTGTGTACGTGCATGTATTTTTAATAATTTCTCCAAAAATCATTAGGGCCAGAATGAACATAGACCGAAGTGAACCTGGGCCTAGTTTCCAACGAAACCACTACAGATCTACGACGAGTGCGTGGGAGCTGTAGCTTTATGCCTACTCCAAACGGGGATGTTTTGAGAAGGTTTGACTTGAAAAGAATACTCCTTGAAGATGGTTAGTAAGTTGAATGAGGTGAAGCCGTGAATTGTGAAAGTTGGTACATTCAGGGATTGAACTTGGCACCACTAGCATAGGTTTCGGTACTGAAACGGAATGCAATGGAACATCCACTTAATTCGTAAACAGGAGTGGCTCTTATAAAAATTTGTAAAATCGTAAGACTAGCCCTTCTGAAGGCGCTCTCAATATAATAGTAATAATAATATGTGTGGCGCTACAGTCCGAGGCGGACCTAAAGTACCTAAGGACCTAAAGTTTAATGCCGACTCCGAACGACGAAGTTGAGAAGCTTTTTCTAGACAGGTGTACTTTTTGAGCATTGTCAGTAACTCGAAAGAGGTGGAGCCGTGAATTATCAAAGGTGGTAAATTCGGGTACCCTCTGCGTAGCAGTCGACGCACTTACCCACTACGCCACGGCGCTCTCAAGAACCTGAAAAATCTGTGGTTCGGTAGTCTTACAAAAGCAGCAAATATAATGTTAGTACTCAAACACAAAAATTTGTTTATTTGACAGGATGGCTTTATGAAATTTCTAAAACACTCAACCAAACGAAATAGCGAGATTTCATCAAATCTCTTCAAACCTCCGAGGTTCGCCAAACATTTTCAGGGTTTCAAAAACTCGCGCTTTCGGCGAAAGCCGGTTGAAGGCGCCCTGATTTCATCTGTTCATGATACGTTGTTAAACCGAAGAAGCGTTGAACTTCAGCTTATTTTGGTCATTTCGGTGTTCATTTTCACACATTTTTTCCCCTCTTTTCTGGCATTCTCAATATTATTACTTCCTTTCATCAAACAGCTGTTGACATTTGAAAACACTTCCACTCGGAGGTTTCAGTAAAAGTTCATTCAAACCGCGCGATTTCGGTTCGGTGGGAACAAAGCATAAAAGATAGGTGCACCGTAACTAGGGATATTTTATACTTAGGACGGAACCACAAAAAGGAAATAGCAGTCTATAGAGGGTTCATGTGCTTAAACATACCGGACAAACTTATTCGAATGGATTTCGGACGTCAGCGTTCACATAATCAAATATGTTATTAGACTTTACTTTTCAAATGAATTTCAGTTGTGATGGACCTACCCCTAGCGTTTGAAATAGACAACATTTTAGAAGAAAAAAAGGATTGAAAAAAGGTAAAAGAAGCGCCTTTGGATGATGATCAAACTTGCCTTCAAAGTTTTCTTCGCTTGATTTCCCAACAGAATTAAGACTTAATCCAGCGGCTTAACAGAATTTGCTTACGATGACTGCTGAATTAATGAGTTCCCAAATCAAAAAATTTCAAAAATCAAAAATGTATTTAAAAATTTGTGCATTTTCGCAAATAGAAATTTGTACGTTAGTTGAGCTGAAATTTCCTATCATGCCTGTGCAACCACCAAAATTTCAAACGTTTTTGAAAAGCATCCGACTTGTCCGACTGACCGGCGCGGTCGTTTCTTGTGTTCACACGATCAAAATTGAGATTGTCATACCTTTGTGAACTGTGTATGTACATCACAACATGGAGCTACAAGTCGGGAAGTATATGGATTTCAATCAACAACCCTCCTCAATCAACACCGGATGGGATAGCTGTCTGTAGTGAATTGGGATGAAAAATCTCAAAAAGGCCGTCCAAAATGCTGATGGAACACAAATTATTGAGCCATTCATTCATTTCTTGATTGATCATTACTCCTAGCTGAGAGGATGATGCACAATCGCAGCGTGATAGTCCATTCACAGACCACATTCTTGCAAAATCAAAAACAAACACACAGTAGCAAACTCGCTCGGTTCTAAAACATTCCGTGGCTTGCGTAAATAACGCCAATAAACTTCACCCAGTGACAGAGCAAATAAACTCGCCCGTGAATTTGATTTCATGAATTTTAATTTTAATTGATGATCATTGTCCATACACCCATAAACAACATCGTAAAGTTCACACCCTTATCCAAAGCACTTGGTCGTTTGTATAAAAATTGTAAAATTTATTTTAAAAACTTTCTTCACAAAACTATTGACTCTTTCACATTTTCCCCTGGAAATAGACGATAAGTTAGTGAAAAAAAAATTTCGTACACTTCCTTATCTCTGCGCTGCGCTATCTCCTCCCTCCTGATATGAACCATAATTTGTTGTCTGTTTGTATTCGCGGCAAGTCAACTTAAGGTTGCGTAAGTTCTCTCGAAAATTTAGCGTCATTAGAAAAACCACTTAAGTTATGTGTACTGTGCTGGTGTGAGTGTATGAATGAACTTATACCTATGTACCTACGATTCCACGTGTATCTAGTATCGAAAAAACCTTTGAGTTGTATTCACAAAAAAATAAAATGAAATTTTTTCTTTGAAATGTGCCTGTCACTTGTGGTTCTACATTCTGTTGATTGTCAGTGAAACATTTGTACACACGTCTATTCACTGCTTAGCCAAAGTTCACTTCTATTTATACATTCAATGAGGCTATTAAGATTTCGTCGGAAATGGGTTTCAAATAGGTAGTGACTACCTTCGAGTAATTTAAATGAGTGTGCTAATGCGGTTCCAATGCATTTCGTGATACATCGCCACCTTCTGCGGATTAGATAGATCAATAGCGATTTATAAAATCAGAAAGTGTATACGTCATGGGGGATTTTTTTTTTCGAGCAGTGAGGCAAATTTGCTTCATTCACGAAGGTTGACGCACGTGCCGGTTTAATAATCTCAATGAATCGTATCAACCAAGAAGTTTCTTGTTTTTACTCAATCTTATCTTGGAAGGGTTTCGATTCAAAAGGGTGTTCATGTACAGATACTAAAAGTAGGAGATTTGTGATACTATATAATATAGTAAGGGAATTTCGTATCAAATAATCAGATGATAAACGAGAAGGCTAAAAAAGGTGTCACACGTCATTTCAATCGTCATGATGTCATGAATTTCTTGCGAAGTCATAGATTTTAAATAAGCCTAGGCGGCGCGACGCAGCGTGGGAATAAATGTAAATGTCTCCAATAATGAAATGACAATAGTGTCCAAGCGGTTGTTGAAGAAGTTTGGTTCCCCTCGAACTGTAGCGCCACGCATGCTACATAATTGTCATTATTACTAAGTACATGCCAAAATGTTTCAGTTTCTGTTTAGCATTTCAAATACATACGTACGTAGATACCAATCTGGCAAGCTGCCGCACTCCAGAACCGTATTTGTCAGATAAAGTCGAGATGATCACGCAACAAGCAAAGTAGTCTTTGGGTTTTAACAGTCGAAATAAAACTTTAAGCCCACTTTAAAGCACACACTTAACTAAAGCCCTGAGTTTTAAGGCACAGAAATCTCTTTTATATTTCAGTGTCGGCTGTTAACCACGATGTGTCATTTTGAACATAAATTTCTGTAATTTTTTCTGTCTGAATATTATAATGTTTGATATATGTCGTTGGAGTCGTCTATCTCCAGTGCTACCAATCACATTGTGTCATACTGTATGGTGTTGGAAAGGTGAACAAATTAAATTCGGAGAAGTTGAAAAAAGTTACAGCTGTTCAAAAATGAGTGAAAATAATGAAAAAATTCGCTATATTTTGAAATTTTTGTATAAAAAAGGAAAGAATGCCACGCAAGCCAGCAATGAAATTTGTGAAGTTTACGGAGACGATGCTGTATCAGTCGTGTAGCACAACAATGGTTCGTTCGCTTCCGTTCTGGAAATTTCGATGTGAAAGATGCACCTCGCTCTGGTCGACCTATCGTTTAAAAAAATTGATGAAATTATGGAAAAGATTGACCAGGACCGTCACACAAGCAGCCATGACTTAGCCAAAAAACTAAACATTCATCATCAAACGGTTTTGAATCATTTAAACAAGACTGGCTACAAAAATAAGCTCGCTGTTTGGGTACCACATGAATTGTCTGTGAAAATATTTTGATTAAAAATACGAAAAGACTTTTTCGACTACCCATTATTTACTATGAGACAATTAAACATCTTTAGAAATCCTAAAAATCTTTTGGGTTAATTTAGATTTGCAAAGAAAGTGAACCTGCAAGGCAATCAGGTACCTACTTGCAGATAGGTATCCGTTAAAAACCTTTCAGAAATTAATTTTTGTACAGATTGTTTTGAAAATACTCATATTATATTATTAAATGAAAATTTAACGAAAAAAAAATGTTTTGAAATTGAGGGAGAATTTGACAGAGAACTTTTAAGGTCCAACTATATTGTAGCATATACACAGGAATGATACTGTTAGTTAAGTTTCGTTAAATTTTGCTCAATAAAGTAGAGGCGAAATTAATCATAGGCTCCAACTATAATGGAGCGAATACACGGAAATAATTCTGTCACTTAACTCAGTTAACTTGAGTTTCGTTAAATTTTTCTTCCGATATAAATCGGCCCGAAATTAATTGTATGGTCCAACTATAATGCAGCAAATACACTAAATATACTGTGCCACTTAGCTCGGTTTCGTTGAGTTTCGTTAAATTTTGTTTTGTTTAATTAAATCGATGAGAAATTAATCTAGGGCTCAACTATAATAGAGCAAATTCACAGAAATGATACTGTGTCACTTAACACAGTTTCGTTGAGTTTCGTTAAGTTTTTTTTTCTTCCGATACAAATCGATCCTAAATTAATCGAATGGTCTAACTTTAATGGAGCACATACACACAAAATATACTGTGCCATTGAGCTCGGTTTCGTTGAGTTTCGTTAAATTTTGTTCAATTACGGCAAAACGAAATAACTTTACTTACGTAGAATTGGTGTTGACAGTTCGTGTTCCAATTTTGCTTCAGTTATAAGAATTTTTCGATGCTTCTGACTATCTGACAATCTTAGTTTTACTTAAATCATGTTGGTTGAGTCTTAAGCGTCTTGCCTGCACTCGACTGGTAATCCCAAGGTTTTTTTCGCAGAATTAAAGATCTTTCGGTACTTTTTCTTAAAATTTGTGGAAAAAAATCATTTCTTAAATTCAAAGCAGTAACACTTAATGATTGGCCACCTAGGCGAAAATCAAATTCAGGGATGGACCGAATGAGCCTAATCATCGTAGTGGTCTGAAATCTTTGCATTATATCTATCCAACATGTTGAATAATGACGTGCGATGGACTACGTTTTACGTTTTATTACGATCCTCTAAATCTCTCTCATTATTCACTGACGCAGGTCGACGCTGTATTTTGTGCTTGGCCATTGAATTATGTGTGTTGAAAGCCAACGTCAGCGCAAACGCACTATTTCAGGCATAAAGATCGTCAAACATTTCGAATTTAAAAGTATTAAGTTGGAAACGCATGCGCTTAACAGAGTACTTGCTTGAGAGAGTCTGCACTGATTTGTCAGGCAGCCCATTCTTCTCTGGTTTGGTCAACTACATGAATTTCGGCCCTGTGGTTCCAATTGTCTGGAAAGGAATGAGCTTTGTAAGGACTGAACGTCGGGGTGATTTTTGAATCGACACCAGGTTTGAATCCGATTTGCCAGGTACTAGGTTCAATCTCCGAACTTTTTCAAATTTCATAAATCACGGTTCCAACTCCTTTGATTCACTGACTATGCTCAAAGAGTATTCCTGTCTAGCAAATGCTTCTAAAACTCCTCCGTTCGGAGTTGTAGAAGCTAGGCCACGAGTTGTAGAAACTGGTCCACTTCGGATTATTATTAAACTTATCGACTTGGTGGATTTTTTCTTCTAACTTACGTGGAGTTCAGAAGTCGTTGCACTGTTTAGGCAACTGTGCCATATAATCGCGACAGCAATTAAAAAAAGTGCAAGTATAGGGCATCATGAAGAAGTTTGTGAAACCATCGAACGACACTAAATTTGATCCGAATGATGAGACGACTAGGTTTCACACACAAAATCAGGGAAATAATTAAATACAAAACATCTCAGACAGATCCCAAATTAAACAATAAAAAAAAAATAAAACTATAAAATATGAGGCACTTCAATTAGAAATCGTTTAACACCGTCTCGTCGTCATGAATTGCCCAGACTACAGGGTTCATGTAACACGAAATAAAGTTTCACCTCTTATGGTATTGGCCTTCTTCTCAAAACGTATTGTTAACCGGTATACCTGAGTTTAATGCCCAGAAGAAAACAAAAAACACACTTGTAATGAGGCTTCATGGGCAAAAGCCCAGCCAAACGAACTCAACACAATAAAAACCCAGCAACGTCACAGTTCCTGTTCTCCTTAAGTGCACCGAGATAATTGCCAAATTTTCAAGCTTAACACTCGTATCTTCAGACCTGACATCATCGAAATTCAGAGAACCTCCTCACGTGAGTATTGATGACATAATATTCAAAACGCTGCAAGAGGAATTATAGTGATTCGACGGTTTTTCGCCCCCTCCCATGGTTGAATACGAAATGAAAATTGTTTATGTGTATTTTGCGACAGCAGTTTAGTTTCGCCAAGCAGAAATATTACTTCCTTGAATCTTCTAGTAATTATGGCTCCCCAAATACGAGAGTCTAATTGCTATTTCTGCTTCTTTTTTTTTTGAACATCAGTCCTCACAGCACACTTGAAAACTTGAGTAAACAACAACACTGTGGGTTAAGCTGGTTGACGCAGTGGTTGCCTGTCGCACATAGTGAACATGTTTAAACTATAGATTTTTTTCGCGTTTTCCATTGATAAAGCAAACATGATTATTTTTTTATTTAAGTAAGGCAAGGTTGATGTGTCAACATGATTCACTGGTGGCTTAAACTTGAAAATTAAACATCACGCGGATGACTTAAGATTGTTTTTGGGATCATCATCAATCATCTTGTGGACAACTGTTTTCTTTTTTTCTTTATAAATGACACTCCGTTCGGTGGATATGGTTGAAAAAAGCCATCGCTTGGTAAATAAGAACTGCTAATGTGGGATGTCTGATGAGATGGCGGTTTTAGTTCATTGAGATGTATGCAAACATGGCGCGATGCAAGTTTGTAGGGGGTATGCGAAATGATTCAAGGTTTTCGCAAGATTGTTGTACAATCAGCAGATGAGCTGAGGTTGAACATTTGTACATTTATGGTACAGGATTTTATATGCTCTGTGAGACAATGGAACAGAAGATGCGAGCGTTTAGTGGGGAGGACAGCACTTTTATAAAATAAAATAATTTATTTACTTTATATTAAAAAAAGACCTGGAAAACACCGGTTTGAGCACAGATCATGTAAGACCTTATATTCGAGGTCGCTTGTTGAGTTTGAGGCCTAACCAGGTCCGCCATGGATGGCAGGGCCACGAAAAAGAAGAAAATACAACTGTGGTCCAGTGTAACGAATGAACTGATGTCCTGGAGTATTAAATCGAAAATGTCGTTGTATCGGGCAAATTTTCTTTGTACGAAATGTTGAATAAATATTAATTAAAACGTTTCATAAATTTATTTCATTTACTAATAACATTAAAAGAAAGCTATTCAAAGGACAAGAACGAACACTAACAATAAACCTTTGGGTTAGTTTTTCAAAAAGAAATCGCCAACAAGCGTTTGCTGTCGTGAGCTTTTAACGTAGCAATTTAGGGCCTTTCCCATAGACTTCAAAGGAAAAATATCTTTACAGTGTCATGCATAGATCCACAGTCAAGGGAGTTGCCGTGTGTCCTGTCTCTGCCTAAGTTAACAAGAACATTCGTTACATCTAGTGTCAGCAATTAAGGAGTTCCAACGCAACCACCGAAATTTTGAACGTTGTTTCGCATTAAATTTTTTTTTTTTGCTTTGCGATTTGGAAACATTTTTGAGTTTGTATGTTTTCAAGCTCAGCTGCGAGGAAGGCGAAGACACAACCGTGAACTCTACGAGCTGTACCAGGATATGGATCTAGTATGGAAGGCAAAAATCCATCGACTGCACTGGCTCGGCCACATCGATCGCATCGACAACGATGTTCCAGCTAAGTGGGTCTTCGAATCTGAGCCTCCTAGTTTGAAAAGGAGAGGAAGACTGAACGCGGATGCAAGGCTGCTTGGCCTTGATGACTGGAAGCAGAGTGCCCAGGACCATCAGCGATGGAATGCAGTAATTGTTCAGGCTCAGATCCTGCATGGTTCGTATGCTTGATAAGTAAGTAAGTAAGTTTTCAATCCAGTACTTCTCTTCACTTTCTGATTTAAAAAATTTAAGCATTCCACGTTGTTTGCAAAGTGACCGTCAGAAATTTTAAGATTTTTTTCAAGAAGGCCTTTGGCCTTTTCTGGCGTTCATAAGACCGGCTTTTCGACCAGATTCCTTTTTTTTTCAAATGACATGCTCTGTTTATAATTCTTAAGAAAGCCGTTTTCCTATAAATGTTTACTTCCTTTGGGATTTTTATTAGCATCCAACCTAAGTGTACTATGTGACACTTGACAATATTTGTTTGATAGAAAAATTTAAAAAAAATTGAAGTTTGGACGCCTTTTTGCCTGGCGGCTTGGGTTGTTGAGGGACAAAAGACACCCGTGCATTATTTAAAAATAACAAAGTATTCCCGATCTATATATAATTATATACAAGTCAATGTCTGTTTGTGCTTTATAGACTCTTAAATGGTACGAGATAGAGCATTGATGTCTTTGGCAACTTTGTTCAGAATTCCGTGAAAAGGGTTTTGGTAAATTCATTTTTTTTTATTTCATGCAAAGCATCATTTATTATGCGTAGCAATGCGCACCGGGTACAGCTAGTATTTTATAATTTTCCCAATATTTTTCGACTTTTATTTATAAAAAATTTTAATATTTATTTTGGTCGAAAATCTTGTCTGCGCGAAAATTAGTATTTTCATCCAAAGCTGGCTTAGCTTGAAAACAAAACACACTACATCCATGAAATAAATTGCAATGGAAAGTGAAATGTTTAAACTAGAGGTTGGGCTTTTTAAATTGCAAAAAAAAATCTATTGCAAGTGTGCATCGGCCTAGAGGCGGTGGTAGGCATTAGATGGTTAAGTTGCGCTTGAATCGCTGATCTGTAGCAGAGGGTGCCAAGTTCGATACCCGAATTTTAATAATTGACAGACCCACTCCTTTCGAGTCACTGACAATGCTCAAAGACTGTCGCTGTTTAGAAAAAGCTTCTCAAACTTCGCTGTTGTCGGCTCAAAACCATAGGTCCCATCCAATCGTGAAAGCCCAATACCACGTACAACACGAGTAGTTGCTATATAAGTTAGACCCATGTTCTCGGACTGTATTATTATTATTATTATTAGAATATATTAAGTCGATCTGTAACATATATCGCCCGCAAAATTGCTGATAAGTGAACTACCTCGAAACAGGGGCAAATCACGAATTCGATTTAACGATCTCTTGATCATCTGACTTCCAAGAGATCAATAAAATAAATCGCTCAACACATTCGAGGAAATAAAATTTCCTACGACAAACTGCTATAAATCAGACATCAGCCCATAATCACATGTTTAGCTAGGGAACAAGACAAGAAATGTATTAAATCGCCATCAGCTTGATCTTTAGCTGAGGCTGGATGGGAAGGATTCACTCTGGCGACGCTGGTTGTTCCAGGTTTGTAAGGGTTGTGAAAAGAGATCTTACATATGCATTGTGCATCATTCAAAGTAGTTAACAACTTCGTGGTCCGAAAATAGAACACTTAGAGACTGTGCTAATTTACAATCTGTATGCAAATATAGTGCACACACTCCGACCACACGTCCAATGAACTTTTCACTTTTCAAAATCGAACTCATCTTTGGGTCGTCAACTGAGCTGCACACACATGCACACACACACCGATCCTCGTATGTAAATAAGTGCTAAAATCGTATGCAAATTGATTTGCGAAGAAAAACAAAATTCACTAACATCACGTTAATTAGTTTCAGACCTTGCATTGAACACAGCCATTCACCAATACTTCAAGGGGGAGGGAGAAAAAACGTGATGGTTAAATTTTGCAAAAAACACTGAGTGGAGAGGTTCTGTTGCTGATAGCACTTCTGAATTCAAACCGCGACAGCTCGTTATCTCTCACATTTAACTTAACGCAAAAAATATTATGTATGTTCACTGAGTAGGTAATGTGTAGTGTGTGTTGTGTTTTTAGTCATTGGGGTGGAGTGCATTATTGAGAGCCTTACACTAGACTAGACTAGAGTACTCACCTTATTTTGTCGATGTCACACCTCATGAATTGCTCGATGAACTGTGAAAATTATTCAGATATCCCCCCGCGATATGATTCTCTGTCCAAAGACTAAGTACCCCGAGTTGCACCACTGGACAAAATGATCCTCTTTCACTTTTTCTCTTATTTTCCTCGTTTTTTTTTTGGGTTTTTAAATTCGTTTCACAGTTATTGCAGTTAGAATGACTTTTTTTTTCTTAAATGTAAATCACCAGCACGATTTTGGATTTAATTGGTCGAAATAAAAGTGAAAATTGAGGAAAACAGAAAAACGAAAATTAACTGAAGCACTTTTTTCCTTCTCCCAGCTTTCAATC
Organism: Eristalis intricaria; assembly: GCA_964034865.1. Lineage (NCBI taxonomy): Eukaryota > Metazoa > Arthropoda > Insecta > Diptera > Syrphidae > Eristalis > Eristalis intricaria. The sequence goes on along the minus strand of OZ035877.1, from coordinate 59,898,869 downwards.
ACTCGAAACACTTTTTCTTTTTTTTTTTTATTGCCGGTTTTTTTTTTTCTTTCTATTTCCTCTCAATTGCAATCCATAAGAAAATGCAATTCAAGAAGTACCACTGTACAGAGATGTGTGTATGGTTTACTTCTCTATTCTCTTTTCAATTTAACACTTTCTACACAGTCTATCGATCAAACCGACATCAGAGTATGGTCAAATTGCCTTACGGACATTTATTATGGGTAAAGTACTTCCAAAGCCTGTAAGGAAATATAGGACAAGAAGAATGTAAAATAAAATCAAAGCAAAAAAAACTAAAAAAAAACAAACAGAAAGTGATGATCACAATTGCTCTCAGAACGATCAAATAAAAAAAAAATTAGGAAACCAAAAAAACAAACTACACCACTACAAATTATCTCACGAAACTACGGATATTAAAACGAAAAAAAAATATATTTGCCATAAATAAGCAATAATATATTTAAAATATTATTTATTCTTGTTTTTTTTTTTTTTAAATACCGCACGGAACAAACCCCCACATCAAAGACGATCGATATTCTGAGCGCAGCGATGAGAAAAAAATTCAGCGACACTTTCAATATACATATCTCACATTCAATAGGAAAAAAAAATAATATAATATTGCCTTCAGCAAAAAAAAAAAAAAACGAAAATTAAGTGTGCCGCGTTGAAAGAAGCGCAGAAGAAGAGGTTACAAGCAGCAGCTGCACTACCAGTACCGCTCAAACCGAAAGCTTTTCGACAAATAACCCACTCGGTGGTTGGGTCGCTTTAAGGCCTCTCGACGTTGAAATAATGAACCAAAACCGAAACAGCCACACGTATTGTGAGAACGTATTTCACACAGTGGTGTGCTATCAAAAGAAAATAAAACTGAAATGAAACGAACAAAAAGAAAAACACAAAAAAAAAAAAAAGCTACACTAGAGTGTGTGTTGTTAAAATTAAAGCGCACACCAAGCAAAACACACACATTCAAAGTACACAAGTCTACACTTCAGCCGCACCAGAGTCTGGCACTGGCAGTCGATCCGCTCTGCAGTCCCAACCCAACAACCGCCACCGAACCGAACACAATCAAGCGCGTCGATGGATTTTTGTCGAATCTAATTCGTTTTGCGCGCTCTCTTGAGAGTGCGTGCTCGTTCAGATACTAGTCATACTAGTCAGCGGTCTATGTTTGGCTAACCGGTAAGGCTAGCAATGTTGTAGGTGATACCGGCCGCCAACGGATAAAAGGCATAACAGATGAACTTGAAATGAAAAGAGAACAAGTAAAAAAGCATGAATAAGCCGGCTGATCTCATGATCATGATGTGAGATACTTTGGTAAAACTTACAACAACCTTAATGGTCAGAGAAAGGTATCTCCGGCGCGGTACGAGTACGAGCATGTTGTATGAGAAATTGTACATACATGTGTATTTTGTTTTTTTTTTTTGGATTGGGGCACATGCAAGGAAAACGGAGCGGCAGCTGTGAAACTTTATTTAGATGACTGTGATGTTATTACGAAACCAGGTTGATACTCGTACTTAGGTAGACGTTGTGACAGTAATTGCACGAAGATCGCTTTCTTGAGATTTCATTTAACACTGCGGCGGCGTTCAAAAAATGATATCCATATGTGCATCTATGACTGGACTCAATGGAAGTGTGCTCATCTTTTGGTGAACTAATTTAAGTACAGTCTTTTGCAAGTTCAAGCTACGAACTGTGGAGATTTCCATTCGGGGACTAGTTGAAACTCATGTCCATTGGTAGTGGTAACTGAAAAAAAATTAAGTTTCAAACTATGTAAATACAAGTAGTTTATAACCACTAAATAAACACAAACAATAAATGCTTGTGGACAGAATGCGATGTGTGCACAATTGTTGTGTTGCCAAGAAATTGAAAGCTTTGACTCACTCTCTGGGGAAACAAGAAAATCGTTGATAAAAGAACGCTGGGAAAAAACCAGTATGTGGCTCGGTAGGCAGGTAGTAGGGGCTCCTAGTGAAGTCACCAGCACACTTAGGCCACATTGGTCCATTGTGATGCCCCCAGTTAGACTGCTACCACTGATTGCCCATTCCAGTGATAGTGCAGTTAATTTGATCCCAACGGCAAATCGTGACTGGACCAGATTTGAGAACCAGATAAAAGAGTATTAACTGTGCGCTCTCTGGGATTTGAACCGGGGACCCCACTAACCAGGGGCAGGCACTCTACAGTCGCAATATGTGGCTAACTTCACAAGAAAGAGAATTTATTCAAAAGTTAAAACAGAAAGATGAAAACATTCTTAAATGTTTGTATCTAAACACATTTTAAAAATATCTCCGAAAGGTCACGAACAACGTACAATATGCAACATGCAACACTTGCGTGCCATATTTAGAAACTATTCGTATTCAGCCTAGGCTAGTCCGGAAACGGAAGTTTATCATGAACTGACTTATGCTCCGATCATGTCCAGCGACTCGTGGCGGAAATGGCGTAGCACTCGATGCACATAAGCAAGCAGCAGGCAATCTGCATTACATGCAATCAGAGTCTTAAAATAAACCCGATGCATGGACCTTAAAAAAAATATTTTTGTACGTCCGGTGGCAAAAAAGTCACTGTTCCACTGTCGTTATTATGAAACAGAGAATTCTCCAATTCGTCCACAGATAGCTTTGAAGTGACACTTAAGCTCATAACATCCTTGTGGAGTCACTGCATGCAGTGGTCATGAATCTTTGAGAATGATAGGGTCAGAGCTTTCACTGTTGGCTGCCGGCTGAACATCTTGAAAGCATTTCTTTGCTCAAAATGGATCGAGTAGGGGATGACATCACTCGTACTGCAATACAAGTTTTGCCACACTTTCTTCCATGCTCTATAATTTTTGCAACATTATCATCATCTTCTGACCCACATGATCCACTAAAGTGTTCACGAGGGCAAAGCTATTACAAGGGAGCTCCAAGAATCACGATTATCCGCCATCGACCTTAACTGATCAGGAGTTATATTTGTCAAGGGATACCATAATTTGTTCGAGTTAGAGAGAGTTTGACTTAGAGAGAGGTTTTTGTATGAAAAATTAAGGGAAATGTGTGTAAAATATGGCAAAAAGTTCGAGTTAGAGAGAGTTTCGACTTAGGGAGAGTTCGACTTAGGGAGAGCCCACTGTATTACCAGGCGAGTTCTTGGATTTGGTAAAACCACTTCGTCCTGGGTCTGTCAAGCGGTCGCCAGCGGATGGAATAGCATCCAAGGCCCGTCTCAGAAGGCGTGATGGTGGAGAAATTCGTGCCACGTGACGAAATCATCGAAACATAGCCCTTTCCGTTCGAAGCACATGCTTCCTTTCCTTAACCCGGGAAATTCTCATCTCGGCAGTTTGTAATCGCGATTTTATTCTTTCGGTCATTGCCCAAATTTCATCACTATATGTGAGAGTTGGAATAGATACTGAGTTCTGAGATCGCCACCTTGGCTTTGGCACCTAGCTCGGCCTTCCTGATTACAGATATATCACGCTGTTTTAAAACTGATTTCCCTGCACAATCATCAGTCGTGACAAAGACCCTGCGATGATTAAACCTGCTTCAACGGGACTCCACTTACATGTGAAGTGTATTGAACATTAAACTTTTTCAAACATGGAGCAATTATTTTGCGCAGACGACTCCCGTGTTTGGGGCTTACGCATTTCTTCCTTTGCAAGGATTTGAACGATATGGTTTACACAAAGGACACACTTAAGGTTAGGGTAGGAAAACGGGCGTAAACTATGTCTCACTTAGGTCCTGATGGAGCCATTGTGATACCCGTTGGGGGAATGTCACCTCTTAACTCCTACTTCGTACCAGTCATGTTGATGTGTTGCTCAGCCAACCTGATATCCTTTTAAATCTGAAAAGGGATTTTTATTAGATCCTGGAGGTTTTAGAGGAAATTTTCTCTCAATGTTCTATATAAGAGAATGTCAGAGGAATGAAAGCACCCTCTTTTGTCGTTGGCTTGTCCCAATCCCTTCATATGATTATGGTCATTCAGTGCTCCAAGTACCATTACTTTCAGCTTTTTATTGCACTGAAGTAGTCTGTCGGTTTTTCACTTCACAACCCACCGAGTGGTCTCGCAGGTGATTAGAGAGTTCCAACTTTCGTTTGCTATCTCTATGATTGTATCATCCACCTTTTTCTTGACATCCCCAAGAGGTGGTTCGATCCATAGGATTACCCAGCCATTTTCCTGATTATTTCGCTCTCTACTTCATTGAAAGTTATCTGCCTATGGTCCGGGACCCAGCATAAGGTTGTAGAGTGCGGCGAACTGATAACTTTAGGCTGAATGCATCCAGCTTAGACTTGATTTCTATCGCCGGAATTGCTTGACAAAATCAAGTTAAATTGAATGACCTCACTAGAGATGAAGTTGCTTAAACGAGTCTCCGCCATTGTGCTGCAACTATGATGGGAGCGACTTGATCGACATCATATTACACTATAAAATTAAAAAGTTGTAGTTAGGTGACTTAAAAGTTATCAAAAAATACTTCGAAGCACACAAATCTAGGGGATCATTCCGTAATTCGATTGTTGTTAGACGATATCGTTCAAAATAACCGTATGTATGACTAACGTCATACACTGCACGGAACGACCTCCAGCTTGTATATTCTGCGTCCAGAGTGGGTATGTAGTTCACCGATTCTATTTTCCATATCCATGTGATGATGCATCGGTGATTTTTTCCCCAAGCCATCGCAGGCAGTTAGGTTATTCTGCAAGTGCATACTATTGAAAAAAAAAGCAATGTGGTAGCTAATCGCCATTCACGATAGAATAATCAATAATTCCACATAAATGCGGCGAAGTACTGAATGTAAAGTAATAATAATAATATAGGTGGCGCTACAGTCCGAGGCGGACCTGGGCCTAGCTTCTCAGCAACCACTCGTGTTGTGCGTGCTATTGTTCTTTCACGCGTGGAAGGGACCTACAGTTTAATGCCGACTCCGAACGGCGAAGTTGAGGAAGCTTTTTCTAGACAGGCATACTCTTTGAGCATTATCAGTGACTCGAAAGAGGTGGCGCCGTGAAATATGAAAGGTGGTAAATTCGGGTATCGAACCTGGCACCCTCTGTGTAGGAGTCGACGCACTTACCCACTACGCCATGACAACCCAAGTTAAGTCAATAAAAATATCTATTTATCAACAGTCAGCGTCAAAAGTACAGCATTAAGATGCCTTTTTGGCGGTGACAGTATGTAAAAATGAATCCCTGTCTCTCTTGGTCACGCTATAACATGAGAACGACTTTACCGATCGCATTCATTTTTTTTTTGTGAAGTTTTCTAATACATTGAAGAAGGTTCTTATGAAAAAAAATGTATAGAAAATTACAAAGTAACTATTTTAACTTCCCGCGTTTGATAAACGTGTCATTTTTGCAGATAGCCAATTTTTTTTTGTAACGCGAATTGTCCACGAATTTCTTACAAATTGACAGATGCTTGCTACATTGCACACTCATTTGCATTTGACAGTTCATACGCCGAGATTATTGTAAAACGTCGTCGAAGATGCAATATTGTAAGGGAAGTAAAAAGGCGAAGTTAATTTTATTCCACATACCGCTACAATTCGATACAAATCGATAAATTAACTATTTGTGGCATTAATCAGACAATCCAGAAAATCTATTTCAAATGACTGTGTTTTATGTCGCCTGTTCCCGTGTCAGAAAACCATCAACATTATTTATTTTTCATTTCATTTTTATCGCTGTACATTAAGAATATTATGTTCTGTGACTAGTACAGGTACATAAAAGAAGATACTATTTTAAGTGACATGTTTGAAACTAAATAATATCAAATTACTTCAATTATGATTTAAGAGTGTAGATTTGCAAATTAAAAATTCAATACATTTAGTAAAACACACAATGCGTATAGAAAAGATAAAAACAAAATTTTGTAGGAATTATTTCAGTTCGAGCGGGAGAAGTAGGAGAATCAATGTCTACAAAATTTAAACTCAGTCTTAGTGCTAGAAAAGCAATGCACATTAACAATGTTGTTCATAAATATTAGAATAAACAATTTTGTGTATTATTTATTCGCCGACTCAGAGGAAAGAAATTCAACACATCGGTGGAGTCAAATCCAAAGATGGTGTGGTGCTTTCCAATGAGGAGGACATCTTACGCAGATGGAGCGAGTACTTTTCGGAGCTACGCAATCCCGAACAGGGCACTGAGGATAACAGACCCGAAGTCTTAAGTGGAGCGGAGAATATTCAAACCGTGGAGGAAGTCATTTCTGCGATAGATTCGCTAAAAGTTGGTAAGTCCGCCGGTGTGGAGAAATCCGGCCAGAAATGCTTAAAGCAATGGGTAAAAAGAGAGTTTTATTGCTCTCTCATGTTATTAACTTGGTCTGGGAAACCTGGCGATTGGCAAACTGGGGTGATTGTCCCTCTTTTTAAGAAGGGGGACAAAAGAGACTCCTCCAACTACAGGGGCATATCCATCTTAAATCGTCCCAGAAAAGTCTGTGCTAAGGTTTTGGAAGCGCGTTCTAGAACTATGGTCGAGTCAAGGATGTGGGATGAACAGTGCGGCTTTCGTCATGGCAGAAGTACAACCGACTAGCTTTTTACTTGAGTACTTGAGAAGGCTTGGGAGTATGCCAAACCCATCTACAGCTGTTTTATAGATTTGGAAAAGGCATATGACCGAGTTCCTCGAAGTAAGCTCTGTAGTGTTCTGCAGGAGTATGGCATTGAGGGTCCTCTTTTGAGGGCCATTCTATACACAAACTGTAGCAGCTGTGTTAGGCTTAACAGACTTAGGTGCATCTTCTCTTCGCCAAGGGTGCGTCTTGTCACCTCTTCTTTTCATTGTTTATATGGATTGGATGTTGCAGCGCAGCCGAGGCGAGGAATGTTTCACATTCGGAGACTTGAAGGTAAGTCATCTGCTTTTTGCGAATGACTTAGTTATCCTCACATCGTCCTAGACGGAACTCCAGCGCGCACTCGATAGGTTTGTGGCCGTATGTGCTGATTCTGGGATGAAGGTTAACGTGGACAAATCAGAGGTTATGGTACATACATGTAAGTGGAGTCCCATTGAAGCAGGTGGAGAAGTTTAAGTATCTCGGGGTCTTCTTCACGAGTGATGGGAGGAGTAATACTGAACTTTCCTGTAGGATTGGTCAAGCTGGATCAGTTTTGACACAGCTTGGGAAATCTGTAATCAGGAGGGCCGAGCTTAGTGTCAAAGCCAAGTTAGCAATTTGCAACTTAGTCTTTGTTCCAACTCTCACCTATGGTCATGAAATTTGGGTGATGGCCGAAAGAATAAGATCGCTAATACAAGGTGCTGAGATGAGATTTCTTCGTGCTGTTGTGGGAATTACTCGCCGGGATAGGGTGAGAACTCAATGGATTGAAACTCAACGTTGAGCAGCTGCTTCTCCGAACGGAAAGCGCTACTCTTCGTTGGTTTGGTCACGTAGGACTAATGCCCCCACCATCCCGACTTCCGACCACTTGGCAGACCCAGGATGAGATGGTTGGACCAAGTCCATAAGCTCGCCTGGTTACGCTTGTCGATGGCGAAGGGTCGAGTTGCCTGCAGATCTCGTGCGTGGTTTACCCCCGTGAACCCTTTAGTGGTTCATGCGGGTCAGGAGATGATGTTGATGATGATGACATTTCAGTTTTTTGATTGAATATTCAAAGCCAAACCAGCCAAACCTGTGGAGTCAGCTACTTTGCAATAGAAATGTACAAACATATGTTGGAGCTGAAGATTCTCGGTATGATCTCCCCAGATTTCGACTTGACTTCTCCAGCACGTCGAATTGGAGAAGCACAGGGGACTAGCATTAGCCGAAAACGAGGAGCAATACGTTGGGTGAATACTAACTTTCTTAAGGAAGTGAAAAATGTTAATATAGTGGACTCTCTCTAAGTCGAATCTGTCTCTAACTCGAGAGAATATATACACTTCCCTCAATTCTCCATACAAGTATCCTCTCTAAGTCAAACTCCCACTATCTCGATCAAATCATGGTTACCCGTGAAAATTCGACATGGGGTTCCACTGTATAACCCATTCACCCTTTTTTCCACGCTTTAAAATTATCTTGTATTTTTAAACCGGCCTAGCAACGTGGATTTCGATAAGCATTACTATAACACTATGGGCTACCCCGGTTTGTGCGACATCTTAGCGGCCACAAAACTGTCCCCAAATGAATTGTTCAAAATCCCCCGATCAATTGAACATGAATTTAGAACTTGGCAAATCAAATATCGAATGTCCGTCAGAATACAACAAGCAGTGGATCTAAGAAAAAGAATAATATACTACATATTCCAGGTCGAGCCAAGTCTTATCAATTTACCATTTATTTCTCAGCAGCGTGTCCAGCACAAGTAATTTATTATTGCTAAATTAATATACAACCAGAAAAAAAAACGAATGACTTTGACTTTATCAATTTAATCTTAAGCTGGACACTTTCATTTTTCTATGCACTTGCGCGTGTCGCCCTTCGTTCGAGCGCAAACTTTGTTATCACAGCTAACCGTGAGAGAAAAGCTCCCGTTCAAGTCATACAAGTTCGATTCGAACACGCTCACCCATTCCAATTCTTCTATTTCTTGCGGCCACCCATAGCACCGTGGAGACTTCCCTTCTGTGTGCTTCTCTATCGGTCACCAGCACTAGCAAACTACCGTGAGTGAATATCTACACATCTATACCCACCAGAAGCTTGGCGAAATGTGCTCATCCCATGTGACGTGTTATTGCCTGATAACTAAGACCGCTCCTCACACGTCTAGATAAATTTGAATACTCCACTGAACACCGCTCGGGCTTTGAGGTTTAACTAGTGTCTGCGTATTTTAAGTGGAAAATCATATTCCACCCACTGAGGCCTGCTGGATGGATGGCTTGTTTATGGATCCGGCTCTGCGATCGACTGTCGAACTCGTTTGTCTCCAGTGAAGTGACTTTAATCACGAGGTTGCCTGGTATTTAATCAAAGGCCTGAGAAGACTCTTTTTTTATTTCCCATAAATATCTGCTTATGAATGGTGATCATCGCGGTGCAGAACGATCGGTGTTCTCATGGAGAGTTCCTCCTATTGCATCGTTAAGACCCAACCATCAGATCTTAACACAGGCTCGGTTTCACTTTTATCGGTAGGTGGTTTAAGAATTCTTAATGATCCGAGTCCGAGTAGTCTGCTGTGCATTTTATTCGATAACTGTTACGTCGATACGGTTCATAATGAATTTATGAAGTGAATGAAATGAAAATAGTATGATTGTGCTTTCGAGTCAGTCATTAGACGAAGTGTTAAAATACTTATGCATGATGTAATCTTATTGAATTCTCAGGGGTACGCACCGGAATGTATAACTGATGATGGTGGAGCGTACGTTGGCAATAAAAAAAATTCGAGATTTTATGATAATGTTATGCCCAATCAATCGACATTTTATGAACACGCGTTATTGACGACTCTGATTTGGAGAATTTTTGCGGTGATTAATAAATATTTTAACATTTTATTAACAGTGGCAAGCAAGAATGTATTAAGGCCTGGGGAACGGAACTTAATGCGATTCGAGTTTATTTTATTTTAAATTATTTTTAATTTTGTTTTAAATTTTATTTTATTTTTATATTTAAAGCTAAAACAATTTTGGAATCATTAAATTTTAATAAAAATGATCTTAACTCTAAATTCAGGAAGGCACACCAAACTTGAGTGGCTAACAAATAAGAAAGCAAGTTGATGATGTTCTGCGTTTCATCTCGGTGCTGATGTTGTTTGTATCTACTGCTTACCGCGGAGCCGATGTAGATGTAGTAGGTGATACTCATTGTTCCGCTGTGTTCAATCAATTACGCCAATGTCAACGCAATTGCACGGACTTGCATGATCTTCTCAAGAATGATGTTGGGATGAGGCACTGATAAATACCTGTCAAGTTATTAAGAATGGTTTCAGGCGCTCCCACAAAACGGCAAAGATAAGCGATTTAAGAGATCGCTTCGGTGTTGGCGCAGTTAAATAAGTCTCCTTTTCGTTGATCGGGTAAACAACACCGCTGAAGTTCTTGTTGGCAGTCGATAATTCAGTATTATGTTCTCGGTAGTAGGCATAATCCAGCTACAAAAGAGGTAGTTTCCCTCGCAAACCAATGGATCAATCCACCCCTTGTCCATGTAATCTAACGTGCACAAAGCCTCGTCAGCGAGCAGAAAGTCGTGCTCTTCTATCATGGTACTCCACCATCATGTCTCTGTTAAATGCTCAGAGTCATGGTATGCAAGTGGGACCAAGAACAGGAGAATACTCCTCACTTCCTCTGCGATTCTCCCAGTTCATATCATTTGAGAAATAAAACAATGGGACAGTACTTCCGTAATGACTTCCAAAACTAGTTAGAAATGTGAAGAACACATCTTGTTTTTTTGCCTGCCAAGTCATGCAACTCGAAATCCAGGTTTGTCCATTTTACAGGATCGCACAATTGAGCCTATCCGCAAGCAGAATTTTGATTCACACGGCGTATTTTCACTGGAGAGGCCTTAAAGAAAGGTAATTTCTTGGAATAGCCTTATCAATTGTCCGTTGAAATCTTGCGAAATCACAGACATTGTATTGAAGCTACCACTGTTGAGGACGATCCCGAGCTTGACTCCATGTCAATAGCTCAAAGTGAATGCAATTATTCTGCCAAAGTCGTCTAGGTTTGTTTACAAGCTGCATTGTTTTTGATTTTATTGTAACTAGCGCGTACGCAGAATTCGCGTCACGGCGTCACCGGGCAGTTTGTCACTTGCACCCTTGCACGACGTCTTGGCATCTCTTTGGCGAATTTTGTAGAAATGGCAAAGTCGACGACAAAATAATAAATATAATATGTTCGTAATCTGCACTGCGAGTGTGTACGTTTTAACACTTAAGGTTTTAAGACAACCATTATTTTTGATACGATTCAAAAAAATTGTTCATGAAATCGTATGCAATCAATAACAAAGAATCTTCAAAAAAAAATTCAAAAAAGTTGAGTTTTGGATCTTTTGCAGGCAATAATAGGTACAAATCCACAAACCGCTTGGAGACCGCCTTGGTTTGTCAGGGGCAAAAACGTGCACCCGTTTTGAATTTGAAAAGAGTACGGTATTCCTGATAGGTTTGTATCCTTTTTCGACTGTTTTTCCATTTTAATTTATAAACAAAATTTCCTTTTCGTTTTTTTTTGGTCGAAAATCTTGGGTCCAAAAAAATATTGACTTTCGTCCAAAAGGTGGTATATTCGACTATACTTAGCTTGGAAACAAAATGCATTACAGCCGTGAAATAAATTGCAACGGAAAAAGCAATATTTAAACCAGTGGTTGGGCTTTTATTAAATGTACGATTTTGCGTGTCATCCTTGCGCAGGGCCATGCTAATCTTCTCTGTATCGTTCCAATTTTAGTATATGTTCTGTCGAAGCAAGAACAGAACGTACATCCCGCCTAGAGGGGCTGGTAGGCATTAGACAATTAGAGGGTTAACGAAGATGTGAAGGAAACAACTGGATGATTTAAATATGGTCAATCTAACTATCCTGCTGAGAATCATAAGAAAATCTGGTTGGGTCTGGTAATAAGAAGAGTAAAAGGGGACATTTTTCCAATCAAGTGTACGATGGACTCAACTCGTTGATTTAAGTGGGATCATAGATATATCATTATTATGCCTATGGTGGGACACACAAATGACACTTTGCGCTTGATGAGTGCTTCCAAGAATTTAGCCGCCATCGCAGTCTCGCCAACCATTGCACAAAAGTTCGTTTTGCTGAAAGCATCCAATACGTGAATTTTCCTTATCTACTAAAGGGAACAAGACAGGATTGGGCAGAGTGTTGGCTATTCTCTGGTTAGCATGTGATGCTAAGTTGAAAGCAATGTTGTTACGTGGTCGGCAGATATTTTTCACAAAAATTGAAGATGTTCGAAAAAGACTGTCAACATTATTTGATTTTTTGAAATTCACTCCCCAGCCATGCGCTCGTACTTACCAAAGAGATCTGCTGCTGTTTCGAGTACTAAGAACCTCGATATCAGCCAGCGTCCATAAACAAAGATGCACAAACATTCTTTAACAGACTTTCTCTTATCTCACATTTGTTTCCCCAAAAGCGGAAGAATTGGAAAAAGGGGAAACTCTTGAGTGTGAAAGTGAACACAAATTAACATTTTCGCAGAATATTCCTCCAAAATCATTCTGGCCAGCTGCCGAAATAACTTCACCACACATGTGTACTCGACTTTTGACAAAAACTAAGCAAGTGGCCCTCCAGCGGTTGCTCCTACAACAAATAAACAAATGGAAACTTTAAATCACTTCCTAACACGGACACTATAAATCAGAGACCGGTCTCATGAGGAATTTTCTGCCTAAGCATCCACCACATGATCAACTAAGGCAATACCACTTAGCTACACAATGAAGCGAGTACGAGCTAATCTCTTGGCAGACTTTGATTATATTGATCTAATGGACTCTATATCGTTCCTACATAGAATTCCCCTCAATTAAATGAAACGATTAAATTTAATTGCTTACTACTCTCCGATCGTTTGCAGTGGCATAAAAACGAAAGCGCTCTAGTCGATTTTTCTTCGCTTCAACCTGTTGAATTAACAGCGGAATAAATAAAAAAAAACGCCGTCACCACCATCGGCGAGATTCCACCCAAACAGCAAACTACAAAAATAAACAAAACATCTAAATGCGTGTTATGTAATTCCAAAACCATCAGATGACCTAGACCGAGTGGAAGGCTGTCGCCGCCAAATCGACGCACAAACATGTGTCTACGCATGTATTCTCCACTGAATGCTGCGCTGTTAACAACACAGTCAATGGATGCGGTGTTGGTTCTCGATTCTCCCCCCCCGTGCTGATGCTGAACACATACTCGCGTTGAATGTACCTATGTAGGCGTATATCGCTTCAATTGAGTGACCAAATTTCGATGAAATGCATTTTTTGGATGATTACTTTGGGTGTGGTGGCTGACACCAATTAATTAATTTTTTCGTAATTAATCTTGACCTTTGGGGGTCTTAATCAAATAAACGGGTGAACGCTGAATTCTCGTGAAGTTAAAGACAAGAACTAATTGATCGCAATGTCACTTTATTTATTGTCCTCAATTGAACACGACGGATACATGTAGGTACATAATATGAACGAATGAAAGTGACTGTGAAGCTTCTAATTATGAGTGCGAACGATACGCATTTTTTGCGAACAAGAGTAGAAGTCGGACTTTGTCAAGCAAGCAAAGTCAACCTGTGTGCATGGGATGTTTGAATTTGCTCGTGGGTGATGTGGGATTTAAGAATGTTGGCTTTTGGCGGTACTCATATATAAAAGTAAAGAAGAAGATAAAATAAAAGTGGAGGACAGGGCAGAGAGTAGGTAAATGCAGTAAGGACCGCCGAGCTTTCAAGAGTCGAAGATGATAAATTATACTTGTTTCCCTTAGTACATATTTTCCAACACATGAAGTGCTGACATTCCAGTTGAGTTAATTGTCAAACTCAAGACCCAGACACTGATCGATATTAACACATTTCGAAGAGCAGTTCAGGTCAGACTTGTGGGTTCTTACATCCTTAGAATTACTACATGCGGTAAACCAACCATCATATGCTTACAGCTCCCATTGTAGTTAGTTAATATAGGAAACTGAGAACTTATAGATGATAAGCTGAATATCCTGAATTTAGTTTTGTCACTTATCACTAGTTTATGAGTACTGAACCAGTGTGTAAGTAGTTCAAAGTCATGGCTAACGTCAGCAAATGAGTCTAAAGGAGAGTCATTTGTATACGAAAAAGCTATATCATTAGCGTACCCAGTTTGTATGCCTTTTAAACTTTGATTGAAGATTGAGTTGGTATATAAAGGGTGCCCCACTAAGGACTTGACAAGTCTTTTTTTTAAATAAAACGCAAGTCCTTTGAGATATTCCAAAAACTTAATATCGTGCAAGCAAAACATTTATGAATGGAACTCGACTTCGTTCAAATGGCCACCGCGCCCACGTTTGCAGCGGTCGATTCGTTGAACTCAATTTTCAACGACTCGGCCACACATTTCGGCCCAAACGGCCGCTATTTAGCGTTCAATGTTGGCTGTGAATTCTTCCAACGTCGTCGGCTTGTTGACATCAACCAATGACTTAACGTAGCCCCACAGAAAGTAGTCAAGCGGCGTTAAAACGCACGAAAGAGGCGGCTAATCGACTGGCCCATTTCTTGAGATAACACCATACTTACTCTTCAATAAGTCGATTGTAACATGCGCTGTGTGGCTTGTGACCTAATAAGTGCCCATTACACATATATATTGCTGTCCTCTTTTAACGGACGCGTACAGGCACGTGTTTCTTAGCCAACTCAGTCGTTGATCAACACTTGCGAGAGACAATCGTTTTTATTTAATAATGCAACACTTCATGGAAGTTATAAAAATTGTAAAGTGTGCTGTGTGGCTTGTGACACCATCCTGTTGAAGTCACATGTCGTCCAAGTCCATATCTTCCAATTCGGGCCAAAAATTATCCGTAATCATGGCGCGATAATGCTGACCATTCACAGTAACGTGACGATCGTTATCGTCGACGAAAAAATAAGGCCCAATAAGGCCGCCGGCATGCAAACCACACCAAACAGTTATTTTTTGTAGATGAAGTGGTGATTCATGAAGCTCACGTGGATTTTCACCCGACCAATAACGCATATTTTGCTTATTGACGAACCCATTGAGTCAAAAATGAACTTCGTCGAAAATTGGAGTTAACGCTTTTAAAGCTGCGGTCACTGACTCCGAGTTACGGTAAACATTTTTTATAATTTGCAGACGTTGCTCGTTCGTTTACTTTATCATGATGAAAATGTTGAGTTTACTGAATAAATTTACAGTGACAGTTTGATGATTACTGAAAGAGTGCATTCACAAAGCAAATTCAAAATTGTCAAATCCCTATTGGAAAACCATTTATAAGAAAAAGGATTGGACCTAACACTGAGCCCTGTTCTCCTCTATTTTAATATTCTTTTCAATGACTCGGCCACACATTTCGGCCGGAAATTGTTACTAAGGTGATAAGTGATAAGGTAAGAGCCGAACCATTAGAGCATAAAGGTTCTAAAACCATCTTTTCAAGTTTAGCTAATAATGAGTTGTTGTCCATAGCATCTAATTCCTTTGTTATATACATAAAAACGCCTGTATTATTTTTCTTTTTAGGGCTCACATAATTATAGCTAGAGCAAGTTAAGAGTGTATCTTCGTTCGACTTTCTAACTCTGAACCCCTAGTTATTAGGACTGAAAAATGCACACTTGTCTAAGAAAGAGATGACCCTACATTTGATGACTTTTTCAAAGATTTTTGAGCAAATGAAATTGGCCAAAATTGTCGACTATTTCGTTATTTCCTTTCTTGGAAACAGGTACGACTTCAGTAATTTTCAGACACTCCGGAAACATAGCTCTGTAGATAATTTTATTGAAACTACCAGCTAAAATATCTGTATATACTGCACTTGGCGTGCGTTGCTGCGCATATTAAGATAAACAAATTTAAAAGATGTCAGCATATATTTATAAGAACAATTTAATTTATATTTTGCTTATTTGCATGAAAAAAAAAATCCAAAACCAAAACATTTTTCACAGAATTCTGAACAAAGTTGCCAAACAAACAAACATTGTTTGAGTAACTCATTTTTCTATACAGTCGAACTCTCCCTAATTCGAATTTCTCCCTAAATCCAACTTTTTCGCCATATTGTACATACAATTTCCTCAATTTTCAATACAAAAACCTCTCTCTAAGTCAAACGCCCTCTAACTCGAACTCCCCCTATGTTCCCCCTATTGTTCGTCCACTGTATATAGAAGAAGATGTAAAGTGACATTATCTTGTGAAGACATTGGGATAACTGCCGCTCATTGATGGTTTGGAGTTGTTTAAATTGTTTTGTATTACTCTAAATGTGAAGTAGAATAAAACACAAAACTACGCTCATTCATTTTTTCACCTATGGCCTAACAACGTTCTGCGCATTTTTCAGTGAAATCAAGACGTGCATCAGTAATTGTGTTATTTGTAAATATTTTGCCACCTTTGTAAAAACGTGTACAATTAAGTTGCCAGTTGTGGTTTATATTTACAAGATGCTAGTGGTCCTTTACTGTTGAGTAACTCATTTACAATTCTTCATTCTTGTAATCTTGTCGTAATCTAATTGAAATTTTTTAATATAATAATTATCTTTATATCTTTATATGTGGTCGCCGTGGCGTAGTGGGTAAGTTCGTCGACTCCTACGCAGAGGGCGCCAGGTTCGATACCCGAATTTACCACCTATCATAATTCGCGGCTCCACCTCTTTCGAGTCACTGACAATGCTCAAAGAGTATTCCTGTCTAGAAAAAGCTTCCGCAACTTCGCCGTTCGGAGTCGGCATTAAACTGTAGGTCCCTTCCACGCGTAAAAGAACAATAGCACGCACAACACACGTGGTTGCTGAGAATCTAGGCCCAGGTCCACCTCGGAATGTCGCGCCACCCATATTATTATTATTATATTAATTATCTTTATAAAGCGCCAACCAGAATGAGAATTGATGACAAAGTAAAATTTTCTTTAAGCTTACTGTTGAACCTTTATAAAGGCTGTCCCAAAATAAACGTACAATTTAAATTTTCTGCCACTTGTGGAGTAAATTCTTGTAAACACTGAAAACAGAAACCAATTGGCAGCTGATAGTGCCTTCTTTCTACATTTGGCGCTGCAGTCCGGACTGGACCTGAGCCTCAACCAACTAGCACGATCTATAGTTAGGGTTCTCTAGTTTCAAACTTTCAAGTTAGAAGATTTGGATGGATTGAATTGAATGAGTGAAGATGAATTACAGTTTCATCTGATCACTATTTGAATTTTACCACGCCCCTCGTTAATCAACGGGTTACGGTCCAACGCCAGAATAATCTTTGTTTTGCCGTTGTTAAGCTCTGGCCACGTTATCCTTATTCATTGACAGTCGAGACGAGTTGGCTTATTTAATTATGGTGTCACTTATGGTCCGATGTAGAGCACTGATCGGTGGCTGCAGTGATATCATTTTCTATATCAGAACCTTGTCTGGCCAATTCCCCGGCTCTCTCGTTACCTGCTATTGATCTCGGGACCCAGCAGAGTTTGAACTTGACTGATGAACCTTAGTGTGTCGCGGTAGGTTACACCCTTTGATCTCGGCGTACAGGATCCTATTGACTTCAGTGCACCCTGGCTGTCAACAAAGATGCTGATATCTGATTGTGGGACGTCGGTTATTTGAAAATGTTTGGCTGCTTTCTCTATTACTAAAGTGTACTAAAAATGTACTAAAAAATGTTTACATGTGTCTTAGATCATGTAACTAAGATCTTCGACAACGACCATACCATGTTGAATTCATCGGTTCTCGTCAGTCGCTCACAGACCTCTACCAATCCACAGGTGTGGCCTTATAAGATTCCACATTCATAAATCAGAATGAGAAGTCCCATGAACTGATTTGATCTCATTTAATTAAGACTCGCATGTGAGTTATGAACCGTTTACAATTTCGCAAGAATAACTTCAAGAACAGAGATGGTATTACTAAGTAATGCATTACTTTTTCATTACCGCTTAACTAACGGTAATAAAAAGTAATTGTAATGAAAAACAAATTTCAATTGTAATAAAAAAAATGGTAATGGATTAACTCCCCCCACTGTTCAAGAAGAAACTTTTGGATTAATCCCTTCTCAGGTTTACCAAAAAATTACAAATTAAACCGGATGCACGGAGACGTTGGGGTCGTTGCGCAGATGCCAGTTTAAATATTTAGCTGCAGACCAGCAAACATCAAGATTATGTTTGGAGACCGGTTGCTCTTGCTGCAGCAGCGCTGTAGCCCGAGTTTTGGAAACTTAAACAAAAAATTATCAAATTTAGTGAATTAATTTTTTGAATGCATGATGTCATTTCTGCAGTTTGGAGCCACCTACGAAATATTCGCTCGTTAGGTCATCCTTATCAGAAGTACTTAGTCATAACAAACCCAATATGAAGCGGTCTTATCGAACTTTTTTTTGTGTAAATATTTACGAAAATACAAACGCAGAATCAACTTAAGACAGAAAGGAGAGCCTTTCGCATGTTTGGCAAAATACCCGATAAGATAAGGCGAGTTTGTTAACTCTTTTCAGGGAAATGAAAAAAAAAGAAAAGAATAATGTGGTTCATTGCCAATGAAAGGAGTTCATGTTACTCTCATGTTGTCAACAAGTCGCAACGTTCATATTCTTGGGCCTTTTCATCCACACCAGAACAACGCGAAATGAATGACCACATAGCGTTTCAGGGGGCAGACCTTTGCCTTTGAAATCTGTCTCTGAAGTCCAGTGTGTTTTAATTCTATGCCATGTCGTGAGCTGTGTACATACATATGTACCTTACATTTTAGATTTGATGCTATCTTATCGCAAAAGCAAACATTGATAAGATACTCGTACTTACAATGCCTATGTACATATGACAATTCACTGAAGGAGACTGAATGAGACACATTTCATGGGAATATGAAAAACTTGCGTTACGAAGAAGTTCAAGATTACGTGAGTCTAAAAATGTTTTATGGAAAGTTTAGCAAGTGTTCTCTATGGCCGTAGTTTTCTGCGAAAATGTTAACGTAAGGAGGGGAAAGTAGTATTCTTGGTGCCTTCGACAATTCGAGTCTCAGACTCATTCAGAAGACATAACCGGAATTCTATGAGCCGTACTGGTCTGGCTAAGCCGCATCGGAAGCATGAACACCGGCCAAGATGGTCCACAAATACGAGTCTTCTTGTTCGAGAAGTAGAAGAAGGCCAAAATCACAAGAAAGCGTGGTGATACTCTCATTTTTCTCAATTAAATGCTTGGATAGGACTAATTCCGAAGGGAAGAGGGGCGTTCACAGCTGAACAGAAACAAACAATTCCAAACAAAATAGAAAGTGCTCTCTGTGAAATTTTGTCCATTCCTAAAGACGTACAATTTAGTGCATTTTTAGTACATTTTTAGTACAATTTAGTAGATTTTTAGTACAATTTAGTACATTTTTAGTACTCATCAAGTTGATAGCAATGATATTCTAACTAGTCAAACTTATTACTCGATTTTACTGCAGACTAATGGACCAGAATATAGAAATGATTTTAAACGGCAGGCCACGAGAAATCTCATACATTCAGTTTCATAAATCAACTACGAACTGGATTTGTCTCTTCTTGAAAAGATTCCCATCTACCCAAACCCTCGCTGCATTAGGTCGGTACTTTTTCAATTTCAAACCTATTCGCCGATTGTTGCTTATTTACCTTGACTATTGTTGTTGTTCTACCAACGTTTCACGCTAACGAAGCCACCATTTTGTTTTTCCTTCATATATGTGCAGGTCTGGATAAAAGAGTTGTGTACAGATTTTTCGCTTCGTAGGAAGCTGTTGATGTCGTCTGTGTAAGCCAGTAATTGGGTGGACTTGATGACGATTGTCCCTCCTCTAAATGTGTAGTCTCGGATCACTTTCTCCAACGCCTGGTTGAAGAGGAGGCAGTCCAACCCATCCCATTTTCGGAATCCATTAAATATCTTGACGAGTTTGGATGCCTTATATTGGCTTAAGACGTTGGTCATGGTCAGCCCGCATCGGAATCCCAAACAAATTAACAAGACTATAATTTGTTTGGGATACCGAGATTTCTCACGGCTTTATATAGTTCCACCCAGGCTATGGGTACATAGTGGTCGCAGTGGCGTTGTGGTTATGTGCCTCCACAACGTACGCATCGCTGCCTGGATTCGATTTTTATACTAATAAATTAATACTAAAAAATAATTCAGAGGGTCAGGGCCTAGCTTCTCAAGAGCCATTCGTGTTGGGCGTGCTATTAATCATTCATGAGTGGAAGCGACCTACAGTTTCATGCCGACTCCGAACGGACAAGATTGAGAAGCTTTTTCTAGACAGCTGCTACTCTTTGAGCATTGTCAGTGACTCGAAAGAGGTGGAACGGTGAATTTTGAAAGGTGGGAAAGTTCCTGTATCGATCTTGCCACCCTCTGCATAGAAGTTGATGCACTAATCCACTACACGTATCCTCATACTCATACGCAAATAAATAACCACAAGCCCAAAACAAATGTAGAAAATGACTAAAAACAATAATCAGACAAAATAAACACTGTCTCTTTCGAAGATCCCAAAAGTGAGTCACTGTATTTTAAGATCATGTGTACAGATTGTTAACATATTCATAAAACCAGATACATACAGAACGGAATTGTGCTATAAACCTTCAACCGATATAGACGGCGAATATTAAAAACTCGTGAAATATGACACTGCTGGCTTGTCGAATGGCAACAATAAAATCTGAATTTCTGAAATTAAGGTTGTTCCACAATTTCTGCAATTTAAACGACACAATGTTGTCTGGTATTAATTTGAAGGCTAACATTGGTTAGACCATACTTGGATCAGTGAAACGCTACTTTGATCGCCCAGGGGTCCATATATCTGCAGGATGGACACACATTTGAATTTTCTATTAAGCGTAATACGCTGTTAAAAGTTGTGTTTCCTACAGAAACGCACTTCTTCGCTGTCACACAATGATTGACTTTATTTTCTCTTGTTTTTGTGGAGTTATAATAATAATGGGTGGCGCGACAGTCCGAGGCGGACCTGGGCCTAGCTTCTCAGCAACCATTCGTGTTGTGCGTACCATTGTTCTTTCACGAGTGGATGCCGACTCCGAACGGCGACGTTGAGAAGCTTTTTTTAGACAGGAGTACTCTTTGAGCCGTGAATTATGAAAGGTGGTAAATTCAGGTATCGAACCTGGCACCCTCTGCGTAGGAGTCGACCCACTACGCCACGGTGACGTTTTTGTGGAGTTACTCTCGCACAAATGCTTTCTTGAGGACTTTTGTATAAATCGTTCGTCAATGCTGCACACTGCCATCTTCTAACGCTTTCTAGAGCTGGGCAGGTGAGTGAAAGATAGTGAACGTTGTCGGTGTGCTCTTGATCTTCAAGCAATTAGTCGCTTTGGAAAGCCGTTGAAAATGTTATGGAATCCTGAAGGAACTAGGAAAAATACGAATAAATGGGCGGAGGAGGTGTAGATGTTTCCCGGATGTAACCCCACTTCTTGACGTTTCCCAAGACCTTGCCTTAACAATGTTCACTACCAAGGCTTGATACTTAACACCATTTTAGAGAACTATCAATACAATTTGAAAGCTGAACGCTAAGCAAAACTGCAGAGCCGATTCTCGGTTATTTTGAAAGAAGAATTATGCATCGGATATACTGTCGTCTGCGAGGAAGGTGAATGGAGAAGAAGACACAGCCGGGAACTCTGCGAGCTGTACCATGATGTGGATGTAGACTGGAAGGCAGTCTGTCAACTACATTGGGTTGGTCACACCAAGCGGATTCGAATCCCTCTAAGCCTCGTAGACCCTCTAAGCTGGATGATTGCAGCTTAAGTAAGTAATCGTGGACTCAAGACAACTTGGAAACTGGAAGCAGCGTGCCAAGGACGGTCAGCAAAGGATCGGTTAAGCTCAGATCCTCCATGGGTCGCCAGCCTGATAAGTAAGTATCGAAAGATCAGGAGCATTGTATACTCCATGTGGTTAATTAAACATTTCTGGAGTTCCGCTCGGAGGTATAATGAGCCCCCTACTCTATATGCTGCGACTCACAGCATGATGATAGACTCGTTAAACTTGCCGATGGCAAGTGATCCAGCTCCCGGCAACAGCTAAACAGTAAAAAAAATAAATTGCAACTTGCTGTAGATCGGAGAAATGGACAAACATTTGGTTGAATGAGGTTAAGTCTGAATATATAAGACCTGACTTATAAAAATACAAGTACATTGCCCGTCTTTATAAATAAGTTCAAATTGGCGTCAAGCTCAAGTGGAAGAAGCATGATTCAAAAAGGTTATTGACGACAGCTGGCTAAAGAATGCAAATAAATGATTATAAAAAATATGGGTTGTACCACAGGCCGCGATGAACAACAACCAGTCTTCTTAAACGTGCTATAGGTCTTTTACAAGCGAAGGGGAACTTCAGTTTTATGTCGATATGCTTACATATGAGCAGCATATAAGTCCTGAAATCTGCCTCATCTCGAGAGTGGTGGAAAAACAAGTAACAAACACATATGCAAGAGGAGATAATCACAGGGATCCATCCGATTCTTGACTAAGGTATTATTTTCCGTCGTCTTCAAAGGATTCAAGTCTTTCTCACGTCTATGAGAGAAAGGTTCTCATAGTGAGACTGTCACCTACAGTCCCAAAAAAAATCCTCCTTCTCTGGAAAAGTAGCAGTTTCTCAAGTGCAGTTTAAGGATATACCATTTCCTAATTACTAAAAGAAAGAGATATTCTATTTTGTCCTTCAATTTCTGTTACCTGTCCTCTGTGAATTGTTTCAATATTACACCGTCTGGTTAGAGAGACTTAAACAGCCACCGACATTAACATAAATGACTCACTTCAAGGACAATGCCTTCAGGTAGAAGTCTAGCGTGGGTATGAAGGTTAATTGTACGTATTTCTGTGAATAGTGAGTTTGGTGACTATTGCTATTTACCTGAAATCAGCATGCCAACTGTATTGATGGAAAAAAAAAAACAGGGAAAAGAAGTGGGAATTTTTCCACATCTTTCAGATTTGAATACAAATTTGACAAGATGTTTGATCGTGCTCTGTGAACGTTCGTGGACGGATCTAAGAAGAATGGAAAAGGAGTGAGAATAGGTGTCTACTCTATGGATTTAAGTACAGCTGAACCCTTGTATTTCTTTAAACATAACCTACAGCTTCTTACAGACATTGTCTTGTTTCGACAACAATGTGCAAAAGGGATACATATAATTATCTGTTCGGACAGTAATCTATGTACTGCCAATCGGTCACTTTCTTCTCAAAGACTTCACTTGATTATCGTCTGTCAATTGAGCAGATGATTGAACGTTGACCGTATGTAGGCGCCGGGTAACATACCGGATAATTGCCAAGCCGATGAATCCACAAGACGTAGACACAACAAGGACGATAAAATGGTTGAAAGGTACCGCGTGGCTCATTACTGGTCGACTCTCAGTCTTAAGCAATCGCTTTGTCTACTAAGCAGACCAGCGCACATTGGCGTCCTATCAAGACAATGCACACACAAGACAATCCTATCAAGACATACATATAAAGGGTTTTGAAGAAGAGGAGGAGACCGTGTATTATCCTCTCTCCTCGTTTAATGGCTTCATTATCCCATCAATTTCTGCGAAAATATAATGGGTTTTCGAAAAAGTCTTTTCGTATTTCTAATCAAACATTTTTCACAGACAATTCATGTGGTACCCAAACATCGAGCTTCTTTTTGTAGCCAGCCTTTATTAAATGGTTCAAAAACCGTTTGATGATGAATGCTTACTTCCTTGGCGATGTCATGGCTGCTTATGTGACGGTCCTGATCAATCTATTCCATAATTTTATCGACTTTTTCAACTTTGACGTCGAACCTTTGAAACAACGCAACAGGGAGAAACCACGTTGGAGATAGGGGACCCAAGTGGACCTTCTCCACTTCAGCCAACTTGACGTGTGAAACTGTGACAGCTAGCCAGAGATCGAGCTAGTTGAAGAGGCTTGTTGGTTAAGTCCAAGGTTCTACTCCGAGCTGTAGCGCAAAATAAAGAAGAGGCAACAATTTCTAGGAGTAGGAGGTATCCAATCCGCGTGGCATAAGTCAACTGTGACCGTTCTCTGCAGTCCGCTACTAGGACCTAACCTAAGGTAGGTAGGTAGTAAGTGGCTTTGGTGGCAATTAAGCCAAAGTAGGCCGGTTTTACTGCCACGAGGAGAGTTGGGGCGGCATGATTTCTACAACAGCCAGCTAGATTTTTCAGTGAAATCCTCAGAGTCAGTGTTTCTCTCAGATCTCTTAGGTTATCATGGAAGTAGGAGCTTAGAGCGGCTTTCCTAGCTAAGCCGCGAGCAGGACAGCTGCAGAGAGGGTGATGCACACTTTTCTTTTTCATCTAGACAGCTTCTGCAAAAATGGTTTGACAATAATCTCAGTCTTTTTGCGTGTAGACCCAATAGACCGTCTCCGGTGTTTATTCCCACTGCGGTGCTGATTTTGGATATTTTTAAGGAGATCAAATTGTCAGGTCTTTTAGTGTCTAAGACTGGGCCAGATTTTTTTGGTAGCAAGTGTTGTCTGTATTCCATCTGACATTGTCTTCTAGTTTACTTTGATTCATGAGTTCTAACTTAAGGGTAGTTAAGAGCGTACCTATGTATTTATGTCACAAAGGTCTCCGTCATCTGGTACTATAGTGGCGATTTTTGCGCGTTTGTCAGCTTTACAGTTTCCCTTATTATCTCTAAGTCCTGGCACCAAGCACATGCGAATGTGAAACTGTTCGGATATTCCTTCAAAAGATGCGCGACAGTTTATCACTGCTTTTGAGTTTATGTAGAGCTATGATAGGAATTTAATTGCTGCCTGGCTATCCGTAAGGATACAAATATCGCGAAAGAATGCCACGTTCCACCTCAGCCAGTGCAGGGCTTCGCTAAGCGCCATTATTTCCGCTTGGAAGACACTGTAGTGGTTAGGGGAGTGAATTTCTTTGTTAAGGTTAAGATGTTCAGAGAATACACCACTTCCTACTCCGTCTTCCGCTTTGGATTCATCTATTTCGAAGTGCATTGTGTTACTTTCATACCACAGGTCTCTTTCCGGACTCAGTATCAGAAGTACACAGGATTCCAGATTAATAGAGGTAAATCCTTGTTCTATTAGAATTGTTGCATGTCCGAATGTGCAGTCCTGCCATTGAAAGCATGCCTTTAATCGCATTGCACAGTTGGTTGCTAATTGCTTACCTCGAACGACTGGATGGTTCAGTTAGCAGAGTGCCTGCCCCTGGTTAGCGGGGACCCGGTTCGAATCACAGTGAAAGCAAAGTTAATACGCTTTTATCTAGTTTTCAAATCTGGTCGAGACTTCGATTCGCCGTTGGGATCAAATTAACGGCACTATCACTGGAGTAGTCAATCAGTGGTAGTAGACTGACTATGGGTACACAATGGACCACTATGGTCTAAGTGTGCCGGTGAATTCACTAGCAGCCCAACTACCTAACCTAAACTACCTTCAATGTCTAGGGGTGGAAGGTTTCGAGTGCATCGGTTGGAGTCGTTCTCAAGGCTCCACTTATACAGATGCCATCTTGCTTTTGCACCTTTGAGATGTGTGCCGACTTTGAGTATGGGGCACCATACTGCTATGTCCTATAAGAGGATGGGTCGGATCACAGCAGTAAAAAGCCCGCGTGTCATATGGGGTTGAAGACCTCATTTGTGCCCGATGGCTTTTTTGCACATATACAAGGCCGTAATGGGCTTTCTTGCTCTCTCATTTGTATTAAGCTTCCAGTATGATTTGCTGTCTAGTATAAGGCCAAGGTATTTTGTTGTTCGGGTATCGAACCTGGCACTCTCTTTGTAGGGGTCAACTCCCGACCACACGACTCCAGGGGGACCTAACCTATACTAATTAACCTTCCCCCAAATTGCAAGTCTTTCATGAATACGAACGCGTTCTAGTATCAAGCTGTGAATCAATCAACGCATTCCAACGACTCCCAAACCACAAGAGCTATTTGAAGTTGATCAAAGAAACCAAACCTCCTCAGACTAATTGCCAGTGTTTTCCCGATTCGAACGCTATTACCCACAAGATCCTGCTCAAGTGATTCATGAAAGAGTTTCCGCCACGATCATTCGCGGTCACTCTGCCGCATATGGACATCGTGTGGGCCCAGATCGCAGTCACATGATATGTCCGCACACAGCCAGCCACACACACACGTTACATGGAGCTGTCAAAATCAATTTACAACTCCACCGCCATGTGTTTCTAGCTACCGCGGAATTAGTTCAAGTTCATAGTCAATCAGTTAAGTAGACGGCCATACACACATGTGGCAGAACTTCGCCGCCATACCGTTGCAGTGTGTGTGTGCGCGCTTTTATCTCCTCCGCAATCGTCTGTGGTTTGCACGACTTGCTAGAGAGCCTAAAGGTCAAGACGACAATAATACTCAAGAGCAGTACGATCTGTGAAAACAAATCATTCTCAAGTCTTAGATTGGCCTTCACACCGTACCTTAAACTGTACAGCTAGTCGGGCTATCCATCTATGAGTGGGAAAGGAAATGCTTGTGCCGCAATACTATTTTCAGGAACCGCCGAGTCGGTCGCCGCGAGATGAATTCCATTGCTTGGTCGACCAGAAAGTAAAGTAGGCGGTCGACCCAGCGGCGACATCATCTGAGGGCTTCCCGCATACAATGCTCATGGCCTCATGAATGGCAGCGTGTGTGGAGAACGAACTCGACTCGACTGCTAGACCGGTCCGCCATAACTGGTTGAACTATAAAATGGATTAATTAGAAATTAAGAGTGTGCGCTGCGCTCAGTCTGAGCGTTGGACTTTCATTCAGAAAATCTGTGAAAAAGGAATACGTGGACAGAAGCAGAACGAAACGCGCCTGCAATTAAAGAGAATGGGTTGCCGAGCCGCGCCGCTGTGGCTGGCATGTAAATTAACAGGTCATCATGGTTGGCGGCAGACTCATTTCATCTGGGTCACGTCACGATTGAGAGTTCATCATATTTCTGGTTCATTGAACCACTAAAGGTGGCGCCTGAGACGTTACACAATCGCGCTTGATGAACGCTAATTGGTAATGAAATCTTCAGTGAATACCGGATTCAATTTGAGATACTTTTCACTTCAAAACATAACAATGCAACGTACGCCACAGAAACCACGATGCTAACACGATCAAATGAATGGGTTTTCAGCGCGGATTAACCAGCGCTTCGTTCTACAAGCAAGTGTTTTGTAGAAAAAAAGAAAAAAAAAAACTTTGGAATTTCATCGCAAATGCACTTTGGTTTTAAGGGAGACCAGACAATCGTGTGAATTCTTTGCGGGCGTGCTAATGCGAAGGGGTTGCCTGAGCATGCGAAATGCAAATCGTTTGTTCGCAATGTAGGCAGATTGCACAACGAGCACGCTGAACAGATGCCATTGTTGTCTCAAAACTCCGAGATGTGTTCGCCAGGAATGTGTTGTTGCTAATTTTGCACGACAAAAAATGCTTCGTTTGTGCATAACATTGGATTTCTATGTTCATCCGGTTATCGGTTGCATCTTATTCCAAGGAAACACTCTTATCTCAAGGCATATTGGGATCTCCCATCCCGGTCAAAAATGTGAGCAGTATCGAGGGCAGTACTGATAAGATTGAATTCATAGCATTTCCAGGCAATTGATCATTGCACAGATCGATGTAAGGCTTGAAGGTTATAGGAGACAGTGCTTTAAATTGTTTCCCCGAACTGCAATCATTTTCTGCAATTAAATAAAGTGTGGAATGACTCAAGCATCACGGTGGGTAATCGGCCATTTATACAAGAACACAGTGGTTCCACTATAAGGATGCAGTGGACAAAAATCATAAAAGTGCATCAATTTTAGCTGTTTTTTTTTGCAAGCGTATATACGCTTAATTTATAAGTGCACAAAAAAATTAATGATTCATTATAAAATCTTGGCAGCACCGACGACATTTATGACATTTGCTAAGTAGTCAGGGGTGGAGTCGTGGAAGGTGATGGTTGATCTTTGATGGTCACAATCTTTTTTTTGTGACTGTGTAGCGTGACCATCACTTTAAAATCAAAAATTAAGTGTTTTCATAAATTAAAAAAATGTTCATCAAATGAAAAGAATCGTTTACGAAACCTAAACGGAATGTATAGCAGGGACACTCTGGGTATAATAATATATAACTTAAAAATGATCTAATACACCAACCACACCTGTAAATGTTAGCCACATACAGCAACCTAAACAATAAATGAATAAATTCAGGAAATAACACTGAGAAAATAATATTTGGAAGCATTGTTTTTATCCGCGCTTATATCTTAAGCGGCGATAGATATGATGAGTAACTTCAGCGTATATAGGATTTGTTGTTAGTGTATTTTACATGCAAATTGAAATTTAAGCGTATATACGTTTGCAAAAAAACACAGCTTTTAATTAAATTTGGAACACATTTAGAGATTTTTTTATATAATCTAAATGAATACAGGAGTACCGCGATTCTTGCTCGCAATGAAAACCGGGCTCGCTGCAAGTTTGAAGGATGTTGCAAGTACCGAATACTTAATTTTCATGTAAATTATAAAGCCATTATAAATCTAAAAATGTCATTATATGGCAAAATAACGTTTAATATAATGTACATATTATATTGAATTAAAAAAGTTTATAATTTTAGTTTGTTTTGTAAATACGCGTTCAGTACCACCTTACTTCTAAACCTCTGAAGCGTCATGACATCGTATAAGGACGCATTGCTTTGCTTAATTGCAAATATTAAACGCTGATATAGCCTCCACCGGTGTTAGTATTTTCTTCATACTGAGCACCACCAAGTCTTCAGTTTCTTCATCTCCAGTAACGTCATCATCTCAAAAAACACGCAAACTTCCACCGCGCCACGCAAAATTCAACTAACAACTCAAAATTAACTTCGTGAACAGTATATTTTATACTTCCAAGAATTTTATTTATTATATTTCTTATACAAAATGTGCAAGAAAAGGAGAGACCGCTTCAAATTGTATGCATAAGGTATTTCCCCGAATTGTATCTACTGAAAAAGGCATCATCGGCAGGAGCAAGTCGATCGTTTTTGTTTATATCTAATAATATAAGAAAATGAAAGAATAAAATACTTATAATGAAATAAATGTACATATGTATTTATAGGAAACAAAAAATCCCAATAGAGTGCCGTCGGATCCCCGATCGTGTTTTCTATATCCACTGCAGATCTTATAGGTTCCATTCCGCACTTAATAGCGTACGCCGACGACCTAGTTACGTACAGATCAGGTCAGAATTTCGAGGTAATAAACATCTTGTTGCAGCGTGACTTCGAGAAAATTCAGCGATTTTGCGACGACTGGAAGTTGCTTATCAACTTCTAGAACTGTGAAACTAGTCCTTTCCGGACCCCGTTGTACACGGCACCGCGGGATACGCGCCAAAACTGGCGTAAGTTCGGCATCGTTGACCCGCACATTCGGCCGTTAGCTGTAAAAAGTGGTATGTAGTTAGATATCTAGGCATTTGGCTGGATCTGTATTTTGACAAACATATAGATATTCCTCTGACGAGAGGCAGAAAATCCTTTGCTGCGGCAAGGAGGTTGTTTTTCAGCTTGATACCAGAATGAAGGTAATCTGCTACATGGCCCTAGTACGGCCAATTATGGTGTACGGTTGTCCATTGAGGTTCAACGTGAGTCCTTCCCAGATGGAAAAGATGAGGGTGTTCGGGAGGCAGTGTCTTAGAAGCTGTCTCCGTCTGTATCGTACACCCGAGTCTGAGTACAAGAAGTACTATCCTAACGAGGTCCTGTACAACGAGGCAAACGTGAACAGGGTAGATCATTTTATTATTAAGCTGATCAGAAGGCACACTACACGGGCTATAACCTCTTCCAATAGTCTGATCTTTGGGGCTTACTACCCAAATATTATGTACCATGGAAGGGTGCGCCTTAACGGCTTTATTCCCCCCAAAGCATTCCTTTGTCTAGACACAATTGGCCTTTTACAGGATCCACAAGGATGTCCTATTTTCTTCCCAGTGGCCAGCTTACATAGTTTTTAAGGTGGTTTTTAAGAAAAAAAAATATATAAATATGAATCAAAAGAAAAAAGGTGCACCACGGCGTATAAATTATATATGTTAGTTAGTGTTTTAATTAAGATACTCTTAAGTTTTATGCAAAGTTTTTTAAAAGTTTTCTTGGCAAAGGAAAAACTTAATAAAAGATTTTCATAAAGACATAAAAAAATACGCAGATTAAGCCGAAAGGCACAGTTATAAAGTAGATTAGATTAACTTAGAGTACCCGCATAGGGTCAGTAGGTTAGTATTAAGAACTTTTGTAATTCTTTAGTTATTTAAGCGAGTTTTAAGTACTTTTGTCTAGCAAGTAAGTCCAATATGTGACATTTAATACAATAAAATGAAAAAAAAAAATAAAAAAAGCCATCAGAAGCCAAGAAAATAAAAGAATTCAAAATTTAAAAATTTCACAAAAAAGTCTTTGTCATTTGTTTGCACAGCTTTCTCCAGCAATTCTCTTAAGCAAAGAGATTTTTAGTTGTCAATATTGTTCTGTACTGACCACTCGATGCATTTATTGAAGCATTTTATTGCTTCCGAATGTTTAATTTTTGTGCACTCAGGCAGGTTACTTTCGTCCTCGCTTCCACTAGCAATGACATCCTCTTCCTGTCCAAAATCATCATCGAAGTCAGCACTGCTCCACTCGATGAGATCGGCCATACGAAATGAAGAGACTGAAGATGATTATCAAACCCTAGTATCTTTACAAAAACACAATTAATACTTGGAAACCTACCTCTGGCAAAACGTTGTTAATGATATTGAGTGTTTCCTTCATGCATGAAATTTCGCCTTGCTGCATTAAAACTGCCAACGGAATTTCGTCTTCTTTGTCAAATTCTGGACAAACTTCGTAAAATGAAATCCAAGACAATAGACTTACAGAAAATAAAAAGCCTTTTTTTTTTAAATAAAACTGGGTGTGTAGTTCGATGTCGCCTACCGCTACACACGTTACCCTTACCCTTGTGTGCCCAAAACTGTGACGTATACTATAAGGCAACAGAAAAAGGGAGTATATGTATCACCCACATATGAATACACAAAAAGCAACAAAAAGCAACAAAAATAAGCTTGCGCTCGCATATATGTTTGTACAATACATCGCATAAGTTTGTTGTAGATATTTTGTAGGAATTTACAGGGCATTCGTTAAATCGAGCGGACATTTTTTGTATCATTCGTAATGTCTTCCTTTTCTGTCTATACCTTCGACCCGTGCTGTGTCTTGACCCCTTGACAATCCCTTGAACACGCGCAAATTATATAAAAAAAATAGAGAAACATAGATGGAAAAGAAGTGCTCATTCGTTATATTGGAAATTCGTAAAACCGAGTATTCGCAAAAGTGGACGTCCACTGTATAGTATTTTGTAATAAAAAACAAAATATTGTTTCTTTTTTTTTTTGTTAAAAATATCTTTTAGCCTCATCCATGATGTCGAATTTAGACTTGCAATTGACAAAAATACCGTTTATAACGACATCGATTATAACGGTTAAATTTTTTTATTGATTTAATTTAAGACAATAGTAATTAAGTAATTGAAAAACAAAAAAAATAACTGACTCAGTTTTCGTAAAATTTGGTTGAAGTAAAAAATATAAGAACTTCCGTCAGTCGTTTTCCCATTGAATTTACTAAACGTTTCGTATCATCAGGAGTTATTTTGGACCATTCCTCAATCATTTTTTCGTTCAGCATATTTTTGGACGATATTTTATGTTGATAGATGCTCCGGTCCAACAACTCCCACAAATGTTCTATGGGATTAATGTCTGGTGATTGCGGAGGTGTGTGCAACTGTTTTGGAACATTATACAGTAGCTAAAGCCTTACAATGTAAGAAGTATGCTTGGATTCATTATCTTGTTGAAATATAAAATTATTTCCCAAGCCTAGTTTGCTGGAACTCTCACGGATATTTTCTTATTATGTTTAAATACTCGAATCTATCTGTGATTGAACTGACTGTTTTTCTTTGGCTGTGAGTACTGCTTGGCGTCCAAATCTGTATTTCGATGTAAAATTTCCAGTTTGTGCGCAGTTTTCTAAAACTTTTTGTACGGAAGATTGTGGTTTACCAATGGTTTCACCAATTTCTCTTAAAATTTTACCCTCCAAAATATAAATTGAAGCGAAAAATGGACCGGAATTGGAAGTTCTCGGGAAAAGTCTGCCCAAAACATAAATGTACGCAGACTTTTTGTGCTGCATCTTCAGAATTGAGACCTGTTAAGTAACCGAATGTGGAGAATTAGACAACGCTTGTGTTACGATGAGAAGGAGTTAACATTATTCCCAAAAAAAAAAAGAAAATTGTTTTCTACAAAAGTATAACCGTTTTAGCTTCTTTTCTAGAAAGGGTGGTAATGTACGCAGACTTTTTACACTGGCTGTATATGGCTTGGTCTTAAATATTCATCACTGTAATTGCACAGCCTGTGTCTAAAAACAACAGTTACTAATAAATGCACACTAAAAACCGCCAACGACTGCAACAAAACATTCAACTTCAGTGACTGCTCATGCTATGAACAATCACTCACAGTTAAATAATTCAAGTCTTATTAGCATGGACCGTCATTAGAGATAACATGTGCAACAAAAACTATGGGAACTTTTAACTTTTGCATTTTGACTTTTGGCCTATGGGACGAATCACTGTGCATCGCCCACAACACTTGACTCATGATCTTAGTCTCGTTGAAACGGAAGGGGGACAAAAATATAAAGAATCCCCTCGAGATTGAGGGTTTTTTTTTTCCCTGATGAATTAAAAACAACTCGTTTGGTGATTTATAAGAATGTCAATGATTAACGAACCAGATTAACAACACATGTAAAATGCACATCTTTGAAGGAAGGCTTGCAAAGAACTTTGTTGTATTTTTGGATAAGAGGGCACAATTCCTGGTTAGTTGAACGACCCAGAGTTATTACTCCCAGTGTGTACTTTTTGATAGTGATTGAAAACATTTCATTAACTCAGAATTAAAATTTAAGACACTTCTCATTGTTATCTGCTGGTCATTAAATACGATGGAGGATGCTGTGAGGTGCTCTACGAGAATTGGTAAATCAAACTAAACTTATTTCTGTGAATATGATTAGTTTTCTTTTTACCATCTTCAAGTACGGACGTCAGAAATCATGCCTTAAGCCTTAGACATTCATAATTCTGACAACATTTTTCAATGTATCTAATCATTTCCACAGAAACTCTTCTTCTTCTTAGGGCAACATTCCTCTGCGGCCAGTCGAGGCCCAGCTATCTCTTTTGCTTCACACCCCACACACACGACGACTTAGATCCTTCTCGACTTTTGTCTTCCACCTTGTACGTAGAGGTCCTTTGTTGTGTTGTCCCACAGCTTCTCAGGCAAAGATTTTTTGGGCCTGAGTTTTCCATACGCTCTACAAGGCCTACCCCACGTTAGGAGTTGGATCCGTAGACGCCTTGCTAGACTCATGTCGCTGTACAGCCCATACAGTTTTTAGTTGAACCTCCTTCTACAAGTGCCATCAATGCAAACAGGACCTCGAAAAGACCGAGAGCATCCGCTTTGGATATAGTCCATGCCATGTGGAGCAGGACGGGGATGACGGGGAACTTAGTCGAGGAAGACCTTGGGCCGTTCTAGCCCAAGGAAACAGCGGTTCGCAAGAGTTATTCTGTGTTCTATCTCGGTACTGATGTTGTTTGTATTGTTGACTTTGGAGCCGAAGTAGACGAAGTCCTTCACTACCTCGAAGTTAGCTGGCTACGGTAACGTTCTGGCCGAGACGTTGATATTTTGCGTCCTTTCTTGATAACAGCCTACAAGTTCCTGTACCCTCGTTTACCGCTAGATCCACTTTACCCACTTCCGTTTCACCGCCATCAAACGCCTCATTTACGACTCGCTGTGTTCGACCGATCATGGGAATGTCGTTCGCGTATGACAGCAATTGTGTGGACTTTGGAATATCGTGCCTCTTGTGTTGGCCAGTGAGTTTTGCCCGATCTTCTCAAGAATGATAGTGATTCACATGACAGTGCGTCGCCTTGTCTTAAAAATGTTTTGACCTTGAAGGTTTCGGTGAGTTCTTAACCAACTTTGATCGAACATCGAGAGTTCTCCATCGTCTCATCGTCATGCTGTTCAGTAAAAATATGAATATTACTGTTCTGAAAACTACGTACAAAAATATAATTCTCGGTGGGAAAAAGGAAACAGTGGGCGACGAATATGTCGTGAATGCGATGAGTGGTCAACCAATCCGTTAGCCAAATACGTAAGTCTTGGACATGATCCAAAAATTAACGAACGCCTTGTCCCAATGCAACAACATTTTCTTTTTGGTTTAACGTGAGTGGTGCATATCCGACGAGTGGAATTTGAGTATTTTGTACCCGATCCCCTAGAAAGAATACCCCTTCGTCAGCACCAACTATCGAAAAAAGGTCCTCTTAACTTCTGCTTCTCTCCCGGTATGTGGGAACGTTTGAAGTCGTTCCATAAGGACCTGGTATACTGTTTTCAATGAGGTTTCATTTCATCCGAGTTCAGTCCGAAATAGATCATGTTTTCACAATGCGGCAGATGTTGCAAAATGCCAATTTAATGCAGATCGACACTCACCACCTGTTCTAGATTTGTAGGCCATATAAAGCCCTGCATACAGATGAGCAATAGACTAACTGGCCTGGCTATTAACATTCGTGCAAGGTTCTGAAGGGCAAAGAATAAAAATGCTGGCTGCTTCTCAAAGTGTACTCACGGAGACCTTGTATGTATGTAAAAAGGCTCTAGAAAGGTGGTGTACGATATCGTAATTTCTTTAATTTTATTCTTGAGAATAGCAAAATTCAAAGGCAACTCGCAGCTTGCCGTTCGTGAAACGACTAAGATAGGTATGGCTGTGAACAAGGTCTATGTTTAGTATATTCTGTCTGCGCGAGGCATTACAATTGACAGATAAACCCCAAGTCACTCTTCGTCTACCCTGACTCTGCAAGCTTATCAATTGGGAGATCAGATCAGCAATTGAGATCTCTCTCCCTCTCTCTTCGTTGGACCAAGCAGACTTTACACACATATTGATCATCCCTGTCATCCATGTCCATGTCGTTTGGGCAGAGGCGTGACTAATTTAAAAGCTGATGAACAAGTATCTTCGGGAGAAATGGACTCGTTTATGATGAAGACTGGAGGGAGTGTACAATGCCATGAGTCTTGCCAAGCATATACGAATCCATAGTACCTGGGTCATGTGGAGCGCATAGACAACTTGGCATCGCCACGAAGAGAGTTTAATTCATCCTTGAACCCTCTGCGACTGATCTGGTGTATGATAATAATAATAATAATATATAATATGCGTGGCGGTTCAGCCAGTACATGGCCAGGGCCTAGCTTCTCAGCAACCACTCGTGTTGTTTAAGCTGACTCCGAACGGCCGAGCTTGAGAAGCTTTTTCTAGACAGATATTACTCTTTGAGCATTGTCAGTGACTCGAAAGAGGCGGGGCGGTAAAAATAATTTTTGGTCGTACTGGCCGGCAATCGAACCTAGGCAGCGAGATTAAGTTGCGTGTGGGTCGACGCACATACCCACAACGCTACAGCCACCACTACGACATGGTGTGGTATAGGCACCACCAAACTTGTGTTGCGCGTGATTTTTCAAAAGTTGACTCTCGCATTCTCAGCACATTTCTGTCGTATGCTCAAACGTGCATAAGATTTACGCGACCGGTGTCTTTCCGTGCGTCTGCGATAAGGAGAGTGTCTAAAGGTATCTTAAAGCCTAAAGCCAATTCATCTTCTAAGCTCCAACCTACTTTGTTAAGACCACAGAAAAAATGTTAATTTTGAGGTTGCACATCCTTTAATTGAACCAATTAAGTTTTGACTTTAATAAAGAAAGTATTTATGTTGATTTTTTTTTAATTTTTCTATATCAATAATAATATTGTTTAACCTAATGTCTTTCTATTATTTTATATTAGTAACTTAGAAAAAATAATGCCCACTCTTTTCTTTAAATTATACTAGTTAAGGTAAGATATAAAAAACGAATTTTGGAAATACTAGCTGTCAAAATGGTGTATCGTGTACTACCACGTCAGCAGAATTGTCAAAATTAGAGAACGTCAGTCGCAGAGGGTTAACTTGGCGTATTCAACATTGTTGTGCGTAACTGGAGACAACACGCTAGAGATCAATAAATTGACGGAGAGTGTTGTTAGATGCCTAAATACAACCTGGATCGCAATGTCATACAAGGGAGAAAAAATGTCACAACTTTTTGCAATTAAACAAGCACATTACCTTATATTGAGTACCCATTTCGAAAAAATACGATATATTTTTTCACGATATTTCCGTGATTATATAAAAAACTTACATTTGTTGTGCATTTTTCGGCCGATCGTTATCACTACTCTTTCATGCTTGGTGTCGTTGATCCTAATGTCAACTAGAGTTATGAATCGACTACATTCATTGTAACATGTGGATAGCTTAAGAATGTCTAATTCTTGATAAATGTCTTTTTTCTCTTTCGTCCATATACCCCGCTACCTCTTCAAGCGTGATTCGACGGTCGATTAACACCATGTGGTGATATGTGGTGTGTGTTTGTTTCTATCGGATATAGTCACAGTTTCTTTTGCACTTCCAGTGTTCAGTATCAGCCATGCTCTTAAGATATTATATTAATTCAATTGTAAATCAAATTGCCTCGTAAAGTGTTTGCAAATACATCGCATCTAGTTCTACTTTAATTTGTGCAAGCATTTACATGCCAAATGTTTAAAATAACCTTGCAATGCATTTGATGTTCTGCTTTTATGCTCAAGGCAGTGACTGGTTTACCAAAGGTCAAGTAAGGATCCAAAATGATATACAAAGACAAAGATAGGTTCGTAAGTAGTTAGGGGGGACTGCTATTGAAGTCACCACCACAATTAGACCACTGTTGGTTTATTGTGATCCCCACAGTTAGACTACTACCACTGGTTGACCACTCCAGTGATAATGATAATATAATATGAGTGGCGCGACAGTTCGAGGCGGACCTGGGCCTAGCTTCTCAGCAACCACTCGTGTTTTGCGTGCTATTGTTCTTTCACGAGTGGAAGGGACCTACAGTTTAATGCCGACTCCGAACGGCCAAATTTTGAGAAGCTTTTTCCGGACAGGAAATACTCTTTTGTCAGTTGACTCGATAGAGGTGGAGCCGTGAATAATGAAAGGTGGTAAATTCGGGTATCGAACCTGGCACCCTCTGCTTAGGAGTCGACCCACTCCAGTGATAGTGCCATCCAGTCGTGGGACATACAAAAGAATTACGAAATTTAGATCTAGACTGGTCATTTTTTTTTGAACGTCTTCCTTCGTCGATAAACTTAAAACAAGATCTCTCTCATGCGAATTATTTTTGTGTGGTTTGGTTATTGAGCCAAATATAGATAGATTTCTATCCATCATTCAATTTCAAAGTATTACTGAACCAAACCTGCGATTGATGAGCAATGTACGGCAAGAGCTGTCATTTTTAAGTCAAACCAAAAATGCAAATTTTTATTTTGTGATTCTTTTCTTATTTGAGATAAAAAATAATAACGACAATTCTCCTGACAAAGTTCAATGCCCAAAGAATGACCTAAGCCTAGCTTCCGCAACCACCACTCGCGTTGTGCTTACTATTAGCGCGGGTACCGACTCCGAACGACTAAGATTTGAGATGCTTCGTCTAGACAGGAACACTGTCTGATTCCGTGCCATAAGTTGAATTATTTTATCATCTCGAGAATTTAATCTAGACTTCGTAAGCTTACATGCGGGGTAATTGTGGCATTCTTGCATGTTTGTTTTAATTTAATAAAAAAAAACTAAGGTTTGTATATGCAGCACAGAAAACACCTTAAACAAGCTGCACTTTTGGTCTTCTTATATAATTCTTCTAGCTATGATCCAACTTAAAGATCGAACGTCACTATATATGATTAGTAAGAAAAACCTTATAAGTAGAGGGACTGAAAAGTCGAGGCACTTACAAGTCGAGGCACTTACCGACTACGCTACGGCGGCAGCGTATAATGACTAAGCCCGGAACGAATTTACTTATTTCTTTATGATATTTTTAGAGGTGACTTTATTTCCGCCTATCTCTTAGCCAATTATATCAACATTCAACTAACGTGGTTGCCAAGACATTGACATTAAAGAGAATTGTAAAGCAGACGAACTCGCTAGAGAGGGTATCAGTCTTTCCGAACAGAGAACCATGGACCGCCCATCACTACAATAAAACATCTACTAAGGCTTGAAAAGCTTATTCACACCAAACGTATATGGTCTTCTGGCACTGGGTGAAATAATTATGGCTTATTATTGATCCAAAACGCTCAAGCGACGTGATTAGAATAAGTGGGCCGAGTCTAAGGACTCTCACCGGCGTCATAACCGGTCATTGCGAATGACAGCATTCACGCTTCCAGGCTAGGTGAATGATTTTTTCAGATGTTGCAGGGATGACGAGGAAGGTGAAACCATTACACTCCTTCTCTGCAATTGCAGTGCTCTCTCAACCCACGGATGTAGTCACCTGGACAACCTATATTTCTACCACCTGACAGAATTAAGTAATGTTAGCATTAGACGACTGGATGATGCAGTTGGTAGACTGCCTGTCCCTGGTTAGCAGGGTTCATGGTTCGAATCCCAGTGAAAGCAAGGTTAATAAGCTTTTATCTGGTTTTTAAATCTGTTCCAGTCACCATTTGCCGTTGGGATCAAATTAACGGCACTGTCACTGGAGTGGTCAAACAGTGGTAGTAGTCTGACTCTGGGCATCACAAGGTGCCAATATGGTCTAAGTGTGCTGGTGAAGAAACTAGGAGCCCAACAGCCTAACCTAGCATTAATTATCGTCATCGCTTTATTAAAATATCCAATTGATTCGCGGATTAGGGTCTACTAGATCCTTGTGGTAACACAACGGGCCTACTTTGGCCTAAATGTGGCTACCCTGAGTAGATAGTCAGACACTCCAACCTAAACTCGCCGTATTATGTTTTTAAAGTAAAATGAAAACTCATAGCAGTTGAATGTTGAATGTTAATAGTTCAATAAGAGTACGATAATTAAAATGACATCTTTTGTCGGATGTCCGCAAAGTTACCGTTCAGTGGAATCACAAAACGTCAAGTTAAAAAAGGAAAAATTAAGTGGTATGAATGCAAGTTAACCAAAAAAGGACGTAGAATTACATTGATTCTAGAATATCATGATACTTGTGCAAAATAAAAGCGAAACGGGGGAAATTTAATGGAAACAATTAGCGTACATTGAATTATGTCGTGTGAATGATACAAGTAATTTGTTGTTTTTTTTTAAATAAAAGCCCAAAAAGTGGAAACTGAATTTCCATTTATACGTTAATAATCTTTGTTTATTATAACAATTCTGAAATGTAATCCATTACTTTACCAAATACGGTTGGTACTGAAATCGAGCATTTTTGGGTGTCGTACGGTGAATTAAGCCGGCCTGTGTAAATAGAATAAAGGACAAGAAACCATCACCAAATCTAAGACATGTGGCAAACGTATGGCTGATCGGGACTATGCGGTTTTCCCTTCAGTACACACACACACACAGGACATGTCGTAACAACATCTGTGCAGTATTGCTGTCGCTGGTTATAAGTAGTAATAAATAATTTGATACTTTACCCTTTCATTAACAGAAAATCGTTTTTGTCCCTCCCCAACAAAGTAATCATTCTTAAATCTATATTCCAAGCAATAATTCTTTACGGTTGCCCTGTATGGGGAAATTCCGCTCATTGCCACATTAAAAAATTACAAATAGCTCAAAACAAAGTTTTAAAAATGATGTTAGACCTACCACGTGATTATTCCACCTTAAAACTTCACAAAAGAGCGGGTGTTGAACTGGTTTATAAAAGAATATTGAAACTGACACATAAGTTTAATTATTCATGTGCTTTTGCTGACAATCCGCTAGTCAATGAGTCAACAAATTGTAATTCCCTAAATGAATAAGGTTCAGTATATGTTATTATTTTATTTATAAATTGTTAATATACTTACAAATTCATATATTTATTTATTTACTTATTTACTGATTTATTTATATATTTATTTATTTATTTATTTATTTATTATTTATTATTTATTATTTATTATTTATTATTTATTATTTATTATTTATTATTTATTATTTATTATTTATTTATTATATTATTTATTTATTTATTGATCTATTTATCTGCTTTTAACGGCTTCTTTGTGATATTAATTTACTGATATGAAACAACAATTTTCTTATGTACACATACATATACTGAAATATATTTTTATATATATATATATTTTTTTGTATTGGAGGTTTTGTCGTCTTTCCTTCAGTTTTTTTGATTTAATTCTTATCAATTTTATTTAGATTCAATATAAGTTAAACCCATTTTCCAGTAGTAAGATATATGATGTATCAATTCTCTGTAATAGATACTGTGCGATAACTAAAATCAATGTAAATATTTTATGCCGAAATAAATATCTATCTATCTAAAAAAATAATTTGATACATAGGTTATGAATTAAGAGTTGTACAACTTGTAAAGTAGATTTACACCTCTATTCTGATTATGATGTAGTCACAACGCACGAATGTCAGAGAGTCGAAAATTATGATGCCTACCTTGTGACGTTTCAGCTAATTGGTATTCTGGTGAAAACCTCACATGAAAACACACAAGAATAGTCACCATGGTGAGGTGAATTCGTTGACATGTCAAAAATTATACTCGCGCTTTTTTTTCTTACTGAGCGGTCTACTAATACTTGATTTTGGAAAAGTAATATCTACAAAATAATGGCAGAACGTAGCGAACAAGGTAATATTGTGTATATGAATGAATACATATATACTCGATGCTTTAACAGACATCTGAAACGAGATTTCAGAACACCAAAAGCTCGTTCAATCACATTCCTGGCTTTTATGTGAACTTGATTGAATGCAAGCTTGTTTTGCGAATTAACCCCATTTAACCAAGGTTTTAATGGATATCCAGAATCACCCAAAAGCCACTTGAACTGCCGGCTGTTATGACTTTGAATAAGCTGCATTCGGACTGACGATGTTGTCCAAATCCCGGAATCATGGCATGATCCAGGGAATTTCGCGTTTAAATGCAGAAACTGCAGATTCTGATCACAAACCTACACACAAGGATATAAAAATAATAACAAACATTTTTAATAACAATTAATAATTTTTCCTTGTGTGTGACAGTTCCTTTGTTACTATTTTTCCTTGGGATGTGCTCATGAGAACAAGCTGTGAGGTTTTGCTCAGAATACGAAAACCTCACAATTTGTGACTCACCATGCTCTTGTGAGGTAGTTGTCACTTAAAACACATCACAGAGGTTTGCCAGAATAGGGGTGTTAGTTGAGTAGCCGAACAAGACGGTTGAATAAATCTTCGCGCCGAAATACAAATGACAAATAAATACAGTGGACTCTCCCTAAGTCGAACTCTCCATAAGTCAAAACTCTCCCGAGCTCGAACTTTTTCGCCATATTTTACAAACATTTCTCTCAATTTTCCATAAAAAAAACCTCTCTTTCAGTTTAACTCTAAAAAATTATGGTATCACTCACTCACAATTATGGAGGCCACTCTATACAGTTTTATTACTGAGCCCTTTGCCCAGTAGCCACCAACGTTAAAATTGTAATAGTTTGCATACACAATACCACGTTCAAACCACCCCCAACTTACAGACCGACCGCCACTTCATGCTCAACTATTGCTGAAGTCCAATTTTTCAAATGACTCACACACTTTTCCGCTGCCACTGCATCAAGCCACGTCAGTTTCAAACTCCTTTAAAAGAGACAATTCAAACAAAAGCCCATTTCACAAAATTGTGCCTTACTCATTTATTCAAATAATATTCCATGCACAGTAGGCAAAGCACATAAATTACATTTCCCCCGAATGATGTCCATTTTATTATGCAGTGAACAATAAACCAAGGAATCTAAAAAGTCAACCTAAATCCCATTTCCACCAAGATCGAGCACAAATGCGAAGAGTAATCTATTAACAAAGCCGATATTGGTCAATGGCATCGCATTAAATATAAAAAAAGAAAGAAAAAAAACACATAAATACGCAGTTATGAATATCATCGCTAGTCCCTCAGAAAATTCCTGCACACTCGTCTTGAGGCTAACGGACGCATTCACCGATAGCAAGTGCAGTATCGATGAATTAATATGCCCAGGCTGTCAGTTTTCCACTGCGTCTGATGATATTTCCTTTGAATTTCTAATTGCTTTGACGATGAACCGAGATTTCACTTTGTTTTCGTATTCAAATGAATAAGGGACAGAAGTTGTTGTGTCTCTCGAAAGAATGTCGCTGGAGCGCGATGCACATTTGCAACTATGGGCAATTAAAAGGGGGGCTGCGACAGCAAATCTGTTCGCATGGTATCTGGAGCGATGTTCGAGTCAGTTCGGCGCGGAGGCGGCGCTGCTTGACTTTGATCTGGATGCCTCGGGGATCGTCTTGATTAATATTTGATCAATACGACTTTTAATGGTTTCCATTCGCAATTCGAATCAGCTGACCAGCACGAATGAAATTGAGAACCCATTGACGTATGTGTGGCCGTCTTCTGATACACATTCGATCACGATGACCTCAATCGGCTCATTTGTGATGCGAATCCCTTAGCCAGATGCAGATGCAGGCATGGGCAGAGGCACACACAAAGTACTTCCTATAAATTACGCTTATTTCTGGTTCAATAGAAACCAATCGAAGCGGAAGCCTGCAATTAGAAGTCACATCATGCATAACTACGGGTTTCCTGCTGACGATGCTGCCCAAAGAAGACACAGTTTTGCGAACTAAATAAGATGCTTAGACGCTTAACAGATAGTCGAGTGATTGTAGTCGGCAAATGAGCTCTACCCTCGACAGCGACAGCGACGGCGGCGTTCGATGAATGAGTTAAGAAACTCTAGAGTGGGTCCGGTTCCACATTTGAATTGTTCCGAGGTCTCTTTTGTCCCCATAGTGAAGTGCTGAAAACGCTGCTGTTAATTTAACTGTGCGCAGTCCCATGCGACGACGCGCAAAAAGTTCTTCACGTCCACCCGTTCCCCAACGGTGCGGCGCGACGGCCGTACGAATAGCTGCTTCCAAGTGGTTCATTGATCATGTTCATGTCTTGCAGGAACGTTCGTCTTCAGCAAGATCAGACAATCAACGTACGGAGGCGCAGTGAGGCGGCGAGGCGCAGCGAGCAGTCATACGCGTTCGTTTTGATGGAAGTGTCATGTGCGGTGGTGGCACAACAACGACGACACGGTATCTTAAACAAAATCTTTAATTGGAAATTTAT
Organism: Eristalis intricaria; assembly: GCA_964034865.1. Classification (NCBI taxonomy): domain Eukaryota; kingdom Metazoa; phylum Arthropoda; class Insecta; order Diptera; family Syrphidae; genus Eristalis; species Eristalis intricaria. The sequence continues at coordinate 59,855,431 of OZ035877.1, read as the reverse complement.
TAACCAAACAATGCGTGTCAACTGCGATGATGACAGAGTCGAACAGTGTAGAGTGTAGAGAAGAACAATGCCGATGATGAGGCGAATGCTTTGTTAGAGACTCCCCTGGGAATTGTAGTCGTCGGCCGCGTCGGGGGATCTTTGGCGAAATATTCCTCTTGCGCGTATACGTATGTAATTTACATATTTCCAAGAAATAAGGCATATCACGTTTTGTGGATCGGGGGGAGTTGTGGCGCCCCATTATTTTGTCGTACCCCGGAAACGAATACGGTTAATGAGACGTGATAATGTAGCGTATTTTCAGTTTATTGAGCACCGAAGAAAGCAAGCCAAGTATGGACCGTCTAAAATGGGAAAGGGAGAGGAAAAGTTATAGAAATGATAATGATAAATATAAGGTTTGACGAGAGCTCTACTCACTTGAAAGAAGGGAAGAGCACCGGCTTCTCAAAAAGAAAAAGAAAGAATATGAGAAGCGCACGATCGAGGAAATGGAGAGGTGTTACGGCAGAAATGAAGTTCGCAATTTCTACCAACGGGTAAAACAACTATCCAATGGATACGAAATTCGGACAGAAGCCTGTCGTGACGCAGAGGGACAACTCGCAGTAGATTCGCAGTCGATACTGAGAAGTTGGAAAGATCATTTCTGTAGACTGTTTAACGGCGAGGAAGACTCCAATACTGCTTTCAGGCAGAATGTTCCACTCAACGCAATTAACGATGATGACGAGAATTCCGTCCTCCCGACCTAAATGAAGTCGAGATGGCGATATCGAGACTAAAATCGAATAAAGCTGCTGGTGGAGACGGAATGCCTGCGGAACTGCTTAAGGCAGCTGGAGAGGAGCTGATAAGGTACACCAACTCATCTGTAAGATATGGTCGAAGGAAAGCATGCCCGACCAGCGGAGCCTCAGTATCGTTTGAACTACCGAGGGATAAGTCTCCTCAACATCGCCTGTAAGATCCTCTCTGCCGTTTTGTGTGAGCGCCTGAAACTATTCGTCAACAACCTGATAGGTCCTTATCAGTGCGGTTTCAGGCCGGGGAAGTCCACCATCGACCAAATCTTACGTTACGGCAGATCCTAGAAAAAAACCCAAGAAATGCAGATCGACACCCACCACCTATTCGTCGATTTCAAGGAAGCGTATGACAGCGTGCATAGGAACGAGTTATACAACCAAAGCCATGTCCAGTTATGAATTTGCTGGCATTGAAGCGGAGGCGGCCAAAATAGGTTTAGCGGTGAACGAGGGCAAAACGAAGTATATGCTGTCATCGAGAAAGGACGCACAACATCGACGACTTGGCCAAAACGTCACAATAGGCAGCTATAACTTCGAGGCAGTGAAGGACTTCGTCTACCTCGGCTCACAAGTAAATAGTACGAACAACACCAGTACCGAGATTAAACGAAGAATTACTCTTGCCATTCGCTGTTTCTTTGGGCTCTAGAGGCAATTGAGTAGTAGAGCCCTCTCTCGAAAGACCAAGCTGACTTTATGCAAGACCTTGATCATCCCAGTCCTGATGTATGGCGCGGAGGCATGGACAATCTCAAAAGCGGAGGAAGAAGCACTTGGTCTTTTCGAGAGAAACGTTTTTTGTTCAATCTTTGGTCCTGTTTGCCTTGATGGTTATTGGAGAAGAAGATTCAACCACGACATAAGCCTAGCCAGGCGCCTTCGGATTCAACGCCAAAGATGGCTGGGCCATGTAGAGCGCATGGACAACACTACTCCAGCCGGAAGAGTCTTCGACTCCGAACCAGTCGGACAGTTGGAGACAGCTGGCTATAGATCGTGCCGGCTGGAGAGGCTTACTGGTTGAGGCCCAGGGCCACCCCGTACTGTAGCGCCACCAGAAGAAGAAGAAGATAATGTTTGACAAGATGCTGCTAGACCCTGAGATCTTTTAAAAGCAATAATTAAGTAATCAAATTGAAATTAAATTACAAAAATACTGAATAAAAAGAGAGAAAAAAAATACTAATATTAATAATAATTCCACAGTAAGATAAGGTAAGAACTTGAATTAGGAAGAATGAAATAATCAATAATGTGACTCGAAGATTTTGATTTAGATTTATGATACTGTTTTTAGAGAGATGGATAAGAAGTTTTCTTTGGAATTCGGCGATTGTGTTTTTTATCTGCAATTCATGCGGAAGGCGGTTCCACAGGCGAATTGCATACACGAAGAAGGACTGTCCTCAGATGCGATGTGTGAATCGTGGTAAAATTAAACAGATGCCACGAGCTGATATGTTAAGGAGGCAATCAGGCTTGTTATGAAGGTAATCAGGGCACATCCGGTGAATAAGTTCGTACATTTTCAAAATATTACGAAAGTCTAAAAGTACATCCAAATTTAAACCTAAGACACCAGCATTTACATGTGACACACTACAGTACCTAGGAACATTCTATATAAAACTAATACAGTCATTAAAGGTGACATTTAATCTTCTTTTACATTCATAGTCAAGATGAGTAAAGACTAAGCAATTTTATGTGAAGAATGGCAGAATTAAACTTTTAAAAATAAGCAGTTTTATAAACCTATTTAGAACTTGAGCGGAGTGTCGGAGGTATCTCAAGCTAGCGTAAATTTGTTTGACAGTATCAGTTATAGCATTGCAACAAGGTTAATGAAGAATTAATTTGGTAGCCAATTTATTTTGCATTATGCTCCACAGGTATTGTATCACTATTCAGAATTATTGATCCGTTTCATTTAATGATAATGTAAAGACAAAGGAAAATGGAGGGTGAGAGTCCTTCATAAACAGTGTTAGACACACAATTAATACACTCGAAGAAATCAGTACAACAAAAGTGTGTATGGCTTAAAATGCAGTATTAATTGGTCCTGTAAGTCATGACAAGAATTTGTTGAAATAATAGGTAATTCCAACAAGAGACTTTACTCCTTTAAGAAAACACGTTTTCAGATGCTCACGTCTTATTATGAGGTGCTCTGTGGTCACACAGTGGTCTTAGTTAGCACACAGACCACTAGAAACCATACCAACTGACAGAAACTATCGGAAGCGGATCAGATGTCATGCATACGCGGATGACATAGTCATCATAGCCAGGACAGAATGGAGTAGACCCTATGCAACATCATCGAATGGGCACTAGGTTAGGTTAGGTTAGGTTCAGGCGATTGCTACCACTGTAGCAGTTGTGGCCCTGTAGCTACCCGGTGCATGGGACTACATTAACGAAAATGAAATAAATTTAGAGACTGCCTATTGGCATTCAAGTGGCCTACTTTGACCAGTCCACTCCTGTGCTGATTTACAGGCAATTAGTTTGGCTATGCCTTGTATCTTTAAATGTGACATTTCATCTAGGTTTCTGAAAAAGTAGTTGCTAGTATATCTTTTTTTAGTTTTTGCAAGGCCTGGACAAGTGCCGAGGAGATGAAGCGTAGTTTCTTCCTCCTCCTCGTCTCTACAGCTTCTGCATGGATACCGAGAATACAGTGGCCAGTGATAATGCCCAGTACGTTCCTTATTACATTCCTGTTTACTTTTATGAGTGTATTTGTTTTCTTTGGATTTAGGGAGGGCCAAATAAGCGTCGAAGTCCTACATATATTCAATTCCATCCACCTCGGATTAGCGGAGTCTGTAAGTAACATAATGTTTATTTCTTGAAGTGAGGGATATGGGGTATCCTGATTATTTGCCAGGTCTATCCCCACCCCTAATCGTGCAAACTCGTCGACCCTTTCGTTGCCTGGAAAACCACTATGCCCAGGAACCCAGCATAGGGGTAGGTTGCATCTAACCGCTATCTCCCTAAGAGATAGACGGCAAAGTTTTTCCATCTTCGATTTAATTGATGGTTTACCCAGAGCCTTTATGGCCGCCTGACTGCCTATGTAAATGGCGATAGATAGCCCGTTTATCGGGTTACCGACAGCAAGCGGGCAGCCTCTTGGATTGCTTTAACTTCTGCCTGGAATACACTACAATGGTTGGGCAGTCGAAGAGACAGGGAAAAGGAGATGTCCGGAGATATCGCGAATACTCCTAGTCCGGGGCCTAGTCCGTAGATCTTTCTTTTTTCCCAATCTTCCCTGTCTGTGATAAGTGTGTTATATAAGCTGTATGCGTTGGTAGTCTTGAATTTCTGATTATTTCTGTATGACCTAAGCTAAGTGAATTGCTCCAGCGGTTGCGATCCCGTAGCCTTAGCGCTGCCTTTGTGGCTACCATAGATGTCCGTGGAAAGAAGCTGTAACTAGAGTATGTTAGTACAGAAATACCGGTTAAAACATCCATGTCCGGTTAAGAATTGGGTGATGTAGTAATTTACTTCAGCATGTTGCCGCTTCGTCCATACTTCAATGTCCTTGAGCCACGTCGCGGTCCATCTTCCTCTTATATCGCTGTTCCACCTCCTTTACCAACTTTCTTTAGTGCGCAACTGCCGCTTCAACCCCTATTTCCGTATTGTTGTCGTGGACGTACTTCCTTTCTGCTGCTAGCAGATCCCTCTGTGCCTACTTGGAACTACTTGGATCGTCTCCTGGTAATCAGAACTATGTTGGTCTTCTATATGGTCTTCTACTCATCTCATGACGTTCTTAGCTTCTAGGTCTCATGCCGTGATTACCGCGCCTATGTCTTTATTGCAATAGCATGGTCCAAAAGAACCAATCTGATCGGTGCAAGGAAACCACTCAACAAAGCTCTACGGTTGGCATGCCTCTATATTACAGGGCCTATTAGAACCTGTCCAACATGGAAGTGCTACTGGAGCTGACTCTTTGCATCTGGTGGTTGCAGAATGCTCATTGTCACTCTCTGTGTCATCGACGTCAATGTGTATGTACATATGTATGTAATTTCTTTTAATATAATATGGGTGGTGCGACAGTCCGAGGTGGACCTGGGCCTAGCTTCTCAGCAACCACTTGTGTTGTGCGTGCTATTGTCCTCTCACGAGTGGAAGTGACCTACAGTTTAATGCCGACTCCGAACGGCCAAGTTTTGAGAAGCTTTTTCCAGACAGGAAATGCTCTTTTGTCAGTTGACTCGAAAGAGGTGGAGCCGTGAGTAATGATAGGTGGTAAATTCGGGTATCGAACCTGGCACCCTCTGTGTAGGAGGCGACGCACTTACCCACTACGCCACGGCGACTCACTGTAATTTCTTGGTGACAGCATATACTTCATTTTGCCTTCATTCACCGCTAGACCCATTTTAGTCGTGTCCTTCCCAATGCCAGCAAATGGCTCATTGACGGCTCGCGGTGTTCTGTAAATCACGTTGTTGTCATCCGCGTGTGCTAACAGTTGTACGAGCATCTGGAAGATCGCCAACATATGTTTAGACCAATGGTCATCACTGGCCCGTTGAGCGCACAAACCGATGACTTTTACTGGATGTAATGGTGTTCCGACAACGGTTTTAGTTTGAGTTTTTCACATTAAACCATGTTTTTCTAATTAACGCAATGATGAATTCCCACACAAAACCAAACTCAAACCTACCGAGGATTGTCAAATCATCTTTCACAGAAGACAATGTTAATTATAAACTGCAAAGCCTTTTAGTTGGCCTTTTAGTTGGATGCATGCAGAGCTCTAAATCTGGCTACAACTTGATACTGGGGTTTTGTACGTTCTGAGTTATGATATGGGCTTCTTATTGCCCAAAAAGGTTTGTCTTGAATCGCACAACAACTTACAACACGGAGGCACACGAATATTATTATAAGCCCTACCGCCAACCATTGCGTTTTGTACACAACAAATTATTGTTGTGTAGAACACATATACCTCGGAGAGAAGTTAAACAAATTAAGACCCCTCAGACGACCTTTTAGTGTTGTTGCTAGGTATTTGTTTTAGGTCAAAACTAAATCGAAATGATCTACATAACATTTTGAAAGCACTCTCCCAGAGGTGCTTAGGAATCGATGGACATAAGTACTTGCTACATGCTTGAATACAGATATTGTAGCGTCAATAACCGATGCAATCAATGGTTTCAAAATGTAAGTACAATCGAACCCGGATAATATCACACAAAAAGTGCATCGAAATATTGTGCCATTAATCGGGTTGTGCCTTTAATCGGTCCTACATACAAACAGCTTAAAAATGCGAAAAATACGACACAAATTCCAGCAAGCTCGTACACAAAAAAAAAAAACATGATGACGCACTTCCAGGAGGGTTGGAAGTCAAATACAGTGTGAAGTATAACCCACACATATTAACTCAATTTTAGAAAAAAAAGCTGTTTCCGCGGAAGTCACATGAATTAAGGATTTGTGTAGGATGTGACAATAAGCGGGCAAGATTGTACGTGAGCTCTTCGTTTCGCCATATTCTTATGTGATTTTAAGCGGGTTGTGCTATTAAGCGATGTGCTATTGGGTTCGACTGTATTCAAAAAAATTTCAATAAGAGTTGAAGCTGCCAAACAAAAAGTCTAATGAGTTCTTGCAGACTTCCGGCTAGTCTTCTTGACTCAAGCTCCACTCTCAAACGACAGTTCTTTATGGGTGTCCGCCATAAAAAAACAACGCGTACACTCTTGGGCCCAAGTGTAGGTTCGATTCCGGTCACAATTTCCTTCATTTTCACTAGTCTACCTCTCCCCAGTCGCTGACAATGCTCAGTGAGTATGGCTACCAAGCACAGCATCTCAAACTCTGTCCTTCGAAGTTCGCATGGGTCCCATCCATTTGTGATCGATCAGTGGTTTCTGGAGATTCTAGACCCAAGTCCATCCCGCGGCCGAAAAAGACAGCAGATCTCGGAATCAACTAAAAAACAACTCCACAAGCGACTGACATACATTACAAATTTGAGCATTCGAACGTTTATTAGGTCGATCAATCATTGAGTTCGGAAAACAGATTAATCAAAACAAACATCAAATGCAAATGCCCTACAAGTGCACCCGATGCACTATTATCAACGCACAACGCATGAAATGAGTGACAGAGAACTCAATTCTCGTATTGCAGTCGTTGGCAATCACCATTTAAGCGGCAATAAATCATCTATATCAAATTATTTAACGTTGCAGACTCGGGCACACGCGCAAACAAGTGTACACATGGAGTAAATCACGGTCGGATCGATTTTAAATAAGATCACATTTCACGGCGATCGCAAAGTGAATGCGACGATACAATGAACCCTCTTTCATCGAGACGCATCAATTGAGTTCAATTCGCACTGCGATCTTTCTTGCATTCCACCCATCCGCATCAACAGTCGTCTGAGTTGAGTGTAACACTCGCACGCTGAAATAAAAAGCTTGAAACACTGCTCAAAATATCTCACCTACGTTGCGGTGACGAGACCCAAAGCTCGTGACCGGAATTGAAAAATCACCCGCCTGGAACTAGCTTACCCCTGCGCGTTGGTATCTAGTTTCTTTGCTGCTCCATACGGTAATCTGAGCATAATTTTGGGTAGACCTACGAATGTACAACGGAAAGAACCGACGAATAAATTTGGCCAAAAAAAAGTGAAAAAAAAAAACAAAACAATATTTTATAAGGGATAGCTTTGCATATCCGGTGTATGTGGTGTGAAGAACTCTTGGTTTTGTCAATTAGTTTAGTTTGCCTAGCCGGCTTGGAAGGCAGACGTTACCATTGACCCTTGGTGGGGAGCGTGCATGGTCTGAATGGAAAACACCAGCAACAGTTAAAATCCCTGCCGCCCTACAGCATGGTTGACAGTATTGTCACAGTTTGGTGCAACTAAAAAGAATTTTAAATGTCGTTTCCGCATTTTTTAATTGTTGTCGTTTAAATTATGGAATGGAAAGAGGTGTTTATTGTTGCCGCAGACGGCATAATGAAGTTGTTGCACATTATGTTAATGTTTGATGTGACTTCATTGGTAACCATGTACGCATGCGTCGGTGGTAGATAGTTGAATTTGACTTAGTTAAGTTGCAGCAGTGCGGGGAACTGAATTGTTTAAAATTTATTATTTAGATGCAACCATACAGAAGTCTGTCCATGAATAAATGCAAATGCGTATCAGAAACGTGAGATTCAAGTTTTTTGGAATTGGTTGCACAGAAAGGAGTATGTTGAAGCTGATTGTATGGTAATTTGAAAACAAAAGGAGGACAGACTGTTGTGATCAAGAGATTCAAAAAAGTCTCAAATAATTCCTAGTGCGGTTTCCAGAAGAGGCTGACATTTACGTGTTAAACTAATTTACATAAACATAATTCTAGCCATGGAGATAATCACACAAATCAGGCGGAAGGAGAAAGGTGTGCAGGAAGAAGTGTCGGCAAAAGTGCCTTTTTGGACGTGACCATTGAGAGGTCGGCCAAATGTCGAAAACGCTTTCCCTCCCGTCGGACCTTCCTTTTAAAGAATCCATGACTCATCATTTCATGCCAACATTTTTCTGCTATATCCCCACGGGGCGAAAAAGTGACCAATCCCTCAAAGGAGATATTCAGTTTTTAAAAACATCGATATCTCGAAAACGGCAGGTTCTTGTGTGTTGCAACTTTTTATGGGAGCTATGCTTTATAGGGAATAAAAGAGAGACATCGATACAGGGTCCAATAATGCATCATTTCATGCCAAATTTGGCAGCTACCCCCCCTCGATCCCCTCAAAGGAGGACTTCAGTTTGAAAAATCATCCATATCTCGAAAACGCCACGTTTTTGGGTGCTGCAACTTCTTATGCGAGGTATGCTTTATAGGGAATTAAAGAGAGACATCGATAGAGGCTCCAATGACGTATCATTTCATGTCAAAATTTTGGAAAACGGCGCATTTTCGGGCATTGCAACTTTTTAAAAATCTATGCTCTACAGGTTTTTCAAATACGCTTTTTCTTGAGCCCTAAACCATGCCCCTGCGACCAGGAGAAGGTAAGAACAAGTGTCGGCAAAAGTGACTTTTTGGACTTAACCATTGAAAAGTTAGCCACATATCGAGAACGGTTTAGCTGCGGTCGGACCATCCTTCTGGACATCGATAGAGGGTCCAACGACGCATCATTCCATGCCCCGCCCATCGGATAGGAAAAGGCTACCAACAAGTCACGTGTGGCTACGCATATTAAAAAATGTTTGGTGCCAAAACCTTTCACTCAGAATTCTGAACAAACTTACCAAAGATGTCAGTTCTGTATCTCCCACCATTTTAGAGTATATAAAAGACGAACAAAAAAACAAACATTGATTTTTATATATACCTTTAGATATTTTTTTAGATCACTCCATTTTTTTATACAAATTTTGGTTGATGAAAAGTTGTTCGAATAAATTAAAAATAGATTTAATTTAGTCTTCTTAAATTGCCTCTAATTTTGCGACTTAAAGCTTTCACGATTCCTTTATCGAGGAAGATCTCTTGAATTGCTTCAATAACTATACCATTCTGGAACATACATATCTACAAGTCAAGACGAAGTGTTATTGAGTTGAAACTTTGATAGTACCTCAATCTTAGAAGATCATAGAAGTTATCCTAGGTACTGTCATTCTTATCCTGTCTAGCGTTGTCAACGCAAATCAAGCTGATGTTAACGAAGGTAAACGCAATTCTTATAGTATTGGTCGGATCGCGATAAACTGGAAAATGTCCTCGACTTCGTAACGATTGTGTACAATGCAGATAGCATTGCCATCATGCCGATGAGGCATGTAATTAAGTCTCAGACGTTCTCACTTCCAGCCCTAATTTTACGCTTGTTTGCTTGTTTTGAAATTCTGATCTTAAGAAGTTATTCGTTTAGAAGAGAAGTTTATATTATTATATATAAGCCTTTTATAGATAAGCCTCGAAGAAGAAGATCGGAAGATGTTATAGTATTTGCATATGCTGTAGTACGTCAATAATATTTGACATTTTTGAAACGAAACTGCATTACAACTGCAAACAGACACACAATGGAGAGCTACACTCCGTCAGATCGTGGAATGATTCTGTCGACTTTTCAAACAATAATCGGTCGGTGGTGTTAGCGCAACGTGAATTTTGACGTCGATTTCCTGATCGTGTTGCGCTATCTAGGTACTTAACTACTCGACTCGAACAAGAAAGCAGTTATCACCGGAAATCACAGTTATCGCCGGAAATGTCATGGAAAGTACGATAACGTGGGCACACATGTGTCAACTGAAAGCACTCATCCCGCAGGACAGCCCGAACACATCCCAAAGAGCGCTGTCAAACGTTAAAACGACGCCACTCGAACGGCTAACGGAAAAACGAACGGTCGACAACGCTTCGCCTTCGTTCGTAGAGATACCTCAATTTTTCCTTGTTTTTTTAAAATAACTTAATTAGTTTATGTGTGATTGTTTGTTTTGTTTTCTTTTCTGAAAAAAATCCTGGCAACGAAAATCGTTTATCACACATGCGTATCAACACTGGCAACAGCTACTTGAGGAATATCGGGTTTTTCACTTAAGAGAAAAAATTGTAAAGATTTCCATCACTCAAAATTACTTGTTTAATTTAGTGAAAAGTAAAAAAGTGGATGATTTTGTTTGCATCTACCGTCGTTGTACATATAGTCATCTTGTATCTGCATGAATTCATGGAGTTTAACACTAGCGTCTGTGAGACCCAAGTCAACGTTATTACAAGTACAATCCATTCCTTGGACGATGATTGATTTAACTGAAGCGCCCTTATTTATTTATATTAGCGCCTCTTCTAAAGGCTTTTCTACGACCTGCGCAGGTTCTCCTCAACCAATTAGCTTTCCAATGGGGTAAGTATCATGTCATTTGGTTGAGTAGAACGGTGTATAAGCATACGGCAAAAATGTGCCGCAGGAATTCATGTATAGATAGTCCGCATTTGTTTTCAAATTTTTCAACAAGACCAGATTCAACATAGATGACGTTATGAAGGGGTTGTTGATGAAAGTTTAAAGATCCACTCCGAATAAAAAAACGTTGGACCGTTTCACACTCTTCGAAGTGTGTCATCTAATGTTTTTTTCTTTTTATATCGTATGCGCTTTTTCTCATATGGCAGCTGTTTCCCGCTCGAAATCTTGACTGAAAGTCAGTATCATATCTCCCCGGTAAGAAATGAGTCGACTAACGCTTGAACAGGGAAAGATTGAAAACTTATTTTCAAGCTGAGTGCTGTGTATCCTATACAGGGCGCATTTTGAAAAGAAGTTTTTGTCGAAATGAAGAACCCACTGCACATCCTGTATGCAAGTCTGTGCAAAAATGTCGTGATACTTATGTTAGTGGACAGAACGACTGGATGGCGCAGTTGATTGAGTGCCCGCCCCTGCTTAGCGGGGTACACGGTTCAAATCCTAGTGAAATCAAAGCTAATACGCTTTTATCTGGTTTTCAAATCTGGTCCAGCCACCATTTGCTGTTGGAATCAAATTAATGGCACTATCACTGGAGTGGTCAATCAGTTGTTGTAGTCTGTAAGGACTAACATGGTCTAAGTGTGTGACCAACATGGTCTAAGTGTGACGGTTAATTCCCTAGCAGCCCCGCCTACCTACCTATGCAAGTTGACAACACTCATGGTTCCTGATCCCCATGATCGTCGTACGGCACAGATGAGAATGTGGCTGCTGTGGCCAAGAGTTTGAAACTCTGGGAAATGAGGCTGGGAACAAAGTTTCGTTCAACGGGGAGAGTTACACCGACTGAAACCGTCCGACTTAAGACATGGATTTGGACGGCCTCTGGTTCTTACAGGAGGGTGCTCCAAGCCAAACTGCCCAAGATACAACCGACTTTTTGCGCAAATTCCCAAATTGTGTTACATCCGTCAATTGGCCACCTCGGTCCCTTTGGACTTTTTTTGTTCGGAACCATGAAGGACCCATGTTATGCCAACAATCCGGAAACGATACAAGCACTTAAGGTCAATATCATCCAAGCAACCCGTGAGCTATAGCCCGAATATGTCAAAAGGGTCTTGGAAAATTGAGGTGGCAGAATGCGCTACTGCGAAGCCAGCCGAGGCAACCTCTTCAGCGACTTTGTATTTCATAATTAATGGGAATGTTTGGTCTAACTAATAAAGCTGTGGAGAATATGTTTTATAGATTTTCCGAGGGTTTTGTTCATTTTATTGTATTTTTAGGAATAAACTTGTGTTTGACACACTCTGTATCGATGACTTGGTTAGCGTAGCAGAGACTTATTGAACTCATTGAATCACAAAATTGAACAGCTTCAACTTGAACTGGTTGCCAAAGAAACTTTGCTGATCTGAGAGTATGACTGCCGTGTGAAAGGGTTGACTGAACACAAATATCTAGAACTGTCGAAGATAACCAAAAAAAGTCACTTAAAATGTAATTTTCATTGCATGCAACTTCCCACTGTACACAGCTCACGCCTGTGATTCACTCTAGTGACTGTTTGTGCTCAGATTGAAGCGTGTTATTATTCTATCACCCCTGCACTGCTCCCATACTGTTCGGAAATTAGATAAGATAGCATTCGAAGTACAACTCCTTGACGTGATTAATGCATATTTCGTTAAGACACACTCATAGCGCACTCTTGCCCAGTCGAGTACGAGTAGGAAAATCCCCAAGACTATACCTTGTCCTTGGATCTTCAACATTAAATCAGCTAAAGTGCAGATGACTCTGCGTTGCCTTGACTGTTTTACAAGAAAAACGTAACTACCTTGCGTAAATTTTAAAATATGATTCATCCACTGTGTCAGCAGACAAATGATCACAATGAATGAAACCCTGAATAAAAGTACGCACATCCCAACTCCAGCAGCATCAGAAAACAAAAACTCTTACGACTCTCAATTGCTTGCTGTGCATTCTCATTTTATTTTGTTTTATCGATAAAAAAAAATAGCCGACTCATTACAATCGATTTGAATAGCTTCAAGTAAAATGCCTCATGTGGGTCAAGAATCATACGATTCAGGTAAGCGAAAGCCTCGCGAAAACGACTTGCACCCCACTTTGTCGCACTTCGCTGTTCGTATTTCGTTTTATTACAAAAAAAAAATGTGAAAAAAAACATTCTGCCTTTTCAAGCAGGCATGTCTACCTTGCAGTAATTCGATACTGATTTTTACATTTCTTATTTTTATTTAAGCGAAATAAAAAGTTCACGAATCATTTCGGTTTTGCTTACATTTTCCTTTCAATCTCCTCTGGCGGATGATTCAAATTGACGCGTGTGTGTTGAGTGTCGTTGGTGTTGCCGAAGTGAAATCACGAGACCCATCGCTCGGGCAAGACCAACAGAACCGTCTCAACTTAGTTGATGCCTTTAGGATAATTTATCGTATTAGCCGCTGGGTGGTGTGCTCTGTTGTTTTTGGCGAATTCAGAGGAAATGACGATAATTGGATACTTGTGGATATAGTCGAGGTCGTTGAGTCTTGTATTCTTTTTTTTTCGCGTCGCTTTTAAATTTTTGTGAAAATTTTCGCTGGTTCACCGGTGTTTCTTGTGACACATGTTACGGGCGGTTGTTTTTATTTTTCGCATTTCATGAGAAGTGTTTATGTGCCTGCATGGCGCAATTTTATTATGTCACGAGATGAGACGTAGTTATGCAGCAACATCCTGCATGTGTGCAATAAAGGGACTTAAGATATTGTATTATTAAGTCTGGAACCTCAATTGCTGCAAACCTGCGTGTTGCTTTATCAGCACTTCGTTATCGCGACTCGTTCATATATCTATCTACAACCTTGTTGTCTGAATGGTCTCTGATATCTGGGTCACTTGATGCGTTATCACCGAGGGGTTGAATATGTTAAATTAGTCTCGATCGATATTTGTTACATTGTGAATATGAATATGCCTTCGTTTCATTAGGTTACTGCTGTCGGGTGGAAAGTCATGGCAGCCCTTCCGTTAATCTGTTCGAACCGTTTTTGGCGCTGTACTATACACAGTTTTGAACGGCTAGTCAAAGGAAGACACATATCTACCATGCTTGTGCGTCTTCCTTTGACTTACAGTTCAAAACTCTTTAAAGCACAGCGCGAATATGACGGACTTGTGACCATGGTTCACTTCGACCAACGTGTTGGGTCCTCGCTAGAGAGTATTATAAAACCGTGAGATCTACTATAGTCCTAAAGCTAGCCAGATTCCCTTATGAATCACAAGAGGTGTTCAGTTCAACACCCCTTAAGTCCTCCTGCTCTATAAAGAAGTTTTTTCTATAAACTTCATTCTGCTCCTTTCTAGGCCGGGGCACTCGCAGAGCAAATGTTGGATAGATTATGTTTCCTCTTTTCTGCAGGGTCTACAAAAGTCGATGTGCCGTATGTACAGCCGCAGTTCCTCTGGCACAGTGCCCGGTGAGGAGACGTATTAGCATGAGTACAACCTTGCGACTCCAGCCGATCAATGCTATAGATCTCCTCTTTCTCAGGATTGGCCATAGAGTCCTTGTTGTTGCTCCAATACCCAGACCAAGGCATCGATTTCTGGCTCTTTCCAGGGCTTCGCCTTCTACTTTCTTCCTTATGGAGCTGAGCGTGTACGCATAGAGATTTTCCCACCTCTGATCCGTTTTTCGAGCGAGTATCCGGCTCTTCGCTTCATTGGATTCCAGAATAAGCAGGCACCCAATTGTTGGCCAATGAGGATATGCTCTGCCTACATAACTTAACCATCTGCGATGTCAGAATGTCTGAGATAATGATGGTTGCATTCAAATGATAATTCGAGTGATAATCGATTGATGCAACATCTCGATTCTCAATCAATAATTCGAATGACTATTAACTCGTTCGAATGACTACTGACTACTAACTCACTCGAATCAAATAACTTAGTGAGAAGTGGAATTATTTATGAGTTGTTTTCCTTTGCATTTTCCTTTCATTCTGTTCATGTTCCTGATTAAAATTTCGCGACTAGAGATATTTGTCACCTGTTTTCGCACTTAAGTTAAACATTTATTGAGTTATCTTCAGTTAGTAGTTAGTTATTAGTAATTAGTCATTCAAATGAATTAGTAGTTGGTTGTCATTCGAATGCTGATCGAGATGTTGTACTAATCGATTGTCACTCGAATAATTATTGGACTGCGCCCATCTCGACTCGAGTGATCATTCGATTATTAGAATATCTTTATAACTAAAGTCTCGACTCTTAAAATGGATCGTTTATGCTCAGCATTAGTCTGGTGCTATGGCGCTTATTGACTCTTGGCTATCAGATAAAATGGTTATCGATTTGCTGATTAATTTTTGGTCTCTCAACGTGGGCCGGCTCGTGTTTCGAAACCACTTCGGCTTGAAAAACTGTCACAGTGGCAGGGATTTTTCGAAGAGGTCATAGAAGCACCTGTAGCCATGCTCGTCTTTGTGTCAGTAACAGACGAGGAGATCGTCCCGTATAGTCAGTGTACTAGGCGATCTCCTCGTCTGTTACTATTGTTTGTTCTGCTAACGAAATCCAAATTTGTGGCGATTCGGCGGCGATGAGTTCAGTTGGGCATCGCCAGAGAGTCAACTCAGCTTACATTGCTAATGGACTTGAGCCAACATACTTATAAGATTGTCCTGAAGCCAAAACTGAAGCCGAACAACAATAAAAAATCCCACTATCTGCACGCTGGAGATCCGAGTCTTGTCCAAAAAATTATCTTCTCGAAGGAGGTCTATTTCTGGATCAACGGCTATGTCAACAAGCAAAATTGCCATCATTGGAGTCAGCACAATATACAAATGTTCGAGCAATCAACTATATATGCATCCACCAAAGTCGAAAGGTCCACAAAACTTCAGTTGAGTTGAGTTGAAAAGTTTGGTGCGGGTTATGGCATGGCAGAATCATCGAACCTTATTACTTTCGATATGAGGAATAAGATACCGTTGCCGTTAATGGTTTGAGATACATTTAAATAGCGATGTTAACCGACATTCTGTAGCCAGAGCTTGGAAACGTCGACTTTCAGTGGTCACAGTTTGACAACATCGACATATCCAAGCTGTGGTTCCAACAAGACGGTATCTATCTGCGATCTGCGATAAAAGCTACGCAATGCTCGAAGTGGTGTAGGAGACAATTGTCGACTGTGGCGTTCATCCGTTAGTCGCCGCTGTCATGCGACCTTACACCACTCGATTATTTTCTCTGGGCATATGACATGTTTTTGCGGAGAAGCTCGAAGCCAAAATTCGAGGCGATGTTGCCGAATATCGCTGCGCATATTGGACCCAGTCATCTAGAATCGAATGAACCGTTTAAAGGGTATATTCGTGTTAGGAAGAGAACCAGACATCCAGCATAAAACTCGACGCACATACAACAAATTTGCTTCAACTCCCCCCGCTCAAGTTGTGTGTACTAGGGATGTTCAATGTTGGCTAAACAGCGATGTTGAAGTCGATGCTAACATCGTTGGCTGAACACCGGTAATAAAGGAACTCAAAACATCGATGTTCGTCAACATCGATGCTATAGAACGAATTTATATAATTCCGATTAAGAGTGTAACAAAGTGGTCGCCGTAACTTAGTGGGTTAGTGCGTCGACTCCTACGCAGAGGGTGCCAGGTTCGATACCCGAATTTACCACGGCTCCACCTCTTTCGAGTCACTGACAATGCTCAAAGAATATTCCTGTCTAGAAAAACCTTCTCAACTTCGCCGTTCGGAGTCGGCATTAAACTGTAGGTCCCTTCCAGTCGTCAAAGAACAATAGCACGCACAACACGAGTGGTTGCTGAGAAGCTAGGCCCTGGCCCTCTACGGGCTGTATCGCCACCCACATTATTATTAAGAGTGTAAGAAACTACGTACATAGTTCGTTATCGTAAACTTCACATCAAAAACCAAGAACGAAAGAATACCAAGAACGAAAGAAAATACAAAGAAAAATCTACGATTAATAGTAGGTTTTCTTTTGCTCACATCGAACGACGATGTTTTGTGCTTAACATCGATTATGCGATATTTTAAGAACTTGAACATCGATTGATGTTTTGCCAACATTGATGAAGATCGAACATCCCTAGTGTGTACTAATGTTGTACCAGCGAAGGGCGCCTTCAATTTCATGTCGATTCCTCACGACTTTTCATATTCCATACAAAGTACTGTAACAGGCTCGTGACACATGCTGCCATAAAATGGAATAAAGAATCGATTTCGAGCCGATCGTAGAAAATTCTTCGTATGAGTCTGCTTACATATCCACTACGTCATGAGACCAATGCATTGTCACTGCATTTAATTAGCTTCATCCAAATCCACGACAGTAGTATGCTGAGAGTTAAGAACTTTGTCCTAGTTCCCATGTTCCCTGCAACTTCACACATGTGTTACTGTGCGTCTCTTCACGCAAATACAAATAGCACCAGTGACTACAAATTTTGACTTATCGAACTACACTGAACCTATGACTTGGAAAGGAATCCGTTGAAACCGGAATGTCCGCTTCTTATGAATCCGCATTCAATCGGTTGTTAATTTTTCTCAAATGGAAGAAAAAAAATATCTTTTTCCCCAAAAAACAAAACGGGATCTCGCCACAAGATATTAATCTTAGAAAGTGCCAATGTCCCAGAGCGCGGACAAGAATTGGAAAGTTGTCCTAGGCATTTGTCTTTGGCAAATTCAAATGAGCACTCAAACGGCAGGAGGAAACCCAACCACCGTGTATTCATGAGTCTCTGAATACAGTGAGGGATTCGTTCATAGTATCACTTTCATAATGATTGTGGAATGATTTAAGATTTTTGCTAAATTTAGTGTGCGCATTTTATATATGTTCCAAAATAAGCTGCTTTTATGAGTTGAACGAACTGAACTTTACTAGTACCTTGATGACTGACTCACACGATGGATTTGATTGAATTTCGAAATTTTCAGAGCTGCTATCTTATTTAATTGGTAAAAGAAATAGTCATCGGCAATGGAAATTGGAAATTGTACAACTATAACGGTTGAAATGAAATAAAAAGAATGTGTACCGTCAAGTCTACATCGGTGTGTTCGCAATATTTCACAACAAACCAGTGCTGCCAAATTATTTTCACATGAAATCGTAATTTCTAGCTTTCGTGGAAATAAGATTTTGTTGAAAAAAAGGAATGTTTTTATACTATGTTATATGTATAAAAGGTTAATATACTTCAACTTACTACAAATGTAAATTATGTACTTTCGAAACAGGGGTAACATTTTTAATTTCTATTTACAAGAAAAAAAACTTATACAGTGGAGTCTCCCTAAGTCGAAACTAGAAATGAAGTATTACAGAGATGCCCGACTTCTACCTCTCTTTCTCTTTCTTAAGATTTTTTACAGCTGCTTTTTATAACGTGTTCATAAACCAAACAGACCAGTCAGACGACGGCATTTACGTTGTTTCGTGAATAACCATCAAAAAAATGCATGAATATCCGTCAAAAAGGCACTCAAATTCGTCCATGGCCTAGGGGGCCATCAGCTGTGAAGTCGGCTATCTCTGTAATACCTCATTTCTGGTCAAAACGTTCGCCATATTTTACATACATTTTCCTCAATTTCCATACAAAAATCTCTCCCTAAGTCAAACTCTCTTTAACTTGAACAAATTATTACATCCCGTGACAATTCGACTTAGAGAGTGTCACTGTGTACTAGGGTGTCCCTTATGTGACAAAAAATTGTTTTTAAAAATCCGAAACATAGTCAAATATGAAATTTAATTTTCTAGTATGATCGCAACAGGTACCGACCGAGCTACAAAGTTTCTTTGTGTTTGTCCTGATATTACGGTCTGCTATAAAACTGATATAAATGCAACAAATAAAGTTAATAAAAGTTAAAATTATATAAAGATTAATTTTTACTCAAAAGCAGTAACAATCTGCTTGATGTTCGGATACAGTTCGGATACAGATTCCAATTCCATTATGGAAAAGGACTGTCTCTTCACATATAACACAAGAGATGACTAAATTAACTTCTAGACGATTTAGAAGCTGTTCCGTCAACTTCTTCTCACTCTAACTCAAATCTTAGTTAGGTGTATAAATAACAAACACTCAATGTTTGTCCCGGCAACATTTCACTGGAAGTAATGCTTTTCTTATCGTCCCGAACTTGAAATTTTTTGAAGAACGAAATGGCTGGGCTTCTCGTATTTTTCTTTATCTTGTTTAAGAAGTCAGTTTTTGGTACCAATTCATAAGCATGATAACGACAGGCGAAAAGCAAGAAAAAATCTCTTTCTTAAGTACGTTCTAACACAGCACAAGCTCCATTGAAACATCCAGTTTTCGAAGCTGTTTTTTCGCAGCACATTATTTGTATTTTTTTTATGGAAGGCGCAGTTGACGGCTTTAGCTCGATGTTCCAGAAGGACTATGTGGATTTGGCACTGCAAGAAGCTATTCTCTAAATGAAGCAATAATTGGCAAACGTTCTTCTTTTGAAATTCGCACATCCGATAAGGAAAATATTGTTTTCTATTACTCCGTAATTCCACTGACATCTTTATCTAATAAACAATAGCGCGCTTATAATAAAATTGCGTATGGAAATACAAATGAATCACGTAGTTTCAGGTCGCAGCAGGTCAGCGAGGCGTTCATAAAACGGAATATTATTTTTTTCTTGGCAATATTGGGTTTTTTTTTACCAAAGAAGGTATGCGTACAAATACAGTGGACTCTCCCTAAGTCGAACTCTCCTTAAGTCGAAACTCGAACTTTTTCGCCATATTTTACATACATTACCCTCAACTTTTCATACAAAAACCTCTCTCTTAGTCAAACTCTCTCTAACTAGAACAAATTTTGGTATTCCGTGACAATTTGACTTAAGGGGATTCCACTGTATATCGAACTTGAAATTTAAGGGACATCCTAATGTATACATCTTTGCAATAATATAGTCTACTGCCAAGAATGTGGCAGTAATTACAAACTTGAACTAAATTTATTCAAAACGCTACTATTTAAATAGAGATTGTAAGTACAAATTGTAGCAAGAAACCTCTAAGGTTAGGTTAGGTAGGAGGGCTGCTAGTGAATTCACCGGCACACTTAAACCATGTTGGTCCATTGCGATACCCCTAGTCAGACTACTACCACTGATTGACCACTCCAGTGACAGTGCCGTTAATTTGATCCCAACGGCAATTGGTGACTGGACGATATTTGAAAACCAGATAAAAGCAAATTAACTTTGCTTTCACTGGGAATCGAACCGCGGTCCTCGTTAACCAGGATCAGATACTCAACCAACTGCGCCATCCAGTCGACTAAGAATAAATTCCATGCCAACGAATTTCTTGTTTTCTTTTTATTTAGGTTAACTCCCGAAAATATATTTCAACAGTACCAGATGAATGGGGAAGAAAAGTAAGACTTCAAAAATGAATCTGTTCATTCGCGTAAATGCTTAACTCTTAACAATTTGGAAAATATATATTCATGCTCAAAAATTGTGGAAACATTTGTTTGCCCAAAAATCGTTAAAATACTATAAATCGTGGGATCGGGCAGCGCTGTCACAAACATCGTTAGGTCTAAGCTTAGGGTATCACAATTTGCGATATAAATGGTTTTCCAATGACAACTTTTCCTTGACAACTTTGAATTTGATTTGTGAACGCACTCTTTCACTAATCATCAAACTGTCACTGTAAATTTATTCAGTAAACTCAACATTTTCATCATGATAAGGAACAAGCAATGTCTGCAAATTATACACATTTTCTACCGAAATTCGGAGTCGGTGACCGCAACTTTAAGAGCGTTAACTCCAATTTTCGACGAAGTTCACTTTTGACTCAATGGGCCCGTCAATAAGCAAAATATGCGTTATTGGTCGGGTAAAAATCCACATGTGCTTCATAAATCACCACTTCCTCCACAAAAAATAACTGTTTGGTGTGGTTTGCATGCCGGCGGCCTTATTGGGCCTTATTTTTTCGTCGACGATAACGATCGTCACGTTACTGTGAATGGTGCCATGATTATCGATTATTTTTGGCCCGTATTGGAAGATATGGACTTGGACGACACGTGGCTTCAACTGGATAGTCCCACAAGCCACACAGCACACTTTACAATCGATTTTTTGCAGAGTAAGTATGGTGAGCGTGTTATCTCGCGTGCGACTTAACTCCACTTGACTAGTTTCTGTGGGGCTACGTAAAGCCATTGGTTTATGCCAACAAGCCGACGACGTTGGAGCCAACATTAAACGCTAAATAGCGGCCGTTTCGGGAAAATGTGTGCCCGAGTCTTTGAAAATTGTGTCCAAGGAATCGACCGCTGCAAACGTGCCCGCGGTGGCCATTTGAACGAAGTCGTCAAGGCGATGCCACTTCCACTTCCATACAAAGAAATCAATTTATCCATTATTAGAGTCACACCCTTTACTTCGGAAATTCTGCGTGTGCGGACTGCGGAGTTGCTTCAAAATGATGTCATGTACTATCCCCTCTGAGTACCGTGATTGCTTTCTTTCTTATTCGTTGTGGTTTTACATTCTGGCCATGGAAGCTTTTATCTATTTAAGCAGAAATCTGAAATAATCTCTGTCCTTCTTGGATGGCAGTGTAATTTCTATGAACGAAACAGAAGGCGTTACAGGTTCTCTAGAAGAATATTTGTCATCAGGCATTGGATAAAGGAACCACGCTCCGTTAGATACTGAGGGAACAACTACCACGTATTTCCTTAGATAAGGTGAACAATCAGAGCAATTCTGAGAGTCATGGGCGCACTGTATGTGTTACAAGTATGTTATCGCCTGGACATTTTTAATTTCTACGCATTGTCAGTGATTTGCGAGGGTTGCCGCCGGAGAAATGTGAAAGTTGCTTGTGCCGCAATTCGATCCGAGGACATTCTGCAACGAAGTCAACGCATTTACACACTCGCGGCAATTAACACCAATTATGGAACAATTTTGGGTGACTGACATGGATACCTCCCCGTGTTATTAAACCAAAAAAGCAGCAGTGCACATTCCGTAGCAATTAACGTCTTTTTACTCAAAGTGTCCGATCACAGCCTGATTGTACAAAGGAACGCACACACAATTTATCCTGCATTCAATCGTGTCTACTTGGTAAAGAAAGTGTTGATGGTGCTATGTGGTTCTGGCAGTCGGCGCTGCCACTGTTTGCTGACGGGCAAAATTTTGACGTTTTTGGAGGTAGAGTTGCAGATTTGAATGCAACGTAGTATATTTGGTGCTTATATATTGTATGAGAACATAGCCTTTCCCAAAATATGAAACCTGAGTAATAAACATAATTTTACACGGAAAGATGTCGAGTTTTATCGTCGAAGGAAGCGAAAAGTCCAAGGGGCTCTTGCGTCGCGTGAGTGCGGCAATCGTACCAGATTTCGAGTGAGTCTTCGTACTTATCATTTAATTTTTGTTTGTTTAGCCACATTGCTCGATGTTTCTCAAGCCTTTGACGAAGTTTGGCATGAAGGCCTGAAATATAAAATAACGGTCTCTAACGGGGAAACTGTATAGTAATTTAGCGAACTCCCTCTCTCATAGGATCTTAATCTCTGATTTTAAAAATGTAATTGCTGGTGTACCGCAAGGGAGTGTTCTTGGCCCTCTGCTATACCTACTGTATACTAGTGACTTACCACAAGAAGAACACACTGTTCTAGGTACATTTGCTGAGGACACCGCCATTTTGGTAACAGCCAAAACGGTTGAAGAGTCTACAGCAAAATTACAACGCTCAATAGATCAGATACACGAATGGATGAACTTCTGGCGAATTGTGATTAATGACGGCAAATCAGTCCATATTAACTTCACTCATAGGCACCTTAATAACGTTCCAGTTTTCCTAAATCGCGTCAAAATACCTTTTGGCAATGAAGCGAAATTCCTCGAGATCACTCTTGACGTGAAACTCAAGTGGAAGGAGCACGTTAAGAAGAAAAGTGCAGAACTTGACATGAAATACGAAGATCTGTACTGGATTATTGGTAAACATTCCAAGCTAAGTATTGACAACAAACTGCTTGTATACAAGCAAATCCTAGAACCTGTTCGGACGTATGGCGTACAACTTTGGGGTTGCATCAAAACAAGTAACATGAACATAATACAGACTTTTCAAAAAAAGGTGCGTGGAACCAGCGTTAATGCACCATGGTATATCTGAAACGACGGTGTCCAGAGAGATGTTGGAATATTACCACTCCAAGATGAAGTTAAGAACTTTGCTTATAAACATAAGCGCCGCCTAGAAGAGCACATAAACTCTGCAGCTTACCCGATCCTTGTGGAAACTAATGTCTTGCGCCGACTTCGAAGGACTAGACCCCTTGATCTCGTGCGATAGTCTACACAGTTAGCAGGAAATTTCATTGGAGACTAACCTGCCGATCAGTACCTGAATTATGAAAGCTACTGGTTAAGTGCTTCACTTAGTTGTAGTCTTAAAAAAAAATACAGGGAGGTGGTTTTAGTGAGCAAAAAATCTCACACTTCTATGTGCGAACGTTCGCCGAAGAGTCTTGTCGAAGATTTCCACTTACCCACGGGAAAAAAAAAACAAAATTTAATTTTTGTACTTTTATTCGAAGCGTTTGGTATCGGAAGCATTTTACACATGTGGGAAAGAATAGAGAAACAGAAAAAAGTCGTATTTTATCAAAATTTGCTAATTTGAAAGTGTGACGGTGTGGTACAAAATTTGACGGTACAAAAGCAGCCCAAATAGGAAGAAGGAAGAGGACGCCAACACCCTCCTTCCAAGGATCAAGATGAATCTCCGCACTTTGTAACAATAACCACACAGTGGTTGAAATAAATTCCCAATTAATACCCGATTTATCACTTTTATGGGAGCAACTGCTTATTCGTGTGGAGTAACAAGCAACGTACAAATTTTATCCTTCAACAAATGCATGCAATCAATCGATGAGTTTTTATTAAGTTAAGTTACTATAAAGCTGTCACAAAAATCGAATGGCCCACCCGGTACTGCTTATTCGAAAATAAATCTTCACTAACTTCAACATTTTGTCACTCACTTTACATGTCGGAATTGATGCTTGTTTGTCCTTAAAAATATACCCAGTCTAAGATTTCTTACATCACCTCACCACATCGACTGTCGAAGTATAAATAATCTATTCGATCCGATTAAAGCATTGGGAATGGCATTCTGCTGTCAAGACACCCAATGTTATTCCCATTGCCTCTGTCAGGCCATAAAAAGATTTACATTAAGAGAAATAGAGATTCACCGGCTCTTGTGTGCCACTGCCACTACCACTGCCGCAGCCACTGTCGCTGAGTGCCTTCTGTGAAGGCACAAACGAAATTCCATAGATGTTCGCTAGATGGCCATCAGTTATGGTGGAACAAGGTGGTGTACGATGCTGTTGCTGGCTGGTGGTTCCACTTGCAGGTGGTCCATTTGGCTCAAAGTGAAATGTGCATTAGACGTTTTAATGATCATCCTCAAGGAGCGCATTAATGTCACGGCAAATGTGTGCGTTTGCGTTTGCCTGACTTGTGCTCAGACTTGGATTCAGTGCTAGGACCGGTTGTCGGTTGCAGAAGATTCGTGCGTCAAAATGTGGACATGAGTAAGTGAGGATACGACAAAACGGTGACCGAGAGAACTCAGAGCGTGTTCAAACAAATTGGAAGTCGGTTGTGTGTCCTTAAGGTCAGCTCGCGAATAATCCAGTCGTGTCGGGTTTTATTTTCCCCGTAACTTAACTGTCAACTGATAGTCATCTTTGTACACTTATGGAAAAAAGCGCGCCGGGCACGCATGTCTGATAAGTCTTCACGGAGAAATTGTGGAAACACTCACGTAAAATATTTCAGAAAAAGGACAAGTTACCTTTCAGTTTCATGTCATTCATCTAACGGATTATCGCTGCATTATTTATGAAGCTCACAATTGAATAATTCAAAAACAAATACAAATCTGTTTGCATCGTGAGTGTGCTTCGGTGTGGAGCGAGTCGAATAAATCGGATTCCTTGAATAAGGTAGTTGTGAAGTAAATCAGTCAAACGATTGATTTCGACGTGATTACGAGAAGCAATAGCCTGTGTTTGACGTTGATGCAAATTCACCGAGGCGAAGGGGAAATGTAAAGAAAAGTATTTGTTACAAATAAAAGAGACAAAAAAGCACCAAATTGTGATATTTTTATAAGTAGATAAAACTATGTGTAGACCAGTGTAATGATCAAGTATTACGGCTGATGTAGAAGATGTGATTTATTTACTTCCTTTATTTGGTTGCTGTACGTGGGTATTTTAATTACTTTCTGCATTTCTAATTTTCGTTTAGATTAACTTTCATTCGGGACTTCATTCAACTTTACGAATGTTTGGCTGAAACTGGTTAAATTAAATTGTATCTAACTGAGAGACTTTGATTTCCTCTAAGAATTAAGAGTAAATGTAGTAAGAATTAAGCCATAATTTTAACGCTACAAACTTCAATTTCTAAAAACTCAAATTATCATCATCTTCTAAATCACATGATTCACTAAAGAGGTCGCGGGGGTAAACCACCCAAGATAGATCTCCAGGCAACTCGATCCTGCGCCATGGACTCTAACTCATCAGGGGATATGCCCAAACAAGTGTCAACTGAATGCACTCATCCCGCAGGACAGCCCGAACACACCCCAAAGAGCGCTGTCAAAATTTAAAACTACGCCACTCGAACGGCTTACGATAAAACGAACGGTCGACAACGCTTCGCCTTCGTCGGTAGAGATACTTCAATTTTCCTTGTTTTTTTTTTTAATAAATTAATTAGTGTATGTGTGATTGTTTGTCTTGTTTTCTTTTCTGAAAAAAATCCTGGCAACGAAAATCGTTTATCACACAAGCTTATGGACTTGGTCCAACCATCTCATCATGGTTTCGCCTCGGAAGTCGTGATGGTGGGGACATACGTGCTACATCAGCAAACCAACGAAGCGTAGCTCCTTCCGTTCGAAGAAGCAGCTGCTCACAGTTGATCTCCTCGCGCACCATCGTGTTTCTATCCTATCCCGGCGAGTAACTCCCACAACAGCTCGAAGAAATCTCATCTCAACAGTTTGTATTCGCGATCTTATTCTTTCGGTCGTTACTGAAATTCCATGACCTTAGGTGAGAGTTGGAACAAATACGGAGTTGAAAACTGCTAACTTGGGTTGCACACTTAGCTCGGCCTTCTTGATTACAGATCTCCCAAACTGTGTCAAAACTGACCCAGCTTGACCAATTCTACAGGAAAGTTCAGTATTACTCCTCCCATCACTCGTGAAGAAGACCCCGGGATACTTAAACTTCTCGACCTGCTGCAATGGGACTCCACTAACATGTAGAGTGCATTGAACAGGCGTTCTGGAAATTACCATAACCTCTGATCTGTCCACGTTCACCTTCATCTCAGAATCAGAACATACGGCCACAAACCTATCGAGTGCGCGCTGGAGTTTCGTCTGGGAAGATGTGAGGATAGCCTCGGCTGCAAAGGAAGCCGAGGAACTCGGTCATATGCCCTTTTCAAATCTACAAAACAGCTGTAGATGGGCTTGGCATAGTCCCAGGCCTTCTCAAGTACCTTTTACTTACCTTTACTCAAATAACACTTTAATCTACTTTAAGATAAGTCTTCAAGAAATGGATTCGTGTTTGCTATATCATTCAGACATAGATCTTACCTTATTTATTATTTTATTTATATACGCAACCGGTGCTCATTGCTACGCATATTAAAAAAAGTTTGGCACGCAAGAAAAAAAAATAAAATTAAAATTTGGTACCAAAACCTTTTTCACAGAATTCTGAATAAAGTTGCCAAAGACATCAGTGCTATTTTTATTTTTTATTTTTTTTTATTAATTTCACTATTTTATAATTAACACTAGGCCTACCAAGCGGTCAAAATGACTCCTTGCATGAATTCATCACAAAATTTTTTAAATAATTTTTTTTTTTCTAAATGTATTATGTATTTTGTTATAATTTATGTAATCTTTAATATAACAAATTGCTAGATTGTGTATTTTACAGAGATAAGTATGTGGTATACCTATTTCTACTAAGCGGTCATTTTGCAAAGTTCACTTGTGTAAATGCGAACAAAACTTTATTATAATGTTGCTAGAGTGTATTTTAAACTGTGGCAGCATTATAGATAGATGTAAATAGTAAATAAGTGGTCGACGTGGCATAGCGCGTGCGTCGACTCCTACGCAGAGGGTGCCAGGTTCGATACCCGAATTTACCACCTTTGATCATTCACGGCTCCACCTCTTTCGAGTCACTGAGAATGCTCAAAGAGTATTCCTGTCTAGAAAAAGCTTCTCAAATTCGCCGTTCGGAGTCGGCATTAAACTGTAGGTCCCTTCCACGCGTGAAAGAATAATAGCACGCACAACACGAGTGGTTGCTGTGAAGCACCCATATTATATTATAAATTATTTTATAATTAAACTCTCATTAAACTAAAACGATTAAGATAGATTAGCCAACTAATGCAACAGAGAAAAATATGTCGGTCGGCTTGTTGTGATGAACTTTCATGGGATTTACAAGAACTTACTAAGCAGTTCTTAGAATATTTGCTGATGTTGTCTTTTGACATTTTAAGCACATCATTTAGACTCCGATCTGTTAAATCGGGAAAGCGCCTCAGTGCACTGCGCCTCAACTTCTCGGCTCTAGCAATGTGCCCATCATTGTGTGAGATTAACGGCACCGATAATATGTCCTGAATCAGAATACCCTGTGTTCTCATGGTAGTTGGTGTTGTAAGTCCTAGACATCAGGCTTTTCTATTCATCAAGGTCATTCGGATTATTTAACTAAGTGGCACCGAATTCTACGCAGGCATGCCACCATACCCATAGATACAGACCTCACTACACCTAAACTCCTCTTCGAGAAATATTTCTTAACCAGCGTACCGCCCAGATCTTACTGGGAGTCTGAAAACCACACGCTGGAAGGTCCATTGCGAATCTTCACAGATGGATCAAAGGAGGATGCAGGTGTGGGTGCTGGCGTCTATGCCAAGGATCTTAATATCCAGCTATCTTTCCGACTACCTTATCACTGTAGCGTCTTTCAGGCTAAAACTGTAGCGATTAAGGAAGCGCTGTCCTGGCTAAAAAACAATGTAATATCGCGCACAGATATCGGCATCTGTGCCGATAGCCAGGCAGCGATCAAATCTCTGAATCCACTTTTAATTTTAAGACTTCCCTTAATTGTCGCCTATCTTTTAACGGGATGGCCAAGTACTTTAGCATCCAACTTATGTGGGTGGACACTGTGACATTCCAGGGAATTGCGAAGTGGACGAACTCGCTAGAAAGGGCACAAATTCTGTATTCTTTCCGGGTGGAGACCCACCTTCCTAAAATAAAACATCTGCTAAAGCTTAACACGCGTGCTCAAACAAACCGCGGATGGATATCAGGCACAGAATGCCTCGTTACCAAACCACTCTGGCCTATGATCAATCCCAAACGATCGCTTAGCTTGGACAGATTAAGCAGGTCAAATCTCAGATCTCTTATTGGCGTTCTAACAGGGAATTGTGCCATCGGAACGGAGCATTTCTGTCGAAGCTGCATGAACGAAGATGATGAAGAAACCATTGAACACTTGCTATCAAGCTGCAGTGTTCTCTCATTCCATAGATTCAGACTTCTGGGGCTCATTTCTTTGATAATTTCGCTGATCTCATCAGCATCAGAATCAGTCTTCTTCAAAGTCACTAATTGGTTTGCGAAATAGGTACCCCTGATCCGCGTGGTAACACATGGGGCCTTCGCTTGGCCAAAGTATGTCTGCCGCCCTTCAGTGCGGCAGTCAGCCACCTCAACCTAACCTAACACATGACAACCCTTTCGCCAATCACACCTTGGATTCACCAACCCTGGCTCAAATCGACGAGCTTCTTCGTTAGAGCAACAGAGTTAATCAACCCGATATAATGGGTGGTGTGAATAAAAACTGAGAAAACACTCCGAGGAAGAGCACATGAGTCGAGTATGTTCGTTAAAGGAAATACTCAATTTGGTGTGAATAAAAAATTGCCTCAAAATAGGTACCCTCCCTTCAGTTTACGTTTGAAAACTAGGGTCATTGGCATTTAAGGGTGAGTGCAAAGTCGGGCAAAGGTGGGTGCAAAATATATGCAATAACGTTTTTAAACACACAAAGCGAAAAACAAAGAATTCTAAGTCATGACCTTTCGGGGACACAGGGGATAGTTTCAAGAACGTGTATTGATTCGAGTTTGACAACATGGAATGGTTAAGTACTCATTTCCTTTCTGATATTCCTGAAGAAACCCGTGGCGGAGCTATTCCTTTAATTGTTTTTTGTTTTTTTTTTAATATAATGAAAGATTGCCCGTCTTAATAGACCTTTTGATTTTACGCGGGCTTTCGTTTAATCAATTTTTTTCTTTATTTGCGAGATGTTCAAGTTGAACCCGTAGATTTTTTTTTATTTTTTCTTCCATAGCTTTCAACTCAGAGTGCTTTTTACTTTTCACGTCTGGAGTTTGGCTTTTTTTCAGCAAGCACGAATAAAATTGCAAAAACTTGATGAAATGTTCATCGTCCATTTCAATTTTCCTTTTACTTTTGAGGATTAAGGTTTAATCCGTCAAAATATTCCTCTTCCGACGCAGTTATTCCAATTTTCTCTCTTGAAGTCACCTCCTATGCACACTCAACTTCTACAAGCAATATCTGAGCATATTCCATCTTTATTCACACCAAAACGGAGGAAAGACTCAGCTGTCAAAATATCTGAGCGGAGAGGATTCTTAATGAAATACATTTTTATTCACACCAGATGGAGCATTTACCCCAAAATGCTGAGGAAATGCTCACACTCAGTTTTTATTCACACCAACCAATGACAGGTTTTCTGAGAGTATTTTCTGAGATCCAAGGCGAACCAAATGAGATATACTTGTACGATAGAATTCTAGTTTTTGGGTCTGTTCTGAAAAGGTGATGTCAAGCACCTGAAGGTGACACTTGTGGTGAGTAGTTTATGTGACCAGTTCCATGCGTCTTCAGTTGGACCATAGGTTATAATGGTTTTGAAATACAGTGTCCTTATTTAGAAGCCTTCGATCTCATTTAATGAATGATATTTCACGATGTTCTAGTTCCATAACCAAAAGCCACTCAATACCGTGTGTTAAACTCTCGCATGGGTAATAAAAAACTTAAAAGCTCCTTGCTTCCTTGTAAGCCGCCATCGCACGATTGAACAAAGTTTTCAAGTTTAAAATTACGATCCCTCGTAAGTGACCCTCAATTCCAACCGTTATCGTTCTAGAACTTAAACATGTTCCGCACGCAATACATGCATGTTTTTTTTTTTAATAAATTAATTAGTGTATGTGTGATTGTTTGTCTTGTTTTCTTTTCTGAAAAAAATCCTGGCAACGAAAATCGTTTATCACACAAGCTTATGGACTTGGTCCAACCATCTCATCATGGTTTCGCCTCGGAAGTCGTGATGGTGGGGACATACGTGCTACATCAGCAAACCAACGAAGCGTAGCTCCTTCCGTTCGAAGAAGCAGCTGCTCACAGTTGATCTCCTCGCGCACCATCGTGTTTCTATCCTATCCCGGCGAGTAACTCCCACAACAGCTCGAAGAAATCTCATCTCAACAGTTTGTATTCGCGATCTTATTCTTTCGGTCGTTACTGAAATTCCATGACCTTAGGTGAGAGTTGGAACAAATACGGAGTTGAAAACTGCTAACTTGGGTTGCACACTTAGCTCGGCCTTCTTGATTACAGATCTCCCAAACTGTGTCAAAACTGACCCAGCTTGACCAATTCTACAGGAAAGTTCAGTATTACTCCTCCCATCACTCGTGAAGAAGACCCCGGGATACTTAAACTTCTCGACCTGCTGCAATGGGACTCCACTAACATGTAGAGTGCATTGAACAGGCGTTCTGGAAATTACCATAACCTCTGATCTGTCCACGTTCACCTTCATCTCAGAATCAGAACATACGGCCACAAACCTATCGAGTGCGCGCTGGAGTTTCGTCTGGGAAGATGTGAGGATAGCCTCGGCTGCAAAGGAAGCCGAGGAACTCGGTCATATGCCCTTTTCAAATCTACAAAACAGCTGTAGATGGGCTTGGCATAGTCCCAGGCCTTCTCAAGTACCTTTTACTTACCTTTACTCAAATAACACTTTAATCTACTTTAAGATAAGTCTTCAAGAAATGGATTCGTGTTTGCTATATCATTCAGACATAGATCTTACCTTATTTATTATTTTATTTATATACGCAACCGGTGCTCATTGCTACGCATATTAAAAAAAGTTTGGCACGCAAGAAAAAAAAATAAAATTAAAATTTGGTACCAAAACCTTTTTCACAGAATTCTGAATAAAGTTGCCAAAGACATCAGTGCTATTTTTATTTTTTATTTTTTTTTATTAATTTCACTATTTTATAATTAACACTAGGCCTACCAAGCGGTCAAAATGACTCCTTGCATGAATTCATCACAAAATTTTTTAAATAATTTTTTTTTTTCTAAATGTATTATGTATTTTGTTATAATTTATGTAATCTTTAATATAACAAATTGCTAGATTGTGTATTTTACAGAGATAAGTATGTGGTATACCTATTTCTACTAAGCGGTCATTTTGCAAAGTTCACTTGTGTAAATGCGAACAAAACTTTATTATAATGTTGCTAGAGTGTATTTTAAACTGTGGCAGCATTATAGATAGATGTAAATAGTAAATAAGTGGTCGACGTGGCATAGCGCGTGCGTCGACTCCTACGCAGAGGGTGCCAGGTTCGATACCCGAATTTACCACCTTTGATCATTCACGGCTCCACCTCTTTCGAGTCACTGAGAATGCTCAAAGAGTATTCCTGTCTAGAAAAAGCTTCTCAAATTCGCCGTTCGGAGTCGGCATTAAACTGTAGGTCCCTTCCACGCGTGAAAGAATAATAGCACGCACAACACGAGTGGTTGCTGTGAAGCACCCATATTATATTATAAATTATTTTATAATTAAACTCTCATTAAACTAAAACGATTAAGATAGATTAGCCAACTAATGCAACAGAGAAAAATATGTCGGTCGGCTTGTTGTGATGAACTTTCATGGGATTTACAAGAACTTACTAAGCAGTTCTTAGAATATTTGCTGATGTTGTCTTTTGACATTTTAAGCACATCATTTAGACTCCGATCTGTTAAATCGGGAAAGCGCCTCAGTGCACTGCGCCTCAACTTCTCGGCTCTAGCAATGTGCCCATCATTGTGTGAGATTAACGGCACCGATAATATGTCCTGAATCAGAATACCCTGTGTTCTCATGGTAGTTGGTGTTGTAAGTCCTAGACATCAGGCTTTTCTATTCATCAAGGTCATTCGGATTATTTAACTAAGTGGCACCGAATTCTACGCAGGCATGCCACCATACCCATAGATACAGACCTCACTACACCTAAACTCCTCTTCGAGAAATATTTCTTAACCAGCGTACCGCCCAGATCTTACTGGGAGTCTGAAAACCACACGCTGGAAGGTCCATTGCGAATCTTCACAGATGGATCAAAGGAGGATGCAGGTGTGGGTGCTGGCGTCTATGCCAAGGATCTTAATATCCAGCTATCTTTCCGACTACCTTATCACTGTAGCGTCTTTCAGGCTAAAACTGTAGCGATTAAGGAAGCGCTGTCCTGGCTAAAAAACAATGTAATATCGCGCACAGATATCGGCATCTGTGCCGATAGCCAGGCAGCGATCAAATCTCTGAATCCACTTTTAATTTTAAGACTTCCCTTAATTGTCGCCTATCTTTTAACGGGATGGCCAAGTACTTTAGCATCCAACTTATGTGGGTGGACACTGTGACATTCCAGGGAATTGCGAAGTGGACGAACTCGCTAGAAAGGGCACAAATTCTGTATTCTTTCCGGGTGGAGACCCACCTTCCTAAAATAAAACATCTGCTAAAGCTTAACACGCGTGCTCAAACAAACCGCGGATGGATATCAGGCACAGAATGCCTCGTTACCAAACCACTCTGGCCTATGATCAATCCCAAACGATCGCTTAGCTTGGACAGATTAAGCAGGTCAAATCTCAGATCTCTTATTGGCGTTCTAACAGGGAATTGTGCCATCG
Source organism: Eristalis intricaria (assembly GCA_964034865.1). NCBI lineage: Eukaryota > Metazoa > Arthropoda > Insecta > Diptera > Syrphidae > Eristalis > Eristalis intricaria. The sequence goes on along the minus strand of OZ035877.1, from coordinate 59,822,300 downwards.
GAACGGAGCATTTCTGTCGAAGCTGCATGAACGAAGATGATGAAGAAACCATTGAACACTTGCTATCAAGCTGCAGTGTTCTCTCATTCCATAGATTCAGACTTCTGGGGCTCATTTCTTTGATAATTTCGCTGATCTCATCAGCATCAGAATCAGTCTTCTTCAAAGTCACTAATTGGTTTGCGAAATAGGTACCCCTGATCCGCGTGGTAACACATGGGGCCTTCGCTTGGCCAAAGTATGTCTGCCGCCCTTCAGTGCGGCAGTCAGCCACCTCAACCTAACCTAACACATGACAACCCTTTCGCCAATCACACCTTGGATTCACCAACCCTGGCTCAAATCGACGAGCTTCTTCGTTAGAGCAACAGAGTTAATCAACCCGATATAATGGGTGGTGTGAATAAAAACTGAGAAAACACTCCGAGGAAGAGCACATGAGTCGAGTATGTTCGTTAAAGGAAATACTCAATTTGGTGTGAATAAAAAATTGCCTCAAAATAGGTACCCTCCCTTCAGTTTACGTTTGAAAACTAGGGTCATTGGCATTTAAGGGTGAGTGCAAAGTCGGGCAAAGGTGGGTGCAAAATATATGCAATAACGTTTTTAAACACACAAAGCGAAAAACAAAGAATTCTAAGTCATGACCTTTCGGGGACACAGGGGATAGTTTCAAGAACGTGTATTGATTCGAGTTTGACAACATGGAATGGTTAAGTACTCATTTCCTTTCTGATATTCCTGAAGAAACCCGTGGCGGAGCTATTCCTTTAATTGTTTTTTGTTTTTTTTTTAATATAATGAAAGATTGCCCGTCTTAATAGACCTTTTGATTTTACGCGGGCTTTCGTTTAATCAATTTTTTTCTTTATTTGCGAGATGTTCAAGTTGAACCCGTAGATTTTTTTTTATTTTTTCTTCCATAGCTTTCAACTCAGAGTGCTTTTTACTTTTCACGTCTGGAGTTTGGCTTTTTTTCAGCAAGCACGAATAAAATTGCAAAAACTTGATGAAATGTTCATCGTCCATTTCAATTTTCCTTTTACTTTTGAGGATTAAGGTTTAATCCGTCAAAATATTCCTCTTCCGACGCAGTTATTCCAATTTTCTCTCTTGAAGTCACCTCCTATGCACACTCAACTTCTACAAGCAATATCTGAGCATATTCCATCTTTATTCACACCAAAACGGAGGAAAGACTCAGCTGTCAAAATATCTGAGCGGAGAGGATTCTTAATGAAATACATTTTTATTCACACCAGATGGAGCATTTACCCCAAAATGCTGAGGAAATGCTCACACTCAGTTTTTATTCACACCAACCAATGACAGGTTTTCTGAGAGTATTTTCTGAGATCCAAGGCGAACCAAATGAGATATACTTGTACGATAGAATTCTAGTTTTTGGGTCTGTTCTGAAAAGGTGATGTCAAGCACCTGAAGGTGACACTTGTGGTGAGTAGTTTATGTGACCAGTTCCATGCGTCTTCAGTTGGACCATAGGTTATAATGGTTTTGAAATACAGTGTCCTTATTTAGAAGCCTTCGATCTCATTTAATGAATGATATTTCACGATGTTCTAGTTCCATAACCAAAAGCCACTCAATACCGTGTGTTAAACTCTCGCATGGGTAATAAAAAACTTAAAAGCTCCTTGCTTCCTTGTAAGCCGCCATCGCACGATTGAACAAAGTTTTCAAGTTTAAAATTACGATCCCTCGTAAGTGACCCTCAATTCCAACCGTTATCGTTCTAGAACTTAAACATGTTCCGCACGCAATACATGCGCCTCCCTATCGGAGTATTAGAGAATTCGAAGCAAATTGCACACTTCGACAACATTGTGCAATGCAAAATTGAAATCTGTGAACACTCACTTTAATTTCTCCACATGTTCTCGTTTCCAAATGTATGCGCTCCACATGTTGGGTACAACATATCTATACGTATCTTTCAAGATTCTCTGCTGCGATTAGCATCGATAATTACACTTTCATTCCATACACTACCCGCGTTTAATTTCTTTATTACACAGAGCAGTATCACTTTTTTGAAGGGCACTCTCGCAGCCGAGATCGGTCCCGGAAATTAAAATGCGCGCTGTGGTCCTCTTTTTTAAGTATGTATTCCCAGCGGATTGTCTGTATCAAACAGACGCTGTATGCAATTAAGTCGACTTGTCTTAATTAAATATCACATGAGTGTGTGATTTTTTGCCCCTCGTCTGTCTGGATAAGAATGTCATTGCGGTCCCCTTTGGGATCTCTCTGTGCTTGCGGTGTCGCTTCGCATTGAGCGTTTTTTTTTGTTTTAATGGGATTTCTGAATTTATGATTAAACAAATATTTATGTATCTCTATAAGATCAGCGACATAATTTTATCAATTCCTCCGAGGGGAAATTATCACTGGAGTGGCGTATAAAAAGTCGGAATTAATTACAATAATGATTAAGTGGACAATGATTTAATGACAAATTGATTCATTCGCCGTTTCTGATTACGATGGTCTACTGCAGAAGTGATTGGGGACTGCTGGTCATCTGTTGTGGGATGATGTACAGTGGGACCGTGGGACACGCGCTGGAGTTTGAGGGATTTGCGCATGACATTTCATTTGACCCCTAACACGTTGCGGCGTATACATGTATGTACAAAGTTGACTTTCCCTGTACTCAGTACTGGGTCTAGCCAGAATCTGAGCCAGGAAAGGAATGTATTTGAACCTTAACGGATTGCTCCAAGGGAAATGAAGGGGTCTGGCGCCTTCGTGGAGGGCAACAGCATTAGACTGCAGACCTCATTAGGTAATTTTGAGCATTTCTTTAGAGCGCAAACCTATGCGATCCTAATGGCCACGAACTGTAATGTGAAGAACAGGCAGAAGGAGCTAAGTATAAGTTTCTGCAGTGACAGTCAAGCTGAAATTAAGGTATTGTTCAACTCTTTAACCACTTCGAGGATAGTTCAGGAATGCAAGTCCTCTCTGAATTTGCTCGGCAGTCAAAAATCACTGAGACCACCACGGGATCGCTGGAAGTGAGATCTCTGACTAACTTACTTGACAAGGATCAGAGGAGACGTTCTCAGGACCTGAACCAGATTTGGCACTACCTCCGTCCTTGGTTTCGGCTTCCTTCGATGGTAGGGCCTCTCGAGAACACAGCCAGGTGGCATGACTCTCCAGGATGCAGACAGATCAAACGCATGAATTTATAAAAGAAGTCGAGTTACCGGCGTACTAAATGGTCACTACACCTTCGCCAAACACCTAAGTGTGCTTGGCCTAAGCTACGAAACCTTCTGTGACGTCTGTGGAGTACGGCGACACTGCAGAGCACTTCTTCTGTCACTGTCCCGCCTTTTCTCGGATCAAGTTTTTGGTGCTGATGTGGTGTACTGGAGAGAGACTGGTCTTAATTTAGAAGAACAAGGAATTGCAGCACTTATAGGTTGCGCGTGGGCCTGGTACAATGGACCAGGTTTTGATCTGAGTGCGACAATGTAGAGTTTAAAGATCTCTAACAAACAAAAAATAAAGCGAGATGATTTGTAATTTTTATCAAAATATATAATAATATGGGCGGCGCTACAGTCCGAGGCGGACCTGGGCCTAGCTTCTCAGCAACTACTCGTGTTTTGCGTGCTATTGTTCTTTCACGAGTGGAAGTGACCTACAGTTTAATGCCGACTCCGAACGGCGAAGTTGAGAAAGCTTTTTCTAGACAGGAGTACTCTTTGAGCATTGTTAGTGACTCGAAAGAGGTGGAGCCGTGAAATATGAAAGGTGGTAAATTCGGGTATCGAACCTGGCACCCTCTGCGTAGGAGTCGACGCACTTACCCACTACGCCACGTCGACCCACCCAATTTCTATGAAAAAGGGATTAGAGAAATTGCTATTCTCCTTAAAATCTTTGTAAATACAAGCTACCGGTAAGCAGCCAAAAATAGGAATCTGTTAAAGAGCATTAGTTAAGCAATGCTTTCAAAAATAGGACTAGAGTCGTTAAGTAGAAATAGACTACTTGAGTTTATGCGAAATGCTCAACACCACTTCGAAGAGTTAACAAGTCAGTTGGTTGATTGGGTTTTTCTCTCTCTTCCAAATGGCTTTGGCCTTGTTGAAGATCTATGCTTCGAACCGAAAATGTTCATAGGTGTCTAGAGTAATTCACAACGTTTTTTTGAATATACATAATTTTGAAACATTATCATTCGGAGTCGGCATACTCTGGTTGCTTTCCCTTCTCTGTTTGACTTACTATACTTCGGGATACCTCCCAAAGAGGAGATTCCTTCTAAAAATCCTCTCCAGCTACACCCACCCTACATCTCTGGGTATATGCCTCCAGTTATACATATGAAGATATTTGAGGTTCGCCCTATTAAATCTGGGTTCCTTTGCTATCACACAAGCTCATATTCGTACCCTCTGTGTACGGGATTCAAGTTTTCCATGGCCTCCACGTGTTTAGCTGCACCTGGCCAGACTTATGTTATTGTGCATCACTCCTTTTAATTCTGAGATGGGACAAACTATGTTTCAGCCGAAAGTTGAACCATAAACAAAAAATGGTATGTGGAAGATTATGTGAAAGGGTCAATAAAGGATAAGACACAATCGCGAATACTACGGACTCTTGTACAAAGACCAATCCATCTCGGATTAAAGGCAGCTCGGGTTTGATGGCCGCCGGAAGCACAAACAAACGGTCAACGAATGGTGGCAGCTATCGCTCAGGCTTGGAACGTCCATGAATAGCATGCACGAGAAGCAGGCAAGTAGACGGGAACATCTTATACATATTTAAAAATGAGTTACAGGTTTGTCCTTTTATATCTCCAGTTTGGCAATACCGAATGTTATGATTGTTTTATTGCTGAAAAGGTACTCGTTTGAAGCAGGTTTAAGAAAAAAAAACGTTTGCAACGAAAAATTCATTCAAATGGTAATAATGAAAATAAAAATCGATATTTTTGTCAGTCATTTTAACAGAGATGTCCCACCGGATGGTGTAGTGAATTAGCTTGATTTACCGGACCCCGATTAAATTGCTAAGTAACATAATTAACATAATTAACCAAAACTTTACAATGGTACAAGAACGATTGGGTGGCGCAGTTGATACAGTGCCTACTCCTGGTTAGTGGGGTCCACGGTTCGAATCCCGGTGAAAGGAAAGTTAATGCGTTTTTATCTGGTTTTTGGTTTTCAAATCTGGTCCAGTCACCATTTGCCGTTGGGATCAAATTAACAGCACTATCAGTGGAGTAGGCAATCAGTGGTAGTAGACCGACTGTGGGTATCACAATGGACCACTATGGACTAAGTGTGCTGGTGAATTCACAGTTCGATCAACTACCTAACCTTACAGTGGTAAAATACTTTCTGTAAAAAAGTTAATAAACAAATTGATAGAAGCTTTGATTCCGAGTGGGTAATTAGAAAGAGGAAAACGTGTTAATTCCCAGAATTCCTATGATGCCGACTGCGTCTACAAATACATATTCACCTTCCTTTTGCCATCACGCGCAAGGTCAATCTTTGAAAAATTATAGATTTTTTTTTTTTGGTATAGATTTAGATTATCCGGTATTTTCTCATGGTAAACTGTCATGGTGTACTAGACTAGGGAAATCGAACGCTCGTAAAAGGTGGATAAACCAGACATGTTGTTTGTAAGAAAGCATTAGAGTAACCAATTTCATTCAAAGTTTTCTTCCTGCTCTCTTAAGTTTTAGCATTTCATTCAGCCTGGCGAATTGAGGTAACTTACGCCCGTTGACTGAACTGCATTTTTCTTAGAGACAACAACCCCTTAGAAATGTGCTCAGCTCATGGCATATTCTTGACATTCTTTTTTTTTTTTTTTTAAATCATTATGTAATGAATCAGTCTCCAATAGAATGAGTCTGTCTCATGAAGTACCCTTCAAATACCAGCTGATGATTAAGTTTGCTCTCATAAGTGGACAGAAAAATGAAATATTCCCGGTATCTGCTCTGCTCTCTGTTCACCCAGAAATTCCTTTCAAGTTTCTTCTCGCTAGTGTCAACTCACGTGTCATGACAACACTCCACTCTAATTGCTTCCCGATTTTCATAGATCTTACAAATACAAATGTAGATACCTCATATCTGAGCTTATTTCAATGACAGTTATAAAATCGATAGAAAGTGAGTAATCAGTTGATAAACTCTGCCTGTGTGAGCCGCCATCTACAAGCAAGCGAATGTGAGTAGCATTGCAATACAACTGCGGCAAGATTCGAAACTAGTCAACCTACTAAGAAGCTCCTTATAGGCAAGACTGCATTCGTGTCGGCCGACGGCGTCTCTCCATAAACAACAAATGAATCTATAAACGATTACGAGTGGCGGCTTGAGACGGAGTAAGAGGTTACAGTGTCAACTCAAGTGCGGACAATGCGTTTGTTTTAAGGAAATCATTTGTATTTTTCATTACGAAAAACTTTTCTTTCAACAAACTGGTATATCTGGGCGGGATGAGCAATGAATTTATCATTTCTATGGTCACTTTCTCTGGCTCTGGCAGTGTCTCGGAAATACTCACCTCACAAATTATAATTCCACCGCCACTGCACTTATTTGCGGTAGTCGCAGAACACGTCAACGATTTGTTGTAAGCTGAATTGCTATACACGACTTTCTGCCATCGTGTATTGAATACATTGAAAGAAACTCTTAAAGACAATAAACTATGTGCAATTAAAGCAATTCACAAACTATTCGAAGCATCGTCACAGTCACACAAAGTTTTGAAATGCTTTTGATTAATTAAATTCTGTCAACTTCCATCCCATTTGTAGCCGAAATAAAACAATTTCACGTTTCATTTGCTCTCCGGTTTGGTTCCAGAGCAAAAGAAAGTTGTGTTGACCCGAACACGTCATGTTCGTCATGTAAAAAGCCAATATCATGAATGGTCAAAAAGGCCTAACCTAACTTTAATACTTTAATGCAAAACTCAAACTTATTTTACTTTATATTTATTTATTCTTGGCCTCGACTGTCATGGAACAGAGTCTCCATCAGAATGCCGGCTTTTCTCTGTTTCTCTTCCCACTTCCTTCTCTCTTATTTTCCTGTATTGCTTTGCGTTTTTTTGTATTGTCTGTATACAGGCTTGTCTTTTTAAGGCAAATGTGAGCTCCACAAATGACATGTTGGTTTGGATCCAAAGTAGAATCGCTCTTGGCAACCGAAACCACTATGTTAAGCCCAACTTCTGATTCCAGGAACCAAAGTCAAGTTGTACAAAAATCGTATTTTTCTGCTACATGGAAATGAAAGTTGGCAGATAATCTGAACAGAACTTGGTGCCTCTGAAAGAAAATATGGCCTTATCGGTGAGAATTGTGAATGTAGGAAAAGGTAGCTTCGAGTTCAACGAATTGTGCCAAGATGTGGATGTAGCCCAGAAAGCAAACACTTGTACACTGCATTGGCTCGGCCGCATCGCAAGGATACCAATGCTCCAGCTAAGAGGGTCCCCGAAGTCGAGCACATTCTTTCGAGAAGGAGATGACGGCCGAATCTCAGTTATGAGGACCTATATCGATGAAAAAATTGCTTGGTTCTGATGACAAGAATAAGCGTGCCCAGATACGTCACCGTTATAAGCAGCTAACACAGAGGCTTAGGACTTCCATCGACCTGGTCCGGCTTAATAAGTAAGTTAGTAGGTAAGACTTGCCCGAATAAAATTCTAATTGATAAGCGGAATACCCATAACAGGGCAATCTTCCAAGAAATCCCATCTGGAGAAGTTGTCAAATTTCTAACACTCAAGGGTAAAACTCAAGTCCTAGACCAAAAGAAGAGGGTGCCATAAGTATTTAAAGTCGGAGTGTCTTGACATTCTCCGAGTTCTTCATTAATTCAATTCAGTTGAAGTACCTACATAAGTGGATAAGTTTGCTATTCGAAAGATTTTTAATTTATTAGAGCGTACACTTTTGATGGTTGAAATTCCAAGTCGCAGCAATTATTAACGTATTTCATGTATTCAAGGGGACAATATCTTGTGCTATGATGACAAATACCGCATACGACATCATTCCTGGCAAGAAGTTATTCGGTGCGATGGCAGAATTCGGGATCCCAGGAAAACTGATCTGGTTGTGTCGCACTACTCCAACAAATACGCGATGCACCGTGCAATTCGGCTCAAGGACTGCTGAGCCATTTGAAATCTGAACCGGATTTTGGCAAGGAGATGCGCTGTCGTGTGATTTCTTCAATTTGGAACTGGAGAAGATACTGCGGGGGGCAGCTGTAAGCACGGAAGGCACTATCTTCTACAAGTCAGTCCAACTGTTGGGATATGCAGACGACATCGACACCGTCGCGCGTTCCCAACGTGCCGTAGTTGAAGCGAAGCGACCTTCTCTTAAGGTGAGGAGAAAACAAACTATATGCTGTCGACCAAAAAACAATTCGTCACCCACCACCTAGGACAAAATATTTCAATCGACAGCTATAATTTCGAGGTGGTAAAGGAGATTCTCTACCTCGGGGCAGACGTTAACTCCACAAACGATATCACTGTGGAGATCCGACGTAGAATCGGCTTTTGCAACCGACGTTAATTCGGTTTGTCAAAACAACTGGCGTCAAAACTCCTGACTCGAAGGACTAAGGTCATGCTCCATAAAACCCTTATTTTCCCAGTCCTGCTATATGGAGAAGAAGGTTGGACGATAAGCAAAACTGCTGAGCTGATTCTTGGTGCCTTCGAAAGTAAAAGTCTATATCGGAAATATGGTCCCGTCTGCGAGGAAGTCGAATGGAGGAGAAGACACAACCGCGAACTCTACAAGCTGTACCAGGATGTGGAAGGCACATATCCGTCGACTGCACTGGCTCGGCCACATCAAGTGCATGCACAACAATGCTCCAGCTAAGAGGGTCTTCGAATCTGAGCCTCCTGGTTCGAGAAGAAGAGGGAGACCAAATCTCCGGCATAAAGACCAAGTAATCGCGAATGCTTGATCTTGATGACTGGAAGGAGCGTGCTCAGGACCGTCAATAAGGGAAAGCAGCTATTACTGAGGCTCGGACCCTGCGGGGGCCGCCAGCCTGATAAGTAAGTAAGTATGGCAAATACCATATACAAATGTGTTGCAATATATTATATGAATATTTTAGTAGTAAGGTGATGCAAACCAAATCTCTGTACAACAAATTGTATGCAATACATTGTAAAATTTGTGCCACTATAAATTAAATAATACAGAGATACATAGGACTTCTTCTTCTTCTTCTGGTGGCGATACAGTCCGGGTGGACCTGGGCCTCAACCAGTAATCCTCTCCAGCCGACACGATCTTTAGCCAGCTGTCTCCAACTGCGCACACCAAGCAACACCTTCTCCACCTAGGTGCGCCATCGGTTCCCTGGGCGTCCTCTATTGCGTTGTCCCACCTGTTCGGAGTCGAAAACTCTTCTATATAGGACTTACATTTAGATAAATTTCGCCAATGAATCTGTCCATTTTATTTTATGAACATTTAAATGATAAACATTTTGCAACGACCACTTTTGACACAGGAATTTTAAGACATTTCAACTGTACAAAACATGCTACACGGCTTCTCTTGCTACAGTTTTGAAAATACAGCCAATATATGGGTTATAACGACCAAATTCTTAGGTCCTGGCTGAGGTCCTTTATTTAATACCAATGAATAACATTTTTTACAACGACATTACTCAAAACGACATATCGCTTACAATGACCAATTTTTTCACAGTTTTTTTCGTTGAGGTTAAATTGTATTCCGTGTATATTTCCGCATAAAATTGTATTTTGAAATAAGTTCGAAACGAAAAATCTCATCAGTTACGAGTGTATAGTTGTTCGATTCGAAGTTGGAGAACAAAATAAAAACCTTGCTGATTAACACTCTAATATACCCGCAATTTTGTTGGCCAAGGACAGGTTTTAATTTATTATGAGGATAAGAAGCAAGTTTTGCAGAAGCAAATTTTACCGCACGTTGGGTAGGTAGGAGGGCTGGCTAGTGCATTCACCAGCACACTTAAACCATACTGGTCCATCGTGATACCCATAGTCAGACTACTACCACTGAGTGACTACTCCAGTGATAGTGCCGTTAATTTGAACCCAAGGGCAAATGATGACTGGGCCAGATTTGAAAACCAGATAAAAGAGTATAAACTTTGCTTTCACTGGGATTCGAACCTGGGATCCCGCTTACCAGGCAGAGCAGGCACTCTACCAACTGCGCCATCCAGTCGTTAAAAAAACAGTTGTACCGTAAAAAAATATAGATATTAAACAGATACAGATAATTGACATTAAATGTACATTTTTTAAAAAACGTGAATATTCTGCGTCGTGCGTTGCTAGTAAAAATGTAATTCAAAGAGACTCCAAAAATGTAAGTGCAGTTTTCTAAAGCAATTTTTTAGATGTGTACTTAAAAAATAAGAGGATATCTTAAGAACTGTTGCCACGGCGGGTCATAAACCAAAAAAGTAACGAAATTTAGACCAGCAATAAATGATCCTTTCAAGCTTTGCTTGAAAACTATTCTGGCGCAGGTTTATCTTTAGAAAGGTAGTTCAAGCAGGGAACCAGAGATAATGGATGATAGAGATATCCAACTTCGTCCATTTTTATCCCCAGCCCACAACGAAGATGTATTGGTCATTCGTTGTATTTAACTTATACTTTTACAACGCTCGGCAATTCACCACAATATGGCGGCCGATTCGTGAATTAAGTGGGATAATGGCAGCTGATTCGTGAATTTTACCCACAATCCATGTACGATCCATGTAACATACATGGGTATGTTGTTCGGAGGGTGTTCAATTGTTAACTCGTATTTTTAAGAGAATTTTCTTTCGTGATTAAAAATGTTTTGCAATGCCAATTTAACTTGAACTATTTGATCTAAAATTAATTTTTACGTGTAAATACAGCCTATTCATAAACCAAACCTGACAAATTAACTCAAAAAATGAAGTCCGGTTAATACGCTTAATTCATTTTTTCTTTTAGTTTAGTTTAGTTTGTTTATTGTGGCGGCAATTTTACAATAGTTATACATTACATTCTTTGTTTACAGAGATTCGGTATTATTACCTTACTACTAAAATATTAATAAAACTTCTTAAATAATATATCACATATGTAATTTGAAGGGAAAGCCACTAAAAACCTTCATTAAAAACATCAGTGTCGCTAGAGGGAAGATTTCAAAAGTTTAAAGCAACTATGACACCTAATTCTACGCTTGATTCATGAATTCTGAAATACTCATGAATTCAATTTAAACAATTTGATAAGAACAATGGCAAGATATTGCAACTATTACCAATGCATAAAAATGGTTGTCAAGACTTCTTATTTGTGATTCACGCTTTAATAATATTTTTATTATTGGTTAACTGAACGTTTGCAAGTATTATTAGTTTTAATTCATATGCCAAAATTCACACTATGTTGTACATTCATTAATCATGTCCTAGTATCTCAGATTGTAAATTGCTCAAAGTTTTAATGAATCGACTTCATGAACATAAGCTTTGTTCCCTCGTCTACCCCTCCATACTGTGTGGAAAATTGAACACCCAAATTTGAAAAAAACGTTCAAATAACGACCGAATTTTCAAATAAGAACTCTGAATCACCCCATTACAAAGGTGGGGAAGGGTAACAGCTTTTCCACAGCTGTTCTCAAGAGCTCACACGTATTCACAGACACGGGACAAAAAACGCTGTCAGATGAAATCAAGGGGCAAGGGAGGTAGAAGTTGGTTATCTCTATTATAGGTTATCTCTGCAGGGAACCCATTTTGACAATCACGAAATCTGAAGAGCCCATTTTTGGATTGAAACATGTTGTATGATTACTTTTGTAATGCGAATGTTGCTAGATTTTGGTTTATGGTTCGCTATTTTCGCTATAGTTTTTGAGATATCCTTTTTTTGCTTTGTGTACTTTACTATTTGCCTTAGAAAATTGCATTTAAGCTTGTTTCTTACATTCCCGCTTGACTGAATTTTTCTGTAGAACGCAGGCACCTTCTTGCTGTATGCTCGCTTTTGGGACAGAGTGTATGTGTGCCTCAAGAATAGAACAAAATTATGAACAAATAAAAAAGGACCCCTAATTGAAACTGATTTAAGATTAAAGATGTCCTGATATCGGCAATTACGACCAAATTCGTTAGCCTCTTGAAGGTTGTTATAACCGATTCTGGTTGTATTAGTACGATTTTCAAAATTTAAATAAGCTTCTACGTTTTAAACTCATTTGGATTTATTTCACGTTTTATGGTCAAGGTAGAAAAATAGAAGGATGTAGATATAACCAAAAATGTCAGTCGTCTGATTACTTTTCCAGATCTCCCTTGATTAGAGGACTGTGCATATGAAACACATAGATTATGCGGTCAGAATTCTTTTGATTTCGTGTTAAAGCGTCTCACTTTATCCGAATATACATAATAGCGTGCTCAAGAATGCTGTACTTACACTGAAAGATCCAAGACATGTACACATACACTTAGAAGGAAGCTACCAATTGCCAAAATGCAAGGTCAGCCAAACTGATGGCGTCCGTGTATGGATTGTATTTCCCCGGCACTATAACTATTTATAACTATTTTTCGATTTTTTTTTCCAAATCAGATATCTTGTAGAAGCACGTACAACTAGTGAGTCATGTTGGAACTTAAACTTCACCAAACTTATCGTTTTCAAATTCCAGTCTCACGCGCACAACACCATAAAATTCACACTCCAGAAACGGATATTAATAGATCCGGATCTATTCATAGATATGCTCGATTGTTGACTAAAACAGTGACAAAAAAAACACTCTAAATAGCATAGCGAGACGATTTGAAGTTGCGCAAATTAACCGACACACGGGGAAAATAAACTTCAGACTCCCCTCCGGCAGAATTCAGCCGAAGGATAATGGTTCAACCGAAAACCTGGAGAAGCGGTAGCAAGACGAACGTCTGCACATGTGCGAATGCGAACTTGTTTAACTGGTTTCGGATTTCGGTCGCGATCGCCATGAGCAGGAGGTGAACTGTCTTTTTTCGGCGAAATGATTATTTTCCCTCTTGGAAACTACGACAACTATTCTCCTTGCATAGCCCTATGAAAGAAAGGCAAAGCGGCCAGACACAACGACAAGAGCGACCGGCCTCCGTTGTGTCTTCACTTGGCTATGGATTCAAATGTGCGATAGCCAACTGCGCCAGAGACACGAGTTTTGCCTTTGTGTGGCCCCTGGCTGCCGAGTTTGTTTATTTGTGCGGGCTCCTGCAAGCAGATTTATGCGTTCGCAACAAGTCGTGTCGCGATTCCATAATCAAACACACATTTGTGTTTATTGAATCTCAGCACAGATAGACAATTGGTAATTAGGTTTCGAATTATTGCCCTTTCGCCAGAAGTCGGCAGATGTCGGCGCGGCAAACAATAAGACAAATTCACTTGCATGTGATGCATGCGGATGTGCGCCTCGTGAGTTCGTTGCTTTCGCTATGCGATTCGGCTGTTTTGGAGACCGACGCGCTTCTTGTCGGCGCGGATTGTACTTTATGACTGCGCTCTTGGCCCTAATGCATGGGCAGCGTTTCTTGATGATGTTCCATTTGATTCTTCGTTTTTTGTTTTGATGCTGAACTGCATACACACACAGTGCCGCTTTCATGCCGCTTTTATTAGGTGGGCAACTTGGACGTTGTGCATCCGACTGCCGATCGAGTGGAATACGGGAGCGCGAATAAGGTAAGGGAATCTGCTTAATAAGGGACAACACACACAAATAGGGAAGTCGAATGGAATTTCCCGGGCTCCTCGTCGTTTGCAGTGGATGCTGGTAGCGGTTTGGGTTTGCTTCGCTCGCTTTGTTGTTTCGCGATTCGATTTTTGCAACGAAATGCGCGATGGGGGCTTTGTTTACACAAATTTTACTATTCAACAGATAAGGCTATGGAGGGGTTGTTTAGATGTTCATATGAACGTGCACATGGGTGTACATAATAATAATTATGATGCTTGTATGGGTGGCGCTGCAGCCTCTGAAAGATTTGGACCTAGGTTGCCTGACAATATCCTCTCTGTTCTTGTGCTCTCATGAGTTGAGGCCACTTCGAAAGGCGAAGTTTGAGAATTGCAAATGCCTCAGGAAAGGCGAATTCATGGATAATAAAAGCCGTTCGTATAGGAAATTGAGCTTGGAAACTTGAAGCGAAGGAGTCGATGACCTTATGACAAGCAAACAAAACAAAAACCAAGATAATACCAAGACAATACTTATGCACTTCCGAAATGAAACTGATCTGCAATAAGGTCTCCAAAGTCCTCATTTAGCATCGATAGCATGTTTCTGCTGAAATCAGTGAACTGCGCCGCCGCATCAGCCCTCCTGCAAGCAAGTTCTCGACTATTGCAAACAATATGACTGACTACAGGGTCCACGCAACCGGCTAAGCTCTTCCATAGCAGGTAAACCATTGTAACGACAATACCCATTCAAGAAAAAACTATAAGCAGAACAGAACAGAACAAAACCACGAAGCAATGTCTGCTCCTTTTCGAGTGCTTCCAGAGAGATTTTAGCAGATTTCAAACAAAGCGTGATGGGAGCGTGTTATTTGGAAATGCTGTTCAATCGTGAGATATAGAAAGGATAAACCAAAAAGTCTAGTTAACTCGCTGTCCTAGGCTGCAGGCCCAAACTCTCTGCACTCACATGCTAGCTAATCATTGAGAAACCTGATGAGCAGGAAAAGAAATTATTTTATTGATTTATTCGCTGTACATGCGAAAAAACAAACAAAATATTATTAATGAATTTAAAGTGTATTAAGAAAAGTGACTAATTTTCATCAGAAATGAATTATTCCAGAGACGCCCCACGTCTACCTGCCTTTCCCCTTAAGATTTTTGACAACTGATTTTTATAACATTTACGTTACTTCGTGAATAACCGTCAAAAATTCATGAAAATGCTTCAAAAAGGCACTCAAATAATTCGATGGACTACGGGCACTCAGCTGTGAATTCGGCATTCTCTGTAATACTTCATTTCCGGTTTTCAAACACTGATTGACAAACACAATTGACGATGATCGACGAGAATTTCGTACCCCCGACCTAGAGGAAGTCAAGATAGCGATATCGAGACTAAAGACGGATAAAGCTGCTGGTGCAGACGGACCGTCGGCGGAACTGTTTAAGGCAGCTGGAGATGAGCTGGTAAGGCACATGCGCCAACTCATCTGTAAGATATGGTCGGAGGAAAGCATGCCCGACGAGTGGAACCTCAGTATCGTTTGCCCGATCCACAAGAAAGGAGACCCCTTCAACTGCGCCAACTACCGAAGGATAACTCCCCTCAACATCGCCTGTAAGATCCTCTCTGTCGTTTTGTGTGAGCGCCTGAAACCACTCGTCAACATCCTGATATGCCCTTATCAGTGCGGTTTTAGGCCGGGAAAGTCCACCATCGACCAAATCTTCACATTGCGGCAGATCCTGGAAAAAACCCAAGAGATGCAGATCGACACCTACCTACTTTTCGTCGATTTCAAGGCCGCATATGACAGCGTGCATAGAGACGAGCTATACAGCGGCATGTCTAGTTTTGACACTCCTGCCAAGCTCGGCAGGTTGTGCAGGATGACGATGGAGAATTCTCGCTGCTCCATCAAGCTCGAAAGCGAACTCACCGAGACCTTCAATGTCTTGGAAAAGGTCTGAGACAATGCAACGCGCTGTCATGGGATTTCTTTAACATCATCCTGGAAAAGATCGTGCAGAACTCACACGCCAACACTAGAGGCACGATCTTCCAAAAAGTCCGTACAACTGCTAGCATGGATGACATTGACGCGATTGGCAGAACACAGTGAGCCGTCAAAGAGGCGTTTGCTGGCATTGAGACGGAAGCGGCTAAAATGGGTCCAGCGGTGAATGAGGGCAAAACGAAATATATTCTGTCATCGAGAAAGGACGCACAACATCGACGACTTGACCAAAACGTCACCATAGGCAACATTAACTTCGAGGTAGTGAAGGACTTCGTCTACCTCGGCTCGCAAGTGAACAGAACGAACATCACCAGTACCGAGATTAAACGCAGAATTACTCTTGCCAATCGCTATTTCTTTGGGCTCGAGAGGCAATTGAGGAGTAGAGTCCTCTCTCGAAGGACCAAGCTAACATTATATAACACCTTGATCATCCTTCTCCTGCTCTATGGTGCGGAGGCATGGGCAATCTCAAAAGCGGATGAAGAAGCACTTGGTCTTTTCGAGAGAAACGTTCTGCGTTCAATCTTTGGTCCTGTTTGTGTTGATGGTTCTTGGAGAAAAAGATTCAACCACGACATGAGCCGAGCCAGGCGTCTACGGATTCAACGCCAGGGATGACTAGGCCATGTAGAGCGCATAGACAACACTGCTCCAGCCCGAAGAGTCTTCGATTCCGAACCAATTGGACAACGCCCACGGAACCGATGGCCCACCCAGATGGAGAAGGACTTCAATCAACTTGGTGTGTGCAGTTGGAAACAGCTGGCTAAGGATCATGCCGGCTGGAGAGGCTTGATGGTTGAGGCCCAGGTTCACACCGAACTGTAGCGCTATCAGAAGAAGATAAAGTGCTATGGTACTACTGTAAGTTATATTTCAACTACAGAGAGCGTGTACCCAAAAAGTTGGTTTCTCTGCATTTTTTCTACAGTAATTAGAAACACAATTAAGTATTCCGGCAGTATGTCGCCATGCTGTAGCTGGAGCTGGAGGAGCTACGGGTAACAATTTAAAAAAGGCCAATTTTCATGTGGACAGAAAAATAAATACACTCCATTAAATGTATTATTTCTTGAACATTTTTACGGTGGAACATGAAAGTTTGGAACAGTTTTGTTGCTGTTGATTAAGACTTTGTCATTTCACCCTTATTCTTCACGACTTGAGAGATTTATCTCGACATTGCGTCTTTAGCTTTTGGCAAAGCTAAGAAAGTATAAATTAACATGACGACTGTACTGGATGCCAAAGTTTAGGCTTACTTTTGGGTTTTGAAGTGCCGGACACTCCTTTCACCTCCTTCCACACATTTTATTTTATCGGATTGAGATCGCTTGGGCAGGTCCCTCCATAAGTTCAACCCTTTTACTATAGACGCAAACCATTCCTTTTTCAGCTTGGCGGTATGTTTTCTATCGTTTTCTTGTTGAAATGTCCACACAAGCAGGATGTCTGCTCCAGAAAATGTTGACATTATTGTTCCAAGTAGACTTGCGCAAGCTTCCTTGATCGCCGTTTCATTTTTCTTTTCGAGGAATTTTCGAAGAATTTTCATGGATTTTTTATTTTTATTTTCAAGCCTTGAGTGACTAGAGTCCAGAAACTCTTTGCGGGCACGCGTCATCTAAGTACTTTATTATCTGTGCAATTAGCTAGAAAAAGAACTCGCAAATTGCACTTTATTCTTCAATTTTCATAAATAACTTACATTACCCTCCTAGACAACTCTACATAATCATGATGTTCCTTCGGGACTCCGCAATAGGACAGTTTCACTGCATAACAACACCTTCCAGTATTTTTTGTGAGTTATCTCTTAACATTCTCATTGTAGCTTGGAGCATTTAATTCAGTTTCGAACACGATTGTGTTAATAGTTTTGTTAAACATTCAACCCAAAGTATATTTACCTCTTTTCTGTGAGCCATGTTTGGACGCTTCAGCATGACGAATCTTTGCACATTAAACTAACAACCGTCATTGATATTCAAATAGAAATAATAGATAGTGTACTTTCTTACAGCGTCATCCGCATGTTTTGTCCGTCAAATCGATAACATTTCCGAATTATTTTAACTGTGTACACATAGGCATATGCGTGACTTCTATCAGCGTGTTAACTTCTTCACAATTGATGATGATATTTGAATTGCACAACTGTCTGACGCTAGTCTTAAAGGTTGAATTGTTCAAAAATTACAAAAGAAATACAGTGAAAGCTTCCATAGTGACGTTGGAAGCACTTATGTCCGAATTATCCGTCCATGGAAATGTATGGAACTTCAACTCAAGATCCACGGTCGTGAAATTGTCCACCTTAGAGAGTGTCCGTAATAGGGGCTTTCACTGTAGAACAAATAAGATTTGAAGAAAAACTAACAGAAATTTTGAATATACTACTCTAACACACACTCTAACACAACCCTCCCGGTATTGATTCATTGCCAAAGTCTTGCCCAAAGTAAGATACAGTGCAAATCATTTATAACAAACTTGGGACCAGAACCATTTCGTTACTATAACTCATAGTTACTGCAGTCAAACCTGTCAAGTTGGCCTGTAAGTTTGCCACCTGCCCAAGTTGCCCAGTATGTGGTTGGTTGGTTTAATTGGAGTCAATCAGGGTACAAGTAGCGCATTATGTGCCGTTTTGATACCATACCTCGTAGACCTAGGATGATTGGATAAATTAAATCCAAGCTTTAGAGTTTACGAATTTGATTATGTTTGTTATACTTCGATTAGCGATCAGGTCACAGAGAGAGTGAGGCACACTTTGAGTGAGTGTCGAGGAAACTATTACAGTGTGGATTAAACGGTATTCCGAGTCTAGCAGAGCGAATGCCTATGAGCCAGTGTCCTGTGCTAAGAAACGCGACCCTAGCTATGTCGGAGCAACTTTTTCGAGGAGGATCACAGTTCTGCATTTCATGTAGAAGAGCCAGGTTTTCCTAGAGAATTTATACTTGGATGTCCTAGTCCACCTTCTAGTAGCTACGAACAGGAAGTGTTGGTAGAAGATGTATTTGAGCTGGTTCCTTGAAAGGCCCACCATTTCAGTGGAGGAGTTGCCAGAAGCTCTCTGCTTAGCTAGTTCGTCGGCAATCTCATTTCCTTCTATTTTGCTGCGACCTGGAACCCAAATGAAAGTGATTTTGCCCCTGCTACTGTCATGTTTGAGCTCTTCCTTGCATTGTTGCACCAATTCAGTGGAAGTGATTGCTGAGGAGATGACTCTTATGACAGCTGGGCTATCGCTGCACATAGCTGCGGCTTTACCATAATGGCAGGTAGTACTAAGAAGTTTAAACGCTTCTCTGATCGCTAGCACTTTAGCCTGGAACATACTCGAGTGATATGGGAGGCGGTAAGAATTAGAGATGCTGAAATCCATCGAGAAGAGCCTTTACCGCGACAGTGGTCTAGCTTATACCCGTCTGTGTAAGTCAGAATTTGGTACTCCGATGAAAGTGATTGGAGTTCCTAGTCCTCTCTAGATGGAAACCGGCATTGTGCCGACATATCGAAGACAGTCCGTGGGAGCTGGGGTTATGTGCTCAGACAGGAGTTGCAGAGATCTGCTATGGCCGTACCGTTATGCCAACCAACATCCAGCTTTTCTGAGTCTGATGGCGCTGCACGATACTATATAAGGTCCAGTGTGAGGAGGTATAGGAGCACGTTAGATGCTTCGGTGGGGCATCATCTTATCCCCCGAACGTTCCGACACCTGTTGATTTATGGACCTTAGTGAGCTTGTTTAAATTGTATGTTTAGCTTAGGGCGGGCCACCATACTAGTGAGCCGTAGGTGAGAATGGGACGGACAATATCTGTCTACATCATTTTTGGTCATTTGGGCTTAAAGCCCTTCCTAATACCGAGTTTAACGGGCTAGCTTTCTTTTCCCGGTTTACAATATTAGGCTTCCAATTTCAAAATAGCCAACTACGTAGGTTTCACTGTACTACCAATATTCCCAAAATTCAAAGGGTAGGTATTCAAAAATAATGAAAGAACAAAAATTACAATATACAATATGTTTTTTTTTCACTTCATTGACAACATGTACAATATGTAACATGCCAAATACAAGATTATTTTTAAAAACGCAATAAAATGGATAAAGTTAAATTAGTAATTTATTAGTAAGAACAAACATTCGCATTAATTATGAAATGCAACGTCGTTCAAGTGATTGCCTTTGCAGTAAAGCCTTCTGTTACTCCAATTTTCCAAGACCATGTTCATGATCTTTCGGTCTGTAGCGCACGGGTTACTTGGATAATATTGGCCAGAAGTGTTTGAATCGTTTCCGGTTTGTGGGATAATATCGGTCCTTCACGGTACCCCACAAAAAATAAGTCCAAATGGAGTAAAACGCAGCTCCGAGGCGACCGATTGACGTCGCCAAAACGGCTGATAACACAATTTGGGAATTTGGTGCGCAAAAGATCGATTTTCGATCGCCATCGGACATACACCAGTGGCCGCCCAAATCCATTTCTTCAATGTCAGTAAAAACATGGCTCTGTAATTGCCACCGTTGCAGGAAACGTACTTCCCAGCCTCGGTTCGGAGGAAAAATGGTCCAATGGTGCTCTCGACCACAGCAGCCATATTCTCATCTGTGCGTACCGTACGACGACGGGGATCATGAGTCTTCTCTACTAGCATACCAGTCTCACGAACTTTATGCACAAACTTGAGTACAGCAGTCGTGGTGGAGGCTTAGTTTCGGTCAAAAATTTTTTCCAACTGAAAGAAGTTTTCAATAATTGTCAAGTTCCTCAAAATCAGGACAAATTCACATGGTTTTTTATAAGATGTATTCTCCAAAAAAATGAGAGAAGACAAATAAAAGAGAAGACTACTGCCTATTAGGACAGTGGTGCACAAAAAATCTGTGATTTCTAGAGATTGTTTGAGATGGTATAGTTTATGTCAGAAGGTAGCTTTGCCAGACGCCTCTTTTTTCCTCTTCATCCCGGTTTTTACACATAATTTTCAATTGTTCCACTGGCACATCTTTCTCCGCGGGTAAACTCAGTGTGAAGACCTCATTGATATTATATAAGACACATTTGTCGATTGACCTTAAGGAATTTTCAAATTTTATTTACCCCGATACATTTAAAGTCCCGACAACCCTATCTGAAGGGCACCCCCAGTTAACTCTAGTTAAGGACAATCGGTGTCGAGTCATGTTGGCCTCAGAGACAGTTTTCCTGCTGTCACGGGATTATTTCTGGTTGCAATTGTACAATACTTGGAGCATCGCCTGTATTCAAGCCTAGATCGTGTTAAATATTTGTTATATATGTCAAGTTTTCGAGCGGGGAACATTCGTCAGTGTCAAAATAACCTCTGATTTAAAAAAAAGCACTAGATGTCCCACCCTGTATAGACCTATACAAAATATTAGTTTTTCTAAGAAAGCCTTTTCTATTTTCCATTCTATCAAATTTACGGTGGCCTCTTCAGCATCTGAATTCTTCTTATTGAATGGGAGGCACTTCATTGCAGAAGATACACCTCCTAATACAGGTGGGGAATCCGACTTCCCTGATAGATCATCGGTTTTATCCTCTTCATCGATTTGACCTTGGTCGACGATTTCTAAGATTTCAACATCACTTCAATTTGCCGAAATAGCGCCTAGCGAATTCATCGTCTATGTCGGTAAATTAGTCAACACAGCATTTTTCCGTTCCTATAACCGATATTGAGGCGCAGATGTCAACCCTGCGACTATTGTGAAACAACTAAATCGTCACTATAACCGACGCCGTCATAAGTGATTTCCACTGTATATCTATTTGTCTGTTGACATCAACATCTTTGTGATGAATGTATTAAGATTCCTTAATTTTTAGATCCCGACAATTATAATCCACTATGCTGTCCTCATGCACAACGCTGACAGATTAAGACGTGGGGACTTGTCACTCAGAGATATAAATATTAATTTTCTAAGCCTTAAAATTGCACACTTCCCAGCAAATTGCGGAAAGCTTCTTCTTGTCTGCAAATAGCAGAGCCCTGGTAGATCATCCCTGAGTAGATTATAAATGAGTTAAAACAACGCTTCCTCACACAACTCAGACATCGTCGCTCTTCTATGAAATCATCGCTGGGGTAATTATTTTCCAGCAGGTTGTGATAAGAAGGCGGTATGAAATTCCATGCATTAGGTCATTCTATAAATTGACATGATCTAGTCTTGAATTCTGGCGATGATTCAAGTATTGTACAATCGCAGTCAGACTGTCAGACCGTGACTGCAGAAAAACTGTCTCTGAGGCAAACATGACGTGACTCCGATTGTCTTTAACTAGAGTTGACTTGGGGTACCCTTCAGATAAGGTTGTCCGATTTTTTTCGAAGCTCTGCAGAGCAAATTACAAAATTGCGGAAAAATACCGGGATTTTTTTTTTACCCGGGACGAAAATAAAGCTGGGATAAACAAAATTTTAAAATTCCTTAAGGTTAAGTGAGAGTGCAAAAATTGTTTTTCAAGTACATATCAAACAGGTCTTACCCGTTTACCCGGGGATAGAGATGTCCCGGCGGGACAGTTGAAGTTATGTCTAAAAACCGAGATGAACCGGGAAAAAAGAGGCGTCTGGCAACGCTATCTTCAGACATAAACTCTAACCACGTCAAAGAATCGATAGAAATCACAGATTTTTTGTGCACCACTGTCCTAATAGGCAGCAGTCTTCTCTTTTATTTGTCTTCTCTAATTTTTTCGAGGAATGTATCTTATAGAAACCCATGTGAATTTCTGTTGATTTTGAGGAACTTGTCTCTCTGAACGGGCGGACAGTCAGGCTGACCCAATTAAGTGGTTTATATTACCAAAAGTTGATGTTGCAGAGGGGATTGGTTGCGGTTTTTTTTTAATTTTAATCTGTCACATTGGTCTTCCCCAGGCACTAGATAGATAGATAGATTGGATTTTTATTATTTCGAATAATGTTCCTTTTACAAAAATTTAACAAAATCAAAATCAGCATGGCTTTGCCGTCTGCCGGATTGACTATAGTTTATTATATACAAGTAATAATTATTAGCTAATGTAAATTTCAAAAGTTCTCTGTTAGGATATTATCTCTGTATTTTAGTGATATTATGCAGTATTTAAACAATTTGCTTACGTCCATTTCGTTTAGGAGTAATAGGATTTCTTGTTCCTATAAGTAGTTCTTTCCAAAAAAGGATCTGATAGTTTCTCCCCAGGCACTATCAAATGCACTCCGCGACAAATGTTTGAGTCACCCCAATTTTTAAGGGTCAATAATCTTGTTTAGTGATCGTTACATATGTTAAGTTATCAGTGCTAGTTCTTATCCAAATTTGTGTCGGCAGGCGTCTTACAGCCTGCTGTCCTGCATATCGCGTAAATTTTAATCTTTTTCTCAATTTATCGGGACAACTGGATGAGACGCAGGTCATGAATATTTTGGAATTTAACAATTATTTTACTTCAGTCGCTATTTGAAGTGTAACTTCTTTTTTTTTATAATTTGCGAGTGCTCAAAACATTGCCAATACACTTATGAGTCCGGGGTCAAGACACAGCACGGGCCGAAGGCATAGAGGGAGAAAGGGAGAGGAGATACCTGTGCACATTGGTCTTAAATATCTGCGGGTTGTAGTCTGTGGGAAATATTAGGTTGGGAAGAGCATTCCATATTCGTGCAGTGCGGCTGAAGAATGAGTCTCTAAATTTAACTGTGTGTCCGAAAGTAGGCTTAAGGATATACAGATGAACATTCCTGGCGAGACGATTATTGCGGGTGAATTCATGGAGAGGAGGAATGCAGTTGGCTAGCTTACTTGAGCATCGTTTGTTGAAATAACGATAAAACACGGACAAAGAAGAGACGGTACGTCGATGTTCGAGCGAGTCTAATGACTCTGCGATATTGTCGTCTCATATAAGTTTTATCGCTCGCTTTTGGATTCTATCTAGTAGGTGCAGTTTGGTCTTGGGGGCACCAGACCAGGTATGAGCGTTATACTCAAGCTTGGGGCGGATGTACGCCTTATAAATTAAATCCAAATCAGAAGGGGTGAAATATTTCTTGCAACCTTCGAGTTAAGTGATTTAATTATTAAACAACTTATTAGAATTTTCATTGGTAGCACAAAAATCAAGTGATCCGGGAAGCTGTTGAATCCGACAGAAATGCAATGCAATCATCTACTAGTGATTTGTAGTTTATTACTTCAATGCAGAAAATAGTCATCGTGTTTGGACCTTTGGAATAATTATGCGACGTCTTTTTCAGTTCTGGACAGCAGTTTAAATGCCATTTTGGCAGACAAATGAGGCAAGAGCTCCTCTACACTTGGTAGTTCAGGACCTACCAGAGGCTGTACCTAACCACTGCTGCAGGGAAAGTGTACAGAATGCGTCCGATATCATAATGATATGGATGTTTGATGATTTGGTAGTTTTTTTGATGAGCTGCTGAAAATAAACAAGCTGAAGCGAACACTACGCGTTCGGCTTGGCGTATTGAATAAATAAAGAAAAATTAAACCAAAAAAAGGAAAGGGAATTCACAATTTATTTACATGCTTCAGAAAATTAAAATGACATAATTTCTTTTAAATGTAATTTATCGAATTGGATGAGCTTAACCTCGTGGACCAAAGAATGGAATGACTACTCAAACGGGAATTCAAGAAATCAATGACAGACAAAGAAAAAATAAAGATGGCCTCAAAAATGTCTTCCATCCTTTGGAATTATTTTCGGGGATGTGGTGATCTGTCAATTCAAAGGTCTGTTGGATTTGTACTTCGAACACGTCGTCTATAATAATAATATAATAATATGGGTGGCGCTACAGCCCGTAGAGGGCCAGGGCCTAGCTTCTCAGCAACCACTCGTGTTGTGCGTGCTATTGTTCTCTCACGCGTGGAAGGGGCCTACAGTTTAATGCCGACTCCGAACGGCGTAGTTGAGAAGCTTTTTCTAGACAGGAAATACTGTTTGAGCATTGTCATTGTCAGAGCCGTGAAATATGAAAGGTGGTAAATTCGGGAATCGAACCTGGCACCCTCTGCGTAGGAGTGGACGCACTAACCCACTACGCCACGGCGACCCGTAGTCTATTCTCATTATGATTAAAAAAATTTTAACTGAAATATTGTTGTGACATGTGTTTTGTCTGTCTCTTAACAAGATGGCTGAGCTTTTTAACATTCACCTCATGTGGGTGCCGGGACATTGTGACATACTGGGAAATTGCAAGGCCGATAAAGGAACTAGGTGTGGTACAACATCCTCTCTAACACTAAGGAGTTCTAACTTCCCTGTCGATCGCGAGAGCCTATCATGCTTAAGATGCACACAATCAAACCTACCAATCATAAACGGATAGAAGGCACCACCTACAATAGAAATATGGCCATCGCTTAGTCTCAAACGATTACTTACTTAGGATTAGGACTTCACTCATAACGCTCATTGGCGCCACAACCAGACACTACACAACAGAATTCATGCCCGCAGGATGGGCAATAACTTCTGCAGAAGCTGCATGTGTGAAGAAGAGATAGAAACATGGCTCTGGTAAATCGTAAGTACCCACCATTTCAACAATCTCCTCAACGAACTAAATAGCGGCAGCCTTACCCAGTTAAGCCGCTTCGTCATATGCATCAAATGTTGCCTATGTTAGAAGAAATCAATTCTAGAGGTTGGTAAAACAATGGGTCTACTTTGGACAATGTATGACTTAGCTGATAGCCACTCCTATCTAACCTAACCTATTCATTTTATTATGGTGCTCTCAGGAATTCGGAAAACTGCTCTAAAACGTGAGTTTGTCTGCGAATTAATGCTTGACGCATGCAGGTGAACAGTCGGTTGCGCCTAGATTCGTATGCCGTTTTTGTGCAGACAGCCAAAGCATAACTCACCATAAAATAAGCAATTTTGAAGGCAGGGCTTGAGCCTGAGTACTTGTACAGTGATCTGCGCAAACACTACAGGCTCTGCTCAACCGATTCTTGAAAGCACCCTATGTAACTTGTAATTCTTGTTCTACCTTTCACAGCGCATGAGCATCGCACCACCAATCCAGTAACTTTATTATTGCAGTTTCTCTCAGCCACAAGATATGCACAAAATATTATCCCTGTACGCATTATTATTCAAATACATCCTAAATGCTTACAAACAGTTTTGTGCCCTCCCATTTCAAAGGTTCCGAGCATTGCTAACCACACCTCCCAGCACATATCTCAACCTCATGGTTTGACAGCTAATCTGAGCAAGTGAAACTGAGCACTTAGTAAAAACACAATCCACTGCAGTGTTGCGCTGATTTGCTCAAAATGTATTTGTTTTGATCACATCCAGAGTTTTTCCAGTCTACCTGTGTTCGCGTTCCTATTTCCGATATCTCTTGGGTGGGTGGACACCATGAAGAGCGCACCAACACATGCAAGGCACACCAACAGTCATGCCATAGGAGCACTAAGTCACAGCAGAAGATACGATTGTACCAGAGCACATATCTCACACTACGCTTTCCTCACCAACACTAGCTCAAGTGCGCTTCCAGTGAATTGTGTCGCCGAGCCACCTATTTACTGTCAAGATTCCTCCATAGCCCTCAGTCGAGTTTAACATCAACAGGTGTTACAATCGTGTGCATATTTTGTTCCTCGCGTCATATTTTTACTAACATTGGACTAAAATATTTTGTTTCTGTTTTTTTTTTTGTTTTTAATTTTGTTGCCTTTCATCAAATATTTTCGATAGATACTTGCTTCAGGTGAATGATAAATGATTTAGACCGTAATTTTATCTCAATTTGTAGCCGCAGTGATAACGAATTAAGTTGAATTTTATTTTCTTTCGAAAATATTTGTGCTACTTCGGCTATCTGAAGACGAGAGTTTTTTGTGTTTCAAAGATATTAAGTGTTTAATTTTTTTTTCTGTGTTTGCAGAGGATTTGCGGATACAGAACATAAACAAAATTCACCTCACGGATTAACATAAAACAAATCAATTAATTGCCCAGAAGTAAGTAGCCATGTGACCTTTTTTTTTTTAAATTTAACTTTGAAAAATATATAAGTAGTTACGTTCGTGTATTTTATTGCCCCGATCGCAAAAACATAAAAAAAAAACGACGCAAAGAACTGAAATAAGAGCGAGACAGAGAGACAGAAAGGTTTTAAGTTACCTGTTGAGGACTGGTACATAGTAGCAAGCAGCCCATGGATACTTATCTGCCTACCCACACGCAGACGGTGTGAATAAATGTTTGTTAAGTCAACAGCAGCAGTTAGGAAATCTTTTGAGTTACTGTAGTTGTATGTGACAAAAGCACTGCCGCCGCGTCGCGCCGCGTTGCTCCATTCAGCACCTCACGTTAGCATTTTAACTACTCAGAATAAAATTCACCACAAAAATTCCAAATATCTCCGTAGAGCGTAGACCAACCTACGGGCCGAGTGTATTCTAGATGTGCGTAGCTTTGTTTGCCTCGGTTGCACATTTTACCTGTTTTAAGTTTTAAGCCAGAGTGAGACAGTGAGCGTGTGCCTATGTGTGAGTGCATAACTTTTACGAGTACATGTACATTGATTGGAAGAACGAAGGCCCACGATCGTAGCCACAGATATACTTATATATGCGTCAGCCTTTGGAGTTTCCACCTATTTTTTATAGGAAAAAGAAAACAAGCGACCGTTGATATTTCTTCAAAGATAACCGCGGTCGTCTACAAGGGAAAAGTTGGATCATTTCACGAACAATTTGTGGCCTCAGAGAGTGCGATCTGAGTCCAAGCCATGTGCCTGAGTTTTGGGCCGCGAACCTTACATCAGCAAGCCATTTTGGCAACCGTCCCAAAGCAGTAACACCATAATGCAACAGTGTCGACGACTTACGTACGAGAGACCTGGAAGATTAAATACGTCCGTACACACCGTCTGCGTGCATGTGTGCGAGCGCTCGCGCATTTGTGTGCGTTGCATTTGTGTTGGTGTCAACTCGAAATTCAAGATTGAATTACTGTCTCAAGGCATGAGTAATAAGCAAGCAGAAGCACCGACGACGATGAAAACAAGTTCGATATCATGTGGTTATTTATTTACTTTGCTTTTCCTTTGCATTTTCACATTTAATTGAATAGAGGATTTTATTCAGAATATACGCTCAATAATTATTAATCAACAATCCATCATCATTTTTATTTATAATCCAGAGTCGATATGTACATACATGCACGTTTGTGTGTATGATGCAACGGAGGAATGTGCTAAGTCAGCTTCAATTTGCGGCTAAAGACAAGGCCTTCAATCAGCGAGTCTAGTTTAAGTGATAAATCCTTAACTAAAAATCAAAAGTATTCAATGATGGACATGCACTTATCCAGACGGGTCTGTGCAATGGCTGGTTATATAAGAATGCACAAATGTATGGAAATTGTTTTTGTGCATTGAGTTGGACGGTATTGAGCACAAAACGTTTTTTATTCTAAGTAAAAACCCGTCCGGATTACTACAGCAACCTTCTCATTATTGGCTATAAAGTATGGTAGCCTTAAGCATTATTCTTAGCATTGATGACATCGAGTAATCGATAAGAAATACTTTATTTTCATATTTATTAAAAAACTTATTTTTCTCTACAAACTTTAAAGAAACTTAAAGTAAATAAAATGATTTACCTCATTCGGGTATCATCCCTCTTTGATACTTTCTTCGAAAGGCGGCGTGATTAACTTCAAAATAGTTTACTCTTAAACAAATATCAAAGTAGAAATAAAAATAAAACTAAGGCCGAAATTACCTTTTTATGGAATACAAAAAAAATATTAACTTACCACACATTTGTTTAACTTAAAATAATGATGAATTTTTGAAGGCATAATATAGACGCACTGCTTTTATTTTTGTTCATAAGGTAGACGCTCGATGTAGTGAACTAAAACCGGGCCTGTTCACTGTAACGAGTGTGGACTCCTTGAAATTTCATCAAAACTTGCGTGGTCCTGCGTATAAAGCAGCAATTTTTTCTTAGTAATTACTAAAAAACAAGGCAATGTTTGTAAAAATAATATTTAAAAAAAACAAAGTCAATCATCCGTAAAAAAAGTAAAACCAAAATAATACAACCCACGTACTTAAAAAACAAAAATATAACAAGCTTGAGCTGTGCTAAAAAACTTAGTCATTCTCATTTGTTTTTTTTCTCGAATTTATGTCAGTCAATATCGCCTTGTAACCTTTTAAGAACCGAAATATCCTTGCAATCTAGTTTATTGCTAGTGGCCCATTCTTTAATAATTGAACAGCATCTTAAGATGACACTGGGCAATGGTTCTTGTTATTTTCCGCCTTCGTTTTCGCCTTCATTGATAGTAGCTTATGAAGATACCCGATTTTTGATCCAATTATTAAAATCGGCTGCCATTCGTGCTAGTAGTGTTATACATTTCAGAAGATTAATCACTTCTTGATTGGCTTCTGCGTTAGTACTAGACGCTAAATAATTGTAAAGAATAATGAGAGGTATATGATCTTGATCCTCAAAATCGTCTTTCGGGTCTTCCTCAACCGAATAGACGCTTTACCAACATTTCGCAATGACTGAAGCTCCTAACTTGTCTCATGTTACTGCAGTCAGCGTCACAAACTTTATCTTTACAATACAAACAACCCAAAACTTGTACCACGTATATATGTACATAATCGTGCATGGTTCTCTTACTACACAAGAAGTAGAACAAACGGTAAATTTTTTCGACTGGACGAGCTTTTGCATACAGAAAATGTTCACAGAAAAAAGGGCATAGGTTCACTGTATCGACATTTTTTTTCTTTTCAGTGCATATTTAGAATAGCCTGTATAAAATATTGTGTGCCCAATCTATTGGATTGTTCACTATATCGAGCGTTCACTGTATGCCATCGGTATCTAGTTAACCGGCTAACCGACCAATTTTTTCCCGATGCCTAAAGGCGGTGCTGCTTGTTAGAGGGTTAAGTTAGTAGATATTCAAATATATTGTTTTGTGCAAAGTTATAAAGTGTGTTAGAGCCCATAACCGTGTTCCGTTGGTCAGTTCTCTTTCGTTGTTTTTTGTTATTAAACCAGTCTTGGTGTCTCTGAATCTGTTCTTCCAACGAAAATAGGTATGTTAGTGCTACTTCTGATTAATTTTTCACACTTCTTCCGATCAATTCTGTTACAATACTCCCCGGAAATAAACAACATTTAATAGAAAACCCCTTTTTATAGCAACAAATTATATGAGATTTACCAACGCCATCCTAAGCATACCCAAGGTCCCCGATTAATAGGAATTTCATTGAAAACGCGCTTATAAGCAATACAATTTTATGCCCATGCGTATGTGCTATTATACTGGGGAGTACTGTATTCAAGAAATTATTCAATCGCCCGAACTCTATAACTGACATCAACCGATGAAGTTGCTATCGTCCAGAAACACTCTGGACAGCATCTCAGAACACAAAGACGAAAGAATAAAACTGTGAGTTTATTACTAGTCTAGTTGTCAGTGGGACTTGTGATGAAATTAACTGCGGCCAAAGAACATAAAATTTATTACAATTACACTTTACTGAAACTCCAACTCCGAGGCATTTCTTTTCCATCTAAGCTATGAAACCGAATCCATTATATGTTGTCCTCGTATATCAACGAAAAATCTACCAGAACACCACAATGGATAATTACACTCCCTTCCATAACTATATATATAGCCAGCCCCAAAAATTCCATGTATGTCCATAGAAACAATGCCGAGCGAACTCTCGCCGAGCTCCTTTGTGGCTTTGTGTAAGCCCTGGCACTGGCTTTAATTTGTAATGTTTTAGCTTGCCAGACCTTTCAATTGACCGGCGCACACTGCTTTTGGACACAGCTAAGCCATAGCTAACTTGGGCTTTTCGTTGAAAATGTGCCGTTTTAATCAAACTCTCTTGTCGGGGCCCTCCTGTCTTATGTGTTCCTTAATCGACTTCGGGGCGACCGTTTTTTGTTTTTGCCCTTCTGTCTTATGCGTTCCATAAGGGACTGGGACTTTCAGAAAGCTCAGAAAGACTGTAGAGTGATGGCGATTAATTTTAAGGCTAATTTCCCTCAAAGAGAGGCCTTGGTCTTTAAAGGCCAACATTTTGCGCTTTCCTTATTCTGACAAATAGCTCCCGCGTGGCGTTGTGATTCAAATCATTTTAATTATTATTCTTATTATTATTTATTATTAATCCTTAATTTTCAGTGAGAAGGTTCACTCAGAAATGAATGTCAAATTGAAAGAACCCATATTTTAATAACTGGCTTTATACTTAAAAAACTGTAAAAAAAAAACTTATTTTATGGAAGAACCTCATGTATGTTCTAAGAAATATTTTTTTTTTACTCTATGACTATTGTAAAATAAAAAAAAATGCATACGAACCGTTATACAACTAAAAGTTTTAACGTAGCTATATAGTTATGAAACTGAGTGTATAACTTGGAGACTTATTAACCGACTTCAGCCATGTCGGCTCGTGTTGCACAGCACCAACAACAGCAGCGCAATCTCCGTTTCAATGAGCCAATGCATCAAATGCAAAGTAAAGCTATCATTCGACATTCGACCAGACAAGGTGCATTTATACTCATTTAAGACCTTGATCATATCAGTCAAACTCAACGACGCAGTAGCATGGCTCTACAAATCGCATATAGAAGCCTTTAGACGTTTCGGAGGACATGTTCTGCGCGTGATTTTTGATTCTGTTTGCACTGAGGCATTGAGGAATTTTTGTGTACATTTTTGCTTTTGATTAGATAAAATACTTACGCAAGATTATGGGTTGCGGATAATGCGCTCGCAATTCATCCAAGCCATAGATAAGTAGTTCCGACTTCCATTTTGCTTGCCTCGAGAAACATCATTGCATCACAGTTCATTTGTTCGAGATTTGAGATACGAGATGTCTCACTAATTTGAGTGTGTGCCTTAACCTAGACTTAAGTCATGCAAACTTGTTCAATGAAAGTTCACACCTTCCACGAGGTCAAATTCGAATAAATTAGGACCCACTTCCCAGTTACCAATTTAAATCGATGCAGGCACGTTTTTCCAGAAAGAATGTGCACATGTAAGACCATGCAGCCCTTGAAAAATATACTACTCTGCTCTCGTGTTCATATACACAAAAGAATATTCTTTCATTCTTTCTCGATGCTTTTGTATAAACATTCGCTCATTGTTTATGCGAAGGGATTTCTTGGGTTTTTCGCAGAAACTTGACGGAACACAATTGTGATAAAAGACACACATGCACGGCCTGTCATTAGTCAGGTATGACTAAATGCTTATCGTTCTTCTGAGGAAATTAATATACGATGTACCTACCTCCGCTTCGGGGGAAATATTGCAAATGGCAACAGTGCTGTATGTAGCTACGAAAGTAAGTCAATGACAATACTTTTCTTATCTTAGTAGTCGGAGAAAATGCGGCCGTTCGCTGGAATTGTTTTCATCCAATAGTCTATAATATTTTGCGACGCAGTTTTTACAAACAATCGGAAATTACATTGTCTAGCCCCTTTTCTGAGTTAATTGATAATAAATTTATTTCTGTTTTTGTTTCTTTGTCACGGTCACGACGATCGCTGTGAATGGTAGGTAGGGATGAAAGCAGGTCTGTGTGCCAATATAGAGAAATAAGTTCGTTTCAAAACGTGTAAGACCAAAAGGTGCGTCCATTTCCTGAAAGGTACTTGGGATTTTCATTTATGACCTCACATTTTGAAAAGCCTAACGAACGGACGGATAATCTCTTTGGTACGTTTTGTCCCCGCGAGAGGTAGTGCGGTCAGAACTTCCTTCCTCAGTCGATAAATTTGAATAGAAATTGTTTGATACGAGCACATGTATGGTGAACAAATTGTTAAACGATTGTGCATTATCATATTTTGGAGGGCGTTTCCATTCAGTTGATACTCAGATGTGCCGTCCATCGAGTCATTATTATTTGAGTTATTGTTTTTTCAAATTTATTGCAACACAAATTTACGTATCTCCGCGTCAGAAAAGCCATCCAGCGCACTGAAACGTGTATTACGTAAAAAGTGATTAAGAATTCTACACACATGTGAGCGCTGTGAGAAGAAGAGAAGTCGAAGGAAAGAAATTCAATGTTGTTGGGAAAAAAAATTAATTTCAATTATACGAGTCTCAACGCTGCTTCATCAGCATCCGACTAAGTAAGCGATTTACGTGTCTTCTGATTCAGATACACCAGATTAAATTGGATAGAAACCAGATAAATACAGTGCATGCAGGCGGCGCGATGGAATTGTACTGGATCTCTGACGGCATCCTTATGTCAACTTTAAATTGTTTATAAGAAAAAAGTTTCCATTTTGATGATGCGGACATCATCTCGACTTCCTTTAATGCGATTCCGTGGGGTAGATGATCGCTTGGCAGACCCAGGACGAGGAGTTTCAACAACTCGCCTGGTTAAGCTTGGGCATAACTCTTGTGTCGATGGTGAAGGATTGAGTTGCCTGGTGATGGGGCGTGCAGAATTTAGTGGATCATGCAGGTCAGAAGATGATGATGATGAAGTTATTTTTTTTAACAAACAATAACAAAAAATACGTTCATTCATGAATAAATTTAGTGATTGAGGTTTTTGTCTTCGTAGGTCATCCCGACATTTTTGCATAAATCCTACTGCTCGACTTTTGATGTCGACCATCCATCAAGACAATAAGAAGAAGAAGATTGAAGGTGCTATTTCCACTCGTGTAGTACATCAATCGAAGGAAGTAATACGGTGAACCCGCCCGAACTCCCACAAAAAGTTTTGCAAAACGGTGCTGGTTTATCGAACTTGTCGGACTAGAGACTAGTGCCCTGTAGTTAGAGGATCTTTTTGAAACGCAGATCCTCATAATCCGAACAATACAAATCAAAGTGTACTATAATTCATGCAATTCATGTTAAACACAGTAAATTAAATACAAGAGAGATCAGGGTTTATTAAAAAATTAAATATATATTACATATTTATAGAACTCACGAAAGGACATATTTACGTTAATGAACTTTTATATTTGTACGTACGGATAGTCGATCATAGTTTGGCAGATTAGGCTGCTTTCACACTAGCTACGATTCGTCGGCGATTCTTTCAAATTCCCTTTTGTGATCTCAAGGCACTTTCACACAGCAAATCTTTCAGTGTCTGAAATTGAGATCTCAATGCTGAACCTTTTCTGTTTCCTACCCTCTCTCACACATGTGTCATCTCTTTCTCACACGTGTACAGCATGCTTCCAATACCCAACATTGAGAACATAAGAATAAAGCAACTCAAAGGAAAAACGGAGAGAGATAAAAGAGAATAGAAAATCCACCTACCGGGTACCCCTAGCACGTCTCACCTCCCTGGAATGGAAAAATCGCCGACAAAATTGTTCGTGTGAAAGTGGCCTTACAGGGAATGACGCTTAAGGGCCGGATGACCAGGGGTTGACTGTAGAACTTCTCAATGAATAATCTTTTATTTGGTTGACAAGCATTGTTCTGTCTTTGCGCAGATTTCCTTCAACATTCAATTCAATTTTAACAGATGCCCGTGATCACCACGGTAGCGCTCACCACAAATCAAAATTATTTCACCAGGATTTAGCAGGTCCCTCTGATCCATCAAACATGCAGCAAACATTCCTTTCGTAGATATTGTGTACTACTTGCGACGTTGGTCGTTGGGCTTAGGGTCGTTTTTGGACTTAGGATTCCCGAAATAAATCCCCTTTTCAGCGATGTACAGATTGTGTTCCCTTGTGCCGATAGAGGAACATTTCTGAAATGATTTTGGGCCTTTCGATGCCCCTTCAATTGATATGGAAGTAATTTTTCTCCTGCAGGGATTTTTCCGAGATCTTAAGCATTTGAAAACATTTGCGCTTGTATGAAAATAGAAACTAATAACGACAAATCAAACGATGATCAGTGATCAGTTCAAATCATATTATGTAACATCGTTCTTTTGACTATGTACGTGGTTTTCAGATCAACGTCTGCGATATGAGGCCAAACAAAATTCGGCTAACGTCTGACATAAAGTGAGATAATTGACAGAAATAGTTAATAACAACACAATAATATGGGTGGCGCTGCAGCCCGTTGAGAGGCAGGGCATAGCTTCTTCAGCAACCACTCGTGTTGAGCGTAAGTTAAAAAGAAAATAAAACACTACTTATTTATTAGAAACAAAAGAAAAATTGTATTAAATAAACGAAAACAAAACACGAAACTTAACTCCAACTAAGGCTGTGGTCTTCCATAGACTAACACAACATCTTGGCACATATCAACCAAACAACCAGATATAATAGTTAACAGTAGGAAAATTACGCTCCTAATAGTGAGGACGTAAACAATTAATAGGGGAAAGGAGTAAGGAATAGGAAAATACGGAAACAAATATGAGTTGTGACAATTAGACAAGGACTGGTGTATAGATGCAATGAATTCGTAACATGTAACTCGTGATATTGGGTGGTGTGAATCAAAACTGATTGTGAGCATTTCCTCAGCATTTTGGAATAAATGTTCCATCTGGTGTGAATAAAAATTTATTTCGTTAAGTTTAACGAATCCTCTCCGCTCAGATATTTTGATAGCTGAGTCTTTACTCCGTTTTGGTGTGAATAAAGATATTGCAGATATTGCTTGTAGAAGTTGAGTGTGCATAGGAGGTGACTTCAAGAAAGAAAAAAGTGAAAACAATTTAAAATAATAGAAAATACTTCGTCGGAAGAGGAATACTTTGACGAATTTCCTAAAAAAAAGGAAATCTGGAATGGAAGATGACGATTTCATCAAGTGTTGGCAATTTTATCGGTGCTTACTGGAAAAAAGCCACTCTCCACACGTGAAAAGTAAAAAGCAATGTGAATTGAAATCTATGGAAGAAAAAATAAAAAAAAAATCAATTGGTTTAACTTGAACATCTCGCAAATAAAGAAAACAATTGATAAAACGAAAGCCCGCGTAAAATCAAAAGGCAATAAGAAAAAGACGTGCAATCTTTCCATTACATTAAAAGATCAAAAACAATCAAAGGTATGGCATCACTACCGGTTTCTTCAGTAATATCGGCAAGGAAATGAGTACTTAACCATTCCATGTTATCAAACTCGAATCAATACACGTTCTCGAAATTATCCCTTGTGTCTTAATGACTTATAATTCTTTGTTTTTCGCGTTTGTGTGTTTAAAAAAGTTATTGCATATATTTTGCACCCACCTTTACCCGACTTTGCACTCACCCTTAAATGCCAATAACCCTAGTTTTCAAACGTAAACTGAAGGGAGGGTACCTATTTTGAGGCTTTTTTTTATTCACACCAAATTGAGTATATCCTTTAACGAACATACTCGACTCTTGTGCTCTTACTCGGAGTTTTTTCTCAGTTTTTATTCATACCACCCATTGTTCCCTCACGCGTGGTTGGCACCTACAATTTTATGACGACTCCCAACGGCTAAGTTTGAGAAGCTTTTTCTAGGTAGTTACTACTCTTTGAGCATTGTCAGTGACTAGAAAGAGGTGGGGCGGTGAAAATGATTTATGTCGTATCGGGAATCTAAACCCAGGTTCAGGTTCAGGTTGTAGTTCAAGTCGACGCCACGGAAAGCACGACATAACTAGTAACCATGACACTATCGCACCGAATAGCACGCCATATAGTGATTTGTTGCGCAAGCAATGGGCCTTCAATAGTAGGTGTGGATTCTCATTGCCGTATCCACAACCACCGAGAGAAACATATGAGCCTCATCGTTGAAGAAAGTGTTGTGTGAAAACGCATTCAAGCGCTTATGTTCAAGAACCAAATCTGCTTATCTTCCACGAGTACCATGGTCAGCTGGACTTAATTCTTTGGTGTAAACTTGTGTAACTTGAAGTGAATACAGATGCAAATTCAAATGTAAACTGTGCCACTATTGTGTCAAAATGCTTAGCTCGCCGTGAAATCGATCGATTTCGATCTTCGCCTACATTTCACTAATGACAAGCATATTTTCTGTAGAGCGCTCATTTTGATGATGAAGGAGCTTTAACTCTTTCGAACAGGAAAGCCGTTAATGAACTTACATCAAATTTAGCACATTTCTAGCGAATTAACGACCATTTAGTGGGACAGATCTTGTACAAGTTTTAGGGGCTTGTTCAAATAAAACGCGTTGATTCAAATTCAATATTTTAATGCCACGCCTGTACACGCATAATAAAGAAAGTAAATGATGGATTACAAAGCAAAGTAATTATAAATGCCAAAATGATATGCAAAGAAATAAAGAAGTAAAAGAAGAATGAGAGCAATGGGAGATTGCTCTTTTATGTTTCAAAAATAACGGGTCAATTCAACCGATTGATGTGAGTAGTACAGATATAGTGTTTGATATACAAGTGAGACAGAGATAGACAATTGTAAAATTTTGACAATTTGAATACGTTTAGAGATTGTTAAATGATCCACGTTGTAAAATCACAAATCTCAAACTAAATAAGTACAGTCCTTGATGACATATCTGCTTGTCGTTTGTCAGGGAAACAGGGATGTCAAATCCGGGACACGACGATTGGATTATGTGCAACATCCAAAATACTATGTAACCCAAACCATATGAATAAGTTATACCACCCGTTAGTCAAATCAACACCAATTTAAAGTCCCATCAATTTGATAAATGCACAACATATCGCCTGTCAGTCATTGCACTCATTTGTTGCAAATTATTTTGTCTCACCTTCATAACATGACGTGACCAGGAATTTAAAATATCACCCAGTCGAGCAGTTAAACCTAAATGCCCAATCCAGTGGTGTGCCCCATTTGAGCGGTCAACCACCTGTGAGAGTCTACACCTTCACGAGTCTATTACACTATTGTTATGCACAAGATTTCTGGCTTTGCAAGCCCCACACAAACGCGCCGCCGTTGTTAAGTGCCCATGGGGTGTAAGTGTGCTGGATAACATCACATTGAAATTTAATGTTGTTCCGCCCGTCCGTTCATCACTTGCTTCTCTCTTCTATATCATTTGTTTTGTGACTTAGCATATATACGAGACTAATTGCTGGGCAGTTTCCATGTTGTCACTGATAGTCATTAGATTACCTTCCACTGCATTGGTTTCT
The DNA here is from genome assembly GCA_964034865.1 of Eristalis intricaria. Lineage (NCBI taxonomy): Eukaryota > Metazoa > Arthropoda > Insecta > Diptera > Syrphidae > Eristalis > Eristalis intricaria. Next base: position 59,784,239 of record OZ035877.1, on the reverse strand, counting down.
CATTATTTTTATAAATTTCCCTCTCTGCTGGCATTCATCGAACGGCCGCTTTGTGGCGATATTCCGACAGGAAGTTCGAGAGTATTCATGTGGAAACGTTCTGGTTTGTGTGTTGCAGGGGATGGGGGCAAGTTCGGTGCACAAACCGTCCGGATATTTAGACTACACAGTTTTTCAAGGTCAGCTCCAAGCTGGGTATTGATCTTTTACACTCCATTTGATTTTCTTTTGATTTTTTTTTTTTCGATGGCCATTCACTTTGGGTTGGACGAAGTTCACGGTGAATGTCTGGCTATTCAATTCAATTGATCATTAAATATTTGCATTATTCCTTTCTGGGGCACAAAGCAATTTCAATTAGACTGAGCACGGGGAAATCCGTCGACATTAATGCAACTGGAAACATGTTCAGCTATAATGGATTTACAGCTTTTTGCTGAGCTGTTGTTCTTCATTGTAATTCTGATGGAGGGTGTTGTACTCTCGGAGTAAAACCAGGCATTTCCTACTGCCTGGCAGGTTTCCATGTTTATAGCAGTTCGATGAACACAAGTCAGACAACAGCACAGCCAAGTTGGTCAATAAACTCGCGTTTAGAATAAAATTTACATCCTCTTAATCATTCACCGCGCCGAACTACGAAATAAGACTCTGACTCCGGCTGAGACTCAGACTCTACTTTGGCTGAACAGAACTGTCATGCTTTTCAATATGAAACTGACAAGCAGACAGGGCGACAGGAAATGTTCCTCAGCACGTTTGATTGAAAATCCAACATAAAATATTCTGTGTAGTCCGCGTGACACTCGTCAACTTCGTTTACCGCCTTGGAGTCCGGGGCAAACCTGAGTTTCATTCACCAAGTCTAGTGCAGCACCTAGAGCGATTCTTTGCCACTGGTGCATGCCAAATTGGTTAAGGTCGCTTTTAATTTGTGCACGTTGACTCAGTCATGCTGCGACACTGCTGCACGCCATAATTGTGAGCTTCTGACAAACAGCGGAGCTAACTTTTTTCCAACAGGAAGAGGCTCAGTGAATAATCACAAACCGAAACCTAATATCAACTAAATCAGAGGCAACAGTCATTGCAAACAGAAGAGAATCATATCAGATTTCAAACATAAACAAAGTGAAACGGAGCTAACATGGCTTAGTCGATGAGTCATCGGTACAGTTGAGCAAGTTTTAGTTTATGACTTCACTTATTTGGATGGTCTACAAATCGGGATATTTTAGAATCAGTTACCGCTAATCGTTAACTGAATCTCTTGCAACGATAGCCTTCAGCTTTAGTAGACACCGCAGGAATTAGTTCCCTCTCACTAACCAGTCATTAGCTGTCAATTACCGTGCAATTTTAATGGAATAATTTAGTTAAATTTAATTGATTCATATCCGAACGCGTGAACTTGGCTAAATGAAAACCCATGTAAACGACAAAGTCACACTAGCGACTTTTACAAATGACCTCACTCTTTTGTGTTTTTCTTTCCTAGCGGCCATTTTACAACAAACCGAATAGATAAACAAACAAATTTGCATGCAGACAATCCAAGCAAATAAAAACCAAGCGTGACTGTGTTGCGGTTAGATAAAGCCTCATTAATTAAACAAAATAAATACATATGTAAATGATCCACTTCCAGGAGAATCAGATTCAAAACCCGAGGTACAATTTCGCCATTAACCGGAATGTGATTCGATTCGCCAGCTATCAGAGCATTTATGCTTAGATGCATGCAATCACGTCCGTTCAACACGCAATTCTCTCTTGTTGATTAGAGAAATGATACTTGTGTTTAGACGTGACAAATATATAAATAATTTTTTATATGGCTTTGATAAAAAATCAAAAAAAAACTTCTATTAGCAGTTTTCCATATTGGGTCAACTATTAAAGAAAATAGTCATGACGACGCCGCGGCCGCCGCCGCCGCCAGAGCAACCTACACAATTCGCGATCACGAGTAAGCCATAATCACAGCTGCCGCCATTGGAGGCATAGAGCGTAGAATGACGTGCCCGTCAACACATTTCACTTCCAACGCCATTTGCATTGGTGCCGTGGTAGCATTTTAAAATTCATTAAAAGAGTCTGCGCCCGATGGGGGAAGTGGTTTGATGTCTGCAAACAAAAACTGGATTCGAATTTTGTGTTAATTGGATTTTATTTATACGAAACTTATGCGTCAGCTTCAGAAAAATCCGATGGAAAAACTCTGGTGGACTATCAAGAGTAATCATTGCTCAATATATATTAATACAGTAGCATTTAAAAGTAAACATCTTCTAGGTTTTTTGTCCACATAACATAACTATTGTAAATGCAATTTTGTCTGTAAATGCAATTTTTTCAGCCTCTCAGATTAATGATACAATTTACTGTCGACCTTCAGGAATTTAAATATTTTAAGGTGTGTATTTATTTTGTTTTGCATACATTGCGTCATCGCATTGATGCCAAAGGAACATTAAAAAAAAACATTGATGGCATACACGGTAGCAACAAGAAATAGTGACAATCAATATAATCGAACGTTTTATCGTTTTCTGGGATCACTTCCAATTCGATCTAAGTGCTAGAGTTACGTGTGCTAGCTGATACCCCTGAAATCAGTCTACGTGTGGGTATCGCAGTTCCAAAGGTGTCCCCAATAAGACAATACATTTCCTGTTCACGATTAGCCATTCACCACTCTGGCTTGAGCTATTTAACGAGATCTTTAATAGCCAGATGTGGGTTTGATAAAAATCAAAAATCAGTGAAATAACGCACAGAAGTATTTCAATTTTACGGAAATAAAATACAGATCTGATTTTGAAATTGTTTTCCCTATTTCTCACCGAAACCGCTGTGATGCAGTGGTTGGATGCCACGACTGCAACACTATAGTTCTGTGTTGAATTCCCTACACGAATAAGATTTATAATTCACACCTGCAGCTCTATCTAGTCACTGACAACGCTCATGAGTATACCTGTCTGTAACTTCGCCGTTCAGAGAGGACATACGATTTTAGGTCCCTCCTCCTAGCTTGTGAGAGAACTATAGACCGCCCCAGAATTGGTGTTGAAGCTAAGTCCATGTCCACTCTTCACAATAGGCAGGTGTCCCAAAGACTAAGCATATTATTATAAAGTGCGACCTCAATAAAAGCCATTATTGATACTACGTGCAACTCCTCGATGAAAGCAACACTTTAAATCTTGACATTGTTGACTCCATGGTGGCCGTCGCCTCTTGGGTAGGTGCGTCGACCAGAACACAACTTAACCTCGCTGCCTGGGTTCGGTTCCCTGCCGGTACTACCAAAAAATATTTTTCACGGTCTCACCTCTTTCGAGTCACTGACAATGCTAAAAGAGTAGCGACTGTCTAGAAAAAGCTTCGCAAACTTGGCCGTTCGGAGTCGGCATAAAACTGTAGGTCCCATCACCTCGTGAGAGAACAATAGCACGCACAACACGAGTAGTTGCTGAGAATCTAGACCTTGCCCCTTTACTGGCTGTAGCGCCACCAGACACCACCACAATAATATTACAATTCCTCAAAAAAAGTTACTGGAAGATCCAAAAAAGGTCTATTGGCACATTTGGTCGGATGCTAAGGGTCAGATTTGTAGATTGAAATTAAATCATTTAATTTGAGGCACGCCGTATGTCTCTTGGCTAATGCATGGGACACTGTGTAGTCTACGGCAAAACAAAAGTCCTAGAACCCTTTAATGAACCCAGCAATGATTACGACGAAGATGATGTGCTACCATTGAGTGCCAGAAGGAGACTGCGATTAATGAATTTTTTTCAAGACCTATTCCTTATTAATTATTCTAGGGACATAAACGTTTGGATTGCCTTGGAACGACCTGGAATCGACTTGCATCAAGCCAGGAACAGAAAAATAAAAATTGATGACAAAAATAATGTTGAAGACTCCCTTCTTCAGCCACACTAACCTAACCTATCCCCACTTCCAAGAAAATGATACTTCACTGACTAACATTTTATATCTTCATAGGTAAGGGTAGTGGCTGAATGCAGAAGGCAGTCACACTTCGGCCAAGGAAGGGGCCAATGTGATGAGCTTTGCATAACTTACGAGAGTTGGCAGGGAAAAAGAATTCTGCGTCCAAGAGTACACAATCAAAAATGTCCCAATTTGTTCAAAACAATCATCAGTAAATTATCAGTTTTGTCCTGTTTACTATAGCAAGACGCGTTTTCTTCACTTTTATGAGGTGCTTAACTTTTTATCTCGTTTCTGGCACCAACAACTTTTTGACCTGATTATTCCAACAAACTCAAGAAAAGCTACTGGCCAAATTTCTATTAGCTACTTTAATTGCAGTTACTATAATTGCTATTGCTATAATTATTTCCCGAAAACATCTTCGAGTCTAATTCGTTATATACGTAATATGTTAGGTGTTCAACAAAACTGGTAAATCAATTAAATTCTGAAACACATTGTAGTAAGTTCTTTGGCTGAGATACCTGACTGGCTTATCAGCCATAAAATGCAGTGAAAATATTTATGTAATAACTTGCGATAAGCACGTAAACAGGTAGTGATTATAGTGATTATAGTCGAAGAGATACTTATATATGTACATAAATATCAATTCGAGGATTTTCAAAATGTTTCAGTTCAGGGAATCAAAACCAATACAATTTGTAATTGCTTATGGATTATATATTAAAACACCTATCTTAACACATTGTTTCCACTCGTATTCCACATACCTAGATTATCCATCAACTGCTTCTACGTACACTCCAAACTGTTAACCCATGTATTCATTTTTGATACTCAAGGCAATAATTCAAATGATCCATCTTTTTGATTTTGACATATGGCATTCGAATGTGAGAAAAATTGGAAACTTTGTTACGTTTGCCCACAAACCAAGTGACCAAAGAATTGGTCATCAACCTGCTCAACTATGCGAAGGGGCACCAACACATAATTTGTTTTTAAAAAATTTTGTTTCTTCAATTATTTGTTATAATTTCCTTTTATGAGGTTTAAGATACGTCAATTAAATAGTGCCGAACTTATATCTTATCAGTGTACGCCTCAGAGATAGTAGTCGGTAGTTTCTATCATTTCAAAGAAGTCATATGTGTGTTAAATACTCAAAATGAATCACATACATAGTTCGTCATGTTTGCTTAGTAGTAGTGTCCATTTTTATTGATTTTTTTTTGTTCGCATTCCTAAGTGTGTCTACTGAGTTGATAAGATTTTTCATCATATTTTGAAATGCTTTTGAGTACCTATTTTATTTATAGTTTTCTTCTTCCTGACACGAGTAATTTCCGTAAAGTACTGCTCAAACTGTTCATAGTCACTTAGAATGTTCAAGGAGTGTACTTGTCTAGAAAAGGCTTCTCAAACTTTGCCGATGGAGGTCGACATACTGCAGGTCTCCTTAACCAAAGAATAATAGCGCGCATGACAGAAGTGGTTGCTGTGCAAGCTAGACCCAGTTTGTACCGCCACCGGTATTATTATGAGGATTTAGATTTGCCTTCACTTTTGACGATCTTGTCACGAATCTCCATTTTTTTAAATACAATTTTAGGGATACATAGATTTGGTTTGATACCGTACTACTAAAATATTTGTATAATTTTTATTAAATATTATATCACAGATTCATATACATTTTGAAGGAAAAGCCACTAAAAACCTTCATTAAAACAAAATCCGCTGGGGGAAGAGAGATGCGGTTTCGACACTTGCACTCATTATGAGACTAAGTTTGAAATCAAGTCGTTGTCGGACAAAGAACAAGAGATGTTATATTGATGGTTTAGTTTTTCAATTCTATCTGAAACCATTTCAATATTAGCCATTTTGTGAAGTTCCTCTGTTGAGAAAAACCAGGGAAGATTCAGCATAATTTTCAGCAATTTGTTTGGATTTATTTGGATTTTAAGAAGACGGCATTTTGTACACTTAACCCAGACAGGGGATCCATAGAACATTATTGCTTGGAATATTGCTTAAAAATTGTTAATTTGTTGGCGTCGCTCAATTTTGAATTTCGGCATATAAATGGGTAGAGAACTCTTGTCGTCAAATTAAGCTTTTTTATTACTTCTTGAACATGAAAATTTAATTTTAGTCTCTTATCCAAATAACATCACGAATCTCCATATATTCTGCATCAACTTTCTAGCTGTAGTGGACTTAAATGAATTTGTCTGTATTCGGACCAAACTGAAACTGTTACGCGCCAATGTTTTATCTGTACTTCTTAAGCACCTTTATCCCCTAAGGATGCAGCACGTGGAGTGTGACCATCGCTATCACGAGGAAGCTTCAAACATTCGTCTATAGATGCATACGTAACATATTGCGAATCTTCTGGCCCGAACGTATCTCTAATGAACGTCTTTACTAGAGAAAACGTGTCACGAACTTATGCAACGACAGATGTGGCAGTGGATTAGTCACACTACAGGGTGACGACAACTGCCACTAAGGGTGACAGCTGTATTAAGCTAAGCTCACTAGTAGCAACAGACTTAGCGATCCGAAGAAAACATGCCGCTTTGCCAGAAGTTGAATGTGATGGCACATAGGTGTATTTGAGCCCCTATGCCCTATATAAGACATTTAAAATTATTTTATTTTGCTCTTACTAATAAGAGTCTACATTTATAACAACTCATTTTTGCTCACCTGTTATGAATAACTCGGCCTTTTTCTGTCAGTGCGATTGTTTTCTTACTCCATTAGACGTATTGTTAATATAATCAAGTCCTTAATTGTACTCTCCTATTTTTTGTATTAGTATTTTACTCGATATTCATTAAGTCGAAAGAAATCCATTATTGTTGAAATATATATTTGTATTTACCACTGTAAATTTGTGGTAACACAACGGGCCTGCATACAGTTATCATGCAGACTCTGAACGGCCAAGTTTGAGAAGCTCTTTCTACACAGTTACTACGCTTTGAGTATTTTTTGGTGGTACTAGCCGGGATTCGAACCCAGCCAGCGAAGTTAAGATGCGTGGGGGTCGACGCACATACCCACAATGCCACGGCCATTTTGATGGTACTTATACTATCCCTCTCTCGTAAGAGCCTTCGCCCCGACTGGCGAAAAATAGAGGGAGTCTTATTTCACAAGTTTCTCTTGGAGCGAACTTTTCACCAACAAAATCGTTCGGTGGTGGTGAAGGTAGATGCATAAAGGCCTCCCATAAAAGCTCCCATAGCTTCTGCCACTTTGATATAGGTGCGAGAGGGCTAGCTATGGAGTAAAATTCCTCTCTATGGGCCGAAGATGGACGCTTCTTAGCTATTGCTTCCTTCAAAAGATTCGATTGTTTATAATACAGGCCAGGGTGGGTTTTTAAGTGTTTGTCCACAGATAATTCTCTGCCTGTCTTACCAAACACACAGCAAGACATTCTTGGCCGTCAATGCTGGTTTGGCCACTGTTGGCGGCGACTCACTGAGATGCAACCACGCCCGTACCGCAGATTCACTACCGTATTTTAACATTTTCACCTATTTGGATTGGAAGTTATGGAGAAATCATTCGAACTACCACGGCATGTTCTGTGCAAAAATCAAGTTAACGAAGAGTCAGCTGACTCAATGACTGAACATCGGACTGACGGATAGACAATCCGAACAGGTGTTCCTTACTGAAAAATGTGTCAAGACCATCTGTTTATGAGTATCTCTAATCTAGTCGCCAGACTAGTTAATTTAGATTTCTGGTGCGACTTCATCTTCCGCAAAGATCGTAGTATTCCTTTGAAAGCTCTTCATTTGAATTATTGTGAAGTCAACGACACCAGACTGACAAAACAGAGACTTTTTTCCAAGAAATGTGTAGATACCCTTTTATCTCAGCTTTTATAGACATTTCGTTCGCAGAACAACTCGCCACCCAGATGATTTCATTTCGATACGAGACTAACAATCACTGGGTTTGTAAAGTACCGAAGATACGACGACATTTCAGACATTTCTCAATTGTTACACCACTGCTCTGAGTGATTTCGTCATCAGCAAAACACACTCAGAGTCGGACTCGTTAAGTGAGCGAAACTTGCTAAAGAATTAGAATTCACAAAGCAAACACCTCTAGGATGTGAGAAGTGAATTGGTAAATTGTTATAAATCAATAAAACTATAAATACAAATAAATACCTACATATACGCATCAAGAGATGTGCGGTGCGTATGTATGCTTACGTTACATGTGTTCAGTGATCACACATTTACATGTGACATTGAATTGAGAGGATTGTCTACCGTGATTTGAATGCGAGCGAATTGCTTTATTTGTCGAGTAACTCACGACTACCAGAGGTTTAGTAAAATCTTCCATCTTACAATGAAAAAAAAAAAAACTAAACAAATATTTATGGCTACTTAAACAAAAAAAAAAGCCTTCTATTCACAGTGGTGTACGCCCTCCTGAATGAAGTCTTGGACTATTCTTCAAATAAAAACGTCAAACCACATTCCCATTTGAAATTCGGGATAGGTATTGTTTTTTATTGCGTAGGAGTGATCGCACATTAAACCAGGATGCGTCGATATTTTCACTCAAGTGTTGAATGACTTCAAGGGTGTGGCAAAGAGGCAACGTCAGAATTACGTAGCTGAAGTAAAATAAAACATTTTTAATGACACACACTTTCGCCTTTTCTTCACAATATTTGATTTTCTTCAACAACACCATACCACGCATAAAACACTCTCTGTCCGATTGCACAACCTTAGATCAGTGCGATAGCTGAGCAAGATAGGTGTGCACTTGGGTGCAACTCATGTAACTTGTCAGCTTCTTGTAGTGAACAAATTTAGTGATACAGGGTGGTTAATACGTTCCGGGTCAATGTTTAAAAATTTTTAAAAGAAATACAAACAAAAAAGGTGTTGATCGATTATATGATCTTTGTTTGGGATATATTGTTGATCCAGTGAACGCGGAAGCCGTATTTTGAGCTAATTTGTTGTAACACTTTCACGGACATATGGTGCTATTTCAACAAATTCGGTTCTAACTTTGTACTGAAGTACCAAATTCGGGGTTGGATTACTCGTGTCTGCTTGCATGTACGACTCCTACGCACTTGAACCTTTGATGTTTTAACCGATAGAAGCGGCAATAATAAAACACTTGAATATATTTTTTCTGATCAACTTTATTGAAGGTACACAAGACACTACACAAGAGTGGTTCACTGCGCTCACACCGGTAGTCCCTTTTACATGTTTATCTCTTTTTCTTAGAAGAGTGCCTGAATTTGTTATAAGGGCTGCTATAATTTCTAGTTTCAATTCCCGGTACAGCAATCAATTTTTGCAACGCCTCCTCTTTTATGTTACTGATAATGCTCACAGAGAACTACTGTCTTGACAACCCTTAAACAAACTTGGCCGTTCGGAGTCGGAATAAAGCAAAATTAACAACTGCACTCTTGGCGGCCGCGGCGCTGTGGCTAAGAGCGTCGACACCTACTCAACCGAACATCTGCCTGCGTTCGACTCCCGGTACGACCAACATTATTTCCACGGCCACACCTCTTTCGCGTCAATGCCTAAAGAGTAATAACTGTCTGTCTAGAAAAAGCTTCTCAAACTTGGCCGTTCAGAGTCATCGTAAAACAGTAGGTTCCTTCCTTCTGAGAGAACAAAGCACGCACAACTCAAGTGTTAGCTGTGGAAGCTTAACACTGGCTCTCTAAAGACAAGCAGCCGTATTTTTTCCCTCAAAGTCTCAGCTTACCTTGGATTTATAAAGACTTAAAGTACTTAACGTCCCCCTTGACAATGACTCATGATTGTCTCCGTGATCATTTGTCTTTATACCGAAGGGCATCCCCCCTCTTAGTGCCTCTAATTCGAAGACCTTTTTAGCTTGACCATTGGTCGCTCCTTTCCTTTGATGTGGCCGACCGAGTATAGTCGACGGATCTTTGCTTACCGGCCTTATGTAAGCCTTAATGACGATAAAGTCTCTCATTTCGTCCTCAGAGCACTTATGCCGTCCAGAAATGCATCAGTTTTCTGGTTTTCAATGAGCTCCATTGTTAAGCCGACGGATAACATGGGGGCCATTCGCTCAACCTCTCATCAACATCATTGTACAGATTATAGAGTTGGCGGTTGTGTCTTCTTATCCTTTCAACTTTCTCACAGACAGGACCAAGGTATCAAGAGGCCCCAAGAGGTCCCCCTCCCATATCAAGAGGTAACAACGAATGCCAAGAGCGATTCTGCATCGGATTTCTACTAGTGCTCACGTCAGCTCCGATAAGACTTAACTTCTGTGATGTGACGAGATGCTCGACAGCAACATTTTGTTCTCATTTACCTTAAGACCAGCCTGCGTCCATTCCATCGCCGTGAAGACTTCTGCGTATCCCTGGAATAGCTTGTTGCATTCCGTGTCAGGTTCGACAAATCAGACGACATCGCATCAAACTCGCATGAGACTTCGAATGCTTCTTGTATGGAGCACTAAAGTACATTGTGTTTGTTTTCAAAGTGCACAAAAAAACGATCATCGGCGCTTAATGATTCATCATAAAATCTTGGCAGCACCGACGACATTTATGACATTTGCTAAGCAGTCAGGGGCGTAGTTGTGGAAGGTGATGGTTGATCTTTGATGGTCACAATCTTCGTTTTGTGACTGTGAAGCGTGACCATCTCTTTAAAAGTAAAAACATTTAATAATTATAAAATAAAAACAATTTTAATCAAATGAAAATAATCGATTACGAAACCTAAACGGTATGCTTATCATAGACACTCTGGGTATACCAAAAATTGCATACTTATGGATGCCAAAAGAATGATAAATGATCTAATACATCAACCACACCTGCAGGTGTAAGCCACATACAGCAACCTAAACAATGAATGAATGAATTCAGGAATGAACACACAGAAATTAATGATTGGAAGCATTGTTTTTATCCGCGCTTATTCCTTAAGCGGCGATAGATATGATGAGTAACTTAAGCGGATATAGGACTCGTTGTTAGTTTATTTTACATGCAAATTGAAATTTAAGCGTATATACGCTTGCAAAAAAACGCAGCTATTGTTGTCAACGGATTCGGTTGAGTTCCTTGCTATAACTATCTCCAATATCGTTTAGTCCCTAGATTTTTAAGCCTTAAGGACCAAGCATAATGGATGCCAGGAGACTTAAGGCAGCTTAATGAAGCGAATACACACGAATCGTGCATTGCAACCAGTTTTGTTTATGTTGGCTTTCTTTAGCTAAATTTTGTATGCAAAATGTTCATCTACTCGTAAAAGACCATTGCACACACAACACGAGTGATTGCTATTGAAGCTAGGCGCAGTCCCCGCCTCGGAGTGTTGCGCCACCCATATTATTATATAATGTTCTAGAAGAAATGATGTTCACCATACACAACAAAAATTTCATTCGTTTCTGTAAACTTAAGTTAGCTTAAGTTAATTACAGCTAGGCTTTGCATACTTACGTTGCGGGCCAGAAGCACACTTGTAGGGCAGGGATAAATGGACGTATACAGTTTTTTGCACGACTTTCTTACTTCGTGAGAATTTGTCATCGACCACTCTCACATACTGTCAAATGCCAAATCAACAAATATTATGCAAATTAAAGTGGCGCCCAAACAGGCGCCCACCTTGAAAGTAAAAGCAAATTTGTACAAGTTGTGTTCTCTTTGAGTTTAAAATAAACACCAAGAAAGTATTCCTTATGAACTCCAATGACAGTAGATACTCTTTGAGTTTAATAAAAAGAATGGTCGACGTCCTCAAAAAGTGCATGACTTCACTGCGCACGATTGTATAAAACCCAATCTAGATAAGAACGTACGTGCGCATAACCTGATATAAAAATACGTTCTTAATTATACCGGGGAAAAGGTCATTAAACTTAATGCCAAAATTTATTGCAAAACGTTGATATCAATGTCAATGACATTTTCCAAAGGCAATAAACAAAATGCACGCAGGTGATAAAATCAATTCCTTCTTAAGGAACCTACTATTTTCACATGAATCACGTACATAAATTAATTGCTGCTATTATGAACAAATTTTTAACTTATGCTAGAGTGAATAAATAAATGAGGAACCAACGCAACGAGCTCTGATTTTATTCCACACCTTCCGTCGCTATCTCTCCATCACGCTGGGCATAGACACATATTTTCTCGAAGGAAGGTACACTCGCGCACACACACACGACAGAGCTACGCATAAATTTCCCAGTTAATAACCAGCCCACACAAACAGGAAAACTATCTTACCAGTTTTCATTCCCATATGAAATAAAAAAAAAAAAATACCAAAGCACAAGCCCAAGCCCAAGCACCCCCAATTGAATACAAATGCGCAGACGATATCTCAAAGAAACCCAAATCTCTTTCCTCATCCGATTAAATCACATGTAAAATATACCACAAGTTTGTACAAAATACAGAGAAATAATGTCACGATGTTGCTGACACCTTAATGGATTGTTTTACATAGAGGTGTGTGGAAGGCCCTAGATTCAATCTGTTCTTTGTTTCAATTGATTTACATACACACAGCGGAGTCTTTGTGTAAAATGACTAAAGTCATAAAGTCATTCAACGCTGAATCCAATGGCCGATGTCATTGGAAAACTTCTGATAACCAGGCAACGTACTCAAGCCCGATGGTAAGGTGCGGAGCGCGCGGCCCTGCTGTCAGTGTCATAAATGTGTCGTCGTCTATAGGAAAGTCAAATTTTCATATATCAAAGAGAATTTCTTGTGATAAACGCCCCCTGATAAGTGCGGAGTAGATTCCAAAACATTCGGGGATTATAATGAGTTCGAGAATTGCACGTATCGCTAATCAGGCGATCTCACGTAGCTACTATCTTAAGTGGGCTGACAGTTCACAAGAGCGAGCTTACTTTTCAATTGTAGCACTGCTGAACAAGGCTGCGATATGTGCAAGAGATAGAGATCTTAGACCGGGGGTAATCGGTTGCTTACCTATGTCGAGATTTTTCACTGGACTTTGTGTGATTATTTATAAGTATGCAATAATTTTGTTTATTTTTTTCCCCCCTTTTGTCTTGTGAATTTGATTTGATAAGATTGCCTTCTTTTGGATTTTTATCTTGTTGGTGGGTATTCTTCTTTAAGTATGACACTCCAGATAGCACACAATCGGACACGCTCAAGGCACTTCAGGGTCCACTGTCCGGATTCCAATCGAAGATATTCAGTCTAACGAATTTCACGAGTTATTGCGAAAAAATAAAACATGTCTGCCTCCCTGTGTCCTTGTCACAAAGTTGATGTACTACCCAATGATGGAATTCACGCTGTTTAGCAAGATTCGCATTCTCATGCCGAAAATTCCCCACGAGTGATTTGCATACATTTGACTTAATGTCGCTGGTACAGCTCAGCTCAGCTCAGCTTGCTCCTTCAAGGTGTGGTCGTGGGCTTGTTGGCACAAGCCGCAGATTTCCAAAAAGACACATTCTGATCACCGAAATGGGAAATTACATCCACCAGACATTACTCATGCATTCAATTAAGGAATTGCCTCTCTCTGCCAGTAGGCACGTATGCCGCAGTCTCGTCGCCATTCACATCTTACGAAAGACTTTTTTGTCACGTCGCGCGTGTGATTTACTCTTATTGCCTCACCTGCCGTTTTGTTTTGGTTGGTCTTTTAATAAATTTACTTGCAATGACTTGCAAGCTAGACCAAAAACCTCAAACTAGCTAAACTAACTTAACATTTGGGCGTATGTACTGCTTGGGCACTCGCCGTAAGCTAATCTAATCTCATTTCTATTTGTCATTCGGGTAATACTATCTTTTTTAGTTTTAATTGATTACGATTAAGACATAGTATTCTTATCTTAACAAACTTTACTTACTTGATGTGTTTAACGTAACAAAACACTTTAGAACTGGTTAGATTCATTTTACACTATGTCGTTAACGCAAAACTATACCATTGCAAACGGAAGTTCGTGGTGCACCTTAAAACGAACCCTAACATAGGTACGTTGCCCACTTTGGTCATTTGTCCCCTCCATTGCAAAGTAAGCCGTTGTGGGGATTGGTGAATTCATCATTTAAAGTACGCGTACTTGGCAAACAATTTTCTGTCGCGAATAGAATTTGCTCAGCTAAAGCGAAAGAGAACCCCGCGGCTGGCAACCGAGATCTGGTCAGTAGCAGGGTTGCTTTCCAATGTTAGATGACACAGAAGATAAAAGGAATTCTTTGCGGATTCCGGAATCAGTCCTAGCAGAGGTATGTTTTAGGCGATGGCTAGTTGAACAGGCAATATGCCTTCGAACCGTTTTAAAAAAAATAATTGTCGTGATGGCCTCCTACGTACGATACTTCTTCAGATTGAGCCGAAGACACACGTTGAGCCATACTGGGCTCTCATCGCATACAACGAGGATCGCATCGAGTTAGCATTTGGACGATAGTTTCGTTTCATATAGAAAAACATTAAACATGTTCCCAGTCTTCTAATGCATTATAATGGTTAGTCGAAAAAGTCTTTTCGTATTTCTAATCAAACTTTTTTCACAGACAATTCATGTGGTACCAAAACATCGAGCTTCTTTTTGTAGCCAGCCTTTTTTAAATGATTCAAAAACATTTGATGATGAATGTTTAGTTCCTTGGCAATGTCATGGCTGCTTATGTGACGGTCCTGTTCAATTTTTTCCATAATTTCATCGACTTTTTCAACGATAGGTCCACCAGAGCGAGGTGCATCTTTCACATCGAAATTTCCAGAACGGATGCGAGCGAACCATTGTTGTGCTACACGAACAGATACTTCACAAATTTCATTGGTAGCTTGCGTGGCATTCTTTCCTTTTTTATGCAAAAATTTCAAAATATAGCGAATTTCTTCATTATTTTCACTCATTTTTGAAAAGCTGTAACTTTTCTTAAACTTCTTCGAATTTAATGGTTTTTTTGGTTAAATGAAGCTTAAAACAAATGAACAACAACAATAAAACAACTTTCCAACACCATTCGGTATGACACAATGTGATTGGTAGCACGAGAGACAGACGACTCCAAGGACATCTATTGACAAAATACGAAAAGACTTTTTCGACTACCCATTATTATCATTTAGGAAGCCGTTCTTAAGGAAGCCGTCTTGCATATTATTCGAGTGCGAAGCTTCGCCACGTGCTGTATTCAGTAGTTACGGGGGTAAGCCAACCAGTCCTTAAACTAAGATTCGGTTTCAGCTTGACTAAGCGGTGGCCCCCTTGTGGGAGCGTCGCGGAGGTTGCGCAATAAATCCAAATCCCGAAGATGGTTTGAGATGTATGCCAACACGTCATCTAGCAAGATGTTTTAGCTCGGTTTTGCGCTTTACCCCGTGAGAGGGAGTGTCCAATAATCATGACCCTCAAGCCGTTAGATTGCGGTCACTGGTCATCATGGGTAACCTTGGTGCTTCCGAAGCCCATTGTCTTCTTTCGATGATGTCCATGTCTCGATATATGCGGGAACTTACACTTACATACACTTGTTTTTGCATCTAGTTTTGACATCTAAATAACGCACGATTGTCTCGAAAATGATTTTAAACTGTCGGGCGTCGCCACAAATTCATTTTTGTATATTTTCGTTTGTGGGACGCTGGGACTTAACTCAACGGTTTTAATAGCCAGTGGTGGCACTTTGTAAAGTATTTTTCCGTTAGTCAAATTTGAGAGGACTGAGAGCAAAGATGTCATTTTTACGTAAGAAGCATTAGCCGTGTTTTTTTCAAAAATCTATAAAAAGTGAAGTAAGATTTTGCACGTAAAGCACATACAATAACCTACTGCCTATAACTGCCAATAATATCGCCAGTGAAAAGTGGCTGCCTATACAAATTCGAGTTCGAGTTTTCTTCATATATTTTGACAGCGATTCGAACATATAAATTGTTTTCTTCATATATTTTGATAGAAAAAATAAAAGCCACTGCGAATCGTTTTTTCGCATCTTACTTCACTTCACTATGGATAGCGATGAAAAAAACACGGCTATTATTTTCAGAGCACTCAAGCTGTATGAAAAAATAAATGATAGACAAGGCGATAGTGATGGACAGAAATGAAGTATTACAGAGATGCTCGACTTCACAGCTAGTCCAACGACGAATTTGAGTACTTTCTTGACAGATATTCATGAATTTTTGACGGTTATTCACGAAATAACGTAAATGCCGTCCTCTGATTGGTCAATTTGGTTTATGAGCGCGTTATAAAAAACTGTTGCAAAAATGGGCATCTCTGTGATATTTCATTTCTAGGGATAGACTTCGTGAAGCAAATAATCGACGAATCATTGAAGTGAATCGACAGGATGGCAGTTGTCTGAAAAGTTACACGATGAGAGCTCAGAACAATCGTACTCCATGATCATTAGGATAAGAGCCGAAGATAATATTACCTTTACTCTGATATCAAGCTTGTTGCTATAAAGCAACCTTCTTGTCACAGCAAACGAATTGTTAACTCTAAATGCTTGATTTAACCAAACGCTGTGATCCTCATGGATGGCGTCGTGAATTCTCGTATGTGCGTCTAATTGTACACTGATTCAATTCCCGACACGAAAAACTTTTATAATTTACGTCTCCACCTCCTTCGAGACACTTCCAGTACTCATACCTAGAAGAAGCTTCTTGAACTTCGCCTTTTCCAAAAGGGATAACGCTGTAGATTCCCTCGAATTGTAAGAGAGCAATTATAACACGCACACGTTTATTCTGTAGCATCTGGATTCTGAACCCATGTCAACCTCAGACTGTTGTACAACCCGTGTTGCTTTATTTATGATCCCAAGACATCTTCTTACTGGTTAACTATGCCAACTTGTACCAGTTGCTGCTAATATGTCTTGACACAATGTGCAGCAAACGGGTTTAAGAATCTAGACGTGCATACAGTCGACTCTCCCAAAGTCGAACTCTTCCTAAGTCGAATTTTCGCGGTAACTCGAATTTTCGAGTTACAGAGAAATTCGACTTAGGGAGTCCACTGTATTTAAATTCCAGTCGTCCCAAAACTCGTGAATTTAGACGAAGTTGCGTCACAGTTCTGCCTACTTCCATCACCTGTCACTGAAGTACCATCCAAAGCTCTGACGTCTCAAGGTCCATAATGCGATAATTTACCATCGATAGTTATACAAAGCGATAAGTTACCATAAACATCAAAACAAAAATGAGCCTAGTCATTATTAGTTTTCCATATTGTTCATTCTTTTGAGTAGTGCTCAAATTGTAATCACCGTAAACTCTCAGATGTCGTATTTCTTAGCGTTGGCAGCACTTCCTCGCAAAAATGGTGCAAATCTCACATCTCACTTCTGGGAAAAAACTTTTACAAGATCGGCTACACATCTGATTCATTTTGTTGACGTAAACAAGATACAGAGGGCGAGCGAAGCCATTACTCACATTCTCTCGGGGGGAATACCCACCTGGGGCCATATAAGTTCATCAACTTGAGCGAGCTGAAGAATATCGAAATAGTTGTGTAGGAGATCGCCTGAGCATCACGCTAGCTCTGAGCTGGGATAAATAAGTGTGACAGTGGATTCTACATAATTTCGCACCTCTTCTTTGCTCACTTCGGCGATATCGCCTGAAAAATGACTAATCTTTCGACACAAAGTGACTAATCTCTTAGAAACACTATAAGTCTGAATGTGGAGGCTCTGTAGGGGTGATTTACAAGTATGCATGTAGCTGCTCGCAGCTTCACATGCTGTGTGTGTGTGGGATGGTGACCATCGCGTATTCCCTAATCTTCCACTTCTGCTAATCTCCTCCTTACACGTATATCTATGCGTCTAATCGTGCCACAAGAGAGTGTTGTTATTGAAAGTGTTTCAAAAGCGCACGCTCATCATATGACACCGATACTCCGTCTGTCAAATGATAAGCAGATAGATCCGTCGAAGGTGCATTGAGCACACCTACAAGTTATCTAATACGCGGATCCAAATCTCGAACAGACATAGTTATTGCTCAAGACTGATTCGCTTAAACATGACGAATGTGGTTTCCGTTCAAATTTGATGCACATGTACACCGTGAAGTAGTATCGAATCGATTGTAGCCGTGTATCCCCTATCTGCCTAGTCACTACCGCCACGGCGCTATATCAAATTTGAGTCCGAATAAATTCATTAAAAATTAAGAGTAACGATTAGTTTCATGACATCGATAAAAGGTTTGATTAAAAAATAATAACCCGCAGGAAATTTGATGCATTCTTTCATTTTGATGTTTATCAGTGACATCAGCATTCAGGGAAACTGAATTCATTTTTTACGAGTTCCACTTGTCCATAAATTGCCTGCTTGTGCAATTACATATGTGCGAATGCAATGCAAACAAATTGCTGATTAACTCAAATCAAATTGTGGCTCGGTAAGAGTGTGTATGAATTATAAATGCAAATAAATCATTTTTACATTTGTGTGTGCCCCTAACCCGATACAGGCCTCACCTAGAAACCACCTCACATGACCACACTGACAGACTAGTTCAGCGTGAATGATACACTCGTACAAATGACGCAACACTTTACCTAGGCGCGCACAACGAACACATCCCCGATCATCTCCTTCAAGACCAAAGTTGCTAGAAAACATAAAAATTACAGACGTACAGAGTTGT
Organism: Eristalis intricaria; assembly: GCA_964034865.1. Classification (NCBI taxonomy): domain Eukaryota; kingdom Metazoa; phylum Arthropoda; class Insecta; order Diptera; family Syrphidae; genus Eristalis; species Eristalis intricaria. Next base: position 59,765,526 of record OZ035877.1, on the reverse strand, counting down.
TGCATAGCCAGCTAAGTATCAATAAATCTAAAAATAAATAAAATTAAACAAAGTGGAAATATGTCAGCAATTTGTACCGCCGAACCGCCATGAGGGGAAATGTTAACGCCACTTATTATCTCATTGTCTTGCTTCTTACACGCTTACATGCATGTGTTATTTATTTAAAAAGAAGTGGGTCACGTATGCACCTTCGTATGAATTGTGTATCCATCTCATTTGCGCGTACCTACTCTACTCAAAGGAGAAACATAATGCAATACGCAACTTTCTTGTAAGCACCTCTGTGGGCTGTGGCCAAAGTTATAAATTCATTTTACCATACGATTGAGGGGTCTCGCATAAATACGAGCATTCTTCATTTTATCAACCACGACTGTCATCAACAGTTTATAACGTGAGACAGGGCGAATCAAATTCCAGAGTACTAGTAAATACAAATCACAATGTCAGATGAGGACATGAAAAGTCAAAAGAATGCTTTATTGACGATCGTAAAAGAAACGAAAATCTGGCGGCGGGTGCCCCGCCAGTCGCGCCGCCGTTGTGTGGTCCAATCTTGCTATGCATCAATCTCGTTTTGGGCAGTTTTATTAATATTATCACGTTTCGCCGAAGAAAATTTCAATACGTTGTGAAATCGGTCTTAACGCTGACTTTTGTTGGCCATGAATTTTAACAGATTTTTGATTTTATACGTGCATTCCTCCGACGAAAAAACTTTCCATCGAATACTGAAAATTTTGAATTATTGATTTCTATCTCTGGACTCAAGAGACAATTGAGTAGAACAATAGATGTAGAGAGTCTTTTTTCAGGGAACTATAAGTGATCATCATGGTCTAATACTTGTTTTGATGGCCTAGGGGTTTTGTGAAAAAGAGTCTGGCTTATTTAGGGCAAAATGCATGCGATCGATACAAATTCATAGTTTAGTCGTGTCCATATTGTCTTCGATCTTCTCCTTGGTCAAAGATCAAAATCTCCAATTCATCAACAAAATCAAGGCGGACTTTGGTGGAGTTTTCGTTGATCTCAATTGAAGGACATCGAGCTTACGTAGCTATACCTCCTGTACAACGAGTTAGGTCAATTTACAAGACTGAATGTGCAGTTGGTTAAGTGCCTGCCATTGGTTAGGGGTCCCCGGTTAGAGTACCAGTGAAAGTGGTCCAGTCACCGTTTGCCGTTGGGATCAAATTAACGGCGCTATCAGTGGAGTGGTCGTTCAATGGACCAGCATGATCTAAGTTTGCTGGTGAATATACTAGTAGCCCCATTCCCTACCCTACCCCTACACGTTGCTTCACGTGGAAACAATTTTGTTCCGACGAGAACTTTGCGCCTGCGAGTGCGACAGAAAACATTCAAGATTAAGATTGCGCACGTAGGTGTAGAGAGTTCATAACATAAGCAAGATATCTACACCAGGCGAGATAACAACCAAGGCCACCCATTCACAACACAAAATAACTGTGCAAATTGACGTTTGTGCAGTGCTTTGTATTGTGAATGTGGTGCAACCACTGTTTGTGCAGTTAACTGTGTAAAAATCAAAACGATTTTGATTTTTGGTCAACTTTTAAAATGTCTTTTTGAGCAGTTACTTTGTCTAGTGAATGGTCCGACTATGTGCTCCAAAATAGAATGGCAATTCAAAAACAAATTTAAAAAAAAAACCCAGTGTCTGCGAATACTGTCGATCATTTCGTCATTTGCGTGAGGAAAATAGGATAAAAAGGCACATAGGTGACAAATAGAAGAAGTCCCAAATAAGAGGGAAATTAGACCTTCAAGTTGGTATTCTTTCAAGAAGTTTTCCCATTGGCTTAAAAAGCACAAAACAAACATTACTTCGAGCAGAAAGGAGATCACCATGGCAATTAAATGGAAAATACGCGATGTTTACTGATAGAAAAGGCTACATTAGGTGCCGGTTTGTATAGCTATCTACAGTGTGACTTTCTGTACTAGAACGATAGTAAAGAAAAGTACGTAATTAAATAGCAACTATGTGAGATATTTAAATGATTCTTGATTAATTTTGATTTTTCATTCATACAATATTGGGTAGTTATGAATACCACATCAGTCAAATGACAACTTCGGCTTTGCGGGACCTTTTTAATGGTTTTCCAATTTTTGATGACTCGGCTCAATATGTACTGTGCTCCTGGAATAGGGTACTCCTGGAATAGGGTCTCGGTAGTTAGTTAGATGGTCTTGGTTCCTTTTGGCTGCAATAGAAATATTTTATATTCTTCACTCAAAATTAGCATTTATGAATGCATTATATCAACTTCTGGATAAAATGAGAGAAACAAATTTTGTCTTTTTGTGATTCTGCAGTCCATTCAGCCAATTTTGTAGAAGAATATTTCCGGAAAACATACCAGCTTAGGTTTCGATTCAAATCTCACCGAAAATTCGTGCGAATTTAAGAGCAAAGCCTGGAGAAATTGAAAACAAATATCGCACACTAAAAACAAAAGTGGCACCAACCAAAGAACCTAATTTAATAAAACCGATCCAAGTTTTGAACTTAATTCAATAGACAATAGCTCTTAAACAGAGTTTTACAACTTTTATATAATGTGGTGCTCTTCGAGAGAAAAGCTCTGAATGCGATCTTTGGTCCTGTTGGCGTTGACGGTTTCTGGAGAAGAAGATTCAACCACGAACTGTACAGCGACATGACTCTAGTCAGGCGTCTTCGGATCAAACGCCTAAGATGGCTAGGCCATGTAGAGCGTGTGGGCAACTCAGCTCCGACCCGAAGAGTCTTCGACTCCGAACCCGTGGGACAACGCAGCAGAGGACGCCCGCGTTTAAGGTGGCGCACCCAGTTGGAAAAGGACATCAACCAAATTGGCGTGCGACACTGGAGACAGCTACCCAGAGACCGTGCTAACTGGAGAGGCTTGTTGGTTGAGGCCCAGGTCCACCCCGGACTGTAGCGCCATATAAAGAAGAAGAATATAATGTGGTGCTACTCATATGATATCTATAAATCGTGTTGGTTTATATTACGAAGCGTGATATATATCGAAACATAGATATCGCTCTAACTCAAAAGTATACAATTTTGTACAATGCCGCTTTCGCTTTATTTCGAAAAAAAAACATACTTTAATGACTACCTATTCTGATTCAATAAATTCTATGACAAGCTAAATTATTATTAACAAAAATTAATGTACTCAATATTTATTTTTAATTTAAAACAAATGCTTCCGCTAATCATTTCGTAATGATTTCCTTCTAAACATGGTTTTTCAAAAGTGCTTATAGTGCCACAGAAATTCAATGACCTGCGAATGTGGTTTGTTTGATAACTAACCAGTGCTTAAGCTTTATTGACATATTGACTTATTTATTCCTTGACTTAATTTACTCAGAAATGAAGTTTTACAGAGATGCCCGACTTCTACCTCTCTTTCTCTTTCTTAAGATTTTTGACAACTGTTTTTTATAAAGTGTTCATAAACCAAATTGACCAATCAGAAGAAGGCATTTACGTTATTTCGTGAATAACCGTAAAAAATTCATGAATATCTGTCAAAAAGGCACTCAAATTCATCGAGGGACTAGGGGGCAATCAGCTGTTAAGTCGTCAGCTATCTCTGTAATACTTCATTTCTAAGTCTACTGCTGTCGGAGATGTATATGATTTTAATAAGGATTCACGGAAATGTATTACAGTGGTATTTTCCTAAGTCATACTCTCCTTAAGTCGAACTCTTCTTAAGTCGAACTCTCCTTAAGTTGAAGTCTCTTTAAGTCGAACTCTCCTTAAGTCGAACTCTCCTTAAGTCGAACTCTCCTTAAGTCGAACTCTCCTTAAGTCGAACTCTCCTTAAGTCGAACTATCCTTAAGTCGAAGTCTCCTTAAGTGGAACTCTTCCTAAGTCGAAGTCTCTTTAAGTTGAACTCTCCTTAAGTCGAACTCTCCTTAAGTCGAACTCTTCCTAAGTCGAAGTCTCTTTAAGTCGAACTCTCCTTAAGTCGAACTCTCCTTAAGTCGAACTCTCCTTAAGTCGAACTCTCCTTAAGTCGAACTCTCCTTAAGTCGAACTCTCCTTAAGTCGAACTCTCCTTAAGTCGAACTCTCCTTAAGTCGAACTATCCTTAAGTCGAAGTCTCCTTAAGTCGAACTCTTCCTAAGTCGAAGTCTCTTTAAGTTGAACTCTCCTTAAGTCGAACTCTCCTTAAGTCGAACTCTTCCTAAGTCGAAGTCTCTTTAAGTCGAACTCTCCCTAAGTCGAATTTTTCTCCAACTCGATTTTTCGCCATATTTTACATATGTACATTTCCCTCAATTTCCAATATAAAAACAGACATAAGTCAAACTCCCTTTAATCCGAACAAACCTGGCATCCCGTACAAACTTCGACTTAAGGGGAGTCCACTGTATATGTAAGATCAGGGCATGAGACGCAATTATTTAAAACAATGTCGGTTCACTGGGAAGATCTCATTGTCAATTATTTTGAAAAAGACTTAGTTTCATAAAATATAAAACATGAAATAAAAGAAATCCCAAAATTCGCATGGAATGTGAAGCACACTCTCCCTCACATTCATCGCATGACATTAAGAATACTCTATTCTGTTCCAAATACATGGCTTAAGATTAGACATTAGAATGCAAAAGTAAAGCAAAACGATTAAATTCTCGAATATGTTTTATATAAACTCGAAACAGATCACGTATAACTAGAGTATGATCAATGCAAAACACGTTCGAAGCTCAAACGACATGACGTAAAAAATGAATGGTTTCACACCAACCAAACTTTGATGATGGCCCCCTTAATCGGACAATGCAGAAAAAAGGCTTTGTTAATCTCAAACCGTTCTCACCAAATCATCGTAAGCGAAAACAAAAAACGCGAACCATTATTTAAGCGAATGTCCAAACAAAAGCTTCGAAAGGAACCCCCTGCTCTACGGAACATTTCATATTATTACAAATTACTCATGTGGTTGCTCTTTATAATTGTGTTCAGAAACTCATGATTCAATTTTTTCACGACACTGCACACAAAGGTTTTAAGCTTCGGAGGCTATTTAAAATGGCCACACCAGCCCGTGTGCAAAACGAAAATGGTGACTTAGACTTCACACCAAACATCGAACATGGATCAATTTACATTGTCCACATCATTTTTAGTCTAGCGACGTTTCAATTCGTGTCTATTGCATGGATAGCAGTTCGCTAAGTTAGGCGGAATTTCAGAGGTTAATTTGTAGTGATTTTAAACAGCAGATTGTGAGTATTCTCGCGAAGTGAACAGATTTTTAAAATTGTTGATATAAAAATAACTTTCGAGTTGATGGGATGGAAATATTTTTAAAAACAATGTGAAGCGGAGAATATTTACTTTGTTATTCGTAAACATTCATTCACAATTGTGTCGCTATTATTCCTTTTATTTGAGGATCAAGAGTGTAGTGTTTCATATTTTTTCCGTTTTTCCGCATAAAATTATACCCTAATAATAAAAATACAGTCAAGCCTCTGTAAGAAGAACATCCGATGAATTTTTCTATAACTCGAACAGTATTACTTAAATGCTTCAGAACTTAGAATTTTTCCATATTTCCCATAACTCGGAGAAAATGTTTGTCCCCGTGACTAAAGGAGGTTCGACTGTGTTCTCTAAAATATATTTCTTAGTTCATCGCATTAATTTTCATTTATATAGGTGCAAGCAGCACATTTCCTTAGACGCCACTTCAAGAGATATCTATCGAATTTAACGACATCTCCCACCTCAGCCAGTCGTTGGAAAAAACAGCTTTCGTTCAAATTTAATTTCCTACACCAACGACTGTTGCACTTTTGAAGAGAGTCGCGCCGCCGCTTGTGCTCACCTACACGTCTGTGTACACCCACATTTTTCTATGCTATTCCTATTTGCTACAGCAGTTAATGCGAGTACAAAGAGATCGCTTTATTTACAGACGAAAAAAAAGAACTGAAAAGAAAATAAGACAACAAAGAAAGCATTCACAAAAAAAAAAAGGTAACGACTTCATTGCAAGTCTGCGGACTAGCGTCATCGTGCTGCAGTGCTAAGTAAGGCATAACAAATCGCATGCGTAGGTAGATGCATTGGATGCGACACAAAAAACGAGAAGATAATGTACGAAGAGCAGAGGTGAAGAAACTTTGGGTTTCATTATCTCCTTTGAAACGTTACTTATTCTCGGCTCAAGTTGAGCCCTTTGTTTATTCATTTTTGTTCTGCGCTCTGAGAGTAGCAACAATTAAACCAGTTTTTTGGATTTCTGTATAAGGGGAGTTTAGTTAAATTCAGCGATAAGAGAATGCACGCAGATGATATTAATTGTTGCGTCTTTTATTTAAAGAAGAACCTGAATTGGATTCAATTTGAATTTGATACTCTTTGCTTACGTCGTCTTTTTGTGGTAACTTCTTGATAAAGTGCGCAGTTCATTAGCAGTTTCAGTCTATGTTCTGCCGTGAAATCGCCCACAATGGCAATGGCGTAGTGTTCGACTGAAATTGATGATTTATATGCAATTGGTCCAACAGTTTTCCTATTCTTCCTTTGTTTAGCCTTCAGTTACTCGGTCGCAAATTGATGATGCAAACCGGAAAAAGACCTCGCCGCACAGGCCACAGCATATGGCAATACAGTGGCTTGTAAAAAAAACACAAACTCACTCATGTATGGCAATATGTCCATTTTTACCTGTTTATTCCCTTCCGCTTCAGCTACCTTTCGTTTGAATACATTTTTTTTTGTGTGTGTGTAAGGCGACTCCACAAAGGTTCAACTTCCACAATTTTGCACCTGGCCATCCCGGCATGATTACGGCGATCGTGCGTGATCAAGTAGAGCATTTTTCAAATTTCCTTATTCACGAAATCCGAATCGATGGAAAGGTCTGCAAAAGTCTGTCGGGTCGTGTGCTGAATTATCTCTGTAGAGATATTTTGACAGTTCTCAACGAGTTAATATCTATAAATTGTCATTTCTCAACGCCCTTATGTTGGAGCGGTTGAAGTAGCTCTTATCAAAGGTTCGAATACACTTATTAATTTAAAATGCCGAAGTTAAAAGATAATTCCATTGATTTACACAACTTGTCATCGCCGGACGTCAATCAGAGTCTTAGTCTGTTCACATAAAGCTGTAATTTTTTATTTCAAAGATCCTTATTTGTACGTGACACTGGAGACTGTTGCTAATTCAAAAAATATCTATTCTTTGCAGGGGTGACATCGATTTATTGCGCTGATAGCAACACATACACGGTAAGTTCTTAATTCTTCGGAGTTTCATTGTGTGAAGAGTGGTCATTAATTTGTAACTAATGATTTGTGTACGTATGTATATGCACTGCCTAGGTCATTGCAGACTGCTGTAACAGATAAATAATTTCCAATCGAGTTAGATATCATTCTGATTTTGAAAAGGAGGAGACAGCTTTCAGTTACTTGCAGACGCTGCTTCAAAACACATTAATTGCTCCGATATACTTTCAAGACGTTTGAATAAATTTGAATTTTTGTTTTTCTCAAAGTTTCATAAGTGGTGTAAGTTTTTTTTTTCTAACTTGAGACTTGATCTTAAATTTATTTGCTAATAGTCACAGTTGTGTAAATGCTGTGACATATGTTTGCCAATTACATTGTAAATATTGTGAGCTTTTGCTGCATTCAGTGGATTTAAATATTTTTTTATAATTCAAACCCAATGTTTATTAAATTGTGATCTTTATTGTTTGGAGACTTTTTGAGATGGTGCTTTGGTTTTTTGTTTTCTAATTATATCTATCGCAATTTCTGGCATAAATATAGAAGCCAATACATAAGTTTTAAATCGAAAATAAACCTCGCACCTGAATGGTTGAAAACAACGTTATAGATTATATTATAAATTTCTATAATACAGAAAATGGGCGAACAGCCTAACGAAGTTTTTTTAAAAGTTATCTACCTCATATTTTGTTTACATTTATTGAATGGTTCAAAAATATTAAACTCTTCTATGTCTGTGAAAAAAGACGACTACATCTCGTAGGTTCGAAAATAACTAAAACATTTTCATCCATCATTCGATTGGATACCGTTTCTTGGCGAATATAAGATTTTGTGTTTCATTATACATAGAAAATTACACAAATTAAATTATTGCCAAATTCACATATGTACATATTTAATTTTTTTAACGAAAATCTAAAAATATATATAAACTAGGAATAATCCAATGGATAACAATTTAACACTTGATTGTGTTCAGGCCGTTTGCTGATACTCAACACAATGATTTAAATTTCACTTAAGAAATTAAGATGGCCGCCAAGTTGCTACAGCACGATTGTACATTTCTACATTGCATAATTTGAAAAGTATGTCTTAATGTCAGCTAGGTATAACTTAAAGAAAGTTGAAGAAATAGATTAAAGTCGTATGATCTTTAAGTTTAAGTTCTCCCTTTAATCGTGGAGAAATTTGTGAATAATAATTCGAAGATAGGAATTTAAAAATTTTCAAAAATTGTATGTCTATAGTAGTTCTTCTTATTTCTACAAGAGAATTTAATTCTTTTATAGCTTTAATGAACTTTCGTTGTATAAACGTTTTCAGATAACCAAGGACAAATCCAGAGATAACTTATAATAGAGATATCCAACTTCTACCTCCCTTGCCCTTTGATTTCATCTGACAGCGTTTTTTATACGCTTTTTGTCCCCTGTCTGTGAATACGTGTGAGCTCTTGAGAACAGCTGTGGAGACAGCTGATACCCTTCCCCACCTTATTAGTGGGGTGAATTAGAGTTCTTATTTGAAAATTCGCTCGTTATTTGAATGTTTTTTTTCAAATTTAGGTGTTCAATTTTCAACACAGTATGGAGGGGTAGACGAGCGAACAAAGCTTATGTTCATGAAGTCGATTCGTTAAAAATTTGAGCAATATACAATCTGAAATACTTGGACATAATTAATGAATGCACAACATAGTGTGAATTTTTTTATACGAATAAAAATTAATAATACATTCACACGTTCAGTAAAAAAAAAACAAATAAGATGTTTTGACAACCATTTTTAGCATTAGTAAAAGTTGCAATATATTGCCATTGTTCTTATCAAATTGTTTAAATTGACTTCATGAGTTTTTCAGAATTCATGATTTAAGCGTATAAAACGGGCTTAATTTTTTGAGTTAATTTGTCAGGTATGGTTTATGAATAGGCTATATATACATTTAAGAATTTATTTTAGGTCAAATAGTTCCAGTTAAATGGACATTGCAATACATTTTTACTCACGAAATTCCATACAATAGTGTAAGAAAATTCTCTTAAAAATACTAGTCAACTTTTGGACACCCTCCGAACAACATACCCATGTACGTTGCATGGAAAGTACATGGATTCCCACTAAATTCATGAATCTGCCGCTTTTTCCCACAAAATTAACGAATCGGCCGCCATATTGTGGTGAATTGACGAGCGTTGTAAATGTATAAGTCAAATACAAGGGATTACCACTACATCTTCGTTGTGGGCTAGGGGTAAAAATGGCCGAAGTTGGATATCTCTATCATCCATTATCTCTGGACAAATCAAACAATCCTTGTTATGTCCTTGGTTACACAAGATAAAATCCAAGAGTAGCAGTGCTTTCTACAGATTATTTTGCTGATAAAAAATATTAATGAACATACATTGTCAAGAAATAACTCGATTGCCCCCTTAAACAACTATTGTCACATTTTATGTGACTGGAGCTTATTTATCCTCTTCCATCCTGATCACAAGCTTTGGTACAACTAATTAAGTTTTTCTTTTGTTTCTTGCTTAATATGGGACAATTAGTTGATTTTGGTTATAAAAAAAAATATTTTTTGTTTTTGGCAAATATCAGTCTTACATGAACGCATGTGTGGACTACAGTTTTATATGTATGTGGTTTAAAACATGGTTAATATTTAGTTTCTGTTAGTATTTCTAACTTTATTGTTAAGTTAGAAGTTTAAGAACACATATTTATACTTACTCTGAGTCCACATATTTGTACTCTTTCACCGAAGAGGTTATTGAGCATTTCTGATTTCGGAGGAATGCACGTTGCAAGTGACCTCAGAATTGAAACATACAAAATTACAGAATATAGCTGTCAAGTAAATGCAAAGAAACATTTTTTTGGAATAGCTTCGTTTCCATCAGTGAATGGCGCCATCTATGGAATCCGCAATGAAATTCTCATATTCCATTAAAAATAAGGAATAAATCAAGGTGAACTGTTCGACTAAAATAATTGCGAACAACGAAAAATATTCAAAGTTGAATATAAGGTTTAAGAGTGAATTGGCTATGATTTTAGTTTAAGTGTAGTATCAGCAAGCGGCCGCCGTGGCGTAGTGGGTTAGTGCGTCGACTCCTAGGCAGAGTGTACTGTACCTACGCCAGGTTCGAATCCCCAATCTACCAACTTTCATAATTCACGGCTCCACCTCTTTCGAATTACTGATAATGCTCAAAGAGTATTCCTGTCTAGAAAAAGTTTCTCAACTTTGCCGTTCGGTGTCGGCATAAAACTGTAGGTTCCTTCCACGCGTGAAAGAACAATAGCACGCACAACACGATTGGTTGCCTAGAAACCAGGCCCAGGTCCTCCTCGGACTGTCGCGCCACCAATATTTTTATATTATTATTATTATTATCAGCAAACGGCCATTAAAGGTACAAATGGTTTAAGTTCGGCTAAGCGTTGTTAACTTTCATGAAACAAAATGATAGACAAAAACAAATATTCGAACTGGAACAAGATGTGGAGAAATATTCGTGATGATACAAAGAATGAGTTCTCATATGAAATATGTTTAATAAAACTGCTACTCACTTTTGACCTTGAACTTTAATAAAATAAAATTGGGTCACTTTTAGATAACTCAAGCCATTTACTTGGTAAACAACACGCCAAGAAAACCAAACTTATCTGACAAAAATATTTACACGTCTACGAAAATGCACACAAGATTTCACTTAAATTCGTTTGCTTCTTTCAAAGTGATTCATCAACGTGTGTTCATGTATCTAAGCACTTAATAATTAATTATCAGAAAGAGATAATGAAAGGATTTTTTATAAAATACTTTAAACTGAAGATAGACAGTACAGAAGCATCCGCATTTAATGACCACTGACGTGAGACTAATTATTGTTACAAGTGAAAAATAACGAAATAACGAAACTTTAGATTTTCACTTCGTTGCTATAGCCGACACGTCGCTATTCACGAATATTTTTTTAATTTTCCTATACATATTTGAAAAGCGATAGATATAGGCCTATACTAAAGTTGTGGGTATGATATTAAATATTCTTATGATATTAATCCTTGAGGAGTGGAGTCGCTAACCAGTATTCTTCATATTCTTCAAAATCCTTAGCTCTAACATCTTGAAACTGCTCTTTTGACAGTCCTGACTGCTTTCTTCTGTTTTTTTATTATTATTCATTCTTATTTCTCTTTCAATTCATTTTCTTACATGCTAGAGAAAAATTATTAAAACTGGCTTAACTTACTTAACAAAGGTTCTTACATCTAACGTACTGACCCTATACGGGTAATCTAAGCTCTTTTAGTCTTAGTTTATTTGTGCCTTTAGGCGTAAACTATGTATTTCTGGTTTTATCTTAAGGGACAATTTTTTATTGCTTTGTTTGGTCTCGCCAAGTTTTCTCCTGTCTCGAAGTACCAGATGTTCACGTGCTGGGCGCTGTCAACAGATTCTTTTGGGCTTTCACGTCTACTAGCATTTCTCGCTTTCAAGAACATCAAGCTTCCACAATCGTTTAATTTCGCCCTTACATAACACAATAACTTGGATGCGACTGTGCTCGAAATCTTATCCTTTAAGTCGTATTTCCGAACATACTTGACTCCATTTTCGAGAACATATATGTCAAATCTTGTTAATTATCGGTGGCGGCAGTGCCGTTACGGGTATGTGCATCGACTCCTCTGCACTTGAACTTAGCAGCCTGGGTTCATTTCCCGGTACGATAAAACAGTCCAGTCATCGGCAATGAGAAAAAGCTTCCCAAATTTGACCGTTCGCCTGAAGTTTAGGTCCCATCCAGCCGTCAAAGAACAATAGCCCGAACAACAGGAGGAGGTGTTGTCGAAGCTAGGCCCAGGCCCACCTCGGATTTTCGGTCGCGCCATCCATTTTGTTACAGTAGAACTTCTCTTTACGGACACCCCTTTATAATGGACACATCTTTTTACGGACAACTCGTCATGGAATTGCAAACCGTTCAGAAAGAACACCCTCACATAACGGAGAAGCAGATGATCCTAATGGTCTCCGCTATAGTGACGTTTTACTGTAGGTCAAGCCCTGTGTGTTAAGTCTCGAATATATTGTCTCAAGTTTGCGTTCCCAAATTTGAAATCGTTGAAATTCCCTGACACTCTTCGTTAAAGAAGTCATCTTACGGAATATCATGAAAGTTGTGATTCGACTCTTCCTACGACTAGATAATCGACATATGAAATATAAGTGACTCAATACGCTCCAAAAGTTTCTCGAATTCCGTCGCATCGCCCTCCGTCCATGTAAGTCAAAGCAGCTCTTGTAGAAGCTAGACAGTGGCTCTTCAACAGCTATAATACCCACATTTATCATTTCTAAATGACCTAGCGGTTTTTCTTAATAGGACGGAACAATTCACTCGTATTGATTGCAAAATTGATGAGTCATAGGTTCGCTACTTTCAAGTGATGGTGAAATTTCTTTCTCCGACTTTAAACGACCCGTAGACAGTCTCTAGTTGCTGCCTCATCCGTCTATATCGGCGCCGTTCCATGCGATTGCAAATTCATGCACATTCGTATTCACGATTATTTACTTTGCACAAAAGAATAGAAAGAAAATATGTATATGATTGTCTATAGCTTGATCTGAAACGATCGGGTTCCGGTTTTCCGATTTTTTCTTTGCACCCGTCTGTCTATATTGTCTATTCCATATATTTACACTTATGGCGGCACCGTATATTGTCGCTAATTTATTCCACCTTCGGACGAGAGACGCCAGGTACACATGTCGCCGTGCAAACACAATTATCTTTCTCGGTTTTTATTTTCAGTTTTTTGTTACAAAAATTTGAATACTTGCAGGGAACTGTTTGATTGTAAGGTTCTTATCAACGGGCACATCATGCAAATGAGCGATTTTATGCGACATTCTCAGCCAGATCATTTCAATATTTTGCACTTCATTCTCGAGACGGCGGCGGTTTGAAAAAGCAAAAAAAGTTCAGCTCATGCGTAGGGAGTTGGGTGTGCTGTGTACTCACACTCGTGTGCAAACCGCAGGTAATTGAATGGGCAATGTTTGTATGTTTGTGGAATTCCATTTTATGGGCCGTAGCTGAAGGTTTCTTGGCTTGTCATCAATAAGAAAAGTCACACGTAATAGATGTTGTCGCGAGAAAAGAAATTGTCTACAGAGCAGTAACAAAAAAAAATAAAATGACAATGATTTTAAGGTGTGCATGTGAGTGCATACGGAATGATGCCAGTAGTAGGTGCTGAAGTATTATATATTGCAACAGCTTGAAGGAATGTTAATTATGATCGGTTGTTGTCTTCTGTCATCTCGAGTGTCATCCTTGGTTGTTGTCTTCTGCCAATTTGGGTGTTTGCTTTCGCAAATATCTTTCTCTTGGATCTGTTTTGCATTCATAAATAACTTCAGTTGATATCTACGCGGAATTTCTGGACTGACTGTGATGGAGAGTCCATAATCATTGAAATTCGATCATTTTTAAGCGATCTTCCTTCGCATTCAAAGTGGCAAACAACTGGAGTGGCAATGAACGATTCGATATGTAAATTTAAGAAGAAAAATAACATATTAGGCTTTTAGTTAGAACCTGGCAAATAGCTTGTTCAAACTTCTAGTCTCGCTTTTCATATTCTCAACACCCCCTGTAGAGGAAGAGCAGATAGTTTCTGTCCTATACCGGTTTCTAATTACGTCTGTGTCACTATCTTAATTGATATTAATTTCCCAACACGAGCCATGAAAACGAAGGTTTCACGTGATGACGAACATAGGCTAATAATTAGCGTCGAAATCATAGACATTTTGACACGCATCCAGTTTGGAAACTACACTTAGCAACAATTCAACAAAACTTGACCATTTGGAAGAGTACAAGTGGACATCACTCATCTCACTCCCTTTACGGTAAATACCTGTGTTGTGCGTGGATATAGATCTCTCCCGTGTGGAGGGAATCTACAATTTTACGCCGAGTCAAAAATTTTACTCTACAACTAGTTACAGTCAGCGTCAAAAGTGAGCGTACAGCATAAATGTGCCTGCTTTCTCAACAAAAACCGATGTCAAACGGGTATCCAAGAAAAAAATCTTAAATGCAGTTTCCGAAGAAAATTAGTAATGTTCATAAAGCCAAAAAATAGTTAAGCTGTATCAAAAACTATAGGCACAGCGAGTCATAAACCAAAAAATCAAGCGAAATCCACATCTCAAAAGTAAGTGTACATCATGCAAATAACATAAGACAATCTGCCCTCATTTGGGTCTTTCAGCTAGCATCTAACCTTGTCAATGTAGTGTCCTCTAATCAAAAAATGGATGTGTTTGGTTACACGAACTATCTAAAGAGTAACCTGCGTCAAAAGCGTTTACTTGCTTTGAAGGGACATTTAGTGGTGATCTAAATTTCGTTACGCTTTTGGTTGATACCCCGCCATGACCATAGTTTTGAGATAATTTTTTTTCATAAATCCAGTACATAACTTGTTGCTTTAAAAAACTGCATTTAAAATGTCCCGTTCGAATTAAATATTAATTAAAACGCTGAACACCTACAACAACGCTGAACACCTACAAATATACCGTACACTCACTTTTAGCGCTGACTGTAGTTCCCTCTGTACCTTAAGAGAGATCAAGCCGCGAATTAGTAACATTTTTCATCGTACCTAGACACTCAGCAGCTAGGTCGAAGGATAGACCCCTAGTACTCCGGCGCACAGTGGGACAGAATGGCCAAAAAGCGGAAAAAAATCAATATCTCGAGAACGGTGAGTCCTATCCAATTGGGAATAGTCTCATTCGAAGTGCAACAGAATTGGTGAAAACAAATTATGAAAAAATTCAATATTTTTTGTAATGGTCACTGTGTTTAAGGATACAGTTCGTTCTCGATTTTCGCAACAGCTAAATACAATTTTGTATGCATATTCACGCAGTAATGGCAACTGTTCAAGTAGACAGAACCTCGATAGTTCCAACTAGCCCACTTCCTATTAGTTACGATAAGCGATAATGTACTGTATAGCACAGATATTGAACATATAATTGACAAAGAAAGACTATTTTTCTATGCTGGATGATTTTTGGTTTTATGGCACAGAAGCTTGAATCAGCTTTTTTGAATGACTTGCCAAAGTCGCAGAGTTTCGCATAATTCCTGTCTCTCTCTATAAAACTTCCTTACGGTGGCATCTTGTAAATATTTTGGGGTCCTTTATTTTTCATCTTTTCCTTAAAAAATGTCTTTAAGAACAAAAGATCAAAAAAATAATAGCTTTCACGGACGATTTTTGGGTGAAAAAAGTTCAAGCTTCCTCAGCCTCTCAGCATCACCAATGCACCAAACTAATGAACCAGAACTGTTCTCTTCGACAAATTATGATAACAATGGCCTAACACATAGTTCAAATAAAAAACGATTTTTTGATTTTTTTTTCCGTGCTTGCCCCACTGTGCAACAAACTATTCGCTCCTTTTTGCTTTACCAGCTAGAAACTGGATTAAGACACAAAGCATGAAGTAACTTTTATCTCAGAAAAAAAAACAACACATTGTCAAAGATATAATCAGCCGCTGCATTCCAGTAAATCCAATTTCGGGTGGGTGTTTCTATGGAAATTGGAAAGTAGTTAAGCTTTTGAATTGATTACCGGTGTCTGAACATAAATTTTACGGCTCACAAAAAGAAATCAATGCATCCACACAGCCGCACAGCCAAGCATGTGACTGCATTCATGCATGTGGGGGGAGATGTGATTTTTCAGTTTGATTATGGCATATGTGTTTATTCAGCACATTCTTCAGGAAATAGGATACACACAGCAGTATGTCATGTATCTAAACAAGCAGTCAGTCAATCGTACGTACGTATGTGCATATGCAAATGCACAAATTTATATTCCTTCCATTCTAAAGGAAAGTATCTGCATATCTCTGTGATCGTGTTGTCATTTGCGGCACTTGTATTGCGCATGCCTGCAAGTTTATTTTACGTGACAACAAAGTGAAATTAACTTGCTATTTATTCGCGCATCGCACGGTTGTTCTATGTGCAAATACCTACCGACAGCTCGACTTAAGGGTCGCAGTCAATATTTCAAACGACTTCGACGACGTCAACAAACGCTCTGTTGAGATGCAATGAGTTGAGTTTCATCGGATTGTGAACAAATCACCGCATCTTACTGCGGGAAAGTCCATTGAGTGTAGCTCGATGGTTTTGCTTTTGCAATTGCCAGCGAAAAGATAAAGTGGTAAATGTTGCCGTTATTGTACAACCACAAGAAGCATAAATGTTTACGATGATGGGGCGAGGAAACTCTTGTGGTGGATATTGAAGAGGTTGTTGGCTGTGGCAAGCCGTTGTCGTATGAATGTGGTCCCATGATGTATATCTTTGAACACCCACAGTAATGCGACAACAGTATCATTTACAGATTATGATGTCCAAGGGTTATAAATGACTTGATCTGAGGAAAATACGGTTGTAATAGAATAGATATTAGACTGATATTGTAACAGCTGCGAAATGTCGTGTTTTGGCTTTCGAACTATGGGTCAAGGGGCTGATTATATTTGTTTTGAAAAATGATGTTGAATAAGGACGTAACAATAACTTTTGCGGAGTCCAATCAGAGATCAATCGGCACGCTCTGACTTAAGTTCTTAAGTCAAGGGTGTAGTTCACTATTTTAACGGTCATATTTCCACCACGAGAACTGAGAGACTCTTTTTTCATCTAAGCCACTCATTTTTAACTGAAGTATTTACAGTGTGTTATCACTCGCAATGGAACGTTTTGAACTGAAAATGTCGAATAGAATGGATGATTGTGGCAAGCACCACCTTCGTGGTGGCATTATAATTGTGGCCGAAATTTGGAATAAGCGGTCTTAAAGCTTCGACCAACAAGTCGTCTGTGAACTTCGCCGTGATCAAATGTAACCATTGATCAGAAGTCGACTATACTAGATGTGTTAGCGTAATTTCCTGTCCAAGATTTCAAGTCTCTGAAGAGAGGGGGACAAATACTCTCATAAAGTATAATAACAATAAAGTAAAAGAATAATTTGACAAGAGCAGCATAAAACATAATCATCATCATCTACTGACTGGAATGATCCATTAAAGGGGTCGCGGGGTGAAGCACGCACGTGAGATTTCCAGGAATCTCGATCCTCCGCCTTCTACTATGCCCAAGCGTGACCAGGCGAAATTTTGGACTTAGTCCAACCACCTGGTCCTGAGTCTGCCAAGTGGTCGTCTACGTGGTGGAATCGCATTCAGCGCCCGAATCGGAAGTAGTGATGATGGGGACATTCATGCCACGTAACCAAACCATCGAAGCATAGCCCTTTCCGTTCGAAAAAGCAGCTGCTCAAAGTTGCCGTGTCCCTCACCCTATCCCGGCGACTAATTTCCACAACAGCATCTCAGCAGCTTGTATACGCGATTTTATTCTTTCGGTCATTACGCAAATTGCATGACCAGGTGAGAGTTGGATTAGAACATTTGATTATAAAAGAAAATTACGAGCAGATTGTTGTGTGTCATACACAACGAATTGAGAGATGTGTATGGTTAGGTCCAAGGCTTCCAGGGTGCTGAACATGTTTTTAAAATCGACATATTTTTGGGTCGCCGTGGCGTAGTGGGTTAGTGCGTCGACTCCTACGCAGAGGGTGCCAGGTTCGATACCCGAATCCACCTCTTTCGAGTCACTGACAATGCTCAAGGAGTATTTCCTGTCTAGAAAAAGCTTTTCAAGCGTTCGGAGTCGGCATAAAACTGTAGGTCCCTTCCACGCGTGACGCACAACACGAGTGGTTGCTGAGAAGCTAGGCCATGTCCCTCTACGGGCTGTAGCGCCACCCATATTACATTACTATATTTTTATTTTGTAATCTCAGTGTGCCTTCTTAACACTGGATGCATTTCTTAAGCCCACATCACAATTATATTTCGTATTTGAAAAATTAAAAATGTTGCAAAGTGACCTGAAAGCAGTCCAAATAGGACAAACATTTTAAACAACAATCCAATTGTTGTTTTTAAGTATTTAAAAATTAATGTGTTTCCGCCTTAAAGTTTACATTGACATAAAAGGTCCCACATCGCTCTGGCAAACTCTGCAACTATCCTACACTTGATATCTGGCATTAACAGACGTTTCTGACGTCGACGCATAATAAAAATATGTTCAAGGGTGCATTTCTATTAAGGTAGACAATTTGTTTGCCCGTATAAATAGCCCTAATGTGCATAGATACACTTCGTAAACAAATTACATCCATCGACTGCACATACAGCGCCATTATTCAACGACACCGATGAAAACAAGTACGGGTCTTACATGTAATACCCAATTCATATTCTGAAATTCTAACACCAGTAGTTCATATCCGCATTTAGCTCTCATAATTTATTCTTTTATTTCAACCCATATCCAATTTGAATTTCAATTCACGAAGCATAAAACGTGTTATGAAATATTCGATAAACACTTTGACTCACCTCGGGGTTCTATAGCCGCAAATACATAACTAAGCTGAAGTATAAAATGCTAACGATATAAATCGAACAGGGCAATTAATTAACGACAGCTTTCCATATAGCTTAAAGTTGTATTAATTCAGTTTTATCTGTTCTCCAGCGTTATGCTTAAGCAAAAGTATTCGTCTATTAAGAGGCTCTTAAGTGAAATGAGTTATTAATATCGTTAAATGCGCTTTGATTTTCGTTTATTCAATGGTGACACAAGGTGTACTATAATTATCGTACTATAAAAATAGTCCTTATCTTTACAGCAAAAATGTGCTAGAGCCCTGAGCCGCAAGAGAGAAGTTCAAAAAAGCACTCTGATACAATAGTAATAAATCCTTGAAAAAAATGTCTCTTGACAAATTCCAGTTACTTTCAACATTCGACAGGTGTTTACCGGTCTATGACAGTTCCTTTTTTGCAAAAAGTAAACACCCTGCCGTATATGAGAATGTCTACTTTCGAGAGGTAATGAGCCTCCTCCATCATTTATAAGTTGTCCAATTAATAGTGTTTGATGATAAGCACGGGTGGAGCACGGCAAATAACATTAAATATGTTCGCCAAATCTCCTAGTTTGGGGAAGTAGAAGAGAAAATGGCCATGTCGAAAAAACAAGTTCACCAATTATGTACTCAATGCGTAAATTTATTATTTGGCCGTTGGATTAATATGATTTTGTTTGTTTATTTGGAATGATGTTTGATTGCTTGAAGTCGACTTTTTTTATCATTCGATCTTGGACTTAAATATAAGCTGCGTGACAGTACAGTGGACCTGTTTTCTGAGCCTAAGTGCTCCAGTATAGTGTTTACAGGACGACTGACGGCGGATAAGTGGAAACTTGTGTGTCTATTTTGGAATGACTATTTTTGAATGAGAGCAAAACGAGTTACATGATGTCATCAAGAAAGGACACACAACATTGACAGAGCATCACAAAGGGTAGCTTCAACTTCGAGGTAGTCAAGGACTTCGGCTACAACAACACCAGTACCGAAATCAAAAGCAGAGTAACTCTTGCCAACCGCTGTTTCTATGCGCTCAAGAGGGAATTGAGTAGTAGAGCCATCTCTCGAAGGACCAAGTTGACTTTATACAAGATCTTGATCATGCCTGTCGTGTTGTGCGTCGCGGAGGCATGGACAATCTCAAAAGCGGATGAGGAAGTCCTTGGTCTCTTCAAGAGAAAAATTCTGCGTTCAATTTTTGATCCTATTTGCGTTGACGGTGTCGGGAGGAGAAGATTGAACCACGAACTGTACGGGGTGTACAGTGACATGAGCCTGGTCAGGCGTTTACGGATCCAACGCCTAAGATGGCTAGGCCATGTAAAGCGTATGGACAACTCAGCTCCGGCCCGAAAAGTTTTCGACTCCAAACCGTGGGGCAACGTAACAGAGGACGCCCGCGTTTAACGTGGCGCACCCAAGTGGAGAAGAACCTCAACCAACTTGGCGTGCGACACTGGAAGCTAGTTGGAGATGTTTGTTGGTTGAGACCCAGGTCCAACCCGGATTGTTACGCCAACTAAACAAGAAGAAGAAGACTATTTTTGAATAGTGTATAAGAGTTGACATGTATTGAACGTGTTCGTGATGTACTTACTTACATATCAGGCCAACAACCCTGGGAGGGTCAGAGCATGAGCTAAGCCTGCCTTTCATCGTTGACGGCACGCTGCAAGACCAAGCTGCCTTGCGTCCGCAATGACTTGGTCTTTATAACTGAGTTTCGGTCTTCCTCTCCTTCTCGAATCGAAGACCGTCTTAGCTGGATCATCGTTCTCCATGCGCTCTGTGCGGCCGAGCCAGTGCAGTCGACGGATTTTTACCTTCCGGACTGCATCCATATCGAGATAAACCTCGTAGAGTTCGCGATTGTGTTTTCTCCTTCATTCACCTTCCTCGCAGAGAGGACAATATATCCGATATAGAATTTTTCTTTCGAAGGCTTCGCTGTTTTGCTTATCTTCCAGCTTTTGGACCCAAATAGCGGGACTGGCAATAAGAGTATTGACGCAACCAGTCATCGTTTCGAATAGTTCCTTGCAATGAATGCTGTCGAGCTTTAAAATCGATGAAGAAGTGGTGTTTGTCGGTCTTAAACTCACTAGTCTTCTCCAGAATCTGTCTTGCAAATTTAGTCTACAGTCGATTTGCCGGAACTGATGCCGCACTTTAGCTGTTCACAGAGTACACTGGACATGATATTGTAGGCGACGCACGTTGAGTATCAATATAAATACCTCTTTAGTTGTTGGATCGCCTTTTCTGTGGAGGGAGGTGATATACTTTAATAATAACATGGGTGGCGCTACAGCCCATAGAGGGTCTAGCTTCTACAGCTACTACTAATGTTGTGCGTGCTATTGTTCTTTCATCCGACTGCCAAATTTGATAAGACAGTAATACTCTTTCAGCATTGTACCCGGAATCGAATGAAAAACCAGGCAGTGACGTTCAGTTGCGTAGGGGGCTTACCCGCTTACCAACAACACCACAGACGCCACTTTTTACACCGGTCCAAAGAAAGAAATCCAGTATGAGACAGCAGACACTGTCGAAAAGTCACATTCGTTTCATTGTATAAAAAATAAAGCGGACAAAGAATCATATTCTTCTTATCTTATTGGAAATTGAACCGAAAGAACTTGAACTTAAAAAATAACGTAAGCGGCAAACTCATAGAAATGTTCATGGTGAGGAATTGAAAATGGAATCCATGAGAAAGCCTTTGAGTTCGTTGATCCTACATTGAACGCTTGTGGTTGACTGTGCTTCTTGTCTGACTGGGTAGTTCGTGTGCTGCTTGCAAGCTCCCACTGACACTGTCTACCGCTTGCAACACGACTCAGCCCGATAAGCAACTGCGTTTTAAAGTCGATTGATCCAAAACGTGTCCAAGCCTGCCTGATCATAGAATAAATTAATTTTTGAAAATGTTTCTCGAATTATTTACATGATGAATAGTAAATTGTGAGCCATTGCTAACATGATAAGCAGATTCGAGGAGCTTTGATTGTTCCGTACATTCATTTGCTCGCCCTCGCACTTGTGCATATTCAAGCTAATTAATTTTGGGTGCGGTTCATTCAATTCAATTGAAGAGGCTCCCATAAGCCTTGAGATTGCTAATTATAATGCGCGCACGGAAGATATATATTCCGTGTACAAATAAATTCTGAAACAAATTTATAGAATAAATTAAATATACGATTTTCCAAGAGAAGATTGAAAGTACGTAGGTTAGGTTAGGTTGAAGTGGCTGACTGTTGTAAGGAAAGATGGCAGTTCCCTGTATATCCCCTTATGACTGTTCCGCAAGCCAGTTCTTTTAGTAAAGCGAAGAATATGGCTTAGTCTTTTGCTGCTTCAATAGGCATCCAGATGTCTTCCACGGGAGGCGAGATCACTGCAATTGCGTGGCAAATGTGCAATAATTTACTCCTACCCCTCGTTTCTGCAGCTTCTACAGAACTCGTTCCCTTCTCCAGAAATGTCAGCCGCAATGGCGCATTTATAACTCCAATGAAAGTTCTAAGATTCTGGCTACTTATTCTGATCAGGCTAAAGGATCATTTAGGGTCAAGCGTAGACCTGACTTGTTTGGCAACGACGAATTCCTGTGTCACTTCTACATCTACGATTTACTTGAGCAAGCGTTTCGAGCTTCAGTAGATGTTTTAAGGTGGCGATAGGCATGGCTGGTAGAAAGAGTTCGGCCGCTTCGCAATTCTCTAAAATGTCACTGTATATAGGCACCCACATAAGTTGGTTGTTAAAATACTTGGCCATCTCATATAGAGATAGGCTGCAAGTAAGGGAAATCTTAGAGTTAAAGGCGACTGACTTCAGAGATTTGATCGCTGCCGGGCTGTCGGAGCAGATGACAATAGCCGTGTTTTCTTCAAAAATTTATAAAAAGTGAAGTAGGATTTTGCACCTAAAGCACATACAACAACCTACTGCCTATAATATCGGCAGTGAAAAGTGGCTGCCGATAAAAATTCGAGTTCGAACTTTTTTCATATATTTTGACAGCGATTCGAACATTTAAATTGTTTTCTTTATATATTTTGACAGATAAAAATCAAAGCCACTGCGTATCGTTTTTTCGCATCTTACTTCACTTCACTATGGATAGCGATGAAAAAAACACGGCTAATAAGTGTTCTCATAAACATCAGACTAATGCTACGTTCCCACCGAACCGAAACCGCGAGGTTCGGATGAACTTTTACATAAACCTCAATAGACCGTTTCCACAGAGCTTAAAGTGGTTTCGCTCTCAATTTTCAAATCACTCGCTTTCAAAATAAAGTTCACTCTGTAGGCTTGTTCGATTTGGCAACCTCTCATGGACAGATGAACTCAAGGGGACTGCAACTCAGTTTCTCAGAAACCATAAGGTTTCTTTTAGGTTAGGAGAAAATTGAGGAAACCTCGCGGTTTCGTTCGGGGAGAACGCAGCATAAGGACTGCGTTAGACATGTTCATCAATGCAGATTTACGATTAGACTAACTTAGTTGAACTACAGTACCTACTCTAAACGTCAATATGTCATCGATTTCGGGTAGATTTTTACGCTTAAGAAAGCATTTTTATGAACTTAAGAGATATTCTGTAGCGTGTATGTATTCAAAAACGCATGAGAAAAGAAATGCGATTGAACTAGCCCAATTTTCCGACGTTTATGAAATAACCCCATATCTGCTCTTGATATTACATTTTTTTTAAGCCAGGGCAGTGCTTCCTAAATCCTCTGTCCTACGTATTGATGCATTGTCTTTTATTCCAACATGTACAAAAACGTCTGAAGACTTATCAACTCGTTAAACAAGGCTTTAGCGCATTCGCATTGGTCATGTCCAACAAACAAATGCACAACTACGCAATTTGATTCCAATTTTGTAAATACATACTGCCGATTCATACAAACATTTTGACCAATAAGAACCAGTTTCACGCAGATGCAAAACCTGTGTACGATACATAATGTACATGTTACACATATTTCTATCGTTCCGCACGTGCCTTGGACTAGGTTAGGTTACCGTGAATTGTTGAAAATGAATATAAACTGAAGCCAATCTTAAACTGAACGAACAAAATAAAACTGTAATTGCAATACACTCACGTCAAACGTCTTTTATCAAAACGAAACCACACCTTGTGGGTTATTAATCAAAAACTTGCTATTCCGCACAATTCCATTTCGAATTACAATGACAAACAGATGTGTCTGTGTGTCAGAGAATTCATTTACCTGCATGTGTACACAGATAATCGTACACTAAAGCACTTCTCGCTTTCTCATGCCCGCTCTTCGAAGTCAACAAATATTCATTATTCAAACACATTTGAAGCTCTTTCAATGTTTATAAACATCCCAAAAATGGAGAAACACTGTCACCAGAGTAGGTACCTTCTTTTAAGTCAAAGCGAAGCGCCAAGTTCATATTGATGTTGAATTAGTGCTCAGCTCATGCTGGCGTGGTATGAGGGGTGACTCATTTTGAAGTTAAATTCAAATTAGAAATGACGAAAGCATTGAGCGCTTACGTTGAACCGATGATAAAAATACGCAAAAAAACAAAGTGATCAAATATTTAAGAGTCACCTCGGTTGAACTTTAGACGGTTAAGGTATCATGTACAATGTGTATACCTGGAAGGTGAGAAAACGCTGGCCTCTCTTGATCCGAAGTTTTTTCTGTTTTTGTTTGGTTTGTCACCGGAATATAATAAATCTGAAATCCAAAGCGGAAACATTTTTAATTTCAGTCTTCTCTGCGGTAAGTGGATAACGACAGAGACTGAACTGAATTCGATTATAAGAGAGCTGTGATCGGGGAAGACAAACGAACAACAAGCTCGACTTCTTAGGGAACATTCCGATCTTTTTTTTTTCAAAACTTCTTGGCTGAGTGTTGATTTGAAATGATTGCGAAGCTTGTGGCGAGGCTATCGTTTACTCTTTCGGAGAATCATAAGTTTTAGTAGTCCATTTGATCGCAGAATCTATTTTGATGAATCATAAATTGAGCCAGCGTTCGCCTGTTGTCCGAATGCCAAGTTAGATAAGGTATCGAAAGTAGTATTTCGTCTATAAGCACATTAGCTGCCACTCTTGGCCATTCCGAAGGATGATGTGATTAGGAAAATCAATTTTCAAAAGACGTTTACCAACAAGCACCAACAAGGACTGGAGCAATGAATCCGTAGTCCACAGACTGACTAGCAATACGGTAAAATGGTATACAGATACATCAAGAACGGACGAAGACAGGAGCAGAGGTATTTTGACCACGGACAAAATACTTTGAATCCATGGGAAATGCACCAGTATCTTTCAAGCAGGAATCTAGTCTATAGGTAGAAGCGTTAAAATCAATCTGGACAGCAACTATATCAACTGCGAATATTCGTGATTTTTGGCGAATCTATATCCAGCTCATTCTTACTTTAGACGCGATGTAAACACAAAACAAAACTGAGTATACATAATTAAGTCAGTAACCAAAAGTGAACATAGCGCGTTGAAGAAACTTAATCGCATGTGGCGCCAACTAGAATTCAGGGAAACTATTTGTTTCTTAAAGGTTGGTAGCCTCCAGTTATTTGACAATTGTTTTATTAACCATTTTGCATGCTATTTGAATTTTTCTTACCTCTTTAGTATGGCTATCCATAATCTTGTGTAGGTTCTTTGATTTAAAGAAATACATTTTATTTACTTCTGACGTACATTGACAGTATTTTGACAACTACGTAAACACATGCACCAACTTTTGAAACAAAAAATAAAGTTAGTCAAGAGTGTTTTATTGAGATTCAACACTTAGCTGACCATAGATTCTCAAAAAAACTCGCCGAATGTCGGACAGCCGAGACGCAGTCTAGGTGCTAGAATCCACCATCAAATCCAAGCTTGTGTGGAAAGGCTACAGAGTCTTAAAGAGTTGAGCAGAATAAACAGAGTAAAGCTATGTTGGATACCTAACATTGATGGGAAAGAAGGCAATGAAATGTCGGAGTCCCTAGCTAGGAAAGGAGCATTCACAGACCCTGAACCATTCTGCGCAGTAGGAGACAATGTTCTCAGAGAAGAATTCAGGGAGTTAGAAAGAAGGAAACGGATAGAAGCCAATGGCATAAAGCAGGCCAAGAACAATCTTAGATCAATGCAACCGAAAGAGATTTTAGGCATGTATCAAGATGAGCAAAAACAACCTTCGTATCGTAACGGGGTTCCTAACAAGGCACTGAAGACTCAGCAAGCACCTAGGTAAACAAGGGGTATCAGACGAAGGTCTTTGCAGATTCCGTAGATAATCTAATGAAATTCCGAAACATGTACTGGGATATTGTGAGGCACTAGCCCACAAAGGGCAAAGATATCTGAGAAGCACCTGATATCAGAGGAAGAAATGAAGTCGCGAGAACCATCTCTCATCCGCTGATTCATAAACGAAACTGGCTTAGAGACTGTTATTTGAGCAACAGAAGACCTCAATATAATTAGTAGGTAGGTAAATTGTGTGCCCTGACTTCCTACTGGCCGCGCCTCACTTAATCAACATTGTGTCCATTTTTGGTGGTATTAAGCTACCGTGAGACCTACTGCAGTTCTAAAACCAGCCAGATTAATGTGTAAACTCCACGAGGTTCTTCAAGCCAACACCGCTTAGGTCCTCTAGATCCGAGAAGAATTTTCCAAGAAAGTCCTTTTTTTTCATAGCTAGGGCTGGACATACGCAGATCAGATGTTGGATAGAGTATATTTCTTCTTCGTCTCTGTAGCTTCTGCAAAAATCTTGCACAGTGGCACAGTGTCCGGTAAGGGTTCCTATTAGCGTACGTACGTGTCTGCGACTATGACCGATCAATGATGTTGATCCCTTCCTGTTAAGCTTCAGTCATAAGGGCCCTTGCAGTGGTTGCAGTGTTGAGGCTGAGCCAGGCTCTATCCAGCGCTTCACTTCGGCTTCTACTATACATTCAACAAGAATAATAACAATGAGACTATTCATGCGAATACTATTGTTGCTATTCATGCGAATACAGCTGAAAGTCTCGAAAGTTCTCATTTTCCTGCCGTAATTCTGCCACGGTGTGGTATTTGCAGTTGTTTTAACATTTTCCCCTTAAATTCCTTCGGAAGGGTTTAGAAATACAAGTTTAAATGATGGTCAAACATCTCTCTCTCTCTTTTTGACATGATCAAATTCAACTTTTAAATTGCATCATCGAGTCACAATTGTCTCGAGATTCAAACATTTTTTGTTGATTCAAACTATAATTTATCATATTTTTACAATAACCTTAACCTTAAGTTGAGCTTTGTGTACGTAAATGCATATTAAGTAGTCTAACCTTCGAACAAAGAACCCGTTCAATTAAACTTTCACGTTTCACGCTTTATACACATATGTTCACAACTTGTTAAGCTGACGTCAGACCTTTTGACTGTAGGCGTCAGGCATACATTTTTATGTAGACATTATCGATTGCTCTAGCTACTAAATCTTTTCGGGCGCATAATTACTCACTAGTTGCTAACTGCGATCAATTTACTGCAGTGTATGCACGGAATAAAAGTGGAACTTCTATTTTGGAGGTCAACGCAGACAGAATCTTGGCAGTTACGATATTAGCTCGTGGCTCGTCGTCTTGATCGACATCTGGAGGATGTTCGTATGTTTGTAGAAGAATGTATCATTTTTTTTCATTTCGCAGTTTCGCGACAAAATGTTTTAGTATTCAAGAGAAGAAGTGTTGCGGTTAAAAGTCAATTCACGCTCGATATCTTCTCGTTGTTGTTACTTCAGATTGTTCCGATTATTTCTCTGGTATGGATGTTTCTTTGAACAAAGAGAAAGCATTACCTACACAATGAAACCCCAGCAATTATAGAGTTCTGTGAAGACAGATTACGGATGCATGCATATATACTTAAATTGGATTCCGATTCGTGGAGGGTCACTACCTACCGATCGTTCATTGCTATTGACGTGGGTATTTCGTTAGCGGCGATTTGTAGAACTAATTCTCAGGTATCTAGCCAGCTTGGAATTTCTGAGAGCATCTTGTGACGTTATTTCCTACTCGATCGATGTCACTGTGTCGATTTTTTACATCATATCAAAAGAATATGTTATTGAATACAAATGTATATGAGAATTGTGCTGTACACATCGGTATAGTTTAAATGTTTCACGTGAAATAAAATCTAGAAGATTGTAAATTAACAAATAACACTGAAATACAATAAGAAACGAATTCTATAGACGTACGCACAATTAAGTCGTATGCAAATGTAGCCTACTTTAGGGTTTTTTTTTTCTGTGTTATTCTTATTTAAATGAATACCTGATTCGCTGGTGGACACGAACATTAAATGATACACCGCATGGGCATCTGCACAAAGATGCTATAAATTGTGTGACGAAGGTGTGCGTTTCTCTGTCTTCCGTCAATGCAGACGCGTATCAAGTTCTGTTGTTGCAATCAACTTCTATAAATGGAAAGTTATTGTGAAAGGTGGTAGAATAGATGGGAATAGGCGGGCATTGCTGACTTTAGAGATATGAAATGGTTCTCACCTTAGGATTTTTTTTAGAGTCTAAAATCGTGTTCAATCGGGTTTTCGTCGGGTTTAATTTTTCTGTTAAGTTACTGTAACTTGGTCTAAAAAAGATGATTTTTACTTAAAGCAATGCCATCAATGACAGGGCTCTTTGACGTTTGTCATCAAAAAGAAAAAATAAATTAATGTCGAATGAAAGTGATCAAGTTTCAAAGTACTCATTGTTGCTTCTGAAAACTGTAATTCTAAAATTGCTATGCGCATATATGTTCATCATTGTAATTCATGTGTTTTGGGGAAACATGACGAAATATTTCGTTAAAATTTGTCACTAGCTCATGCATTCTCATGTCTATTATAGTTGATCTTTAAGCTGCAAAGTAAGCAACATTTGACGAAACTTAACGAAACTAAGTGAAGATGCTATTATAGTCACAGTTTATCATTTCTATTCCTCATGTTTTTTAAGGTTGAGCTGTAAGTTTTGGCTTGTAAAAGAAAATGTCTAATCTCCACAAAAGTGACATGTCCCGATTGGGTCCGGTGCAGAAAAATATTTTCTACGTCCATTTCAAAATATCATCAATTTCACTAACCAAACAATTTCTAATTTGCACACTTTCATGTGGAGCCTTCAAATGGCAAACAAAATGGCGATGATTCTGAATTTTTCAAATAACCGAAGAGAACCGAAATCGAGTGATTTGGATGAATTCTAACTGAAACCTCAATAGGCAGTTTTCACTTCACTTTCATGACATTAGCTCTCAATTTTCAAAGTCATTAGCATACTATCTTTCAATCTGTGCCCCGCCAAAACAAATGTCCCCCGCTCTCAATTTCTAAAGAGCCCTAAAACAGCTGTCTTTTGACTGCAAATAATAGCACTAAATAACACTAGAAAATAGAGCGAGATAAGATTAGAAGATTAAGAACAACACCGAAAACGCGAAGTTTTCGAGATAAGGATGATTTTTCAAAATGAAGTTCTCCTTTGGGGGTTGGTCACCTGTTTCGCTCCGATGGAGGGTAGCGGCAACATCTTGGCATGCAATGATGCGTCATTGGATCTTCTATCGATGTCTAGAAGGACGGTCCGACGGACGGCAAACCATTTTCGATATATGGGTCAAGTTGAAGAAGTTACTTTTACAGGCACTTTTCCTACCTTCTATCGACCACAGGGACATGGGTAAGGACTCAAAAAAAAAACAGTCTTTTCATTTTCGATAAAGCAAAGTTCTTATGAAAAGTGTTTGGTCTGTCACCTTTTTCGCGGCAACATTTTGGCATAAAATGAAAAAAAAGTCGTAGTCAGAAAAAAACCTCGAGGGGGATTCAACTAGATTTCAATGAAAACGAGTGATTTCGAAACCCCGTTAAAGTATGACGAAATCTAGTAGATCTGAAGAAAGTTGTTGAAATCTCGTGCTTTCGTTCGATGGAAGCGTGGTATTAGTCTTGTTTGTGTAAATGTCGACCTCTGCGAAATGTATACAAATGGAAATGAACCTCTGGAATCCAGATTGTACACAAATGGTTTAAAAAAGCGAGGGAGAATAAACATGTGTGCACATTTATGGAATAGAAAGGTGATGCAGAAAGGTAGTGTCTAGAGGAAGTCGGTCATTCTACAACCATTAGGGCCTTAACACAATTTCAAATACACGGTGTAAATAAGTCGTTGGTCTAGGGAGTTCCTCGACTGGGGTGTTTATTCTGGGCAACAATTCTCGACACAATGAAAAATTATCCACTCTTATGAGAACACCGAGTATAAAAGCAGTGTTTTGTTATAGGTACTAGATGCAGGCCTAGTACCGGTTGTTTAACCACTTGTTATTCGTCGTTAAATTGTTTTTAGAATAGTATAATATTTAAGAAGCTTAAACTTTGACTATTAATAAAATATACATAAAATAATAATAAAATATTTTTTTTTCTTTCTAGGACAAATATGAGTCACCAGTTGTGGCTGGTGGTACTCCTTGCGGCGATATGTACCACAACATTAGCAGTAGAAAAAGATCTAGATCAAACTGCGCAAAATGAGATCCTGCCGGGAATTTCAAAAACCATTAAAATTTCAACCCCAAAGCTGAACAAGAAACTGATCAATGGCACCGCAACCAAACTGCAAAAATCGGAAGATGATCCCAGGTAAGAGCGTGCAAAACGAATCCACATTGTTTTGCCGAAACTTTTTCACTCACACAACACTCTTTTCTGTGCGCATTCATAACATTCAGGTATAACATGTCAGAGAATGTTGACAATCTGAATGATACATCTAGCACCACGGAGAAATCCGAATATGACTACTACTATGACTACGATGAGGACGTCTATGATGATGATGAGAGTTCCGAGAATAAGTCGACAACCGAAAGCGCCACTGTTGTGGAGAAAACAAAATCCCCAGCAGCCAAATCTGAAGGAGGCATGAAGAAAATCGTAACGATCCCGAAGTTGAAGCCAATCAAAGGAGACGAAAAGGTAGGCATTCATCTGCAGCTGACCCTGATCATGCTCTCATCTGTCGATACTTTTGTATAATTTTAGATTCCTCCAAAATTGAACGATGACAAACAAGAACTCGATGAAGCAACCGATGATCTGGAAGATGATGATGCTGAGGAAGATAGCCCTAAGGAAGTTGCAAACAAGAAATCTTCCGCTGATACCAATGAAGACGGTATTCCATGCCCCAGGGATTGTGTCTGTGCCGTAAACGAAAACGATTACATTTTCGCCACTTGTAGCAGGTAATATCCGATGCCGGTGTGAGCTCGAACAAAACTCAATCCATGAGCTTCTAATTCTAGGTTGGACCAAGACAAGCAAAAGTTCGACAGTTCAATCACCGACTTGCTTGTGGCCGATGTTGGTCCCAAGTATCCCATCCTCCTCGGACCCGATTTCTTTGTGAAGATTGGCCTGAAAGACGTGTCTGCAATCAAAATCACAAACTGCACCATTGAGTACATGCACGAGGACGCTTTCAAGGGATTGGAGCAGTTGTATGCCGTCTATTTGATCAACGTTGGTCTGACAATTGTCAATCCAAACACCTTCGCCGGAAACAAAAGGCTTCGCATGCTGACAATCTCCGGCAACGATCTAAGTGTTATGTCCAATGTGCACTACCTACTGAAGGTAACCACTCTGACTATCTCATTATTTTGTAGAACTTCACTTTAAAGCACTTCTCATTACAGTCCGACAGTGTTGAAGAATTGGATTTGTCACGAAACAATCTGATGGAGTTGAAGCCAACCGCTTTCAGCCAACTTTCAAACATAGTTTACATTAATCTGTCCAACAACGACCTGAATGAAATCCCAGCAGGAGTATTCGACAATTTGACCTCGATCGAAGAAATGGATCTTTCCTGCAACTCCTTGAGGGTACTACCTAAGGGAATTTTCAACAAAACCACGATCTTCAACCTGAACTTGAAACGCAACCAAATTACCGGCAACCTTGACTTCGGAGCTACTGAGCTTCAACATCTTGACTTGAGTTTCTGCGAAATCAGACAGATCCACCACGGAATGTTCGACAACATGACACAACTGACCGTCCTCAACCTCAGTGGAAATGGAATAAATAAGATACAACCCGAGTCTTTCATTCAGCTGAAGAAGCTCCGCAACATCGACTTGTCCATAAACGAATTGGATCAAGTGTCTTCGCTCCTTTTCTACAAGAACTCACAGCTGGAAATCATTCGCTTGAACGAGAATCCACGTCTAAGCCAACTGCCAACTGACGGTTTCCAGTCCTTCTATGAATACAGCAATGTACATTTACTTGACCTTTCGAACTGTGCCATTGGAGCTCTTGGTCCAAAGACATTCTCCACCATGACCCAGTTGAACACTCTCAAATTGGCATGGAATAACATTAACAATTTGGGAAGGGATACATTCGCTCCACTCAAGTCACTTACCGAACTCGACCTGAGCAACAACTTGATCGACAAATTAGACGACTTGATCTTCATGAACAACAATTACGTGAGCAAGCTAAGTTTGGCTGGCAATCCCATCAAGAAACTGCCCGTTCGACTCTTCATGCCATTCAAGAGCCTGAAGGAACTGGACGTCAGCGAATGTGAATTGCACTCACTGCTGAATGATAACACAAACGGAATGAGCAGCGAATATGAATTCTTCGACACCCTTGAGTCCTTCAATGCGTCCTCAAACGAAATCAAGAAGATCTCATGGGAAGACCTCAAGCTGTTCAAGAACCTGCGCACATTGGACATCGGCTTGAACCCAATCAAGTGCAACGAGGCGTTCAGGACAATGATAGTCTTCGCCAAGGTAAAGGAAATCCGTCCTAGAGCCGTCCCAACCATGGCCAACCTCAACACCGACACCATAACCGAGGATATGAGCCTGGCTCCAAGTTGGGACGAGGTACAGCACGAAGTATGCAAACACACCACCATTGACGCATACAGACCCGACGAACAGTCCAAGGACGATATCAAGAAATCCATCCTTAAGGGAGAACGCCAAGATGATGAGATGGAGAGGACGGGAGCGAATAAGATCAATCAAATGAAGAAGACAGAGGAGGAGAGGAGAATAGAGGAAGATTTGGCCGAGGACACCAGCATGAACGAGGAGGATGACTCTGACAACGTTGACGGAAATGAAGACGATGACGACTCCTACGACGATGACGAAGAGAAGGAGGAAGAAGGCGATATATTCAAGTCCATTCACGACATGGGATTGAACGTAAAGGAAGTCGACTTGTCACAGGAGAACGTGGAAAAATCCATCTTGAGTAAGTCCATTTACCATCCGAACAACCGACCCAAGTCCTAATTCATACAAATTCTTTTGCAGACAAACTTCACCTCGACAGGGAGCACAGCGAGGACGGTGAAGATGACGATGACGACGACGACGATGATGATTCTGAGGAGATAATCATCGAACGTGGTCGCATCTACTACACTGGCTACAGATTCTTCATTCCAGCACTCATAATTGTGACTTGTGTAATTGTTCTCCTACTGGCCATTGGCAAGATCATTTCACTAATGATGAGGAAACGTGGTGAACGCTATCGCATGGCATTGCTTGCCTCCAAGAATTCCATAGTTTACCAAAAACTATCGGAAGACATCATCAAGCCAAACCCATGTAAACAACCGAAAGTACATAGGTACTCTCCCATTAACCAGGTCTAGGCATCTAGACCACACGAGAGAAGGATGATGATGATGTTCTAAGCGCAACAATTTTATGAGTTTTATCTTATTCTTTATTAGCTTAGACGCTGTATGATAAGAGTTTTATTAATTTGTTTATTTAATTTTTTTTTGTTTGAGGCAGCTAACAGCCTTGGCAGTCCTTAAAGTTAAAACAAAACGAAAAAAAAAAATACAGTGAACACGCAACCAAATCAATAAGGCCTTTTATTTATTGGTTAAAAGTTCTGTACTTAATTTATAAATATTCTTTCTCCCTATTCTATCAAAAAATTTTACAAACAAACAAAAAAAGAGAACATTTAATAAATCTACGAGAAGTAAACATTCCCAATTATTTTGAATATTACTAACAAAGTCATCATCTGTTGAACATTATATTTTTTAATTAATTTTAAGATATAAATAAAAAACAATATTTTTTACATATAGAAATAATAAAACGATACCACAAAATGAAATACGATTTACTGAAACCTTGATAACTTCGCAAATTTTGCATTAATAAATAAACTTTGATTTGAGAGAAAAATTTCGAAAACGTCAGGATGAGGAAATGTTTAATATAATTTTGATTGTAATCTTTTTTTATTGTCTACCAGTTGCTCTTATGAAAGTTAAGTGCCATGGCCCTCCACCTTGATGTTAACAGTAAATGTAAAGACATTTTGTATCTTTTTTTTTTGGTAAAGTGTATTGTAATGGAAATGAGAACGCACCAGTAGGGCCAATAATAGTTTCAAGGGGATTAATTCTCTTGTGTAAATCATTTACAGAAGAACAACAGTTTGTACTGACATTGTGAATAAAATCAAGTGTATGAGAAATAGTTTTATTACTTTTGATTCGAAAATAAAGTTTTGGCTTCCAATAGATACTAACAACTGGTGTTTTAATTCGCTTGCTGATATAATTAGATGCAGGCATTGGTTCTGCAAGACTTGTTTATCAACTCACACGTTTATTCGTTCAAATCGCCAAATGTAATAGGGGTGTAAGTGTAACGCATTCGTCGACTGAATTTGAAGAGAATGGCTGCGACCACAATAGATCCACAATTGCGTCCACTTTATCTATCTGGAAGTTCAGAGCTACCTTCAGGAAAATTATGATCTCCTACTGACCACCTGTCACCAACACTAGCTTCGGAAAATACCTTCCACGTATCCCACACCGTGAACTATGGGAAGAGCAACTGGTAACAGAAGAAGATGAGCTCGCCCTATACACCGACGGCTCAAAAACAGGTGCCGGCACAGGTGCGGGGTCTACTTTGACCAATTCGAAAAATCCCTGACATTAAGACACGACTGCAGCATTTTGTAGGCCGAGGTGGCTGTGAAACACTCCCTTTAAGAGAGCACACCATAACCAACAAAACAATCTCTATCAGAGATAACCTACAATATCTCTATCATCCATTATCTCTGATCTCTATATACTCCAACAGCCAAGCGGCAATAAAAGGCTTTTCAACTCTGCACCACATAGGCCCAAGTAGTGCTTTCTTTTCCTTGCCAGGGCTGGACACTCGCGTAGCAGATGTTGGATAGATTCTATTTCTTATGCAGTACATAGCGCCACCGATATTTCCTTGGTGAACAAGGTGACCATGCTGGGTACCAGGGCATACTAGCCTCCAAGGAAACTAAACAACGGACAGTCTCGCGAAGAATGGATTCGAGCTTGGAGAATCTCGGGCAATTCCTTACGCGTCTCGCCGCTTAGCTCTGTTCGTATAAAACCGGAAGAACAAGCCCTGAATAGAATAAAAACTAGTTGGCTTAATCTGGATATCGGAGCAATAGACGCTGAGCAAAAAGTGATCAACATCACTGATCAGTCTTAGTCGAAAAAACATGCAGAAGCTAATAGAATTCCTCACCGGACACTGTGCTATAGCCACGCATGCATCGCGACTAAACATATCACACAACGATTATTGCAGAAGCTGCAGAGATGGCAGCTTGATCAAAAGCCATTATGTCCTTGTTTTATTCATTGATTTTGGAAATCCTCATAGCAACTTTAAAACGAATAGACATC
Organism: Eristalis intricaria; assembly: GCA_964034865.1. Taxonomy (NCBI): domain Eukaryota; kingdom Metazoa; phylum Arthropoda; class Insecta; order Diptera; family Syrphidae; genus Eristalis; species Eristalis intricaria. Next base: position 59,729,775 of record OZ035877.1, on the reverse strand, counting down.
AGAAGATTATAGGATTGGTTGGAGGACTACCTTAGTGAAACGTCGTTCAGAGTGAAAGTAGGAGACAAATACAGTACCACAGGGGCGACTTGGACCACTATTGTTCATCCTATTTACAAATGAACTACTTCGCATCTTCAAAAAGAGCGTCCCTTTTGCGTTGGCAAACGACACAGCATTAGTCGTCCAACGTCCAACAATGCCTTGTTAGTGCTACGAAAATATTGCAAAATGAGGTCAATAAAGCTGTTGAATGGTATCATGACAATCGACTTGTATTAGACAAAAATGATGCACATTTGTGGGCCACAATACAAGCTATCTCAACATAAAATTACTTTTCGTAGCAGTATCTGCCAAAATACATTGCCCAACCAGACTATAGGCATTGATGAAAACTACAAATACTTGGGAATCACTATAGACAGCAACTTCATTGGAACAAACACATTGTTATATTCAACATTTTTCATATTGTAAAGTTTAAAATCCGAAAAAAACGTGTAAAAGACATTTTTCTTTCTGAAACATAATCATTATAACCTAAATTTACACTCTTGCCCAAATTCCATTGTAAATTGTTAAAAATAATATAAGGCTATCTTTTCAAAACTTGTATTATAAATATTAATATGCAATCTTCTGCAGTTAACCCCCTCAGGCTTCGCAGATAAATTAAATAATGTAAAACTGATTTTGGATAAATAAAATAAAATAAATAAATGTATACAAGGAAGAAATAGATCCAACATCTGCTACGCGAGTCTACGCGCCTGTCAAGGAAAAGAAAGCACTACATGGGCAAACACTTCTTTGCTGAGCTGGAAGACCTAGGTGGTGTAGAGTTGAAAAGCCTCCTGAAGTTATCAATTGAAGCAGGATGATTAGTATAACAAAAGAAGATCTCACGGTAATATGTAATATTTTATTTTTTTTTTCTATTCAGGGCACAATGGACCCATTTTGTTGGGCACCCATACACCTAACTACCTGGATGGAATTTCCTGATAGTCTGTTTCTGTTAATCAGAAATTAAGTATTACAGAGATGCCCCACTCCTACCTCTCTTGCCCCTTAAAATTGTTGACAACGGTTTTCTATAAAGTGTTTTTAAACCAAATTGACCAATCAGAGGACGTCATATACGTTATTTCGTGAATAACCGTCAAAAATTCATGAATATCTGTCAAAAAAGCACTCTAATTCGTCGATGGTCTAGGAGGCAATCAGCTGTGAAGTCGGCTATCTCTGTTTACTTCATTTCTGCTGTTAATGTGATTCTTTAGTCATTTTATATCTGCGTATTGTCGGACTTATACACCCGACTAGTAGGTGTTCTATGGTCTCCTTTGATATTCCACAGTGCCTACAGTTTTCTCAGCTGCGGTGTCTCACTTTGTGACCATAGGGCCACCATATTTGCGTAAGTCCTAAGGTCAGGCGCATTTAGATTTAGAGCCTCCTTAATTCTTCTTGGATTAACTCTCATAAAATTGGAGTTTGCAAGTCCATCCTGGTTGTTCCAGAATTGGACGCTTTATGTGTTGCTAAGTTCTTGAAGAGGGAAGGTAGGTAGGTTGGTAGTAGGTGGTCTAGATACACTTAGGCCAATGTAGACCCATTGTACTGCCACGTGGGTTTGTCTGAAAAGAAAGGGGGGATCTGCCGGCGTGATTGTTACGATAGCCAGCCAGATTTGTTAATGAAGTCTAATAGGGATTTGATTGATGTTTCTCGCAGTTCGATTAGGTTACCAAAGAAGTAGGAGCCAAGAGTAGCTTTTCTAGCTGAGGCAAGTGCCAGGCAGTTGTAGAGAAGGTGTTGTGCACTTTCCTCTTCTTCCTCGTCTCGACAACTTCTGCATAATCGTTAGAAAATAGTCTTAGTCTTATCGCGTGTATGCAGTGTCCAGTGATTATACCCACTGTCGCGCAAACTTTGGCTCTCTTTTATGATATGAGACTTACAGATCTAGTGGGGTCAACCAGATTTGTTTGATAATTTGGCACGTGTTGCCTGTGTTCCATCCGGCATTGACTTCAAGTATGCTTTGTTCAGTGAGTTGTAACTTAAAGGAAGCTAGAGGAGTCCCTAAGTTACAGAAGGATACGTCATCTAGCAGTGTTGCTGCGATTTTCGAGTTTGTCAGCCCGGGACCCAACACAGGCGAATTCGAAACTGTTCGGATATTTCGTCAAGGGAAGTGCGGCAGCTTATGACCATTTTTGAGTCTGTAGAGAACGATGTTGGGGATTTGATTGCTGCCTGACTATCCGTAAAGATGCAGATATCACGGGCGGATATCACGTTCCACCACAGCCAGGACAGGGCTACGCTGATCGCCATTATTTCCGCTTGGAAAACACTGCTGTGATTAGGTAGATGGATTGATTTATTGAGATTAAGGTGTTCAGAGAAAATTCCAGTGCCTAAAGTTTTTCACTGAGAAGTAAACAGGTGAAGTGTAAAACGGATTAGTAGAGTCAAGTTCTTTTTCTATTAGGATTCTGGCATGTCCGGAAGTGTAGTCTTGTCATTGGGAGCATGCTTTCAATTTGATTGCACAGTTGTTTGCTATCTGCATTGCAAGAATATGTAGTGGGGGAAGGTTTAATATGATTTCAAGTGCATCGGTGGGAATCGTTCTCAAGGCCCCACTTATGCAGATGCATGCTTGCCTTTTGTGGTTTTCATCTCATGACCTGGTACGCGTATCAGCTTTAGCCCGTTTTTCTCTACCAATGTGTTGAGTATTTTATGACATTTCCAGCCAGCCCTGAAGCTGAATGTGAAGCTGTTTAGGGCTTTAAATACTGCCTGGCTATCTGAGAGTATCGATATTTTTTATTTATTAGATTTCTAATTGTAGAAAATCACGAAAGCGAAGATTCGCGAAAGTATTTGAGCACCTCGAATATGTAGTCATTCAAACTGCATGAACTGCGTTCATCAAAATGTAGATGGATAACTACGATTGAAAGAAAAACTCTGCGGTCGATCTTTGTTTCGAATTGTGTTGTACGGATATTAGCCTAGTCTAGCCACATAGAAGACATGGACAGCATGATTTCAATTCATTTCAATAACTTTTCGAGCTCGAATTCAAGATGGCAGAAGCATCTCATCCGAAACAGCGAAAATGGACTAGGTAGGTTCTGGTGATTTTTCGGATCCACTTATACCGTAGATGATTCATTATACGTCCACTTTGATCACTATAATCCTTTAACTGCTGGTCAGGAACCATTCCGAGATGAGGATGAAGCGGTATTAGTTTATCATTGCAGTTTTGCATCCGTTAAATTTCTGTAGAAGTTGTTGGCGATGTGGCCAGATCCTCTAAAGAGTCGTCCTCAAAAGGCATTGCCTTGAATTGTACAAAAACCATCTCGTGTTGGTAAGTTCAGTTACTCTCTTTCATAGCCAAAGTTTACAGTTAGCGAGTGAAGATTGATTCGGTGGAGTCAGCAGAGCGATTTGTTGCGTGCGTGGGTTAATTCGGGTACTATTGAACTGCTCAGACGGCAGTTTGATACCAGTTTTAAGTTTAGGGAGACTGATTCTAGTGCCTTAATGCTGCTTGACATGCTAATACATTCTATATGACCCTAAAAAGGCTGCAAAGTCCTGACAGTCGTTGAGGAGACGACGATCGAATTGCTTAGAGAATACGTCGCTATCAACTCCGGTTCCTATCGTGATGTGGAAGTTGACCCAGGGAGCTCTGTCAAGAATCAGGGTATTGATTTATTGCATTCTAGTGTGCAGGTTAATAACGTGTGTGTAACTCAAAGTCTTCGACTCAGAACCAGTGGGACAACGCAATAGAGGACGCCCACGGAACCGATGGCGCACCCAGGTGGAGAAGGACCTCAATCAACTTGGTGTGCGCAGTTGGAGACAGCTGACTAAAGATCGTGCCGGCTGGAGAGGCTTACTGGTTGAGGCCCAGGTCCCCCACGGACTGTAGCGCCACCCGAAGAAGAAGAAGAACTGAAGGGCCGTGTTAGCAGCCATTTGTCTACCAAGCCAAGCGGAGTGACGTTGAAAATTAGGCTCAGTGTAACTGAGTGCACCGTCGGCACAGAGGCAGGTTTGCAGTGACCTTGCTAACTGAAGATACTTGTAGTTTCACAGTGTAGCAAATAACATTTTAGTCAAAATAAAAATCAATACAATCTACACAATCGTACGTTTACCTTTAGCACCTATAATTGCTTGCAGTTGCTGAGGCATGGTTTTTTGGATTGATATTTATGAGCCTTTGGATGTAGCCCAGAAGGCAAAAATTCGTCGACTGCAGTGGCTCGGCCGCATCGAGCGCAGGGACAACAATGCTCCAGCTAAGAGGGTCTTGAATCCGAGCCTCCTGATTCGAGGAGAGGAGGACCGAATCTCCGGTATAGAGACCAAGTTATCGCGGATGCAAGACTGCTTGGTCTTGCTGGACCGTCAACAATGGAAAGCAGCTATCGCTCAGGCTCGGGCCATGCATGGGTCACCAGCCTAATAAGTAAGTAAGTATGAGTTTGATTTCCATCCAAACATTTTCAATTGGATTGATATCCGGTCACTGTGTTGGAGTTTTGAGCTACTTGTTGACACTACATAACCACCACTCCCTTACAACAAGTGGCGCGTGCTTACGGTCGGTTGTTTTGTTGGAATTAGAAAACAGTCAATAAATTTAAGCTTTCTGCAGATGTCAGGAAATTTCCATCTCTGCCCATTGCAGTTTCTAGGAATTCGGAATAGGCAGGCATAGAACCCCACAAAATAACGCAAAAACGGTTATGGTCTTATTTCAAACTATGCATGCATTTGTCTCCCGTCACATCCAAATAGGTTAGGTTAGGTTATTCACCAGCGCACTTAGACCATATTGGTCCATTGTGATACCCATTAGTCAGACTACCACCACTGACAGACTACTCCAGTGATAGTGCCGTTAATTTGATCCCAACGGCAAATGGTGATTGGACCAGATTCGAAAACCAGGATCTAATCGCGTAAAGCGACAATCGTCTCGCGCTAACGTTTCGACGATAGTTTCACTTCATGTAAGCATAAAAAAAAGACAGCGTCTGAGAGATATCGTTTTGCCTGCTTCGAGTAAGCTAAAAACTGTCATTAACTATCGTCTGGACGTCTGATTTCTGACGATGCGTAATTCAGTATCGTCTCCTATTAAATGAGAACAAATTCTGTACACATATCTTGTTCCACACTTTTCAGGCATTTTTAGAGTGATCGAGGTCGCATTTCTATTAGTTTTGTTCGAAAATTGAAATGAGAAGTTATTAGTGAAATTTGAGAGGAATTAGAGCACAGATGTCATTTTTACGTGAGTTATTATTTTCAGAGCATTCAAACTGTAACGATAGGCGAGACGATAGTAATGCTCTTACATGAAGGAAATAATCGACGATATCACCGAAGTGAATCAAAAGGACGATAGTCGTTTGAAAAGTTACGCGATAAGGGCCCAGGAGCAGGCACTCTAGCAGTGCTGCGTTATCCGGTCATCACATCCAAATAATTTAATTTGGGTTTCGTCGGGGAATAAAACGCGTTCCCTGAAGTTCTGAAGAATGAAGCTCAATGCCTATTGAGTAAGTGTCTGTTCCTTTTCGAACACCATCATTCATTCGGTAAATATCAATAACCACTCGCCCTATTGAAACAACATGTGTGATAATGTATTTTTGTATTATTGAAAACTATTTACATTCGTACATAATTACATGGTACACAAAAGTACATTTATAGAACTAATACATTTTTTTCCAGAAAAAATGATTGTTTACTAATCTTAGATAGTATACAGTTGGTAGGATGATAGAAAATGATCACTGTGTAGTACATAGTAAAATTGGGTAAAACAGAACTCATTCGACAACAATGCTTTACGCACATATATACTTGTACACACATTAAACATGATATTTCATTCCTTATACTACAAATTGAGATGATGCTCAGATGAAGTGTTACGCATTCTTTTCGCCAATCTTAGTAACGTTCATCTGTTTCGAAAACAACTGCTCCAGCTCCTCGTTTTGTTGGTTCAACTTCAGGGCCTGTTCCATTTCCTCCCAGATTTCGTTGAACTCTGGATCATAGGTGTTATATAAATTCGGCAAGGTGTCTCTTGAATCCGAATCGCACATTGTTTATTAGACTCTTCTCTGCAAAAACAAATAGAAAACCAAAGAGAGAAAATAAATGAGAATGAGAAGACGTTTGGCAGATAAGAGAGCCCTCAACAGCTGAGCGCAGATGTCACTTCACTTTCTGTAAAGAAATCTCACGCGCAATTTGATTTCTTCTAATCTAATCAGTAACTTTTCAGACAACCCAGAAGGAGGACAGCAATCAGAATGCAGGCTCGCAATAAAGTTGTTAATTTAATGTCAACAATTGTTGGCAGTTCGTAAGTTCAACTAGCTCTACATCAAGAAAAAGCAAGAATAAATAAATCTTCTGCTTGATTTTCAGTTGCAAATGCCCGGCACACTCCCAACACTATGGATCAACTGTACTCGCCCGAAGAAAGGAATACGCATTTGAGGTACGCCCCCTTTTGAACTTTGGACTCACCATGGCATGTGTGATAATAGAATTGACTTTTGACAGATGTCGTCCTCCACTGTGCGCTTTGGACCCGGTGTAACCTGTGAACTTGGAGCAGATCTGAAAAACATCGGAGCAAAAGATGTGTGCATTGTAACAGATCCCAATGTGATTAAGTTGCCGAGTGTAAAGGCTGCTTTCGACTCGCTGGCTTCTAATGGTGTCAAGTTTGAGGTTTTCGATCAAACGAGAGTGGAGCCAACCGATGGAAGTCTCTGGGAAGCAGCGAACTTCGCCAAAAGTAAGCAGTTCGATGCGTTCGTAGCTATCGGAGGTGGATCAGCGATTGATACTTGCAAGGCAGCTAATCTGTACGCAAGCGATCCGGAAGCAGAATTTCTGGATTACGTAAACAAACCAATTGGAAATGGAAAGGAGGTAAAAGTGAGATTACTCAATAAGTGTCACACACGAAATTTGTTGTTTTCAGATCTCAGTGAAACTGAAGCCAATGATAGCCGTTCCAACAACTTCAGGCACTGGCTCAGAAACGACTGGAGTCGCAATTTTCGACTACAAAAAACTTCACGCTAAGACTGGAATCTCAAGCAAATTGTTGAAACCTCAACTGGGTATGCAATTATATTCCAAAACAACTATGAAATGTACGCAACGTCATTGTTTCTATTTACAGGTCTCATAGATCCTCTGCACACACTTTCTCTTCCCGAAAGAGTCACTGCTTATTCAGGATTTGATGTGTTTTGTCACGCTCTGGAGAGTTTCACCGCCGTAGAGTACACCGAACGAGGGCCAGCTCCAGAAAGTCCAAGCCTTCGACCACCATATCAAGGGCGCAATCCAATTTCCGATGTTTGGGCAAGATACGCACTACAAACAATTCGTGATAACTTCATCGAAGCGATTTATCAGCCCGATAACTTAAAAGCTCGTTCCCAAATGCACATGGCCTCAACCATGGCTGGTGTCGGCTTTGGCAATGCTGGAGTGCATCTCTGCCACGGATTGTCTTACCCAATTTCCGGAAACGTCAGATCATTCCTGCCAGAGGGATATGATAAGGATCACGCCATAATCCCCCACGGATTGTCGGTGGTGATTAGTGCACCAGCTGTATTTGAATTCACAGCTCCTGCTTGCCCTGAAAGGCATTTGGAAGCGGCACAGATTCTTGGACGTGATATCTCAAATGCCAAGCTAGCCGATGCTGGTAAGATTCTTGGCGAAGTTGTTCGGGAGTTTATGCAGAAGGCAAAGATTGAAAATGGACTTAACGGCTTGGGCTTCGGAACTAGCGATATCCCCGCCTTGGTTGAGGGTACACTGCCACAGGAAAGAATAACCAAGTTAGCACCCAGGGAACAGAGTCGAGAGGATTTGGCTAAGCTGTTTGAAAACTCAATGGAAATTTATTAAAATGGAAAATTTATTTTTAAAATTTACCTCAATTCAAATAACAAATGTTTGAAAACAGAACACTTAACAGTTTGTCAATAATATAATTATGTCTAATAACCGTTAACATTTGACAAGAGACATTTTAACAGTCGCGCACAAATGTACATATCACAATATGATCAAATGCATTTAATATATACAATTGTTTTATATTATATTATATTAATGTTTGCTTGAACAATTTAAAAGGATCCAAATATAAAACCTAAGAACGTTGGTGACACATTTTGTTTAGCAAAACATATTTCGGTATGTTTACTGCTCGAATGCTGTTTACTGAATTGACAAGGGTTAGGTCATATATACGATACAACAAAGTTGATAATCAAAATAAAAGGAAATGTGATGGCGAGGTAAGTGCTACCAGTAGTCAATAGGTCTTCTGTCCCTTGTGTATTAGCGGCGTTCAGACATAACAATTTTTCGCGACGATTTGCTTGACAACCTTGATTGTTGGGCCAAAACGTCAATGTGAACACTCGTTAAAATAAAACGCCAGACTTGTTTGGTTGTAGACAAAACATTTTGACTCTTCAGCTTGATTGACGTCGAGTAACGCCACTTGCTATTTACTAGTCTCGTCGACGCATGATTGTTGCATCGTCTGGAGAAGCCCCTAAAGTTCAATCCACAGAAACTATAAGGGGAGCTTGAATTGAAAGGCTCTGTGGCAGTTCATTGAAAAATCACCTACAGTCCCTTAACACAGTAATTTTTAAATAACCTACAATCACAGATCTGTCACTTCATTATTTCTGCTTGCATTTTAACGACACATGGAAAATATAAATCAAGAAAAATGTTTTCAGCATACCATTTCTACTGAAAATGTCCTACACATCTAAACATATCCAAAATTTTATAAGAAATCGTATCTCTAATGAACAAACAATTTTTCTTTATTTTCATATTGTGAACTGACATCGAATTTACTTTTATCCACCATTGCTGCCATCTGTTGAGAAAACAGACGCTGTTTTCAAGAAACATGCTCCAATCATTTCTGCACATGTGTTGCGCATTGAAAACAAAGTTTCGGTACGGAGTGGGTATACACATATTATTTTTCCATATTCTGTGTATAATATAATATTAAAAGATGGTATTCTTTACCTGTAATCACTGCGGTGAATCTTTAAAGAAAGTCGCTGTTGATAAGCACTACCATTTCAAGTGTCGCGGTGCTAAAAAAAACGTTTCTTGCATGGATTGTCAGAAAGACTTCTACGGTGAGGATTATGCCGCTCACATTAAGTGTATCACAGAAGCAGAAAAGTATTCCGGTAAAGATTATGTTCCTAAAGATCAAAAAAACAGTGGACAAAAGAAGCAAGAAAGTTGGATGGAAATCGTCCGCTCCATAATCGATACCAAAGAGTTGAGCAATGAATTGAAATCAGTGTTCAATCGACTACAAGCATATGAGAATGTTCCGCGAAAGAAGGCAAAATTCGTAAACTTTGTAACAAATTCCATGAGATTGCGTCCCAATGTATCGGAACAGGTATGGGCTATCCTTGACGAGGTACTAAATAAGATGAAGGCAGACCGCTCAGCGTCAATTCAGCAAAGTACCAGCGAACCAGCTAAGGAGGCAGACAAGAATGTTGATTCAACAGAAAATGAAAAGCCGGAACCAGAAGCTGCCGGCCAGCCAATATCGGAAGCCGTCATCGAAAAGAGGGTAAAGAAATCAAAGAAACGTAAGGTGGATAAGCAGGTTCAAAATACAATCGAAGAGGATGAAGAAGAAGAGATTCTTCAAATGGTAGACGAAACTGTAAAGAAGGACGAAGCCAACAGTGAACCTAAGAAGAAGAAAAGCAAGAAACGATCCGAGGCAGCAGCATCAGAGCAACCACAAGTGGCACTGGAACAAGAGCCGATTGTAAGCACTACAACGCCAGATAAATTTGAATGGGGTCTGGTTATGGAGTATACTGTTCGCAAATATGCTGACGGCATCAATATTGACAAACTGAAAAGGAAAGTACACAGAATGTATCTCAACAAGCGTGGCGGAGTTGGTCTCAACGAAAAGGAGAAGCATAAGTTTGATAAGAAATATATTAAGTATATTAAGAAATGCAATTTTAAAGTTGAAAACGGTATGGTAAAGGTAGCTGAACCAGTTGTTTAAAGTGAATGAATACATATGTTATTTAGGTGTTTTAATATAAATAAATCGAAAAAGACGAGACGTCTTTTCTTCCATCACTTAATTTGTGCGTTTTTTGTCTGTGGTTTGAAGGTTTGATGTTCCTTATTTGTTGTGACTGGGCTGGGTCAACTTTACTGGGATGGAAGATTTCTTGGGACCTGATTCTCTTAACTAAGTGAAAAGGAATACACTTTGGACAAGTTTGGGAGTTAATAGCCCGATTGATGCGAAAACAGCAGACATTATGGTTAAGTATCAACGCTCGATTAAAATCGATCCAAACGTGTTATGAAGATGGGGGCATTAAGCTGTTTCCAAACCAAGTTTTAGTAATGAATAATGGGGACCGCGTAATGCGTGGATTGCGTCTCGACTCCTATGCCGGGTGTGTAGCTGTAATTATTGTCACGACCAATTTCCATATCCACGATACCATCTCTCTAGACCAACTTCTATATCTCTATTTAGACAGGTAATTCGGTATAGAAAAGTAATCTCAAATCTAGTTCTTAGGAGTTCGCAATCGGTATAAGGATTATAAATATTTCCAAATTACGGATGAATAATGCACTGAATGGGTTGGTGAGTCGAATCCTACGCAGACGGTGGCAGGATCGGTACTCGAATTAACCACCTTTCATAATTCACGCCTTCAACTCTTTCGAGCCACGGACAATGCTCAAAGAGAATTCCTGTCTGGAAAATAGATTCCAACATTCTCCGATCAGAATTGGCATAAAGGAGTGTCTGCTGTAGAAGCTAGGCTCAGATTGTCGCGCAACATATAGTATTATTATTATAATGCACATTTGTATCGAGATCTCGCCCTCAAATACTTTGAACAACATGCACTTCGCTTCATGTGTTAAATAAAATTAACTATATTTTTAATACTGATGTAACCTGTATATAAAGGGAAACAATGCAGTAATACCCTTAAGACGTCAAAAGTCAAACAGCAAATGACATTTCACTTAAGATTTTCCTTCTCGCATTTACCTTTCGCCTAAAAATGTCTTTTTTAATAAAAGTAAATAGATACTCCTTAAAATCATTAGCCGGTACAATAAATAAAGTTCATTGGCAACGATCCCAAGCACTTTGCTCTGCAATCAATGAAGAATCCGGCTCAAAAAAGGGAGGCTTTGCCACAGCATTTGAGAAACATGCTGCACCAATTGTGGAACAGAAACCAGATGATAATCAAACCTTTGCTTCTATGTTACGAAACTCCAAATTCATCGATGTAAATTTGAACACTCAACAATATGAATTAAACTAAATTGATAATGAATTTATATTACAGCTAGGAAATCCAGAAGGTAAAGTTGTCACTGGAAAAATCTTTCACATTGTTGAAGATGATTTGTATATTGACTTTGGATGGAAATTTCATTGCGTTTGCCAGCGGCCCCAAAGAAATGGAAGGTTAGGATTGTCAATCGTCTTCAAAATATCCTCAAGTTATGTGTTTGTTTCATTTAGTGACTACGTCCGGGGATCTAGGGTGCGTTTGAGGGTGAAGGACTTGGAATTGTCGACAAAATTCCTGGGATCGTCGAAGGATCTTACAATATTGGAGGCAGACTGTCAGCTGTTGGGTTTGGTATCATCGCCCACCAGAAACATTACAGCACAATCGGCAAATTAAACATGTACATGCTAGGTTAGGAATAAATTAAAATAATAGAAATAATACAACCAGTAAGTTTGTCAGTGACTAGGCTCAATTTTTAATTTCTTTTCATTAATTTCGTAAGTGCGTAATCTGATGAAGTATGGTTCATTGACTCAATTTTCCTACAGTTTGTACAGTTAGCGAGTTAATTGCTGCTTCTGCTGACTCGGAGTCATGTTATTTTGGTCTACACCACAGACTGTCATCAAACCTACCAAATTCCTTTTTAACACAGATTGATCTTGATCTTATTGCAAAATCTGTTCGTATTCCCTTACCCTCCAGTTATTGCCTTAAAAAATGAAGACGACGGTAAAAGCTGGAAAAAAGGCCGAACATGAGCGTGTTGTGAGTCGTGTATTCATTTTCAAGCTAAGATTTTGAATATGCGGAAATCGTTAAATTTGCTTTTGTGCAAAAATGTTCATATTTGGGATATCTGATTGTTGGACCAAAATTTTGTGCTGGCAACTCTGTGTCTGCTAACTGTCAAGTATTTGCGAGGTGAAAGTGTTCGTTTCTATACATAAATTGTGCCGAAATATCAAGAAGTGCAGCAAGATTTACAATCAAAAACAATGAAAGAAGAGCTAATCGCAACGAAAACATTGGGGGACAACAAATCCCGAAGTTGCCGGGATCGACATCAAAAGAAAGAAAAGCCAAAACCCCTGTCAAAGGTGAGCAATCACAGAATTCCTTTCGGGAGTATAAAAATTGAGTCTGAGACATTCTGTGTGAATTATAGGTAATTATTAGGCGACTCCCTCCTACAATGACCGAGGAGGAGTTCCTTAAGCAGATTGATCCACTTCCGGACCATGATTCGTATTACTTTGCCGCAGCTGATTGGTCCTTGGGATTCGATGCGACTTGCAGAGCGTACATAAACTTTCGGAATCATGAGGATGTCTTCTTGTTTCGAGACCGTTTTGATGGTTATGTGTTCGTGGACACTAAGGGCGAAGAGTATCCAGCTATAGTTGAGTTTGCTCCATTTCAAGGACTTCCCAAGAACAAAGCACGAAAATGTGATCCAAAAGTAAACACAATCGAAAGTGAAACTCATTATATGAACTTTCTTAAAAAACTGGAAGAAGATAGAGAAGCTGCTAAGAATGAGTCTAAATTAGAGTTCTCCTTGCAACCCAAAGATGAGAAGAAGGTCACATCAACTCCCTTGCTGCAGTTTCTCATGAACAGAAAAATAGAAAGGCGTGATGAGCAAAAGAAACGCACCGAGGACAACCGGCGAAAACGCGATGAGGAAAAACAAAAGCGGCGCAATAGAGTCTCTAAGGGTATCCCAAGTGCCATAAAGGAAGAAGGCGTTCCGCCGAAGGATGGAAAAGTAAAAGTTGAAGGCAGTTCGGATAATCCGGAGGAGAAGAAGAACTCTCGCGCCAAACGTCGCGCCGAACGTGACCAGCGACGACGAGAGGAGCACGAACAGCGACGCAAGGAAAAAGAAAAGGAACGTGCTGCCGAAAATGAACAAAAGACCATTCAACAGGCAACTGAACAGCCACCAGTAAAAGAGCCAGAGAAGGCTCCGAGCGCCACCAAGACCCCAGAACCCGATAATAAGCGCAAAGAAGTGAAGAAATACAGCGAGCGAAGAGAAAAGAATCGTTCCAAAAATTCACAGAACTCTACAGCATTAAACGAATCTGAATCTGGAACTGTAAGCAATTCCACGGCAACTGTGGGAACGGAAAAGCGTCAAGTCAAGGAGGACAATGCTATGATGACCTTTATGAAGAACGTCTCCAACGTCAAGGAGTTTGTACCAAAGCATAAGCAACTCCAAACAGAAAGTGAAAGGTCTGTCGTTGACATGGATGAAGTGAAAGAAAAGTTAGAAAATATGTCGCTCCAGAAGAAACGCAATCAGATCAGCCCTTCGCCAGAGCGTGACGATATGACTGAAACCAAATCCGAAAGAACTGAGCGCTCGCAGCGTAATTCTAGCTCCAGTGGCGGCTATCCTAACGACACAAAGAACGAAGATCGGGTGGACAGGCGCATCAGAAACAAGGTAACGCATACCATTATATATCTCAAAATACAAATAAACTAGTTTACTTATAGGACCGACCATCTATTGCAATTTACCAGCCAGGGAAGACAAGGTTGCGATTATCGGAGGAAAGTAATGATATGAAAAGCAATCCAACTTCAGACACTGAGAGCTTGAAGAAGGAAGAGCGACCAAATGCGACACGCAAAGTCAGTCGTTATTCGGAACGACGATCGGGACGGACTAAAGATGGAAAGCGTAAGAGTGGCGGAGAGGAGAAGAGTTTCAAACCACTGGAAAAATCTTTGGATAAGCCTTCAAATGAGAGCAAGAAAGACGATGACAAGGAAGATAAAGTTGTTGAATAAATTTTAATGAAATCTGTTCACCTGTTCATTATTAATTTGGCTGTAAATAAACTTCTGTTTGGTCTACATTAAATGCATCGTTTTTTGCTTTTTATAAAACTGGCTCTTGTGCGTTCTTGGTCGGAGGGTATGATATCTTTTCATGATTCAATCATTTCCTTACCTTTACCAATTCTGGACGATGATAGCTGAGAATAGCATCGACTCAATCTAGACGAGGTCAAGATAGCAAATTCAAGAATGAAGACTAACAAAGCTGAAGGTGTGGCGGGTTATTCGCTGAAATCTTTAAGGGAGCTGAAGATGATCTGGTTGGGCAGTCGCAATGGCTCATCTGTAAGACATGGTTGGAGGAAAGTATTCCTGTGTAAATCGACATTCACTCCTTCATGGATTTTAAGGTCGCATGACAGCGTGCATATAGACGAAATGAGTACCACCATTTCTAGTCTTGTCATTCTTGCCAAGCATGCCAGGTTATGTAGGATGAGGACGGAGAATTCGCACTGTTCCATGAAGGTCGGTAATGAACTCACCGACACCCTTAATGTCAAAAAAGTTATAGGTAAGGATGAGTTTTCATGTGCCTTCTTCAACATGATTATAGAGAAGATGGTGAAAACCATATACGCCAAGACTAGAGGCTGTTGGAACTGTTAGCTTGGATGAGGATGATATTGTCGGCATTGGCAGAACGCAGTGAGTCGTCAATGAGTTTTCTGGCATTGTGATGGAAATGACTAAAATCGATGCTCTATTCGGTCGGTAAAGAACTCACCCTGAACGTCAATGTGTGAAATGAAAATGTCTTATAATTGACATTGAAATCATTTTTTTATATAATAATAATATGGGTGGCGCTATAGGTGGACCTGGGCTTAGCTTCTCAGCAACCACTCGTGTTGTGCGTGCTATTGTTCTTTCACGCGTGGAAGGGACCTACAGCTTAATGACGACTCCGGCGAAGTTGAGAAGCCTTTTTCTAGACTCTTTGACTCATTGTCAGTGACTCGAAAGAGGTGGAGCCGTGAAATATGAAAGGTGGTAAATTCGGGTATCGAACCTGGCACCCTCTGCTTAGGAGTCGACGCACTTACCCACTACGCCACGGCGACCCATTCATTTTTTTAGCGTCCTTTGTTAAGAATACCGTGTGGACTCCTGTCCACAATTCTAAAGGTACAGGTTTCAAAAGTTCGTGGAACTACTGACGCAAGCTAAAGAGGAGGAAGGAACCATCTAACTTCTGCTATGCAACTGCAGCGCCCTCTCCTCTCGTAGATGTAGTCACTTAGACAACCTATATTTTAACGACTTTGAGTATCAGTCAACTCCTTCGCTTTGTCGTCATCATCATCTTCTGACCCGAATGATCCACTAAAGGGGTCGCGGGGGTAAACCACGCACGAGAGAACTCCAGGCAACTGATCCGCCGCCATCGACTCTAACTCATATATTAGTCGATATATATTTATTTATAAGCCATGTTATGCTCAAGCGTAACCAGGCGAGCTTATGGACTTGGTCCAACCATCTCATCCTGGATTTTTCCAAGTGGTCGCCTACCTGATGGAGTCGCATTCAAGACCCGCATCGGAAGTAGTGATGGGGTCATTCGTGCTATGTGACCAAACCACCGAAGCATAGCTCTTTTCGTTTGAAGAAGCAGCTGCTCAACGTTGAGTTCCTCGCGCACTATCGTGTTAAAATCACCAAAATGGTCTATGAATCAGGATTCAATTAAATTTTCATGGTAACACAACTGGCACACACCCAGATAATATTGGCGTGTTTGATCGAATAAAGCCAGGATCCAAATAAGCATTGAAAGATAAGCGGTTTAGGAAAATCGCTAGTCAATAACACCACGAATGCCTAATACGGAATACCCTTTATCAAACGTACAGTGATTAATATTCGGTTTTTTACTCCAATGTGTTAAAAATTGCAGTTTCAGGTTGAAACAAAATGGTTTTTAACTCAATCTTTTCCTGCTCGGTAAGTTCCTTAATCTTCTTCGAGATTAGCAATTTTTTGAATATAAAACTCTTACCATTACCACAAGATATTGAATTTACACGAAAAATTATGAAAAAAGTACCTTCATTAATATTCGGTTTTTTAACTATTTTATTTAATTTACATAATCAAAATTAAAATAATCACAAAAAAAGAAAATTATTAATATTTTGTAGGGTATCCTTTATTCTCCAAAACTTGAGATAATCGCTTTGGCATGTTTGCTATAATTTTTCTTTTTATATTCCGGACTTATTTTAGTCCATTCTTCCTGCAACCAAGCCCCGTTTACGGAAGAAACAGGGTTCTCCCGCACTCGCCGAATTCAGCCCACAAATTTTCGATGGGGTTGAGGTCGGGTGATTGAGCAGGTGTTGCTATAACTTTGGGACAGTTGTATAGCAGCCATTCGCGGACAATATGGGCCTTATGTTTAGGATCATTATCCTGATAAAATTTGAAAGACCTGGAAATTCCCATTTTTTCAACGCATTCTTTCAAATTTTCTCTCAGAATCCTCAACTAATGCTCATTATTCATGATCCCATCTATAAAGACCAAATTGTCCACTCCTTTAGCCGATATGCACCCCCACACCATAACATGACCTCCCCCATTCTTCACCGTTGCCTTCAAATTATTGCTTTTTAGCTCTTCATTCTTCTTGCGCCAAGCCGTAATCCTTCCATCAGACCCGAAATGGTTGAACTTGCTCTCATCTGCGAAAATTACATCTTCCCACCATACTGGATCTTTTACTTTGAAATCTTTGCCATACTATGCCATACTTGCCATACTATTTTATTTCTGGACTCAATACATAATTGGTTAATAGGCTTCGGTTGCCTAATGGCCTGGTTCACGCAATCAATTCTTGGAATCAATCGTCACTCATTAACGTATTTTTTAAACCCAAATGCGTCATTCTCTTGCATCTTGCTAGGCGCTGATTGTAATGATAAAAGGTCTTCGAAAAGTGCTGTTCATTTGATTGCTCCAAAATAATTTCCAACTTTTAAATCACCCCACGACGCACGTCAATTTCACAATCGCCTTGTGTTCTCAGCGGCCAATGCTTAACCCAACCTCCTTTAATTATTTTTATCGAAGATTCATCCTGCAGATACATATGCTCATACTTTGATTGTAACAATGTTATTTCACCGACTTAGTACTTGCCACCTACACGTAAACGTACACGTTAAATCTCTTCTGTTTTATTTGATTTATGGAATGAGATACATTTTATACATTTAAATTTGCAACATGTAGCTTTGCATAAGCTATTAAATGTTACGATCATTATTCTGAAGACTGTTATGAATAAGAAAGATATATATTTTTTACTGACAAAGTCTACACATAATTTCGTTTTTATGGACTTTTCTTTTGACTTGCCAACGACTTGTTGATTTTCCCATCAACATTCCCTTGCCAGCTCAAGGAACTGCATGTATTCAGTCTACTTCCCATGGCATTTCCATTAATTTTCAATTCATGTCTTCTTGCATTACATGTGTACGTGTATTCATCTAAGAGTAAATCGCTCTTTATAGCCAATCATTATGAATAAGTTATTAATGCAAATCACTCAAATATTGGGAATTTATTTGAGAAATGTATCTCTTGTTGTTGTGGGAATGTATCATGTGTTCATCTCGAGTTAAATTCATAAATTTCAATTGAAATACAATATACTGTCAAGTACCAAACTATTGTAGAAAGCAATAAACAAAAAATAAAAACAATAACATTTATGTATGGCTGCAAGTTATGCTCGAAATTCGTATGTTTTTATGTCGTTTTCGATATCATATCATTGTTTCTATAATTTGAATTTGTCCAAGTCCCACAAAAACTTTTGGAGAACATAAATACAGTTTGTCCCAAGAACGAGTATACACCACCAGTATATGATTTTTTATTAATAATGTATGTACCTTATTATATTGATAATACAGCAGACTCTCGATAACGTGAACACCGGTTAGTGTGAACACCGAATAAAGTGAACAAATTTTTTTGCTTGACATCTTTAAAACGTATCCATCAAGAACACTCTAAAACGTGAATATCAATTTTTGCTTCAGGTTAACAGTAAACTGTTTAAGCAAGCTGTATTTTAGCTTGAAATTCCTTATTTTGGTAAAATACTTAGGGAAAAGCAGTGAGAATGCTTTAGAAGACTATGAATTGACTGATTTTGTACATATTTCGTATTGGTAATGCCCGTGTTCAATATTTAATGTTACTTTTCATGCCATAGTGGGTCGCCGTGGAGTAGTGGGTTGGTGCGTCGCAGCTGAACCTCGCTGACTGGGTTCGATTCCCCCATTTTGAACGGCCCTACTTCTTTGGAGTCACTGACAATGATCAAAGAGTAAACTGTCTAGATAAAGTTTCTCAAACTTGGCCGTTCGCAATCGCCATTAAACTGTAGGTCCCTTTCACTCGTGAGAGAACAATAGCACGCACGACACGGGGTGGTTGCTATAGACGCTAGGCCTTGGCCCTCTACGGGTTGAAGCACCGCTCATACTACCCTTTATTTCATATGTTTCTATGCAATAATTTTTTGTTTAGAATTAAGTAATTGCATTAAATATACTGTTATGTAATAGAAAATATGCACTATTTTTAATTTCTTAAAGATAAGACGTTTTAAAATTAAAACCTATAGAGGGATTGCCCTATTCTTTTATTAAAAATTTCACCTTCGCAAACGTGAACTCCCTTGGTTTTTAATTGTTCACGTTATCGAGTGTGTATCGTGCTTCAGTAAATCAAGAAGTGACTGTTCGACAATTCATTGTAGATTGAAATAAAACAAAGACAAGTATTTGTGTACACTCCTTTTCTTCGTATCGATGAGTGGTTACCATAATTGACCATTATTGATTTGTGTCAAGCATTTAACCTGGCCCTTATACTGCCCTTTGTACGGTTGATGATTCTTTCTCGTCATTTGGCTAAGATACTTCTGCTGCTTCAGGATGCATACCGCTTGCTACGGTGAATTTGTGAATGCAACTAGTCTCCGTGGGGTGGGTGGGACCCACAAATTACTTATTTAAACTTAAACTTAAGCAAGAGCTGAAGGATTAGAAGCATTATCAAACTGCACAGGTCCCCTGTTGCTTCTGCAGACTTGCTTAAAAATCCAAGACTAATTCTAATAGAGAGCGGTTGATTTATCTTAAGTTGTGTATTTAATGGGTAAACTTGTAAGGACGGTCACTGTGAATCATTTCTGTGTACATATTTGTACGATTGCTCAGGCTTACTTAAGCCTCCCTCACCACTATAGTGGGGCTGGATCGATGAACGTCTAACCTTGAGTGACCAAAGGATAAGTTCTAGAATCTAGATAATTGCATTGAACTGAGCATTGAGCTGCTGCGCAGCTGTTTATGTTCTTAAACAATTCATTTCCCCAATCGAAGATTTTAAAATCGTTTTGGTCAATAGGAATACCTTCCTTAATGAAAACTAGGATCCTCTTTTGTAGGTAATTTTGGCCTTTTCTTGGTTTTCATAACATCTGGTGATAGTTATGCTCTGCGGCCTTGGTTGAATTACCTCCCTGATCCCTGATTACTCTGCTCTGTACCTTTTATAGCCAGTGCTTCGTTGTTCCCTATTAGAGTGATGATATGCTGCAATAAGGGTTGACTTCACTACATTTTGGAGGCCGATAAATCACTGTTTTGTATGTGATTCACTCAACTCCGTAGCTGTTTCCCCTTAAACTTAGTAATGAACAGTTCAAAGTTTACCGCTCCTTGGTCATAGAAGTAATACATTGTACTTAGATGAAGTCTTTTCCCGATAGTGATAAAGTAGTTATTGCTCATTCCTGTGAAAAAAATTAACAAAAAATTCAATAATTAATACAAAATAAAATAATGTTAAAATAAAATCGAATTTTGTTTTCACATCCTCATCTTGCCCTCATAATCCACTAGATGGGACTACGTACGAGAGATCAACAGGTAACTCGATCCTCCGCTATCGACTCTAACTCATCAGGAGGTCCAACCATCTCATTCTGGGTCTGCCAAGCGTCGCCTACCTGATCGAATCGCATTCAATGCCCGCCTCGGAAGTCGTGATGTTGATCAAACCATCGAAGCATAGCCCTTTTCATTCGAAGAAACAGCTGCTCAACTTTGATTGCCTTGCGCACTGCCTTGTTTCTGACCTTATTCCGGCGAGTTATTCCCACAACAGCACGAAGAAATCTCATCTCAGCAATTTGTATTAGCGATCTTATTCTTTTGGTCAATACCCCAAATGTCATGACGATAAGTGAGAGTGGTGAGAGTGAGTGAGAGTTGGGATAAATACTTAGTTGAAAACCGTTAACTTGGTTTTGACGCCATGTTCGGCCTTCCTGATTACAGAGCTCTTTCAAAACTGATCCAGCTTGGCCAATCCTACAGGAAAACTCTGTAGTACTTCTCCCATCACTCGTGAAAAGACTCCAAGATACTACATCATCTCCACGTGCTTCAATGGGACACCTAATATGTAGAGTGCATTGAACAGACGTTCTGGAAATTATCATAAGCTCTGATTTTTGCATGTTAACCATTATCATAGGTCACCGTGGCGTAGTGGGTAAGTCCGTTGACTCCTACGCAGAGGGTGCCAGGTTCGATACCCGAATTTACCACCTTTCATAATTCACGGCTCCACCTCTTTCGAGTCACTGACAATGCTCAAGGAGTATTCTTGTCTAGAAAAAGCTTCTCAACTTCGCCGCTCGGTATCACATTAAGCTGTAGGTCCCTTCCACTCGTAAAAGAACAATAGCACGCACAACACGAGTGGTTGCTGAGAAGCTAGGCTCAGGTCCACCTCGGACTGTCGCGCCACCCATATTATTATTATAACCTTCATCCCAGCATCAGCACATACGGCCACTATCGAGTAGCGCCGGAGTTCCGTCTGGGATGATGTGATAATTCCTAAGTCTGTAAAAGGAAACTTACCTTACCAACTCTCCCAAACATCAATCTCATACTTCTGCAGAACACTCCAGAGTTTACCTCGAGGAACACGGTCGTATGCCTTTCCCAAGTCAACAAAACAGCTGTAGATTTTTATTTAGTTATTTATTTTAGATAAATGGATAATTGCTTAAGAAAATATTCTGCCCAGCAGTGTAACGAAATTCGTAGGAACATAGTGAGTATACTATGGCTGTAACTGTATGCATCTATTGAGTCAATAAATAAATATTTCTACGGGCACACTGCTTATATATCTACAAATGTATACAGTTGATGGTGATGAGTGTGGGCTGAAGTTTATTTCTGTTGTTCGGCGTTATAGCATATCTCAAGGATATATTTCCATACGAAGTAAAATCCCATAAAAGCTGAACGTAATCATCGCGATATACACATAAATCGCATCATCCTATTCATATATCCAATAGTTTTAACGTTACCTCCCTAAGTCTTCCATGTTTTATCTTCTTCTTACTTAAATTTTCTCGCAAAGGAACGAACAAATATCTTTATGGAAAATGTGCGTTGATATGTATATACTACTATCTGTAACCGACTAACGTTGATTAAAAAAATGAAACGAAATTAGAAAAAAAAGTTTCGTACCAAAACCGTCTTCACAGAGATCTGAACAAAGTTGCCAAGGTCATTAGTGCTCTATCCCTCACCATTTAAGAGTCTACTAGGTGGGGTGAAAAGTAACCTTCTTGACCGCCAGAATGCTCTGCTACTGCAAAAAATTATGGTGCCTTGAGGTGCGTTCATATTTAGGCAGACATGCCAAATTTTTAGTGGGATACTGTCTTTTGTTTTGTTTTGACAGCCGTTGTTGACGTGTTTGGCATCATGTCGAGTGTGGACAAAAACCTATGTTTGTTCTCCCACAAAACATTATTTTTTGAGAGGCAAAACGGCGAAGGAAACAAAGGAAAGGTTGGATAAATATTATGTGGCTAATGCTCCAACAGATTACACCGCCAATTATTGGTTTGCAGAGTTTCGTGGTGGCCGCCACTCCACTCCAAATCAATTCCGCAGCGGCAGGCCCTCCGATGCGATTACAGAGGACAATGTCAAAAAATACATGAAATGGTGTTGGCTGACCGGAAAAAGAAGGTGCGCGAGCTAGCAGATATCACAAAGATTAATACTGAGTGCACACGCCATATTTTGCGCAATATTTTGTATATGAAATAGTTATCCTGCCGCTGGATCCCGCGCATGCACAGTCCTGATTAAAAACACGAACGCGAGAGCACTTCGAAAGAGTGTTTGGACTTTTGGCGTGGATTCGTAACTGTTTTTGAAACCTGGATTCACTATTATACACCAGAGAACAGAATGAGTGCCCGGCAATGGACTGAAGCCAGTACGAGTGCTGCGAAGCGGTCCAGGGAGGCTCAATGGGTCGGATACTAAATGCGTCAACAACAATCAGCTGTCAAAACAAAGCTAAAGACAGTATCTCATTGAAGTTTGGCACGTCTGACTAAATATGAACGGACTTCAAGGCACCATAAACTTTTTTGCAGAAGCACTGCATTTTGGCGGTCAAGGAGGTTACATTTCACCCTACCAAATATAAATGACAAAAAGAATTGGGGATTTTGTAAGTGCATTACTAAGGCTCTTCCACAGAAGTGCACTGGCAGGATGAGTTTTTCTCAAATTTTCTATTTTTTGTCTTTTGAATTAATAATTTATATTATTTCTTAATCTAATTAGTTGCTTTGTTTGTATTCGCTAAATTAATTTAAAGCTCAGCTCACATTCAGCAGGTGATCTTTTCAAAAATCTACTAGCTCACGCGTAAAAATAATGAAATTAAAATACTGGATCAAAACAATGGGAAGGGTGTGTTTAGTCAGTAAAAATCTGACTCTACTATTAATACACGGGTATAGGGTATCATACTGTCTAATTGAAGATTCACATCAACCCACAAACAAAAAAAAAATACATATAATTTTGAACACTTTAAATACCGAACTACTATTTGAACGAACCCCTTGAATAATTGCCATACTACCTTATATCAAAGCGCTGACTGATTATGAAGCATTTGTGGTCCTTCGTCCTTTTTTGGGGAGTGTAAATTAACAAGACCAACTTAATTCATTTATTATGTTTGCTACACAAATATTATAGACAGGAATATTTTTCGAAAGTGCAATTTCATACTCGCAGGATGTTTCAAAATTAAAAAAATGTCCTGAAACGTGCAACATGTGTTAATCTCTCAACACACATAAATAAACAGGAACGTACGTGCTCTTGAAAGCAATTATTGATAAGCTGTGCATTGCAGACACTATCTTATGCTTGGATACATATGGAATTGAGCAGAAGGTGTCTTGCCACAGTTTGACCACGATTTTATGAAAAGTCAATTAAGTTGTCCGCAAGAGATTTCAGTCTTAATTGGCTTCTGATTGCTTTCGCATGCTTAGTCGTTCAGGATTTGAGTTTTGTGACAAGTTTTTTAAGCGCTGCCAAATGATAGTTTGAAGTCCATCACTGGCACCAAGAGGATTTGCAGCCGTCTGTGTCTAGTTGTTAATTAGCTGAACACGATTGCTTTTATTTTTCAAAGTGTTATCTATTTTAATGACGTGAGATATGAGACGCAATTCAAAATTTCTTATTACTTACCTTTTTACACGTTTATATTACATGTTGCAAGTTACAAAACATAAAAGAAGGTTTTTGGTAATTGTTGTATTCTTTTTAGAAGTGAAGGCAATGTGTCGAATCTAGGTTTGCCAGAATTCTCTACTAAATGACTCACAATTTTCCCCACATACGAACCATTTTCATAACACCTGGTTCCACTCACAAAGGAGTATGAACTGTCGGTTTCAAATTGTGAGTACCCTCCTTGCGGGAGATAACAATATCGATAGAAGAATGATCCTCGATGCAAAGTAAATAATTTTATATATATCAACAAACTGTCAGGCTAAATAAAATGACCGAAACTTTACTTCGACATTTATTACGATATAAACGAACATTGAATTTAACATGAAGACAAAGGACACGATTGGTACGATGGTTCAGCGCGAACTGCCTTGACCTTGTCATCATTGGTGTTAGACCATCGACGTCAGTTTTGCCGTTGACAATACGGTGGCGTATAAGTTACTTTCAGTAATGTAACCCTATCTGAAAGAATATTTAACCGTCGCAGTTTTGGACTATCTACATAGGCAAGGACAAATTTAACAGCGAATGTAGAAGTCTTAATATTTTCGAGAGAACAGTTTAGCGAGTGATCTTCGTTTGTTTTCTTAACAGCAACATTAATAAAGGCAGCCCGGTACAAATTCAACTCTTAATGGAGCTGAGTCATAATGTGGACATGGATCCGTCCCGAAAAGGAGAGGCTCGCATTAATGTGGCGCAGACGAGGGAGAAGGATCTCAACCAATTTCGTGTACCCAAATGGAGAGATTTGTTGCTCTAGTCAGAGTTGACTCTGGTTGGTTGATGCTTTGGTCCGGTCCCGTACTGTAGACCACAAAAAGAAGAAATACCAGGTCGGCTGAAAATTTCGTATCGTTCTTATGGAGGGGCGCCATTAGAGTTGAACCCATTTTCAATACACATTATTAGTTAGTACCAACGCACAAGAGATACTTTCATAAATTTGACAGCTGTCGGACTATAGGTTTGTGTGATAAAGCATTTTGAGTGAACCTAAAATGGGTAACAAAATGAATTCTTGCATTAATGAAACATTGTTTTTTTTATGAAAACAAAAATCCGTTGATACCAAGAAGTGGCTTGATGGGTGTTATTCGGACTCCGCACCAGTCAAAGCAACCATTTGTAAGTGGTTTGCTAAATTCCGTAGGCCATATGTGCTCCGGAGACGATGAACGCAGTGGAAGTCCAAAAGAGCCTGTTACTAACGTAAACATTAAAAAAATCCACCAAATGATTTTGTATGACCGTTTAGTTGTGTAGCCGTGGCGTAGTAGGTTATTGCGTCGACAAATTTGTCAACTTTTATATTTCACGGCACCACCTATTTTCAGTCACTGACACTGCTCAAAGAGTATTCCTGTGTAGAAAAAGCTTATCAAACTTCACCGTTCATCGGAGTCGGTATAAAACGGTAAGTCCCATCCACGTGTGGGCGAACAATAGCACGCACAACACGAGTGATTGATGTGGAAGCTAGGCCAGGTCCACCGAGAACTGTCGCGCCACCCGTTTTATATTATTACAAGCTTGATCGAGATTGCTGACACTCTAAAGATATGAATGGAACGTTTATGAATATTTGGGTATGTTATCTGGAATGTGGATGCATCACGAGATCATGGCAATGTCACAACGGCTGACTATGTCACAAATCAGTGGCTTCGAATTGCTTCCACATTCACTGTATTCTCCAGATCGGGCCCTCAGCGATCTTTTGCCTTTCTCTTAAAAGTATACTCGCTCACTGGAAAGAAAAGAAGAAGCGATGAAGATGTATCACCGAGAGCTATTTTGAACAAAAGACAAATCGGACTACAAGAATAGTATCCAAAATTTGAATAATAATGCCGATTTGTTTTCAAAAAGTGTGATTTTTTCTTTAAAATTATACGAACTTTTCAGGCGTACTGTTAAGCACCACCTCTTCAAGTTATTAGAAGAATTTTGAAAACATTTTCAACTAGTTGTTGAAAAGAAAAATCATCCTCGATGGAACTTACTGCAAGTAAGCTTTATCATTCAACGGTGGCGTATACGTAACAAAAAAAAATCCGATTAGACATGACTGTCGGTAAAGCTGAGTATTTTCGAACGCCTATTCAGATGCTGCCAAATTATTTCTGCATGGTTGTCTGCTTATTTGATTGGATCTACAGCGAGTAGTAGAACTGGATACATAATTTCTGATGTGTTTGGTTTTTCATCAACAAAATTGTTCCCTTACGAGAGGTTTGATTGAGATTTTCCGTTTCCGTTGAACTGGAACCTGCTGTTTATAGTGTTGCAGTTGAACTTTTGTTTTCCTTGCAAATATTCTGGCCTATATTTTTGTCCAATATTTTTATATTTTTTTCCGAAAGTACTGATATTTTTATTTTTTACAGTGGAGACCAGACAAATTCTATCAACACCTCCCGCGTAATGTGGTAACATAATATTACTGCATTGTGTTACTCATACAAGATGCACTACAATTGTCTCATACATCTCTACAGAAATGTCATAACACCTCAAAAAAATATCTGTCACACGTGCATTTTTGTCATATTCAGGATACTTTGTCTCTTTGAAAATCTATTTTTTCAATGTTTAGATTCAATTAGACTTTATGAGTGTCCACTCAACAAGACCACAAAATGTCGTCGACGAAAAACATCTGGAACTTGGAATCGACCTATTTCTGACAAGGCCTATGCTTGGCCTGAATGTGTCTGCTGTCCGTATGCGTGGCAGTTAGCCACCTCATGCTAAAGCAGCACAGCGACTTCAAGGGCCCCGTCGACCCAAAACCAAAGGCGGTCTGAGGCTCTCTATATATCGGGCAGAGACTGATTCAATTTAGAAAGCCTCAGACGTCAAATATCAGTTTTATCAACGCCATTGGACACGTTAAGAGTCGACAATTTTTAGTTTTAAAAAGAAAAATTAAATTCAGTTAAAAAATGTCAAGTTCTCGCAACAAGAGAAACCATCCACTATCGCCCAATCAATCCCCGATCACGTGCTTATGATGTAAGAACGAGTCTAATAGGTCCAGTCAATGGCAAATTCCCTGAGTCAGTTAACCTCGATCGTATTTGAATAGCATCTATAGTGCCTTTAAAACTACCGATTCTGTACGTAAATCGAAAAGATCGTGCTCGGACTTAAATCAACTCGAGCCCTTTACCCCACGGCAACGCACATGTCTAGACTGCCTCCTGGCTAAAGTGTCCCATTAGAGAAATATCAACAAAAAGCAAAGTGTGCACTAATTCATTCTCATTGACTAGAAAAACCAACGTAACAGTGGTTTTTAGTTGGGACATTTTGCTTCTGTTGCCTTCTATGGGACATGCAAAATTGTGGACACAGATATATTGCAGGACAATACAATTGTGTAGATAATAGAAACAAGAACATTTTATTGCACATTAAACTCGCAATTTATCGTGTAAATAATAAAATCCGAAATTATTAAATTTGTTCAATCATTTATTCACATTTGTGACAACACTTTCAACGCCAACCAAATAATGTCCTATGGAAGCCATGCTTATGTATGTGATGTGGGACATTGTCTCATTACAAATACGTGTCTTACCCAACATTAGTACGCAGTTGATTTTGTGCCTTGCCATCATATTTTTCTATAACGATCTCAATGAGGAGAGGATCAACAGTTTTGGGCACCCACCTTTATTAAGCACGGTCTCAACTTATTTTTCCTTATCGCACCGTATGTACGGTGCGATGGCGTAGACCGAATTTCTGTGCTACGTCATGATTGAAGAAGTTTTTGACGCAGCAAAACGATGATGTTCACAATATTTTTTTTATATATTTCTTTATATTATTTTTTAAAAATGTATGTTTAAGAAATTTAGAAATAAAAAGATGATTTTTTAACTAGAATGTTTCTGCTACCGCTCAGTATGATGCGAAAATCAGAAGAATGTTAAATATCATAAAGTACGATACGCCAAGACGATAATAGCCAAAAAAAAGGAAAGAAGGAAAAATTAAAACGTGAAAAGCTGGATACATGGCATCACTTAGTTTTTGTTTTATTTCCGTCGTTGTAATTGTACGATTTCTTTGACTGATGCCTTCATCTTTTAGTATTTAGAAAGCAGAAAACAGCCATGAAATCCGTCGTAAGGAAACAATTTTATTGATGAAAAACCACGAAAACCGAAATGATGTACTCTGTTATGCTGGCCACTGATAATACGTGTGTTTCAATAATAACCACTTTCGAAGTAAAAATGAGTCTCTGGGAGACCCGTTTAGAAATAGTATTCCAATCTCACTTCCACTATGAAGCTAATACGGATTCAAAACGATCCTCGACCCTTTAACGTACTGATGATTAGTGGCTGTCGCTCAAAGACTGTTGTTAAAATATTTCGGAAAAACATTATCTCACAAAATCCAAGCAGAGATATTAAAAGCAACATGTATTCGAATCCCATTCGATACGATGTTTACGATTCTCATAAATAACAGACAAAAGAGAAAAGTAAACCCATTCAGAAACAAACGGGAAAGTTTGAAAACAATGTAACTGCCATGTATGGGTACGAAGATGGTGACGTTGATAAGTCACAAACTTTTTGACTAATGCTACTTAAATTTAGAAAATAATCCAAGCTTCTCCGCAACACATCATCTTTCCAGGATAAACATTTTGCATGTCTCCACTTAAGCCATTCACATTCTCGAGTGTATGTTTGAGGCAGCGTATTAGCATTTTTGACTGAAATGTATTTGAATTCACAACGCCACTCAGTGTGTGTAAATATTGAATAACGCTTGAAGTTTTCACACCATCCAGATTAGGGATGTCTACCAGATATTACTTTGCCGCAGCACAGAAATTGGTACAGACCACAGCCTAAAGGTGGCAAACAACCGATGCCCCTTTCTGTGAAGCGGAAACTCCACAAAAGTGTGAATGAATAATGGAATCCTTTGGCAAACCACAGACACAGATGTGTATTTATTTATTATTTTCTTGTTTTGTGTTGATGTTTGCACCCGATATTGTGTGGTTGGTGTTTTTTTTTTTTTTTTTTGCTATCCCTCCCAAAACCCTTGCGGTTGGGTTGGGAGAGCCATTGTAGATTTGGTAGGTTAGTGAATTGGATTTAAGCTAAAGGTGGTGACAGTGAATAATTGCTTTTTTGGGTTACTCAAAAAAACAATGTATGCAATTTTTCAGCGGGCAGAAATGACTGAGTAATTATTCATAGACACATACATGCTGATACGTGATGTATTCAAATGTTTGTATGCACTCGAATAAAGTGGTTTATGGGAATATCTATTTTTTGGCAACCTTTTTGAGGTGGAAGGAATAAGTCATAAATATAAAATGATGGATATCAGGTGTACTGTTCCATGCAGTCTCTTGTTTTCAAAATAAGGCCTTGGGACTAAGCGACGACTGCAACGTCTCTTAAACCGATGTGGCTACGATGCACGAGGCGAGAATCGTTTTGAGAGAAAACAAGATTACCGACAAATGGACCACTTTCTTTTTCTGATAGCCAAGTGGCAATAAAGCCTTAGCATCAGACCTTCTGACATCAAAGCTGGTTAAGTTGCAGACAGAGTAGTAGTGAGATATCCTAAGTGAATTCGGTGAGACTCTTCTAGGTTTCTTGGAGTACTGGAAGCCAAGAAAACGAGTCTCGCGAAAGGGGATCAGAGAGCTAGATAAGGGAAATAATAGAAGAGGAAACCCTGCAAGGAACCAGAACTTGATGGCTTGTTCTGGGCACTATAATAACGGCAAGGGCACTTTGGACGACGTTGAGCAAACGATAAACTTCATTGATCGGAGTCCTAACTAGACACAGTGCCCAAGGTAGGGGGAGTAGAGCAAAAAGTAACACTTTTTTTTCTAAAATTGATCATGCTCTTACAATTTTCGAGATAATTTAGCCAAACATTTTTTCAATCAAAAGCGCATGTTTCAACTACAAATTTAATATGTTCAACATTTCTAGGGGTACAATTTTGAAGGAAAGTTCCTGCTGTTACAACCTGCACCGTATATGGAGCATGTTGTAGAATAGGCCGGGGTAGGTTGCAACAAGAACTCATACCAAATCTAAGGATTCTTAAATACATACAAGATAAAAAATAAGTTTGTTTAAAAAATGCGATAAAATGAACAAAATTAAATATTTTCCATGTATACTGGCTTTATTAGAGTAAACTCGTCCCTTCTCGTTGATCGTGTATGCGTGGTGCTGCTGTTACAACTTGCCCCGTATATGGAGCATGTTTGTAGAATAGGCCGGGGTAGGTTGCAAACAAGAACTCAGTTGTAGGATGTACACTTCCCCCTTTGTCACCTGGCAAATTTTGGGAACAAATTTAAAGAGAAATTCTTACAACAGATGAAGCACAGTTTTCTGTGAAGTTTTCTCTCTGATTGTTTTTCTGTTTTATTATGTCCTCTTAGCTCGCGTCGCCGTGGCGTAGTGGGTAAGTGCGTCGACTCCTACGCAGAGGGTGCCAGGTTCGATACCCGAATTTACCACCTATCATAATTCACGGCTCCACCTCTTTCGAGTCACTGACAATGCTCAAAGAGTATTCCTGTCTAGAAAAAGCTTCTCAACTTCGCCGTTTGGAGTCGGCATTAAACTGTAGGTCCCTTCCACTCGTGAAAGAACAATAGCACGCACAACACACGTGGTTGCTGAGAAGCTAGGCCCAGGTCCACCTCGGACTGTCGCGCCACCCATATTATTATTATTATTAGCTTGCTTCCTTCTCTGGTGCATCGGTTAATATAGCTGTTTTTCTCAGTTTCTTAGTCATTTTAAGTTTTCTTTCTTCCTCCTTCGGATCAGGGCTGATTTCCTCAGCCTTGTAAGAAGCTGGTTGTAGCCCCAGTAGATCTGATAAACAGTGCTCCTGTTCATTGTGGTAAACTAAGAAATAATCAACTCAAGAACTTTTTTAACACAACAAGTCACTATTTATTTAATTATTCTCGTATAACTAAGCTATCGCTTCGGTACGTGTCGATCTACAGTGCGACTTCTACTGCTGCTTTTATCCCGTCGATCTCCATCACACGCACAATAGGCATCGTGCTGTTGTATCCTCGCCGACATCAAGGGACCGGCCGTAATGTCGCCACTGGATTGCGGCAACTATCGTCACGTCGGCGGCAGAGACCACACAGTTACGATAGCAATCGGTTAAAAACTAAAGAGGCTATACTACGTTACAACGTGAATAACAAAAAACTCAACTCACACAAAACTACATATACAAATAGTTAAGACCAAAGCACAACAGCACGATAGAAAAAAACAATCAGCACTGTATTTCTTCCAAAAATACAAAAAAATAAAAAAGTTGCAAAATTACCTTTTTTGGGCACCCATCGGAAGGAAGTCTTTTCGCGTCAACGTTCAATTTGAAGCAATTGAAGCATACACCCGGAGTGCACAATGGACTCAAAAAAGTCCAAGTATACCCAGTTAGCTACCTACAATGTCTATGCACTGGATATTCGTATGATAATTTTTTCATATCATAATACATTTTAATTAAAATCATATAAAACATTTTATTCGAAGTCAAATAGCTGTCTGCCGCTGGCTGGTTAATTCATGTGAGAATCATGAATATGACTCAATGCAAACGGTTTCATAAATGATGTCAAAAACACGTATGAATAACGTATAATCACGTGTTCGTAGGAGGCAACATTCGTAGTTGTTATATGATTTGAAAAACGACATTTTTCCCACAGCCATAAAGCCAGTCAACTGGAATAGATCCATGTGCCACATTCACTCACAAAAAGGCGACGTCATCTATCGAATTATATTTTTCTCATCCTGTCCAGCCTATTGTGTGAATGTCCAGCACATTGGGTGAACACAAATCGTTTTGCATGACTATGAATCAAATGCCAACAAATTGTGGGGCAGTCTAGCGGGTTTCAAATTAATACGCAACTATTTGTATCGATTTCAAAGCCGCAGCAATGAATTGTTGGATGATGCGATGTCAATTCATTTAAAACATTTGAAATTTTCAAGGAATTACACCGATTTGCGGCAGCCACGTGTAAACATGGAAGCTTGTGGTGCTGGACTATGCAGATGACATCGACATCGTCGTTCGTTCACAGCGTGTTTTTGTAAGAAACGCTTTAACGACGAATCGGGAGAAGATTAAAATTGGCTATTAAATGTATGACGAGTCTATGACGACAGTACGTATTTAATTCAACAGCGATATGTGTGCCCCTGTTTCCGACTCATGTGCATTTAAGGCAGTATTCATGACGCCGCGGAACAAAAGTGCACGTGAATGCTCCAAATCTGAAGCTCTAATATATGTTAAAGTGTAAGCATATCAAATCTAAGGATTCTTGAATACATACAGGAACAAGATAAAAAATAAGTTTTTTTTTTAAAATGCGATAAAATGAACAAAATTAAATAGTTTCCATGTATAATGGCTTTATTAGAGTAAACCCGCCCCTTCTCGTTGACCTTGTGTGTGTGGTACCCGCATTTTGATGTACGTGTGCAACGCCGATCCTGAAAGGCAGGTAGTCGTTTAAGAGAAATTGCTAGAAGAAATTGCATAATGATATAATAATAAAATTGTTTGAAATGTATGGTTTTCCTTATCGCTACCATTAGTTAGAATAAACATTCCCTTTAATTAAAATGAGATACAAGGTCGCTCAAGTGGATGCCTCGTCTCGCTTCATAGTAGCGCATTCTGCCACCTCAGTTTAAGAAGACCTTGTTGATGGTTTCCGGATTGTTGGGATAACATCGGTATTTCACGATAAAAAAGTCAAATCGCAGCTAACAAGCGGCCAATTGACATCGTCAAGGTGGCTGACAGCACGATTTGGGAATTTGGTGCGCAAAATATCGATTGTGGCAGGGGCTGTGTGGCATTGGGCGCTCCGTCTTGTATGAACCAGAAGTCATCCAAATCCATGTTTTCAATTTTCAGTAAAAATAAAAGAAGTTAACATGGCTCAGTCCGTTCACCGAAACGTTGTTCTCAGTCTCATTTTCGAGGAACTTTTTGCACAGTCTTGCGTACAGCAGTACTTGTGGGTGCTTTATTTCGGCCCAAACTTATTTTCAAAACACGCACTGTTTGGGCCCAACTCAACGTCGTTTTGAAAATTAGTAGTTTGTTATCAATACTAAGTTCGTACATCAAGATTGATAATGTTTGCTTTCTGAACCGTACTCGATATATGTTTTTCAAATATGAATGTTTTTTCGAAAGTAACTCCTAAAAACTTCCCCAACGTTATGCAAGCAAAAAGCGAATTATTTCGATCTGCGGAGGTACGATACTGAATTGCTGAGCGAGAAACAGCTGCCAGTGTCAAAATAACATAATAATAATATGGGCGGCGCGACAGTCCGAGGCGGACCTGGGCCTAGCTTCTCAGCAACCACTCGTGTTGTGCGTGCTATTGTGTTTTCACGCATGGAAGGGACCTACAGTTTAATGCCGACTCCGAACGGCGAAGTTGAGCAGCTTTTTCTAAACAGGAATAATTTTTTGGGCATTGTCAGTGACTTGAATGAGGTGGAGCCGTGAATTATCAAAGGTGATAAATTCGGGTATCGAACATGGCACCCTCTGCGTAGGAGTCGACGCACTTACCCACTACGCCACGGCGACCACATCAAAATAACATATGATCTAAAAAAAACTCACTAGATGCACTTGGCCCACCCTGTATAAGCATGTTTGAGTCTAAGCCGACTGTCTTCAGATCTGCTTGTGTTGTTAGAGTCAATCGAAGTAGTTATTGTTATTATTATTGAGGGTATATTGCACCGCAATCTGTTAGATCTATTATGCCGGCTTTACATACCTTTACGCTCTTAGTGTCTCCAGTTCTCTTCAGAGTTGTTAAGAGAGATAGATATTCATAATTTCTACGATACCTACTATATGCTTGCCCAGATATCGTCTTTTGTCGGCTAGTGCCTCACAAGACCGCACGATACATGTTCTGGAATTGCATTAGATTATCCTAGGAAATTGCAGAGACCTTTTTCTGATAGCCCTAGTTTTCTTGAGTGCTCCCTGAGTCAGCTGTGACCTGTTAGAATACGCAGGTTGTTCTTGCTCATTTTGATATATGTATGCATCGAACCTTTTTCAATTAGGTTGACGCAAGTTTTTCTTGGCCTGCTTCATGCCATGGACGTTGCTCCAGGTGTCTGTCGGGATCCTTCTTCTTCTAGTACCCTGAATTCTTCTCATAGGACATGGTCTCCTACTGCGCAGAATGGTTCAGGGGCTTTGAATGATTCCGTTGCCCCTTCTATAGGGCTAAGACGCCATTTCATTGCCTTCTTATCCTACTCAGATCTTTAAGACTCTGTAGGTATTCTCACACAAGCTTGAATACCGCTAAGATAGCGGTAAGATTGTTTTTTTTTTTTGAGAATTTATACTCAGCTTACTTCTCAATAAAAAACTCATTTATTACTTCATTATTTGTTTCAAATGTTGGTACGTGTGTTTACGTTCCTGGCATTAGATGCCAAAATACTGCCAATGTCCGCCAAAAGTAAATACAATTTAAAAATAAAAACGGTAAAAAAAATAATGTATAGCAAAAACGGAAGAGGTAAGAGAATTTCAAATACCATGCAAAATGGTTAAAAAACAATTAACTCTTACAAGTGTCAAATAATCGATGGCTACCAACCTTAAAGAAACAAATAGTTTCACTCAACGTTAGTTGGCGCCACTGCGATTAAGATTCTTCAACGCACTATGTTCATTTTTGATTAATGACTTAATTCTACACACTTTTGTTTCGTTGTTGCTTCGCGTGTAAAGGAAAAGGGAGCTGGGAGCTAGATTCGCCAAAAAACACGTATTATTGCTTTGTAGCAGTTGGTATAGTTGCTGTTAGGATTGATATTAACGCCTCTGCCTATAGACTAGACTTCTACTTGATAGATAATGGTGCATTTTCCATGGACTCGGGGCACCTTCCGTCAAAATACTGTGGCTACTGAGTCTGTGGGTTATGGATCCATTGCTCCAGTCCTTTTTGTTGCTGAGCTTGATGGTAAACGTCATCTTTCAGAATGGCCAAGAGTGGTAGCTTTTTGACTACTCCATCGAATCCCTGCCTCTATGTTATGCACCTGTCCTTTCCTATCCCTTATTTTGTCATTCTCATGATTGTTTTATTCGCATAGAAGACAGCTTCAATAGCACCTCCGTGGTAGCAGTTAGGCAAGTATAATGGCCATTGGAGTAAACGAACGTGTCGACTTTGGACCTTAACGAGAGTCTCTCTTGCGTGAGAGAACGATAAAATGGATAGAATAAGTGGTTGCTGTAGAACTGGCTAGGCTCTGTCTAATCTCGGGCTGCCGCACTACCCACACCCATAATTTCAGACGAAGTAGACAGCACTTACCTGGAGAGAATAACATGTGAGAAAAAAGTCCTTTCATTTTATCCCATCAGACTTAATTCATTTCATGAACAGCTTCCAGGCACTGGTCTTCAATCACATCCATAATGATGATAACGCTCCAAAGTGATTAAAATACGATGAAGCGTTTTAAAACCGGTTGCGTAAAATCAATTGAACTTCTCAGCTGACCCACTGAGTTGAACTGAATGCACACCCAGCGTTTTAAATCGAGTTTCAGATACGCAGTACACGCAGCTTAAAGTTTTGTTTTACAATAATTTTATTTTTATATTTAATCCTTAATATGAACATTTACAGTCAATAATTACA
Source organism: Eristalis intricaria (assembly GCA_964034865.1). Lineage (NCBI taxonomy): Eukaryota > Metazoa > Arthropoda > Insecta > Diptera > Syrphidae > Eristalis > Eristalis intricaria. Next base: position 59,693,974 of record OZ035877.1, on the reverse strand, counting down.
GATAAACTTTGTTTTCACTGATTGGGGGATATCCGTTGGTGAATTCGTTACACAGCATTTTCGTCCACTCCTTGCTGCCATCCGCGTGAAAAGAGAAAAGAAAAAACAAGTTAAACCATTGTTGCCTTTGCTCTATTGTTACGACAAAATGAAAAAAGGGAAAAAAATGAAAAATAATTTTCGTTCGAATGAACTAACCAAAGAGAGAGGGAACGAAACAAAGTGATTGTCATAATGTAGAGACAAAAAAACAAAAAAACACTATCTTTTGATAGGATATTGTCATGTGTTCACGAGTAATTTACACACATACCTTCATTAGCGGGCTAATAGCCCGGGGTGTCGGAAGCATGTGTAGAGCACCATTGGAACCGCGTTGCAAGGACATTGGAGGATGTTGACCCAATAGTGTGGTTGTCGTTGCGGATGAGACACACGATTCTCTTTTTCCTTTTCCATAATACGATGTGAGGGGTCTGAGTGGTTTTCAACGTACACAAAAACAAAAAAAAAAAAATAAAATAAAATGTTAACGGTAAAAAATAATTGAATTCACAAAGCAATTATAAAAAGCTACTGTAGCGTATACATTTTTAAGCCAATGACAACATACAAATATGAAACCGACTTACATACATAGATTGCATAAAGGATATTTACCAGAAGTTTACATTTTTATAAAAAAAAATGGAAAACTAATAAAAAGAAAATGGTTTTTGTGACTTGCAACGGTTTTTGCTGTAGGGATGAATGTATTGTGTATTTTCATAGTTCAACTATCTGTGGAAGATACTAATTTAATTATTAAACTTAATTGTTATATCCTGTCGCTGATGATCGTTGTAGAGGGTGGTCCATCGAAAACGTACGATGATATCTCTATATACATTATACAAATCAATGTTTGTTTGCGCTTTATGGTCTCTTAAATGGTAAAAGAAAGAGCACTCATGTCTCTGGCAAACTTGTTCAGAATTCTGTATAATAGGATTTGGTTTTGGGTTGCGTAAACATCTTTGTACGAATTTTTAGCCAAAAATGCTTTACGCTCATATTACTACAAAACGGCTGAACAAATTTGAATGACTTTATTTTTCGGTTAGTACATTTCCTGGCGAAGGGATTGATGTATCAGACATTATTCTGTGATTCTTAAAACGGAAGTACAAAGCAAAAACGGAATTATTTGAGACTTACACATCTAACAAATATGCGTAGATCCTTGCAATCAACAGCCCAGCAGTGGAGTTCGCACACGCACATGCATTCCGAGAACGCTCACAAAGCCACAAACACACTGCTTACTTCCACCCCACTTTGATGAAGTTGTGATGTGCCATGTTCTCTTCCGTATATTTGACTGGGCTTTGCTTATATGCATACAAATATATACTTTGCATCGTAATATGGAAGCGCACTTTTTTGAGATAAAGAATGTTGGCACACATTTTTGTATGCGACTTTATGTTGTTGAAATGTATTTCATTAGACTGAGTACTTTTGTGATCAGATTTTTAATCTGATTTATTGATTAACCTTACCTGACTGATTGTAATCTTATTACTTTTCATAATGAATACAAAATTTAATCTGTAATCTGTACACAAATAGTTATCAGAAGTCTATATTAGGGGAGAGGGCGATACCTTCGAACATCTTTTAAAATCGTACTACCCTATGCAATGACCATCAACAAAGCTCATGGACAATCTTTAGAAGTGTGTGGCCTGAAATTGGAAGGTCCGCGTTTCTCTCATGGGCAACTATATGTGGCCTGTTCACTCGTCGGAAAATCCTTTGAATTATTCGTCTATGTACAAGACCAGAGATCCAACAGCACTTCAATAAAAATAAAAATAAAAAGGAAAAGTTTTCTTGTACATAATATGCTTCATATATGCTGACTTTTTTATGCATGATTTTTTTATATATGATTTTTTAACAGCTAGTTGTTAATAAAAGAAAAAAGTTTTTAGAGAATTATCTTAATATTTTTTAGGATCTTTGACAATTATGTGTGATACAAAATGTCGGTTAAATGCTCGCCGAAGGATCTTTGACAATTGTCACCATACGAACAGCGCCCTACATCTAGGACAGGGAAATGAGAACTGTCAGAATATGAAATACAAATAAAAAGCCATTCTGGGGACATTCTGGAAATGGAATAAAAACGGACGGTTGTGTTTTATTTTGGGGTAATCGTTTCATTTTTCTAAAAAGTTATTTGAAGGGTTAAACATCTTGACAAAATTATGTGTGAAACAAAATGTCGGTTAAATGCTCGCTACTGCTTCGGTGGCATACCGGTCCGATGATCCATATTTTTAGCCACTCTGAGACATAATTGAGGTTCAATGTTGTTAATGTGCTGAACTATCTCATCCTTTAGCTATTGAATTGTTCTTGGCTTATTGACGAACACTTTTTCTTTTAAATGTCGCCAAAGAAAGAAGTCCAACGGTGTCAAATCACATGATCGTGGCGGTCACTTAACATCTCCACGATGTGAGATAACACGGCAATTTAATTTCTCGCGCAAAAGAGCAATTTGTTCGTTGGCTGTGTGCAATTTAATTTCTCGCGCAAAAGAGCAATTTGTTCGTTGGCTGTGTGCAAAGTGGCACCTGTCTGTTGGAAGTAATGTCGTCCAGCTTCATATCTTCAATTGCTGGCCACAAGAAGTCCGTTATCATCTCGCATATCACTGTAACTGCTTGGTCTACCTCATTTTCGAAGATGTACGGCCCGATGATGCCGCCAGCCCAAAAACCCCATCAAACAGTCACTCTCTGTGGTTGCATCGACTTATCAACAATCACTCGTGGATACTTATTTGCCCAAATGCGGCAACTCTGCTTGTTTTCGAATCCACAGAGATGAACGTGTACCTTGTTCGTTGTAAAGTCACCATTTACTTCTGTCTGTTCAACCAACCATTCGGCTTATTGACGACGCTTGAAATGGTGAGTAGGCAGAAGCTCTTGAGTCAATTGAACCTGGTAAGCATGTAAACTCAAATCTTTATTCAAAATTCGCATCAGTGAGGTTCTTGAGATATTCAATTCTTGGGCAATACGACGAGACGAGGTAGAAGCCTCTTCTACCACGCTATCGCGAACAACAGCAATGTGTTCTACGGAACTATTTGGGGGAGCGTGCACAGGTGTTTTCACATTTCCTACGGACCCGGTTTGCTAAAAATTTGCGCACAATTCTACAGATTGTTGATACATTTGGTCGATTATGCTGACCAAACAAATCACAAAGTGCACGAAATGCATTTTGCCCATTTTCGTAAAAGGCTTCAACAATCTTAACGCCCTGCTCAATTGTGTACCTCTCCATGGTTGAATTTGACAAACACTGAAACGAAGTAATGTCAAATTATGTTGGGCAAGAAAAATAGACGTGAAGCTGTGACTCACAATTAACGTCGTGCATTATGGTTGGAGCACCCTTTATTTCTGACACGTATTGTAGAGAATATGAACCAGCGATTTTCACGGCAATAGCAATGACATCAAATGTGTTTGTGAAACCTTCTTAATTCTACTTACATTATAAACTAGACTGGTTTACGGTTTTTTTTTATGTTTTTTGGAGGTCTAGCTCTCCAGATGGTGAAGGTAGATTGGTCATGATTGTTGAATAAGAGAATAAAACGAGAGAAGCTTTTTCTAGACAGCTATTACTCTTTGAGCATTGCACACTGAATCGAAAGAGGTGGGTCGGTGAAAAGAATTTCCTTGTGTTTTGTGGTACCGGGAATCGAATACGAGATACGAGATTCAAGTGAATAGACATCACAGACAGACCTACAATGCCACGGCCGCCACTAGAAATGCCAGTATCTCTGACAAGCCGTCAGGTAATCTGTGTTCTCTTCCACCATGAAGCAGATCTTCCACCACGAAGCAGAGACATTACTCATTACATATGCTTACCCTTAGTGGGCAAACTAATTCAACTAACAACAGCTTCATCTGATACGAGACAACAAAGCAAAACCCATTTTTAAATATTCCAGCGAAAGCTAACTCCGTTCGACAGCCATAAAATAAGCGCTGCCGCGTGCAAACGAAAAGTAAACAAAAAGAAACCTCCCTAAGCCCCCACGGTGTTCACTCGGAGATTGCGATGGCAATCCACTTCTTCAAAAAAAGGGCGACTGACAAACACCGTACCATATGAGGGATTCGAAGTAATGCATACCTGTCCCTGTGCACATCGACCGTAATCGCAGAAAAAATGTTGCAATTGGGATTCGAATTTTCATCCATTCATCGTGATCACCTAATTGTTCCCCGATGTGCTATCAACGCTTTCTGAGTGCAAAGACGTTTCGCCAGTAAAAAGAATTGCGAAACCAGTAAAAGTTGTTTAAATCTCCTCTGGTTCATCTGTTCGAGTCGAAGTGTCATGACTTGAACGAAAATTAAATATTTTATAGATTCGTGGCAGCTGGGATTACTTTAATGAAAGAAATTCGCAACAAGAAGCCGGATATTGAATTTTGGTGAAAATCACTAGAACCTCTCGGCAGACAGTGAAGCGTGATTAGGACAACAATAATATACATCGGAATCGGAAGCACGTTCCGCTCGTACACAGACAACGGATTTGCATTAATTTATTTTCCCATGATTCATAGGCAGAACTCACTGCCGACGCGTCGCCGGTTTATATGAAATCAGCATCGTTTTAGGCTAAGTGCAGATTATTTAGAAACAAAAACGTTCTTCGAAAAATCATTTCAGATTATGGTTTCCAAGGTTGTTCAACTGTGGCGCACGGATTACAACTTTCTACTCTTGACAGATCTTAATGAGTTCTACATTTTGTAGCGTTAAAAGTTGACTATTTCTTTGGGAGAAAACTTTCCGTCTTTTGAAACCAAATATTCATTTGTCTGGTTTGTCTTTAGTCCTCACTCCATTGGTGTGAAAGTGGGCTTTATGTGAAACAAAGGGCGAGTTCTTCGAACACTCAGAACTAAACTTCTTTGAGATTAAAATACTTTTGTTTCATTTTGAACTTTAAATTGTCTCGGCTTAAAGGCGGACCATCGTGTTTATCCTCTATATCCACTCATTGTCGGTTTAAAGACGTTCCAATCATTTGACTTCGCGTAAACTGCTGCGGTTTACCAATGTATCAACGTCGTGAATCCGCTGTCTCCGAACTTCTCATTTGCATTGATATGGATGTGTACATCCGTTCGAACGCGGAAGTTTGTTTGAAGTTGATGTAGGACTTTATTTATTGTGCAGTGGGGGTTAATAATTCACAGAAAATCCCCACGAGAGACGCGAACGTTTTCCATTGATCTGTGTGCTTGTCTACATGGGTGTATAGGGACTAGGTGAGATTCAGCGTTGTTTATTTTAAGTTCTTTAATATGGACAATATGTGCAAGAGGTTTTATGTTTCAGGTCGATTTTATTTGGCTGCCATTTTGGTTTCGATGTCCATTGTCAGTTGGCAAATGACGGTCGTAGAGAGTGGTCAATAGCAATTCATGGACATGTACTGGGGAAAAAAAAAAGTACCGGAAAAAACTGTTGCTGTGAGGCAGAGCGTTGCTGAATGATTGATTTCTTCTCATCGACGTCATGCACAGTATTTGGGAATATCTCCTCCTGGAAATTCGAATTGCATATTTAACATATAAAGTTATTTGGACAGAGGAGGCAGCAGAGTATTTTATCTACCTCGGGGATAGTGTAATCTCCACAATCAAAATGCAGTAGAATCGTCCTTGACAACCGGTGCCACTTCGGTTTGTCGAAGTAACTGGGCTCAAATCTCCTTTCTGGAAGGACCACAATCATGCTCTAAAAAACTCGTGTCTTACGAGTCATTCTATATGGAGCTGAATACTGGATGATAAGCAATACAGAAGAGCTGACACTTGATTCCATCGAAGAGCATGAATGGAGGACAAGACAATGTGGATGTAGTCTGAAAGACAAAAACCCGTCGACTGTACTGGCTTGGCCACATTGAGCGCATGGACACCAATGCTCTAGCTAAGAGAGCCTCGAATTCAAGCCTTTTGGTCCGGGAAAGTGAGGACTAGCGAACCTCCGGTATAGAAACCAAGTCATCATTGACGGAAGACATCTTGGTCTTGTTGACTGGAAGCTGCGTGGCCAGGACCGTCAGCGATGAAAAACAGCTATAGCTCAGGTTTAGACTCTCCATGTCTAAACTTCGTTTCCCGATAAGACTGAAATAATTTTCATTTGCTCAAAGAGTTTTCTTTTCTTTTCTTTCTAGAAGCTTCTCGAACTTAGCTGTTCAGAGTCGGAAAAAAAACTGTGAGGTTCCTTCCACTCGTGAGAGAACAATAGTATGAGTTAGTATTGGAAAAGCTTAGGTGTTGGCCTGCTAGAGGTTGCAACGCCACCCAAATAATTATAACTAAATTATGTAACAGTATCCATGATTGTGGGATGTACGCTTATATCTTTTAAGCTACGCAGCAGTTTTTGGGCGGTTTTTGATCAATTGCTAGAGCGATTCAAGAGGAAGGTTTTAAGTGAGTAAATAAGGTCTTTTGGAGCAACAGCTGTAAGATAACATCCGCTAAATTGAAACTCTTTAAGTTCGGGTTAATTCAGATGGCAATCATTTTTAGCAAATAACTCTTTAGTGGAGAAGCATTTTGGGACGCACTGACGGAACGGAAAAAGCATTCGCATTATACGATTGAACGGCAGTGTATTAAGAAAGCAGTAGTTTAAAAAAGGGGCGGGGTTCGCGGCTAAGAGGAGCTTCTGCAGTTGGCTTTGACAATAAGCCGAAAAGTAGATAGTTACCGGAAAGACGAAATCAATACAACAAAATTAACGTTATGATTGTTTGCACTTTTGCGATTTGTGCAAGCGGAATTATTTGATTATCCAGTAGCCTCTCTACAAGACGATCAAAAACAAATAGTGTAAGGAACAACGAGGAACAGAGTGACTCCAAGTGAGGTGCAATAAACCAGAAACAGTACAAGACGAAGTAGGCCTTGTACCAAGAATAAGGAATTGTAGGCTAAGATACAGCTCGCTCGAGCATTTTGATTTTATTGTTGGGCAACTTTAGGAGATCTCAAGCAAAAAAAAAAATCTGTTAACGTTATCCGTTGTTCCCGACCAGATGCTCGACTGAAATTGTATTCCGTTTCTATGCAAGGTAAGACTTTGACTACCAAGACAAGACTCAAAAAAATCATCAGTAAATTCTGTTTTTTTATTTTATTTTTATGTTTCTTAGTTCCTCACTGTAAAGTTCTCAAGACTGAAGCACTGTACGACGTGACACTCAAATTGAAGGACAATAAATTCAAAATCTTTGCAGAAACCCATCGTAGCAGACCGAAAGTGGAGCCGGTCGCAAGGATGGCCCTCACTTGGACACCACAAGGAGTGCACAGTCGGGGTCGATCATGCTGAAATTGGAAACGGACCGTGGAAAAAGAACATCGACAAGCCGGCAAATTCTGGCCGGAAGTGAATAGACCAGCTCAAGAGAGAGCCGCATGAAGATCATTCACGGTATATGTTCCAATGGTGCAACCTTTCACTATATTCAAATAAAATATGTAATATGTTGGATTTGTATATTTTGAAGGTCAATTTAATAAATAAAATAAATTCAAAATAATGTTTATAATCAGCTTTATCCGCGACTATTTTATTTTTTGATGGAAGCTAGAATAAAGATTCGAGGTTTAATTTAACTAAACTACTATGTTATATATACTCGTGTCAAGGTTTCAGAAAATTAATTAAAGTCCCTTAGAAGAGTTACACTTTCTAGATTCTAGAAAGATTGTTGGTACATCATCCAAAATCAACGTTATGTTGTTTGGATTCTTTTATAGTCATAGTCTAATGTAGTTCTGGCAAATTATGAACCGATCGGTGTCGATTGGAGTTTCAGTGGCCATCACTTGTTCTGTCCATGCTATTGTTGTTGTAGCAATGAAAAACCCTCCGCGGAAAAAGACCAATATCGGTCGGTGATTCGATTTTTGTTCTTGGAAGGGAAATCGCGAAATTCGAGCGCTCGGATGCAGTATACGATGACTCTCCTTCTTCGATGTCGACCGTGTTAAATTGGTTTAGCAAGTTTCAACGTGGTCGCACATCGGTTTTTGATGCCCCGAAAACGGCTACCACAAAGGATAACGCAACAAAAATCAACGATCTCGTATTGGCAGCCTACCGATTGAGTGTGCGCGAGTTAGTGGTGGAAGTGGGTCATATCCTGATTGAAATATTGGGCATGAGAAAGCTGTCTGCCGCGTTTCCTTATTCCGGACACGAAACAAAACCGTCAGACTTCCGCCATCGCCATGACAAAATTTGGTCGAATCGGGATACGCACTGCTGCCCCATTGACTGTATTGTCCAGATTCAGCCTCTTGCTACTTGTTTTTGTTTCCAAACCTGACAAAGTCACTCGCCCTGAGTCAATAGAGGGGATTATCGCCTTTACGGAGGCCTACTTTGCAAAGTTCTAGAAAAAGTTATTTTTCAAAGAGGGTTAAACAAGTGGGTCGCCGTGGCTTAGTGAGTAAGTGGGTCGACTCCTACGCAGAGGGTGCCAGGTTCGATACCCGAATTTACCACCTTTGATAATTCACGGCTACACCTCATTCGAGTCACTGACAATGCTCAAAGAGTATTCCTGTCTAGAAAAAGCTTCTCAACTTCGCCGTTCGGAGTCGGCAATAAACTGTAGGTCCCTTCCAATCGTGAAAGAACAATAGCATGCGCAACACGAGTGGTTGCTGAGAAGCTAGGCCCAGGTCCGCCTCGGACTGTTGCGCCAACCATATTATTGTTATTATAAACAAGTTGGGGCATCGCTGGGCCAAGTGGAGCGACCTAAATGGAGATTATGTTGGGAGATAAATCGCCACTTCCTTATTCTCTTGTAGGCTAAGTAGATGCTTATCGGAACACCCTTGTAAACTTGCTGAGCATTGTGAATGGCCGTAAATTAAGAAAGTAGTTCGTGTAGGTAGTTGAACCAGTGTAGGAGTCGACGCACGTACCCAGGTTACTTGTTACATGTACCAAGTTTTATACGAACCCGAACAACCGTCAGGTCAGGAACTAGAGCTCCTCAAAAATTCAAACAGCCAAACTTCTGTATTTACTATAAGAGTCGGTATAATTGGACTTCAATGTTGTTAAAAAAACATCCACCCTATGTTTAAGGGGAACTTTCTACAAGATTGCGCACATTGCATTTTACTTGTACTATCTACTTGTTAAAAATATTCATTTACGTGAGCGAAGTATACCAGTCATCGTTTACCCATTACAGATGTACCTCATTTTAAACTCGTTTGACACGAGAGAAATTGACGTGTCCTGCCTTAACCAGTTTATACAACGCAACAGTAAAGGTCGATGATTTGCATAAATTGTGCACTTTATGGCATCCTCTCTGCGCAGCACCTTAACCTTAAACTAACTGATAACTGTACCATGTCATAGAATCATGAAAGAGAGTCCTTTTTCAACAGTGCTTGTGTGTGCCTACATCTACAAGAAAGTGTATTTTTGCAAAGCAAGTGTAAGGACGAACAAAATTGAACATTTCATATAAGTATGTAATTCAGAACTCAAAATGAAATTACATGCATTACACACAAGGGAATAGAAAAATCATCAGTTAAGGAACTTACCTAATACTAATGCTTTCAGTTCTAGTTCGCGGGGAATAGTCCTTTGACTGACTATTGCTTTTCGTTGTGTATCTGCAAAGGATTTTACACTCATTAAAACAATTGTCTCCTTCCATTTCTTTCTAAAAATGTGTGTAAAACAAGACAACAAAAAAAAAAAAACAAGACAAATATAGTAAATGATGTGCAAGCTTTTGACATGGTCAACAGGCAACCGGAACAAAAAGAGAAAAAAAAAGAAAAAAGAATAAATACATAACTGCGCCAATGTCCAGAGGCACATTTCTTTCATCTTTATCAAGTGGCAATAAAGTTTTTTTCATCTTGAAAGATTTTCATAGATAGCCCCACATACCCAGCCCCCCGCATCCCCTCCTCGGGAATAATAGTCATGGTCATTGTCGTAAAACCATACAAACGCGTATATTCATCCATTTCAGCAAACCTATTCGATGAAAGGAAAATGCTTGGCTACATGCATTGATTAGGTCAGATAATTCAAATGGGCGTTATTTCCCTTTGGCTTCCTCGACCATTCGGTTTATGGGAGGAGGATACCCAAAATATTACACTCCATTCTATGCGATATGGCACTAAAGCAATTTCATAAAACACCGAGGCTGTATTGGGAATTCGTTCGCAGGAATTTCTCTCGTCCATTTAGGGGTGCCTTAATATTCATCGACTTTGACTTTATTATTCATGACTCCCAGATTTTTTGTGGGACGGCAAAATTAAAAGAAAACAAAAAAACCAAAAGTCGAGTATTTTTGTTTTCGAGGAATGTGCTGTTTGAAGTCGTTGGGTGGAGCACGAATCGTCCTTGCAATTGAGAAAGAAATATCATGTAAATAATGTATGAGCCAGAGGAAAGGTTTAAGTGCCTTTTATATTAACCGAGTGGGTTGGTCGAGGTAAAGAGTTTGACCTCTTGGCATAGGTTAAAGGGTACGTATTAAAATTCAAAAATTATTTCTGGTATTCTTTCAAATGGCAACTGCTTTCAGAATTCAGTAAAATTAACTGAATAATATGTGAAAGAGTGGAAAGCTTGATTTGAATGAAGTACCAACAACATTGTTACACATTCGAAACTAGCACCCCGCGAGACTGTGATATTGGATTGGCGACTTTATTTTGAGTGCACTGACTTTGCAGGCTCTCTTCAATCTGTTCTCATTTTAGGAGATGTACATAGATGGACCAATTGTTAGTGTTGGAACGTTGCGGACCCGTAATAAAGCAATCAGATATACTTAATACTTCAGTTTATTAATACGCATTCAAAATTACAAGTTTCTTAAGACGCGTGTTGTATCGATGGCAGCCAACGGGAAAAAGCGACTTCCTTCGTTCAGACATGTCATTCCGTCTTTTAGCTGAAGTAGCTAACACAAGGTGATAGTTGTTTAAGTGGCCAACACAAGGTTACAACAGTTAGTTAAGGTAATAATTCCTTTAAAACAACAAAACAAATTGATGTGTTTCATTTTCATAAAACCCAATATAAATAACATTGTTCACTATTCTATATAACACCATATCAGTGGCGATTCCTGGTCCTAAGAATTGGTTTAGCTACGAGTTCACAAGTACATTGCATCCCAAGCAACGAAGAAATTGATGGGAATTATATTCGACGACAATTATGTTCTGAGAAGTGCTACCTTGGCAGAGCTCAAGGAAGAACTAAAAAGACTCAAACCCAAAAGGCTCCTGGTTACGATTTAATTACAAGATCAATTCTTAAAGAGTTACTGCAATCTGGCAATCTGGTCGAGTGCTGATAAGGGAGTGACGATACACACAAGCAAGCAAAATCTTATCAGATGCTTATCATATCCATGCACTCTGAATTACAAATGGCTTGTTGCAAAATAATAAGTTGGGGTTTAGCGTGCGCCTGCAATGGGCGTCAGTGCATTTTAAATCGTTTCGGTTTTCGGTTGAAGTCAGTTTCAGTTATCAATAATGGCGGCAGCTTGCAAAGACGAAAAAGCAACAAATATGGAAAACAGTGAAAGTATGTCGACTGAACCGGCAATTGCAAGTGATTGGCTTAAATGCTTGAAGACATCTTTTGGTCACTCGGACTTTCGCTCGAAGCAGTCGGAGGTTATTGCGTCGATTCTGAATGAGCGCCGCGATAATTGTTTGTTCACCTCAAGTGGCTATGGAAAGTCTCTTACTTATCAATTTCCTCCAGTGTATACGGACTCCATCGCCATCGTGGTGAACCCCTTCATATCTCTTATTCACGATCAAATTCGAGAGATGCGTCGGAATAATGTGCGTGCGTGCTACATGGGATCGGCTCGAAAAAATCAATCCACGCTGATTGACGTCATCGAAGGTCGGTACAATATTGTGTACGTGACTCCTGAGTATATAACACGCGACCCCGGAAAGCATCTTCTAAATAAAATTGGAGAGAAAATCACCCTAATTGCGATCGATGAAGCACATTGCATCAGCAAGTGGGGGCATGATTTTCGCCCACCCTATTGCGAATTAAATCAATTGCGGCTTCTCTGCCCCGGAGTACCGATCATTGCACTGACGGCAACAGCAACGCCCCGTGTCCAGGAAGACATAATAAATGGATTGACATTGCATGAGCCACAGGTGAGTGATGAGTTCATAAGATTCAACGCATTTATTTATTTATTCTCTCATTTAGATTATTCGCATCTCTGTGGACCGTCCAAACTTGTATCTTTCTGTTAAGCATAAAACAGCGTTCAACTGGACTGCCATGCATGATAGTCAGTCTGGGATCAATAAAACTAAGAAGTTATATGATATTACCTCTAAAATCTGGAAAAATGTTATGTTACTAGATTTTGCCTACACAATCTGGAATGATATCGGCTCTCATATCCGTGAACCTACAACCGGTTCCATTATTGTGTACTGCATCAATAGCAGGATGACTGAAGCAGTGGCAGGTGTAATAAAACGCAGCGGCCATGAATGTGGTATCTATAATTCGGAAGATCCATTGCATGAACGAATTGAAACACAAGAGAATTTTCTCCTCGGTCGCATTCGAATACTATGCGCAACGGTTGCCTTCGGATTGGGCATCAGCAAACCAGATGTTCGCCTTGTTATACTCTACGGTGCAACTAGCAGTTTGGAAAGTTTCTATCAAAAGGCCGCCGCGGCTGGTCGTGATGGCTTGCCCGCAAAGTGTTTGATGTTCTACAACGATAAAGATTGGAGCCTGCATAAATTTATGCGTGGAAATCCCAATTCTCCTGACAAGGAAGAGCAATCGCGTCAAAAAAGGTTAATGAAATTAATGATGCAATACGTTCTTGGCAATATATGCCGACGACGCTATATTCTGTCGTACTTTGGGGAGAACTGTGACCAATTGCAACCGCGTCCAGATTGTTGTGACGTTTGCAATGCCTAGTCTTAGTATGGTTTTTACTTGATAGAAAAATGTAATTTTTTATATAGTTATGAATAAATTTATTGAAACGGTGCAGAGTGGTTTCTTCTATAGGCCAAAAGTCAAAACTTCAAGGTCAAGCAAGCTAGTCTTTATTAATACAATTATTATCTTTAATATTGGGAGAACAAAGTTACAGTAAGGTTTATCCTCCAAATTATTTGTGGGCGTTCGGATACAAAAAAACGTTAATCTGAGTTTGCTTTTGGACATATAATTAGCAGATGGCGAATTTTGGCGAAGGCAATTGAGAACTAAAACAATCACAAAATGCTTCCGTTTTTCTTCATAATACAGTCGAACTTCGATAACTCGAATCACCACTTACAACAAACAAATTTCGAGTTATCAAGGCTTCGAGTTATCAGGTAAAATACAAAATTGATATAAATAATGGGTAGTATTTCTAATCAAACTTTTTTCACAGACAATTCATGTGGTACCCAAACATCGAGCTTCTTTATGTAGACATCCTTTTTTAAATGGTTCAAAACCGTTTGATGATTAATGTTAAGTTCCTTGGCGATGTCATGGCTGCTTATGTGACGGTCCTGGGCAATCTTTTCTCTAATTTCATCGACTTTTTCAACGATAGGTCGACCAGAGCGAGGTGCATCTTTCACATCGAAATTTCCAGAACGGAAGCGAGCGAATCATTGTTGTGCTACACGAACTGATACAGCATCGCCTCCGTAAACTTTACAAATTTCATTTTTGGCTTGCGTGGCATTCTTCCCTTTTTTATAGAAAAATTTTAAAATAAAGCGAATTTTTAATTATTTTCACTCATTTTTGAACAGCTGTAAATTTTTTATAACTTCTCCTTTGTCTGGTTAAATGAAGCTTAAAATGTCACCTTTACCACACCATATGGTGTTGTGACACAATGTGATTGGTAGCACTGGACATAGACGACTCCAACGACATCTACTGACAAAATACGAAAAGACTTTTCCGACTACTTAAAACTTAGAGGAGCATAATTATTTTTAAAATAGTCTGTTGCACATGACTGAAGATAGGATTTTTTGTTTTTTAATAACAAATCTTCAATGGAATATAAACCATTGTAGGTACATGGTTAGGTTAGGTAGGCGAGCTGCTAATGCATTCACTAGCACACTTAGGCCATGTTAGTCCATTGTGATACCCACAGACAGACTACAACCACTAATTGACCACTCCAGTGATGCTGGAGTCCCAACGGCAAATGGGGCCTGGACCAGATTTGAAAACCATATAAAAGCGTATTAACTTTTCTTGCACTGGGATTCGAACCGGAGACCCTGCTTACCAGAGGCAGGCACTCTACCATCTCACTCTACCATTTATCAAACGAATAAAATAGAAATTAGGTTATCGAACAAACCCATAGAATCCGTCACGTGCGTTGCGTCATGTCAAAAACTTGACAACTCATACGGCCTTATCATAGGGAGAGAGACAGCAAATACTGCCCACAAGTGAAATTCACCACGACGGATGGAATTGGGAAACTTTCAAACCCATATGGCAACGGCGCGTTTAGGCGCCAGGTGGTTATGGAGAAGAAGATTCAACCACGAACTGTACGGGCTGTACAGCGACATGAGCCTACCCAGGCGTCCACTGATTCAACGCCTAAAATGGCTGGGCCATGTAGAGCGCATGTACAACACTGCTGCAGACCGAAGAGTCTTCGACTCCGAATCAGTGGGACAATGCAATAGAGGACGCCCAAGGAACCGATGGCGCACCCAGGTGGAGAAGGACCTCAACCGACTTGGCGTGCGCAGTTGGAGACAACTGGCTAAAGATCGTGCCAGCTGGAGAGGCTTACTGGTTGAGGCCCAGGTCCACCCCGGACTGCAGCGCCACCAGAAGAAGAAGAAGAAGACAATTTTTTTCAAAATTTATTTCTCAATTTGAATTTTTGCCAAACTGTGGCGATTATTTCCGCAAGTAATTAATTTTTTCTAGGAATTTTATTTACAGTAGTTTCATATTTTTCTTGAAAATTATATTTTAAAACATTTGAGTAGGGTAAACGCGAGCGTTCATTTCGATATGGAAACTTAGGCTGCAGCTTTCTGACACAACATTCTCGGAAGCGCGATAAAACGCGTAGCAACGCCTCAATCAAAGACCGACGGCGATAACGCGCCTTTGCGATTCAGCCTTTAACTTTCTGTGCGTTTGACGGATGTTTAAATGGAAATTCATTCGGGCGCTCCTCATGTGATTGTTTTTACGATATTTTATGAACTTACTTATTTTAAGAATATGTTTTGTTTTATTTAAAATTGTTTTTGAATAATTGCTAATAATTCAGAAACTTTAAAATTTCGAATGCAAGAGTGGATTGCGCCCGCAACGTACTCATTTGGCATCTCTTTGCAATGCGGCAATTACGATTTTTGCGGATTCCAAACACAACGCACATTCTATGGGTTTGGGCCTTTGGATTCACTAAGTTCGCTCGAGTAAATCGTGCAAATTCACGCGAGTGGTATGCTCTTAAATTCTCTGTTGATTCCTTGACAATGCCGTCGACAGTATTCTGACCGTTCTAATCCAGGAATGATATGTATGTTCCTACAACTAGCCAGAAATGAAGTATTTCAGTGATGCCCGACTTCTACCTCTTAAGATTCTTGACAACTGTTTTTTATAACGTGTTCATGAACCAAGTTGACCAATCAGAGGACGGCATTCACGTTATTTCGTGAAAAAACTGTCAAAATTTCATGAATATCTGTCGATAGAGCCCTCAAATTCGTCGATGGACTAGGGGGCAATCAGCTGTGATCTCTGTAATACTTCTTTTCTGCTATTAGCTATAGAAGAGTAGCACACACAGCACAAGCGGTCGCTGTATAAGGCAGAGCGGTGTGTACCTTGAACTACAAGCCTACCTTATAATTATTTAGGGACGTCATCGGCCTTGCATTAAAATGACGTTCGACGACAGTTTGTCGTCTATAATATCGGACACATCAGCAACAAATCATAAGGAGAAAGCATGAAGAACGTAAGAATAGGTAAATACATACTGTTGAACGATATTGTATGAGGAATAAATAAAAATGATCCTTTTCCTCAATCGACTCAACCAGAAACATAAACTACCCTTTGAGTGGAGGAGAGAGTGGCCTCCGGTCGGGTGAATTAGAGGGGACATGCATAGTGAATAGTCTTTGGATCGCAAAAGGCTACGCCCGAAATTCTCTCTTAATAATACACATGTCTGCAGAGGAGTGTACGAATTGTTCTTAAAATTTATAAACGTTGTCTTCTGTCAGACCGAAAGACTTATCCTAATGATGGCGATGGTGGCCGTGGCAAAAAACGCGGACAAAATATCATCGGATATCATGATGATTTTGGAGAGGCCTGTGTTTTTTGCACGACAAAGTTTGGTTCAGAAGCTTTGGGAATTCATCTCTCCAAAATCCAGTCTCGTAACCACACTCGCATTATCTTTGGTGTCTTCAAACAAGAGAACAATTCATGATTGGTTAGTAGAGTGACTGAAGAAGCGTCTAACTACTGTGGCAAATCCCAAATTTGAAATTAAGTCTGTGGCTGAAAAAGTTGAGGCCAGAAGGAAGGATGATTTTTCCAACATTCATATCAATGGAAATAGCACAGTCTGCACGGTGTGACAAGCCTAGAAAAGGCAATTATGTAGTACTCAAAAATAAAAACAATTAAAAGATCACAAATTTATTTTATTTAAAAGAACACGTTTTTCCTTTAGTACTCCTAGATCACGAGTGAACTCATTATTTCTTTTTGCCGGTAGCCCTTAGGAAGGAATTCTTAGAATTTATATTTTTTTGACATATACTTCCTGTTTTTACAATATTGCCACAATTACTTCTTTTTACTATCTCTCACAATATAAGTGAAACTTGTAGTATAGTGTACAGTCGTTCAATGTGAACGCCTCTATTGTGTCCATTAAACATTTCTTGACAACTACAGTTCGAGGTGGACCTGGACCTGAACTTCTCGAGCAACCGCTTGTGTTGAGCGTGTTATTGTTCACTCACGAATGGGGAGGCCTAACAAATAGCGCCGACTCCGAAGGGCAAAGTTTTATAATCTCTTTTCAAGGCAAGTATACTTGTATGACTAGTGACTCGAAAGAGGTGGGTCCGTGAATTATGAATGTGGATTGTACCTAGGACCGCCGGAACCGGAAACACCGGAAACGGAACTCTTGATTCAATTTTATGACTCCCTGAACATGTGACACAGTGAGGAGATATACTCCCGCATTATGTAAAGATAATTCAGCGAAGATTATAACTCTCTACTAAGTTATTCATACCTTGGTGTTCCGAGAGAGATATATTTCTGTACATCCGTCGGACACATATATGACAACCGCAAACTAAGTTTCGCATAAACAGAGATGTGTTCATTTGCATAATAACTTATGTACTGGCCGCTTACATGGTTATACGGAAATGCAAAGCCATAAATAAAAAAACTCCGCGGTCATAGGCACATCCTGTGAGAAAAATAAAAAGACCCTACATCCATTGCTCACGTAGTAGTTTTGCTCAAATTAGTTTATGTTTTAGAAAAGAGGGAGTTAATTTTCAGTACTAAATAACGGTATTTCAAGAACATGTACAAAGCGTCTTGCTTGCAATTCCATTGATTCCAGTTGTATAAGACAAAAGCAACGTGAATATATTATAGTAACATACACAATAAAAAAAGCTGGACATGCGAATACATATTGCCTTAATATGAGAACATTATTTTGTAAGCGAAAATCAAAACAAAAAAAATATGCACATTCGTACATTTGTATGCAAACGTGTGCAAATATGCTTGAAGCAAACAGTAAGCTTGAAGTAAAAAATCCTTACGTACGGTTTTTTTTTTTGGATTCCTTATCAGAATTTAAACCTACAAAGATGTTGTTTTTGGAAAGTGATCATTGAGTTTTGTTTTTCTTCGTCTTATAGGGGTTTTCAACAAATACGAGTAATTCAAGTTTCATGCAATTAATGGAAGTCGAGGTTAATTTGGGGAATTGTGCGGATTGGCAATCAATTAAAAACATCATCCGTTGAGAGTTCTGATATTCATCAATTCGAACGGAAGGAAGACACGCATTAAATGCAAATTAAGCTTTGATGGACATTTCCTTATTGGACATTCGTCCTTCCTCGGATTTGTTCGATCTTCACCCTCCTTATGGACTTGCTGACGCGCGTATAATACAGACCTTCTCAGATAACAGAGAAGTGTGGAACATCTTTGACTTAACGTTAAGGCCATGAAATTCATTCTGTAGGTTTAAACAGGGCGTTGAAACCCGTCTCGACGGTTAAAAATGGCAGACACTCCAAATGAAATCTCCAGTGCCACTTCCGTGGATATACCCGTCCAAAATAGTGTCAAATCAAACCTTACTTACTTACCTACGACTTTGCCTTAGTTGTCCCAACCGGATATTCCTCTCATCTTGCCACCTCGAAATATAGTGTCGCAAAGCATTTCGGACCTCAGAATTTAAGAAACAATAAAACAACGAAACCGAGAATCCCTGATTTCACATGTAAACCAAACAAGAAAAAGGAGAAACCGGAAAGAAAATAGATTAGATAAAGTTTAATCATCTCGCAGCAAATACAATAATTCACAGAGGAAAATCAAAACGAATTGCACACACATAACTTACCTGCGTACTGAGAAGAACGGCACGAATTACAGCAAAAATATTGCTAACAACGCCGCTCTCATTTGGTCCTGCGAGCACAACAAGATAAGTGATGCCAAAAAGGGGTATCAGAACGAGCAGAGCCTTTGCAGCCTTACGGTATTGCCGAGTCTCGACCGTATTTGCGGACCTAAGCTTCGTTATGAGCACCTGAAAGGAGGCGTATTACAAATACTGATTTATATTTTATGTCCTCATTCAGTCAAAAGTGTTAATCCAGA
The DNA here is from genome assembly GCA_964034865.1 of Eristalis intricaria. NCBI lineage: Eukaryota > Metazoa > Arthropoda > Insecta > Diptera > Syrphidae > Eristalis > Eristalis intricaria. Next base: position 59,674,874 of record OZ035877.1, on the reverse strand, counting down.
TTAATTGCTCGTTACGTTAGGTGCTGCCGTATTGTCTGCTTAGGAAGCATAACTTTTATGAATGAAACGATGGCAACCTCTAATTTAGTATTTAGGTGAAATATGATAATGGGTTTGAGGAGAGCATGTGTTCACATTGCTGATGTAGACTCTTGCGATGAAAATTAAAGTTCAAAAACAAAATGCATGGAGGATGTATGGAAATGTATGGATTTTGGTTGTGTGTTGATTTTTAACGATTGTTGGCAGAAATTTTCTTGTTTGTGAACATTTTGTGACGGTACCCAGGCAAGTTTTGAGGAGAAGCGAGGCAATTATACCTCTGTGTTGTTTTAATGACTTTTGGTAATTACTGAAACAAGTTTAGTGTGGAAGAGATTAACAGTGTAACTTGTATCCCATACTTCACAAATTCTGGAGCTTGAGTCACAGCAGGGTGCTTCACATCTTCCGTCACTACACCGTGTGGTGATGTTATGTATTCAAATTTGTGGCGATTCAGAACTTTTGCAAAATTTCAAATAAAAGAAATAAATTTAAGTAAGCACAAGAAACAAACTTAAGCACAACAACGAAACTTAACGCAACTGAATGAAACTTATCGAAGTGGTTGTTATGGTCACAGAGTATAATCTTTGTGTGTACTTGAATTGACTTGAAGTCTCCTTACGTCCATTATAGTTCTTTTTCTTCTCATAGTGGCGGTACAGTCCGGGGCTGACCTGGACTTCAGCCCAGAAGACTCTCAAGCTGTCACGACTTTAGGAGTATCACAGAAGGAATGACAGAGAGAGAGAGATGGTCCGAAAAGTGCAAGAAAAAGCGTTCATAAAATGCAAATTAAAAAATTTGTGGTTTCCTAACTCTTCCTCTTTTCTTGTCTCTACAGGACGGAATGTATCTGGACCTCAACCAGTGTGACACAGAGAGTCTTCGCACCAAATTTCAGGCTTACATTTTAGATGTTGAGTCCCCAGATACCTTGAGCTAGGCTCATACCGTTGTTAACCCCGTTAAAGTCTATGATTTTCTTTTCCTTATGGGTTTCCTGCTAGTTTAAGGAGTTCGCTGTCGAGCTTAATGGAGCAGCAAAATATAAGCCATGGCCATACTAGATAACTCTTAAAACTGCCTGCACGCCGGATGAAAAAGTTACGTATACGCCACCGTGGCCATACTAGATAACTCCTAAGACTGTCTGCTCGCTGGATGAAAAATGTTACGTATACGCCACCGTGGCCATACTAGACAACACTTAAGACTGTCTGCTCGCCGGATGAAAAATGTTACGTATACTCCACCGGGGCCATACTAGATAACTCCTAAGACTGTCTGCTCGCTGGATTAAAAATGTTACGTATACGCCACCGTAGCCACACTAGATAACTCTTAAGTCTGTCTGCTCGCTGGATGAAAAATGCTACGTATACTTTACCAACGGCTCTTAATAATAATTGTTCCCTCACGTCGTTAGGGGACCTTCATATTTATAATACATTTTTCGGACAAACAAATCGTCCGATCTTGGCAGATAATCGCGAAAAGTGGAGAAGGGAATTATACAGAAATCGACGCAACTACCTACATCGCCACCATCAAAATGTTATTATTCGCAGTGAACAGTCGCAATTCTGCGAAGCCGTGATAAAAGAAAATGTTTACAAAGGAGCGCCTGTTTCCAGATTGTGCCACAAAATCCGTTGCATATTCGTGAACGCCTGTAATTTGCGCGTCAGGACGTTGGTCAACTTTCAGCACCTACATTCACAAGAACAGGACTGATTCAACAGTGGTATCGCCTGATTGCATCGCTACACCAAATATTGAATAACATCGTGAACCCGGACGTTGTTTTCCCAGTTTGTGGTTGCATACCATAGTCATTTGAAAAAAAAAAATAATCCTGTGTTTGTGTCATAAAAACGAACCCGAACTGCAGCTGGTTGAAATAAAAAATGCATACAAATGGTGCATGATGGTGAATGGATCATTTAGTTGAGCCATCGGGCGTTGTTTTTTTTTTTTTTTTGGAGGGAATTCGGGATTGGACAGATACGTGTGTGAAGTTTTCAACTCGGAATAAGTTACAGCACGACTCAAAAAGTTTGCAGATTCCGGTTTGGATACAATTCAGTTTCGTGGTGGCAATGGGTTTATCTTAATCTCATTCGGGACAATCCTTTATGATGGCACTGCTGTGCATGAAAAGTGACAATATCTGTGGAAAGTTTCATTCAAGAATTTCATCAAGATTGCTCTGTGAATGGAGAGAATGATAGCATGGTCTTGTGAATGCCTTCTGTGGGGAGTTCATTGTGATTCCTGAATCATAAGTTTTTTCCCTCAATCTCCAGCTGTTTTCTTTAAATATTCCACTTCAACTTTTGTAGAAGCTAACTTTAAAAGCGAGCGGACCACACATTGTGTTCCCTTACAATGGGCGTACGATTCTATTCAAAGGACATTCTACCCAGGATATTTGGTTCACAAATTCAGGAAGACTCCTCTGATCTGAGTTCAGAGAGAAACTCCTGGTGTTGGGCTTTTGGCCAACCACATTCATTTACTATCAATTGCACCTTTTCGGTGTACAATAGGTTTATTAGCTGTGCTACGTCGATTTATTGTTTGCCACAACAAAAGACATCCATTTTGTTCATCACTTGAGGGGGAGTTCTCTTGTTTCTTCGCACACAGAGAGAATATCCTTTTTCCAAAGTTATATCACTGCATCGCCGTCTGCTATCACTGAATGTGAAAATGCATCACCAGCTTCCACAAATATGATATTCTATATGGGTGCGGACGTGTGCATGGGAATCTTCATTGGTATGCCATAAACTTCGTACACTTTGGTGCAAGAAATGAAAGTATCTGGCAGGAACATCGCTCTCCTGTCATCTCAATGAGGGTCTTGCCAAGCGATGAATGAGTTTGATGCACTTGCAGACTAACACGATAGCCTCGTTGAGGTTGTAGTGGGCGATGATTAAGTGTGCTAGTGATATCGATTATTTGAAACATTTTAAGTAGCAAATATCAATCTTCTTAGCACCACTGATAGCTGAATGCTCTCCACGGGCGCGATGTCTACGTTGAAACAATAAGTGCGTTAAATTGTTTTTGCTTCAGTCACCACCCGAGGAGACACTGAGCGATGATGGCGTAAGCTACGTCTGAATAGAAATCATAATTCATCCTCTTTGTTCGTTTGCTCAAGTGACATGACTGAGTTCCGGTGGAATTAATCTATGACCACGATAATCAATGAACATAACTAATTTTTCATGTATGACATGTCACATTCCACAGATATTAATGATCACTTGTTTTTACAGTGATTTGCAAAACCCACATCTGCTGCTGCCCAGGAATTTATACCTCGTTAACGTCCTGATTATCAGTTGTTTATGTGTCCCTTGTGATGTTTAGGTGAATTAATGTGTTCATGAATGGAAATGAAATGAATATGTGTGACTGGAGTGTACATCGCACAGGCATCTGGGAGGGATCCATCCAAGTATCTTACCCACATAATTCGCAGCAGAAAAATTAAATTCATTATCAGCACCGCACACACTGGTCCCTGGAATATCCAATCGACGGCTGTCTCGTGCATCCACGGGCATCCGATATCAACCTGTAAGTGTGGCATAAAAACAAACGATCCATCACGCGACTGTCTCGGCACTCGGATTGCTTACCTTCGGACTGGCGAACGATGTTGTTACACCTTTCGCAATTGACCAAATGGTGACAAATACAGCAGGACCACCTGTGAAAACACACAAATTCACAGAAATTGATTCAAACAAACAGAGAGAGAGAGAGAGAGAGAGGAAAGAGAGGCTCGGGCGGAAGGAGCGCTTTAAAGCAATTTCCGTGCAATCTCTGCCCCAAATGGACTTCAGCCAATTGTTACTAAATGACCGGACTTACCCCATCCAATCAGTGCGTATATATTAAATCGAATGTTATCACCCGAAAAGGTCTTCACTACCAGCATATACAAGTAGAGGCCTGCAATAATCGTAAACATAAAGGTCTTTTACTTTATAGCGAATACACCCACTTAAAGCGTTTCATTGTGCGGTTGATTTCGAATCGAAAGGATCCGCCCCGAAATAAAAGGGAATGAACCCTTTGGGACATTGAGTCCATTCCGTTTGAATATCATTTTGTATTCTAGCTACTTACCCTCAACAAGCATCCAAAAAAAGTTCGTCAAAGTGAAGAAATGAAACACCGTCACCAAAACTATGCATCCACCCAAACCAGTGCGCATCGAAATCTTCAGAAAGCGGGGTGTAAACAAAAGGAGAAAATCAGACAGGAGTTTAATGTTACGTCCACAAAGTAGCTGGCAGCACTGGCGTGGCAGCGAACGGACACTTGGTGACCTGTGTAAATATTTTATTGTGGATACAAATCCTCTCCACTCCACCACACCTCTGTGTCTGCAAACGCCCATTGTGCTGGCCCGGCCTTTTGTTGGGCTGCCGGAGGTTTACTACTCACCTGAACCGAAAGAGTAAGTATCCAGAGTAGGGCGGACATAATGTATGTAAAGAATAAATTCGCATGAATGGAATTTCGCAGACAACGCAACTCTCTGTGGGGGAGACAACAAGAAGAAATTCTCCAGTTTAATAGGGCTGTGACACTTGTAATGGATTGGAGGCGAGGGGACAAGAAAGATATACAAGAACTCACTTAAAATATATGAAAACTAAAACTGCCAAAGTTAATGAAACCAGACTAAGGGTGTATCCTACGTAATAGATGATTGTGGGTAACTCGATGATTGGCTCGAATTCTGGCACTGTTGATGGGGCGGGCAGATGCAAGCACAGGTCATAGTTTGTGTACCTTTCCCATGTTCCATTGGGGTAGCAGTAACGTGTGGCGTTTTCTGAAATGAAAAAAAAATGTGCGCAATTTATTTAATGCAATCAATAATTTGAAGCTCATGAGAGTTCGGTTAATTACTGGCTTCTCATGTCATACCAGACAGCATTTCACTTTAGTTGAACAGTTCACTAAGTGCATGGGGGAGTTCCGGAGAGTATCCATCAACTACAGGCAGCCCGGAAAGGGTTTTGGAAAAACATCAAAAACATCACGCTTCGAAGTTTATGGAATGCACACAGGATATTTTAAATTGAAACACGTACTAGTTTCATTACGGAGTCTATTCATTAAAGGAAGAGCTTCCAGGACTACAGCGCTTCTTCTGGTGACGTGCCGCATTTCTGCTCGTATGTATAGGGTGGTCAGATAAGAACAATAGGAAACTGAATTTAAATAACCACACAGTGGTATGAGATATAAAATTGATTCTGCCTTCATTTTGAGGCTACGTTCATGGCATTATGTGTGGAATAAAACACATACACTCTGCCAGAAGAATCTGCAAACCAAGTCTTAACCATACAGAGAACATATAATTACAAAGAAGGAAGTCTTGTGGGACATCTAGAGATTCTGAAACGAGTTGACTAAAGTCTCCTGAGAACAACAACTCATTTGGTTGAAGGATGGATCCCAAGAATAATACACAGATGTGTCGAAATTCGAAAACAAGGTAGGAACTGGTATGATTCGAAGGAGATTCGGCCTACAAATTCCTATCTGCAAAGACACAACATTATTTCAAGCCGAATTGTTTGCAAATAGTGAAGCGGCACATCGCATTAGCGATAGAAAACCGGAAAAAAGTCAAAATATAAATATTCTCAGTTAACCAAGTAGTTCTAATCCCCTTCAAGTCCTTAACAAGCTGCACACTCAACTCAAAGACTGCTTGGGAATGTCACAAAATACAAAATACGATGGCTGCAAATAACTAATTTGTATGCCAGGACATGAAAACTATGAATGGCTGAAGTACAAGCCAAGCCAAGTTCTCAGATACCCTGCATAAGGCCCCACCCCCATTATGGATGCAAGAATTCGAGGACTAACCTTTACGTATGCAAATGCGTAACTAAACAAACGAGAATGTTCTGGCAGTCAGGAGGATAGCATGTCCATGGAATAAAACTACAACCCCAAATCCAGGTCCAATGAATCTCTAGAAGTTGTTAAGACTGAACAGAGACTCATAAGCAGAGCACTAACTGGGCACGGAGCTTGTAATTACTACCTTCATAAAATCGGCCTTACCCAGGCGTGCCCAGGCGAAAAAAACATGAAAAACGTACTAAACGACTGTCATGACTTGCCAGAGAAAGATTCAAAATGATAAACAGATCATCCATAGCAGGGAAAGACTTCCTCCTCCTTCCATCCAGGGAGTTGTCAAATTTCTAAAGGCAGCTCTTTAATCCTAGACCAAGAGAAGGGGCTACAATAGACTTTTGTAATCGCAGTATTAGTGTCCTGCTATGACAAATACGAAGCTCTTAAGTTCAATTCAATTCACATTTCCGTCTCGCCTCTGCTGGCAGTCCTTCAAGCGGTCGGTCTAATTTTTGATGATGTAATGTCGGCAAATCGAGTGTTGGCCTCGACCTCGGGCAAGGGTGTTTGGTTTGTTAGCGTAAACTAAGGTATTGACATAGTCCCAGAGAAAAAAATAGACCAATTGATAAATGCTCGTCGTGAGATTGCTTAGTCGCCAAATGTCTCCTTCGAAGTTTCGAGCATGGCGTTGCTTGTGGCAAGCATACAATTGGCGCGTTGCAATGTTGATGGAACTACAATTCGGATAGGTCAATGTTGTCGAGCCCTGGTCACAAAAAGTCGGTTAACATCACTCTCTATCATTGACTGAAACGCTGTTTTCATAATTTCGGCATGAGCTGAACGCATCAAACAGTCAATCTTCGTGGATGCATTATACGTTCAGATAATCTCAATAAGAGCTCTTGATATTTTAAGGTATTAACTGATGGCTACTATTAGGGTACTCGATTTTTTTCGGATTTTTTTTAGCAACATGTCTTGTAAATCACAAAACAGGTCAGATGCTTCGATCTAGTCGATACAAGTCTAATCAGTTGAGCAAGATGGAAGGATTGCACTTTCACAAGGAGTGATGTGGTCTTGGGGGTAAGGTTGATATGGAAGTAATTAATACAGACATACATACATATTCTATTCATTCTCTCTAGGTCAAAGTACAGGTGTGGTTCTCATGGATGTGGAAAAGGCATTCGATACTGTCTGGCATAACGGGTTTATTCATAAAATGTTCCATTTTGGGGTTACTTTGTATCTGGTCAAAATAGTCAAATCCTTTCTAACAGACAGAAGTTTTAAAGTGCTTGCAAACGGCACTTCTTCCGACTTAAAATTAATTCCTGCAGGTGTGCCTCAAGGATCAGTTTTGGCCCCAATCCTCTACAACATCTTCACTTCTGACTTCCCCTCCTTTCCAGGGTGCCATTCCGCAATGTTTGCTGATGATACGTGTATCTATTCTACAGATTCGGCCGGTTTACTTATCCAAACCTACTTGCAATCTGCATTAGATAGCTACATTCTCTATTGCATGAAATAAAAAAATTAACATCAACGCTCAAAAAACTCAAGCTATCTTTTTTACTCGAAAAAGAAAAGCTTGTTTTTTTTTACCGAGCAACAACTTAACTATCGGCAACAATAGCATAGAGTGGAAGTCAGAAGTTAAATACCTAGGAGTCATTTTGGACAAAAGACTAACCTTTGGCCAGCATACAAACAGCGTGGTAAATAAAATTAATTTGACTATAAAAATATTATACCCTTTTATATGCCGCAAGTCTGAATTAAGCCTTGAAAACAAAATTTTAATATTTAAATCGATCTTCCAATCCATACTCTTTTACGCAGCACCAGTCTGGAGCAATTGTTCAAATTGCCACCTTAAGAAGCTACAAATTTGTCAGAACAAAGTCCTTAAAATGATCTTAAAACTACCACGGCACTTTTCCACTTCGCTACTCCATGAAATAGCTAATCTAGATACCGTAGCAACCAGGTTAGACAAGCTTAACGAACGCTTCATCACATCGTGTAATTTGTCCAATAGCATTATAATCTCTAGTCTACAAAGCAATTAAATATATTCAACATTGTAACATTGCAACCCAAGGATGTAATTGCTTACTAATGTTAATAGTTTACTTATTCTTTTACTTACCTATTTATTTCCCTATATATTTATTTATTTATTTATTCATCTATTTATTTATTTATTTATTTATTTATTTATTTATTTATTTATTTATTTATTTATTTATTTATTCATTTATCTATTTATTTATCTATTAATTTACTTATTTATTTACATATTTATATATTTGTTTATTAATTAATTAATTTATTTATTTGTTTATTAATTTGCATATTCAACTTTGACGGTTAACTATTTCTATTTATTTTGTTTAATCACATACTTGTTAATTCTCAACGAACATAGAACTAATATTACAATACTTCACAAACATGAAGCTCAAACATACATACTGTGATACATACGAACGAAGGTTTTCTTGTAGCTTTTCCTTCGAATATAGCCTTTTTCCATTTATTTGTGTTTGCATTATAGTCTCATCATTAGTAAGGTAGATGGCTACCACATCTATGTAAGTTTTCAATTGTATTTAAAGACTGTACATTGTTGCTAAATAAAGATACTACTACTACTACTGCGTTCGACCCGATCGGACTTGATAATGACATTGTTTCCATAACCATCTTTGAGGATGGGTGTAAGTAAACTCAATGCCTGCTGAAGTTGTGAATAGATCTTGTAATTATATCTTACATTTGAAATCCGTTATTGTCAGCTTTTACTTGTGCAGTCTCTCGATTATATTCGTTAAAAAATCACAGACTCTTATTATTTGATGATTGTAAATCGTTATGTTATGAATTGTAAAGGAGGGCATGGGCCTGCCGTTTTGTGTGAGCGCCTGAAACCATTCGTCAACAACCTGATCACCAGTCCTTATCAGTGCGGTTTCAGGCCGGGGAAGTCCACCATCGACCAAATCTTCACACTACGGCAGATCCTGGAAAAAACCCAAGAAATGCAGATCGACACCCACCACCTATTCGTCTATTTTAAAGCCGCATATGACAGCGTGCATAGGGACGAGCTATACAACGCCATGTCTGGTCTTGACATTCTTGCCAAACTCGTCAGGTTGTGCAGGATGACGATGGAGAATTCTCGCTGCTCCATCAAGGTCGGTAACGAATTCACCGAGACCTTCAATGTCGAACAAGGATTTAGACAAGGCGACGCGCTGTCATGTGATTTCTTTATCATCATCCTGGAAAAGATCGTGAAAGACTCACACGCCAACACTAGAGGCATGATCTTCCAGAACTCCGTACAACTGCTAGCATACGCAGACGACATTGACGTGATTGGCAGAACACAGAGAGCCGTCAATGAGGCGTTTGCTGGCATTGAAGCGAAGGCGGCCAAAATGGGCTTAGCGGTGAAAGAGGGCAAAACGAAGTATATGCTGTCATCGAGAAAGCCCGCACAACATCGATGACTTGGCCAAAACGTCACCATAGGCAGCTATAACTTCGAGGTAGTGAAGGACTTCGTCTACCTCGGCTCGCAAGTGAACAGTACGAACAACACCAGAACCGAGATAAAACGCAGAATTACTCTTGCCAATCGCTGTTTCTTTGGGCTCAAGAGGCAATTGAGGAGTAGAGTCCTCTCTCGAAGGACCAAGCTAATATTATATAACACCTTGATCAACCCTGTCCTGCTATATGGTGCGGAGGCATGGACAATCTCAAAAGCGGATGAAGAAGCAGTTTCCGAGAGAAAAGTTCTGCGTTCAGTCTTTGGTCCTGTCTGCGTTGATGATTATTGGAGAAGAAGTTTCAACCACGAACTGTACGGTCTGGGCAGCGTCATGAGCCTAGCCAGGCGTCCACTGATTCAACGCCTAAGATGGCTGGGCCATGTAGAGCGAATGGACAACAGTGCTCTAGCCCGAAGTGTGTTCGACTCCGAACCAGTGGGACAACGCAAGAGAGAACGCCTACGGAACCGATGGCGTACCCAGGTGGAAAAGGACCTCAATCGACTTGGAGTGCGCAGTTGGAGACAGCTGGCTAAAGATCGTGTCGGCTGAAGAGGCTTTCTGGTTGAGGCCCCGGTGCACCCCGGACTGTAGCGCCACGAGAAGAAGAATAATTGTTATGTGACGTTGCAGCGCCACAAATATTGCAGACAACGTATCGCTTGTCTTCAGTTAATTTTGAAATCCGCCGCACCCAACGTTTCCTAAATTTAAGACTATTTAAGCTCATTTAAAAAACCAAGTTTTAAACATGCCCAACAGTAAACTGGTAAGGACGTTGTCATCAGCTTGAGTAAACATATGTGTGCATGTATGTAAAGATAGCCTTCTCGTGTTCAATTATAGTAATTAACGTAAAGTTGTTTTGATCAGTATTACAGATATTGTCATAGACCGGGACCAAGGTTGAGCTGACACGCTTAATTAAGCGACTATGTGCCGAGAAACTCTGACAGTATTCTTAATTTAATTTGCATTTTTGTGGTACTTGAAAAATATATCTATCGCCACTATCAACCGTGTATTTTGCAATACCAGTTATATTTTTTATGAGCATTCTTTTACTATGCCTCCAACCGACTCATCTCTTAATATCCTGCCTCTTCACAGGAACACAACTCACTCCCTCAGAGCAAATATTGGTCCTCTCTTTCTGCACCTATCATATCCAGCTCTCTTTAATACCCACCATACATCAACCTCTGATTTGTGACTTAAATACCCAGTACCCGATTTAGGCGGGTACACGGTAGCTGACATTCCCTGGTAACCATGAGCTTGGGTATTACCCGTAGTGCTTTGGTACCCGGGTACCCGGGTGCCGGGTTAATTGCAAAATTTGGTATTACCCGGGTAAAATCATGAGCCCTAATGTCAATTGTGCGGTAACTTTAAAATAGTATTTTTTCCGAGGAGATATTGTTTTGCCGAAAAACATCCATCTCCGGCGTGAATATCTTCAGCGTGAAACCACTTCAAACAAACCTCACTGAATATTTTGACAGCTGTAGCTGAAACATAGACTTTGCTGTCTGGTCACCCTTTGCCTTCAGTGGATATTATCGATTCCCTGTGCGGTTTAATTTAGTCTTCTTCTGAAGCTGGAAATGGACTTCAGAACATTTCCTGAAGTGACTTAAAAACGTAACCACGGGGCTACAAGAAGCTACAACAAGCTACACTAGCCCGCATTATATGTCTGTTTGTTAGGTGGTGTCGTCTAATCCTCACTCAAAGTGAAACCACATCCCTAAATGGATTGAATTTGAGTGCACATCCTCCTCTACATTTGGCTCATCCCTCTGCATTCTCTTAAACCCATTCAGAGATGAGAATGTACCACCTTCAGTAGTGGCAGTCGATTTAAACGTTACAAGAATCATTCACTATTAGTGTGCACAATTTTTTACAATCCCTACCGACTAACATCGATGAAGAGAATACGTCAATAGACGTCTGCAATCTTTTGTTTTTCCCATCATCACCATTCGTACTTGATTTATCCGCATCACTCAAGTACGCTGAAACTAATGCCTAACGCCCGGATAATGTATTGCAGATGTGTGATGACTGTACAAAGCACAGCAGACGTGAAAAGCGAAAACGGATAGAACTCTTAATGCGTGGTGTTGCGCTTCAAGTAGTAATTCAATTAGCCTAATGGAAAAGAAGCGTTAGTTTATTTCTCCTTTTAAATGGGATGTGTCACTTTCGCAAGGGCTGATTGGCTTAAATATAAATTGGTTGGCGCAATACATCTCCTTGCTTTTGTTGTTTAGAGTTTCGCTTTTATTCAGTGCCGATAGGAATGATTTGCTTTGAAATATTTTATCGAAGGATAGGACGGTAAGTACAATGAAGCTTTTTTTTTGTGACACTGATGAACAACGATGTTGTAAAGGACGATTGGAAAAATTGGAAATGCCAAGCCGAGAGAAGTTTTCCACAATAAATGAGGATTCTGTTATTGATTGTGGTAGTTGAGGGAATAACTTGACCAAAGGAGAACCTAAATGGATTACTCAATTTAGCAGTGAGGACGCAGCTGATGCGAATGAGCTTGCGATACATATTCAATGACAAAGGTGACATTAGTTACATAATTGTAGAAGCTAGGCAAGTGTAACGTAAGTAAGTTTATTAGAATTTTTTTACGACTGTATGGCGCAGTTGGTTAGTGGGGTCTTCGGTTCGAATCGCAGTGAAAGCAACGTTAATATGCTTAATTAACGAAACTATCACTGGTGGTTCGCCGTGGCGTAGTGGGTTAGTGGGTCGACTCCTACGCAGAGGGTGCCAGGTTCGATACCCAAATTTACTAACTTTCATAATTCACGGCGTCCACCTCTTTCGAGTGACTGACAATGCGCAAAGAGTATTTCCTCTCTAGAAAAAAGCTTCTCAAATTCGCCGTGCGGAGTCGGCAGTAAACTGTTGGTCCCTTCCACGCGTGAGAGAACAATAGCACGCACAACACGAGTGGTTGCTGAGAAGCTAGGCCCAGGTCCAACTCGGACTGTCGCGCCACCCATTATTATTATTATGTTAATATCATTCTTTGATTGGTCTTGGTTTTGGGCAATGATCTAAGAACGCTGTCGAATATGTTAAGGAGATAAGAGAGATAGAAGTCGGCTCTCTCTAAAGCACTTGGTTTCTGACAGTTACGCGTGTTGTGTCAAGCCTGACGTGAACAAATCTAGTGAGAAATCAATCTTGTTAGGTGGGGGGCTGCTAGTGAATTCACCATGTTGATCCATTGTGATACCCACAGTCAGACCTCTACCACTGATTGACCACTACAGTGATATTAATAATAATAATATGGGTGGCGCTACAGCCCGTAGAGGGCCAGTGCCTAGCATCTCAGCAACCACTCGTGTTGTGCGTGCTATTTTTCTCTCACGCGTGGAAGGGACCTACAGTTTAATGCCGACTCCGAACGGCGTAGTTGAGAAGCTTTTTCTAGACAGGAAATACTCTTTGAGCATTGTCAGTGACTCGAAAGAGGTGGAACCGTGTATTATCAAAGGTGGTAAATTCGGGTATCGAACCTGGCACCCTCTGCATAGGAGTCGACGCACTTACCCACTACGCCACGGCGATCATGATATTAACATGATGTCGTAAATATCGTTCGTCCTTTTTTTTGGCCATAATGTGGTTCTTCAGCCACCATTTCCAGCGCCTATTTAGTGTACTCACTCATGGTCACCTGTCTTCATTTATATTATTCCTTCAGCACAATCGCAGGCAAATCTCACCGTGAAATAAGCCCTGAATAACTTTCAGAATGTCGCTAAATTCGTCGATGACCAAGAGGCCAATCTATTTTGAAGTCTGCAATCTCTCTGTACTTGAGTTCTTGTAACTGGCATAACGTGGTCATGCTTTCTTATCCCTCATTGTTTGACAAATTATCATTAGACTGGACAGATCATTTTTTTTGTATTTATAATTGTTGTATCAAAATTGTCTATAGCGAACTGGGGAGTGACCATCCATATTAAAGGATGTCCTCTCTAAAGGGTGATACAAGTAATTTTTTGGGAATTGAGAAAAAAAAATGCACTTCTACTTTTGGTTTTAAACAGCGATTTTCGCATTTTTGCTAGCCAATAAAATAATAACGTGGACTCTCGATATCGTGAATAAACTGAACAGCGTACTACTAAAAAAGTGTCAAAGCAAGCAAATTTGAAATTTAGAAACACAATAAGTTTTTGTATAATAAGAGTGCTCGCGTTTACAAGCGCTGGCTGTTCTAACATGTGGACCTGCACATTTTCCGTCATCCTTTTTGTTTCGTGGGACAGTTATTATCAACAGCTCAATAAGGGATGAAACTCAGGATCGTGTACCGTATAGAGGGGATCTGTTGTGAAGGGGTTGAATAACCATGACCATGACGAATTACGTATAAGTTTAATTTAATTACGAAAATCATCTTTTTCGTGAAAAATGTTTTCCGTTCACTTTTTTTATTGGGTGACATGAGACCAAAAATATCACATCCAGTCCAAGGATCTAGGACTGGGAAACCATCAATATTCGCTTGGTCAGGCAAACAGCATTCGCAATACTAGCAACTGTGATCCAAAATTGGAGCTTCACAACATTATATTCAAAAGGTAAATGTGGGACGCCAGGGTTTAAGGTGACGCGCCCAATTGGAGAAAGACCACAACCAACTTGGAGTGCGACACTGGAGACAGCTAGCCAGAGACCATGCTAGCTGGAGAGACTTGTTGGTTGAGGCCCAGGTCCACCCCGAACTGTAGCGCCAAATAAAGTAGAAGTAGAAATGTGAGACATTCTTATTTCAAATTTCCACCATGCACACTTTATTTAAAACTAGGAGAACAGCTGTGGTTTCACTTGCCTAAAATTAAGAACATATAATTTGTTTCAATATCTTCGAGCCATTTTAACAAATTTCTTGGAAATAGGTTTAGTCTTGTCAGTGACCTCTGAAAACGACTGTTGCGTATGAAGCTGTTCACGCGAAAAACTACGACCCAAGACGTGATGTCTCGCTTGCATAAAATAGTGTTCTGCAAAAGAGAGTAAGAATTCAAAAAGCGCAAGTAAAAGTAAAGTAACGCGCGACCAAGAGCACCCAGGAAAACATGTCAGATGTATCGCATTATACGTCGTCGTCACGCTGTAGGTTTTTCTTTGTAGGTGTTCTTTCTGTTCAGCTTTGTGTTGCATTCTTAGACGTTTTGATCAAAGCGCTGCTTTGCTTAGTATTCAAAACAAAACATGCCTGTGAGAATTAATTTAGTTAAAATAGATATTTTAATTTTAAATACGCAATGAATTCAACAATCTTTTCTTAATAAACGTCCTATCTAACGCAAAACGGATTTTTCAAATCGGGCTAGTAGTTCCAGAGAAAAAGGGAAACAAACAAACAAGCTCTACATCTTTATCTATTTATTAGTATAGAATTAAAAAAGAACAGGTCATAATAAATCACTCATTATAATCATAGCTGAATAATATTTTGATAACGCTTACAAATCCTACAGAAAACAACAGAAATCCCTTCAAAATACCTGCTTCGGGCTTGATAAGATTCGAATTTCGAATAGATTAAGTGAATTAAAAGCCATTCTGCTTGTGACTGGGAAGGACTCAAGGAGGATAAGTGGAATTATTGATTTCAATCATCCTATTCACAGAATCCCCATAAAACATCCCTTTCAATCCAAAATTTTG
Source organism: Eristalis intricaria (assembly GCA_964034865.1). NCBI lineage: Eukaryota > Metazoa > Arthropoda > Insecta > Diptera > Syrphidae > Eristalis > Eristalis intricaria. The sequence goes on along the minus strand of OZ035877.1, from coordinate 59,659,611 downwards.
AAATCCACTTCCGGTCATATGCTCCTTTGCCTTCCGTTCATCAAATACACATAAACCCACTATCATCCAAGTTTTGAAACTACTAATCCCCTGATGGTAGAGTACTGTGCCGAAGCTATCGCCGGTGCCAAATGTTTCCAACATTTTCTCCAGCTCACGATTCTCAATTGCTCGTATAAAATATCAACAGCTGTGTGCCTCATACTTACGTGTACTGTCATATTGAATGCCTTGAAATTCATTTAGACAGGGCAATGCGGCTAATGTCCCCCGAGGTGTCCGAGGCCAACACAGGATAGAGTCAAATGATGTGGAACAAAATTCACTTGAATTACCATGCAGCGAGTATTCAATGTGTTCCTGTATGAGGCACTGTAGTTCTATGCTCTGATTTATGGTATCAAGTTCATCGGCTGCAAAATGAGTTGCGTTTAGTTCCACCGGTCCTGCCACTGTGGTTGCCTGCAATCGAAACGTAGACTTTAAGTTAATTATCTCTTTAATCTGTACCTAGAATGAAAGTTTAAGATAGGAAGTTTTTCAAGTTGAATATTTGAGTCAGACCCATTCTTCGAATCAATTTTTGTATATCCATCTGCAAACAAAGTGTTCCTCCAATGGAGGGTTTATTTTTATAAGTAATTGTAGGCACGTAGGAGAACTGTTTGTGAATGACTTGTAGATGTCCATGGGGCAACAAATCAAATAACAGCCGGGAGTGGAGAGAAGAAAACGTAATGAGGACATTAAGTGCTAGAGTAAATATTTACCTAGGGTATTTTTATGTGTGCCGTGGGCAAACATTGGATCAGAGTACGCAATTGGGAAGTTGGAGGAAGCGTGAAATTACAATAATTTTGTGTACCACTATTTTAAAAATCAACTTGGCTTTACTTGCAATGTTGTGAATGCCTTTTTTTGTATACATTCTTTCATTTTGATGGACCTGGTAATTTTTTCTGAAATTTCGATGAGCTTATCTCATTTTTTCCTGGAATTACTCGTGCAGTTTCTTGGATAAACGCGTTGTTGTTCGGATTTTAATGGATAGGCTAGCTCTTGTTTCGTTTAACCCTTTTAGCCATTCGTAAATAGCAACGTAGTGAGCTGCTAAAACTTGCTCCTTACCCATTTTGCGATTTCACTTAACTTTGGTGGAGAAAAATATGATTACAAGTGACAGTAATCATTACATAGTACAAGTTAATAGCCGGGACTGAGGGATGTTTGCTTATATCTTTAAGACTACTCAGCGGATTCTAATGAAACTTTTATTTATAGATAGAGCGATTCAAGAGGAAGGTTTAGTATCTTGTGTTTACTTGTTGAAATATGACGATCATTGTTCAGAATCTCGGAAGAAATCAAGTCGACCGAGAGCTTTCAGCGAAAATGATTTCCTTTATAAAGTGCGGATCAGTCCAGTGTAGAAAGGTGATGAAATCGTATCAGTTTTCCAGGGAATTTTCCCTAATTTTCTGCCTCCTTGTAGTGTTTTTTCTCAGTGTTGGGTATAGGAAGCATCTAAAGGTGTCCATAGAGAGCACATTTATGCACACACTTTGGTGAGAACACCAGTGTCGCTTCCTACAGTTCGTACACGTTAGTTCTTCATTGACCAAGATGGGATATCGCTATGAGCAGTGAAAGTGAAGTAAGTGGGATATGAGACAAAGTAAAGACAGAAGTAGGAACAATTCTCAGGGTGGAATTTATTCATTGTTATTTTCTATTTTTTCTGTGTTCTTACATATACAGTACATTCTCGATAAGAACAAATATAAATTAAAAAAATAATACATATAAATTTAAAAAAATAATTTTTTTAATAACATATATTTAACAATAAGAGGCAACAAAAGGAAATTAATTCATTGAAATAAAAATATGTTAAATTATTTTTATTTGAAAAAACTTGAAATTTATGTATGATTTTTACTTGTTCTTAAAATTCTGTAAAATAACCATTTCCCGCAGCTTTTGAAGTCTCAAAATATCTGCAATAGGGGCTGAATTCTGTCGAGCCCATTGAATTGGGGTATATATTGCTTGAATTACATTTTCATGAGGAAGCCTTTGTTTTGAGGACCTCACTGGAAATTGGCAAATTTTGCTGTCTTGGTTTTAAGAACCACTTGTACTGTGGTTTCTCCATCTGCAGCCTTTAAAGTTATCCTCTTCCCGGGTCCACATTTGGTATCGGAAACAAACTTTCTTATTTCGCCCTCTCTTCCTTTTATTCTGCTTATTGTAGATTTATGCACATTGTATGGAAGCTCCTTTCTTAATTTTTTTCTAAAATTTCAGTTTTATTTTTAATTGATCATTTTAGAATTTTTTTAATCACACCCATTTGTAAAACTCATAAGCGACTTCTCACTGCAATGAATTCATTAAACTAACAAACATGCTTTCAATACATACATTCATCGTTCTATTAATCAAAAGTAGCGATAAAGTAACTGCCGAGAGAAAATGCAATGCAAAAGAAAACTACAAAGATTGCCAAGAAACTGAGTAACAAAAAATATGCATAAAAGAACAAAAGTTGCACTTATCGAGTGTAAGCACTAGAAATTAAACTCAGTTTTATGATTTTTTAAACAATAAGGAATTTAGTTTTATTTTGCGACCGTTTCATTAGTGGTCCTGACATCGAATGAATATGAGTTCTAGTTAAAATGAATAATTCGCCGCATGCTCGGCGATGACAATTTTAAACAGGTACTTTTAAAGAGATCACCGGTAGCTCTTACATTAGAGCAGCTCTTTTCATTAGAATTTTATTCATTCTTTCTTGACTTCTTATTTTTGCTGTCCACAATATGCATAATAGAATAGAAGTTGCACTTATCGAGTAACTTTTTTTTTAAAGTTGCGATTACGGCGTCAACAATGTAAATTTAGCTGTTGCGAAAACCGATGGATTGCGTAAATCGAGAGTTGCTTTACTCGAGAACGTACTGAATATGTGCACATAAATTCATTATGTTGTGAATTCCTTAATATCATTAACAAATATTGATAAGTTATGTGCATATAAGAATACGTAGTGACATATATAGTTTGAGAAAAGAAAAAAGTGGGAATGTCACTTCATGACGGAAGGTCTTAAGTGTTGAGTGTGTCGGGTGATGTAAATTAGAAAATATATGACAATATGAGAATTAAATAAAAAAAATTCTTTTATTAGGGCAGTAGGTACAACAGACTAACTTATATTTAATTAGATTCATGTTAAACTGAGTTTGTCAACAGATCTTAAGTTTTATAGTAATTGAAAATAATAAGACAAATTTCAACTTGTTTCAGATACCTGCTTAGACATCCTGTACCGTAAATATATGGATGTAGTTTATTTTACAATTTACACTAACTATGGAGTAGAAGTTCTTGTGAGTAAGGTGGGAAAAGGAGGAACATTTACAAGAGTCATTGAAAAGCTACTCAAATTTTGGGTATTACTGTTTGGACTCTGCAGTCTGCTTCTTACTGCAGACTCTGCTTCTTATAAAAAATATATTTGAAACTTTTTATAGGAACAAATATTCCATACTCAGAATTTTCAATGTTCTGAACAAAACCATGGAAACAGCAAAACGTTTTGCATGATATTGGGCTAAATCGAATTGCGGTTGATTATCGCATTTGTCCTTTTTGCTCTGTGTAGTTTGATTGGGTTTATTGTATTACGCCCATAAGTCTGGACTAGACCTCACGCTGCGTTGGCTGCCTCCCTTATTTCTGGTTCCAAGATCGCAAGTTCGTTCGTGAATCGTAATGTACAGCATTGCCTGAAAAGTACAGTGAAACCTTTCTTTACGGACAATTCGCCATGGTTCCGACATCAAGATATTGTATTTCAACCCCTTCAGAACGGACACCCCTAAATAATGGTCCACAATGACGGTACCATAGAAGAGAAGTTTCAGTGCATATGAAATATCGTTTTGTGAGATAAGTTCGCTTAAATAATTTTTGTAATGGGGGTACCGGGGATGACCTAAGCTAGCTAGGCTAACCATCAACCTCTCAAGTAGTACGCAATATCCACGGAAAGAAGATTATGGTGTGTATTTGGTGGGACTTGAAAGGATTGAAGGAAGAATATCGATTACCGAAGATGCATACCGTTGGTAATCGGGCATTGAATAAAAACACAACCAGAATATGCGTCCATGGATTTTTCAGTCATGACCATTTCGCGATATTAATTAGGGATTCCCGGCTCATTCTCCGTACTCATCAGACTTGGCCCATTTTTTTAATCGATGTATGGTCTTGCAGAATAATCATTCTTAGTGTAGCATTATTCTTATATAATAAATAGCAACGCAGAGAGAGAATTAGTGGATTGTTGCGAAAGGATCAAATGAAGTTGACCATAAAGTGTAAGCTAGGACAATAGCCGTTACAAAAATAAGTAATATTCAAGTCGCAGTGGCGTAGTGGGTTAGTACGTTGACTCCTACGCAGAGGGTGCCAGGTTCGAGTCCCCAATTTACTAACTTTCATAATTCACGGCTTCCACCTCTTTCTTGTCACTGACAATGCGCAAAGAGTATTTCCTCTCTAGAAAAAAGCTTCTCAAATTCGCCGTTCGGAGTCGGCTATAAACTATAGGTACCTTCCACTCCTGAAAGAACAATAGCATGCGCAACACGAGTGGTTGCTGAGAAGCTAGGCCCAGGTGCGCTTCAGACTGTCGCGCCACCCATATTATTATATTAAAAGATTCAATACAGTGTAGAAGAGCATTTCATTTGCCTTGTTCATATAGTTTCAATGAATACTTTTTTTCCCTTTAAATTAATGCCCAAAATGATACAAGACAGGTATTTACCTTAGCCACTCAAAGTTCTACCAGAATATCTGGTACCAAAATCCTTTCATGTAAATATTCAAGCCATTCATGGGTTTCCTATAAATCTTGAAAATCTTTGTTTTCGTAGCAAGCTAAGTACGCCCCAAACGTAATACACTGTCCACCCACACCGACCCGTGAGGGTAAGGAACAAAGGCAGTTTTTGAAACGGGATTATTATATAAAGAAAATCGCATTAACCCCACATTATTGATTGCATAATGGTGTGCTATTTTTACTTGTTAGAAATGTGTCTGAGTAAATCCATTTAAGCCCCTTTTGGGTGTCATATGGAAAATTCTTGGAATGAGCAACATGAGTAGCTTAAATAACCCATGTCCTTTCGATTAAAACTTTATCAAAGCGTATCGTATGTGTCCTTGAAGGCTGAGTACCTCTCTAATTAGCTCTTTAAGGACATACGAGTCTTACTAATTGGGTTGCGATAGTTTTTCCTTGGATCAGTGTGTAATTATTTGATTACAAGCTTGTCCTATCATTATTTTATGTGTGGTGTGAGTACTTTAAAGTGGTTCGAAACTTGATCATTGGAAGTAGTTCGTTAGTGATGGTCGAATTAAGGGTGTTGGTAATATGTTATATTTCGAATTTATTTTGTGAAAACTGATATGTCGTCTTGGGAAATGAATTTTATTAATTCGTTTCGGGTGACTATTATTGATACAACTATATCATAAAGAAAGGGGGAATAATTAAACAGTTTCATGCGCCTCAGCTAATCTTTCATAACAAGTGTACATTAATTGAATTTTGTGGAAACCTCACAGAATTGTAATTATTCAATTGTCTCACGTGGATTGTACCATTGGGAATAGAATATTTTTAAACGGCAGTTCCGCTTTTAAGTGTCGGCAAGTCGCCAAAAACTACTTTACTTTTACATTTTTTAAACAAATTACAAAATATTCTCAACATATTAAAATGCACAAGAAATAATCGCATTAAAATGAATACTGGTAAGGATAAGTCGAAAGACATAGTTTAAGATTAAGAGTAGCCTAGAGTGCCCGATAAGGGCCAGTAAGTTGGAAATAGGAAAATTGTTCGTCCAACTAGAAATAATCTCAGTCGGAAAAAAAACTGAGAAGTCATTATACACTAACATTATACTGGTCACCTCTCTTTTTGTTTGTATATATGGACTGGATGTTCCAGCGCAGCCGAGGCGACGAATATTTCAAATTGGGAGAGTTGAGGGTAAGTCATCATCTTTTTGCAGATGACTTAGTTATTGTAACATCTTCCCAGACGGCAGTCCATCGCGCTCTCGATCGCTGTATGGACTGATCCTGAGATGAAGATTAACGTGGACATGTTAGAGGTTATGGTAATTTCCAGAAAGCCTTTTCGATGTACTCTACATGTCAGTGGAGTCCCATTGAAGCAGATGGTCAAGTTTAAGTATCTCAAGGTCGTTTTACCAGTGAAGGGAGAGAAATACTAACTTTTCCTGTATGATTGGTCAAGTTTTGAAACAGGTTGGCAGATCTGTAATCAGGAAGGGCAAGCTTGGTGTCAAAGCCAAGTTAGCAGTTTTCAACTCCTTATTATTTCCAACTCTCACCTGTGGTCATTAAATTCGGGTGATGACCGAAAGAATAAGATTGCGAATGCAAGCTGCTGACTACTTGCCGGGATAGGATGAGAAACACGACAGTGAGCGCGGATCTCAACATTGAGCAGATGCTTCTTCGTACGTAACGGGTTATTTCTCGATGGTTGGCAACGAATATCACCCCCCTACAACTTCCGAGACGGGTATTGAATGCGATTGCATCAGGAAAGCGACTACTTGGCATACCCAAGATGTGGTGGTTAGACCATGCCTGGTTATGCTTGGACAAAAAGTTCTGATGAGTTAGAGGCGATGGTGGATGATCGAGTTGCCTGGAGATTTCTCGTGCGCTATTCCTTTAGTGGATCATGTGGGCCAGGCAATGATGATGATGAGGATACTTGAGAGGTGTGATTTTAAACTGTTTGTCATTGCTGATCTGTCGATATACTTAAATTAGATTGTGATGGCTTTTGAGAAGTAGCAACGATAAATATGGATCAGTAGCAGTGTAGCCGCTAAAAAACTTGAAAAAATCACAAAAATGGCACTTTTAGTGCCATGGAGCAAAAAAAGTCACAAGAAAAGCAATTTACAAAGAAAGAATTGATAAATAAAAAATTGAAAAAAAATTGAAATTGTCCGGACATACTATTTCTTGCATGTGGCTTGACATGGACCGTAGTATCGACATCGAATTAAGGGATTGGCTTTTTTTTAGAGCACACATAACACCGGTTTGCATTCGCTACAAATTTTAGCGTCCCATCATGCTTAGGACTGGTGCAGTCTTTAAGTTGCATCTTCTTATTTTCAGCCACAAAGGTAATGTTTTTTCCATCGCCGTTTCTTTTGAAATATCACTCCAAATGGTTCCTTAAGGCTCCGGCGCATAGAATACTTTACATGCGTGAGCGTCAGCCATACTTTGACAGATACATAAAATACATGTGTAAACACACACGCTCACACAACGGATATAGTTACTCAACTTTTAACTTTTCTCTCTCCTTCAGCGTTGACTATCCTCACATTGTGACATTTCTAGAGAATTTGAATTTTATGTTAAAGTTTGGAAGTTTGTTTTCGTTGAAGCAACGTTCAAAACTGATTTTAATCTAAATAATAAAAAATATCTTAATAATAAATGAATGTTTATAATTGATTTTTTATATAACAATACGTATTTGAATTGCAAAACAACTTGAAGTTTCAATTCCAACTTGAAACTGTCAAATGAAATCAGCTTTGAGTTGAAGTATTCATTGTGTCATCCCCTTGCGTCAGATACTTCAGCGTTTACGTATGCTCTGACGCTACGCAAGTTAAGTATTCTATGTGCCGGAGTCTTTAGGCTCGGAAGAAATTGTATACCTATAATACAGAATGGTAATTTTATGTTCAGATCTTGGGTTATCCACGGACATGACTTTTCCCATCCTTTGAAATAATTCGACTTCAAACTAATTTCAAATATTGAAACGTTTCATCAGAATCCAGAATTATTTGGGGATCGGATTGTGGAAAAGATGTCTTATATGACACTGTCTCTAAAAGTCGCAAGAAAATGCAAATAATTTCAAAATTGAGGTATCTTTAAAAGCCGTGTCATAGTCTCTGTCATATAATACAGAATGGTAATTTTATGTTCAGATCTTGGGTTATCCACGGACATGACTTTTCCCATCCTTTGAAATAATTCGACTTCAAACTAATTTCAAATATTGAAACGTTTCATCAGAATCCAGAATTATTTGGGGATCGGATTGTGGAAAAGATGTCTTATATGACACTGTCTCTAAAAGTCGCAAGAAAATGCAAAAAATTTCAAAATTGAGGTATCTTTAAAAGCCGTGTCATAGTCTCTGGGACTCTGGGAGCCAAAAAAGGTCATAAAAATAGTGTCAACCCCGATTCAGCAGCCACTCGCACAGCAAGATAAAATAGTGTTTCATAAGGTACGAACTAAAATATTTATCATCACGCCTTCTCGCATGACTTCAGTACATTTAATAGAAAGAATGTCTTGAACATCATACCGATGAAGGGTCTCGAACACGGGTTGACCTGACAAGGTTAAGTTGAACTATCACTGCTATTAATCAGAGATAATGGATGATAGAGATATCCAACTTCGGCCATTTTTACCCCTAGCCCACAACGAAGATGTAGTGGTTATCCCTTGTATTTCACTTATACATTTACAACGCTCGTCATTTCACCACAATATGGCGGCCGATTCGTGAATTTTGTGGGAAATAAGCAGCAGATTCATGAATTTATTGGGACTCCATGTACTTTCCATGTAACGTACATGGGTATGTTGTTCGGAGGGTGTTCAAAAGTTGACTAGTATTTCTAAGGGAATTTTCCTACATTGTTATATGGACTTTCGTGAATAAAAATGTATTGCAATGTCCATTTAACTGGAACTATTTGACCTAAAATGAATTCTTAAGTGTATATATAGCCTATTCATAAACCATACCTGACAAATTAACTCAAAAAATGAAGCCCGCTTTATACGCTTAAATCATTGATTCTGGAAAACTCATGAATTCAATTTAAACAATTTGATAAGAACAATGGCAAGATATTGCAACTTTTACTAATGCTAAAAAAATGGTTGTCAAAACATCTTATTTGTGATTCACGCTTCAATAATATTTTTATTATTGGTTAACTGAACGTGTGAATGTATTATTAATTTTTATTCATATGAAAAAATTCACACTATGTTGTGCATTCGTTAATTATGTCCAAGTATTTAAGATTGTAAATTGCTCAAAGTTTTAATGAATCGACTTCATGAACATAAGCTTTGTTCGTTCGTTTACCCCTCCATACTGTGTTGAAAATTGAACACAGAAATTTGAAAAAACGATCAAATAACGAACGAATTTTCAAATAAGAACTCTAATTCACCCCATTACTAAGGTGGGGAAGGGTATCAGCTGTCTCCACAGCTGTTCTCAAGAGCTCACACGTATTCACAGACAGGGGACAAAAAGCGTATAAAAAACGCTGTCAGATGAAATCAAGGGGCAAGGGAGGTAGAAGTTGGATATCTCTATTATAGGTTATCTCTGCTATTAATGTCGCAGTCTCGTGTGTAACAGAAATCACAGATATTTCTACTTCGAGACACAAGACCTACGACCACTTTCACGCATCAAATTTGGCAACTCACTTCCATTTGGGAACAAGTACAACTTGATCTTCAAGAACGAATCAACCTCCCTATCCAGTGTTACAAGCTGCTGTGTTTTAGTCTGTCAGTGTCATTGGGTAAATTCTTTTAAAGGTAAAGTTTTCTTTTGTTTCATGGTATATAGCAAAACAAGGAAAAACGGTGGAATTAACTTTTGTTGTTTCGTCAACTTCCGGTGCAGCATTCTAGACGAATTCTAAGTTTCAAAAACGAAGTTAAGTGAAGAGACATAAAGAGAAACCACAGCCAAACTATGCAAATAGGTCTACAATCAAAAAGGTTAAGTTTCATCTTCATACTGTTTCTACACCGCTGAATAGGGAGTACTTATGCGCATCCCAACTTATGATATCCTAACGATAAGGGTAGTCTTTATGAAAGACTGACGTCATCAGATTTTACAGATTATACTTAAATTGCACATCGTGTCCATTATGGTCAAAATCTTCGATCATTTTCGTTATGTTTAGTTAAGTTTCGTTAAGTTTGGTTCACTCTTCCTTAAATAAGAGCGAAATAAATAGCTGTCTGATAAAGAGAGACCATAGCCAAACGATGCAAGTAGGTCTACAATTAAAACACGTTAAGTGGTAAGCCTGCAATTGGTAAGAAGACGTAACTCCAAGTATGAGACAGGGTATGACATACTCCGACTTCAAGTATGACTTCATAACTATGTAATTTTAAGAACAAAAATCTAAGCTAACGTAAAAGTCCAATTCCATAGAAATCGTAAGTATGTAGCAGGGTGTCACATACCCGACAGCATTTTGAGCAAGAATATTCTGACAGACGCGTCTAGACGTTTCAAGCTACGCTGCGATTACGACTTAAATATTTAAGATTGCCTGTCTAAATGCATTGTATTTGCCCGTGGCCATTGTAACTCTTGTCGAATAGGGAGTATGTGCATCGATTGATGTCCGAACTGAAAGGGGACGTAAATTATGAGAAACGTAAGTCGACGGAGTATACCGAAATTGCACATTGTGACCATTATGGTCAAACACTTTTTTCAGTTTCGTTATGTTTCATTGAGTTTCGTTAAGTTTCGTTAAGTTTTGTTAAGTTTCGTTAAATTTCGTTAAGTTTGGTTCATCTTCGTTCAGTTTTCCTTAATTGAGAGTGAAATAATATACTCTGAAATTTGTGATGTTTGTGGCCACTTTTCGTTCGGTTCATCTATAAGCTTAAGGTCAATTATATTGGGGCGTTTAGTCGTTTGGTCGTTAGCATAAAACTGTAGGTCCATCAAAGACTGACACGCATAAAGCGAGTGATTTCTGTAAACGTTAGGTCCAATTCCACATCAGACTAGAAGGAAATGACGTGGTTTACCATAATTCCACACTTAAGTTTCGAGGACTATTTCAGTTCTAGACAAAGTAGCACTTAATAAGACTCTAAAATTTATTGATTTATTCCATCACAGTTGATGTGTTGATTCCTTTTTTGCCATCAACTTTTTTCCCGCTGCAATCTTTGACTGAGTTTGTTATGTTTATCTATTCAATCAGGAATATGATTTACAGCGAGCATCAACTTTAATGCGCCCTTTAGTTGCGAATATGATACATCGCCGGGAATAAATCACCAACGCCCTTTACTTTGTCAAATGTTGTTTATGTCTCTTTGTTGGGAAGGGACAACTGAAACGGAAAATCAGATTATAATGTTAAGGGAATTAAATTGCGGGTCCTCTACCCACAAGGATACTTCTCTAGAGCCATTGACTGTGATCCGTGATCCATGTCACCCACTTGATGTGCCATCGGATATGAAATGGAAATCCGCCAAAGGACACTTTATTTTATACTTTCGTATGTATACAAACATATGCATGTACGTAGAGCTGTTGTGTGGGAGGGAAATTGAAACTTTCCATCGAAGAAAACTCCCCGCCTGTGGTTCAACAGTAAAGTACTTTTTCAACGCAAAACTGCTTAAAGACACTGTGGAGAGACCGTGGCTGTGTCACAAAGAGACCATAGGCGTTGGATATTCCAGATGTAGCATCTTGGATGTGGAATTGATGGGGAATATATTTGTGTATATTTCCTGTGTCTTCTCACAAAGCAAAGTTTATTTTGGTATCCCGCTCAGGTCTTGACCTAGTTGTGGCAATGATTTACGCTTGTCTCCCCATCAGATCTAAGGAAGACGTTTATACATTCCTCCTCGTTGCCGCCGTTTGTGCAAATACTGAGGAGATGGACAAGTGGGCGAGTGTGATGACAATATTTGTGATACAAATACGTGCGTTTGTATTTGTTTATTTACATTCCAATCAAGGTTGTTCGGTTCTTGTAGCGAAGAAACTTTCAGGAACATGCTCATATTTTCACTTGACGGCACACAATATTTATGAGGGTCAACATTCGGGCAGAAATAACATGCACAGCATACTTTTGATTATTTCCCGATACTTTTAGGGCATTTTGATTCTTGTGCGAAACTTTTGCGAAACACTTACTAGGTTATGACTTGCTGGAGATAAGGGAGAGTTGAAAAAGGGAGGTTATCATGAAAACTTTTTTTATTGATCTTACGAACTGTATGAGGTTAGGGAATCTTTATATTTCCTTCTTTTGTATAAAAATGTTACAAGCATTAAGAACGTATACTTGTGATCACGGGTGCCACATTGGTCGTTTGGAACTAAATTTGGTCATTATTTCTTCTCTTGGTTCCACTGTTCCCAAATTTTTTGTTTTCATTTGGTCTTTTTTCTCGAAATGGAAAAAGAAACAACTTTAATTTTTATGTAACCAAAAGCGCTTTTCGTTTTGTCGGATGTAACTGGTGCATTAATGTGTTTGATTGAATGCACTGATTACACCAGAAATGAAGTATCACAGAGATAGCAGACTTCACAGCTGATTGCCCCCTAGTCTATCGACGAATTTGAGTGCCTTTTTGACGGATATTCAAGAATTTTGGACGGTTATTCACAAAATAACGTAAATGCCGTCCTCTGATTGGTCAATTTGGTTTATGAACACGTTATGGAAAAAAAATTGTCAAAAATCTTAAGGGGCGAGAGAGGTCGGGCATCTCTATAATACTTCATTTCTGTGATTACACTTGCAAAACAACGAATGCATGTATTTCCTTGATGTAACAGCTTATTGGCAGATGACTGGGAAATTCAAAAATAAGTTCCCGAACGTACTTTGCGCACTGTTTTTGTTCTTTGTTAAAGCAAAACATCTTTATTATTAATGATTAAAAAATAATAATGTGATCTGTGCAATATCAACAATGGGCCGTATTCATAAAGAAAAGGATATGCTTTTATTTACTTGGAGAAGATCCTTCTGCTTATATTCATAACCATTTCGTAGTAAAGGGTTGTGTTACCTGATTTTTAGAGCGATGGCAGATATTGTGCATGTGACGGAGGCTAAATATTACAAACCCCGCTTATCGACACTTGTTCGTGATTTAACGATCTATACCGTTTTGAAGAGATTATTTTTAGGTGCCAACAGCCCATAGAATGTAGGTAAGGTTGCGATACCTCAGTGATCCTGGAAATTAGAAAGATACTAACAGTGAAAGAATGGAAGCAAAAGACTTATGGCAAGGGAAACTTAGGTTTCCTACAGCTAGTGGTATAATCGATTGTTCCCATAGAAACCAAAACTCGAAAAGGTAAATCTTCTCTGAATGTTCAAGTCGCTTATGATGCCAAACAAATGTTTACTAGTGTTGACGTTAGTTAGCTTAGATCCGTAAATGACATACATGTGAGGCTGAGCCATGAGTCAAAGACAGCGATCATCAGGCACGGCGAACGAGCTGATAATGATAACAAGGTGGGTCAGGTCGCATCGCGTTGATATAGGTCAGTATGAGGAGTCATCAATGCGGTGTTGTCGTCGTCACCGTTTGTTTATTTGTTTAGGTCGTGCGCTGATACTGGGAGCAATTCACCGTCACATCACTCACGACAGTCGATCGGATTTGTTTACAGCTCGAATATCGGATACCACTTTGGCGTTGACGATGATCAATTGAGGCTATCGCCACTGCCTTATAAAATGAATGGAATTCGAGCAATAAGCAAACAATGTTGCGGACGATCATCATAGGCCGCTTTTACACACAAAAATTTCGTCTGCGATTTTTCCATCTTGTGGCCAAGGGAGTTGGGTCGTGATAGGGGTAGCCCGCGTCTCGTGTGCTCGGGGTTTGCCTTTGGATTTTCTATTCTCTTTTATCTCTCTTCGTTTTTTCTTTGAGTTGCTTTATTCTTATGTTCTCAATGTTGGGTATTGGATGCATGCTGTACATGTGTGAGAAAGGGATGGGAAACAGAAAAAGTTTAGCATTGAGATCTCAATTACAGAGACTGAAAGATCTCCTGTGTGAAAATGGCTTGCGATCACAAAAGGGAATTTGAAAGAACCGGCGACGAATCTTAGCGAGTGTGAAAATAGCCTTATGTGCGTGTCGATACGACTACTACATACTCTCCGAGTATGGGACCTAATATAAAAGCCGGTGCGAAGACTGGAGGAGAGCAGTTCTTCTTAGCGTATTGGTTCAACCCAGGAGGAACACTCGCATTGGTTTTTCATTCATTATTGGAAACAGTTCCTAAGGAAATTCATGCATTTGTGAACTCTCAAAGAAAAGTCATAGTCAAGGTCAGTTGTGTTTGTGTTGACTTGTGAACAAAAGCTCTCTCTTAAAACACCATTGCTCGATATTTAGAAGAATCTTAAAACTACCTAGAATCTGCTGGAGTAACTGCAGTATACATATATTAATATTTTTTTGTTTTGAGCTTAAAGTGCTGTGATTTGTTTTTTTTTAAAATAAGGTGAATTTGTTTTTTGTTTTTTAAAATTAACGGTTTTTGTTTTCGAAAGAATATTTTTGTAAGAAACTTGTGTTTCTTATATCCGTATTTACTATATAAGAAACACACACTCATAACAAACAAAAATTGTGGCATTTAGGAGTTCATTATAAGCGTCATTTAATGTAAAGCATTAAAAATGTATTCAAAATTTAGCTGTGTTTTATGAGCTAATGGAATACTTATTGGGCATAGACATCAGAATTAAGTCGTACATGGGGTAAAACTATTGATCGCTCACAACTTAGCGGGATGCCAGCAACGATTCCTGTTGACGCACAGGTCAATTGACATACAGCCTCCTCGTGGTGCCCTCTTTGTAGTCACCACAAGATGCGCTATGCGGTGAACCAGTGTATGCAGCGGACACCTTGCGGTTGTTCGGTGGGCTAACAGCCCGACCACGTATAAAACAACTTGTTGCGAGAGCAACGGACATACAACGATGCAACAGCGGGTTCTCGAATTCGAGCTTGAGTAGAAGATCGAGCGTTTGCTATAACGTCCAAGTTTAGTTATCACAGATGCATGACACCTTGTTCAGTAAGCGCCGAGTGACATCTATATTCTAGACTCGCACCATCCATGGGCCACAGGCCTTTTATGTAAGTACGTAAGCTCTTATTACAACCATTATAACCATATTTGCATGTCAAACAAAGCACGAGTTAAATAACGCACCATCTCACGCGACACGCAACCCACGTAGTCAGTACCTGTCAATACAGAATCGTTTGGCAGCGTCACCAACGTGTTGACTGGAGAGTGGCTTCACCAACTACGTGGCCTCCTTCTCTGCATAATAGTGGTTGAGTTAGAGTAAGCAGTTTTGGGTAATTTGGAGATCAAACAATAAAAAACGTATTTGTATATTTTAAAAATAAAAGTGTTTGTTTTCCAAGCTTAACTCGCGTTATGGGAAGATCCCAGAAACTATATTCAAAACTCTGTCACTGTGTTATCTTTCGCATAAATTAAGAATAATGACTTTAACGTCTTCCTTCAGACCAGTCATCCAAGTTTATACCTTTAAACAATCCCATTTTACTTGTGCGGTTTTTAAAGGCCTCATTTCTCTTTCATTCGAATCGGTAACTTCAAATGGACTTGATTGGCCACAACGTTTTCACAACTCATAAGCACAGAGGGTGTTCAAATGCTTGATGTAATTTGGTGTCAGTTTCATTTTGATTCCAGTCAAGGGAGAAATTGATTTGATTTATTGATTTCAATTTATTTCGACTTTTATATGTCGAGGCGGCTCTAACAAGTGTTTGGGGGCTGTTCCTTTTTTGGCCAGTGGATCCACATAAGGGAGGTCTAACTCTCTAGATAAGTACTTCGAAGAAGAAATTAATGAATTTGTACAAAGACTCACATCAGTTTCTAAGATAACGTACATAACTCAGGCTCAGAGCAGAACAATGTAAACAATTGAACACAGTTTACTGTGTGTGCTCGTACGTTCGGAATTAAAATGTTTTTATTCCAAAATTACCATAATTATTTCAGATAAAACCGTTAGTAATCGGATGGAACTGATTCAATTATTCTAAACTGCTCTGGAGCGTTCTGTTGATGTGGAAAACGTGGCAGCAGTTTTAGTTATTCACATGGTTACCAAAATGCAAATGAGTTTCATCCCCATTACACCTTAGCACTTTGATATAGCCACACACAAACGCAACATGACTTGGATTAGCTCCTTGATCAGTTTGATTACTGATTGAAATTCCACAGTCTGTTTAGAGATTTCCATTCTTCTAAGTAAGCCGACTGGATAAGCCAAACAAGGAAGAATAATAAATGGCGACGGAAATGCTGTTGATTGCTGTTGTATGGCTTATAATGGTGTGGAGTATTTAGCTTCAAGGTGCTGCGGATTAATTTGGTACACAGTACAGTAAAATTAAATATGAATTGGTTTTAGTACCTTCAGCAGGGTAACGACTCAAAGCACTCAGCAAAGAATATCAAAGAATGAATTTTTTATAATGTGACACCTCGATTTGGAACAATGTCGAGACGTAAATTGTATCGCCACACCTACTCAAAGGAAGGAAGTATGAAGAGAGAGTGGTCAGAAAACAATTCAGAAATAACCTCAAATTATGAAGAACGTTATCAACGCTGAAGCAATGTCCAAGAAATGTACATGCATAAAGTCAGCGTCAAAAGCGAGTCAACAGCACATAATTCAAACGCGGGCCCACAAAAAAAATCTTAGATTTCTAAAACAATTAGATATATACATAAAACAAAAAAAAACTAGGATATCTGAAAACTACGTGGTCCGCGGTTCATAAACCAAAAACGTAAAGAAATTTAGATCATCATTAAATGGCCCTTCCGTGGCTTGCAAATGTTTTTGGAGCATGTTACCCTTCAGATCTTTCAAATAACTAAACACATCAATGTTTTGATTTGTAGACACTAAATTAACCACATTAGATGCTACCTGCTAGCCGTCAATGAAGCGTTTGCTGGTATTGAAGCGGAGGCGGCTAAAATGGGTTTAGCGGTGAACGAGGTCAAAACGAAGTATATGCTGTCATCGAGAAAGGACGTACAACATCGACGACTTGGCCAAAACGTCACCATAGGCAGCTATAACTTCGAGGTAGTGAAGGACTTCGTCTACCTCGGCTCGCAAGTAAACAGTACGAAAAACACCAGTACCGAGATTAAACGCAGAATTACTCTTTCCAATCGCTGTTTCTGTGGGCTCAAGAGGCAATTGAGGAGTAGACTCCTCTCTCGAAGGACCAAGCTAACATTATATAGCACCTTGATCATCCCTGTCCTGCTCTATGGTGCGGAGGCATGGACAATCGCAAAAGCGGATGAAGAAGCACTTTTCGAGAGAAAAGTACTGCGTTCAATCTTTGGTCCTGTCTGCGTTGATGGTTATTGGAGAAGAAGATTCAACCACGAACTGTACGGTCTGTGCAGCGTCATGAGCCTAGCCAGGCGTCCACTGATTCAACGCCTAGGATGGCTGGGCTATGTAGAGCGCATGTACAACACTGCTCCAGCCCGAAGAGTCTTCGACTCCGAACCAGTGGGACAACGCAAGAGAGAACACCCACGGAACCGATGGCGCACCCAGATGGAGAAGGACCCCAATCGACTTGGAGTGCGCAGTTGGAGACAGCTGGCTAAGGATCGTGCCGGCTGCAGAGGCTTGCTGGTTGAGACCCAGATCCACCCCGGACTATAGCGCCACAAGAAGAAGAAGAAGAAGAAGAAGAAGATGTTACCTGAATAACCCGTACTAGGGTAGATGTCCTTATGTGATTGATGCTGTTGTAGATATACTTACTTTTGAGATGTGAATTTTGCCTAATTTTTTGGATTATGACTCGCTGTCGCTATAATTTTCGAGTTATCTTTTTTGATTACGTTAGAAAACTGCATTTAAGATTTTTTTCTTGCTGTCCCGTTTGACATTATTTTTTGTTGAGGAAGCAGATATCCTTATGCTGTACACTCATTTTTGACGCTGACTGTATTCAGATATACTAAGATATCAATAAGGGGTAAAATAGAAAACCGTTGATGATTTTTGTTCAATATTATCGTCAGACACTGCGATTGAAAACGAAACACAATATTTGTGGAACTCCAGAACTTTTGTATCCATTGTTTGAGACAGAAAATTTGGTGGAATCACTTCTGTAAGCATTGATTATAGACGACGATGAGCTCAAGAGAGCAATATCGAGACTTAAGTCTAACAAAGCCTGGACGTCTGGACAAGCTCATCAGCCGGATTTTGTTGGAGGAAAACGAGAACGACAGGTGGGATCTCAGAATCGTTTGCCAGATACATATCAATGGAGATGGAGAGCATCTCCATACAATGGAGAGCTCTGCGAATCGATCCTGCTGTAAAGTTGTATTGCTTACCGCGGTCGTCAGTGTGTTACATCAACTTCCTGTTGTTGAAACAGGCCATGACATTCAGTAGTTCACCCTTAGTTGGCATCGCATACATGGCGACAACAGCACCGTTTCGTATCAGCCAAGGATGGTGTTTGGCAAGATTCTCATTGCAGGCACGTTTACAACAACTTGCAGTTTTATCACACTCTCCAAGTTCTGCCAATTGTATTAGGAATTCATGTACGAATTCTGCACGTGTGAGCTTAGAGATAACACAAGAAAATTTAGCAGATTATATCAGATTTACCTTCAAAAAGATTATCTTTCGACATGTTAAAATAGTTTCTCATCAATTTTAACTGCGCGCAATGGAAGAAATATGAAGCAGCTTCCACAAATAAACAACTTTATTATAACTGACAGATTGAAAACACACACTTTTGTGCACCCATTCTGGACAAACTTCTGATTATGTGCGTCCAGTTTGCCGAATTAAGCGCCGAGTTGGTTCCCCATCTTATAGCTTCCGCCGCCATATCTAACACTGTCTTTATAAATCGATGCGTCGATGATACAGTGCGATACGAAAGGGCGCCATTTTCTTTTTCTACTTTAAGGAGCATGTTGTATATGATTCGCTCTAGGATTTTCTCCATTGAATCTAGAAGGCATATCGGGCGATACGATGATGTTTCTACCGGAGGTTTGCTTCGTTTGGTAGGAGCACCAGATTTTGAACATTCCACTGCGAGGGGTAGACAGTCCTTTTTGACGCTGCGTTAAGCTCCTCCAATGTGATTGGGAGGGAATATCTTCCATGTAGATAACCGATGTGGGAACGGATGCACAGGTTGGTCTTCGTGAGAGGAGGTGCTCCACTATATTTCTCAGCATTTCTGGACAGGTGTGTTGAGTTGAAGGTATCTGGAGGACTTAATTTCATATGGGCAAAATTATACAGCCATCTACGTATGTTCCTGCCTTTGACTTCGAGTCAGTGGGATAACGCTACAGACTAAGGGCGGGAATCACTCCTCATCACAAAGGGAAAGAAGAAAATATGATTTTCTTCATTTATTGCCAAGACACATTCAGTTGAGTGAAGAATTTACGCTTTTAGTTCCGAAGTAAAAATTGGCTGTGATTATTTATTTTTTTTTTTCAAAAAAACTTATATGGTCTTCGTACATTAAATTGATAGATTTGGCATGTGTGTACGTTTGCCTGAATCCCATTTCTCAACTGACTTCAGGAATAAACCAACCCTAAAGTCGTACGCACTCTTCCCGACATGGGAGTCAAAACGCAAATATGAATTGATGAGCAGGAAAAACGTGACTTTGCCAGGAAAAGTATACACCTCTCCTTACGTCTGTATGTGCAGACATATCACATCACATCCTAGTGTCAACACATTTTTTTTTTGATGATTTCACACTTTTGGTTGAGTCTTTTCCTCGACTTGTGCCTCCTTCCCGGCAATCTTTGAAGTATTCAAATTCCGCGTAGGGTGCCGCTTTAACGGAAATGGAAGGGGTTTTGATGTGTACATTTAAGTGTGTGTACGTTGCCAGGTAAAGCAAACGCCCCCACTTGGGGCTGTGATTTTGTGATTGTTAGATAAAGATTATTCGTAAACAAAACGGTATCGTGCCATAAGCTCTGTTTATTATGATCATACGATTGAAAAACTCACTTCCTCGAGGTTTCCTCTCGCCTCGAGAGACATGCAAATGCTCACTTCGGAGTTTATATCTAATTTTCTTCGAAATGTATTCATGGCAACGTTTGCAAGCAAGTACTTATTTTTTGTTTTTTATTTTTTTATTTTTACTTTTCATCTCATTACTTACAAGTACACGTACTTCCATCTAATTTATCCTGATTCACCTGTTGCTCGTTCCTACCGGCCTCAAGGTGAACCGTCGTGTGTGTACATTCGAGGAACTTTTAACGGTTGCTGGGTGTATTTGTGTTCACGAAATATGTGCAAATATTTTTTTTTCGACGGTACTCGGGTATGGGTGTACACTGTACATGTACAAGAAATCTTGCATGTTTAGTTTTCCAGTAACAAGGTGGATTAGTATTCCAAACAAGGATGTCAAGGATGACAAGAATGAATTTATATTAAAATAAGTTTCTGTCGTCACATGTGGGCTTGGAATGCGGCGCTACAGAACCCCTTGACTATTCTCAGCATCCCTCGAATGACCACACGCAAAGAGACTCTCATTACATGTCCCTCACGATGTGTCCATAAAAATGCTTTGTTTCATTTAAGCGAAAAAGAATGTACACATACATTTAAAACTCCCGACAATTGCAAGGAAACCGGAAGCAATTAAACCCTCGTCAGTCGCACTTAATAGTCGCTATGTTCTTCAATGAATTTGCCAGCTTTAAAGGCACGCGATAATTTAATTACTAGCTTTGGTAGTGAAGAATTCAGTTTTCAACGCACGTTTGGATGCCATGGTGTGGGTGTGGTATTTCCGCCATCGGGTATTCTCAGATTCTGCCACACTCAACCCGATCTCACACCCACTCGCTAAGAGAGCGAGAGATCAAAAGAAAGGAATTTTATAACTCATTAGTAGGGGGTGTCGATAATGAATTTGGTAAGGGTGAAGTCGAACGTCGCATGCGGTGAAACCTCACGCTCGCACAATAGGCGAAAGTGTTTTCCAAAAAGTCTCATATTAGACTCGAGGAACGCAAGTGCGTGCGTTGATGAAATTCCGTTCACTCGGTGCGTTGTTGGCATGTTTCGGATAAGAAAATCCCTTAATCCGTTTCAAGTCTAATAAATTTCACAAAATTCTACAGCCGAGATTTCTTTGAGGTTTTTACCATTTCATGCTTCATGCCACCGATGAAATGGTTTACTTTTAATTTTTGGGTTCTCTTACTTCTTCAACAGCATGGCATAAATTGAACTGTCATCCGATATCAAAGTTAGATATTCTTTAAGCATTTTTTCGATGTATTTTCATTGTGGTCTTCGTGGTGACATATTTTTCGCGCAACTGGCGTTGGTATCCCGGTTTGACTCTTGAATTGATATTTATGAATCCTGAAGTCAAATCGTTGTTAGAAAAGCAAACGATTTGAATTGCCTTTCGGTGCGTTTAATGGGATGGCGTATATTATGCAACTGGTTCGTCTGGGTGCAGTGGATCTAGATCTGAATTTAAATTCTTGCTACAGACTTCGTATTCGATTCGGTTCTGATAACGACGTGTGGAGGGTATTCGCTTTTCATTAGATTACAAGAAGAACAATGAGAATCTACAAACATTGTCTGCTTGCATTCCGTAACTCATAGCCTATATGTGTGTCCAAGTACAGTAGAATCTCGAAAACATGAACGGTTCTATAAGATGAACTCGGAAAGATTAATGAATTTGTAAGACAACTTTTTCTCCGGGAGGCACGGTCTACCAGAAGCTGTATTTTTAGAAAGACGTCTTTTCTTTCTTTGGTGTGTATATAATAATGTATATACAGTGGACTCTCCCTATGTCAAACTCTCCCTAAGTTGAAACTCCCTTTATCTCGAACTTTTTCGACATATTTTACAGACACTTCCCTCCAATTTCCGTGCAAAAACCTCTCTCTTAGTCAAACTCTCTCTAACTCGAACAGATTATGGTATCCCGTGACAATTCGACTTAGGGGGAGTCTACTGTATATATATTGATTTTCGAAAAGAGGAAGAATTTGAAAATATGCACAGAGCATATTTTATACTTGTTCATCTTTCTAAGATTCTACTGTATTGCAATTTGTATGCGAATTTCATATGCGGGCGCGAGTCCTTCAAAGTGTTCGCACTCATTTCTTAAATAGTGGGTTTTTTGGTATATTTAATTTGATAAAAGATATTTCATGTGTTCAAAGTTAATTTATAAGGAAAAACCCTGTACTTAAATAGAAAGCAATTATGCCATTCAAATACGTTTAAGTATATTCTGTTAACTATGTAACTAATACAGATAATTTCTAAGTGAAGCACTATCGAATCATAAAACCGTATGCCCTTTTAAGATAGCAATACTTGCGGTACCATCACTTGTTCGGTTTGAAATAAAGTGTCGAAACGAAAACATATATCTTTTATTTTGTTGTCTCAGCCTACACTTTGAATGATAGCTAGTTTCAAATGGCATTTTGTGCCACACATTTGGCCAGCGGTCACCAAGGCTAACGGTCCAACGCTGCAAAATGTATCCAGAATGGCAGGTTGACGATGACCTTCAAAGTGTCTTCTGAGAACTAAAGCCAAGTTCTAAGACTAATTAAGCTGATATCATTAAGCTATACGGAGAGTGCTAGATTTTGCTTTCACTTAAATAAGCTAAGGCTCATGAAAC
The DNA here is from genome assembly GCA_964034865.1 of Eristalis intricaria. Taxonomy (NCBI): domain Eukaryota; kingdom Metazoa; phylum Arthropoda; class Insecta; order Diptera; family Syrphidae; genus Eristalis; species Eristalis intricaria. The sequence goes on along the minus strand of OZ035877.1, from coordinate 59,636,832 downwards.
TTGATGAAATTGAAGTAACATTTAACGAAATTAAACGATAATGAACGAAATGGCAAGGAAAATTCAACGAACCTTAACGAAATAGAGCGCAACTGCAAGAAAAAGTGATCAGAACTTAACGAAAGTGAGCGAAGTGAAAATTAGAAATGAAGTATTACAGATGTGGTCGACTTCACAGCTGATTGCCACCTAGTCCATCGATGAATTTGAGTGCCCTTTTTGACAGATATTCATGAATTTTTGACGCTTATTCACGAAATAACGTATATGACGTCCTCTGATTGGTCAATTTGGTTCATGAACACGTTATAAAAAACAGTTGTCAAGAATCTTAAGAGGTAGAAGTCGGGCATCACTGTAATACTTCATTTCTGGCTAGTTGTAGGAACATACATATCATTCCTGGATTCGAACGGTCAGAATACTGGAGAACGGAATTTAACGAAATTAAGCGAAGTGGTAAAAGTGAACGAAACTAAACGAAACTGATTGAAAGGGCGAGAAAAGTAAGCGAATCTTAACGTAAGCGGCTTATCTCAATTCAATTTGATGACAATCTTTTCTTTTTGCGTGTAACTCCTACTAAGCAGGGTATACAGCCGCGGAAAAAATACGCCATTGGAATAAACTAAGGTTCTGTACTCGTGAAGCAAAGTCATATGGACGATCACTGTAGAGCAACCGGTATAAGAAGACTTACTGCCTTCTCGGGGCGAGCACTGGGCAACGAATGCTACAGCGAGATGATAGTTCCTACTTCTCAAGCTCGTTCAACAGAACATTGGTTCTTTTGCGCCTGTCTGAGATGCATAACCTTGAGCCTCGCGTCTGTTCGTATTCGGCCAAGGAAAGCGACGGGAGCAGTGGTGGATGCTGATATGCCGAAGAATGAGTTTAGTCTCTAGTTTGCGAACTCCGAAAGCCTTGGTGGCCTTTGGTTTAAATTCAGCCCTCCCTGAGTATATCGGACTCTGACTAAGGTAACGTTTCTTGCCTGACTACTTGTGTGAATAAAAATATGACTCATAAACAAAAAATAATTAAATATAAGAATGGTGAATCTCTTAACCATCTAAGCGGCCAATTTTTTTTTCCGATGAAAAAAAGAATGTTAGAAAACTGTTTTGTAATTTAATTAAAAAATGTGGAAGAATATTGCTTTTTTGCGACGCACCATAACCCTGCCTAAAGGCGGTGCTGTCGGTTAGAGGGTAACTTCTGTTCCAGGCAGTCGGCACTGAATGAGAGCATTTGTCTCTGATGTAATTTAACTATGAGAAATGACATGGTAGTGACATTAGCTTTTTCGCGGAGCCTCGTAGTTGAATACTGCCCAGGCTGACTTTACATCAACTTTAGCACCATATTTTGGCATAATTGTTGTTGCTTAGTGTGTGATTTGGCACAATCAGCCCACACAGTCCCCGTAGGACTGGTTGAAAAATTGTTTTGAAAATGAGTAGCTTATTATCAGCGCTATGTCTTGATTTACTCAATTTTTGTTTTCGAACGCGAGTTCCCTATCGAAAGTTAATCCTAAATACTTGTAACTTTCAGGCCACTCAATATTGGTCGAGTTCAAGTACACGGTTTTTTTTTAAATGTTCTGCATCATTTAGGAGAATTTCTTTTAAGGTTAATTTACCCAGAGATGGAGAAAAAGAAAGGTTATAGGGAAGAGTGGTGAAAGGATAGCAAGTAAGGTGACGATGCGCGTTATTTTTAAGTCCATGCAGGTTGTATGTTTCTGGAAATATTGAAGAAGGCAATTTATTCCACAATCAACTTATGCGGCTAAGAAACGAACTTCTAAATTTCACTGGGCGCCCGAATTCGGGATCCAGGTAATAAATTGGTACATTGAAATATTAAACAAAAAATAATATGGGAGCCAGTACTGAACAATGAGGTACTCCGGAGTGAGTGGTACAAAATGATTAGCAAGGTAATCGTCGATCGTTAAAATGTACTTTGCGCTTAAGCTTCAACTCTTGCTACCTTTACTTGGAATATAATAAAATAAAATCTGAACTCAAAACTGCTTCATATGAAGTTAAGTTCGGGAAATGTTAAGTTAAACACAAAACAAGAACCATACAATTCGATTTACGTTTTATGAATGATTAGCTTTATTAGCAATCTTCTTATTCTTCGCTTATTTTTCAAATACCTTAATGCTAAGCATACGACACGGGTAGCCACGAGTTTGCTGAATCGGCATTCCGGCTGCTTCCGTTGAACGAATCGATCGGGATGATCGAGGATTTGAACTCGAAGCGATGAACTGACCTCGCTCGAATTGTTGATGCTCGCTTTCTATGTTAACTTACATCCAACACGTTTCCTGTTACTAACGATAGCAGTTTCACGGGATCGTAAGCAAAGTCAGCTCCTTCAAAATAAAGGAAAATTCGGGATGCGTTAAAGAGACGAGTCCAATGACTGTGCTTTGGGGACTGCAGTTTGCTTTGTTTTCCTTTTAACCAAATTAATGAGACCATTTAAATACATGTCGCTTAAATATTAACTTCGAAATAACCAAGAACTTCCTATTGGTTATCGAAATCCGGTTTTTCAATGTCATCGAGTTTTTTTGACAAGTGGTACTCTCCCTCGTTTCTTCAATAGAATGCGTGTGGGTACGACCGCAAATACTTTTCTCGTGTCTGCGAAGGTTCAGAGGAAAGTGAAGTAGTCCTGAGTCCTGACTGTCTACAATCCGAGATGGGCACCAAAAATTATTCAATTATGCGTGCATACATAAAAGAGGTGCTGGAATGTGTTTATATGATGAAAATGATCCCCCCGTTCCAACTCTCATAAACTGTTGAAATGTAAAAATAATTTTATTGTTTGTGCGTAATACATGCAAACATTTGAAGCGCCTCGAGGCCGCGGCATCTCCCTAAGATCCCTGCGCATTAGGTGGAATAAATTGACGTTGAGGGGATGTTCAGGAGTTGGGATGTGTGGAGAACAACACACAAACTCGCAGCGCGCTTGTTGATAACAGAAATAAACTTTTCATTGCGTGTCAATAAATGAGGATGGCGCGTGTGACGTAATTCGAAATGGAATGAATAAAAGCATCTTCAGAAACAACCGCATCATATTTGAGATCCGCTGTAATTTTATTTGCATGCATACACATAAGACAACGATTTAATTTTACTTATTGAGATCTTAAAACTACGACTTCCACTGAGGAAATTGACGGAGGAGACAGTGTGCAATTTTTGTTGGCAGCATGGTGTCGTCAAGAAAGAATGGAATATATTCTTGATGTTAAACATCAACTAGAGACTTGGTAATTTCATGGAAACTGGGAAAGGAGCGGGGAAGTGGTCTTGTTGGCAACAGACTTTAGACTTTACTTTAAGTTGTGTTATGTGTGATTATAGGGGCTTTTAATGACCAATTTAAGTCCACACCCATGCTGGAAGGGTGAGTTAAGAGGGCCATTTGGGTTGTAGGCTTGATTCACGTGCACATTCATTTTATTGGAATACAAAAGCCTGTGTCATACGCACCAAAAAAATGCATTAAGAAACATACATACAACTTGTTAACACTTCCTTTTTCTTTATTCAACAAGGCATCACACAAAATTAAAAAAGATCTTACATGGAAGCATTCCCACAAGTGGATGAGATTAAAGGGTGTCTGCATTGTTTTTCTTTTTATTTGTTTTAATTGTGATTAAATCGAAACAATCCCTGGAACACTGAGGTCTTGAGAGAACTTTCACTTTTCAACTTTCAATTGAAACTTCATTTTTAATTCCTCCATTCTATCCATTGGGAGTACTAGTGTACTTGTATAGGATTTATTGAAAAAAAAAAATTGAGTGTACAACAACTAAACAAGGACCTATGTTTGCCAAGTCTAGAGCCACGGAGCTCGCAAAGTCCTTACAATTGTTAGCAGTAAGACGTTTGCTGGCATCGAAAAAGAAGCAACATAAATCGGTCTAGGGGCGAGCGAGGAATAAGCAGACGTTGTACATGGAGGACATGGAGGAGGGCAGATAAAACTTTGAGATATTCAAGGACTTCGTCTACTTCCGCTCCGCGGTAGACACTACAAATAACATCAGCTGCGATTTTAACGCAAGATAATTCTTAGACTTGTGAAGATATGTATATATATACCAAAAGGCCAAGCTGGTTCTATGAGGAACACATTGAGCACCCCACTCCTTCCTTGCAATTAAATCCGCTAATTTTCAGTGATAATTTTTGTTAAATTTTTAGTGATGTTTTTGTTGACGTTGGTCAAGAGGAGTTGATACACCTATGTGCTCCGTCTAGCCATGGGTCTTCCGAACAAACGCTTAAAGTGGTAAAGTTATTGTAGCTTCGATCAGAAACATCCAATAATGAAGAGTTGGGATTACGAAACAGAGGAAGTCAGCGTCTAACTAAACAGGAATGTAATAAGGAACATAGTGGGCATTATCACCGGTCACTGCCTTCTCGGTATCCATGACAGAAGAATGGGAGCCCGCCACAACGATTACTGCATAAGCTGTAGAGACGAGGAGGAGGAAGAAAATACCCTTCATCTCCACGGGACTTGTCCAGCAAAAACTAGAACTAGAGAAAAGATATACTAGGCAAATACTTTTCAGTAACCTAGAGGAAATGTCACACTCAAAGATACAAGGCATAGCCAAGTTTTTCAGGAAAACTAATTGGCTGTAAATCAGCAAAGGAGTGGACTTGTCAAAGTAAGCCACTAGAATACCATTAGGCAGTCACTAGGTTTATTTCATTTTTCATTCGTTAGTGTAGTCCCTTTTAAAAGGAGCCGGTGGAAAGCACCGGGCAGCGATAGCACAAAGAATCTAACCAGGATCTAAGTGGGTCACAACTGCTACAGTGGTGGCAAACACCCAAACCTAACCTAACCTAAGTCAGTGTCTTAGGTGGACATGTGGATAATAACCTCAGGCAACTTTGTGCATGAAACTGGATGATGGCCAGGTGGACGCTAGCGGTTATGTGATGATCAAGTCGACGCATTGGAACCCAGGAGCCTTCTTTGAAGGAGATTTTTCATAAAAAGCTCGCAGAGTGGCGATTATACTTTAAGAATATAGTTAAATAAAAAGAACTTTATGAAGATTAAAAAAAAACGTTTTATTGCCACTGATGCTAAACAAAAACTAATTCCTTACCTTTTGTCTCTAACTCTCTTTTCTTAGAACTCAATGCTTTCTCATCGGAGAAAGGAGAAGCTTCTTTGTGGAGAGAAACCGCTCTCGCTGCCGTGTATCTCATGACAATATCGTTTCCACCGAATAGGCGAACACCAGTTTAATTGTCTGATATTTCTCTTTGACTGTTCATCCCCCATGCCTCATTTTTCGCACACCAGCAGTCGAGATAACTAAAAATTTATTGTATTCTTTTAAATACCTGTCTAAGAGTATAATTTGGAAATATTAAGCTTAGCTTAGGGAGGAGGTAAGTTCATGTAGTAAAATCTCGATAATATGAACTTATTAAAAGATGGCGAGTTCACATTTTAGAGAGATTCACGAGACAAACAAAAAATTGTTTGTTGAATAATACGTTAAACAAATTAAAACAAAAGTTTTATGTCACCATAAACGAAAGCTTCACATAATTGGTTAAATAGTTTAAAAAATAATTCAATGTCAAAAAAGGTTTTAAACAAGGCGACGCGCTGTCATGTGATTTATTTAACATCATCCTGCAAAAGATCGTTCAAAACTCACACGCCAACCCTAGAGGCACGATCTTCCAGAAGTCCGTACGTATATGCTAGCAGTTATACGCGGATGACATTGACGTGATTGGCAGAACACAGCGAGCCGTCAATGAAGCGTTTGCTGGTATTGAAGCGGTGGTGACCAAAATGGGTTTAGCGGTGAACGAGTGCAAAACGAAGTATATGCTGTCATCGAGAAAGCCCGCACAACATCGATGACTTGGCCAAAACGTCACCATAGGCAGCTATAACTTCGAGGTAGTGAAGGACTTCGTCTACCTCGGATCGCAAGTAAACAGTGCGAACAACACTAGTACCGAGATCAAACGCAGAATTACTCTTGCCAAAAGCTGTTTCTTTGGGCTCAAGAGGCAATTGAGTAGTAGAGTCCTCTCTCGAAGGACCAAGTTAACATTATATAACACCTTGATCATCCCTGTCCTGCTATATGGTGCGGAGGCATGGACAATCGCAAAAGCGGATGAAGAAGCACCTGGCCTTTTCGAGAGAAAAGTTCTGAGTGCGAAAAAAAGTTCTGTTTGCGTTGACGGTTATTGGAGAAGAAGATTCAACCACGAACTGTACGGGATGTGCAGCGACATGGGCCCAGCGTCTACGGATTCAACGCATAAGATGGCTGGTCCATATAGAATACATGGACAATACTGCTACAGCCCGAAGAGCCTTCGACTCCGAACTAGTGGGACAACGCAATAGAGGACGCCCACGGGACCGATGGCGCACCCAGGTGGAGAAGGACCTCAACCAACTTGGTGTGCGCAGTTGGAGACAGCTGGCAAAAGATCGTGCCGGCTGGAGAGGCTTACTGGTTGAGGCCCAGGTCCACCCCGGACTGTAGTGCCACCAGAAGAAGAAGAAGAAGCTTAAAAAATAAACAGACAAAACTAATTCAAAAAAAAAAAAATAATAATAAAGTTAATGGATACAAAAAGTTATTATTCAAAAACCACGAGACGAGAAAACCAAATTAAGGTTTAGTATGAACTTCGTTTGATCTTAATTTCCCCGACGCTGGCATGACATTCTTCCAGAAAGGGCTTTGCAGCTTCAAGACATTTTTTCAAGGCCTATTTTTAATATTCGCAATCCATGACGTTCTCGAAACTTTTGAAGCCACCCGTCACCAGAATTAAAATTAGGAGATTCCATGAACTGTTAAAAAGATTTGCTTGATTTCTGAGTAAATAAACTGTTTCTTGCCACTCATAAAGGGCCGTTTCCATTTGAGGCATCTCTGAGGTTCTTAAGAAATTTCTCTTTCCGATTGCAGACTGCTTTCTTCTGATCAACTCAAATATTTTGTTCTTTTCGAAATCCACACAACACAGAAAGAAATCAAATTTAAACGTAAGACCAGAAAAACCTACTGAAATAGACATGTGCGCGATTAATGCATAATGCGTCTACTCTAGAATGGCGCCGTAATCAATCATTGCTTTCGCCTCTTTCCTTTTAAAGCTGTCGGACTATACAACACGAAAAGAAATAAAAAGGAGGTAAAAACTTCACATTTCCGAATATCGAAAAATGGTCACGACTAAGTAGTGCACCATTTTTCATAGTTTACTGGGGTTCACATTATCGAGGTTCGACTGTATATGGAATTCGTCGATTCAACTAAGGGTAACCTTCGCATTGTAACATAGGGTTACGACGGCTATTTGTTGTTTAACTTCCCATTGACATTGGTGACTACTTTATCTGCTTCGCAGTACATATCAAAACCCTTCAGACGGTCATCAGTCCTTAACCGGCTTGTCGTTTTTTGTTTTCAGTGCCTAAGTAGCAGCTATTCTATTTATTGAGAAATCAAGACATCGTAATAAACGAAATCGCGAGGCTTTTTCAAATTTCAAAACCTCCGAGCTTTTGAAATGCATTTTCAAAGTTTCTAAACTTCCCGCATTTGGGGAAAGCCAGATGAAACCCCTCGAATTAATCCGTCATTGAGAGGTTGTAAAACCGAATAAGGCTACGGCCTGAACTTGAGTTAACTTTGGTAATTTTTGTGTTAATTTTCTCTCGTGTGTTCTTTGGTGTTCTCAACAATACTATTTCCTTCCAACAAACAGCTGTTTTGCTGGCCACTTCAAATTTGATAGCTCGTGTCAGTTGAAAGCCCTTCCAGTTCGGTGGGAACAGTCTATGAAGAGTGTTCATTTGAGTTCAATCGACCCTCTCGATTTCGGTGAGAACATAGTATTACACCAATTTTTACAAAATTGTCAATGTGTATTCAATTCACAATAACAGCCTCGGAGCGGCGAATGGTACATCCTTTGCATCTATTATAATGCTAACAGAGTTCAAACAATTTTTCTCGTAAGAAAACAAAAGCATACACATGGCTGTTATCAGGTTCATCTCGGACTGCATGCCTTATTGTGGCTACTAACGTTTATTCAACAACATTTTTTAAACGTAAGGCTTCGGTTAAAATCCGTACACTAGAATGAATTGTTATCGACCACTCTCTCCGATTACCAAATGCCAACCGACAGCCATATTCTATACGGAAATAGTAGCCCACCATAGTCGAACATAAGAGCACTCTGTACAACTGCACCCGTTCGTATTCCATTGCAACATTAATTGTTACTGGTGTTGAGCCCGTGCATAATCTCAATGGTCAATAACTCGTACACACAAAACACACCCACCCTCCGCCGTTTTAAAAGACTTATGGCTCTGGGGTACCAGGCCAAGTTTCAAGCGGCCTTGTTTGTTTAAAGCTGCGTCGACCATGAAAGGATGTCTGCAGCGGACAATGAATTGTGGATGAATATTCAATGTAGGCACCGCTTTGTGGGCAGAATCGATTTTTTGGTCATTATTATACATTCCACTCAACAGACCTGCACTTGACATCGTTTCGTTCTCTGCGAATTATGAGAGGCAACAAAAGCGAATACACAATAAATTTGTTTGGACATACTAATTCTTCTGGTTAAACATCGGCTATTCAATCAGCACTCTTGTGTGTTGACTTTGCTCGTCTTTCCGAGGAAAATCTTAAGCAGAAGTGTACACACAGGACCCTTGATAATTAACATCCCTAAGAAGCCAGAGTCCTTCCGCGTTCACCCCGAGCACACAGCACACAACACACTGTTATCTCGAACAAAGTGTTCAATTTAACCTGAGTCCTGGAAAAACCACAAAATGACCAAATATGCAAATAGTACCCCTAAACGTAAATCTCTTCTTAAACTTTGCACCCACCACCACAAGCCCAAGTGTGTCATTATTTTTCGAAAAAAAAAGAATGTATCCTCAAAAAGTTATTCCGCTTCCTTGGATGCCAATCCATATGCAAATGTATACGAGGCAGTCTACTCGACAGCAATTTGCCAGGACTTTTATCAATCTGCGTTGTTGGGCAACTGGAAGGGAGGGAATGTCGTTAGTTAAAATTGGATGAATGGTTCGCCTAAGCTTTTGAGGTTATTTCTAATTTGCTCTGGGATATATCGAATCGACAAAATTGATGTCCCTCCTGGTGGCCCGGCTGGCCCTTAATTACATTCATCGAAAGCACTTTTACTTCGCCAACCGAAGTCGTTTATCAGAAAGAAGGATAGTCATTTGTTTGTGAGTCATTTTTGAAAAATGAAAATTATGCTTTCTCTCATCCTCTGAGAATTTGTTCGTGACACCTAGGAGCCTTGCTTGAATTCGCGAGGAATTAAAGATGTCTACAAATTATTTTTTACCTAAATTGTGACAGTCGTTTGTCCATCAATCCATGTTATTAATAAAGTGTTGTATGAGAGCAGCATCTGTTGTCATTCATTTTGCAACGCTTAAACTTTGGCGGATACTACGTAGGAGGGACAGAGGACCTACGGGTTTGAAATTAATTCCTGTCGTGCGCTTTTCATTGTGCACAATGTGAGCTAATAAAGTTTAATGACAATGACATGACAAATTGAGTTTCGTGTTTTGGCGAAGCAGCACGAATGCGCGATTCCTCGTGCTACTTTGTGTTAATGATTTTTAATTTTTGTAGCTTTGCGGAATTACAGTGCTTATGCAGGAGGATTTATCTCAGTGTTCGCGTATTTTACATACACACGAGAAGCTGTTTTAAAATATCTGCATGAAGGATTTAATGGTCTGTAAACTGCGATGCACATTTTTACGTCTTTAGTTGTATACTGCACGTCTTAATGAGAATCGATCGGAGTATACCGACGGGAATTTAAGAGAGATTATAAATATAGAATGGCTTTCTATTGAAGGGCGAGTTTGTCGTCCGGCATTCTTCGTAAGAACACATCTCACGCGGATGGCAACAATGACAAGTTAATAATTAACCCTATTCGCATTTTTAGAAGCATGATAAAATGCCTGAACGAACTAGCGATGTATGTACTTGTAGACGATGGGTGTAAGGATTAAGGCGCAAAGATTTCTTATTACCCTTCAAGTCTTTCGTTTTCCGTATCGTGGACAAGCGAGTGGTGAGGTGACTCCTCTACGAATAGAATTTCCCTAGAAGCAGCCTTCTCAAATTCTGTATCAATGTAATTTCTTCCGACGGCTACACAAAACTATCTGCTCCTTACTTTATTATGAAACGATGTAGGATATTTGGCAATTGTGGGCAAGTAGTTTGCAGAAGATTTAATGTTAAATTTTTAAGCATTTAGCTTAAGACGATGGTTACATAATAAGAAGGATTGGGTAATTTAGCATGAAAATAACAAATTAACAAAAAAAGCACTACAATCAAAATGCCCTATTATGACACTTATAGATAAATTGCACCTTAACCCAACCATGCAACATGCGAGAATGATTTGAGCATAAATATATTAATATAACTTTAGATAGATACAAATTTTATGAATCAGGTAGTATTGTGTTACTCAGAAATGAAGTGTTACAGATATAGCCGACTCCACAGCTGATTGCTCCCTAGTACATCGGCGAATATGAGTGCTTTTTTGACGGATATTCATGAATCTTTGACGGTTATTCATTAAATAACGTAAATGCTGTCCTCTGATTGGTCAACTTGGTTTAAGAACACGTTATAAAAAACAGTTGATTAAAACTTTAAGAGGCAAGAGAGGTAGAATTTTTCTTTTTATTTCTGATGTTACTCAAATACACCTCAAAAAAATTAATATTTGTCACATTTCCATTTTTGTCATACTAAGGATACTTTATCCCTTTGAGTAGACTAAGTATCAGGCAAAATCAATGTGTGCGCTGTATCATTCTTATTGACTACAACTGTCAAATTGGTTTTTAGTTGGGACACTTTTTTTGTCATTTATGGGACGCTTGCAGGACAATGCAATTGTGTAGATACATATTGTGCAGCTGGCAATTTATTTTGTAAGTAAAAAAAAAATTCGAAATCATTTAAATTTTCCAATCATTCAATCATATTTGTGGCAACACTAGCAACGCCATCCAAATAATGACGAATGGAAGTCATGCTTATGTGACAAATTTTACATCTCAGATAATGTGGGACATTGTACCATTTCACTCCCTGAATTGAGTACCTTATGAAAGCTGCTTACAAATACGATTTCCGCCCAACACTAAAATGAGTTCATTCTCAGAATGAGAGAATTTATTAAGAAACTTTCGCTGCAATTTATGAATGCGAAAGAGTTACATCCGTTAATTGTTTAACATTAATTTTAGCACTTTTTCTGACATTTTTATAGTTTTTCACAAGTGCACAGTATGTTAGAACAGATTGACAATTTATTTTGTAATTTAGAAGCTTGGTATTAATGCGAATACTTACAATCATGGTGTAAGATTAATAAGGTGTGCTGGACAGCTTGTCAAAATCACCATGATTTTGTTTTGTCACGTCACTCATGGTCCGTTTTTGACATTGGGCAGTTGTATTGCTTAAACTTACACCACAATTCGATTTTGTACATGACAAAATGATGTGTTAAAAAGACGAATTGAATTCTACATTGTTGTAATATGAAGGAATTTAATTAGTTAATTATTGGTGTTATATACAATACAATGGTAATGTATGTATTGAATTGCTGTAGAAGCTGTAAAGTGTAGGAACATTTTGAAAAACAATCCGTTCTTGTTTCTGTGTTTGTGAAAAAATTTGATTTGTTTCCACCTTTAACTTTCTGCTGACACACGAACTCCCGCGTTGACGTCACGCAGGGTTTCAATAGAACTGCCCAGCACACCTTATTATCCTTATATGATTTACAATAAGATTTAATTTATGAACTGTACTCGATCTATGTTTTTCGAACGTGAGTTTCCTATACAAAGTAACTCTTAAGTACTTGTAGCTTTCAGATCGAGTTTAATTGCGGGTTTGTTTGAGGTTGGAATTGCTGTTTTCTCCGTCGTGTGAACCTCATTGCCTGGAACTTTTCTGCGTTCGGTTTGATTTTCCACTTATTGTAGAATAACTGGAGCATATCTAGTGCACTCTGTAGAGAATTCAGCGTGTCATGTGCTTAAATAATTGATCAGAACAGATCTGAATCATCAGCGCCGATATACCAATACCTAATGGCGGCACATAAAACTGTTTAATAAAATTGGAGACAGTACCGAACCTTGAGGTTTACCCGAGTGGCGATGTCAAATTTATGTTCGTCACACAAGTTATGTATACGCCCTAGTCCACGAGTAATTTTTTTTTTACGCATTGGAAATTTCCTCTTTCGAATTTTGAGTTAAATTTGTTAATTTTGTGGGATAATAAGGTAATTATTCTTACCTTTTCGGAATTGAAGTACAGTCGAACCTGGATAATAGCACATCAACCGTGCAATGAAATATTGTGTGGGTAGTGCTTTGAACCGATCTTTCATACAAGGAATGCGACAAATACAAGATCAGAGTTGCTTCCCCAAATTCCAGCAAGCAAATTCCAAAACCAAAAAAGGTGAGACACTTCTAGGATAGGTAGAGCGGCATATGTATATATGTCGGATTGTACCATTAAGCGATGTGTAAAGGGTTTTGAGTCAGTACAAATTGTACTAAAAAGACAACTGCCATCACGAGAGTGTGTTATTAAAGGCTTTGTGCTATTAAGGGACGTGCTATTATTCGGGTTAGAATTTACTAAAAAAATAGAGAAGGCAATTGAAGCTTAAGCAGATTGGCAGGATGTGACTAACACCCTTCTTCTGGCAAGTCTCCGTGATGTGTCCGAAGTCACAACTGCCTCATAAGAACATGGTGAGTCAGAAATTTTGAGATTTTCGTATTCTGAGCAAAACCTCACAGCTTGTGTGCATCACAAGAACCATCAAAATATTCTTTTTTTTTTTTTTTGATATTTTATTGTGGCAAGAAGTTACGTTTTTGGATACAATTTTAGGGGTACAGAGATTTGGTTTGGTACCTTACTACTAAAAGATTTGTACAATTTTTATTAAAGATAATATCACAGATTAATATGCAATTCGAAGGAAAAGCCACTAAAAACCTTCATTAAAACAAAACAAATCCGCAGGGGGAAGAGAGAAGTGGTTTCAACACTTGATTTCAGTGTACAATGATAATGTGAGACTAAAATAATTAACAGGGGAAGTACAAAGAAAACAAAAACAAATAAATAAATAAATTAATAAATAAATAAATAAATAAATAAATAAATAAATACATAAACAAATAAATAAATAAATATGTATATATATACATTTAAATTAATGAATAAATAAATATATAAATAAATAAACGAATAAATATACAAACAATTTTTATATTGCACTCATCGCGAGACTAAGTTTGAAATCAAGTCGTTGTCAGATGAAGAGCAAGAGATATTATACTGATTGCTTAGTTTTAGAATTCTATCTGAGACCATTTCAATGTTAGCCATTTTATGTAGTTCCTCTGTTGAGAAAAACCAGGGAAGATTGAGTATCATTTTGAGCAATTTGTTTTGTGCTATTTGCAGCTTGCGCAGATGGCTTCTTGCACACTTGCCCCGCACAGGAGATCCGTAAAACATAATTGCTTGGAATATTGCTTTGAAGATTAATAATTTGTTGGCGTCACTCAAATTCGAATTCCGGCATATGAATGGGTAGAGCACTCTTATTGTCGTATTAACCTTTCTAATAACTTCCTGAACATGAAGATTGAATGTAAGTCGCTTATCTAAATATATGCCAAGATACTTTACATTCTTGGCTTGTGTGCATCACAAGAACCATCAAAATATTCATGTTCGAGGAAACCGAGACAATATCATTTCCTTTACATTTCTTTTCTCTCACATTGAGAGGAGATCACATCATCTTCTCAATACGGGAGATGAAAATCGAAAACAGAGAGCGAAGATAGTGAAAAGTACACATTTTTGACATGAAAACGGATGATGTGGTAATCATGGTAACTATTCTTGTGTGTTTTCTTGTGAGGGTTAAGCCAGAATCCCAAATAGATGCAACCTCACAAGTTAGCTATCATAATTTTCGCATTACAGACATTTGATTGTTCTGATCACATCACAACCAGAATAGGGGTGGTAATTTATGTAGGCTATCACCATGAAGGTGGAAGGGCTTATAACTACTATGATTTTAATTTGATTTTCTAAATCTAGTGCATTGCCTTCACAGCAATCTTGCTCACGACACAGTACAAAAACAAGACTTATGTGAATCGTTCTAACTGTGTGAAAGTCAAAGTTAAGCTAGGTTTCTGGAACGAAATTCGAGGCGATTCTGTTTTAAGAAATAGCGTGTATAAGGAATAAGCGCATATCTTAAGGAAAAGTAGGAAGACATACGGTGGTAAATCAGAAGAATACTGTAGAGCGTTGAGTGGTACTGCAAAGAATAAAAATTATCTCTTTTCTCAATCGCCTCAACCAGCAACAAAAACTGCCCACTTAAGTGAAAGGGAGGGTGGCCAACGACCGGGTGGATCAGAGAGGACATGCGTTGGCAATTATCTTTGGATTGCGAAAGGGTACGAGCGTTGGCTTACACGTGATAGCAATTCGCCTCTAATAAGTTAAATAGCTGAATTTTTGGAAAAATGGTCTGTAGCGCCAATTCTAATGCGGAGAAACAGAGGATATTTGACATTCTTAAGATTGTTTTGTTTTTTTTTCCATCACAGAGCACACAAACCCCTACGTTCTCTAAGTACTCTCAGTATAGCATTACATATCAGATTTTTGCTTCGCGACTAAGGATGATCTACCAATTTTGCATCTCATAGACTACTTCAAATAAACATTGTTAATTAAAGAATAGTGGATTTAAAAGCGTTGATATGGCGTCTCATGCAGGCACAAGCGTCTGCGCTTAGCCTCTATCAGCGAACTCCTACTCTCACCTCCTAGTGGTTAAATCTGGGAGCCGGAGCCGGTATGGATGCATTTTTTAAACTCAAATGGAAACAAGCTAAAATCAATTTCATTGCAAAGGTTATTAAAAGTGTTTATACATCTTGTAATAGGTTCATTACAACCGTAGTTGCTTCTATGTCTCTTGTCGGAGAGTAAATTTCTCACCCGAAGACATCTTTCCGGAGAATGTATATTCATGCAAAAAGGTAATTCTGGTGAATTCACATGGTGATTAATAATGTCGCGGATATACATGGCTGACGCTGCCTTACGCCTGGTCTTAAACCCTATTATTTTACTTCTGTCGTCATATCTAGACAGTTCTTCGAGAGTATATAACTTACGGACAGCATATCTCGAGAAATTCTTTTGAACTCTTTCGAAACTTAGCTCTTGTGTATCATATGACGTATCCCAAGTGATGAATGAATATTCTAAATAAGGTCTGACTAACGAACAATAAATGGACTTAAGGCTAGTTAATAATAATAATATGGGTGGGGCGACAGTCCAAGGTGGACCTGGGCCTAGCTTCTCAGCATGCTATTGTTCTTTCACGAGTGGAAGGGACCTACAGTTTAATGCCGACTCCAACGGAGAATTTGCAAAGCTTTTTCTAGACAAGAATACTCTTTGAGCATTGTCAGTGACTCGAAAGAGGTGGAGCCGTGAATTATTATAGGTGGTAAATTCGGGTATCGAACATGGCACCCTCTGCGTAGGAGTCGACGCACTCACTCACTATGCCACGGCGACCACTACGACTTAAGGCTAGTTATATCCCGAAAATCTTTACTATTTCTTTTCAGAAAACCTAACATGGCGTTTGACTTCGCAATTGTTTTATCTTGTAATGAACATTTTTATATAGTATCAAAAAATACGCCGAGATCTTTACTCTCTCCTAGGCGATTAAGTCTATGATCATTTATGAATGAAGTAATGGTGGACAATGGTGTGCAGTAAAAATATTACATTTTTGAACATTCAGTTCTAATCCATTGTGGTTACACCATTTTATTTGTGAATGAATATCCAATTGGAACTTAATGCAATTAGTTAAACTATTTATAGTTAAATACAACTTTACGTTGTCTGCGAATGTTAAAATTCTACAGTATTTGAAAATTTCATGAACAAGCTACCTACCCACTTCCACAACTTCTTTCGAAATCGGATGTGCTTATCCAAATTAAATCAATATTCATAAATATTCGTATTCATACCCTTACCCATCACGATCAATGCCTATGTACATATGTATCATTCCGCGTGCGAACAAAATTGACGCACAATTTTATTCTGGGAAGAATGCCGCAGGCAGCTCGTGAATAAACTTCCAGAAGAGTAAATGAGTTATTGATTGAAAGCAAAGAACAATTATAATAAATTTAGTTATAATGAAGATTCGTCAATTGAGACGTATCAATCAGTAAATGTTAATGACCAGCAAGGCCAGTCGTTGTCCTGAGCACTTTCTTTGCCTTCTCATTGAAATGTTTCCACTTGTGCTATTTTTCTGAAACATTCATTCATTTCTATTTTTACATAATACGGACGTAACAACTGGACTAATTCAGATTTTAGTATGATGACAGTGACAGGACCGCCATCTTCCAGAGCCATCTTCTTCACAGTGATCCAAAAATATTCTCCATTGCATTCAATATGTGTTTATGCCGCAAACACAACCCAAGCCAAGTTCAAGGCAATTATCATTTAAATTAATTGGCGCTCAAGTTACTTTCTGACATTCAAAACACAAGCCACAAGAAGTACCACACACAATTTCATACAATTTTCGAAGTATCGAATTACGAATTAAATTGATTCATAATCGTGAATCAAAAGGACAGCATCAATGGTTGTGCATTTTCAGGTGGAACATTGCTTCTAGCAAATTGACATTTGTGAATGTCATAAGTGCTTGCTGAACCAAACCATCAATATTAATAATTTGATAGAGAAAAATGCAATGATATATAATGAATGTCAGTTTCGGGTTTGGAAAAGTCTTACTTTGTTGCCTGATGCCAGGAGATGCTACTGACATCCCACAAATAATTGAAGAGTGCCGCATCCTACTCAGAGCTTCAGTAGAGTTGCAGGGAAGAAGATGCCAATAATTTGAATCACTTACAGAACAGTTTGAATAAACGTCACTCTAATGTATAACTGACAGATCAATTGAAACCAAATTTGCCTAATTGGGTGTTATTTTGGTAGCACCCTTCAAATTGGGTGTCGGTGCAAACATTTTGTAAGAAGGTTCAGATATGGTTTGAGTAAAAAGTGAGCTTTGTTTTGTGTCTTTAATCGTTCAACTTGCTGCGCTCTGAATGTAAGGGCACATGATTAAATTATACTTTTCCAGAAACTTATTCTGGTGACCACCACTTCGATTTGCCCGAGTGGGTAAGCAAACAAACCCCTTCATATGGTTTGAAAAGGATTGTGAATAGAAAACCTCACCAACCACAAAAAGTGACAGCAGCTTGATGTGGTTTTCTGACTGGTGGGCAATAGTTTCGAAAACGATGCTGGTGCACTGTTTCGGTTACCGAATGAAAACGACTGATGTCTTTTTATAGAATGGCACGTGAAGAATGACAATTCGTATCAGCATGAGGAAGGCACATGTGCTCGTCAAATCAAAAACCTCAATTTGTGAGAGTGAAGAGGGAAAGTCTCTTAGTGTGAGGCAAAAACAAGGGAAAGTTCGGGAACGCGCTGGACAATAAAATGTCTCATACATTATACACGTGACGTGTCTACCTCTGTTAGACAAGAGTTATCCTGCGTGGCGTAACGTTACATTTTTCTTCCGGCGAGCAGGCAGTCTTTTGAGCTATCTAGTTTTGTATTGAGTCGAGGAGGCAGTCTTAAGAGATGCTCAGTGGCCACTGTGGCGTATACGTAACATTTTTCATCCGGCGAGCAGGCAGTCTTACGAGTTATCTAGTATGGCCAAGGTAGAGTATACGTAACGTTTTGTATTGAGTCGAGGAGGCGGTCTTAGGAGATCGCCAGGATGGCGTGTACGTAAGATTTTGTGTAAGATTTTACATTGGGTCACTGTCTCACTCATGAGCTGCAGGATGTTGTGCATCACTCCTTTCCAGCCTTCCAGAAGCTTTGATGAACCCGCAAATAGATTTTAATGATATTTTTGAAAGAACTTGAAGGTCTTGGATGGAGAATTCTCCCGGTGTTCTTTGTCTCAATAGGCACAGACTGGAGCATCAGCAAAGATAGTGGGAAGTGTAATGAATTTCCCTTCGTACCCGCTTTGTACCCACAGCGTCTGCATATGGTTTCAAGGGTAAGTCCCATTTTTTGTTCATGGCATTGCAGGTGATTATAGCCTGTTATCGCTCCGACTGCCATCCGGAGCAGCTTTTAGGTGTATTGAGAGTGTCGGTATTTGTGGTACTGAACTTCGGCCATAACGTCCAAGAAGTCTCACAAGTGGGGAGAGGCTCCACCTTTCATTTGCTAACGCCATGTTCGAGCAGTGCATGTTTAACAATTCGGAGAAAATGTCTGCGCCTGTTCCCTTTTCCGTCTTCGACCCTTTCGTATAGACATGGATAAATGTTGAATTTTTGATCGGTTCATATGAGTTCCACTCCTCCCTTATTGGTGAATTACATTGGAAAGGTTTTTCGAAGCCAAGGGAGGGAGTAGTCACTTACGACATGTTCTATTTGTAGGCTATCAAGAATATTCGCATGCCCAATGAGCCTTCTGTGCCATTAATCCTTATGGCACTTTCTACAGCTGTCTTTTGCATATAAAGGTCTAGTGGATGAAGATAAAGGAGGATCTCTAGGCCCGCTGCTGCGTCATGGTTCAGGAGTAACCATGCCAAAGTTCAAGTTTCTAGCTTTTACTATTGATTTCATGCCAGGTTTTAGGTCATTTTGCCCAATGTGCACTGTAAGAGTGGTGAAGAACGCTCCTGTGACACTTAGGCATGTGTGTCTCTGTTTGCTTGTTAGTAGTTCTAGGTTGCGGGCATTTCGGCATTTAAAGGATTGTTCTGGGACTTGATTGCTATTTCTTGCCGATTATTCTGTTGCATAGGCCGCTTTCTTTATTTTTTGTCTGACATTAAGATTCCGTTTTAATTTCCTATCTAGGATGAAACAGAAGTATTTGCACTTTCTCTTCGTGTGAGGATCGTACCCTCATTTGAGAAGAGATTGAAAGGCTGTTGTTTGAGGGTGTGAAGAACATAAATAAGCGTGAATATTTAAATTTGTGCATTCAAATAACGATTTTGTGGCAATGGTTTAGACTGTCCAAAAGACCAAGAGAGTGCTTCACACATTTCCTCTGAGGAATTATGCGCTTTCAACGGTCGTTATGTTGTGTTGACAGCTAACACAAATCAAATTTCAATTCGTCATACACGACAGCTTAGAGATCTCCTCTGATTTGACAAGAGTTGATCAAACAGTCCAACAATTTTCTTGTGTCCAACTCATAGAGGTGTATGGCATCCCCACTTTAATTAAGTCTATTTATAGTTGCACTGAAACTCGAAAACAATTAGAACTACTATTTTTTTTTTGCTTTAAGTACAATGAAAAGTGGTCGTCGTAACCCTAGCTCCAATGGAATACTTTACCCCTGCTATAGACTTTGACAAGTCGCCACAATGCCGGTTTTAACCCAGAGAGGGCTGGAAAACTCATACTCATACCATACCAATTTCTTATCCACACAGATGTTTCTAAGCTAGACCGCGGTGCAGGCTCAATGGTCTTCCCGACGGATTTCAATATCACTCACCGCTTCCCAGATCATTCGAGTATATTTCAGGCTGAAGGAGTAGTATTAATCCTCAATAAATACTTCTTTTAAATTGGTGCACCAGTGGAAAGGAGTAACTGAAAAAGGCATTAGTCGTGAAGGAGGGGGGCTCTCCAGCTAACCACCTCAAACACTTCATCTGACACATAGGCACCCACGCTGCTAGACTGGGATTACTGTTCAACCCACACCCACACTCAGAGGAAAGTCTGCCTCACTTACTCTGTGGCTGTCCGCCACTAGCCAAAACGTTCCTTAGTGACTTTTCCGAGATCGCTATTCAAAGTATAACGAATATTATCAAATTCCTAAGCTCCATAGACTAGATTAAGCAGATCCAAAAGAACCAATGTCTACGACGTGTGGTATCAAAAACGGAGCACAATTCGCTATTTTCGCCCTGATTGAGCCAAATCGGGTAGCCACTCAAACCAAACAACCAACCAACCAAGCACTCTTGGTGTCAATGTGCTCCTAACACGAGCAAGATTCAATATTCAGTGCTTACCATCCTGAGCCGCGTAGAATCCTCAGAAAGTGTACAGCAAACGTAACCTTTGGAGTCGACACATGTGTAGACCACTGAGAGACTTATCACTCTTCATAACACACCCAGTACAAGGTTGCAGTTGATTTTGAGGATTTTGGTAAATTTAAACTGAAATTAAAATATTGCCTCCGACGACTCTACGCTTAGAGACGTGCGACTAGAAGGCACAGTTAGTGGCTTAGTTAGTGGGGTTGCCGGTTCGAATCCCGGTGAAAGTGAAGTTAATACGCTTTTATCTCGTTTTCAAATTTGATGCAATCAATGGAGTGGCCAATGCGGGTTTCACAATGGACCAAGATAGTCTAAGTATGTTTGTGAATTCACTAGCAGCCCCCTCCCTAATCTAGAAAGTGGATTCAAATGTACACATTACATTACAAAGTAGAACAATAAGTGCGCTCATAAGGAGCTAAGTATGTAACGAAGCTTTTGAACCAATTACTTGGAGATTTAAATGTTCCCCTAAAATCAAAATATTGACTCTGACCGTTCTTCAGGTTCCAAGCAAAATATTAACATACTCGTCCAATATAAAGTGTATGGGCACTCAAAAAGTTTTCTTGCCAAAACCTCATTATACGTGCGAATCCTAAAAAAAACCGTATCCTTGTTTGGAACGAGCTTTGGTCCGGAAACCATCAATTCGAAGATTTCTGTGAGAAACACCAGACTTCTGGGTCAAGTACGACGGAACCCATAGAATGACGATTGCTGTGGTGATTTATATTTATTTTCAATTTCCACTTGAGTGAATTTGAAGAAACATTTCAGATGAATGTACTCCAATTTGATATCAAGTTTAAATTTCAATGAAATGCCACAATCGAATTCATAACAAATTCTTGTGCACCCTAAACAATGGAATGAAAGGAAAATATTTTGTTGTCGGTGGTTTGATGGGTTCTTAGTTTTCACAGCTTGTGTGGTTTGGCTGCAATGGTGCTACAATTTCAATTCCGGAAACATACGTTTATTTCTGTCGATGTCGTGACTATTACCATTAAATTGGCAGTATTTCATAAATTTAGTTACGAGTGAGAGTTTCTTTTTGTGTGAGTGCTTCTGTTAAGGGATGCGCATGAGGTGTTTTATGAAGATGAAGTAGCTGGGATCATTGATGTCGTATTTTTCATTTTCACAAAAATGGGATACTACAAGTAGGTAAATTCAAGAGTTTGTAAAAAGAATTTAGTTGTCCTATCTACAATATCAACATTTTGTAACGTACAGAAACCTTAAGACGTATTTCGAATAAGCAAGTGAAAGGTTTTAATTTGCAATATAATATAAAATATAAATGTAAGTCTTTTGAATATTCTTAAATTATAGAACAAACATTCTTCTTCTTCATTTAGAACATGGAGAGTGTCACGAAATTACATTTGAGGACGTGTTTCTTGCCGGGATAGGTTGAGAAACACGGCAGTGCGCGAGGAACTGAAGATCAAGCAGCTGGTTCTTCGTACGGAAAGGGCTATGCTTCGACGATTTGGTCATGTGGTGGGAATGTCGCCACCATCAAAATTTCCGAAGCCTGCCATTAATGCGGTTCCATCAGAAAGGTGACCGCTTGGTAGTCTTAGGATGAGGTGGTTGGACCAAGTCCATAAACTCTCTTGGGCATAACTCCTGATGAGTTAGAGTCGATGGCGGAGGATCGAGTTGTCGGAGATCCTCCATGCGTGCCTTACCCCCGCGACCAATTTAGTGGAGCATGCGGGTCAGAAGATGATCATGACAGTAAACGATGACAAAGAAGCTTGACTGACGGGTCCGGGCTGTCAAAGTTATAGTTTACAGTCGTACAAGATACAATCGCCAAAATAGTGATTTATAATTCTTACTATGGCTAGATTTATTAAAAACTTCAAGAAGTCTAAGGATCAGTCAGTGGTGTCCACCAATATGGCCCTCCTTTACGAAGTTGAATAAAATAAAATAATCAAGCAGCTCGTGAAAGTGTTGTGAGATTAAATAGGGTAGGAATTTGATATTTCGATTTGCTTCTTATTTGGTGGGTATCACGAGGACGATAATTAAAAATAGGAACAGTTTGTTTCGAGACAAATCTTCACTTATTATATACCCACAAGCACTTTGATAATAATCCATCAATCAGAGCATAACTCAATCTTCTGACTGAAACTGAAGCTCCAAGGCTCTTGCAAGTCTCAAGAATCATGGCAATGCTTTAATAGACGTGTTTTATTGAGAATCGATACTCAACTCTGTATTTCTTTTAAAAGCGAAGCAACATCAAAACAAGTTACTCAATGATGAACACTGACTACAGCCCGTTGACGAATTGAAATCAAAAGTGGCCCCTCAACTACCACCATTAAATCCTAGATGCCGCTGATAAAAAATGTTGAATATACAGCAGAATTATCTGCATTATTGTTCTAAATCCCAACATAGGATAACGTATCACAATTTGTAATCTTCTTCTTCTAGTGAATAGAATCAAGTCTGTACAAACATTTTCGTCCAACTGCCAAAACTATTTGAATGTTGAAGTCTAGTGCAATAAAAGTAAAGTCACGAACCAACTTTTGACACAAAAAAGTAATAATAAGTACAAAGTGAGTAAAGAGCGTTTTATTGAGAATCATTATTAACCTGAGCATAGATTCGCAATAAAACACGCCTAATAATACATTCTGTTATTCATATTCATACAGCGACTGCGGTAGCGTACATATTTATAAATTAATTTGTAACTAACTTGCTTTTGGTCTTGTATGATCAAGGAATCTCATCACCAAGCCATCAGGAACTAGTCGTTATGCCAGTTGAAACTGATCGGTGTATCAGCGAAAGCCGGACTCATTAACTCATTGCAGGGCCATGTAAGTGTCAAGAGGAGTAAGCACACCTAATTCTATTGTACACGGTTATTATTTAACACAGTTTTTTCTGGAACGTATCGACCGCTGTGGACTAAGGGATGGGTGCGGTTACTTCTACGGAAAAGGTTCTCACAACGCCACTAACAACTTTCACAATTCAGATATCCACCTCTTTCCAGTCACTGACAAGACTACACGTGGGCAGAAAGGCTATCCAAACTTTGTTATTCCAAGTCGGCATTAAACTATCGAACACTCCACTCGTGGGAGAACAACAGAGCGTACAATACGAGGGATTAGTGCATAAGATAGATCCACGAAAAAATAAAAATAATCATATGTTCCAAATTATAGTGAATTTGTTATAAATAACTATACCACCTTATCGAATGCTTTGGGTCTCTGTTTGAACTCTGGTCAGCCAACCTTTGGAAAACATCCCATCGTTCGCCCATCGTGCGTCGGGTTCTATTGAAAAACGAATAAATTGCGTTCTTAAGAAATTGTACTCTAAACACAACCCACTCACTCATCAATTATTCTCACTGTTTTTCAACAGGGACACCATATTTCTTTAAGGATTTACTCTAACGCAATTGCATTGTGTCCGAAATTGAACCACGGTTTAGTTGTCTTGGCACTATTTGTGTTTAGGCTCGCCTGTGGTCGAAGTTCGAAGACCATCAGGGGTAACGCATAAAGAAAATTTGACAGGGGTTACAAAAAATTGTAAATATGTTGTAAAATAGCAAGATTTTATTTAAACAGAAAAAAAAACCTGGCATGGGAAAAAATACCACATTGTGCACATCTACGCGAAATCATCTTTCCAATTCTACATGCATCGTTCGGTTGAGTAGAATGGTGCATAAGCGTACGACAAAAATACGCAGCACATAGTAATAGGTAATAGATTAAGCTAGTGACTATTAATATCCCGCTTATAGGAAGACCCTGAGCTTGGGTTTTCATCTTTGTATAAGTTACGGTCAACAAAAGAAAAAAACTCTGTTTTGTACCTGAACTGTTTTTTAAATAAATGTGTAAACAATTTCCCTGTAACAGCTTTTGTTTTTGAGCAAACAACCCCCATTCACTTAGTTTCTTTAGATTTCTGTGTTTTGCCGGACACTGAAATATATTCTGTTGTTGTTTTCGATATGGGTTCTGTGTTTGCATAATCCAGATTGTGTTTGTTATTCTTGTGACGAATATGTTTTTGAAAAACATCGGAAACCTACAGCGGACTTCGTAAAAACGGTGTATCTTCAATACAGTAGAATCTTAGAAAGAAGAACAGACAAAAAACATTCCCCTTTCATCTTTTCAAATTGTCCATCCTTTCGGGAATCAAATTAGATTACATATGCATATCCACCAAAAAAAACCTTTCAATTTATTTAAAAAAACAGGCAAAAAACAAAAAGCTTGTGTTTATAAAAGGTATAAAAATAGATTTATTAAGACGTGTTTCTTAAAAAACGGCTCTATGGTTGACTTTCGGACGGAAGAAAGTTGTCTTACAAATTTATTCATCTTTCCGAATTGTTTGTTGTTTATGAGATCCTACTGTACTTTAAAATGGAATTGCGCAATCAAGACAACATATGGTTTCTCCATGTCATGTGTCAGAAATATGGTACATGTGATGGGCAACAAATTATGTAACTCGTGAAAGAATCTCATTTGATCAAATCTTTGACTGAAACTCGAATCGAACTTTCAAGGCAAAAAGAGAAGTCTAAGAACTACGTCAAGTTTGTTGAGTGCATGCTTTCGAATTTTCAAAGGCCAGCAGCATGAGCATACAAATTCACTTGCCGCAGTCGCATTTAGACCGATTTCCACAGAGATTGGGTGATTGTAGTAAAGAACAAGGTGAAGGATTTCATCAGGATTTGGAAGAGCTTTATCAGAGAAGGTGGTACTCTCACATCATGGCCGACTACTGTTGGAGTTTGCAACGAGATCAACCTGAGGAAATCGTGTAAAATTCAACTCGAACATTTGATGGTCTGGAATAGAAGTTTTTCTTACATGTATAGTAATTTTCTTGTATTTTTTTAGTCAAAATTGTAAAATTGTACATTTCAAGAGTAAAGCTGCTAACTATCTTCCAGTTTTTTTTTTTTTCATAATCAGAGCCGTAAAAATAAACAACAACAAATCATGTTGAGCAGCAGGGCAGCAGGGATGGGATTTTTCTAAATTTGCTTCATTTTAATTGTTGATCGGAAGATAGTATCGACTTTACACAAACAGATTTTATGTCCCCCTGATTCCAAATATATTTATTTTATTTTGCCTTTTTATACCGTTATTGCAATTTTTTGTCTTTTTGTGACGTTGTTTCCGTTTTGAAAGTTAAAAAAAAAATACGCGTTTGCGTGTATTTATATAGCGCATTTTATTTGAAGGAAAATGTTTAAAGGTAATTACCCAAATCGATTGCAATTATGCCCTTTAAAATTCTGTATATTCTATGTAGACTATGTAACTAATACAAATAATTTCTAACTGAAAAATTATCGAATCATAGAACAGTATGGCCTTTTTAAGTCATCTATGCAAGACAGCACTACCATGGTATCATCACTTGTTAAGCTATTTTCCGGTTTGTAATAAAGTGTCAAAACTCAAACATGTCTTTTATTTTGTTGTCTCAGCCTCCTACAATATCTGTGTAGGCTTATTTCCAACTCACACTACGTAATATGCACACATAAATTCCTAGACGCATAAGAAACAAAAATGAAAGAGGACTGGTAAATTCGGTAATCAAACATGATACCCTGTGTGTATGAGTTGACTCACCAATCCACTGCGACACGTATTTTGGGTTTTTAGTCGAACAAAAACACGCATTTTCGAAGATTTACAGGAAGTAGGTATTTTAAAAAAGCTCTTGGTAGTTCCATGTTACCATGACTAAGTGTGCATTTACGTCCTTTTTTTGTATTTTATAATAAATGCCTTTAATTGTATTTTTTCTTACTTTTTTGGGTCAAACAAATCTTATCCCTGGTTATAAGTCGCTCCTTATATTTATTAGAATATTTAAAGATCAGTGGACATAGGCAATACCCTCCTAGTATCATCATCCAGCACTGAGTCATAGGCGCCCAGTTTGAACGCACATATTTGTGAGTATCAAAAAAAGTTGTCCTTGAAATTAAGTGAGATCTGTCCTGTCCAACTTAATGCTCATTGGCCAGTGATTCTATTGTTTCTGATGAAAGTACACGTGAAACGTTTTCTTACACATGCGGTCCAAATACATTGGTTTCCGCTTGGTTGTTGAGAGAGTCTCAAGGCAGCGAAGGTTTACTTCAATGCAGACTCTCAACTTACATTACCTAAGTGAGCCACAGCCATAATGACCTACATTACCTAACTAAAGTACCCGCAACGATAGCTTCGAACTTTCATGATATGATTTAATTTAACGCCAAGGATTGAGTCTAGACACATAGTCAAATAAATGAAAATTTAATACAATCATAATCCAAACCTCTTGCGAATGTTCCATTTAATGGCTGTTAAGTATTTTAAATTTTACCACAAAACACAAAAATGCTTCTAAACGGATGCCACAGAATTTAAACACCTCTAACCCTAGAGTGATGTTACACGAATCGGGGATAAATATTTAACAACTTCTTGGTAACACCCTGAACACGGACAACCCTACTCATATTGGCATTCACAAGAACGAGTCCTAATGAATTCAGTAGAAACAAAATGAGAGGATTCATATCAACATTTCGAAGAATAATCTCAACAGGGACGGAATTAATAAGTGACAAGTTCAAACACAATCACACACACACACGCACAAACACATAA
The DNA here is from genome assembly GCA_964034865.1 of Eristalis intricaria. Taxonomy (NCBI): domain Eukaryota; kingdom Metazoa; phylum Arthropoda; class Insecta; order Diptera; family Syrphidae; genus Eristalis; species Eristalis intricaria. Next base: position 59,609,684 of record OZ035877.1, on the reverse strand, counting down.
TCCATTGTCTTGATTAGACCACTTTGGTTTCATTGAATTCTCTCAAGTCCATCATTAGAATTGTAAATTCCGCACCGCACCCTCATCATTTTGTTTGTGTTTTTGAAAATTCCATGAGGTGATTAATTTTAAAAATTCGACAGGGACTTCAAACACCGAACAGATTGAAATTAAATCAAGGCTAATTACGGCCTTGTCCCACATCAAATATTAACACAGCACTGTCAACTTTAGATCGATGGGAAAACAATCAAATTCTGGATGAAAAGAAAGAAAAAGAAACACCGAAAGGCACAAAGGAAGTTAAATGACGGGTAAAAGAATGCAAAAACACACATAATACTGAAGACACTCCAAGCTACTGACGGATTGTGAATAAATAATGGTAGTCAATGGTGCGGGCACCATCAGTATCATTAGCCGCGGTAATCAAAGAGCAATTTGCCACCAAATCACATAGAATTGGAATGAAATTGAATTCATTCCCTTTTTTTTTGATTTTTTTTTCTTACAAATTTAACTTGAATTGATGATGAGCACAGCACAGTAACACACAACCGCTCTTTCAGAGTGAGTCCAATCAAATTGAGAAAATGCAGAAATTAGTCAATTAACACGCTATATGCACGTACTTTTATTCCGTCGTCGAAACTCCAATGCAACGAGAAAGAAAGAAGTTATTTGCGCTGACTGCTGTGCGAGATTGGTTTCCTCGATTAAATTGTCTCTATTGAGCAGCACTTCTTTAGTACAATGCACACAACTTTAACTTCAGTGTTTGATCTTTTCTGCCGTCGACCGCGTATCCATCCAACTAAAGTAAAGAACCGACATCAACTGACTGAAGGCGAAATCGCATCGTTGGGGTGGCGCCCAACGGCGTACATTGTTTGATGGTAGGAAACGGTTTGAGCGTTTGTCCCTTCAAACGTAGAACAAGTGAGAGAAGGAACGAGTGGAATGGAACACAAGGAGTGACTTTGAAATCCGTCGCACTTGTCTGCTGAGAGTTTGTGCGTCGGTGCGCAGGATAGTCAACAACCTGTTGACTTTATTCCTTGTTGAATGGAGAATGAGGCGCGCAGGCAATGAACACCACAAACGATTCCATGGCAGACGTAGATTGTAGCTACTTAAAATTGAATGCTGTGTAAGGACATAGTTTGCAATAGAACGGTTGGAAATTATGGCATATTAGCAGTTAAACGCAATGAAACACATTAAAGCAAACGGCCTGAATCATTGTTATATCTCCAACGTTTCTTGGCTTTATTCCATTGTGAACGTTTTGAATGCAATAAGAAGTAAAGAGACCCATTAACCCTTGTCATTGCTGCTTTTCGGAATGTCAAGGCAATGCGATGGAATGCTAGACAGAGGTGGGTGGGAACGGTGCCAGACCTTGGCCTACGGCAAGGCTCTCATTGCATTGTGTTGAGGACATACTTCCGCACTAGGGAGTGTGTCGTGCAACGCAGGGTAAAGGCAACTTAATGAAGTAATCGTTGCGTCTATTGTTTGAATAACATTTTTGTTTGAATAATGAGTACAGTTTCTTGTCGACCTTCTTTGGCAGTCACTTAGGAGCTGGTCACATTTTTTAAACCGTATTTGACAATCGTGATGGAGGCATTTTCCATGGGCTTGAATACATTTTCCATTGTGAATACGTGAAATGACATTTTTGGTGAAAATCATTTAGCTGTGCTACTAATAACAATAATATGGGTGGCGCGACTGTCCGAGGTGGACCTGGGCCTAGCTTCTCAGCAACCACTGCAAGCACTGTTGTGCTTGCTATTGTTCTTTCACGAGTGGAAGGGACCTACAGTTTAATGCCGACTCCGAACGGCGTGGTTGAGAAGCCTTTTTCTAGACTCTTTGAGCATTGTCAGTGACTCGAAAGAGGTGGAGCCGTGAAATATGAAAGGTGGTAAATTCGGGTATCGAACCTGGCACCCTCTGCGTCGACGCACTTACCCACTACGCCACGGCGACCAAAGAAAAACGGACCGCTGGTCAACGCTGGCTGGCAATGGAATACGTTGGAAAACTTTCTTCTGTGCGAACCTGATCAACTCATGCTACAATCCATGTGATTCCTTGAGAACGATTCCACATCACACAATTCGTTGTAAGGTGCAAATTTTGCTGAAGAATGAAATCAACTGAACCCATATTCCTATGATTTGTGGCCTTCTGACTTTCATACGATGTTTGTCGCTGGCTCTCGTTGCATTAGAACAATGCACCTTCAGAAAATTTCTTCCAGACTTTCCGTCACTCATCAGTGGCACATTCTCTGATCGACGCCAATAGAGGTACTTCGGATCAAAAGGTGAGCAAAAATCAATTTCTGAACATTTTTTGAGTTGAGAAGTAATATTTTTCTTAGCCGTAGTGTATGCAATAATGTACCGTAGTCGTTTCTTATTTTCATGCACACATTTCGCTCGATGCTGAAAGTCATTCAAAAGCATGCATTGCGTACTAGATAATTATAAATAATACAAAAATAGTGAAAAATCCCAAAGTTAATGATTATTTTTTTTTAAATGTTGTGCATTACTAAGTTCCCTCTTATGGAGGCTAAAGCTGGAGGTATGAACTTGTTGTGAAGCGATTTTTACAATTCGTGTATATTTAGTTTACAACTGCTAGCATACGCGAATGACATTGACGTGCTTGGTCGAGCACAGTGAGTCGTCAATGAAGCGTTTGCTGGTCAAAATGGGTTTAGCGGTGAACGAGGGCAAAACGAAGTATATGCTGTCATCGGGAAAGGACACACAACATCGACGACTTGGCCAGAACGTCACCATAGGCAGCTAAAACTTCGAAGTAGTGAAGGACTTCGTCTACCTCGTCTCGCAAGTAAAGAGTACGAGGAACACCAGTGCCGAGATTAAACGCAGAATTACTCTTACCAATATCCTTGAATCTCAAAGTGAGTCTCCTCTGCGAAAAATACTCCTTTTCCAAATTCCCTAGGATTCTTAGCCCAGTGCAGTCTTTCTTTCCGGTTTTTTAAATGACTTGTTGCTTTTAGCGATACTTCCAGAAGGCGCCTATGGACGATTGGCGCATCCACCTGGGCGACTTGCCCACTCCACGTGATGGTCGAAAAACTTAAAATCACTCTGAATCGCAATTACAGTTATACCTGTGACTACAAAATCTCAACTTAGCCCAACTGTAATCAAGAATACAGGTGAATGAATGAAGTCTATCGCAATGTGATCAATCTGGTCAGGGGCGGCCAGGTTCCTTTTGTGAATGTTATTGTGAGGGAGCCGAGTACTGACTACTGAGAAGTTTCCTTCCCCGTTGCGAAATCCAACAGCCTGAGTCCGTTCTACGACGTGGTGTCATGCATTTCGTGCTTTAGAATGCTTATAGCAAATATGTCTTCCTCGTTCAGTGTGCGTTGGAATCTCCCAGAACGATCTTGGTGCATTGATCCTACGACCCTAAAAGTCTTCCTTGTTGTGGTCAACTTTATTCTATGTTGGGTCGCGAGTAGGAGCAGATTATGCTGATGTTCCCGAATGTTGATCCTAATATTTACTTTAGGTCTCCTTGTGTAAGACCGTCTCAAACAACAGACCTACGTTATAAAACAAGTGCGGCCCTTGATCATTGTAGAAATCGCAGTTGTCTTTTTGCTCGTCTTGGCCCATCCTATCTCACCTCCTGGTGTTGTCTGCCTTGTAGGTCTTAAGGCCTACAGATCATCTGCGGTCTGTGGGCGAAAATCGTTGTCCTTATTGCGTTGACAATGGTCATCCGTATCCTATGCTTGTTGTCGTCTCTGGATTAACCGTGTGTAGGACTCTTTACTCAAAGAAATAAATAAATCACGCACTGTCGAGCTGGTATAACAGACTGTTTTTATTTCATGCACATGACATGCTTTTATAAACATTCATAGGTACTGTAAGTATAGAGATGTCGGTAAAATCACCCCATACATTGGCTCGGCATACAGATAATGTTACACATTGGAAATCGAATTATGTACACAGTGGTGCAAAAAAGTCAATATGAGTTTTAAAATTATTTTGTCTACACGTGTTTTTTTACACGGCGAGAAAGTTGAATTCGCACGAAGCCCTTGAAACTGGAAGACCGGATCCTGATTTAAACCCTTTGGACAAGGGACCGCTGGTTCACCTCTAAAAGGCGCCACGAGGAGGTTCTATTTCAACTTGACCTGTGGACTTAAAGGGATCGTTTCTGGCTCCTCGCCAAGTGGAGAACAATCAACAATCGTACAGGCCCTTGCTCTCAGTCGCATCACTGTGGGGATCCCCTCCCCCCATTCTGTGTTTTTTTCTTATTTTAATTCGAACCTATAACTATTCAGGAATGCTCCTTTAAAATTTCAAGTGAACATTTCAAAAACTCTTGAAGATATAGCCGATTTATGATTGAACGTAGGTTTCATAGCCAAGAATTTTCTTCTCAAAACCTTAATCGCGTCTTTCTCGAAACTGTGTTTTTACGACGCATGACGTTACTCAGAAACTATTAATCCAATCGGTTCTATGTTAATACGTTATTCTTTACATATATAACTATGGTATGAACTAGGATAAATCAAATCGGTGAAGATATTCCTTAATTTTTGACTTGATTCGTGGCTGAAAAATAGGCGATTTTCAAAAAAAAATTCAAAGATCCGCCATTTTGTTAATTTTTTGTGCGAAATTTATAATGCTGTTCATACCGTTTGCCCGCTATACAAGAAAGGGGACCCCTTCAACTGCGCCACCTACCGAGGGCTAAGTCTCTTCAACATCGGCTGTAAGATCCTCTCTGCCGTTTTGTGTGAGCGCCTGAAACCATTCAATCGTCAATGAAGCGTTTGCTGGTATTGAAGCGGAGGTTGCCAAAATGGGTTTAGCTGTAAACGAGGGAAAAACGAAGTATATGCTGTCATCAAGAAAGGACGCACAACATTGACGACTTGGCTAGAACGTCACCATAGGCAGCTATAACTTCGAGGTAGTCAAGGACTTCGTCTACCTCGGCTCGCAAGTAAACAGTGCGAACAACACTAGTACCGAGATCAAACGCAGAATTACTCTTGCCAATCGCCGTTTCTTTGGGCTCAAGAGGCAATTGAGTAGTAGAGCCCTCTCTTGAAGGGCCAAGCTAATATTATATAAGATTGATTGATATATAATTGATGACATTGATCATCCCAGTCCTGATGTACGACGTGAAAGCATGGACAATCTCAAAACCGGATGAGGAAGTCCTTGGTCTCTTCGAGAGAAAAGCTCTGCGTGCGATCTTTGGTCCTGTCTGCGTTGACGGTTTCTGGAGAAGAAGATTCAACCACGAACTGAACGGGCTGTACAGGACATGGGCCCAGCCAGGCGTCTACGGATTCAACGCATAAGATGGCTGGTCCATATAGAGTACATGGACAACACTGCTCCAGACTCGAGAGTCTTCGACTCCGAACCAGTGGGACAACGCAAAATCTCCAACAACCCAGGTGGAGAAGGACCTCAATCGACTTGGTGTGCGCAGTTGGAGACAGCTGGCAAGAGATTGTTCCGGCTGGAGAGGCTTACTGGTTGAGGCCCAGGTTCACCCCGGACTGTAGCGCCACCAGAAGAAGAAGAAGTTCATACCAGAGCCAAAAATGTACTCTTTCTAATCCCGTTGGAGTTTTTGGTTTCAGATATCCCAGTGAGCGGAAATCACATGCGCCACCGAAAAGAAGGGCTTTTGTTTGATTACAAAAAACAACAACAAAAAAAATTATGTAAAATTTGTTTCTTCTTCTTTAGATCTTCTAATAAATGCATGCAAAGTTACAAGCGTAAAAAATAATTTATATTCATTTACCAGCAACTTTAAAATCGTCAAAATTTTAAATCTGATGTGAGTGGGCCGTTAGGGGGGGAGGGGGGGGGGCACACAACAAGTGACCATAAGAGGTAGGATTCACATCCTTGCTTCATGTAAGGAGTTACGAATCCCTTTCCACTCAGGTATCATTAGTCTGTCTTTTCATTTGAGTAGGTGTTGATTGCAGCGTTTTAATTAAAGTTCACACGAGAACATGAAAGTTTGCTCATTAGCTCGCTTTGCTTGACAACAATATTCCCTTCGCGATATTGTTTGAGTTCTGACACAAAAATAAACTAATAAATTGCAAATCTAGAGTGCAGTGAGTGATATCAAATATTTCATTCGCATTTATTATGCTGTACATTAGAATTCATTGATTTTGAAAAATATAAAAGTGAAGGAGGAAAAAAAATTATGACATAAGCAATAACGAATGCAAATTATCTTATTCCATTCCAGATTTCATTCATCCAGATGCGACATCTTGCCTGTCGTTCCCATTTGCGTGAGCAACGAGAGGAAAAAACGCCCGTCCTCTTGGGCGTTATAAAACATTAACTGATGAAGCAAATTAGAATCTAATATCGGATAATGTCCATACCTTTTTTGGATTTTCGGCGGGGGGAGGGAAGACGTTTTATAAACTCGTTGATTGAAATCGAATTGGTTGAAATTGAAATTTATTATCGGATTTTCATTTTTAAACTTGTATCTACCCAGCGCCAGTGGCAATGAGCCGGGATGTATGGGCATTGATACATAACGACATTTGATTCCATCGCGAAAATTTAATCAAATTTTTGAGTAAAGACATGTTCAATACACGCGCCTACGGCAGTGCTGTGGCTCTCAGTATGGTAATTCATATCGGGGTGGGTGGGGAACGGCGTACCAGCAATACCTTAACATTTCGCTTTAAAAAAGAAAAAGTCAAAATGCCGAATATTTCTGACAGGCGATTTGCATGCAAATGTTGCTCCAGCAGGAAGCTGGCGCTTCCTACATCGATTGGGTTGAAGATATTAAAGCTACAAGTCATGTAGAGAATATCCGTGTAAAATGGGATGGTTAGGCGTAAGTCATGGACCCAGTTCTATTTGCCTTCTGCACGAATTGCAACTTAGCTGGCGACAGTGGTTGGTTTTGCGAATTCATAGTTGGATCTGCATTAATTCCTTTGTTTATTCTTCATTCAACTGGCGCTTATTGTCACATGTAAAGAGTGATGAATTGCTGGACAAAAAAAAGTGTTTCTTTCTTTACATTAGCTGTGTTTTTTTTGCAAGCGTATATGCGCTTAAGCTATAAGTGCACAAAAAACGGGCTTATTAATTCATCATAAAATCTTAGCAGCACCGACGATATTTATGACAATTGTGACAGTCAGGGGGTAGAATCGTGTAAGGCGATAGATGATCGTTAATGGGCACAATATTCGGTTTGCGATTGTGTAGCGTGACCATCACTTTAAAAGCGAAGACGCTTAATAATTATAAAATAAAAACAAATTTCATCGAATGTATAGAATCGATTACGAAACCTAGACGGAATGTATAGCAGAGACACTCTGGGTATACCAAAAGTTGCATATTTATGGATGCAAAAACATTTAAAAATGATCTAATACATCAACCACACCTACAAATGTAAGCCACATACAGCAACCTAAACAATGAATGAATGAATTCAGGAATGAACACATAGAAAATAATGATGGGAAGCATTGTTTTTATCCGCGCTTATTTCATAAGCGGCGATAGATATGATGACTAACTTAAGCGGATATAGGATTTTTTGTTAGTGTATTTTACATGCAAATTTAGATTTAAGCGTATATACGCTTGCAAAAAAACACACCGATTATAGATAGTCGAACTCTGACTCAGCCTCAGCCAGCATGCCTCTGCATCTAGCACGGTCTTGTGCTATTTGCACCCAGCCACGCACGATCAGCTGATTGAGGTCCTTTTCCAGCTGCCTGCGCCACCGGAGGCGTGGTCTTTCTTTACCGCGTTGTCCCTCAGGGTTGGAGTCGAAGATTTTCCGATGCGGAGCATAGGTGCCCATTAGCTCTACATGACTTAGCCATCTAAGACGAGAGCAGCACGTAGAGTTCGTCGTTTAGTCTCCTCCTCCAAACACCATCAGTACATACGAAACCACAGATAATAAGAAGGGCTTTCCTCTCAGAGCGATCATGAATTTCTTCGTTCGCTTTGGTTAGTGTCCATGATTCTGCGCCACACTGGGACATGGTCAACGTCTTATATCTTCAAGATCATGTCTTGGTTCTTCGAGAGAGGCCTTAATTCCTTAATTGCTTTCCAAGCCCAAAATACAGCGATTGGCAATAGTCGATCCTTCGTTATATCTCCGCGGTGCTGTCGCTGGTTGTTTCGTTAACTTCGGCGCATAGGTAGACAAAGTCTTTCACTACTTGGAAGTTATAGCTGCCTATGGTAATGTCTTGTCCAAGACGTAGGTGTTGGTGGACCTTTTTCATTGACACCATATACTGTACTCTATCTTTCCTTCGTTGTACCCAAGACCCATCTTAGCCGCTTTCTTCTCGATGCTCACAAAAATGAGAGAACGATCACGAAATCTTAAGGTTAAAAGACTTGTGCTGCTGACACGACCACCGATCCAACGAGACTCACTACAGGATGGGGCTTTGTGCCTTGGTTTCCACGGAGTCAGTGATTTATGTAATTTTTCCAAATGACTCTCAAGCAAGCGTGATCTCTGACTAGCTGCCTCCAGTTAGCGGTCCAAATAGCTTGAGTTTCTTCTCCACTTGTGAACGCTGACGCGGGCCTGGCTGTGTTGTCGCACAGGTTCGGAGTCGAGGACTCACAGAACGAATTCAAGTTGTCCATACGCTTTACATGGCCAAGAAACTTCAGATGTTTGATCTGTCGACGCCTGGTCAGACTCAGTAACGTTGTACAAACCGTACGGAACGTGTTTCTTGAAGAGGCCAAGGGCTAGTAGTCACAAAAGTTTACATACGATTTCAAATTATAAGCTTGTTTTTGTTCCTTTTGAGTTAGGAGGAGAGGTAACTATCTTATGTTGTTCAGTAATAAGCTTAAGTGTCGGTCCAAGGATAAACGCGGAATTAATACAAATTTCGCTTTCTCAGTGAAAACGGGCATTGGTAGATACATTCATGGATTTTAAATGCAAACATAGATATATACCTTTTGTGTTACGTCTTGTTTTTTTAATAAAAAATGCAATGTTTTCTTTATAAAAACGTTTTTTTCTTATATCAGTTCCTCGGATATAAGCACTTTTTTTCTTAAATCCCTTTATCGGGTATAAGAAAAAACGGATATAAGAAAGAAATGCATTTTTGATATATACTGTACCAGTTACCAACCCAGCGGCGTTTGTCGGTATTTGTACTATTGAACTAGAGATCGATGCTTTCACTTCTATTTGTAAATTCGTTTGAAATAGCCATGTCTTCCCCGGTCTTCTTGATCAAATAAAAAAAACATATTGTCAATTAAAATGTTAAAAAAAACGTAGTAGAAGGGCGCATTCAAATTGAGATTAGATTAGCTTTGAGACCTCATAGCGTCAACTGAAAATTGCTACGATGGTCTTAAACAGTTTTGCCTAGTATGTAAGAAAAACATTTATTAATGCAACTTTATTTTTGTCGCAGGTTTTAAAGAACTAGATGCACTGGAACGCTCAAACTCAAAAACTGTTCGACTGTTATTCTGGACAGGCTGTAACTTCTTGATCTTCAGAAGGAAGACCAGCATGAGCTTATTTGTTTGGAAGTCTACATCATCGGCTCTCACCACAGCAGCACCGAAAACCTACCACATGATGCGAGCAAAGGTGGGACAGTGACAGAGAAAGTGCTTTTCATTGTCGTTGTCTTCTCTACAGGCGTCGCAGAGGGTTTCGCCGTCAAGAGGAGAGTCAAGCGTGCTAGAGAAGGCGCCAATGCAGCCTAAACAGATCGTTTTTTGGAGTCTCCTTCACTTAGCGTCTTACATCTTCTCTGTGAAGATGCTACACGAGAAGGATCTAAATGGGGCTTACACAAAAACTCAAAAGATTCTATTTAGTTAAGGGAAGGCCCGTGCTCGCATGGGTTTGTTAGGTAGCACGATGACACAACAATCACGAAATGCGAGGCGTGCCTTGAATGCGGTGCTTTCAGGAAGGCGACTGCTTGGAAGACCCAGGGCAAGGTGGTTGGGCCAAGTCCATAAACTCGCCTGGTTCCGATTGGGCATAACCCCTGAAGGATCGAGTATTTCCATCAGTATCTTTAATTTTTGTGTAAAGTGACCAAAGTATGTGCTTCCACTGCAACGCTAGAGGATAAAGGTTCAATTGCATACAATACAGCTTCATGTTCACGATTTCAACTTTCTATCGACTTTTTCACGCCAATGGCACATTGTTTGTATGATAATATCGATCACAAAGCTTGTAAAAATGAAAACTTGTAATCAACCTTTCGAGCCCACCTCCGTGATTACTCGTTTCTTCTTCTCTCGCAAAAAACGCACCATGTTTGCTCAGAGTTCTGTTAAAATCAATGAAAGCACTCACGTTATAGTTTAATAGTGTAAGGAACTTTAAAGGAATTAGTTTGCTCTCAGGTCTTCATCCACCCACTTGTAATGAACAACTTTGTCATTTAATTAAAACTCATGGCTGTAATCCAATTACCGCTATCGTGTGTTTCAAAGGAACGACAAGGTGTATTCGTTCATTGGAGGAACGTGTGATTTCATTTAAAATAGTCTTTAAGACAATGAGGAATTTAAAACAAATTTTTAAATCGTAAATTGTTAATTTTGTACATTTAATGATAAAAACTATAATTTCGCAGCAATATGATCCCATAGATGCAAACATAATATTCTTCCCTTTTTATAGGGACAGCACTCTGATAAGCGCTTCGTTTTCGTCCCTAACAACACGTTCATTTTATTTTTAGTCATCTAAAATTGTGCACTTTTCTTATGGACGGTACAAGTTTTCCTTCCTTCTTGAACCGGACGGGTGCTTGAGTTTTTAAAGACCCTTTGGTTAGTGCATTTCCGTCGTATACTTTTCTGCCCTCGAGTCTGCAATTACTTACTTTGTTTGCTTCACAAGTTCGCGTTTCGCATTTCTCTTTACTCGCCTCTTATCGCGGAGAGTACCCGCTATCTTTTGAACAAGTTTCCCTTCCGCAGATTCAGAAAATACTGCAGTTCGGGATGTTACCAACAGAAATAATTTTTCAAAGTAAATATGTAAGCATATGTACTTAATTCATCACGCGGCCTTATTTGAGGTCGGCTGACAGACATTTAAACTTTCAAAAGGGTAAACTTGATTGAAAGGACATTCCTCTGTTTGTGAGCTTTTTTTTCTCGAGCACTTCTGGTCTTAAGAAAATTGCTCAGCATTTCCAATATAATGCCATAATCCCCTGCAAGCACCTAATGACAAAATATTTTTGGCTTCCATAAGGGATTACGGATCCATGCCCACGCGTTTAATTCGCTACAATACCTTTCAAGTCAACCTCAACAACCCTCTGAAGAGTTGTGGGATGGAACATGCAAATATTGCCACACGATACAGGATGTCGCACAGAAGGGAAAAAAAAAATCGACACCAAATTAATTTCAAATTCCAGAATACCACGGAAAATATGAGGCAGCACCGGGAGCAGGGGGATTACCATCCGGGCTGTTGTTTTGAATAATTAATTAAATGATTAAATCATACAACCAACGCAACGGTTTAAAAACGATGTTATGTCGCGGCTTTTCAAATAAAGAAAAGAGTGCCTCATCTCTTGACTGCAGTGATTTTAAGGTACTTTCTTGTTCAGCATTTCTTTAATTAGATGCTGTTGAAATTGAACTCTGTGCCAATACAGGGTGTTTGTGTTAGGAATTTGTTTGTTTGAGTGAATTTTACTTCAAATCATGGTTAGGGCTACGATATTTGATCTGTTCGAAAATCATTCGTCATTCTCAGAAATTCATTCAAAACTCTGAATCTCATGCTGTCTTATGTAGGCACATAATGCCTGTTCTCTCTGCCTTGATTTTTGGAAGCATCCTACAGATATGTGAAAAACAGATGGCGCATGTGTAAACAAAGTGAGGTTGAAAAACGGAAACATGCAGACGCAACTGAATTGGAATAACTCCCTGCAGAAGTTGCGCCTTAAGAAGGGAGACCCACTACACAGGTTAATGATAAGTCTCATGAGTACATCTTATAAGATCTTTTCTGCCGTCTTCCCTACGTCAACAAACTGTTTGGTCAATATCAGAGCGGGTTAGGCCAGCAAATTCCACCATTGACCAAATATTCACACTGAAAAGGACCACGAGCTTCGAGTCGATACCCATCACTTTATAGACGAGCTATACAGCGCATTGTTTTGCTTAACGATGGAGAACGTCCGCTGCTACTTCAAGGTCGGTAAGGATTTTTTCGAGACTTTTGATGTCAAAAAAAGCTTTGGACAAGGCGATGAATTGTCATGCAACTTTTCTAACATAATTCTCGCGAAGATCTAGCGTAACTCAGACGTCAACATTAGAGTCACAAGTCTCTGTAACTGCTCGCAGATGCCGATGACATTGACATCAATCGAGAAAGAACTTAACGGGCTGCCACTGGAACATTTGCTGAGCGTCGAGAAGGACGTAGCTAAGTAGGGTCTTGCGGTGAATGAGGGTAAGCCAAAGTACATGCTCATATACGAGGACCCCTCCTCGGACCACTGTTGTGGAATATAATGTATGACGGCGTTCTACTGCTAGTGCTTCCCGAAAGTGTCAAAATCACTGGCATTGCCGACGACATTGCAATAGTCACACCAGCAAAACGCATAGAGGCAGTGGATTATGCTACGAACACAGCTATTTTCAAAGTGAAAGATTGGATTGAAACTAATGGTTTGAAAGCAGCGGGCCAAAAACCGGATGCTTTACTCGTCTACAAAATAGGTCTATCAACACTTTCGAACCGTTCAATTCAAGTTGTTTTGGATGGGTTCAAGTCTGATATCCACCAAATTAATGCTGGTGTTCCCCAAGGCTCAGTTCTGTCTCCGACACTCTTTCTCATTTTTATAAATGATCTCTTGTCTGCTACTTCTAATCCAATCCATTCCTTCGCTGATGACAGCTTTTCGTATTCGTTCTAAGACTCATGACTCCGAATTGGAACTGCAGCGTATATTAATAACGTTGAATTCCGATCTTGACAGCATAATTAACTGGGGAAAAACCATAGAGTGGAATTCAATGCTTCAAAAACTCAATGCTGTCTGCTGTCACTCAAGCGTACTCTTGATAATCAGCCATTATCCATGAATGGCGCTTGTGTCGATGAAACCGGAACACTTTCCATTCTTGGTATGTGTATCAACACAACACTTAGATGGAGCGATCACATATTTGAGGTCGCCAAAAATGCTGCGAAATGTTTGGGTTTTCTTAATCGATGCAGGAAATATTTCACCCCTTCTGATTTGGCTTTAATTTATAAGGCGTACATCCGCCTCAAGCTTGAGTATAACGCTCATATCTGGTCTGCACCTACTTGATAGAATCCAAAAGCGAGCGATAAAACTTATAGGAGACAGCAATATCGCAAAGTCATTAGAATCGCTCGAACATCGACGTACCGTCTCTTCTTTGTCCGTGTTTTATCGTTATTTCAACAAACGATGCTCAAGTGAGCTAGCCAACTGCATTCCTCCTCTTCATGAATTCACCCGCAATACTCGTCTCGCCAGGAATGCCCATCAGTATATCCTTAAGCCTACTTTCGAACGCACAGTTAAATTCAGAGACTTGTTCTTCAGCCGCACTGCACGAATATGGAATGCTCTTCCCAAACTAATATTTCCCTCAGACTACAACCCGCAGATATTTAAAATCAATGTGCACAGGTACCTCCTCTCCCTTTCTCCCACTATACCTTCGGCCCGTGCTGTGTCTTGACCCCGGACACATAAGGGTGTTAGCAATCCCATGAGCACGCGCAAATTATAAAAAAAAAAAAAAAAAACACGGACATCTTGGACAAAGTGTCATTGTAGACAGACTCATTGTAGTAAGAATGCTCCGGGAATGATATCAACGTTGAGATAAGACGAAACCGGCTATTCGCTGTGTCTTTGGACTGCGTCGGCAATTGAAAAATAAAACCCTATGTCGAAGAACCGAAACCTTGATAGTCCCAGTCCAGTATTAAACGCGGACGAAGGAAAATCCTTCGAATTGTATTGGGTCCCGCTTGTGGAGAAGGAGTTTGAAGGAGATGATTGTACTACGAACTCTACGAGCAGTTCAACTACGCTGGTCTTGTCAAATGAATCCGATTGTCTCGATGGCCAGGTTATGCAGAGAGAATGAACACTAACGCTCGAAAAAGCTTAAACCCGAGAGACAACTTGGTAGAAGAAGATCTCGCCTTCGATGGGGTGACCAGTTGGAAAGGGACCTAAATCGGCTCGGAGTACGGAACTGAAGGCACCTAGCTCAAGACCGTTCTAGTTGGAGATGCATTTCAATGAGGCCCGATTAGAAGAAGGAGAAGAAAAAGAAGTTGCACAAGGCAATGAACCTAAATTTTCGAAATAAGTTTGTACGTTTCTAAAACACGTTTAACATTTATAGCAAAACAGCGGAGCATACTGACAACAACTCTCAGCAGTCATACTGCCTGTCACCAGTGCTACCAAATTGATAATCAAACCTTCTTAAATCCACTTTATCACTTAAGTCCTCAATTTCTTCTGCTACTTAAAGCAGAACAACATGTAGAAAATATGCCGAATGAATTTCAATAATTTACGATTTCAATTACATGCTTGAATAAATAGTCCTCGATTAGGCTTGTCCTTTATTACGTATCAACCCAAATCAAATTGTGTTATCATATGTCATTTACCATAATGTCCCCAACCATAATCCATCCGACAGTATTTGTCACTCTCAATTGGCCACCCTCAAGACCCTACCCTGCTACCCTACTTTCGCTTTGCTGGTTTTGTTATTGAGGTACCTTGATGGGAATCATTTCTCTTTAATTTCGTTCCACCCTCAAGGTAAGAGGAGGATTGATGCGATGCCAGCATCAATTTGCAAAGGACAACTCTTCAAACGCTGTTTAACACTGGGACGTACTGGGTATACTGGGTTAACCAAACCAAACCAAAAAAAAAACAACAACTTTGAATGGCACATGTTTAATGAACTCTTTCCCTCCCTCTCTGTGAACAAACTCAGCTGTGGATGTGTGCACATGAATACATTTTCTCGTATCTATGGATTTTGGTCGATTTGTGGCCGACAGAAGCACCAGTTATCCCTTGACAAAAGCATTGGGAGCTGCAGTGTACAACCTCTTGCTAAAAACAACACAACACATATCAACAGGATACCAGGGCCGTTCCGTGGAGGCACGTTGCTGAACTCCCCTGTAGGGCATCTCTGATTGAGAAAATTCCAAAAAACAGTCAATTTTATTGTTCCGTCTAATCAAGAAGCCGGGCTGTTCGTGTAGACAGAATCAGTGGGAGACAAAAACGTTAAAATAGTCAAAATCAAACCTTGTGGAGAAGACAACGTTTCAGTTTACACATACAAACTGGGTGGATGTCAGTGGGCACAATGTACGGTCATGACGTGAGTTGTGTCCCTTCAGCTGTTGGCAGGAAACAGTTGTAAGTATATACACAAGTTTACAAGCTTCAGTCGCTTCGTCGGAAACTCTTGTTCTCTAAGGTATTAACATTTCCCAGGGATGCACGAATGTGCTTCATTCTTTTTTCACACGATGAATATCTCTTTGCCTGAGAGACTAAAAAAAAAAAAAAGAAAATATGTCAGAGCGGGTTCTTAAATTAAAGAATAAAAAAAGAAATACGTAATTTCTTGTTGTTGTGCTGACTTGACTTTTGAATATAAATTGTAAATGAAAAATGCTTTTGCAGGAATTATTGTCAATGCTGGCGAGGAATGGCTGACGCCCAGATTTACTCTGTAAAAGGGAGTGAATCATTTATTTTCATTATTGCAGCTCCTGCAGGAGTAAAGAAACAAGAAAAATAACTGAGATAAAATGAATGCAGTTGGATGAGTTGGTGACACAAAGCAATAAGTATTCTGGATTACGTGAACAGACATAGTTAGTGAAAGGTCTTGGGCTCAACTTGATGAAATCAAAGGCGTTTGTGCAGAGCAATGAATTCTTGCACATAATTTGAGTTCATAAACCTTCACCTGCTAAATTGTTTTCTAATTTTACATTGGTTTAGATGAGGAGGGGGATGGGTGTCCAAATATGGTTCTTTCTATTTTCTTTCCTACTAATTTGGTACAATTTTGTAAACTGGATTCGCTCCCTTAAGCGGCACATACACTCTCAATATAATTCACACACTGCACAATTATGTTTACTCTATTTCCCTACACGATGCAATAATATTCTACAGTAACTCTTTGTGTGACTTAATTTCGTGCTAAAAAAAGGGTGGAGTGTTCTTCTCTGTGCATTCTCATTCTCCGACATTCAGCACACAAATGAATGAGTATAATACAATATCACAAATATGAAATATTTTCATATAAATACGTGCTGCCCATTTTTGTTGTACGCTTGTACACCGTTCTAGTCAACCGAATAGCACGATTTAATACCTCATTTGAAAGGTAATTTTGCGTAGATGCGCACAATGTGCCAAGCGGTTGAACAAAGCCTTGGCAAACACATGTACAACATCAGGTTATTTTACAACATTTTTACAATTTTACGTAACCCCTGTCAAATTTCCTGTTTGCGTTACCCCTGATAGTCTTCGAATTTCGACGACGGGCGAGCCTAGTAATAATAATAATATGGGTGTCGCTACAGCCCGTAGAGAGCCAGGGCCAACCATCTACTGCAACCTCTCATGTTGTGAGTGCTTTGTTCTTTCACGAGAGGAAGGGATCGACTGTTTTGTACCGATTTCGAACGGCCAAGCTTGAGAAGCTATTTCTAAACAGTTGGAACTTCATGAGAATTGTCAGTGACTCAAAGGAGGTGGGACCCTGAAAATAATTGCTGGGAATCGAAAACAGGCAGCGAGGTAAAGTTGCATAGGGGTTGACGCAAGTAACCACAACGCTGAGGCCATCCATAAAATGGTGAATACATTTCAAAACTACATACCTACAAGCATATTTCGATTTGCGCAAAGTGTTGAGTAACCAGGAAGTACACCTAATTCTAGTTTCACACAGAAGATACCTTCCAGACAGAACCGTGTAAGAAAGACGTGAAGAAATAAGAAATAAGGGAGAGTTGAAGGATATGGAACCTTCAACACTGTAAGCGACACATAAAATACATATTCATAAAAAACTTATTAGGAGCTTTTGTCAATGTCAAATAAAAGTTTAAAAACAAAAAGGTAGTTCAAATTTTAAAGTAGCTCAGCAACTGAAAACTGAAATTTTTAAAACATTAAATGTGTAATGTAAAAAATGTATTCATATATTTTTAAATTTAAATCATAGCTTATTTTAACCATGCTAATTGTAGTGAAACCGTGTAAAAACGGGATCAATATATTTTCCACCATTTTAAGACATTTTTTCTACAAGATTTTTACAATAATTTTGCTATAGTAATATTGTTTGGATAATAAATTAATATTCTGGTTCAAAACCATAGTTAATAAATATTTTTTGGTGGTATGACTATACACTTCTTCACTTTGACTGGCACGGCTTTCGCTAGCTATCTTTAGTTCCGCACTCCAAATTGGTAATGTTTGTCTGTTTACAAGGCTAGATATGGGGTGACTGTTCTTCGGGATGTAGCGCAATTCTGACTGTTCTTCGGGATGCAGCGCAATTCGGTGCGTCTAGCCACCTCAATCAAAAATAGAGTGTTAAAACATCGAAGTATTCATGTACATGTCAGCTCTATGTATATTGGCATAAGTGGCCTTCAATAATTTAAGTGCAATGCGGGCATTTTATAGGATCCGCCGCGAGCGAGTTACGAGTTGGGAGCGAGTCATGTAATTAAACAAATAAACATATACTACCTGACGAAATTAATGTCTTTATACAATAAGAAATTAACAAAAAGTAACAAATAACTTCATTAGGGGAAAATCACCCGACTTCTTCGGTGGCCTATGAACAACTGCCCTTCTGTCCATTGCACAACACTGTACTATCGAAGAAAACAAACAGTAGGAGTAGGAGACTACAAACGAGTGAACAAATGAGGGGTGTAAC
Organism: Eristalis intricaria; assembly: GCA_964034865.1. Taxonomy (NCBI): domain Eukaryota; kingdom Metazoa; phylum Arthropoda; class Insecta; order Diptera; family Syrphidae; genus Eristalis; species Eristalis intricaria. Next base: position 59,591,523 of record OZ035877.1, on the reverse strand, counting down.
ACATTTGGAGAAGACGCTAAGACATTAAACGTAAACAAATGAAAGGTGACACAGAATGAGTAAAATGTTGTCAGTACATGTTGGAGAAGCAGCGGCGCGTTGCGATACGTAACTATCGAGTCTTATGTAGCCAGTATGATAGGGAGGGAACTAAGGTATTCACAACATACATTCATTGTTTCTAATTAGTCCAGACAATTACAACTCATTTCTAATTGATGGGATATACAAATTTTGAGAATAGAGGTATTAGGCATGACTCCACAAAATCTCTATAAATGTATAAGAATCAATGCTTTTTTTGTCCTTCATAGACTCTTAAATGGGAAGGCATAGAGCATTGGCAACTTTGTTCAGAAATCTGTGAAAAAGGTTTTGGTACCAATTTTTTTTTCATGCAAAACTTTCTAAATAGTTACAACTATATTGATCTGACACATGATTGATGAGTTACAATCGAAAGTGCGTAACAACGCGCGTCGAGTACAGCTAGTACAATAAAATATCCTACAGCTTATCTGCCGCATGCAAACAGACAAATAATCACCAGTTATTAATAAAATTTTAGGAGATCTTCAAAACAAGCAGAATTATTTCATTTATTGTAGGCATTCTCTGCCTAGCCCCTGTCTACACTGGGAACAAAAAGTGCTTGACCATGTTGAGTGAGAAAAGCTGTCAAAAAGCATTGAAATAAGGCTCTCTTCTCTTTCAACAGTCTGCAGAATTATACTTTCCAAGCTCTCAGAGTTCACTACGACTTTGTGTCCAGTTGCTCAGTTCCTACGGGAACTTTAAGTCCATTTCATAATTGTTCCTAACATAAGTAAGAATCGTGGATACATTGGCGCGCGTCTATTATTTTTATTTTTAACAATTTCCTATTGAATTAGGGTTCCGACGTTGCTTTTACTCTGAACACACACGTTGTACTCAATTTCCGTATCAGTGTTGCCATACAGCTACTGACGGCGATTACATTATCACACAAAATGCAACAGTTGGACAGTCCGGACTTCACAAACAATTCGATGCCTGAAGTAACAATCGCAATCGACTACCAACACCATTAGCCACACAATGAGCCGGGGAATATTCCGGATTGTGTGCAGTGGCTGTTACAACGTTTCCGGGCGATTACTGGTGACGTCTACTCTGTGCTTGAGTGCAAACGAGGGGACTGCAAGCAACTAAGCCAACAGTTGTCACTACTTTGAATTTATATATAAACATGAATATATTTCTATATAATATTTGCTAACCGTTCTCGTAGGGAATGTAACTCTTGCAGTCGATTTATTGAATGTCTACACATTATTATTAATCATGTTTGCAACTGAAAGGGTGACAGCTTTTTAATGAGGTCCATAAATGATGGATGTAGGTAGTGTCAAATTTACCGAAAGTATACGTACGTTTTGATGTTGTTTACGGTTGTTGGACAGTTATTTCAAACGCGCAAATTTGGTATCAAAAATTTCACCTACACCGTACAAGTACAAGAGACATAAAGCGATTCATTCGTATTTAGACTGACTGGCCTTCCCCCGCAGCTGTGTTTTATTCCTTGGAAATCAAATACAACTTTACACCCACTTAATGTGCAGTTCGATTCGAATTCTAGGTCGAGATAGACGTATAAGCTCGTATTTGTTGCATACCCATACGGTGCGATGAGAGCGTTCAAATACGTATTTGGGCCTTGGGGACTGTTTGCATGAAATACGTTTTCGATGCGACGCTTATAATTATTTTGAATACAAAATTATTGAAAATTTCTCTCCTAAACTCTCCCAGAGTGGCGTACGGCCCACAGTGAATCTTTTGATTTTACGGAATTTCTACTTAAAGGAGAAATACGAAGTAAAGCGAAAATAAACAGTGTTTCGATCCTTTATGACTTTGCTTGGCAATTGAAAAGCCCTCTACTCGCCAGTGTGGGTTGTGGTAAAAACAAAAAGTTATTTTTACTCTTAAGTAAATGAGACACCGTGCCGTCCAAAAAGTCAACAGCAAGCAGTCTTAAGAGTGCTGTGGGGTATACGTAACATTTTCCATCCGGCTATCAGACAGATTTAAGAGTTATCTAATATGGCCACGGTGGCGTATACTTCACTTTTAGAGTTGTAATTCGTAGACACGGTGGCGTATACGGAACATTTTGTCCTCATAACTTGACAGAAGTTTTTTAATTCATTGCACTTATCAATCTTACCACTTATCAATCCGCGAGTTCGACTAACGCTTTGATCCAAATATAAATTATGAATGTCTTCAACTACATTCCTTCTGATTGTTCCATAAAAGAAAATAATGTGCTAAGTGAGATTTATGGGATACAGCTTACAGCTTTTGATTATTATTATTAATTTAAAATATTGTCAATCAATTTTGTGAAATAGTTTTTTTTCTTAAATATTTTCCTCCGAAAAGTCACTATCCCCAACAGTGAACTAGATCATAGTAGTACACAGTGAACCAAGGTCATACAACAACAACACAACTATTGTCGTAACGTATACAACATAAGATATAACTGACTAACTCCTGATCGACGCGACTAAAAAACGGAGTTCCTTAATGGTTCTGTGGTTTCATATATTATTTCTTATTATTATTTCTTATTATTATTTCTTATTTCTATTATTTTTCTTTAGTGGGTCGCCGTGGCGTAGTGGGTTAGTGCGTCGACTCCTACGCAGAGGGTGCCAGGTTCGATACCCGAATTTACCACGTTTCATTATTTCACGGCTCCACCTCTTTCGAGTCACTGACAATGCCCAAAGAGTATTCCTGTCTAGAAAAAGCTTCTCAACTTGCCGCTCGGAGTCGGCATTAAACTGTAGGTCCCTTCCACGCGTGAGGGAACAAATGCACACACAACACGAGTGGTTGCTGAGAAGCTAGGCCCTGGCAATCTACGGGCTGTAGCGCCACCCATATTAATATTATTATATTATTTTTCTTTAGTAATAAGTTTTGTGATATTATTGAAGTCCTTGAAAATCCTTTTTGTTAATGTTGTGTTATTTTTTATTGTTGCGATTACTTTTTGTTGTCTTTATTACTTTCGTTTTTGTATTGTTTACCTTATTTAAATTAAAATTGATTTTTAACAATAATTTTTTTTGTTTATTTCAAAAATATACACTACTGGGTAACTGTGGACTGCCCAGTGATTCACTGTGTGCACCCCGTGTTACAAAGCGCACCAAATGAGGTGCGTTTTAAAAACCTCAAAATATTATATTTTCTATGATCTTTCTAAGCTAAATTTGCTGAAATATAAAGTTATTGAAGCAAATAATTAGTAAATTAAAACCATTTAGATATTAAACCAATAGTTTAGAAACTGCGTCAAGTCAAACTCAAATTGGTCCACTGTGGGACAGTTTACCCTACGCCCTTACGCTTCTTAAGCGTGTCCTGTGGGATGATTCAATTTGACATTGTCATAACGATTGCTTCTTGTTGAGAGCACGAATTGTATGTAAATGTTGACTTTAATTTTGTTGAATGCCAAAATTTGTCTTAAGGCGATATCAGTTAGATTCGTATTTTATTTACGAGAGTTGGTAAGAGTCGTTTACCATTTAAGTCAGTGAATGTAAAATAAACGTCAAACAGACATCGTCGGGAAATAATCATTTTATTTCTCATCCTAGTCATATCTTAGCTCCGCAGATTTAGTCCAGCGTTTTACCAATTTTTGTTATTCTCTCCAAATAAGAGGTTTTCTGAAATCCCCAAAAAGGTTATTGTTCGTTTATTTCCGTGATGACCTCTTTACTCTATCCAAATCTATTTTCCCATTTTCATTAGTAACCACGAGGTTGGCTGCTTTCAATGACCAGGTAACGCAAAATGACACAAAATGTTAATACTTCCTTTCTCAAAATGTTAATACTTCCTCTTTATTTGGCTCTGGGGTCCTGTGGACCTGTGTCTCAAATAACGAGCCTTATGCCGTATACCCTAGAGCTGCTATTGTTCGTACTTCAATCCTCCAAATGCCGTCAATGCAAGAGGACTGTGGCGTATACGTAACATTTTTCATCCGACGAGCAAGCATTCCTAAGAGTCCATCCGGCTGTCAACGGCTTTAAAAGTTATCAATTAGGGCCACGGTGACGTAGACGTTAAATTTTTCATCTGGCAAGAAGGCAGTTTTGAGAGTTGTATTGCAGCTACACGGTCCTTTGAAGACAAGACTGACTGAGATAATAAATTTTTGTTAGTCAAGTTTAACCATGAACTCAACGATCGCACAAGAAAGTTGCAGAGAAGATGTAAAGTAAACTGAGTCACCTGCAGCCAACGGCCTTGTAGATCTAAGAAAAATGTTTAAAGACCACTAATTCGGCGTACAAAGTGTTGCCGATAGATGATCTTGAACGATGAGTTTATAGGCTTTATGCAGGATGTAAACATTTCCACTCAGAAGAGTTATCGGCAAGATCGAATCGAGGAGAGACCTTTCTCAACACAATCCTTGAATTGTTGGAGTTTTTTCAAAGACTTTCCAATTTAAGGCTATCTGGTAAGGAGAATGGAAGAGTAGTTCTGGAAGTTAACCAAAAAAAAAAACACTTCCTCTCCCACAACCAATTGGCAGCAGTTGAGTGAGCGTCCAATATAACATTCCTTTCAAGCAATAATCCATAAGAGGTTGAAATTTGGCAACAATCAACCTTAAAGCGGAATGCCTTCAGTCATAACTTATTCTCTTTTCCGCACAATCAATTGTACCTCTCTACTATTAAAGGCTGCCTCCTTTCGCAAGGAATGACGCTCGTTTTCTTCTGCTATTAGTTTCGCACGATATAAATGACAGCATAATGGACAGGTTGGGACAACATTTTCAATAAAGCGAACGTCCAATGCAAATAATGCTAAGGACATTGAAGAAACAGTATTCCTATTCCCACCGCCCACGCCCACAGTGGCACAAGTCACGGGAAATATAGGTCACTTTGATGTTGAATTGAATCAATAAATGTACTATATGAAATTGGATGACCAGCGGAAATGATTTGTTATGTCCCCAGAGGAAGGACGCAATTGGGTTTTTGAAATAAATTAAATAATTTATTTTTGAAAAATAGATCTAAGGTGCTGCAGGTAAGGATGTATCAGAGAAAGCTTTCAGCGAATGTTGAGTTGAACAGATGCAATCATATAAGAGTGAATGAATTCACAAAATGATTTTACTTATGTTGGTGTGGTTGTTATTGAGTCATAACCTCTTCATAAAGGAGATAGACTGGTGGAAATCAAAAGGTCAACACAAAAGGACCTCAGTATAACTTGGCTGATTCGAAAGAACTGACGGGATAATGACGCACTATCAATGACCTAAAGTTTATTCTTTGAATTTGGAGGGAAAGATTTTTGTTTTCTACTGATCGCGGCTTAAGACATTTTTGCTAAAACTGTGTATTGCTTACTTTAACACAAAATAACAAACGGATGTTGAAGTTGCTAAGCGAGAAATCGAGTATTTTAAGTCTTGGCGCAGTACTGATTATCTAAGGAAATTTGATTCCATTTTGAAAAGCATAAACGTCTGAGCTGAACCTCCGAGAAAAACACTAATTATTCGATATTGATGTCAGGACTATAGAAGATAATTCTTTGTATCCTATTCTTTTATTTCAATTAATTCTTACTCTATAAATCAAAATAAAGTCATTTTGCTCTAACAAGCTCAGATGATTAATTTTTTTGCTGGAGTTTTCGATTGTTCAGTTTTAAGAAACGAACTTAATGTTTTCTATACTTCACTGTATAAACATTTGAGAAGTAAAATATTGTGTAAAACATTTCTCCAATTTTTAAAATGATGTGCACAATTTTTAACACTTGCAATAACTGGTGCTTCAGTGGATACATACAGTAAAGTCCGGACACCTCTATGTTTCGGACAATTTCAAGAGGTTACCTCTACATTCCGAACAGCTCTATGTACATACATACGTACATATATACAGACGAACTTCCATTATTCGAATAGTCACGGGAACAAACACTTTGTTCCATTATAATATGGGAAAATTATATGGAAAAATTTAGAACTAAGTTCTAAACAATTTTGTTCGTCTTATAGAAAACTGAACTTAAGGATGTTCAACTTACTGAGGTTTGACTGTATGTTCATACAATTATGGGAATGCCCCAGCTAATTGTGTACCTTGCAGTCGGCTCTTGAGTATAGACATTATACCGCTTCGATTTACAGGTTTACATATATTGAAATTACCACGGCCATTCAGTGGGTTCAGTGGGAACTTTCTATTAAAGAGGTCACACGAAATAGTTGAAATGAAATTTTTAGAAAAAGGGTTCCAGCCATAAGTAAACGCCGGCTTACCTGCTCCTCAATGACTTTTTAAATACGTTGTGCATACAACATTTCTACCTTTCTACCTAAAAGGAATTTTAAAAGTTGTCCGCTGTCCGCTGCATGTTCTTTTTTCTCTTTAGTCTGGACTTTTCGCTATTCCGGATACACTCGAAATTTTATATGTCAGGCCTAGCGTGGCTGTACTGTATTTAAGAAATACTCAAGGGTAAGACTGGCCTTTTGATTTAGCACTTTTGCCAATAGAAAAGGCAACTCATTTTAAGAATAAAAAGTAGACCTTCCATTTATGAAAAAGTTCTTGCAGTATATATACACTTAGACTTAGAAAGGACTTAGAGTACAAATAAGAAAAGGATCTGTTTATCAAAACTTTTCACAATTTCTCCCAACTCTTACTGTTTTTAATTTAAGTTTCCTAAGATTTTCTATTTAACTTCGTAAAATAATTGGAACAGGCTCATTAATTGTGCCTAAAGTGGACGACTCAAAATAAAAAAACCGACATTAACTTTCGTTATTCATAATAATAATAATATGGATGGCGCTACAGTCCGAGGTGTACCTGGGACTAGCTTCTCAGCAACCACTCGTGTTGCGCGTGCTATTGTTTTCTAACGCGTGGAAGGGACCTACAGTTTTATGCCGACTCCGAACGGCAAAGTTGAGAAGCTTTTTCTAGACAGAAATACTCTTTGAGCATTGTGAGTGACTCGAAAGAGGTGGAGCCGTGAATTATCAAAGGTGGTAAATTCGAACCTGGCACCCTCTGCGTAGGAGTCGATGCACCAACCCACTACGCCACGGCTTTATTCATAGGCATGTTTATTCCTACAACTAGAATCAACTTAAAAGCTTTATTGTAAATTGGTTTTATCGCACAATCCCATACGTTAAAGTATTTCCGGAGAAATCTGTTACCTTTAAGTGTTTTTGATTGAATTTTCAAAAAACAAAAAAAAAATCAAAATAATGAAAAAAATTAATTGAAGGTATTATTTAGGATGTTTTTTTATCTAAGATTAATTGAGGCTATAAGAGCAAGATTGGCCTAACCCAGACCCAGGCTCCGAAGGCTTAAAAAATTGTTAATAATGGCTACTGGACATCGCATTACAATCGCGTATACCAATTGTCTGCCAATGATGCTTCAGCTATCCTATAAAATGTCTGCTTTGTTTCATCAAACTCTACCTCTGTTAAGCAAAATTTAATGAAAAGATGAGTAATGCGATCCGTTTGGATATATTTACTTTATGATTCTGCCCACTGCTCTTGCAAATACAGACATGCAGTGGTACTTGTCAATAAAAAAGGTACCAGTCTTGCTACTAAGTCTTACCAACAGCAATTGTAGATTTGTTTGAATTATCAGCCCACGATTAGTTTGAGGTTCTTCCATATTCCGCACTTCAATTACAAATGTTATTCTAATTTTATCGAACTTGTACCGCTAGTAAAATTCTTCCTCCTCCAACTCTTCAATCGCTGGTTGTATATTTCTGGCCGAGAAATCCATTCAAAATCTTCAAATGGCTGAAATCTGGATCCAGTGGAAATATTTAAAAAAAAAAAAAAGCAACTTTAAGAAATCGAATCTGAGAAAACTTTAATTTTAAAATTATGGTCTGGTCATTTTATATTTAAAGTGGACTTTAACCTTATAGTGAGCTATTCGATGAATATGAATAGCAAACAGTCTACTTAAAGTTATGTAGATGAATAAATTCTCTTAAAGCCGAATTGAATTTGAGCCGTTATTGTTATACAATTTTACACTTTGAGTTTTTTTTTATTTAATTATTTAATTATTATTTATTCATTTAATTAATTAATTATTTATTTATTTTTTGACGAAACTCCATTGGTGTAATTTTTTTATTACTTACTATAAATTTTCTGCAAAGTATTGTATTTGCATCTTCCAACAAATTTTTCTTTCGATGCCACTTTTATTATGCTTTAGGTTCGTTGTAAATTTGCCAGTAATGACTTGAGGTATACAGAACTGGCTTGAATTGCTTTACTTATATGCGATAAGTAATATGCAATACAATTTCAGACAGCGTGCATATCTTTTCCGACTTACATTTCAAAAATGTTCAAGCCACACCACAGCTAGCCTGCCTGCTTAACTTTGCATACCACACCGTCTCCACACTTTTCACCTTCAACGTCTGATCCCGTCAGTAAACAATCCGACGTTTTCCAACACGGTGGCTTTAAGGCCAAATTATCAGTCCATTACATTCATTTAGTTTTCACCTTGGTTTCAGACTCCCTTGAACTCATTCGAGACCAATCAGTCCAAACTTCCAGGCCGAGAAGAAGAAGAAAGTTTTAGCTAATAAAGTGAGTAATTTCCAGATGAACCTAATGGACTTATTTGCGGGCACTGGCGTTGAAAGGCCGTTGTCAACTTCGTAAGGGGTTCCCAGAAGTGGGAATGGAATTGAATTAAGCGCTTGTCCTTTGTGTAATCCAACTCAATATTGCTACTGTCGTCCATGGGGCTTTCGATTATGCTCCAGACTGTGGGCGGTTCTTTTGTGCAATGGTTTTTGCCCGGGAGTCAAAGTGGGGTGAGTGTCCTCAATTGGTTAGTTGCAAATTTCACAATATAATGGAAGAGGGCATGTGTGTAACGAATTTAAACAATCCTTTTAATCTTCCATTTAATCTTCAGGAACTGTTTCTCCATTCTTTGTGAATGAACAGCATTTTTTACTTAATAGGAAAATGTTTGCAGCATCAGCAATTTGAAACGCGAAAATGGCAGCATTGGCAATAAATAGAGGGAGGCGTTCGACAAGGCTTGGAAGTCTTCAAAATCTACCGGGAATAGTTAACAAATGTTGAAGTGACGGTTAGTGCACTTAGACCGTTCCTGGCCCGTTGTTTCGTCACGTCAGAAGACCCTGTCCAAGCCCATGAACAATGAAGGTAAGGTCTACTGATAAATTTGTCTCGTAAGAGATTGAAGTCATTGAAGGAAATTGTGTCTTTGCCTGAATCTCCCTAGAGTCGGCAGATGATGGACTTTTTTGGTTAATCCAAACAACTTCCGCAGGAGTCATTGGTAAAGGTTTCGAGAATTCTCGCATGCTCTCCAATAAGAGAGTGCTTATTAATGGCACCCATTGTCACATTAAGTTTTGATCTGAGAAGAGAGCATAGAGCTTAAAGTGTTGCACATAGTGCCTGCTGAACATCTACTTTTTGTTGTACGCAAACGGCTTTCATGTAAATGCAGTTTGTACATAACGAGGGGCTAGTCAGCTTCACTGTTGTCTATCCACAAGGGAATGATGAGCTATTCAGAAATCTCCTCTAAAATCAGGATACAAATTCAAATTTTGATGAGGTAAGGTTCGATGGACGCATGTCGTAAAAAATGCATCAAAAGCTTACAACTTCCTCCTAAAGCAGGACGTTTTTTTTCTCGAATTTACACGATTTCTGCTTGAATCATGCGCCAAGGGTCAAGAAATATTTTGAATAGACTTATATTGAATCAAAGTTTTAAAGACTTAACAAATGTCAGATAACAACACTGAGAAGAAGCTGGTGGTGGTCTTGGGCGCCAGTTGTGTACCATTTATTTCAACCGGGGCTTGTCTAAAACGATCTCTCATCTGTGCGCACCGCACAACTATGGGCACAATCAGTTCTGTCCACACCTGTCTTACGACAGAGGTGCGTAAAGCAGTCTCGGTGGGTTCTTAATTTCGGACAAAACTTCTTTTGAAAAAAAATGTACTGGGCAACACAGCTCTCAGCTCTATATTTCTCAACGTCGTTCAAGCATAAAGCGACTCATTTCATTCAGCGGGGGTATGATATTGACTTTCTGTCAAGATTCCGAGTGGGAAACAGCACTCAGTGTCAAAATAACCTATCATTAAAAACTAAAAATAAATCACTAGAACGGCCATCCTGTACCTCTCGCTGTTTTTCAAGGCAAGTCACTGCTTAGAAAAAAAGTCTCGCACAAGGAACTCCTTGTGTGTGGTTGAAGAAACCTTTTTTCTTTTTGATATAGAGCGACGACATGTTGTTTCTTATTGTTTCCATTAGTTAACTTGAGGAACATAACACTGTACTTAACACATCTTATGGAGGAGATTTCCTAAGTATTAAGCCTTAAAAGAGAGATTTACGTTCTTATCGTTCTCTTTAGCGAATTTCTGCAGACACAAAACTTCTAGGTTCATCTCGAGAGAGTTGACATAAAACGTTTCACTAGGTCACGGGTACGAGTTTTTAGGATGGAACCAAAGTAATGTTATTCACTTAATCAACATCCCCTTCCACTCAACTCTAGTTGCAGCAACTGTTCATTTACGACGGGGTTTCAAAGGACTGGATGACAAGAACAAGCGATATCAGATTCACTTCAAGCTTCAAACACAGGAAGTGAGACGAAATAAATTGTGCAGTGTGCCACAAGAGTCTGAGTTTTGTCCCTGCATGTAAATAAAATCTCTCTCACTCTCAAATCATAAAAAACAATCTTAAAAAGATACCATAACTATGTACCTTATTTGACTGACACAACTAGACTGGATAACTAGTCTTGACGGTAACACAATTCATGGCTCACAGTTCTCAGCTTCCAACAATAATCTCAAGGCTTTCATACAGGGATATCGGGGACAACAACCATTTCCTGTGCAGCCATTGCAAACATTTTAGTTTCTAAAACATAGATAGAAATTGAGCAGAGAAGTCTCATAATTATGCAATTTTTGTCCTCACGAAAGGCTAGGTGCCAGGCCACAGCAAGATTCCAGACAAAGGGCGAAATTGTCAGACACGCAGCAACTCTGACACATGCCATAGCGCAACCCATCTTATTATTATTATAAGTGACCACTTGACTTTTTGATATCACACACGTCTCGTATTGATTCAGTTACAAGCCTGGAGTTCGAAAAAAAGTGCCTGTTTCCACCCATCAAAGCGAGCAATTTGCTCACAGCACCAATTTGAAGTCGATTATCCACCCGTTTTCAATCGCAACTAAATATCACTCAATTCATGTTAAGCTCCCGTCTCAACATTCGCCATCTATCATGTACGACCTCCCCAAAATCATTTCTTCTTCGTTCAATGAACGACTGTCAGTTTCATCAGCGAAGCGCCCGTATACAATCCGTAATTACTGAAACGTGTTCCAATTTTCTTTTGTTGGGCTGATTTGTGTATCATATCGCCTCTGTGTCCCTTTGTGTAGTGACACACACACTAAAGTTTATTGTGAAAGTTTCGCATTCCGTCTGGACTGCGCTGGCCCTCAAAAGGAGCTGATTACATTCGAGATTGACTTCCAATGTATCGTCAATTAGGAAGTTACGTTGAAAATTACAGCAGATCCACATGAAAAGGAAATGGGATACCCTGCTAATTAGTCCATGGAACAATCGAGATGTTCTCACTTTGTATACATGACATTGCGTGACAATATGTAATAAATTGTCATTTAAGGAGCAGAAAATATTCCCCATCACAGCTCGTGTGCGTGTACTCAGCTCTGGTGCTGATGATACTGAAAAGAAAGGCGTAATTAATGACTGGGTAGCATAGGTCTCGGTGCAGACAAGGTGTTTTCTCTGAAGTCTTCATTTATGTCTGGAATGTAGGACAATTACAGAGCAGGCAAGAATAGGATACGAGTGATTAATGAATCACTTCTGAGAAGTGTCGAGCCGTTCAAGCAGTAAAAATATGGAAGGGAGGGGCTTGGTGTACCTTATACCGAAACCAAGGCAAGGCAGAACATTCTGAGTATAAACTCCCAGAAAACCGAGGTGGTTTTGTTTACCAGGAAAAAACATCAAAATTTCGAGATTTACTCTCCCAAAGTTAGATGGAACTCCACTCAGACTCACAGCGAATGCTAAGTATCTAGGCATCATTCTTGACGAAGAAAGGATTGACTGATGCGATGGGGCTTGCAATCGTACATCATTCATTGGACTTGCACAGGAATCATCAGTCCCCTTAAAACTTATGGGGCTCTAGTCAGGTGGACTGCCATCTACATAAAAAGCTGTATGAAGATGCTCAACAAAGCACAAAGGTCAGCGACTTTTCCTACAACGGGAGCTGTAAGAAGTACGCTGCAAGCTGGGTTGGACATGACATACTGTATCTCCATCCTCTGGTCGTGTTCATGAAAGACTGCGCCGCAAAATGCGATCTCAGACTAACGAGTCCTCTTTGTGGAAACAAGCCAACTATGGGCATGCGGCCATAATTAAAATAAGACGACGACTTGGGGAAGAGACGTTGTTCATGTAGGCTCGCGGCTACAACTGGCTATAGTTATCTCCCAATAACGACTTCTCCCTCAAAATACCAATTCTGTTTCGCAAGAAGGACAAGTAGCCTTCGAACAGACAACGAGATTGCCCCTTTCACCGACGAATGAAAAATGAACACAAGTACTGGGGAAGGATTCCACTCGGACACCTTGCACAAGCAGGAATCACTTAGACTCCCTGATATGTGCAGTGTCTTCCAAGCAGAGATTCTGGCAATAGAGAAAGCAGCCAAGCACATCCAAACAACCGATATTCCAACCGATTTCACCATTTTTGCTGACAGCCAGACTGCATCCTGTAGGCGAGATCAAGGGCTGTTATGAATTGCCGCGACTCATCAGTCCATCAGTCACCATGAGTTCAAACTCTGCTGAGTCCCGGGCCACACCTCATTAGCAACGAACGAGTCAGCGGACGAATTCTCGCTAGACAAGGGTCTGAAATGGGCATCACCGAAGTGGGCAAATCACTGCTGCCACCGATCAGAGCACTATACTGGACTATATGTGACACTATACTCAAAGAAGCCAACTCATCTTGGCTTGGACAAGAGAGGACTGTCGCATGACAAGATTAACGTGGCCAGGGCTTACCAACGGCAGAACTTCTGGCTTTGAACCGCAACTCGATCCGTGTGATCGTCGGAGTGATCACTGCCCCAGAGGGGCAATGCTCCGGAAATGGAATACAGAATCCAGCGATCTCTGCCGGAGTTACGGTGACGAGGAAACGATCCAACATCTGCTTTGACACTGCCCAACTCTCCAGAATCGGCGCTGGGTCAAAAATTCTTCACAGGGACAGCGGACTAAGCGAATGCAGATATATCGGATTTTCTAAGTTCAGTAAAGAGCACGGTGTGGTTTACCCCTTCACGTGACAGGATGGTCTTACTGAATGTGTACTCTCACAATGGGCCCTAAGGCCTCCAGGTGGAAGTGATGTTCTATCACACGCCCCTTCCAAAACCTTACCTAACTTAACCTAAGCCAAGGCAATGAACTAAGATTCGCCAATTGCAGTCAGCGTTGCCAGAAAAATATTTTTCAAAGTGCCACCACTGTCGATTTTCATCCAGCGAGGACTGGGAAACCCAATCAGTTGCCACAGAATACCAATTTCTGATTTACACAGATGGATCTAAGCTATACCAGGGTGTAGCCTCAGCGGTTTTCTCTAACTCGTACCGCCTCCCAGATTACTCGAATATCTTCCTGACGTGCTAAATATTAGCGAAGCGTGTAAAGTTCTCAGTACTATGTGCCCTCATGGTAGAGTCACAGCTATCTGCAGCGACAGCCATGGTGCCATAAGGGCTGTCTCCTCGGTAATCACTTCCCCTAAATTGGTGCAACAGTGCAAGGAAGAACTTAAGCATGCCAGTAGCAGGTGCAAAATCACTCTCGTGTGGGTTCCAGGCCATGGCAACATAAAGGGAAATGAGATTCCCGACGAACTAGCCAAGGAAGGAGCTTTCGGCAACGCTCTCCCTAATATGATGGGCTGCCCAAGTAACCACCTCAAATACATAATTTACTAAAACTTCCTTTCCTCAGTTAGTAGAAGGTGGACTAGGACATCTAAGTACAAATGCTATAAGAAACCTGGTCCTCTCACACGAAAAGAAGTACAGATGACATCCTCAATAGAAATCGCGCCGAAATAGCTAGAGTCGTGGCCGTAAGCACGGGGCACTATCCCACTGACATCCACGCTGCTAGACTGGAATTACCATTCAACCCACACTGTCGCAGTTGCCTCGACACCCACTCAGAAGAAAATCTGCCACAATTTCTCTGTGATTGTCCGGCACTAGCTAAACGAAGATATATCTCGTTCGGCATACCCTTCCTTAGTGACCTCTCAGAGATAGCAAACCAAAGTATGTATATCGACCATAATCAAATTCCTAAACTGCAAAGACTGGATTTAGATAACAACCCAGGTCTATGAGGTGTGGTATCAAAGAGCCGCCCATCTGCGCTACTTGTAACCGATTTGAGCCAAATCGGGTAGCCGCTTAAATCCACCAACCAACCAATCAATCACCACTGCTATCTGAAGGCCTAGGGTGCACGCAAGTTGAAACATACCAAAAAATACGTTTTTTAAGGCAACGCACGACTTTCTTAAGTGATTCATTTCAAGCTCATTGTGCGAAACATCGATATCATCACAAGATACACGACCTCCCGAAAGTCTCTGTAAGGGTTCGAATATGTCGAGGACATAGACATCATCGGAAGAAGACAATGGGCTTCCGCTTATATCACAAAATCCACATTCCCATGAGGACCATCCAACGCCCTGAGTTGTACATTAGGCACAAATTGAGATCTTGAATTATTGGACTTTATTTATTACCTCCTGGTAATATGCGAAGCTGATCTGAATTGCCTTGATGTCGCTCAGAGTCGCACATGACCGTAGTAGTAAAATCGTCTCAAAGTATATGACGCCATAGCACTTATCTCAAGCTATCCCCTTGGCTTGTGTTCAACGCACAGCCTCCACGAGACTCCCAAAAGGGGGACACCTCTTAGCCAGGCCGAAACTGGCTATAAGTCTCAAGGGTTGTTGACCTACCGTATCGTTAGTCAGGCGGAGCTTGTGGCAAACGGCATGCTTTTCTTAAGAAAGAAAGGCGACTTCACCTCAATGAGCCATAATCCATTATAAGACTGGCCTGTACTCAGTGAATAGGCTTCCTTCTTGTAATTCAAAACTAAGCCGTATAGTAGGGACGTATATTAACCAGCGGCTTAATCTCGAGATAATACTACTGTACAGAAGATAATTGCTGAGAGAGCATTTATTCATAAACGATGCACTGATTGTTTAATAAACGTTGATGTTTATATTCTTCTTCTTCTGGTGGCGCTACAGTCCGGGTGGACCTGTGCCTCAACCAGTAAGCCTCTCCAGCCGGCACGATCTTTAGCCAGCTATCTCCAACTGCGCACACCAAGTCGATTGAGGTCCTTGTCCACCTGGGTGCGCCATCGGTTCCGTGGGCGTCCTCTGTTGCGTTGTCCCACTGGTTCGGACTCGGGCTGGAGCACTGTTGTCCATGCGCTCTACATGGCCCAGCCATCTTAGGCGTTGAAAGATGTTTATATTGTTAATTTTTTAAATGATCAACAGAGTGACATATTCAATCTTAAACTGGCCACAGTGCGATTTCTATGAAAAAGTGTCCTAATGGCACGACCATGCCGCAGTGGTAGGCTACCGTACATCAACACCTCCGCTGAAGCCCAACGGTTCGACCCCGTATACTCCAACTGTCAACTTTCTCACGACACCAAGCTCTCTCGAGTCGCTGACAGTGCTCTTTGCAAACTTGGTCCTTTGAAGTCAACCAAAGACTGGTGGACCACCCTGCCCTCGTCAGCGAATAATTGGAGGACCCACCACAAACTGCACCACAGAGCACTACCGACGAAGTTCAAAAGTTTAACAAAACGCTCACCGTCTGTCCAATACGAATTAATCTCCAAAGAGAATTCATTAATCAACTCACCCGAGCGCCCACAGAATTTTGGCAAGAAAAGTAAATATAGAAAAAAGAAGAGGCGCCATCATTTTCCTCCCGCTTAACAAAAATTCTATTACCATCCCCAGGCCCCGTTCAGAGTTCCAGAACTCATTTACCTGCCAAGATGTTTAATGACTCCAATGACCCCCCTCTGCCCGTAGCGAATTGATTGAAGTAGCTAATTACGAGGACAGAATAGAATATAATTGTCCCAGAGGGCCTTGGGTGGCCTTGAAACAGCCAACATAACCCTCTGAGGATCCCTTTTAATGTATTATTTAAAAGCACTCAGCATTCATGGGGAACTCCGACATTCTGCGGATTGACTTTGCAAAATTTAAGAATACATCCTTCCATGATGATGTATCGCCCGAGGACATGACATGCTTAACTTTGGTCTTTCGGTTTATTCTTAATAATAAATTACTTGCCTTGTACTCTTGCTGCACCGTCAAGGGATGAAAAGGTCCTCTGATGTATAGGATTTAAGGAGACTTTGACAAGTAACATGACATACTAACTATAATTATCTATACCCGTGCCTCGCTTGTCCTGGAAGTAAAGACCTTGAAGTGAAAACAAGTGCCAGGGATGACCTTTTTGAGGCAACATCTTGTCAAACATGCCAAGGGGATCTGGGGGGAACAGTGAGCAAACTTGCGGCATTCGTTCGTGGTTCATACGCATTCTTAATTAGCACGCATTAGTAGGCATTAATAGTTAATTTTCTGGGTGCGGCGTAATGCTAATGGCAGATGAGAGCGTATGTGTGCATTTATTTGAGGGCTGAACGAATGTTTCTCCTTTTCGCTTTTCTGAAAATACGTGATTTACATTAATAACTGTGAGTGGGATTAGGACAAGGCGACGCGACGCGTTTAATGTGATTTTTTTTAACATCATTCTTTAGAAGGTCGTGCAGATGTCACTTGCCATAGCAAGATGCACGATCTTCCAAAAGCTCGTACGATTGCCAGCATACGCGGATGACAATGACGTGATTGGTCGAACCGTTGTTGCTATTGAAAATAGGGTTAAGCTGTTTTCGACCACATCCTCGACGACTTGGCCACAACTTAACCAAAGACGATTACCTCGACGTTCGAGGAAGTTAACCCTTTGACGCTGGCATTGTTTCTGGTTGTTCAAAAAAAAACAATTGGAAATCTAGAAAAAAAAACATCGGTGCACAAAATATGAAAAAAATAATAACGAAGACACAATGTGCGTGTTCGGAACATCGGGCGTGAAAGAGTTTAAGGACTTCGTCTGCCTCGGTTCCCAAGTTAATAGTTCGAATACCACCAGTACCGAGATTAAACGCAGAATAACACTTTCCAATCGCCATTTTCTTGGGCTCAAGAGTAAATTGCGTAGTACAGCGAAGAACCAAGCAAACATTATACACTCCCTTTCATTACCCGTTACCCGTTAGAATAAAAATGCCGAGGATGACAGTAGGAATATACAGTCAATCAAATTCATATTCGTACAGTATGTTCGAAATAATAAAATAGAGACAGAAACACCAACTTTGCGAAAGAGAATCAATTGAATAAAAATTGAATTAAATATATCTCTGGATCGGATGGACAGCAAATGGTATAGCGAAAACAAAAAACCAAGCTCCTTCCTGAAACTACGGCCGCAATTGCAACTGCATGGTCATGGATCGGTAATGGTTTGGGATTGTTTTCCGGTAGCTGGGAGAGAAAAGCTTCATATATGACAACCAATTCATTTTTTTCCAGCTTATACTACCCGACTGTTCCCCCTTTAGTGATGGAAACTCCACCTCAGTCACCGAATATTATGACGGTGATAATCGAAAATGTATGGGGCCATTTCGGCCAGCAACTAAGAAAGACGACAAAATTTCGGCTGAAACTACAATGCTGTCCAAGCTATGGTAAATAGGTTTCAGCATGCGATTAAAAGCAAGGAATATGGCTAAAAATTTTACAATTTGTTAAATTTCTTGTCTATTACCAAACATTTTTAAGTGTATGAATATGAATTTGTTGTCAGTTATTTGTTTTTTTCTGGATTTGTTAAACGATGGCTTTTATGTGTTTGACAACAGATCTTTACAAAATCATTGATATTGCAACCAAGTAACATTCAAAGTTTGTGTGGTTCTTGCATAAATCGAAAAAGATTTATTTCTTATCTGCTGTACGAATATGAGTTTAACGGACTGTATATCTTCTGAAATAAAAAAAAATAAATAAAACAAAAATTTTAAGCTTATACTTAATGACATTTCAATGACATTACGAAAACCACAAAGAAGTTGGGACTCTCACTCTCAAAAGCTAATGATGTTGCACACAAGTAGAGAAGGATCTTACGACTTCGTTTTACGTCGACCATATGGAGGGTCCAATTTTGAGTCACCTATTCGTGAACATAAGTAGCTAATAATCGCGAATAGGTGACTCAAAAGTGGATTCTTCATGTCTCGCTAGTAACACGTGTAATGTTGTTTTCCCCGACCGGGATTGATGCTGGATTATTGTGATAATCGATTGATTTTATGTACTACAAGAAAACAAAAATAATCTAAAGGCACTCGTCCTCAAGTATTTAGGCGGCCCTGCTGTAGCGCCAGGGCCCAGATTCTGCAGCAACCACTCATGTCGTGTCTGTAAAAGTAACGACAAATTGAGTACTCGTACGTAATCGTTACGTACGGATCCTATCGGGATTCCCTCTACTGAACCAGAGGAGATACTCGTGGGTGCGAACGACATCCGGTTCATATTGGAGTCGCCTGTCCACTGGTCGGCTTAGGTCATGAGAGATGATAGGACATGCTTGTGGATCCTGTATAATGCCAATTGTATCTAGAAAAGGAATGCTTCGGGAGGAATGAAGCCGTTAAGGCGCACCCTTTCATGGTACATAATATTTGGGTAGTTAGCCCCAAAGATCAGACTGTTGGAAGAGGTCATAGCTCGTGCCGTGTGCCTTCTGATCAGCTTAATAATAAAATTATCTACCCTATTCAAGTTTACCTCATTGTACAGGACCTCGTTAAAATAGTACTTCTTGTACTCAGACTCGGGGGTACGATACAGACGGAGACAGCTCCTAAGACGCTGCCTCTCGAACACTCTCATCTTTTTCATCTGGGAAGGACTCACGTTGAACCACAATGGACAACTGTACACCATAATTGGCCGTACTAGGGCCATGTAGCAGATTACCCTCACTCTGGTATCAATTTGGCTACTGAAAAACAACCTCCTTGCCGCAGCAAGGGCTTTTCTTGCTTTCATCTTCCAACCATTATTAGATTGTGTTGATGTACATATTCACAATATTATGCCCCTAAAAGCATTTTTTCCTCTATTTTTGAACATTTGCAGGGGTGATTGATGTATTAAATAATTTTGAAATGAATTTGCACCCATAAGTATGCAACTTTCTGTATATCCAGCGTGTCTGGGCTATCCATTCCATTTACGTTTCGTAATCGATTCTTTTCATTCAATGAAAATTGTTTTTAAAAAATAATGAAATAATAAATAAAATATATAATAACTAATAAAAAATGTTTTTGTATTTAAAGTGATGGTCACGTTACACAATCGCAAACCGAAGATTGTGCCCCCTAAAAATGAACCATTACTTTACAAGATTCCACCCCCTGACTGCCGTAAACGTCATTATCGTCGTCAGTGGTGTCAAGTTTCTATGTGGAATTATTAAGCGCCGGTGATCGTTTTTTTGTACACTTATAATTTAAGCGTGTATACGCTTGCGAAATACCAGAAATGAAGTATTACAGAGATAGCCGACTCCACAGCTGATTGCCCCCTAGTCCATCGACGAATTTGAGTGCTTTTTTAACAGATATTAATTAATTTTTGGCGGTTATTCACGAAATAACGTAAATGCCGTCCTCTGATTGGTCAATTTGGTTTATGAGAACGTTATAAAAAACAGTTGTCAAAAATGTTAAGGGGAAAGAGAGGTAGAATGGCATCTCTGTGATAACTCATTTCTGCAAAAGCTAGAAGAGTAGAGAAGAAAGTTAACGCACCGATATCGGTTGTCAATAGTATCTAAATGTAGGCAAAAGGTAACGATACCTTAATAGTAACGATATACATGGAGGAGTAACGTTTAGTTATATGGCACTTTATTGAATACTTGTCACTAAGTAACGAATAACATTTTGCTTCAGTACTAGTTATGCCTACTATTTTTCTCTTTCGAGTGGCAGGGACTTATAGTGTTATGCGGAATACAAACGGCCATGTTTGAGGATCCTTTTCTAGATAGCTATTCAACTCTATAGGTACTGTCAGTGAGTCGAAAGAGGTGTGGTCCTTAAAATTATTATTTTGGCCGTTTCAACCAGAAATCGAACCCCGCCAGCGAGGTTATGTTGCGTTGGGGTCGACGCCATAACGCCACGGCTGCCATTGTAAAAACAGATGACAGATGAAAAGGCATGTTTGACTTTGACACCAGTCACGAATCACCCTGTCAAATAAAATAGAAACAGATGAAACACCAAACAGCAAAAAAAAAAAAAATCACCCACTATCAATGATTGTCTACGACAATTCATTCGTTTCCTGAAATTGATGTAGTTTCCAAATCTGGTAGATGTACGAAAACGAGATATGTTCCTCCCATCTGGAATCAACTTATCTAATTCACGGAATAAATCCGTAAAACCTTTGTGATTTTTCACGACAGATTGGATCCTAAATGAATGATTCATCTTCATCTTGAAGCACATAGGCAACTCGTAATATGATCGTTCAAGTGTATCAAAGGTGTTCACTCGCACTCTAAACAACTAATTCCGTGAGCAGAGGGGACTATCGATTTTGTGGCAAATATATGTGGACGATTTGACCTTAAGTGTCAATAAATTTACCCTCAATTTGTTTCATCATCTTTCACATAAAATTGATGATACTTGAATCCTTAATAATCTCCGGTGTCACGTTGATGAATTAACAACACATCGAAGGTGGGGGACCACCAAGCGATTGTCCATTGGGTTCCACTTGGATGTCACCGCAATTAAAGAGAATTATGTTGTACGTATGCGTGTGTGTGTGAATGTAATCGTGTGACGAACATAAACCATTTTTATTGGCCGGTTAACAGTAGGTATCAAGCAGCACTTATCCGTCCAACACTCGAATTCCGGTTTATGTGCTTGGTGGTAACTTTCCGTTTTACGATTTCTCCCCGACGACAATCGATTCAGGTTGGTCGTTTTGTCGTTTGTCGAGGTGTGCAATATATCTCCGAAAAAGATGGCACGTTACTGATTATGTACTCTCGTTCAATCAGTGCAATCAATCCGAGTGTCTTGTCTATCCGTTCACCCTCAAGAAAGCCACTAAAATTCGAAAGTTTATTTATGTCATTTCGGCATGGGTTGTCTGTCATTGCTTGCGATGTCGATCCCAAAATAACTATAGAAATGGACTGAAATTATGATGAATCCATCATGGATGTATGGATTCCCCAGCATATCTCCTTTCGAAATGTCATGTCCACGTCCCTTCTATTCAGCTTCAATCAGTGTGAATGTGTGGATGAGGATGTGGAGAGGAAATTCCGCTTGAAGAACTTTTCGATCGGTTTCACTATTCAAGACATTCAGTGCATGTAATCTGCCTAATCAATGCCGAGTACCTTCAAGTTGAATGGACCTTGATGGGGACAATGAACAGACATTTATGCCATTACGATTTGGGTATGACTTCCGGCACTTGGGTTTGGCTTATAATTTAGTCATTCAACCAGACCCCACCCGAAGTGGGGTAAGTGTATGGAAGACGATGTACTCGTAAGTCCTTGCAACTTCAACTGCAACGCGTGGGAACTGCAGGCTGCAATTCTTACTGCAACTGACAGAAAGTTCTCGCCGGAGAATGAAAATGATTTTTCTTCGTTTAGTTCGGTTATTTGGACAAAAACGCCAACTACGCATACGTCCGCACTACGGGAAGAGGGTAGACCGCTCTTATACAGGAACCATGGCTTTATCGAGGTTATGTACAAAGGCAGAACTACCGAGGACTGACATTCGACATCATTATGACCCAAACGGTAACGTCATAATGATGACAGTATGCAGAGACAAACTCAATCTCAATCATTCTCAAACAAGGACATTATCTCAGTGACAATGCCTTTTCTAAGGAGTAAATATCAGATGCATGCTATCTCAACTCGGGATATCATCAAAATTTATAAAGGCTATTAAACAAAAGTGCACGCAAACCAATGCAACAGTTGGGATGATACCACCAATTCAGAGCAAGGATACCTTTTGGGAGCATTGCTCTTCTCTCTGTATATAAACGACATAGTAGATGCTCTTCCAGGAGGTGTTAGAATTGCTACTACAATACTCATTCTGTTGCTATATGCGGATGCCCTCATCGCACTTTCTGAATCAGCGGTAATAGCGGTCACATATGAAACTGATTATCAACCACATGCCATGTTACTGTAAGAGAGTAGGATTGACAATAAATACAGAAAGCTCAAAAATGATGGCTTTTACACGATCTCCAAGAATTCCAAATAAAAGAACAACAACACTTGCAACAGTTACAGAGGTGGAATATCTGGGAGTCAAACTGAATGAAACTTTAAATTTCAGTAAACTTCTTACAAATAGCTCTCAAAGTCTGCTTAACATTTCGTGGATGAAAAAATATAAAAACTATTTAACTCAGTGATTAAATAAACTCTCTGTTATACCTCCCAAGTGTGGGGACTTGCGAGTATGAAGAAATTAAGGCATTCAATCATCCATTAAATTAACCTATGTACGCTATACACACAGTTTTACCTTTGATTTTGAAGAACTGAAAAGAAACTGATTGGTGGCATGTTAGGTGGCAAACTATAACTATAACAACTGTGTTGAGACCCTACATATTGACATGGGCAATCCTCGTGTTTTGAAAAACCAACCCTACCGCATTATTCAAACAAATTAATACAGCCCCGTAAACACGTTAAAAATAAAGGCTCGGCATATATATTACGATCTAAATCTAAGAAGCTATCCGTGACTAGTTAAGAAGAAATATCTTTGATATTTAAAGCAAGATGTTAAGATCTTTCACTAAACGGTAACTCCTATAATGAAAAGTTTAACCTCTTCTGTAATCGTTGCAGCATGAAATCGAAAAAAGTATAAGCCCAATATTCTGACCATAAAGTATCTATCAGAGATAAACTATAATAGAGATATCCAACTTCTACCTCCCTTGCCTCTTGATTTCATCTGACAGCGTTTTTTATACGCTTTTTGTCGCCTGTCTGTGAATACGTGTGAGCTCTTGAGAACAGCTGTGGAGACAGCTGATAAGGGTATCAAGTAATGGCGTGAATTACAGTTCTTATTTGAAAATTCGCTTGTTATTTGAACGTTTTTTCAAATTTTGGTGTTAAATTTTCAACACAGTATGGAGGGGTAAACGAACGAACAAAGCTTATGTTCATGAAGTCGATTCATTAAAACTTTTAGCATTTTACAATTTGAAATACTTGGACATAATTAATGAATGCACAACATAATAATATAATATGGGTGGCGCTACAGCCCGTAGAGGGCCAGGGCCCAGCTTCTCAGCAACCACTCGTGTTGTGCGTGCTATTTTTATCCCACGCGTGGAAGGGACCTACAGTTTAATGCCGACTCCGAGCGGCAAGTTGAGAAGCTTTTTCTAGACAGGAATACTCTTTGGGCATTGTCAGTGACTCGAAAGAAGTGGAGCCGCGAATTGTCAAAGGTGGTAAGGTAAATACGGGTATCGAACCTGGCACCCTCTGCGTAGGAGTCGGCGCATTTTCCTACTACGCCACGGCGACCACGAATGTACAACATAGTGTGAATTTTTTCATATGAATAAAAATTAATAATACATTCACACGTTCAGTTAGCCAATAATAAAAATATTATTGAAGCGTGAATCACAAATAAGATGTTTTGACAACCATTTTTTAGCATTAGTAAAAGTTGCAATATATTGCCATTGTTCTTATCAAATTTTTTTAATTGAATGAGTTTTTCACAATTCATGATTTAAGCGTATAAAGCGGGCTTCATTTTTTGAGTTAATTTGTCAGATATGGTTTATGAATAGGCTATAAATACACTTAAGAATTCATTTAAGGTCAAATAGTTCAAGTTAAATGGACATTGCAAGACATTGTTATTCACGAAAGTCCGTATAACAATGTAAGAAAATTCCCTTAAAAATACTAGTCAACTTTTGAACACCCTCCGAGCAACATACCCATGTACGTTACATGGAAAGTACATGGATTCCCACTAAATTCATGAATCTGCCGCTTTTTTCCCACAAAATTCACGAATCGGCCGCCATATTGTGGTTAATTGACGAGCGTTGTAAATGTATAAGTGAAATACAAGGGATTACCACTACTAGTTGGATAGAGATATCATCCATTATCTCTGGTATGTATAACCTTCTTTGGACAGTCATTGACAATGCTCAAAACCTTAGAACTAAGTTCACAAAATTCTAAGCACATTTTTTTACAGAATAATTTAATTAAATTTTTTATAGAACATATGAATAGTTGGTAATTGGAGATACAATTCATATACAAAAATACTAATGTAAAATTCAGCTACCAAATTATTAGAATTAATAATAAAAATAGTTAATAACTTACAAACTTACTTACTATAAAATACGCAAACGGCATTCCGAGTCCGATTCCCTAATTCTAGTAATCAAAATAAATTGAGGAGGACGTTAAATAAAACGAGAGAGACATGTCCTTTATCAACACGTTAGGCAGGTAGTAAGTGGCTTAGCTGCATTTAGGACAAAGTAGGCCCGTTGTACTGCCACGTGGGTTTGTCTGAGAAGAAAGGAGATGGGCTGGCGTGGTCATTATTATCAACACGTTAAGTTCTCTGGCAATTCTAAGAACCTCAACAAAGTTGTACTCCAGTCCAGGGGCCAAAAATCCGACTTCTCGACCGCCTAAAAAGAATGAACATCAATAACGTGTCTTCAAATAGTGGATCCCCACACCTCGATACACTCTCATGGTTAATTTCAATTTCATCTAAAATGAAAAGTGAATGCTAAAGCTTTCAATTCTAAAAATCGCACAAAGTGAACTTTTAATGATTACACTGAAATTGATTTCAATTTTTCATTAACTTACAATCAAGCTATAGACGAGGAAGTTTCATTTCTTTCAAAGTAAAAGCCACGCTGAAAAGAAATCGATTCGAATTAGCCAAACCGGCTATGAAATTCTAAAATGTTCCTTTGGGTTAATTAGCAAACTTTTACGAATAATGATCTCAATTTGTTAGGACTGAAAGTTTTTCTCCATGAATTTAATTAAGATGCTAATAAAAGTAACTGCCGGTGTAGTGGCTGAAGGTTTTCCCGTAGATGCGTTCTTGTGTACAAAAGGAAAGTTGAAGAATAGATCATAAAAGAGGGCGAGCCACTTGCCACGTTATAATCGTTCTTTTTTGGTCCTTTTTGAGAATCCGGTTACTTATTAATTTGAAAGAAATGAAACAACTGTCGAAATTAAAATGATTTTAAGTTGCCCTCGTAATTCCGTATTTCCGTCTTCATGAAATTTTAAGCAAAATTTAAAGGAAAGCACATATGAATATCCTTTTTTTTTAATTAATGTCTTAAATTGTTTAAGATGAAACCGCAGCACTATAAGTCTTTAATTATGAAATATTGTTTGTTTTAAACATTTTTGTATGACATTCATTTTATTTAGCTGATATTTTAGATATATTTTTTATTGGCACTTCCACACCCTTTTGTCAACGAATTCTGGCGATTTTGAACGAGAACATAACTCTATGACGCAGAGTGTGGTAGAGTGATGTAAAGCCTAACACCGTAAAACTTGCTAAACCGTATAAGTAAGAAACTTGAAATTTGACATGGTTTCTCTTGACAACACAATATAAATATAACTTAATTTACATAATCCACATAAGGACACACCCACTTTTTGTGAAATACGAGCCTGAGTTTAAGAAAGAAAGGTAAAACGCGAACTAGAACTTCCATCAAAGTCCCACTTAGAGTGTAGGCATATAGTTCTTAAGTCTCCATCCTTAATGACTTGATAACGTTTTGAACAGTGGGTAATCGTTCAATTATTAAATTTAGTAAACATATTTCTCAGAAAATATGCCTAAGGGCTTATAACGCTTTCTTGCGGGGTTCCAACTTTGACGCATTAGAGGACGGAGTACTTGTTTCCATACATGACTGGATGGCGCAGTTGGTAGAGTGCCTGCCCCTCAACAGGGGGTCAACGGTTCCCCGATCTTGTTTTCTATATTCACTGCAGATCTTATAGGTTCCATGCCGCACTTAATAGCGTACGCCGACTACCTAGTTGAGTACAGATCAGGTCCGAAGGTCGAGGTAATAAACATCTTGTTGCAGCGTGACTTCAATGAAAATTCAGCGATTTTGCGACGACTGGAAGTTGCTTATCAACTTCCTGAAGTGAGAAACTAGCCTTTTCCGGACCCCGTTGTACATGACACAGCGGGATACGCGCCAAAACTGGCGTGAATTCGGCATAATTGACTCGCATGGTCGGCCGTTAGCTGTAAAAAGTCTAGTCAGATAACTTTGGCATTATCTGCTCTGACGAAACCCAAAAAAAGCCTTTGCTGCGGCAAGGAACTTGTTTTCCAGCAGCCAACTTGATACCAGAGTGAAGGTAATCTGCTACATGGCCCTAGTACGGCCAGTACTAGTACGATGGTGTACGGTTGTCTATTGTGGTTCAACGTTAGTCCTTCCCAGATGAAAAAGATGAGGGTGTTCGAGAGGCAGTGTCTATGACCTCTTCCAACAGTCTGATCTTTGGGGCTTACTAACCTAATATTATGTACCATGAAAGGGTGCGCCTTAAAGGCTTTATTCCTCCCGAAGCATTCCTTTATCTAGACACAATTGGCCTTATACAGGATCCACAAGGATGTCCTATCATCTTCCATATCGCCGAACAGTGGACAGGCGACTCCAATATGAACCGGATGTCGTTCGCACCCACGAGGATCTCCTCCGGTTCAGTAGAGCGACTCCCGCTCGAGATAGGAAAGAGTCTGCCAAAGAACGGCAATTTTACTGGTGGTTACACCAAAACCAGCCTCCGCTACCGCTAGCTTTTGCACAGGATCAGATAGTTGACCATAGTGGCCAGCTTACATAGTTTTTAAGGTAGCTTTAAGAAAAAAAATATAAAACAAAAAATCCAAAAAAATATATATAAAACAAAAATAAAAAGAAGGTGCATCACGGCGTATAAATTATATTTGTTAGTCATATACACAACATATACGCCCTGGTGCACGTATCCGCACTGTTAGGGACGTATTTAAGATAGTCTTAAGTCTTATGTTAGATTGAATTAGTATAAGGTAGTTTAAGTAGTTAAGTTTATCCAAGTTTTTGGCAAATGAAAAAGTGTTATAAAAGCTTGTCTTAATGCCTACAAAAAAACGGTCAATTAGAGCCGAGAGGCACTTTTATAAAGTAGATTAGATTAGCTTAAAGTACCCGTA
This sequence comes from Eristalis intricaria, assembly GCA_964034865.1. Lineage (NCBI taxonomy): Eukaryota > Metazoa > Arthropoda > Insecta > Diptera > Syrphidae > Eristalis > Eristalis intricaria. The sequence goes on along the minus strand of OZ035877.1, from coordinate 59,563,699 downwards.
GGTTAGTATTCAGAATATTTGTAAATTCTTAAGTTAGTTAAACTAGTTTTAAGTACGTTTGTCTAGCAAGTAAGTAACATATTTCAAATTAAATAAAATTACATGAAAAAAAAGAGTGCCTGCCCCTGGTTAGCGGGGTCCTCGGTTCGAATCCCAGTGAAAGCAAAGTTAATACGCTTTTATCTGGTTTTCAAGTCTGGTTGCCGTTGGGATCAAATTAACGGAAGTATCACTGGAGCAGTCAATCAGTGGTAGTAGTCTGACTATTGGTATCACAATAGAAGCGTTATGGGTTGGAGACCACCTGTTTCGATAACCGAATTTACCAACTTTCATAATTCACGGCACCGTTTCTTTCGAGTCAGGAACAATGCTTAAGGAGAATTCCTGTCTTGAAAAAGCTTCCCAAATTGGCCATTCGGAGTCGGTATTAAACAGTAGGTCCCATCGACTCGTGAAAGTACAATAAATACCAAGCGACTTAAATGCGTTGGTTTTAGAATCAACAATTTTTATTTGGAATGAAAGACAAGGGGTTTGCTCTTGCTCTTCAGAGCGTATCTTTATTTCTGAAGTGTTGTAAATAAAAATTAGTATCTGGTTGCTTGCTGTAGAAGCTAGGTTCGGATTCGTCTCATACTGTCGAGTGACATATATAACTATTGTTAATCCAATTTGTTTCACAAGGCGAACTTTTTACCAGCAAAATCGTTCGCCACTGACAAGAATAGATGGTAATCACTTGTGGCTGACTATATTTATTAGGACCTCCCAACCAAGTTCTGGGAGCTACTGGCGAGTGGCTGCCGATGCGTTTGCTCTGGTGTTGTCCTGACGAAACACAATTCCTCTCATATGGCCCAAAGATGGCCGCTTCAGAGCATTTGTTTCCTCCAGACGTCCAAAATGACAAAATAGGGTATAGTAGATGCCACTCTGCCTCGCACACCCGCCAAACTCATAGGAAACCCTTCCTGGTCGTCACAGATTTTAATTGGGTAAGTTAATCACTAAAATAAGTACTTTGTTCTTCAACGAAATTAACATCAAATCATAACGCATAGTTGCAGCTGACAAACATATGAGCAATTTGGATCATCTCGCAAATCTCGCGTCTGGCAGATCCATGCATCTGTGACAACGTAGATGTAATGTAATCATAGCTTGTCATAGCTTGCCAATATGGGAACATAGTAGGATAAGTTAGAGTTAATTTTACGCAGCCTAGTGATCTCCATGTACAGTGCAATGTGATGTAATTAAACACCACCCGTTTTTTCATATGCTTCAAGGGACGCAATTGAACTTAAGGTCGCGGGGTAATATACTCCCAACATCAATATTCCACTGCTAGAAAGAAAAATTCAAAATATAAAAATTGAAATTGTAAGTGCACATTGCATCGAAACTAGAGTCACTTTGTTAGCTAGATTAATTTAAACATTTTCATGAAGGTTTTTTGATGTTTTAAACATTCTTAAATGAGCACAATGAACAGCTACAAACATGCAGGTTTTGTCCACATCAAACAGCGTCAGCTTAAGGGAATGAAACAAAACACAACCAACCATTACAATACATCTTGTCCGTTTAAGAAAATAGTCTATTTCAATTTCAATTTCAATTTATTAATATAAAACAAATCTCTGTACGTTAAGTTCGGACAAAACTTAAGAGAGTGTCCATTAAGAGTGGGTTTTCATTTTATGTCAAGGGGTGTGTATAGAGTTAAAATAATTCTCATACAGTGATTGAAATATTTAAAAAAGATAACAAATAATTGTAAAAAAATACAAGTTAGGTGTAAAGCCTGAGCGATGAAGCCTTAGGCTTATCTGTATTATTAAAAAATAAAATTAATACTTTTTAGAATCTTACTTCAACCAGCCGCCAAATTGTCATAAATAAATGATTCGGACGATATTTGGGATATCATGGGAGCCACGACAGCTCGACGTTAAGCTTAGCCTACCTTCGACAGCACCAACTCCTTTTGTGCATGCTATTGTTCTCTAAGAAGTGAACCTACAGTCTTATGCCGACTCCGAAGTCCGAACGGCGAAGTCTGAGGAAATTAGTCCATACATGATGTATTTCCTTTTCTATTTTTAATTGATTTTGGTTTTGAAACCAGTTTCCTTCCTCTCTCCTTTTCAATCACCAAGTACTCCAATGCCTTACACATAAAACAAGATTATCATACCACTAAGCTCCATACCACAAAGGACACTTAGTAAAATTATCCTCGTCTGCTAATTCTATAATCCATCGAGTTATTATCTTACGGCAGTCACAAACTTGCTCACAAAATTTCACTCTTGAACGAATTTCACGTGAAGGAAGCATGAGGGCAACGTTCCACACACGCGATGGCATTAGCTACCCTCACAGTTGTCATTGTCGTAGCCATTGAACCCTTTTCAAAATTTAATATCATCCACTGGGAGTGTTATGTGTGTGAGGAGATTTTGTCTATGACCTTTTCCATTCCATTAACGGGGATGATACGTGCGAGTGACAGCCAGAAGGAGGGTACTCCTTTTTTCAGACGTTCTCATAACTTGACAAAATCTGTGTGATCAAGGGTGGTTCTAAGGATGACACACTTTGTTCAAATCAACTCTCGCATGCAATCAAGTGCCGTGGCACGTTATTCAATTGGATGACAGCTTACGGCTGCAAGATAGTCGCATTGTTAGAAATTTAAAACTGTGCTAAGGTTTACTGAAGCTTTCGTGGCGTAGTTCCTTGTTCAATTATTCATTTTGTTCTCTTTTCTACGCGTTCTCATGTAAACGTAAATGAATACGAAGGAAACGAACCTTTTGAAATAGTTGCGATTTATTTCTCAACATTGTCTCCTTTTACGCGATGTACTTGATCCAGCAAAGCTCCAACTTCTTTAACCCGCCTGAATAATACATTTTGTGGAGATCTGTAAAACAGGCCTCAGTGGTGAAATCTCTATAATAAAAATGAGCTAAATCTGGATGTGGATAAAGTAGATGTGCCAGCAGTTTACAGCCATATTCGACCAACTTGTCGGTGACGATATCGGTGGGGAGTGAGCATATGCGGCATCCATCGCGCATAGAGCTTTCTTATGGCCAATATTTCATGCAGGCTAAGACCCACGCGGTCGTTTGAAATGCCGCATACCACCGCGCCGATTAAAGGTGAACACGAGATCGTGGATTCTTGTCACATTTTTAAAACATCATCCTTCGTATGTATTCTTTTTTTTTACTCTTCTACTTAAGGTTTTTTGTCGGATTTTCCTTCAAAATTTGTTTGTTCCAATTCATTCTTATTTTTATAGATTTGACAATAATGTAAACACATTTTTCAGAAGTAAGATATATGATATATCAAATTAGTTAGATACTGTGCGATAGCTAAGATCAATGTATACATTTTATAACGAAATAAATATCTATCCTTCGTGGTTGCCGTTTACCGGAGAGCCTGGAAGTGACTCATCAAAAACCGACGTACGAGCAAATTGAAACTCTTTGACGGTTGTCGTAGAAGGAGAAGAGTCATCGTACACAGCATCCAAGGGCTCATTGCGCGATTTCCCTTCCTCTCCCTTTTTCTTTCGGACTGAAATCCGCGGACACTCTCGCTTCCGCATGCGGTCAAAACAAAATTGCGACTCCGATTCGGCTCTGGTAGCCAACTACGAGAATGTACCACACGCTTAATTATTTAACTATAAATATCTCTTGCGATAGTGATAAGCGATAGATAGATAAGTACCACTTTCGTATAACTACATGCATAGCCGACAGAGTTAAGCTGATGATTTTAATACAACGTTGTTATTAATTCGCCGAAAAATGTACAATGTTTGAAGACGATAGTGGGCCAATTTGGTTGTAGACCTAAGGCAACCTAACAGACAACAAACCCAACAACAATTCTATCATCTGTATGAACGTGGAATTCAGTAACATTGTTTCCTCTTCATCCAAAGAAACATTCAGCATGCTCGTTAGTTTTGGCATTGCATTTGCACAGTTAATGCATTTGCATGACGGGTGCATCAAGGTGCGTTCCACACCTTCAGCCCCCATGGAGACAATGCTACGACTTCTTCCCATGGAAATCTACGGGGAGGTAACAGCCACCAAGGCGGCGATAATGTTGAGGGAATGCTAACTTTGGAGCAAAACGCACATTTGATGTGGCCGGCCTACCACATCAAGAATGCGAAACTATTAAGGACACAGATTATATTGCGCCCATCGTAGACAGGATTTGGGTATAAAACACTGATCTCAGATAGAGAAGACTGGGCTTAGACTTATTCATAGATTCTGTCGAAAATCTCTTTCTATCTCTCCCGTCGACTGTCTAACAATTGCAGTGCATTCCAGGCAGAAGTAAGAGCTTTACCAGAGGCTGCCTGCTTATAAACATAGACGGTCAGACGGCCATTTGGGCTCTGAATACACCACCAATTAAATCAAAGGTAAGCCCAAAGGTAAAAGTTTGCCGTCAATCCTTAGGGAGATAGCGGTCAGATTGTACCGTTTGAGGCATAGTACCTGGGCATAGTGGTATTCCAGGCAACAAAAGGGCCTACGAGTAAACTAGAACAGGAGTAGGTTGGCCCCGGAAAATCATCAGGACATACACCCCCTCCCCTTTCCCACTGCTCATCATCTTCTTCGGAAATTACACACTTATTTATTTTTATTTAGGATTGCTTTTGAATGTTCTTTTTTGTTTTCCTGAGTCATCCATCCTTGTTCGTAAGCCGTATATATACATATTTCGTTCTCTAATCTCGCGCCGTATATTCTTCTGATTATTTCAAACACTCTTAGATTCATTTTCGCGTTACTTAATGCCAAAACTTCGCATCCGTACGTTACTGTTGGACGCATTTCAGTTTTGGACAGTGTAGTTTTCAGTTTTTCGGACAATTCTACAGAGACCCTACATGATATCATCGCGGGAATTTCTATGTCAAGAGAAACCGAAAGTCGGAAACAAATGAAATTTGTTCTTCTTCTTCTTTATTTGGCGCTACAGTCCGGGGTGAACCTGGGCCTCAACCAACAAGCCTCTCCAGCTAGCACGGTCTCTGGCTAGCTGTCTCCAGTGTCGCACGCCAAGTTGGTTGAGGTCATTCTCCACCTGGGTGCGCCACCTTAAACGCGGGCGTCCTCTGTTGCGTTGTCCCACGGGTTCGGAGTCGAAGACTCTCCGGGCCGGAGCTGAGTTGTCCATACGCTCTACATGGCCCAGCCATCTTAGTCGTTAGATCCGAAGACGCCTGACTAGACTCATGTCGCTGTACAGCCCGTACAGTTCGTGGTTGAATCTTCTCCTCCAGAAACCGTCAACGCAAACAGGACCAAAGATCGCACGCAGAGCTTTTCTGTCGAAAAGACCAAGTACTTCCTCATCCGCTTTTGAGATTGTCCATGCCTCCGCGCCGGACAGCAGGACTGGGATGATCAAGGTCTTGTATAAAGTCAGCTTGGTCCTTCGAGAGATGGCTCTACTACTACAATTGCCTCTTGAGCCCATAGACACAGCGGTTGGCACGAGTTACTCTGCGTTTGATCTCGGTACTGATGTTGATTGTACTGCTTACTGCGGAGCCGAGGTAGACGAAGTCCTTGACTACCTTGAAGTTATAGCTGCCCATTGTGACGTTCTGTCCAAGACGTCGATGTTGTGTGTCCTTTATTGATGAAAGCATATACTTCGTTTTGCCCTTCGAAATTTGTTCACACATCTTAAAAATGGAAACGGATTACGTTTCTAAATGTCCCTAATCATTGTAGCTTTTGCAATAATTCACTGAACATTTTGGCATTTTCCTATAAAATGTTAAATGAAGTTCTTGCATCTTAAATCAATTTGATATTCAATTATTTTTTTTTTATAAATAAGTTTACAATTGTGATATAAGCTTAAGCAACACATCTATAAAATTTCAAAAACGTACCCTGACCGACGTCACAAAATAAAAAGATGGCAGCTTTGACACGCTGTCCATCACACCTTATTGTTCTTCCACCATGGCCTTCTCGTTTCTGTCTAGAATACAGTGGTGCATACTATTGTCTTTTCTTAGTAGTATACCAAATTATTGTGGGTTGCCGTGGCGTAGTGGGTTAGTACGTCGACTCCTACGCAGAGGGTGCCAGGTTCGATTCCCGAATTAACCACCTTTCATATTTCACGGCTCCACCTCTTTCGAGTCACTGACAATGCTCAAATAGTATTTCCTGTCTAGAAAAAGCTTCTCAAACTTGGCCGTTCGGAGTCGGCAATAAACTGTAGGTCCCTTCCACGCGTGAGAGAACAATAGCACGCACAACACGTGTGGTTGCTGAGAAGCTAGGCCCAGGTCTGCCTAGGACTTTCGCGCCACCCATATTATATATATATTATATACCAAGTTACTTAAAATGTTGAACTCCTTCGAAGTTGTAGTCGGTGATGGTTCTATTTTGAGGACTTCTTACTCTGGTCTTCCATTTTGCCACTTTGAGTCCGACTGCCTTTACCTTCGACTTTAATGCTACGAAGATTTCCACCATGCTACGAAATGTATTAGCCATTAAATCATCTGCATATAGTGACATATAATACCCCGTACAGTCTCACTGTTCCAAATACTGGGAGTATTTGCTGAGACATCAACAACAAGATCTCTCATGACGCTCAGGAAGCAGATATGCATGTGCTCCGTAAGCACATTCCTGCACGTACCTCCGTTTTTCCACTGGACGTTCGTTCGCGATGACACCAACCGACCGCAGTTAGTCTTAAACCACCAGCCTAGTTCTATTGTCGTATTCTCTGTTAAGTTATTATTTGTTCTAGAGGAAAATAAAACAAAAGTACCTACATTATTTGTGTGATCTATTTATTTGAAGTATACAGTATCGAAAGCGTGAACGGTTCCACTTCACTATATCCCATCAAGTGGTATGACTTGTTAAATATACTACCACCATTTTCCAGGTGGCCTGTGGTATGCTGGAGAGCTATATTGAAGAGAACCGCAGACAATGCGTCAACAAACCATTGTCGATGTGAAATTCAGCTGACTCCTTGGATTGGCTTAATACCTTTGCCTTTCATCCGCTCATCGTCATCATAGCTAGTCTTACTAGTTTTCGTGGAATTCCTTGCATTATAAATGTAGCTTGTAGCTCTAAGCGTTTGATGCTGTCCAATGCCTGCTTGAAATCGATAAATAGCAAATGAAGATCTTTGTTATGCTCGTAGCTTTCTCCATGCTTTGTTTCAATGGCGCCGATTGCGAATTTCGACTATCGATTGAATCGATGATTGTATTCGTCTGATAGTTAAGGTTGTCAATTTTATTAATTCGTGTTTGCACAGACGTGAGACGTACACGTATATTAGATAGAGAGAGCTTGTGACGGAGATCCCACAAGTTAGAGGGAGATGTGTGGCCAATGCTGGTTCAATGTGATCAAGCACTTGTGTGCGTATCGTAACAAATCATGTCTACAAGTACTTGAATGAAATAATAGATTTCTGGAGAGATTTTATTCGGTGTTGTCGTCGTTGTAGAACAATATAAAAAAAAAGTGAGGGCAATCTTTATTTTATAATTTTCTGTCGCACAAAAACAATCGACCAAAAATGTGTGATCGACAAAATTTTAAAGGAAAATCGACAAATGTCAATCACAACCGACAGTCACAACACCGAAGCAACTAGTCGACAATCGGTGTGTATCGATTGTCGATAGCAATCGGGGCCAATGTAAAAATCTGATCGATAGTTGACCTTCTGCTTCGGATACCACACTGGTATTCTCCTAACACTCAAGAGGAACGGGTGCCTAAAATGCCGGCTAGTGATATCACAATGGATCCAATCAGCATCTAAGTGGGCCAAAACTACTGCAGTTCTAGCAATCACTATAACGTATCTGCTTCGGACCCTACGCAACTTAACCTCTTGCTGCCTGGATTCGCCGGTACGACGAAAATTAATTTGTACGGTCCCACTTCTTTCGAATCACTGACAAGGCTGAAAAAGTAATAACTGTCTAGAAAAAGTTTCTCAAACTTGGCCCTTATCCCATGCCTTCGACAAAGTCTGGTATGAAGGTTTAAAATGCAACCTAAGCAGGCTCCTACCGTCAAGCTTGTATAAGATATTATAATCTTATCTTGATAACAGGAAATTTAGAGTTAATAACTTAACTGAATACTCCGATCTTAAAGAGATCCGAGAAGGAGTCCCTCAAGGGGGTGTCCTTGACCCTACATTGTACCTGTTGTACACTAGAGACGTACCTTAAACTGAGCGTACACTTGTGGCTACATTTGCGGATGACACAGCGATCCTGGCAACGGTATGTTCAGTTGAGTCCTCAACTGAAAAACTTCAACGAGCTCTAGACAAAATAAAGGAATGGTCGAAAAGCTGGCGCATTGCTCCCAATGAGGCCAAATCAACGCACATAAATTTTACCTACAGAAATATTGCAAATCTACCAGTTTTCATCAATTCTGTACAAAAACCGTACGCTAATGAAGCAAAATATCATGGTATGACACTCGATGCGAAACTCAAATGGAAGGCCCACGTGAAAAAGAAACGGGATGAGGTCGAACACCGGTATAGAGAAATATACTGGTTACTTGGAAGGCGCTCCAAGTTAAGCATGTACAACAAACTGCTATTATACAAGCAAGTACTGAAGCCTACATGGACTTACGGCGTACAACTATGGTGTTGCACCAAAGCAAATAACAGTGGATTTATTCAGTCCTTTCAAAATAAAATTATGCGGGCTATTGTGAAAGCTCCCTGGTATCTCAGGAATTGTGATATACAAAGGCACCCAGGTATAACTACCGTCGACGAAGAAATAACAAACTCAGCTCGAAAGCTAAGAGTCAGACTTCATGGTCATTGTAACAATGCCAACCTCCAAACTTCGGACATGAGACGTTTAGTACGCCGCCTCCAAAGTACGAGACCGCTCGATTTGGCGCAATAATAATAAACCAACCTAACGATGGTTATGGCAGGTGATGAGGGTCTACCTGCCATACGCGAATACATCTTTAAAAGTAAACTACTAGATAACAACACTTGGTTGTAGCTCAGAAAAAACCAAAAGGGATGGGTTTTTTTAGTCAGTAAAAATCTGACACTACTATGTGGACATGGGTCACAGTGTCTTGTTCCAGATTTTCACCAACCCAAGCAAAAAATAAGAACTCCGCCGTTCGTGAGAGAACAATAGTACGCACATCACGAGTGTTTGCTGAGAAGCCCTGACCCTCTACCGGCAGTAGCCCACCATTTTATTCAGTAAGGGAAATAAGTGAGATCGACCTCGCATTCCTGTTTTCAACTTCATGCAGCATTTCGTCGAAGCTGTTCCTGTGTTTATCCTGTGATGAACTGGATCATCAAATTTAACCTCAAATCCGTTCAATTATTATAATTTGTTTGTTATCGGAACAACGAGAAAGATTGTATACACCGATATCATTCAGACGCACGATACCGGAAATGTCTCGAGAGAAATCCCGTTTTCATCGGAATCCACGGGAGGCAGGAATGCTCACACACAGAGCACAATGGCAACCTGTACACGACTGTATTCGATTTGGCTTCCAATATGTGCACCTGTTCATCGGAACTCAGAAGCACCTATGAATATTATATTTCAATTTTATGCGCATTACGGAAGAGAAAAATTCTCCATTCAAGTTTTTCAATTTCAAAACTACTGGCATAGGAAAGCAAAACACTGGAAACATTGACTCTTATCATCGCAATCCGTGACATGTGGTGTCCTTTGCTGGGGGCGGAGTGGATTTATTGTCAGCTTATTTGCATGTTTTTCTGGAAATCCCTGCGATGGGACAGTTCCTTGTCACAGTAGATACCGTGAATTTTTGAATTTTGAAATCCAATTTTTGAATTGTTCACTGGTACGGAATGCTAGTTTTCTTTTTGTTGGTGGTGGGCATTCGTTTTCGACTTGGCAGCACTGATCGGCGGCGACAGCTAATTTGGAAACTGTAACTTGATCCGTTGGGTCTGTTTATGCACGTCGAAGGAACACGTGCGGGTTATATTTCCGGTGCCATGGTTCAATTCGAGGGAATTCGTAACCAAAGCTCGTTCAGGGACTAGGCTTACTTCTGGCTGAATGGGGAAGGTCGTCGACACACATTTTATGGGAGGTGCTTCGCGTCTAATCTGTTTTTGTGTTGAATAAGCAAATTGCCTGCTAATGGTTTCCACGAATGCATGCCTATAGGTCCTAAGGTGGATGAATTGTTTCACTCCCTTAAACAAAGAATAATCTGCTTTAAAGGATATGGGGTTATCCAACCAGAGGGATAATTTAAATGGTGAACGCAGCCATTATCTTGAGTAATTATCCTGAGGTTTGTTATCTGGAAATGCCGAAAATATGGTATAGACTGGTTTGTGGGATGGGTTTCTTGCAAGTGGAACGTCATTGGCCATGGAGGAGCATTCGAGATGAATACTTGCAAATAACGACAAAAGTGCAATCCACGTTCTAAGAGAGAGCAAGACTGATGTCCCACACGCTGGTACATCAGACCGCCAGCCAGAGCATGTAGTGGAATGTAATAAGAGTTGAAGGAGGTTGCAAGCCGTCACTACGCACAGTGGGGTCTTTGACAGCAAAACATGATACAAACCTTCATGTTGGCCAAGGCAGCTTCTAATATGTTCTTAAATGTTTTTTATGCAACTTCTAGTTGATATGATGGTTTGCTGAGCAGGTGCGAAGTTGGGTGTTGTGGGTGGTGGGCGTGGGGTGTGTGGACATTTTCTTTTTTTCTTCTTTTTGTTTTCATTCGTTCTCAGTATGTCATAATTCATTATAAATTCAGTTTGAAATAATTCACATGACATCACATTCACGTAACATTTTAAAATTATCCATCGTGGCACAGCATATGTATGCAATTAGCATGGTTAGAAAATGGAACGACTTTAAGATAAAGTGTTATCCGACTTATATACTGCAAGGATGCAAGGCCCCTAAGTACATCACACAAAGTAAGAATTTTGATTTTTTTTCACGTCTTAAACCACTGTTCGCCTCACAGATGTTGTTTTGCTCACTCACACTTTACTTTGCACCATCAATGCTGGCAATAGATTTGACAGATTATCATTTGTAAAAAAAATTAGGTTTTTGTCATGTTTTGCAGTCCAATACCCCACAGTGCTACGGAGGCACTAGCAGTTACCACCAAAACTCCGGTAACAGAGATAAAATCAACAACACCTTAAGTGGACACAATTAATGAAGCATTACTGACGTCGACTTACCTGTGGGGGAACCAGTTACATCGCCGGTACTTAAGAGTATTTTGAATTCGCTGGCAGCAAAAGGAGCAACTCGATGCCCATATCAAAGCCGTCCAACTAAAGGGGGAGCAAACTGCATAACGGCAGCCACAGCACGAACTTGATGTAATCCCAAGGAAATCGTCGGGGAGCTGCGTCAAGCGAAGGGAAGCGGTGTGATGTTCGTTGGGCTTAAGCCCTTCATCACTGCGATGGGGAGGTAGTGAGAATAGGAAAGAACGGAATTTTGTTGTTACACATCGCCTTTGACATTAAAAATGCGCGTTTTCCGAGGTTTCCACGGAGTAGTGCATCGCGGATTCCCGCTGAGTAAAAATGTGGGAGATGTTGATTTTGTCCTTTTTCGGACGGAAGCGATCGATGGTGGACGCATGCTAACATGAGTGCCCTATAAGACCAGCGCACACCCTGATAATTATCGGAAGTGCCTTAAGGTCCAAGAGATCGGAAAGGACAAAGACGAACAAACTTACATCGTCGAAGGTAGAACATTGACTCTTCATGCGGCTATAGCAGGCATTTCTTCAAATTGAATCAGGAAGGAACCCGACTCAAAAACAAAGTTGGCCCCGGCACCAGAGGATAGGCAACGTGAAACAGATTTAAGCCCTTGGCAGGTCGTCTTTTAGAAGCAATCCTCGGATTGGCAAGTTATATGCAGGATATATGCTGAATATGAATATGAATATGAATGTTATTCATGTACATGCTATTGCAAGATCCATTCAATAAAGCTGTGGCAAAATAATAATTGAGGCTTGAGACCACCTCAAAAGAGTCATGCAAATTAAGCTTAATGAGCTTTATGACTTTATTTAGTTATTAATGAATTAAAGGTCATAACTTGTGTGCAGTCTTCAGGAACGGATGTAGTCGTAGTCGGTTAAGGGTTAAAGAAAAAATTTCTTGAGTAGATATTGATCCATAATCCATCACATGACGCCAAATGGGGTGCTTCTTTGCCTCAGTATAAACTTCATTCAGTTACTCGCTTATTTACTTAAAGTGGCGGTACATTACGGGGTGAAGCTTGATCTTTATCTATCTCCCATGTGCCATCCATGCCTCAACTAGGAAAGCCACTACAGACTCCTGTATTCTAAGCGACAACAGAAAAATACTGGTGTACGCAGTATTCAAATTTGTTGAGAAAACTGGTTGGCTTTAGGTGGCGCAATAGTTCAGAGTGAACCTGGAGCTCAACCAACAAGTGTCTCCAGCCAGCTAGATCGTCCAGCTTGCCTGCACGTTGGTTGATGTCCTTTTTGACTTGTTTGCCCTACCAGTGTTGTGATCTTCCTCTACTGCACCTTCCCTGTGGGCCGGAGCATTGGTGTTCATTGGCTCTACTGCATCTTCCCCTTGGCCCGGAGCATTGGTGTCCATTCGCTCTACATGTCCTAGCCATCTTAAGCGACTGATGCGCAGTTTTTTGATTAGCTCGATGAAGGTGTACAGCTTGTGTAGTTGGTCGCGGAATCTCATCCTCCTGCGCTCGTCTACGCATACGTTTATTTGCCGAAGAATTTTTTCTCTCAAAACGTCCGAGGATATCCTCGTCCCCTTCCACGCTTCAGAGCCGTAAAGTAGGATTGGGGTGATCAAGGTCTTATATAGGATCTCCTTAGTTCTTCCGGATAAGGCCTTGCTAATCAATTGTATTCTCAGCCCAAAGAAACGATTGGCAAGAGTGACTCTTCGTTTTACCTCTGTCGAGGTTTTGTTGTCAGTGTTTATAACGGAGCCAAGGTAGACAAAGTCCCTTACCACCTAAAAGTTGAAGGTGTTGATTGTGACGTTCTGTCTAAGTCTAAGTGTATCAGCATATACTTGGTTTTGTCCTCATTCCCTGCTAAACCCATTTTCACGGCTTCTTCGATACTAGCGAACGCACCAGTGATAGCCCGCTGTGTTCTTCCGATTATGAAATATATCGTCGGCGTAAGCTAGTAGTTGCACAGACTTTTGACAGATTGTGCCCCCGGTGTTGATGTTTGAGTTTCGCTCAATTCGCTTAAGTGCGATGTTACAGAAATCACATGATAGAGCGTCAGCTTGTCTAAGTCCTCTTTTGACATCAAAGGTCTCGGTGAGGTCGTTACCGACTGATAGAGCAGCGAGCGCTCTCCATTCTATTTGGCTCGCCTCTATAAACGCGGCTTTCAAATATTTTGACAGATGGTGGGTATCGAAGTGCGAAAATGACTGTGAACCTGGCCTGGATCCACACTGATATGGTCCAATTGGGTTGTTGGCGAAGGGTTTCAGGCATCCGCACAGTATGACAGATAACATTTGATGCCCCTGTAATGTGATATAATTTTCGCAAATACAACTGTCCAGTGTCAACCACAAGCCCTGAGTGAGATCACAAAATAAAAAGATGTCGGTTTTAATAAACTGTGTTCTCGGCCTTTCTGATCACAATTATCATGGGCCTATTTCACATAACATACATCTCATACATTGTATGATTCTGACACTTCTGCTGTATTATTTCTTTTTGTCGGATTTGTTGTATGAGCCGCTGTAAAACAACATGTAAGTTAACACACAAAGCTACCATTCCCTTTCCATTACTGGTCACAGGCAAAACTCCCTCTGTCACACCCTTCCCTAATTGATTCCATTAGTGACAATATTCCCATTCCCCAAAACTGTTTACTTTCCAGATCAGTTCGCACCAGTTCTTAGTTGCTTCTATAAGTTTATAAATTAAAATATAAATAAACAATGTAATTCTTTGAATCCTTGTATACGTACTCAGCTGTATCTAGAATTAAGCATCTTTGTTAAATAACTTTGTATAAAAGAGAAATATCCATCAATAAAAAAATCAGTAAGTTCAGTGATTCGAAGGCGTGAGTTTTATTTTTTTCACCCATCGCGAACCCAACGCGATAACTTGTATCACCAAAAGTTTACACTGGAAATACGGGAAAGTTATATGATTCTGTTTCACAGAAAAATATCAAGCACATCATACAACAGTTTTATTACATACAGCACTTTAAACTGCTGTAGCCACTACAAAAATGAGTTTTCAAACGAGAAAATACACAAAAATAAGCATTTTTGGGCTGATTTTTGAAAAATGAGTGAGTGTTCATCTTTTTTTTTTAAATTGGACATGCAGGAGCAAGGAATGCTAGTTCTTGAAGAAATTTTTATTAAAATTCATGTACTATTTGGAAACACATTTGAATGATGTCTCTCTCGGTATTACTGAGGAAGTCCGTTAATTAGCTTTTGTATTTTTGCAATCCACTTATATGGTGTCTGGGTGTCATTCGACACTATTTAGCTTTCAAAATTAAACGTCAAAATTATACACATCATACAACCAGAAATGAAGTATTACAGAGATAGCCGACTTCACAGCTGATTGTCCCCTAGCCCATCGACGAATTTGAGTGCCTTTTTGACGGATATTCACGAAATAACAAAAATGCCGTCGTCTGATTGGTCAATTTGGATTATGAACACGTTATAAAAAACAGTTGTCAAACATTTTAAGGGGCAAGAGAGGTAGAAGTCGGGCATCTCTGTGATACTTCATTTCTGCATACAACAAAGCATATGTCATACAATACATCCAGTGGAATCTGAGAAATAGAAAATAGGCCCCTGAGTTACATATAAAACATGCCATAGTGCATCATACACCATATTGGCACTTATACATTCATTTGTAGGTCAATGAGTGCATGCACAGGTGCGTGCTAACGCCAAAACCGCGCGCGCAAATGCGCTTGTCTCCCTCTCAAGCTGACCCAGGCCAAAGCGCGCGCACTGTTTATTGTTCTCTCTTGCATCGAATGATTAAGCTTGCCAAGTTACAAACGCGCGCCCAATAGGAAGCTATTCATGCAGAGAGAGAGAGTAACTAGGCATTGTTGTTGCGTGTGGGTAAGAGAGAGAGACGCATCGTAAACTGTGCGTAATGGTATGATGTTGTGGGAGGTTGTCGAGAGCGGTGTAGTAGTTGACTCTTGTGAGACTCTCTTTCTTCTCTTCTTAAGTAAGAATGCAATACCTTTTTATTATTAGTAATTGAGACACCAAAGAGTGCACACTGTTAAGAGGTTATAAATAAGTAAAGAAAATATAAAAAAAATTAAATAAGCAATACTGTTTTTTTTTAATATTGCATCAAAAATCAAACTCCCGAACATTACGCCTGGGGCTTATTTCACAGATCATACAATACATAATACACAGCATACAATTTTCTGCTTCACAGATTCCACTGGATGTATTGTATGATATCTGCTTTGTTGTACGACAAAGTTGTACGATGTGTGTAATTTTGACGTTTAATTTTGAATGACAAATTTCATTGAAAACTAAATAGTGTCGTGAATTAAACCCAGACACCATATAAGTGGATTACAAACAAACAATAAACTAAACAATGGAGTTCCTCAATAATGAAGAAAAATATGATTTCAAAATTATTCAGATGACTTCAGCCATTATAAGACAATTTTTTCCAAATAGTACATAATTTTTAATAGAAATGTCTTGACGAACTAGCATTTCTTGTTCCTACATAATAATAAAAATAATAATTTTTCTGTGAAAGACAATTATACATCTTTCCCACAATTCCAGTGCAAACTTTAGGTGATACATGTTGTATTACAGCGGATCATACAACAAATCTAAGAAATAGAAATCGTACAGCAGAAGTGTCAGAATCATACAAATAGATGTATGTTCTGTGAAATAGGTCCCAGATATACAAGTATCTACAAACTAATTCCAGAATGTATCCTCTCGAAAAGACAAAATAATTCCGGTTTAAAACTATTTTATGTGTTTTTGTATTTTTTTTAAATCAGTCACAATGACTGTCATTATACATTTTGCTTAAGCCATTGTTATTATTTTTGTTGTTGGTATCATCGCGACCTTTAGATCTATTGTGCCTCCTTTTCATACCTTAGCAACCTTACGGGGTCCCCACACATGCAGTTTTGTTCAAAGCTGTATTGAGGATTATGGACTCCTGTCGCGCAAAAGTGGAAGAGGTCTATCCTAGACTATTCTCTCTAAGCCGATTTCCTTTGGGAATCTGAGAATGAGAGCTGGTTCTAGTGGCTTGAATTCTTCCTCTGATATTAGGTGCTTGCGTAGATGTCTTTGCATTTTGTGGGCAAGTGCGTCACAAAATCCCATAACTTTTTCTAGAATTTGATTAGATTTTCGACATTATCTGCAGAGACCTTCTTTCGATACTACCTTAGTTCCCTTAGGTCCTCCGTCAGTCTGCAGTGGCCTGTTGGAAAGCCTGTTCGGATATGGAGGCTGTTCTTGTTCCTCTCAAACCTTGTTCGGTAATGTTGACCCAGGAGTTTCTTGGTTTGCTTCATGCGTTATTACAAGTTATCGCATGATATGAGCGTTATTACAAGTTATCCGGTTCCCTTTTTCTAATTCCCTGAATTCTTCTCTGAGGACATGGTCTCCTACAGCGCAGGCCAACTAAAGGTTCCGATACTCTATTCCTACCTGGGGAGCCGGCTATTTCATTCGCTTCTATCCCTTTATGGCCAGGTATCAAGCCGAGTCTTACACTGTTCCTCCTGCTCAACTCGTTCAACCTCTGTAGGCATTCCCGCACTACTCCTCTCATTCCACACTACTTACTTATTGGATAACCCTATACTTCTCGCTCCTAAATTCTACCTGTTTCCTCTAAAATCGCAAACTCGACCGAAGTTCATAAAAAACACTCGTTTTATTTCGTTTTAATTGCCTGTTCAGTGAACAGTTCGTTTCACATTCTGTGAGTCTGGGTAAGTCCTTCGGAGTCATTCATCTAAGACAATCTCATTTAACAAGGAAAAGATGGAATCCGAACCTCACCTTTCGCGAGGGCAATCTGATACGCAGTGCCATTTCATACCTTGATGCCCGCTCATTAACCTTTGCGCTGCTTATGATCAAGAAAGCACGAAGTTCCCTCATGCGAATGTCATGATGTAATTAATTCAATTTATCCTCAACTTGTTTCGAAAATCCGTAATTTCGGACAGGGCACGAGTTGAGCCCAAGAGAACGAGAAATCCGAATGCCTCAAATTGGATAGCAAAGTCAATGAACAATTAAATGAGACTCCTTGAACATTTTAATCATTGCCTCGGTGTGGGGAGCGAGAGTCTCAGAACGAGGGAAGCATCAGGGAGTGGACTTGGTGGGGAGAGGATGGGAATTTTAAGTTGCCCTTTTCCCTCATTAAACCGGGGTCAAATATTCCAGTGCGCACAGATATTCGGTTTTATTTTACAGTCAAGAAAACGTTTCCTCTTCCAGTCGTCCATTGACACGGGATGTCTTTTCACAGTGCGTCATGAGAGGCGTTGAAGAAAAATGATATTGCTAACTTAACGTCTTATGCCCGAGAATGTAATTTCCAACACCCGCAAAATAAATGGGAATTACGTGTGGCTCTGGCTCACTCCATGGAGGCTGTGGCTGTCGGAGGAGTGTCCTCGCCGGCGTCGAGTCATGAATTTACTCTATCACATCATTGTTGGTATTCCACTTGGGTGGCACACTGCACTCTGGAGGAGTTGGCGAGTGCGCGCGTGTGTGTGTGTTTTTTTCCCTGCTACCAGGCTGCATTTAATTTATCCAATCTTTGTGGTCCTCAAGGAATCACTCGGATACGTGTGCGGGGAGCCCATTGAAATTGATGTCACGAATGTATTAGCCCTGGGATTTAGTCTGTATAAGCGGAGAATATGCTTTTTAATATGGCACAATTGACAAGGGACATAAAAGAGTTGGTATATAAATTGCTTGCGGAGGCGGCTGCCTCTGTTGCGGAGGACATACATGGACGTGGATACACTCTGCGAACATGGGGACTTTATGATTTTATTTGCAACCAAGTACAACGGGGGATGTAAACAGTTTGGAGCCATAGGGTTTTTGTGGGTTCGCCGCATAAATTGTAGTGCCGGTGGATTGGACTACAAAATGTGGTACTCTGTGAGGGATCTCATGTCTTGTTTGCTTAAGGAACATTTTGTTTTCCGTTCTTTATGAAAGATCAACTTTCACCGATGAAATATGCTGTGGGAAGTGTAGAAATTGCTTTTCTTGAAGGCTGCAGAGCTGTTGCTGACACTCATTGTTGCTGATACACAATATTGCCCTTGTTCTTGTGCACACTATTGCATCATTTCGTTTAATATTGGTGGTTCTTAAAGTTTTCATAGAGAGTATTTTGAATACATTGGGGGGTGGATAAAACACTAGATTAGGTTAGGTAGTGGGGCTGCTAGTGCATTCAATAGCACACTTAGACCATATTGGTCCATTGTGGCACCCACAGTCCGACTACTCCCAAATGGTGATTGGACTAGATTTGAAAACCAGATAAAAGCGTATTAACTTTGCTTTCACTTGGATTCGAACAGGGGACCCCGCTAACCAGGGGCAGGCACTCTACCAACTGCACCATCCAATCGTTTTGGATAAAACGCTAAAAAGGGGTCTCAAATATTCAGATGGGAGGACAGTGAAAGGAATAGAGCGCAGTGGTTGTTGTCTGTGTGCTATTTTACATCACTCTTCTGGACAAACTGGAAAGACTCGTACGGAATCAATGTGAGTTTACTTAAGTTAAGTTAAGAAGGCATACCGGTGGTGAAAATTGGGCGAGGAACAAGTTACATATTAAATTAATCATAAATTCCAGCACAATCGATTTAATAACCTTCACTCGAAAATTGACCCTGAATTTCGAATGTCTGGGGTAAGGGTGATTACTTAGACTATGGAACGGCTTTTGAACGAAAGGCGAAAAGGGCTACCAGCATGAAGAGGCTCGTAATTTTCGAAAGGAAAACCGGACTCACCTTCGACAGGGACCGTCAAAAATAGCACAGCAATAAGAAGCTTTACGATCAAGCACGAGTTACATAATGCAACAATTTCCATACCACTGCAACGCATATAGCAGCACATTATTTGTTACATGTTGAATTTTACTAAAACTGTCATAAGTACTGTCTTACCCTAATCCCTTTCCTCCTTATTTCATTACGCAATATAGTTTCTTCTATTCCCTTTTGTCTTGCTATTTGTTTACATGCTGTGATCGTTTCAACTGTAATATAGATGCTTTGAAAGTGGCTAAGTTGGGCAGTTGTAACTTGACAACCGATTCCTCAACATAGTAACCCAAATTATTATTTTGTGTTTGTTATTTTAGTAAAAAAAATAAAGGTAAATGAAATTCGACTGTGTTTGTGTCTTTTTTTTTAATTTATCGTCGCTCTCAGTCGTCGCGTTTGTCGTCGTTCCCAGAATATAACTCACGCAGTATCCCCTTACGACAGTTCATGCTGACACTGTTCAGAAAGCAGCTACTTGACATCAAAAACCATCCTAATGAGAACATTAAGAACCTAAGAGACACAATCCCCAATCTGCTAAGCGAGCAGAACATCTAATGACGTCGAACAGCGAGCTGCATGTCTTCTTCCAGAGTAGCGATTGCAATCATCATCGAGGCTAAATTGGCTACCACACCATCACTCCCTCTATCCGAAAAGGACCACAACAAACAAGTGGATTTGGACAACCCGATGCAAGCACAAGCTACTGTAGGATATAAAAAATAAACAATAAACTGACAATAATAATAATAAACGCTGAATTAAACAATGTACATCAGTTGGGCCCCTATTGTTGAGCCAACACCCTAACCTTTAGTTCATGAGTCTAATTGTAATCTTAATTGCAAAAATAATATTTCTGTTCGAAATTCGAACTTCCACTCCGGACCAGTGGGACAACGCAATAGAGGACGCCCACGGAACCGATGGCGCACCCAGATGGAGAAGGACCTCAATAAACTTGGTGTGCGCAGTTGGAGACAGCTGACTAAAGACCGTGTCGACTATAGATGCTTGTTGGTTGAGGCCCAGGTCCACCCCGGACTCTAGCGCCACCACAAAAAGAAGAAGTACGAAATTACACTAACCCGCGAACAGAGCTGGGCAGATAGTGGTTGATTCGTTCGTTTTGACTCGTTCACTCAAAAGTATTGCATTCACGTATGGTAATTTTTTTTTTATAATTTTTTTGTTGTCGTTCATTTCGTTCTGAACGATTTGAAGTTTCTATGCGTTTCGTTCAATCATTTGACTCGTTCGCTTATTTGAACGTTCTTATTAAATTGTTCCGTCCATTCATGTCGTTTCGAGAGAGATTTATTACTCATGATTTTTACAGATTCCTCGTTTTTAATCGCAAGAGACTTTTTCAAGCAGGACTTTTCAATGTGGCTGGTTGGGATATCAGTTCTCAAATGTTTCTGTTACCCACCTTCCGTACACATGCGTTATCTCTTCCTCACACAGGTATAGCATTATTCCAATTGGGAGAGAGAGAGAAACGAAGGGAGATAAAAGAAAATACGGAAATTCCGAGAAAAGCTTGAGTCGAGTCTACACCGATGTGGTATGCCAAAAGAGTCAAGACACATCCTACATTCAACTCGTCGAAACGACTGGATGGCGCAGTTGGTAGTGTCTGCCTCTGGTTAGCGGGTTCCTCGGTTCGAGTCCCAGTGAAAGGAAAGTTAATGCGCTTTTATCTGGTTTTAAAATCTGGTCCAGTCACCATTTGCTGTTGGGATCAAACTAACGGCACTATCACTGGAGTAGTCAATCAGTGGCAGTAGTCTGACTGTGGGTGTCACAATGGACCAATATGGTGTAGGTGTGCTAATGAATGCACTAGAAGCCCACCCACCTAACCTAAACCTAACTCGTCTCTCCTCCCTTGCCAACAACGTTAAAAACTCTGCGACGAATTTATCGTGTGTAAAAGGCGCCCAAAGCTGCCCATACACAGGTCCATACACAGGTCAGGTATACATTGGTCTCACTTTACGTCATACACTTTTGCGCACACATCACACTTCGCAGAACAGTTAACACTTAAAATGGAAACATTATCAATTTACTCACACAGTGTGCCACACCAAAAAATCGGTGCTCATTTAAGGGCGAACGATTAACACAGCTCTATAGGTGAAAGAGTGTTTCTTCAATGCAAGGGAGGAATATTCCAATGTTCAGTATGGTGCCATAAAACTGCCAACTGTATCTAGACAATGTCATACGTTTGGCGTATTTAGGAATATGTGGTCGAAACGGGCACCAACAAAAGAATAAAAAAATGTCCAGCACCCATTTACAAATTATTAAAATCTTAAATTAATTCCCGGAATTAAACTTAATTTTTTAATCACATTTATAGTCGCATTGAAATATGACTTCAGAGATTAATAATTTACGCTAATCTTTTCAGATATTCTGAATGTGATGTTGTTGGCCCGCTGTACCACTATACACGGCTCGGACGAGTTGTCATGACGGTATGCTGTCGATGCCGACCATCGGGTGCGCTTAAGAAAATGTATTAGTTCCTTTGAGATCTTGTTGAAAGAATATATACAGGGTACCATGACAATCTTTCATTTGGCTCTATCAAGTGTTAGGCTGGCACACAGAAAAGTTGAGCAAAGCTTCTCTTACTGATGCGGCAGTACGCATTGTGAGGGGCGCGTAATCTGACTGCGCGATCACTTATCGGTCAGGCCCCAATACTAATCGCTTTTATATTTACCTACCCTATTCTATATCTATAAGAAATTCTACTTTGACAGAACTCAAGGAAAAATTGAAAAAAACTCAAACCCAAGAAAGCTCCTGGTTATGATTTAATCACAGGAGGAGTTCTGAAGGAATTACCATAATTACCTCAGAAAGCGCTTCGTATGTTCCTCTACATTAATAACACCGCCTTTAGATTAGAACATGTCCCTAGTCAGTGGAAAAAATTAATGGTGCCGAAACCGGGTAAACCCCCAACAGACAAAAAGTCTTACAAACCGATTTCACTTCTTCCGGCAATGTCTAAAGTGTTCGAACGAATATTACTTAGATGTTTAAGGCCGGTTGTGAAGAAAGACGACTTATTCCTAACCACGGTTAAGTTTTTGAAGCAAGCATTCAACTATTGACCAAGTACATCGCATAACTGATGTTATAGAAACATCGTTTGAACAAAGGCAAGTCTGCTGAACTGTATTTCTTGACGTTTCTCAAGCCATTGACAAGGTTTGGCACGAAGACTTGAAACACAAGCTCCAACAATTCTTCCCGAGAAAAATTTGAACAATTTTATCGAACTATCTATCGGATAGAGTCTTCCGTGTAGAATATGGGAAAGAATACTCCCTATTTAAATCCATACAAGCTGGAGTACCACAAGGAAGTGTTCTTGGTCCCCTCCTTTACTTATTGTATAGCAGCGATATACCGCAGGACGTAGGCACGTTTGCTGACAACACCGCCATTTTGGTAACTGCCGAAACGGTCGAAGAATCAACCAGAAAATTGCAATGTGCTTTTGACCGGATACACGAATGAACGCACTCAGCGAATTGAGCTTAACGAAGCTAAATCCGTTCATATACATTTTACGTATAAGAACGTGAATAACTTGCCCGTTTTATAAATAATATTAAAATACCCTTCGGCAATGAAGCGAAATACCTCGGAATGACTCTCGATGTAAAGCTCAAATGGAAGGAGCACGTCAAAAAGAAACGTGAGGAGCTCCAATTAAGATACAAAGACATGTACTGGCTTATTGAAAAATATTCCAAGCTAAGTACTGACAACAAATTGCTTATATACAAGCAAGTGCTAAAACCCGCCTGAGCGTATGTAACTATTGGGTTGTACCAAATAAAGTAATAGAAACATACTACAAACCTTTCAAAATAAGGAGCAAAGGGCCATCGTCAACGCACCCTGGTATACGAAAAGAACACATCCACAGAAATCTTGGAATTTCATCAAGTCCAGGATGAAGTTACGTGTTTTGCTCGTAAGCCTAAGCGTCGCCTGGAAGATCACATAAACTCTGCTGTCCTCTCTTTTCGCCGTCTTCAAAGAACTAAACCCCTTGACCTAGCGCGGTGAATTCAACCCGCGCTTAGCTGCGGTGTTAGCAAGAACTCTCAATGGAGAATCTCTTGCCAAATGCGTCCAAACCGAGAAAGTGAAACTGCTGGAGAAGTGTAAGACTTAGTTGAAGTGGAAATGTATTTTATTTGAAAGGACGTGTTTTTACTGGGTAAAAATCCCTTTCGCTATGTGGGAACAGTCCCCATATTGTCTTCTGTGATATCCGTACGGGCTTACAGTAGGTGTTCATTAGATCTTACTAAGTTATTAGTTGTGCACGTCTTTTCGGTGTCTTGCAGTTGGTTTACCGTGATTACATAAATGTTCACAGCCTTTATTATTACGGTACAAGGGATTTCTTATAACCGAGAACCTATCATATTCTGGCCTCCAGTTCATGGTATAGTCACCACTGTACTTCTACTGCTCTGATAGATTTGCTCTTTGCAGCAATCGTTGACCAGCTTTGCGGATATGGAGAGCTGACCTGCTGATATTTAGGATATCTGAGGTCCTCTTAGAGAAGGTTGCCAACTTTCACATTCTGCTCTTTAGTGTGTCTATACACTATCTAACGTTTGATTTGATTCAGATGTGGTCTGTCAGACTCAGTTTGAAATTTCTATGAAGCAAATTTCGGAGACGAAATCGAAGACAGGCTGTTGTGCTCCATATCACAATCTGTCTGAATCCTATTATTCATCGGTGGTATGTTTTGAAGGTTCCATACAGAGAGTGCAATTTTGATTCATTTTTTCGTCAGGAAACGGTCTAAGGGTCATTCAAGGCTGCAACTTACTCTGGCTTATGGGCATACATATGAAATCGAGTGATTAAAAGTATTTCAATCAAAAAATAATCGAAGATCCAAAGCGAGAGATACAGTGCTCACCGAACTATTTGCGTCTGGAATGTAGCGCCGTCTGTCTGAGACCACATTTCGACCAGGTTTAGCTTGTGCAATTTGGGCGGAAAGGCAACAATTATAATGTCACTAGGCGAGAAAGTAATGAATGGAAAATCAGTTAAAGGGCAAGATACACTCCAAGCTGATGCTGGTGTGAACATGAGAAACCAAGATCAGAGAAGAACTGAAGGGAAATCCTGAGAATCTTTATGATTAAGATAAATTATGGAAATCGATGACGAAGAGGAATCCAGTAGAGAATTCTGGTGCGGTTTTTTCTTTGAAACCTCGTGTAGTAAGTGAATTAATGTTGATGCCGGGCTACTCCCCTGAGGGTACAAAGGGTACAAATAGCGTTTGGTGCTCACTGTGGATTTAAAGGAGGTTCCTTATTTTCAATGGAGATCTAAAAATAGCAGTTAACTAGTACTTCGAGCTGGATTCAAAGGAAATATTAAGGGTTATGTAACTTTGGTGTCCCTTCCTTCACATCTTTTCTTCTTTCATTTGTGCGCACTGTTGTGTATGAAAGTTACCAACAGTGGGGAAAATATTTATGTTTCATCTCTTGCGTGTACTGAGTAATATGGCTATAGCTAGAATGTGATGCAGGCAAACTAAGTATACTACACTGAAGAAGCATTAGTTCATCTGATCGATTTGTTCATCTTTTCGATGACCAATTAAGAACGCATGTGTATATATTTACCAAAAAGACAAAAAAATAAAAATTGTTTGTAAAAGGTAAAGAAGCCGATTCATTTTGTCGTTTTTCTAAGAAAATAAAACTGCTCTACAACAAACTATAACAGATTCTACTATATGCGTAATGTAGTTTTTAAATACCGATGGCTTAAATTTTTCACAAATAATCATGCCTGGGACTTAAGTAACACAGCCATAAATGTATCCTCCACCGTGTTGGTTGAATGTATCTGCCTCTGCGCCGACAGTCTATTGTTCGATCACGTACACAAGAACAAACATCTTCACCGCACCAGATTTGTTGAAGCGATGAATCGCTCAGATAGCACATAAGTCAAGAAAAAGCCTTTCAGCGTTGGGAGGCGACACACATAACTGTTGGAGAACAAGGTCGTCTACATCACGAATAGTTGCTGGAAAAACTAATTCCACCGAGAACTATGGCGCCACCCAAACTGAAAGAAGCGAATTTATTACAACACATTGCATTTTTGTGATTTTCAAGGATTTCCCTTTGTTTGATAATATCTACTCCTAGTAAGGCTTTGTACCGCATATCCTCTTACATCAGCAGTTTGGGATTTGATAGGGTGGCCACGGGAGGAATTTGTATATCATTGGGATGCCAGACCACAGGCACCACCAACCTTTAAGCGATTGACTATTAAAATATTATTTCCACAAGCTGTCCGGTTAACGGATTTAACACGTTGTTTGTTTCAGTTTTCAGACATTTCATGCGAGTTCGATATCCCTTTTGTTAAGGATTACGAGAGCCCCAAACTTATTTATTCCATTTTAAATTAACCTGCAGCAGGCCGAATCCGAATCATCGTGTACATCGTTTAACCGCAGCCTGGTTTAAATTGTTAATCTGACGTACGTTGATACCGCATTTTACACTTCAAAGTAAACTACAAAAAGTGTATGGAATTTCCAATAAATCACCGATTAAACAGTTGAATCGTAAATTTATCAAATTACTGAATCGAATTCTGGCAATAAAATTGCGGATATTCATTCGCAAACCTACTGTACACAAGTGGTTGCATGCCTAATTGAATTTGATTATACCGTAATCCGTTACCAATATGGTATTTCATACCCTGTGCGCCTGAAATTATGACGTGTTCTTTGAAACAAGGATTCAATTCAATTTTTCGCACTCACAAGGCGCTGAAATATAAGGGCATACCTTTGCGGGTACATATTTATGAATGTCACATTTGCATGCAGTATTCCGTTTCTGGGAAAATTGAGCCGAATTGAAATGTGTTCTGTATTGTCTGATAAGACGTGATTTTGAATCACATCTTCCTTCCGTTGATGTTTAAGGCACTGGTTGCTTACAGCCTTCGGTGGTGGCGGTGTGGTTGACTTTAATGACGTTTATAAGGATGAGTATTATACACTGTGACGTGAATAGCATGACGTGCAGAAATGAAGTATTACAGAGATAGCCGCCTTCACAGCTGATAGCGCCCTAGTCCAACGACGAATTTGAGTACCTTTTTGTCGGCTATTCACTAATGAACGAAATGCCGTCCTCTGATTGGTCAATTTGGTTTATGAACACGTTATAAAAAGCAGTTGTCAAAAATCTTAAGGGGAAAGAGAGGTAGAAGTCGGTCATCTCTGTCATACTTCATTACTGATGACGTGTATAGAGGGGTAATGATCATGTACACCAACCACCTTTTAGCGGAGACTTTCCAGCAGGGATAGAGCGATTAGCACATTTGGCGTACGAAGGCTTGACGATGGAGCTGATCGATACCGTGACAGCGGCTGCGTTCGTAGATGGGAATAAGGGATCTTGAGACGAAGCGGACAACTTAGTCGTCACCAAGGAGAACCTTCCAGAAAACAGTTGCCGCTGGTCTGTCCTACGAGGTAGAGGGATTGGCGTGTATGGAACATCTAGTACATATGGAGCCGATATCTTCTTTCTTCTTCTCGAGACAAGTTCAAGGGCTGTTCCTTCATCTGTGAGATATTCAGACAAATGGCACATGACTGTAGGGAAGCGTCCGTCATCCACAATGGCAGCTGTAGATCATATTTAAACTAAAAGTAGACATGTCGAAGGGGCACGAACTGGCTCCCACAACGGATTGTCCCAGAATCTTTGTGTCCCAGCTTGGAGGGAACGATAACAGCTTCCCTGTCGATTGTATCGTTGGAGGTACACGATTAACAATTACATTGGACACGGGAGCGTGACCTTCGATCCTAAGGAAGGATCTAGTGGAAGAGGCTCATCCGTTGTATGGGATAAAGCTACGAACAGTTACGGGATGTACTTGGGAAGTTAACGAAATCAATTACAATAGGCGGTATGGCAGTTGAACATGAGTTGAAACTTAATGATAACGACCGGCATCAATTCGGGCCTTGACCGGAAAATTCTAAGGTCCAAGAATTCGGAGATACCTCTGAATGTCAGGGAGGGTCAACAAAGTACTTGCGAAAAAGAAACAGAGTCCAATACTTGGACGGAGACAGAAGACGATTGTCCGATCAGAACCTTGCTGGAAGTAGAAACCAAATACCAGCTACAAACATGGTCATCGAAAGAACCCTCATGAATCGCAAGATGTGATGTTACTACCGCAGAAGAATAACTCACTGAAGCAGATGCGATAGCCTGCCAAAAACTACCGAGAGCAGAAATCATGGAGCCAGACCGTCGAGAGAGGAAATGACGAGGGAAAGTGCTATCGCCAAGGCATGCTGGGTTGAGAAGCTGAGCACGTTTCGTTGGCTGCTGGAATAGCGATGGGAGTGATGTAACACGAAACTTGATTGAATTCCCAGGGTGAAGAAGGGTTCTAGTGGAGGACATCTGGACATCACAAGGAGAGTTGACAAATCGGATCAGGAGTTCCAGAGGATTGGTTGCCAGAAGATAGTGAGGGAAGAGAGCCAGGCAAGTGATAGCTGAGTAAAAGGGCTACAATCAAGAAGCCGTGGAAGATGAAGCAGTTGAACGTGGGAGCACTAGTAGAAAGCGGTGCAAGGGATGCACTGACAGCCAAAAAGGAGCCGGAATAACGTCTGGTCAATGATCGACAAATGAAATGAGAGCAGCGTGGGAGTGGAAAAGGATGGAGTGACGTCGAAGAGTGTCCTGGAGGTTTTGATGATCGGCAGAGGGTGTTGCATCACAATAAAGGACTACCACGGAAGTTGCAAACGCGTCGAGATCGTCCCCCACCGTACAGAGAGGAATTGTGAATATTAGCTGTGTTTTTTTGCAAGCGTATATACGCCTAATTTTGAATTGCACAAAAAAACGATCATCGGCGCGTAATGATTCATCATAAAATCTTGGCAGCACCGACTACATTTATGACGTTTGCTAAGCAGTCAGGGGTGTAGTCGTGGAACGTGATGGTTGATCTTTGATTGTCACAATCTTCGTTTTGTGACTGTGTAGCGTGACCAGCACTTTAAAAGCAAAAACACTTAATAATTATAAAATAAAATAAAAAATGTTCATCAAATGAAAAGAATCGTTTACGAAACCTAAACGAAATATATAGCAGAGACACATCGGGTACACCAAAAATTGCATACTTATGGATGCCAAAAGAATTACAAATAATCTGATACATAAACCAAACTTGCAGGTGTAAGCCACATACAGCAACCTAAACAATGAATGAATGAATTCAGGAATGAACACACAGAAATTAAAGATTGGAAGCATTGTTTTTATCCGCGCTTATTTCTTAAGCGGCGATAGATATGATGAGTAACTTAAGCGGATATAGGACACGTTGTTAGTGTATCTTACATGCAAAGTGAAATTTAGGAGTATATACGCTTGCAAAAAGCGCAGCTATTGTTCGCGACGAATAAGTTTAGGTGGTGGGTAGTATGACGTGTGGACACCAACCAACTGGACACAAACCGCATCAAGCCCCAAATCATTCCACCCCCTTTCAATCCACACCACAGATTGCCATCTACAAGGGGAGGAACTGATCACAACTCCGAAGAGTACTCACGAAATGATTGTTGTACACGGTCATGTATACCCCGCCACCTATAAACAGATGGTATACAAAGAATTATGTACATTATCGAGCGGAGAAATTCCTTGTTGCCTTTCAGGCTGAACCGATTTACACTCTTCACAAAATTCAAAATTCCAAATTAAACTGTACTAATTACCAAATTGAACTATGTGGTGTGGACTGAAAGGTGGTGTACTGATTTGTGGACTGAGATGGTTGGTGTCCAGGTGTCTAGCAGAAATGAAGTATTACAGCGATAGCCGACTTCACAGCTGATTGCCCCCTAGTCAATCGACGAATTTGAGTGCCTTTTTGACAGATATTCATGAGTTCTTGACAGTTATTCACGAAATAACCTGAATGCCGTTCTCTGATTGGTCAATTTGGTTTAAAAAAACTTTATAAAAACAGTTGTAAGCAATTTTAAGCGGCAAGAGAGGTAGATGCCGGGCATCTCTGTAATACTTAATTTCTGGTGCCTAGTGTCCACACGTCATACTATTCACGTCACAATATGAAGACCGCGTCTTTCGCTAGCAGCCATCATCGGAGCAACAAATTCGGTCACCTTTAGAACGTGCTCAGTAATTTTGTACATACATAAATAAAGCTGTCAATTGGAATTCTTTTTGTAGTATTTACTTCGTAACACTTTATTTTGCTGTAATTCTTTCAAAAATCAAACCAAACGGAGAAGATTCAAATTACAAAATTTGGGTAAAAAATACTGAACAGCTTAAGTTTAAAACGTACGTCGCAGCATCGGCGGCCAATGACTGCCAATGTAGGTTTTCACGTCAAACAGAAACGTCATTAAATTTCGCAATGTCCTGCGGCCCTCACCGCAAACACAATGAAAAACTAATTAAAGTCTCTAATCATCGCAGATTTGATTTGATAGGTTTCTGTTCTGGGTTAAGGTAATCAACGCCGACTTGTCCTCTCGATTTGTGTATTTATAGGTCAAAGTTAATTAAAACCTTCGCCGAACTATGCGGAACAAATCAAATTGATGGACCATTAAAATGTTACGTTCGATTGGAGACAAAGGGCTAAGGTCCCTGTCCCGGGGTGGTTTCTGCTTGAGAATATGAATTGTGCCGACACCCACAGTCGCTCTTGTGCGTGTGTGTGCATATGCTTCTACGCATTCGTCTGAGGCCGGGACGACGAAATGAATTATCAAATTCCATTACGGTGCACGGAACATTTGAGACATCTCTGACATTTGGAGAATCTTATGTTTTATCTGTATAATTGCTGTACCGCAACAGAAGCCTTAGTTAGCAGCCCCAAGGCGTACACATGCGATATTCTTTCCTCCCAACTTTGGGGAATATTAAACTTTTTTTATGCTTCCATTAAATTTGCTGAATTTCAGCGAGGAACGATGGGAGGGAGTGGAAGGAGAAGAAACTGGGTGCCACTGGATACCACATGCGTTAGGATTTTGCCCACAACGTGCTCCCTCAAGCGTTAGTCGAACTGAATTCCTTGTAGGAATGCATTTCAATCGAAATCTGTGCTTCGCGGCCATTGACTGCTTGCGGCGCTGCTGTGTGCTGCGTAGGCTATTGTATGGAGCGGGGAAGCAATTCAGCTATTAAATTACACATTCCCGCAACCGGTGTGGAATATTCCCCCAAAGGCAATATCTGCCTCGTACAATCGCAGGCCTATGTGACTCGGAGGAATAAATGTCGTAATTAAATCGATTTTGAATCAGACGTGGGGTCCTGCCTCACGTGTGATTTGGACTCATGCTCTATTCAGTTCCAGGATGTGCTGCACACCCGTAGTAGCATGGATGCATGAATGTTCAATCTTACGTGTGCATTAAATAATGACGGGAGCAATACCGTGAAACTCACTGTGACGGGCGAATATTTTTGAAATTCTCTACAGCATTGCATTGACTTTTAACTCAGTTGTCCTGTCGGAGTGACGTTTTCAGAGTCTCCTGCTCCAACGAACGTCTCTCTTCGACTTGTGTGAAAACAGATTCCTTTGCCAGCGAAAAATTAATTGCATCAAAATTTAAAGAAGGCAATCCATCTCCAATGGGTCTCACAATATCCACCCTCGTTGGGCGGTTGTTCCGCAAAAAAGAAATGCGAATTCTAATGGTTGGCCTGGACGCCGCCGGCAAGACAACCATTCTGTATAAACTGAAGCTGGGCGATGTTGTTACGACGATTCCAACCATTGGCTTCAACGTTGAGACTGTTCAATACAAGAATATCTGCTTCACGGTGTGGGACGTTGGTGGGCAGGCGAAAATACGCCCATTGTGGCGTCACTACTTTCAGAATACACAGGCGATAATATTTGTTGTTGACTCGAGCGATAGAGAGCGGATTAGCGAAGCCGAAAAGGAGCTGAATTACATGTTGCAGGAGGATGAGCTGCGCGATGCAGTGCTGTTGGTTTTTGCTAACAAACAGGATTTGCCAAATGCCATGACTGCGGCCGAAATCAGAGATGGCCTTCGTTTAAATCACTTACGTCACCGGCTGTGGTATATTCAGGCGGCTTGTGCGCCACAGGGACACGGCCTGTACGAAGGACTCGATTGGCTGTCTAACGAATTGGATCGAAGTTTCTCGCATAGGAATGTATTTTAAAGGCAGGATGTGAAAATAAAATGAAATGTTATGTGTTGATGGGCTTACGTTGTTTGTTGTTGCCATTTATGTAAATCCTCTTGTTGACCATGAATGGGTGGTGTATGAGTTTTCCGTTTTAATTTAGAGGTCACACAGGGCTGTTCGATGGAATTGTTCTTCGTTGGATAGATACATTGAAAGTAGATAGTTTCTTCTGACTTGTTGTATATTTGACGATTTCTCGTGTATTTCTTTATTCCGTACTAGCTGACCCGTGCCCACTTCGCTGGGCACCAAACATTCTTACTTGTGATAAAATTATCTTGTGTGGCTCTTACTAATTAGAGAGAGAGAGCATGTTTCCCCGGAATTGTCGATAAGTCTAAGTTAACTATGTTCTGCTCGTTGGTCAGGCCTCATTTAGAATATTCTTCCATTATTTGGGACCCCCCTTATAGTGTTCAAGAACAAAGATTCGAAAGAGTTCAAAAAAAACTTCACCATTGTCGAGAGAATGTATTGTTTTGTGTTTGCCCTGTGATGGTAAAAAAACAATGCTTATTTCTTTGTTTTGGCCGCTTTACAAGTCAATCCAACTGTTGGAATATGCAGACCACATCGACGACTTCGCGCGTTCCCAACGTGCCATATTGGCAGCATTTACGGCAATTGAAGAAGAGGCGAAGAGGGCTGGTCTTAAGGTCAACGAGGATAAAATAAAGTATGTGCTGTCGACCAAAAAACGATCCGTCACACACCACCTAGGACAAAATATTACAATCGACAGCTACAATTTCGATGTAGTAAAAGAGTTTGTCTACCTCGGAACAAACGTATGCTCCACAAACGACATCACTGTGGAGATCCGACGTAGAATAGCCTTTGGCCACCGGTGTTACTTCGGTTTGTCAATACAAGCGGCGTCAAACCTCCTAACTCGAAGGACCAAAATTGTGCTCTATAAAACCCTTATTTTGCCAGTCGAGCCAGAGTCGAAAGCGGACGATAGCAAAACTGCTGAACTTATTCTTGCCTTCGAAAGAAAAATTCTATGTCAGATATATGGTACCGTCTGCGAGGAAGGCGAATGGAGAAGAAGACACAACCATGTACTCTGCGAGCTGTATCAGGATGTGGATGTAATCCGGAAGCAACCTCGGCCACATCGAGCGCATGGAGAACAATGCTCCAGCTAAGAGGGTCTTCGAATCTGAGCCTCCTGGTTCGAGAAGGAGAGGAAGACCGAATCTCCTCCCTTTAAAGACCAAGCAATCGCTGACACAAGACAGCTTGGTCTTGATGACTGGAAGCAGCGTGTGCCCAGGAGAGTTAAGAATGGAACGCATCTATTGCTCAGGCTCGGAACCTGCAATGGTCGCCAGCCGGATAAGTAAGTAAAGTATGTTTTGGGCGAGTATGTTAAGACTTCTCTGTACACTATGTTTGATTTTGTGCTTTTGTCTGGTAGCAAAATGTATTGTGTTTCTGGAGTTCAGACTCAAGATAAGCCAACATGTAAGTGCCCAACGGAAAAAGCATTCCTTTTTCAAGTCAGAGACCCCCAGAGAGGATGTTTGACTGTGGGACTTATTAACGGCGGGAACGGCCGAACGGGCGTCATTTCCATTGTAGATAATACGGTATTAAAAAACACATCAAAATACCATCCCATACTTTTTCTCTAAATCATACTAAGTCATTTCATTTTGCGGTCGTATGCTCACACACACTATTCCGATCACTAATGCCACCAGCGGTCTCCAGTAAAAGAAAATCTTGGAGATAGTTTTTTGATTGATTGCTTTTAGTGATTTGGTTGACAAATATTGTTATTTCATATAAAACAAATAGTATTAATTTAAATGGGTGGGTCGCCGTGGCGTAGTGGGTTAGTGCGTCGACTCCTACGCAGAGGGTGCCAGGTTCGATACCAGAATTTACCACGACTCCACCTCTTTCGAGTCACTGACAATGCTCAAAGAGTATTCCTGTCTAGAAAAGCTTTTTAAACTTGGCCGTTCGGAGTCGGCATAAAGCTGTAGATAACAATTGCACGCATGACACGAGTGGTTGCTGAGAAGCTAGGCCCTGGTCCTCTATTAGCTGTAGCACCATCAATATTCTGATTATGTCCGGAACGACTCAAGTCTAGCAAAGATACTGCCTCCCTCAGGTTAGCATATGCATCTGGAAGTATTTAAATGTTTTTTTGACGAAGACCCCGATGCTGACACCTAGCTTATAGATAGACGTTGGGCACAGCAGATCATTACGACCAACAAATATGAAGAATGGATCAAAGTTATTGTATTTATTCCTTTTTAAACGTATCCGCAACACCAGAATCAAGAAGCCCGTAGGTGAAACCTGAAAGGTAGTGGTTGTCCAAACAGTCGACCTCAGGACAGTGCTGGTTGGACATGACTTTGACAGCAGCCCGTAGCCAGTGTCCAACATCCAAAGCGACAGTTGAAGTGTCCAAAGCTAATTGGACATCAATAAGAATGGCAAGACTGACGTCAATTACCACACACTTGGGATATCGTACTCTCCCTGATACCATATCCTCAAATATTAAACAAAAATACCACATCGCTCAGTCAGTAGAGTAGCTTTAAACGATTAAACTTTATGTTTATACATAATCAGGAAAAAGTTCTGAAACTGAAACGCAAACTTCAGATTTAATAATGAAAGTTTTCATACACTATGCGTCTGGTTAAACTATTGATGTAATTCTGAAGTTGTCTCCCAAAGAAAAAAATAACGAAATTGTTTTTCAAACGATATTTTTTTCTTGAAACGAAGTGTTTTAATGGACGGCCACGGGGAAAACTTTTCCAATTACTGTCGTTAAATATTTTCTCATTGTCCTGGGGGAGATGGGAGATGCCTCAACTTGTGTACTTCTGTATACCCATGACGTATGTGATCCGACCGCAGTTGGTTTAAATGATTCGTCGAACTAGTCTTAGGTTAACTGAATAAACACGATTAGCCTTTTTGAATCTTGAGAAACCCTGAAATGGGACATTCATCCACTAGAGACATCCCATGCAAGCATGGACTTTGCTTCAATTTCAATCTACGTGCATGTGCTGGCTAGGTTTCTCTCAATCAATAATTGATTCCATACCAATTCGAGGAAAACAATCGATCAACAGCCGCAGGATACATGTTCTCGACACATGTCCAAGCATACTTCGCTTGTGGAAATAGAGAAAAGGGCGTCCCCCTTCGCAGCATAGACGATGAAACTCTGGAAAATCCATTTATTGAATTTTTGAAAGAAGCGAACAGGCTGCTGTGTACAACGTGGAAAGCAGGTCTTCATTCAACACGTACAAATTCAGGGAGTGGAAGTCAAACAAACCCTTGGAAATATGCAGGTAAGTGGCCACAAAGCAAACACACAATATTTAGTGTCTTTGATTTACTCTCATCTTTTTTGTTTGTTGTGAATTATGTACGATTGTATACTGTTCCAAAAAGGGAACTGTTTTACAATTTTAAGGCGTAAGAAAATTCATGTTGAGGCTAAGGGGAGCTGTACGCCGTCACAGGGCTGTGACAGCGCCTGTTCGCATTTTTCTTTTAGTTGGCTTAACCTTGGCCAGCACCTAAGACAGCTTTAAGAATGAATCGAATAAGAAATAAAACACACGTCTCTCCACCTCAATATTTGTTTTATTAATAGTAAAAATCCTACTCTTTTACATCCGCAAAGATGCACCGTTTTGGATACATGCAGATATGTTCACGGTCAAAACCTACGGGTCGCTTTTGCCGGCACTTTCTCTTACCATCTAGTCGTCGCTTTCTAGATATAGACGATTTTTCAAGCTAAAACAATTTTCACCGGGTCAAGTAGGCAGTCTTAAGATGTGTCTTCCACAGCCGCAGTGACGTATACGTAACATTTTTCACCGATTCGAGGAGGCAGTCCTTAGAGGTGTCACGGCCAAGGTGATGTGTACGTAACATTTTTCACCGGGTCAAGTAGGCAGTCTTTAGAGGGTTCTTCTTTGACCATGGTGGCGTATACGTAACTTTGTACACCGAGTCGAGGAGGCGGTCTTTAGATGTGTCTTCCACAGCCGCGGTGGCGTATGCGTAACATTTTTCACCGGGTCGAGGAGGCGGTCTTTAGATGTGTACGTCATAGCCACGGTGGCGTATACGTAACATTTTTTATCGGGTCGAGTATCGAGTCGTAAGAGTTGTCTTACACGGTCGCGGTGGCGTATATGTAACATTTTTTTATGTGACCGTGTCGGGGATGAGCTATCACCTAATAGCTCTTTCTTTTCCTTTCATGCTTCTAATGTCTCGGCCATCCAATGTTCGCTATTTTCAACTCGTCTGCCATGGTGTTAATGGAGAGTATTTCAGCTAGGACGCCCGAAGCACTATTCGAGATTGTCTTGAAGCCTCTTATTACTCTTACAGCTCAGAGCTTATGTACTGATGTCTACATCATTAGAGCCTCTATCCAAATCGGAGCAGAGTGTAGGAGGACTGAACTGACTACCCCTGAAAGTAGTATTCTGCGCCCACAACATGGTCCACCGTTGTTCGGAAGGATTCGGCACGGGCTTGAAAGACAGCCTGTTGCTTAACATAACACTGATGTGTTTCACTGACTCTCTGGACAAAATTAGCTGGTTTCCTTCCTGGAATATTGCATTTTTGTGTCCCAAACATTATAAATTTTGGTTACTCTTTTCAAATTTAAGATCTAGTAGTGTAATGTTCCTAAAATCAAGCATTTGAATTCCATTTGAATTTTAACACAAACTAATATGCTCCTTGTAGGTTTTCGTAGCCATGTTTACGCACATCAGATGAATGCACTGAACGAATATAAATCTAGCAGGCTTTGCTTAGCCATGTAAACTCACTGAATCAGGCGAAAATTATTCTCTCGTTCATTATATTCACTTGATGGAGCTGGTTCGTGCTGAAGGGAGACAAAACTAAAACTGTAAGTTAACACATCTCTTAGTTTGTAATCAGTTCATTGTAAAATTATTACAGAGTAAACACACACAAGATATGTATACGTTTAATAAAAGAGTTTCCCTGTATAAGCGCCATCAAGACGCGCATACTTCTCCTTATTGCTACTGATTATAAGGACAGCTTCGGTTTTGTGATTAGCTGACTCTAAATCAGCGGTAAGCTAGCTAATATCTTAAATTTGCCACTGTCGAGTTGGTTGCACTCTCCACTTCTGATACGTGTTTGGAAACTTTGACAACAGTAAAGCACATACACTCGTTCCTTATGTTCCACAAGAGCGGTCCAAGGATAGGTCCCTCTAGAATTCCGGACGTGGCGTCCTAGTGTTTCACGCCATAGTCGAAGTCCGAGGATGCATTGTGTACAATATGCGTGCACTCAGGTATATCACATCATACACATCCTACGACTACACATTACGCAGTATTTTGTAAGTTCATAAGGACGATTAAAAATACATTCTTCAAGAGACAGAAATGTCATTTATCTCTCAACATGGCAAAGTGCCGTCTCCCTGTGTGTGCCTAGACTCTAGAGTGAATAAATGGAACCAGACAGGTCGGCTGTGTGGGAAAAAATTACATTCATGCGGCATTAAATTTGGCGACAAAAAACCGCAAATAGACGTTCCCTAATATTCATTTCAAGGAATTTGATTACGGAAATAAATATGAAACTAACCCACGCGAAAATAGCTCAAAGCTCATTATTGCAGACGTCTTGCGAATAATGGGATCATATTTTTGTTATCCTAAGGTGATAAAAGAAAATCGAAACGCCTACGCAATGTGTCTTGTATCTGTGACAGCTTTTACTGCTGGACACACGCTTGAAGTGGCAATGAAGCTCATATAAAATGAATGTGTTCGCACACCTTTGCTGGTTATCTCGCCATCTACTGTCGCACTTACCAGGCTGTTGTAATAAAATAAATTTATTGTGTCCCATCTCAGTGAAAATATGCAACCTGCCAAGGCACAAACCGAGTAAGATATTTACTGTCTTTGAATAGATTAAGGACGTAGCAAAAAAATAAAAATGAAAGGACATTATGTTCGGCATAAGAATGCTTTTGAAGTAGGATACATAATTTTGCTGAGCTCAACAATCATCAGACCTCCCCCCTGGAGCCAGATGTTCTTAGGAAGCATCCCTCTGGATCCTTTTCGAGCCGCCCTTTGAAATGTGATTTTTGCTTAGAGACAAACTTTGATCACATTAGCAATACTACAAAGTGGAATTTATCATGTGCGATTAACGCATTTATTCCTTGAAGCCTTTCATCTTTTTCTCCACCCGCGTTGAAAGGAAAACAAGAAAAATGCGTCCCTTCATGTAGGACATTGAGGCACTTCGAAGCGGAAGATTATTTTTGTGGTCCGTCGATTTCTTGTGGGACTTCCAAATTTCGTCTCACGTGTGTGCGGAGAAATCCCTTGGGGGAGCACAAAGGAAATTCCCGATACCATGGCCACGGGATAAGATTATTTCCCGGACGGACAAGATAGGTAACAAGCAGATATTTTTCGCTCTGTTCTTATTGTTATCCGCATCTTTTGCACAGCTTACCTTGTTTAAATGTTTTAAACGACACCACAGTGCATTGGTTCATATTTCCATGGCAAGTGAATACAAATTCCTTTTGCATATGCACTGTGGATGGAAGTCGTGATTACAAAAGAATGAATGTTATCATTTATTTGTGTAAAGCATCTGCTGCATTTCATCTTTGACAATAATGCTCCATTGCAACCCCAGAGATCTTTGATGTGAGTGCATTTTCTGATACTACTTGTCAAGAGATATTTTAAATAAATGTGTGGTATACGTGTTCTTATTCTCACGTTGTATGGAATGTTGCTACGTTTTGAGAAATGCAAGACGTACAAATTGGTTCCTTGGCGGCTAAAAATGGTGAACATTTTCTTCAGTTGAGTCAAATAATGAGGAATATGAGTTTGCTAGCATCTTGTGACATTTCAAAACCTACTCAAATTCAAATGATGTCCTGTAAGGACTCCTACTAAGTTACTCAGGCTTTTCCTGCCTAGACTGAGAATGGCCGTGGTTTTTGGTAAGTCAATTTTTGGCCATGCCTGTTTCCCATATAGGCATGTGTTAAAGTTATTCCATCATGGCCAGGCACTGCCAATCGCTTGCCCTGTGATTTAAGTTTTCTTCAGTTTCTATTGACACCCAGATGTTATCAACCTTCCTATGATCATTGTACTGCTTCTGACTATCTAGCCTGCTTAGTAGTTGCCTGAAATATGTCTATGCCAAGGAACAAAGCAAACAGTTCGACTGCATTGTCTTGATATCTCGTTAAAAGACATGCGGCAGAGTTACTTACTTACTAAAATGCTGATTCGAGTGCTATAATCCCTGCTTAACTGTCGTTTCTTGTTGATGACGATGCTCTTGTTCGATATCGTTCTCATCAACAGCCATTCAGCGGCTTCACGAATAGTCGCTACTTCTGCTGGTGGTGGTCTAGCGCTGCGGTGGTTGTTCCAAGAGTAAACCGGTATGGTGTCCGTCGATAGCATAGCTGATTCTACTATCGATAAGGCTATTTGCTCCGCGAGTATTGTCAGTAAAGCGGAACGTTCACGACTGGACTATTATGTGGTTGGGCCCGTAGCCAGGCTGATGATTGAGTTTAAAACCATCCATTATGAATGTATATTGGGTAGTGCGGAGCTAGAAGTAACAGGGGTAAGAAGTAGCAGCAAAAAAAACAAAAAAGTACAAGTGAAAGTTGTTTGTTTTTTTTCATCTTTCGGGGTTCCTGCTTCACTTGCTAATTGAACGTCGAAGAGATCTGAGATAGGTGCCCAATTGTTGGTGCTGCTTCTACTCATCTCGGCTATGTTGTCTTGCCTTCGTATTTCCTTTGCATTTTGTCTTAACATCAGAGATTTCATTCCATCCTCCTTCTGCAACTCAGAAATCCACGACTACTGTGATTTATTGGGATTGTAGCAAATATATGAAGCAGATGTGTACTACCGACACATCAAGAATCATCATGCTATTTGTATATTTCTATTTGTGTATTTCTATTGCCTTCGGTCAATCGAGTGAATGGGTTTTGACTTAGGTTAAGGTAGCAGCGATTCTTTATTGTGCGACCGCAAAAAATGGTTCTATGTTTCAGTTCCGTGTTTAACTCTTAATATCCTTTTATCGAGATAGGATTCTAGTATCTTATATAACCTTGGCAGTAGAAGCCTGCTAAGCTTGCATTTTAAGCCTTCATGCCTAGTAGGCCTGGGAAACGTCAAGTAGGGCGGTGGAGCAGATCTTTTTCTCCTCTAATGCTCCTTCAATTTCATTCGTTATTCTGTATACCTGGACAAATGTCGAGTGTTTCTTCGAACAATTTTTGAATGCGTTTTAATAAGAGTTTTTCAAAAATGTTGGATATTATTGGTAAAAGCGATAAGCGTACGACTTTTTGTTGTTGAACGGTTTGACCGGTTTTGGAACCATTATCACTTCTGCAACCTTCCATGAGTCTGAAACATATAATAGCCTGAAGGAAGCGTTAATTAAGTAGAGGAGCTTAAATAGCGCCTTTTTCGGCAAGTTCTTCAGGATTTTCCGGTTATTAGATCATTATTAGATTTTTGATTGCCTGGCAGAGTTCATTTAGCGATACTCTTTCTATACTAGAGCTGTCAGATATAGAAGTTACACTTGGATCATCTTCCAACATTTGTCCATCAAAGGGTTGGAATGTTTCCTCCAAATGTTCGGCAAAGAGATACGCCTTTTCCTTATCACTTTTTGCCCACTCATCATTGTTTTTCATGATTGGAGCGGCCTGCATTTGGGGCTTCTTGATATTTTTTATTTCTTTTCCACAGTGAGTAGTTTGTACATTTTTTGTTAGGCCTTCAAGAATAGTCGATATCTCGTGGTTTTTAAAAACTTGCAAAGCGTTTTTTAGTTGTTTGCACAGGCGATTTAGGTATGTTTTATTTTGCGGGGCGTGAGACAACTGCCATTTCTTGTGCGCTTTTCTTTTTTCAAAGATAAGCTCTTTTATTTCTGGCGGAAAATTTGTTTTATTAAACTTGGGTATTTTTTTATTGCAGGCTGCTTTCTGGATGTTACTGATAAACTTTTCAAGTTCGAGTTCTAACTCAAAGTTGTTTTTAGAGACCCAATTAGATAAATATTTTCCTCACAGTCATGTCTAACGATTTCCCAGACAGTTTTGTTATCTGTCAATCTCGGCGCACCTTCCACTTTCCTTAATTTATTGCTTATGGTCAAGATTACTGGTGAGTGGTCGGAAGAGACGTCAACGCTCTCTTCTACTTTCACGAAGCTTGAAGGTACCCTTTTAATAATAAAAAAGTCTGCTAAGTCGGGTACTTTTGCCATATAGGCGGGCCAATATGTCGGTTATCGTGATGAGTGGAAGTCGACCCCGAGCTCCATACCGACTTTGTACAACAGTCTTCCTTTCGTTGAATTTTTACACAAGCCTAATTAATAACTACTAACATGCGAGAACTCGATAAATGTCTTTCATCACAATCATTCGAGTGAATTAGACTTTTTCTTATTTTTTTATTAATGAACCAAGAAGTGGAATATAATATTATAATGTAATAAAACTAGAGGATACCAGGTTCGAATCCCCAATCTACCAAATTTCATAATTTACGGCTCCATCTCTTTCGGGTCACTGACAATGCTCAAAGAGTATTCTTGTCTAGAAAAAGGTTCTCAACTTCGCCGTTCGGAGTCGGCATAAAACTGTAGGTCCCCTCCACTCGTGAAAGAACAATAGACCGCAAGACCCGAGTAGTTGCTGAAAAGCTAGGTCCAGGTCCGTCTAGGACTGTCGCTCCACATTATTATTATTATTATAATAAAACTATAATATAATAATAATATAATATAATTACTAAGCAGGTTTAGAAACAAATGATATGTCGAATGAATATCATTTGTTTCTAAACCTGCTTGTACTTCAGATTACATCAACCAGTTCAGTTCTTAAAAGAAAAAAGAAAAATTATTGTAACTTACATAAGTACATTATCAAAAAGATTAACTGCTGGCTTTTGTATTTTTCTTCGAAATGTATTTTTTGATTTTTAAGATGTCGTCCCAACTTCTTAAAAGTTACGGTCATAATTGCATATTGTCATCAACGTGTCGACATTTTAGTGTGATTTCTCTTGTGTCAAAATATTATTAGAAATTGAAAACACTCTTTCTGTGGGGTAGCTGGCAGCGGCAGCGAAAACTCTAGTAGTCTTAGACTATATACTCGCACTGCACATATTCTTCATCAAACTGTTTGAAAATTTGAACACATTCTCAAGTTCAATGCAAATTTTTTTCATTTTTAAACGCTGGATCCCACTGATTTAATACACACAATACAGGCTTCATAAAAGGAATCAATTTGTGCTTTAAAATAGATTCCATCATTTTTTTTACGTGAATGAGAAAAGTTTTTCTGTTCGCCTTTCTTTTAATTTTAATTTAAAGTCTTTCAAAACAAGAGATGCTTCTGTCATTCACTTGTTTTCTAACTCTTAATAAAGAGCGGATAATGCTTGGATTTGAATAAAAAGGACCCATAGTTCAGCGGACATTAAAGAATTTTAGGATTAATTGAGAAAATTTCTCTTGGTATTGCCCCACATCTGAGCTAAGTTTACTTAATACCAATCAATGCTCAAACGTATAAAATGTATTTTCACTGTACAGACGACATTAATTTTGGTGTATATTTAAGATATGAATTTAGCATCCTTACCCTCATTTTCCAGCCTCTGAAGATTTCCTTCTGTTTTCTCATTTTAACAACACAACAATCCAGACCCACGGGCATGTGTAAACACATCTATTAGTACATCGTTTGCATTTCTCCCTCCCCCGCATGGACTTGTTGCCTTGAAAAATGTAAATCCCTTGGGTCTTCAAGTGAACACATTCATTTATGCATTTGCTTACAATAACATTTCCACAGAGAAAAGAAATTCCGGAACCTGTTGCTCTCGGAAAACAGCCCAAAGGACAAGGGAAATTTGAAGAACGCACCAGCACCGCACCCTAATTATGATTGTCTCTCGTTGTTTGCTCAAGCGAGAGTGTTGCGTACTTTGTGAAAATAAGGAAGCGAAATTAAAATTCATAACGCATTGTTTTGAATTCTCGAAGTTGCTTCATTTTGACTTCAAATTATTGGCTCGCTCCTTGTGCAAGTAATTCAATGTAACCACAGCGTCGGTAGTTATGGATGTGCATCCAAGAAGTGAAATGTGCGATAACACTTTCACATGCAAGCACTGAAGGCCAATGCAAACACGTCATCAGACATGTGGATACAATGTGCTCGTCCATTCG
The DNA here is from genome assembly GCA_964034865.1 of Eristalis intricaria. Classification (NCBI taxonomy): domain Eukaryota; kingdom Metazoa; phylum Arthropoda; class Insecta; order Diptera; family Syrphidae; genus Eristalis; species Eristalis intricaria. The sequence goes on along the minus strand of OZ035877.1, from coordinate 59,520,675 downwards.
ACAATGATTTTAAAACTACACACATCGGAAAGTGTCGGAAAGTGAGTCCTTTCCTTGGGTTGGGTTGCTTACTTTGGCTTGATAGCTTCTCACTTTTAAGTGAACAAACAAATATCAGAAGCCAGAAACGTTAATAGCCATCTATTTGCAGTTTTCTTCGCCGGAACAGACTGTGGGTCGGGACGTACGTACTTCCGCACAGGATACTTCACGCGTATATGTACGGAATCATAGCACAAAAAGCACTTAACATGCACTTAGTCGTATCTTATCCTCTTAGAAGCATTGAGGAAGACCACACACTTACGAGGGAACGAACACTCCTTTGGTGGGGTGGCTTGGGAAAACATTGTTTTTTGAGTAGAACCTTGATAGCAAATAGTAGCGAAAGTTTCGAATAACCGCCGCCCATGAGGAATATTAACTTTCATCGGTGTGACACCCACATCAGCGTCGTGTTAACGATGGCAAGAGCAAATCTCTGCTGGAATTGGGGTAATTTTTGATTATCGGAGAAAACAAAGCGCGTGGGGCGCTTATCAATAAGAAGACAGTGCTGTGCTGCGATGGAAGGTGGCTGACATGATGTCATCAACAGTGAATATCTGGCATCAAAGCGAGGACGTGCACGAAGATAAGAATCTCATTACAATAAGTCGGTGGGGATCTGCCTAACGAATGTAAGGCGAGAGATGATAACATCAAATTGCTTGTGACAAAAGGCCTCCATCCATACACACAAAAAATGACGGTAGGTGTCAACGAGGCTCGTAATCGATATCTCATCAGGACTAAATTGTGCTCTTGAATACGGAAGATTGCGATTTTCCCTTGAATCGTTTTGAGAGTGACAATTTTTCGCACCGTGTCACCTGAAAATTCCCTTATTTTCAATTACATTTGCTGTCAATTAGGTGGCGAAATTAATGCGAAGGTGATGGAGGGGCGAGAGACGACTTGCTGTGGCGCATCGATTTGTGATCATTTGTTCGTCAATCACGCCTGTCAAGAGGCCTTGAAGGGGAAATCTTGAAACAACTGATGCTGCTGTAGAAAGACAACACTCACATTGATCGCTCGGGGGACAATCAGATGACTGCGAAGGGTATAAAGATGCAAGTGAACACTAATCCGTCATGGAAGTAATTTATTTCAAACTAACGATCTACAGATGCTGCAAGTTCGTTTTATGAATTTCATTAACAGATTCCACGTTTGTTTATGGAATGTCATGTCGGTACAAGTTGACATCTTCAGTCGGTCCCCAAAGGCGCAGAGGCGATGAGCAATAAGTTGGGGACATTTCTTTATTGTGACAGCCACTTGGACAGATCTCGGTTTGTTTGAGGTCAGTTTGATTTGGTTTGTTCTTTCAATACGAACACATTTTGTCGTAACACCTTTCGACCCGGGATGGCCTTATCTTGTGCGCTTTATAGACCAGTGGAATCATTGGCACATACACTCAGCGCCAGAAGTGAGTCATTAGCTGAATGTCAGTTTTTCAATGTTTGGCGGTGCAGAGAGATGGTTACTAACTTTGACCTGGAAACGAACATCCGACGCATTATCGAAATACATTCTGATCCACAGCGAAGAGCATGTGGGCATTGAACCTACAGACACGACGGCTCCAAAAGCATATTCAAACGTTAATACCATAAAATAATCTGCTAAACACATTAAATTTCATGTGTAATCAAATCATTTTTCAGTGCTTAGCACCACAGCTTGGTTTGAAAACTTTGTTTTGATTGAATGTAAAATAGTAGCGTTGTGAGTCTCTCCTTCGTTGTGGTCGACTTCTACGCACATGCACCTCGCTGTCTAAGTTCGATTTCCGATATGATAAAAATAATTTCCACGACCCCACCTCTTTCGTTGTCACTGACAATGCTAAAATATTCTTTCTATCTAGAAGATGCTTCTCAGACTTGGGCATTCGGAGTCGGCATAAAACTGTAGGTCCTAGAACAATAGGACTCACAACACGAGTGATTGCTGTAGAAGCTACCATGGCCTACCTTCTATAGCCATCACTCTGAGGGCTGTAGTGCCACCTATTTTATTATTATACCTGTCCATTTGACCCAAACGTATCCCAAAGTATACATATAGAATTATGTCTAAACCTATTAAAGTCTCAACACTTCATTGGAAGTAGTAAAGCCTACAGCACTTGGAATAACACCGTTTTAAAATTTGGCATTGAACCATGCATTATAAAAGTGGACCATGGTGTGGTTGCAGATAGTCATTAAGGGGATAGACCTAGTTGGAACGTCCATGTTTGTCCATGTGTTATTTGTACCACATGTGTATTTAAAAAAAATATAAATTTTTTGTATTAAAATATAAAAAATATTTGGACTATAATAAATTTGCGTGGAGTCCACAAAAAAAAAGGATTTGTGGTAATTACTGCAGAAAAAAAAAAAGAATCGTCAACGCTAATTTCTTTAAACATTGCTGACGTTGACACTCGAAATTGTTGTTTTAACCAAAGATTGACTAAAATTTTCGACTTTAAAAATTATAAAATTGTCCACTTAGGGGTCGCGGGCGTAAAGCACACACGAGAGACTTGAAGGCAACTCCATCCTTCGTCATCGACCCCAACTCGTCAGGAATTATGCTCAAGCGTAACCAGGCGAGTATATGGGCTTGCTGCAATCACCTCCATCTCTTTCTGGGTCTACCAAGCAGACGCCTATCAGTAAGAATCCCATTCAAAGTCCACGTCTTAAGTCATAATAATGGGAACATTCGTGCCACGTAACCAAATCATTCGAAGAAGAAGTTGAGTTCCGCACACATTGCCTTGTTATTCAACCTATCCTGACAAGTAATTCCTACAACATCAAGTAATAAATGTTGAGTTGAAAACCGCCATCTTGATTTTGGCATCAAACTCGGCCTTCCTGATTATTGATATTCCAAGGTGTTTCAAAACTGATTTTTTTTTTATAATTTTCGCGTGCTAATACCCTTATGTGTCCGGGGTCAAGCCACAGAACGGGCCGTAGGTATAGAGGGAGAAGGAGAGAGGAGGTACCTGTGCACAATGGTCTTAAATATCTGCGAGTAGTAGTCTGTGGGAAATATTAGGCTGGGAAGAGCATTCCATATTCGTGCAGTGCGGCTTAAGAACGAGTCTCTGAATTTAACTGTGCGTTCGAAAGTAGGCTTAAGGGTATACTGATGGGCATTCCTGGCGAGACGAGTATTGTGGGTGAATTCATGGAGAGAAGGAATGCAGTTGGCTAGCTCACTTGAGCATCGTTTGTTGAAATAACGATAAAACACGGACAAAGAAGAGACGGTACGTCGATGTTCGAGCGAGTCTCATGACTCTGCGATATTGTTGTCTCCTATAAGTTTTATCGCTCGCTTTTGGGTTCTATCAAGTAGGTGCAGTGTGGTCTTGGGGGCACCAGACCAGATATGAGCGTTATACTCAAGCTTGGGGCGGATGTACGCCTTATAAATTAAAGCCAAATCAGAAGGGGTGAAATATTTCTTGCATCGATTAAGAAAACCTAAGCATTTTGCAGCATTTTTGGCGACCTCAAATATGTGATCGTTCCAACTAAGTGTTGTGTTGATACACATACCGAGGATGGAAAGTTTTCCGGTTTCATCGACACAAGCGCCATTAATGGATAATGACTGATTATCAAGGGTTCGCTTGAGTGACAGCATTGAGTTTTTGAAGCATTGAATTCCGATCTGCTGTCGAGATCGGAATTCAATGTGATTCAGTTACACGAAAGTTCACCATTAATTCTCCCATCACTCGTGAAAAGGACCCCGAAATACTAAATGATCAATGGAAACAGGCGTTCTGGAAATTGCCATAGACTCTGATTCGTCCAAGTTAACCTTTATCCCAGCATCAGCACATACCGCTGCAGTTCCGTCTGGGAAGATGTGAGGATAAAAAAAAGAAGATAAAATACCCTACGAAAAAGTTCTCGCCTTGGCTGAGAATCACAACATCCATTTATTTAATGAAGAAGAGAGTTCACAATACGCACGCTTAGGGAATACCAACGACCAGGGTAATGGGTGTTGAGTTAGCACCGTCAATCCGAACCCTGCTTCTATAGTTTATGTTTGTGAATGGTCCTCGAAGTGTGGCCATCACTCCAATACTCCTGCAGTACACTCTAAACTTCACCTCGAGGAACTCGGTCATATGATTTGCCAAATCTGCAAACAGCAGTAGATGGTTTTGGCACACTCCCAAGCTTTCTTTCTTCTTTCTACTTATGCCGCGACGAAAGCAGTACTGTCCATCACCCATCCTGGGCTCGACCATAGATCTAGAACCCGCTTCCAACACCTTAGCGTCGACTTTCCCGGGGAGACTTAAGAGAGATACCTAAGGGTGCGTCTTGTGACCTCCCCTTTTCATTATATAAATGGATGTTGTGATTTTAAGTCCAGACGAGGACTTTTTCGTCGCGTATGTCATCTTCTTTTTTTGATCCTCACATCTTCCCAGACGGAACTGCACATCCCGCATGTTTGAGCAGTCTATTTTGTCCCCCTTCTTGAAAAAAGGTACAATCGCCCCATTTTGCCAATCGTTTGGTGTCGCACCAGCATCTCTCAGCCCAGCTCAATGACAGAAAGAGGAAAACAGAAGATTGGATTGGAACTGAAGGTCATCAATGAATCGAAATTCAGTCGATAAACAAGGAATAGGGATGAAAAAAGGACTGTGGTTACCTCCAGAGAGTCTCTCAGACTGAAAGGGATCGTAGAAAAACGACACAGTGCGTCGGTTTAGTTCTAAAGTCTCAGCGTATATTTTATAGGTAAATTAACACAAATTTTAAACAAACCAATTTTCCTTTAGCTCAAATTGGCAATGACAGAAAAACTGCAACACAATTCCCGCAATCCCACCGAGCACGGAGTATTCCTTGCTGAATTGCGTGGCTGCCTGGTATTTAAATTGTTGCAAATGTCATAGTTCAACTTTACTACTCATGGTACTACTCGTGTATCACCAACAAAGTGACTTAATCATTCACCAGTGGTGTGGCATGTCAGACACGGCATCAACAGTCGTGTGAATTAATTACATCACGTGTCACATTAAATTAACAGAGAACAGGGAAATCGTTACACCACGCGGAGCGTTTTTATTTCTCTCTCTCCGTCACGACAAGTGAGTAGCCACTTCTGCCGCGAGTTATTGATGTTCTTTTAAGCAGCACGTCCTTGGCGAAAATTCGCAGAAATCCTCTCTCAAATAATTTGCTCCTTTTTTTTTGGGTCAAGAGCCCGAGTTAGATGTCGAAACTAATCGAACTCTTTTTGTTTAACTTTCCAGATATCTTTTAGATTTCCTTTGCTGAACCCACGGTGCAAAAATAAAACTCCAGATACGTAGGGGGACAGGCAGGACCCTTCATTAAAAATTAATAATCCAACTCACCACCCCCCCGACGCCGCAACCTGTGTGCCTTCATTGCTACTCTGTCCCGCGTTACTTGATTTACATTTCAGTTAAGCACGAGGACGCGAAAAATGGCGAGAATGGCGAAATGATAAAAAAAACGAATTTCAAAGTCCAGGCATTAAGGACAATAAGAGCGAAAGGACAGCCAAGAAAAAAAAGACATCATAAAGCATGAAGAGGTTTGAATCGTTAACTCTTGAAATAGCGGTAATCTATATACATACACCCGAGTGTGTATCTCTTACTGGGGAAGAAACCTGGAGATGCTAAACGATCCCGGCCGTACCTTGTGCAGTTTGTGCACCCGTGTACAAGACCTCAAGGGATGAGCGTAATTAGATTTATTTGAAACCTTTGCTTCGGTTGGACAAATAGCTGCGAGATGTTTAGGTTCTTGTGAGCGATTGGAAAAGAGTCTTCTCCTCATGGTATTGACAGTGCGGCTCTTGGGGCATTCCAATTAAAAGACTATCGTAGTCATCAAAGAGAATTGCAAGTGAGGCCGCTGCCAGCCTGTGTTGGGGCGGCTGTACAGAAGGCACATCAGATTCCGGGGTGTTTTAAATGACAATTAATCTAAGTCATCACGAAAAGGACATCGTGCTTAAACCACTAAGAGGTGAAGAGACACTGCAGTGTTGAAGCAGAGTCGTCCTTTTATTTCCAGTGCGTCACTTAACCCTGCAGGCTGCAGATGAATACATCGAAGCTTGCAACTAGATTAACCAGCTTACTTTAATCCATTGTCGGCAGATATGTATATCCTCGTGTGCACAGTAGCAGTCTTCTGTTAATTGAGTCGTTCCGGAAACTGTCTCCAGCCGCCATGAACCACTTGAAATTGGAACGAAATATCCACTCAAACCACGGCACAGAACAGAACACTTTGGAGTGGAATGAAAAAAACTGCTCAAGAGAGCGCCGCGAAGCTCAGCGCATGCACCGAATTCGTAAACAACCTGTTGAATAATTCAAGTCACGAAATTCGTGTCGCTCCACCAGACAGTGACAACTTAATTGTATATTGTCCATCTTATCTGTCGGACAAGATGCGGTTAGTTTTTATCGATTTGTTAAGATGTTCTCGGCACTGGGACAAGCTATTTAAAGATTGGTAACTGAAAGGGACAAATTAAGTCGCTCATATTACTTGTGACGAACCAGCATTTTAAACATACAACTAAAGGATTGTAGCGTCGAGAAAATCTATTTTGGTCAAAAAAAAAAAAACAGGCTCGGAAGAAGGAGACCCATTTGACTAGCGGTGGATAACTCTTTTTAGAACATATCGAAAGGTCTTTTCTGACGTTTTGTGTGAAGTTCGTTGCAGCTTCAAGTCAGAAAGCTCAGAATAGGTCAGGCAGTCACACTGCTTCTGATTCTGAATGAGACCAAAGATAGCAGATCTTTGACATAGAATACTTGCTTACTTACTTACTTATCAGGCTGACGACCCTTGGAGGGTCAGAGCCTTAACTAAATCTGCCTTCCATCGTTGACGTTCCTGCTTCCAGTCATCACGACCAAACTACCTTGCACCTGCGATGACTTGGTCTTTATACTGGACGTTCAGTCTTCCACTCCTTCTAGAACCAGGACGCTCGGGCTCGAAGATCGTCTTAGCTGGAGCATTGTTGTCCATGCGCTCGATGTGGCCGAGGTGGCTTCCGGATTACATCCACATCCTGATGCAGCTCGTAGAGTACGCGGTTGTGTCTTCTCCTTTAATCGCTTCCTCGCAGACGGGACCATATATCCGACGTAGAATTTTTCCTTCGAAGGCACCAAGAATTAGCTCCGCAGTTTTGCTAGCGTCCAGCTCTCACCTCCATATAGCAGGACTGGCAAAATAAGGGTTTTGTAGAGCATGACCATAGTCCTTCGAGTCAGGAGTTTTGACGAAAGTTGTTTTGACAAACCGAAGTAACACCGGTTGCCAAAGGCGGTTCTACTTCTTCACTGTGATGTTGTTTGTGGAACTTACGTTTGCCCCAAGGTAGACGAACTCCTTTACTACCTCGAAATTGTAGCTGTTGATTGTAATATTTTGTCCTAAGTGGTGTGTGACGAAGCGTTTTCTAGTCGAAAGCATATACTTTGTTTTATCCTCGTTGACCTTAAGACGAGCCCGCTTCGCCTCTTCGTCAATTGCCGTAAATGCTCCCACTTTGACACGTTGGGAACGCGTGACGATGTCAATATCCTCTGCATATCCCAACAGTTGGACTGACTTATAGAATATAGCGCCTTCCATGTTTACAGCTGCCCGCCGCACTATCTTCTCCAGTACCAAACTGAAGAAATCACACTACAGAGCATCTCTGTGCTGAAATCCGGTGCAGGTTTCAATCAGCTCGGAAGTCCTCGAGCCGAACTGCGCTGGGCATCGCGCATTTGTTAGCGCAGTGCGACACAACCGGATCAATTTTCCCGGGATCCCGAATCGCCCATCGCACCAAATAACTCCTTGCGATGAATTCTGTCCTATGCGTGCTTAAAATCGATAAAAAGGTGTTGCGTATCGATTTGAAACTCACTGGTCTTTTCCAGAATTTGTCTTAATGGTGAAGATGGTCTATAGTTGATTTTTCGGGCCGGAAGCCGTACTGGTACGTGTCGATTGGTGCGGTGCAAAACGGCTTTAGACGTTCACACAGTACGCTGGACAGGTTCTTGTAGGCGACGTTGGGCAGGGATTTACCCCTCTAGTTGTTGCAAGAGGTGGGATCGCCTTTTTTGTGGAGCTGATATTCCAGTCGTCGGGCATGCTCTCGTCCTCCCAAATTCTACAGATGATCTGGTGCATGCTCCCTACCAGAACATCGCCCTCGGCCTTGAAGAGCTCTAATGGTAAGCCATCTGAGCCTGCAGCTGTGTAATTTTCAGATTTTTAATGGCTGTACCGACTTCTTTAAAGCTAGGTGGGAGGACTACTTCATCGACTGGACTGGATTTTTTGATTCCCTATCAGTCTCTCCTTGAGAGGCCCGTTAAGCAGCTGTTGGAAGTAACTGCGGGTCAGTAACTTGGTTACCCTCACAGTTTCGAAGAGCATGGGTGCCTTTCCTAAAGCCAGTGGCAAGGTTTTTGGCTTTTTTGTAGAAGGCCCTTATTTTTGCCCCCAGACTCTTCGATATCCTTGAGCTGGGAGGTTGCGAAAGACTTTTTCTTCAGGTCTCTTCTCCTTCTTCTAGCCCGGTACTCCTCCTGCGCTGCTCCAGTCATTCGTTGCAGCGCTTTTTGGTCGCCATCATACCACGGGTTCCTCGTCGGAGGTAGTAGGTAGCCTTAGGTGGTTTCGCCTAGCTCTTTGATGGCCGAGCGGCAATGCAACCACATCTCGTTTGCGTTCGAGTAAGACGTGGGCATACCGGAGAGTCTCTCACTCATTTGCTCCACGTAGGCTCTGGCAATCTCGGGTGTGCTCAGGCGTCCAATGTCAAAACTCCTCTTTATTGGCTGGTGCAGCTTTCTGAGAGGACAGTCGAGCTCTGAATCTTGCTGCTATGAGGAAATGGTCAGAGTCGACGTTTGCCCCCCTTGAATGTTCGCACATTAAGGATATTTGACGCATGCCTTGCGTCAATTTGGCTGGCGTTCGACCGTCCGGGGATCGCCAGGTTGTTGTGCGGATTCTTTTGCGAGGGAACCTCGTGCTGATTATGACCATATTACGTGCTGCCGCAAGGTCTGTGAGTGACATACAACACATATTCATTAATTTGAAACTCCCACTCCCACAAAACAAAGACACACTGAGACAAACTGCATATCGCCATGTATAGTGCGCCATTCTTGTAACCTCCCCCGGTTGCGTATCATTGTGATCGAGAAGTCTCGCTTAAGCCTCTTTGACATTTCAACTGCGAGTTTTGTGAGCAAGGGTGCAGAAATCGAATCAGCGAGGGAGCTTCTGAACATCTTGTTTTTTGTGTTTTTATTCTCAGCGTTGAAGCACGTTTAATAACATCGTATGCTTTGGAAATTTGGGCGTGTGACACCATTATTATAATTTTTGATTGTGTATTGCACCGCTATTTGTAGATCTATTGAGCCCCCTTTTCACACCATTGCCTTGTTAAGAGTTCTCCCGACATGCGGATCTTTTCAGAGTTGTATTGAGGGTTTTGAGCTCATGTTGCTTTCTAGAGTATTAACTCCGAGTCAGTTTTCTTTAGAGCTGGTTCTAGTGACTTCAATTATTCCTCTGATAGAAGGTGCTTGCCTATATATCCTTGACATTTGTGGGCTAAGGCCGCAAAAGATCACGGCACATGTTCTTGAATTTTATTAAATTCTCTAACGAATGCAGAGACTTCCTTCAGTTACTCGTAGTTTTCCTTGGGTGCTCCCTGAATCTGCAGTACAGATCAGCAGATTGTTCTTGCTGGTCTTGATACGTGGCTCAAACCTCTTTCGGTTATATTGGGCCTTATCAAGCTGCATGCCATAAGCGTTATTCTAGGTATCTGCCGGGTTCCTTTTCTCTAGATCCCTGAATTCTTCCCTAACGATATGGTTTCCTACAGCGCAGAATGGATCGGGACCTGTGAGGCCGTCTACGCCTTTATTTACAGGTATCCATCTGTTTGTCGTACTCAATTCTTTAAGCTTCTGCAGGCATTCTCAAACAAGCCTCGGTTTGAAGGTGTAGGAGTCTGCGGCACGACTGTCTGACCGCCGCCGTTGGTATAGATTCAGTCATATTGATTTGAACGCATTTGTCCATGGTATAGACTTCTGCTTGAAAGATGCCGGTGCGTTTGCCCATTGGTTCGAAGTTGTTCGGGGTCCAAACACCCCTGCCACTGTTCATCGGTTCTTGATCCATCTGTATACCATTTTATCGTATTGCTGCTCAGTCTGTGGACTAAGGATTCATTGCTCCAATCCCTTGCTGAGCTTGATTGTAAAATTATTTTAGAAATTGAATTTCATGATCACGTCAACCTTCGGAATGGCCAAGAGTGGTAGCTTTTTGACTAGTACATCGAACTGTCTCGATGTAACGCACCCCTCTTTTCCTATCCCTTATTTTGCCATTCTAATGATTGTTTTGCTTACGAATTCGGTAATCACAAGATGCAGCTCCAATATCACCTCCATGGCGGCAATTGGGCAAGATCCCATGGCCCCTGAAATACAGAGGCACGCCAACCTTTGAACTTCTGTGGAGGATCTCTCTTTCGTTAATCTGCAAAACCATGGTACGATTATTACGATATGAAACGTGAAAGAACGGACTTATATGAACCTACCTTCAATCTCAAAAAAGACGACGCTATGTCATGTGATTTTTTAAAAATCGATCTTGAAAAGTTCGTCAAACTTAGTCCCTACAGTTGTTAACTAAAAAATGGAGGCAGAAGTAGCAAGAATCTGTTGCGTGGTGAACTAGGGAAAGTCGATATACATACTGTCTTCAAGAAATGCCACACTACATCGTCGTCGTGGACAAAGCGTCACAGTGGGCTGATATGACTTCCAGATAGTCATTGTCTCTCTCACCAATTAGTCGTTGAATGTTCAATCTGACTTAACAAGACCTTGGAAAGTCCACTCTTGCTTCCGAAGTTATTGGTTCTTCAAAGGAAAGGTTGAACCGCTTCGAGCAAAAAAGAAAGCTCGAATTGTCTTCGACCACAGGCCTGTTGGACAGAGAGCATCCTCGCGTTTAAGTGGATGGACATCTCATCCATCTTCATGTGCATAAGTGGAGACAACCACCCAGGCGTCGCAATGGTTACCACGCCACGCCAAAAGGATCTATCTATACCAAGCTACAAGTGCTGATGTTCAAAGAGCCAGGATATTTATAACTAATACTTCCCTTCACGTTATCCAGCTCTAGATACACGCCATTACCTATTTCCAATCGCATTCGTCACATCAGTCGATGTCGTCATCTGTTAAGTTGCTGCCGAAGCATAGAGTGGAAAATTTGCAGGCTTTCTCTTGCTCCAAATGACTTCAATTTCTAAATACATGACTAAATTCATAACTGAGTGTACTGTTTGTGGTGAACTCTCCTCCTAACACCGTCAACATCATTAACCTACACTAAAATCGTTCTACATCAGCGTAATCACCAATTATTAGAGGCATCCCGTGTGTGAATTGCATGCACATGCCCCATTTTTCTTGCAAGCTTCTCTCAGTCAGCACCTTCATGTCATCCTTCTTTTTACGACTGCGTCTTCTCAAGGACAAACATCTTTAGTTGAAAATTCCCGAGAAAGGCATTAAATTCCTGCAATATTCCACCATTCCACATGTCAGCTTGTCATCGAATATGTGACACAATTTGAAGTGAATTCCTGCAAACGTTCATTAGTCGGTTAGTTTGAATGACAACGCATTTGATGTCAAAGGGAAGATGAGTGGCAATCTACGTGACACATTAAACATTTACCATATCCCCAAAGGGCCCGCCTGTATCGTGTTCAAGTCTGTCCATTTGGGTTCTATATTCTGCGTGGAAATTCGAGGTACCGTCACAATTTCAGGATACACGTAATTGTGTTCGCATAGTTTATTGATCCTCTGGGAAATGAAAATGCTGCCACTAGTCTACATTGGTTACAATTCACCACTAGTGGTTTTCGTGTCCCAGTGAAGTACATTTATAATAAATTTGCGCTAACGTATCCACATTCTGCATTAGAGGGTTACGCTGATGATTACTAGACGTGGCTTACTTCCATCAAAGGGATTTGGTGTAAAATGTCAAGGTACAATGGAACATTTTGTTTGAAACGTCGATATTAATGTTTGCTAGTGTTTTGATGACTGGCTGTAGACAGTGGGGACAATGGGTGGCGTTGTTGAGGCAAGTTGGCGTTGCCGTCGTGCACTGACAACTTTCAAATGACCTTCCAGACGATTCAAATGCTGGTTTCTATTAAGGCACCAGTTCTCTTCCGGCGTTTCGTGTTTCTCAATTATCTCGCCTAATGACGGCTTTTCTCGTCAATTGAGAATGGTATAGACAGCTGTTACAATGGTCACCGGACTACTGGAAGGCGTAGTTGGTTAGTCGGGTCCACTGTCTGAATCGCAATGAGACGCTTTTGTCTGCTTTTCAAATCCGGTGCATTAACTATTTCTCGTTGGGATCAAATTAACGACACTATCTTTGGAGTTGTCAATCAGAGGGAGTAGTCTGACCAACATAGTCTAAGTGTGCTGGTGCATTCACTAGAAGCCCCCCTACCTATCTACCTACCCTACTATGGACAGCCGTACAGAGATAGATAAACGGGGCCAAGAATGCAATATGGAGCCGGAGCCTGAAGTTTGGGAATTGTTTTCCAAAAATTCTCTATGCGCCTCGTGATCTAATTACTACTCGTCTATAAGCTGTAAAGTTTGTTTGTTTCCCTTTTTCTCAAGAACTACTAGACCGATTTAAAACATTCTTTCTGCGTTAGATAGGTAATTTATTAAAGAAAATTTTAACGAATTTGTTGTAAGCTTAAAATCATAGTTTCTGTTTTAACTAAATAATTCGCACAGGCAGGTCCTATTTGGATTATTAAGCAAAGTAGCGCTGCGATCAACCCGTTTAAGAAATCGACATAAATCCGAATAGAAAAGGAGTAAGCGAACTAGAGCGAGAGGATGACAGTACACACCTGCAAGGCGGATGAAATCGCGGGCACAGCCAGTCAGTTATAAGGTATAATCGAAGGAAAGCAAGCCCAATGAAAGAAGTCTTAGTTTCGTACCAACTGCGGCATCAATCATTTATAGGGCTCATCAAAATGACATACAAAATCTTTTCTGTTGTTTTTTCTGGACATTGAAAGTTTAATACAAAATACAAATGGACACGCTCTTATTATTCGTCAGTTCATGTGACAGATGCATGTACGGTTTAGACACCCTTGGAAAAATTGTCTTCCTCGGGACAAACGTAAACCCCACGAACGACATCATGGTCTAGATCCTAAGTAGAAACTCTACTTCGGTTTGTCGAATAAACAGGGCTTAAAACTCTTGACTTGACTCGAAGGATCAGTATGGATGGCCAAATCGTCCCTCCAGCGAAGAAAATCTTCGATACCGAGCCTCGAGATGGAGAATCTCCGGTATAAATACTGGTGGTGCGTCAACCCGGGTTAAAAAACCGAATTAACCCGGGTTACACCTAAACCGACTCAAACCGAGTAACATTTTTTTCAAACCGAATGGACAACGCCGATGAAACGAACCGAATACATAAAAAACAACTGTAGACGATACAACCCGGTGTCAGCATATGATGCCGAACCGAAACCATTTGCCTCATTCAATATTGGTTCGGGTCGTAGCCGTCTGCAGCATTTCGGTAACTTTTCGCGTATTGCCTCTTGTTTTGTGTGACGTGTCAAAGCAACTTACCAACGTTGCGACGTACGATTAGAAGAAAATACGAAGCGAGATGAATGAGAAAAGAGACAAATTGAATCAATTAGCTCACAGATAGCCGATATTGGCTTGGCTACCCCGTGCGCCGATCACTTTCCTTGGCACACAAACATCTTAGGATACACATGGAACATCGAAACCAACCTGAAACAAAATAGAACTGGTCAATACAACTCGAATTGCTCCATTCCATAATCCATATTTTTTTCTTTCGGTTCGTTACAACTCAGCCTGTTTATATTTTAACCCGGGTTAACTCGGTTTGTAAAACTTTCGGGTTGCCACACCAATAACAAATACCAAGTTAATGCGGTCTCAATGACTGGAGGCAGAATGCTCACGACCGTAAGTCCGTAAGTAAGACAGAAAGACCCGTAAGGTTGTGTGTACGATAAGTAGACAAGTGAACTATTTGCTGCCCTTAAGATGGAAATATTGACAAACAAAGGCGAAGTGGCCATAAGGTAGCAATGTATGCGTGTGTTCACTTCATATGTGAAGCATGACAAGATGTAAACTCACTACACGTCACACACGACGACGTTGGCCCACATAAGTGATGAAGAACTGCAATAAACTTGGCGTACCGAAACTGTGACCGATTGGCTGCATAGTCGACGGGTTTATGCGACCCATATAAAAGAAATCCAAGATTGTGCGTTAAAAATTCGTTCATTTGGTCCCTAGTGGGCTGTCTTAATGATTCTTTTAAGGCACGCAGTGACTTCCCAGTAACCGTTCCTTAGCTCAAGGGCAGTCCCTTGTCCACGGGTCCACGGCAGAGATAATGGATTATAGAGATATCCAACTTCGGCCATTTTTACCCCTAGCCCACAACGAAGATGTAGTGGTTATCCCTTATACATTTACAACGCTCGTCAATTCACCACAATATGGCGGCCGATTCGTGAATTTTGTGGGAAATAAGCAGCAGATTCATGAATTTAGTGGGACTCCATGTACTTTCCATGTAACGTACATGGGTATGTTGTTCGGAGGGTGTTCAAAAGTTGACTAGTATTTCTAAGGGAATTTTCTTACAATGTTATATGGACTTTCGTGAAAAAAATTGTATTGCAATGACCATTTAACTGGAACTATTTGATCTAAAATTAATTCTTAAGTGTATATATAGCCTATTCATAAACCATACCTGACAAATTAACTCAAAAAATGAAGCCCGCTTTATACGCTTAAATCATGAATTCTGAAAAACTCATGAAGTCAATTTAAACAATTTGATAAGAACAATGGCAAGATATTGCAACTTTTACTAATGGTTGTCAAAACATCTTATTTGTGATTCACGCTTCAATAATATTTTTATTATTAGTAAACTAAATGTATTATTAATTTTTATTCATATGAAAAAATTCACACTATGTTGTGCATTCGTGGTCGCCGTGGCGTAGTGGGAAAATGCGTCGACTCCTACGCAGAGGGTGCCAGCTTCGATACCCGTATTTACCTTACCACCTATGATAATTCGCGGCTCCACCTCTTTCGAGTCACTGACAATGCCCAAAGAGTATTCCTGTCTAGAAAAAGCTTCTCAACTTGCCGCTCGGAGTCGGAATTAAACTGTAGGTCCCTTCCACGCGTGGGATAAAAATAGCACGCACAACACGAGTGGTTGCTGAGAAGCTGGGCCCTGGCCCTCTACGGGCTGTAGCGCCACCCATATTATATTATTATGTTGTGCATTCATTAATTATGTCCAAGTATTTCAAATTGTAAAATGCTAAAAGTTTTAATGAATCGACTTCATGAACATAAGCTTTGTTCGTTCGTTTACCCCTCCATACTGTGTTGAAAATTGAACACCGAAATTTGAAAAAACGTTCAAATAACGAGCGAATTTTCAAATAAGAACACTAATTCACCCCATTACTTGATACCCTTATCAGCTGTTCTCAAGAGCTCACACAAAAAGCGTATAAAAAACGCTGTCAGATGAAATCAAGAGGCAAGGGAGGTAGAAGTTGGATATCTCTATTATAGGTTATCTCTGGTCCACGGGCACAATATCTACACGATGGATTAGGCAAAACTGAGTCGTTGCACACTATGAAGGTCACTGCAATACAAGCTGTTTTAATGGTTAGAGAAACTAGCGGCGTTACACCATCTTTCCATCGATCGAAATCCCGAGATTTCATAAAATTTTTTCAATCTTTGAAATATACTTGAAATACCTCGAGTTCAGCAGTCCTTGAGCGGTTGTCAAACAGAATCGAACCGTGAACTTCATTTTAATTTGGTAATTTTGGTGTTGTTACTCTCACTTTTTTGGTGTTATTGACAGTATTATTTCCTGTCAACAAGCAGCAGATTTTCCGCCACTTCATAATTGTCATGACATTTGAAATCACTTCAACCTTGGCGCAGCCTTTTGAGGTTTTAGTACGAACTCATCCAAATCTCGCGATTTCGGTTTGTTATGAACATGGTGCAGTTATAAGAAAGTCGTGTATAAAAGATCCGATATGTCCGATATATACTGTAGTATATGTATTGTATCGAGAGGAGAACCTCCTTTAAAGGCGAAGAAATACATTCAAATAAAGATAGAGTTTTGCAATATTCATTATCTCAATCCCACCTCAAGAGCCCAACAAAACCACATTCGCTTGTGAACTCGGCAAAACTTTAACACAATTTCAACGTCTGCTTATTTAAGAACTGACGCCTCGGGCCGCATGCTGAGTACATGCCCAAACACATATACACTCTCATAGGTCACCCAATACCAGGTAGTCATCTCGGGATTCGATTGGCTTTTATAATGTCGATGTCGTTCACATCTCTCTTTCCATTTCCGGATTTATTATTTCAGGCCGCAGAGTGCCCTGAGGGTACGTCTCTGCCATGGCTTAGGTTTACGAAGCAAATTTTCTGAGAATCTTCAGAAGTGGCTCGCATTTTCGCTTCGCTGACTCGCTCCGAATTAAGTTCTGGAGCGAAGAAATGTTTTCACTTCATTTCAAACAAAGCATCCCCCTCTTCTACAACAGCGGGCATTCAAGTTTTGTTAAGTCAAAGGGAATTTCAAAGATACCCCCAACTGGCCAGCATGCTACCCTTCCACTTCTTGTTGGGGAGTTGCTACCCATCTCGTGCGGATACAATGTGTATGCTCAAATACACGCACACAAAGCTAGACGCGGCAACTTCTTTTTTCCCCTTTCTCTCGGTTCCGATTCTGTGCTCATTGCATATTTAGTGTTTAAAGGGCAT
The DNA here is from genome assembly GCA_964034865.1 of Eristalis intricaria. Taxonomy (NCBI): domain Eukaryota; kingdom Metazoa; phylum Arthropoda; class Insecta; order Diptera; family Syrphidae; genus Eristalis; species Eristalis intricaria. The sequence goes on along the minus strand of OZ035877.1, from coordinate 59,503,556 downwards.
TCGCAGAGTATCTATACATATGTATGTATGCAAAACAGCTTTGTTTACCTCTTAACTTTATCGCCTTGTGTAAATCTTTGAAGTGCCCCACTAAACTCGTCGTCCATGGGAGCGGGACTGAGCAACGATTTCGATATAAGAGTCGATTTATGCACGAACTGAGTAAAAACATTTGATTCACACTGAATCACTGTCCTTCGGCTCCAAGATGGTAGTCATAAATTAATTATGCATACGATGTCCCTCCTCCCACGCCTACCGGCATATGTGCGGACATGGGCTTGTAGCGTCCTAATCCCAGTTCGTACGTTGTTTGTCAACAGAAGGGAAAAAATCAGAGCACACGTTTTCGTCTATGATTTCAAGGTCCTCGAAGTATGACCTTCTGTCGGGGAAGGAGTTTTACGACCGCCTCCCTACTCGATGGAGCTGTGCTTGGGTGGATGTAAGAGGAATTGAAGGTGCTTATGCGTAAAGTAGGTCAATCGGTTGTATCTAAGATTTGCAAAAGTTTCCAAGGGGATGTGGTCCGGGGAAACGATTATAGATGCTTGCGCACGTAACCCAGATCATGGAACCTCACTCAGGTATCCGTAAAACCAGCTTGTCAGCAAGCAATAAATTATTAAAGGAACATTTTATGAATGAATGCAGACGGAAACACTTTTACGGTCGTATACATTATTGATGCTTATCTCAAGAATTCCGGATAGAGTTTCTGGAAGACGGTCCATTTTCGAACGTAAAATGAAATCAGTTTCCACACAGCATTTATATTTCAGATTTTGGGCTTATTTTTATGAGCTATCGTGGCATTAACGGGGTAACGAGTGGCCAGCTTTTAATTAGTTAACCCTCAGCACAGCATTTATTATACAGGCTTGAAATGTGCTTTCATCATCCATTTGGATGCTGGCAAGTAAGCAGACTGCTCCACTCAGTATCTTTGGATGGCAGACAAAATGTTGTAGATGAGCACGTCGCACAGTATGTTAGTTTGTACATCTAGCTGAATTTATTTCAAAAATCAAAGTCGTCCGGATGACAAAAGTTTGGTAGCATACTCTAGATAAGACCTCAGTGTTTTACGTACGTTTGTCAATACCAACAGTAAACTTCTTTCAGCAGGACAAATATAAAACACCGGTTGTTAGCGTAAGGTAAGCAGCAAGCAAGTAGTTGTCTCTTATTTAATGAATCTTTTAGGAAATGTTTAACCCTAGAACACCTCAGCTAATGGTAGAAATTATAGTTTTGAAAGAAGCCCTTAGACGTATCTGTTTTTTTCTAAAATTGTGACTGTGAATAGTTTTGAAAAATCATCCACATGTCTATGTTGAGGTGCTATTTAAAACCTACGCCAGAGTATGTATGTTCAGAATCAACAACAATGCAACATTTTTCCAGAGTCAAATAATTAACGATTATAATTAACGATCATTATATTCGAAGAAGTATAAATCAATAACATTGTATTCGTATTCCAACATGTGGATTTTCACTACTTCATAGGTTTTTTTTTTGCGAGGAATGGTGAAAATCTTCAAAAGACACTATGGGCACCGTTCCCACATAGCAAAAGGGATTTTTACCCAGTAACAACACCTTCTTTCAAATAAAATATATTCCCACTACAAATAAGTTTTACACTTATCCAGCAGTTTTACTTTCTCGGCTTGGACGCATTTGGCAAGAGACTCTCCAATGAGAGTTCTTGCTAACACCGCAGATAAGCGCGGGTTGAATTCACCGCGCTAGGTCAAGGTCCTTTGAAGACGGCGAAAAGAGTTTCTTTCGTCGAGAATTGGAAGGACAGCAGAGTTTATGTGATCTTCCAGGCGACGCTTATGCTTACGAGCAAAACACGTAACTTCATCTTGGACTTGATGAAATTCCAAGATTTCTGTGGATATCGTTGTTTCGTATATACCAGGGTGCGTTGACGATGGCCCTTTGCTCCTTATTTTGAAAGGTTTGTAGTATGTTTCTATTAATTTATTTGGTACAACCCCATAGTTACATACGCCCAGACGGGTCTTAGTAGTTGCTTGTATATAAGTAATTTGTTGTCAGGACTTAGCTTGGATTATTTTCCTATAAGCCAGTACAACACTTTGTATCTTAATTGGAGCTCCTCAGGTTTCTTTTTGACGTGCTCCTTTCATTTAAGCTTTACATCGAGAGCCATTCCTAGGTATTTCGCTTCATTGCCGAAATGTATTTTAATATTATTTATAAAAACGGGCAAGCTTGTCACGTTCTTATACGTAAAATTTCTATGAACGTATTTAGCTTGTTGTTGTGGGTCGCCGTGGTGTAATGGGTAAGTGCGTCGACTCCTACGCAGAGGGTGCCAGGTTCGATGCCCGAATTTACCACCTTTGATAATGCACGGCTCCACCTCTTTCGAGTCATTGACAATGCTCAAAGAGTATTCCTGTCTAGAAAAGCTTCTCTGATTCGCCGTTCGGAGTCGGCATTAAACTGTAGGTCCCTTCCACGCGTGAAAGAACAATAGCACGCACAACACGAGTGTTTGCTGAGAAGCTAGGCCTAGGTCCACCTTGGACTGTCGCGCCACCCATATTATATTATTTAGCTTCGTTAAGCTCAATTCACTGAGTGTTTGTCCATTCGTGTATCCGGTTTAAAGCAGATTTCTACTTAAATTTTTTCTTCATACATTTTCTACTTCATAGGTGACAAGCTTTGTTTTTCATCCTAACTCTATTCAAGTTGAAGAACAAGGAGCTAAGTTTTATTAGTCAGGCCAAATACTTAGGCGTAATATTAGACAGTAAGCTAAGCTGGAAACCAAACATTCAGGACCGTATTAGGAAGGCGGCGGCAGTATGTATATTTCCAAAAAGATCCTCGGTTCCAAATGAGGCTCAATCCGAAATGACACACTGGGTATATACAGCAGTCGTCAGACCAATTCTACAATATTGTGTGTGGTGCCAGCATTGGAAAATGCATTCAATCTTAGAAAGATAAGCAGTATACAAAGATCTGCGTGCATTTGCATTACGGGTGCACTTCGCCCACACCTTCAGTCGCCATGGAAACAATGCTAGAGCTACTTCCCATGGATATTTGGTTGGCGCCTACCAAGGCTGCGATCAGGTTGAGGAAATGCAACCGCTGGGGCAAAATGCAAGGCTTAGGTCACATGGAAATGAAGAAGAATGAGAACATTTCAAAGCACACAGATTATCGCGCCCGTTGTAGACTTTGAATTTGGGAATAAAACACTCATCCCAAATAGAGAAGACTGAACATCAGACGTAGTCAGAGACCTTCTGGAAGTATACACAGGCGGATCCAAAACGGAAGAAGGCACTGGACTAGGAGTATTTGCGTCATTGCAGGAAATGTCCTTCTCTCTGTCCCGTCGACTGTTCAACCACTGTAGTTTATTTCAGGCAGAAGTAAAAGCTATCCAAGAGGCTACCCGCTTACTGTCAATGAACCCGATACACGGGATATCTATTGTTATATACATAGACAGGAAGGCGGCCATCAAAGCTCTGGATACACCATCAATCAAATCTAGGATGGTAAAACTTTACCGTCTATCTCCTAGGAAGAAAGCGGTTAGATGCAACCTTACCCCATGCTGGGTCCCTGGGCATGGTGGTGTCCCAGTGAACGAAAGGGCCGACGAGCTAGCTAGAACAGGGGTGGGTTTGCCAATGGCAAGTAATCAGGACACCCCATGCCCCTCTCTTCAAGTAATTAACACTTTGTTACTTACAGATGCCATCAACGCCGCCAATCGGAGGTGGATGGAATTAGAAAATTGTAGGACTTCAAGGCCTTCAATAAATCGAAAGAAAACAAATACGCTCGCAAAAATTGAACAAAAATGAAATCAGTAAAGTTGTAGGCATTATTTTCCGAATGCAAGCCGCCCCACAATGACTTCTGCTGGAACTGCAGGGGCAAGGAGGAAGAAGAAACTACGCCTAACCTTGGCGTACGCCTTGGCATTATTACTGGTCATTGCCTATTAGGCACACACGCAAGAAGAATGGGTACCCCCTACACAGGTAGAAAAAACTGTACTTCACTACCTCGGCTCCTGCCCAGCACTTGCAAGGACAAGAAAAAACGCTAGGCAGCTATTCATTAAATAGACTTGAGGAAACGTCTGGGATTTTAATTCTGGACATAGCTAAATTTAAAAAAATACAAATTGGCTGTAACCCAGCGACGGAGTGCATCACCCAGGATATGCCACTAACATACCAGTAGGTATCTTCAAAGAGGAACTGGCATGTTACCTGCCGATTATTTATATCACAATGAATCCAATCAGGATCTGACTGGGCCAGAACTGCTTCAGTTGTGGCAATCACATTAACCTAACCTAACGACCAAATGGTAAATGGGGCTCGTCGCTTACGAAATGTTATGTGATAAATGATGTTAAAGCGTCCATGTGAGTTGGCTTTAATTCTTGCTTATCACTTTCATTAAATTTTTGTAAAATTTTGTGTTGCTCGTCCTTGGCTTATTGGGTCAATACGACTCCGCGTTCGTACTTAAACCAGTAGTGTCTCGGTTCGATTCTCGGTATGATGAAACTATTTTCACGGCTCCACCTCTTTGGAAGTACTTAGAAAGGTAACAGAGTTTAACTGTCCAGAACAAGCTTCTCAAACTTGAACGTTCTTTGAAATACAACATCTCTGCTTGGATTGAGGACGAAATAGCCAACATAATGGAAAGTTATGGCATTTTGAATATTCCTACTGTTATTCAGATATATGTAAGTTCTATGAGTCGTAATGAGAAAAACAGGTGGGAACGAAGTAAGCAAGGTTCGCAAGGTGGGAACGAAGTAATCAAAAAATGCTAAGATTTCAGAACGATAATACGTAATGGTTGGATCAGGAAATTGTATTGCCGATAGAGTTCTATGATGTAGTCACAACATTAATCCTGACATCGAATCCTGGGCAATCTTCGAAGGCATTTAACTAATGAACACCCCAAGTGCAAAAACAGAAAATAATTCAACTGATCTGCACTGAAAGCACAAGCAAAATTGCTATTGCCGCAGAAGTGCCCTTAAGATTGATTGGCCAGAGAGATGCAGAAAATTAGTTAACGCGTATCTAGTCCTTCTGCAAAGGCTGACAACCTGAAAAAGCTCGATCAAATCAAGGAAAGCATAATAGAAAGATTACTCCGGCCGAAGCTATTTTTCTGATGAGTAACGTACAATTTAGTACTTTTCACAATGCAAGGAGCAGCAGCTTAGAAATATAATCTCGTGTGTGTATCAAACAAAAAATTCTGAGTCAGCTTGTAAAGGTGGAGGTCTTCACACGCCCGATCACGCAGTGCACGAACGATCCCATAAGAAGCTAAGCACAAGTCTAATAAGGGGTGGTCCAATGCAAACGCACGATGATAATTGTAAATAAAACAAAAAGTTTTCAGAGAATTATCTTAATATTTTTTATTATGATAGAAGGATCTACATATGTGTGAAATAAAATATCGGTTAAATGCTCGCCGCTGCACATGCATCGATGGTCCATATTTTCAAAGACTCTGAGACATAATTGAGGTTCAATGTTGCTAATGTTAAATGTGTATCTCATCCCTCAGCTCTTGATTTGTTCTTGGCATATTGACGTACACTTTGTCTTTTAAATATCCCCGAAGAAAGAAGTCGAACGGGGTCCAAGTACATGATCGTGGTGGCCAATTAACATCGCCGCGACGCGAGATATCACGGCCATTGGATGTCTCGTGCAAAAGAGCCATTGTTTCTTTGGCTGTGTGGCAAGTGGCACCTGCCTGATGGGAGCACATGTCATCTAGGTCTATATTCTCAATTTCTGGCCACAAGAAGTCCGTTACCATCTCGTGATAGGAAACCCCATTCCCGGTCACTGTTTGGTCCGATGACGCCGCCAGCCCATAAGCCGCTCTTAAGAGTCACTCTTTGTGGATGCATCGACTTTTCCACAACCACTCGTGGATTCCCATTTGCCTATATGCGGCAATTCTGCTTGTTAACGAATCCACTGAGGTGAACGTGTGCCTCGTCGCTGAAGATGATTTTCTTTGTAAAGTCTCCATTCTTCTCTGTTCAACCAACCATTCGGCGTTTTGACGACGCTTGAAGTGGTCAGCAAGCTTCACTTCTTCTTGAGTCAGTTGAACCTTGTAAGCGTGTAAATTCAGATGTTTATTCAAAATTCGCATCAGTGATGTTCTTACGATGTTCATTTATTTGACGGCTCCTTTGCCACACTATCGCGAACAACAGCAATGTTTTCCGCAGAACGGTCTGGGCGAGCATGCACTGGTGTTTTCACATTTCCTACTGACTGCTGAAATTGGCCAAATGACAGTTTCACCGATTGTGAACACATTTGGTAAAAAAAAAAAAAACAATCGAAATACACTTTGATTTGAACGCCCATTTCCGTAAAAGGCTTCACCGGTCTGAACGCGCTGCTCAATTGTGTACCTCTCCGTGGTTGTACTTGTCCAACACCGAAACAAAGAAATGTTAAATTAAGTAAGGTGTGTCTCACAATTAACATCGTGCATTATGGTTGGACCACCCTTTAGTATCCCAAAAAAAATGGCGATGAATCTCTTCGAATAATGGGGACACTTTCGCAACTGTGTTGTCTTGTGTCCTCTCTTTCCTATATGCTAAGAATTAATGAGTGCGAATTCTCTTTTTCGTATGAGTAATATTAGTGTGTGTATTTCTAAGGGCTTTTTGACAATCACTTTCACAAATCTCCTTGTGAACAAGTTAAGGACAATAAACCGACGTTCAAAGAGGTTTGTTATTCTATGTGGAAAGCATTGTGACATTGTCACCACTTAACGCCGCGTCTATAAAATTGATATATTGAGCAACTAAATATCTGACGGTTGTGTCGGGAATTTAATCCAGAGATTGCCAATAACTCCTCAGTTCATAACTCATATGTTCAATGAAATAATACCTTTGCTCTTAGAGATCCTACACTAGTTCTGCAAACTCAAAGGCACAGCATGAAAATCTATACCTGTATCTTTCCGACTCCTCAGTGAGACAACAAAAGAATCATATCTCATAGTTTGTACTTATGTTACACATTTTATGAAGGCAATCATTTTTTGAAGTAGCGCAAGGACACGTGGAGTCTTGGTATTAGTGTGGCATGTTTCATGACGTAAAAACTATTCTGTATACACATGTATACACGTTCTCGTGAACGGTGAGTCATATCGAAATGGGAATGTATCAGAATTAGCAAAAAATGTTTATGGATAAATAAGACTATAATAGAATGTTAAATAATTGACACAGAACTTATGCAACTAGATCGCTCATTGAATAAGGAAGTGTTCTTTAAATCATTTCCACTTGACCATAAGATCCTGTTGAGTAAACTGGAAAATGCAGGTGTGCGTGGTTTCATGCTCAAATGGAACACGGAGGATAAAGTTGAATGCGACGAGAAGTGATGTGCAATTAATCAGGCTTGGGGTACCTCAAGGTTCGGTCCTGGGTCCAATTCTGTTCTTAATTTATATTAACTCTCTCTTCCACCTCAATCTAAAAGGCGTACCTACAGCTTTTGCTGACGATGTTGGGTTGTCGTATGGCATCAACAGTCCCTTAGATCTCTATGCTGGCATAAATTGCGATGTACACACCCTAAGACAATGGTTCGCTGAACACAAACTTGTAATAAGTCATAAGACGAAATTAATGTTCTTTAATTTATCTTCGTCCATTATTCAAAAACCGAATTGCAAAAAATTTAAATTATATCAAGGTAAATGTGCAACCAGTGTGTTTGGTCAATTATTTTGTACTAGGGAAAATGTATATGTTGATAGAAAATGGAGATGAATTTATGTACCTAGGACTCTTATTTGACTCTAATATCAAATTCTCATCCCACGCTACTGCATTGAAGAAGTACTTTATCTCCACACTTAGGCATTTCTATTACCTCCGTAATATATGTTCGACTAAGCTCCTAACTACAATTTATTATGGACTTTTTAATTCGAAGCTTCAATACGATATAAATTGCTGGGGAAGTGGGTACCAAAACAAAGTTCAGCCATTGCTTGTCTTGCAAAAGAATGTCGACTTGTCGTAAATCTGGTAGGCATCCTAGTCTTCCTTTGTTTTGTTAATTAAGGATCCTTCCTGTTCATCACTTATACTGTTTTAACGTTCTAAAAGCATTCTTTATGAAGTCTGGTAACAGAAACTTTCGTATAATCTCAAACTATAACCTACGAAATAACTAGCTCAATATGTTACAAGTGCCAAACTATCGAACCACCGCATATAGAAATTCGTATTCAGTTGTATGTAATCGCTTAATTATATATAATCAGATGTGTTCACAGTTCCAAATGTTTTCTAAAGCGCGTAAAAAATTGGCTGTTTTCTCAATATTATTATATTTTAGACTATTTATTTAATTACATATATATTTGCTTATTTATTTATTGATTGTTCGTCTATTTATTAATTCATAGTTTTATTATTTATTTATTTACTCATACTTACTTATTTATTTATTTATCTATATATTTACTTATAATTTATTTATGTTATTTATTTATTTATTTATTTATTTACTTATAATTTATTAATGTTATTTATTTATTTACCAATTTATTTATTTATGTTAATTATTTATTTATTTATTTATTATTCCTCCTTGACTTATGTGATACTTGTTTTTAACTTTTGAAATCAAGTCATAAACTCACCTTTCTCTTCCCTCTAGTGACACTGAGTTTTTTTATGAAGGTTTTTGGTGGCTTTTCCTTCAAATTACATATGTGATATATTATTTAAAAAATTTTATTAATATTTTAGTAGTAAGGCAAATAAGCCGAATCTCTGAAAGCATAAAAAAATGTAAAACCATTGTAAAATTACTGCCACAATAAATAAACAATGAACAATGAACATATATTTTAGACTCTCTTACTTCTAATATTTTGATTTAATTTTTATTTTCACCTCTTGATATTTGATAAATTTGTGCATCCTTTATGAAGTGATAACAAATTATATATTTATGTTAAGTGAATTAAATTGCAAAAATTGTTATTTTCTCTATTTTTTTGTTCAATACCCCACCCCATCTTATTGTATCGTTCCTATTGAAGTGGCATTCAACACTATTTGAACTCACTCAGTATAAAATATCGAATGCCACCAGATCTTTTCTTACTCTACATTGTAAATTTTTAATGTACTGAATTTCTATATGGATTTGTGTTCATATTATATTTGTAAGTGATTTAAGAAAAATAAATACAAATACAAAAAAAATACAAAAAATACTTTCGGCATCTATTTTGTTTGTTCTTTCTTAGGGTTAGGGTTCTTAGTTTCCGCCATTGCACTCTCTTTTTAGAATGTGTGCTGTCTATATTACCACAGTTGTCTAGGGTTGTCAATACAATGTACAGGAATGGTTGGTATTACAGCGGCGCTTTTTTGTAGGACTAGCCAAAGATACATAATCTGGTTAATCTTCCCTCTCTGTCTATAATACTTCTTTACTGTGACATTTCATAAATATTTAAGAAAGTTGTAAGTTTGTTCTATTTCCATTTATTTTCATATACTAATGAAGTGAAAACCTAAGAAATTTTATCGTCCTATCTTTAACAATTGACGTTTCAAAACGGACCATTTTTGGTTCGCACTCGAGCTGTCCAAGTGTCACTCCGAAATATGAAATGAAAAAAATTAACCAGAACTGTTTTCGACAACAAATTGTAAAGACAATGAGCCATCAAACACAGTCAAAATAATAAAATTAATCTATTGTTTTGAGTTAACCCAAAAGACGTAATACTTCCCTTATGAAAGATAGTAAGTCTTTTGTAGTGAATTTCTCTTGTTTCACTGAAGTAAGTATCTTCCTATGAATATATAGATCTCCTTTACCAGAGAAGAACACAAGCTGGCTACCATTCATATCCTTTTTCGCTGGGGCAGAAGATTTTCTTATCGTTTGGATTGCCCAAGACCATCCCACCTGGTCCAGTGGTCTAGCGAAGCTTATTTTTCCAACGGCGTTTAAAGCCGGTGGGACTCCAACTGTTAGGTCCAAGGACGCCTTTTCCAAATTTACAAAACAGATGTAGGTGGGTTTTCCATGCCTTTTCCGGTACCATTCTTAGAATGAAAAGCTGATCGGTATTACTTCTGTCGGGACGAAAGCCGAATTTTTACATGCCCCATCCTGGACTTGACCATTGCTCTAGATTCTAGAGTCTAGAACGTGCCTCTCACCCCATAGCTTCTTCTTTTGTCAAGGGGACGGTCACCACAGTTTGTCAATCAATATGTTTAACTCACGTTGCCCCTGTATTTGGCGGATAACCATTAAAGCGTAGGCCAGGGTTTATCGGAAACCGCTATGCAGTTTCTGACATGCGTTAGCATGAAACCAAAGCCTTTTAACAGAAATAGTCAGTTAATTTCTCTCTAGCTAAGTCAAACTTACGAAGTGGGTCGCCGTGGCGTAGTGGGTAAGTGCGTCGACTCCGACGCAGAGGGTGCCAGGTTCCATACCCGAATTTACCACCTATATCATAATTCACGGCTCCACCTCTTTCGAGTCACTGACAATGCTCAAAGAGTACTCCTGTCTAGAAAAAGCTTCTCAACTTCGCCGTTCGGATTCGGCATTAAACTGTAGGTCCTATCCACTCGTGAAAGAACAATAGCTCGCACAACACGAGTGGTTGCAGAGAAGCTAGGCCCAGGTCCGACTCGGACTGTAGCGCTACCCATATTATTATTTTTATTAAGTCGAACTTTCCCTAAGTCGAATATATTTCTATCTCCATCCCCCTTAATTTTCCATTAAAAAATATCTTCTCTACTCAAACTGTCTCTAACTCGATCAAATTATGGTATCCTGTGATAATTCGACTCAGGAGAAGTCCACTGAAAGTTCAAACGGAAGTATGTTGATATATGTGAAAATGAAATATAAATATAATCATGGGAACAGTTTTCTATCTAAGTGTTACGTAATCTAATGAGCACCAGGTGGAGATGCTTAGGCGAACGTCAAATACGGAACGAAAAGATTTTCCCCATTTTTGAGTTTTGAAAACTGCCTTCATCACGTGCACACAAGATTATCCCCATGTGATTGCTCTGCGAAACGGGTTAACAACTGCCTCTTATGCAACTGTTTACAAAACGGATTATCTAACCTCCCGATTGTCATGGTTTCGCTTTAAGGCCTTTCACACTTAAATTTTTGAATTTATTTTCTGCCCATCGTTATAAATTTTGCAAGCAAATTCACTTAGAATTCAAAGCAAGGCTAAAAAAAACACGAAAAAACTGTCAGCTACATACGCCCTCAAGTGACCACATCAGTGCATTTTGCCTCGACACCATCGCATTCACTCTTCGGACACATGTCACTTGAGTTTTTGAAAAGGGTCAGAATGGTCAAATTATGACAAGCACATTGTTAGTCATACCAACGAGACACACAGGCACCGAATTGGGCTGTTGCTATGCGTGCATCGCAAGGAGAACAATTTCCATGATACGTGGTGTGTAAGTACTGAAAGTGAAACTTCCACTTCCACTGGTCCTTTTGTTCGTGACCATCAGATGTGTTCGTTTTAATTTAGATGGAAGTGCTTTGTGGCTTGAATTTGGAAGAGCAGACTCGAAAGTGGAGCGTGGTCCTACATGTCGTTCTGGTAATTTGAATAATTAAGACAATATTGCTAGTTTTTGAGTACACTTTGCATATTTGCTCGAAAGGAGGTGCCAGAAGTTCTGAGGTACGATGCACGATATCCTCTTGAAGTGCAAGAATGTTACACCAACTTGAACAGATAAAGAGCGCCACTCTGGGTTTAGCATTCCTTCAATTCATTAACACAAAATTCCCAAGGCGTCTTCTTTCTCTGCGTTCTTCGTCTTTGATCAATTTCAAGTAAGTGTTTTGAAATGGGAGCTCATCGCGACCTTTGTTGTGACAGAAGGCGATATTCCTGCGTTGGCAATCATTATGACACTTTGAAAGCAGATATCGCTACCATATCCCATGACAGAGAATCTGATTACGACTTTATTGTGTTTTCGTTACTTCTTACATGAATACGCAGCAGAGAGAGAGAGAGAGAGAGAAGCTTGTCGACTCCTCATCACTTCCGACTAAAATCCACATCCACCGTCTTGCCATCATGAACGAATGCTTCAACTTAACCATTAAATGCCCACGAGTCCATTTTGAGCATGCTCTCTTTGAACAAAAAGGTGGTTCAAAAAAAATATTCCAAGCTGAGTGCGAATGGTTTTATTACGTTCTGATATTGAAGTTAAACAGTATGCTACAGTTGCCGCTTTGAATACACCTGACTTTGAAAGCGTGGAATGCAGTTAAGTCTGCGACAGATGACGATACGCATTTCTTGTAAATTTGGGATTTTCACGCATGAATATTTGTGGTAAATCGGTCGAATCAGACTCCGAAAAAATTATTTCCGCATTCATTATTGTGTCTAGAAACTGGGTCACTTACGCCATAAAATATGTAATATGTGGGATAACATAAGGATAGCGTCAGATCATGAATGACCAATAAAACGTCGACTATCGGAATCGAGACCGGAAGACTGGGAAAACTGGCTTCGGACTGCATTCTCAAAATTGTAGCGTAGGTTATCCTGTAAGCTAGAAAAGAATTATGAATCTACCTTGGAGTTGTCTGTTGCCGATGATAAATCAAAGATATTTTTTAATGAATTGAGTTTTTAAAAAAATACCGTGTAAAAAGTGTTACTTTGATTGTTGCGCATAATCGATCCTCTCAACGAAGAAGATGCCAGCATACGTGAACTAGCATGGTCCGATAGTGAAGTCGGCGATTTTTCTGGAGACGATAGCGACATATAACCGGAATTTGACATGTTTTTTTTTACTTTTTGGTTTTTACGGTTGATGAAAATCTTCAACAAGACACTATGCAACCCGTGTCCACATAGTAGTGTCAGATTTTTACTGACTAAAAGCACCCTTCCCTTTTGGTTTTTCTTTACTACAACTAAGTTTCATTATCTATTAGCTTACATTTAAGGATATTTTCGCGTGTTAAAGGTAGACCTTCGGTAATGCCATGACCATCGTTAGGATGGTTTATTACTATTGCGCCAATTCGAGCGGTCTCGTACGTTGAAGTCGGCGTACTAAACGTCTCATGTCCAAAGTTTGGAGAATGGCATTGTTGCAATGACCATGAAGTCTGACTCTTAGCTTTCGAGCGGAGTTTGTTATATCCACGTCGATGGTCCCCTGGGTCCCTTTATATATCACAATCCTTGAGATACCACGGATCTTTCACAATAGCCCGTATAGTTTTATTTTGAAAGGACTGACTAAATCCTCTGTTATTTGCTTTGGTGCAACCCCATAGTTGTATGCCGAGGTCCATATAGACTTCAGTAGTTTGTTGTACATGCTTAACTTGGAGTGCCTTCCAAGTAACCAGTACATTTCTATATTCCGGTATTCGACCTCATCCCGTTTCTTTTTCACGTGGGCCTTCCACTTGATTTTCGCATCGAGTGTCGTACGAAAATATTTTGCTTCATTAGCGTACAGTATTTTTTCAGAGTTAATGAAAACTGGTAGATTTTCAATATTTCTGTAGGTAAAATTTATGTGCGTTGATTGGGTCTCATTGGGAGCGATGCGCCAGCTTCTTGACCATTCCTTTATTTTGTCTAGAGCTCGTTGAAGTTTTTCAGTTCAGGACTCAACTGAACTTCCCATTGTCAAGATCGCTGTGTCATCCGCAAATGTAGCCACAAGTGTACCTAGTAGTCTCTAGTGTACAACAAGTACAATGTAGGGCCAATGACACTCCCTTGAGGGACTCCTGCTCGGATTTCTTTAAAATGGAAAAATTCAGTTCCATTCTAGTATCTTATATAAGCTTGTCGGTAGATGCCTGCTTAGTTTGTATTTTAGGCCGTCATGCCAGACTTTGTCGAAGGCCTGGGAAACGGAATTTGCTCTACGAATGAATCGCGACGATGATGACGCGACGAATTTGGTGTGCATTTAGGACAGTCTTGCAACATCGGCTGACGAAGCAGATGTTGAAGCGACTGCAAATAATGAATCGGTTGATGTTACCATCGCTTCGCTCTCGGCCCGGTATGCGGCAATGTTTGAAACTGTAACGGTGAATAAAGACAGCGATGTTTTCAAGATGTAGGGATAAACGACGACATTCAACTTTGATAGTAGATCGCCGACTGCACTGTTCTCTATTCCAAATTTCTACTCACCCTTGCCAAAAGTCAAGGCAAGCACAACCAGGTGATCGTGTGCACATGCCAAACTCTTCAGAACTACTGATAAGGTTGGTTCCCAAGCGCCCAGACAGTGCGGCTTAGATGCGCTTGGGGCCAGATGCAATATGATACATGGGCTTACTACAAAGAAATCATTACGGCACAATTCATGCAAATGAACACAACGCCTTTTCTAGCACATGTGCGCTATGGCCACCATCAACGCTTGGTTGTTGTGTCGACGCCACTTCGATTGCTCAGAACAAACTACTTCTTCTTCTTCTTTGGCTGGTGCTACAGTTCGGGATGGACCTGGGCCTGAGACGACATGGCTCTCCATCTAGCACGGTCTTGTGTTAGTAGCTTCCAGCCACGCACGTTCAGCTGATTGAGGTACTTTTTCAGTTGGTGTGCCACCGGATGCGTGGTCTTCCTTTTCGCGTTGTCCATGGGGGTTAGAGTCGAAGACTTTTAGGGGCGGAGCATTGGATGGTTCGAGACGAAAGACTCGAACTCGTTTGAACAGATCGACGCCGCTGTGCAGCCCGTACAGTTCGTCGTTCAGTCTCCTTTTCCAAGCACCATCAGTACATACGGGACTAAAGATAATACGAAGGACTTTCCTCTCGAAGTGACCAAGGATCTCTTCGTCCGCTTTAGTTAGCGTCCATGCTTCTGCGTACAGCAAGACTGGGATTATCAAGGCATATCTTCATTCTTCGAGAGACTGCTCTAGTCCCTAATTGCTTACCAAGCCCAAAAAATGCAGCGATTGGCAAGCGTGATCCTTCGTTTTATCTCTGCGGTGGTGTCATTGTTCGCGTTAATTTCGGAGCCTAGGTAGACAAAGTCTTTCAAAAGTCAAAAGAGGAAGTTATAGCTGTCTATGGTAATGTTTTGTCCAAGACGTCGGTGTTGGTGGATCTTTTTCGTAGACAGCATATATTTTGTCTTTCCATTATTGACCCCAAGACACATCTTAGCCGCTTCCTTCTCGATGCTCACAAACGCCCCACTGACAGCCCGTTGTTTTCTTCCGATGATGTCAATGTCGACGGCATATGCCAGCAGTTGCACAGATTTGTGAAAGATCATGCCTCTGGGGTTGACGTTTGAGTTACGTACGATCTTCGCGAGAATAATTTAAAGAAGTCACATGACAGTGCGTAGCATTGTCCAAATCCCTTTTTGACATCAAAGATCTCGGTAACATCCTTACCGACCTAGACGGAGCAACGGGCATTCTCCATTGTCATTCCGTAAGGACGGACGAGTTTTTCAGGGATGCCAAAACTAGACAATGCGCTGTACAACCCGGCTCTAAAAAATACTGTCATACGCCGCCTTAAAGTCGATAAATAGATGGTGAGTATCGACTGGAAACTCTTGAGTGTTTTCCAAGATCTGCCGTAATGTGAACATTTGTTTAATAGTGGATTTCCCTGGCCTGAGCCCGTCCTGGCTGTTGACGTAGGGTTTCATGTGTTTACACAAGACTACAGAAAAGCTCTTATTCGATATATTCAGGAAACTTATCCCTCTGTAATTGGCACAGTTTAGAAGGTCTCTTTGCTTTGGAATACAGTTAAGCTACGAGGCCACTAAAATTGTACGACTTTGTCATGGATACTATACTGTTGGCACGAAAATCTGGTCGCCCATTAAATTATTTATTACATAAAATAATTTGGAATCGGAGATCACAGTCAAGCGGTGTAGAGTGAATGTAGCTCCAGTGCCCCCGGTGGATGTGCGGCTATACACAATAGACCACTTGCCGGAGCACGATAGTACTCGACATCGATTTAAAAAAAAAAACTTGGATGCAACTCACGAACTCGATTTGTCTCTCGGAAATGTCAAGTTCATCTATGACTAACCAGTGAAGAGAACTGTTTCATGGTATTTCACACAACCTGAGATGCGCCGCCGACGCGTTGCGATCCAAATTTCGTTTCTTTAAATCATTGTCATAAAATTTGGTTCTATTATACTTGTTATCTGTTCCATTTTTTCGTACCACTGCATACAGTAATTTTTTTTAACGTGTCTCTCATAGATTGTGTGTCGTGTGGGTGGGTCGCGGTGGCGTAGTGGATTAGTGCGTCGACTCCTAAGCACAGGGTGCCAGGTTCGATACCCGAATTTATCACCTTTCATATTTCACGGCTCCACCTCTTTCGAGTCACTGACAATGCTCAAAGAGTATTTCCTGTCTAGAAAAAGCTTCTCAACTACGCCGTTCGGAGTCGGCATTAAACTGTAGGTCCCTTCCACGTGAGAGAATAATAGCACGCACAACATGAGTGGTTGCTGAGAAGCTAGGCCCTGGCTCTCTACGGGCTGTAGCGCCACCCATATTATCATTATACTCTCATAGATTGTACAACAAACTCCCTCAATCAACCAGAATAATATCAATAACTGGAATCAACTGGAAGCATCTAAAAACCGTGGTCTTCCAACTTGACTACGATAGCTTAGAATCTCTCATTTCTGATATTTTGGTTTAATGTTTATGTTGGTTGCATATTAAAATGCTGTCCTTTAAGTCATCATATTTTGCTTATTTTTGCTTCATACTCTTTATGTTATCTTAGACTTGACTTTCTTGACACACCTATGTTGTCAATACTTGTGACTTAAGGGTTATCCCACCCAAAGCTTAATTTTTATTGTAGAAGTGAATTGAAATGACATTCAAAACTATTCCTGGCTTTGAGATTATAGAATGTCATATAAAATATGTGTTTTCTTAAATCTTTTTAATTTTATTTTGCTGTAACTTTATTGTATTATAATAATGTTTAAACAAATAAGTATATCTATCTGCATTTAACCATCTATTTCTAAATACATTTTTTTAAATTTTGTGTTCGGTAGTGCCCAATTGGACACGTACTATTCAAAGTCACCTGTCACATTCCCAGATGAGTTAAAGTTGTTCAGAATTGTCTCCTGTACAACATATTTTTTATTTTCTTTCAAAAAAAAAACTTGTGCATTAAGTAGTTAAGTACAAATACACATAAAAAAAAAAGAAAAATTACCATAGAGACCTTAGATTCCACTCAAAGTTCAGTAAATTCATGCTGAAGGGCAGGAGCTTGAGAGGCTTTTTGATACCTTCGAATGACTCATTCAGATATTTACTCAAGAGCTAAAGTTTTCGTAATTGCAGGAGAACGCTTATAACTCAGTTCACAGCGTAGGCAAACACTTGAAATTATGCTCACAGAAGTTGTTCGTTCGAGAAGCCATAATTTAATTTGCACACCGCCATTGCAAAGTTCCTGCACTCTTGTGAACTTGTACTTGAAAATGAAAATGCACACGAAGGGGGTCTTCGAATGAATTCAACTTTACCCAGAGACGCGGTATTGTTCTTTAATAACTTTTCTTTGCCAACATTTTAAGGATTCCGAGTGCTACCGTGGACCATGTGACGCATGCTCGCCACGTAAGCCACTAATTTTCACCCCAAAACGTGAAAATAATTGTCAAAACCTCGCAGCAATAACAGCTTGAGCAGATGTTCTTGGCAAAGAACAGCGCATGGACATAAATTAAACTGTCTTTGACTGTGTGCTGAAATTGCTAGCACCGACAAAAAATGTGACCTTCAGCCGCATCTCTCCGTGTGCTCGGCGAGTGCAAAAAAGAAGAGTTGCCACGGCGAGGTAACCCCTAGCTGTTGATTTATTTTCTCTTGGTAATTGGTGTGTTTAATAGGTGGGTGATGTTTTATTTGCGTCGTGCTAACGTATCTCTTCTTGCCTTGACAAATTATGTCGAGGTTACACACTTTCCAAGCTGCGTGAAGGAACTTAATTATGCACGCAGAAAACAACATACATTGCGGTAGCACAAATGGTGACAGAACTATTTATCATAATAGAAGACAAATTTGGG
The DNA here is from genome assembly GCA_964034865.1 of Eristalis intricaria. Classification (NCBI taxonomy): domain Eukaryota; kingdom Metazoa; phylum Arthropoda; class Insecta; order Diptera; family Syrphidae; genus Eristalis; species Eristalis intricaria. Next base: position 59,485,295 of record OZ035877.1, on the reverse strand, counting down.
TGGCGCAACAGTCAGGGGTGAACCTGGGCCTGGTGTCTATAGCAAGCACTCGTGTTGTGCATGATGTTGTCCTCTCACAAGTGGATGGGACATACAGTCTTATGTCGACTCTGAAATGCGGGGTTCGAGGAGCTTTTCCAAAACGTGTTCTAAGGATTTTCACTGAGTTGAGAGAGATGATGGTCTACATCATCATTGAATTATGAAAGTTGTTGGTGTTCAAAATTGCACTTAGACATCTAGCTAAGGCACCTCGTCGACACACCTGCCATATCTAGTTAATAGATCAAATCGACCGCGTGATGTACAGGAAACAAGCTTAGCCGAAATGAAGTCCCTGAGAAAGTTCCATTCGATGTTTCATTTGCTTTGCACTACACTCCAAATGCCACAATCATGCTGCCTGCATTTGCATACACCGAGAAGAAAGTATATGCAACCTAGAACTTAGATTCATGCTAAAGGCTCTTATCTCTTCCTATCTGTACCCCTTGCCATTTTACATTAAAGGTCGTTTTACAAAAAGGATAGAAAAACAATAGCTGATCGTATTTGATGGACTGTACAAAGTTTACTGTAGGCACGTTTCCCACGTTACGAGCTGATTACTATTGAATGAATCGTATCTTTATCTGACTACTCAAATGTAACCTCTGAAGTAAATGGGGCTTCCGCTAGCCAAATGTTACTACGACTGGATGGCGCAGTCGGTTGAGTGCCTCTCCTTGTTTAGTGTGATCCCCGGTTTCGAAGTCCAGTAAAAGCAAAGTCCAAAGTCATTTGCCGTTTGGATCAAATTAACGGCTCTATCACTTAAAGCAGAACCTAAGATCGACCGAAACACTAGAATTGCTCATGCTGAGCGAGAGTGTACGTATAGATGGACTTAAGATCGGTCGGGGTATACAGTCAGCACTAGGGTTGCTCCTCCTGAGTGTGAGCGTATACTGTGCCTTGTCTTGACGGGGTCTCTTCCACAAGCGTCTCATTTCATGAAAGCTATCGAAAGTGAGAGAACGTGTGGGTCGATTCACCATAGACCATAAAAATATCTTTCCTCCATCATCTATGTGCCTTGCCAGCACAGAATCGTTCTAGTTTAACCACGAAGTTGACTCAGGATTCTCCATGATTACCTCCTATAATTGGAAAAAGTTTGGGAGCAGGCATATTAACCTGCTTAGGGAGAACTCCACCACTGGCACTCTTTTTTCATCCGTCAAGGTGTTCTTAGTCGTTGTCTTGTTAGGGTTTGCACGCTCTTGTCAAAACTAATTTTAGAAGGAGGAGACCCCTTTGACTGCGCCAACTATAAATCTGAAAATCGCATTCAAGATCTTCTCTGCCGTTTTGTGTACTCGCCTGAAGCCTGAATAAGTCCATTTGCGTGTGTTTCAGGCCGGGTAGTCCCCCATCGGCCAAATCGTCACACTCCATTAAAAACCCAAGAGATGAAGATCGACACTGACCACCGATTCGTCAAATTCTAGACCGCATAAGAGTGCATAGGGACGACCTATACAACGCTACGTCTAGTTGTGACACTCCTGCCAAACTCTTCAGGTTGTGCAGGATGACGATGGAGAATTCTCGCTGCTCCATCAAGGTCGGTAACGAACTCACCGACACCTTAAATGACAAATGTGACAAATGTGACTTTTTCAAAATCATTCTTGAGAAGGTCGTTCAAAACTCGCACGAAAACTTTAGAGGCACGATCTTCCAGAAGTTCGCAAAACTGTCATTTTTTTGACATTTTTTTTCAATTGACATTGACTCTTGGGATTTGACATTGACGGTGGAACACAGAGAGCCGTCAATGAGGCATTTGCTGACATTGAGACGGAAGCCTCCAAAATTGCTCCCCGGGTTAAGATCACTGTATTTAAATAAAAAATACCAAATCGGCCACGACATATCAATGTCAATCTACATGAATTTTTGCTGAAAAATTCGAAGAACAAAAGGAGCTTAATTTTGAAGTACTATGAGAGAGCTTTCCATTTTGAAACCCTTGTAAGATTGAGAAGATGTACTCCACTTCATGGCCACTCATTATAAAGGAATTACATCTGAATTGTCGTAGCATACAGAATTATGCAGGTGCTGGGATTAAGGCAGGGAAGTATACTCAAAAATGAATTTAAAGTGAGACAAGCACGGAAAGACATCAATCTGATTTCATGTGGTTTTACGAGGATTTGAGATGTCACTTCTTCTTTATTTGGCGCTACAGTCCGGGATGGACTTGGGCTTTAACCAACAAGCCTCTCGAACTAACACGCTCTCTGGCTGGCTGCCTCCAGTGTCGCACGCCAAGTTGGTTGAGGTCCTTCTCTCTTGACTGTGGCTCCCCCATGAGTTCGGAGTCGAAGACTCTTCCGGCCGCTCTAGATGGTCTAGCCATCTAAGGCTTTGGATCCGAAGACGCCTGACTAGACTCTTGTCGCTGTACAACCCGTACAGTTCGTGGTTGAATCTTCTCCTCCAGAAACCGTCAACGCAAACAGGACCAAAGATCGCACGCAGAGCTTTTCTCTCGAAGAGACCAAGGACTTCTTCATCCGCTTTTGAGATTGTCCATGCCTCCGCGCCGTACAGCAGGACTGGGATGATCAAGGTCTTCGATAAAGTCAGCTTCGTCCTTCGAGAGATGGCTCTACTACTCAATTGCCTCTTGAGCCCATATAAACAGCGGTTGGCAAGGGTTACTTTGCGTTTGATCTCGGTACTGATGTTGTTTGGACTGTTTACTGTGGAGCCGAGGTAGACGAAGTCCTTGACTACCTCGAAGTTATAGCTGCCCATTGTGACGCTCTGTCCAAGACATCGATGTTGTGTGTCCTTTCTTGATGACAGCATATACTTCGTTTTTTCCTCATTCACCGCTAGACCCATTTTAGCCGCCTCCGCCTCAATACCAGCAAACTTCTCATTGACGGCTCGCTGTGTTCTGCCAATCACGTCAATGTGATTTGCGTATGCTAGCAATTGTACGGACTTCTGGAAGATCGTGCCTCTAGTGTTGGCGTGTGAGTCTTGCACGATCTTTTCCAGGATGATGATGAAGAAATCACATGACAGCGCGTCGCCTTGTCAAAATCCTTTTTTGACATTGAAGGTCTCGGTGAGTTCGTTACCGACCTTGATGGAGCAGCGAGAATTCTCCATCCTCATCCTGCACAACCTGACGAGTTTGGCAGGAATGTCAAAACTAGACATGGCGTTGTATAGCTCGTCCCTATGCACGCTGTCATATGCGACCTTGAAATCGACAAAAAGCTGGTGGGTGTCGATTTGCATTTCTTGGGTCTTTTTCAAGATCTGCTGTAGTGTGAAAATCTGGTCGATGGTCTGAAGCCACACTGATATGGACTTATTCAGGCTTCAGGCGAGTTCACAAAACGGCAGAGAGGATCTTATAGGCGACGTTCAGGAGACTTATCCCTCCGTAGTTGGCGCAGTTGAAGGGGTCTCTTTTCTTGTGGATCGGGCAAACGATACTGAGATTCCACTCGTCGGGCATGCTCCGACCATATCTTACAGATGAGCTGGTGCATACGGCCAACCAGATCATCTCCAGCTGCCTTAAAGATTTCAGCGGACAGTCCGTCCGCACCGGCAGCTTTGTTAGACTTCAGTCTTGATATTGCTATCTTGACCTCGTCTAAGTCGGGGGGACGGAATTCTCGTCGATCATCATCCATATTGAGTGGAACATTCTGCCTGACAGCGGTATTGGTGTCACCATCGCCGTTTAGCAGTCTGCAGAAATGGTTCTTCCAAATTCTAAGTATCGACTGCCCCGTCGAATGTGTGTCATACCCCGTCTAATACTTGGTGTTTTACCTCATGATAGCCGGGTAAATACATAATTGTTGTAAGCAAAAATCCAAACTTTCTCACTCTTCCCACATAAATTTGCCTGAAAGTGAATATTTTGCTTGCGAATGTTCGGTGTATATTATAGTTTATTAAAATTTAAATAAAATTTAAATTTAATAAAGAACTAAAAAAAAAATAAAACACCTAATTGTGAGAGCAGAAATGACCACACCCAGTGATTGAATGCGTTGCCTGCAACACTTGATGTATAGATTGAAATCATACTTCTCTTTTCTTTCTCGAATCACTGAACATTCACAGAGTCTAAGTGGCTTTAGCGTTTGGAGTGGGCATGCATATATAATAAATATATGTTCCTTCTAATAGTGAACGAACATTAGCAGGCATAAGGCGTAAAGTAGCACTAAATAGGAAAGGAGAATGGCAGAAACACCCATTTTAATTAACAACAGAGGGCCCACAACGGACCCTTGAGCTACGTCATTTTTTCGACAGCGCTATTTAGAAGTAGTTTCATTAATCACCTTGAATTATTTATAAGTCGAGCGACGGCACAGTCCGGGAAACTTATGCAGCCAAGATTCGTTTGCTAAATGATGGTTATGCCTTTCATGATGCGAATCAGTGATGTTTAATACACAGACTGACAAGCATCCTTCGTCTCTTGATATTGATATACATACTTTCGATTGAAAAAAAAAGCAATAAAACCTTAAGAATTCAGCCAGAGTCTTAAGATTTCCTTTTAAATGGGAGTCTTGTGAATTTCCCGCAGATTTGTTTTGTTGCTAGGACAGAAACAGCCGATGAATTAGCTATTTCCGTTCAACCGAGAGATACCACTTCCCCGAGTACGGGCAAAATGACTCAAAGAAAGTAATCCCAAATAATTCAAGTAAGATACCAAGCCTTATGTGGGCTGCCTTAAATGTCAAGGGAATGAAAAGCTCTCCTGGAGCTGAAATTAGCACTGCCAAGGGACTTACTGCTTAACAGGTAATCCCACAAGAAGACCGGGGGCACCAATGAATCTTCATCAACGAACTCACTACATGTCCATGTAGGTGTGTGGCTAGTAGGCTAAATACCATTTTTTTCAAACAGCAACAACCTACAGCTCTACAGTGCACAGTTTGTAAATTAATTTAATGAAATGTAGCAGGCCTTTAATCACATTAATTTCAAATGAATCGACGCCCTGTGTGCTTGCAATCTGAGCAGAGTAAGCAAAATAACAGATTTTAATTAAAAATCGAATTTCAAAACAAAAAAAACACACGCCAACAAGCAGGGTTATGGAATGTTTTATTTTCATTTGAACTCGTGTGTGTTTATTTAGATGATTGGAACTCATCTGTTTACAAAGGACGAGCGTTTTCAATCGCTGTAAATTGATTCGAGTGAAAAAAAAACAATAACATATTTTTTTGACAGCAATAACATATCTCGGAATTTGTATATAAAACTATTAAATAAATAAGGAGAGTTACATGGCTGTGAGGTAAATGAAGCCGAGTGTGTAGTATAACTGAGGGAGAGGCGAACATAACCCTGAGAGCGGAGTGACAAAGGAAAAGCACGAGACTCCTAACGAATGCAGCATGAAGCATCGGCAAGGGTGTTCGCAGATTTGTAGCTTAATATTTGTATGCCAACTTTAAAATGCCAACCGATCCAAGCATCTTCAAGTGGACAGTTGACTCGAATTTTCTTGGAAATAAACTGAAACTCTAAGAAAACTTGTCCCTGGGACAATTGTGCGGGCAAACAAGGATGGGGCATCCAACCCCTATTATTATTATTGGCGAGGGTGCATTTCACCGCGATGAATTTTGCCCTTTTCATATCTTTGCTTTCTTAAGAGTGCCTTTCAAAAGCAGTTCTTTTCAGAGTTGTATTGAGGGTTATGGACGCCTTTTGCACAAGGAGGAAAGACGTTAATCTTCGAGTATTCTCTCGAGGCCAGTTTGAGAATGACAGCTAGTTCTTGTGGCTTCAATCGTTCCTCTGATATTAGGCCCCAGTACATGTTTTGAAGTTTCAATTGCTTCTCCACTGAATCTGCAGATACTCCTGATACTCCTAGTTTTCCTAGGTGCTCCCTGAGTGTGCAGCGTCCTGTAAGGAATACGAAGGTTGTTCTTGCTCGTCTTGACAAATGACTCAAACCTCTTTCGGTTATATAGACCAATAGATCTTGTGCCATGTTCCAAGCCATGATCGTTGTTCCAGATTTCTGTTCTTCTTCTGACATTGTGGTCTAGGGCCTGTGAAGCCTGTGTGTGGACTGTAGAGATGTAGGATGCTGCAGTTTGAAAAGATGGTATTTAATCTAATAGCCACACACCTAAATAGACATGTAGTGAGTTCCATGCACCTTGCCTAGATAGGGAGTGGGCCATTTCATTGCTTTCTATCCCTGTATTCCCATGTATCCAACAAAGTTTAACTCTGTTCCTCCTGCTTAACCCTTTAAGCCTCTATAGCCAGTCCCACACAAGCTTGGATTTGATGTGACTCCAATAGTGCAAAGATAGTGGCACGGCTGTCCGATACTGCTGTCGTGTCTGCATGTTCCTGTCAAGAATTGATTTGAATGCATCTGTCCATCTGTCTACAAATCATCTCTAAACTGTTGGCTGTCACTTAAGAAGACGACTGACCATTTCAATATATTGTCAGGCTACATAAAACGACCGAAACTATACTTCAACATTTATTACGATACGAACTAACATTGATTGAGTTGAACAAAAAGACGAACGACACGATTGGTACCATGGTTCAGCGCGAACTGCCTTGACCTAGTCATCATTGGCATTAGACCATCGACGTCAGTGTTGCGGTTGACAATAAGTTAACCAATTGTAGAAGCCACCACAAAATCCAGTACGGTTTGTGTAATGCGTTTCACCTGACACATCACAAGCACACAAATACTGTCGAGGACCTTATCATCAATATCGGAACGCTGGCTGCAGTCGGGGCAACATGTGTGGAGCGTTGCTGCCGCTGATAGATACCCATCTTCAAATAGATCCACAGCTAGGTGATAAGAATATCATATTTATCCTCTGGATTCAGTCGAGAAGTAATTGTTTTTCTGCTGAATCCGTGCAGAGAGTGCCTGGACACAGCGATATTCGAAGCAATTGTAAAGTCGATGAACTCCTTGTGAGTGGTACATCCTCTCCTCTCTCACCAAGTGGAGAGGGCCACAAGATAAAGCCCACCATCTCGTCCAAATTTAATCAAAATAAAAAATCGCAAATGGCTACAAGGCAGATCTACAGATCTTAAAATAATACGCAATTTCAAAAGGACCCTCTGTCTACTTAGACTAAGAAGGACATCAATTGGCCATCTCATTGGTGTCACAAGAGGGCACTCTACAACTGGACCGTAAGCTCACAGGATGGATGTCTCATACGATTACTTCTGCAGGTTCTGAATGGATGAAGAGGAGTGGTCTCCTCACGAATTACCTCCTCTGTGTGTGGTCTGGCTTGCCGTAGGAATCCGCGCCCAGGGGCCTACTTAGTTAACAATTTGAGCGAACAAAACGATACCGGTATAAGCCAGCTGAACCGCGTTGTTGTATGCGCCTAATGGTTCCAACATTGAGTCAATGTGCGTTGTATCACACAGCCAGCCGCTTCAACCTAACATAACCTGGACTTCTGGCAGGACTTATATTCTCTTTCACATTCCCGATTTCTCAAACCCATCCCAAAGATAACATTGTTATGCTAAGAGTATTCTCACTGATGGGTAAGGAGCTGCCAACGAGGTACGTGAAATCCACTTCGGAGCCTTAAAACCAGTACCTTTGTCGTTGACGAAGGATGTAACTGCACATGTACTATGCAGACGTCGCTGATCCGACAACCTACGAGGCAGCGACAGTTCCTGGGTTTGAAAAGTATCTTGAACCCAGTGCACAGAACAACAGCACTCAGAATGTATTTGTTAAGTTATTTTGAGTTCAATAATTATTTTTTTTTTTAATAAAACACAATCGTTTTTTTAAATAATTAGTGTGCGACCTTCGTTCCACTTAAATCAAGTAAATCTACATGATCCTCAGAAGGGTACAGTTCGCTGAACGCCTTGAGTGGGTTCTCCAGTACAAACTGAGTTCTTTTTTTTAAATTTGCGCGTGCTCAAGGGATTGCTAATACCCTTATGTGTCCGGGATCAAGACACAGAACGGGCCGAAGGTATAGAGGGAGAAAGGGAGAGGAGGTACCTGTGCACATTGGTCTTAAATATCTGCGGGTTGTAGTCCGTGGGAAATATTAGGCTGGGAAGAGCATTCCATATTCGTGCAGTGCGGCTGAAGAACAAGTCTCTGAATTTAACCGTGCCTTCGAAAGTAGGCTTAAGGATATACTGATGGGCATTCCTGGCGAGACGAGTATTGCGGGTGAATTCATGGAGAGGAGGAATGCAGTTGGCTAGCTCACTTGAGCATCGTTTGTTGAAATAATGATAAAACACGGACAAAGAAGAGACGGTACGTCGATGTTCGAACGAGTCTAATGACTCTGCGATATTTTTGTCTCCTATAAGTTTTATCGCTCGCTTTTGGATTCTGTCAAGTAGGTGCAGTGTGGTCTTGGGGGCACCAGACCAGATATGAGCGTTATACTCAAGCTTGGGGCGGATGTACGCCTTATAAATTAAAGCCAAATCAGAAGGGGTGAAATATTTCTTGCATCGATTAAGAAAACCCATTTCGCAGCATTTTTGGCGACCTCAAATATGTGATCGCTCCAACTAAGTATTGTGTTGATACACATACCGAGGATGGAAAGTTTTCCGGTTTCATCGACACAGGCGCCATTCATGGATAATGACAGATTATCAAGGGTTCGCTTGAGTGACAGCAGATAGCATTGAGTTTTTGATGTATTGAATTCCACTCTATTGTTTTTCCCCAGTTAATTATGCTGTCAAGATCGGAATTCAACGTAATTAATAGACGCTGCAGTTCCAATTCGGAGTCGTGAGTCTTGGAACGAATACGAAAAGCTAAGGGTGCTGTCATCAGCGAAGGAATGGATTGGATTAGAAGTAGCAGGCAAGAGATAATTTATAAAAATGAAAAAGAGTGTCGGAGACAGAACTGAGTCTTGGGGAACACCAGTATTTATTTGGTGGATATCAGACTTGAACCCATCCAAAACAACTTGAATTGAACGGTTCAAACGGCAATTTCTAATCCATAGAAGAAGAGATTCAACGATATCATAGGCACGCATTTTCGACAAGAGAGCTCGATGCCAAACTCTGTCAAATGCTTTAGAAATATCAAGCGCAACGATCTTGCTTTCGCCTGAATTGTGCAAAGATTGGTTCCACTTTTCGGTGAGATAAGCTATCAGACCACCAGTGGACCTGTCGCTGCGGAAACCTATTGGTGTGAGAGTTCTTGGTGAAAAGAGAGGCCGACGAAAACCTTCTGGGTGATGATGCAACTCGCACACGATACCTTCCTTTGTCATGATAAACTTCAACACATGTTGGTAAAATAAACTTCACTTCTTCCCGTGACTTTGGGTTAAGTCCACAATCACCACGACACGAAGCTCCGACATGGGCACCAGGTGCAACCTGAAAGCTATTTCTGAGGCTTCTGACCACCTTTTGCTTGAGAGTATAGCATCTGACAATATAGACCTCGCCACTGAATTGCTTTCTAGATTCAGCAACTGTTTTCTGGGTTCATCTTCGAATTCATCTGACCTTGAAAAAATATTATATTATGAAAGCACTAGAAATTAAACTCATTTTTATGATTTTTTAAACAATAAGGAACTTAGTTTTATTCAGCGACCGTTTCGTTCGTGCTCCTGACATCGAATGCATATGAGTTCTAGTTAAAATGAACGATTCGCCGCATGCTTAGCGATGAGAATTTTAAAGAGGTACTTTTAAAGAGAACTCCGGCAGCTCTTACATTGTAAATTGGTTCTTAGTAAGCCTCTCCAGCCGGCACGATCTTTAGCCAGCTACCTCCAACTGCGCACACCAAGTTGGTTGAGGTCGTTCTCCACCTGGTTGCGCCATCGGTTCCGTGGGCGTCCTCTATTGCGTTGTCCCACTAGTTCGGAGTCGAAGACTCTTCGGGCTGGAGCAGTGTTGTCCATGCGCTCTACATGGCCAGCCATCTTAGGCGTTGGATCCGAAGACGCCTGACTAGGCTCGTGCCGCTGTACAGCCCGTACAGTACAGTTCGTGGTTGAATCTTCTTCTCCAATAACCATCAACGCAAACAGGACCAAAGATTGAACGCAGAACTTTTCTCTCGAAAAGACCAAGTGCTTCTTCATCCGCTTTTGAGATTGTCCATGCTTCCGCACCATAGACATGATGACAGCATGTATTTCGTTTTACCCTCGTTCACCGCTAAACCCACGCGGTTCCCTCAACTCAACATCCACAAAGGGACCTGGCGGTCTCCTGATCAATCAACCGTCAACCAGATTGATCACATTGCGATCGACGTCAGACACTCCTCCAGCATTCTCGATGTCCGAACATTCCGAGGAGCCAACATCGACTCGGATCATTTCCTTGTTGTAGCCAAGCTAAGAACACGGATAACGATTGGAAACAGTTTGACGTCGGAAAGCTACAATCGCAATTGACCGCTAGCAACTTTGCCGATCGAGTCTCCCTAAAGCTCTCCGAGAGTCCAACCCTACCGGGCGAAACAATCGACCAACAATGGAACCGTTGTCCAAAAGCCATCAGAGAAGCTGCATCTGATGTGCTGGGTTTTAAAACGCCACCCCAAAAAAACCCCTGGTTTGACAACGAGTGCAGGCAGGCACATTCAGCGAAGCAAGCAGCATACAAGGCGACGCTGGACAGAAGGACGAGAGCGGTTCGTGAGCTCTACGAACTTAAAAGAAGGGAAGAGCACAGGCTTCGCAAAAAGAAAAAGAAAGAGCATGAGAAAGTGCGCGATCGAGGAAATGGAGGGGGGTTACGGCAGAAATGACGTCCGAAAGTTCTACCAACGGGTAAAACGACTATCCAATGGATACAAAATTCTAACAGAAGCCTGTCGTGACGCAGAGGGACAACTCGTAGTAGATTCGCAGTCGATACTGAGAATCTGGAAGGATCATTTCTGTAGACTGTTAAACGGCGAGGAAGACTCCAATACCACTGTCAGGCAGAATGTTCCACTCAACGCAATTCACGATGATTGACGAGAATTCCGTCCCCCCAACCTAGACGAAGTCAAGATAGCGATATCGAGACTAAAGTCGAATAAAGTTGCTGGTGCAGACGGACTGTCTGCGGAACTGTTTAAGGCAGCTGGAGATGAGCTGGTAAGGTACATGCACCAACTCATCTGTAAGATATGGTCGGAGGAAAGCATGCCCGACGAGTGGAACCTCAGTATCGTTTGCCCGATCCACAAGAAAGAAGACCCCTTTAACTGCGCCGACGGATAAGTCTCCTTAACATCGCCTATAAGATCTTCTCTGCCGTTTTGTGTGAGCGCCTGAAACCATTCGTCAACAACCTGATCACCGGCCCTTATCAGTGCGGTTTCAGGCCGGGGAAGTCCACCATCGACCAAATCTTCACACTACGGCAGATCCTGGAGAAAACCCAAGAAATGCAGATCGACACCCACCACCTATTCGTCGATTTCAAGGCCGCATATGACAGCGTGCATAGGGACGAGCTATACAACGCCATGTCTAGTTTTGACATTCCTGCCAAACTCGTCAGGTTGTGCAGGATGACGATGGAGAATTCTCGCTGCTCCATCAAGGTCGGTAACGAACCCACCGAGACCTTCAAGGTCAAAAAAGGATTTAGACAAGGCGACGCGCTGTCATTTGATTTCTTTAACATCATGCTGGAGAAGGTCGTGCAAGACTCACATGCCAACACTAGAGGCACGATCTTCCAGAAGTCCGTACAACTGCTAGCATACGCGGACGACATTGACGTGATTGGCAGAACACAGCGAACCGTCAATGAGGCATTTGCTAGTATTGAGGCGGAGGCGGCTAAAATGGGTCTAGCGGTGAATGAGGAAAAAACGAAGTATATGCTGTCATCAAGAAAGGACACACCACATCGATGTCTTGGACAGAGCGTCACAATGGGCAGCTATAACTTCGAGGTAGTCAAGGACTTCGTCTACCTCGGCTCCACAGTAAACAGTCCAAACAACATCAGTACCGAGATCAAACGCAGAGTAACTCTTGCCAACCGCTGTTTCTATGAGGCAATTGAGTAGTAGAGCCATCTCTCGCACCCAGGTGGAGAAGGACCTCAACCAACTTTGCGTGCGACACTGGAGACAGCTAGTCAGAGATCGTGCTAGCTGGAGAGGCTTGTTGGTTGAGGCCCAGGTCCACCCCGGACTGTAGCGCCAAATACAGAAGAAGAAGACAGATTTTAGATATGGATAAATAAATGCAGTACATCTCATTTTCTTAAATTCAAGAATTGAATTATTGGATGCATAGCGGATGGCCGGATATTTCACCAATTCAAAGACCTCTTTTGCAAGGTGATCGGTTCTTTTATTTTCCTGGATACCAAAGGGCCCGATACGTAGTAGAAAACTAGAAGGCGATTACCAAAAGTATTTCGCTGACATTAAATGTACGTAATCTGATAAGATTCGAAGATAAGATTTACGACCGAACGCCTGTTATTTGCCGCCTGAATATATGTAGGAATGTATGGCAAAGGATATTGCTTCATTTATCCATCCCTGAAGTCTTGGTGAAAATTCTGCACTATTTTTTGCATTTTTATTTTATATATTGATTTACTTTAAGTGTTCGCGTTTATACATACTTATAAAAACGTTGGTTCGAAAACGGATTCAAAATTAACGTACGACTCGGGTGGCTGTTCGATTCAAAGTGAACGTTTTATTTGTGGTTTCTTAGGTGGGTTAACTGGGGAGATTTAAAATTAAATTTGGCCGCTTTGGCGCGAAATTCAAATGTTATACCATTTGGCCTTAACTAATTCACAATTATTTTTGTTTTTTTATTGATTAATTCACAATTTACTTTTCTTTTATTTTTCTTTATGTTTATTTATGATGTTAACTTTACACTTGGGGATCAAAGAAATCACCTGCACCTCATTATACACGCCCTCGTCATTGAGCCGGAAACTACCGTCTACCCCTCGTTCTCTGCCATTTGTGTAGGCCAAACGTGTCGGTACAGAAATCGCACAAATTCCTTTCCAGAGCCTGGGTTCGTATGCCGATCTTATATTTTGTTGTACTGCCCACCTTGGTACAACAGACGACCGAACAGTGGATTATCCTTTGTAGAACCCTGCCTTTCGCCCTGCTGCTGCTGAGGGTTTCGAGGGATGTGAGAAACACAATTCAATAGACTCGACGCTGCCGAGGGTTCAGAAATATTAAAAGTAGCTTGCGCTAAACACCCATCGGTTAATGAAACCAAAGGCTAGTCAGCCAAAAGCAAGAAATCTCAGCAAATTCGACCATTATTTGCTACATTCTGTCGTAAATCTCTGTAAATCCAATCCCAAATTGTATACGTACGTATTTCCTTATCCTTAAATATCCGTTTTTTTTTTCTAATTTCAACAAAACAAAAAGACTGCTTGCATCACAATGCTGATTGTTCTAAACAAAAAATCCTTCCCTTTTAAATGCAGATAGACATTTCATCTCAATCTCCCAAGTAAATATACGTACATTCCTCCAGAAGCACAAGTGTGCGAACCACTGCATAATTATGTACATATTTTGAATTATTCAACAGGTCGTATACATAAGAGCCTACTCTACGCTCCTTGCATACATACTCATGTACGCTGTGTGTACTTATAGCTTCAGCTTAATATTTCCGTTACACTTGAGTGGCTCTCCAGAGTTAACATTAAAAGAACATCCACTCGCAGGATTGTATTGTTCCTTTGAAAGCAATTAACAAAAACTTTTCGAAGAGCATCTCTGACCTTTGTTGCGAATGAAATTTTATTTCGAATTCAGCACGTGTTGTGGAAATATCCATACTTAGGTACCTCGTCTCTCCTTTTTGCATAAATACGCTCTGAACTTTTAAAGAATTCCACATGAGTCTCCCGTCTTCGACTGGACTTGAATTGCATGGACGAACAGAACTGAATTAAGAAGTAAAGAAACCAAGCTGTGGATGTTCATGCTGGTAGGGACATGACGGGAATACATGAGAAAGCATAACCAAAAGTTTTTGATTTTAATTTATTGCACTGCAACGAAAGTGGTTTATGTTAAATGTGTTAACGTGGGCAAAACGGAATGTGCGCTGCTTTTTAGGAAAGACCACAATATTCATGGCTTGGGTAGAATATGACAAAGGGTAGATATGCATTTGTACAGAAAAGGCACGACCTTTCAAAAGTCCGTACGGTCGCTGGCATACGCGGACAACGTTGACGTGATTTGTCGAACAAAGAGAGCCGTCAATGAGGCGTTTGTTGGCATTGAACCGGAAGCTGCCAAAATAGGTTAAGCGGTGAATGAGGGCAAAACTAAGTATATCCTGTCACCAAGAAAGGATGCACAACATCGACGACTCGACCAGGACGTCACTATAGGCAGCTATAACTTCGAGGTCGTAAAGGACTTTGTCTACCTCGGTTCCTCAGTAAACAGTACGAACACCATCAACCTAGAAAGAATCCAAAATAATAATAATATGGGTGGCGCAAAAGTCTGAGACGGACCTTGGCCTAGCTTCTCAGCAACCACTCGTGTTGTGCGTGCTATTGTTCCTTAATGACGATGAGGATGAGTTGAGAAGCTCTCTACTCTTTGAGCATTGTCAGAGGAGAGAAAGAGGCGGAGCTGTGAGTTATCAAAGGTGGTAAATTCGGTTATCGAACCTGGCATCCTCTGCGTAGGAGTCGACGCACGTACCCACTACGCCTCGGCGAAAAAATCCAAAAGCTAGCGATTGAACTTATAAGAGACAACAATGTCGCAGAGTTGAACAAACGATTCTAAAGTGAGCTAACCCATTGCATTCCTCATCGCCATTTTTTTTTTGTCACACAAGAATCATCAAAATACTTTTGAAGATAGGCGTTCGTGGTCGAATATTGGATTGGTTTGCGAGTTATCTTCGGAACAGAGGTTTCTTGGTGCGATTATCGTCCAGTTGTAGCAATCTGCAAAATATTGAGTGGGGTGTACCCCAAGGTTCTTTACTGGGACCTCTTCTCTTCATTACATACGTGAACGATATGTTTTCTGTGTTGCAAAATAGCGTCGGTTTCCAATATGCGGACGACGCTGCCATAGTTGTGAGCCACAAAGATATTGAGATTGCTACTCAGACAATGCAAACAAAGCTTAACACTATTTTACGGGGGTGTCACGACAATGGTTTAGTTATAACCTCGAAGAAGACCAAAGTAATGCATAGTCGACCCTACCATTTAGTAAGAAATCGTATAAGAATACGGTTCCACAGTTTTGATTGCCTGCACAAGTCGCATCAAACACCTGAGACAGAGGGCTGCGCTCAGTATATCTATACAGTTGCCGTGCATCGATATCCCGGCGTGGATGTGGACTGCAACTTTAAGTGGAGTCGATGGAGATCTTAGGAGCTATGCAAGGCTGTTGGCATCTCGGGTCGATACATGTTATTAATTGGATGATTCATAATCGCTTCAGTTGTTTAGCATTTCTTCCAAAATTTTATTTGACTGCGCAAACGCTTTCGATCTGGTAGCCACTTTCAACAACGCTGCCAAACTCAAAATCTACCCTTTATTTTCTTAGTTACAGCCGTCCGCACATAGAGCCTGTCTTCGAATTCCTAAACGGAGCGTTGGGCGTCGGGAGTGAGAGGGAGCAACGGCACCGTAGGAGCTGATCAATATTCGATTGATGAGCCAAGAAACCACACTAAAGTGGGAGCACACATCATTCCTCTGAGCTTACTCAATGTATTCAGTACTCATTTGCAAATGATTCATTCTAGAGAAGTTTCAGGGTAATCCCTCTCTTAGACCTACGATAGGGTTTGTGCACTTTTTCCTTACACCACTCTGCCAGAACCCAAAAAGAGGAACCTGCCTCTATTCCCTCTGGTATGACCGTGGAGTTAATTTCAATTCTTCAAAGGTTCCCTCAATCACATCCACTGAAACACACCCCCAGCCGATGTGCACATCATACTAAAAAGCCAATGAAACAATAGCATTCAATATTCAAATCAATTCCACCTTTCTTGCCTTAAAACAAAACGAACGCGGCCTCCGCCACTGAGAAGCTGTGGGCGTGCGAGATAAATCAAAACTTCTTTGATTATTCGTACACTAAAGTTCACTCATTCAACGAAAGATGCGATGACAATGAAATTTCCATTCGAGATTAAGTCTGGCAACACAAGCAGAAGAAAACGCGCCCGTCTGCCTACCGTTGGCAGGTATTATTTCCCCAGAGAATACTTCCGCCGTGTTACCCTCGAAAGCGGTTCGGAATTATTTCTTTTGAGAAAGTTATTAAGAATCCACTGAAGCGACAAACTGAAATATGATATCGCGATTCTCATTTGGATTCGTTTTATTTGTGATATTCGGCGAAATAACTTTGAGTTGATTGAATTTTTTGATTCGTTTCTCTCTCTCTCTCTCTCTCTTTCCCCCCCCCCCCTCTTTTTTTTGTTGATTTTGAAAAATTATCACGAATTTAGTTGAGAATTTGATTTTACTAAGGGGGGTACGAATGATAAGGGGGCTGGATGCCCTTGGGCCTAACTGATCCTTTCCTTTCCCCATAAAAAGTCAATGTATCTGATATGCAGTACAAGGGATCAGTTGGGCCCAAGGGCATCCAGCCCCCTTATCATTCGTAGCCATCTGCAGCTTAGAATGAAATGATATACCTTTGAGAAGTCTGGCGAGAAATTGAATCAGCAAAATACAAGACGTCTGTAACATTAACCACGTGACTGATGTTTTATCTGTTCTAGGAAAGAAACTCCTTACAGCCTCTAGAATTCAGTCGGTAAAAGGTGAAAGATTTATTCGACACTGAAGCCCGAGTAACTTCAAGTAGAGTGTCTACAACAGGGGGCTGTGGGATCACCATTATTGTTTGCTATATTTACTGCAGATCTTCTAAGGTCTATGCCGCACCTAATTGCGTATGCCGATGACCTAGTGGCTTACAGATCAGCACCAAAGGTAGTAACAGGATGCAAATAAAAAAACTGCATTTTGTTATGACTGGAAGTTGCTTATCAACTTCCTGAAACGTGAAACTGTTCTTTACTGTGCCCCGGTGTACAGGGCTTCAAGTGATCCGCGTAAGAACTGGAAACAGTTCTGCATTGTTGACCCCTAGGGCCAGCCGTTAATCGTAAAAAGTGTAGTCAGATATCTCGGCATTTGGTTGGATCATTTTCTGTATTTTGACAAACATATAGAGGAGGCTTTGACCAATGCTAGAAAAGCCTTTGCTGTGCCACGTAAGCTGTCTTACAGCAGCCAACTTGATACCAGGGTGAAGGTAATCTGCTACATGGCCCTCATAAGGCCAGTCATTGTGTATGGTTGTTCCCTTTGGTTCAATGTGCACCCTTCCCCGATGGAAAAGATGTGGGTGTCCGAGAGACGATGTCTTAGGACCTGTATCTGGTTGTATCAGACACGTGAGTCCAAGTACAAGAAGTACTCTCTAAACGAGGTCTTGTACAACAGGGCTAGAGTGAAAAGAGTATACAATTTTATAATTTCATTAACGTGACGACACATTGCAAGGAGTATGATGTTGAACTTTATGTATCCTGAGAGGGTGCGCCACACCGGATTATCAATTCAATTAAACAGATTCGTTAAATCTGATTCAGGACATGAGTGGATGTCCTATAATGTTCCACGCTGCACGCCGAATAGTTAACAGGCGACTCCACTATGAATCGGATATCGCTCGTGAACACGAGGATCAACTCCGGTTCAGTAGAGCGATCTCCTCTCGAGATAGGAGAGAGGGTGCAAGGGAGCGGCACTTCTCTTGGTGGTTACACCAGAACCATTCTCCGCCATCGCCAGTGCCTGATATGATAATCAGTCTGTTGGACAAAAGCCCACTTACATAGGTTTGAGTTAGTTTAAGTTAGATTAAGAAAAAAAAAAATCCAAAAAAAGGCGTGTCAAGCATATAAATAACGTACACTCCCCTGTACACACGTCCGGAATGTCACGGTCATAGTGTAAGGTAGCTTAAGTTTTATTAGGGTTACGGTTTAGTGTTAGAGCTTAGGTTCAGTTAGTTTTCAGAAAATTAAAAAAAAAAGTTTAGAGCTCTAAATTTCTAAGTTTTCTTGACCAGTAAGAACAAACAATAAGGATTGTTTTTTTACCCTTTAGCGCTAAGGGTCAGTACGATAGATTTTAAGAACATGAATTGCTTAGATATTAAGATGTATTTAATCAATTTTGTCTAGTTTTAAAGATTCATGATTCATTCATTTCAAATAATTTATTTTTCATTTCAAATAAAATCAAATCATTTTCGAATAAAAATGTATTTTAAAGTAAAAAGTAGAATTCAGTCGGTGCCAGATAATTCGGCTGGCTTATTGTTATAATTTGCGTGCGCTCAAGGGATTGTTAATACCTTTAAGTGTCCGGGGTCAAGAAACAGCATGGACCAAGAGTATAGAGGGGGAAAGGGAGAGGACCTGTGAATATTGGTCTTAAATATCTGAGAATTCTAGTCTTTGGAAAATATTAGGCTGGGAAGGAATCCCATATCCTGAAGATCGACTCTATGAATTTGACTGTGAGGCCAAGAGTAGGCTAAAGGATTCACTGATGTCGAGTCGAGATTAGCAGGAATGACAAAACTGGACGTGGCGTTGTATAGTTCGTCCCTATGCACGCTGTCATATGTGGCCTTGAATTTGATTTGCCTGGCCTGGTGGGTGTCGATTTGCATCTCTTGATTTTTTCCAGGATCTGCCGTAATGTGAAGATTTGGTTCAGGCCGGGAAATCCGATCCCGATCCATCCCCGGCCTGAAGCCACACTGATGTAGACCAGTCAGGTTGTTTAAGAATAGTTTCAGGCGTTCACACAAAACGGCACAGAGTTGGCGCAGTTGAAAGGATATTTTTTCTTGTGGATCGGGAAAACGATACTGAGTTTCCACTAGTCGGACATGCTTTCCTCCGATCGTATCCTACAGACGAGCTGGTGCATGCGCCCAACCAGATCATCTCCAGCTGCCTTAAAGAATTCCGCAGACAGTTCGTCGGCACCAGCAGTCTCGATGACGCTATCGTGACTTTATTTTGGTCGGGGGGTCGACATTCTCTTCTATCATCGTAAATTATGCGGAGAGGAACATTCTGCCTGACAGCGGTGTTGATGTCTTCCTCGCCGTTTAACAGTCTACATAAGTGACCTTTCCACATTCTCATAATCGACTACGCCTCTACGACAAGCGTTCCCTCTTCGTCCCGACAGGCTTCTGTACGAAAGCTACAACAATTGGACTCCAAACGGTATTGGAGTCCTTCTCGCCGTTTACCAGTCTACAGAAGTGACTTTTACAGATTTTTCATAATCGGCTGCTACTCTGCGACAAGCTGTCCCTCTTCGTCTCAACCATTTGACAACCATTGGAAGACTGTTGGGATCACATTAACGGCACTGTCACTGGAATGGTCAATCAGTGGTAGAAGTCTGACTGTGGGTATCACAATGGAACAACATGGTCTAAGTGTATTTGTGAACCCACTAGCAACCCAAATCCTTCTGCCGTAACTCGTCTCTATTTACTCGATCGTGCGCTTCTCATGCTCTTTCTTTTCCTTTTGTGAAGCCGGTGCTTTTCCTTTCTTTAAGTTCGGATAGTTCACGAAATCACCTTCATGATAAACATCTTTCCAAAATACGCCAACGCAGTTGTCAAATTGATGTCCAAGCAGCTTAAGTGTTTTCTTTAATTTTGTAACTGAAAACTGAAAGACGAAATGCCCTGTAATCAGGCCCACTGATTTTGCGTAAGTGCTTTGCCAGTATTCTCAAACCACGTAAGCAGATTCACCCACTTGTTCATCGTTACAGCTACATTCTACTGACTCTGATTGTAATCTCCCCATTTGAACACATGGAAGGATGTACCGAGAGGGCGGTAGGGAACACATTACCGCCGGAAGTTGTTACCGAGGTAGAATATATTATAAAACGATGACGCTATGAATGGGTGCAGGGAAGCAGTCGTTGAACTAAATAAAGTGCTTAAGAACACGCACTCACCGCATACCTCATTGCGTCCCCCAAAGGTTTCGTTGGAAATACAATGTTAAATATTAAGACTCGTTACCAAATATGCCAGCCCAACAGTTCTCCCGAAAAGAATGACAACAAAGAACCTAACAAACGCCATACATAGGAAATAATCAACTTGAATTCATTCAAATTGATGATCATGTCAATAACTTGAGAATTTAATATATCCTCCCTCAGCCTGTCACCCCGCATGGATTCCGCATCTAGTCGTGTTTCGTTTCTATTGCAAATAATTTCTCAAACTCCAGATGCCGTCTTCTTGTGAAACCCAAAATTAAGATTAAAAAACGGCCAGCACGCTCGAAACGATGAAACTTATCGTCAGCAGTATTTTTTTTTCTGCCATTCCGGAAGAAGGGCGCTGCCTTTGAGGGCTTATCTTTTTCTCCTTTTGTTAAACGGACGGCCGTCGTTACACACCCACCAGCACCAGCAGAACACTCATTAACGTCCATTTACCCACCCGTGCTCACCAGCAGCTTTTTGCTGCTTTGTCCAGTAATGAATAAGGCCACACTACAAAGGCCACAATCGATAATCGTAAAAAATGCGTTCCCTTTGTGCGTATACACATCCTAATGTCCTTTCGTCCATAAGACGCTGACAGAAAGAAGGGAATAATATGGCAAAGTGAACCTTTTTGGCGAAGGCAAAGATTGTTTTTTACTGCCAAAGCCATGAATGTACAGATAACAAAATGATTTTGTGGTCACTCTCTTGAACGGGCGATCAAATTTTACAATTAACCAGCGATAAGGTTAATTAGTGGTTTTCACAATTGCTTTGTCTTTTCGACTTAATTAGGCATTATTGCATTCCTCCTTATTTATGGTTTTTTTTTTCCTTCTTTTCTTTTCTTGTTTGTGTTTTTTTAATTAGCTAGAGTGGGCATATAGCGACTTACGAGAAACTAATGAAACCAGAGTCTCGAATGGAATTTCCTTTCGTTTCTGCTGGACATATAAAACATGCGACGGAGCCTGCGATTTAAGTGTTTCTTTAAAGGGAACAGCTGAGAAGTAACTGAAGGGCATCACAATTCAGGCACAATGATGCTCATATACTGCCGCTAAATTAGTCATCCAATTTTGTTTTGGAATTACTCCAATTAAATCCAAAAATGGTTTTAAGTGATGCAAATCTTTATTTGAACCTTTACAAAATTCTGTTAAGTGGAGAAAATGATATCCGTCAAGTGGCTGCCGAGTGCCGCCGGTGTTGATACACATTTGTGCCCGTTTCAACGCATTCTCTATAAAGATTCAGTGTTCTGTTACGTTAAGGTGACGATCACAGCTGTAACAGTTGTGACCCACTTAGATCCTGATTGGATCCGTTGTGATATCACCGCCCGGAACTTTAAGCCGGTTCCGGTCTTTCATTCAAAGGGACTACACTAACACCTGATAGCTACCTAGTGGTATCCTAGTGGCCTATCTTGAATAATCCACTCCTGTTCTGGTTTGCAACTAATTTGTTTTCCTGATAAACTTAGCTATATCATGACTCATAAAGTGTAACATTTCTTCTAGTTTGCTGAAAAAGAAATTGCCTAGTTTATCATTTCTTGTTCTTGCAGGGGGTGAACAGGTAAAGAGGAAGTGAAGTGTAGTTCCTTCTTCCTCTTCGTCTCTACAGCTTCTGCAGAAGTCGTTGTTCGGCAGTGTCCGGTGATAATGGCCACAAAGTTTCTTATTTCACTCCTGTTTAGTGTTAGGAGCGTATTTTTTGTTTTGATTTGTGATTCCGGTGCTCTCATTCCTGTAGCGGCCATAACCTGATTGGTTTCCTGGGATTCCGGAAACACCGGAATGTTTGCCAAGTTTATTTATTTATTTATTTATTTAGAACTTTTTTAAGACTACTGATAATATTAATAACATTTCATTTCTTATTAATAATAATGCCTAGTATAAGCAGAATTTAACATACAATTATAATGTAATTTAGAGTAAATTGCTACTCAAAAAATTTAAGATTTCATTTTTACATTTATCTCTACTCATATTTAAGTCTATAACAGTTGCAACTAAGCTGAATTTTATGCAAGCATTAGTTATAGGATAATTTTGCCCATAGTGTGTACTATGCCTCGAATCATAATAGAAATCTCTAGGCCTCAGATAACGAGACGGGGTGTAAACACTGAACATGGAAAGCAGCACCGGACAATAAATGTGAGCAGTAATGACGTCATGAGCGAAAAGAACTGAATAATAAGTCCTTTAGATCGATAAGCTGACATCTAGCATTATAATCTGGCATATTTGAATTCGACGACTTCTTTCGAAGAGCAAACCTAGTAAATCTTTTTTGTTTTCTCTCAATACGAATAGCGCTATTGTTATATAAAGGATTCCATATTAAGCAACAGTATTCTAATATAGAGCGAATTAACGAAACATACACAGACTTAAGAGTGTAAGGGTCTTGAAAATCTTTTGAATTTCGAAACAAGAATCCTAGCATGGAGTTGGCCTTTGAAATAATATAGTCTATGTGCATAGAAAAAGTCAGTTGAACGTCGAATATAACCCCTAGATCTTTATGCGAACATACTCTTGTTAAGATTATATTATCAATCTTATAATTATAGATTATAGGAGATAAAATTCTAAAAAATGTCATAGCTGAGCATTTACTAATATTGAAATGTAGTCCATTGAATTCGCACCAATTCTGTACAGATGAGATATCTCTTTGCAACTCCATTGCATCGGCCAATGATCGCACTGATTTAAAAATTTTTAAATCGTCAGCGTATAAAAAGCAGTTGGAATGGGAAACATAGGAAGGCAAATCGTTAATAAAAAGAAAAAACAGAAGAGGGCCGAGGTGACTACCTTGAGGTACCCCAGAGAAATTGAAAATTACTCGTGACAGATCATTACCTATTTTTACAAACTGTCTGCGATTTGTAAGGTAGCTAGTTATACATTTCAAGATTTTAGAATGAAAACCAATCATCTCTAGCTTTTTTATGAGCACATTATGTTGAACACGGTCAAATGCCTTCGAGAAGTCAGTGTATATGGAGTCAACTTGAAGTCTCGCTTCCATGGAACTTAGGAAAAAGTTTGTAAATATAACCAAATTGATCGATGTTGATCTTCCACTCAGAAAGCCATGTTGAAATTGGGATATTTGGTTTCGAACTTCAGCATATATTTTTTTCTTAACAACAGCTTCGAATAATTTCGGTATTAATTGGAGTTTAGCTATTGGTCTGTAGTTGACAAAAGAGCTTTTAGGTCCAGATTTATGAATTGGGGTGATGAGAGAATCCTTCCAGCAATCCAAAAATTGTCTCGATACGAAGAAATCAACGTCGAAATTCGCGCTATGCTCTCACCATCGACCAATTACTGGCTAAAAACTCACAATTAATCTATTCCCTTGTGGAGTTGATTGTCAAAAGTAAAGTATGATCAACGTACGATGCCAGTTGCAATCCGATAGGATCATTCATTTTGAGCCTTTGAGCCACCTTGTACTTCTATTTAGGTGTACGAATTGGAATCGGTGTGATTATTGAGAACGGAGTAGAAATGATTTGCATTCAGATCGCACTAAGGATTTTCGATGTTCATCGATGTTCGCAAGACATCGATGCTCAGTGACCAAATATCGGTAATGTAACATAGATGTTTAAGTTATTCAAATATCTGATAATAGATGTATCAGAGAACAAAACTTCGATCTTTGATGTTAGCAAAAGAAAAAGCCTGCTAATAATCCGGGATTTTGAATAATTTTCTGGAATTTCTACATAATCATGTAGGCATATCGTAGAAACGACACTGATCTAGAGACCGTATGGTTAGAAGGTCTTTTCTACAAGATCAATCGGCTAGGTATTAGCAAACCACTGCTGTACCTACTGTGTAACATGCTTACCGGTAGACGGTTCGTAGTCAACAATGGCAACGTGACCTCGACAGGTATATTCCAAGTTAAAAATGGTCTCCAACAGTGTGCCGTTAATTCGCCGATCCTGTTCAACATTTACTTGAGCGATCTGTTAAGTTCTCTTCCTCATGCAATTGCGTATGCCGATGACTTGATCGTGTACAGATCAGGCAAAAAGATCGAGGAAATCACTACTCTCACGCAGGGTTATTTCGATTCATTCATGAGAAGTTGCGACGACTGGAAGTTGAGTATCACCTTCCGAAAGTCGGAAACCATTCTGTTCAGGACGCCGTTGTATAAGGCCTCGGCGGACACGAAAAAGAATTGGCGACAGTTCTCAATCGTTGGACACACGGGGAACCACTGGCGCAAAGGACTGTAGTCAGATACCTGAGGATTTGGCTAGATCAGTATTTATATTTTAATATACATATTGTTATACACATAGTATCATTGTCCTACTCCCCCACTCTCTTACCGCGCTCTTGTTCTCATTTATGAATGAAGCTCTCACTTTCTTCTTCTTAAAGAAGAGAGTTGAGATTAGCTTCCTCTTCTCATTGGGATCGTCAAGGAGTTCGGACGCGAGACAAGTCTAAAGTGTAATAAATATTTAATAATTAATAAACGTGTTTTATTTGATCGTGTTATTCATTATTATATAGATGCTGCTCTGGCCAGAGCCCGAGGCGCTTTTGCCCTTACAAAGAGACTGTTTTACAACAGCCAACTCGATGCGAGGGTGAAGGTTATCTGCTTCATGGCCCTCATCCGGCCAATGCTCACCTATGGCTGTCCCGTGTGGTTCAACGTGAGTGCAAGCTAGATGGAAAAGATTCGGTTGTTTGAGAGGGCTTGTCTTAGGGCTTGCCTTCGCCTTTATCGAACTCCAGAGTCCCAGTACATAAAATTATATTCCAATGAGGTCTTATACAACAGGGCAAACCTGATAAGAGTGGACAATTTCCTGGTGAAGTTGATTCGAGGTCACACTGCTAGAGCGATGAACTCGGTCAATAACTTGATCTCGGGGGCTTACTACCCCAATCCATTATACCACGAAAGGGTACGTCACAACGGCTTCGTCCCCCCAGAAGCATTTCTCCATCTAGATAAGCACAGTCTGATACAAGACGTAAATGCGGTGCTGCTCATCTACCACGTCGCCAGATCAACTATGGATGGGCGACTCAACCACGACCGTTCCGTCGCACAATGAGTTGAGGAGGGTCTCCTCCGGTTCAGTACGGCGGTATCCAGGCGGGACATTCGAGAAGTTGCAATGCAGCACCAAAAGTTCTGGTGGCTGGGCAGCGAGAGAACTCCCTCCTCGAATCCTTTAGACCCCGGTTAGAAAGGTTTTAGTTCAGAGCCCCGCATGGGGAGCAGTCGGTTTCATGTCTTGCAGTGTATTGAATGTAAATATTCATATTTATTAGCTGCAACCTATGGCCGACGTACTTAGAATAGGGTAGTATATTTTAAGGTAGAGTAAGGTGTAAATGTAAAAAAAAAAAAAATTAATAAAAAAAAAAAAAAAAATATATATAAAAAAAAAGTTAATAAAAAAAAAGAATGTATATGTGTATACATGACGATACATGCATACATTGCGTATAATAAGGATATATGCGTATAAACATGTGCATATGGGTATATACATGTGTATATGCATATATACGTAGGTTAGCTTAAGTTAGTTATTAAGTTTTATTTTAAGGTAGAATGTAAGTTAGCTTGTAAGCTTTTATAAAAACCGTCCAGTAGTTAAGTTTTCAATTTTTTCTTAACAGTAATGTGTTCCTTTTAAATTTCCATTTATATTTTATTCGTTAGGTTAGGTCGAAAGACATAGATTAAGATTAAGTTTAGCTTAGAGTGCCCGCCTAGGGCCAGTAAGTTAGAAATGAAAACATTGTTCGTCTAACTAGTTTTAAGCATTTTTGTCTAGTATGTAAGTTTATTATGAATTAAATAATAAAAATGAATTCAAAAAAAAAAAAAAAATGGATTGTTTGTACCTCAGTCTGGCCGCAACATTCGCTCTTTTGAGTTTACAGAATGTGTTGAGTTTCTTGGTATTTTGTGTATTCTTTCAATCTTGCTCTATGACGTGAGAAATACATGTTGATTATTGTTACCCTAGTAATCGGAATTATATAAATTCATAACAATTGATATTCAGCCATCGATGTTTACATCGACATCAACATCCATGTTCAGTCAGGCATGCTTCTTCCTCTCTATACAGCTATAAAAAAGTCATTGGATATAAATGGAGAATACACCCACAGAATTGCTCACAAAATATTGACCTTGTTGACCTTGTCAGACTGACAATAATGTGAAGAGGCTCAGTTTGGTCGGCAGCACTAAACAAAGCTGTCACCTGTAAGACACTCAACCGGGTGCATAAACTGTCCTGCAAGTTCATCGGTGGCACAGTGAGCAGAACTCCCGCCGATCACTCTCATTCACCTACCATTATTGGAACTGTTTGGCAAACAAGTAGCTGACCGCAACCATGAGCGGGTGTAGACTATCGCACGCGATCATGGGGGCTAGTCCTTTGTAGTCGGCGCAAGACATTAGTTTCCTTAAGGATCGGGTAAACTGCAGAGTTTATGTGCTCCTTTAGGT
The DNA here is from genome assembly GCA_964034865.1 of Eristalis intricaria. Lineage (NCBI taxonomy): Eukaryota > Metazoa > Arthropoda > Insecta > Diptera > Syrphidae > Eristalis > Eristalis intricaria. Next base: position 59,458,571 of record OZ035877.1, on the reverse strand, counting down.
GGTACTTATCTTTATACGCAAAGTTCTTAACTTCATCTTGGAGTAGTAATAGTCCAAGATCTCTGTGGATATCATCGTTTCTGATATACCATGGTGCATTAACGATAGTTCTAAGCACCTTATTTTGAAAAGTCAGTATTATGTTCAAATTACTTGCTTTTGTACAATCCCAGAGTTATATGTTTTAGGATTTGCTTGTATACAAGCAGTTTGTTGTCAATACTTAGCTTGTAATGTTTTCCAATAAGCCCGTACAGATCTTTATATTTCATGTCAAGTTTTGCACATTTCTTATTATTTCCACTTGAGTTTCACGTCAAGATTCATCCCGAGGTATTTTGCTTCATTGCCAAAAGGTATTTGTACACGATTTAGGTAAACTGGGTAGTTATTAACGTGCCTATAGGTGAAGTTAAATCCTAACAATGAGTTAGATTTAGATATGGCATAATCATAATTTCATTTTCAAGTTTCATATATGACCCCTTGATCTTTAACTTCTTCGAGACGATGCAGCAGAAGATCATTGATAAAATAAACATATAAGAACGGTGAAGCAATACGGTACTGAACTAATACGGTATATTAAGTTCCAATCCATTATATTTACACCATTCTAATCATATGCATATATCCAATTGGAAACGAATATCAATCATTAAAATGTTTGATGATTGCAAATATTTTTAAGTCATCTGCGAATGTTAAAACTCTGCAAAAACTAAATATTTCATGAACATAATTCATAAATAAAATAAACAGCAGCGGGCCCAGATGACTACCTTGTGGAACGCCAGAAGTTACCTCTAATACGCGCGATATAAAACTGTCGAACTATACAAATTGTTTCATTTTACTTAAATATTTCGTAATCCACATCAGCATAGCCGAGTGGAAACCTAATGTTATAAGCTAAGCAAGAAGTAAAGTATGATGAACTCTATCGAAAGCTTTCGAAAAGTCAGTGTAGAGTATATCAACTTGTCATCGATTTTTAAAACAATCAAATATATAGTTTGTTAATGAAGTGAAATGAAAAATGGGTCGCCGTGGCGTAGTGATAAGTGCTTCGACTCCTACGCAGAGGGTGCCACGTTCGATACCCGTATTCACCACCTTTGATAATTCACGGCCCCACCTCTTTCGAGTAACTGACAATGCTCAAAGAGTATTCCTGTCTAGAAAAAGCTTCTCAACTTCGCCGTTCGGAGTCGGCATTCAACTGTAGGTCCCTTCTACTCGTAAAAGAACAATAGCACGCACAACACGAGTGGTTGCTGAGAAGCTAGGCCCTGGTCTGCCTCGGACTGTCGCCCCACCCAAATTATTATTATTATTATTATAATGAAGTGAAATTTGTAGAACGTGACCTACCGCGAACACAACCATGCTGCAGAAAAAAAGTTTATCTTTAACAATGCTTTTGTAACAATTTTGGAATTACAGAAAGCATTGATATGGGCCAATAGTTTCCAACTTTTTGTCTTAAACCATTCATAAATATTGGCGTAATAAATGTTCGAATATGGCGACTTGTTCAATTTTCCATATTCTCATCAACCCGGTCGACTGTCGTCAATCCTTCGTCAATCACACGGCAGTCCTCTATCAGTTTTCTTCTCCCTCTTTCCTCCCAACACCTATTTAAATTAATTGTGTAAGCAATTTCAAGACATTGTAAGACTCTATCCTTAGTCGTAAATTGTTCTCAACCGACAGTTATGTGCCAACAGACACATGTTATCCAATACGGTGGTCAAACAAAATCGACTTGAAGCCGAAAAAGTACCCCATGAGGATTTGTTTTCCGTCTCTCCGTGCATTTTCGTGGAACGATGCATTTTTCTAAGAATTCAGGAGTGAGAGTGGATTAAATTGTCACTTAAAAAGGAGTGACTGTGCAATAAGAAAATCCCTTGTCGTCTTATAAAACGTCTTTCCCGTCCAACCCCCACTGGCTGCAGCGATACATCACCAGCTAATTTCGAATTCTTTGTAATGTGCACTTGAAATGAGCATTTCTTTAAGCTCTCAGTAGAGCGAATCCCGGTGGAATTCAGTTTCTCCTGCACTTGAAACCCTTAAGTGCTCCCACATCCACCTTTACCTCCAAACTCTCATGTTCCTTGTGTGCATTACACTTCCAGACAAGTCACTTTATCACAGGAATGACTGAAAGATAAGGCTTTCGGGCAGAGATGGATAAGAGTACTCTGTTAATTCCACTCGTCTCCACGCTACTGCCGTTATGGCAAGTCTCTCAAACACGTTTGAAGTATTTCATCATCGCTCCATAACTCTAGTCCTTTGCACGTAACACATACATTTAAGATTCTCCTTAATCGATCTCCGGGGCTTCGGAGTCATGTACCTTCTGCAGTTTGTTTCAGACTATCACATCAGCAGGAGTCAATGTCTGGCGAAAGTTTCACATTCCAGACGCGAAAGAGGGAGAATTAATATCCTTTGCAAGGATTTAGCGTATACTCTGGGTGTTTCGTTTCGTTTCTCACGCCCCCGGCAAATTCAAGTGGCTTGGTTGGTTGGCTCTTGCCTGCCAAAAGTTATACGATAGTTGAATTGTAATTTAAATCTAAGTTGTCGCCTCTCGGTTAAATTTACTTACAGAAAAGGAAGTGCCCCGAAAGTCTTGTAGATTGTTTTAAGCTCTTCAAAATAATAAACTCCAGCGTCTGATGTGCGTTCAGTGGGTAAGGATGTACCAAACTAATTTCAAACTATAATAGAGTTTCTGACAGTGACCTTATTTGTTTTAAAATATATATATATGGAACCTTGTTGTACTTCGCGATACTTTAGGGCACTGTTGGGATGACACACATTTGAAATCGAGATGGAGGAGCACTGGTGCATGTTCGTTCAGCTCAATAATTCTCTGGTCATCATCAATGGATCCAAGTAGAATTTACACCCGCTATTTATAGGGAAATATACAAATTTACACATTGTAACAATTGCCCCAAATTTCCACAAGAAATAATTGTGGTTATTTGCATTTTTGTTCATGTGTATAGGACACAGAGCAAATTGCATCCACGCTTCATTTCGTTGATGCATCAATCAATAGACTCCTTTCTAGAAGAGGGTGGAAGCGGATTTTTGGCGTACGCCTACGACAAATGCAATGAAATGGCGAAGGAGATCTCCGGCGATATCCAGTGCCTTCCTCCGGTTTAGAGCGTGCATACTTCAAGAGTGGATGATTTTCTGATCTTGATCTTACGCGTGTACTGATACTCAACTTAGCCATTTGAGTTTCACTTAACAAGTTAAGATGGACTTATCGTCAACTTAATATAATAATATAATATGGGTGGCGCGACAGTCCGAGGTCGACCTGGGCCTAGCTTCTCAGCAACCACTCGTGTTGTGCGTGCTATTGTTCTGAGTGGAAGGGACCTACAGTTTAATGCCGGATCCGACTGGCGAAGTTGAGTCGCTTTTTCTAGACATAAATGCTCTTTGAGAATTTTCAGTGACCCGATAGAGGTGTAGCCGTGAAATATGAAAGGTGGTAAATTCGGGTATCGACACTGCGTAGGAGTCGATGCAATAACACACTACGCCACGGCGACCCACGTTGCAGCTGTTACGTAGAGAGTATTAGCGGCAGACCTTACGACGGAAGCCTTGGTGCGACTGCCTAAACGAAAAGCCTTTATAACGCACAGTAACAATTCTGTTGATATACTGACAATGCTCAGAGATTAATCCCTGTGCAGAAAAAGCTTCTCAAGCTTCAGAGTCCATACAAACTGCAGGTACTCTCCACTTGTGAAATGAAAGAATTAGGGGCACGCCCAGCCAGGCCTAAGTCCCACAATATAACGTTCATTTTCATCGAGTCCTCGTCGTTAACAGCAATGTATTGAGCGTGTACTTAAAGTACTCCTCGTCTTTGAATATGAAACCGAATACCGAGGACATTAATAACACCACATCGATCGAAAGTTAAACCAAAAAAACACTTATGTACTTACCCACACCACTCCCACGACAAGAATCTATCGAATGTGAAAGACTCCGGCACATGGGCAATCTAATGAATTTTTGCGAATGTAAGGCTCAGCACGAGCTTTGCATGGATTTTAGTACACTTTTTGGGCGACTTTTTCCTAAGCCCCTCTACGATCCCATTAAACGAAGCGCTTTATGAAGATCGCATTTAATTCATCGCAATGCTCACAGCAGCTTCAAGAGAATTGTCTAATTAAAGCAAGTCTATTGCCTACATCAGCATTAATGATTAAATGTAGATGCTAAGCACTCAGATTATTGCTTGACTGCTCAATGTTCCCGTAGTGATGGCTTCGTAATTAACTTTTGACTCGCAACAATTTATTTCCTTATTTCATGGTTGACGCCTGCTTCATATTCAAACGACTAATGACACACTGTGGGTTTTGGTTGGGGTGTCTCTGTTTCGATGGCATTGACAGTAGTCATTTAATTTATTACCTTCACTTCCATAACTACACAATCGTTAAATATCGTCGTAATTATCAGGGAAAGCATATTTGAGGGTCTAGTTAAGTGTTGATTGAGTGACTCTCAAGTGTATGCAAGCTGATTGGAAGTTAATGAGAATGGGAACTGGTAAGTGTTGATGTGCATCCATGCGTCGCACGCATTACCATCTTCTGCCATATTTTTCTTCATTGACTAGCTCCGGGGGGTACTTGGACCTTCACCAATAAGCATCTCCATCAGATCTCCTGGGTGGGATGGATTTCAAGGCATTCCATTCAAGGCGTCTTTGATGTAGCCAGGTTCTACACCAGAAAATCCAGAAAATGTGACAAGCAACTGGCAATATTGTCTTACATTTTTTGCCTCCAGCTCGTCTAAAGTATTTGGCTTGTTAGCGAGGAAACTTGTAAATTATCGAGTGGTGTCAAGATGCATTATAGCGTCGAATTTATGAACGTGAGAGGATCTATTCGCCAAATTTCGCTTTCACACTATCGAGCACTGGGTCGATGGTATGGCATGTAGCGCTGTCTCTTTGGAACCACGGCTCGGACAGATCGAGCAGAGATAACACAGGAATGAGATATTCTTACTTGCCCCTTGATTTTATCTGACAGCGTTTTTTAAATGATATCTCGTCCCATGTTGAATAAGCGTGAGCTCTTGTGAACAACTGATACCCAACCGAGTAGTGAGATGAATTAGATGTGTTAATTTAAAATTCGCTGGTTATTTGATCACTTTTTTTGAATTTGGGATTTATAATTTCAACACAGTTAGGAGGGGTAAACGAACGAAAAAAGTGAATGTTCATGGGGTAGGTTCATAAAGCTCACATTTGTGGGAGTTACAGCCTGGAGGCATGAGTGGCTTTGGCGACAAATATGAATAACGGTATTATTTAAAGGGTTCAAAAACAAGTTTTTTTTTACGATAGAATAATATCTCCCCCGGTGCAATTTTGCAAAAAAGAAATACTTAAAATGAAAAAGAAAAGTCTATTAAAAAAAACGAACAACGGCAACACTTACAATGAAGTACTATACCGGCTTTGAATTATGTCAATTGAATTTTAAAAATTCGCAGGGTAATTCTAAATTTTGATAAAAACAAATAAAATTGGTGAGCAATTTGGTGGATCCGGGAATTTTGTAGAAGTATGTGTGAAATCTGAGGGAATACCATTGAACTCTTATTTTTTACGACTCAATGCCGCCTTGACTGCCGGAGTTGGTTATCTCTTGACTCCATTATCTCTGATGTCGAGCTCTGTCTATAGAATGTAAACAATTAGCTTCGCTATATAGCTGAGACCATTGATGGTGTCCCCTTCGGTCCGAAGATGCTGCCATGCCATGCATAAGCAGCAGAAAGCCAATTTTTGTGGATGCATTGATATCTACATTGGAATTCTGATTCTGGTCGCAGCCGGTGTGACAAAAAGGAGCCTCAGATTAAATTTTGATCTCCGGCCATCAGTTCCAGGACGCAATAAGGAAACTTAGGCGTTGTTTTTGGTTTCCCGGCTTCCAACCGTTCATATCCAACCTTCATAAACCGGGGTCATTCTTTAGCTGTTTCAGTTGATATGCGCCGAATTTTCTTGGTCTTGGGACTTCTTCGATACAGACCGCTACGGTGGAGATGTTTTCTGGCTGAAGATTCAAAAGAGTGTTCACACAGTCATTATGACGACCCACGACCAACGACCAAATATTTTTTAATGATTTCCGCGCGTTCGGCTATTGTTATCTACTCACCCTTTATTCGATTAATGTTTGTCAACTTATTCACTGTTAAGCCCAAACCCATAGAATCCGCCGCATGCGTTGCGTCATGTCAGAAAAGTGACAACTTATAGGCCTTATGAGAGGCAGAGAGATAGCAGATATAGCCCACAAGTGAAGTTCACCACGACGGATGGAATTAGGTAACTGTTCTACCCATATTGCAACGGTGCGTTCAATAGGATTCATGTAAGTCATTTGTTAAAGTCGAAATGGGGCGGTCGCGCGTTGAATTTTCACAGACTGTAATATCGTAAGTGCGAGCACAAACTTCTAGGTGGAGCTACTATCCAGTCACCCGGGCTTTCTGACACTTGTGAAAGATTTTTTAAAAAATTTATTTCTCAATTTGAATTTTTGGAAAACAGATACGATTATTTCCGAAGGAATTAAATTTTTTCCTAGGAGTTTTATTTATAGTAATTTCATATTTTTCTTGAAAATTATATTTCAAACCATTCGAGTAGGTTAAACGCGCGAGTTCATTTTGATATGGAAAACTTAGGCTGCCGCTTTCTGACACATCCTTCTCGAAAGCTCGATAAAATGCGAAGCAACGCCTATCAAAGAACGATCGCACGAACTCGGCTTTGCGATTCATGTCACACAATAGTGCGTTTGCGCTGGCGTTGTCTTTCAACGCACACAATTCAATGGCCAAGCAGAAAATAGAGCGTCGACCTGCGTTAGTGAAAAATGAGAGAGATGAGAGGATCATAATAAAACGTAAGTCCATCGCAAGTCGTTTTCAAACATGTTGGACATTTTTTTTTTACAGAGAGGCGCGCTGTGAGAGCGATTTTCTCCCAAATTGAGAGTTTTCTTCTAAATTTTGAGTATTTTGGTCGACTGTCATTTGAGAAATGAAAACAGCTGACTAAAAATAATATAATGACAAAAGTCATTTGAAATGAGTGTATGCAGGAAGGAGGCAATATTTTTTCATCTGGTAGAATAGAGAGAGAGAGAACAGCTGATAAATTGAGTCGTCATTTCAACAGCGCGTCATCGCACTCTCTCCGTAACATGAAGTCAGCTGGCGCAAAGCACTATTGTGTTTCAGGTATCAGCCTTTAACTTTTTTGTGCGTTTGACAGATGATTCCATGGTAATTCATTCGGGTTCTCCTTATGTGATTGTTTTTACGATATTTTATGAATGAAAAAATACCTTTTGTTTTACTCAAAATTGTTTTTGAATAATTTCTAATAATTTAGGAACTTTAAAATTTCGCATGCAAGAGTGGATTGCGCACGCATCGTACTCATTTGGAACCTCTTTACAATCCGGCAACTATGCTTTTTGTGGATTCCAAACGCACCCGACGTATTCTATGGGCTTAGGCCATTATTCGTACCTGAGCCAGTGACCATGTGCAAGAGGAATAGACAACAGCACAATGGATACATCCTTGTAACAGGCATTGCCCAAGATTTTGAAATTTGCTTCGTTTTACCGACTTTTGTGTACCCCCCTCCAAGTCTTCATCGGCTTCGGCCTGAAGTGTTGTGTCCTGTAAAGATGAAACACAGGTACCTTACAACAATTGCAAAAAGAAGAAAGGAGCAAGGAATTCGGTTTGTCGGAAAAGAACCTCCTTGAGTGGATCTCCCTTATTTATTGACAACAAGGCGAATTGCATATAAAACATTTGAATATAAAACAGCGACATGGTGAAACAAATTTTTAAAAAATCAAATCAAAAAAAATGTTTGAGACGCGCTTCACAGATATGTTCTTTATTGTTTTTCAAGCCAGGAAGAATGCCCACCTTTGAAATGATATCGGAGGGGAATATGGCACAGGAAGCATTGTTTACTTCAAGATGTTTCAAAATCTCCTACAAGGGAATGCTCAAGCATAAGGAATGATATGACATGTATATAAAAAAGACTTACATGCAAATGACAGCATTATATCTCTGCTGGAAATGACAGAAGAAAAGATAACCTTAAGTGATTATTTGCAAAGTACAGCGTAATAAGATTTTCATGTGCGATATGCTCGAAATAATTAGATTCAACGGAAGATTTCCTGTAAAAATGTCTTTGCCTCCTTTGAATGATGGCACATCAACATTAGAAGCGTATCACGATAACGCGCGTACTTATCCAGCACGTGTTCTTTGGACAGATTCATAGGCATTATTTTCTGTGTGAGATAAAGTTCAAACGCGGAAAGCGACACAGGGATTTTTTAAACGCTTGCAAGGATAACATAAAAGTCGTCATTTTCATAGACTATTTGCATATTTATCTGGATATCATTTTCAAGTCTTGTATTAAGTGCCGTATTACATTCAAATGCCACTCATAAGAAGACGGCGAAAGTGAAAAGGCCTGTTTTCAAACTCAATCAAAACTGTGGGGAGGAATGTAAACTTCGGGAATGGGGATCGTTTGACAAACGTTTGTTTTGATTTTTAATTTATGAACTTTAAGTTATGTTAATTTTAATTATCTGTTATCTCAGTATATTCATGAGAAATGAAAAATTGGAAATTTAAATGTTGCTTGAATATAATTTTACAGCTGTTTATCCCCACTTTTACCAATGATTTTGAGGGACTTCCGACATTTAATGATGCGCATTTGAAAGTTAGTAACATTCTTTAATTGGTCTGTTCATCCAAGAAATATAAAACGCTGCGATGTGCCGTCAGGATATGTTAAGGGGCAAGATAGGAAGGAACAAAAAGTTGTTCGTTTTGCTCTTCACAATTGTTCCTTGCATCAACATGTCACTTCAGGTGAATAGTTTGTATTAACTTAGAAATAAAGCTACCACGGATACACCAACGACCGTATTCTTTCGCGACGATTCCCAATGCATGTCCTCTCTGATTCACCCCATCGTTGGCCACCCACTCTTTCAGTAGTTTATGTTGATGGTTAAGTGGATTGAGAAATGTGATCATTTTTATTCCTCGTGCAATATCGCTCAATATTTGGTTATGGAAGAGATATCTTATCAAAGACATCATATCGCTCGGAACTTTTCCTAAGGAACAAATTTCAACCACTTTCATTACTTTATAAGAAAGGGGATCAAAATGATCAAGCACATTCCTTGTGCCTGAAATATGTGTAATATGAGTTGAAACATGTACTAATACATGCATAACGTTAGTAAATATAAAATGCATTTTCGCAAATCATTTACACAAGGATCAGTTTAGACACAGCTTGGGAGATCTGTAGTCAGGAAGGCCGAGCTTGGTGTGAGAGCCAAGTTAGCGGTTCAACTCTTTGTCTATCCCAAATTCCACCTATCGCCACGAATTTGGGTAAAGACCGAAGGAATAAGATTGCAAATGCAATCTGCTGAGATTAAATTTCTTAGTACTGTTGTGAGAATTACTTGTCGGGATAGAGTGAGAAATATGACAGTGAGCGGGGAACTCAACGTTAAGACGCGGTTTCTTCGAACGGAAAGAGCTACATTTGGTCACGTGGCATGAATGTCCCCACCATCTCGAGTTCCATGGTGGGCCTTGAATGCGATTCCATCAGGTAGGTGACCACTTGGCATACCCAGGATAACTTAGTTCATGAACTCGCCTGGTTACACTTGGCCATAACCTCTAATGAGTTGGATGCTGGAGCATCGACTGGCCTGGAGATCTCTCATTCGTACTTTACCCCGCGACGCCTTTAGTGGATTATGGGGGCCAAAAGATGATGGTGATAAAAAAACGATCTTCTGCGCTTAATAATTCATCATACAATCTTGACAGCACCGACGATATTTATGACAATTGTTACTGTAAGGGGTTGGAATCGTGTAAGGTGATAGTTGATCCTTAATGGGCACAATCTCCGGTTTCCAATTGTGTAGCGTGACCATCAAAAACGCATTATAATTATAAAATAAAAACAATTTTCATCAAATGAAAATAATCGATTATGAAACCTAAACGGAATGTATAGCAGAGACACTCTGGGTATGTTGGTAAGTTGATCTAATACATCAACCACACCTGCAAATGTAAGCCACATACAGCAACCTTAACAATGAATGAATGAATTCAGGAATGAACACACAGAAAATAAGGATTGGAAGCATTGTTTTTATCCGCGCTTATTTCATAAGCGGCGATAGATGCCGCTACAGTCCTAGGCAGACCTGGGCCTAGCTCCTCAGCAACCACTCGTGTTCTGCGTGCTATTGTTCTTTCACGAGTTGAAGGGACCTACAGTTTAATGCTGACTCCGAACGGCGAAGTTGAGAAGCTTTTTCTAGACAGGAGTACTCTTTGAGCATTGTCAGTGACTCGAAAGAGGTGGAGCGGTGAATTATCAAAGGTGGTAAATTCGGGTATCGAACCTGGCACCCTCTGCGTAGGAGTCGACGCACTAACCCACTACGCCCAAATTGAAATCTAAGCGCATATGCGCTTGCAAAAAAACACACCTGATGATGATGAAGAAGATTGATACTAGTTCTACATAATTCAATTAAGTCATTGCTAAATTCCTCTGTAGTTGCACAGATGATGTACGATTGTTTCTTCCTCTTGTTCATCGCCGCCTCTTCAGCAGATGTCTATATAGGGGATGGACGCTTGAGTACCGCCTGGAGAGTCATGGATGGCAGGTCCCCATCTGAAAAGAGGGTATAGGAATTAAGGGGAAAATACATGAATCTGTTGACATTTTCCTTTTCAATTCAAGAATATTTTGGGGGTTTTATTTGGGAAATCCTAGGCAATTCCAGTACTATCTTATTTTCTAAGGCGCAAGCGTCAATTAGTATTGCCATGGATAATATAAACAGCGGTTGGGAAAAGCTACTCTGAGTTTGATCTCGGTTCTGATGTTGTTCCTACAAGATAGACGAAGTTCTAAACTACCTCGAAGTCAGTGTGACACATTGTCCAAGAAATTGATGTTATTTCTTGACTTCGATTTGTCTCATTCACCGCTAGACCCATTTAAGCTTCCATCTGAATGTCAGAAAATGCGTCATTGAGGGATTGTTGTGTTGTGCCAATCACGTCAATGTCGTCCGCGTATGCTAACAGCTGTACGAACATCTGGAAGATCGTGCCTCTAGTGTTGGCGTGTAAGTCTTGCACGATCTTTTTCACGATGATAAGGTTAGTTGTTAAAAAGTCACATGACCGCGCGTCGCCTTGTCTAAGGCCTTTTTTGACATTGAGGGTCTCGTTGAGTTCGTTACCGACCTTGATGGACCGGCGAGCGTTCTCCATCGTCAGCCTGCACAACCTGACAAGTATGGCGGGGTTGTCAAAACTTGACATGGTGTTGTTTAAGCCATTTCTATGCACGCTGTCCTGTTCATGGCATTTTATAAGCCGTCTCTCGACGAATTAGTATTGTGTGTTGATCTGAACTTCTTGGGCCTTTTACAGGATCTGCCGAGGTATGGATATCCGTTCCATGGCAATCTTCCCTGGCCTGACGTCACATTAATATCAACCAATCAGATTGTTTATTTATGGCTTTCAATAACATTTAGCTAACAAAATATTCAGTATGGTTTTCCATTTTAAAGTGCATTGTTTAAGTTTCGTCTATAAACACACGTTCTATATATAATCTTATGCGACCACTGTCGACATATAAGAAACGCATAGTCGCATCTAATGCAGCAAATTCATACAATTAAGGATTTGAGTTAGTTAAGGTATTTTACCAAAATCCTGCAAAACCAAAATAATTGCACTTATTTGAAATTGGCACCTACTAGCCAATATAGCATGCATATTATCTTTCCTCTCAGGTACTCTGAATACGTGTATGTGTTAAATACAAATGTAAAGTTTCGAATCGCTTATGCTCTTAAGAAATATCTTAAATTCAATTATATGCAACTGGCAACACGTGCAGACTTTTGGGGCGATAGTTGAATGGAGTGCACCCACCATGCCGCATAAAACAGTTTTCGGCAGTGTCGTTGTTGAATTGATTAAATGCAAATCTAATTAAAACTCATTTTGCGCGCAAGTCTCACTCTCTGTCGGTGGCATAATTTCAAAGAATGCAAATGGAAATTCTATTAAATTGAAATTCATTTGCGGAGGCAATCTGAATATAATTTGTGCCTTAAAGTTTGCAGAAGCCATGCAGCGATGTAGCTATATGCAAGAAACGTGTTGTATTTTCCATTGTTGGAAATTAGTGCTTGTTCATTTAAAGTGCATAATCGAGTGGCCATTCTAGAAATTGTGATTGAAGATGAGTCGAAAACTACCACCTTTTGCTACTAATTCTCGGAAAATTAAAATGACGGCATGGTGTATATACGAGTACGTTAAATTTACGTTCGCCGAATGTGGCGATCTTATCGAGAAGTGTTTCTGTGAACCGTCCGCTGTATGCACCCGGATTTGCATCAGATGAGCGGCGGGATAGTAGCTTCCACGCAGACATTTCGTGGGAATCAACAGAGGAGCATATCTGCGCGTGGTACCCTATCGAAATCGGATTTATTCGGGCCTAAGCCCACATCAGAAAACGAAACAATATCCAGTTCCAGTGCAGAGGATTGTCGTGAACTCTGAGCTTGGACAACCGTGCTGGTGGCAATGTGTTCATAGCTGATGAAACGACCAATCGAACGTAGACGTCCCTGTCGACGCTATCCCCCATTCAGTGCAAAGTTCCAGGCGACTAAAGATAAACATATCCACTGTTCGTAACTGCGTCTGTTTACTTTGCATCTGACGGTCCATAGCTAGAGCATGATTTCAAAAAGGAATAATTTGAACGCCATCGAACGGAATGTTGAGTGCGGATTATAAGCCGAAAGACAACTTGTCGCGCGTGATGGGCGATGGGTGAAGGAGACGCGTTTGTTACTTGGATACAATAGAGAAGAAAAGTCAACAAGTTGTAGAAAAGCAAATACTGCGAAAGATACTGCGACCGCTTATGCAGAATTAATTTCTCTCCGAATGAAGAAACGCAATATGACAGGAGTTGTTCAAATTCCAATTTCAAATCCAAAAAATTTTCAAAAAATATTCAAAGGGGGAGGGGGCATGATACTTCCCAGCAAACCCTTGGGTTACTATAGGAATTGCGGTAGGTTCCTCGAACCTTTTTAATTCACCATGTTTAAGACTGCATCATCGCCCGATGAAAAATGTTACGTATACGCCACCGTGGCCATGGAGGACTAATCTTAAGACTGCATCCTCGTCCGATGAAAAATGTTATGTATACGCCACCGTGGCCACGGTCTCTTAAGACTGCATCCTCGTCCGATGGAAAATGTTACGTATACGCCACCGTGGCCACGGAGGACTACTCTTAAGACTGCATCCTCGTCCGATGAAAAATGTTACGTATACGCCACCGTGGCCACGGAGGACTACTCTTAAGACTGCATCCTCGTCCGATGAAAAATGTTACGTACACGCCACCGTGGCCATGGAGGACTACTCTTAAGACTGCATCCTCGTCCGACGAAAAATGTTACGTATACGCCACCGTGGCCATGGAGGACTACTCCTAAGACTACCTCCACACCCGATGAAAAATGTTACGTATACGCCACCGTGGCCATGGAGGACTAATCTTAAGACTGCATCCTCGTCCGATGAAAAATGTTACGTATACGCCACCGTGGCCATGGAGGACTACTCATAAGACTAAGAAATGAAAAGTGTTACGTATACGCCACCGTTGCAACGGAAGACACCTCTAAAGACTGCCTCCTCCACCCAGTGTAAAATGTTACGTATACGACACAGTGGCCTCAGAAGACGCCTCTATATAAATCGTACAACAAAGTAAATGGTTGCATTCTGTTTGATTTTACAGGATTTTTTCTCGAATTGTGAAATTTTTAATCATTTTTTTAGATCAGGTACAAGGTTGTGAAACCTACTCTGCAAGGCAGTGGTTGGTATGGATGACGCTATCAGGCACAACCTAGTGAAACCTACTCTGCAAGGCAGTGGTTGGTATGGATGACGCTAACATTACTTAGATCAACCAAGGTTTTGTTGTTGCTGTTTCAATGACTGTCCAGAACCCTGCAGGAGCTGATGGTTTGTGTAATGGGTTTCTCCACCTCCTTTACACTTCGTAAGAAACACACTTCCTGCAGGCATGCAAGTGATGGTTAAGTTATGTTTTGTATAAACTAGACTGAACTTTGATTAATCTCATTTATCGTGCAAAGCAGTAAACGACATTTTTGCTGTACAGAGGATCAATGACGGGTAGTCTGAAGTGATGAACCTGTGTTAACTCTTAGATAGCCTTCTTATTGCACTTCTGGAATGTAAAATAAGGACTGATCATCGCTTGATGAGATGACCAAGTAATCTCAACAATTGATTATTGGCATTTCAGAGAAGTCTTTGCGTCAAGAGTGAAGGCACCCAGATTAAGCGAGGACATCCCTTTTTCATATCACTTTGATATTTGTCAATTAATTGCTATAGTTTCCGCTTGAAATGCGCTGCAATCATTCGCTAATAGAGGTGTCCTTGGAGTAATCATTAATTATTTCCACCCACTCCTCTGTCTTAAATTCATCTCTGAAGAAAAGCAAATTAACGTAAAAAGGAGTGACAAGCAATAGCGGTGTGAGTAGCAACAATCTTCAGGAAAAAAGTAAATCGTACCGTATACTCAACACCATGACACACTGGTACTAATAAGGAGTCATGTCGACAGAGGATGTATTGGACTTGTAAACTGGTAACTCCAACTCCTAGGACAAACTAATCTTGCGGCTAATTGAGTTTGAGTGTTCATTGGGGTGTATTTTTTTTCCTCGTAAGATTTAAATATTATCGTTATGAAACAGTTAACTTTGGACAGTGTAATTTTGTTGGCACTATTACCAAAATGATACAAAAAAATAACCAATTAATTAAAGAAAATATTATTTTTCAGTCAAAACATGTTTTTTTATGAAAATAGGGTGAATAGCCACTGTAAGGGCGTGCCAAGCCACAACAACATCACTAGGGTAAAGAAAGTCGCTACCATGTAGGTATTTAATCTACTGCTATGACTTTTATCCACATGTTGTTGTTTTCTGCACCATACTGTGGTTGCAGGTCACCCCTTTGCAGTGTCTATTCACTTCAGCAGCTGGGTGACTCGCTACACATCATGTTTGGCTTAAAATTTCATAGAAAGCTTTGTTTCGTGGTTGGTCGCCGTGGCATAGTGGATTAGTGCGTCGACTCCTACGCAGAGGGTGCCAGGTTCTAATCCCAATTTACCAACTTTCATAATTCACGGCTTACACCTCTTTCGCGTCACTGACGATACTCAAAGAGTATTCCTCTCTAGAAAAAAGGTTCTCAGCTTTGCCGTTCCGAGACGGCTTAAAACTGGCAACTCGTGAAAGAACAATAGTACGCATAAAACGTGTGGTTGCTGAGAAGCTAGAGTCCCAGGTACGCCTCGGGCTATTGCGCCACCCATATTATTATTATTATATGATTATATGAATATTTCGTGGGAGTGACGAAAATAGAAGCCGTGACTCTTTTAAAAATGTGCTCACGTTGAAGTTGTAAGAGCAACAAATGTTGTTTGTCACACCATTTTAGGGAACCATTCATCGTCCAATGAGCAGCCCTCAAGGGATACCTGGGAAGAACTTCGCGAGGATGGAACTTTAGTCGGTAATGGTCGCGAGCGGAATGCCATCCACAGCTGAAGTGTTCTAAGTCTAACGACTGTGCAGGCTGCCGAGCATATCTTGTCCTAGAGCCTCTAAAATGCCAACTTCAAGTCACATAGCTCATGCTTAAGATATAAAATGATTTTATTTTTGAGCTACAAAAGCAAGAATATGTAATGCTCGCGTAAATGTACAACTTATCCCAGGGAAGAGTCTTTCATATTCATGCAGGGATGTAACCACTACCCCTATATCCACTATCCTATCACAAATATGTTCACCGCCATTCGCTAACAGATGGTTAAACCCCTCTTAATTATTCACTTACTTCCTTCGCGCTGAAAAGTATTTCATTCAGTGTTTCGTTGAATAACCTTTTCGCAGAGACGGAGACTGAGTTGCTGTGAAGCGAGCTACGAATATTTATAAAATTTATAAACCCCGTACGCTAACCGCCTTTTCACCGCCACATCACAGGATGTGGCAATCCCCAAACTCAAATTCAAAATTTAAGTTCGCCTCGACCACAGAACCCGCCCTATTTTGCAGGACTATCATCCGAAAAATGTTGCCTGCGGCTGAGATTACCGCAATCAATTTTCAACTTTAATGAAGTTCCTGCAAAAATTGGGGTTAAACCCACAACCACTGTGAGATGGGTGCTACCGCCAGCATGGAGGACGTGTTAAAGCGCAGACTTCTATCCACACAGTTGTACGGGCTTTCAATTTGTTGGATTATGAATCGAAAATAAGACACAAACATGCACAGAAGCGTGTTCCCATGTAGCACCTCCACAGAACACATGTGAAATTTGATTTTTGCAACCACCTCTTGTTTTGCTTTCTTTCCCACTCACAAAGCAGCAGCGGGCACGCGTTGTCACCTGCAAATGTAATCCCATCAGGAGTGACAAACACCTAATTTCACTTAATCTTTGGGTGGAAAATTCTCATCAGCCCCCTCTGAAGCGCTGTGTGTCTCGGTATGTACGTAGGTACATCCATTCACGTCCAACCACCGCTGGGGTCCAAAACAACATAATCTCAGTTAATGGTCAATTGTTCAAAAGCTTGCGTTGCTTCGGTTGAGTTCAAATGCTATTTACATGTAGATACGGATATAATCATTTCATTAAGGACACCAGGTCCGCCAGCAATTTCCCTAAACAGTTGATGCCATTCCCAAGGAAGTCGTCCCAATCGCATAGAAATTGCGTGTTGGCCGTCCTTGGAAAATCATCAGCGTCCTCTAGGCCATGTCGGTTTGATGGGATTTTTATTGCATTTGTAATAAAATTTGTGTTTTTATTTTGAGGGGCATTTTTTTTTTTTTTTTTAGCTTTGGTTTTCTCTGTTTCTGTTTAATGCATGGAATCCTTTTAACAATTCGGAATATTTTCCGCTCCCAACCGCGTGTGCAATGAAAACCTAATCCATGGTATTAGTCGTGATTTAGTGCAGTTGAATACTCGTACATATTTTTTTCCCTTCTCGAATTAGGAATGCTTTGAAGACAGTCTTGCGGCGGCTGCCTTTATTTGTGATTATTACGAAAAAGGAATTGGACTTGGGATAAAACTTGGAAAAATGTCAATGACTTCTTTAAATTTGTTTTATTTTTTACATTTATTTGATCCTAAAATTTTAATTTTTAATTTCTCCTCTAGTATGTAAATTTATTAACACTATATTCCAATTAATCCTAATAATTGTTGTGCTGTTACCAACGCTCGCGGCTCACCGTAAAAAAAAATATTTGTCGCCAGAGGGCTCTGAAGGCTTGTAGAAGAGCTATTACATATCTGATGTTTGGTGTCAATTTGACACAATGTGCTAAGATTCGTCGCGCGAGTGCTGTGACACTTCGTTTTCGCAGCAACAATGTCACTTATTCGCTTTCGAGCTATTAGCCCATCGATATGGTTCGATAACCGGGAAATTCGGCATAATGTTCAGCAGAGTGTGCGCGATAAACTTGCGCCAATTCGCGATTTGTTTGATCTGTGGGTTCAGCGCTTGAAAGTAAAGTATGTTCTTGACAAATTTCTGACCGTCGATGAGCAACTGATGCCATTTTGTTGACGATGCAGTGTTCAACATTGCATTTCGTCTAAGCCTGCAAAGTATGTCATCAAACTTTGGATTCTGGCCGACGCAGGATAGCTTTATGCCTACAACATTCATGTCTAAGTTGGCCGTGACAGAAACTGTTCGGCAGAAATTAATCAAGGCCAGCGCGTTGTTCTGGAGGCCAAGATATTGCTTCCAAGATATTGCCAAGGTATTTCTTCTTCGTGCGCATGCCTTTACTTTTCTCTTATCTGTGATTCTTATCCTTTTCTAGCAATGAACGGACGCCATATCACTTGTGACAATTTGTTTACATCTTAGAGTTTGGCACACTCACTTTGAAGAAGCAGCAAATGTATTATCGGCACCATAAGGAAAAATCGCAAGGAGATACCGTCAGCGCGGATTGACATGAAACGAAAACCAGTGCTTCAAACCATGCAGGTCGTGTCACGATGTTGTCATACGTGCCCAAGAAAAATCGCTTTTAAAAGTTGCTTTCGACGTATAATGCGGCCGTCCACTTCGATCCAGCTGAAGCCCAACATAATTCAATTTTACAATAAAACAAAAGGCTGGTGTCGACACTCCACCAGATGGTTGGCACTTATCGTTGCAAACGCAGGACCAACCGATGGCCACTAACATTGTTCTACAACATTCATGACATTTCGGCTCTGAATGCCTTCCTGATCTTCACTCAATTGGATAGAACAAGAGTAAGAAGAGTGTCCATTGTTGAACTTGGACGAGCCCTTACATGAAGACAATGGGTGGTGTGAATAAAAACGGAAAAAACACTCGGAGTAAGAACACATGAGTCGAGAATTTTCGTGAAAGGAAATACTCAATTTAGTGTGAATAAAAAATTGCCTCAAAGTAGGTACCCTCCCTTCAGTTGACGTTTGAAAACTAGTATTCTTGGCGTTTAAGGGAGGAGTGCAACGTCGGATAAAGGTGTGTGCAAAATATATGCAATAACGTTTTCAAACATACAAACGCAAAAAACAAAGAATTATAACTCATGTCCTTTCGGGGACACAGGGGATAATTTCAAGAACGTGTATTGATTCGAGTTTGATAACATGGAATGGTTACGTACTCATTTCCTTTCCCTTGGTGGTGCCATGCCTTTGATTGTTTTTTTTTTGTTTTTTAATGTAATCGGAAGATTATCCGTCTGATTTGACGCAAGCCTTCACCTTATCCATTTTTTCCTTATCTATGATATGTTAAAATTAAAACCATGGACTTTTTTATGTCTTCTTCCATAGCTTTCAACGCCGTCTCTTCAAGTCACCTCCTATGCACACTCAACTTCTACAAGCGATATCTGAGCATATTCCATCTTTATTCACAATAAAACGGAGGAAAGTCTCAGCTGTCAAAATATCTAAGCGGAGAGGATTCGTTAAACTTAACGAAATAAGTAGTTTTTCATCGTGTGCGATATCCTAGTTCGTCGTTTTCACCGTACTCCTCTTGCTCGAACTCTCCATCAACATCATCACAAGCATCAGCATCGGTCGAAATGCTAATAATAATAATAATATGGGTGGTGCTACAGTCCGAGGCGGACTTGGGCCTAGCTTCTCAGGAACCACTCGTGTAGTGCGTGCTATTGTTCTTTCACGCGTGGAAGGGACCTACAGTTTAATGCCGACTCCGAACGGCCAAGTTTGAGAAGCTTTTTCTAGACAGGAAATACTCTTTGAGCATTGTCAGTGACTCGAAAGAGGCGGGGCCGTGAATTATCAAAGGTGGTAAATTCGGGTATCGAACCTGGCACCCTCTGCGTAGAAGTCGACGCACTAACACACTACGCCACGGCGACCCACGGTCGAAATGCTAGCGGTCAACAAATTGGTTCATCAGCCAACCACAAAAAACGGGCTAGATATCACATGTGTCCTCGAACTCCGAACGCTAATGTTCACAGGGTTCACTGTGACATGTGCGTGAGACCAACTTGTAATATTCTTTGTGAAAAATGGTAGGTACTTCATCGCAAATGAAATTTCAGCATTCTCGATTCGATTCGACCTGTCCAGTTTTTCATTTTATTATGTTTGTAGTTCAACTGTTTTTTTCAAAAATTGAAGTTTTAAACATCAAACCAAACCAGCATAGTATACCTTTTATCTTGACTCTACAATCGGCTCTATACAGAAATGAAGTATTACAGAGATTACAGAGATCCTTCAGCAATCAGCTGTGAAGTCGGCTATCTCTGTAATACTTCATTTCTGGGCTCTATAACACCTTGTGTCAAATCGACACCAAACATCAGATTAGCATCGTAAAACTAAATATTGACTAGTGGTAAACAAAATTTATAAGATGAAATAGTTATGCAGACCGGAAACAATGGCAAGAACAACTGACAGTAGCAGAAGGAGCAATCTTCCTGTACCCTGACTGCTCAAAAATGAGTGCGGGTTAAGGGCAGAGGTCTTGGTTAGGTTAGGTTAGGTACAGGTGTTGCTAGTGAATACATTGCCACACTTCGACCATGTTGGTCCATTGTGATACCCACTGTCAGACTACTACCACTGATTGACTACTCGAGTGACAGTGCCGTTAATTTGATCCCAACGGCAAATGGTGACTGAACCAGATTTGACAACCAGATAAAAGCGTATTAACTTTGCTTTCACTGGGATTCGAACCGGTTACTCCGCTAACTAGGGACAGGCCTGCAAGGGAATGGAAAATCGGACAAAAGCGACTAATGATTTTAGAACGTCAAATATAAGAATATTACAATATATTTTTGAAATTTTTAAGAGTACAACTCGGTAGGTGGCATAATTTCGGGTGTCCGTAAACTTAGACAAAATTTGTATTTCTCAATGGCTTCAAATGTAATTTATACTCAATGCTTGCTAAAAAAGACATTAGCGGCGTTCAGACACGGCAATTTGTAGTGACAATTTGCTGAAGCTGAAAAGTCAAAATGCTTTGTTTACAGCAAAACAAGTCTGCCAGTTTGTTGTAACGAGCGTTTACATTGACGATTTGGCCAATCAACCACGGTTTTTAAACAAAATGTTGCGACAGATTGTTGAGTACGAACGCCGCTGTTATAAACGTACTTTTGTTTTATTATGATAAGAATACATTAGAGAGTGAAATTCCTTTACCAAATTTGTAAAAAAATACGATTACTAAAATTATTGGGGCAAGAATATGATACTTCACTTTAAGACTTTAACTCCGAACAAGTTATACGCAGCTTTAAACTTGGGATGCTTTAACTTTTTGTCAAAAATTGTCACTTTTTAAGCTGCCGCTAACTGGTTTCTACTTTACAACGTAGCTTTGAGGGAATTTTCAATTGACTACACTTAAATTTGACAGTTGTGATAAGTAAAAGCACTTTAACTGCTGTTATTCGCTTGATTTGTTCTCTTAACTCTTTTTTTTACGGGATCCTAAAATTAGAAATGGAGACAAAGGTTTACTTGATGTGACATATGTATGTTATGTAAAGAGTTTTCCAATAGGGGCTTGACTACTTTGAATTTTATTTCTGAACGCACTCTTTCAGTAATCATCAAACTGTCACTGTCAATTTATTCAGTCAACTCAACATTTTCATCATGGTACACGAACGAGCAACGGCTGCAAATTCTAAATATTTTCTACCGAAATTCGGAGTCAGTGACCCCAACTTTAAGAGCGTTAACTCCAATTTTCAACTAATCTTGTTTTTAAACTGAGCTCAATGAGTTCGTCATTAAGGAAAATATGCGTTATTGGTCGGATGAAAATCCACATGCGTTTCATGAATAAAGACTTCATCCACAAAAAAAAAAAACTGTTTGGGGAGTTGTCAGTTGTTGGGCCATATTTTTTCGTCGACGATAACGATTGTCAAGTTTCTGTGAATGGTCAACTTTATCGCGTCATGATTGCACAAATGTTTTCACCGGAATTGGAAGATTTGGAATTGAAAGACATGTGGTTTTATCAGGATGCTGCCACAAGCCATAAAGAGCACGTTATAATCGATTTATTGAAGAGTTAGTATGGTAAAAGTGTTATCTCATGAAATTTGGCCAGTTGATTGGCCACCTCGTTCATGCGACTTAACGCCGCTTGACCATGTTGTGCGGGGCTAGGTTAAGTCATTGTCTTATGCCAACAAGCTGACGAAGTTGGAAGAACTCAGAGACAACAGTGACCGCGAAATAGCGGCCATTTCAGCAGAAATGTGTGGCCGAGTCATTGAAAATTGGGTCCATCGCATCGACCGCTGCAAACGTGCCCGCGGTAGCCATATGAACAAAGTCAAGTTACATTCAAAAATATTTTTATTGTACTTCAAGCCGATAATAAAGTTTTTGAAATATCTCAAATGGTTCATGTTAGGTTGAGGGGCTGCTAGTGCATTCACGAGCACACTTAGACCATATTGGTCCATTATGATACCCACTGTCAGACTACTACCATTGATTGACTACTCCACTGATAGTGCCAGTAATTTGATCAAAACGGCAAATTGTGACTGGACCAGATTTGAAAACAAAATAAAAACGTATTAACTTTGCTTTTACTGGGACTCGAACCGGAAACCCGGCTAACCAAGGACAGGCACTCAACCAACCGCGCCATCGTGTTCAAATGGTTTGCGTTTTATTTAAAAACAAAAGTTGTCAAATCCTTGTTAAAAAACTCTTTATCTGAAATCAAAGGATTAAATTTCATACTAAGTGAGAAAGGAACCAGAATTCGGATCGGATGGCAGAAAAGGTTTCTTTAAGAGCCAAG
The DNA here is from genome assembly GCA_964034865.1 of Eristalis intricaria. Taxonomy (NCBI): domain Eukaryota; kingdom Metazoa; phylum Arthropoda; class Insecta; order Diptera; family Syrphidae; genus Eristalis; species Eristalis intricaria. Next base: position 59,435,830 of record OZ035877.1, on the reverse strand, counting down.
AAAGATAACGGAAGTGAAAGGGATTTTATACGCTGGCCAAAAGTGTTCCACAGCATGAGATTCATCGAATCGATTGAAAGTATTGGTTTATGAAAATACTTCGGAAACTAATCCAGTTGCTTCGATGATGTTATCTAATTGCACTGGAAGACTCGATGGAACTCTGTCGTTGGCTATATTTATTTATTTATTTCGTTCTACATGTTATAAACTTGTTTTAGACTACTTCGAATATAATCTAAAATCATAACAACAATCATAGCAAAACAAAAATAGAAAGGATTTTTTTTTTATACAAAATTACAATTTTCATGAATTGTTTGTTCTCGCAGTCGGTCTGGACTGATCACAATTTAGATTTCAGTTGGGCATTCAGACATTCGATCCGAATTCTTGTTGAAATATGACTGTTGTTCTAACAGTGTTCTGGTTGATTAGAGGGATTCCTGACGGGCGTTATTAATAAAAATATCAAAATCTAAATAACTTGCAGTCTTATGACCTTCTTTCAATGAAATGAATATGTGTGAATTTATATATTAACCGATAGAAGTAGCAATAATAAAACACTTGAATATATTTTTTCTGATCAACTTTATTGAAGGTACGTCCGTATCGCTTCGCAAACTACACACGAATGAGCTTTATTCATGTTCACTGCTCTCACACCGGTAGTTCCTTTTACATGTTTATCTCTTTTTCTTAGAAGAGTGCGTTATAAGGGCTGCTACAATATGTATAAGCTGAACTCCACGTAAAATATTTAAAAATACGTTTCGGCTTAGATTAACTTTTGTCACGAAGCGGAAATGATAAAGTGGGCTCTTAGTCAACTATAATGTTATCAATACTCTTTGTTACGTTGTAACGTAATTTTCAAGTACACTTTTGCCGAATATACAATTTGTGTAATTTTCTTTAAAATTTCTTAAAGGTAAGTCACAAATTTAAACATATCACGATCAAAAACTTGAATCATGGTGAAAGGACTCGATGGAACTATGTTGTTGGCTATATTTATTTATTTATTTCGTCTTACATGTTATAAACTTGGTGTGTCTGACAGCTTGTCAAAACCGCAATTTTTTTGATTTGTGACCTCACTGAGGGTCCGTTTTTGACATTTGACAAATGCGTTGTTTAAGCTAACGCCACAATTCAATTTCGTACAAGAACAGAAATTGAATTGCAAATTGATGTAAAATGAAAGAATTTAAATCATTTATTGATTGAATTAGATTTATTAATGATATAAAAATGCAATAATGTCGAGTGAATTGTTGTAGAAGTAAATTTTGAAAGTAGTCCGTTTTCGCTTTGAAGATGTGCGAATATTTTTTACTTGTTTCCGCCGTTAAGTCACCTAGAGCCTCTGTAGAGCTGTCAAGCACACCTAAGTATCCTTCCACCATGAAGTTGAATAAGCTTGCGAGTTGTCAAGCAACATTTTTGATCGACTCATTTTAAAAAGCAACTGCACGCACTTAACTCCACCCCACTTAAAGCAATGTTCGACAATGTTTGCTCAGCAATGTACATACTGGTAGGGAATTGAAGCTTAATCGCTATATGGCTTCATGTATGTAAAACTAATGTATTCTGCACACAAAACTCACAAAGCTTCTGGCAGCGGAAACCACAGAGACCGCAACAAGTTCAGACTCTTTTATTAACTCCCTCGTATGGCTGTCGCGTGTTATCTAAATTTAGCGCGGAGGGAGTCCGTGCAGAGAGAGTCCCCGCACAACCACATGGGTGGCATAATTTTGTGGGGGAGCACTGCTTATTGAAAGGATAATTTAATGTATCAGAAGGTTAACTCGAAAATTTAATTAAAGCACGCAAAATCAGGGACAAATTGAGGAATTTCGAAAAATTGTTGAAACTGGTACACTGACACTTTTGGGGGCAACGCGGCTGGAGACTGGTGGAGGTCATTTAGGGAGAGTTATGGCTCCAATGTGGCCACCGTGGTGTAGCAGGTAAGTGTATTGTAAGTTACATTGTGTCTAGGTCCAATTCCTGACATGAACAACTTTGATATTTCATGGCCATCTACGTCGAGTGGCTAGCAATACTCAGAGAGTAGAACTAACTCAAATATTGTTTCTAAAAGTGGAGTTGGCGAACTCCACTTGTTCATAACTTATAAAACTCATTAAAATTAATTATGTAATTATATTCTGTTAAGTGCATGTCTTGAGACCAAAGATAACACTCTGGGTCACCGGATTAGTGCTACCAATAGTATGGCATATACGCCAGAGATCTCTATGGCAATCCTAGATGTTAAAATACTGTCGCCTATCTGTAACGGAGAAATCGACTAGATGCAATCTTAATCTATACTGGGTCCCAGGGCACAAGGGTATACCGGGCAATGAAAGAGATGGTGAGCCAGCAAGAAAGTGAGCGGGTATACCAATGTCACTAGATCAGGAGGCCCCACACCACAACTGACAATAAAAAAAAATATCACGACTGTTGGTGATCGCTATAAATGATACAAACCACAGATGGGCAAAAAAAGATACATTCAGGACATCGAAGACAATGTCAATAATTTGGTTTGATGAGCACGATCTTGCAGTTGGTTGTAAAACTAAGCCTATACATTTTAGTCTTAGACAGGGAAATTCGCCTGATTTTAACATTTTCTTTCACTCAAAAAAGACTGATATAAATTTGCAGTATCAAATTTCCATTGCAGTTAAAACTCGAGTAATGAAGTATTAAATAAAATAATATCTCGCGACACTCATTATCTTAAAAGTAGAAATGGTTCAAAACTATATGTATCTATGTATCATCATTGATAGAGGTATGAGCTGATCCAATTACAGTGAAACCTGTGACGTAGGCCACCCTTGTAAGTTGGCCCCCTGCCGATGTTGGCCAGTATATGGTAGTACCAATAAAAATACATTCAAATATCGCTCCAAATACCTCCTTATGATGGCCACTTGTTTATCTTGGAACTTGGCCACACATTTAGATATCTTTCTCCATCTTCCGTACTAAATAACCTGCGAAAGTTAGCCAGCAACAGCCAGTTTCTGCTGGTGGCCATTGTGGCGTTCGCATTTTATTTTGTGTATGTGTACAAATGCTCTGAATAAAGTGTTCAGACAGACGTATTTGTAAAGTTATTTGATCATAGCCACCGATGATACTATTCATAATGTTAATCAGCTTCTTTTATACGTTTCTATAAGCTAACCAGACTTTCCAGCTTTTCCATAAGTCTTGCATATGTTCTTCCTTTTCGCATTGCACTCTACAAAAACTATAGACTTTCGTGTAAATTGTTTAATAAGCTACATAGTTTAACATCAATCTAATATAATAAAAAACCGTTAGATAGGAAGGTGATAAGTAAGGTAACAGGGTTGTTAACTGACTATTGTCTCATAGGTAAACAGGCCAGAAGACTCGGAACAGCAGGGATAAAAAAGGAGAGGAAACAATAAAAAATTACCTCGGAATGTACTCTGCCCTTACAGAAACCAGAAGAACAATGGCAATTATTACTGCAACAACCTCAAAAATCTGAATAACATAGATCTAAGCGACATGCAATATCTGAAATCCGTATAACAGCTATGAAAAAGGTCAGAATAAATATATCATAAAAACAAACGATCCAGATCGGACGTGACACCACAATGAACCAGCTGCTCTAAGTGGAGACTGAGTCTCTTTTAATTAATTTTTTTAAATTAGCAGGCACCTATATCTCTACAACTACAAGAATTTGAATAAGAAATTTTTCAAGTTCAAGTTGACCATTGCATAGAGAACGAACATAGAGAATAAGTAAGGTTAAGTACGGACTTGGTCGACGATGGGTAACCTTAGTATGTGTAAAATAAGGGCAGGCGTGCAGGGTGGAACTCTCTCTACTCGCGAGGGAGCATAGGCATGCATAACACAAGACTTAGAATCTGTTCACAGGTCCACTTCGGATTGTAGAGTCATATTCCCCTATACATTCAGAAACGCTGATCGGAGTTTACCTATACTCTTGCGCGGACCGCAGACTGACAGACTACCTTAGAAGCTTCACTAGAAGTGTGCGTCTCCAAATTGAACGCGAGTTATCCTTTGACTGGCAATTAAACCATCAGATCTAGCCTCATATCTCGACCTGGATAAGGTACGCAATTAAGCTTAAGACTTATGTCTGATTGATCTTGAGGCTGACAGATTGAGTGACCCGAATGGTATACCGGTCATCATCTTCGCTAAAACACTTTTCTCAAACTTAAACAAACCCAATTTGACATACTTTAAGAAAATTTTAAATTACCGTCGAACCTTCTAACTTCTGCCAGCTTAAAGTCTGTGAGTCACTTTCCATAGTCGCAGCATTCGACCAACGTCTGTGAAAATGCATTTAAATTATTCACTTATTCAGTTTGCTATGCGTCCTTCATCACTAAAGGGCCACAGATGTCCTCTGTCAATAGACAGTAGCATCCCATCCCTCACACGATGACACCCTCCCTTGCCATGGCCACCTTGTGCACCCCCTCAAGCTTGTATCGAGTATTTCAGTGAAATTGAACAACAAATCCACAGATAAGCGTATCCCAGTGAGTTTTCGGTCTGCCATTCTCCTCAGCTCTCGTAAAGCCGTACATGCTTATGGATTGAGGGCGACTACATGCATACGTACGAGTATAGTTCTGTGTTTCGTTTTCGAGCAGCCTTAGAGTAAATATTGAAATTTAAAAACCCCAGCTCACGGGTGTGCGATGTTGTGTGGACGATAGAGTTCCAAAGGATGGAACGTACAACGTACTTGGTACTTAACCCGAAACCCAGTGATGCAGAAGAACCTCTGAAATGGAAATTCACCTATCGATGGTGCGAACAGTATAATCGAAGCTTTTGATGTTCATAACAAAATCATAAAATGGAAAATCATATCGCCAGTCGAGGAGGACTCATGTATACATACATGAAGTATGAAGTCCTTGACACTGTTCCCGATGTGCGATGTCTCTTGTATTTGGGACCGCGGCGAGTGAGTCCCAAGTGATAAGTGGATCCATGCAGGGATTTGTTTGATGTCGACGGGGGCACAACGACTGGGGATTGAATTATTTCAGATTTGACTTTTTATTTATCTCGATTGAGTGGCAATAAAATTGATAGCGTACGCACTTAGGATTCAATGTTTTCTTGAACGAGAAAAAAAAACCAAAAAAAAGGACAAAAGAAAAATCCTCATCTTGAAAAGAACAAAGAACGAGTACAACAGCTTACGAGTAAGTGTCTTCAGTTGGGCTGAATCACGCTAACGATATGATTATAATTTTCGTCCGTAATGGGGGGGGGCGTAACTCAAGTGGCTTAGAGTTGCTTCCGCCTCTGGCGAAGTGAAGACGTAAATATTGACTTTATTGTCGCAATTACAGGGATTTATAACTGCGGATGACGGAAGTATTTCACAATGATTTTCCGTTTTTCGAAATTACGCTTGGTAAATGTGCTTGAAGGCCGTCGTGATTACGTACACATAACTGGGGATTTAATATAATTCCTTCTATTTGAGCTCAAATCGCGAGTCTTTGTGACGCACCCTGAAAGGAGGTCATGCTGAATAACCGCGAGTATGGATATTTGAGACTATCCTTGAGTTCGTGTGGACTTTCACAGGGATATCGAATTAATGAGATTAAGTGTGTTGTGTTTGGAATCGTTTGGGGAGTCGGCAAGGGTGTGGTTAAAAAAGCTATTTTTTTCTTGTATCCTTGATTTTGAGTCGTTTCTATATAAGAAATGTCCTGTAGGGAGAATATTTGCGTCTCCAACAAGAACTGGTATTTGCTAGTAAGAAGCACCCAGGGCTGAGTTTTTTCATCCCTTCTGAGGGTAATAGACATCAGCGAAGTGCTGGAGAAGCTTAAATATTTATTTATTTATTTATTTATTTATTTATTCTTCCGTACAGAGCTTTTTTAAGACTACTGATAATATTAATAACTTTTCATTTCTTATTAATAATAATGCCTAGTATAAGCAGAATTTAACATACAATTATAATGTAATTTAGAGTAAATTGCTACTCAAAGAATTTAAGATTTCATTTTTACATTTATCTCTACTCATAATAAAGTCTATAACATTTGCAACTAAGCTGAATTTTATGCAAGCATTAGTTATAGGAACATTTTGCCCATAGTTTGTACTATGCCTCGAAACATAATAGAAATCTCTAGGCCTCAGATAACGAGACGGGGTGTAAACACTGAACATGGAAAGCAGCACCGGACAATCAATGTGAGCAGTAATGGCGTCATGAGCGAAAAGAACTGAATAATAAGTCCTTCTTACATGCAGTTGCTTTAGATCGATAAGCTGACATCTAGCGTTATAATCTGGCATATTTGAATTCGACGACTTCTTTCGAAGAGCAAAGCTAGTAAATCTTTTTTGTATTCTCTCAATACGAATAGCGCTATTGTTATATAAAGGATTCCATATTAAGCAACAGTAATCTAATGTAGAGCGAATTAACGAAACATACACAGACTTAAGAGTGTAAGGATCTTGAAAATCTTTTGAATTTCGAAACAAGAATCCTAGCATGGGGTTGGCCTTTGAAATAATATAGTCTATGTGCATAGAAAAAGTCAGTTGAACGTCGAATATAACCCCTAGATCTTTATACGAACATACTCTTGTCAAGATTGTGTTGTCAATCTTATATTTATAGATTATAGGAGATAAAATTCTAAAAAATGTCATAATTGAGCATTTACTAATATTGAAATGTAGTCCATTCAATTCGCACCAATTCTGTACAGATGAGATATCTTTTTGCAACTCCATTGCAACGGCCAATGATCGCACTGATTTAAAAAATTTTAAATTGTCAGCGCATAAAAGGCTGTTGGAATGGGAAACATAGGAAGGCAAATCGTTAATAAAAAGAAGAAACAGAAGAGGGCCGAGGTGACTACCTTGAGGTATTTGGGAACCAAGACAGTGCCCTAGGCCAAGTTTCCCCCTACAATGAAAGCCCTACGCTGGGCAAAATTTTGTGGTCTACGTTTTAACAGGCAAAAATCAGAGTCGGTCCTTTTTCCAACGAAGGGGCCATTCACTCCCCGAACTCAAGCTGATGAGCTAAATACCACGGGATAATATGAGATGAGTAACTTTGAGAGAGTCAAGAAAGCGTACTGCATTCTGTACATGTGGATATTCGGTAAAAAATGGAGACAATCCTGTGCATGTATAGTGTGGTTGCAGGCTAAACTACCGCCCTGGACATTATCCTCCATTTCCTCCATTTATGCAGCTAAGCGAATGTGGAATGGGAATACTTTGAAATAAGAACATCCCGAAGGAAACAGCTTATCTGGCACTTTCATGAATTTCGAGATAAAGCAGCCGGCTCTAATTCCCACTAGCGAAGAATGGGGTGAAGCCAAAGCCAAAAGGACGGAAGATCCATTGTCTTAAACATAGACAGTCAAGCGGTCATTAAAGATGTGGATCAACCATGGATCAACTCCAAGGTGGTAAAGCTCTTATACTATACATAGTCCCCAAGCGCAAGGGTATTCTGGGAAATGAAGAGCTGATGAACTTACAGGAAAAGGGGCGGGTAGCCAATGGCACTAGATCAGGAGATCCCCCACCTCCTACTGAAAATAATAAGATCGCAACTTGTGTGGTTGCAGGCTTCACTGAAGACCTCCATACAGAAGATTCTGACCTGAATCCAGCGACTCCGGCGACAGCGAAAAAAACGACTGGATGGTGTGAAAATAAGCTTTTATCAAGTTTTTCAATCTGGTCCAGTCAGCACTTGCCATTTGTATCAAATTAACAGCACTGTCGCTGAAGTGGTCAATCAGTGGTAGTAGTCTGACAGTGGGTATCACAATGCACCAAGTAAGTGTAAGTAAGTGTGCTGGTGAATGCACAAGCAGTCCCACTCCCTAATAGTCGGCAACTTTGGACAGCTCGTAGAGTTCGCGGTTGTGTCTTCTCCTCCATTCACCTTCACCGCAGACTATTTGGTCCTTCGAGTTAGGAGTTTTGAGCCCAGTGGTTTTGAGAAACCGAAGTAACAGCGGCTGCCAAGGGAAATTCCAAGTCGCATATCGTATGAACCTATTGAACCCTACTTTATAACGGAAGTCTAGGCCTTAAGACGTATAGTCTCATCACCACGATGGCCAATACTGATCACCAAGGAAAGAAATTACACGATCACGAAATGACTCGTGCGATAAATCCCTTTTTTCTGTACTGTGTGGTATGCGACACATCTTGAAACGAATTGTTCCCCATATTCATGCAATCGCACCTCGCATGTACTTTCGACTTACATTGCCTTATCAGCTGCAATTCAGAGCACAACGACGAGACCTACATACTTAACGGTCTTGAAATTATCTAACCACCGATTTTTAGTAAATTCTGAAGACACACAGCTGGATATCAAGGCAACCACTAAGCGATCATTATTTTTAAAACATTCCTCAACAATAAAGACAAGTTATGGCTTTGTGTAGCATCCGCTTCTCAATAATCCTGTCATTTATTTCTTTCCTTCGTTGACCCACACATCATTTACCATTGTCTGAGAGATGCCTGTGCCGGACAAGTGCATTTCCATAAAAAGGAAACAACGAATATACAAAGACGCCACACTGAAATATGTATGTGCGCAACAAAAAGGACTCCCAGCTGATGTGTAGGGGGATGATGTGCTCCATTTTATGAGGAAATTTCCGAAGCTGCTTTGGATGGACATGCAACAGAGGTATCACTCCCCTTCTTCCTGAAAATCCCATAAGACCTGTTGGTTCTATAAATAGGTTAAAATGATGATTTCAACATCCTTCAACAACAGCAACTTTAAATTTAAAATCACTTGACGGGCTTCGTGCAGATGCCATTCAACAAAACTTAAACAACTTTTTACTGCTTAAAAGGTTTCAGTTTGAAACTCAGTGGTGTTTTTATATTTCTTCAAATTATTTATTAATTTGTATTATTCAGACCAAAATCACTTTTCGGAGGCTTGCTTATTCTGAAATATTCTTCAATTATGAACATGAACAAACCGATAAGTTTTTCTATTTTAAATTTTGTTTTTGAGTACCGAAAATCTGTCGTTAAATTTCGTTCAATCTTCTCTTTCTTCTAGTGGCGAGTGGACCTATGCGTCCTCTACGGACGGGAGCACTGCAGTGCTGCGCACTACATGGCCTGGTTATCTTAGGCGTTGGTAGCTGCTGTCCATTGTTGAAACTTCTTCCAACAACGCAAACAGGACCAAATAACGCACGCACAACTTTTCTCCCGAAGAGACCATGGACTTCCGCAATCACTTAAGAGCTTGACCATGTTTCCTTGCCATAGAGCAGGACAGGGATGATCACGGCATTATATAATGTAGGCCTGGTCCTTTGTCCTTTTACTTGGGAGCAGAGATTGAATAAGTTCTTCACTACGTCGAAGTTATAGGTGCCTACTGCGAGTTTCTGGCTGAGTCGTCGATGGTGAGCATGTTTTCTCGATGATAGCATATACAGTGGACTCCCCCTAAGTCGAATTGGCACGGGATGATATAATTTGTTCGAGTTAGGGGGAGTTTGACTTAGAGAGAGGTTTTTGTAAGGAAAATTGAGGGAAATGTATGTAAAATATGTCAAAAAAGTTCGAGTTAGAGAGAGTTTCGACTCAGGGGGAGTTCGACTTAGGGAGAGTCCACTGTACTTCTTCGTTCATTACTAAGCTTATCTTGGCGGAAACCTCCTCCGAAATTTCATTTTCGGCCCCCAGTGTTCAACCAATTACGGCAATATCGTCAGCGTATGCTAGCAATTGTACGCACTTTTGGAAGATCGTGCCTCTTGTGGTGTCGAATGAATTTTGGACGATCTTCTCAAAAGTGATATTATTAAAGATGTCAGAGACAACGTGTCGCCTTGTGTAAATCGAAAAATTCTTCATCATCATCAACCAAAACCTGACGAGTGTGGCACAAATTTGGAAAATGGCATTGTAGCTCGTCTCTATGCACGTTGTCATATGTAGCCTTAAAATCGGGCAGTCAGGTAGTCTGCATCTCTTTTTTCCAAGACTTGCCATAGTGTGAAGATTCGGTCGAATTTCGTTCAATAAGAGCAGTCTTGGGTAGGATATCCAAATAAAGAGCAAAACTCTGCTGAAGACCTGTTCATAAAGGAATAGAAAGCAATGAAATGGAACACTCTCTACCTAGGAAAAGTGCAGCGGAACCCTTGACAGGCCTCGAAACCATCTTGTGCTGTAGGAAAACACGTCCTCGGGGAAGAAATCAGATAACTTAATAAGGGAAACTGGGCAGTATAAACAAGAACAACCTCCTTATCCTAACAGGCTTCCTAACAGAGCACTGCGGAGAATTTAATGAAATTCCACAACATGTACATGTACTTTTTGTGAGGCAATATCACACAAAAGAAAAATATATCAGGGCAACCACCTACTATCTGAGGATGAAATAAAGTCACTAGACCCATCTCTCATTCCTAGATTCCTGAAGGAAACTGAATTGGAGAGGATTCTCTGGAATCTCTTCCCGCTCAAAATATTGACAGAAAGTCAGTATCATTCCTCCCTGGAACGAAATTTGTAGCTTAAGCCTTGAACAACGTTGGGAAACATTGAAGACTTATTTTCAAAGTGAAGTGGCCGAAACAGTGCGTTTTTTGAAAAGAAGATTTGGGCAGAATGCATCGAAAATGAAGCTAGGCTTGGGGCAACGGATTAGACATGGATTTGGACGACCTCTGGTTCATGCAAGATTCGCAGGACACGCAGCCCATATGAGGATCCATCCTTTGCGCATCAAATTCCCAAATCGTCTTATCAGCCGTCTTGGCGACTTCAATTGGCCGCCTTTTTTTTTCGGAGAACGATGAAGGGCCGATATTATGCTTTCAATCCGGAAGCGATTCCAGCACACAAGGCCAATGTCATTCAAGCAATCCGTGAGCTATAGCCTGAAACCCTTAAGAAGGTCTTAGAAAATTGTGGTGACAGTATGCGCTACTGCGAAGCTAGCCAAGGTAGTGACTTGAACGACGAAATGTTTGCTAATAAGCAAATAATAATACCTGGAAAAAAATTAATTTTGTTCATTTTATTGTAAAAACTTGTATCTGGCCCACTCAGTGTATGATAGAGAAGCTTTATTGGTTTACCTTAACATGCTTGTGGTCGCCGTGGCGTAGTGGGTAAGTGCGTCGACTCCTACGCAGAGGTTCGATATCCGAATTTACCACCTATCATAATTCACGGCTCCACCTCTTTCAAGTAACTGACAATGCTCAAAAAGAATTCCTCAAATTCGCCGTTCGGAGTGGCATTAAAGTAGGTCCCTTCCACTCGTAAAAGAACAATAGCACGCACAACACGAGTGGTTCCTGAGAAGCTAGGGCCAGGTCCATCTGGGACTGTCGCGCCACCCATATTATTATTATTATTATAAGCATGCTTGTTTTATTTATGCATGACCATTTATTAACCTTAGAGTACCAAGTAAATTCCGAGACGGACTGGAGTACCATAGTTTCCCCTTATCAAAGTCATATTTAAACTTTATTCAACTTTATTTGTTTTATAGTATTCATGTAACACTCAAATGCATGATTTTTCTCATTTGGATTAAAAATTATCCTGACAAAGTATGGGCTCTAGAAACTCTTCCCCATCATTACTTTTTAGTTGGGTCAAATTGTTTGTTAATTATTCGCTAATATATGGTCTGTGCCATATATGCCACATCATGAATTTAGGCATCATGAAATTACCCAAATTTTATTTTTTTATTATACAGTGGACTCCCCCTAAGTCGAATTGTTACGGGATACCATAATTTGTTCGAGTTAGAGGGAGTTTGAATTAGAGAGAAGCTTTAGTATGGAAAATTGAGGGAAATAAACGTAAGATATGTCGAAAAGTTTCGGATTAGAGAGAGTTTCGACATAGGGAGAGTTCGACATTGCACTGTAATTATTATAATATGTTTGTTTATATACATTAATAGAAGCATCTACTTTTCACGATATTTAAGAAAACAGTTTTTATCTATGTTCAGGTATTGTACACACTTGCGGCATTTTAAACATTATTTCAAGACTCACACCTCTTACGATCAGCCCCCAAAACGTGCCTGCTTTGATATGTCATGCATTTGTACCGGTGGAATTTCTTCAAGCTAAAATATTGAAACACTTATGGCACACAGCAATATATGGAACTATATGTATCTCAGGGTTAAGCAAATTAAATTTGAAAAGTTGTACAAAAAAGGAATAAAATAAATATCTATATGGCAAAAGATTTCAACAATGTCAGTAGCTAGGCTCAAACAACTTGTAACACCGGGTTCAAACATACTGATCTTAATTTGAGACAAAGTTAGCATTGTAGGGCCGTTCCACTCGTGAGAGAACAATAGCACGCACAACACAAGTGGTTGCTGAGAAGATGGGCCCAGGTCCACCTCGGACTGTTGCGCCACCCATATTATTATTATTATACGCGGCGGATTTATTTAAACTTTTCTTAAAACTTCAATGAACTGTTGCATTATTGAACAAAAACGATTGTCTATCGCAAATATTAACCGACGACTGAGCTGGCTACGAAAGACCTGCCTGTACGCGAGTCGGGCGCCTCCACGTTTGGCAGAATTTCATCAGCTTCTTCATTATCTTTTTCAATTTCGTTCTTAGTATTTCAGATAAATCACCACTATCAGGCACACAGTCTACTTCATTTTCCAGCAAATCTTCCTCTGAGTCACATGGATGGTCATTACTTTCTTTTATAATTTATTTTATTTTTGTTTGTTGTAGAAATCTCCGACTATTTTTAGTTGAAAAAATGCTGCTTAAAATACGAGTCCTTGGGTCCCTGAAATTTCTCTTATGTTCATAGAAAGTTTTCAAAAATGAGCAGAGCATTTGAAATCCTATTTTCGATAAAAAAGCTCGGCTACATAAATTAAAGAATTTTACACTCTTATTATTAAAAGTACTATGAACAAAAATAATCACCTGATGACCCCCACTCAGCACTCAAAAGGTTAATTTATCTAAATTATTTTTTCATTTGCCAAAAACTTAGAAACGTCTGCTTAAAATTATGATTGCAACACAAACTTAATTTTTGACACTCAAGTTTGGTTAAATGTTAAGTATACGCCACCGTGGCTACACAGGGCAACTCTTAAGACCACTTCTACGATCCTTTGCAAAATGTTACGTATACGCTACCATTGCCATGAGAGATAGTTCTTAACACAGTTCTTAAGACAGTTCCTCTACCAAATGCAAAATGTTACGTATACGCCACAGAGGTCATTCAAGACAACTCTTAAAAATGGGTCATCGACCAAATTCAAAATGTTTGAGTGAGATGCAATACGTTGGTGGATAGTTACCAAGTGCAGATTCGTACTTCAAAGAGTTTTAACTAAACACATTTTATTGCACTATAATCCTAGGCAGGGTAAGCTCGAGCAACATGAGGGGATATTGACTGTAATCAGGTAATTGGGGTAAGTCCAATGCAGCTTAAAATGTAAATCCTATTAATTTAATTTGTTTAACTATCAGGGGCAGTTGTTTAATACTCGAACAAACATCGTGTGGTAATGAATCGTATGCTTACAGGATTTGTATATGTCCACAGTACATATTTGAATTCCTTGCTTCCCCAGCAATTTCCATGCTATCTGGTAATTTTATTCACTTTTTTTTCAGAGGGTACAATATAAATAAATTTATTTGTTTATTTATTTACTTTTTTACGTGGCATCAGGGTATTTATTTTTAAGGAATACAATATAAATTTGATTATTATATGTGTGTTTAGAGTTAAGGGTAGCTAGGTCAGATTTGTTTCGGAATTATCCTCGTAGCGCCCTGCGACTATCTGCAATTAGTGTAGTTAATCCAATTCATGCAGAAGGTTGAAACCAATGGCTTTATGGAGGACCACCATATTCCAACGTACAATATTGCATTTATACGCCTCTCTATCGATGTGAGTAGCATTGCACCGTTTTAATTCATTCCACAGCAGTGTTGGTCTGTGAACAGTGGTACATGAGATGTGCATAAGTGTGAGGGATGCCGATCACAAATTGAGTGTTCAGGAATAAAATGGCTTACAATTATCGCGCATGCAATAGGTCATATTTTTTTACACAAAGCTTTCGAAAGACATTTTAAGCCCGCTCTCTGTATATTCTCCTATAATTTGAGATATTTGTTCGTGCTGAAGTACACTAGTGACGTCTTGGGCGGAACATTGCAATGCTTAGGTACGGATACAACCTTCTGGATATCAGACAGTCGACTAGTAGAACTAATGCCTACTGATTTTTCTTTCCTGCTGGACAAAGGATATGGTTGCAGATTTACTGACAAATTCACTTCGGTTAGGTTTTTAAAGAGGAATGTGATGTTTGAAGATACTTTCACTCGGAGGCCTAAGGGCCCATTGTAAGTCCCTTCATTTGTGGAGTATACATTCTACCAACCTTTCCTGCCACATTATGGCTTAAGCTAGCCCTTGCTCCTTACAAATCTTAGAAGATCCCATATATAGTTAGGTTAGGTGGGGGGGCTGCTAGTGCATTCACCAGCACACTTAGACCATATTTGTCCATTGTGATACCCTTAGTCACACTAATGCCACTGATTGACTACTCCAGTGATATTGCCATTAATTTGATCCCAACGGCAAATGGTGGTTGGACCAGATTTGAAAGCCAGATACAATCGCATTAACTTTGCTTTCACTAGAATTCGAACCGGGGACCCCGCTAACCAAGGGCAGGCACTCTACCAACTGCGCCATCCGATATAAAATTTCTGTGGGGAATATTCGGCCGAGTGAAGTAGGGTGCCGACTCTAGAGAACTGGGTAGTGGCAAAACTGATGTTAGATCATCTCCGTCTTTTTCTCGTCACCGCAGCTCCGGCAGAGATCTCTGGTTTCCGCATTCCAATTCCCGAGCACTGCTCCCATGGAGAGGGGCCCTGTGATCACCCCGACGAGCACACGGATCAAGTCGCGGTCCAAAGCCAGAAGCTTCTTTGTTCTGACGTTGTTAAGCTCTGACCACGTTGCTGCTGTCATTTCCGTCTCCTTTCATTATTTTTCCGCCTATGGTCAGGCATCAAGCTCTTATCGGTGGTTGCAGTTATGTGTCCGTCTCGCTGATGTCCATTTCAGACCCTTGTCTGGCCAATTTATCCGCTCTCTCTCTATCTGCTATTGAGCTGTGGCACGGGACATAGCAGAGTTTGAACTTATTGTGACTCACGGACCTTGGTGAGCCGCGGCAGTTCCTAACAGCCTTTGATCTCGTTGTACCGGATCCTATTTTCTTCAGTGCAGCCTGGCTATCAGCAAAGAACAAATTCCCTTTCTGGTGCCCGAATTTACAGATTGTGGGAAGCGTGTGGAGTCAACAAGGGTCAGTGTTGATTTAGTCTTGAAATTCATTGAATCTTGAATTCTGCTTCCTAAAACTGTGACCAAACGCTAGTTGTCTACTTGAATCTGCTTTAGAGTATTGTTTGCACATACATTCAGCATCATTTTCCGAATCATAGCACCTAACATGTACACAATCTAAATCTTAATTCAGTAACACGCCCTACGTTAGTCAAATATTCAAGAACCAGAGCGCGAGACTATGCACCCATGCCGCCCCCGAGAACAGTGAACATAAAACCATGCACGAACACTTAGCAGGAAGCTCTAGAGTCAATCACCTCTGACTATGTAGCAAATGCACTTGCCTAGGTACGTACATACGAACATCCATTCTCTTTTATCTTGTTCCTCAAAAGTTCAATCCCAACCCCACTAACCTCACATGCTAGATACATGTGTAAAGCTAATCGAGTGAACGAAACATAATCGCGAAAAGCACTTGTACTCGCCTATGAGTTGGAAGTAAAACTTCAAGCACGTAGCCAGTGTTTTCGAGTGAACTTGAGTAGATTCACGAAAAGTTCAAACACGTTCCACAAAGCTCTGAAATCCGAAATGGGAACAACCTGTTGAATTAATTATTGTGTTGGGGAAGTGAGTCGAATGAAATAAAAACGGAAAAGTTTTCTGTGTGCGTTTATTGGGTGGCTGGTGCTCTCTCAAAAATGAGGCAAACAATATATTCAAACTTTTGTTTGTTATTTGCCGAGCATGATGAGTTGTGACTTTGTTATGTTTATTTCCATGTGTAAATTCTATTTTAATTTAATGATAAATTAAAAAAGACATTTATGTTTGCCTAGATCTAGGTACATCGAGTTGCTATTGAATTGGGTAATTAGCTCGATGCGAGGGGAAGAGCATGCTTGTTTTTTCGCATTTTTGAATCAGATCATTAATTGTGTGCTCAAAGTCACCTAGTAGCAGTGAAAATGCCTAGTAGATCTTGGATTGATTCATGACTTTTGACAGACTGCCTGATTTTAAGAAAAATCGGAACAAATTCTAAATTAAACCATTTAATTGAAGTTAAATACTAAGTTCTAAAAAAGATGTAAATCTAAATGAACATACCTTTCATTAAAATAAATAAATAAAATCAAAAATTACAGTTACATCTGTTGTTCATTTTTCTATTTGTTATTTTTGGACACAAAAGAAAGAATTGTCATGGCAAGTTTTATCATCGTTCTGCGTTGTCAATCTGAAGGCATGTTTACATCACCTGATCTGACCACCCGTCATGTCATGTGACGGTATCGAATGCTCAGTTGCAAGTGATAAAAGAGTTTAAGCTTGTATCAATTTGGCAGTGCCCAGAATTGCTTCAGGGAACGTGTGATTTACACCTAACTAGCGTTTGGTTTAGCTTCCCCTTATGTAAGTAAAGGTTTTCCAATAAGGACTTCACTAGTTTTTTTTTAAATAAAATGCATTCCATTTGAGATATTTCAAAAAATTTATTATCGGCTTGAAGTACAATCAAAATATTTTTGAATGGAGCTTTATGAATGGGCACGTTTGCAGGGGTGGATTCGTTGGACCCAATTTTCAACGGCTCTTCCGCACATTTCGGCCGAAAAAGCCGCTAATGTGCGTTCAATGCTTGTTTGTAGGCTTATTGACATAATCCAATGACACACGGAAAATACTCAAGAGGCGTTAAATAGCACGAAATAGTTCTTGAAATAACACCCTCACCATACTTACTCTATGGATTTGCCGGGCCGGAAGCCGCACTGGTACGTACCGATTAGTGCGGTGCAGATCAACTTTAGAAGTCCACACTACGCTGAACAGGATCTTGCAGGGATGTACCATCATAATTGTTGCACGATGAACGATCGCTTTGTTTGTGGGTAGGGCAAAGGATCGGCGGACATACTTTCGTCTTCCAAATTTCTGCAGATGATCTTGTGTATGGTCCCTACCGGAACGTCGCCACCGGCCTTGTAGATCTCAGACGGTAACCCATACGGTAACCCTGCGGCTTTATTCGTCTTCAACATTTTAATAACCGACTTCTTCAAAGCGGGTTGGGAGGACTGCCTTTAGGGCACGGTAAATAGAACTTCAAATCGTCCAAACTGTAATATTAGCAGGGAATAAATAGAATCTACACTAGTACAATTTTCTCAAGTCACCTGTATCATCAAAAACTATCTCGATCACTTCTGGCGCAACTGTTCTGCCCACTGGCGTAGTGTTCATCCAGTCGGATGTGATTCAGACATAACCCCGATGTGCTTACGTTCCTTAGTCTTTTTCATTTCAACAACAAAACTTCATGTATCTTGAACCCTTTCTGTGCGACTGCAAATGTTGATTGAAGGGAAATTCATGCTTTCGTCAGACAAAAGTTTTCGTTTGGATTTCAAGAACGAAACGAAAGTTTTTCAATTATGAGGAGGAAATTAGTTTGCATTGCGCATCCATGCACATTTGTTTCATTTCTTAAGAAACAATGGTTCAACATCACTTAAAAAACCATTTGAATGTGCCTTGTGATGTGTAAAGAAATGAACTCGTATGTATGCGAATCTTTGTATTCATTTGGAGTTGAATGGATGAGCAATGAATCTTATTACGGCTTTAGACAATCAAACACATAGCCCTCGAATGTGCTCAGAAGATGTCTCATACGTACAGAAGGAACAAGAGAAGACCTTTAATGCAGTCCTTAATTGGCAGCTCTCGCGGCATGTCGTCTCTAGCGATTTCCAATCACAGCTGATGTGGTTTGACGTAGCAAGAGAGTTTATGAACTCAACAAACGACATCCTACTACAGATCTTTTGTTACTTCGGTACTACTCGGCTTCGGCTTACTTCGGTGTCTCGGGCTCAAAACTCCAGACTTGCAGTAGCAACATCATGCTCTAGAAAACTCTTATTTTGTCAGTCCAAGAATATGGAGCCGCGATAAGCAAAACTGCGGAACTAATTCTTGGTGCCTTGGAAAGAAAAATTCCACGTCGGGTATTGATCCCTTCTTCGAGGAAGGTGGATGGAGAAGAAGATACCACCGCGAACTCTAGGAGCTGTGTCAAGACGTGGATGTGTAGTCCGGAAGGTAAAAATCCGTAGACGGCACTATCCTCGACACCAACGCTCCAACTAAGACGATCTTCGAGCCCTAGCCTCCTGGTTCGAGAAGGAGAGGAAGACCAAACATCCGGCATAAAGGCCAAGTCATCGCGGACGTAAGCCAGTTCTATCCTGATGACTGGAAGCAGTGTGCCAAGGACCGTTGACAATGGAAGGCAGCTTTAGCTCAGGCTCTTACCTTGTAATGGTCGTTGGCTTGATAAGTAAGAGAGATGTGTGACTGCAGGTGCAACATTGCATTGTGTGGTAAATCAAATCCAGCAACGATGATTGACTTGTGTCAGCGAGTTATCTGATCTCTGTGGTTTCCTTCTGTAGAAATCTGTCATATCATACATGGGTCTGGACTGGCGCCCAACGACTGTCTCTAAATACTCATTAGGCCACCGTTGGATTTATTTCGAGGAAGTCGTTGTTTTTTGACGAATGAAAGATCTGAATTGCCTTGGATTGCTGTTCAAAGACGACTCTTGACAAGCTTCTCATATGCTAAACGCTTGCAACCAGAGAGGCATGTAAAAGTGGTGGTTCGGTGAAAACCTAAACATCACTATGTGCCCCTTTAATGTCACAGATCTGGTACTTTATTTAAAAAATGAATTTCTGAGGTCCTTGTATTCCCATGTTTAACGACCGGATGTCGCAGTTATTAGAATGCATGCCCCTGTTTTGCGGGATGTTCGGGATCAAATTGAAGGCACTATCACTGTTTGACAATCATTGGTAGTAGTCTGACAGTGGGTATCACAATGGACAAACATGATGTAAGTGTGCTGGTGAATGCACTAGCAGTCCCCCTATCTAACCTAACCTAACCTGACCTATTCCTATGCTTACATTAGATCTTTAATATTCTTCGCAAAAATTAAGCGCTGGCTGTCTGGCTCAATCAACAGCCGAAGTTGTATTGAAACTATAACTAGGTCCCATCAACTCGTGTGAAAAACTTAGCCTACACATAAGCTGTGGTTGATTACACCGAGCTATGGCACCACAATAAATATCGTTCAGAAGCGCAAAAACCTGACAGTCTCTAGACCGTTTCACAAGGACCTCTTAATCGTATTCCTTAGTCCTATGATTGCACAACACAATCAACAGACGGACATTAGCAAATGTTACTTCAACCAGTGATTCGACCCCATAAAGGAAGTTGTTCGGTTGCCTAATAAAGGGTGGTCCAACCATAATGCAAGATGTTAGTTGTGAATCACGCCTTAACGTTAACTTTTCTTGCCCAACTTAATTTGACATTTCTCTGTTTCAGTGTTTGACAAAAACAACCTTGGAGGTGTACACAATTGAGCAGCGCGTTAAAATTGTTGAAGCCTTTTAGAAAAATGGGCGTTCAAATCAAAATGCATTTCGATTTTTTTTTTCGACCAAATGTGTCCACAATCGGTAGCATTGTGCGCAAATTTCAGCAAACCGGAGCTGTAGGAAATGTGAAAACACCTGTGTATGCTCTCCCAGCTCTTTCTGTGGAAATCATTGCTGCTGGTCGCGATAGTGAGGCAAAAGAACCGTCAACCCCAACTCGTCGTCGTGCCCAACGATTGGACACCTCAAGAACGTCACTGATGCAAATTTTGGATAAAGATCTGAATTTATACGCTTACATGGTTCAAGTGACTCAAGAGGTGAAGCCTACTGACCATTTCAAGCGTCGCCAATATGCCGAATGGTTGGTTGAACCGACAGAAGTGAATGGTGAATTTACAAATAAAGTCGTCTTCAGCGACGAGGCACACGTTCACCTTTGTCGATTCGCTAACAAGCAGAATTGCCGCCTTTGGGCAAATGGGATTCCACGAGTGATTGTTGAAAAGCCGATGCATCCACAAAGAGTGACTGTTTGGTGCGATTTCAAGGGCTGGCGGTGTCATCGGGCCGTACTTCTCCGAAAATGAGGTCGGCCAACCAGTTAAGTGAATGGTGTTCGCTATCGCGACTTCTGGACTTCTTGTGGCCAGAAATTGAGGATATGGACCTGGACGA
The DNA here is from genome assembly GCA_964034865.1 of Eristalis intricaria. Classification (NCBI taxonomy): domain Eukaryota; kingdom Metazoa; phylum Arthropoda; class Insecta; order Diptera; family Syrphidae; genus Eristalis; species Eristalis intricaria. The sequence continues at coordinate 59,415,191 of OZ035877.1, read as the reverse complement.
CATGTGCTCCCAACAGGATGGTGTCACTTGCCATACAGCCAACGATATAATGCTTCTTTTGCGCGAGAAATTCAACGCCATGTCATCTCACGTCGTGGTGTGTTAATTGGCCGCCACGATCGTGTGATTTGACATAGTTGGAGCTATTTTTTAAAAGAATAAGTGTACGTCAATAAGCCAAGAACAATTCAAGCGCTAAATGATGAGATAATTCGGCACATTAACGACATTGAACCTCAATTATGTCCCAGGGTCAGTGAAAATATGGACCATCGGATGGAGGTATGCCACCGAAGCCGTGGCGAGCATTTAACCGATAATTTGTTTCACACATAATTGTCATATTTCCTTCTATCCTAAAAAGAAATATTAAGATTATTCTCTGAAAACTTTTTGCTTCCAATTATCATCGTGCGTTTTCGGTGGATCACCCTTTACTATGTCAAGAACCTAGAACTGCGTGCAACAGCACTAGTAAAATATTTTTATTTCTTTCATTATAAAAACAAAATACAAAGTTACATTTAAATTTCAAAAATAAATTGATTGACAATAACTTTAAAAGTTACCCGTCAGGTTGATGGGTTTTCTATTTAAATAATTAAGCTTGGTGAGATCATTCGTTCAAGAAAATTCATTGATAAGAAATGGCGGTACGAAAGAGCGTGTCGTACGTACAGTCAATCAAACTCATATTCGTACAGTAGGAAAAAAATAACTCTTTTTCGATTTATACAAGAACCGCAAAAACTAAAATGTCCATTGTCCAATGTCATTTGTTTGTAAAATCAAAGATCTGGTGAACATCTATTGTCAAACACAAAATAAATCCAATCCTTCAACAAAAACAGAACATTTAGTAAGAAAAACCCAAAAAACCATTTAACAGACAACAAATTCATATTCATACAAATAACTTTTTTTTGGTAAGAAACAAGAAATTTAACAAATTTTAATATTTTGTGGCGTATCCATTCTTTACATGCTTAAGCTTATTTGGAATGGAGTGCACGAGTTTTTTGATAGTTTCAACTGAAATTTGTTCCCATTCTTGCACACCTTGCATCATCTCTTTTAGGTCTGTTGCATTTCTCATTGGTAATTTTCTTATTTGCTGGTCTTAATGGTCCCATATCCGGTGACTGGGGTGGAGTTTCCATCACTTAAGGACAATTGTATAGGAGCCACATGCGGGTATTGTAAGCTTTATACCTTGGGTTATTGTCTTGGTAAAAAGTGAAATCGTTGCTTTCTGCCAATTTTATCTTTAAAATATCAATATATTTCCAATTGACTGGACAGTTGGTCGCGGTCTGCCAATTAGGTCCGAAATTTCTTGTAGTGACTTACCATCGTTATGGTACTTTATTATAAGTTTGCGAAGCTCAACCGACGTTTCGCACTGTTTTCGTCCCATTTTGTAATTTTTTTTTTCTTAATTTCAAATACGCAACCGAATTATGCAAACCCTTGAAGGCCAAAAACGTATTTGACATGTTTTGTAACAGTTCCTTGCACATGATTTTTTGAATAAAAAAACACTGTACGAATATGAATTTGATTTGATTTTACAGACAATAATATTCAGATGACACATAATGCTTGTAAGACATTATTTATCTAATTTTGAATAAATTGATTAAATTTAGTTTATAATAAATAAAATAATTGGTGATTCAAATAAAATGGAAAAAAATATAGTTGTGGTTTTTCATAGCAAGCGGACGTATGTGGGAGCGCGGTGATAGATATCAAACTTTTTACATATCTACACTAAAGAAAAATGCATAATTTTTAATATAATAATAATAATATGGATGGCGCGACAGTCCGAGGCGGACCTGGGCCTAGCTTCTCAGCAACCACTCGTGTAGTGCGTGCTATTGTTCTTTTACGAATGGAGTTTAATGCCGACTCCGACCGGCGAAGTTGAGAAGCTTTTTCTAGACAGGAATACTCTTTGAGCATTTTCAGTGACTCCAAAGAGGTGGAGCCGTGAATTATCAAACGTGGTGAATTCGGGTATCTAACCTGGCACCCTCTGCGTAGGAGTCGACGCACTTACCCACTACGCCACGGCGACCACATAATTTTTATTTAACATTATTTTGTGAAGTAATTAGTACATTTGAAGTAAAGTGCTGAAACTAAATAAATTAAATAAAAACATGGCGATGCCCGATTGCAACAAGTGCGGAAACGGGAATACACTGCGAAGGCGTATGCAACAAGGCATTCCACACAACACCAAAATGATCGGGACTGGATCAATACAGCAGCGGGGTTCTGGGACTGAAAAATATGGTACATTTTATGTGTGATGACTGTATGACCTATATACAAAACCTGGATATGGTCGTCAGAGATATGCAGGAGGACGTGAGTAAAAAGAATAAATTCCTTAAATTATATAAGGAATAATTTGAGAGCTCACTAAAGAAAAGTGATAATGAATTAAAAAACTTATTAGAGGCAATTGAAAACTGGTACATTGAAAGGCTAAAAAAAATTAATAATATAATATAATAATATTGGTGGCGCGACAGTCCGAGGCGGACCAGGGCCTAGTTTCTCAGCAACCACTCGTGTTGTGAATGCTGTTGTTCTTTCAAGAGTGGAAGGGACCTACAGTTTATGCCGACTCCGAACGGCAAATTTGAGAAGCTTTTTCTAGACATGAATAGTCTTTGAGCATTTTCAGTGACTCGAAAGAGGTGGAAGTTGGTAGAATGGGGATTCGAACCTGGCACCCTCTGCGTAGGAGTCGACGCACCAACCCACTACGCCACGGCGACTCACTCAAAAAAAAAATGAATACGACACAAGAAATTTGCAAAAAAAGCTTAGATGAAGCTGTAAGACTGTGCAACACAATAAAGAGCCTAAACGAAGAAGGTGAGAAACTGTATTTAGAAATAAAATACAGTAGCAACAATATGTGTAAAGAAATAAAAAACATGAACAATAAACAAACTGGAGCAAGGGAAATAACAGAACAGATAAACAAAAGGCAGTGCCAAAGTTAAAAACAGAGTTGCCACTTATAATTAAACCAAAGGTGAAACAAAATAGTACTAAAACCAAGGAGGTCTCCAAGGTCGACCCCAAAAATTTTAAAATTTCGAAAATAGAACACAAACATAATGGGGTAGTAATTGTTGAAAGCTCAAATGATGAAGAAAGAAATAAAATTAAAAAGGCGATTGAAAAGGACTATGAAATAAAATTACCTCAAAAAATAAAACCGAGAATAAATATAGATAATATGAAATTGCATAATAAGGAAAATGAAATAATTGATAAAAGAATAAGATAATTGAAGAAAGTGAAATGAGACTAATAAAATACTGTGAGGTAACAAAAAAACAGCACTAAAAACTACAATGCGTCAATTGAAACTGACGATAAGTCCTTTATTAAAATAATGGAAGCAGGCAAAGTTAATATTGGTTGGGAGCAGAGTAAAGTTTTCGATGAAATTAATATTATACGATGCAAAGGATATAACAATAAGGCAAAGGAATGCAAAAAAGATGAAATTCGTTTGAAATGTCATGAGCAACTCAGAACAAACGATTGCAAAACGGTACAAATAAACAAATGCATAAGTTGTGTAAGTGTAAACAAAAAATTGAGTCTAGAACTAGACAAAACCATGCAACTTTCGAGAGACGATGTCCGGTTTATTTAAAGAAAGTGGAAATAAAAAGAGACAAATTTGGGTACTAGCAAATAAAGCAAGTAAATGAATTCTACATTATTATACAGGGAATTATTAATAATTTTGAACAATTAGAAATATTAACGAACAAATACCGACCAGAACTTATAATACTTTCACAAACTCACCTAGCAGAAGAAATAGACGAAACGGAAATTATATTAGATAACTATGTCGCAGTATCATGCATATCAAACTCGACACGGACATGTGGTGTCACAATATACATAAACATTAAATGGCATGTGAAATCCATAGTAAAGAGAAAAGTTGACTGGAAAATGTGGTACCTAGCCTGTACAATCAAATACGAAAATGACGAGTTGGACATTTTAGGTGTATATAGATCACCAAGTTACTACGAAAATGATTTTTATGAATTTTTTAAAGAGAACGTACAGGACATTATGGACAAAAATAATCAAACTAGAAATCGTTTTCTATATGGTTTAAATATTGGGCATATTCCTATAAAGTGAAATGTGTTTTCAGCGGAATCGAAATTGCAGAATTGTATTATTACTGAAAGCACTTGCATTCAAAACACGCGATTTCAAAGTTAGGCTGATCATTTCACGAGGATTAGAGTCTTCAAAGTAGTTGGGAACATCAGTGAAGGATAAGTTACAATACTCGTCATGAAACTGCGACTGTCGTGCATGGCTGGTGAATTCACTCCAGTGGTTTTCCTTAAGCTTAGTAATTACATTGTGTGATTTATGCCATTTAGACTTCATCGCCCAGTTGAACAATATTCCACTTTGCTGGAAAAGCACTGACCACTCCCAGCCTAGTATACTTTCTGTTGAATAATTACATTCGACAGTTTACGAGGTAGTCGGTTTTCTGGAAGTGCAACCACTCTTCGAATGTGAGGAAAATGTGGATTTAGTGTCGTCAGGAATTCTTTCTTCAGACCGGTTTCAATGTTAAGGGCATAGTTGGGTGTGTTGTTTGGTAGGAGGAAACATCTTTTTATGAAGAAACGTTGAAGTTTTTCAGCTTGGATGCCTTCAGAATATCCCCATACTTGACCGCAGTAATTCATTATCGACCTTGTAGCGGCTTTGTATATCTTGAATTTGACTGATATAAAATCTTATTATTAACTTGATTTCGTACCCGGCTTTGCCAGGGTTTGTTTCTTCAACCAGTACTATAACTGTAGTGAAAATATTGTTATTCCAAAATATCCTGAAGAAATGTGTTTAAAATAGTAAAACTCCACTAAAATTACACATTCTATTATTTTTTATTATAAAACTTACCGTCTTTTCACACATGCTTGCTGAGGATCAAAAACAGCTTTCCTTTTCCTCAGCATTTTTACGATAATGTGATTATTAAGAAAAATGTGGAGAAAAGTGTTCCGTTGTAGATGCCCTGAAGACGATTTTGAATAAATGTTTACTCCGCACTTTTTAATTTAAAACAATCATAAGACTGCTCCAACCAGAACTCGGAGAAGGATTTGAATTTTCTTTTGTCATTAGCTGTGTTTTTTTGCAAGCGTATATACGCTTAATTTTGAAGTGCACAAAAAAACGATCATCGGTTTATGATTCATCATAAAATCTTGGCAGCACCGACGACATTTATGACATTTCTAAGCAGTCCGGGGTGTAATCGTGGAAGGTGATGGTTGATCTTTGATGGTCACAATCTTCGTTTTGTGACTGTGTAGCGTGACCATCAATTTAAAAGCAAAAACACTTAATAATTATAAAATAAAAAGAAATTTCGTGAAATGAAAAGAATCGCTTACGAAGCCAAAACGAAATGTATAGCAGAGACACTCTGAGTATACCAAAAATTGCATACTTATGGATGCTAACAAAAAAAAATGATCTAATACATCAACCAAACCTGCAGGTGTAAGCCTCATACAGCAACCTAAACAATGAATGAATGAGTTCAGGAATGAACATACAGAAATTAATGATTGGAAGCATTGTTTTTATCCGCGCTTATTTCTTAAGCGGCGATAGATATGATGAGTAAGTTAAGCGGATATAGGACTCGTTGTTAGTGTATTTTACATGCAAATTGAAATTTAGGCGTATATACGCTTGCAAAATAACGCAGCTATTGATGCCAATCCCAATCTCTCATTCACATCCCTACTCATAATGAGTACAATTCGTTGACTGTGTGCATACATGTTTAAGTTTGAACTATCAATGTGTACTGCAGCAAAACGGATGGAAATTACGGTATTTTCTCAAACATTTATACCAAACGTGGAGGGATATCAAGCGATTCATAAAAAAAAGTTCTTGGAAATCCCATCTATGTACCCTAATTGAAGTCAAACTTCTCGAACCATGAAAAAAATTAGCCTATCTTGTAACACATTATGTAATTAGTCTAGCTCTGAAATGTTATCTAAATCGGCTAATCCGTTCAGAAGTTCAATATTCACAATTTCAGCAAAATTTTATGAATGTGTAGCTGTGTACATGTTCATGCATAGATAGGTTAGGTATGACAAAATAAGAAAAGTTCGAAAATGTTTATTGTTTCCTTTTCGTTTGGTGAGACGTATGTTCGATTGAGACGTAGAAAAAAATGAATGGTTGCACCAAGGCAAAATTTGAAAAATGTGTGTATGCAAGTTACAACCCACTGGGAGATAGTTGATATCCACGACTACGCAACTTGAAATGGTTTCATACCGGATTGATGCAACCGCCCTTATTTTGAGAATTTTATTCCCGTTTAAAAAGTGCTCGTAACTTCCGAACCGTATGTCGTATCGACTTAAAAATTGTCACATTCAGCATCTAAATCTTAAAATGATTATTGTTGAAAATTTCAGAGCTCGACGTGTAGTTTCGGAGCCTATGTCGGTCAGACACACAAACTTTCTGTTTTATAGTTAAGATGAAAGTGGACTATGTGGCATTTATTGAGTTTTTGGACATTGCAAGCCTTTGATTGAGATGTGTTGACCACGACATGCTGTGCGTGAAAGTTACACCTAGGTATTTATATTCATTAGTGATGTTTATTTCTGTGTTGTTAAATAACCATTTTTCATCAGCTGCTCTTCGACCACCGTTCTGAAATATTACTATTGCAGATTTCCTTAAGTTTATCACTAAACCCCATTTATTACAATATAAAATTATCAATCATGATTTGTAGAGAAGCTGAACTGTCAGATAGTGTTACTATATCATCAGCATAAAGTAATATTTTTATTGACAAGTCATTGATAGTTATTCCACCCGGAAGTTCAGAGTCTAGGTCATTTAAAAATAGAATGAAGAGCAGGGCACTAAGAACACATCCTTGCAATATGCGACACAGTTTTCGGACGCGTAGACAAGAACTGACATCCCACCCTGCACCAACTGCTTGAATTATTTTTGAAGAAATTTCGGAAATCTTAACACTTTAAAAATCCCATCACCAACTATGGTTTCCTTCCAACGCATTTTAAATTCACCCCTTGAAAGTTTCCATTTTGTAGACCAACAGTCTTGGCACGCTTCAGAACTGAACACACTTATTTCACTTTGCCATGGTTCCTTAAGGATGTGTGTATGGATTTTTTGTACCCCTCCGGCAGTCGGCGGGGGGATGATGCGATGCTACAAAACTTCAAAGCAGTAATGCAATAAATCAAGTGAATGCGATTAGTATCCGTTTCGCTGAAATGTGCCAACATAGAAGTATAGAAAAGACAGATTTGAAATTAGCATAATCGGATTTTAAAAATTATATAATTGTTGAGGGGTTTTCAACTTGGTCCGCACGGTATTTATAGATAGACACCGACGGAGGGTTGGCGACGGTGGATGGAATATGTTGAGGTCTTGGCATCGCTTTGTAGGTGCCCTGGTTACTTATGGAAATTTTATCAACTTGTGCAGGCTTAAATGTCCAATCAGCCGATAGACACTCTTGGGGGTTTGTTCGTTTATTCTGAAGTGGGATATCTTCTAGAAGAGGTTTAACAACGTTGTAGCAGCGCTGTTAGGCATGCCATTCACGTTAAAGTAGAAGCGTTGAGCTTATCGCATTTTGTGAAGTGTTTACTCCGAGCTCTGTTCGATTGGGTTAAGAGCAGCAAGTTGTTTTTTTTGTTCGTAAATTGTGAAGGGGGTGTAATTATTTTGCGTGTAAACCTACGCTCCCCACATCCCGAACCTCAAGAGACTGTTCCCAACGAGTTGAAGTGATTTCTTTGATTTTTCTCAATTTGTGAGTGGCCGCCACGACTGAATGGCGAAGTTAGTTGAATGCCTGTTCCTGGTAAGCAGGATCCCCGGTGCGAATCCCTGTGAAACCAAAGTTAATACGCTTTTATAATAATAATATGGGCTTCTCAGCAACCACTCGTGTTGCGCGTGCTATTGTTCTCTCACGAGTAGAAGGGACCTACAGTTTTAAGACGTCTCGGAACGGCAAAGTTGAGAAGCTTTTTCTAGACAGGAATATTCATTGAGCATTGTCAGTGACTCGAAAAAGGTGGAGCCGTGAATTATGATAGTTGGTAAATTCGTTTATCGAACCTGGCACCCTCTGCGTAGGCGACGCTTTTACCTGGTTTTTAAATCTGGTCCAGTCACCATTTGCCGTTGGGATCAAATTAACGGCACTATCACAGGAGTGGTCAATCGGGGGTAGTAGTGTGACTTTGGGTATCACAATGGACCAACATGGTCTGAGTGTGCTGATGAATGCACTAGCAGCCCACCAGTGGCCGCCAAGACAAATGTCCCAAATTTTTGATTGACCGCCAAAACAGCTGCCTGCTGACGGAAAATAATAATAATAAATGTGAGAAGACTAGAAAAAGAGAGATAAAATGAAAAAATTAAAAACATCAGGATGAACAAAATAAACTGAAGTTCAAGCTGTAAGCGAAACTCCCACTAGATTTGGCTAAGTCTCATGAAATCTCGCTATTTCGTTCGGCGGAAACACGATATAACTTTGGCCAACGAAAGCATGTTCTCTCTGTAATTCCGTTAATTTCTTTCAACTTCAGGTTACCTTCTTCTTCTTTATTTGGCGCTACAGTCCGGGGTGGACCTGGTCCTCAATCAACAAGCCTCTCCAGCTAGCACGGTCTGTGGCTAGCTGTCTCCTGTGTCGCACGCCAGGTTGTTTGAGGTCCTTCTCCACCTGGCCGTCCTCTGTTGCGTTGGCCCTCGGGTTCGTAGTTAAAGACTCTTCGGGCCGGAGCTCAGTTGTACATTCGCTCTACATCGCCTAGCCATCTTAGGCGCTGGATCCGAAGACGCCTGACTAGACTCATGTCGCTGTACAGCCCGTACAGTTCGTGGTTGAATGTTCTCTTCCAGAAACCGTCAACGCAAACACGTCCAAAGATCGCACGCAGAGATTTTCTCTCGAAGAGACCAAGGACTTCCTCATCCGCTTTTGAGATTGTCCATGCCTCCTCTCCGTACAGCAGGACTGGGATGATCAAGGTCTTTTATAAAGTCAGCTTGGTCGTTCGAGGGATGGCTGTACTATTCAATTGCCTGTTGAGCCCATAGAAACAGCGGTTGGCAAGAATCACCCTCAGGTTACCTTAGTCCGTGGTAAATCTGATGCTCAACCCCTAATTTCTTGAGGACTACCTTGGCCATTAATGATATGGTACAATAGGTGATAAATACTTGTGAACTAAAAGTGGCCTTAGTTAAGGTTCCCATCAAATTGAGTGAGCCACCAAACTGTGGCCATTCTCTGTTATGACACCTGCAGCTCATGCACAGCCAGCCTTGCTTCTACCCAACCACCTATTGTTCAACCAAGAATCTTCGGGTCGAGGGAATGTCATTTCGGAACGGGGAAAATGTGAACCCTCAGAGGCTTTCTCGTGAGTAGTGTTACAGTGTAAATGAAAGTTGGTTCGTTGATCCGAAATCCAATCACTAACCTTCGGCGTAGATGTCTATGAACTTACCAATTTACTGCTCCCACGAGATTCTCACACGTCTATTCTAATACAGTAACTCTTCTGCGAGACCATCATACTTGCTTATTTGCTTGCCTAGAGTATTATTCTTCTCTTTGTATGGCGCTACAGTCCAGGGTAACCAATAAGCCTCTCCCGCCTAGGAGATCTCTGCCTAGCTGCCAACAGTTTCGTAAGCTTAAGTCGTTCTCCATTTGGGGTGCGATATCTTATCTTCCACTCGTAACGATAATATCACAATAGCACTCACAACACGAATGGTTGCTAGAAGCAAAGCCCAGGTCCGCCTCGGACTGTCGCGCCACCCATATTATTATTATTTTCTTATAGGGCGCATAAAGGCGTACTCGTCGGGTTGGAAAAATTACAGACACTGCTTGTGCAGCAATAATCATTACTTTGGCTATTAAAAAAAAATAGAGACCAAAGAAAAGACAGACCTTAAGCCTAGGACTAGCACAAAAAAAGATGTGGCCTTGGCATTACCAAACTATTAAAACGCGATTATTGGGTGAGGCCTGCGCACACATGTGCACAACAACAAAACATATAGGTCTGTTCCAGTGCAGGATCACAAATCCACAGGCTATAAGCCCACCCAAGTGGGTCATGAGTCCATTGTGGAATTATGGCACTGCACAGTTTGTGCCGTGTGTGGGCCCTATTAAATGCGTGCGTTTTGCATTGCGTTGCCCCACAGACAGTTCGAAACCTCAGACTCTTCGGACCGGAGGTGAGTTGTTCGTGCACTCTACATGCCCAGCCCCCTTCGGCGTTGGATCCGCAGACGCCTTGTTTGGCTCATGTTTTTGTACAGCCCGTAAAATTCGTGGTTGAATCTTCTCCTCCAAAAACCGTCAACGCAAACAGGGACCAAAGATAGCATACAAAACTATTCTGTCGAAGAGACCAAGGATTTTTGTATCCACTCTAGAGATTGTCCATGTCTCTGCGGCGCGCCATACAGCAAGACTGGGACGATCAGTCTCTTGTATAAATTCAGCTTAGTTCTTCGACAGACGTCTCTATTACTCAATTGCCTCTTGAGCCCGAAGAAACTGTGGTCTGTAAGAGTTATTCTATGTTTGATCTGGGTACTTATGTTGTGGCGAGTTAAACGTAGTCTTTAACCACCCCAAATTTATATTCAGTCAGTCCATTGTGAAACTCTTCCAAATAGTTAGGTTAGGTTAGGTACGTGGGCTGCTACGTGGCTGCCAGCACACTTAGACCATACTGGTCCATTGTGATACCCACAGTCAGACTACTACCACTGTCAGACTGATGAGTGATAGTGCCGTGACTGGACCAGATTTGAAAACCAGATAAAAGCGTATTAACTTTGCTTTCACTGTGATTCGAACAGGGACCCCGCTAACCAGAAAAAGGCACTCTCCCAACTGCGCCTTCCAGTCGTTTTCCAAGTACTAAAGGTTAAAAAAAAAACATACCAAGTCTACATGGTTACAGAAATGTTATTCTCTTGAATCGAATGCTTACTCCTCGCAAACGCGGAATTAATGGAATTTCTGCCAAATGTGAAAAGATTAGTAGTGCTGTGTTGTGTATGGCGTGATAAAAAGTTCTGTAAATAATGTATGTCAGTAAGCCCACATATGGGTATGTCCAAAAACGATATTTCATGAATGAGGCGCTTTCAATAATTCAACCAGTTCCGCTGATAGCTGTTCCAATATTCAGACAGGTGCATGCAATCAAATATTCAGACAGATGATACAGCGCTGTCAATTTTTCCACTGCTCTGGCTGCCTGCACAGAGAAAAAAAAACATCAACCGGATTACAAGTTACTACTGTTTAAAATATGCAAACCAGTTCCCACTGACTACGAATGTCTACCGCTCCCATACAGCTGGCTGAATTATTAAAAGCATCCACAATTGTGTGCTGTTCATTTTATGAATGGCTCAAGAAATGAGAGAAAATCTGAACCTGAAGTTGTTATTCTTAAAAATTCAGCAATCTATTGCACGAATGGCGAATCGAATTACTCTGATAAAGAATTCCAATCAATCATCGTATGAAGTGGAATGGTCTTGAAATTGATCCCGTTGAGCTTTTCGCCATTGCCGGCCACCTCTTTTCGCGCGCGGATCAACATCAGCACACTTTGCAGTAGTCAGTTTCAACGACTTCTGAAGTACATTGAATTGTAAACACTTGTCTAGCCACCTTTCAAGTTCTACACAGGGGTTCCACATCAATAAGCAACGTGATGTCTTCAATTGATACGTGTTGTTGTTGAAGGCGGTGGCTTATGACGTCAAGCAATAGCATGTGAATTTAAGAATTAATAAGTGTTGTGTTTATTTCAATTTCTTTGGTGAAATCACAGCTTAACTCTCTGGCGTCAGTCGTTCGTTAATCACAAGAAAAACAATTTTATTTTCAATTTTTACTATATAACTATGGTAATGCAAGAGTTTTACTGAATGAAGGTGTTGTTGACAGTTTGTTTTTTACAGTAGATGGGTAAGTTTTATTGTCACCAGGATGCTCCAACGTTGCAAGATGCATGGGTTCTTATACTTCAGACAAGTCGCACTTATAAATGCTAACAACCCCTCCATACCCTTTGCGACACTGCACAGCTGGTTAAGAATTGCAACAGTCTCAAAGGTAGCAAGAGTTTTTGCTCATTTGTCAAAAGTATCCGAAAATACGTAAATTCATCGGTCCCTTCGTTCGTGGATAAGGTCAGTCTATTCGTCCCTCCCTGGAATAATGCATCACTTACAGCAAGTGTCATGACTTCTCCTGTCATTGAGAACGTAAACTCATTAATGAAGCAAATTCATTTTCGAACTCGTCAGTTTCAAGACTCCTGAGAGATCTTGACAGTCACAAATCCCTTGGACCTGACAATATAGCTACTCCCTATTTTACTTAAGAAGTGTTCTTTGTCCCTACCGAGGCGCTTCGAAAACGGTTCCATCTCTCTTACTCCAGCAGTCACTTTCAAAAGCCGCGCTTAGACTTGAACATGCCCCTAGTCAATGGAAAGTGGTAGAAGTTATAATGATGCCAAAACCGGGGAAACCACCAACGGATAAGAAGTCCTTAGGACCTATCTCACTACTCCCGATAATGTCTAAGGTATTTGAATAAATTCTGCTTAGACGTTTAAGTCTAATTGTGGATGAAAAACAGCTCATACCAAATCACCAATTTGGTTTTAGAATTAAACACTCAACTATTGACCAAGTACATCGTATAACTGATGTAATAGAAGAGGCATTTGAACAAAAGCTAGTTTGTTCAGCCCATTTCTCGATGTTTCTCAAGCCATTGACAAAGTTTGGCATGAAGGCCTGAAATATAAACTATGCCGATCTCTACCAGGGAAACTGAATAGTATTTTAGCGAAATATCTCTCTGATAGGATCATCCGTGTGAAGCACGGAAAAGAATACTCTACTTTTAAAAATATAAATGATGGTGTACCGCAAGGATGTGTTCTTGGTCCTCTGCTATACCTACTGTATACTAGTGATTTACCACAAGAAGAACACACTGATCTAGTTACATTTGCTGACGACCGCCATTTTGGTAGCAAAATTACAGCGTTCACTAGATCAGATACAAGAATGGATGAACTTCTGGCGAATTGTCCCTAATGAAAGCAAATCAGTCCATATTCATTTCACTTACAGGCAAGTTAATAACTTACCAGTCTTCTTAAATCGGGTCCAAATACCTTTTAACTCGGGATAACAATTGACCTAAAACTCAAGTGGGAGGAAACACGTTAAGAAGAAACGTGCAAGACTTGACATGAAATACAAAGATCTGTACTGGCTTATTGGTAAACATTCCAAGCTAAGTATTGACAACAAGCTGCTTGTATACATGCAAATCCTAAAACCTGTTTGGACGTATGGCGTAAAGCTTTGGGGTTGTATCAAAGCAAGTAATTTGCACATAATACAGACTTGTCAAAATATGGAGCTTAGAACCATCGTTAATGCACCATGGTGTATCAGAAATGACGATGTCCACAGAGATCTTGGAATATTGCCAATTATAGTAGTTAAGGTTTGAGATTGTCTTAATGACTAAAAAAAAAGTAGATTAAGCCGGAAGGCACATTTAGAAAGTAGTTCAGATTAGCTTAGAGTACCCGCATAGGGTCAGTAGGTTAGTATTAAGAACATTTGTAAATTCTTAAGTTAGTTAAGCTAGTTTTAAGTACTTTTGTCTAGCATGTAAGTAAAATTATTCAGAATAAAATAAAATTACATAAAAGAAAAAATAAATAAATATTACCACTCCAAAATGAAGTTAAGAACTTTGTTTATAAGTATAAGCACCGAATAGAAGAGCACACAAACATTGCAGTTCACCCGATCCTTGAGGAAACTAATGTCTTGCGCCGACTTCAAAGGATTCGAGCCCTTGATCTCGTGCGATAGTCTACACCCGCGCAAGTTACGTCAGCACCGAACATTGCCCCATCAATCGGAAGTGCTAACGCTCATATTTCCAATGAACAAAACCCAAGTGCCATGATCGAGCATTGCAACGAAGAAGGGGAAATACCGACTGGGCAGATGTTCGGTGGACGGAACACTCTCACAATATATTTGTTTCCATTGCGGCAGAAATAAAGATAAGCTCCGAAGAGTAAGAGCTAAGCTCGTCATCTTTTATTTCAAATTACGATTGATTCCAAAATCAATCAATATAAGTCGGCAAGATTTTGACCTACCTAAAGAAAAAACTTTCAAAAGGGAAATAAGAACAATTGGCTGTTCTTACATGAATTCTTTCCAAGGTCATGCAAACATTACTTAACTACATTCTAAAGAAATATGTTGACGATCGAAAACTCCTCAATGACCGGGAGTATGGCTTTCGTAGCAATAGAGCTACTGGTGATTTGAATGGAGCAATGGAATAGTCCCTTCATCGTTTTGGTGAAAGTATGATCAGTGCTCTCGATATTTCAAAAGCATTTGCCCGAGTTTAGCATCAAGCGGTCTAACTTTACACTAGATTGAAAGTTTTCTTTCAAAACCCCAAAATTCAAGTGATTCTTGCTGAAGTTAAACCTGATATCAATGAAATAAATGTCGGTGTGCCCCAGGGCTCAGGTTTGTCTCCTACCCTTTTTCTCGATTTTATAAACGCTTTTCTTAACGAATCTACTAATCCACTGAGTTGTTTTACGGGCGATAACCCTTAGTTTTTCATACTCCTTCACATATAAACGTCCTCGACCTGCGGCTGTAATAATAATATGGCTGGCACTACAGTCCGAAGCGGACCTGGGCCTAGATTATCAGCAACAACTCGTGTTGTGCGTGCTATTGTTCTTTCACGAGTAGAAGTGACCTACAGTTTACTGCCTACGGCGAACGGCGAGAGGAAGCTTTTTCTAGACAGAAATACTCTTTGAGCATTGTCAGTGACTCGAAAGAGGTGGAGCCGTGAATTATCAAAGGTGGTAAATTCGGGTATCTAACCTGGCACCCTCTGCGTAGGAGTCGACGCACTTACCCACTACGCCACGGCGATCCACCGACCTGCGGATGTGATTCTTCTTTTAACGAAGTTATGATCTGAATTATAGGGATCATAACCCTTCCACCTTAGTCCGCTTGAGGGGTTTTTTCCGATTCGAAGAACAGGTACTCACAGGCCTCTCTGTCTAGCATCACTTCATCACTGAGGCCGTTCTAATGCTAGGGTGCTTTTCATTTGTATGATCCTGGCGTCTTTAGGTCTGGTTTCATGCTTGCATTGGAACGTTGATTGATACTGCTTTTTTGAAGAGATTCGAAGGAACTATCCTTTCCAATTGAGTCGATCGTGTTAAGATGGGTTCTTTCACGTGAAGGCTTCCTCGGATCTTTGAACTTCTTATTCTATCTAGATTTGTTACTCCTGCCTGAAGCATATTTATCTTAGATCCTCTTAATAAATATGTGAGTCCCGGACGTATCACTGCGGTGAAGAGCCTTCTTGTCATCTTCGGAGGCATTTTGCGGTCAAAGAGGATGAGGTCTCCCTCCACTTCATCCATCCTCGATCACAGGTTCCTTCGCTATTGTTTGTATAAGTTAACGTATATACTTCCAGTTAATTTGCCAACACAAGAAACTGCAAACGCATCTGTTTGACGAATGTAGATCAACACATTATGGGTCAGTGCGCATTGCACTGTCGCTTCGTCAACAATCGCTGCGTCAACATCTGCTGTTTGTTACCTCCACCGCAGCGAGGTAATGCAAGTCAATAATTAGGTCAAAATAAGTTAGCGTAGGCTAAGTGTTATGTACAATGTTTGTGAAGTTAGTCTTTAATAAACATTGGTAAAGAAAACATTTAATTTATGTCCCAGATACGCCACTCCACCACCTCCCACTTTTCGATTCAAATAAATCTCTGGAATAGGCTTGAGTGGATCGGAGAATAGGCAACATAGGTAATCGGTGTCCTGGTACTCATTCCCGTTCAGAAAATCCACAGGGAGGTTTTATCAACAAGAATAATTGATGCACTTTTTGGTCTGTATTTTTTCCTTCAAACTGACAATCAACGGCAATGCATGAATATTTAAAACTCAGATCAGATCAGAAACGTGCAATGGGTCACTAAAAATCGTGTTGAATTTAATGCTCCCAAAAACCAATGCTGACATTTGTCAGTGAAACCTACCTCCGTTGTCACTGCCAAGGAATTGTGGTTTTGGAGACGAATTTCTAAGCAGCTTTTGTTCTATATTTTCTTAGTGAATAACAATTGTACTTACGGGTACAAGTTAATTTAATATAGAATGTTTTTAGCAATTTTTTTACTCCTTTTGCGTTTAATTGTGTTGCCGTTCACTGAATGAATTGTCATTTTGATTCAAAACCGTGCATGTTCACTGTAACGAGATTGGACCCTTTGAAGAAAATTTTATCAAAATGTGTATTTATATACATTTTTGTAGATGTTACATATAGCTATGAATTCGTACATACATAACATAATAATGCAACTCAAGAGGACATTGAGCAAATCGGATGATCTACATCTGGTTTTCTTTCCTTTTCGCCTTCGTTTTCGTCTTCTTCAATATTTGAAGATACCTGATTTTCGTTTCAATCATTCAAATCGGCTGCCATTTGTGCTAGTCATGTTACATACCACACGTATGAGGAATGCTTCACCCAACTCTATCTGTCCCTGATGATGTTCAAACTCTTAAAACTAATGTGAATCGGTATCTCCTTTCTCACCCTCTCCTATTTTCTCAACGCTAGCACTGTCTTTAACATTTCAAGAGTGTGCAAAACCCCTAGTGTGTGCAAATTATTAAAAAAAAAGTCTGATGTATATGTATGTTAATTATGTCCAATATTTACCTCGGTCGTATCGCCAGCTGAGTAGCTTAAAGAAACACACACACGGCCGACAATGTTGAGACCCAGATGTAGAATATTTACAAAGACGATATTGCTGTGTAAACAAGTCCAATCTAGACTCTAATCACCTGTCGTTATCGACCGATAATGCGAGCACTTGTGCTGCACACTTCAAAAACGTGCGGCTTCAAGTGCGACAACTGAAGCGGTATTTAAACTTAAGGCAACCTCAGGAATCATGCCATTTCCCAAAACAAACTGAAATGAGAATCATTAGTTTAGCAATAGTCGCTGCCGCCATCGTGGGCGCATGTGCAATCAGTCCAGTCATATCCCCGAGAGCTCCGATCAAGACTACAGTGAGTACCTACCTCAGTTCATCACCCTTTGGAAGTCAAGAGTGTTTTGTTTTTTTTTTTCGATAGGCCCAACGAATTGCAGCTCACAATTATCCAGTCGAAACGCACAAGGTCCAGACGCAAGATGGCTACGTCTTGACGATGTTCCGCATTCCCTACTCCCCGAAGCTGAAGAATCAGAACAAGCACCGGCCAGTTGCGTTTCTGCAGCACGGTCTGCTGAGCTCGTCGGACTGCTGGATTCTGAACGGACCAAGAGATGCTTTGGCATTCCTCTTAGTCGACGCTGGCTACGATGTTTGGATGGGCAACGCTCGCGGTAATACCTACTCCAGGAAGCACGTGAAGAAGTCCCCCCTGCTCCCGAGCTTTTGGGACTTCAGTTGGGACGAGATAGCCACGAAGGACCTGCCGGCTATGATTGACTACGTTCTCTTCCACAGCAAAGAAACCGCACTGCACTATGTGGGCCATTCACAGGGCACAACGGTCTTCTTTGTCCTCATGTCCAGTATTCCGAAGTACAACGCCAAGATCAAGACGGCTCACATGTTGGCCCCGGTTGCGTATATGAGTCACATGACCAGTCCGTTGGCAATGGTAGTTGGGCCCCTTCTCGGCCAACCATCTCTCTTAAGCGAACTTATTGGAAGCTCTGAGTTTATGCCAAACAACAAATTGATGTCCATGATGGGATCAGCGGCTTGTGCAGAGACCTCTGTCTTTCAGCCTCTCTGCGCCAACGTCCTCTTCCTCATGGCCGGATGGAACTCAAAGCATTTGAACAACGTAAGTGTGGGAAACATCTTCAAATGAGGGACTCTGTATGCATTGACTTATTTCTTAAAGACTTTGTTGCCCGATGTGGTTGAAACCCATCCAGCTGGGTCGTCCAGCAGTCAGCTGATACACTATCTCCAGGAATACCAATCGGGATACTTCAGGAAGTACGACTACGGTAAGATCAGGAACAACCTCAACTACAATCAGTGGAGTCCGCCCAAGTACGTCGAGAAGAACATTGTCGCTCCGGTCCGGTTCTACTACAGCGACAACGACTACTTCGCTTCTATTGTGGATGTCCACAAAATGCAGTCACTGTTGCCTAATCTGGTTGAAAGCTTTCACGTTCCCTACCCCGACTGGAACCACTTGGACTTCGTATTCGCACTGAAAGTCAAGGACGTACTGTTTGACAGAATCGTCGCAAGTGCAAATCGTTTCGAGAAAACTGGGAAACAATGAACGACGTGGAACCTGCTGGAATGATTAAAGAAAATATAAAATGTCTTATTTGTTCAATAAAACGAGTGAGGAGACATTTGTAATTGTTTACTGTGTGGTATTGTTTAAAGCTGGGGTGGAAGTGGTGACTTGGGATAATTTGTTCCAACGTGGACACGTGAAATCGAGCGATTTGATGTTAGTCCATCCCATAATCAGAGAGAATATCATGTAGTGACGTGATCTGACGGTCAAGGAATATTCAGTAAATTGAGTTAAAATAGTTTGAAGCTGCTGCTCAATGTTCAAAACAATTTCTTTAAAGAAAAAGTCTTTAGGAATGCTCTGGAACAATTTCA
Source organism: Eristalis intricaria (assembly GCA_964034865.1). NCBI lineage: Eukaryota > Metazoa > Arthropoda > Insecta > Diptera > Syrphidae > Eristalis > Eristalis intricaria. The sequence continues at coordinate 59,396,218 of OZ035877.1, read as the reverse complement.
TTTTCAATTTATCATTTCCTCCTATTTCTAATCATAGACCAGAGTTGCCGCTATGCGATATTAGTCGCAATTTTAGCCTTTTTTTGACGCAGAGAGACCGTGACACGACTGTTTAAGAATACCTCCATTTTAACACTTTTTATATGTTCTTGCGACTTTTAGAACCTTATTTATTAGAGACAATTTTTTCATGTGACATGATAATCAGTATTCTTTGTGGATTCTGATAAAGAGCCACAATATTTGAAATGAGTCTTAAAAGGAATTACAGTGGACTCTCCCTAAGTCGAACTCTGCCTTAGTCGAAACTCTCTCTAACTCGAACGTTTTCGCCATATTTTAGATACATCTACATTAATTTGCCATACAAATACCTCTCTCTAACTCGAAGAAATTATGGTATCTTGTCACAAATCGACTAAGGAATGAACCCTTCACTGTATTTCAAAAGAAAGGGAAATGTGATTTCTTTGGATAAGTCTAGATCTGGACAAAGCAAAACGTAGAGAATTCAGTAGTCAAACTGGTCTTTGTGTGCTCTGAAAAAACGAATTCTTTAATTGAATGTCGAAGCTGACAAATCCGGACTAGAATATCGGTCAATCTGTTCGTATAGTCGATTTATTCTCCAAACATTTCGCTGAAGTTTAATTAGTTGATGTAACTAAATTTACAATTTAAATTTGAAAAGATCTTGTCGGATGGTTTTTTTTTCTGGCATTGGAAATTACATTATTTCTTTGTTAAGTGTTTTTATTTCGACTTTTTTTGAGACTTTTTCAAATTTTTCAGCGGCAACCCTGACATAGACTAATCATTATCACAATGCAATATGATTTTCTGTTACAAAAAACGGTCCCTCTTTTGTTCATACACATTTCTCTCCTTTTTGGACACGCTTAAATTGCATTTCATTTACGTGGCAAGAGTCATGGCGATGGGTGAAGAGAGGATTGCTCGACTAGTCTTGTCACAAGTCATAGACTCGGCAGGAACGTGTTTTACAGAGTGGAACCAACTGGCAATCGATGTGCAAATACTTAGTCAATATCAGTCAACGAAGATTCTGATTCATTTAATGTGAGATTTGATTACTTGCTGAAGAAAGCCGGCAATACGATGTATGACTGGTTTACGAGGGAAGATGAATCGTCCATATACAGAGCTTGGTACGGTAAGTTGAATCACTTCTCAAGCCACAAGACACACCCCTTAGCCGCTAACACATCGCAAAAAAATGAGCGTGCCTTTTAAAATTAAGAGGTTAACTAATTAGCGGGAACTGAATTCCCCATCTACCAATTATGTAATCTGAAAGAACGAGAATATGGGTCCTGAGAATTTTTCAAATACCAAAGGAATTTCGTAAACTTTTCTTTGGTGTAGAAAAATTTAATTTAGAGGAAACGATCAAGATTTTGGATGAAGAACAAGGTTGGGACCTTTTTTTTGAGTATCTTTTGATTTCTATTCGTTATAGAACCCTGGTTGGTTCAGGAACGTTTTTAATAGTTTCACTTTGAAAATCATTACGATCACATTTAGAATGTATAATGCTTAGTGGTTTTTTCTTATTATGTACAAATAGAAATTATAATTCAATGTTAGTCTGGGAGGCGGCCTTTGGCCGTAATAAGGACTACAAATTGTACATATTTTTGAAGTCATTAATTTTAAATCTATACCTATGAATTTATGAACTTCTTCCTCTTTTAATATTGATATATTGATAGATTTAACACTTTTAAAATCAAGCACAAATAACAGAAAATCTGTAGGATGACCAGATAAAAACGATAGAAAAAAAATAAATAAAACCATAACGGTACACAATTATGTCAGGCTTTGTTTTGAAGCTGCATTCATGTCATTGTACTTGAAATAGTACATCGTACAAATGATGCCCTTGTCCTAACTGGCAGTCCTTAAAGCAGTCGATCCAAGCTATAATTGCTGATAAGGAACAACAAGGGACCAAGGGCAGACCTTTGAGGGACTCCTATGTATATGATCTCAAGTCCACTCAAGTCGCCAATTTGTACAACTCCTCTATTTCCAGCAACAGGTAGGTAATGCTGAACTTACATTCAAACAGACTGATCTTAAATGGTTCCGTTTTCATCAACGATTATAATGCTAGCATAAACTAGTTTAAAACTGGTTTTTGGCTTATAGAAACTTAAGGAAAATGCCATAATGAGCAGAAAAAAAATACTGAAAAACATTGTTCTTTTTTTTAATTTTGCAAATGAAAATGTCATGTCTTACCAGATTTAAATGTATGCTGGCGTGATTAAGCCACGTAGGGCTTCAGTCCTGTCCGAACACTAACTGCTACATTTTCACAGTGATCGCCATAGTGTAGACAGCAAAAAGAAAAAGAAGTCAAAAAGAATGAATAAAATTCTAAGAACCAATTTACAATGCAAGAGCTGCCTGTGATCTCTTTAAAATTGTCATCGCGAATTATTCATTTTAACTAGAACTCATATTCATTCGATGTCAGGAGCACGAACGAAACGGTCACAAAATAAAACTAAATTCCTGATTGTTTAACAACTCATAAAACTGAGTTTAATTTCTAGTGCTTACAATAGCAATCTATGATTTAAATTGCGATTGCGATCCAAAATGTTACTTTTTCACAATCGAAGCGCAATTTGGTATAATACACGCTTTATTTGCTACTTTTCACAACCAAGATCAGGGTTTGAAAAATCACCGTAGTTGACACTGTTCTCACACAAAAATTATTTAGTGTGGCACCATATATATCGCCGCTTGAGAAATAAGCGCGGATAAAAACAAGGCTCCCAATCATTAATTTCTGTATGTTCATTCCTGAATTCATTCATTCATTGTTTAGGTTGCTGTATGAGGCTTACACCTGCAGGTTTGGTTCATGTATTAGATCATTTTTTTTTTTGTTAGCATCCATAAGTATGCAAGTTTTGGTATACCCAGAGTGTCTCTGCTACATATTCCGTTTAGGTCTCGTTATCGATACTTTCCATTTGATGCAAATTGTTTTTATTTTATCATAATTAAGTGTTTTTGCTTTTAAATTGATGGTCACGCTACACAGTCACAAAACGAAGATTGTGGCCATTAAAGATCAACCATCGCCTTCCCCGACTACACCCCTGACTGCTTAGCAAATGTCATAAGTGTCGTCGGTGCTGCCAAGATTTTATGATGAATCATTAAACGCCGATGACCGTTTTTTTGTACACTTCAAAATTAAGCGTATATACGCTTGCAAAAAAACACAGCTAATGTGATATTAGTAGATTACTCTTGTAACCATTCTACCTTGTACTACCAACGTTCAGGGGCAACCCCGGTCGCCTTCTGTGTAGGATAATGTTGGTAGAACTCTCTGACTTATGATAGAGGTACATAGGTCTGTAAGTCAAGACGACGCATGTAGGGCTGCAAACAGCTAAAACTAATAGATCGGAGTAGCTAATGTTTTGATATTGCATATACAGAATGACTATGCATATAATTTTATTCAATTCATTAATTGGCTTAAAAGAGATAGATATGGTGAAAGTTTTTGAACAAGGGAGCGCAGCTGAATACGTAACTTAAAATCGCGTTTTAAAATCACTGTGAATGCAAGATCCCATCTAAGTCCGACTCTAGTTAAAATCTGTATACGAGGACTAATGCAGATCACAAATGCATTTAAAAAATTTACCGTAATCTACCACCGCAAGCAGTTGAACAGATCAATTTGTCTAAAAAAGTCTAAAAAAAAGCCAGCTACTGACGATGACATCCCTCATGTGCGAGGGTGATGATGAGATAAATGGCAGACGCTCTCGTTCTTTATAAGAGTAAAAGTCGGATGCAAGCGCACGATCAAAAGACACAGAACACAATAAAGCTACTTCAGATTGTCATTTGGCACTCAAAATTAACGATTTTCGATTTTGCAGGCAGACAATGAGACACGTTTCTTTGATCCGTGTCCGAAGCAGTTGCACAGATTAGCGTATATTTCCAACCAAAATTAGAAGAACAACGACTTAGCTGCTTGAAACAAAAAGATCTCACCGATTTCAATCATAATTGCATTTTCACATGTGGCATTATATAAAAATTCAAGTCCTAGAGTCCATGCTATCGAAATCCATGCACCATATTTGAGAGTTGCGAACTATCATAGCCAAAGTGATAGAGTGGTCGGTGGAATCAGCGTTACCAGATTATTTTTTCAAAACCTGAAAAACTGCTAAGCCTGCTAGACAAAAACGTACAAAAGTCTAAAAAAAATGCGATCGATTTCTCTTTGTGAAATACTTTTTTTTTTATTTTAAGTGAATTCATATTATTTTCAAAACATATATAGTGGACTCTCCCTAAGTCGAACTCTCCCTTGTTCGAACTTTTTCGACATATTTTACATACATTTCCCTCAACTTTCCATACAAAAACCTCTCTCTAAGTCAAACTCCCCCTAACTCGAACAAATTATGTCATCCCGTGAGAATTCGACTTAGGGGGAGTCCACTGTATATGCTATCATCGAGAAAACATGCTCACCATCGACGACTCAGCCAGAAACTCGCAGTAGGCAGCTATAACTTCGACGTAGTGAAGAACTTATTCAATCTCTGCTCCCAAGTAAAAGGACAAAGGACCAGGCCTACATTATATAACGCCGTGATCATCCCTGTCCTGCTCTATGGCAAGGAAACATGGTCAAATTTCGGAGGAGGTGGCCGCCAAAATAAGCTTAGTAATGAACAAAAAAGTACAGTGGACTCTCCCTAAGTCGAACTCCCCCTGAGTCGAAACTCTCTCTAACTCGAACTTTTTTGACATATTTTACATACATTTCCCTCAATTTTCTTTACAAAAACCACTCTCTAAGTCAAACTCTCTCCAACTCGAACAAATTTTGGTATCCCTTGACAATTCGACTTAGGGGGAGTCCACTGAATGCACATATATATTAACTATGCATTTTTAATTAGTGATAAACAACTATTGTCAAAGAAAATGCTAATTTATAAAGGACTAGCGTTACCGCGTGACCGCCTTTATTCGTTTGCTAAACTTTTATTTTTTTCTTTCAAATAAATCGCCGTGGCGTAGCGGGTAAGTGCGTCGACTCCTACGCAGAGGGTGCCAGGTTCGATACCCGAACATACCACATTTCATAATTCACGGCTCCACTTCTTTCGACTCACTGACAATGCTCAAAGAGTATTCCTGTCCAGAAAAAGCGACTCAACTTCGCCGTTCGGAATCGGCATTAAACTGTAGGTCCCTTCCACTCATCAAAGAACAATAGCACGCACAACAGGAGTGGTTCCTGAGAAGCTAGGCCCTGGCCCTCTACGGGCTATAGCGCCACCCATATTATTATATTATTATATTTGTGATAAACAATATTTACGGTATCTCTTTCATGCCCAAACACAACCAAATCAACAGGTTTCCCTACACGTGAACAGGCAACATACAATTGTCCATGTGAGAAACAATTATGTTTATAAATTCAAACCACACGATTGCAAATATGGTCCGTGTGGTTTCTTGATGGTCATTTCATTGCAAATGCATGTTGCAATGGAAACCGTAAGCGTTTGAAATTCAAATGCATTTTGTTGTGTGTGAATTGTCAAATAAACGTTTTTTCAAAGACTGCCGAAAGTATATTTTGAATGTTCACATGTTCTGAGAGCATAAAAAAACATGGATTTCATAGTAAAACACTGCAAATTTAAGATTGATCTCAATGACCAGAGCAAACTCATGCGAAGAAAACTTAGCTGTGTCATCCGCATAAATCGCTGTTACACATTCAGGTATCTTCGAAAAGTATGGGGGCGAAAACAGAACCTTGCGGTACTCCAGAACCATAGAAAGCTATGTTAGACACACCATTGTTAATTGGCACTTGAAAACATCGATCAGACAGAAAATTTAAAATAATACTGCACAGGCAAAGTGAAAAATTCAGTTCAATGATCTACTATAATAAGGCGCTATGTATGAAAGTATGTAAGTATGTCACAGGTATACCGAATATGGTCGAAGAAAAAACTTTGAAACTAATGTGGTTCGTTGACTGAGTGGATTGGTGCAGGTTGTGCCTTCGATTTTTTTCTTTCTTATACGAAATAAAACTTTTTGTATGTTTTGTTTTGTTTAAGTAAACATTTCTTATTCTGTTTTACTAATGCCCAGTCTTTCAGTGCAAGTTTAAGCTCCACATTTGGTTCAGCCTGCGTTTCTTTCCTCTCTTTTGGAAGCGACTGCATTTTGTTCCCAATTCAATTGACGTTCGATAATGGAATCCATCCCTTCCTCATTTTTTCCTTTATTGTTTGCCCTTCACTGGTCATACTCAGGGATGGATTGTCTGAGGCAAAAGCTTACAAAAGCTTACAAAAGCAAAAAAAAAGGACTGCACCCATGACACTTTAAACCTACAAGGTATAGCAAATACATCAAGTAGTGTGTGGACATACACGGACCAGTTGGAAAGTATGGCTTTTTTCGATCGCATTGAACGAAACGAAGTTCATCGGAGCATTCAGATTTCACTGTGAAACCAAATGTATTAAACCGAAAATTTTAACTCAGTTTAAGATTGAGGTTAACTTGAGTTCTTTACTATAAATTTATGAAATTTGTCGTAGAAACAAAATATACCTTAGAAGAACAACTACAAGACAGTCTGATTTATGGTATGGTGGCACGAAGCTCGAGGGTGATGATTACTAGGTAACGCCCCTAAGGAAGAAGTTTAAACGGGCCAGAAATGACTGCAATGCAACTATCAGACGTGTGAAATTCTCCTATGAGCAAAAGTTGAGGCAAAAAGCGCTACAATGTCCCAAGGGTAGCAAAAACTTTTGGTCATTTTTAAAAAACGTAAAGAATTCCGCCTCGTCTTCAATTCCCACCCTCATTTACAATGACATTCCAGCTGTCAGCTCCTTAGACAAAGCCAATCTGCTTGCGGTTCATTTTGCAGCTAGCTCACCACTGCCAGATTCCAATTTGTCTCCACCTGTACTTGAGAGCGTTGATTTCACCATGGGACAAATCCACTTCCGCACTCGTACAGTTGCAAGAGTACTGAAAGATCTTGACGTGCACAAATCCGCTGGCCCGGATGGTATTCCCCCTATACTTCTGAAGAGGTGTTCTTCTGTGCTGGCAAAACCACTGCGTAAGCTTTTTCATCTATCCTACTCTTTAGGTCTCTTTCCGAGCAGGTGGAAAACAGCATTTGTCCAGCCAGTCCCTAAAAGGGGCGAATCTTCGTCACCCATCTCGTACCGACCCAAAGCACTTACGTCCCTTCTTTCTAAGGTCATGGAAACGCTGATAAATCGTCAGCTTATGAAATATCTTGAATCGCGGAAGCTTCTTAATGACCGACAATATGGTTTCCGCAGCGACAGGTCCACTGGTGATCTGATAGCTTATCTCACCGAAAAGTGGAAGCAGTCTTTGCACAATGCAGGCGAAAGCAAGATCGTTGCGCTTGATATTTCTAAAGCATTTGACAGAGTTTGGCATCAAGCTCTCTTTTCAAAAATGCGTGCCTATGGTATCGATGAATCTCTTCTTCTATGGATTAGAAATTACCTTTCGAACCGTTCAATTCAAGTTGTTTCGGATGGGTTCAAGTCTGATATCCACCAAATAAATACTGGTGTTCCCCAAGGCTCAGTTCTGTCTCCGACACTCTTTCTCATTTTTATAAATGATCTCTTGTCTGCTACTTCTAATCCATTCCATTCCTTCGCTGATGACAGCACCCTTAGCCCGCCCTTCGGCCGTAGAATAGGAACGGCAGCGTATGTTAAGCACATTGAATTCCGATCTTGACAGCATAATTAACTGGGGAAAAACAATAGAGTGGAATTCAATGCTTCAAAAACTCAATGCTGTCTGCTGTCACTCAAGCGAACCCTTGATGATCAGCCATTATCCATGAATGGCGCTTGTGTCGATGAAACCGGAAAACTTTCCATCCTCGGTATGTGTATCAACACAACACTTAGTTGGAGCGATCACATATTTGAGGTCGCCAAAAATGCTGCGAAATGTTTAGGTTTCCTTAATAGAGGCAAGATATATGTCACTTCTTCTGATTTGGCTTTAATTTATAAGGCGTACATCCGCCCCAAGCTTGAGTATAACGCTCATATCCGGTCTGGTGCCCCCAAGACCACACTGCACCTACTTGATAGAATCCAAAAGCGAGCGATAAAACTTATAGGAGACAAAAATATCGCAGAGTCATTAGACTCGCTCGAACATCGACGTACCGTCTCTTCTTTGTCCGTGTTTTATCGTTATTTCAACAAACGATGCTCAAGTGAGCTAGCCAACTGCATTCCTCCTCTCCATGAATTCACCCGCAATACTCGTCTCGCCAGGAATGCCCATCAGTTTACCCTTAAGCCTACTTTCGGATGCACAGTTAAATTCAGAGACTCGTTTTTCAGCCACACTGCACGAATATGGAATGCTCTTCCCAACCTAATATTTCCCACAGACTACAACCCGCAGATATTTAAGACCAATGTGCACAGGTACCTCCTCTCCCTTTCTCCCTCTATACCTTCGGCCGGTGCTGTGTCTTGACCCCGGACACATAAGGGTATTCGCAATCCCTTGAGCACGCGAAAATTATAAAAAAAAAAAAATCCCAACCATAAATTTCGATCTTGCAATGGCACATAGGATTTTCTTCGAATGCGATGGATGGTAGTTGATTTTTGTGTGTGAATGTAGTTTCGATTGTGAACGAAAAATTCAAAGATATCAGCCCATGCGTTGGTCAAGCCATTTCACATTATGTGTTCAAATCTAGATGGAGCTACTCTTTTGTTTTCATGGGCAATACCAATTTTTTTATTTGAATAAACCATTAATATTCTGTTTTCGAATGGATCCTATTTGCAATGAACATACTGAAAATTATACTTTTATCGGGTATACTACTACATCTGGTAACACGGTCCGGAGTAACGCTGCACATATAAGTTCGAGCATAGTGCATAGTGTGTCAATGAACATGTATCACAATGAATACGTAGAACAAAACCAGTTTTGTGGCCGGTTGCGATGCCATAAAGACCTAGATGTCATCAGCACTTAATTAATACTTTGAAAGACTTCCGTCTCAATAAGCGATTTCCGTATCACCTTTTTGAAAGTCATGACTTGACCCTTGCTCGAAACAATTAACGTTGTTTGAATAGAAGTTCATGAATAAAAGCTTCGATCATGATCGCAATCTCGGATATTAGTGTTACAGTAATCGGCTTCGGTGCGAATACCATCTACACGATGCAAGTCAGAGACCGTGCTATAAAAGCGCCTCACTTGAACACCGGTTTTGAAAAGATAGGAAATGATACACCGCATCGCTGTGATCGCAATAACTACCCTCATAGCTGTCGCAGCAGAAATTCCTACTCTCCAGTCTGTAGGCCGGACGACTGTAAGTACAATTCAAACACATCTGTTTCGAGGACCAATTTTTTCAATACTTAAAGGCTGAGAGGATCAGGGAATACAACTACCCCGTAGAAACACACGCTGTTCACACATCAGATGGATACATTCTGACGTTGTTTCGCATTCCCTACTCTCCGCGACTTCAGAACCAAAACGAACACAGACCAGCGGTGTTTATACAACACGGGTTCTTGAGCTCATCTGATGGTTGGATTCTGAACGGGCCCGACAAAGCCCTCGCCTATCTCTTCGCCGATGCTGGTTACGATGTCTGGTTAGGCAACGCTCGCGGTACCACATACTCCAAGAAACACGAAAAGCTGTCCACTTTACAGCCAAGCTACTGGGATTTCAGTTTTCACGAAATTGCCGTCTACGATGTGTCCGCATCAATCGACTACATCCTTGGCACCACCGGCGAATCTGGACTCCACTATGTGGGACATTCCATGGGAACAACGGTCTTCTTTGTCCTGATGTCCATAATTCCTGAATATAATGCCAAGATAAAGACATCCCATCTGCTGGCACCAATAGCATTCATATGTCACTCAAGGAGTTATCCCTTAATATTTGGAGCGCCCTTTTTGGGACATCCGTCTGTCTTAAGTGGTTTCTTCAAAAGCAAGGAACTGCTGCCGAATAGGAGGGCTACTTCATGGATAGAGTCAATAGCTTGCTCGGACGCGTCACCATTTAAGCCTATATGTACGAATGCATTATTTCTTGGAATTGGCTGGGGTTCAACCCACTTCAACACGGTAAGTGATCTAATGGATTCGCGGATGCGTGTACATGTGTAACCCATTCGGCAGTCCCTAATTGCAGACTTTTATGAAACTCATCCCACGGGAACATCAACAACTGTCTACCTTCATTATGCACAGGAGTACCTGTCGGGACACTTCCGGTGGTATGACTATGGGCCTGTGGAAAACCTTCGTAAATACAAGCAGATTTCGCCGCCCGACTATAATGTGACGAATGTCGTGGCCCCAGTTCGGTTGTACTACAGCGGCAACGACTACCTTTCTGAGGCACCCGATGTCAGGAGGATTGAGGGTCTATTACCGAATGTAGTGGAAAGCTTCCTTGTGCCGTATCCTGACTGGAATCATTTGGATTTCTTGTTCGCACTTGATGCCAAGGAGACGCTCTATGACAAGATAATAGATTCGGCAAATCGCTTCGAGGCTACGGGAAATCAGTAAACAGAGGTCCTGGGTTAACCGTTAAGCTGAAAAGGAGTGTGTCTGGCCAAAATCGATATCATCATACAATAAAGTAAATACAACTATTTGAGTAAAAAAATTGTGGTTAAAGGCATGAGTTGTGTTGTGGTTACAAGAATCAGACGAAGAAATTTCAAATGATGTCCCCGAAATCGCACGTACCAGGAGGCGATTGAGGAATGCTTCCAACGCCTTGGAAATATATGGCAAACTGTAAATTTGGTCTTATAATCTTAATTAAGTAAGACTACTTTGGGTTCTTTAAGCACGCACTCAAGGATCAATATCTGGTCTTACTCTCAATTTGGTTTTAGAAATGGTGAGGATCATCATTATGGATCCCAAGCTCAACTGGAAGGTCGAATGTAGAAAACGGGGTAAAGAAAGCCTACGGCTGTAATAAAACTTTCGACAGCAGGTTGGGTCTTAAGCCGAAGATGAGCCTTTTGATGTACACAGCTGTCGTTCGTCCCATTCTCGTCTACAGCTCACTAGTATGGTGGGCCGCCCTAAGCAAAATATACAACTTAAACAAACTCAACAAAGTCTTGAGATCGTCAAGAGTCGGAACATCCGGGGCGGGGAAATCATGCCCACCGGAGCACTGAACGTCCTCCTAGACCTCCACCCACTTATTGTATGTAGTCACTGTCTCAGAGAAGTGAGAGGTTGGTCAGCGATACCGTGTCCGATACCTAATCCAACGGACTACATTACCAAAACCACAGACTTCGACAACTCGGCACAATGCCGATTTCCATCCAGAGAGGACTGTAAAAAAGAATTTACCTCAGAATACCAATTTCTGATCTACACAGATGGATCTAAGCTAGACCGCGGTGCTAGCTAAGCTGACTCAGCGGTCTTATCGGCGGCCTTCCCAGATCACTCAAGTTTCTTCCAGGCTGAAGAACTAGATATCTGGGATGCGTGTAAGTTTTACACTACTAACTTGTCTTATACTAGAACCACAGCGATCTGCAGCGACAGCCAAGCAGCTCTAAGAGCTATCTCCTCAGCATTGCCTTCCTCTAAATTGGTGCAAGAGTGCAACGAAGAATTCAAACATTCCAGATACAAGTGGATTATAATTCTTCTCTGAGCCCCCAGGACACAGAAAAATATACCGAAATAAGTGTAGGCGAACTGGCCTTGGTGGTGGTTGTGGAAAGTACCATCCAATGCGTGCGATTTGAGTGTGATTGTGAAAAAATATCAGTTGTGAACGTAATCACTTTCCGGAACTTATTCCCTGTTTAAATCGAAGTCGGTACCCAGATCGAGCGGGCGGCACAATATCTGGGACTGCACATTAGTGAAGGAAGGACAAAGTACACAGTGGCGTCGTCTGCGAGAAAAAGATCAGTCAAACGATCATGGTAGCGGAGCATGAATTGGAAGTAGTGCGATCCTTCCAATACCTTGTGTCCATAGCAGCAGCCGATAATAGTATGGAAGAACAGAGCTCCCTTTAGTCTGTTAAGACTTTTCAAATCGAGAAATCTAACCATAGCCTCTAAGCTGCTTCTGTACAGGACCATGTCGAAACTACGTTGCTTAGTAAAAGGCACTCCGATCTCTTAGCCGCGTTTGAGAGAAAAGTTCTAAGTAGAACTGTTGGCCCCGTATGTGAGCAAGGACGATTCCGGAGACGCTGCAATCACGAACTGTATGCGATCCTCGAAGCATTGCGTAAGACGACGATCGTCTGACGATGTCGTTTCGACGATTTTATTACTTAGTGTCGACGTCGTTTTTGGCGATTCACTATTGCTTCGTATAACTCCAGGAATGAAGTATTACAGAGATAGCCGACTTCACTGCTGATTGCCTCCTAGTCCATCGACGAATTTCAGTGCTTTTGTTACAGATATTAGCTGTGTTTTGTGCACAAAAAAACGATCATCGGCGCTTAATGATTCATCATAAAATCTTGGCAGAACCGACGACATTTATAACATTTGCTAAGCAGTCAGGGGTGTCGTCGTGGATGGGGATGGTTGATCTTTGATGGTCACACTGCACAGTCACCAAACGAAGATTGTTTTAAGCAAAAACACTTAATAATTATAAAATAAAAAAAAATGTTCATCAAATGAAAAGAATCGTTTACGAAACCTAAACTGAAGATATAGCAGAGACGCTCTGGGTTACTAAAAATTGCATACTTATGGATGCCAAAAGAATTTAAAATGATCTAATGCATCAACCACACCTGCAAATATAAGCCACATACAGAAACCTAAACAATGAATGGATGAATTCAGGAATGAACACACAGAAAATAATGATTGGAAGCATTGTTTTTATCCGCGCTTATTTCATAAGCGGTAACTTAAGCGGATATAGGACTTGTTGTTAGTGTATTTTACATGCAAATTGAAAATTAAGCGCATATACGCTTGAAAAAAACACAGCTTTTCATGAATTTTTGATGGTTATTCACGAAATAACGTAAATGCATTCCTCTGATTGGTCAACTTGGTTCAGGAACAAGTTATAAAAAGCAGTGTCTTGAGGAGCAAGAGAGGTAGAAGTCGGGCACCTCTGTAATACTTCATTTCTGGTATAACTCATAGAACTGTCAAAAGCCGACGATTAAACGATTGTGATTGATCGATGGCTATTTTACAATCGTGTCATACATCGTGGGTTCTGTTTGAGATTGACGCGAACGAATTCGTTGATAAGCTTTTCGTACGTCTTCAGAATGAATGACGTAGCTGTACAGTGACTACCTTTACCTGCCTTGGGGATGAAGACTACTCTAACTTCCCTCCAGGTGGTCGGTATATAGCCGTAAGCTAGACTGCCTAGGTATAGGTTTCTAAGGATCGGAGTGATGATAACCTTGGTCTTTTGTAACATAATGGGGACAATTCCATCGACTCCCGGGGACTCAAAGGGATCGGAGGAGTCGATGGCCCATTTTATTCTTTAATCAATTACAATTTCATTCGGAATGTATCATTTGCTGTATTGGAGCCGAGGGCTCGTCCTGTGTGCATCCCGGGAAATGGGTGTCCACAAGGAAATGTAGAGTCTTAAGCTTAGAGATGTATCGGATCCTCTTTCGCTTTCCACGAAAAGGAAATAATATTATTATTTTTAAACAATAAACTTGCTTAATTGTATTTTGCGTTTTAGTTTTATTCAACGTTTTCGCTTATCAAAAGAGGAGTTTGTACTCGTTCTAGAAATGGTAAAGCCAAGGAGCGGCGGTCAACGCATATTCATTGGACGTGGTGCTACCTTGACGGTCCTGGCTGGAGCTGGCTACCAATGGTTGGTAAGCAACTTCATCCGTCTCTTCGACCGCGCCATAGCAATTCGAACTGCTACCTGTCACAGCACTACGAAGGGAAGCTATCTGAATTGCCTTTTCCTCCAGCTCGGATATTGGAATTTGATCAGTTGGCCCACCCCTGTTTTTTTTAATGAAATCAAATTCTGTCTGCATTTCTTATTTGCTCGATATTTGAAATCAATCCATACCTAAAACAAATTAATTGGACTTTAAACTTGAATTTGTGATGTTCGTATTATGCACTTACTTTCCTTCAAGCAGGTAGAGACTTATTGGGTAGCCCAATGGCATTCAGTTCTTGAACCTAATCTGCCCTCAGCTTGTTAATAGACTGCCTGCCTTGTGTGGTTGTTGTCATTTTTTCCCAGTTCAGGATGCTCGTGCATGTAATGAATGAGAACTTCCCATTACCTTCTTGTTGCTGACCTAGTGTGTTAATTAATAAATCAATTAATTGAAAAATGTTATTTAATACTTACATGTTTTCGAATTTGGGTTTCAAATGAATAGGCGAATCACCAACGAATTTTAAAAGTGACAGCATAAATTCCGTTTTCTATATGACACTTAAAGCGTTTAGTAGTTCTCAAACTGCCTACTATTTGAACGATTCACGACAAACTTTTGACGACGTCGTTTAATACAATTGTTTGAACGACGATCGTCTTAAAAGTTACGCGATGAGAGCTCTGATGTTGTGACAAAAATTAAGCTCGGTAGAATCTGATGGGCAGGACACATATCTCAAAGAGGAACCGGCTCAGAAAGTCATTTGTAGCCGACGACAGCATGGTAGACCATGTTTACGCTGGAGAGATGGCGTAGACCAGGACGCTCGAAGCTTTGGGAGAGAGGTAGAGAGGAGACCAGGTTCGAATCCCGGTTGTCGCGCCATTGATGACGATGATGATGATCACAGACTGCGACTGTGATTTTCTAATCACTGCTTTTCGCTCACCTCTAGTTTCCACTCAGTTGGAGAGTCTCAATCTGTCCAACGCACCTTTTTTTAGACTTAGCAAATTAACGATAACAGCACTCAAGTTCACCACAGCGGGAAGAACAACAGTCGAAAATAAGAGACATAGCAGAAGCTCGTACCCTTTATACGAGAAAGTGTCGCATGCAAGCGGACGATCAAGAATTTACTGCCTATTATCTATTGGTACTAAAAATTAACGTTTTTCTACTTTGCGTGCTGACATAGCATCTCGTCAACCGATAATCGAATCGTTTCAATCGAAATTAGAAGAATATCGGTCAGCAGGTTCAAAAGAATTTAACATGTCACCGATTTCAATCATAATTGCATTTTCACAGCACATCCGTCTTATGCAATGCAAGTCAGAGTCCGTGCTATAAAAACACCATATCTGAGAATTGTGAACTGACATAGCCAAAATGATGGACTGCATCACTCTGGTCATAGCTACTGCCCTCATATCATCAGCTGCTGAGGTAACGTCCGTGGACTCAGGATACAGGACCACTGTAAGTATCATCAAAACTTTGCCTTCACCAAATAATAATTTCAAAAAACAAAATAATTAAGAGTGACAGGATCAGCGAACACAAGTATCCCGTTGAAACGCACAACGTGCACACGTCGGATGGATACATTCTGACGTTGTTCCGCATTCCTTATTCTCCTCGACGTCAGAATCAAAATGAACGCCGACCAGCTACGTTTCTACAACACGGACTTATAAGCTCATCAGATTGTTGGATTCTTAACGACCCAGACAATGGCCTTCCATATCTCCTCGCGGATGCAGGTTATGACGTCTGGTTTGGCAACGGCCGAGGCAACACGTACTCCAAGCACCACGAAACGCTTTCCCCTTCGCAGTCAAGTTTCTGGGATTTCAGTTTTCATGAAATTGCCATCTACGATGTGTCCGCATCGATTGATTACATCCTCAACACCACCAGCGAATCTGGACTCCATTATGTGGGACATTCCATGGGAACAACGGTGTTCTTTGTCCTCATGTCCGTGAAGCCTGAATACAATGCAAAAGTAAAGACAGCCCACATGCTGGCCCCAGTGGGATTTCTAAATCACACCGGGAGTCCCTTTGACATATTCGTACGACCCTTTGTCAGAGATCCGTCTAATATAACGGATATCGAAAATACGGAGGTCATGCCGCATAACGAAAAGTCTGCAAGACTACTTACGGAAATTTGTGCGGATACTTCACCACTGCGTTCTGCGTGTTTGGATTTGCATTCCTTCGCGACCGGCTGGAATTCAACGCATTTCAATAAAGTAAGTTGTTCCATTAAAAGAGTTCCAGTGACATTTTATAACCCCTTTTCGCAGACCCTACTTTTAGACATTATTGAAACTCATCCCGCTGGAGCCTCGTCCAACACATTCATTCACTTTGGCCAGGGATACGCGTCAGGATATTTCCGGTGGTACGACCATGGATCTGAGGAAAACCTTCGTAGATACAAGCAGATCACACCACCGAACTACAATCTGAGCAGCATTGTGGCACCAGTTCGGTTGTACTACAGCGACAACGACTTCGTTGCCGATGTGGATGATGTCAAGAGAATCGAGGATTTGTTGCCGAATGTTGTGGAAAGCTTTCATGTGCCGTATCCCGATTGGAATCATGTGGACTTTTTGTTTGCGATTGATGTGAAAGAAACCATCTTTGACAGGATTCTAGATGCGGCTAAGAACTTCGAGGCGACGGGAAACCAGTAAAAATGATTTAAAAAATTAAAAATAAAATATAGGGAATTCTTAAATTGACGGAATAATTTATAGTTATAGTTATTATTCATCATTATATACCACTCACTCTGGCGTACCTCAAGGTTCGGTATTGGCTCCCATTTTATTTAATATTTTCATGTCCGACATACCAGTACCTAATGGTAACACATTAATAGCTTTGTTCGCTGATGACACAGTCCTGTTCTCATCCAATATCTTAGAACAGGACACGCTTACTTCACTTCACAATGCACTTCATGAGTTTCAGTTATTCTGCTTCAGATGGAAAATCAAACCGAATGCAGATAAATCTCAGGCTATGTGGTTTACCCGACGCAGAAAACCAGCAATTCCTACCTCAAACACACCTACAATTTAACTCAACCAGCATCGAGTGGTCCGAAAGCTGTAAGTATTTAGGAGTTCTTCCTCTTCTTCTGGTGGCGCTGCAGTCACCTGGGCCTCAACCAGTAAGCCCCTCCAGCCGGCATGATCTTCAGCCAGCTGTCTCCAACTGTGTACACCAAGTTGGTTGAGGTCCTTCTCCACCTGGGTGCGCCATCGGTTCCGTGGGCGTTCTCTATTGCGTTGTCCCACTAGTTCGGAGTCGAAGACTCTTCGGGCTCGAGCAGTGTTTTCCATGCCCTCTACATGGCCCAGCCATCTTAGGCGTTGGATTCGAAGACGCCTGACAAGGCTCATGCCGCTGTATAGCCAGTACAGTTCGTGGTTGAATCTTCTTCTCCAATAACCATCAACGCAAACAGGACCAAAGATTGAACGCAGACCTTTTCTCTCGAAAAGACCAAGTGCTTCTTCAACCGCTTTTGTGATTGTCCATGCCTCCGCACCATAGAGCAGGACAGGGACGATCAAGGTGTTATCTAATGTTAGCTTGGTCCATCGAGAGAGGACTCTACTACTCAATTGCCTCTTGAGCCCAAAGAAACAGCGATTTGCAAGAGTAATTCTGCGTTTAATCTCGGTACTGGTGTTGTTCGTACTGTTCACTGTGCGAGCCGAGGTAGATGAAGTCCTTCACTACCTCGAAGTTATAGCTGCCTATGGTGAAGTTTTGGCCAAGTCTTCGATGTTGTGCGTCCTTTCTCGATGACAGCATATACTTCATTTTGCCCTCGTTCACCACTAAACCCATTTTGGCCGCCTCCGCTTCAATACCAGCAAACGCTTCATTGACGGCTCGCTGTGTTCTGCCAATCACGTCAATGTCATCCTACTAGCAGTTGTACGGACTTCTGGAAGATCGTGCCTCTAGTGTTGGCGTGTGAGTCTTGCACGATCTTCACGACAGCGCGTCGCCTTGTCTAAGACCTTTTTTGACATTGAAGGTATCGGTGAGTTCGTTACCGACCTTGATGGAGCAGCGAGAGTTCTCCATCGTCATCCTGCACAACCTGACGAGTTTGGCAGGAATGCCAAAACTAGACATGGCGTTGTATAGCTCGTCCCTATGCACGCTGTCATATGCGACCTTGAAATCGACGAATAGGTGGTGGGTGACGATCTGCATTTCTTGGATTTTTCCAGGATCTGCCGTAGCGTGAAGATTTGGTCGATGGTGGACTTCCCCGGCCTGAAACCGCACTGATAAGGGCCGGTGATCAGGTTGTTGACGAATGGTTTCAGGCGCTCACACAAAACGGCAGAGAGGATCTTGTAAGCGATGTTAAGGAAACTTATCCCTCGGTAGTTGGCGCAGTTGAAGGGGTCTCGTTTCTTGTGGATCGGGCAAACGATACTGAGATTTCACTCGTCGGGCATGCTTTCCTCCGACCATATCTTGCAGACAGTTCCGCAGACAATCCATCTACACCAGCAGCTTTATTCGACTTTAGTCTCGATATCGCTATCTTGACTTCGTCTAGGCCGGGGGGACGGAATTCTCGTCGATCATCGTCAATTGCGTTGAGCGGAACATTCTGTCTGACAGCGGTATTGGAGTCTTCCTCGCCGTTTAACAGTCTACAGAAATGATCCTTCCAGACTCTCAGTATCGACTGCGAATCTACTACGAGTTGTCCCTCTGCGTCACGGCAGGCTTCTGTTAGAATTTTGTATCCATTGGATAGTCGTTTAACCCGTTGGTAGAACTTTCGGACGTCATTTCTGCCGTAACACCTCTCCATTTCCTCGATCGCGCGCTTCTCATGCTCTTTCTTTTTCTTTTTGCGAAGCCGGTGCTCTTCCCTTCTTTTATGTTCGTAGAGCTCACGAACCGGTCTCGTCCTTCTGTCCGGCGTCGCCTTGTATGCTGCTTGCTTCGCTGAATGTGCCTGCCTGCACTCGTTGTCAGTCCAGGGGTTTTTTGGGGTGGTGTTTTAAAACCCAGCACATCAGATGCAGCTTCTCTGATGGCTTTCTGACAACGGTTCCATTGTTGGTCGATTGTTTCGCATGGCAGGGTTGGACTCTCTGAGAGCTTTAGGGAGACTCGATCGGCAAAGTTGCTAGCGGTCAATTGCGATTGTACCTTTCCGACGTCAAACTGTTTTGGTCTTGCTCTACTCCGTTGTCCTATCGATATCCGTGTTCTTACCTTGGCTACAACAAGGAAATGATCCAAGTCGATGTTGGCTCCTCGGAATGTTCGGACATTGAGAATGCTGGATGAGTGTCTGACGTCGATCGCAATGTGAGCAATCTGGTTGACGGTTGATTGATCAGGAGACCGCCAGGTCCCTTTGTGGATGTTGAGGTGAGGGAACCGCGTGCTGGCTACAAAGAGGTTTCGCCCCGTTCGAAGTCCAAAAGCCCGAGTCCGTTCTCGGACGTGTTGTTGTGCAGGCTGTGCTTGCCGATGACTCTAGCAAAGATGTCTTCCTTGCCCAGCTTTGCGTTGAAATCTCCTAGAACGATCTTGGTGTCGTAGCTGGGGCATTGGTCGTATGTTCTTTCTAGGAGATCGCAAAAGTCGTCTTTGCTGTCGTCATCTTTATCCTCTGTTGGGACGTGGGCGCATATCAGGCTGATGTTGCCGAATGTAGCCTTGATGCGGATTGTTATGAGGCGCTCGCTTATGTATTTAAAGCCTAAGACTTCTTGCCTAAGTCTGCCTCGAACAACAAACCCGCATCCGAATAAGCGCTGCCTGCGCTCTCTGTAGCAATCGCCGAAGTAAATATCGCAGTTTTTCATCCTCTTTTTGCCCGGCCCATACCACAGCACCTCCTGAATGGCGGCGATATCTGCCTTATAAGCTTCTAGGGCTTCCGCAAGTTCATCGGCTGCACGTGGTCTGTTCAGGGACCTCACATTCCACGTGCAGAACCGAAAATCGTTGTCCTTATTTCGTTGTCCATGGTCGTCAGCAGTAGGGTCATCCGTATCCGAGGCCTCTCGTCGTTTCTGAACTAGTAATTTTTTACACGGTGGGGAAGTTAACCCCACGCTCAACCCCCGAACCTAGAGGACCGGGTCCTGGTTTAAGCCCCTGGACAAGGGGCCGCTGCATACATTAGTTCGCCTCTAAGCGGTTGCTTTAAGGGCTATCCAGCGAGGAGGCTGTATGTCAAGTTGACCTGTGCATTTAACAGGGATCGTTGCTGGTATCTCGCCAAGTTGAGAGCAGTCAACAACCTTGGATGCACAGGCCCATGCCCTTGCCTGTGCATCCATGTATTTAGGAGTTAATTTCGATAAAAAACTCACATTTGAAAAACTTATATCGAAAATGGTTCTAAACGCAAACCTAATCATTAAAATCCTATATCGCTTTATCAATCGTCAATCAAAACTTAGTTTTGATAACAAACTAATAATATTCAAAACGATTTTTCAACCAGTCTTAACGTACGGTGCACCTATGTGGGCCGATTGTGCCAAATCTCACATTAAAAACTGCAAATATGTCAAAACAAGGTGCTATAGCTAATGTTAAATCTGCCCTGGCATTTCTCTACTATGAGGCTCCATGAAAAAGCCAATGAAAATACCATGTCACATCTCATTGGTAAATTACACCAGCAAGTTTTAAACGAATGCTCTCATTCTGAGAGTGAGCTTATTCGTAACATCTTCAATTAGGGAAAAATCAATCATATCTTAAAGCTTTAATATTATACCTAGTTATATCGTTTTTGCATGTTGCATAGTTGGGCCTAGGTGCAATTTAGCTATAAGAGTCATTAGTTGCAAGAGTCATAACACGGGTTTTTGATTGTAGTGTTTTTTCCCTTAACTTTTCCTATTAATGTATTACATTTTTTCTTACTATATATACTTTGAACTATCTTAGTTGTAAGGAAGTTTTGTTCTGTCTCTCTAAAATAATACATGTTGGATGTAACTAAGACTGTACAAATCAAACTACAAATACATTGAACTTGGAACTTGATTTACAGTTTTTAAGTCGCATTCCACAAACGACTCCAACATCCATAAACAATCCCCCCACAAATACCACATCAAAACAAGCAGTACAATTCATCATTAACCAAACCATCCATTCTCGGACAATAACTCGCTGACGCAACCCATTAGACATCCAACACCCAAGCTGCTTCAAGTGGAAACCATATCAGTATGGTTTCCGACACATCGGACCGCAACGCAACCACGCAAACCTGCTGAGGATGAGCTTAGCTTTAGGTTAGGTTAGGTTGAGGGACAGCAGTTACGCTTAGGCCAGCATAGGCCGATCGTGTTACCACGCAGATCCACATAGTGCTTTTGATAAAGCGAAGCAGATGGCTGACTCTAATATTGCTCAGTTCTGAATCTACTTGATGAGAGATCACTTTAACTACAAAAGCCGTGGTTTTGCAAATTTTGAAGTGCACAAAAAAACGATTATCGGCGCTTAATGATTCATCATCAAATCTTGGCAGCACCGACGACATTTATGACATTTGCTAAGCAGTTAGGGGTGTAGTCGTGGATGGTGATGGTTGATCTTTGATGGTCACAATCTTCGGTTTGCGATTGTGTAGCATGACCATCACTTTAAAAGCAAAAACATTTAATAATTATAAAATAAAAACAATTTGCATCAAATGGATAGAATCGATAACGAGACCTAAACGGAATGTGTAGCAGAGACACTCTGGGTATACCAAAAATTGCATACTTATGGATGCAAAAAAATGAAAAATTATATAATACATCAACCAAACCTACAAATGTAAGCCACAGACAGCAACCTAAGCAATGAATGAATAAATTCAGGACTGAACACACAGAAAATAATGTTTGGAAGCACTGCTTTTATCCGCGCTTATTTCTTAAGCGGCGATAGGTATGATAATTAACTTAAGCGGATATAGGATTCGTTGTTAGTGTATTTTACATGCAAATTGAAAATAAAGCGCATATACGCTTGCAAAAAAACGCAGCTAAGTGTTCACTGGATTCTTCCTCATCCTCGTTCATGCAGCTTCTACAGAAATCATTGTATGGAAGGCCCAGTCGAGAGGCGTGAGTTTCTATGGCGCAATGCTCTGTTAGAACGCCAATGAGCGATCTCAGATTCGGCCTGCGTAGTCCAATCAGGTTAAGCGATCGCTTATGGTCGATCATAGGCCAGAGTAGTTTGGTAATGAGGCATCCTGTGTCAGTTTGCTTGGTTAAGTGTTACTAGCTTTAGAAGATGTTTTATAGTAGCGATAAGCATAGAGGGTGGATCGCCACCTGGAAAGAGGGCAAAGGTTATGCCCTTTCTAGAAAGTTCATCAACTTTCTCAATTCTCTGGAATATTACAGTGACCCGGCACCCACGAGAGTTGGACGCTAAAATATTTGGTCATCTAGGCAGTTAAGGGAAGTATTAAGAGTTAAAAGTGACTGAGCTCAGAGATTTGAGCGCTGCCTGGCTTGCGGAACAGTTGCCGATGTATGTGCTTGAATTAATAACATTTTTTTTCATTCAGGCTGCCTTAATCGTTTTTACAGCTCATTTGAAGATTGCGAAAAGAACATCAAAAAGGGCAAAAATATAATGGGACAGCGAAAGCTTATAACAAATAAAAAATGTATCACTAAAATAAAAATATTCATAAAGTAAGAAATCAGGCCAATTAATGGGTAGTTTTTCACAGACAATTCATGTTGTACCCACACATCGAGCTTCTTTTTGTAGCCAGCCTTTTTTAAATGGTTCAAAACCATTTGATGATGAATGCTTAGTTCCCTGGCGATGTCATGGCTGCTTATGTGACGGTCGTGGTCAATCTTTTCCATAATTTCATCGACTTTTTCAACGATAGGTCGACCAGAGCAAGGTGCATCTTTCACATCGAAATTTCCAGAACGGAAGCGAGCGAACCATTGTTGTGCTCCACGAACTGATACAGCATCAAATTCCATTAGTGGCTTGCGTGGTATTCTTCCCTTTTTTTTACAAAAATTTCAAAATATAGCGAATTTCTTCATTATTTTCATTCATTTTTGAACTGCTGTAACTTTTTGTTCAACTTCTCCGAAAATTTCACCTTTCCAACACCATATGGTATGACACAATGTGATTGGTAGCACTGGAGATAGACAACTCCAGCGACATCTATTGACAAAAATTCGAAACAACTTTTTCGATTGCCCATTATTAAATTGATTATAAGTTATAAATGTGGGTCTCCGTGGCGTAGTGGGTAAGTGCGTCGACTCCTACGCAGAGGGTGCCAGGTTCGATACCCGAATTTACCACGTTTGATAATTCACGGCTCCACCTCTTTCGAGTCACTGACAATGCTCAAAAAGTATTCCTGTCTAGAAAAAAGAACTTCGGCGTTCATGTTATTATTATTAATAAGTCGTAAATAAGGTTCTATATAAGGCTTACATTAAGGATAAAGAAAGGTCATGTCATATTAATCCTGAGTTAAGGCTTGCTTTATAGTTTATATATAAGACATCCTCGAGTATACCTGATCGCGTGGGACATGGCCTATGTTGGAATAAGGAATAAATTAGGGCCCTAGAATGCAAGACAATATTCTTTAAAAACGACAAGCACTATGCTTGAGGAAGATATTTTATTGAAATAACGTTTATGTAAGCCTTACATTTTAATTCATTTTTTTTGCTGGGTTCTCGATGTGCTTGCATTGTGGTATTTAAACAAAACCAAACCTGATGTGCACAATACACAATACAATACCTGATGTGTTCATACACACACACAAAGCAAATGCATTAAGTTTAAGTCGGTTTAGTTCAGTTATTCTCACTGAATTAAATGTATTACTCACACAGTTTTAATGGAGATTGTTGAACTACTGAACTAAATTAAGTAACAGTGTATAGCTATAGCTATAGAGCTCTTTTTTGGACTAGTTCGTTCGCTCAATCGGACAATATCACTCTAGTTCGCTGATAAGATACGTGTAACCATTTATTTAAACAAAATTAACTTTAAAAAATTGCACTCATTAAAATTAATCAAAATTATATCGTTTACTGTTCTCCCGTCGCCTCGAAGTGATTTATTGTGTTTATCATTCTGTCGTACAGAGTTTCTTTCACCTCATACGCAAGCACAAAGTCCACATGATTCCAATCGGGATACGGCACATGAAAGCTTTCCACTAAATTCGGCAACAAGCCCTCGATTATCTTGATGTCGGGCACATTGGCGAAGTAATCGTTGTCGCTGTAGTACAACCGAACTGGTGCCACTATGTTGTCCAGATTGTAGTCCGGCGGTGTGATCTGCTTGTATTTATGGAGATTTCCCACGGCTCCATAGTCATACCTCCGGAAATGTCCCGACTCGTATTCCTGCCCGTAGTGAATGAGGGTATTGGTCGATGCCCCGCCGGGATGAGTTTCAAGAACATCTGAAAGTAATGTCTACCAAAGAGGATGCACATTCATTGAAACTCTGGATGTGGACAGGGGTCACCTTTTACCACTTACCTTATTTATATGCATTGAGAAGCCAGCAAGGACACCCACGAAATCTATACAAGCAGGTTGAATGGGGGATGATTCCGCACACAGAATTGCAAGTATCCATGCTACCGGTTGGATGTGCGGAAAGATTTCCTTATTTTCAAGAACATCAGTAATGGGAGAACGATATTTGACGAGAGGTCCTGCGATTATGTTAGCTGGACTCCTCATGTGGCCTGCGAATCCTACTGGTGCCATCAAGTGACACGTCTTTATCTTTGCATTGTATTCAGGCTTCACGGACATGAGGACAAAGAAGACCGTTGTTCCCATGGAGTGCCCCACATAATGCAGTTTAGATTGGCCGGTGGTGTCGAGGATGTAATCAATCGATGCGGACACATCGTAGACGGCAATTTCATGAAAACTGAAATCCCAGTAGCTTGGCTGTAAAGTGGACAGATGTTCGTGTTTCTTAGAGTACGTGGTACCACGGGCGTTGCCCAACCAGACATCGTAACCAGCATCCACGAGGAGATATGCCAGAGCATTGTCGGGCCCGTTGAGAATCCAGGTATCTGATAGGCTCGCTACTCCGTGTTGTAATAACACCGGTGGACGATGTTCGTTTTGGTTCTGAAGTCGCGGAGAGTAGGGAATACGAAACATCGTCAAAATGTATCCATCCGATGTGTGAACAGCGTGCGTTTCCACGGGATAGTTATATTCCTTGATCCTGTCAGCCTTTAAGTAATTGAACATTAGTTGGAGAGAGCAAGCTTGCTTTGGCAACACTTACAGTGGTTCGGCCTGCAGACTGGAAGGTCGGGACTCCATCAGCCGCGGCTATGAGGGCACTTGCTACAAGGACCGCTATGTAGTTCACCATTCCGGATACGATGCTTTTCTACGACGGACTCTGACTGGCCTTTCGTATATAAATCAAATCTGCTTCGAAAATGAAACCGATCACTGTCCCCATCATTTTTTAAAATGCCAATCCTGAATGAAATCTTCGACATCATCATTGTTTCATCTAGATAAGCTTGAAATCGTGTAATTTCGATCGAAGCAGTGCGATTATTCGTGCACTTTAAGTGGTTCGAGCACGGGTCAAATCCACATTTATTGCTCTTCACATGCAAAGTCTTGCCAGAATGTGTAACGAAAATCGGTAGTTTGTTCGCTAATTTAGAAATACACGTTATATTGCTTTAACGATCTGCGTTATCGTAATGTCAGTCACTGACAATGCTCAAAGAGTAATCAGCTCTCAAGCTTGCTCCTGGTAAAAATGAAAAGCAAGTTTATAGTTCAGCGTTTATTTCAAGAGTGAGATAAAAAGAGTTAACATAGGATAATTCAGATTTGACATTAGAGTTATAAGTGTTGCCATTGCAAAATACTTAGTACATATTTAATTTGTATTCAATACTTGCCCGTTCGGAGTCCTCATAAAATTGTAGGTTCTTCCACTCGTGAGAGACCAATACAACGCACAATACGAGTTATTTGCTGAGAAGTTAGGACCTGGCCCTCTACGGGCTGTAGCGCCAGCCATATTATTATTATTATTCAGAACAAAAACGTACTTCTAGTTCTTCTAGTTGATATTTAAATTTCTTCGCCGGAATCAAGATCCTCCAGATGTTCGTCTGCATCTTATACGTCGTCATTGATCCCACCATCCCATGTTGACTCATGTTGTTAGATGAAAACTCACATTTTTAAGGAAATCGTGTAAGCTGCAAACCTTCAATATCTAACACTAGATATCTGTCATTTGGTAATATTTTTAAAATCTGATACGGACCGCGATATTTCGCTAAAAGCAATTTATTTACCCCTGTTGTAGTAGACTTATTTTTGTCATCACATACTGACCTAATTCATAGTCGTAGATGCTTGTGTTTTTGATTGGATGTTTTTATGTGCCCTTTCTTCAATATCTTCCAAAGTCCTTCCTTCCTAAATTTTCCGGCAAGAAATTTCTTAATGCAGTCAGAAAGTTCTCATCTTTGAAAGAAGAGAGAATAGAGGAAAGCTGTGATTACTCCTCTCACCACTCTCCAATAGAATGAGCGATAGTCTAATGAAATTAGAAGGATCAACTAGACTAACTAATGATAAAACAAATTGGGACAGTTTCAAACATGATTGGGAAACAAAAATTGTTTTGAATGTCTCACTGAAAACACCATTTGAGTTAGAAGTGGAACTCGAAACTTTTTTATCGATTATCCAGAAGGCCGCATGTTAAAACACTCCAAGAAGAAAAGTTGCAATAAATATTTTGAAAAGTAACAAAGCACCTGGCTATGATTTAATTACCGGACAAATCCTCAAGGAACTACCAAAAAGCGATTAAGCTCCAGTATTTAATAAACGCTTCGTTCAGACAATTATAGGTACCAGATTCGTGGAAAGTCGCAGAAGTGATAATGGACCCAAAACCGGGTAAGCCTCCAAACGACAAAAAATTATATAGACCGATGTCACTTTTACCTATAACATCAAAGCTATTCGAGAAACTTCTACTGAAACGAATACAACCACTAATAGAAGAAAGACGCCTTATCCCCGATCATCAATTTGGACTCATTCAAGAGCCATTCTTCAATTGACCAAGAATTTAGAATAACCAACGAAATCGAAAAAGCACTAGAGGAAAAAAAGGTCTGCTCAAGCGTTTTCCTCGACGTATCCCAGGCCTTTGACAAGATTTGGCACGACTGCTTGAAATACAAACTTAGTAGGATATTTCCGAAATAGTTTATTTAGAGTCAAGCACGGAGCGGAATACTCGGAGTTTAAAGACCTTGCCGCCGGGGTCCCCCAGTGGGTGTCCTTGGCCCTACTCTGTTTTTGCTATATTCCCGGGACATACCAAAAACTGAGGGCACAATACTAGCTACGTTCGCAGACGATACGGCTATTCTGGCTACGGAAAGCACAATTGAGTCCGCTACCGGAAGACTGCAGCACGCTGTAAATAATACTTGCAATTGGACAAAACTCTGGCGCATTGCCCAAAATGAAACCAAATCCACACATACAAGAACCCAGACAATATACCCGGCTTCATTAACTCGGTACAAAAATCGGCATATGAAGCCAAATATCTCGGGATGACGCTGGATGCTAAGCTTGAGTGGAAGGCGCACGTAAAGAAAAAACGTGACGAACTTGAGAATCGATATAGAGATGTGTACTGGCTACTTGGACGACATTCCAAGTTAAGCATGTACAGAAAACAGCTTATATATATTCAAGTGCTAAAGTTTGTGTGGACCTACGGTATACAACCTTGGGGTTACACTAAAGCAAGTAATAGAGAATTCATACAGTCATTCCAAAATAAAGTTATAAGGGCTGTCGTGAATACTCCCTGGTATCTACGAAATAATGATATACAAAGAGATGTAAGGATCGCAACCGTGGACGAAGAAATAAAAAAACTTCGCAAGGAAGTTAAGAATTAGACTTCATGGTCATTGTAACCATGCCATACTCCAAACACTGGACATGAGCAACCTCGTGCGCCGTCTCCAAGGAATGAAACCTTTCGATTTAGCGCAATAAGTACAAGCCGCTATAAATGGTTCCAGCAGGTGATTTTACCCGTGTTTTTTTGCAAGCGTATATACGCTTTATTTTGAAGTGCACAAAAAAACGATCATCGGCGCATAATGATTCATCATAAAATCTTGGCAGCACCGATGACATTTATGACATTTCTAAGCAGTCAAGGGTGTAGTCGGGGAAGGCGATGGTTTATCTTTGATGGTCACAATCTTCGTTTTGTGACTGTGTAGCGTGACCATCAATTTAAAAGCAAAAACACTTAATAATTATAAAATATAAAAAATGTTCATCAAGCCAAAACGGAATGTATAGCAGAGACACTCTGAGTATACCAAAAATTGCATACTTATGGATGCCAACAAAATAAAAAAAGGATCTAATACATCAACCAAACCTGCAGGTGTGAGCCTCATACAGTATGGACATGCGGTCATAGTTAAAATAATAGACGCTTTGGGAAAGAGACATAGTTCGAATAGCTTCTCAGCCAGATATAACCTATAATAGAGATATCCCACTTCTACCTCCCTTGCCTCTTGATTTCATCTGACAGCGTTTTTTATACGCTTTTTCTCCCCTGTCTGTGAATACGTGTGAGCTCTTGAGAACAGCTGTGGAGACAGCTGATACCCGTCCCCCCCTTAGTAATGCGGTGAATTAGAGTTCTTATTTGAAAATTCACTCGTTATTTGAACGTTTTTTCAAATTTCGGTGTTCAATTTTCAACACAGTGTGGAGGTCGATTCATTAAAACTTTGAACAATTTAGAATCTGAAATACTTAATAAAAATATTATTGAAGCGTGAATCACAAATAAGATGTTTTGACAACCATTTTTTAGCATTAGTAAAAGTTGCAATATATTGCCATTATTCTTATCAAATTGTTTACATTGAATTCATGAGTTTTTCAGAATTCATGAATTAAGCGTATAAAGCGGGCTTTGTTTTTTGAGTTAATTTGTCAGGTATGGTTTATGAATAGACTATATATACACTTAAGAATTTATTTTAGGTCAAATAGTTCCAGTTAAATGGACATTGCAATACATTGTTATTCACGAAAGTCCATATAACAATGTAAGAAAATTCCCTTAAGAATACTAGTCAACTTTTAAACACCCTCCGAACAACTTACCCATGTACGTTACATGGAAAGTACATGGAGTCCCACTAAATTCATGAATCTGCCGCTTTTTTCCCACAAAATTCACGAATCGGCCGCCATATTATGGTGAATTGACGAGCGTTGTAAATGTATAAGTGAAATACAAGGGATTACCACTACATCTTCGTTGTGGGCTAGGGGTAAAAATGGTCGAAGTTGGATGCCTCTATCATCCATTATCTCTGCTCTCAGCTACAACTGACTATATGTCTCCCTCTAACGAATTCTCCCTCAAAATACGAATTTCTTTTCTGTAAAAATGGATCCAGGTACTGGGGCTGGATTCACCTCGGACACCGTGCACAAACAGAAATTATTCTCTCTGATATGTGTAGTGTCTTCCAAGCAGAGATTCTGGCAATAGAGAAAGCGGCCAAGCACATTCAAACAACCGATATCCCACCATTAGCTGTTAACAAAGCTAAGGTACACTTAACTCAGTAGGATCCTGTACGACGAGATCAAGAGCTGTTTGAACTGCCGCGACTCACTAAAGTCCATCAGTCACCACAGGGTCAAACTTGGCTGGTTCCCGGCCCACAACCCGATAGAAGGAAACGAGAGAGCGGACGAATTGGCCAGACAAGGGTTTTCAGCACGGCTGAAACATCGAACGGTAATTTTATCTTTCTCTACCAGGAATGATTACATCATGGTAAGAAAGGAGAGAAACCTGCGAAACATCTTATTCAACGATGCAGAAGCTCTCGCAACCATTGCCGTACGAAACTTTGAGAAAACGTTCAAATGGCCAAAAAGGCAAAACAATCAATTACGGTATAAAAAGGTAAAATAAAACACAAATATTTGGATTCAGAGGGAAATGAAACGTGTTTGTTAAAAGTCGATACTGTCTTCCGATTAACAAAACATAACGAGGCAAGGTCAGCAAAATCATTAAATTTCCAATAGACGGGATCAAAAGTAGACTCTCGACTTTGTTGTTTTCTTAAACTGGCCACGTATTCAAGGTAGATCTATTTGGCATACAAAAGCTGCCACTTGTATCATCGTGGCATTTCAAGCGGCATCAAGCCCTATTAATCAAATAGACCCAGCCGTTTGTCACCTAACTATTTTCTTTTGAGCTCTGATCTGTCGAAAGTGGCTGTTGCAATTTATGTAAGTATCGCATGCAAGCACATCATTTAACGTTAACGTTAGAACATTCTGAAAAGAGCTTGCATGTGAAGAGCAATAAATGTGGATTTGGCCCGTGCTCGAAGCACTTAAAGGGCGCAAATAATCGCGTTGTTTCGAACGAAATTACATGACTTCAAGGTTATCTAAATGAAACAACGACGGTGTCGCTGATTTCAATAATGATTGGAATTTTTACAAATTATGCCGACAGTGATCGGTTTCATTTTCGAAGCAGATTTGATTTATATACGAAAGGCCAGTCAGAGTCCGTCGTAGAAAAGCATCGTATCCGGAATGGTGAACTACATAGCGGTCCTTGTAGCAAGTGCCCTCATAGCCGCAGCCAATGGAGTCCCGACCTTCCAGTCTGCAGGCCGAACGACTGTAAGTTTTGCCAAAGCAAGCTCGCTCTCTCCAACTAATATTCAATTACTTAAAGGCTGACAGGATCAAGGAATACAACTATCCTGTGGAAACGCACGCTGTTCACACATCGGATGGATACATTCTGACGATGTTTCGTATTCCCTACTCTCCGCGACTTCAGAACCAAAACGAACATCGACCACCG
Source organism: Eristalis intricaria (assembly GCA_964034865.1). Lineage (NCBI taxonomy): Eukaryota > Metazoa > Arthropoda > Insecta > Diptera > Syrphidae > Eristalis > Eristalis intricaria. Next base: position 59,365,133 of record OZ035877.1, on the reverse strand, counting down.
GTGTTCTTACAACACGGAGTCGCGACCCCCTCGGATAGCTGGATTCTGAACGGGCCAGACAACGCTCTGGCATATCTCCTCGTGGATGCTGGCTACGATGTGTGGCTGGCCAACGCCCGTGGTACCACGTACTCAAAGAAACACGAACATCTGTCCACTTTGCAGCCAAGCTACTGGGATTTCAGTTTTCACGAAATTGCCCTCTACGATGTGTCCGCATCGATTGATTACATCCTCGACACCACCGGCGAATCTGGACTTCACTATGTGGGACATTCCATGGGAACAACGGTCTTCTTTGTCCTCATGTCCGTGAAGCCTGAATACAATGCAAAGATAAAGACGTGTCACTTGATGGCACCGGTGGCATTCGCAGGCCACATGAAGAGTCCAATTAACATAATCGCAGGACCCCTTTTCAAATATCGTTCTCCCATTACTGATGTTCTCGAAAATAAGGAAATCGTTCCGCATATACAATTGGTCGCATATATATTGGCAGTTCTTTGCGCAGAATCATCCCCCTTTCAACCTGTTTGCATAGGGGCCCTGGGTACCCTTGCTGGCTTCTCAACGCATATAAATAAAGTAAGTACGAGTCCACCTCGTCTGCCAGAGTTGCAGTTTGATAATACCCTTTATTCCAGACCCTTGTTTCAGACGTTTTTGAAATTTATCCCGGCGGAGCATCGACCAATACCCTCATTCACTACGGGCAGGAATACGAGTCGGGACATTTCCGGAGGTATGACTATGGAGCCGTGGGAAATCTCCATAAATACAAGCAGATCACACCGCCGGACTACAATCTGGGCAACGTAGTGGCACCAGTTCGGTTGTACTACAGCGACAATGACAACTTTGCTGATCTGCCTGACATCAAGATAATCGAGGGCTTGCTGCCGAATTTAGTGGAAAGCTTTCATGTGCCGTACCCCGATTGGAATCACGTGGACTTTCAGTTTGCCTATGAGGTAAAAGAGACTCTGTACGACAGGGTAATAAATGCAGTAAATCACTTCGAAGCGACGGGGAAACAGCAAACGATGTTGCTAAATTAAGTGTGTTTAAATAAAGGTTAATAGCGAACTAGAAAGAGCAGTGAGGAATTTTTGTAAACGTGTCTGAAAAATGCGTGTGTCAATAATGCAAAAATAGCTTATCTTCTGTATTGAGAAATGTCAACCAAATTATTCAAGTGAGGCATTTGGCAAGTATATCGAGTGAAAGTAAAGTTATCTGCAGGGTGAGGGTGTACAAATTTGGTAAAGTGGTTAAAAATACATTGGTGTCTTATTTTCTTTGAATATTTTTTTTTTTCATAATTTAAATACGACCTTTTTCTTTTTGTGTAATTGTGTGTCTTTTTGAAAACATTTTTCAACGCACTTTTTTGAATATATACCGCAGGACGTAACTGCCAAAACGGTCGAAGAATCAACTAGAAAATTGCAATGTGCTTTAGACCGGATACAAGAATGGACGAATACTCAGCGAATTGAGCTTAACGAAGCTAAATCCGTTCATATTAATTTTACGTATAAGAACTTGAAAAACTTGCCCATTTTTATAAGTAATTCTCAAATACCCTTCGGCAATGAAGCGACATACCTCAGAATGACTCTCGATGTGAAGCATAAATGGAAAGAGCACGTCAAAAAGAAACGTGAGGAGCTCCAATTAAGATACAAAGACATGTACTGGCTTATTGGAAAATATTCCAAGCTAAGTACTTACAATAAATTGCTTATATACAAGACTGCTAAGACCCGTCTGGACGGATTTTTGTTTACCAAAGAACGTAATAGAAACATACCACAAACTTTTCAAAATAAAGTGCTAAGGACCATCGTCAACGCACCCTGGTATATACGAAACAACGATAGCCACAGAGATCTTGTAATTTCATCAGCCCAAGATTGATGAATTACGAATTTTGCTCGTAAGCACAAGCGCCACCTGGAAGAGCACATAAACTCTGCTGTCCTTCCAATTCTCGACGAAAGAAACTCCTTTCGCCGTCTTCAAAGAACTAAACCTAGCACGGTGAATTCAACTCGCGCTTAGCTCCGGTGTTAGCAGGAACTCTCAATGGAGAATCTCTTGCCAAATGCGTCTAAACCAAGAAAGAAAAACTTCTGGATAAGTGTAAGACTTAGTTGTAGTGGAAATATATTTTAATTGAAGGGAGGGTAAAAATCCCTTTCGCTATGTGGGAACGGTCCCCATAGTGTCTTTTGAAGATTTTCACCTACCCTTGCAAAAATAAAACTTTTTTGAATTAACTAAACCGAACGGAAATTTAAAATACTTGTATTGTGTATTTCTGGAGATTCTCCTAGAAACTTCAAATATTTGCAACGTTGATTAGTAATTTTTAAGTGTTTTTGTTTATTTAAGACTAAAAGAAGGGTGTAAATATTTCTTTATGTATACTAAATATTAGAGATGTCCTGGACAACCGAGTATTTAGTATCCAGCTTATCTGGCTCCCTTTATGATATCCGGCCGGAGGCGAGTAATATTGGTATATCCGGCAGAATACCGGATAGTCGTTTTTTAAAAAACACGTTTCCTCCAATGCGAAAGGAGAATTCATTTTTCGTAAATTCCTTAGAATCCTTCTAAAATGTTTTTTACCTTAAAATTATTACATTTATTACAAATTACATATTGTGACGTGAATAGTATGAAGTGTTGACACCAACCACCTGGACACCAACACTCAGTCCACAAATCAGCCCACACCACAGACCACCATCCATACACAAGGGGAAGGACTGATCATAACTCCTAAGAGTATTCCCGAAATAATTGTTGTACCCGGTTATGTAAATCCCGCCACCTGTAGACAGATGGATTACTTAAAATTAGTGCATAATTGAGAGCAGGAAAATTCCAAAGCCAACTGGCGCCAGTATCTTCCAGAAGAATTTTCTGAGATATAAATACGGGGAGCCGAAGCGACAGTACAGTGTGTAATTAGCACAGTTCAGTTTGGGAATTATAGTGTTCAAGGTGATCAAGCGGTTCAGCCAAAGGCAGCAAAGAATAATTGTAAAGTTTCTGTAAAATAATAGTGGTCACTAAGGCGTTCGTAAATCAATTTGCGTTCATATTGGAATAGTGTAGTCTTGCCTTTCATTCGTCACAATCCAGTGATCGATCCTTTTGTTTGGGGATAATTTGATTCATTTTACGTTGACTCATTTCAGTACAACATAACAAAAAATTATTACTCTCTATTTTCTACTTTTTTCCTTAAATGTTCTCAAGAGAACATGACAACTTTGACAGTTCTTGAAATGCTGTTTTGCTCGGCAAACAAAATCCTCACAATTTGTGACTCATTATGTATTATGAGGCTGTTGTGACGCATCACTGAGGTATACCAGAATAGAGTAATTATTCTCCATTTTCTTAGAGAAATAAAAGCACTCTGAAATGATGCAAGTACACAGGAATATGTAACATGTGAGCGTAAAAAATAAATACTATACAAAATACTGGAAAAATATTTTTGAAGTTGGCCAGGAGGACAACAAATGCGCTTTATATTTGCTTTGTAAATAATAAGAAAAGGAAAAGGACTAAATTTAAAGTTGATTTTACTTGTATCGGTCTGATTTGAGTATCAGATCACTAAACTGTTATACTTTCAATGTGGGCAAATAACCGGCCTAGGTGCAGGCCGAAAATTTGATATCCGCCCAAATCACTATTCGGTACAACTCTGCTAAGTATCAATACTTTACTTTACAGCTAAAAATAAAAAACACCTATTCCTTGTGATAAGAATCTTTGCGGTTTTCAGGCCTATCTTTGGCAATCTTTGAGATAATATATTAAGAAAACTTCCTACGGGAAAAAAGTTGAACTTCAGCAGAAGATAATGAATAGTAATAGCAATATGGAGGTGCTACAGCCCGTAGAGGGCCAAGGTGTAGCTTCTGAGAAAGCACTCGTGTTGTGCGTGCTACTGACCTCATAGGAGGGGTAGGGACCTACAGTTTTATGCCGAATCTAAACGGCGAAGTTTGAAAACTTTTTCCAGACAGTTACTCTATAGAAAATAATGAAACACCCTGTAAATATTTCATCTCAAAATTCCCTGTTGGAAAATTCAATCAAATCTCTATTCGCTTAGCAACCGTGATTTTTGCTATCAACAAAGTCAATTTACCCCACTGTGCGGTGGTTCTGCATCTCTACTACGGCTATTTTTGTGATTTATGCGTTCCCATTATAGACCAGATCCTCATACTACGGCAGTGCCTGGAAAAGACCCAAGAAGTTCACGAGCTATGCAAATGTCTAGTTTTGACATTTCTGTCAAGGTGCTGATTTTCACAACACATCAAAGTCGGTAACGAACCCAGCGAGATCTTCAATGTCACAAAAGGAATTAGACAAGGCGACGGGCTGTCATGTGCTTTGTTCAATATCATCCTGCAGAAGATCGTGCAAGATTCACACGCCAACTCGATAGGCACGATCTGCCAAGGTTCTCTCCGTGCAACTGTTAGCTTAGCCGGAAGCAATTGAACCGAATTCCAGAACACAGCGAACCGTCAATGAGGTGTTTGCTGGCATTGATGAGAGAATGATGAGAAGAAAACGAAGTGTGTATTGACTTCAATAATGGGTATACACCACAAGACAGAGCGTCGCAATGGGCATTCATAACCTAGCGGTATCCAGTGACTTTGTCCACTTCGTTTCCTCAGTAAACAGTACAAACAACATTCGGTTGACAGGACTCTTGCCAACCGCTGTTACTTCGAGTTCAAGATGCAATTTGGCCGAATGACCTAACCGAATTTATATATAAGGTGTGGTATGATAAGTCGGCAGGAGCAGCAAGTTAGTCCTCACTTAGGTATGTTTGGTCCCATTGTGATACCCAATTTGGTGGTAGGAAGAATCCTCTCTTATTCCTACTAGTCGACGTTCAGGTGCTGCTGGTCATTCCAGCCATCCGGAAGTCCTATGTCCTGATCTTAAAGAAATACCTGCAAGTTCCTGTAAATCTTGGAGGAAATATTCTCCCCGTGCTCTCCGTCTCAATGCAGAGAGACTGGCGCCGTGACAATGAAAGTGTGGAGTATCCTCCATTCTTCTTCGTCTTCACAGCCTCTGCATATGTCATTGTGGGTGGTTCCCATTCTGTTACCATGATATCCCAAATGGATGTCTCCGGTCAGCGCACCCAATACCATTTGCAACAGTTTTTTACTAAATTGAAGGAGTACATTGGTTCTTGCACTGCTACAACTTGACCAAAGCATTCAGGAGGTCCTACAGGTGGATAAGGAGGTCCACCTGTTGTCAGCTAGCTCCATGATCTTGTCGTCCACCTTCTTCCTGACATCAGCCAGGGATGGGGCCCCTTTCCTGGCAAGTTCATCAGCTGCTTCATTTCCGGTAATCTCCCTTTGACCCCGGACCCAGCAAGGAGAGACTGTGTGCTGTGGGCCAAGAACCTTAAGCTCTTCGCTACAGCTTGCGACCCGCTTGGACTTGAATTCCAACGCCGTACTAGCTTTGCTAGCCGCTTGACGGTCAATTAAAAGGGGAATATCAGCCGGCAGTATTTCCATCAATGAAAACATTTTGGCCGCTTCTTTCACCGCCAGAACCTCCGCTGGAAACATGCTTCCATGATCAGGTAAGCTGATAGAATGGTGCATGTTTAGTGCTTCGGAAAATATGCCCACGTCTGTGGCTTTATCCATCTTCAATCCGTTTGTGTATAGGTGATGGTCATCGTGGATGGGTTCTTTTCGGTCCCATTCTTCCCTAGTTAGAAGACGCAACCCGAAGGATGTCCCAAAGTCAAAGAAGGGGAGAAGGTAGTTACTTTCGTTTGTTTCAATACTTAGTCTAGGACGCGTAGCAGAAGCATGGAAAATCTCAAAAGCAGATGGAGAACTTCTTCTTTCTCTCTTCCAGAGAAAGGTTCTGCTTGCGATCTGTTTGAGTTGACGACATTTCGAGGAGAATATTCAACCAGCTGGCGAAATGAACGGGCTGATATTTGCCTAGCCAGGCGTTTACGGATCCAACGCCTAAAGTGGCTGAGATATGAAGAGCGCATGGATAACCCAGCTCCGGCTCGTAGTACCTTCGACTACGAATCAGTGGAACAACGCAGAGGACGTCCGCATTTAAGGTTGTGCACCCAGGTAGAGGCGAGCTTCGACCAACTTGGCCTGGAAAACAGGATGAGAGGAGGACCCAGAGGACATTAGTAGAGTCCCAGGACCACCCCGGATTGGAAGTGTGTTGGTGTCGTCCCAGGAGTGGAGGAGTCTAGTGTTTTATATCATTGAATTCGAAAGCCTGATTTTGACAGCTTAGGAATATAAGCAAGATTGGCGGCACAGTGAAAATGGAAATCTTTCTGTTCGACAAGGATTCACGCTGTGGCGAACTTTCGTTACCGACTTCTTCACATAAGATCTGTTTCCGAAGCAAGTGTCTACGGTTAATCTAAAAGACTTTCTGATTCTTGCCTATTTTACACGTGTATTATTACACGTTATTGCATTTTTTACAGGTGTTCCTACAGCCATTTTCAACCGAAGAAAGGGAAAATTCGTACGAATATCACCGAAGGTATTGTGTGGTGTTTGCATTAACTTAGATCAAAGCTCTGTTGCTACACGCAACCCTTTGAACGCACACATACACAGTGCAAAACAAATTACCAATCAATCAACGTTGAAGATCAACTAAAGACTAACAACATTTTGACACACAACTGAACTGAAGGTAAACATTTATCCTTAATCAAATGAAATAACAAAAGTTCAACAAGCTGGCGTTTGAAAAGACACACAATGGGAATTGAATCAATTAAATACGTTCCACAAAAAGCTCTCGCAACTGTGCTGGACAGAATGGGGGAAAATTGAGAGACAAGCAGAAGAAAAAAAAAACCACACTCCAACCCGACGTCAAAAACAAACAAAAGCATTCCCCCCTCATTGTACTGCGTACTCACAGATTCTCCGTACATCCAATCCACATGGATTTAAGCTTTTTTTCCCATCGACTGCACACACAAGACAAAGTGAGAGGAAACACAGTTTCAGTTCAAATGGTGATGTTGGTGATAGAAACCGAAGAAGAAAGCTCCACCAACCGAATTAAAACTGAATTCATTAGATAACGAAATAGTGATGCAGATACTTTTGTTTTTCGCAGATGCTTTCTTCTTGATCTGCTCGTGGCAATAGTGTCGTCCGTTACAACTGGAAAAACAATCTTCCGCATAAATCGTGTTGTTCAAATTGAAGTACACACTCGGGTGCTGGCAGCAACTAGTTAACGGTGTTGATGAGCTCACGTTGTGCATTTCAATCTGTTGCGTCTGCTAATCTCCCTCCGTATACATGCATCCGCAATTAGTCGAAAACGATACAGTGAAGTGATTGATCAAGTGTGTGATTTAAGTTCTCAGTGATTTATCCAACACTCGGTAGATACTCGTTTTTAATCATGCAGTGGTTCAATGCAGCGAACCACTAACGAGCGATGATTACGCCGCAAAGCCATTACACACTTGAGTAATTACGAAAAATAGTATTTATTCGCAGCATTTCACCGTAAACGAGAGGATCCAATCAAAGGTCCTTTCCCCCGTTTCGCTCGGACTTGCGGTTGGTCGGTCTTGAAGCCTTGTTATCGAGTGTGCGAGTGCGTCTGTGTGTTCATGCTTAGCGAGTGTTGGTCTTCCTGTGTGTGTCTGTTTTTTTTTTGTCGTTCATGATGTGGCTTTGGGTGTAAGTTCTTCTGCATGATGGCGAGGTTTCTACGAATCAAGTGATGTGGTTGCCCGTGGACCATCAGCAGCACATGCTATTCACCTGCTGACACAATCCTCTGGATACCAACGTCAGATTAAGGGCGACTGAGAATATCTCTACCGGTCTTATTCATATGTGGCATTTTTTCTGTTTGATTCGACAGTGTGGCAGTGTGTGTCCCTTTGGCATGTGAATCATATTTGACGGGTAAATTTTTAGTGATGTTATAAAATAATTTCAATCGACGTGATTGACGTGAATTAAGTCCAAGACCAGCGTGGTGTCTGCGCTTCACACGACAATTGAACGTTTATGTTTTTGTGACAACAATTTGCAGTGCGTTGCAATAAGTCGGTGGGGTAACTGAACTGTTATTGGGCATTATTCAGATGAGTATGTTAGTGGATCTGGGTTGGGACAGGGACAAGTTGTAAAATTGATAGCCTGTGTATTTTGTATCCTCCTTTGAGTCTTATTAGTACTTCTTAGAGAGTATTTATGAGATGATGTCCATCAACGTCGCCATTTGACGCCGAGACGTATTAAATTATATTGAAGGCATCTGTTTTAAAGATCTTAGGCTTCACCAAACGTAGTAAAACAAATTAACTTATTGAACATTAGCTGAGCTGCATAAAAGCTTTTCCTAATTTTTCAATGCGGCGCAATACTGTTTAGTAAATTAAATTAAACCGATTACATTCGAGTAAGTTTCAATTAAGGGAAGAAGGCACTGATTTACTTGAATTTGTTTCTTTGTTTTTATATTTACGCTTGACGGAAACATTCCTTTTGGTTGGCTGTCATTCATGAAGGGCAGTATTCCGCTGACGACTCATTTTACTTGGATGTAGGCACTATTGAACAGCAGCAATATTTTCATTACATTTACAATTATGTAGAGACACATGTATCACAGCAATAATTTTCTAGGAAGTGTGGTGGGTTAAGAATATAACATAAACCAGGATGTTCCACAGTATGGCAGAGTATACACCTAGGCGTGCAATTCGCTTAGCATTCATGTGTCAACCGCACAAAAAGTTAAAAGTTGACCGATTCCGGCAGTCGCGATGGATTTCACTTGTGGGCTACATATGCTCTCCCTCACACAAGTTGGCAATATTTTGACAGGACGCAATGGATTCTATGTCGGGACTTTCAGTGTCAGAGTGTACAGTGTCAGAAAAAAACTGAATCAACTCACATTTTCAGTACATTTGTTTATATTTTCTTAAGGATCTTAATACGATTTGGTAGGAAATAGAAACATTCCATACAACAACTCTTTGGCAAAATGTTAGAGCGCTGCATTTTATTTGTTCAATATGCAGGTCTGATTTGTATAGTCCTTAGAAACAATTTGTCATATCGGTGCGTAGTTATTCTTACAATTCCACCTCCGCGTAGAGCAAAGTTGCTGTAGTTTCGGCCAGCCCAAAAATGAGTACAAACCCTATTATTTTCTATGTTTTTCATTCACGTAGATCCATTTCTTCTTCTTCTTCTGGTGACGCTAAAGTCCGGGGTGTACCTGAGCCTCAACCAGTTTTTCTCAACCAGCTTCTCCAGCCGGCACGATCTTTAGCCAGCTGTCTCCAACTGCGCACACCAAGTCGATTGAGGTCCTTCTCCACTTGGGTGCGCCATCGGCTCCGTGGGCGTGCTTTAGTTTCGGCCAGACCCTAAATGAGTATAACCCCTATTATCCCTATATATCTGTCTATAATATAGTATATTAGTTGTTGCCCGCGACTTCAATATTGAATACAATATTGAAACACCATCAAAAATGCATTAATTTCGAACCAATTTGAATACCATAAATAAGGTCATAGTGAGTCATTCTTAAAGGATTGACATATGGCGTCACGGACTTCTTTTTTTGAACTTTAAAAGAGGAACAATTCCTTCATACATGATCTTTGCGTTGGCATGAGAAACACGACAGTGCGCGGGGAACTCAACGTTGAGCAGCTGCTTCTTCGAACGGAAAGAACTATGTTTGGTCACGTACCACGAATGTGGGCCAGGTGGGGTGGCCGAGGTGGGCCATGAATGCGATTTCATCAGGTAGGCGCCCACTTGGCAAGAAAAACTTTTTTTCTTTAAACATTTTTTTATTCGACCTTATTATTCAACATAGTTGCCATCCAGTGTGATACACCGGCGATCATGGCTACTCTTCGAACTCTTCGATACCATTTTTGTAGTACGATTTGTCTTCTTTTTAAGCCTCAGTCTCGGCGATTACCTCTTCGTCGGCGCTACATTTCTTCCCAGCAAAAAAGTCGCTGGCGGTCAGATCTGGAGAATACGGTGTGAATACGATGTAAATGCAATTCGAATCCAATTTCATGCAATTTTGCCATCATTTTCTTTGACTTGTGACATGATGCATTGTCCTGATTATAAGCGGCAGCCATTTTTGCACAGAGTATTTACTAGAAATGAAGTATTACGTAGATAGCCGACTTCACAGCTGATTGGCACCTAATCCATCGACGAATTTGAGTGCTTTTGTGACAGATATTTATGAATTTTTGACGGTTATTCACGAAATAACGTAAATGCAGTCCTCTGATTGGTCAATTTGGTTTGGCATTTTTTGCTTGCGTCCATAGCAGACTCTTTTGGACGTCCACTGCATTCTGTATGGAATTTAGCAAACCACAAAGGTTTCTTCGCCTAATGCGCTAATAAATGCGAAAAACTAAAAAAAAAATAAATGCTTTAAGTATGTAACTCAAAACACTCTCTAGTCGATGCCAGCAGTGTTGGCAGATGTTATGAGCGAAATTCCAATTCGCCAACTTCGAAACTCCTCTTTTTGATCTTTTTTTCTGGTAAGTTTCCCCATGAATTCCCCAAGGTCATATTTCTCAGAACAATGCCGGTATTACGTACATTTTTACTCTATTTCAAACAAAAAGCCAAGCATGTTTCGAGCTAAGCATCAAATCTTCAACAAGACACCATGTGACCCGTGTGCGATTTTATCTGACTAAAAACACCCTTCCCTTTTGGTTTTTCTGTACTACAAAGTTTCCTCGTGTTGCAGGTAGACCTTCGGTAAAATCACCTGCCATGACGTACTGAACGTCTCATGTCCAAAGTTTGGAGGAGGGCATTGGTACAATGATGTAGTCTGATTCTTAGATTTCGAGCGGAGTTTGTTTTTTCTTCTTCGACGGTAGTTATACCTAGGTCTCTTTGTATATCACAATTCCTGAGACACCAGAAAGCTTTCACAATATGCCGTTTAATTTTATTTTGAAAGGACTGAATAAATCCTCTGTTATTTGCTTTGGTGCAACCCTATAATTGTATGTCGAGGTCCATATAGGCTTCAGTACTTGCTTGTATAATAGCAGTTTGTTATATATGCTTAACTTGGAGTGCCTTCCAAGTAACCAGTACATTTATCTAAACCTGTGTTCAAGCTCATCCCGTTTCTTTTTCACGTGGGCCTTGCACTTGAGTTTCGCATCGAGTGTCATACCAAGATATTTTGCTTCATTAGCGTACGGTATTTGTAGAGAATTAATGAAAACTGGTAGATTTTCAATATTTCTGTAGGTAAAATTTATGTGCGTTGATTTGGTCTCATTGAGAGCAATGCGCCATTTTTTTGTCCAGAGATCGTTGCAGTTTTTCAGTTGAGGACTCAACTGAGCTTCCGGTTGCCATTATCGCTGTGTCATCAGCAAATGTAGCCACAAGTGTATTCTCAGTTTGAGGTATGTCTCTAGTGTACAACAGCTACAATTTAGGGCCCATTTAGGGAGTGCCCCCATTGAGGGACTCCTGCTCGGATCTCTTTAAAACCGGAGTATTCAGTTCCATGTTTAACTCTAAATATCCTGTTATCGAGATAAGATTCTAGTGTCGTATACAAGCTTGTCGGTAGAATACTGATTAGTTTGTATTTAAGGCCTTCATGCCAGACTTTGTCGAAAGCCTGGGAAATGTCAAGTAGGGCGGTAGAGCATCTTTCTCACCTCTAATGCTCCTTCAATTTCATTCGTTATTCTGTATGGCTGGTCAATTGTTGAGTATTTCTCGAAACCCGAAGTGATGGTCAGGTATTAGTTGCTTCTCTTCGATAAATTTTCGAATGCGTTTTAACAAAAGTTGTTCAAAAATGTTGGACACTATTGGTAAAAGCGATATGGGTCTGTACGACTTTTTGTTGTTCAACAGTTTGCCCGGTTTTGGAACCATAATCACTTTTGCAACCTTCCATGAGTCTGGGACATATAATAGCCTCAAGGTAGCGTTAATTAAGTAGAGGAGTTCAATTAGCGCCTTTTTCGGCAAGTTCTTCAGAATTTGTCCGGCTATTAGATCATAGGCAGGAGCCTTGTTATTTTTTCATATTTTTGATTGCATGGCAGAGTTCGTTTAGAAGTTCGATATAGAAGTTACACTTGGATCATCTTCCAACATTTGTCCATCAAAAGGCTGAAATGTTTCCTCCAAAAGTTCGGCAAAGAGATCTGTCCTTTTCTTTATCACTTTTTGCCCACTTATCATTGTTTTTCTTGATTGGCGCGGCCTGAATTTGGGGCTTCTTGATATTTTTTACTGCTTCCCAAAGTGAGAGTTTGTACATTTTTCATTTGTTAGGCCTTCAAGATAAGTCGATATCTCGTGGTTTTAAAAAACTTGCAAAGCTGTAAGAAAACATACCCCAACAAGTATGCCGTGACAAGAGCCGAAAACATTCTGAAAACTGTCTCAATGTATGCCTTTAAAAACTCGCTTTAATATCATAACAAAATCTGGACAACACAAAAAAATGAACTATGAATTGCAAAACCAAAAATTCGATTGAACTTTTTTTGGTGACAACAATGAGAAAAATAAACGAGTTTGCAAGTTTCTTCAAACAAATCAGTTCGATTTTATTTCAGAAATATGGGATATTTTGTTCTATCAGATTATTGATTCCTCTTTTCACCTTTTACCAAATTTCATACCGAAATTCAACACGAAAAGGGGAATTATTCATAACCTAGCAACGCTGGATGACAGCTTATTTGTTTTTCTAACCAATTCCATACCTACAGCGTCCGTTCCTTGGCAAAACAATAGCTTTCTCTTTCTTACCGACAAGCTGGGCTTTAGTAAAGTCCTTCTAGAATTTTTCATCGACAAAGTCTCGCTTCATGTGCAATTTCTTTATTTGCACTAAATTCAGTTTTCTCCCCACTTGATTTCTCCGAATGATTCGTTGTTGGTTTTTGTCGACACATGCCTTGTGCGGCATCATGCCCAACTCAGCAGATATCCCCCCGAAGGAAGAGAAACGCCGGACTGAAGAAAGGACACGTTTGCTGAACTTAACCTTTATTCTTGTATTCATCATAAAGAGCACATTTCGAAATTGAAATTAATTCGAGCGAAAGTCGTAACATAATTGATGCACTGGGCTCCGTACTTTTGTAGACATTGCCCAGAGTCCTTTGCGATATTTTCACAGACTGCTGTGCTCACCCCAATTCCCATCAAGGGTGTGCTTGTTGGGGTCTTTGGTCAAATTCCCGAAGCGGTAGTCAAGGCCCCGAATCGAAGCAAATGTCAGCTGAAGCCCGGGGGTCGGGAAAAACTGTATCCAAACATTCGTTTGGATACATAATATGATTGTGTGGAGTAACCAGACACGGGTGCATGAACTGCAGCTTCCAGCTCATTCACATTCGCCTTCATTTCATCAATCCGCGCCAGGATAATCCCATAAATAGACTTGATGAAGTCATGATTTTTTCATGTCAAATAGCAATGTTTCAATTTCAATATAATGCGCATTTCCCCCGCCTTTTTTTCGCCCCGATTGAACGGCAAATTGAAATGTGTATGATTTATTGCGGAACAAATTCATGATATCCGCACCAGGCGCAGTGGAGTGTGCTCGGGTGTGTATCTTGCTAAATCAGTCAATAACTCAGTGACAGACGACAGGTAAGCCAATTTAATCCGGTAACCTTGTGACTGTTCTTAATATCATATGCAATGTATTCAAGAGCATATTCCCTTGTCATGGTGAACAGATTGCCTTTTCATTTATGATTTGCGCATATTTTCATTCCAATAATACACGCTCTAGATATTATGTCAAAATGGTATGATGAGGGCGCATAGTCTGACTGGCGTTCTTATTGAATTCCAACACATGTCGAAGTTATATCTGCGCCATCAAACTGCTTTATTAATCTGAGGATGGATGGAGGACTGTTGGATATCTCACATGCTTGGCACTTAAGACTTGCCAATGAACGATTTATCTTCACCATCAAATTGGATGGTTCGTATAGAAAAGGAGATGACTAAATCGAATAACTTCTTAATTCATATTAGAAAGTTGATGGGGCGATTTGAGGATATTTCCATACTCAAATTAATAAGTTTACCAGAACGAATGCATGAACCGAAAACACATGCAGTGTGAGTTGGTGTATGATCGAACATTTCCTACGGTCCACAGAGTGGTAAGGTTATGCGTCACGTTAGGACTTCAATCCACTTCAGACCCTGCTCTGGATAGAATTTTACAATTCATCCTTCGTTAGCTGATATCTATTAATGTGGCAAGTTCTAATCAAAGGAAGTAATCGATGCCACAAATCAGCAGAGAAGAAGTTGAGGATAAAGGAAAGCGGTCCAACTGTGATCCCAAGTTAAATAGCGCCCTTAACGGGCTTCAAAATTTTCCTTATCATTTCTGCCTGGCTGGCCGGGCACCCCTGCTATAATTAGAAAACGCCGCTGCTATGGAAGGTTACACTGAGGTATCCCAGAGTGGTCGAAGTAACAAGCATGTTTGTCGAGTTCACGTACATAGATCACTTGAATTAATTACACGTAAGTATAGACGCACATGTGATCTCGTATTTAAGGTGTATGCTCATAATCTGAGTCTGTATTTGTAACTTCAAAGTATATATATTTGTCCGTTCGTCCAAAAGCTAACTAGAGGCTTTTTTTTATAGCTGCCACACATGACATGTTTCAGTGCGATTGTGGACGTTCCGAAGTGTGAGCAATATCTCTGTCCACTTGATTCGCTGCTACTGGCACCGCAGTCCTGGGTGGACTTGGGCTTCAGACTAGACGCCCCCCTTTAGCCAGCTGCCTTCAATTATACCACGGATTCCATGGACTCCTTTATGTCGTTCAGACTAGACGCCCCCCTTTAGCCAGCTGCCTTCAATTATACCACGGATTCCATGGAGTCGTTGCCCCACTGGCGTAGAGTCGAACACTCTTCAAGCTAGAGCTGTGTCATTCATGGATCCTCAGAGGCCAGATCAGTCTCATATCTCTATACAGCCATTCATGGTTGAAGCTTGAACTTTTCTTTCCAAGAGCTTCTTCATCAGCTTTTGAGATTGTCCATACTTACATGGCATATAGGCCAAGCATGATCAAGGTGTTACACAATGTTAGCTTCGTCCTTCGGGAGAAGGCTCTACAACTCAATTGCCTCTGGAAACAAAGATTGGAGTTATTCGCGTTTTAGCTTGGTACTGATAGTTTTGGTACTGTTTACTTAAGAGCTGAAGTAGAGGAAATCCTTTACATCATCGAAAGCATATCTGCCCATGGTGACGTTGTATCCAAGTTGTCGATATGAGTTCTTCCCTGAAGAAAGCATATACTTCGTTTTGTCCTCATTCGACATTCACCGCTAGACCCATTTTGACCGCCTCCTTTTCAAAACAAGCAAACGCTTCATTGTCGGCTCGCTGTGTTCAACCAATCAAGTCAATGTCATCCGCGTATGATGGCAATTGTATCGACTTTCGGAATATCATCGCTTTTTTTGGAGCCGAGTGAGTTCTGCTCTACCATTCCAAGTAAGGGGTGTTTTTCAAAAGCAGAGGACTTTTATGGCATTACTGTTTGCAAATTATTGTGGGCATATGTAACACGCAGCTAGCGCGTCATGTACCCTTATGTTTATTACTCTTCGCAGTGCATTAGATTGTAGTCCGGCAATAGTGCGTGGACTAATTGGGTTCCCAGTGTGGCACCAAAATTGTACTACCATGTTTCTGTGTCGCTCACTCTAAAGTTGTGAGTGAGTAAGTTCGTGATCTCTGAGCGCAGTCACATCTAATCCCTCAGCCTATCTCCTAACGAGATTGCCAACTTTTTCAACTTTGCAGAGAATTTTGAAGCAGATGAACGCGATAGACCTTGACACTTTTTCCAGGCGGTGGCAATTCTTCGCTACTGCAAGGCATCTACTAGAACGTGAAACGCTTACTCTCACCAAACGTAGATGGTCTTCTGGCACTGACTGCTTCATCACCAGCTCCTATCGATCTAAGACGTTCCCGCGACCTGACCGGAATTAGCAGGCTGAATCTTAAAAATCTAATCGGTGTCATAACTGAGCACAGTGCAACTGAAATTCACGGTCGCACCACTTTCAACTCACTGACAATGCTCAAGGAGTATTCAAAAACAAGCATTCCAGGTTCTCTTCTCCATACGAAGTTTAGGTTCTAACTTCGCCAGCAATTAAATCCGAGATGTTAAAACTTTGCCGTTCATCCCCACGGTTGATTATTGGGTCCTAGATCGACTTTGATTAAGGACATCAATTGTACTTCTTCTAAAGGCGCTACAGTCCGGGGTGACATGGGCCTCAACCAACAAAGCTGGCTTTCTATAAAGCTTGGTTGTCTCCAATTTCGCACGCCAAGTTAGTAGAGGTCCTTCTCCGCTTGTGTGCGCCATCGGGTCTGTCAATTAATTCGTTTGTTTCAATGTACTAGATTAATCAAAAACTTTCGGCTGCACAGCACCTCTTATATTTACACATTCGAAAAGCAATCCACAATTTCACGTAACCCATCACAATTATGTTTTAAATTCCCACTTTCAAGACGTGGGTCGCCGTGGCGTAGTGGGTAAGTGCGTCGATTCCTACGCAGAGCGTCCCAGGTTCGATACCCGAATTTACCCCCTTTGATAATTCACGGCTCCACCTCTTTCGAGTCACTGACAATGCTCAAAGAGTACTCCTGTCTAGAAAAAGTTTCTCAACTTCGCCGTTCGGAGTCGGCATTAAACTGTAGGTCCCCTCTACTCGTGAAAGAACAAAAGCACGCACAACACGAGTGGTTGCTGAGAAGCTAGGCCCAGGTCCGCCTCGGACTGTAGCGCCACCCATATTATTACTATTATAAGACGTGAGAAAAAACGACATTACGCTTTTTCTAATTGCGTATCTTTCTCCAGAAGGTCTTCCTCTTACATCCACCATATCAAACTACAATTGTTGGCGGGAGCAACTCACTCCGCCGAAGTAGTCAATTGAAAGTGTTTACCCTGACAACTGTTTGATTAATCAATCTAAGCATATTTGGATAGATGCTTTGCCGTTAGATAGAGTTACTAATGAGAAGTCTAACGTGAGCCGAATAAATACATAATGCTAACGTGCTGTGCTGATGCAAGCGACAAGACAAAACTAATTTTATAATTATCGAATGAACTTTGAACCCCCAACAGTGTGTTCGAAATGTTGTCATAACCACAGAAATGGGAAAACCAAAAACAAAACACCGTCAATGGTTAAATTGGGTACATCTTGTTAATTTGGTTAATTGGGATCGTTGTTGGAAATGTTTTTTGTGAGGTCGCCCATAAGCAGGATTGTGGTGGAGGAAAAGTTACGAGGATTTGCATGAACAGCTGCGGCTTTTTCTACACATTTACAGTGGTGGTTTCTTTTAGGTGGTGTAGTCACAGTCCGAGGTGGATTTAGTTAAGCTTTGACAGTAACCACTGGTGTTGTGCGAACTATTGCTTTTTCAAGAATGGCGGGGACATTTTGTCTCCTTATAATGGACACGAATACGAACCCTTTTTCTAGACAAGTATTTTCGAGTGGGACGGAGACCTGAGGTGATGTCCGTCGTCTGTGAGTCGACATTGGTTCTATGCTTTATTTGATATATCATTGTAATTCAGTATTCCAGTATCCAGCAACCTATAGTCCGCACCATAATGGGAACGCGTTCACCTGCGTGAATACTTAACAATAAAATTACGTATACGCCTTGGTGCCCCCATCCAGTCTCATATCTTCAATATCGGGAGGTCTGACGTTGAATTCCACAGAATAACGAATTTTTGTAATACATTTCAATTTCTGTACTTTTTCACAACAGCAATTAACGCACAGCACTGCCGGCGGTGATTTGAGACGACTCAAGAGGTAATTGCGATTTTTCGTGTGTATATTAAAACAAATTCCAAAAATCTATTGGGTTGTACATGAAATGTCCGATTTTGATCGTTTCGTTGGAACAACACTTTCGCCTACTTATTCCACAGACTTTCTTTAACCTAAGCAGCTTAGCGCCAACTGACTAAAATACGTGTGTTTAGATAATCAATTCAACATAATAAATATTGTATATTTACGTACATGCGAATATACTTAGTTGTACCACATGCAATTTCCTGTTCGTTTTCAAGGTTACGAGATCCGGAACGAAACATCATTCGAATATGCCGTTCCATTACCGCTACAAACTTAAATGCGTCATTAATGTTTTTCGATGCCAGCGACGCATTATGCCCCAGTTTAAATTCTTAACACACCGTATCCACTGGCCAAGCAGATGCTCAACATCATAACAATTTGAACAGTGCAGTTTTTTCGTCTGGGGGAACATTCAATTTGGTGTGAATAAAAATGTTCCTCAAAGTAGGTTCTGTCCCTCAAGTCGACGTTTGAAAACTAATACCGGCTTCTACCTCTCTTGCCCAACTGTTTTTTATAACGTGTTCATAAACCAAATTGACTAATCAGAGGACGACATTCACGTTACTTCCTGAATAACCGTCAAAAATTCATGAAAAGGCACTCAAATTCTTCGATGGACTAGGGGCCAATCAGCTGTGAGGTCGGCCATCTCTCTGATACTTCATTTCTGCTAACACGCATATCGCAACGGCGCGTTAAGGCGTTGGGGCTTTGACCTGTTCAATAGGATACATGTAAATCATATGTTAAAGTCGAAATAGGACGGTCACGCGTTGAATTTTCTCAGACCGTAATATCGTAAGCGCGAGCACAAATTTCTAGGTGGAGCTACTATCCAGTCACTCGGGCTTTTTGACATTTGTGAAACACTTTTTTTTTAATTTATTTCTCAATTTGAATTTTTGGCAAACTGAGACGAATATTTCCGGCAGTAAGTAATTTTTTATTTACAGTGATTTCATATTTTTCTTGAAAATTTTATTTCAAACCGCGTTAATTTCGATTTGAAAAACTGAGGCTACCGGCTTTCTGACACAAGATTCTCTTAAGCTCGATAATACATGTAGCAACGCCTATGAAAGACCAATCACTCGAACGCGCCTTTACGATTCAGCCGTAAATTTCTTGACATTTAAGGGTAGGTGCAAAATCGGGTAGTGTTGGGTGCAAAGTATACGCAACATGCAAAAGCTAAAAGTAAGAGGTGTAAGCTACGTTATTAAAACAAAACAACTCCCTTCATTTTAAATTATAATTTATTTCCTTCCAAATTAGGTGCACTCCGTTTTACTTCCTACTTTACAATGAATCTATCTACTCTTTTTTCTGGCAGCATTTCTTCTCTCTTTTGATTTCTGTACATTGTTCTTAGAATTACTACAAGCGATATTTTGTACATTGTTCCTAGAATTGCCACAGAGGCAATCATTTTGGGAGTTTCGGGACCCAGAGAATTATATTAAGAATCTGTATAGATCCGAGTTTCATAACAAGGAATGGTTAAATAATCAGTTCCTTTCCGATATTGGTGAGGAACCGCTGTCGGTGGTGCCATACCTAAAATTGAGAAAATGAAAATACTCCTTCTGTACACTGGTGGCACGGGATTCCAAGTTGGAGTTGAAGAGGACACTTGGATTCAAAGATCCACAGCTTGGCAAGTGTTATGTTAATATGTGCAAAAGCAAATCTTGTGTTTTTTCAAGCAAGCACGGATAAGATTGTACAAAACTTATGAAATCCTCTTCCTCTTAATTTCATATTTTGCGACAAAGTTTTCTTCTTCCCAAACATTCCATTCCATTTTTTCTCATTGGAAGTTGCGCACCCAACTTGTTCAAGAGTATACTCAATACATTTAATCTTTAAACACACCAAAATGGAAGCAACACTTAACTGTCAAAATAAGTGAGTGGAGGGTTTTGTTAAGCTTATGATTTTACCAAATGGAGTGTTCTCTCCAAAATTCTGAGAAACCACTCACACTCAATTCTTATTCACACAACCCAATAACTAACATTTCTACTTTTACTCTCACCACTGAAATCTTGCACGTATACGAAACCGTCAAATCTCATTTCCAGCTTTTGAACAGACTTCATGCCGAGCTGTAAAATCGAGATTAAGCCCGATTCCCCGGCATGATGTTTGCTTGGACATGGAATTTTGTGTCTCCACTTGATTTTTTCATATCATGCTTATGAACCGGGCATGGCTCATGGACAGAGAACAGATCGTCTCGTGCAAGGGACAACATCAGAATTTTTCGACAACTTGATAAAAAATTGTAAAAAATAAATACAGTAGTTCTATTCAGTTCATCCCAATAGAGGGTAGCCGTGGCGTAGTGGGTAAGTGTGTCGACTCCTACGCAGAGGGTGCCAGGTTCGATACCCGAATTTACCACCTTTCATAATTCACGGCTCCACCTCTTTCGAGTCACTGACCACGCTCAAAGAGTATTCCTGTCTAGAAAAAGCTTCTCAAATTCGCCCTGCGGAGTCGGCACTAAACTGTAGGGCCCTTCCACGCGTTAAAGAACAAGAGCACGCACAACACACGTGGTTGCTGAGAGAAGCTAGGCCCAGGTCCACCTCGGACTGTTGCGCCACCCATATTATTATTATATTAGTTATATTCACACGTCAAGCACACATAACGCATTATCTTATACATCCGATTTTTGCAAAAAATAGGGTTTGATTAGGGGTTAAAGCCTCCCTGCCATAGAAATCTACACTAAAGGCTCCACCTACAAGTCGGAGGAAGGCACAGGCTCCGGTGTATACGCTAGAATACCTGAGTTATTCTAAAACATGTGCCTTCAAAACCACGCAGTGTATCCACGCAGAAGTAGCAGCTACTCAAGAGGCAGCCCTTCAGGTATCAATGACCCCGATAGATGGAAGGCCATAAAGACTCTGGGAACACCATCGATAAATTGCAAGATGGTAAAACTCTGCCGACTATATTGTACCCTATGCTGGGCCCCGCGCTACAATTATATTCCGGGCAAAGAAAGAGCCGATCAAAACTTTTAATACAAAAGAAAAAGAAATTATATATAATATATGGTTGGCGCGACAGTCCGAGGTGGACCTGTGCCTAGCTTCTCAGCAACCACTTGTGTTGTGCGTGCTATTGTTCTCTCACGAGTGGAAGGGACCTCCGAACGGCGAATTTGAGAAGCCCTTTCTAGACAGTAATACTCTTTGAGCATTGTCAATGACTCGAAAGAGGTGGAACCGTGAATTATGATAGGTGGTTAATTGGGGATTCGAACCTGGCACCCTCTGCGTAGGAGTCGACGAGAAAAACAAATTATTCAATTTATTAGTAAGGCTGAATCACAAAGGCGCGTTCGAGTGATCGGTCTTTCATAGGCGTTGCTACACGTCTTATCGAGCTTACGAGAATCTTGTGTCAGAAAGCCGATAGCCTCAGTTTTTCCATATCGAAATGAACGCGCGCGTTTACCCTACTCAAATGGTTTGAAATATAATTTAAAAAAAATATATAAAATCACTGTAAATAAAAAAATTACTTACTTGAGGAAATATTCGTCTTAGTTTTCTAAAAATTCAAATTGAGAAATAAAAAATTATTTCTCAAATCTCAAAAAGGTCGAGTGACTTTATAGTAGCTCCACCTAGAAATTTATGCTCGCTACTATATTACGGTCTGAGAAAATTCAACGCGCGACCGCCCCATTTCAACTTTAACATATGTATGTATCCTACTGAAAATGTCAAAGCCCGAACGCCTGAACCCGCCGGAAGAACCTTCTATGAATTAATAAAAAACTAATAGTATAATAGTATAAAATATATAAACCTTATCTTTCTCAAGTTATCGCGTAGCCAAGGGAAACGGTGATTAATTTTTATATGCACTAATGGACAAAAGTATTCGCCTTGTAGTCAGCTTCAAACGTCAATGAAATCCAAAATCAATAAAACAACCCAACCGAATTTATTGATGTCTTTATTCATTTAAAGTCATGCTTTTACACAGAAAAATAATTTAATTAAATCCGTTCTGCCATTTGGACTTCATTACAAATTCATGTCTGTTGCCAAATAATTTAGTCATTCAATGTAAGAAATTAAAATTTTGTTTATTTAAAAAAACGGCCTACCGATAAATTCGCATTCAACAAAGTGGAAATAATGGTTTTCTGAAATTGTCCAATTTCTTCCCCAACATTCTTAGTTATTCTTGCCCTGGGTATGAACCTTCTACAAATTATTAGAAAACTTAAAAAAAAAGTATGAACGAAATCGGTAGAGCCGTTCTCAAGTTATGTCGTGACCAAGGCAAATATCGACTCATTTTTATGTACATGTAGATGTTTCAATTTCTTTCTATGGACAAATTAATTAAATCAATCAAAATAATTTTAACGCATAAAATCCGATAGCAAAATAGTTTTCGAATGAGAATCCGTAAGAGACGAAGATCTTGATATCCACAAAATACCAAATTTCCGTAAATGCGTTGGTATTACTTTTGATTTCCGAATGCGGATTGTGTGCAGTTGATATAGAGATACAAAATATTAATTTCCGATTTTCGGATTCATTTCCGATACTAGATTAATGCAAAATAAGGCCCCTGAATTGATGCACATCTTAAGGTCAATTTACTTCACCCATATACTGAGTGTCTTAGAACTTCTTCATACCCACTACTAATTTGCATACTGTGACTTATTGTTCCTGCTCATGCGTTGTTTGTGCATTACGCTGGCCTAAGTTAGTACGCCTTTCTGCGTACTCTTGAAATGAGATAAATGTTCCATCAAATTAATTTCTGCAGCGAAGCTCTGAGAACTAATTGAATGCGATTGGGGTTGAGTAGATTGATGCAGAGACGAAAGATGACCTAAGCTGTCATCGCATGATGAATGACATTTTTTGTTCGATTAAATTCACGCTTCATTCAATTCTCAGTTCCAAGAACTCATTTTATTCAATTTAATTGAACTTGAGCCAACTCAGCTGAATTGCCAGAATTTCAAATAAATCGTCATTACCTTTCAAAAGTTATGTCTGCAAATAAATCATTTGCGTGATGTTCCAGAGACTGTCGATGTTGCTGTGGTCATTCAAGAGAATGGTTTTTACGACAACAAACATGAAGTTAGTTCGCTCCGTGTTTGCCCTCAAATCTGGCTCATAACTGAACGTAAACGAGAATAATATTTTTGAGGATGGTGTTACGAGGGAACGGGGAGGAGACACTGCACTGCACTTGGCTGCAGCTTGTATCCGAAAGTTTTACGAGGTTATTAAGTTTTTAGTAAAGCGGAAATATCTCGGATCGGATTTATCAAAGAGTGGAGCCATGTACTTTTCCCATGATGACTGTCGTTTTATCGTCTATTTGAATTACCCCGACACGAACGATAAACTGCAGCTTTTGCTTTAATTAAAAATGAAAATCAATAGTTATGCCGGGAGAGACAGTTTAATTGGGTTTGTGATACGTATCTTATTGAATGGAATATCCGTGCTGGCTGGTGTTAATAAATCAGAGTTATTTTTCAGATTTTGTAATGCAAGTAAAATTTATGTGAATTTTCTCTTGTCTTTTGTAACTTCTGCGGTGATTTGTTGAATGTGAAGATGAGGCAGGCAAATGAGAGTATGATGGAAAAAATTAGCAAAAACAGTTTGTAAAGCGTTACGGATACAATTATTGGCACCCTCTTTTTTGTACCATCTATTGGCACCATTTCTTTCTTAAGCGATTTCTTCTAAAACTATTTGTCCAAGTAAGCCAATTAAATTTTTGTTCTTAAATTAAAATTTATTCCTCACAATTGTGCATCTTTGTTTTGACGAATGCTACCTCTTTAGCCAGTGAATGGTAGTAAAGGTGTTAACTCGCAAAGTGAAAAATTAGCTAAATCTTGTGTGTACTTGCTTAAGACCAACGATTTGGTAAACCTTATTTAGTTAGTAACACATGATTGTTTTATTACCCTTGTGTTTTTTTTTTTTTTTTTGGAATATATAAAATGTTTCGTTTTTAATTGTTTTCTCTTGATTCATAAGTGTTGGTTTCAATAAAATTGAGTTTTTATTAGTAGCACGCGGGTGCTAATAATTGGTTTCATGGAACTTCAACTTCAGTAAAAATATTTTTGGGACCGCCAATAATTATAGAATTAAATCGTTATTTTTTAAAGATTGAAAAAATGCCTAAAACAGAGTTCCATAAATTCAAGGATGCCAATCGTTGCATATTTTTGAGCTCCCGATAATTGTGATCGGGTGCCAATAATTGAAGTTTTTCGTAACCTTTTTTAGTCACCCATTTGCTTGCCTTTTTTAATAACATTCTTAATAAAAAAAATTTAAATTTTAATTTGGTATATTTGTTACATTCGTGGTTCTATCTTACGCGCACTTGAATTTAAAATTTCCTTAGGGGTGCCAAGAATTGTAGCAGTTACTGTAACCACCCTTTATAGCGAAATACAAGATTATTTTTTTTAGATTTTCCCATGTATTACGGCTTTATTATTATATCATTACAACGTCGTTCAAGTGACTGCCTCGCAGTTGTACATTCTGTCAGCCCAATTTTCCAAGACCTTGTTTATGAAAATTGATATTTTTTCGGACTTTAGCTCTTGGACTTCTTGGGTAATATCGTGCTCGAATCGTTTCAGGATTGTTGGGATAACATCGGTCTTTCACGGTTCCCCACAAAAAAAAGTCGAAAGGGGTCAAATTGAAGCTCTGAGGCGGCCAATAAGCATTGCCAAGACGCCTGATAATACGATTTGGGAATTTGGTGCGCAAAAAAAGCATTGGCTGTGTGCCCCGGCGCGCCATGCTGCATAAACCAGAGTTCTTCCAAAACCATATCTTCAATTTCAGTAAAAAAAAAAGTGGGTTAACAATGCTCTGTAACACCGACCGTTGACCGAACCCTAACCTCATTTTCGAAGAAAAATGGTTCAATCATGCAAAAAAAGTGGGTTAACAATGCTCTGTAACACCGACCGTTGACCGAACCCTAACCTCATTTTCGAAGAAAAATGGTTCAATCATGCTCTCAGCCACAATAGTTACATGCTTATCTGTGCGCACTTTACGACCAGGAGTGTTGTCCAATAGCACACTAGTCTCACGAGCTTATTGCACAAACCTGCATATATTTCGGCTAAGAGTTATTTTCAAAAAAACGCACTGTTTGTGATACTCAGCACTCACTTTGGAAATACGTTTTCAATATTCAACCGTAAGGTAAAAATAACTTACACTAAAAAAAAAAACACTAAATGGCCCACCCTGTACTTAAAGACAGTGTGAACAAATTGCATTACCTCGGCAACACATAGTGCAATGATGAATTGTCTCGTATAGACAAGGCCCTCCACGTTGACTACTCACTTAGCAATGTCTGGAGGTCTCATCAGCTCTCTATCCCACACAAATTTTGGATACTCAATGCCAACGTTAAAGCCATGCTGCTATACGGATGTGTGATTTGGATACAGCCACCATCATTCTTCGCAAACTTCAGGTCGTCGTCTATAAATGCTCGATAAGAATTTTGAAGGTCTCCTAGCCGGATTGCATAATGAGCTGCTGGGCAGACCTTCACAGGCAACTCCTTGTCGGAATTGACTAAGCTGGCCCGAGATAGAGTCGCGAGTCGCTCGTTTATGTCTCTATGTCACCAGGCGTTTGAACTGAAATTACAAAATTGAATTCAAAATGCTGCACTAGACCGAAATCCAAGTGATCTGGGAAGAAATTGCAAACAGTTCGTAGATTCGAGATCTGAGCCACGTCCTGATGTCTCCAAACTCTCAATGTTCCATCAATGATGATGGAAACAAATTTTAGCACAAGACACCGCTCTGTCATTTGACCTATTTAACATAAAGGGCGGTCCAACGAAAACGCACGAGGATAATTGTAAATAAAACAAAAAGTTTTCAGAGAATTATCTGAATATTTTTTTAAGGAGGAAGGATCTATCACAATTATGTGTGAAACCAAATAGCGGTTAAAAGCTCGCCACAGCTTCGGTGGCATACCTCTATCCGATAGTCCATATTTTCAATGACGTGGTTCAATGTCGATAATGTGCCAAATTATCTCATCCTTCAGCTCTGGAATAGTTCGTTCCTTTTTGACGTACACTATATCTTCTTAATATCCCCAAAGACTGAAGTCCAACTGTGTCAAATCATATGACCGTGGAGGCCAATTCACATTGCCACGACGTGAGACAACACGGCCATTGAATTTCTCGTGCAAAAGAACCATTGTTTCGTTGGCTGTGTGGCATGTGGCACCTGCCTGTTGGAAGCACATGTCGTCCAGGTCCACATTCTTAAATTCTGACCACAAAAAATCCTTTATCATCTCACGATAGAGATCACCATTCACAGTAACTACTTGGCCGACTTAATTTTCGAAGAAGTACGGTCCAATGCCACACTATCGCTAGCATCAATGTTTTCAGATTTCCTACAGACCCTGTTTGCTGAAATTTGCCCACAATTCTTCCGACTGTGGGCACATTTGGTCGATTATGCTTTTTAATAAATCACGAAGTGCACGATTGATTTGAACGCCCATTTTCGTAAAAGACTTCAGCAATCTTAACGCGCTGCTCAATTGTGTATCTCTCCAGGGTTGAATTTGTCAAACACTGAAACAAAGAAATGTCAAATTATGTTGGGCAAGAAAACTTGACGTTAAGGCGTGACTCACAATTAACATCGTGCACTATGGTTGGACCACCCTTTAGTTTAAATGATTGCGCTAACTTCCACTACTACGGTTATGAACATCCAAAAGCTCATGTGATCACGGGTGAGAGTAAGAAAATAAGTTTACTTCACCTAGAATCTTGATGCCGATCACCCTACCTTGAAGCTGATTGGAAATGTATCCAGCTACACACTATAAGCAACCCTTCGACCGCTAAAGAAATCGAGCAGACATGTAAATGCATTGAGAATGTGCTCTGTAGAAATGTCCCTTCAGCGACAGCCTCCCACGTCTTGAGATGCAACATTTCCTGGGAAGCAATTGACAGGAAAACTGAACATTCAATTATCACCACCTAAGCATGGCGATGAGTCAAAACCGCCAACCATCAGAAATTAATGTACAACACATCCAGATCCTCCACAAATCGGAGTAGAAAATATCATTCATCTGAGCAATTAGTGGCTTAGCATCTGAAATCATCTCTTCCACACGATGTAACATCTTCAACTCACTGCAACCGCAACTAACCTAGATTGCGACGTTCCCTTTCAAACCACAAAATGTGTACATTTCCTCGAGTAGACACGACAGACACTTCTGAACTCCCATGCATGTGCCAAGCAAAGGGGATTAAATGCTTCAATCACTCCGCTCATCGCCGGAAAACTTCTGCAATCCACATTAACATAGACAGGCAGCTTAAAAGTGTTCTCGAAGTTACACCGAAGGGGAGGGCGTTGGTGTGTATTCCAAGTTACACACAATCAGTGACTAGCTAGCTCGTCTAACCCACTACAAGCTCAAGCAGCGCTGCGGTCTCAATGGTATTGAAATACTGTTCAACGTGTAGCACGTATCTTTAAATGGAAAAGTATCTGCAGCTCACCATTCCGATTAGATATATGGGACAAAGTACCCACATAAACTTTAACTGATTGAATTATAACTTATTAAATGAATGAACGTTCTGTATCTGGGCGTCTTTTAGTAGGTATTCGCTCGCATACGTATACACAACTCGTGCTCGTGCTCGTGAATATGAACTCATAAACAACGATTTTGCTATAAAGAGGGGGACGGACTTGAAGATTTATAAGGAAGTTGTCAGAAGGAGGCGACATGTCTATGATGTGTCACATCGCCGAGCGGCACTGTGAACGAATATGTAGATTAAAAGTTATTCACAAGTTTGGAAGGCGATGGAGATTAATGATTGTACGCACAGTCTTTGTCGAAAGATCAATGCGCTACCCCGAGTGAGTTTGTTCACGGCTCGCCGGTCTCATTCTCATGTGTAAATATCTCCCATGCTCGTGTGTGCATGCTCTTCTTGTGTAATTGGGAACTACAGAAAGTTTATTGATTGAGTTGTCATCTGGGAAATGACGCAGTGGCTGGCATTGTTTCTACACGGAGGGTACGCAAATGTTAGAACAAGCACAAGCACATTTCCAATCGGTCATTATAAATTCCCCGCCTGTCAAAATCCAACAATCGTTGCAATGTTCTTTTATGAGCAAACAGCACTTTTGGTATAAATTTATCTTCTTTATGGTACAGTACCTTAACTACACCTACGCGTTATCGAGCTCGATTCGTGGTAATGTGCTTCAATTCTCCCCAAGTGCCGCACTCCATTTCATCACCGTTATCGGCCAACATTTCCTTGGAAACGCAGGTCTTCTGCTAATAGCTTCCACTGCACAAATTAATTAATTACTTAAACATAATAATATAATAATGAATAACTCGTTCAAATAAAAGACTTTTATTAGTTATTAAACATTTATTACACTTTAAACTTGTTTGAATAATAACACGCGTCCGAACTTCTTGACGATCACAATCAGAAGCGAAAGCTAATCCCAATTCTCTTCCTGAAGAAGAAGAATGTGAGAGCTTCATTCATAAATGAGATCAAGAGGTACAGAGCGGTAAGAGAGTGGGGGAGTAGGACAATTCGTATGTGTATAACAATATGGATGGCACTACAGCCCATAGATGACCAAGGCCTAGGTTTCCCCAGCAACAGGTCGTGTTGTGTGTGCTCTCACTTTCATCTACACTTTTAGGCATTGTCAGTGACTCGTTTGTCTGATTGTCTAGAAAAATCGTCACAAATTGGACCTTCGGAGTCGAAGACATGCAGACAGACGAGTCCTTGACAGTGCTCAAAGTTTTTGAAACTCCCCTCCATTTAACACGACCGAATGTGTGTATTCAGAGATGCAATCTTGTTGTGGCTAAGTTCCTCGAAACTTTGTTTCAAGTTTGTCAGATACCATCTTTACGGAGATGCTCCTGGCCATGTTCTTTGATATCAATACAGTCGTATAGCTTGAAGTACATTTTTAAAAAACTTGGCAAAGTATTTCAAAATGCCACGTGTTCCGGTGGTCAAGTGTGCAACATTTAGGAAACTGCAATTTGGCTCTGCGAATAAAGCACAATTGGCTCACAGCCAAGGGGTTTGGAAATTACCATTCAGCATTGAAAATTCTTCGGAGATTTATTGTCCTTTGGAAAACTCATCTGATTCCGCGTGCATATATTACGAAGTCTTGGAAGGAGTTCCTTCCTTGTTTTTGTGGAAAGTGGGTCTTCCTTAAACCTTAGCTTCGGCATCAACGAGTCATCCTGTACACGATGTTATTTTCCCGCAATGATCTTGTTCATGATCTACAGTTTTACTTTTGCAGTCATCCAGCGTTCGTCTAAAAAAAACAGGGCTGGCAACCGATAATGGAGCTTCCATTTATTGCGCGCAACACATATGCACATGACTTGGGCATGGCATTCAAATTAATCGACGTAATTTGCAAGAGGTGTGAGTGAAGGCACTTAGTGATCACCAAAAATAGTACGAAGTTAACTAATCGATTCTGTAATATTCGAGCCATTTTTATAGTGAATGCACACCATTTTAAAACATTGTGCGATGGTCAGATCAAAATTCAATAGGAAGTCGCATTCCAAATTGAATAGATCAAGCTGCATGCATCATCAATTCTGTTTGTTGTATCTCCAAATGTTAACAAAACAGAGGAATGAGATGGAATCTAACGACTCAGCTAAGATAACTGGATAATGCTGACGATACATGTCTACTTTCGAATAGAATGTCTAAAAAATTGTGCAAAACGGCAATATAGATTGAGGGGGAGATAGACATGTTCGTTTTATGTGTTAGCCCAATTCTAAATATCCCTGGGGAGAGGAGCTCCACCCTTTGGGGAACAAAAGTGCTGGAAAGGAAAAAAATTAAAAGAATGTCAATTCTCTCTTTTTTGGAAATTTATGATGCCTATTTTTCTCTCAGTGAATTTTTCTCATTTTCGAAGATTGTTTAGAATAGGAGAGATGGGAGTTTTTATTTAGACTTGAGTGCCATGCTTTAGAACTGCTCAGAAGAATATTGATGGCGTAGAGGAGGTTCAATGGAGGAGCTTTATAGAACAGAACTTGGCATTGGCAAAATAATCGCCTAAGTTCGGTTTCGTGATGCTTTTGGCGCAATTAGAGCTGTCACGCAGCGCCCAGAGACCACCACTGTTACAAGGAAGTTACAAAAGTTCGCAACATATTGCAGATTTTGTGATCTTTAACGAGCTCCTATAATATATGACGACAGAACTGGCAGTGGCTTGGTCACCCATGATGAATGGGGGTCACCTGTATAGGCAACCATATTAGTTAGCTACGAAAATATTCAAAAATATTTCGGACATCGTTTCCCCCAAGAGAAGCATTACTTTGCAAACACTGACACGGTAGCTCGATCGTTAGTGAGGCATGTCAATGACAACGCCGAACGAGCTGATACAGCGGCAGAATATCATTTAAGGTAGAGAAACAATTTTTGTGGTTCAGTTCATTAAGAGTATAAGGACGACGATAATGTGTGGTGACTATAGAGTCACATAGCACTGCAACCACATTCATTCCCTTTCTTCATCCAAGACTTCAGGGATATCTTGAGGGAGTTGATGATCTTGTAGATGTTAGGAATGAAAAGTCAGAAAAAAATTAATACACAAATTCTTTAGTAAAACTTCTACTCCAAATCTACTACAGCGGCAGCTTACGTATTGGCGAACGGCGAAAAGGAAAAAGAGACAGATTCGTTGAACCTGTCAAACACGAAACCTCGATTTTCCAGCTGTCGAGCTGTTAGCGGACGAGACCCGAAGTCGTTGACGTTGTGGTGACGTGAGACTTTTTCATGGCTGTCTCCATACATATGCATTTATTTATTGAATATTATTAAACACACACAAGTTAATAATGAACTCGAGTAACGAATAGTTTACATATTATAAAAAAAGAAATTAACAGATAGGTATTATAATATAAATGACTGTGAAGCTGAATACAATCCGCGTCCATCTGCGTTGACTGCTCGACACCAACTACTCTTTTCTGTCGTTATGACGTTCACAAGTCTCTTTAGATGGGATGTCCTGATAGTCTGTTCCTGTTAATGTGGCTCTATTGGTTATATTACATTTGCCTGGTGTCAGATTTAGACACTGGAATGAAGATGCTTCATGGTCTCCTTTGATTGTCCACAATGTCTACAATTTCCTGAGCTGCTGTGCCCCATTTTTTATAGTTCCATAGGAAGTGGCTAAAAAGTGTGCCACAAGGTATCCTAAGGCCAGGCTTGTTTAGGTTTAGAGCCTGCTTGTTTCTTCTGGGATCAACCCTCATGAATTTTTTGGAGTGTGTGTTATTCCCACCTTGAACGATTGTATGGCTCAGTTGGTTAAGTGCCTGTTTGTTTGTTTTTAGTTTGTGGGGTCCCCGGTTCGAATCCAAGTGAAACCAAAGTTCATACGCTTGTATCTGGCTTTCAAATCTGGTCCAGTCACCATTTGCCGTTGGGAACAGCCCTTCTATTTACCTACCTACCTACCTAGACCCCTCTGGATGTGTTATTTATCCAGTTCCACAGATGTTGTTGTATGTGCATGCTGCTGAATCTAGGAAGAGTGAAATGATCAATAAAATGAGTTTCTTTGCTTGGATATCTGCCTTTTCATTCCCATCGAGGGGTTCATGTCCTGGCACAGTTTTAACCTGTTTTTCCCTGCCAGCGTATTGAGTATCCAGACATCCCTGAAGCTGACTGTCAAACTGTTTAAAGCTTTGAATACTGCCTGGTTATCTGAGAGTAGCGATATTTTTGTATTTATTTAACCTCTATTGTCGATGCAATGTGCTGCCTCACCTATGGCGTAGAGTTCAGCTTGGAAGAGAGTGGACTCTCTAGGGAGGGGTATGTGTAGGGTACATCTGGGTCATGAAATTCCTGCTAACACTCCACTTTCTGCCGTCTGTGCTGTACCATCTCTGGGTGTCATCAGTCATCCAAGGAGTTCTATTGGCCCATTCTTCTCTTCTAGGAATAACGATTTTGTTGGCTGAATTCTAATGAAAACCGATGTCATGAGATAGCTGACCTTAGTTCATTAAAGTGGTTCACCTTTCTTAGAAAGTCCAGTTGTCCCGTTAGATTGCCTTATTTGAAGTAATAGGTTCTCCACAGGGCTAGAGCTTGCGTCACAGTCTGAACATCAAAATGTAACTGAGATAGGTTACCTAGTGTTGAGCGATCTTGCAAATATTGGAATAAAAATATCTTTTTCCTCAATCGACTCAACCATCAACATAAGCTACCCTCTTTGTTGAAAGAGAGGATGGCCAACGATCGGATGAATCAGAGAGGACATGCATGGAAAAACGTCTTCGTATCGCGAAAGGGTACGGTCGTGGTAGCATTATTTCGCCTCTAATTCTAGTCCAAATTTTCAAGTAATTCTTTTTGTGGCAGTCTGAGTATGTGCATTGACTCCTGCACACTTGAACCTAGAGTGACTGGGTCCGATTAGCTGTAAGATAAAAGAATTTTACAGGCCCACTGAAATCACAAAATTGCCAGTGATCCGTTGCTTGTGTCGATAAGTGAAACCTGACAGCAAGAACATACGACATACCCACCTACAACGTCAGGGCCACCAGGGAGAGCATCCGTGATGGGAATCGACTTTCTTAATTGTAATGAACGCTGAAACAAAAATGTGCTGATAAAGATCAAATTGCACTGGGCTGTATTGAATGGATTCAAACACACGAATACACAAAATAAAATATATTTATTTTGCTGCAGAAAGAGGTACACATAATTAACCCTGAATAATTCGATGAACATTTTGAAATATTTTAGATTTTTTTAAGGGGAGGATAAGAAAAAATTTGCTAAAGAAATTAATCAATTTTGTAGAAACAATTAATAATTGTACTGAAAATGTAAGCCTTTTTCCATCACTGGCGAGCATAGTCAGACTAAATAAATATAATTGATTGGGCTCCATTCATCACAAGAATTATTGGCCAAAGTTGGACCACCACCGTAGAGTCATGATGCCTGTTCGCGGCCCAAATTCGAGTCACTGAGTTCTGAAAGTCATTTCAAATCACATATAACTGTAGATCATCTTTATCATGGTGAGTCACTGTTGCAGAAGCTATGGTTTAAGGAATAACCACTTTCCACAAAAACAAGGAAGGAACTCCTTCCAAGACTTTGTAATATATTCAAGAGGAATCAGATGAGTTTTCTAAAAAACAATAAATCTCCGAAGAATTTTCAATGCTGAATGGTAATTTCCAAACTCCTTGGCAGTGAGCCAATTGTGCTTTATTCGCAGGGCCAAATTGCAGTTTCCTAAATGTTGACCACCGGAACACGTGGCATTTTGAAATACTTTGCCAAGTTTTTTAAAAATATACTTCAAGCTATACGACTGTATTGATATCAAAGAACATGGCCAGGAGCATCTCCGTAAAGATGGTATCTGGCAAACTTGAAACAAAGTTTCGAACAATTTTGCCACAACAAGATTGCATCTCTGAGAACACACATTCGGTCGTGTTAAACGGAGGGGACTTTCAAAAACTTGCAAACAAATAAAATGAAATATCACACTTGTGTTCAATCTTGCAATGTGGAAGACGATGTCAGTTTCTGGACACACTAGTGAAAAGTTGGGCGTCATTGGAAGACGACCACATCCCCATCAAGTTAAAAAAATTATGGAATTGAAATCATCTCTCGCATGATTTGAAGATTCCCCTAATCCTTATCCATGATACATCATGTGGACTCATTACTTCTCCAGGAAATCTGACATCAATAATTTCAATTGAATAAAATGACTTAATAAACAACACGCACGTACATTGCTCATACGTGTACCTGGCATTGATTCCAGGAAAATGTTCGTTTTGTTGATTGAAGCATTCCGTCCCTCGTATGGCAGAGAAGCAGCCGACATTGAGACACCCGTCGACATTGTGAATCCACGTTAAGGTTGAAACAACCATCGTTGTCTTCGCCGTGAAAGTGTTTGAAATTCAAGATTTCCTCAAGTCAACGCGTGTAATGTAGCTCCATTCTCTGACAAAGAATTCTTTAGCAACAGCAATCAAACCGGTCGTTAAGGATACGTTTCGTGTTTAAATTCTGATGAGTGAATGAATGAAAAAATAAGAACGTTGGGCATAGATATGCGTGTACACTCAGCGGTGATTGAATGTTGTTCTGACATAGACATGTTTAAAATGCACTCAAGTTCAGGAAAAACACAGCTGATATGATATGGTGATCGAGTGATGGCCATAATAGAATGAATTTAAGAATCGAGACCTTAGGAATCGAGATGTTTCGATAATGGAATGATCACTCGAGATGGGCGAGTTCGAATGATTATTCGAGTGATAATCGACTACTACACGTCGATTGCCAAAATCATTCGAATGACTACTAGCTAATTAATAACTTTGTAGGAGAAGGCAACAAGTTGCAGATAATTCTCGGCGAGAATTACGAATCAGGAACACAATTAGAATGAAAGAAAAACGCCAACGAATGTAGTAAGTAGGAAGTATAGTAGTCTTTCTCGTAAAAAGCCTTTGCAGTTGACGCTTACCTTGTAAGCTTACTAATTTGAATTGTAAGGTAATAAATTACAATAATAATAATATTTAAAAAAATGAAAAAAATTAATTCATTCGAATGATTTTGATGTGAGACATTTGTCGAGTTCTATTGTGTTTACACGTATGTCCTGGAAAACCTAATGGGTCCTAGAGTCTCAACAATGCCTAGGCGCTATCGCGGTTTCGGGAAATGTGCCTCAGCTCTCCCCAATTGTTTCTCAGTTGCCGTCCTTCCTTCTCAACTGTTCTGCCCCACGTTCTCCTAGGACCACCGCGCATTCTGAGTAAGCGGGTTGCATTGCATCGCTTGGCTAGCTATGGTCCTATCACCTTTTTGGGGAGTGTCACCAATCCACTGCCACTTCCGTCGTCGTATATTTGTGCCTATAGATTTCCGGCCCATTATCTGATAAAGCTGTTCGTTCAATATACGGCTTGGCCATAATAGCCCCCTCTCGCAAGTGTTGATCGACGACTGAGTTGGCTAAGAAACACGTGCCTGTATGCGCGTTAGGGGCACGTGTTTCTTAGCCAACTCAGTCGTCGATCAACCCTTGTGAGGGACGATCATTTTTGTTCAATAATGCAACAATTCATTGAAGTTATAAAAAAAAAGAATAATTAATTTAACTTTTGAAATAAATCTTATTTTTAAATTGGGCTCCTCTCAGGCGCATGTTTATCTTTTCAGTACTATAAAATATTTTAAAAATTCTAGGGTTAAGACGTAGCGTAGGCACCTATTGATAAACATATGCAGCTTCCATGCTTCCTGCATAGTGATGGTAACCCTCCAAGTACCACATCTATGTAACTTCTCTTCTTCCTATTCAATAAATCGATTGTAACGTGTGCTGTGTGGCTTGTGGCACCATCCTGTTGAAACCGCATGTCGTCCAAGTGCACATCCTTCAATTCGGGCCAAAAATAATCGGTAATCATGGCGCGATAACGCTGACCATTCACAGTAACGTGACGATCGTTATCGTCGTCGAAAAAATATGACGTGCCGCCGGCGTGCAAACCGCACCAACAGTTATTTTTTTGTCTATGAAGTGGTGATTCATGAAGCAGATGCGGATTTTTTGGCCATTACACCGGCTACGTTTTCATAAATTCTCAGCAATCTCTTTCAGGTTGATGGTGTAAGATTTAAAAGACTGTACCCACGTTCGAACTTTTCCGTGGTGCGACGTATTTATTTATTTATTTATTTACACCCGGCCAATAATGCATTTTTTGCTTTGTGACAAAAACCCATTGAGTCAAAAATGATCTTAGTCGCAAATTGGAGTTAACGCTCTCAAAAGTTGCGGTCACCGACTCCGAATTTCGGTTGAAAATTTTGTATAATTTGCAGATGTTGCTCGTTGATGAAAATGTTGAGTTTACTGAATAAATTGACAGTGACAGTTTGAGGATTGGTGAAAGAGTGCGTTCACAAATTAAATTCAAATTTGTTGCCATTACACCGGCTACGTTTTCATAAATTCTCAGCAATCTCTTTCAGGTTGTTGGCTTAAGATTAAAAAGACTGTACCCACGTTCGAACTTTTCCGTGGTGCGACTTATTTATTTATTTATTTACTTATTCTTCTTCTTCTTCTTTATTTGGCGCTACAGTTTGGGGTGGACCTGGGCATCAACCAACAAGCCTCTCCAGCTAGCACGGTCTCTGGCTAGCTGTCTCCAGTGTCGCACGCCAAGTTGGTTGAGGTCCTTCTCCACCTGGGCGCGCCACCTTAAAAACGGGTGTCCCCTGTTGCGTTGTTCCACGGGTTCGCAGTCGAAGAATCTCCGGGACGGAGCTGTGATATTTACGTATTCATCAATGGATAATTATCTGTTGACTACAATTAAAAATTTGCTGTATTAACAATTCTTGGTTAATTACTATCGTTAAGAATTCTCAAAGCAATTCTCTTAAAATTAGCTCTATTCATTTGAAGATCAAGAGATATAGGTTCATTTTCACCATAATTCGTCCTATGATTAGGAACAAAAAAGAGAACATCCTTGTTTCTAAGATTTCTTTCAGGAATAAGATTCAATAATTCCGGTGAATCTACTTTTCCAACTACAAAGTTCTTTAAAAAAAAGTACACATTGGGTTTCTCTAAGGCTTTTTAAAGATTGAGGATCTAGCAATGCGCACCTGGATTTTTATGAGGGTAAGCAGTCTGACCAGCACAAGTCTTGATACGTTCTCGCTTAGTCGTCATCATGGCGTTAATGTGCTATTGCCTGCACACTAAAGCTATGATGACGTATTATTTGTATTTTTTTTTTTTAATAATTTTTTCTCTTTTGACAAGCTTTCTGAATATATTCACTATTTAAACTTTGTAACCTTGACAGCTGCTGAAAAATAACAATTGGAAACTATCATTGCTGTCTCGCTACCCTTTACAGTTTTGGTTGTACCGTTAGCTAATCTAAAATAATGTGTTATCGATCCATATCGACGGCTGGTGAAAAACAACTAAAGAATGTCATCTCAACCAAAATGCGGCATAATAAAATTTAACAGACAAATTTTGACTAGACACAGTATGTATGTCGTTTGGTTTTTAAAAAAAGGTACTGCCCTAATAAGGTTTAAAACTGAAAAAGTCAAATTTTCTGTCTCACATGTTGCCTAGTTTTGAACCAAAACAGTGCCCGAATAGAAGGTTTGATTGTTTTTTTCTTGAACACAGTTGGCAATACTGTGAAGCAATTTGTCGTTGTAAAAAAACACGTTGTCGTTGATCATATTATTCTATGCTCAATAGAAAACCACATTCTATTTAGAAAAAAAGAAAACCTTTGGAAATTTATATATTTTTTAAATAAATTACAAAATAGTTTTTCTTCTCAATTTATTAAAATCATGAACATTTTGAGTTAATTTAAAATATCAACAATTGAAAATTAGTTAGTTCTCGTCACACACATTATAATGTTTCAACAAAGCACAGGCACGTGTTTGTCTTGACCGATGGTTCGTGATGTGTATACGAGGAGTTAACGGACGGTTTACATGGCGAGGCGCACTTGCATACAAACCCTAGGGGATAAGCATTCTCCCCTGGTGTGCCATTCGGCGATGGTGTGGACGTAGATGCATTTACCAACAGCCATTCCAATGTTCAATTAGTGCCGGTTTCTGTGTGATGTTTGCGTGGCTAATGAAATTTCTCTCGGGCGTTAATGCACTCCAAACAAAGTAAAGTAATCCAGGATATATTAGACTTTCAAGGAGTACCACATGTGTCGCCTTAGAATAACTGGAACTTATTGGCAATGCTTGTGTCTATATCTAAGGTGAAATTCTATTAAAACTTTGAAGGCGACACCATTCAGTCCACTGACGAGTGAAATTTGATGGAATTTAAAGTCTTAAATATTCCATGAGTTTAATTTAGACCGTTTGAGCTCAGTGATGTATTCCAAATCGAATCATTGGCCGTGGGGATTGTATAGCTTTTATTGCCAGCACCGATTTATTTCGTTCAAGTAGTGGTTAAGATGTCAAGACCGACAAAGGAGATGTGTACACATGCGATGGCGCAATCAATCGATGGAATAGTTTGGGAAGGAGGAATCAGAAACGATTCAGAGGTGGCCACATGTGGAAAATAAAATGGGTGGTTAATCAATTCGAAGTGCAAGCTACGACTTTCAATTGCAACAGGCAAAGGCAGCTCCACAAAGAACATTTGGAATGAGTGCCATACTGGTCGACTGCTTGAATTTCATTAGAATTTATTCGTGAAAAGGCCTACAAGCGAACAATGAATCTCCAATTTATGCAGTTCTTTCGCAATTCGGTTATTTTACGGTCTTGTTCTTGTTGAAATGTTAATATTGGTTTCGATTAGCAACCTCAGACAAAACAAGACCGGTCAATGTACTTGGAAACAATTCTGTTCGGCGCTGTTTTGAATCGAATTTATTCAAAGATGTCCGTGAGAACAACTTTACTTTAAATGGCTGCCATAGCTGTAGTTCAATGATTTCAGTATTTCTCTCTTTGAGATTTAATCAGAAATGTAGTATTACAGAGATAACCGACTTCACAGCTGATTATTAGTTATTAGCTTATTTCTTGATGTATATAATATATTTTATTGTTCTTTCACGACTAGAAGGGACCTACAGTTTAATGCCGACTCCGAGCGGCGAAGTTAAGAAGCTTTTTCTAGAAAGGAATACTCTTTGAGCATTGTCAGAGACTTGAAGGAGGTGGACCTGTGAATTATCAAAGGTGGTAAATTCTGGTATCGCGCCTGGCACCCTCTGCGTAGGAGTCGACGCACCTACCGACTACGCCACAGCGCCCCACTATTTCTTGATCATTATTAGCTGTTTTTTTTTGGAAGCGTATATATGATTAAATTAAAAATGCCCACAAAAGCGATCTTCGGGGCTTAATAATTCATTATAAAATCTTGGCAGCATCGACGAAATTTATGATAATTGTGACAGTCAGGGGGTGGAATCGTGTAAGGTTATAGTTGATCGTTAATAGGCACAATCTTCGGTTTGCGATTGTTTAGCGTGACCATCACTTCAAAAGCAAAAACAGTTAATAATTATAAAATAAAAACAATTTTCATCAAATGAAAAGAATCGATTACGAAACCTAAACGGAATGTGTAGCAGAGACTCTTTGGGTGTACCAAAAGTTGCATACTTATGGATGAAAAGACATTAAAATAATGATCTAATACATCAACCACACCATGAACAAAAGCGATCAGGGACTAATGCCTGAAACACAATAGTGCGTTTGCGCTGCCGTTGGCTTTCAACACACATAATTCAATGGCCAAGCACAAAATATAGCGTCGACCTGCGTCAGTGAATAATGAGAGAGATTGAGAGGGTCGTAATAAAACGTAAAACGTAGTCCATCGCACATCATTATTCAACATCTTGGACATATTTTGTCAGAGGATTGCGCTGTGAGAGAGATTTTCTCCCAGATTGAGAGTTTTCTTCCAAATTGAGAGTATTTTGTATCAACTTTCATTTAAGAAACGAAAACAGCTGATTAAAAATAATTTAACGACAGAGGTCATTTCAAATGAGTGTATGCAGAAAGGCGGCAATATTTTTCATCTAGTAGATGAGAAAGAGAACAGCTGATAAATTGAGTATTTATTTCAACGCAGTGCGACATCGTAACATGAAGTCGGCTGGCGCAGCGCACTATTGTGTTTCAGGTATCAGATCGTAATCACGAAAGCATTGTGACTTTGTTGGATGAAATGAAAAAAACAATAAACAAAATTTAAATTAAACAAAAATGTCATCAATGATTTTTTTTAAGCCCAAAATGGAGGGGAACTGAATCTGGTTGAGAAGTAATTCCAGTTAGACGACACTACATTCCATGCAACACGCTAATCACATCATTAATGTCCACATCTCCGGACAGCGTTTTTTGCCTGGTTTTCTTCAACCAAACATGCCCAAACAGAGAATGCCAACATGATTTCATGAATAACCTTAAAAAATTCGAAAATAAACACAGTCTACTGTAAAGCCGTCTATCTCTACAGTACTTGACTTCTGTCACAAATCGATGAGCCAATAAGAAACCATTTCGCGTGTTCAACTTACTCCTCGTCTTGACCCATTTGTTATTTTTTATGGGGTTTCGTCAAACCACGCTGTGGCGTAGTGGGTTAGTGTATCGAGTCCTATGCAAAGGGTTCCAGGTTCGACATGTCGATTCGACTGTCGTAAACGATGCAGGGAACTAAGTCCGCGGCCACTAAGTCCACTGTGGGATTCCCCATTTCCCATACTAGGTGGTTAAACCTTAGCTTCATGCGTCTGTCTGACAGTTGTTGAGATACCCTTAGCGGAGCAACGAAGTGCCGTGAGCGGTTAAAACCTTGCGGAAAAAAAGATTTTAAGTCCTATTAGCGAGCCATACCAGTTTCTTCCTAAATATTATGAAAATATGGCCTTATTCGGATTTGGAAATGGAAATAAAAACAATTTGCGCTTATTTTAGTATTAAGTATTTATTTATGTCATCTACCGAGCTTAACTCTAACGGATTTCAGAAATATTTTTGTTGGATATAGTACATGAATGTATAACAGATAAAAATAAATTAACAATCCCAGGCGCCTGCCTGACAGTTGTTGACATACCCTTAGCGGGGCGACTTAGTGGCGTGAGCGGGTTAAACCCTGCGGAGAAAAGGTTCAGGGGTCACCGCCCTTATAATTTAAATACACCAGAATTTGTTACTGGCTAACTTTCAAATTTGGTCTTATTTCATTCCGCGATTTAAATTTATTTGACATTTAGAGGGAACTAAAAGCACACAGTTTTTTTTTTATTTAAATTATCACCTTGTATGGGAACCAAGTCCCTCAGTGGACTTAAGGCTCCGGAAATTAGAATACTTTACATGCGTGAGCGACAGCAATACTTTGACAGATACATAAAATACATGTCTTCTTATGGGAGGTGACACATAGACCAACACTGACGCTCACGCGACGGATATAGTTACTCAACTTTTAACTTTTCTCTCTCAACTTTTCAGAGTTGACAATCCTCACATTGAGACATTTCAAGAGAATTCGAATTTTATGTTTAAGTTTGGGAGTCGGTTCTCGTTGAAGCAACGTTCAAAATAGATAAAATATAAATGAATGTTTATAATTGAGTATTTAAATTAAAATGCATATTTTATCTCTACATAAATAAGCAAAACAACTTGAATTTT
Source organism: Eristalis intricaria (assembly GCA_964034865.1). Taxonomy (NCBI): domain Eukaryota; kingdom Metazoa; phylum Arthropoda; class Insecta; order Diptera; family Syrphidae; genus Eristalis; species Eristalis intricaria. The sequence goes on along the minus strand of OZ035877.1, from coordinate 59,323,553 downwards.
CAATTCAAACTTGAAACTGTCAAATGAAATCAGCTGTGCATTGAAGTATTCATTGCGTCGCCCCCTTGCGTCAGATACTTCAGAGTGTACGTATGCTTTGAAGCTACGCAAGTAAAGTATTCTAAGTGCCGGAGCCTTTAATTCCCTGCACCTCGTAAGCTTGGGTATGCCTTACCTTATTTAATAACACTCATTCTCATAACGTTGACTGTCCTCGTTCACTTCTTGTAGTCGACTGTCCGGGACATTTTCCACGTATAACTCATTCACTTTCTCTGCATCGATATTATTTAGATGTACTGTTATTATTACACTTGCCATTAGGGATATCATTACAAGTGTTATTAGCATAATATCACACAATATTTTTTTTTTGTGTTGTTGTTTTTTCATAATACATATGTTATCCGTTTACAATGGTTTACCTGCAGAGCTAAATGCTTATCTGCAGGTGGTTGCATATACATAGATTGTGACAGTCTTTGAAGTGACTTTACATTAATTTGCTTTAAGTTTACATAAATTCAAGTGGTTGATTCAATTTTAAGCTTTTTTAAGTGAGCTTATTAAGTGGTCGCCGTGGCGTAGTGGGTAAGTGCGTCGACTCCTACGCAAAGGTTGCCAGGTTCGATACCCGAATTTACGACCTTTGATAATTCACGGCTCCATCTCTTTCGAGTCACTGACAATGCTCAAAGAGTATTCCTGTCTAGAGAAAGCTTCTCAACTTCGCCGTTCTGAGTCGGCATTAAACTGTAGGTCCCTTCCCCTCGTGAAAGAACAATAGCACGCACAACACGAGTGGTTGCTGAGAAGCTAGGCCCAGGTCCACCTTGGACTGTCGCGCCACCCATATTATTATTATTATAAGTGAGCTTAATTTTACGAATTTAAAAATTTTTATATACGGAATGAGATTGCAATAGAAATCTCTTTAACTCTTTTTTCCTTTTTTTTTGAAATTTGGAATGACTTTTAAAAACTGTGGCAGCGAATTCATTAGTTTGGGGACATTGCATCGGAGTTCCCGGTCTCCATACAAATTGATAGCCTCCGGAACTTCAAGCATCCCTTGGGCTCGTCTTCCTGTGTTTAGCGAGTGACTAAAGGGTTGCTGAAATCGTCAGGTCACTCATGTAGTGTAGCAGTGTTGTCATCTGGAAGATTGCTTTGACATCTTGACTTGAAAATTTGAGTTAAAAGGTCTAACAATTTTTACAAGACGATGTTGTTGGTTAGATATTTTATCCATGTGAGATTTTGCTGCGTTTCCCCAGGCCAGAATACCGTATCTAATGCGCGACTCTGCTAACGAGTAATACACCTGCCTTAGCACTTCTACGTTTGTGTAACGCTTAAGGTACGTCATAGCAAAGATGGTGCTTTTAAGTTGACGGCGCAGGACATTGATGTGGTCACGCTAGAGAAAATTCTCGTCGATGGTAACTCCTTAGTATTTAATACTACTGACTACTTCAATAGCGTTGGTATTTCTTGTTAGCGAACAGCGGTCATTGCGATGGAATATTTGAATCTCTTCTATTGGTTTTGATGGAGTGCGAATGGACATCACCTTTGTTTTAGCAGCATTATTATCATGACACCATTCGGATATAGCGTTGAATTCTTCTTGCATTATCTGCACAGCTGAACTCAAGTGTTTGTGTTTTACCACGATAGCCATGTCGTCGGCATAGGCATAAGCAGTACTTTTTTCCAATAGTCTCAATAATTCGTTTGTGAAAAGAATAAATAATATTGGACTTAATTTAGAGCCTTGTGGCACACCGTAATCACATTCCTTTTCATTGCTCAAGGTGTCAGAGACCTTGACTTGGATTGTTCTATCAGCCAGATAGCTTTTGAGCCAGTTTGCCAGAACTCCTCTCAATCCCATTCTGCTGAGACTTTCCACAAGTTTTTCATGTGTCAGGGTATCGAATGCCTTACTTAAATCGATAAATAGCACAATTATGTGATGGTTTTTGTTTAGTCCTGCATTGACCACATTTGTTAACTCCCCCAGCAGTGATTGTGTACTCTTGCCTTTTTGAAAGCCGTACTGATTCGGATGTAGCACTTTGTGTTTCGAAATAAAACAATTAACACGGTGAACAAGTACTTCTTCCAGGCATTTTTCAACAGCCGGCAATATTGCAATCGGTCTGTAATTTGCTGTTTCGTTTTTTACCCCTCTTTTGTAAATTGGGCGAATTATCGCCTTCTTCATCAACTTTGGCACATAACATTGAAACATACTACAATTTATTATTTTGGTGATGACTGGAGTGAGACACATAGCATTCAATTTGAGATCAATTGGTCTAATATTATCTGCTCCAAGACCTTTTTTACTATTTAATTGACTCAGTATCTTATATACTTCCGGTTCAGTTGCTTCCTCTAAATATATGCTTTGTTGAAGTTGACTGCTCACATAGTTCGAGCATGGATGATGTTTGCGGCTTCATTGGAAAATTGATTTGCGAGTTTCTCCACAATGTCTTTCAAGCCAACGTCAGCATCTGGAAAATTATTTATGATGATTTCGTCAATTGAACGCTTCTTTCTGCCAAGTAGTTCATTAACGACACCCCATGTTTTTCTTGGGTCATTTTTTGCATTTACGAATTTTTTTTTGTAATAATTGGCTTTCATTAGTTCGATGTTCTTATTCACTGTGTTCCCATATTTCTTGTACTGGCTTTCATACATTTTACATCTCGGGCTATTTTTCAACTTCCTATAAAGCTCATCCCTGTTTTTGTACATATTGATTATTTCGGTTGAAATCCATGGCTTGTGTTTGCGGGTTCGTAGGGCTGAGCTCGATTTGCACGCTCCGGCATATATTCTATTAATTTCTCTCACGAAATTATCGTATAGAGCTGCCGCGTGATTTTCTTGAAGTAGATCTTGCCAGTTGGTTTGCCCTATTAGTTCGTTAACTTTTTGTTGATTGATTACTCTTTTCTCATTTGCACTCTCGAGAGTCTCCAATTTTCGACTGCGTATGTAAATGGAAAATATTCTCTAAGAAGTAAATGGGAAGCATTGATTTGTCAACTCAAAAACAAATTTAGACTTTTTGTAATTTGTTTGCTTCCTTTTGAATAACCAATTGATTGTCACACTTGTGGTCTAATTTTTGATGAATATTGTCCATCACGAATTCACATCAAATTAAACTGGGCATCTCAGGCCGGTGAGTGTTTTTGAATGTAATCACCCGGTGGTGATTTAATTTTTGTTTTTGCCGTCGCAGAGGGGGGATCTGTATGACTCAGAAACAATTAAACAAATGAAATGAAGGAAATGGTCATATCTTGCAGATTTCCCGTTAGCCGTGTTTTTTTTTTCAAAAATCTATAAATAGTGAAGTAGGATTTTGTACGTAAAGCACATTCTGTCCGTAACTGCCTATAATATCGGCAGTAAAAAGGGGCTGCCGATAAAAATTCGACTTCGAATTTTTTTTTTCATACATTTTGACACTAATTTCGAACAAATGACTTTCTTTTTCATATATTTAGAAAAAATTAAATTAAAACCACTGCCAATAGTTTTTCTGAATCTTACTTCACTTCACTATCGATAGCGATGAAAACGCGAACACGGCTAATATTTCAATGCATTGGATGAAAACACATTTACGTTAATTGTATGACCCTTACCTCCTGATTTAGACAATTTTTTCTCTTCCGAAATTGAAATAAAAATGTTGTTAGCCAATAAACTGGAATTTAGTTGAAAATTGCGGCATAAAATGAGAGTATGTAATCGGAAGCTTATTTCCGTCTCGAGGTACATATTTGAATTTCCATACAGTTGAACTTGTTACTTCATAGATTCAAAGGAAATTATTTGCGCCATGTTTTTGAAAATATAGCATTTTTTTAATTTGCTTGGTCTTAAAAGTCTCCTATTGTGCACATGGTCTTTTTCCACGGTTCAGAATTAATTTAAGCTGCTCTTCTTCATATTGGACGACTCACTGAAGAAGGACAAGAGGTGAGAACTTGAAATTTTGGAAATTAAGATGATTCTTCATCAGATGATTTGAACTTTAATTATGAACAACATATCGCATCATTTAAAGGTTAGGTTAGGCTAGGTTTTGGAAGGGGAGTGTGATGAGTGAACATCACTTCCACTCGGAGGCCTTAGGGCCCATTGTGAATCACTTCATTTGTGGAGTGCACATTCTGGCAACTTATCCTGTCAAGTTATGGCTTGAACCATCCCGCGCTCTTTACGTATCTTAGAAGCTATCTGCATCCGCTGAGTCCGCAGTCTCTGTGAAGAAGACGACTGGATGGCAGGCTCGAATTCCTGTGAAACCGAAGTAAATACGCTTTTATCTGGTTATCAAATCTGTACCAGTCACCATTTGCCGTTGGAATCAAATTAACGGTATTATCACTGGAGTGCTCAGTCGGAGGTAGTAGTCTGATTGTGGGTTTCACAATGGACCACCATGGTCTAAGTGTGCTGGTGATTTCACTAGCAGCCTCACCTACCTACCTCTGTGAAGAATCTTTGGCCCAGCGAAGGTCGGCGCCGATTCTGGAGATGCTGGGCAGTGGCAAAGCCGATATTTGGATCATTTCGGTTTCTTCCTCGTCGCTGCAGCTTCGGCAGACATCGCTGGGTTCAGTATTCCATTTCAGGAGCACTGCTCCGACGGGACATTGTTCTTGGTCACTCGACTCCGAGCACACTGGTCTGGTTTCGGTCCAAAGCCAAAGGCTTCTGATCTTGATCTTGTTGCGTAACAGTCAAGACCCAAGACGGGTCGACTTCTACATCTAAAACAACAATGTCTATTATTTATTATCTATCTTAAGTCGTTCATCTATGAAAATATATATAATAATTTAAATGTCTTTGGATTATTAACTTTTTTATTCTTAAGTAAAAAATAAAAATAAAGCGAAAACGTATTCCAATTTTCCAGAATTCCAAATACGAATTCTGGACCACAGTGCATCATTGACAGCAACTGTCACAAGTGAAAGTGATTGACAACCAAAAATCGAGCTTAATTTTGCTAGACATCATAGCGACAATGCTGCTGACAGATTTAAAATTAAAAATCAACTTCACAAGTCCGTTGATTAAATTAAATTCTTCGATTTTATTTGATTATTTTGCCCTAAAATCTTAAACGCCTCTTCGAATGAAAACTCCATTGTACACCTACTACTAGCAGTCACTGGATATTGCGATTATTTAGTGCCTAAATGCTGGAAGTGAATTTAATTTTTATCTTCTGCTTAGACGAAAAGTAGGTAAATGCATGTTTATGGGCCGTAAGCTCATCCATCCGTAGCATTTCCTTTACTCAATATGCGCCTTTATTTTCGTTTGCAGATGGGTACATACCCATCGCTTGCGTTAAATACTCCCCTGTGCTGTGGAGTAATTTACTGCTCAGCCTTGAGGGTGGTTTCAAGGCAGACAAACGAGGACTCACTCATCTCACACTTTTGTTTTCATTTCATTCGCGTAGTCTGCGTTTGAAAATTCGATTCGAAATTTATGCAAACGAGAATATTTTATTTCGTGCGCATATTCTTGGCGAACGACAAAATTATTTACAGTTCGACTTAGATACCGACTGTATCAGTATTCATAGAAAGACACTAGATATCATTTAAGGGTGGATTACATAACATTAACAAGCACATTGCCATTCGTCTCATATATTCTGAATGTCGATTCGAGAGATGTGTATTTTCACATGTTGAACAATTTCAAGCAATGGCACATGAACGTCTGCAAGGACGATCAATTAAATGCGAACTTTGAGATAATGTTCACACTGACTGCGTGTTAATTATTGTTGCCATGAAATGAGTGAAAGAAAATCCAGGCAATTCGCATGGCTGAGTAAGAAATTAAGTTAGAGTCTTGCGGCACGAAACCTACAACTAATTGTGGAACTTAATTAGAATCCACTCAGGCATTAGGTTAAAAGTGTCAATTCACTGTCGTGATAAATTGTATTAAAGATTCGCCATCGGAAACGGAAAGTGTCTGCTCTGTAGAACTGATGTCACCTCTGCGATGGTGAAGCTTCAAATAAAAGGTCATCCAGTGAGAAGTGTCCAACGTATAACTAGCAGTGCGATGGTTCACGGTAAACGATTGATGCTAGGAATTTGTCAAACATGGAACGACGCGCGGATGTACTTTAATTTAAAATTGGCAATAACACGAGAATTTGGTAGGGACCACAGCAATTTTTAGACCCGGGGCTAGCTTCTATAAGATTACAGTGAAACTTCTCCTTACGGACACCCCCCAATAAGGGACACCTCTATTAATGGACAATTCGTCACGCATGTAGATAGGCTATTCGCGGATATCAACCCCTTTACAGGGACCCTCTTTATTCGGGACGAGGACATGCATTTTAAAGTCTATTGAGCAGTTGCTCTCTTAAAAACGGACGCACAACAGTCCGTGAGTAATCGACTTTTTTTTTTTCTGGAGCTGATGTGAAACTATTCAAGTATTATGCTGTTCAATTTATTCATGAAATTAAAGTGGCGCCTTTATTCTGATGTCCATAAATAATCTCTGTTACGCCTCTAGAATGGTCACCTCTACAAAAAAACCATGAAACCATGAAAACCATGATTTTCCCGCGGGTGTCTATGGTACAAGATCTTATGCCACGCGATTAGAAGTAACTGATGACGGAGCAGCAGGAACCAACAGGCTATACAGTTACAGACATGTACGGCCGTTGTATGCATTGACGGTCTTTGAGGGATGGAGATATAACGACGAACAATGCGACATGTACAGAGTCATCGGCCGAGTCAAAAATAAGCGCATCAGTATTTATCAAAAATCTATAAATAGTGAAGTAGAATGTTGCACATAAAGCACATACAACAACCTACTGCCTATAACTGGGTATAATATACGAAGTGAAAAGTGACTGCCTATAAAAATTCGAGTTCGAAATTGTTAATTTATTTTGACAGCGATTCGCACACATAAATTGTTCTCTTTAGTAATGAAGTGTTACAGAGATAGCCGACTTCACAGCTGATTGCCCTCTTGTCCACCTTTTTGACAGATATTCATGAATTTCTGACGGTTATTCACGAAATAACGTAAGTGCCGTCCTCTGATTGGTCAATTTGGTTTAAGAACAGTTGTAAACAACAGTTGTCAAAAATCTTAAGGGGAAAGAGAGGTAGAAGTCAGGCATCTCTGTGATACTTCATTTCTGGTTCTCTTCATATATTCTGGCGGATAAAAATCAAAGCCACTGCGAATCGTTTTTCTGAGTCTTACTTCACTTGACTGTCGATAGCGATGAAAAAAACACGGCTTATGACATGTAGAGCGAATAGACACCAATGCTCCTGCCTGCAGAGTCGAATCGAACCCTCACGCAGCAGGGAGGGACCTCGCCTTAGGTGGCGCGTACAAGTTGAAAGGGACCTTAACCAGCTTGGTATGCGCAACTGAAGACAGCTATGTAGGTAACGACCATGCTAGCTGGGGAGGTTTGTTAGTTGAGGCCCAGGTTCATTCCGAACTGAAGAGCTGCTTAAGGTGGAACGTCGGGTGCATAATGATGACTCAGTCAAAAATGCTCCAAAGAAGAGCTACTAAGTTGGAACGTCGGGCGCATAATGATGACTCAGTCAAAAATGCTCAAAATGCTATCTAGACATTCTTGGCTAACTAAGCCCTAGCCTACTTTATGTCATTAATGGATAACAAATTTCCATCGAGAGACTTCCTGCCAAGAAAATCAAGCCAATTCACAAGCTTTCCAAGTCGGTTGTATGTACTTTTTTCACACCTTCAAAGAAATGCTTTCAAGAACTTGCTTGGTCATTCCCGATAGAGATGGACACTCTTCTTCATATCGGAAACTTCTACTAAATGCGAAAAATGACAAGATGTAGTCCGCATGCACATTACCCAGTAAGGACTCAGTCTAGATAATGACTTCTTTCACGTAATCGGCTATCCGGCTAAAAGCTGTCAGAGAAATACAATGACCGAACTTCCTGTATCGAAGAAACAGCTGACGAACCAGCTATTTAAATTAAGCACAGCAGCTCCGAAAAATTGTAAGTCAATGCATTCGATAATGAAGTACTAATAACAGTGGAAGAGGACTAACTCATGTTTCAAAACTAGGATTCGAAGTCCCGAATATAACATCGCTAAAATTAAACTTGACGTCGTGGCGTGGTGGGGTCGACTCCTACGCAGATGGTGCCAGGTTTGATCATCGAATTTACCAACATTCATAATTCGTGGCTCCATCTCTTTCGAGTCACTGACAATACTTAGGGAGTATTCCTGTCTAGAAAAAGCCTCTCAAACTTCAGTCCGTAACTCATAGAAACCGTTGCGTACGTTGAGTTTGAAATCCACGAGAATAGTAATTGCCGAATTGCAAAGAGGTGTCCAATGATTACGTGGCGTGCACAATCCACTCTTGAGTCTTGCATAAATCTAAGAAATTCGAAATTTTAAAGTTCCTGAGTTATAAGGAATTATTTAAAAACAATTTTAAATAAAACAAGAAGTATTTTTTCATACATAAAATGTCGTAAAAACAACAATACATCACATAAGGAGCACCCGAATGAATTTCCATGGAAACAACTGCCAAATGCGCAGCGTCTTGGTGAATTTCACATGCGGGCTGTATTAGCTGTCTCTCTCCCTCTCAGAAGGCCTTTAAAGTTGTCAATTTTTTGACATGACACAACGCACGTGACGGATTCTATGGGTTTGGGCCTTTCGCCGTTCAAAGTCAGTATTAAACTGTAAATTCCATCCACTCGAAAATGAATAATGGCACGCACAACATAAATGGTTGCTGAAGAAGCTAGGTCCAGGACCACCTCGGACTGTCGCGCTACCCATATTATTATATTAAACTACTAACCTCACAATCAAGAGTAAGCTGCTATATACCAGTTGCGCCACTGTCTGGCGTGATCATAGACTAAGCCTGATTGCCAGGAACTGAAAAGAAGAAGCGGTGGATGAAACTCTGGATCATCTTCTTTTTTTCTTTCCGGCCTTAGCCAAATCTCGATATAAAACGCAGGGTCAACCATTCCTTAAATCATTAGAGGACTTGGCTGAAACCACAAGACCTCATAAATTTTGCTTAAAGATAGACTACAGTGACTACAACTAGCCTTGCTTTATTTTGGAGTAGCACTATGAACCAAAGTGAGTCGCCGCAGAGTGCGGGTTGGTGGGTCGGCTTCTACGCACGTTTGATCCTCGAATTTACCAACTTTCATAATTCACGGTTCCACCTTTTTCGACTCACTGATAAGGCATCTCAAACAATAGCACGCATATCTCGAGTGGTTGCTGTAGAAGCTTGGCCCAGATACAGGTCTATGTGAGGCTGAGCTGCCACCCGTCACTTAGACTAACCTTCCTGTATGAAATCGATTCATGAGGGATTGATCTGGTTAACTGGAACAAACCTTCAGGATATCTTCAATCCTAGAGGGCATCGGCATTTGCTTATCTATCTAGAAACGCTTTTTTGAGTTTTTAGGTTTACTAAAATATTTTTTTAAGACACTTCCGCTCATTATATCTGTATCCACAAAAATAAAAGTATTCTCGATCTCAATCAGCCCGGTTATTGCGTAAGGCGTTACCAACTTTTGATGTACCAGAACAAAAAGTTGTAATAACTTAGACGATGAGCCTCTTTTAGACGATGAATTATATTTTATTCGAAAACTGATCGCAGATTCTGCACGGCCGGAAAAATCAAAAAATATTCCCAATCCGTTGCCTATTTTTAGGAGGCTTGGTGGTTCATACTCAATGGACTGTGCACACATGGTTTTATGCAAGCTTTACTTTATCTGGCAAACTGTACTTGAACCCAAATTAACTCTTTCAAGTTCATCGCACACATTCGCTTGTAAATAAGGCAAATCGTCGCATACAACCACAACCACTGTCTGCAAACAATGTAATCGCACTGAACAGATAAATGGTACACCCACCCTCCTCGCATACATGAGAATTGATGTCGAAAGAAAAAAACGCATGACTAATGAGAAATGACCCGAATCGGATCTCTCTGATTTACTAGTTCAATAGCGGTGAAATCACCTAACCCGCACCAGATCCCAATACGACCGACAATTAACCATACTGATATCAGTTTCATTCATTAATCACGCATTAATCAATCATCCAGATCTTTCCACGCGATTAGTCCACCGTTCGGCAGCACCGACCACTAATCTCTTCACAGCTTAGGGTGTCATTTGCCGAAAAAGACTCCTTTGACGTATGCAGATACACCACATAAGTCAGCAACTCATTTGATCACGTTCCCTAAATAAATATTGATTTGCAACGGCTGTCGTCGACGCGTAGATGCTGTGTGTCGACTGTCGCTTGCGGCTTGCGAATGTGCCCCGAAACGGTCGGCGTAATTGAATTGAATGGCGACACAGTTCGGCTGAGCGATTTGCATAAAGTCGGGGAGCACGCTCCCCCAAACGATTGGCCTAATGAGATTCCTACTCATTTAATTAAGTAGTCCTTGCGCGGGTAAAAATAATTTCCTTTTCCGTCGTTGCTGCGGCTAAGTAGATTCATGGATTAGGCAAAATTTGATTACGAAAATTTGATATCATGACGTTCTCATCCCGCGCCAGCATTTACTTGAACATCCTTTCATTAAAAAACAAAAACCGAAAAAACGAACAGAAAATGAGCGCCACTTAATGATTAATGATTGATTGATGCACTCACAGTGGTGCTGCTCTGAAATTTTATCGGGTGCGAAGTCTTGTTTGGATAATTCGATTAGAATTGATTTATTTCCCCTCGTTCTTGTGCTCGTGTTTACATGGCTAATGAGCGTGCTATTAGTGGGCTACTGCCGGCCGATAAACAACACATTCAATTAAGTTCTTTAATGTAAGCAAAGCGGTTTGTGGACGAATGCGTTCAGTGATTACCGATGGATAATGACCGGAATGTTGGTGTGTAGGTGGAATGGGTTTCGGACAACATAATTTGTGGGACCTGTGGCTATACGAAGCACATGAACAGCTGAGATAAAGTAGCTTTCGTCGCCTTGTTTGCTCGGCGCTACAGGCCGGAGTGAACGTGGATGTGTCGCGCACCAACTTGATTATGATGGCGAACGTCCTTTTTTTTCGCTGATGACAACCTTCAGGGAGGGAAATCCCCAGGCGGGGATATGTTTTACCTACAAAAAGGAAAAAAGGACACATTTCATTGCTTTGCCAAAAATGTAGGTAGGTTAGTGTCGGTTCGTTTTTATTTCCAGGACGCTTTTTATTTGCTTTTAAAGTTGCGTCTACATGCTCGTACATCATTTAGTAGGTTTAACTAATTGGGTAAAGTAGAGAGCGTTTCTCATGCAACGGTCATAACATGCAACGTGAAAATAGAAATGGACTCTATATGCTAGGTTGCTATGTGCCCATTGAACCAAACCCGCCAGGTTTGGATGGACTTTTACTGAAACCTCATCATGCCGTTCCCACTGAGTTGAAGTGATTTCAAATGTCAGTTTTTAAGTGGCATGTTAATTGTCTCTTGACAGGAAATAATGCCTGAAACACAATAGTGCGTTTGCGCTGCCGTTGGCTTTCAACACACATAATTCAATGGTCAAGCACAAAATATAGCGTCGACCTGCGTCAGTGAATAGTGAGAGAGATTGAGAGGATCATAATAAAATGTAAAACGTAGTCCATCGCACGTCATTATTCAACATGTTGGATACTTTTTGTCAGAGGGGTGCGCTGTGAGAGAGATTTCCTCCCAGATTGAGAGTTTTCTTCCAAATTGAGAGTATTTTGTATCAACTTTCATTTAAGAAACGAAAACAGCTGATTAAAAATAATTTAACGACAAAGGTCATTTCAAATGTATGCAGAAAGGCGGCAACATTTTTCATCTAGTAGATGAGAGAGAGAACAGCTGATAGATTGAGTCTTTATTTCAACGCAGTCCGTCATCGTAACATGAAGTCGGCTGGCGCAGCGCACTATTGTGCTTCAGCCACAATATGCATGGTGGAAGGATAATACGGTGTGCTGGACAGCTTGTCAAAAACGTCGTCTTTTAATTTTGTGACGTCACTCAGGGTCCGTTTTTTTGGCATTGGAGAGATGTGCTGCTTAAGGTTACACCACAATTTGATTTCGTATATAACAAAATAATGATGTATGAAAAATGAAAAAGAAATTGAATTTCAAATTGATGTAAAATGAAATAATTTAATTCATTTAATAATGGTATATGGGATAGGGAATAGGGAAATGCGATAACGCTCAGGGGCCTATTTCACAGAACATACATCTCATACATTGTATGATTGTGTACACTTTCGCTCTATGATTTCTGTTTCTCAGATTTGTTGTATGAGCCGTTGTAACACAGCGTGTATCACCTAAATTTTACCCTGGAAATATGGGAAAGTTGTATGATTCTGTTTCACAGAAAAATATCATACACATCATGCAGCAGTTTCTTTCAAATTTGAACATACATTTCATACAGCACTTAAAACTGCTGTAGTCAGTACAAAAATCAGTTTTCAAATGAGAAAAATGATAAAATGATTTTTGAATAATGAATGATTGTTCATCTTTTTTTTTTTTAAATTGGACATGTAGGAACAAGGAGTGCTAGTTCGTCAAGAAATTTTTATTTAAAATCATGTACTATTTGGAAAAATTGTCTTAAAATAGAATTAATCTCAATCATTAGGAAATCATATTTTTCTTCATTATTGAGGAACTCCATTATTTAGTTCTTTGTTTGTTTGTATGGTGTCTGGGTTTAATTCGCGACACTCTTTAGTTTTCAATGAAATTTGTCATTCAAAATTAAACGTAAAAATAATACACATCATACAACAAAGAACAGATCATACAATACATCCGGTAGAATTTGTGAAACAGAAAATTGTATGATATGTATGATGTATCACAGTTTTGTATGTTGTATGAAATGTATGTGATGTATGATTAGTGAAATAGGCCCCAAGTAATTGCTGCCGAAGCTATAATGAGAGGGTACATTTTGGAAAGCAATCCGTTTTCGCTTTTGAAATGTGCGAACATTTTTTATTTGCCTCCGCCTTTAAGTTTCTGTCGATATAAAAATTCCCGCGATGACATCACGCAGGGCCTCTCTACACTTACAATGTGCTTATTATTTTGCCCCGCAGTGTATGAGAGCATAAACGTAGAAATCAGAGATAATGGATGATAGAGATATCCAACTTCGGCCATTTTTACCCCTAGCCCACAACGAAGATGTTGTGGTCATCCCTTGTATTTCACTTATGCATTTACAACGCTCGTCAATTCTCCACAATATGGCGGCCGATTCGTGAATTTTTGTGGGAAAAAAGCGGCAGATTCATGAATTTAGTGGGAATCCATGTACTTTCCATGTAACGTACATTGGTATGTTGCTCGGAGGGTGTTCAAAAGTTGACTAGTATTTTTAAGGGAATTTTCTTACATTGTTATATGGACTTTCGTGAATAACAATGTATTGCAATGTCCATTTAACTTGAACTATTTGACCTAAAATTAATTCTTAAGTTTATATATAGCCTATTCATAAACCATACCTGACAAATTAACTCAAAAAACGAACCCCGCTTTATACGCTTAATTCATGAATTGTGAAAAACTCATGAATTCAATTTAAACAATTTGATAAGAACAATGGCATTATATTGCAACTTTTACTAATGCTAAAAAATGGTTGTCAAAACATCTTATTTGTGATTCACGCTTCAATAATATTTTTATTGTTGGTTAACTGAACGTGTGAATGCAAAAATTCACACTTTGTTGTACATTCATTAATTATGTCCTAGTATCTCAGATTGTAACTTTCTCAAAGTTTTAATGAATCGACTTCATGAACATAAGCTATGTTTGTTCGTTTACCCCTCCATACTGTGTTGAAAATTGAACACCGAAATTTGAAAAAACGTTCAAGTAACGAGCGAATTTTCAAATAAGAACTCTAATTCACCGCATTACTACGGTGGGGAAGGGTATCAGCTGTATCCACAGCTGTTCTCAAGAGCTCACACGTATTCACAAACAGGGGAGAAAAAGCGTATAAAAAACGCTGTCAGATGAAATCAAGAGGCAAGGGAGGTAGAAGTTGGATATCTCTATTATAGGTTATCTCTGGTAGAAATGCAAGAAATCAAAAATTTGACATTTTTAGTCCCAAGAGTGCACTGGTAAGACGCTATTCACAAAATACTGCATCGTCCTACGTTTCTTAAAAAATGAGAGATATGAAAGGAATGTCATAAAACGTGAGATGTAAAATGCGCACTCACTCGTAAGTAGTTTCGGAAAAGTTTGGAAGATCTGCTTTCAACTCACATTTCCCGTACCAATTTAGTTTTCTCTATTTTTTTGTGCCTGTATCTGTCTTCAGTGAAATGAAAACAGCTGACAAATCATTTCAAAGTACGTCTGATGGAGTGGCCTCCGTAATGCGAAGTTGGCAGCAACAACTCACTTTTGAGTTTCTCTCATTAGGAGCATACCTTCATTTCTTAAATTATTACATCAATTTAGTTTCCTTCTCCAGTAGTCTAATCTGACCCTTCTGGGACGCTAACTTGCTTGATTTATTGCAACCCCAGAATTGTACAACGTTTGACCATATGGGCTTAAGTACAGGTTTACACTTTCCAAATCAAGTAGCCAATAAGTATCTCAAATGCAATATTCGATTTCGTCACGTTTGTTCTAGGTGCGGGTTTCATTTTACTTTCGCGTCGATGGACGTCACCGGATGTCATGTGTTAATTTTTCTTGAGTAAAAGCAATTCGCGAAAGCGTTTTCCCATCACATTACTTTATTTATTGTTTCCTGCACTTTTCCAGTTGCTGACTTAACTGAGGCTTTCATTATCAAGTTAGTCGGAACATCCGCCATCGTAGCCTGCAACGTCAACTAATGTGTGTTCTGTAATTTCCAAAACGTCTGTTCAATGTACTCTACATGTTAGTGGAGTCCCATTGAATCAAGTGGAGAAGTTTAAGTATCTCGGGGTCGTCTTTCCAAGTGATAGGAGAAGTAATGCTGAGCTTTCTTTTTGGAAACATCTTGAAAGATCTGTAAACTGGAAGGCCAAGCTTAGTATCAAAGCCAAGTTAGCGGTTTTCAACTCTTCAACTTTATTCTAACTCTAACCTATGGACATGAAAATTAGAATTTGTTATTAGACAGAAAGAATAAGAGAGAGAAAAATTGCAGAAAGAAGATTGTTCATGTTGTTGTGAGAATTAGTCGCCGAGATATGGTGAGAAACACAGTGGCAGTGCCCGAGAGGTTGAACATTGAGCAGCTACTTCTTCGTACGGAAAGGGCTGTGCTTCGATGGTTTGGTCATGTGGCACGAATGTAAATGTTTCCATCAGGTAGGCCACCACTTGACAACGCAGGATGAGGTGGTTGGACCAAGTCCAAAAACTAACCTGGTTACGCTTGAGCATAACTCCTGCTGAGTTAGGAGTCGATGGCTGCGGATCGACTTGCTTGGAGATATCTCATGCGTGCTTACCCCCAAGACGCCTTTAGTGGATCATGCGGGTCAAAATATGATGATGATGATGAAATTGTCCGAACATTATTAGTGACAGAGGACACGGAGGGGCAATGGCATGGATTTGAAGAAATGCCTTTAGAATCAAAACAAGGCCCTTTAGCATAAGACAATAGTACTTTGAGTCTGACCCCGCTGATTTGAAACTCAATGTCTATGAGGAGGTTTAAAAAAATCTTAAGCTTAGAAACCAGGATTTTTTGTAAGAGATCGGGACCATCATCCTGGGTTAATATGGTGTTAAAAGCACAGCGCAGGAATCGATCCGAGTCTAATTGGACTTTAGTTAGTGGCCGCCTCGGATTAACATTATGAAAGGCAAAGCAAAAATATTTGTAAATTATTGCCGAGCCAAAAAGTATGCAGTAGTTCTCTGACCATGAAGTGCTGCACAACCGACTGGACTGGTGGAAATTCTACGTAACTTTTGTAACCGCTGCTTCTTTGGTTTTTCCTAAAAAAATTTGGACCAAAATTCGAAGGTCAGGAATACTGTACAAAAAAAAAATCTGTTATCTACATCCTTGCCCTGTTAGTCATGATATTGCAGATATATGCAGCCGAAAATTAAACGTCCAATAGTGCTGCGGAGCTAATTGTCAGTGCCATCGAAAGTAAATTAATAGGCAGATGAAGGAGAAGTTATAATCGATCACTCTTTGAGCTATTTAGAAAAGAAAACAAGGCCTCTTCGACACGACAACGTCCGTAGACACCAATAATTAAAAGAGCATTCGAATCCGGGCCTCCTTTTTAGAAGAAGGGGAATACCGAACCCCAGACATAAAGAAAAACAATTTAGTGTTGTTTACTTGGTCTTTAATCCTGAAACTCCATCTATATGGGCTGTACATCAAAATGGGCTTAGCCAGGCGAAATCAATGACTTCGATTGTTTGGTTTTTGAAAGTGGGAAATGGAACGCCAGTATTTGAAGTGGCGCACACAAGTGCTGAGAAACCACTACCAACTTGTCGTGTAACTGGAGCCAGCTGGCCTGATATCGCACCAGCTGGGAAATCGTCAGTGGAGCCCCGTATTCACCATACAGGGTTACAAAAAGAACAAGACGAAGACTTTTTTCATCGTGAACATCCTTCTTAGAGCAATCTCGATCTCAAGTCACTGACAGTGTTAAGAATTGCCACCAATACCTCAAACTCTGGCGAACAAAAGCGACATATTACTCCAGATCTAGTCGCATTGTCAACTCAATAAGCGGGTTCTCACACAATCACTGAAATCAAGTAGCAACGAACCCGGTTGCTACTTAAATCGTATTCAAACTATACAAAAATGTATAAAGACCGTTTTCGAAGCCACCACGGTGAGCTAATCTTCAACTTATTACACATGTTCCCCATGAGCTCTCATCAACAACAAATATTATTGTCAAAATAAATTCTAATCTTTCACCCGGTCAGTCTTCGGAATCGAATCTGACAAGCCGCACGCGTACCCATCCTCTTTTTGTTCAGTTCTTTATCGAATTTCACGTGTATACTGCTATCGTGTAATGTTTTGTTGTTCAAACATATTTAAAGATACTGAAATATTGTACGCACTCTCGTAAGTTCCAAATTTTCCAGTGAATGTGTCTTCTTGTTGCTACCGCTTTAAAGTTGTGTGAAGAATCAAAACAGTGCACATCACCAATTTCTTTGAGGGCATTTTATGATCTCCCAGCAATCAGTATCTGCATGCTATGACATATCCACCACCCGTAAATAGGGATAGTATTTATAATTGTGACCATACGAGTAAAACCATGCCCGGCTGGGGAATGATGCTTAAGTAATGACGACAGCTCTAAATATAATAGAAGATACGCTACAATATTGAAATAAATGTGCGCTATGAGATCAACATGTTTCTCGAGAGAACGTCAACTGCGACGGCAATCAGCTTCAATAAAGATGTTGATAATATTTTCCGGTTATTGAGCGCTTAATTCTGGATTCTGCAAACATTGGCTTCTTTTTTGAATGATTTTCGGAGTAGTCTACTCTGCATCGGGATTGGCTGTACGGAAAGCACTCAGCCGATTAAATTAAGTGATTTTTTTCACATTCTATTTGTAGTCTAGACTCTGGAGATGAGTTGTTCTTTTGATGGAGGCAATTTGAAGGGATGCCGATTTTGGTTTTTAACTCAGAATTGCTTAAATAGAAAGAGGTGTAAATAGAGATATATTGTATTTCAAAAAGAGTGATACGAAAATGAATTGTGAATGAATGATTGAATTTTCTTCTTTTTCGGGTGGGTACTACAGTCTGGAGTCAGGGCATAGCTGGTCCAGCAAGGGTTATTTCTGTTTACAATTATACAGTCCGAACACTGTGAGTGACACAAGAGTGACAATCAAACCAACGGCCTTCAGCATAAGACAATAATGCCTTGAGTCTCACCCCCTGATTGGAAACTCAATGTCAATGAAAGGGCTACGAAAGACCCCTTTGCCTTGCCTTAGGAGCCAGATAATTTTTGGGTAAGGTATGGGGACCTAATCTTGTCGACTTACACAGCTCAATTCCATCATAGTCTGTTGATATTGTTCTTGATTGATTGATGATTGATTGAGTTCTACCTTAAGAAGATTAAGAAACAAAGCGGAAGAGCTAGCTAACACAGTTTTATACGAGTTTGAGCTATGTAACTATCCAACATGAGTAACAAATAAACCTGTTACGCTGACAAAAATTCCAAGAAATAAGCCCCGCTGAAAAGCACTTAATTAAAAGCATTGACCACGGCACAAACATTTTGAAATCCCCTCTGCAGCTACCTCTGATGTGTGAATGATTTGCTTACTAACTAACATAGTAACAATAAGAAGAAGAACAATGAGAAGAATTATTTAACAAGATCTGCTTAATCAGACTCCATGCTTATTGCAGTATTCTCCAAGCGAAGGTCTTGGTGATTAAGAAGCAGACGGAATGATATCCAGGTGATATTACCATTCATACTGACTGTCGGCCATTAAAGCAATTTGGGCAATAGATATCAAGTCTAAGTCGCGAAGAACTCAAGCTCTTGTTAACCCGCACTCGAAAGTATATATGGTCCACTCTCAAGTTTCCACGAAGGGTCTCATATTGATCTTGGAGTCAACGAACAGAAGGACAGAAGGTGGTACTCCTTAAGCTCCCGTCTACAGCCTACAGACTCCTTAATTACGTCAGTCAGCGGCAACCCTTGTTATTAGGCGTTTCGTCAACTTAAACCGCATCGGAACACAAGGCCAATGCAAAGAATAGCTATCTTCTTTGACAGTCAATCTGCCATCAAGGCAGTTTCATCGACATTCGCAGCCTCGAAATTAATCCAGGAATGTCGCATTGAGCTTTCTACAGTCGCGGAAAAAAAAATAAACAATAATATGGGTTCCAAGGCATACAGTCGTTCCTGGAAACGAGAAAGCCGATGAACTAGCCAAGCAAGGAGCCAAGCAATAAAATGGGTTCCTGGCCATACAATCATTTCAGAAATCGAGAGAGCCCTTGAACTAGCCAAGCAAGGAGCTGTCCTTCATAGCTTGTCCGCTAAGGAGGTACACATTCCACTGGGGCTAGCAAAAGCGCGAATTACATCACTCTAAATGAAAATGGCTAATCTCAGATGGCATAGGCTAACTAACTGTGTTAGTCGATACCATCTGCGAAGGCTGGGAAGACATGGCCAGAGTACATCATATCAAGAACTAACGTTCTTCAGAAATTGCTAAAGTTATAGCAATTAGTACGGGCCACTGAACGATAGGGGATCATGCAGTTAGGGATTCCTCATAACACATGCTACGGTTGTTGTGATAACTCGGCAGAACCAGAATCATTGACTCACTTCCTCTGCTCCTGTCCAGCGCGTAGGGAAAGGCGCCGAACTCTACGAAAACCCTTCCTTGAATCTCTCCGCGAGATATCTAGAATAAACATCAAAGAATTAATTTTGTTCCTCAGCGTCACACTTTGGTTCTAAGTGCAAATCTACATCCTGTCAAAAGGGTGCTAATTTCTCTAAGCACAGCCACCTCACACACACACACCCGCGAGATCACTTTGACAATTTGGCATGAGCTCAAAAGTGCTATAAACAAAAATCGCCTTCAGTGCGACTAAGGGTAATTTTGTTCACAAAAAGTTGACCACAACTTTAAGATTTTTCTCCTCAACTTCTGGATTTGCTTTCATTCACTCAAGTTTTTTGTTTTTAACTTTTAAATTACAACCCATGAGTGTAACAACTCCTCATTTTCTCAACATACGGAAAGTTAAGGGATGAAATCGGAGATTTTGCTCTCTTTCTCTTTTTTCTTCCATTGTCGAGGTTGCCTGGTCACATGTGTATACAGGGTGGGATGATTGTATTTATCGTTTTCGTCTCTCAAGGCGGACACAAATAATGGAGCTCGAACTAATACAGGATTCATTGCCGTCATTTCATTTTAATTCATTTTTATTGTGGAATTCATAACAACTTATATACTAGACAAAAATGCTTAAAACTAGTTGTACGTACATTGTTACTACTTCTAACTTACTGGCCCAAGGCGGGCATTCTAAGCTAAACTTAACCTTATTGTATGTCCTTCGACCTAATCTTACGGAGTGAAATATAAATGAGAATTTAAAAAGAACAACTTACTATTAAGAAAAAATTTGAAAACTTAATGACTGAACGGTTTATATTAAAACTTACAAACTAACTTACAATCTACCTTAAAATAAAACTTACAAACTAACTTAAGCTAACCTACGTATATATGCATATACACCTGTCTATATCCCTATACACATGTGTATACGCATATATCCTTAATATACACAATGTATACATGTATCGTCATGTATACACATATACATTCTTGCTACTTTTTTTTTTTTTTTTTTTTCCACATATATACAACTTAAAAAACTACCTTAAAACTACCCTAAGATATATAAGTCGGCCATAGGTTGCGGGTGATAGATTTCGATCTTATCCGCTGCAAGACAGAGACCGACTGCGCCCCTTAAGGGGGAACGCGCTACCCTTTCTACCCCGGGTCTAAAGGGTTCGACGCTGGAGTTCTCTCGCTCCCCAGCCGCCAGAAATTTTGGTGCTGCCTAGCAACATCCCGAATGTCTCGGCTGGATACCGCCGTATTGAACCGGAGGAGACCCTCCTCAGCTCGTTGTGCGACAGAACGGTCGTGGTTGAGTCGCCCATCCACAATTGATCTGGCTATGTGAAAAATGAGCGGTACCGCATTCATATCTTGTAACAGGCCGTGCTTATCTAAATGGAGAAAAGCTTCTGGGGGAACGAAGCCACTGTGGCGTACCTTTTCGTGGTATTCTGGATTGGGGTAGTAAGCCCCTGAGATCAAGTTATTGGACGAGTTCATCGCTCTAGCAGTATGACCTCGAATCAACTTCAACAGGAAATTGTCCACTCTTATCAGGTTTGCCCTGTTGTATAAGACCTCATTGGAATAGAATTTTATGTACTGGGACTCTGGAGTTCGTTAAATGCGAAGGCAAGCCCTAAGACAAGCCCTCTCAAACAACCGAATCTTTTCCATCAAGCTTGCACTCACGTTGAACCACACGGGACAGCCATAGGTGATCATTGGCCGGATGAGGGCCATGTAGCAGATTACCTTCACCCTCGCATCGAGTTGGCTGTTGTAAAACAGTCTCTTTGTAAGGGCAAAAGCGCCTCGGGCCCTGGCCATAGCAGCATCTACATGTTTGTTAAAATATAGATACTGATCTAGCCAGATCCCCAGGTATCTGACTACAGTCTTTCGCGCCAGTGGTTCCCCTTGTTTGCCAACGATTGGATTCATTTCCGTGGAACGAGAGAAGATACTACGGCCCTCACGATTTGATTTGAAATATTGAAGTATTTGATAGATTATTTTTCATTTGTTAATGAACCTCGTGAGTTTTGGACAATAATCCTCAGTATTATTCGCTCGGATCAATTCAATAGGCAAATGCAGACTTATTTAGTGGAAGCATTACAAAATCCACATAATCGCTGATAGAGATATGCAATCATTATTTCTGCTGAAAACGTTCGCTTTCAATTCTCCTTCTCATAGCGCACACGAACAGCATAAGCTGTAAATTCAAACTAGAAAATGACATGTGACTGACATGTG
The DNA here is from genome assembly GCA_964034865.1 of Eristalis intricaria. NCBI lineage: Eukaryota > Metazoa > Arthropoda > Insecta > Diptera > Syrphidae > Eristalis > Eristalis intricaria. The sequence continues at coordinate 59,301,736 of OZ035877.1, read as the reverse complement.
AAAATGACATATGTGAATTGTCAAAAATATCCCAGGGGAAATTTAAAAAGAGAAAGTTGGACAACTTCTGGAATTTCAGACTGTGTTTTGAAATAGTGAACAAAATCAATTTTCAACTGCTAGTGGATTCACCAGCACACTTGGACCATGTTGGTCTACTTTGATAAACTCGCCGATTAAATAACGAGTTGAGACCAATCTGGAAGTTGATCAACTCACAGTTTTCCCGGAAGTTGAGCAATTGTGAACAAAACGATCCTAAAAGTTGGACTCACTGGTCAATCGTCTGAATTATCATGATTCATGATTCGAATATTAAACGAGGAACCTCTACCATTCTCCCAGTGTTTTTCAGTTGAGAAATACATATGTGATCCCCTTTTGAGGTTTTTTTTATTAATCTATTTCTTCCTCAAATGCTAATTTGAAGCAAATATAATCACAAAAACAAAGAAAGATGCAATTAGGTATCAAATCTCTGTGTAAGATAATGTGCGGTAACTCAGACCATGTAAATTTTAAAAGAATCTGAATAAATATCGATCTATTAAAATAGAACATTTATTTATATTATAACAGTGTTTTAACAATAATGGTTTAATTTGCTCTAGCTTGCACAGAGATATGGTTGTGTAAAAACCTTACTACTGAGAATACAATGGTTTTGTAAGTAATGCAGTACGTTAAATTAAAGTACAATTGGAGGAAAACAATAAAAAAAAACCTCCATTTAATATTAAAATAGATCCCTCCGAAAATCATTCTCCCATGTTAAGACGTAATTCATATTCCTCAAGTGTGTCTTTTCAAATTTAATATGGCATCGATCCCTCAAGAATAAATGGAACAACAGGATAAGGTACCATTTGGAAATTCTTATCATAGAGAATCACAATGGGTCCCTTAGGACAAGATTCAGAGTCCTTGTAAGACCCACTTGTCTAATCTAACCCGGCACGAACCCACTAAAATGTCACAATTGGCACAGATGAACAATTTTCTTTTATTAATTTTTTTTTTCAAAATTTGATGAAAAACCATTTATCCAGACGTGATTTCTTGAGTAGATTTCAGGAAATTCCTTCTCATGTTCAAAAATGTATTTACTTTTCCAAACAAAAACTGGATGAACCTTAAGTATGTAAATTAATAATGTCTGTAGTGTATTAGCAACATTACGGTGGAGCGTGAGAGCATGGGAGATGCTCTTCTATATGTTATAATACTCACGACATGCATCCCACTTCTTGCCTCTGCTGTCTTGTGTGCATGTTCAATCTTGTCTCAGAGCCGTTTTGATCTGACCACCGACAAGTTACGATGGGCCGGCGCTACAATGTCACCACACAAATTTCATCGTCATCATCATGATCATCTTCAGCGACCCGCATGATCCACTTAAGGGGACGCGGTGGCAAAGCACTCCCGAGTGATCGCCACGCTAATTGATCCTCCGCTATCAACTCTTACTCATCAGGTGCTATGCCCAAGCGGAACCAGGATTGATCCAGCCACCCAGTCCAGGGTTTCCCAACCAACCGTTCCTGTAATTCTCTACTGCCAATGCCTCCCAACTCAACTAATAACACGACTGAGTCGAATGATGTCATCTCCATATCTTCCTTCCCCCTTTGATGCCCAATTGACACTTTCGATTCAATTGCTTACACAAACCCCGTTGGGTGGCTTTGACCAGGGAATTCTCAGTATGATGACATCGCAAACATCCTGCGCTCTACTGCGCCTACTATTTGCTTCTCTTATACCTACTCACGTGTATTTGCTATGCAAAGTCAATATCCGTCGGGCACCCACATTTCCGCTGCGTAGCCGACAAACAAAAATAGTCAATGCGATTACCTGCTTTCATAATTAATGCCTTCATTTCATCGTTAAAAACAAATTCGCCCATCCCAGGCTGTGACTGGTTTTCGGCCCAATTAACTGCCCTAGTACCGAGCACACAGTGCCAAATTACAGGGGAGAAACGAATTTGCGCACACAACAAAAACGAATCGAAACCACCTGTGGATACCGACACTAAAAGCAATATTTTGCTGATTTTATGCACGCGGCTGCCATGCGGTGTGTAGACACCGCCCGGCCGGACGGAATCTTTCTCCCGGACAGCCATCCACCAAGCGACACTATCCCGATCTGTTTGACACAAATGTAATTAAAAATTAACAACGTATCCAATGCCATCGTCATAGACCACTGCTCACAGTCCACTCCTTGCTTCGGGGTAAATATAGGTGCGCGCACCCTCTGGCTGGGCATAGGTTTGCCGGTATCTCTGCAGAATGGAATGTAATCAATTAGCTTTGGGTGATTGCATCCCCGGCACGGAAGACACTCGCACTCCGGCAACGAGCAGCGTAACGCATAAACACTCGTACAAGGCATCACGTCGCGCAGTTGTTTACCTCTCAGCGAAATGTAAACAAATACCTGTGCTATGTATCTATGTATCTTTTACACGAAAATACTCGGTCGTGTTTTTGTCTCTATCTGGCCGAGTTGATACCACGGTTTCATTGGTCCCTCTTCATTTATTCACTTTCAGATACACCACCAGCTACTGTTTGCTTTATTAAACAATGGAACTGTCGACAGACACAGCCACTAGGCAGCGCAACGCCACCAGCCAAGGAGAAGCTGTATTGGGGGAGAGCAAATAATGAACAAGCATAGTATTTTTATCAAGACACTGAAATTAGAAGCCACAGATACCGTATCTGCACGCCGGAGTCGTAGATTTTCGTCTGCCAACACGTTGCTTGCTCGGCGAATGGTAATTAGTGCGGTAGTCTTCGAAATAAGAGCATGTCACCCAGTAATCTCCCGCCTCCCCATTTGAACGGCAGCGCAGAGTTTCTGTGTTAAGATCTGAAAATCTTTCCGAAAAACCGAAGATAATCCGTTTTTGATTTGACCGCGAGTGAATCGAAATGTGAGTCCTTTCGCGACCCGGCTTAGGCCCTTCGTGGACTTTTGGACTGTTGGACATACAACCGTCAGTGATTATCTGTGAAGTGTACAAATATTTGATTGCGACATGGAAAACTTTGATCTCAACGAATTGGTGCGGTTGGTGGGCAATGGTGCGGACGGCGCGGATTTTATCAAATCCGAGCTTGTGCGAGCGGTGGTCAATAAGAGCGCCGAGATGCAGTGTCTTCTACATCAGCACAACGAAAGCAGCAGCAAAAATGTAAGTATTCCGTGATAGATATAGATGTGTTCTTTTCAGATGTTTGTCTTCCCATCGAGGGTGGATCTTAGATCGAGTGTACATTGGCGTGGCATCATTCAGTGTTTTGACGGAGACTATAGACGCCAAAGTTTTGCAAAATTACAAGTCAGTGTCGTATGCCTTCACTCATTGTTCCGGCTTTCATACATAGGTGGTGGTAGTTCCTGGGTCTCAACTAACAAGCTTCTCTCGGCACGGCCTTATCCAGCTGCCTCTAGCTTGGCACTTCAAGACGATTGAGGTCCCCTTCAAGCGCAACCTAAGGCGAGGTCTTCCCCTACTGCCTGCGGGTTAGATTCGGGACGGAGGCATTGGAGTCCATTCGCTCTAAGTGTCCTAGCAATCATTGTCCCACTGTCCAATAAAAAAAACCTCCTCCAGCCAAAACCTCCACAGCATTATCAAAACGTCAGTTAAGCCATCTCCACTTCGTCTCAAAACCACACCAGCCTTGTCAAAACCAGCTTCTTCTGGATCTTACTTGTAGCCGATCTCGTGTTCGTATTCTTCTTTGTGACATATTCAAATGTTCACGAACATGACATCCGATGAGTGTGTGCTGCCTGAAGGCGTTAACATTATCTCAAGACACCTTATTTTCACGCAATTTATCTAATCTTCACCTCTGGGGTATCATAAATCTCGTTTTTGAGGCTTATCTCTTATTTACGGCAAGGAGAAAACATAGAAAGTCACGGAATAAAAGAATGCAAACATCTAGATGCCAAAATGTCAATCACTCTTAACCCTTAAATGGGTCGCGAAAATGTTTATTTGCGCATGCTTTTTGAAAAATATTCCATTCTCCAAAAAACACTACTCTATGAGGTGTTGGAAATTTTCGAATTTGGAAATGTGTTGCAATGAGAGACTGGAGAAGACTCCCAGCATAGGAGTAGCCACGTGGAAAACTAAATTACTCTTGCCGTTTGATCTTTTCCTTCACTCATCATTTCTGTTTTTTATAGGCTTCAGTGAGTGGCCTCCCAAAATTCGATGAAGGAAACATTGACTGAGTACTATCTGCGATGTTTTGGTGATGATGCGATTTGCAAACAAAACTGTACCGAGAAGCTTTTCTGTGCCGTGATCCTATGCAGACGTTCAAAAATCTGTTTCTCTAAATTAAACAGTTGAACTTCGATAAGTCGAACCATCACTTGCCACCAAAAATTTGTTAAATCCAAAATTGATGTAAATATATTTGCGAACGTATACAGGGTGGGCCATCTAGGTTATTTTGATACTGACAGCTGTTACCCGCTCGAAACCTTGACAGAAAGCCAGTATCATACCTCCGCGGAACGAAATGTCTCGCTTCACGCTTGAACAACTTTGGGAAATGGAGGTGGCATTATGCTCTACTGCGAAGCTAGCCCAGGCAGCCACTTGAACGACGTTGCATTTCATAGTTAATGGGAATGTTGATTTTATTTCTTCTTCATCTTATTCTTAGGGTCCGAGGTGAACTTTGGCCTCACTCAACATGCCTCTCAAGCCGGCCCGATCTCTAGCCAGCTATCTCCAATTTCGCACACCAAGCCAGCGAAGGTGCCCCTCGACTCGTGTGCGCCAACTTGTACGTGAGCGTCCTCTGTTCGTTCCTGCGTCCCCACAGGCTCGGAATCGAAGATTCTCCGGCTGGAGTTAAGTTGTCCATACGCTCTACATGGCCTAAGCATCTTAGGCGTTGTATCCGTAGACGCCTGGCTAGACTCATGTCACTGGGCTGTACAGTTCGTGGTTGAACCTTATCCTCCAAATGCCATCCATGCAAACAGGACCGAAGATCGCGCGCAGAACTTTTCTCACGAAAAGACCAAGAGCCTCTTCGTCCGCTTTGGATATAGTCCATGCCCCTGCGCCATAGAGCAGGATGGGGGCTATAAAGGTCTTCTACAGAGTCAACTTAGTCTTCCGAGAGATGGCTCGGAATTGCCTCTTGAGACCATAGAAACACCGATTGGCAAGAGTTATTCTCCGTCTGATCTCGGTACTGATGTTGTCTGTACTGCTTACCGCGGAGCAGACGTAGATGGAGTCATTCACCAACTCAAGCTTATAGCTGCCTTCAGTGACATTCTCGCCGAGTCGTAGATGTTGTGCGTCCTTTCTTGATGACATCATATGTTTTGTTTTGCCCTTGTTTACTGCCAGACCCACTTTAGCCGCTTCCGTTTCAAAGCCATCAAACGCCTTAAGCGGCTGGCTGTCTTCTGCCAATCACTTTAAAGTCATCCGCGTATGCTAACAGTTGTACGGACTCGTGAAACATCGTGCCTTTAGTGTTGGCATGTGAGTCTTGTACGATCTTCAGTCGCATAACAGCGCGTCGCCTTGTCTGAATCCTTTTTTGACATTGAAGGTTCCGGTGAGTTCGTTACCGACCTTGATGGAGCAGCGAGAGTTCTTCATCCTCATCCTGCTCAGTCTGACGAATTTGGCAGGAATGTCAAAACTAAACATGGCGCATGTTGATCTCACTAATAAAGCCAAAATACATGGAAAAAAATAATTTTTTTTTAATTTTTATTTAAACTTGTATTTGGCCCACCCTGTATAATATATATATCTACTAGAATTCGCCATACATTATGGGGATATCGAAATCTCCCGATTTCGTTGAAGTCTCGTTAAAATCTTCTCGAGTTCATCCGCCCTTGAGAGGTTGTTTAACCGACCAAGCCTACAGAATGAACTCCAGTTTATTTTGGTCATTTTGGTGTTAATTTTCTCATTTTATCTCTCTCAATTTGCTGGTATAACACTATTTCCTGTCAACAGACAGACTTGAAAATTGAGAACTAATGACATTTGAAATCACATCAGCTCTGTGGGAATGGATGTTTCGGTAAGAATTCATCCAAATCATGCGATTTTGGTTCGGTGGGGACATGGTAAAACACATAAAACGCACAGGAGAATAATTATTTTTTAAAACTACGTTGCCACGCATTTTCAATTCAAACTCATCACTCATGTGCCCGATTAATAACGGTCTTTTTACAGACAATTCATGTGTTTTAAATGGTTCAAAACCGTTTGATGATGAATGTTTAGTTCCTTGGCGATGTCATGGCTTCTTGTGTGACGGTCCTGGTAAATTTTTTCCATAATTTCATCGACTTTTTCAACGATAGCTCGACCAGAGCGAGGTGCATCTTTCACATCGAAATTTCCAGAACGGAAGTGAGCGAACCATTGTGCTACACGAACTGATACAGCATCGTCTCCGCAAACTTCACAAATTTCATTGGTGGCTTTCGTCGCATTTTTTCCCCTTTTTGTATAAAAAATTCAAAATAAAGCGAGTTTCTTCATTATTTTCACTCATTTTTTAACAGCTGTAACTTTTTTTCGCCGTGGGTCGCCGTGGCGTAGTAGGTTAGTGCGTCGACAGGTGAAAAAAGCTTCTCAATTTCGCCCTGCGGAGTCGGCACTAAACTGTAGGTCCCTTTCACGCGTGAGAGAACAATAGCACGCACAACACGAGTGGTTGCTGAGAAGCTAGGCCCTGGCCCTCTACGGGCTGAAGCGCCATCCATATTTTTATGTATAACTTTTATTCAACTTCTTCAAATTCAATTTTTGTTTGGTTAAATGAAGCTTAAAATGTCACCTTTCCAACACCATATGGTATGACTCTATGTGCTTTGTAGCATTTTTTATTTTAGCTTTGAAAAAATCTTCAATGGAATTTAAGCCATTATACACAGAACCAAGGAAAGGATTTTAAAGCGTTGATATGCGTCTCATGCAGGCTCATGCGTCTGCACTTAGCCTCTATCAACGAACTCTTACTCCAGTACTCTTACACCTCCACGTGGTGAAGTCATGGGTTTCTCGGCCAGTCTGAAGCCGTTTGTAAACAATCTGATAAGTCCATATCAGCCTGGCGTCAGTCCAGACGAGTCCTTCATCGACTAGATCCTCACACTACAGCAGATCCTGGAATTATACTCAGCTCTTCGGTATTTTCCAGGATCTGCTGCTCTGTACATTTCAATCAAATCCGTCGTAAGGAAACAATTTTTCTAAAAACCGCAAAAACTAAAATTATGTCGCCAGTTTTGCTCACCACTGTATGCTGAATGAGGATCCATCATCTGGCAGCTTAGTGGCGATTTTTGCGTGTTTGTCAACTTCACAGTTTCCCATAACGCCTCTGTAATAAGTAAACACAGATTACAAAATTCTTCTTCTTCTGGTGGCGCTACAGTCCGGGGTGGACCTGCGCCTCAACCAGAAAGCCTCTCCAGCCGGCACGATCTTCAGCCAGCTGTCTCCAACTGCGCACACCAAGTTGATTGAGGTCCTTCTCCACGTGGGTGCGCCATCGGTTCCGTGGGCGTCCTCCTGGCGTTGTCCCACTAGTTCGGAGTCGAATACTCTTCGGGCTGAAGCAGTGTTGTCCATGCGCTCTACATGGCCCAGCCATCTTAGACGTTGAATCCGTAGACGCCTGACTTGGCTCATGCCGCTGTACAGCCCGTACAGTTCGTGGTTGAATCTTCTTCTCCAATAACCATCAACGTAAACAGGACCAAAGATTGAACGCAGAACTTTTCTCTCGAAAAGACCAAGTGCTTCTTCAACCGCTTTTGTGATTGTCCATGCCTCCGCACCATAGAGCAGGACAGGGACGATCAAGGTGTTATCTAATGTTAGCTTGGTCCATCGAGAGAGGACTCTACTACTCAATTGCCTCTTGAGCCCAAAGAAACAGCGATTGGCAAGAGTAATTCTGCGTTTAATCTCGGTACTGGTGATGTTCGTGCTGTTCACTTGCGAGCCGAGGTAGACGAAGTCCTTCACTACCTCGAAGTTATAGCTGCCTATGGTGAAGTTTTGGCCAAGTCTTCGACGTTCACCACTAAACCCATTTTGGCCGCCTCCGCTTCAATACCAGCAAACGCTTCATTGACGGCTCGCTGTGTTCTGCCAATCACGTCAATGTCATCCTACTAGCAGTTGTACGGACTTCTGGAAGATCGTGCCTCTAGTGTTGGCGTGTGAGTCTTGCACGATCTTCACGACAGCGCGTCGCCTTGTCTAAGACCTTTTTTGACATTGAAGGTATTGGTGAGTTCGTTACCGACCTTGATGGAGCAGCGAGAGTTCTCCATCGTCATCCTGCACAACCTGACGAGTTTGGCAGGAATGCCAAAACTAGACATGGCGTTGTATAGCTCGTCCCTATGCACGCTGTCATATGCGGCCTTGAAATCGACGAATAGGTGGTGGGTGTCCATCTGCATTTCTTGGGTTTTTTCCAGGATCTGGCGTAATGTCAAGATTTGGTCGATGGTGGACTTCCCCGGCCTGAAACTGCACTGATAAGGACCTATCAGGTTGTTGATGAATGGTTTCAGGCGCTCACACAAAACGGCAGAGAGGGTCTTATAGGCGATGTTGAGGAGACTTATCCGTCGGCTCAGTTAAAGGAGTCTTCTTTCTTGTGGATCGGGCAAACGATACTGAGGTTTCACTCATCGGGCATGCTTTCCTCCGACCATATCTTATAGATGAGTTGGTGCATGTACCTTCCCAGCTCATCTCCAGCTGCCTTAAACAGTTCCGCAGACAGACCGTCTGCACCAGCAGCTTTATTCGACTTTACTCTCGATGTCGCTATCTTGACTTCGTCTAGGCCGGGGGGACGGAATTCTCGTCGATCATCGTCAATTGCGTTGAGTGGAACATTCTGTCTGACAGCGGTATTGGAGTCTTCCTCGCCGTTTAACAGTCTACAGAAATGATCTTTCAAGATTCGAATCTACTACGAGTTGTCGACACAGGCTTCTGTCTGAATTCTGAATCCATTGGATAGTTGATTTACAAAATTATTCGTTGCTTATTTCTCCAACTATTAATGTTGTCACGATGATAGTAGACGCTCAACTGGAACCCAACACAGGCGAATGTGCAACTTTTCGGATAGCTCGTCAAGAGATGTGCGACAATTTGTGACTACTTTAGAGTTTATAGAGAACGATGTAAGTGATTTAAATGCTGCCTGGCTTTCGAGGGGGGATACCACGTTCTACCTCAAACACAGTTCGCTAATTGCCATTATTTCCTCTTGGAAGACACTGCAGTGACGGCAGAGACAAGTTGATTTATGATGTTCAGAGAATGCACCACCTCCTTCTCAATCTTCCCTTTCGGGTCCATCTTTCCAAAGGGTATATTGCCGCTGGGGTACGGCGTCTCTTTGCGGTATCAGGGTTTTGAACATCTTCTCTGGGAAGGTCAGTATCGGCGGCGGTAAGGTTCTGTTCTTGTAGAATTTGTGCATGTCCAAATGTGTAGTCACACCGTGCATTTAGTCGACAGTCAACTGTAGGTACCCTCCACTTAAAAGAACCCACAACACGAATGGTAGTCTGCAGAAACTGGGCCCAGGTTCACCACCACCCACATCATTATTATCACAAACAAAAGACAGCACTTAACCTTTTCACAGGCAAATTAAAAATTGATGAATGGCTTACACTGTCGGGTCGCGCGTCGGTAAATTTAAATTTATTTATAAATTATTAACTACATTCTGTTTGAATATTTTCCGTAAAAATCTGCAATTTTGCAAACAAAAAAAAAACAGATTTGCGTTGGTTGACCTCAACCGTGTCAGCAATTCAGCGACCTCGCAATTAACAGCGATCACACCGGGCGGACTCGGAGCGCAAACCGCACATTCCACAGCAAATTTTATCGTGCCATCCATCCCGTGCGGTGGTGATAGATATTTTCGGGCTCTAATTGAAAATGCATTATAAATGAAATTTTTGAAATGTAAACAAAATGATATTGCTCCTCACCGTGACACAGTGCATGCCTCCAGCGGCTAAATTGGCAATTTTCCATCCCATCTAAGTGGAAAATGTAAATAAGCTTTTATTTAATCACATTCCCGCCCAGAGCAGCTGCCAATATTTCAATCTGTAGTGCGGCTAGTGATTATTTTCCTCTTTGCACTACTCATTTAAGGTTCAAGGCGGATGCGAGTAGTCGTCTCGCTGTCACAAGCAGAGGAGGTGCTGGCTAACAACACAAGAACGTCGCTCCCACACACATCTGGCACTGGCAAACAATGAGCACATTTTTACGGAGAAAACTCCACCCCACTTTTTTGCATCAGTGCGACCGTACATGCCTGCAATTTCATTCATCAATATTTCATCCCCATCGACGCCGCCACCGTCCTTCCAAGAAAAACTCCACTCCGCGATGGCGCTGGCAAACGCACCACACCCGCAGCTAACCAAATGAAGATGGAACGAATGCGACAAATTGAATTATGAATTCAACACAATCGCCCCGGGTCCCACGAATAAATTAATTGAAGTCCTCACCGTAAAAGGCAGATATTCTCGTGTTTAAATAACTTTACGTTCCACAAACTTTGTTGGAATTGAAAAACAATCCGGCTGGCAGGTGGGGAAGCAAAACAGAAGTGGAACACAAAAGATACTTTGCAAATTTATTCATGTCATTCTTGTGCTGTTCCATGCTCCATGTACATGTATTTTTTATATTTCTTTTTCAGGCAGGCGGATGCCCGGTTTCATTTGACTCGGTGCTGTGTTGGCCAAGGACTCCACCTGGAACGCTAGCTGTGCTGCCGTGTTTCGAGGAATTCAAAGGTGTTCAGTACGATAGCACACGTGAGTTGAGCCATTCGTTTTTATTCATCTTAACTTCACGATTTGCCTTACATACATGCTCGCATGAGAAGTTTTTATGATTTTATATGCATGCAAGGCAGATATCGTCCAAGGTTCTTAGGTTGAGCAAATACTCATGCGGAACGACTATTTGCTTCTCGATTAATGGGTAATTAAGGTGGCATTCGAGATTTGATATCGAAGGCAGAGCCCTGTGAGCCAAAGCACACTTTGGGTGCAGCAACTCAATATTTATTTATTTAAATTTACACTTGAATATGTATCTGCTGCGGAGGAGGGTGTAAATTTGAGATCGTCCAATGAGAGATTTTATTTTTAACTCCGCTTCGTTGTTCAACAATGATGCGTTGGCAAATATTCAACTCCCATTGCTATAATTTTTACGAGTGAAAATAAGGAGGTTGCTAAAGTTTCCTGAAATAGCACAAATTCACATCGTAGTCTCGTAGAGTTTGGGCTTAGTCTCGCTTGTCTACGATCAGCAAAAATCACTGTGAAGTAGTGACTTGTAGTGCAACTAACAGTCGGGGTCCATCTATTTCCAGACAATCTGACGCTGTCCACAATCGATCAGATCCTGCCCTACGTGTTTGATGAAAGGATTAAAACCAGCAGACTCACTCGACTAATCACTGGAATCGAAAGAACTAGACGAGATGATATTTTGAGTAAGAAAACAAGACTTTCACATCTGGAGCTCAGAAAACCAATGCCAAATAATGAATCAACCTCTGTCATCTACAGTGAATGATAGTTGGGAACGCTTGTTTTCGGGACATACGGCTTACAGTGTCATTGAACCATTTTTATTTATTTTTTTTGATTTGACACTTTTGCACAAACTAAACAGCCTTGTTGAGATCCACACCAGACTGCTGCGCCAGGCAGACTCTCTTAGTCTGAAAGGTACCCAAAGGCCGACCTTTATTTTCGACAGGGTCCCAAAATTTTCTGGTAATGATACAACTGTTCTGTAACATGGTGGATTTCTGGACTCAAGATATCTTTAAATGGAGAATGCGACAATGTAAACAGTGATACCAAACCACCTTTTTAACTACTCTGTAAATACGTAACGTACAGCACAAGATTAAAGTGTTTCAGTAGCCGACATGCAAGGCTTTCAATTCTCCTTAATAAAAGCATATAACACATATGTGCAACGTCTTGCTAACTTCGAACTATGTTTACTCTGACATTTGCTTTCAGTGGAATTTTCCCTGCCATTCATATGTAGGAGGAAAATTAACCGCGATAGAAAAAAAATCAAAATGCGTACAGTGACAGAACGTTACTCTTTAATTTTCTTCCTCGCACTGAATGCCACTGCCGTTGAGGTCACCGCATTTATAGATCATAAGCAAAAAAGCTTTGAATAATTCAGGTCATTCACCTGACTGGATGATCGGCTCTTTTTTTTAAATTCGCGAACATCTAACTGTCCGCACTGCATTTTGTGTATTATCACAGTGTGTTGCCCAAAAATGTGTACACCTGCTATTTAATTTTCTACACATATGAACTTCGGACTGTGAACGAGATCTTTCAGAAACAACAATTTTCCACCAAATATATGTAAACGAAAAAATTGTTTATGCAATAGATTGAGTGATCGAGTTTATTTATTGACAAAAATCTCATCAAAAGTCGGTTTATAGTTCCTAATTAACGATTTTAAATTGTTTCTGCATGAATTAATGGTTCCACTTGCGAAGCAAACGCTATCCACAAATTCACGACCAAAAAATTCGCGATGAAGTGGCACTGTTCACAAGTTCTACCCGTAGTTCCCTCCGAAAAGGAAAACTGCATAAGACTGAAATGTCAAAGCTCGAGAAGTAAGCAATTCGTAGAGTGTTAAATCCCAAATCCATAGAATCCTTGTTGGCCATGGCATTGTGGATATGTGCGTCTACCCATACGCAACTTAAACTCGCTGCCTGTATTGATTTCCAGGCCGGTACTACGTTCGGTGTCGGTATAAAACCTTAGGTCCCTTCCACTCGTGAGAGAACAAAGCACGCACTACACGCGTGATTGCTGTAGAGGCTAGGCTCTGATCATCTACCGGCTGTAGCACCATCTATATTATATGTTATTATTCACGGGTCGCCGTGGCGTAGTGGGTAAGTGCGTCGACTCCTACACAGAGGGTGCCAGGTTCGATACCCGAATTTACCACCTTTGATAATTCACGGTCCTACCTCTTTCGCGTCACTGACAATGCTCAAAGAGTATTCCTGTCTGGAAAAAAACTCCTCAACCTCGCCGTTCGGAGTCGGCATTAAACTGTAGGTTGCTGAGAAGCTAGGCCCAGGTCCGCCTCGGACTGTAGCCCCACCCATATTATTATTATTATTATTCAAAGAACCCGTAGCATAGAATCCGTTGCGTTTAGAATCCGAAGTTGCCGGATTGCAAAGAGGTGCCTAATGACGTAGGTTGCGTGTGCAATCCAACCTTGACACTCTTGATATCGTAAAGACATACATACTTAGCTACATATAAATAGCAACCAAATGAATTCCCAAGGAAACATCTGTGAAACACACAGAAAGTTGAATGTCGTCCAACTTCATCCGCAGTGATGTATTCAACTTGGGCCTTTTGGTTGACAATGTTTTGACAGAACGCATCGCACGAATTACATATTTTTATTATTGTAATGAATTGGATGTAGTATCCAAAATACAAATAAGAACAAAAGAAGGAAAAATTAAATTAAAGAACACACTTGTAAGTAAAACTATTTAAAATATTTATTTGAAAAAAAGGAAAATAATCTTAACACTAGGGAGAACTTCACACGACGATTGTTCTCTCAATCTCCATTGCACCCCTTTCATGATCGGTCATATCGCACTGTGAGCTCAAGTGGTTAGTCCCTTTTACTATAACGTACTATCCCATCCGAGCTCAAGTGGATTTACTATTTCACGATCGTTCCATATAGCGGTCGTATGACCGCATCGTCATTTGCCCTCTTCTGGGACTATGACATGGCTCTCTTTTGGGGTGATATATGAGTGACCCCTGGGCCTGGCATATCTGCAATAGCTAGCGTTGACATGTATATGACTCACGCAACGGATTCTATGGGTTAGGGCCTTTACCTTCGAAACAAAATACACTACAGTCATGAATTAAATTGCAAAAGAAAGTGCAGAATTTAAACTAGTGGCAGAGCTTTTAAAGTTGCAAAAAAACATACCGTTACCTATTAACACTTGCCAACGCATAAGCCGCCTAGCAGCGGTGGTAAGCATTAAGGGTAAGTTATAATTCATAAACAAAACATTTACACTCGTTAATTAGGGCATTTAAACATATTTTTGATGAGTTTTTTCTCGATAAAGTGAAGAAGTAATTTATTTGTTGAGAATCTGTTTTTTCTCAGGATCCATGTATACCTAATGTGACCATACGCCACGCTCCGTGTCCCGCTGTCCCAAAACAACACAAAATGTCCCGTTCTTAACAAAGAGCATCCCATATTAATGCCATGTAGGTATCTATGAGAAAAATTACGAAAGAACGAAGCATACTTTTAGGGTCTGAAAACTGAAATGGTTTGAGAGGAATAATGAATGAGCTAAAACTAATATTTACTTTTTTATAAAAAGAGGAGTATCCCGTCATTTGGCGAAAGAAATGTATAGGTGTCCCGCTTTGAGAGGAAAAAATGATGGCCACATTTTGTACCTACGAGCATATCCTACTTTAGACTCGACAGTGGCTAAGACTTTGTAAAATGTCATCAGACTCCTATCAAGAATTGTTATGTAATTAGGTTCGGAAAACTTGTATAGACTGATAGGCTTTGTTGTAGTAGTTAGATAGTTGAAGTGGTATATTCTAATCCAAAAATTTTACGTTCTCCAAGTTATCATCACTACAATCATCGATAGTTCCAAATCTAGTGAAGCTCACTCGATCGCAGCAAGTAGTTTATAAGGATTTTCCAATGATTTGTGTGTCAATCAGACCGATCCTTGTCAATTACAATATCTCAAGCAGAAATGAAGTGTAACCGACATGGCCAACTTCAGAGCTGATTGCTTTCCTAGTCCATCGACTAATTTGAGTGCCTTTTTGACAGATATTCATGAATTTTTGACGGTTATGCACAAAATAATATGAATGCCGTTCTCTGATTTGTCAATTTGGTTCAAGGGAGGTAGAAGTCGGGTATCTCTGTAATGCTTCATTTCTGATCTCAAGTCCACGTGTATGTTACTACTATGAACTATCATTTGTCGTTTCTTTGATCAATTAACGATGTATTGAGACTTAGGTCCATCATATTCACGCATTATTCAGAGATGTAATTAGAAATTGTCCTAAGGCGTGTCAGTTCTCACCTACAATCGTTTGCGAGCTTGCAAGGATGGATCCTAAGCATAGGACATCTATGTTAAATTGATGATGAAAATCGTATGAAAGTCCGAGTTATCCCAGTCCATTTTCCAAGTCTCATGTCGATAAAGACTCTACGGCGACTCGACTGGCGACTTCGGAAGTAAGCATGATCTGATCGCGAAGTTGTGTTGTATATGGAGACTTAAAATGCAGGTTATACTTTAAAAAATATGGCTGCCCTACACAACTGATTGATGTACAGAGTCGCATCTTTAGCAAATGATCGTACATGATAATCGTGTGATATGATGACATACATACATGATGACATTTGCACTAGCTAGCGTGGTGGTCTCACTCTTTGATTGACTCAATCTAATAATTTGTAACCTAGTAGCAATGAATAAAACATTGAAATGCAACACTGATGAATGAATGTAAAGGGTTTTCCAATAATCACGTGACAACTTTTTTAACGCCATTTGAGTTATTTCAAAAACTTTATTATCGGCTTGAAGTACAATCAAAACATTCATGAATGGAACTCGACTTCGTTCATATGACCACCGCGGAGACGTTTACAGCGGTCCATTCGTTGGACCCAATTTTAAACGACTCGGCCACACATTTCGGCCAAAATGGCCCCTATTTCGCGTTCAATGTTGGCTCAGAGTTCCTCCAACGTCGTCGGCTTGTTGGCATAAAGCAATGACTTAACATAGCCTCGCAGAACATGGTCAAGCGGAGTTAAATCTCAAGAACGAGGCGGCCAAACGACTGACGTATTTCTTGAGATAACATGCTCACCATACTGACTCTTCAATAAATCGATTGTAACGTGTGATGTCTGGCTTGTGGCACCATCCTGTTGAAACCACATGTTGTTCAAGTCCATATCTTCGGGTCAAAAATAATCGGTAATCATGACGCTATAACGCTGACCATTCACAGTAACGTGACAAAACCGCACCAAGCTTTGAGCCCATTGAACCCGTTGAGCCAAAAATGAGCTTCGTCACTGAACATGATTAACGCTCTTAAAGTTGCTTTCACTGACTCCAAATTTGTATAATTTGCAGACGTTGCTCGTTCATGTACTTTTCCATGATGAAAATGTTGAGTTTTTCTGAATAATTTGACAGTGACAGTTTGATGATTAGTGAAAGAGTGCGTTCACAAATTAAATGCAAGGTTGCCAAGTCCCTATTGGAAAACCCTTTACATGTGGATTGTAACTGTTCTTGTTCTGAAGAGGACATTTGATGCTGCTCTTACAGGTTTTAAACGCCTTATCATCACACTGCTACATTACAGGTTGCCAACCTCACCGACTTCGTTATTTTTCATCAGAAAATCTACTCGGACTCCACCCGAGAACACACACATCTCTGATATTTTACGTGGGAATTCACAAATCCCTTTCTGAAACGTATTATTTGTGTGTTCTGCTTTGAATTTAAAAATACATATAGTTTTGCAATCTGCGTACGTCGTACATAAAATTCCTCTCAACGGAAGCAAACACACCCACGCCCAAGCACACGCGCTTAAAATGTACCTTTTGTCAAACCCTATCTATCTCGCACAGATCTCGTTCACGACAATGTGTCACATGTTCCTGGGTGCTTGACAAAGAGGAATACTTAAAAGTTTTACTTAAACCCCTTCATTCAATTTTCACACGCTAATGTGCTCGTAAAGTAACTTAACACGTTCTCACTGTAACTCGCATCACTTTCTTCTGGCGAGCAATTAAGCATACACACGCGGAGGCGACGACGAGCATGACAACAGACAACGAACGTCCTTACGCCAAGCATCAATTGAATTAGTTTCCTCCCCAGCACGGTTCCGCGTGCTTCCCCATTCACCCAATGCATTAATCATACACATATGCTGAAAGTCAAGTTGTCATTATCCCCGGCAGAGCTGGCATCTCATTTCTTTTCTTTTCCGCTCATTGTCCTGCCTTAAGATTGCATGTCTGCCCGGAGTAATGGGACAGTCCCTCTCGAGTGACTCCGTGGAGGAATTAATCCTTGGAGTGGCAACGGGGCTTCCTGCTAGAAGATACTTTTTATATTTTTGCTTTGAATAGTCACCGCAAGCCATAAGGACGTCCCTCCGAAGATGAGGACTTATGACATTCTGGAAATATCGCTGAGATGAATCGTAAAAAAGTTGTTTAACAACGATCAGTTTTTATAATACACCGTCTTGCGGGTGGTTTTTATGTTTATGTGCGCTGCGATTAAGAGGATATGCGATAATGGCGAATTAGAATGAACAATAAAAATTAAGCAACGGAGGATGATGCTCTCTGGGGGATTTGCTTTCGCAGAATCCAAATGAATTTTCGTTTAGAATTCTGAAATGCTTATTATTCCGCCTCTGTATGCCTCTTCATTCTCAGCCGTAAGTGCTCATCACGTTGAACATCAGAATTTAAGATGCTACTTCAAGGTTTGCTTTGTGAGTTATCGCCGTGATTCGCTGCTGTATGAAGCACCTGGACGGGTTGAGAAACTGCAGCTTCGCGAGAGTAAATAATGCACCAGAAATGTTTAAGTTGTTGTGATTTCCCAGGCGAGTACATGCTCACAGTCTTCTTGGGCAGGATTTGATTTAAAATGGCATGCTATTGCAATCAATTTGGCTCAGCACCAGTCTGACTCGTCATGCACACAATCGGTCAAAGCAGTGTGTTATGCTGTCGTCGATTTAAATGAACACAAATGAAAGAGAATAGAAGTTGGTCCCTCGGAGGAAAACACACGCCGCTGTCGTGAGAAGGGTAGTCAATGACTCAAGGCCATGCACAGGAAATTATACCGTGTGTCTACGTCGAAGGATATTGACCTATGCTCCGTTTGGTTGGTGATCCTATCCAGACCATCCTTCCCTTCGTGATGTCTACCCAACCAGGCGGAAATTAATCGATATCTTTTCACACATCTACCGGATGCGTGCTGGCACATAAAGCAGGTTGATGTATTTCTTTTATAACCCATAAATGAAACACAATTTTATAATCTTTATTACATCTATCAACTTAGCGGTATTTGAGATAATAGAGTGAGTTCCGGTATTTTAGCACACTTCGGGCTAAATTTTGTTGTCCACCGACCCGAAATCACGAGATTTGGGTGAACTTTTACTTACTTTTACTCAATAGGTCGTTCGTACTGAGTTTGCAGAGTTTTCAAATGACATGAAAATTTGGAAGTGGCAGGCAAAACAGCTGTCTTTTGTCAAAAAATAAAAGTAGTGGTGACAGATTGACACCAAAAAAGAGAGAGAAAAAAAATAGCACCAAAATTAACTGAAGTTGACGCTGTATGGTTGTTCGGTTGGACAGCCACTCAAGAACGAATGAACTCAAGGGGCCTTCACTTAACTTTCGCCGAAAGCGCGAGTATTCGATACTCCGAAAGTGTGTGGCGAAACCTTAGGGGCTTGGAGAAATTTGAAGGAACCTTGCGTTTTCATAAGAATAAGAAAATCGTTTCTTTTTCGTTTTCCTTATTTTTCACTTGTCTCACTACACCGGCAGTCGAAATAAAGCCATGTCCCAATAAATCGGTATCCACTATTCACTATCATATGTCATTTTGACTCTAAGAGCTGTTTCCCTAATAACTAGATAGTTCAAAACTGATCCATTGTACTGATAAGATAACAAGAATGCCGTGGTTTTCTTACAGGCGTTAGGGAGCATGCGCTTGGTCTGTCTGCAACCTGGGGAGTCACGCCAACTCTGATTATGTTCTCGAGAGCCCCAACAAAAATGGACTGAGGCAGTTCCAATTCAAGTTCAGGTCCTGAGAACGTCTCCTCTGATCCCTGTCTAGCAAGTTCATCTCATTTCCGTCAAATCCGTGGATACACAGACAAGCCTCAGTGAATTTTGACTGCCGGTCGACTTCAGAAAGCACTTGCATTCCTGAACTGCACATGGAGTGGATAAAGGATTGAGCAAGGCTTCAAGTACATCTTGACTGTCGCTACAGACGCAAAATACTCCAACCTGTTCTTGACAATAAAGCTCGTGGCTATTCGGATCACACAGGTTTCCGCTTGGCAAACCGACGCAAATTAATCTAATGAGGTCTGCTGTGTAATGCTGTCGTCTTCTACGACATCGCCAGTGCCAGACTCTTCATAAGTCTTGGAGCCATCCGCAAAGACTCGACTACATTCCTTTCCTAGGTCAAAATCAGGCCAGAGCCAGTCCTGAGTGCAGGAAAAGTCAACTTTAAATGTACGCAGCAGCTGACGTACTGGTACCATTTCGTCAGACGGCATATCCATAAGACTGGGGTCAAATAAAATGCGGTGCGCAAGGTCCTGGAAACTCCAGTGCGTGACCGCATCTTTTAAGACGGAAAATAGGTTGGGAGTGCAATCCAGATTCACCAGTGCATCAGGTGCAGAGCCGGGCGGTCTAGGAAAGGCCCCTATGCAGCCGAGACAGACCGTTCTTTGAAGCTTAGTGAAAGCAGCAGTTATAACTTATTCCACCAAACGACCGCTGCATAGGAGAGAGGGGGTTGAACAGGTCTGATCAGCCGTGTAAATTCAGACGCATCCTTTTGTGTTGATAAACTCCAGGTCTTATCGAGAATCCCCTATACTGCCAGAAAACTGACAAGTTCTTGGCGATTTTCGACTCGACGTGTTTTTTGCAAAAAAGTTTTTTATCTAGAGTAACACCTAGATACTTGGCTTCCGCTGGAAAACAGATGGTAAAGCCTTTTAGTTTACTACTCCTCCTGAAGACGACTTCCACTGTTTTTAGAGCGTTAACTGAAAGTCCATTTCTGATACACCAGTTGTCGATCACTCCTAAAGCTAGAAAGAAAGTATGGCTACGTCATCCGCATAGGACTGGGCTTAGATGTAGAAGCCATTGACAGCATCAATCAGTCATTCAACCAGCAGCATACCATAGGCGTGAAGACAGGACGCCGCCTTGTAAGCAACCTCTAATTAAACCCGCCCATATCCGCATGAGCATTTATTGTTATATTCCTTAGATGCACAGCGCTAACGATAGTTGGCTTTTGTAGACGTCGCAAACAAATTTCTCGGCTACGTGTCGTTGAAAGTTTATTTCCTACGCGCCCATTTAAGTCGTTTTGCGGATAACTTGGGGTCAGTAAATGATGAACGCTATGAAATATTTCATCAAGAAATTGCAAGTTATGGGGAGCGCGGGAATATAGCTAGCAGACTCCTCTTAGAGACGCCAGAGAGACGGCCAGACGACAATCGACAATCGAGGAAAGACAATCGAACTTTTATGTAGACCAACAATATATGTAACTACTTCATAGAAATTTAACTTCTCGTTCTTCTTTATTTGGGGCTACAGTCCGGGGTGGACGTGGGCCTCAAACAACAAGATTCTCCAACTAGCACGGTCTCTGGGGCTAGTTGCCTCCAGTGTCGCACGCCAAATTTGTTGAGGTCCTTCTCCCACGGGTTGCGCCATAGGTTCCGTGGGCGTCCTCTGCTACGTCCTCCAACGGGTTCGGAGTCGAAGACTTTTCTTTGAAGACTCTTGTCGCTGTGAAGCCCGACCAGTTCGTGGTTGAATCTTCTCCACCAAAAACCGTCAACGCAAACAGGTCCAAGGATCGCACGCAGAGTTTTTCTCTCGAAAAGACCAAGGACCTCCTCATCCGCTTTTGAGATTGTCCATGCCTCCGCGCAGTACAGCAGGACTGGGATGATCAAGGTCTTGTATAAAGTGAGCTTAGTCCTTCAAGAGATGGCTCTACTACTCAATTGCTCTTGAGCCCATAGAAACAGCGATTGGCAAGAGTTATTCTCCATCTGATCTCGGTACAGATGTTGTTCGTACTATTTACTGCGAAGCCGAGGTAGACGAAGTCCTTGACTACCTCGAAGTTATAGCTGCCCATTGTGACATTCGGTCCAAGACGTCGATGTTGTGTGTCCTTTCTTGATGACAGCATATACTTCGTTTTTCCCTCATTCACAGCTAGACCCATTTCAGACGCTTCTGTCTCAATACCAGCAAACGCCTAATTGACGGCTCGCTGTGTTCTGGCAGCCACATCAATGTCATCCGCGTATAGTAACAATTGTACGGTCTTCTGGAAGATCATGCCTCTAGTGTTGGCGTGTGAGTCTTGCACGACCTTCTCGACCGGAAGTAACTAGTAACTAAAATCAATTAATATGTTTCTTTATTAAACTTGAAAAGTTATACAACAACTTTCTTTCAATATTTCAAATAATGTGAGCTCTAAATGAGCTAAAGGGTACAGCCACGGGACCGGAGTCTTTTGTCCACATAAAAGATCGTCCGCTTAAAAATTGCAGTACATCTTGTCCGCTTAAAAGGGTGTCCCTTAAGAGGGAGTTCAGTGCTTGTAGTTTGAAGGTGGCGAATCATTATTTCGTACTGTGAACCCAGTGAAAAGAGAAAAGTTGATTGAAGTGTAATTTATCACACTATGTTGCATATATTCACTGTCCCAAAATATGGCAAATTATAATAACAGACATAAAATCTGCAACTTCTAGAAATTTATATGAGAACATTGACCCTCAACTCTTCGGAAACTTAATCGCGGAACTTAAGCGCACCAAATTCAAAAAGTTTCATGTTTCTCATTTATTTCCAGAAAATGCAACGCGCTTCTGCTTCCCGAATGGAACATGGGCCAACTACACAGACTATGACCTGTGCCACCACGAATCACCGTCCCCCATTCCGGACTTCTCACCCGGCATCGAGCTGCCCACACTCATCTACTGTTCGGGGTACTTCCTTAGTTTAGCAGCCTTAACCCTAGCCTTAATCGTTTTCCTCTATTTCAAGTGAGTATGCCCACAGCAGTTTTTGCACATCTACTTTCATTAAATTAGATTTACTTCGTCCAGGGACCTGAAGTGTCTGCGGAATACGATTCATGCAAATTTATTCCTCACCTACATTCTATCCGCACTCCTGTGGATTCTCACCCTATTCCTGCAAGTTGTAAGTTCTCACCTCGCTGCTGGACCGGACGGCACTTCTATATCCACAAACTGTGATATTTTCAGATGACGGACCACCCTAGCCAGCCGGGATGCATAAGCTTAGTTGTACTCTTTCACTATTTTAATTTAACGAATTTCTTCTGGATGTTTGTCGAAGGTAAGGTTAAAGTTCTCTTGTGCCCACTCCTGTGGGTCATACCATATTGCTTGCCTCTTCTCCGGGCAAGAATTTACAGCGTACCCCTGCACACCTCAGTCCGTGCATGAAGACAAGCGATTAAGCGGCGGGTTCACCTTGTGTAGAACAACGCCACAGAGCCGCTAGGCATGTCATAAATTTAATAAATGCAAGCGTCGTCGTCGGGTCACATCGAATATTCCGTGTATGAAAAATTGGATCACCCACATATATGCACATTTTTATCCGCAGGACTCTACCTTTACACGCTGGTGGTGCAGACGTTTTCGAGCGAAAACATTTACTTCGCCATGTACGCGTTCATCGGATGGGGTAAGTTGGGAGCCCGTCAGTACACGATGGGGGCGCATGTATTTTTGCGAAGGGTCCGCTTATTTTTGTTTGCTTTTGTGTACATTTTTGAAGGATGTCCAGCGATTATTGTGCTGCTGTGGTCGGTGGCAAAGATCTACTCTCAGCCCCTGGACACTGAGCGATTCAATGGGGTAAGTTTGATACGAGTGTTTACCTGGTAAAGTGGATAAGTGGATGAAGGTGACAGGACCCAATTTTTTACCAAGAATTCTATGCTTAGGGTTCAACTAACAAGAGGTGTCGTTTTAAACTCCGCGTCATTGTTGAGCTGTCGGCGATAATAGTCGTTGCGATGTCTTTTGATAAGGAAAGACCAGGTGGCTATTTAATATAATATAATAATTTCTGGACACTCTCACAGACCGTAGAAAAGTTGTGGCTATTTAATATGATTCTGGACACTCTCGCACAGGGCGTAGAAAATTTGTGAAAATAGGTCTGGGTTCATACGGATTTTTGGCATCACCCAACAAAATTCGCAAATATTTATAATCTAAATTTAATCAGATCATTTAAACGTTTCGAAGAGGTTAGCTAAGACAGAGCACACCTTCAAAGCGTATAAAATGGCAGGACCCCATGGCATCTACCCTGTGGAGCTACAACAAATCGCTGACCTTATCTCGCCCTGGCTGGTCACTATCTTCCAGAGATGAGTTGATCTAGGACACGTGCCTAGACTCTGGAGGATGATCACAGTTGTGTTTTTACCAAAGGCAGGGAATAGCTCTCATGTCAATGCAAAGGATCTCAAACCAATTAGTCTACCATCCTTCCTTTTCCAGGACTCTGGAAAAATCTGAGTGACTTACACATTAGGACCACAGAATGTCGACCTATTGCAACACTGCTTAATCGACACAACCGTTTAACTGGGACAAATAAAAAAAAATCTTACCTCTATTCTCACTTCGTATTTTTGGGACAGCCTCCCGAAGTGTCCCAATAAAGCGGAATGCGCTCTAATACATTCACCAAGCAGAATATATTCTCAGCTTCATACTACACTCCCTCTTTTTGGAATAACTGCATTCGTTACGTCTGCTAATCATTGATGCAGTTAATGGAGTATACGTAGGTAGGAGGGGGCTGCTAGTGACCAGTCACCAGCACACTTGGGCCACTCATTGACCACTCCAGTGATATTGTCGTTAATTTGCTCGCAACAGCAAATAATGACTGAACCAGATTTGTAAACCAGATAAAAGGGTTTTAATTTTGCTTTCATTGGAATTCGAACCAGAGGCCTCGCTCACCAAGGGCAGGCCCTTGACCAACTGCGCCATCCAGTCGTTAGAATACGTAACAAAATGTATTAGACGCAACGTAAGTGTCAAAATGTAGTTAAGAATTCGGCCGGGAAATTTTGTGACACAAAACCCCGAGGGTCACAGGAAGACTACGTCTCCGATGTCCTATACAGCTAGAAAGGGACCTCAATCAACTGGATGAGCTAGAAGCAACAACAAAAAGCAAACAAAATTACAATTGAGGAAGAAGCATGTTGACTGAGACTCAGGTCCACCTGGACTACAGCGCCAACCAAAGAAGAAGAATAACCTATTGCCGATTTATGACTGACAGACGCAGTTGGTTACGTGGCTGGCCTTTGTTAGTGGGGCCCCCGGTTCAAATCCTAGTGAAAGCAAAATAATACGATCGTATCTGGTTCAATAATTTTTTGACGTTGGGATCAAATTAACATCACTATAACTGGAGTGGTCAATCAGTGGTAGTACTCTCACTGTGGATATTACATTGGATTAACAGACGTTACGAATGCAGTTATTCCAAAAAGGTCAGCCCCCTACCTACCTGTCTACCATGGTCAATCAACTGGTAGGACCAAAGAACATGACTTACAGTGCAATTCGTTACTATCTTCAAAGAGTAAACTCCACAAAGGTGATCCGATAAGCACTTAGCCCCACCGCCAGGTGGCGCCACTGTCGAAAGAGAGATTACTATGGTATACGTATAGTACATTTCCGTAGACGGCTCCTGTTTTCTTCTGACGGCTTGTTGAAGCGGGCGTGTCGCGGAGCTTAGAAAACTTTGGAAGGGATCGCGCAGCGGAGTCGAAGAGCGCTTAGATGATGTGTACGAAGACTGCTCTCCTTCGATAGCGACTATCAAAAGTTGGTGTTCCAATGTGGTAGCACGTTCGTCGGTTTTCGATGAGCCACGTCCAGGTGCTACCTCGGAGGATAACGTGAGAAAAATCCACGATCTCGTATAAGATTGCGACCTCGATGTTGGATTAAGTAATTATTTTAGGTGAATCAGTTCAAATTTAAAGTCTATTCGACTTTTAAAAACTTAAATGATCTGAGTTCAAATCGGCGGGAGCCAGATTTTTTTCTATCTTTAATAAAGTAGTAAAAAGGATTGAATATTGATCGAATATTGATTTAATGCTGCGCGAGTTAGCCGATACAGTAGGCAACTCAAAGGACCGCGTGGTTTATATCCTGCATGGAATATTGGACATGAGCAAGCTATCTGTGCGATGGGTGCCGCGTTTGCTCGCTCCGGACAACAAGCGCAACCGTGAGACCTCCGCCGCCACAGCCTCCGCCCCAATGGAAGATTTAGGCTACAAACTGCTGCACCTTGTCGCTCCTTTTTGTTTCCAAACCTGAAAATGTCACTCGCCGGGCAGGAATTTGAGTCGAATGAGGGTGTTATCCACGCCACCGAAGCCTACCTTCTAGACCTCTAGAAAACGTATTTTTCAGACGGGTGTTACACTGATTTTCCCACATACGCACGACCTCGTCCGTGAGGGTGCCTGACCAGTCGTGGAGAAAGCCTTGTTGCTGATATCGCGACAAAAAGAGAAAACTAACATACAATTCAAAAAAAGTTTGGTTCAGTAATTCAAAAAAGGGAATGAAAAAAATTTAAAAGAAGGCAACACTGGCAATGGTCCTCTTCTCTGTGCCTTGTTCACACCGATCTCGTCGTCCGAAATTTCCGCGATCACGAGCGCACACCGCCACCGTCTCGACTTTTCTTAAGTCGTTTCAGTTTGTCTCTAATTCGGATGAATCGGTTTCTCAAATCCTTTCGTTTTAATTTCTGACGCATACAAAGTCCACCGTACATACTTTTGTCGTTACCTTGGCCATAGATTTGAAGTTACCAGTCTCAGAACACGAGTTGGGATCATCCAGAGATAGCCGCCTTATTTGTCGATGGTACCCCTGCCCTTGAGGATGCTCCTTTGGAGTGGCTTCTCAATGAATGTCCGGTTAGGTGCGGATACTTCTCGACCTTTACTTGCTTCTTCAACACAACCGGTATTCATGGGAAGGAAAAGCCTCGAATCACTGTAAGCCAAAATTATGAAATACTATTTTCTCAGCAACGAGAATTCCATCACTCGTTCAGAACACTCATACAAAAACAAATTCCCACTGCACGACCGCTCCTTTTTTCCTCACCGCCCAAGTTCCCTCCGCGAAGTCAGATTTCAACTGAAGTCGATGGGTGTAGCCGTCCTCTGCATCGGTTGTATTTTGGGGAGTTGCAGGTCTCCACATTATGTCATCTGCAAAGCCGCTATTTCCCAATTCTCACTTCACCCAAATCAAATTCATGAAACCATATCGGAGGAACTTGTTGCAAATTAAGAAAAAATGATGAAGCGCTACCACAGAATTCGAACCTGAGTCCCAACGATTCGAGCTAGCGCTAGAACCACAGAGCTAGGAACCTCCCAGCAGCTAGATGAATTAGTACTAGTGACGTGACACTACGTCTCCCACTACACCCTAACCATAAATAGCCATAAATAAGAATTGAGGACTAATTCGGGTTAAAGAAGTCGAAGCATTTCTGGACCAAGTGTACTAATATATAATAATATGGTTGGCGCGACAGTCCAAGGTGGACCTGGGCCTAGCTTCTCAGCAACCACTCGTGTTGTGCGTGCTATTGTTCTTTCTCGTGTGGAAGGGATCTACAGTTTAATGCCGACTCCGATCGGGGAAGTTGAGAAGCTTTTTCCAAACAGAAATACTCTTTGAGCATTGTCAGTGACTCGAAAGAGGTGGAGCCGTGAATTATGATAGGTGGTAAATTCGGGTATCGAACCTGGCACCCTCTGCGTAGGAATCGACGCACTTACCCACTACGCCACGGTGACCACCATGTGTACTAGGTGGGGTGAAAAGTATCCTCCATGACCGCCTATGCGCTGCTACTGCAAAAAAAAGTCACGGTGCCTTGAAGTTCGTTCATATTTAGCCAGACATGCCAAATTTCAGTGCGATACTGTCTTTAGTTTTGTTTTGACAGGTGATTGTTGTTGATGTGTTTGGCATCCGACCAATTGAACCACCCTCCCCTACTTTGGAGCACTCGTGATGGCTTCAGTCCATAGCCGGGCCCTCATTTTGTTCTCTGGTGTGTACTAATCCAGGTTTCATCAACAGTTCCCAATCGACGCCCGATTCCGCATCAGCAAGTCCAAACACTCTTTCGAAGTGCTCTCGCGTTCGTGTTTTTGCTCAGGAGTGAGCATGCGCGCACCCAGCGGCGGGATAACGTTTTCATATGCAGAAGAAGGTGGGACCTCAGTACTAAGCTTTAAGGTATCTGCTAGCTCGCGCACCATCACTTTCCGGCCAGCCAACACCACTTCATGTATTTTTGTTTTGACATTGTCCTCTGTAAGCGCATCGGAGAGCCGCTCGTGGCCAACTTAATCGGTAGTGGAGTTTCGGCCACCACGAAATTCTCGAAAACAATATTTGTCGGCGAAATCTGACAGAGCATTAGCCCCATAACACTTATCGAACTTTTCTTTTGTTTCCTTAGCCGTTTTGCCTCTCAAAAAATAGTGTTTTATGAGAGAACGAAAACAGTTTCTGTCCATACTCAACATGAAACTTTTCGCAGTAGCAGCGCATTCTGGCGGTCACGAAGGTAATTTTCACCCCACCTAGTGTGCAGCTAAAAGGAGACTTTGTTGAGGAACAAATCGCCACTTTCCCAAAATGTTCGTATTTTTTTTGTAGGCTATGTACTTACCGGTCTACGCTTGTAAACAAAAACAAATATGTATTTATTCATAAAAAAAATTGGCCGTTGACATTAGGCCCCACCTCATGTTGAAGGACCTGCCGCTAAGCAATTTGTATGTACACTTGTTGCAGATTGAAATCAAATCACAACATCGATAAATCCAACTGCCTCCCCATTGCACAAGTGCAAACACAAAGATGAAATCCAGCAAGAGATTGCATTGAATATTACTTTAACATTCATTCGTTTCATCAGCATCAAGTGCAAACATCTTGAATATTAGATAAAATCGCACAAGTTTGCCGAAGCAAGACCCGTTCCATGTTGAACCAGTGCCATGAATAACACATGCGTTCCTTTCTTTCTGTCGTCCTCAGTCCTCTCCTCATCTGAGCTCATCTCGTAACGTCGGTCGTCGATCTGAATGTGATTCCCTTCGACTCTCACATGTAATTATAGTCAAAGCCACAAGTGTCCATTAGACCACAGTACTATTCCTCCGGCAACCTGAATGAGAGTACTTTAGTTTCATGGGAGAATGTCCATTATCCACTTTGCCCGTATTCCTTTTGCTTACATTTTCATTCTTCTCTAATTTATGTGGTTTTACAAAATTGCAGCTGGAAATTGAATGCTCATGGATGCGAGAATCCCACATCGATTGGATATTCCAGGGGCCAGCTAGTCTTGTTATTTTACTGAATTTGATTTTCCTCTTCAGGATCATGTGGGTAAGACTATGTATACGTGTACTTCGTAGATGCCTATCATTGAATGCACTGTCCAGTGAACACATTTCACGGTTCGGCGTTCTTCGTAGAAATTCTCTTGGGGGTTTACTTCGCTCGCATGTACATATGCACGAGTGTGTTTATATTTGTTCTTTTTCTCGTCGCCTCCAGGTACTTATCACAAAACTACGTTCAGCTAATACACAGGAGACTCGTCAATACCGGAAAGCGTCAAAGGCGTTACTTGTCCTCATTCCATTGCTGGGAATAACGTATCTATTGGTGTTGTACGGACCGGAGCACGGACTGGAGCGACACGTGTTTGAAATTCTACGAGCTTTCCTTATTAGCACACAAGTAAGCGCTGCTCCGATGCACATGCACTTTCGTTTAATTTTCTTCTCTCTGTCAATGTTAACCTAAATGTGTTTTTCCATGGTCTTGCAGGGATTCTCTGTTTCACTGTTCTACTGTTTTCTGAACTCGGAGGTGCGGCAGGCGCTGCGACACCGATTCGAACGATGGCATGACGCTCGAAACATCAGTTCGGGGCAATCAATGCGGAACAGAAGGTAATTCAATGAAGTTATCCTTAGATATTATGCATCGTAATCAATGCGATATTATTTTCATCCATGGCAAGTTGATGCTCTTCCTAAACGAGTTTCGGGACAATTAATTATTTTTAAGTGGAAGGGACGACATTTTTTCTGGAAATTACATTTTATTGAGTGACGTTTATTCAACTCGTTAAATTAAGTATCTGCTGTGTTGGGGGGAACAGGAATATGGTGGCATTTTTTAATGTGGTGCAATTTGCCCACCATGGGTGTGTTCACAACGCCGCGCCTCACTGTGGGGTACTTGAGTGCAAAACATGGCATAAACCACAATTTTTTCCACACTTCAAAAAAATATCTGAACACTTCAAATAAAATACCGTGGCTATAAGAAAACACACAATTGTGCTCTGTGGGGTTTTTTGAAGTCAAAGGTCTATGCAAAGAAGCACACGACCACCACCAGCTTGAAAGAGGAAATTCTGAGGTGTATTTATTTTCAATAAAAGAGTCCGTACTTGACCGCAAGTCGCAGTGGCGTAGTGGGTAAGTGCGTCGACTCCGACGCAGAGGGTGCCAGGTTCGATACCCGAATTTTCCACCTCTGATAATTCACCTCCTCCTTCGGGTCACTGACAATGCTCAAAGAGTATTTCTGTCTAGAAAAAGCTTCTCAACTCAACGCCGTTCGGAGTCGGCATTAAACTGGAGGTCCCTTCCACTCGTGAAAGAACAATAGCACGCACAACACGAGTAGTTGCTGAGAAGCTAGGCCCAGGTCCGCCTCGGACTGTAGCGCCATCCATATTATTATTATTACTTGACTGCAAAGCCACGGCGGCAATTTATCAATCTAAACTTTCTAATTCTAAATCTAGTATTTCCTGCCAAAATTACATTTTGCCAGAATTCTGGGACACCCTTTAGGTGCAGGAAAACCATTTTAGAACCCACAAGAAATGTCTCTTTTTTAAAAAAGGCTTATGTCATGTTTTGCATTCAAATAACCCACTACGATGGGTTATGTTTCGATTTGGAACATTTTTCATTTCCAAGACATCATATCTCTCCAATAACAAATCTTGTGAAATGCTTCGTAAACTACTCCGTTCGACTGCTTCTAAATACCTACAAATGACAAATCGGACAAGAAAAAGCCATCAAGTCATCCGTCATCGAAAGTTCCAAAAAGTCTCCTGCAACGAATTTTTCGTAATGCACATAGATACACAAAGAAGGTACAGTTACATTTGTCCATGTCAACAGTTCTTGTGATTTTTTAAAGCAATTTCTTGGCAATCAAATAAAATACAGTAGAATCTTAGAAAGTTGAACGGATATAAAACATGATCCGCTCGTCTTTTGAAACTATTCATCTTATCGAACTATATTTCCGAGATTCTACTGCAATGCAACATATTGACCAATGGCATCTCCAGGTGGGTCAACAAGATTAATCTACATCAAACACTGCCAAGGTTAACTGGCTTCTGGCAGATTTTCGTGATATTCTCCTTATGTTCCGTGTCCATTCACTCATGGGTTCAAGAGACGGGGAACTAACGATTTGGGTTCACCTTTAAGTGAATGTCTTTTGGCCTTAGCCGATCTTAGACTCTTTTTTGTTCTTTCGGCCACAGGACATTTTTGCTATGCAACTCCACACTGTGCTGGATCATAGCATTCACACATTAGAGTCACATACCGCTCTGACAGCATAGAACAAAATAAACCCAACGCTCAACACCTGCCCTTCACAGCCCCCACGGCGTTTATCCCCAAGGAGGGACTCCTCTCGATCCATGGTGTTAGTGAAGATTCGCAGTGGTATGGTTTCTTGAGAAGACTGAGCCTTATCCAGTGGAAATACTTTTTTTTCGATCTATTTGTTGTTCAAAAGTAACCATTGCCTCAAGCTTGAGCAAATAATGACATGGTTCCCTTACTTCCGTTGACAGCTAAATCAAATAACTAATTGATTGTGACTGGATTAGTAAATATATGTACCTACGAAAACATAATCATTACAAAATTTCACTCAATAATAAAAGTAGATACAGTGGACTCTCCCTAAGTCGAATTGTCACGGGATGAAATAATTTGTTCCGGTTAGGGGGAGTTCGACTTAGGGAGAGTCCACTGTAGGTTTTTTTCTAACGCCACTTGTGCGACGCTCTCAGATAAATGTTCTATGCGACATGCGTGTATAATGTCATTTGCAAAACACGAAAAAAAGTGTTAAAAATATTCCACAAGCTGGCGTGATTTTTCATGCATTTGAAAAATTTAATCCAATAAAACCTTGATTTTCAGCTTATTTTCATAATTAGTCCAATGATTTTATTCCTAATTTAAGAACATAGTAATTTAGTTTGTTTATTTAATTTGTTGTTTATACCCATAGCGTAAGGATATTAAGGTGTGCCGCGAAATTTTGTTGAGACCCTGCTTGACATCATCGCGAGAATTTATTTGCCAACAGAAACTTAAAGACGGAAGCAAATAAGTCTCTTTCATACAGTTAAAAACAAAATCGCATTACCTTGCAACATTTTCCTACTGACTAAGCCTCTGTAACAATTCACTACGGATAATAGCAATTTCCTATATAATACTATTAATAAATGAATTAAATTCTTTCAACTTACAATCAATTTTCAATTTAATTCATGTTTTTTTTCTGTTTATTGCCAAAAACGTACCCCGAGTGACGTCACAAGACAAAAAGAGATCCGTTTTTGACAAGCTTTCCACCACGCCCAATTCTTCTTTCACCAAGACTTATATCCATATTTTTTAAGGAATTTTGTTATAAAAAAAAAAATAATTTTGTTATAATCGTCATTTATTTACTTAAAGATTTTCACTTAAATTTATTTATTCAACTCTAAATGTAAGCATATTCATTTGTTAATTCACCCTTAAATTTATTGAATTATTATTGCCAAAAATTGTTTGGCCTTGAAGTCCCTAAACCAAATCTGAATCCAACTTTAACATGTTTTTCAGCAGGTTATTCATACATTTATACATTTTCCCAGATGGCATTTTAAACAAATCGGATTCATATCTCAGTCGCGAGGTGCTCAACCTAATCTCCGTGTAACTATAGTTTTACATAACTAATTTATTTAATTGTTCAGTTTTCAATTTAGTTACTTACACACACTATTCTCTGTACTCATGAATTAACAAGTAATAAGTAAAATCGATATCTTTCAACCATTGGAGAACCACTTGTCAGGACTCTTTAGTATGTAGAATGTCTTCCTAAGAAAAACCATTCTAAAGCAAGTCACCTTTAGGTTGGGTTAGATCAGAGGGTAGATTTGTAAAACAGATCCCACTTAGGTGCTAATGGACATCTTAACACATTCCTCGTACCCGTCTTATCAATGTTTTGCACTATCATCGTAAAATTTAAATATATCTGAAAATAGAGGTTAGAGGGCATTTGTTAGATCCTGGAGAACTAGGATGTATGTGCCCTCCCTATGTTCCAGATCTCAACTGGCAGAAGCTCGACAGTGGCAACGCTTAGGAGGAATATTTCATGATAGCCTACCCAAAATTAATTTTTCGTAACTGGTTTGCTTCTCTTGTTAGTTCTGTAAAAAGGAGTTCTAAGGCAGTGCTCTTGATCTTACTCGAGTAATACCGGATTCGACAATTACCAGAGTACCCGGGTACCCGAGTTATACGGGTAATATCCAAATTGTCGGGTAACCGGCATTGCTAGCTACCGTGAATGTGTGCCAGCGCAAAGAAATACTCTAACTCAATACAGAAATAAAGTACATCATTATTGGTGAATATTAGAACCCAGAGACGAAAGGGAAAACAGTGGTAAAAAACAAAGTTGTTCGTGGCTTGACCCCCAAAAGTAAGAGACTTATAATGTCTTTTTAACATGCATTGACTACGAATTGCATTTGAATTTATTTCCTGTAGTAGATTAAATTCGTCTTAATCTACGGGAACCTGAAATATTTCGTGTACCATCAACCATACGAGTACTCACAGCCAAAAGGGTAGACGGTACTTTGGTACCCGAGCTATATTCCGCAGCATGGTCCGGGTAGGTTCCCGTGTATGGGGGTATTAAGAGCTACTGTTTGTTTGTTCAGATTTTTTTTTTAATTCCACTTTACCTCTATTTACGTTCTTGATTCTCCTTCTAAATAAGTCGCAATCTTATGTTATTATTACACTTGAAACATACAAATTGGGTCCCTCACGACCGTCGACTACAAATAGACGTTGATGATGATTACTATATTCTTCTTCTTTATTGGTGGACCTGGGCATCAGCCAAAAGCCTCCCTAGAGATTGTCCCTGCCTCCGCGCGATACACAAGGACTGGTCTTATATAAAGACAGCTTGATGCATAGAAAGATGGCTCCTGATTGCTAACGAAAGATTATTTCCTGATTCACTTGTTTGACATCAAGCGCTGTTCTATGTTTAAGTCTCTAAAACCGTCCGAGCTTCTATTTAATTATTCATTTTCGTATGTGTTAAGGTGCATCACAAATGCCATAGCTACAACTCCATCAGAGTTTAGTTCAGTCGGTGCTTCGTTCAGATCTCAGAAAAAATATTCAATCTGAACTGAATTTACTCAATTCATTAATCACCTGAACTCCCGATGTGCCCATCTCGATAAAAAAGGATACATATTCTGCCACCCTGTCATGACCATAAATGCTTTTAATTCCCAGTTCATTATACCAACCTATGTGACTCGCATCATCATATAAATCGCCATTTCCACCTGCATTCAATCCAGTCCATCAGCATTATGGAAAAAAGAGATACAAAACGATGCACGTAACAAAACTGATGTTCATGGTTATGACAGCCAGTCATTCAGGTAGAACCTTTATTACCAACAACTTGGCACGTTCCGCGGCAAGCGCAAGCTTTACACCCTTTCCCAGGATATGCACTCATAAATTATGTAAACACCTGAATGTAATAATCCTCAATGCGATGCCTCTTTGGTGCACCACAAAAGATGACTTTTAAAGTTTCATAAACACGGAATCGGTTTAAGTTAATTGAAAAAAAAAAGAAACAACTCCTCGCTCTCCTCGTAACAGCAACAGCAAAAATATTAAAATATCCATTACTGTTCGTAACACACCGGCGCGGTGGGAGTAAGTATCTTTGTCGACTTTACGATTATTACGTGCATTTCCTTTGAAATGACGTGTATACAGCGGGTCTCTTTTTAAGCGGATAATATTGTGTAATGTGCTTTACCGTAAAACGATGCACAGATTCACACAAAACATGTTCATTACACTTACGCGTTTTCCTCCTCTTTCAGATACCGGTTCTCTAAGGACTATTCCCTACGATCAAGGACCGAGAGCTTACGGTAAGTGAATGCATTTACGTAAATCAACAAAGTAACATTCTTCTCTTGTATTTTGTATGTGTATTTTTTAAAATAAAATTCATTTCATTTTTCCTTGTGTACATTTGTTTGTTAAATCATTTCGCTTACATTCCACACTCCCAATGGCCATGTGAGGAACGTTTAAAATTTACAGTTGCGGACTAACCAATAGGACAACCGAATGTGTTTTTAGATTAGTCTTCTTTGTATTGTTGGAGAGTAGTCTAGAAAGTTGAATCAAACCATAATCTGTGCAGTTGACTTGAATGAACCTCTCTTGAATAGACTTTCAATTTGATCCTCATATTTCAGGTATGTTTTTCGTGGTCGACCATATAGCATGAGAGATGTAGGGCATTAAAAACAAATGTTTTTGTTCCTACAATGAATCTGGTCACCTCTCGCTGCGGCATCCTTCATCAATTTCAGGGCCAAGTCTCTTCCGGTTACAGAGCAGTGCTCGCCACGGATCATTTTTTCTGTTTTCATAAATGATTCGATGCATCTTAGTAGACAGAACTCCGTGCTCTTTCCGGGTGGAGACCCACCCTCCATGCCTATCGCTACTATAGAACATCTGTTAAAGCTTGAAACGCTCGCTCAGAACTAACCGCAGTTGGATATCTTGCACAGGATGCCTCATTACCAAACAACTATGGCCTATAATCGATCGCAAGCGATCGCTTAGCTTGATCAGATTAAGCAGGCCAAACCTCAGGTCTCTTATTGGCGTTTTAACAGGGCATTGTGCCATCGGAACTCACGCCTCTAGACTATGCCTTCCCTTTAATGATTTCTGTAGAAGCTGCATGGACGAGGATGAAACCATCGAACACCTGCTATGTAATTGCAGTGCTTTCTCATCCCAGGCTTTCGGGGGGCCCATTTCTTTGTTAATCGTGCTGACCTGATCAACATCAAAATCTGCCCTCTTCTTCGCTTTATCAAAAGCACAGATTGGTTTGCGGAATAGGTAGCTTAAGATCCGAGTGGTAACACAATGGGCCTATGTTTGGCCTAAGTGTGTCTGCTGTCCGTATGCGCGGCAATCAGCCACCTCAACCTAACCTAACCTAGTATACAGATATTGTTTATTTTTATTCTTACAATAAACAAACCCTTCCCCGCTTTGCTGAGCACATATCCAAACGGCACAAATACGTACAAATCTTTCAATTCGTCAGGCTCAAAAAATGCTAGAACTTAAGAGAGAAGAAAGAAAACTTTGAATTAAATTCGTTTTTAAAAAGTTTTTACTTTTATTCTAACACTTTCTTAAAAACAACAAACGGCAGGTTATCCTACTCTAGAATACATACAGTTGACCTTGAGAATACATGGGAAATTCTAAATCTATATCGCGAATTTTCAAAAACTGTCCTTCCACTTTATTTTTAGTGACGGCCAAAGCAAGCCAAATTGGAATTCAAGCAAAAATGAGAATTAAAACGTCATCTCCTTTATATTTATTTGCCACTCAGGATCGTAGCTTCAATCAGATTGTTTATAAATTTGTTTGAACAAGGCTCTTACCATTGCTATGTTTTTGGTTGAGTAATGTTATAATAATAATAATATGGGTGGCGCGACAGTCCGAGGTGGACCTGGGCCTAGCTTCTCAGCAACCACTCGTGTTGTGCGTGCTATTGTTCTTTCACGAGTGGAGGGACCTACAGTTTAATGCCGACTCCGAACGGTGAATTTGAGAAGCTTTTTCTAGACAGGAATACTCTTTGAGAATTGTCAGTGACTCGAAAGAGGTGGAGCCGTAAATTATCAAAGGTGGTAAATTCGGGTATCGAACCTGGCACCCTCTGCGTAGGAGTCGACGCACTTACCCACTACGCCTCGGCGACCACGGTTGAGTAATGTTACGCAACATAATAATCGGGGCTACAACTTTTGGTGCTAAATAAATAGGTGGCAGTCCTAAGATCAGTCAGTCCCTAAATGGAGCGAATTCAAAAATTCCGTCGGGTAGTTCACTACGTCATCTTCATTTATTATAGTGTCACACTGATTTGTAGACAAAAAAATTGTTCATCTATTCCTTCCAAAATAAATGCATTCATTTCAGCAAAACCTTTATTTGTGCCAGCCAGTATAGCTTTTGTGAGGTGTCCTGGCGTTGAGGGTATGTCCGTCGACCCCATACGCAACTTAAGCTCGCTGCTTGGGTTCGATTCCCGACCGGTACGACCAAAACTAATTTCCACGGTCCTGTGACTGTGACTGTCTAGAATACGCTTCTCAAACTTGGGCGTTCGGAGTCGGCACAAAGCTGTAGGTTCCTTCCACTGGTGACAGAACAATAGAACGCACAACACGAGTGGTTACTCAGATGCTTGGCCTTCTACTGGCTGTAGCGCCACCCATATTATTATTTTTGAATTAACTAAGTATGATTTTTATAGTTCTCCACTATACTTGGAAACGCACCATGAACAAACTCTGTCTTTGAATTCATTATACAATACAAATTGACCTATCAACGGTAATTTTAAAGACAAAATTCACTTCAAATATTTGAACAATAGGTTTCACAAATATTAAAACTAACCTTGAATGATGTTCACCAAAAAAACACAGAAAGCTAATTTAATATCGATTCTTATTTCCAATTCTACAACTCTGATTCCGAAGACTTTTTCGTTTTAAATGCTTTATTTTTTTTATACAAGCCTGCTACAAGAGAATATCTTCCCAGGAAAAAAAGAATCATAAAATTAGGTGTTGCCAAAGTCGAGACAAAAGCGGACAAGGATACCGTGAACTTCCCCTAAGTCGAAGTGTCATGGGATACCATGATTTGTTCGAGTTAGAGACAGTTTCGACTTAGGGTGAATCCACTGTATATCAAACACATTTTTATATAAAGCAGTGGAAACGTGGAAAAAAAATAAAACATAACTCGGCAAAATCCAAAAATCAAATAATAATATGGATGGCGCTACAGTCGCTGGGCCTAACTTCTCAGCAACCACTCGTGTTGAGCGTGCTATTGTTCTTTCACGAGTGGAAGGAACTTACAGTTTAATGCCGACTCCGAACGGCGAACGTTGAGGAAGCCTTTTCTAGACAGGAATACTCTTTGAGCATTGTCAGTGACTCGAAAGAGGTGGAGCCGGGAGTTATCAAAGGTGGTAAATTCGGGTATCGAACCTGGCACCCTCTGCGTAGGAGTCGACGCACTAAGACACTACGCCACGGCGACCCACGGTCTGGTTTACTGAACAATTTTCTCTATACATTCATGCTTAGACGGCATCCCTTTTGCTGAGAACAAGTTAGCGTTACCAATAACGGAAAATATGCAGCCGGGGCTAATGCAAAATCGCAAATTGTGCAAATTGTTCCAATTTTTCGCTCTTCTCTTTTATCTTTCTTCGCATTTTCATCTACTCGCACCTCGCAACATACTTACTTTGACACGTCATACTAAAAAAGAGAGAATATTATGTAATGCTGAAGCCTAATGTGGTGGCTATGACTAAAACGAATTTGGAATGAGGCAAATCGATTTGTATTGTCTAATTCGATTTGGGGTTGGTTTCGGTTCGGCATCAAGCTCACCCCGGGTTGTACCGTCTACAGTTTTTCTTATGTATTCGGTTCTTTTCATAGGTTTTGCCAATTCGATAAATGTTACTCGGTTTGAGTCGGTTTAGGTGTAACCCGGGTCAATTCCATTTTTCAACCCGGGTTGACACACCACTAACAGCAACCACTGCGCAAACAACAGCAACCGAGGTATCATGGATTCTGGTGATGCGATCAAATTTGAAGGTTATGAACAATAAGTGTTTTCATTGATTTTGTTGAAATATCAGACTGAAAAGAGTGCAGTTAATTGTTCAAGTACAGTTATCATTCAATCGATTTGAACTCCACTAAAAAGTTATTAAATACATGAGTTTTGTTGCGATTTAAGATTTTCGGACGATGATTGAAACCTCAAACATTTATGTACGGCTCTCGGAAGGTCAGTTCACGAACACGCATAGTTCGTGTAGGCAGTTCTCCCAAGGACCCTCACCACAATGCGTACATCCTTGCCACTGAGGCTGATAATTGTTAATAATGTATTTTTGTTTGCGTCGTAAATGTGATATGTAGATGTAGTCATCGTTTATTTGAATTTTCTTTGAAACTTCATCTAGTCTTCCTCTATATAAATAAAAATGTTATGTTGGCTAGTAAAGATCCACATTCAACGGATGACCCATTTCCCAGAGCCACGCTTCGCTCTCAGCAGATTAACACGTTGCTCGTCCACGGACTATTAAAAAAGGACGAGTGCATGTGCGGATCGAGATGAGTAGATTTAAAGATTTTGAGAAATAACTTAGCTAACGGGGTAGACGCAGTTTGGATTTAAGGAAAATCGAAATTTGTTTTGTATATTCTAAAAGGGAATACACTGAAACTTCTCTTTACGTCATGGTCCCGGCATGATATCGTATATTTCAACCCCATTAGAACGGACACCCCTACACCACGCACAATCATGTTGGTCCCTCTACTGTCCGCTATAGAGAAGTTTCACTACATTACGCCACATTATTATCTACATTGCCCTCGTGCAAAGTAGGATTCGCGCATGAATATGCCTGGTTTTAGGATTGCAGTAGTTCTCACGGTAGCTTACTTCTCTTAACATGGACAAAATGGACACGTTGGTCTACGTGAGCCGTCAGGGCACCCCAATTTACCCACCTATCACTCTGGAAAGCAGGATCCTTCTAGCGTATTCAAGAAGTGAACACATTTTCTTTAAAACATTGGAGAATCTTCCTTGGAGCAAGCAATTTAAAAATATTAAGTTGCAATGAATGTTTAAATTTTTACCTGAATTACTGCAAATTATTTAAAAGTATTAAAAATATAATATTAATATAATATGGGAGACAGTCCAAGGCTGACCAAGGCCTAGCTTCTCAGTAACCACTCGTTTTGTGCGTGCTATTGTTCTTTCACGAGTGGATGGGAACTACAGTTTAATACCGACTCCGATCGGTGAAGTTGAGAAGCTTTTTCTAGACAGGAACGGATACTCTTTGTCAGTGTCTCGAAAGAGGTGAAACCGTGAATTATCAAAGGTGCTTAATTCGGGTATCGGACCTGGCACCCTCTGCGTATGATTCGACACACTTACACACTACACCACGGCAACCCAATTAAAAGTATTATCATATTTTATTCATTTAATATTTTTCATTTCTTAACAATTTGAAAATTTCGTTCAAAAACGTCTACAAAATTAAAGCATGTTGATGCGTCGCAACATTCAAGAATCAGTGCAATGCAACACAAATTGCTTTTACGATACGATAATTTTTTTTTGTCTTAACGTTTACGAACTCAGGCATGTCGGACGGGCTCCACTCTTGAGAGGACATCTATGATTCACCTCGAGCTGTAGCACTTGACATATTATATATATATTTCATATTTCTACCACAATTGTCACTTGCAATAAGTTGCTAAAGGGAATTCATTCGCAGTCTTCCAATTTGTATTAATTCTAGGCTTTGGTCGCCACATATTTTCTGACAACTGCCCGGTAAGAGTCGTTTGAACTTAATTTGTGATTTCATGTTCCCTCAAATTTGTGATCAATGAATTTTTGATAGCAACGGTTGACACGCCACATCTCCTGCAACCCATGACTGTCGGAAATTATTACTCGTATTTGATAAACCAATCAAACTCTTCAATCAGCATGTTTGATGCATGCCCCCTGTCCAAGCAATATAAAGAGATGCGAAACCATGACTATCGTCAGTCCGACTCTATCCGATGTGTGTCTTGTTCGCAGACATTTAGTCCATTAAAGTATTAAAGACTGGCGTCATTCGATTGTCTACACGGCTGCTTAAGTACCGTCTCGCTTGAAAGGGGCACAAATGTGATGGTAGACTATAACATCTCATGGACTTGTGATTCCAGTCGTAATAAATGTGCGTATATTAATAGATTCAAGTTTATCATCATGAAAGCATTATAGGTATGATGCCACCCGTGTTTTTGCATAATTCATGAGAACAAATCGCATAACGTATCCACCCAGCCCCGTAACAGCACGATGTGTAATTCAGGAGAAACCTTACGACTGCACAAACTTTACTCTTTAAAAACACATCGCCTGAACACATCCCGACATCCGAACATCCTTAACTCTGCATCATTTCATTTAATAACTTAGTTCTGGCCATTAAGCAAGTTTTGTATAAAATATCAATTCCACCTATCCCAGCTAACCGATAACCCAACCCATGTGTGTGTTGTGCTTTTGTGTGTTGTTTGTCCATGCATCTGATTATCGATATTTTACCCTTTTGTTCGTTATGACTTCATATTTGTTTTTTCTTTTTTTTTTTTTTTTTTGTTCTTTTTTTTCTCTCTCCTTGCAGTCTGACATCGACAAGTCCAGTGCCTGCGGCAAACAATGAATAAATTTTGCACGAACTATTTGCTATACTCGTTCTCGTATTATGTATTCAGAGATCCTTTTTTGCATTCTGCATTTGTTCTAGCTTAGTTCCTTCAGGGATGATTGATGGATGAGACCTTAAGCTTACACACAAAAAAACAAACAGAGTATAAATCGATTTTTATATTTTTCTATACCAAATCTTGTTTAAGTACACATTTAAATTTTGTAAATAACTTAGAATATTTTCATAGACATAGTTTTTGTTTCCTTTTTTTATGTATGTATGTAGTTTGTCTATTTATTGATATTAGTCATAAAATTGTTATTTCATTATTTGATGAAGATGAAGAAGAAGAAGAAGAAGAAGAAGAAAAAAATTAAATAAAGTGTGCCTCTTGTAAATGTAGCACATTGTCTTTTCTTGATTTGGTTTCTTTTTGCAGAACGGAGGAGTATCTAGTGTTTGTGCGACCCTAGCACAGGTCTTCCATTCAGAGGAGTTCGAGGACCGAAACGGATTTTGTGTGAAATTAATGCGAAACTCTTTTTTTTCCTTAGATCTAGTACTATGTCAATTATTACGTTAATGTGTACATTTTCGAGCGGATCATAACGTTTTTCAGTCTGAATGTGAAATAAAAATTGTGACTTAAAGTAAAATGAAATAAGTTGTATTCCCTTGGAACTTCGCGAAAGGACATTTGTTCACACATTTTTCTGTGCCATTTTATTGTGTTGAGCGATATTGGACGAGGAATAAAACCAATCCCTTTGATCAATCGACTCAACTATTAACCCTCTGAGAGAAAGAGAGGGTGGCCAACGATCGGGTGAATCAGAGAGGACATGCAAAAGCAATCGACTTTGGATCGCGAAGGGGTCGTTGGCTTACCCGTGTTAGCAATTCGAATTTAATAATCGTCGGACGTTGGACAGAAACTTACATTAACCATCGTGCTACATTGGGTAGGAATATAGTAAGATATTGTTTGAAGTGAAACTTCGGTTTTCATTTAACTTTTATCTATGTGTAATAAAGGATGGAAATAGCCCTAACTCCACTTAAGCAAATCGGGGAAACACGCATACAAAAAATCAATTTCGTTAGGATGCGTTGATCTTCGAAAAGTTTCGTTATCTTTCGTTAAGTTTTGTTCACAATCGTTAAGTTTTGTTCACATTCGTTAAGTTTTACTCACTTTCGTTAAGTTTAGTTCACTTCTTTAAGTTCCATTCACTTTTTTTAAGTTTTGTTTCCGTCGTTAAGTTTCATTCACTTCGTTAAGTTTAGTTCACTTTTGTCAAGTTTTGTTCACTTCGTTAACTTTTAGTTTACTTCGTTAAGTTTCGTTAACTTTCGTTAAGTTTGCTTCACTTTCGTTAAGTTTGCTTCACTTTCGTTAAGTTTGCTTCACTTTCGTTAAGTTTCGTTCACCTTTGTTTTTTGAAATCAGTGTCGCTATAGCGAAGTTTTTAAGCCTGGGTCGATATGTCCCATACACAATGCAACAGTGTCACCACTCCCAGAGAAAAGTGTGGTCAAGGAAGGTTAGACCGTTAAATATGACTAGCAAGGGCTATGTATACCATCATGCTCGACTTATTGAAATGCTAAAATTTCACTACAAAAACGGTGAATATATCGTGAAAAAGTATCGATTATCTTGACGCTGCATTTGATCCTCATGAAGCACCTCCTAGCACAGAGGCAATCAATGCCAACTCTGTGGTCTCAGTAAAGTTAGCAATGTGGATTGCGTCTTTCACAATCACTAGTACTGTGGCCGGCCCTTGGGAAGAAATACAAAACTCATTAATGTACAAAGAACAGCATGCACTGTCACCATTGGCACTCTACGGTCGACTTATGCTTTGACAATGATGCTTCATCTTCAACCCTCGGACTTACACAATAAAAACACTACCGTACAAAATCAAGCTCAGAGCATCTGGGTGCGTGACAATACCGAATGCTTAAATGTGGCACAATCCTAAGTTTTTTTCCGAGAGCTGAGTTGTTCATAAGCTCTACATGGCCTAGCCATCCTAGGCGTTGGATCCGAAGACGCCTGACTAGTCGCTGTACAGTTCGTGGTTGAATCTTCTTCTCCAATAACCATCAACGCAAACAGGACCAAAGATTGAACACAAAACTTTTCTCTCGAAAAGACCAAGTGCTTCTTCATCCGCTTTTGTAATTGTCCATGCCTTCGCACCATAGAGCAGGACAGGGATGTTCAAGGTGTTATATAATGTTAGCTTGGTCCTTCGAGAGAGGACTCTACTACTCAAATGCCTCTTGAGCCCAAAGAAACAGCGATTGGCAAGAGTAATTCTGCGTTTAATTTTGGTACTGGTGTTGTTCGTACTGTTCTCTGTGCGAGCCGAGGTAAACGAAGTCCTTGAATACTTCGAAGTTATAGCTGACCATTGTGACGCTCTGTCCAAGACGTCGATGTTGTGTGTACTTTCTTGATGAAAGAATATACTTAGTTTTGCCCTCGTTCACCGCTAGACCCATTTTAGCCGCTTCCGCTCGCTGTGTTCTGCCAATCACGTCAATGTCATCCGCGTATTCTAACAGTTGTACGGACTTCTGGAAGATCGTGCCTCTAGTGTTGGCTTGTGAGTCTTGCATGATCTTCTCCAAGATGATGTTCAAGAAGTCACATGACGGCGCGTCGCCTTGTCTAAAACCTTTTTTGATATTGAAGGTCTCGTTGAGTTCGTTACCGACCTTGATGGAGCAGCTAGAATTCTCCTCCTCTCCATCCTGCACAACCTGGCGAGTTTGACAGGAATGTCAAAACTAGACATGGTGTGGTATAGCTCGACCCTATGCAAGCTGTCAGTTGCGGCCTTGTCAAAAGGCCTGTTACGTTAAAAAGGTGGTGGGTGTCGATTCGCATTTCTTCTGTCTTTTCCAGGATCTGCCGTAGTGTTAACATCTGTTCGATGGTGGACTTCCCCGGCCTGAAGCCACACTGATATGGACCTCTTATAAACTGCTTCACATTGATATGGTTATTTATAAACGGCTTCATAATAATAATAAAATAATATGGGTGGCGCGACAGTCCGAGGGGGACCTGGGCCTAGCTTCTCAGCAAACACTGCGTGTTGTGCGTGCTATTATTCTTTCACTAGTGGAAGAGACCTACAGTTTAATGCCCACCCC
Organism: Eristalis intricaria; assembly: GCA_964034865.1. Taxonomy (NCBI): domain Eukaryota; kingdom Metazoa; phylum Arthropoda; class Insecta; order Diptera; family Syrphidae; genus Eristalis; species Eristalis intricaria. Next base: position 59,257,525 of record OZ035877.1, on the reverse strand, counting down.
GAGCGGCGAAGTTGAGAAGCTTTTTCTAGACAGGAATACTCTTTGAGTATTGTCAGTGACTCGAAAGAGGTGGAGCCGTGAATTATCAAAGGTGGTAAATTAGGGTATCGAATCTGGGACCCTCTGCGTAGGAGTCGACGCACTTACCCACTATGCCACGGCAAACCACTATGTATACGATCTTCAGGAGACTTATCTCTCTATAGTTGACGCAGTCAAAAGAGTCTTGTGGAAACACAAATGATTATTCATATTTTTTCGTTTATTTATTTTTCTACATGAGCTCGGTTGAATTCACAAATATTTTTATATTTTTTATATTTATTTATTTTCCACAGATTTCAAGTTAATCTTGACTTGACTTCCACCATTGTCTTCAGCTGTCCTCAACACCTTGATTGCGCTTCTTGTCGGCCAACGCGTGATCTGCATCCTTTCCAGAGAGAGACATTGATTACGTCTAATTGATAGCTCCTCACGTGATTTACATGTTCTCCACAGAGAAAGAGAGTCGTTGTTAATGCCTTTGGCAGCTCCTCACGTGGTCAGCTTGCTTTCCAAGGAGAGAGTCGTGGTTTATGTCTCATTGGTAGCTCCTCACGTGATCAGTTTGGTTTGCAGCGAGAGAAGCTCCTTGTGTCTAATAAAACCGTATGTTATTGGCTAGGCTTGTCCTTGTCACGTGATCGGGAACTTCAATCACGAAAAACATGCGTGATTGGTCTGACAGCTTGTTTATGTAATGCAGCACTTGGTTGCATGTGGTGTGTGGCATTAGGTACGCGAGTGTGTAACTTGCGCGTACAAATAAGCATATGACTATGAATAATAATAATAAGCACGGCATGAGGAATCATATGGCGTTTAAGAAAATTGTTTCTTTTTCGTTGTTCTTCTAATACAATATTTTGATTGTTTTGAATAAAGAAGTCAACTCTCAAATACACCGAAAATTACTCCTGGTTTTTTTTTTTATTTTATCATTAGCTATTTCACTATCTAACTCGCAATGCTAATGCCAATAAGCTCGTGATACGATATCCGGACAAGCATTCAGCCGATGAACTCGGTCATTGAATTTAAATTCTTCTTATTTTTAATTTCTCTGAGATACTTCAAACAAGACGATGTCCTTTCCCTTGGCGGCAGAAGCGCGTGTACACAGGCTCCTTCAACACGAAGGGAAATTAATTCAGTTAAAGCATCTTAAAGAATTGCAAGCTTAAAATAAAATGTGACCTAAACCGATTTCCCATCGGTAGCAGATCGATTTTTTCCCTTCAGGTCAACAGCATTCCCCCCACAAGCAAATGTGAACTCAAATAGACTCCATTCATCGTGTTACGATTCGAACTCGATTAAAGTAGCGCGGATATGCAAAATCCTGGGGAGAGCTAAAAGTATTCATTACAGTGCACCTCAGGGCCAGTTGCATCACACTACATCACAGATTAGAACTTTAGAATGACGGAATGTTAAAGTTAAAATGGTCAGCGTTGGCAGAGGAATTTTACTAGATTATGTCAGTGCCTATTTATTCGATGCGGGTTACGTTCATTTGATAATGGACTCACACCACGAAGCAAGATCCGCTTTGCATGTGTTCGTGTGTAGTTTCTTGTTGTGAAATCCAATGGCAAACAAATTTTTGTGAATGAACTTCAAATCGGAACTTGTTATGTGAGTAAGAATATTTTGCACAATTGCGCTGTGAGTTGGCATGGCAATGAAGGGGGGACGGATTTGTTTTTGTCATACGTTCGATAACGGCGTATTTTTAAACGTTCATAATCTTTTCGATTTGTACATTTCGCACTTTGCCAGGCCGTACGTGTGCTGACATGAACTCTCTGACCAACGGAGAGAGCGTACATTCGCGAAGACTTAACTGCAAAGTCACTCTTATCACAGAGGCTATACTCTAGATTAGTCATAGTGAAGAAGAGTTGACTGCCGGGGTGTGCGGTCCGGCGCCGCTGGAGAAGTATCTAGACATTCGGAAACTCGGAAATAGTGTGGACGCTGATAAGGTTTGCATTTTGGGTGTTTTTGCGCTCTCAACAGGAAGTTTTAGAGAACTTGATAACCGAAACTGTGATTAATATAGATTCAAGGTCTTGGCGGAAACGTGCTATGTTTTGCCTATCGAAACGTGTGCGATGGAGTGGTAGAGTGGCTATTTTTTTTTTTTTGGAGATGTAGCGTAAAACGAACACACGACTGGCTGTCTTCAAGAGGGTGATGACAGGAATAAAAGGCAACTTAAATTAACGCATTAGTTACATAGAATGGAACAGAAGGTGGGTATGTACATAGGTAGCAGTGGAGATTTAAGAATGCACTTAAATCAAGCAAAACCCATTTGGCTGCCACGCGGATTGATTTAGAAGTCAATGCAACCACGACAAGCGGGAAAAAATGTGGCCACGATCGCGAGTGTCTTTTGCCAACCATCAATCGAGTTTTGTCGACAGTCGATTGATTTTGGTGTTGTGATGGTCGATGATGATTGACATGCTTATCTTCAAATCAGCCCAAATTTTGTCACATATAAATGTGTTGCCGACGCTTCGTGCAGCAGAAAATCATAAACACTGTTTTCATAATACAAATGTAGTTTAATTTATATTGTTGTATCTTTAGGACATTTATATTTTAACTTTAATTTCGACCAATGAAAGCATGATGCCCAAAAATGTAATTCAGTCGAACTTCGATAACTGGAACCACTACTTGCCAAAAATAAATTCGAGTTCTCACTTCGAATTATCAAGTGAAATACAAAATTGATGGAAATATTTATTTATCTGTATTATAACACATAAAACGCAGAGGAGCATAATTGCAATTTAAAATAGTCTGTTACACATGACAGTAGCAGTTTTTTTATCTTGTTTTTAAGAAAAAATCCTCAATGTCAACCATTGTAGGTACACAGAATCATTTGTGGTTTCATGAGGCTTTTAATATAAACGCGAAATGAGTAATGAATTTGCAACCAACTCGCTTGAAGGTGGTTGAATCAAGTAATCCTCAATCATCGCCAAGTGTTTCCCTATTACATCACTGCCTCTGTCACCGTTATTGTCGAACTAAATTTAATCCTCTTCCCCCCAATCAGAATATTCACCAAAACCACGATTTTTTATGCTAGGTCAGAGGAACAAACAAACGCAGTGCCCAAAATTCAGAATTCGACTCATCGAAGGTGACACCAAATAATCTGTTCGAGTTATCAAGTCATTCGAGTAATCGAAGTTCGAGTTATCGAAGTCAAATTACATATAAATCTCAATCTTGGCGCTATTGCCAGCCAATTTCATTCGAGTTATCGAAATTCGACTGTATTTCATTCGAGTATTTGCAAACACTCTATTTATTCGCTAAGCATTAAATAATCCATCAGCCGATAGATTTGTCCACCATCAATTCAATCAGTAATCGACACTCGCAATCGGGGCTCATGTATGTCCATGTCCTTCAGTTCGTTTAGGACATAATAGAGGATGAATCTCCGTAACAGTATCGTAGCATTCGGTTTGCAAAGCTGATGGTGTTGGGCTCGTCACGAGAACATCTGCAAAACTGTTCTTCCAAAAATGTTGTTCCTGTGACCAGTCAGGACGTCCAGTATTTTATTTAGTTTAGATATGTCAAGAAATAAGAGTTTTATGGACCGTTCGCGATCCATGCAACTTGGGGAAATTCATTCTTCAAGTGAGGCATGTTGTGCCTTCCGTCCATTTAGTGCTCGCTTGTTGAGCTCTTCATCTACTTCAAATCGGGCTACAGTCCGAGGTGGACCTGTCCCTCAGCCAACAAGCCTCTCCAGCTGGTTCGATTTTAAGCCAGCTGGCTCCAATTCCGCACGCCCAGTTGGTCGTAGGCGTCCTCTACTGCGTTGTCACACTGGTTCGAAGTCGAAGAATCTTCGAGCTGGAGAAATGTTGGGCATGCGCTTCACCTGACCTAGTCATCTTAGGCGTTGAATTCGTATGCAAATGGCTCGGCTCATGTCGCTGAATAATCCATACATCTCTTCTCCAAATATCATCAACGAAAGAGGACATTATTGAACGCAGAACTGTTCTCTCGAACCAAGGGCTTCCTTATCTGCTTTTGACATATTCCAGGCTGCCGCACCATAGAGCAGGACATAGATGACCAGGGTCTTATGTTAGAATTAATGTTAGCTTGCTCCTCCGAGAGAGGGATCTGCTACTCAATTGCCTCTTGAGTCAAAAGATACGGCCATTGGCAAGAGTTATACTGCTTTTAATCACGTTACTGGTGTTATTCGTACTGTTTAATTAGGCCGAAGCAGGTGGAGTCCTTCACCACCTCAAATTTAGAGCTGCCTAATGTGACGTTCTGGCCGAGTAGTAGATGTTGTGCGTCCTTTCTCGCTAATAGCATATACTTAATTTTGCCCTTGTGCGCCGCTTGTGTTTCAATACCCACAAACATCTCATTGACGGCTCTTTGTGTTTCGACCTATCACGTCAATGTCACTTGTACGAACTTTTGGATGATCGTTCCAGTGAACGTTTAGCACGAATTTTCTCAAGGGTAATATTAAAAAAGTCACATGACAGCGGTTATGTTAAGTTAAGTTCGGGAGCGAGACGTAAACATTAAAACGAAATAAAACACCGAACAATTAACAAAAATCAAATTTATTTTCGTTTTAAGTAATAAGTACTGACATCGTCGCACAGTGGTCCCGTTGTACGGGAGAGTTGGAAATAAATCTGTAACTTTTGAACCCGTGAACCGAAACATAGTGCAAGTACTATGAGATCTTATTATGTTTCAAAAATGGTTGATGTATCTCACAAGCTAACGGAGTAATCTTAAGTTAAAAAAATAAAAAAAACACTTTTTTTTGTTTAAATGTATAAAATAATTATTTATTATTGTCTATGACTCGAAATTGGGACTTAAAGCAAATTTGTAATCACTGTTTATAAATATAAATTCAATTTTACAAGTTTTGGTAACGTACACTTTATTTGGAATTAAAGAAACTAAGCAATTCAGTATAATAAGGCTTGCGCTTCAGTACTAAGTGGCAGCGAATCTTTTGTTTTTGGTTCAGGCCT